>OY720216.1:14741304-19541304 GCA_963082605.1 Rhodophaea formosa | reverse complement strand
TATAAGCCAGGGCAGTCAGAGGATTTGGCCTACACTCTCCACGCTGGCCAGACGGGTTGGAGAGGTGTCTTTGATATTTTAAAGCTTTGTTAAGCTTATGTTCCCTAAGTCGCCTTTTACGACATCTGCGGGAAGACTTGGAGTGGTCCTATTCTACTCTGCCGGGGACCACACGGCGACATAACTAATATTATAAATGCGAAAGTGAGTTTATTTGTTTGTTGGTATATTTGTTTGTTACACTTTCACGCCCTATCTACTGAACCGATCATCCTTAAATTTCGCATACACATAGGCTAGTGTACTGAAAAGGACATAGGCTATATCACGCGGGTGAAGCCGCGGGTAATTATTTAATTCGGTCAACCGTCATTGTCAATTTGTTTTGGGAGTATGGTTTCAGGCGCTCTTATAATAACACTAGCGCCACCCAGTAATTAAATTCCTTAAATCATAAATTGTATCGAATTTTAAAATCTAACAAGTACAATACTACTAAATTACTTACTACAGCTCGCCGCTGTAGCGAGCGTCGGACGTGTTTTTTAGTGTGCAGATTGATTAAAATTAATATCGGTATGGAAAACAAATGTAATGGCTGTGACGCGGTCATGTACGATATTTCCTTTATGGAATGTTCGAAGGAAAAATGTATGAAGATATATCACCTGAAATGTCTCGGAATAGCTAAGGAAGTCTTCGAGAAACTTACGCAAGATCAAAAGGATACTTGGATATGCCCAGAATGTGTTTGCAGCAATCCTAAGATCGATAACTCGGACACTCCAGTAAGAAGTAATGTAGCCAGCGTCATGAACAAAACCTTCACGCCGAATTACGTCAACATGGATCGCGGGAACCGCCTAATGCCAGCCGACGTGTCCATATCGTACAATGATATGAAGATAGTGGATGAATTACGAGACTTAAGGACGGATATGAACTCGCGATTTGATCTCTTGACGGAAGCCTATGTGCAGCTTCGAGATCGTCACATCAAAACAGAGGAGGACCTGCATGAGATAAGAAAACATTTGGCGGTATCACAAGAAAAATCTAACAAAGTGGAGCTGCTAGAAAATCTCGTTAAAACTTTGCAAGAAAGAAATGTATATTTAGAAGGATGTTTAGCAGAAAAGAAAGAGAAAGAAGGAATTACATCTAGTCCGAGAAAAGGGCCAGTAACTTTCGCTAAAGCGGTCACACAAAATAAATCAAAGGTAGGAGTAACTACATGTGTGGCCACTACACCAGCAGTGGAAACAAAATCGGAAACGAAAGCCGTACTAAAACCAAATCCAGCGTCTTCTGAAGCTAAGACATACGAGTTGGAAAAAGGGAAAAAATCGGAAGTGGTATTAAATAATGATGACAACTGGGTACAGTTCACAAAAAAGAAAAAGAAATATGCTAACACAGAAGTCATGAAGGGAGGATGTAAGAGTATAGTCGAAATTCAAGGAACGGAAAAGAAGAAGTTTCTTCATGTTTGGCGTTTGGAGAAAGAAACTACTAAGGAAACCATAGAAAGTTATGTAAAAAAGATCTGTGGGCAGGGAGTTTCCTTGAAGGTTGAAAAGATTGTACCTAAAACAGAGCGGGATTACTCTTCATTTATGATTGGAGTTCCAGAAAGCGCCTATGAAAAATTAAGCCAACCGGACATTTGGCCGTTAAACGTGGAATTCAGCGAGTGGATATTTTTTCGAAAACCACCCAGTGGTCCTCGAAAATCGACGTAAATCCATCGAGTTTTACTATCAAAATGTGAGGGGCCTGCGGACTAAGTTGGACATGTTCTTTGCAGGAGTGGTTTCTTCCAATGCTGACATATTTGCGATAACGGAAAGTGGCTGCAATGATTCAATTCACGACTCAGAAATAATACCACCGGGGTACAGGATTATTCGGTGTGACAGAACAGACGGACGCAAAATGGGCGGCGCGCTTCTCGTGGCCACACCGCGGTTCGAACTGCAGGGTGTACCGTTACCGGACGGCGTAAACATCAACGATCACTCGTTTGAGATAATTTGTGCTAAAGTGTATTCGCGCGGTAGATTCTTATTTTTATGTTGTGTGGTGTATATTCCACCTGAGGGTAACGTAAACGAGTACATGTTGCTGTTTAAAATGTTAGAACAAATTTGTGTAAAGTTCCAAGAAATAATAATATTAGGAGATTTTAATTTATACTCGTGTCCTGTCGATATTGTCAATTATTTTGAATATTTTATAACGTATTGTGGAATTACTCAGAGAAATAGTGTGCATAACAGTAAAGATCGACTGTTGGATTTAGTGTTGACATCATTGAATAGTGTTGAAGTGTGCATCGCGAAGGAGGTGTTGGTGCCGCTGGATTCGCAGCACCTGTCACTGACACCTCCAATGGGGCATTGGAGGTGTCAGTGACACTGGCAGGGCATGGGGTGTCAACATCAGCAGTACTGGATCCTTGCAATGGTAATTCAACACAGTCCCAGGTACAGTGGAATTTTACTAAGGCTAACTTTCCATTGTTGTATTCACGTATAGCCGCTATAGATTGGAGTCCCATATATAATTTAAACGAAATTGAATCTGTTGTGAATTTATTTTATGATATTTTGAATGAAGTCTTTGCCGACTGCGTCCCTGTTAAAAGGAATAGGACTACATCTTCAATGTACACATATCCCGAGTGGTACACGTCCGAATTGATTCGTGAAATAAAATTAAAGGCTAGGCTTCATAAACGATATAAGCAAAGTAAGTCTAAAATTGATTACAACGACTTTGCTACATGCAGAGCTCGCGTAAAACAAATGATTATCACTGCGGAAAATCAATATCGTGGCCGAATTGAAAATCACTTGGTAGAAGATCCGAAGGCTTTTTGGAACTATATTAAATCCAAGAAGGGATGTAGGTCGTCGCAAAGTATCTTTAAAAATGGTTCTGTAGTAACAGAAGACCAATGTTGCGTTGAGTTTGCCGATTATTTTCAGTCGGTTTATAGTGCCGACCAACCGAATCTCGATGTGAGTGCCGCGGTGGTTCAGGCGGGTGGTCTCAATGGTGCCGGTCGTGTGCAGCTGGATGAACTACAGCTACACGACGTAGTACAAGCAATGGCTACCCTCAAGCCGAAACGGTCGGCTGGACCAGATGGTATCCCCGCGTTTCTGTTTAAGGACTGCAGGTGTGTTCTGGTGCAACCATTGCTGTTTATTTATAATCTATGCTTAAAATTAGAGACGTTCCCAGAAGTCTGGAAACTTACCCGTGTTGTCCCAGTGCCTAAAGGAGGGTCAAGTAGGAATGTAGACAATTTTCGACCGGTGGCGGTACTGTCTACTCCAGCTAAAATATTTGACTCGGCAGTACAAAAGAGTATTTTTGAAAAAGTCAGCTCTCAGCTCTGCGATGAACAGCATGGTTTCCGGCCTGGTCGGAGCACTGCAACTAACTTGCTAAGCCACATGGCTCGCATAGTTCCGGCAGTGGACGCCGGGGGCCAGGTGGATGTGGCTTATTTTGACTTCCGTAAGGGCTTCGACTTGGTCGATAATGATGTGCTGTTAGCAAAGTTAGCAGGCGTTGGTTTCACGCCGCACTTGCTGGCTTTCTTTGTCAGTTACATGAAGGGTAGGCAACAGTACGTTGAGTACGCGGGATATCAGTCATTACCATATTTTGCGCGATCAGGGGTAAGTCAGGGGAGTAATATTGGGCCCCTGGAATTTGTCATTATGATCAATGACTTACCCAAAGTCGTCGTGTATTCGGACTGTCTTCTTTTTGCCGACGATCTTAAGTTATCCATTAGTGTCAATACGGATGTAGACTGTGAGCATTTGCAAGAGGATATAAACAGAGTTTTATTATGGGCCCAGGAAAATAAACTCCAATTTAATACGTCCAAATGTGTCACAATGACGTTTACAAAGAAACATAGTCCTGTAGACCGTGAATATGTGATGCAGGGTGCGGCCATTAGGAAAGTAAAAGAGGTGAAAGACCTGGGTGTTCAGTTTGCAAGCGACCTATCGTTTAAAGAGCATATAACCACAGTTGCAAAGAAAGCATATAGAAACTTGGGATTGGTATTGCGCAGAGTGCAAGGCTTCACAAATACTAAGGTTATTACAACTTTGTATAATACATTAGTGCGAAGTCAGATGGAATTTAATTCTATAATTTGGGCTCCGAATGAGGCTAAATATAGTCTCATGTTGGAGAGAATACAAAATAAGTTTACCAGGTACCTTTACATGAGACTATATGGAGTTTATCCTTTTTATCCTCTGATGTATCCTACCTTATTCGTATTGGGTATGGTAGGATACATGGAGTTAAATGTGCGCCGAGACTTTGCATTAGCGTTGTACATATTTAAGTTGATACGCGGAAGAAGTCACAATCCGAATTGTCTCAGTTTGGTGACGCTGTGTGTTCCGGACGGTTACACGGGCCGCCGGCGCCGTCCGCCGCTGCTGGCCGTGCCATTCGCCCGCACCGAGCTGCGGCGCCAGGCACCTCTGACGCGAACACTGCGCCATCTTAATAAAGTATCGGAGAGAATAGATCTATTCTCTTGTTCTCTGAGTGATTTCACAATAACGTCTTTAAATGTTTTATGTTATAATAAATAGATCATAGAAATGCTACCCTATTGAATTGGAAGTTCTGTAATGATAGGTTAAGCTTTTGAAGAAATAAATAAATAAATAAATAAATAAATACTTATAGAATTTTTTGGATGTTACAAGTAATTTACTAGTGCCATATTTAAAGAGAAAAATTAAGCATTAAATAAATTAATCTCATTATAATCTACGTACGTTCCTATACAGTTTGGTTAAAATACCAATGGTTTGAGAATTACAAGCCTTTACAAATTTGTATGGAAATCTTGAGAGGCGTATAATTCTCAAACATTTGATAATTTAACCAAACTGTATAGGAACGTACGTAGATTATAATGAGATTAATTGATTGGATGCTTAATTTTGCCCCAAAATTATCAAATATTGCCACAATTCCCTTTTTCCGTTTGTATGGAGACATGCGCTTCCAGGCGACTCTTAAGCCAAGTACTCAAGTTAGTCCTCGTTTTATATTATGGCGGTATACATAGGATACATACAGCTGCAAGACGTGAATTCCACTTTTGGACGTGGCCTGGGGATTTCCAATGTATGGATTATAATACCACACTACTAAATAATGTAACTAACGCCGTGTGGTTCCCGGCAGAGTAGAATAGGACCACTCCAAGTCATCCCGTGGATGTCGTAAAAGGCGACTAAGGAAACACAAGCTAAACAAAGCTTATTAACATCAGGGAGACCTCTCCAACCCGTCTGGCCAGCGTGGAGAGTGTAGGCCAAATCCTCTGACTACTCAGGCTAGTATATGGCTCTGGTAGTACAGAGAGGGTCGTGCTCCAGCACTGGAGACTAGAAAGACCTGATGATGATGATGATAATGACTACTAAATTATGGGTAGTATAGAAAAGTACGCATGCTTCGATTGCGTCGTAATACCTGTGGTAATACCCTACGGGCTTTGATAATATGTGAAGAGAGATTTCGACGGTGATTCGAAGTTATGGTGGTGTAGTTGGTGGCGCAGCGGTCAACACGCTAGCCTGCGACACGGGGGTCCCGGGTTCGATCCCCGGTCAGGTCAAGATGGAAAAAGATCTTTTTCATATTGACCTGGGTCTTGGATGTTTATCTATATAAGTATATATTATAAAATATAGTATCGTTGAGTTAGTATCCTGCGACACAAGTTCACAACTTACTGTGGGGCTAGCTCAATTTGTGTGATATGTCCCTGAAAAAAAAAAATCAAACTAAGGGCGTATACCTAAGGGACGTGGTCGAATCCTACCTGTAGCCCGTTCCTTTTCATCATCATCATCCTCAGGTGTTTTTTTTAGTCTCCATTGCAAGACTATGACCCTCTCTGCACATACTACACTCTCCACGCTAGCCAGACGAGTTGGAAAGGTCTCTTTGACATTTATAAGCTTTGTATAGCTTGTGCTCCATAAGTCGCCTTCTACGACATCCACGGGAAGACTTGGAGTGGTAGTATTCTTCTCTGCCGGGAACCACACGACTATGACTAAGACGCAGGTTCGAATCCTGCCCATGTCGAATTGTTTGCCTTATCTTTTTTCTCAATCTAGTGAAAGAACAATTTAGGATATACTGGAAATTTCTGTGTAATAATAAAAGTGAAATCGTATTCTCGGAATACATCTACAATTGTACCGTAATCTGATCAATTACTCGTATCGACCTTCGATTGCTATAAAGGCGTTTCGTGGAAAAGCTTATTGGGCAAATTGTCTGTCTACAAAGGTAATTAATTTATTTAAAGTCTGAGTGTATACTTCAAAATAGTTTACAATACAGCCTCTGTGATACAGCCAGACAAAGAATAAGTAAAAACAATTTTCGATGAATATTGATGTTAGAAATCTCTCGAACCCGTCTGGCCAGCGTGGAGAGTGTAGGCCAAATCCTCTGACTGCTCTGGCTGTGATAGAGAGGGTCGTGCTTCTGCAGTGGAGACTTAAAAGGAGCTGATGATGATGATTGATGTTTCTTTACCCGACTAACAAAAAGGAGCGTATTGACTTTGAGTACACATGACTGTATGTATATTTATATACATGTGAGTATTATTAATGCATTACTTCTGAATACCTTAACGAATTTTGACTCATCATCATCATCATTACAGGTCTTTTTAGTCTCCACTGCAGGAGCACGACCCTCTCTGTACTACCAGAGCCATATATTAGCCAGAGCAGTCAAAGGATTTGGCCTACACTCCACGCTGGCCAGACGGGTTGGAGAGGTCTCTTTGATGTTTATAAGCTTTGTCTAGCTTGTGTTTCCTTAGTCGCCTTCTACGACATCCACGGGAAGACTTAGAGTGGTCCTATTCTACTCTGCCGGGAACCACACGGCGCGGTCTCAATGTTACCTTTCTCTGAAATAACCATGGAAGACACAAACTGCCAGTAATACATAAATTTTTGTGTGGCTTTTTATCAATGGAGGTTCTATTTATAAGCAATAAGTTATTGTACCAAGAATTCATTAAAAGTCAGGGCAAGTGCTGCATCGATTCAATTCGATAATAAGTTTACTGTCCTTAGATGGGTTTGTTCCAAGGAATTTCTAATGCGACCCACGCAAGGAATAAGTAATATGTTTTTCATTATATAACAACTTATTTCTTCATTTGACGAAAGAAGATGACATAGAAGAATTTTTGAAAGACCAACAAGATTTTTTTATCAAACTACAGCTAGTTTGATAGAAATAATATTTGACTTGTAGGCCTTTATAGACAGAAAACGTTACAAGAGCTTTACTTTTTGGGAAAGTGGGCGGGGCGGCGCACATACAAAGCACGTAGTAGCGATGCGATGACAAATGAGGCACACAAGTTCTCGAAATGGCGACCACATACCGGCAAACGCAGTATTGCACACTCACCGACCTATTTGCTAACTTTGACAACTACGGTGCACATCATTTTCATGGTAACTTCAATGTTCATTACGGCTTCGGTATGAATGACTATTTTATTTAAGATATGAAAACCGTAATGGATGCTAAAGTGACAATAAAATCGTTTTACACCGAGTTAGCAAATCGGCCTGCTGATGGTCGGATAACTACCGAACCTAACCTAATCAAGGAAGGCGCGGAATGCAGGCTGCTCTCAGCCGGTCGAATTGGAAATCCTTGGGAGCCTATGTCCAGCAGAGGACTTCTTGCTGATGAGATGTTGGTGATAATGGTCCGACTAATATTATGAATGCGAAAGTAAGTTTGTTTGTTACGCTTTCACGTTCTACCTACTGAACCCATCACTATTTGGCATACACCTAGGTTAGGGTACTGCGTAGGACATAGGCTATATATCAAACGGGCGAAGCCGTGAGTAACAGCTAGTTTACATAATAGTACAATGTATTTGTTTTCAATTAGAACATTACATTGGATTAATTTAGATTGCGATAAAGATATTTATTCGAACCCAAAAGTTTATCTTAGATTTGCGCGTTATCCTACAATAATATTACTTATTTCTAATAATTTCAGACGGTCGTAGACACTTTTATGTGGGAAGTAATACGTGGGAAGTTTCCAAGTCAACAGCCAGCAACCCACGCCTATGCTACGTACGAGTTTACGTCACCGACTTCGTCCGAAGTAAGCGTCACCCATGCATCCGTAGATATCTTTGCTCCACACTGCCGTTATAAAATGTTACTTGACATTTTGTTACAAAACATTTGATCACAATGTTGCGTAGGTTATGTTAGAAAATATATCCTAAAAAAGTTGACAATTTGTAAACAATTGTTCTTTTCTACGGTTCCGTACCCAAAGGGTAAAAACGTGACTTCAATGTCCGTCTGTCTGGCCGTCTGTCACCAGGCTGTATCTCATAAACTGTGTTAGCTGGACAGTTGAAGTTGACAGAATAAAATTAATATTTATGGGTTTATTTTTGCCGTTTTTTGCTATATATTAATAACGGTATACTTGAAACATTCACAGAATATTTATTTGTATATTTACTTCAAAAATAAGTAATTAAATTAAATTAAAATAAATATTTATGATGGGGCTCCTATACAACAAACATGTTGTTTTGCCGTTTTTGCTCGATAGTCTGTTGTAGGTATAGATAATGATAGGGAACCCTTCCTGCCCGTGTCCGACTCGCATTTTGCAATTTTTTTGTTTCATAACATTTTACCAGGTGACAGCGAAACAGCACTTCGAAACGGAAATGTCATTTTATTAGATTATTTAACATCTTTGTCTCTCCAGACACCTTCAAGCCTTTATTATTTTTCAATGCGTGTGTGCGTGACCGCTTTGTTACCACATGCGTCCAGTCAATTAATGCCATCAAAATCCATCAAATTGGTACCTATGTGTATACATAATAGATTTTGGGTTGGACTCAATTCTTTTCTACGCTTTTAGGCTAATAGAGTCTATCTAGTTGACATTTAATTTTATCATTGCAGGAGCACTCAAAACATTTCTTACTTTGTATAACAATTCCTGAAATTTAAAATGTTAGTAAACATTTTCTAACAGAAATGTATATAGGTACAAGTATATATGAAGAAGTGTAATGTTGTAATGTTGTTTCAAAATACAAGCGAATACAAATGGAAAGTTTCATAGAGCCTTGTAAAATTATAATTTTAATTCTGTCAGAACACACAGAGGCATCTGTCTAAATAGCTTTGGAATCAATTCAGTGAAAGGCGCCATCTGCCAACACTCAAAGCTCAATAAAGCTTCTGAAACGTAGCACTTATACTCGTTTAACGAAGCTTACAAGTTCGTACAGATGTCTCTCGTGTACAACTTGAAATATTATTCAGAAAATGTTTTTTATGTTTTTCCGATTATAACACATTTGAATTTTTTTTTATATAATTAAGGTAATAAACGCGATAAAACCTTATTAAAGAGTTATTAAATTTTGAGACTGAATTTAGTTCGGGGCTTTTTAGTTTTATAAAGTAATAAAAATATTGTTGCGTATATACTAAATACCTACATAATAATGTTTACTCATTATACTGTTATAACCTATAAAACTTCAAAGCATCATAATTCATAACTAAAAAATCTGGAGTTCTATAATTATGGTTTTTTAACCTTTAGAATCAGCAGTAATGTTCTTTAAAACAAGGTAGGTATATATCATTCATAGACACTAACTTTGATTATTAAGTAAAATGATGTATGGGAATCTGCCATAGCTATTTCTTTTATTTAAATATTATTTAGATACTAGCAACTCGTGCGGGACGGTGGGCGTCCCAAAATGAGGGGTTTGACGTGCGTTTGTTTATCTGCGTGTATGTATGTCAGCATCGAAGCCTTCGAAGGGGTTAATTAACTCTTATTTAAGTAGTTTGATTATTTATAAAAGGATGACGAATAAACAGCAGTTTTGTTAGAGGGATTCGGTGAAAATTTAAGGAATCATATCAATAGGCTTACTACTAATAGAACTTACTTTGGATCTAGCTGAAATATATAGATGAAGAAGTGTAATAATGTGTCGTTTCAAAATACAAGAGAATATAAATGAAAAGTTTCATAGAGCCTTGTAAACATAGATTAAAAAAAAATTCGTGTAAAATTATAATTTTAATTCTGTCAGAACACACAGAGGCATATGTCTAAATAGCTTTGGAATCAATTCAGTTAAAGGCGCCATCTGCCAACACTCAAAGCTTTCAATAAAGCTTCTGAAACGTAGCACTTATACTCGTTTAACGAAGCTTACAAGTTTGTACAGATGTCTCTCGTGTAAAACTTGAAATATTATTCAGATAATGTTTTTTATATTTTTCCGATTGTAACACATTTGATTTTTTTTTATTAAATTAAGGTAATAAACGCGATAAAACCTTATTAAAGAGCTATGGCTGAATTTTAGTTCGGGACTTTTTAGTTTTATTCCTCATTATTTTTATTCTTAATTTTATAAAGTCATAAAAATATTGTTGCGTATATACTAAATACCTACATAATAATGTTTACTCGTTATACTGATATAACCTATACAACTTCTAAACATCATAATTTTTAAATAAAAAATCTGGAGTTCTATAATTATGATTTTTTACCTTTAGAATTAAATATAAATAAATAAATATATACGGACAAATCACACAGATTGAGCTAGCCCCAAGTAAGTTCTTAAGAAAGACTTGTGTTATGGGATACTAACTCAACGATACTATATTTTATAACAAATACATATATAGATAAACATCCAAGACCCAGGTCAATCTGAAAAAGATCGTTTTCCATCTTGACCTGACCGGGGATCGAACCCGGGACCATCCGTGTCGCAGGCAGGCGTGATGACCGCTGCGCCACGGAGCTCAATTAGCAGTAATGTTCTTTAAAACAAGGTTTCATGGTTCATTCATAGACACTAACATTGATTATTAAGTAAAATGATGTATGGGAATCTGCCATAGCTATTTCTTTTATTTAAATATTATTTAGATACTAGCAACTCGTGCCCCACTGTCCCAAAATGAGGGGTTTGACGTGCGTTTGTTTATCTGCGTGTATGTCTGGGTTAATTAACTCTTATTTAAGTAGTTTGATTATTTATAAAAGGATGACGAATAAACAGCAGTTTTGTTAGAGGGATTGGGCGAAAATCTAAAGAATCATATCAATAGGCTTACTACTAATAGAACTTAATTTGGATCTAGCTGAATCTGTGTGATTTGTCAGTATATAAAAAAAAAGAGCCGGCTTGTAATACAACCCATCACTTGATTCTGCGTTCCACCTTTAACTACGATGCTAAATGTGGCCTTTGGGTCTTATGACCTTGGGCTCTGTCTACCCCGCAAGGGATAAAGACGTGATAGAATTTGAAGCTGGATTAAGTGGAATAGGGACTTCAGTTGCTAGCAATTAGATCATAACTGAGCAGCCATTATATTTAATAATAATAACTTATTCGTTATAATCATTGTACAATATAATTTACATAGTTTATTAATCTATGGCATATTAGGTATATAAATACATTACGTACTGAGCGCCTGAACTAGGTAGTCCTGTGATTCAGGCGTCAAGGCCAGTTTGATAATAAAGATAATCAAATTTATAAAACAGGTATCAGTTCACTAAGAATATTGTAATACAAAATATTATTAGTACTTTAATACTGTCATTAACTCCTCTGTCTCTTCGTAAGACAAATTATGGAGGGCCTTCTTTAAAACTTGCCTACATTGGTTATAATTCAGAGAATAAATATTTGTTCTAGCATTTATCTTATAGAAGCGGTCCCAAGAATAAATAAAATTGTATAAGTGGGTTATAGCCATTCTTTCAGTGCATACAAAATCTTTCCGTCTTTTATTAAGAACTTCAGTGCTGTAGAGAAGTGCTGCATGCTGTTTTAATATTGTGCTCAAAATAAATAGCTGGTGGACTGTTAGTACTTCACATGATTCATATCGGAGGTTAGTGGGAAACAGGAAAGATCGAAAAGTTGATACCTTGACGATCGCTCTCTGAGCTCTCTCGATGGGCAATGCAATGCTTTACTCCCTCCGCCCCATGATGTTATGCAGTATGTTAGTATTTAAAAGTAGTAGTTTTAGTATTGTAGTGTATTTTAGTATTGTAGTGTATTTTTTAGTAGTGTAGTTTGTTAGTATTTATTACTCTAAATTATTTAAAAGAGTCTGTAAGCAAGCTAAGTGTATTTTTATTGGAAGGAAGATAAATGAAGCGCCTAATAAAATCAAAGAAACTTGGAGCATCATAAATAAAGAGACAGGTAAATTCAAATCAAGAGAAAATATTAGCAAAATTAAATGTGGCGATAAAACAGTTACCTCTACTAAAGATATAGTCAACACGTTCGAGAACTTTTTTACAAACATTCCTCTTGAACTTACATCTAACGTAAATTCTTGCCCTAAGCGTGCTGAAGATCTACTTATAAGTAATGTCCCTCATTGTAAGTCTAAATTTAAATTTGATCACATCTGCCCTAGTGATATAGTTGATGCATTTGAACAGTTAAACTTTAAAAAAACTGAAGACCACTGGGGAGTGTCAGTTAGTGTTGTAAGACATATTATTAATATTATTACAGCAGATTTAGCTTTTATTTTTAATGAATGCGTCGACGAAGGCATATTTCCAAATTTAATGAAATGTAGTAAATTAATTCCATTATTTAAAAAAGGAGAAAAAGTAGATCCAGGAAACTATAGACCCATTTCTATTTTGCCAGTTTTGAGCAAGGTGTTTGAAAAGATCATGCTTAATCAAATGCAATACCACTTTAAGGCTCTTAACCTTTTCCATAGCCAACAATTTGGTTTTACTGGCGGAAAATCAACCACCGATGCGGGAGTAGCACTTGTTACTCAAATTTACGATGCATGGGAGAATTTTCAGGATGCTTTCGGAGTATTTTGTGATCTATCTAAAGCATTTGATTGCGTAGATCATGAAACACTTTTGCTCAAGCTTCGCCATTATGGTTTTGATAATAAATCATTAGAACTCGTTCAATCGTATTTAACAGATAGGCTCCAGACTGTCGATATAAATAACATAAAATCAAAGGGTTCTAATCTCAAACTCGGCGTACCGCAAGGGTCAATCTTGGGACCGTTTCTTTTTCTAGTATATGTCAATGACTTGCCTTATATGGTTGAGAATAAAGCTGGCATAGTACTGTTTGCCGATGACACATCTCTCATATTTAAAATAGACCGCCATAGCGATGATACTAGTGCGGCGAATAGTACCTTGTCTGGAATTTCAAATTGGTTTTCAGCCAATAACCTTATATTAAATGCCAAAAAGACCCAATGCATTAGGTTTGCTCTCCCTAATGTGAGACAACCTTCGATTGACATACTGATAGATAGTCAAAAACTAGATTTCGTGCAAAATACTGCGTTTTTAGGAATTACAATAGATTCTAAATTGCAATGGGGCGCTCATATATCTAAACTAGCCAAAAGACTTAGCTCTGCAGCTTATGCTATTAGGAGGATCAGACAGCTGACAGACGTGGCAACTGCTAGGCTTGTATACTTTGCTTATTTTCATAGTTTAATGGCTTATGGCATACTTCTGTGGGGAAAAGCTGCCGATATAAATACTATATTTGTACTACAAAAGAGAGCGATCCGTGCTATTTACAGCCTAGGTCCGAGAGAATCTCTCAGAGAATTGTTTAAAGAAATAAATATAATGACAGTAGCTTCTCAATATATATTTGAAAACATAATGCATGTAAGGAAAAATATTTCACTTTTCAAAAAAATTTGTGATTTCACAGATAGGTCATTACGTAATAAAAACAAATTGTTTTTTCCGCGGTATCGGCTTAGCAGAGTTAGAAATTCGTTTTTGGGGAACTGTATACGCTATTATAATAAATTGCCAGAATCAGTCCTTGATATGCCTGATAAAAAATTCAAAGCGTATGTTAAGCAAGTACTATGTAAAAAGGCTTATTACAGGACTGATGATTTTCTAAACGACAAAAATATCTGGCTGGAGCTTGGCGCCGGACTCTCATAATGGCTTATATGTATTAAATATCACGAAGTGGTACGTTTTGTACTTATCATATTTTGATTTGACATAAATTTACATTTATTTAATTATTCATTTTTCGAAAATTATTATTTGACATATCTCTCATTGAATTTTAAATTATTATTTGACATATTTAATTGAATTTTAAATTATCACATGACAATGTAAGCTCACGTCCACATATTAGTTCTAAGTAGGTACTTGTATGTCGTAGATTGTAAGTTGACGTCATTTGGAGAAAATGCGTTGTGCAGTTTGTTGCCGCTTCTTCTGCACTCCGCCTTGGAAGCGGTGTAAACTTAGCTTTAAGTAATTTATTGACGTTAACAATAACATAACATTGTAAACCAATTGTAAATATGTAAAGTGACGTTCAACAAATGATATTTAAAATATCTTAAGATGAATAAAATTTTTGACTATTGACTATTGACTATTGACTGACAAAGAATAGTAGACCTGTTTAATTAATTTTGGATCAGCAATATATCCTTTTTTTTAACACAAATATCAACTTGCTTAGTCTCTTCGCTATGATATTTAAAGGACAGATTATCATCTAATATAATACCCAGGTATTTTATTTCATCGGTTATTTTTATATCCGGGCATGTACACCTTGCTGTATTAATCATTAGGGTCCTTACAATAATGAACATAAAGCAACGGGCTAGGTAGTAGGTAGGTAGTATGCAGTACGTCTTTTGCGCACCGAGAAAGTAACATATTTGGATTTATCTGCATTTAATGTTAGAAAATGATATTGAAGCCATTTATTCACTTTGTTGAATCCATGTTGCGCACGCCCGTACGCCTCTGGTTCTGATCCAGCAGAAAAAAGGAGGGCAGTGTCGTCCGCGTATGATATAACCAAGCCGTGTTCTAGTTTTATGTTTTCTTTTTTGTTTTTATGTTTTAATTATCTATATAAATTAAGAACAACTAGGTAATTCCTAATATACTTCCTTGGGGAATACCAAAGGAAGTGTTTTCAAGGTCATCACTTAGAACACCGCCGATCTTTACACATTAATAAATAAATAATAAATAAATAAATATATACGGACAAATCACACAGATTGAGCTAGCCCCAAAGTAAGTTCTTAAGAAAGACTTGTGTTATGGGATACTAACTCAACGATACTATATTTTATAACAAATACATATATAGATAAACATCCAAGACCCAGGTCAATCTGAAAAAGATCGTTTTCCATCATGACCTGACCGGGGATTGAACCCGGGACCCCCGTGTCGCAGGCTGGCGTGGTAACCGCTGCGCCACGGAGCTCGACATTAAGAACGTTCTTTTAAATAGCTTTGGAGAAGCTCCAGCTGTACAGCTTCCTTCAAGCTTGCTTTCAAGCTTGCTCAACAATTTCGGAATAAAAACCGTGTCATAGGCTTTGGCAAGATTTGTAGCGGCTCTTTCCCCTATCTAAGCGACATCATTCGTTCGTCATCATCACTTCAGTTGCAAAAAGTCGACTGATGGGCCTCCTCTAGTGATTTTCATCAATAGGGAGTAGGAGCCTTGTTGCCGCTGAACCATTTTAAACAAGGGAAGGGTGAGAACTTTTTTGACTGGCAGAACAGGATAAATGTAATATTGGGATGCTACTCACTAGGATGGATTAAGGATGAGAAAGTAACAGCTTGCGAGGCTGGGCATGCATGCCTGATGCCATACTTGCGACCACCGGATAGGCGATTGAAGATGACACCCCTGACCCCGGTTGCTTGGTTTATATTCGTCGGTCCTCCGACCGAGATCATATTATCGAGTTATATGATTGGCGATAGTTTACACGACGCCAACCCTCTTTAAGGATTACCAGGATTACAATACTCAATATCCTTACTAATATTGTAAATGCGAAAGTGAGTTTGTTTGTTATGCAAACCATTTGTCTGGAGTATGGCGAAGGACAAAGGATACCCTTCATCCCTGGGAAAGGCACTATTCCCAAAGGGATCAACTCTAAAGAGAGCAGAGTCGCGGGCGAAAGCTAGTACCCAATACATTCTCAATTCATCAATACTATAGTTCAAAAATTCTAAGGAATGAGACCGTTTTTCTAGGATTTCATTGAATGTAGCGCATTTCATCACAAAATCTCCTGCTAGATGCCCAGCCCATCGTTGAGGAGACCAAATTGAAGTCAGTTTACAAATCAAGTCGGGAAGATGCCAACAAATTATAATAAATGGTTTTTAAATAGCATAACAATGCTCGGTACATTAATAAAATTGAAAATATGTGATGAAAAAGAATTCGGCACAGGTAGGATTCAATTTTAAATTAATATTATTTCTGCAAAAATCATGAACATATATATTAAATGCTGAAAACAAATGTGGTTTATTTATTTTTATATGATCCCTTACATTAAAAAAACAAACTTAAAAAAAACTTTTAAAGGTTTATTGAGAATCCAATGTAAAACATAAAGCAGTTTTACAGAAATCATCATAATTTGTTAGTAAGGTACCAAAAATATGATTATTTCTTATCCCATTGAATTTACATAACACATCAACCTTCGATGAGTAGGCCTATGATAAGTAGGCCACTTATTGAGAGAATTTTTCGCAGTAATGAGCTCTATTTAAAGATTTCCGAGGCTTTCCTAGGAAGTCTTTGAATAGTCTAGGTTTCATTTCTCAGAATTTTTTGGATCCAAGTATAAATGAATTTAAAAAAGGTAAAATATGTATTGAGTATATTGGTTTAAAATCGGGTTATACATCATACAGACTGAGATTATTAAGCCATTCCTATTGCCGGCTAGTCTCTTTATCTAATTTTGAACTAATCATATGTTTGATAACATATAATTTGTTCAAAATTAGATAGAATATCCCACAACGCTCTTTTACCCCTAGGTAAACTTTCAACTATCAATCAAGGAACTTTTAAATCATTTAAATTAAAAGTGGATTTGTTTGTTTGTTATGTTTTTACGGCGTAACTACTGAACCGATCTAATAAAATTTTACACATACGTTCTGCCGTGATGCCGTGTGGTTCCCGGCAGATTAGAATATGACCACTCCAAGTCCTCCCGTAGATGTCGTACAAGGCGACTTAGGAAACACAAGTTTAACAAAGCTTATAAACATCAAGAGCCCTCTCCAACCCATCTGGCCAGCGTGGAGAGTGTAGGTCAAATCCTCTGACTGCTGTGGCTAATATACAGCTCTGGTAGTACAGAGAGGGTCATGCTCCTGCATTGGAGACTAACAAAGACCTGATGATGATGATGATGATGACATACGTTCTCTGGACTACAAACAAGGACATAGGCTACCTCTCAGCCTGTAAAAACGTACTGTTCCCGAGGGACGGACATTGACGCGAGCGGAGACGCAGGTGAAAGCAAGTGGTACTATTTTGTATTCTGTGGTGGTACTATGAAGGAAACATATTTACAGTACCATTTAAAAGTTTCTTGATTACAGTATGGAAGATATAGTTTCTTATCAAACATCGTTCATCACTGCCAATAAGGAACCTCGTCAGAGGCCGAGAGGCGGTTCCGAAGAACTCTGACAGGGTGTGCATGGTCGACTGACCGTGTCACCTACACGAAATGATGATGATGACTGCCAATAATTATCAATAGTTACATAACTTAAGATGCAAATCCTCTGACTGCTCCAGCTTTATATGGCCAGGTAGTACAGATCAAGTCGTGCACCTAAAGTGGAGTCTAAATAATTATAATAAAGTTAAACCGACTTCAACCCTACACGTCACTAAAAATAAGTTTTAGTGAATGTGGTATTTCAATCAAAATAGAGGAACAACGTCGTCAGTAACTTGTCTTGATTCGTGAAAGAATTAAACAGAAATAAAATTTTACCAAACGGCATACTTGTACAATTATTTTTGGATTATGTTGATTTTTTTTAAAGGCCTGGATACATTTCGATAAAAAAAAATATAGGACCACTTTTGAAGTTCAGTCAAAACAGAGGCGTAACGTTCTTATCAATTTGTCTCGATTCGCTTAAGAATAAAATACGAATAAGTTTAAGCCGAACGGCACACTTTAACATTTTTTTTGGGTTTTATTTAGTTTTTCAAAAAGTGTTCAGTACATTGCAACAAAAGTTTTAATGGGACCACCTTTAGAGTATTACCTATCGATCAAAAAAAGAATCATTAAAATTGATCCATAACTGACTGAGTAATTGCGTAACAAACATAAAAAAAAACATACAGACGAATTGATTCCTTTTTTTGAAGGTGGTTAAAATCGGACAAGTGCAAGACGGACTCGTGCGTGATGGGTTCCGTATCATTATCTATACAAGATTAGGTTATCAAACAAAAACGGCAAAAAATCATGTTCTTTGTATGGGAACCCCCTTAAATATTTATTTTATTCTGTTTTTAGTATAAGTTGTAATAGCGGCAACAGAAATACATCATAATGTGAAAATTTCAACTATTATATTCACTACGGGACTTACCGCTTGAACTCAAAAGACAACCAACTAATTCAAAATTATTCTTATAGACAACCAACTACATAATCACTTCCCTCAAAATGTGTTACATTTATTTTTTATTTCATTTATTTATTTCGTAAACAAAATACATTGTGTTAAAATATAACATAATCTTATTCTTACACTACATGAACACAAGACTAATAACATATGAATAAAACTAATAACAAATAAATACATTCTTTCTTTCTTTCATTATTAGATATTATATTAAAACAAGCCCAGAAGGTTGCATATTAAAATTTACAATCAATTTACGGATAAAGTGTTTTTTTTTTAACCTTTTAATTATAGAAAGTAATTTAAAGACTACGTTTAAGTAAATTTAATAAATTACACATTTTTATACAACGAAAACTTCAAAAACATCTCTCACGCTTCGATAGAGGTCATCAATTTAAATAAAAACTAAAAACAAGGCTGAACTACCAAAAATTCCGAAAAATAAAATCATTTAAACACTATAAAAAAGTAAGAATCGTTTAGCGAAAAAATGTCCACATTTGCCCATATTTTTTTTTATTATCTATTACTAGCTGCCCCGGCGAACTTCGTACCGCCTAACAGTCAATGATTAAGTATTTATTACACATATCGAGTTTTCATTGCTTTTAAGATGTATTCTGCTATTCGGGGCGGTGACAAATCCAACGAATCAATAACCATGAAAATTGGTTTAGCAGATCTCGAGTTATAAGTGTTGTAACAAACCCGTCTTTGTTTTATAATATAGATTTAGCTTTTGTCAGAATGATGACCCCCATATTGGTGCTTTTAACGTAAATACAGTAAATACACTAAGCAAAATGTTAGCCTTTAATGCAGTTATAAACAGTCTATACTAACTGTTATTTTAATGCTTTGTGAAAAAAATATTTTATCAACCTAGTTTTCTTCCTTAACTTCAGTTACGTTAAAGTTGTTCCTTCGGGAAAGTTAGTTTTTCGGGGGCAAAAGGTAGTCTATATCAGTCCCTTAAGCCCAGAAAACGCGTATGCAAAATAACACCTAGTAGCTAAATTGCAAAAGCGAAACTAAGAAACAAACTCAATTATTAACAAAACTAAAAAGAAGGACAAAAATTATTAAATTACGCCAAGTACATAAAGGAAAGATATTACATTATCCATAATACTATACAAAAGACTTCAACGCGCTAGGCACACTCGGCCTGTGCTTATCACTGCTTACAAATCGCATATCTAGAAAAAATAATAAATGCAACTGAAAGTAAACACGAAATCATAAATAGTAAAATCATTAACATTATTAATCAAACATTTCGTACAAACGTTTTATAATTGTTCTAAATACTTTATGCGTGTGTCAAACATTTATATTTTGAGGTTTCTACCTGCGCCCGCTAGCTTTTCTCGGAATGGTGAGTGACTCGTATTGAACAATAAATAGTAGATACCTTCGGCGGCCATTATCTCGGCATCATCATCACGCAGACACGGTGGGAGCTTTCAAAGTTGCGGGGAGGGGTCTGAACGTGCAGGGAGGGGCGCGGGGCGGCGTGAAAGCCTCCGCCTGCCAGTGCCGCGCTGACCGCGACGCATCCCGCATGCCGCCTCCGCCACCAGTGCCAACCGTCAGTCGGAGAGAAACATAACTGAAAAGTGTGCTTAACTTGTGATAACAACCCGTCGGATAAGTGTGACGAAAAAACCGAGTGTTGAATCGTGATACAGACCGAGTGTGATAGACCGGTGTTACAGTGAGTGTCACGTGTGTTTACGAATGAATGTGACGGCGTAGGCGCAGCGGCGGTCGCACTCTCCGTGAGATATTCGTGCGCGAGCAGGTCGCCGCGGCCATGCTGCATACCTGAGGAGAGCGAGTGCGCGGCTTTGCGCGAACGGGACACAGCGAGTGCTCCCGACGGACGGTAAACTTTCGCTGACGAGGAACAAAGTTTGCAATGTTTTTATCGGTGTCATGACGAGGATGGAGCGATGGCACGTGACGCTGCTGGCGCTGGCAACCCTTGCCAGCGCGGGCGTCGGCGTAGCCTCTGAGCAGATGCAGTCGCGCGCCGTCGACACCGGCGTCGATCTGCGAGTTCCTGAGGACCAGCCCATTGGAACCGTCGTAGGAAAAATCCCAACCAAACCTGGATTTACCTATCGATTTAACGAACCGCCTAAAGAATTTATCTTAGATCCGGTAACCGGTGAAATTAAAACTAACATGATTCTCGATAGGGAAACCGTGGATCGCTACGCTTTTGTTGTCCTATCAAGCCAACCCACCTACCCAATAGAAGTGAGATTACGTGTAACAGATGTAAATGACAATTATCCGGAATTTCCCGAGCCTAGCATAGCTGTCGCTTTTTCTGAGAGCGCGGCCGCTGGCACCAAATTGTTACTCGATGCAGCCACTGATAAGGATTTAGGCGAGAACGGTATTGCTAATGACTACAGAATTGTCGACGGAGATAATGAAGGAAAGTTTCGTTTAAACGTAACCGTTAATCCAAGTGGCCAGACATCGTATCTCCATCTTGAAACAACAGGAAAGCTGGATAGAGAAACTAATGACTTTTATGTTTTAAACATATCGGCACGTGATGGTGGTAATCCACCAAAATTTGGATACCTTCAAGTGAATGTTTCAATTTTAGATGTGAACGACAATCCACCCATATTTGATCAAAGTGACTTTTCTGTGTCTTTAAATGAAAGCGTGCCTCCTGGAACAACAGTTCTGAAAGTAACAGCCACGGATAGTGATTTAGGTGACAACAGTAAAATTACATATGAAGTGACAGATACTGAAAAACAATTTGCAGTGGATCCAGAGTCTGGTGTTATAACTACAACAAAAAAGCTGACCTGTCCAAAATATTGCACAAACACAACATGTAATATGACTTGTGTCTTAACCGTGATAGCAAAGGATCACGGTGTGCCTCGACAAGACGCAAGGACTTACGTCACTGTAAATCTGATTGATGCTAATGATCATGACCCTGTGATTACTTTTACTTATGTACCATCTACAGCCAACTTTGCTACAGTTGATGAGAATGCAAAAAATGGTTCTCTTGTAGCAGCAATAACAGTGAGCGATATGGATGCTGGATTGAATGGTATTACTAGTATACGCATAGTATCAGGAAATGAGCTTAATCATTTCAGATTAGAAAATTCTTCAAGCGTTTACATAGTACATGTAAACGGAGTTCTAGATAGAGAGGAAATTAGTAAATATAATTTAACAGTAGTAGCAACAGATAGAGGATCACCACCACGTACAGCTACTTCGTATCTAGTAATTCACGTCAATGATGTTAACGATCACGAACCTGTTTTTGAAAAATCAGAATATTCAGCGGTATTGAGTGAGTTGGCACCTTCTGGAACCTACATAGCTAGTATCACTGCCACTGATGAAGATACTGGAGTAAATGCAGAGATTTTTTATGACTTTTATGATGGCAATCATTTTCAATGGTTCGACATTGACCATCTTACTGGATTAGTTACGACAAAATCAGTTTTGGATCGTGAAGTTCAGGGAACTGTAGAGCTAAACGTGTCAGCAAGGGATGGAGGACCTAATCCTAAGTGGGCTTATACACGATTAAAAATAACAATATTAGATGAAAATGATGAAGCCCCGATGTTTCCCCAAGCGCGTATAAACGCATCAATACATGAAAATATAAAACCAATAAAAGAAATATTAATACTGACTGCTTCCGATTACGACCAAGGAACTAACGGTTCTGTTTCTTACTATTTGCCGTCAAGTATTGAAAGAAAATTTCCAAATACTTTTACATTGGATCCCATTACCGGTCAATTGAGTACACTAATAGAATTAGATAGAGAAAAAATACCTATGTATGAGCTACAAGTTCTTGCAAAAGATCAAGGTTTTCCACCGCAAACTTCAACAGCGACTATCTTCTTGAAAGTTTTAGACGTCAATGACAATGATCCCGTTTTCTATCCGCAACGATATATTGAGACTATAAGTGAAGAATTGCCTCCTGGAACCAACATATTACAAGTTAAGGCATTTGATATAGATGAAGGTGAAAATGCTAGAATTATGTTCAAGCTTGAAAGTGGTGGAGATGGGTATTTTGACGTGGAACCTTGGACGGGTAATATAGTGCTGCAAAAGGACTTTCGGAATGCTCCCTTAAAAATGTATTCCCTTAAAATTTCATGCAAAGATAAAGGGAATCGAGGAGCTTTTGAGGATGCGGTGGTAGAAATTGTCAAAATATCTTATCGCAAAAATCTCGAATTCAACGATTTCAACGGATATAATTTTAAAATTCTAGAAGATAAAGGTACTCTTAAATCAGATATTGGCCGTTTTGTTGGTAAAGTAAGTGCGAAAATTTCACTTGAAACAGTGTCATACTATATTCTAGAAGGAGATCCTAAACATGTCTTTAAAATCGATGAAAAGAGTGGAATTATAACCACAGACGCAAACATTGACCGTGAAGATAAAATGACATATCATTTAAAAATTATGGCTAAAATTGGTGTGGCATATGGTTTTGTTACAGTTAATATATCTGTTTTAGATGTTAATGATAACTATCCGGTATTTCTTGAAGACAAAGATGAGATTCATATACCCGAAAATATGGCTGTTGGCCATGAAGTATATTTCGCAAGAGCTATTGACCGTGATTCAGGATCTAATAGAACTATATCTTATACTTTGAGTAGTAATCCTGATCATAATTTTAAAATTTCGGAAACAACTGGCGTAATCTATTTGAATAAACCAATATCGGGTGAACCAGGAGCTGTAATGCTAATTGAAGTTACGGCTAGTGATAACGGAAACCCATTTCTTGCGACAAATCATTCTATTACGGCTATTATCGATGATGTAAATGATCACACACCAATTTTTGATCATACTTCATATGAAACATCGCTGTTAGAGTCAACACTTGTGAATACAAGATTTTTTGCCATTTCTGCATCGGATGCTGACCTTGGTGCAAATGGACAGATATCATACTCAATACTCGAAGGAAATACTGATGGGAAGTTTGGAATATTTCCGGATGGATATTTGTACGTAAAAAGCCCTTTAGATAGAGAACAACGAGATTATTATTCATTAACGCTAGTTGCATTTGACCATGGCATTCCACAGAGATCATCTCAAGTTCCTGTCGTAATACATGTATTAGATGAAAATGACAATAGTCCACAATTTACTAACACAACTTTTATATTCAAGATAAAGGAAAACGAACCACCTGATACTTTTGTTGGAAAACTAACAGCTATTGATAAAGATATAGGTCGTAATGCTGAACTGACGTTCAGTTTACCCGTCACCCAGAATGAATTTCGTATTGATTCAAGGAATGGCTTTATAAAGACATTGAAATCATTTGACAGAGAAAGTTTAGCTCATAATACTGGTCAGAATTATATAACTTTGACAGTCACAGTAAGTGACAATGGGAAAATAAAATTGACTGATTCTGTCAGAGTGACAATTTATATAACTGATGTAAATGATAATGCTCCTATCTTTACCCGAACGCCATATAAAGTGGAAGTATCTGAAGGAACAGCTGTTGGTGCTTCTATTATGCGAGTATACTCATCAGATGCTGATGAAGGCCTTAACGGTGATATCTATTACAAACTAATTGGTGGTGATGACACAAGCAAATTCTCACTAGATGAAGCAACAGGACAACTTTTTATTAATAAACCACTCGATAGAGAAACGAATGACCATTACTTATTAACAGTATTAGCTCATGACTCTGGACCATCTTTGCGTTTGTCAGCCACAACTACTATTGCTATAGACGTTTTAGATGAAAATGATAATGCACCAGTCTTTACACAAACAGAAATGGAGGTGTTTGTTTTAGAAACGGAACCAATCAACAAGAAAGTAATTCAATTTCATGCTACTGACGCAGATTTAGGTATAAATAAAGAGTTACAATTCTCTATTACATCAGGAAACCGAAAGGAAGCATTTTATATAGATAGCTACTCTGGTGAACTATTTTTACATAAGCAACTAGATTATGAAGATTTGACATCTTATACTTTGAATATAACAGCAACAGACAATGGAAGCCCAAGCTTGTCATCAAATATAGCGTTTACTGTAAATGTGATTGATGCAAACGACAATGCACCTGTATTTACAAACACAGCTATTGTCCGGCAAATAAGAGAAGGCATACCAAAGCATACGCCCATAGTTACAGTTACAGCAGAAGATCCTGATTCTGGTTTGAATGGCAAAGTGTATTATTCTATCATACATCAAGATCCAAATGACAGTCGACGACATTTTGCCATCAATAACATTACTGGAGTAATACATACTCTTCTTCCTATTGACAGAGAAAGTATTGATACATTTAGAATAACCGTAGCTGCTTATGATAGAGCGGAGCCACCTTCAGTGAGGCTGTCAGCTGAAAAATTGGTAACTGTTATCGTCGAAGATATTAACGATAACGCACCAGTATTTGTATCTATGAATGCTGCTGTTATAAGTTCAGACCGGATGGGAAGAAGTCTCGGCCGAGGTGTATTTATAATGAATGTTTTAGCTCGTGACTTAGATTCAGGTACGAATGGACTCGTTACTTACAAGCTTATTCACGGAGGAAACGATTTATTTGATCTGCATAGAAGCAATGGTGCATTAACATTGCGCTATCCTCCTTCAACAACTGAAGCTCGATGGAATCTTGTTATTAAAGCAACGGACGAAGCTGTACTTAGTGAACAAAAGAGTACTGAAACCTATCTGAGTGTTATTTTGGGTGGTACTGAATTAGATGGTGTTACGTGGACGAATATCGGTTCCGTGTCCGTGGCTGAAAACGAACCAGCTGGCACTGCTATATTGAATGTAACAAACAACTATAAGTCGGGTCTAGAATACTACATAGTGAATGTGACTGGTGACGGAAAACAAGTGGATAGGTTGTTTGATATAGATTCTTCGTTGGGAATCCTGTCGACGGCAGTGCCTTTGGACCGTGAGGCTGGCATCGAGAAGTATGAAGTGGAAATTTGCGCCGTGTCTTCTGGAGCTCCGCTTAGAACCACTACTACTAAGGTAAGCTTATCAGTTTTGTAAAACTCTTGGTGGTGGCACTGAGACATCAGGTCTTAATGGCATCTGCTGATAAAGAATAACAATTTCTCAATTGTTGCTGTTGTCAATTATCCAATTGCCATTTAGCGCTGTCCATTGTTGATAAGCAGTTAAGATACCTTCCATTGCTTAAACTTTTCTATGTACCTAAGAAAAAATATATTTTCCCATCGTATAAAATAATTAAAAGTAGGCAATCAAAATACGAAAGGTCAGGCAGTACTTAAGACGAATCACAACAAAAAAAATATTAAATTATGCAAACATTTGATCAATATACCGAATGATGGTAGGTATAAAATAAAGGTTTGGTCCTAAAACATAAGGATATACACTAAAATCTTAAATCATAACACTTACTTACATATATAAGGAACCCAAATTCTATTCGTAATCTTTAGTAAAAATATCTGCAAGTATACTTTTGAAGGGTCTTTAGTCGTTTCGCACCACAAGCGATTCGAACCGCGGTGCGAATCGCCCAAAAGCGTATTCTTTTTATGGGTTCTTTCGCACCGCAGTCGTTGGAGCGGTGGGTGTGAACCCACTAGGCCATCGGGCTCCTGATGTAATAAATACATAACATTTATAAGTTGGAATTAGGCTGAATCTGTTTAAAAATCGATCTTCTAAGATAACGCAATTAAAAGATAGAACAAATTAATTCGCATTTTTCAAACTCACAAATGAGTAATAATATAGTGTACTTTCCACTGACAAAAAACATTTTATGACTTTGAAATAATACTCTTTTTTCATGTATTCTGACATTTGATAGCTTAGGTACTTTTATGTTCATCGCAATAGATTTAAAAAAAAATATTGTTTCTTTTATCGCCATATTTTTTTATTTTAAATTTGTAGCCCTAGGTCATATTTCTGACACAATGTATATTGTTTATGAATAAATAAATGAATGAAAGAATTGGCAAAATAGACGCATGCTCTGCTTTGTTTTTCAATGTTTGTCGATTCGGCAGATTGAGCAATTGGATTGAAATGGGAGTACCGATACTGCCCACACTTGACAATTCAGCGAGCAATCCAATTAACTCAGCACAATCGTCCGCAGAAGACAACACCGCTGTAAAAATAAAAATAAATACAAACGAACGCTCGTTAGTGTATGTCGGCCGGCGCGGTCTAATCGCGGCTCTAAATTACGATAAGTCCGAAGACGATATCTCAACATTCGTTCTCGGACTGAAGATTGTGTGCGTGAAACATGAGTTTGTTTGTTATGCCTTTCGGACAGTTAATTAGTTAAAAGTGGAGATTCCAAATATCGCCAGTATAATAAATTCTGGGAATAACGAAACACCCTCATTACACGACTGCACTAAAGCAGTGTTAGGTTACCAGAGATCACGCGTGTGTAGTTTTATTATATAGGTATGTGGGGGTTATTAGTAAACACTAACTTCTTATTAAGTAATAAGAACAGATATGGATGTGTGAGATATTGTATAGAAAAAAAATGATTATTTGTTTGCTTTTTAAACCTTACAAGCACACAAGTCTCACTTACACACGTAGAGTAGTTGGTAGAGTACACTGGCTAGTAGGACAGTGTACTACCAATTCTGGTACCCTATCAGTTTGGGTAAGAATTATGACACGTAGAATTTTGCTAGTTGAGTTAAAACGACGTGGCTGTCACTAGCACTTGACTTTTACTCTACTAAGCGTATACAAGGGTAGAGTTACTGAATATTGGTTGAGTGTAGGCAGAAGTGGGAGAAGGGAAGTGTTAAGTAGCTTGCCTAAGCTGCTAGTCTCTCTTCCTATTTCCAGCACTCTACCAATACTGTTAACATCTGTATAGTTAGTAGCATATTAAGTACTACCGGCTACTCTGTTCGTGTACCAGAGGCTATTGCGTTGTGGTTGAGCATATTACCGAGCTACTATTCCCCATAAACCTGCGTGCTTAACTCAGTCGCGAGTTCAGCGTTTAGCTATCAAATAGGGTGGCCATCTTTATTTATATCTTATAAGACAGTTAGTTTATTATAAACCTTAGAAAATACGGCGTTTCACAGTTTCACCCGGGACTCGGAACAAATAAAGTTCTTAAAAAATCCATAAGTATATTTATTCAAGGAGTTTATTTTATGATTTACAATAAAGTCGAGTTACCGTGACGCATAGAGATATACATGTATGTACTACGTATACTTTCATGCTGTGACGCTACCTCGGGATTCTACAGATGATGACAAGTTAGTGATAAACTGTAACATAAACGTTCTGTCCCGGCTGAATATTCAAATTTATAATAGAAATCCTATTCTATCATAAGAGCAAGATATCGGCAATTTGCCGTGAAAGAACAAGACAGCGCTACACTTTAATAACGAGTATCAAAGGCGTCGCCGATTTCGCACTTGTAAAATTTCCCAATACGAATCAAGATGACATTTGTGTCCGTATCTTTGAATACGTGCAATGTATTTTATTTCTTATCGCATATAAGTAGAAACTCCGCAATTCTTTTTTTTAATATATGTCTAATCGTGAACCATTTACAAATGAACAGTGTCAGCTTGCATAACGATGATTTAATTATATGCCGTAAGGTATTTTCATTGCCGTCATTTGTTAGTATTTGTGCTAGATGTCCCTAAAGATACCGGACGGTTGGCAACCCTGATGCCAAAGGTGAAGCAAATTGTAATCGAATACGAATACGAGATCTTTTACGACGAGATGACTGCCATCGAATCCTTTTTTTTTATTTCTCCAATCGATACCGAGGGTCGAAGGTCGCGTGTAATTGAAAAGGTTTATGCACTAGTCCGATGTGCCAACAAGACAAAATGAGAAAAAAATATGTTCCTAGCTCAGGTTCTTAATAATAATATTTCGATAATTTTATTAACTGTTTTAGATACACTACTGCCGTATTAGTATAAGTTTGGCTCCAAGTCTTTCGCTGGAGCGGGTTCTCTGCCGGCTCTGGTATACGGACAGAGAGGGTCGTGCTACTGCACTGGAGTTTTTAGTCTCCACTGCAGGAGCACGACCCTCTCAGACCTGATGATGATGAAGACGCTACAATTTTTATTAGAATTTTTGGAAATCGTATAATACCCTTTATATATTTGAAAGCAACTGACAAAATTTGCTTTTTTGCGGCCGTACAGTACAAACCATAAAACTTAAAAAACAACAGGTCGGTGAAAAAGTCTTCGTACTTTGAATTTAGAAGAGATTTTATTCGTCCATACAAAAGAGCTGTAAATTTGATATCAAAATTCTCATACAAAAATTTATTGATTTTATTTACTTTGTGTTATCTAAACTGAAACTGGTAGAATAGTAGTACTATAATATTTAGTGTATTGTCCATAAAAGTAGCCTTATGGTCTTATGGCCTTAGGCTCTATCTACCATGTAAGAGATGAAGAAGCGAGAAATACATATATATGTATACATTGAATTTAAAGCTTGCTGCACTTATTTCGGTGGTCGAATAAAAGATCAAAATAAATAAAGTGACCAGCACTTATTGCGCTGCTGATTCTGCTTCCAATTTGAGTTGCAAGATATGACCCTTACAGACAAACAAACAAAACGGTTAAATTAAAGCTTTATAAAAAACAACTTCCTTGGCAAAAATATTATATCTCAAGTCACTTGGATGGGTAAAAGAATTCTAATGATGATTCTAACGACGAAACATCCAAATCTGTTGAAGTACTTACAAGTTATGGTTGAACAAAGAATCATATGTACTTATATAATAAATATTAATGCCCTTGTTCTTAAGACCTTAGATTCCGTCTACCCTGTAAGAGAAAGACGCGAGAAATACCTATAAGTGTAATATATTTGACTTTTAAGCTTGCTGCACTTTTTCCAACTTATAATGTTCATTCAGTCGGATTAAAGATCCAAATAAAGTGACCAGCTCTTGATGCGTTTCTGATATTCGTATCACCGTTATAAGGATACTTGTTTTAAAATCTTGGGTAGTGTGAGTCAGACTCGCGAGGAGACGGTTCCGTATGAATATATGACAATTTTTTTCTGTTAATCTTCTCTATGGTCACACTTAACCAAACATTTTTTATAGGTTTTCTGGTCAGTCGGAAGTGAAAAAGAAATAGTTTGTTCCATGACTTGGTATGTTAGAATGTGATTTGGTTTAATTAAAGTGTTAATTCAATTTCATAATAAACGTTTACGTTTGGTGTAAAGCTTAGCTTTGGTGAAGCTTTAACTTCAATTTTAATTTACGTTCATCATCATCAGGTCTTGTTTAGTCTCCATTACAGGAGCACAACCCTCTCTGCACTACCAGGGCCATCATCATCATCATCATTTCGTGTAGGTGACACGGTCAGTCGACCATGCACACCCTGGTGTCAGAGTTCTGCGGAACCGCCTCTCAGCCTCTGACGTGGTTCCTTTAACGACTACCAGATGGCAGCCGGGACCACCGGCTTAACGTGCCTTCCGAAGCACGGAATCATCTTTCTTATCAGACAATCAGGTGATTCATGCCTGCAATGTACTAACTAAACTGGAAACAACTTAACAAAGTATGCTTACTTATGCTTTAAAGTATGGTATACCAGGGCCATATATTGGCCAGAGTAGTCAGAGGATTTGGCCTACACTCTCCACGCTGGCCAGATGGGTTGGAGAGGTATGGAGGAGGTAGAGAATTTACATTAAAATATTCAATTATTCTGTTCTTTAATGAAATTTCTCCTTGATATTACATTGCCTGTTTGTTAATTAAATGAATCAACTGTAAACAGTAGTTTGTTAAATAGTTTGAATATATCTAGAGTCTCGCGAAATAAATTTTTGAATGATATTCTGTTATCAGAATTATAATTTCTGTTCTGTTTCAAATTATTTATTTCAAATAGGTGCAGCACCGGACCCCGAAAATTTAAATTAACCTTATGGTTCCAATTTGCCACTTAGTCATACAAACCCCTAAAATCAGATTGTAATAAAAGTGGTATTAAACCGAGGTGGTTATCCGAGTACCCGTCAATTCGAGTATAGTTTATTAAAACGAGGAAAACGATTGAAAGTGAGAAGAGCCATATTAACTTTATGTTATCAAATAACACTTTTGGGAGTATTTGAATTTTTTGGAGTGCAATTTATACGTATGTTCATTTTTAAAAATTCACGAATGTATAGGTATAATCATTATTATTAATAACAGGTAAAGTCGCGAATATTTTCGTTTTTTGAATTTGGCTTAATAATTGTAATAAGGCAACTTTTAACTTAAGTAGTAGGGTAATTTAATAACCAGTGATTAAACTTAGTAGTAACATGGGCAATCAAGGATATCTTATATCTTCATCATCTCAGCATTATATCCTAATCATCGTCTCAGCAACAAGAAGTCCAAATATGTAGTCACAAGCATTTCTATGAATACATAGTTCTAAATACTTTTAAAGGCAATATGATAAGGTCTAAAATTATTTATGTTCGTGCCTGTTCTAACCGTATTCTGAAATGAAATGAAATATTATTTATTGTAGAACACAAAAACTAAAAGAGAAAAACAAACAAAAAACAGTACAAAATTAAGCATTGTGCACTACAAAAGGTGGCGGCTCAGTGTTACGCTAAACAAAAAGATGGCCAGCACTAATTTTCAGCCGTCACCTATAGTGACATCAACGACGCACCACCATGTAACGCATACACTATTCTCACCTACAGGAATAGATGTCTCATCTAGAGCTCTCTGATCATCTGGCAAGCGCAGTTTCAAAAAGTCACCGTTCAATGACAATAGATCCTCTGCTAGTTGACTAAGTAATTCGAATGTGTTTAGCGTATAAAGTACTAGCTGATGACTGACTTCATTCGCGTGGACTTTATGACTCTGGCGTATTAATTTACCCTGAATACGAACTCATCATCATCATTTCGTGTAGGTGACACAGTCAGTTAACCATGCACACCCTTGTGTCAGAGTTCTTCGGGACCGCCTCTCGGCCTCTGACGTGGTTCCTTTAACGACTACCTGATGGCAGCCGGGACCAATGGCTTAACGTAACTTCCAAAGCACGGAATCATCTTTCTTATCACACAATTAGGTGATTCATGCCTGCAATGTCCTAACTGAACTGGAAACTACTTAACAAAGTATGCTTCCCGCGGGAATTGAATCTACGACCCCCGGATCAACAGGCCAACGCCTCAACCACTGGACCACGGAGGTTGTTTGCTCTGAAGATACGCAAATACTGAACGTAGAAGTTCTTGTTCCAAAGAAACAACTTTGCCAAGTAAGTTTCGGGAAGACTTGCCTCACTATTTTGGTACGCATTTATTTAAAACATAAAAATATAGAGTAATTATATGAATACCTATTAAATATTGCACGTAACGCCATCTGTGTATGTTAGAGCGCAACTCTAGTTCGTGGGAAACTTCGTGGGCACGTTAAAGATACCACCACAAGAATGGTATAACCATAAAATAACTTACAGGGAACAAGCGTGTAGGTAGAAAAGGGAATCAATCAAATAGTTGCTAGCCGCGTTGCCAAGGCCTGAGGCCATCGTCAGAGCGAGGTGTCAGTGACTGTATGTTCTAAATGGGAAGTCTGTGAAGAACGGCGTGGGTCACGATTGTTCCAAAACAAACTATAAAATGAATGGACTTAAAAATATTTCTATCCATAAACAGAGCAAATGTCGATAAAACTATGCAACTAAAATATTTTAACCAGTGTCCAATTTATTGACTATTTATTACAGAAATTAAAACAAAAGTATTTTAAAGTTATGTTTAAAAAATTTTAAAAATCTATTGTTGAGGGACCAATAAGAGTTTGACTCATTTTCTAACGAACCGTCACATAATTTAACACTGGTATTATCTACTAATTACTTGCATAAAAGTCTTGAAATATTTTTGTTAGGAAATAGCACGCGACTGACTCGATTCTGTACATAATTTTTTCTGTGTTTTATTTTTTGAAGGAAAGTGCATCTGCAAATTGATCTCAATCAGGCTACCCTTCAACCGAAAACACTAAACTCGAAGCCCAACTCAATTCACGCTTTTTACTTAAATCCGTCCGAAAAAGTGGGAGTAATGTTAATTGTGATGGTATTAAAACTCCAGGACTGCCATAAAAGTCATCCAATTGTGTGGAAGAGGTACGATTTAAGGTGGAAAGGGAAGATGGTGAGCTATCAACCGACACCAAAAGCGCATTAGGACGCCAGGCAGCATTCTACGGTCTGATTTATGCAACTCGCTGCCGCCGGCCGGGCGTCGACACCGCGCCTAATGAACGAACAACTTACGTTATTCCGTGGAATGGCTGCCATTATTTCACGCCAATACTAATAGACTAATATTGCATGTGTCTATGTGCACCGTTTGCCCCACAATTTGAATTGTTTTTGTTTTTTTCTTGATGTTTATTGCTCTTTGGCGTATGCAATACTAAAATGTTTAAGTTTTTTAAAAGTATTGTTTGATTTTGGACAATTTAAGTTATCCTGTAGTATGGCTGCCATTATTTCACGCCAATACTAATAGACTAATATTGCATGTGTCTATGTGCACCGTTTGCCCCACAATTTGAATTGTTTCACACACACAATTTGAATTGTTTCACACAATTTGTTGTTTTTTCTTGATGTTTATTGCTCTTTGGCGTCTATAAACTACAGAAATAAAGAGATTTTGAACAACTTAGGTTATCTCGTGGAATGTTTGCTATTGGTTCACGCTAAAAGACTAATATGCATGTTCTATAAATCACTGTTTGCGGCATAATTTGAATTGTTTTATTTTTTTCTGTATATATTGCTCTACGGCATAAAACTATATTATTGTTAATCTTTTTTATCTCAACACACATATTTATTAATACTAACAGGACTTAGCATGAACCATTTATTTATTTGTTTCCGATGACGTTTTTCAACATCAATCTTAGTTGCAGCGAGCCTGTTAATATAAAAAATTATATTGAACTTTGATTTCTAACGCTTTTTTGAAGTCTACCGTTGATTTTGAACTACGTTATTCCGAGACATGGCTGCCGTTATTTTACGTCAATACTTTTTATTATATTTTTTGTTGATGAAATTCGCTCTTGAGCTTAGAACAACTAAATATTTAGCATTTTATTAAACTACAGATTTATTTGAAAAAAAAAACCTTATTCCGTGGAATGGTGGCCATTATTTCAATCCAATAATAATGCATTTAAATAAAAGTTGCCTGAATGATTTCAATGTGCACTTATTATGTGTTTGGTATTCAAACTTATTAGTGTTTTAGTTTTTATCAATTAAATTTATGGTGACCGAAAGGACGAAGCGAAGCGAAAAGGTTTACTTATGTTAAGTCAGCTTTATTTCAACTCGTTGCACAAAATACAGAGACGGGGAAAGACACTCCCAAGGAGCAGTGCCGGATTTATATTTTTTATGAGTGTAGGCAACTAAACCATGAGAAAACCAGTGGAGGTGTTTGACTTTTATCCTCTGAAATCAAGTGACCTTCCTCTAAATCTACCGCCCATAACGACGCTGCCCCTAGGCCGCGTCCTATACGGCCTATTTATAAATCCAGGACTGCCAAGGAGTATTGACGACGGCAGGCAATGGGCTGTAAAAAGTTTGTTTGTTTGCAAAATCTTTATTGCCCAAAACTGAGAACATCCATCTAAACTAAATCTATAAAGAGGAAAGATTTGATTGTTATTTGTTTGAATTGAATAGGCTCTGAAAATATTGAAGTTATTTTCAAATTTTTAAAAGCTTTCAGTAGCTATTTTATCTACGGGTGACACAGGCTATAATTTAGGCGAACAAAATCACGTTGTGAACGAAGAGTAATGCCCTCTGCGTTTATGTAGATGCAGTGCTACTCCAGTTTGTATGAAACTTAATCATCATCATCATTTCGTGTAGGTGACACGGTCAGTCGACCATGCACACCCTCAGAGTTCTGCGGAACCACCTCTCGGCCTCTGACGTGGTTCCTTTAACGACTACCAGATGGCAGCCGGGACCACCAGCTTAACGTGCCTTCCGAAGCACGGAATCATCTTTCTTATCAGACAATCAGGTGATTCATGCCTGCAATGTCCTAACCAAACTGGAAACAACTTAACAAAGTAGGCTTCCCATGGGAATCGAACCCACGACCTCCAGGTCAACAAGGCGAACGCCTTAACCACTGGACCACGGAGGCAGTAAACTAATGGAAACATCAAAGGTGACACCACCATGGGTAATAAGAATCTTAGATCAGCAAAACTAGCACCACCCATCATTTTATTATTTTCTCCTAAATCGGATCAAATTAATCTGATTTTAGACTTCTATCTTAGTGCGATACATCATCATCATCATCAGGTCTCTCTAGTCTCCACTGCAGGAGCACGACCCTCTCTGTACTACCAGAGCCATATATTGGCTTGAGTAGTCAGAGGATTTGGCCTACACTCTCCACGCTGGCCAGACGGGTTGGAGAGGTCTCTTTGATGTTTATAAGCTTTGTTTAGCTTGTGTTTCCTTAGTCGCCTTTTACGACGTCCACGGGATGACTTGGAGTAGTCCTATTCTACTCTGCCGGGAACCACACGGCGTTACAGTGCGATACAAAACGTATTAAATTAATTTTATTTAAATCTCCTATCTTAGCCTACTCTTATCTAAGCCCCTTAAACGTTCACCGATCAAATTTCAAAGGCAATTTTTATGAGATGTCTTAATTTTCTCTTATTTCCTTGCGATTTTGAGGTTGTTGAGATGTCATTAAATTCGTATTCTTCTCCGGAGAGACATAGATCTAACGTCAGCAAAAATAAATATGGCGAACGTAAACGGACAAAAACTTCAGTTTTTAAATTATGCAATTTGTTGAAACTGGTCGTTAGAATGTGTCATTTCTGTACCATCTATATTTTTTACCAGTTGTTTTGTAATGCCTTCCGAACCTTGCCGATAAGCGTTTGGGTGGCGTAGCACAAGCGTTGTTATCGTTTGAAAAAAAAATGACGATTTTTAGTCCCGAGTTATGCCGTTGTATCTCAGAAATACATTAAGCGATTTCCGCTCTTCTACTTTCATTTACATACCATAATAATAGTCCTATAGCGGACACTTCTAGCTAACAGATAGATACATTTGTTAGACAGCGTGATGCATAGCGATATTTCATTTTCATTATACTGGGTGTAAAAGTACGTACAGTTGACATGTACCCTTAAGAAGAAACTACTGTTTCTTATTATAGGACATTATAGGCTGGATTCTCGAAGAATTTGAGAAATATTTGACGTATTGTATTTTTTGTCTTTTAATCAAAAAAGTTATAAAGATATAGGCCGTTAAAATTCCGTGTTACGTCACATTTTCCTACACTTTTTGGCAAACTGTGATGTAACGTGTTCACTCATAAACTTTGACAAGCCTTTTCGCTTTAATTGACAAAAGAAAAAATGCGTGTCCAATGTTTTTTGATTATCTAACTGAAGGTTTAATTATATATTATACTAATTTTGAACCAGGAATCTACCCAATTGATATTAATAGCACAACGGGACTTACTGCGATTATTTTTTAGATTTGTCTGATATTTTGACAACATTCAACAACAAATCTTAAAAATAATCGCGGTAAGTTAGTCCCATAGATATCAGAATATTCTGTGGTTAGTCCCGATAATAATACCAATTGGCAATTGAGTTGTTTCTCGGGTCAAAATTATTATGTTATAATTAGTCCGTCTGTAAGATAATCAACAATAGGACACATGTATTTTAATAAAACAATAAAGATAAGAAATTCGCGTATTATAGTTCATATATTTATATTCAGATAGGTAGTGATGGCGACCGCAAAAGCTTATCGTAAGCCCAATTGATGATTTTCCTTGCTAATTAATACATCTGTTAGCTTATTTTGCAAGCTGTACTTAACTAGGACTTGAGTGACATGCCGAACGTGACTAGAAACTTAGGTGCGCTATCTGAAATCCTACGCTGAGACATCGTTGCGTAAGATTGTAGAATCGTGAGATGCTTCAGCGCTGAGTAGGTGTGAGTAAATAATTGTGTTTACTTTGATAAGCCTCATTTAAATGGCCGAGTAATATAATGGAGATTTGTTGGAGGCTAACAATCGCGCCGTCCAGGTGGCCAAATTTTGGTCTAATATAATATAAGATTTATAAATATAGGCTTTTTGACTTGAAAAGAAGAAGAATGGCCGAGTGGTTTTCAGCAGAGTAGAATAGGACCACTCCAAGTCTTTCCGTGGATATCGTAGAAGATGACTTAGGAAACACAAACTAAACAAAGCTTATGAGCATCAAAGAGACCTCTCCAACCAGTCTGGCCAGCGTGGAGAGTGTAGGCCAAATCCTCTGACTGGTCAGGTCATATGGCTCTGGTAGTACAGAGAGGGCAGTGCTTCTGCAGTGGAGACTAAAAGACCTGATGATCATTTAGATGGCCTGAGCGGAAATGATGGCCTTAAATGTTTTTGAATATTTAATTTTCGATTGTCAACGACGCACAATGCAATGTTTTAAATCTAGTTTGACAACTAGTGAATGGTCAATTTTTGCCTTCTTTCGTGAATAAAATCAAAAGTATTGACTTTACCCGAACAAAAAAAAATATTTTTTAAGTCCTCATAATGAGCCCTTTCATTTGATATATGACATCGTAAGGTTTGAAAAACTTTCTTTTAAAATTTTGTAATTGGGCCCCTGAAAATGACCCTTATTTAAAAAAATCTTTATTTACTTTGCACATCCGTGTTTGGGTCATAGGGTTACACCATCTTACCAAATTTCACCTAATTTAGTTCAGTAGATTCGGAGAAAATCGGCTGTGACAGACGGACGGACGGATAGACAGACGCACGAGTGATCCTATAAGGGATCCTTTTTCAATTTTTATACGGAATCCTAAAATTATATTATTTTGCTTGCATGAGTCTAGATCCCTCAGGAACAGTATTAAATGGTAGTCTACGGTGTTTTCCAGACCTGAACCTTTCTTTATACTAAACTAGAATTTACACGCGGCTTCGCTCGCGTTTAATTTTGCCGTATGAATTTGCCGAGTCGTTTATCGCAAATTCCACAGGAACAGTAGTTTTTTCCAGGCTGTACATTTCATCCCGGATAAAAAACTTTTCTCTTTCTCAGTATTCTAAACTATGTGTTTGCCAAATTACAAGAAAATTGGTTCAGTAGATAAAGCGTAAAGAGGTAACAAATAAACAAATACACAAACTTACTTTCGCATTTATAATATAAATTGGGATCTCAATCTAAATTAGTCCAATGGTTGAACAATGATGAGGTTACAAACAGAGTTAGATTCAAAGTTATCGGACAATTTTTTTGACGAGCTCCGTGGCGCAGCGGTCAACACGGCCGGCCTGTGACACGGATGCTCTCGGGTTCGATCCCCGGTCAGGTCAAGATGAAAAACGATCTTTTTCAGATTGACCTGGGTCTTGGATGTTTATCTATATAAGTATCTATTACAAAATATAGTATCCTTGAGTTAATATCCCATAACACAAGTCTTATTAAGAACTTACTTTGGGACTAGCTCAATCTGTGTGATATGTCCGTATATATTTATTTACAATGGTCAACCCTGTATAGGAGAGGCGAACATTGATTAATTTGTCAATTTTATGGCCATAGGCATAGGTCGTGTGGGAACGAATATGTAATGAGACTGAGCCGAAGCGACCGTGTTTTCGTTGCGAAATGTCAGACTTTTATTTATCGTCTCTATTACCGTTACAAACACCATTCTGAATAATAATATCCTGATGTCTTCGAGCAACACGGCTGCCTGATGTAGCCAGTTTTGACATTTATGAGTTATTCATGTTAGTGACTGTTAAGTTTCAAATAATTTTTCGTGCTGGTCTGGAAGTAAAAAACAAGATGTACGAGCTTTCTATCCCGTGCAGACTATAGAAGCCCATGGTCAAGGGAACTGAATGAGGGTTGTCTGAAATGCTTACCACACAGTAGATAACTAGAAATTGGTAGAGTAACTAGCAACGTTAGCAAACTACTCTACCACTTGCCTTCCGTCGTCACTGCGTCGACTCTACTCTCCTACGTACTTTACTTTACTTTACTTTAGTAATATTTGGTTACTCTACCCATCTACGTATACTCTTAGTAAAGAATACAGCTAACGTCCGTAGAGTTCCAATTCTACTAATAAATATGAATTTTCGTATATACTTCTGGAAGTGTAACTAAATCTACCGCCAACTCGACGCGTGTACTGGAAGCATATAGGATAAAAACATGATAAATATATTTGTATGAATATTTAGTATAAACTAGATATTACCTCAGATGTTAAGAGTCCCACGTAAAGCCGCAATCCCATACAAACGTAGTTTCGTTTTAGTTTTACAACAGTTCAGCCAATCTCAACCAAATTTCGTACATACGACCGGATAAGGCATATAGGCAATAACAAGAATTTAAAGTGTTTTTCTGGCACTTAAATTAACAAAAATGGGATAGTAAACTGCAAATCGAGACACAAATGTACATACTTTTCGAATATTTAGCAGCCCACTCGGCTTGAATTTGCCAAGTTGATTTTCCAATATCAGTCCGTAATCATATATAGATTGTTTCTTGACAGTCCCGCGACTTGCCAGCTTTCTTATCGGTGACTGCTGACCACTGAAGCGTGGTCTGCCCCGCCTTCCTCACGCCTTCCTCCGCCCGACCAGAACGGGGAGACAGATTCCTCTGTCATAGGTCTCGCTTAATTGGGCACTGTATATGTGTGCATTCAAGTTAGGTTGAACCGGTTTCTAGTGGGTCTTGCTTTCTACGTCACACATGGGCTTGTACACGATAGTTATGAGTTGGCTGTGTGCTGTGAGCTCTGGCGTGAAGTTTATTATGATTTGTGTATCGTCATTGAGTAACTTGTAGATGATTGGAGCGCTAATTCCAAGATCTTCTTTAGGGTATACCTGGTGCCAGTTTTAAAGCCTTAAAAATATTATTGACCCTTTATACAATTGTCCTTTTGGCATCTTAAGTTATGGTACTACGGAGCCCAGGCTCCGCTATACAGACAGCATTTATGCATATGATTTGGCATAGTTTTTACGGTTACTACCTGCCTGATAAAGTTCTGGTGGCTACAGAACCTCAGACAAATATCTGCTGAAGTGACGTTCCGGTATTTGCTTATTTTGGGAATCATACCCAGGATCTGTCGTGTCAAATCCATGTGCCATGGAAATTCGTCAGTGTTATTGATTAATTTCTTCTATCTGCTTGCAAATAAGCAATAAGCTATCAGTAGGAGACTTTAAAGCTTTGTAGCAATTTTTTTATTCAATTCATAGTTTTAACAATACGAAGCTTTACCAAAATTTGTTAAAAAGTTTTTCATGAAAGTGTATCATAATGCGTGAGATTTTTTTAATTAATCACAGGTATGAGTCGTTAAGTCCACCGACGCGTATAATGTATCTGTCTGTATCGAATAAACTTGGAGCTTTTGGGATGATTTTTATGCGATTTTTCTGGGAAGATTTTCAATCACATGGTGAACCGTGAAAATGTAATTTTATTTATAAATATCAAACATAAAATATAGATATGGTAAAATTGGTTTAAAAAACTACAGTTTGATGTAATTGACGATGTATCGTTGTATATTCTCAACTTCCTCTTAAAAGAAGGTGCAATGAGTTGGTTGATGCGCATTTGCTTAAATAAAATGACTCCGGCACCTGTAACTTAAGGGCAGCAAACCTCACGCCTCCGCCACGCAAAATTGATTCCCCGATGCTATCTCCCCACCCCGGGGAACGCTGGATAAATAAATACTTTCCGATAATCTCGGCAGATCTCAGACAGGCCGGAATTACGGAGATATTATTGCGTTTTAATTCCGCTCTCGACACACCCCCGTCGCATTACGGTTTGATATGATTTAGTGCGTTATTGTACGCGCATGCTACAATATACAGCCTCCAGTCAAATAAATTTCGGAATGGCCGAAATGACCGTGGCGGGCTGATCTTGATACGTTCGGATATTACTACTAAATTACAATTAAGGGTTAACATTTTGACACATCGCATTATATTTCAAAGATTTCGTAACGCATGTAGCACGGGCGAAGCCAGGATTTAGTTTCGGCATGTGGTACCAACCCCTTAATCGTACGATTTGTTCTTACAAACTAACATACCTAGATATTGCCATCTCGTTGCTACACAACATTGTGTCTACCGTATTATAAGAATATTTTCACAAAATATATCTTATTAAAACTAGAACCATATTTTTGGCATAATATTTTAAAATTACACCCTAGTTTTAGTAAGTTTAGGCTATCATAGATTACCGCCATCTAGTATCGAGTGGAAAGTAACTCGCCATACATTCGCCTACCTTAATTTGGTCCAATATTTTTTTATGAGGTTGGCAGTGTATTACGTTAGCATTATATTCTTTGGTTTCGGAGATGGTACAGGAAAATATGTGACAAAAAGTGCATGAAATAACTGTTTTGTTCATGAAATCAAGCCGTTGAATCTGAATGGGATGGAAAATTGACGGTGTTGGTGGATAGTAGAGAATCCTAATGACATCAGTGAGAAAAAGTAATAATTTATGGCAATCGCCTCTCCTTATTTAATTCATGTAATTAATGATAATATTCTTCTTTGGTCGTCAATAATATTTTTAGTATTATAATAATCTCTCTTCACTTGAACCCCTTAAACCCTCTCTCTGGCTACGCCCATGGCATGTACGACCTTTGTGATGCGCTCGGCGCGTTTTCATCTTGCGAGGCGCTTTGTAAATATATGCTAAAGTTAAATTATTATTGACGTAAAATATGCGAAGCTATAAGCAGTAATCACAATAACAAATTGTAATAAAATCGGTATTATTTATTTGTAGGAATATTCTACAAGTTTTCAATAAATGTGGCTTTATGGGCTTTAAGGTTTATTGTAAGTAGGATTTATTTGATTATGAGCCTATGCATGGTTGCGTCTTGCCTCTGGATTTTTCTTCGACTGCGTCAAATTTAAATATAAATTATACTTTTTGCTTTTTCGTATTTCAGCTGGAATCATTGCAATGCTCTCATTATAGCTAATACAATAACTTACAGTCTGAAAAACTCTTAATGATTTCATTAACGCGAGTGAAACCGCGAGCAATATTTTGTGTTTATCATTAAATAATAATCAAAGAGTATTGCCGTGTACTAAGAAAACAAGAATGTAGAATACCTAATTTATTCTTTATTCGTATCAATTAGTTTTTTGGTGCATTGTTGCTCTCTTGGGCGCCGTCAAATAAAAAATATTTTCTGGGAGGTTTTATTTTTAAGCAGTGGTCGGTTCCGAAACGCTAGTAGTCTGTAGCTTTTGAACAACATTTAATTAAATACATATTACTTAATACGATCATTTTAAATGTGATTTGATGTTTTTGTTTGTTTTGATTTTGATTATTAGGTAAAATAAAATAAATATGTACGGACAAATCACACAGATTGAGCTAGCCCCACAGTAAGTAGTAAACTTGTGTCGTAGGACAGTATACTTCCTCAACGATATTAATATATTATGAAATAGATAGTGAGATCTGTCCCTATATATATTTAAACAATCTAATTATATATGTAGGTAAGGCAATATGGAGTCCGATTCCCGCGCGTCTCGGAATCTCGTTTAGTACTAGATAAAAGTTGTAAAATGCAAATTGCATGTGAATGTTAAGAATGTTCGGCCCACGCCTGTGAAGCACCGTTATTCCTTACACTTCCATAAGTTGGGTTTCTGATCTGTGAAAAACAGGTTCAGTTTCAATTCGGCTTTTTAATGGTGCTTCTCGTTTTACAAACTTTCTTGTTTAAGAGGTACTAGAGAAACCGCTGTGTGGTTCCCGGCAGAGTAGAATAGGACCACTCCAAGTCTTCCCGTAGATGTCATAGAAGGTGACTTAGGAAACACAAGCTAAACAAAGCTTATAAACATCAAAGAAACCTCTCCAACCGTTCTGGCCAGCGTAGAGAGTGTAGGCCAAATTCCTTGACTGCTCTGGCTAATATATGGCTCTGGTAGTACATAAATGACTGAATAAGGCCTGATGATGACGCTATGAAAGTTCGGCTCACGCCTGTGCCGGCACTGTTATTCCTTACACTTCTTGAGTTTGTGCCCTATTTACTAACTCGGATGATAGGTGTCGATGCCTATCAATCTAGGATTTGCTGTTACAATGCGGTTTTTGTATTCCAAATAAAAATTTCGAGCAAGCAAAACCCGCATTGTAACTGTAAATTCTAGATTGATAGGCATCGACACCTGTCATCCGAGTTAGTAAATAAGGGGGCTGATCTGTGAAAAACACGTTCATTTTGAATTCGTATTGGTGCTTCTCGTTTTACAAACGTCATACATATCCCAATACCAACTAATATTATATGTGCGAAAGTGAGTTTGTATATTTGTTTATTTGTTACCTCTTCACGTTTTAACTGTCATCTCGAACTTTGGCATACATGATAGGTAAGGGTACTGAGGACATAGGCTATATATCACGCGGGCAAAGCCGCGGGTAACAGCTAGTATTTTATAAACAAAACTAAACTTGTCCTTTGTTTCAAATTTACAATTACCTGTGTATCTTTTGTATTGTCAGGAAATATTACATTGTGCCGAAAATATTTTTTTATATATATGTAGGTGTCAGTTTTTTGAGAACGGTGTCGCGAGTCCAATAGGTACTTTTTATTTCCCTACTCCAAAACTCGCAACGTGGCCCAAGTTTTCATTTTAAAAATCTTCCTTCGATAAATATAATTTCGCCATATCGTTACACATTACGCCATGTTGTTACACGATAGATAGGTAAGTAAGTACTTACCTATCTATCGTGTAACTAGTACTTACTTAGTAGTGTACTTAGTAAGTACATTCAAATCTCTTTTGGCATTCAAGAATTATGGTGGAATAAAGAACTATATTATGATCTCTAAAAACATAACACTCCTTTTTTGGCAGTCGTGTAATAAAAGTGATATCATCGCTCTTCGCATACAATAAAAGTTGCGTAAATCATTTCAACATTAAAAAATTGGCCAAGTGCGCGTCGGGCTCACCCAAGAAGGGTTCCGTGCTAGCAAACTTTAGAGTATCCGCTTAACATACCTGGTTTCGCCACTTTCGCATAAGTTCATTAAGTTCTTATTTTTAAATTCCCGCGCGCGTTGAATTGTCAAGATGACATTGACAGGTAACTGCGTTTTGCAATGTAAGTAATCGCACGAAGATTTGGCGGCTAGTAACACTTGTGTTCCCGCCACATTCGGTCTGTAATAACCGCCGCCGCGCGCAACAGCTACTATTTTACTGTTGCTATTCCTGCCTAAACCTGAACATTATAGCCTACGTGCCTCGGCCGAGGATCCTCGCGTGTGTACGGGTGGACGTCCTAGTGCAGTGCTGTGCATCGCATCTTCTAAGCAAACCTGGAGCTGATCACTGCATTGGAAGCGTGAGTACCGTCATACATTTTTGGCTATTTCAACGCGCAGCATAATAGTCCATATATATCCCCGAACCAGCGCATCGCAAGTGGCGAGATTCCCAAGGGATCACCTTCTGGTGAGACCGTTGTCGAAGGCTTAGCGAAAGCGTCACCAATACCGATTAGCTACACCTAGTCAAAATGTGGTATTTTGACTAGGTGTAGCTAATCGGCTAATCATTTTTCGCTAGCAAAAATTACTTTGTTTTTCATAGTGTTTGTATGAATGACAATAAATATTTGCGGTTTATCAAAATGTGCGATTTCTTAAAAACTGCTGACCATGTCTCGTTCAAACTAATTCTCGTTGAAAGTTTTCATTGAGGTCAGCAGCATATATTTTTGTTTTGGAATTTTCATTCTCTTTATTTGATTTGAAAGTTTGAGGGTGACATTTTACCACTTTGGAAGTAACTAGTTTCCAACGATTGACTTTGAGAAAAAATTGTTTTAAGAATCTCAATGTTATTGATCCTCCTATCGATGGATACCTCGTACGTATAGGTTTAATGAAAGCTTTTTTTAGTTTTATTTCATGTACTGGGAGCCTAATGTATCATATAATAACATTTTTGTCACTTGTGTCCTTTATATTATGGTTCAATAAAGAGTATTATTATTAACATATCATCGTTACCTGGTTGAAATTCCTAAAATTCATACCAAGCCCTTCTCCTCATCTTTAATTGTGCGCACAGCTAGGGATTGGAATGCATTGCTTGCGTCTGTATTTTCGAATGCATAAACTGATATTAAATTTTATAAATAAAGAGTTCTTCTGGGTAAGCTCACTCCATTTTGGGCCATATCTTTGCCTCTTAGCTAGAATCATCTAGCCAAGCCATCTAGGTCACATTTCATATAAAAAATAAATTTTATTTTTCTATAAATATCGCTAAATAGTTCACAGAATACATCTACTTACCAATTTATCGGTGTAAACTGCTTCAGTCAACTGTGTATTCCTTGATAGTTACGGATGGCTGTGACATACAAATGTACAAACAGATAGGCTGACTGTCATGACGAATCTAAAAGGGTACCGTTCTTTGCCATTCGTCTACGGAACCCTAAAAGCGCACCTAGATTTATGTCAGAGAGTTATAATAAAAGTTAATATTAAAGTTTGACGATAGCGGTAAGTGTTGGGGATTTTGCTTGAAATGACTGCTCGTGACTCGTGATGTCATTTCTTACAAATTGCGCCGAAATTTTAAGTTTTTCATTCTTCTTCTGAATTCTTCAACCCTGACAGTCTTCAAAATTTACTTTAAAGGTCGGTCGGTAGGCACATGCCCGAAAGGATTAAGTCTTCTAAATGATATGAATTTACGAATTATTTACGTTTCATTGTTTAATGTTATTATTTTATTATTTGCAATAAATGATGTATTAAAGAAAAAAAAAAAATTACGAATTTACTTTTTATTTCCTAACCAAAGACCCTTTTTAATATAAAATATACGACTAGCGTACCCAGGTAAGACAATAGGTCGGCGCGCCTACAATTCATCCAATAATTGTAGGGGCGAGCGCGAAGCGCGGTGTACGCACGGCAGCTAAACGCCACTTAGGTAGGGATGTGACTAATTATGTCGATAATATCGATCATTGGAACCGATGCGATAATTTGCGTCAAACATGCAATTTATTTGCCGAACAATTAATATTGTTGGGTATAGTTAACATTATAGGTATATACTGATATTATAAAAAGAAGAAAGATATGATTGTTGTTTGCATTTAATAGGCTTCGAAACTACAGAGCCTATTTCTAAAATTCTTTCACTTGTAGGAAGCTAATTTACACAGACATAGGCATAGACACAAACACACATTAATATTTATTTACGTGGATGAAGTCGCGGAAAAATTGATAGTAACTAAATATCATTATTTAGTTACTATCATTTTTTCCGCGTTTATGTATGTTTACCCGTATGTTTACGTATGTTTGAGCTCCGTGGCGCAGCGGTCAACACGCCGGCCTGTGACACGGATGGTCCCGGGTTCGATCCCTGGTCAGGTCAAGATGAAAAACGATCTTTTTCAGATTGACCTGGGTCTTGGATGTTTATCTATAAACGTAAGTATTTATTATAAAATATAGTATCGTTGACATAGTATCCCATAACACAAGTCTTACTTAAGAACTTACTTTGGGGCTAGCTCAATTTGTGTTTGTCAAAAAAAAATGTTTACCCATACTACACTTGGCTAAATTTATGGTCACTGATTTGAGAGACGACGTTAGACAAGAACGGCGATATCTCCATTCGTGTCTAGTCTAATACTGCGGCATCCTTCTCGTCAGTGAAGAAATTTAACCAAATTGAATAAGGGTGTAACTTAGCTTTATTTAGCTGAAATAAGCTGTCACTTGATTCGATTACATTAATAAAAAAAGGAACCTGATAATCAAAATACTCAATCTATTTTTTTATGTGCTTACTACGGTAATAAGCGTCGTCGAATCTAAAAGACAGACACGTACACTATCGCATGTGCGTGTATCACGTGAATAGGGACAAATCACATAAATTGAGTTGGTCCCACAGTAACTTGTGAACTTGTGTCGTAGGATACTAACTCAACGATATTATAATAAATTCTTATGTACATAAACATTGAAGACCCAGACCAATCTGAAAAAGAACCGCTTTTCATAATGACCTGTCTGGGGATCGAACCCAAAACCACTCGTTTCATAGGCTAACGGAGCTAGCACCATGGATGTCGTTGAGTGCGAGAAGTGTAGCAAATAAATTAAGAAGCTTTTCGATAAGTCACATACGAGAACATCACTAAATTTAAGGAAAGAGTCAGTAAAATATTTAATTTGGTCGGCGTGTAGTCTATAATTATACACATACATAGTTATCCGAGATACACACTGCATGGCCATTCAGATTGTAGTTTTCAAAGCTTTTGTTTTCTTTTATAATCATAATTCTTTTATGATGATGATTTTGAATATATCAAATTAATATCATCTGTTGTCAATTAACTGGCTCTTAGATTGTCATGCTCTTTTTAAGTTTGTGGACAGTGTCGTTGCGTATTTTGTATGTAGATAAGAGTGTGGTGTGTGTGTGTGTGTTGAATGGTGATAAGAGATCTTAGATCAGTTCATTTTATACAACGTTTAAATCTACAGATTTAAACGTTGTATAAACTTTGCCATATACTCGAACGTAAATGAACGAAATGTATTTCTCTTGCCGCTTTAAAGGTCAATACAGAATTAAATAAATATTTGATTGGGGGCTCCCATACAACAAACATGACTGTTTTTCGCTCGATAGTTTAATGTTGTATAGATAATGGTACGGAACGCTTTTTTCGCACTCGATTTTTAAATGAAATTCCTATTTTTGAGACCTCTTTTCATAGAATTAAGATTGCCTTATTCCTCATATTTTGTTATGAAACTATTAACAAATAATGATTAAGATAACGGCCAATTTACTTTAATGCATTGTAAACGCGAGCAAGCCCGGGGCACGTCTCAATGTATGTATATATATTATCCATTACGCATCAAGTGCTTTAAGTTTTCTTTTCCCACGACTTCCTGTTCTTGGGTTACTTACTGCCCGCCGAGCATCGTGTTACGGAGTTAATTATGTTAAGAATCACTAATTTATTTAATAATTCCGACAAGAAACTTGCCCACTTTGTTACTCGCATATTTTATGAGTGTTACGCTCACTTTAATTATTACTTTATTAATAATGTAAAATGTTTGTTATTTTGAGAAGTAAGTGTTTTACAGAAGAAGATCTATAGTATATAGAGTTCTGAAAATTTTTAGTTATTTTTTGTTTTGTGTTGAAATTCCCTTATAATAATTATAAGAAAGAAGAATGTAAAGATCAAATTTTATGATTCTAGATCAACGAGAAATAACCTACAGCGTTAAATTCCCATGCTATTGTGAACACATTTGTAAAAAAAACCGGCCAAGTGCGTGTCGGGCCACGCGCAGTATAGGGTTCCGTAGTTGCGAATGACAACTTTGAGTTCACACTGTTTACACTCGCACCTCACAGTTTAACGACCAAAAACATCTAACAATAAAGATTGTATAAAATTTTACATTTTCCAGTACATTTTATAAGTTGGTTGCCTATAACTTTTTAGTTTGCACTTAGTACCCAGCTCTGATAGTTTTCCTTTCAACTTCAGTATATATACTACTGCTGTAATTTTTTTCACGTATCCATATATAACCGTTTAGCAGATAGAGGGGGGGGACACGTACCTCTAACAAAAATTTTCACTTTAAAACCAAATATTTCGGAAACGGATCCCTAAATCAAAAAATGGTGTTCTCAACCTCACAATATTTTTCAAAAACCTTTTTAACGATACCCCACACAATGGGTAAGTAGAGAAAAAAAAATTACTCCCCCACTTTACTTGTATGGGAGCTACCCAAAAAAAAATTTTTTTTCAAGATTTTTTTCTACGACTTTTTTGCCATGATTAATATACATACTCATACAAAATTACAGCTTTCTAGTACTTATAGTCTCTGAGTAAAACCGCGGACGGACAGACAGACAGACAGACAGACAGACAGACAGACAGACAGACATGGCGAAACTATAAGGGTTCCTAGTTTACTACGGAACCCTAAAAAATGGACCTATACGGTCTTTTGATGGCGCCGACTTGAAATTATTTTTTTTCTTCATACTTTTACACTAGTTATACGTAAAACGTGGCCTTTAGGTCTCATATACCTGGGTCCTGACCCGAAAGGGAGCGAGACATAAATGTATGTCTCGGATGCTATTATTTTTGAAGCTGCCTACTACTTAAAGACTTTTAGTGCTAGTCATTTCATTTATGATCACCCATCCTAGTAGGCACCATAAGAGTTGCTTAACTTGAGTAAGTGTTCTTTGCTTGCGTGTCATGGATTTGATGCAACGCTCTAAAGCACATTTTACGAAAGCTTGCTTACATACAAACTGATCCGTGTTTGCGAAGGGAGCTTCTGAATTAACGATGCATCAAGTTACATTGAATTAAAACGCGTGTGAGACAAGCAGCCTTTATTTTGGTCTTATAGACCAAGGTCATGACTACCTCGCAAGGGAACAAGACATGAGTGTGTGTAAGTGGCTAACACTGATGTCATATTTTTACAGCTGCCTACAGCCTAAAGACTAATGAGTGGCAAGCAAGACCAACACTTATCGTGTCAGAAGGCACGAGGAAGAAGCTTGGAGATATTTTTTATGCTCTTTATGATCACCCATCTCAGTGGGATCCAGTCTAGGGTTGCTTAGCTTGCTAGCACTATTAATGTCTACGTCCACTGGGCCATCCAACCCGACTGGCCAGCGTGGAGAGTGCAGGCCAAAAACTCTGACTGCTCTGGCTAATATATGAATCTGGTAGCACAAATAGTGGAGCTTCTGCAGTGGAGACTAAAAAAAACTTGATGATGGTGATGACTGGGCCATCACACTCCTCTTTGCGTGTCATGGCTTTAAAGCAACGCTCGAAAGCACATTTTACAAAAGCTTGCTTACATACAAACCGATCCATGTTTGCGAAGGGAGCTACTGAATTAACGAGGCATCAAATTACGTTGAATTAAAACGCGTGTGAGACAGGGCCGGACTAAGAGATGGAGGGGGTTGGGCTTATTTATCTATTTATAATAATAATAATAATAATGATTGTAAATAAATAAATTGGATAATAATAATAATAAAAACTCTTTATTACACCAAGATTTCATACAAGGGATTCAACAATACAGAGACTTTGTTATGTACAATGGCGGCCTTATCGCAAAAGTAATTTCTTACAGGCAACCAATGAAGTAGGACTTCAAAAAAAAAGAAAAAAAAAATGAGATAGGCTGGTAAGGCGCAGAAATATAATCAACATTTGCATTAACTACTTACTAAAATGATATGATATGTAAGTCCTCACAAAAATTGGCGTATTAGTAAAAAAAAATGATAGCGCAAACATCTTTGAGACATAAAAGTTACTAACTAGGTCATTTTTCTTCTCGATACAGTTTTCTTAATTATTTTAAGTTAAGTAATTGCAACTGGTCATATTGGAAATCCTTGAGGCATACGTTCAACAGCGGAGTTCTTGCGGCTGTAATGATGATGATGATGAATTAATTGCCCTAATGTGTTAATACTTGTCGTTTAAATAATGTTATGAACTGTTTTTTCGCCAATAAGCTGTCTACCTATAGCTTGGCGATGATAAAATATGGACAATGGTTGTAATTACTAGATTTATTTGATAAACAGATAAAAAGGGGTGTATATTTGAAAAGGCCAAGCATCGTCAATTTTGTATTATGTTTAATATTGTCTTTATAGAAATGGCTTTATATAACAAATGTTGTTATACCAAAATTTTAACGGATATCTTAAATTAATATTATTTTTTTAATAATTATTTAATACTTTCAAATATAGACTTGCCACGAAATAGCGTAATAGTGGCGGCAAGTTTAGTTGTTTATCTATTATTACTGAATATTCACGGGAGCTGCAGCCCTAAAAGCCCTTGTGTAGATCCGTCCCTGGTATGAGGGGTCGGTTCTAAAAGAATGTGCATTTGGAATTTATTCGCCTTAAAGCACCGACTGCCTTTAATAATATAGCTTATTGAATTAAATCATTCATGAGGGCCTTTTTCAATTTAACTCAGAAGCCTTTTATTAAAAATGTCATCTTCTCTTCGATGTATGAATGAGCCAAATTAAGATCTCATGAGAATGATTTAATGACAATGAACTTATTAGGACGATATAACAACGCATTTATATTTTGTAAAATAATGTATACATGGCGAAATTTTGATCGTTCCGGACCATTAAAGGGGTGATTCAGCCTGTCAATATAAACAACTTTTCCTATGGGATAAATGCTGTAAACTCGAAAAAAATTTCGACATTCCTATACAAATTGCCCGGGCCGCTGAACACTTTTGTATGAAAATGTCGAAATAAAATTTGAGTTTCCAGCATTGGTCCCATAGGAAAAATGGTTCATATCGACGGGCTGAATCACCCCTTTAAGGGTCCAGAACGATCAAAATTTCGCCATGTATACTTACTCCCGTTACAGATAAAAAGATCTTGCATAATATCAGTGTCTGAAATTATATATTTTAAATGAAAAATAAATCTTCATTGAATAAAAACACATAATAATAAGTTCTTAAGAGCGTATACTAGCAGTATTTTTTCAATGTGGTTTCCATACAAATGTATTTCTCTATTTTATCGCTGAAAACTGATTCTAGAGCCACAATTCTTTTTTCATAAAATCTACTACTAAAATATGAATGCCCCTATTTTTTATTTTTTCCAAACAAACTTTTTTTGTACAATTTTTTTTTTCTTTTAAACAGGATTTTGGAAAAAATAATACCTATGGACATACCTATTTTAGTAATAGATTTTATGTAAAAAGAATTAGTGCCTCTAGAAGCAGTTTTCAGCGAAAAAATAGATAAATACATTTGTATGGAAAACGCACTGCTAGTATACCCTCTAAGAAAAACATTCTCCCATTTAAAATGAGACTAGAAATAAGGAAAAAAAAATAAAACCGAAATTTACGTCGAAATCTGGGTAAAGAAAGTCACATATTATGAACTATGAAGAAGTAATAGTCCTTTACATAAGTACATTCTGTTGTCTTTAAAGACTCATTCGAGACTTGTAATAACTTTAATGCTGTTAACTATAAAAACATACACCTGCAAAAATGCATTTATAAATAAGAATACAAAACATCGTTATTTTTCCTTCCTTCCACAGTTGGTAGAAAGGCGTAGTTCTAGACGTGTGCGAGTGATTTATTAATGCAAGTTGGCTGCCTTCGTTTTTTTCACAAAACATTTTTTTTATCGACCGTTTTTTTGTCCACCATTTTACCTGCAGGTAGGGCCATCCTAAATACCGTATGTATGGCTCGAAGCCTCGAAGCACATTGATGTAGAGTCGAGGTGAACACGCGCAGGTATCGTCGCGCGATGACGCGCGTCTTCGCACGCGAATTACTTCGATTGAAAGAAATAAAAGAACTCTTTTTTGGCTCCTGCATGAATGCCGTGTGGTTTCCGGCGGAGTAGATTAAGACTACTCCCAGGATTCCCATGGATGTCGTAGCACGCGATTTAGGAAACACAAGCTAAACAAAGCTTATAAAATCAAAGCGACTTCTCGAACTCGTCTGGCCAGCGTGGAGAGTATAGGCGATATCCTCTGACTGCCCTGGCTAATATATGACTCTGGTAGTACAGAGAGGGTGGTGCTCCTGCAGTGGAGGCTAAAAAGACCTGATGATGAGGATATAGCTCCAACAAATACCAAAAATATTCCCAATTTACATGTGTATGGGAGGAACGCAATTTTTCATATTATTTTGGCTTGAATCTAGTTCTTATAGTATCTGAGCTAAACCGCGGACTGAGTGACAGATGGGTAGACGGACATAGCGAAACTATCCTTGTTTACTACGGAACCCCAAAAACATTATTATTACGCCTGGGTTCAACTCGGGCCCCGGATAGACTCGAAGTCGTGAGTCGAAGTCGCGGTTCACAGGTAGTACATGATTAGTAGATTGTCAATGATTTAAACTAAATACTAACTCAAGTCCACATTTTATAAGAGGGTATATATATGATGAGTTTTTGAAAAAATATTGCTAAGCACACTTTTAATTTGAAGTAGCTAAGTTAAGTTGGGTTAAAGTTGCTTCGGCAAGTCCGTTTTAAAAGTATGTATTAATCAAAATATGGTACATCCTTCCATACATACTTTTATTATGCTGTAATTCGCATAAAACTTCTTATATCATGCATACAAAAGCGACATAAATGTGACATCATTATCTGTGTGATCTCATGGGCTCACCCTAAAATGTCTCATTGTAAAATTTCGATATCTCAAAGAGTGTGAGACTAACTAGTTCTAACCAGGGATTGAATAACCGAAAAAAATACGGTTAAATCGGTAAGTGGTCGTACCTTTATATTTCGATACCTTAGAATAATGGTACCTTCAAATTACCAAACCATAAAGAAACGGTACCTGTACGATTTTGGTATTGTCATTGTTGTCGATTTTTTTTGTACTGAAAATATTTCAGTTAAGGTACCAGTAATTATAAAGGTATCGATACATAACGATATCGTTAATGTATAAATACCATTATTTATATTTAGCAGTATCACAACCGTAATTGTCAACCGATTTGGTTCTAACTTTAAATCTAAGGTGTATCGTAATTTTATACCGGTACCATACCCTTATACCTTTACCGTTTTCAACCCCTGGTTCTAACACATTAGTGTTATGCCTATTTTGTGAGGGCTTTACATAGCACAACAAAACAATATGTTCTCTTGAAGACGGTGTAAGTTAAAAAATCTAAATATATAAAACTGAAAGGTGACTGACTGACTGACATAGTGATCTATCAACGCACCGCCCAAATCACTGGACGGACCGGGCTGAAATTTGACATGCAGGTAGATGTTATGACGTAGGCATCCGCTAAGAAAGGATTTTGATCAATTCTACCACCAAGGGGATAAAATAGGGGATGAAAGTTTGTATGAAACTTTGTCAATTTTAAACCGATCGGTAAATTCAACCCCCATGGAGATAGAACAAGGGATGATGGAGGACTTAATGTATTAGTTTGAAGCTATCAGTACCTAATGGAACGAATAAATTAAAAGGAACAAAATAATTTTTAGTTCTAAATTTTGACAATAGATGGCGTTAGTAGTATTTTAAAACGCGCTTTCGTTGTGTTCTGACTGACACTCACTGAGTTACATAATACCCGATGATGAGTGGCCGCCGTATCGTAGTGTTCTCCCATATCGCACCCTCCCACATCAAACGGCATCATGACAGACATACACCGTGGCTTAGGACTCGAGTCCATCCACGGCTTTCTCAAGAACGCCTCCAAGCGTTACTTCGAGAATGCCACGCGACTACCCAATCCCTTAGTTGTGCAAGCCGCCAACTACTCCCCTACTCTCCATGACACTGCATGACTAGCTCCAATTACTGGTGGGTGACCGCCCGGCGGTCCCAAATGTTGCACCCAGGATAGCTCCTTCGGACACCGTAGCTTTCGGCCCATACGGCAAAACATGAGAGTTGCTGCTCTCTAAAGGCTTTGCCATTGTTTCCGAGTTCGGCCCTTCAGGTCATGCATGCAAATCGCGGCCTATCAGGCATAAGGCAACGCCCAAAGCCGAGGTTCGTCCCTCCTGGGAACCCTTTGGTGAAGTTTGCCTTACAGGTTGAGGGCACTCTGCTCTCACCTCAGTGTGAAGTAGCGAAAGCTCATTTGGAGCTAGCTGCGTAGTCCATTAAAAAAATGGACGCCGTATCTAATAGTACATACTATATATAATATGACGTATTGTATTTTTGAAGATTTTGGCTGGTTTTTTTTTCTTGACATATTTTGGATTGTATTTGCTTTGTTTCGGTTTAGTAGTTTTGGTTGTAGACTGTGATTTGTATTTGGCATTTGTTTTGTTTTCGTTTGGTTTAAGTATAGGTTTTGTCGGTTAGACTTTTTTTAAATGGCTAAAGAAAATCTGAACGTAATGGAGAAGTTGAAGAATGTACTGTCGTCCCTATTGTTGGTGACGGTGCATGTTTGTTTCGTGCTCTCTCTTATTTAATGTACGGAACACAAGATAGAGTGATGGAGGTGCGTTCAGAAATTGTCAGAATGTGGTTAATGACTGGAGCAAGTTTTCAATTACCCAATAGCTTGATAGTAGTAATCTGTCATAAAGCGCTTAGCCTTATGACAGATTAGTTAAGAATATTGTGTACAAAGTTATGGTACATGGCCCTAATTTTTTACACACGCTAAACAAAAGTAAAGCCGCAAAAACTATACTTCTTAACGCGAGCGAAGCCGCGGGCACAAGCTAGAAGACAATATAATCGCTTGCCTAATCTCGGGCCTTGCCTAATGTCTTCATGTAACTTTTATATTGACCCCGGGCGCAGTCCCCACTTGGATGGGTGACCGCAAGTGGCATAAAAATTTCTCGAGCTCCTCCGTGCTTCGGAAGGCACGTTAAGCCGTTGGTCCCGGTTGTCATCATTGATGGCAGGCGTTAAGCTAAGTTAGATGCCTTAACGCAGCTTGAAAAATCTGACACCAGTGTTGGCCACTTACACACACGAAAAACAAAAAAACAAACAACTTTTATATTTTTATTAAATGCAATATCGGGAATTAACGCGAAACATACCGTGTAGGCCAAATCCTCTTACTGGTCTGGCTAATGTATGGCTCTGGTAGTACAGAGAGGGTCGTGCTCCGGCAGTGGAGACTGGGAGGACCTGATGATGATGATGATGATGATGATACCGTTTTTCCCGTTTCGGCCGAGTTACAAGTGGCCAATACTGGTGAGAGATTTATCAAGCTATCTCACAAACCATTTATTATTTTATTTTTTAGCGGAGTGACGTTCGCCGGGACTGCTAATAATAAATATCCATAAATTTTGGCATACTCGAAAAAGTTTAAGAAAAATCGGCCAAGTCGACTCCTGTAAATTTGATAAAGAGTTTTTAGACTAACTACTTTTTATACTTTTTTTCTTTTTTATGATCCCAGCGATTCGGATTCCATTTTTTATGTACCTAATTAAATCTTATTTTGGAAATCATTTTTTGTTTTAATTTATAATCTTAGTGTATAATGTTTAGCTTATAGCTCATTGTTTTTTTACACTAACTAATGTGTCTATTATTGGGAGTCCTTTACTTAGACAAAGATAAAAAAAATCTGACGTTGTAAGTTAAGAAAGTAGACAATGAAATCGCTTGCCTATCCTCGGCCGTGTTTTTGCTACGTCAAGACTCGCCAAGTGCCGGCCGGTCATCCTGCGCTGTCGCAGCCCCCGGGCATAAAGGCGCGCAGTAAAACGGGTCTCATTTTATGACCATTGACGAAGTTATATACGTTTTTGAAGCCATTTCTTAGCCGGCCCGGCCATTGTGGTTGTGTGCCCACTCTGCACTTGGCTATTTCTTATTATTCTCCAAGTATTGCTTGAGCAATAAAATATTTTTGCTGTACACCATTCTCCTTACAATGCGGTAGTCAGATTTTGTCTGAAAATGGTTTTATTGTAATTCAAAATGTGTTGGTAAACTGAATCTGAGTTCACAACGTGTACCTAAATTTATTATTATTAAAAACGGTTGCACTCACGTTATATTTAGTCGATATTGCCGACCGGGTTTCGGCCAATTCAGATGGCCATCTTCAGGGCGAGTATCAAGGTCGTCGCGACGCGGCCGTTCCTTGAGCACTGACGGGATCCGCGCGCGCCGCCCGCCTCTCCGCGCGACGCGCTCGTGCCGATGCGTTGGTTGGGGGGTCAGAAACCCCCGAAGATGTTGTGGCTGGTACCAAATCGACCTCATATGCCTCTGATGGTTGTGAACGGCTCATGTGCACAGAGCTAACCGTGTCAACTCCTTGAACTAAAATGTCCTCGTTGCATTGTTCAGCTTGAAGTATTGGTTTCCAAGTTGATGGCAAATTCCAACCTAAATCGACTAAATATAACGTGAGTGCAACCGTTTTTAATAATAATAATTATGTCTCGCGTAACATTTAATAATTTACCTAAATTTAGTTAAGGTACTTATTATACAGTGTTTACTACTTATCACACATTTAATTAACCCCCGAAACGATGGGATATTTATTATTTATAACTTTTTACTTATTATTCTATCTCTTTTTGTCAAAGCACATAAGTAAACCAACAAATGGGTGGAAAGATATGTATGCGATTTTCTTTACTTATATCCGGATTGGTCAAGTAGAAAAAAAAGAATTATGTGTGATTCATTTTCAAACGGTAGAATGTACCAGTTGTTCCTTCTTGCGCAGACCGTAGAAAAGCAGAAATACTTATATAGTTTCAAGGTAATTTTTGCTACTCTACTTGACTGGTAGAGCGACCTCAACCTGTGAGCGAATATCGCCAAAGGGCCTTGAGCAGGGACGAACCTCGGCTTTGGGCATTGCCTGTCTGCGCAACGCTTGAAGAGACAGCAAACTCTCATATGCCTGAGCCGCGTAGCCAAGAGATTGGGCCAAAATCTAAGAAAGTATCATCATCATCATCATCGTCAGGTCATTCTAGTCTCCACTGCAGGAGCACGACCCTCTCTGTACTCATCATCATTTCGAGTAGGTAACACGGTCAGTCGACTAAGAAAGTATGTTAATAGGCAATTATCATTCTCATCAGCATATTGTGATTCCGCTTTCTATCGATAGACTAAATGGTCCTATGGGGAAAAATTGGGTTCCCCATAAAAAAGAAGTTTTGTAATGGGAACCCAATTTTTCTCTTATATTTCGACCCCGTTTCCTAAGGAAATTTGTTCAGTTACTACGTTGGAGAATACAGCAAGCTTACAGATTTACACGGCATACTTATGTAAACACATATGCCGTGTGGTTCCCGGCAGAGTACAATAGGGTCCAAGTCTTCCCGTGGATGTCGTAGAAAGACGTACCTTCGTTGGAGATGACAATTACAATTATACACGGTGCATGGTAGTGCCGCTTAAAGTTACCGCTATCGTTTTGCCACTGTCGTTCAACTTCAAAGTATACGTTAAACTAGAAGTCGTGCGGGTACGGGCGCGGGTACGGGCGCGGGCACGGTTACGGGCGCGGGCGCTGGTACGGGCGCGGGCACGGTTACGGGCGCGGGCGCGTGCGGGTGCGGGCGCGGATACGGGCGCGGGTACTGGCGCGGGCGCGGATACGGGCGCGGGTACGGGCGCGGGCACGGTTACGGGCGCGGGGGCGTGCGGGTGCGGGCGTGGATACGGGCGCGGGTACTGGCGCGGGCGCGGATACGGGCGCGGGTACTGGCGCGGGCGCGGGTTATTGCGGGCAGATTTGCGATGCATGTTGTAGCGCAAATCTAAGGAATCACATCAATAGGCGATGAGTCTAGGAACCCATCACTATTTTAACTCCACTTTCACCTTAACGCTCTCTTACATGCTAAGCGTGGCCTTTGGGTTTTATGACCTTGAGCTTTGTCTTTAATATGTATATATATGTTTGTTAAGTAGTTTCGCTTAAAATTGCCGTTGTCCGTCGCTAAACTTCAAAGTATACGTTTAACTAGGAATCGCGCGGGTGCGGGCGCGGGCACGGGCGCGGGCTATCGCGGGCAGATTATCTGCGATGCATGCGGTATCAATGTTCATGCAACGGTCGCGACCCTACTATTTGCATAACTGTCACATGGTTACATGTAAAAATATAATTATTTTATTTATGATATCTTATAAATATCACACATCTTTTAAAATAAAGTGTTGGTTAAATTAGTTTAAAAATGCTTACTGACAAGCTAACAACAGTTTGATGTATATTTTCATTGTACGATAATTGCCTTTTACCGGTACCATTGTACCAATGTCGCTCAACTTCAAAGTCTACGTTTAACTAGGAATCGTGCGGGTGCGGGCGCGGGCGCGGGCTATCGCGGGCAGATCTGCGATGCATGCGGTATCAATATTCATGCAACGGTCGCGACCCTACTATTTGCATAACTGAGCATTGCATTCTCTGCAACTGTTCATTGTTTTATGATCTGAATGACCGCGAGATATGGTGCTGGTCACGATAATCTTGTAAACATGTCGACTATGTTTCTTTGAAAATATTGGCTAACCTTCGGTATTTGTAGTGTGTGTTGGTGGTTAACGTTCGGGAAGAGTAGATTTTTAAATCTGAAATATTAAAGATGAAAATTCGAATAATGTTACTATTTAAATTAATAAAACCCTGTCGGGTCCTTAAAAGGGGCGACTCAGCCCGTCAATATGAACAATTTTTCTTATGAGAGTAATGCTAAAAATTCGAAAAAACATTCAACAGTGCCCTGCTGTCCGAACAATTTTGTATGTTGTATAATGTTTAATTTATTGTTCGTATTTCCACTGGTTGAGTTTTTATTGATACTGATTCCGAGAACAAAATATAATCGGAGGGTTAAAAATCTAACTATATGGCCATTGATAAGGGTTAGTAGCGTCTGTAGAATTATTATGTATGTGGTAGAGTAATACCAGTTTCGTATTTTGGTGCTATATGTAGATCTTTGAATTACGAACCTTCCTCCTTTTAAATTTTTACTAATATGTTTTATTACTATACCTAAATAATTTTGGTTTATATTTTTCCAGGTAAGAAAAAGATATCGACTATTCGGTATTTGTCAAAAATCGAAAGGTAAGTATTAATAACCTTACATACATGATATATTTTGACTATTTATTAATAATGAACAGAATTTTAGAAAAATCTAATAACTTATTTGGCTATGACTATGATTTACCAGTGCCAGATAAAGTTGGCAGCGGGAATAATAATAATTTGTTAATTGTATCATAAATTTGAGATTTACTCGCCTTTTGATATTCGACTATCGACGAGGAAAGTGGCTAACTAAATAATTGATAGAGAAAAGATAAATAAGCAATATTGAACAAGTGATAAAAATAATGAGTATAGTTCTGTTCTGTCTGTTGTTTAAATAAATTGAATTATAATTCAGGCTAATATTTGATGTGATTGTAGAAAATACACGTATAATATTATCATAAAAAATAGATGATTGAAAAAAATATTCTTTTTATTATAACACTAGCCACTTTAATTGATTTTTGTAATTACCTGTCTTAAAACACTTATAGTTGCCAAGACATATCTTATATGGCCGTGTGGTTCCCGGTAGAGTAGAATAGGACCACTCCAAGTCTTCCCGTGGATGTCGTAAAAGGCGACTTAGGGAACACAAGCTAAACAAAGCTTTTTAACATCAAAGAGACCTCTCCAACCTGTCTGGCCAGCGTGGAGAGTGTAAGCCAAATCCTCTGACTGATCTGGCTAATAGATGGTTATGATAGTCAGATAGGGTCGTGCTCCTGCAGTGGAGACTAAAAAGACCTGATGATGATGATGACATTACAGCCACAAGAAGTCCACTGCTGGACATAGGCCTCTCCCAAGTATTTTCAAAATGACCGATTGGAAGCGGCCTTTTGCGTTTTCCTCCGACCTAGGTCAGGTCGTTTGACCACCTGGTCGGTGCGTGATTACAGTAGTAACTGACAAAGTTACAAATTATTTATCTATTTGACTATATCTTTAGACAGTACGTCTTAAGGCTATCTTTTATTTTTAACCAAGTGTGGAGGAATGTTATATTACAGATCTTCTTCTTAATATATTCAAAAATCAAAACGTTTATTCAGAAAATAGGCCTTTGCAGGCACTCTTTCACGTCATATCATATTTAAAATTATCTTATAAGATAATAATTGTTTAACTAAATTTAGATAATATGTATTTATTAATTGTTCAAAAACTACAGACTACTAGCGTTTCGGAACCGACCACTGCAGAGAAGAAACGCCGAAAGAAACTCTTATCAACAGTTTTGGTCGCCTACTCGCCTGAAGGGCTTTATATGATTTTATTATCATTATTATCTCTGCTCTGCCCTAAGAAGTCCACTGTTGGAATTCCGTAAGGCTGCAAGGATATTATTAGGGCGGGAAGAGAGGGGGTGTGCCATACTCACCATGCTTGGCAGACGGGTTGGTGAGCGTAGTTTGTTTGGCTTATCTCGATTCCGACGCTGCAGTTCATCGAAAGAATATTTTTCATTGAAGAAAAGGTAGGAGTTTATTGGACTGAGGGACCAGGATAAAGGCATTTGGGATGATGACTGATGATGATGATGATGCATTTGACTGTATGATTTATATTTTTAGGCGTTTAATTTAGTTTTAGTTAGTTTTATTGTTAGAATCATCATCATCAGCCTATTGCAGTCCACTGCTGGACATAAGCCTCCCCAAGGGCACGCCAAATTGTGCGATCTTCTGTTTTCCTCATCCAGCCACTACCAGCGACTTCTTAGGTCATCGGTCCACCTAGCAGAGGGACGTCCCACACTACGTTTTCCGAGACGTGGTCTCCATTCGAGAACCCGTCTGCTCCAACGTTCATCGGTCCTACGACAGATGTGGCCAGCCCACTGCCACTTCAGCTTGCTACACTTCTGGATTATATCTATGACATTAGTCCTTTGACGGATGATTTCGTTCCGGATTTTATCCCTAAGTGTTAGAATAGTTAGTCTTAATTTAATTTTTCTGATCTATGTAAATTCCAGAAAGTAAGAACTAATTGTACTCATAAATCATTTTAAAGATTTCATTTCATTTAGGGTACGATTTGCTCAAATGGAATGAGAATGATAGAGTCGGGAGGCTGGGCGTACCCAATACCATACCTGGAACAACCGGACTGGCAGTTGACAATGACACCCCTGACTATATCTTAAAACCGTCTCAAGTCTTTAACTTTTATCTTTTAACCAAGTGTGGCATGAACTTATCTTACAGCCGAACCTTCTTTGTCAAGTATAAAATCTTACCTTGATGCAAAGTGTACTTATGATCTTATTAAGTATGTATTTATAGATGTTAGCGATAGTCTAAAATTCTCTTTTGGTCAATCTTGATTCTCATTCTGTTAAGTTTAATTAGTAAAGCACGGCTTATTTACTGTTAAAGGGATATCAGATATAAGATATAATCATAATTAATTATATAATACATACAACTAAACATTATGGATCTCGTGTGTCTGTACATTGAAAATACATACATATATATTATCACGCCTTTTTCCCATAGGGGTAGGCAGAGACTATGAATCTCCACTTGCTACGATCCTGACAAATCCCTCTAGCTTACATTGAAAATAATTAATACAATGAATTATTTTAACAGATATTTTAATCGAAACAAGCTTATAGTTAAAACTGACGCCTTAGCAAAAAGATTACAGACTTTGTCACTCGGATGGCGAGAGGGTAGAAAAAATTCTAGAGATATTTATGTATTTATTAGCACACAAAACGGATAACAATTGCATTGAAAACAATAATTTTAAATTTACAAAAGCGTAAAGTTCGACTCTCTTATTACAGATTAAATAAAAAATATTGTGATAAAGAAAGAAATAGTTTTCTTCTAGAAATACAACCAGCTAATTGAAAAAATTCTACGAAGCTTCCTAAATTTTTTTACTTCTTTTACCTTTTGTAAAAGAAAACAAGAATTGGAAGTTCTTACGATTTAGTAGCCTATCATAATTCTGATTCTACGAGTAAAATATTGCCACAACAGTATCAACCTATAGATTCTGTAGATTCCGTTAACAGAAGCCAAACGAAGTCTACAAAGGTGTAAACCTTACAATTTCATTAAATCCGAGAGGTCGGGGTTATCTACGTGGTTACGTCGGCGATCCTTGTCATTTCCCTCATAAGATTTGTCTGATGGCCTCTAACATTTGCACCTTCCACCACTGCATGCTATTGGATGTATCTATACGATGGAATTGATATGTGCTAGAGAAACTCTTTAATATAATTTTATTAAATGAAGAAAGACAAAGTCAAAAAAATTATTCAAAACATATATTTTTTTAACGCCATATTTTTTTTTGTATTTTATTTAAAAGCAAAATCGAAAAAAAAACTATCGTTTCGGAACGACTACTGGTGCAAAGAATACACCAAAAGAAATGAACGAAGACATACAAAGAATATGAAGCTTCAAGCGTACGGTTTACCAGAGGACCTTTGCCACTGGATATCCAATTTTCTGAGGGAACTGTCGATTCGAGTGGTTGTGGATGGCTGCTCTTCCGACCTAATGGTTATTGATGCCGGGGTACCTCAGGGATCTGTTCTCTCTGCAACCTTGTTCTTGCTGCACATTAATGACCTCCTTATGTCAGGCATGAATATAAATATATACGGACAAATCACACAGATTGTGTTAGCCCCAAAGTAAGTTCGAGACCTGTGTTATGGGATACTAACTCAACGATACTATGTTTTATAATAGATACATATATAGATAAACATCCAAGACCCAGGTCAATCTGAAAAAGATCATTTTCCATCTTGACCTGACCGGGGATCAAACCCGGGACTTCCGTGTCACAGGCAGGCGTGTTGACCGCTGCGCCACGGAGCTCGTCCGTTAATGAATATATAATATTACTTTTTGACTTAAGTACCATTGAATCGATGTTTTGTAGGTCTAAATATTTTGTTTAGGTTTTCCCCGTGTCAATTTTTATTAATTCTGTGCCCATGTTATCCGCAAAGTTAAGTAAAGTTTGATTACATTTCGATCAGAAAATTACAAAAATAGTAATCCCAAGATACCCTTGCCAGTCGCTGCTCGTCAACCCGCTGCCTTACTTACTAGTGTCCAGTTTTTATTCCTCTTTATTAGCATGGAATCTCGTCCTACGCAGACGGCAACGTAGTTAATTGAGTGGAAATATAATTTTAACAGTGTTTAAATTATATATCATAAAAGTTAAAACGCTTTACTGTTTTCAAGAATTACGAGTTGGTTTGGAATAGTGTAAAAGTATGGGTTTCATTTAAAGTTAAGTAGGACAAAAAGGCTTAAAAATAATTATTTTTATGCTTTTTATTATTTATTTTTATTACTTTAATTACTTTTTTTAGAGACCTTTGCCCAGAAGTGGGACAATATAGGTTAAATAAAAAAAAATGCCTTTTTGTCCTACTTCAAAGATGAAAACCTTCCTACATAGAAAAATGAATTTTTTTTTCTAAATTCTGGCATTAGTCCCATAGGAAAAGTTGTTCACACTGACGGGCTGAGTCGCTCCTTTAAGGATAGGACTGAGTTCAGATATTAGCTTATTTTATAACCGTAAATGGCTAAAACTATATTGTGCTCGTATCCCAAACTGCAATCAAATGACAGCAGTTGATTTGTATAGGACAGAACCTGTGATTAAGGCAGGCCATAAATTAATAAGTTGCCGTATTCATCAACTCCGTCGTTTGTGTGTCATCGCGTTTTTGCTATACCAATGTTAATAGTAGCCCCGCCCCGAGATAAAATATAGTTGGACGTAATAAGTGTTGTTGGGAATATTTAAACAGCAATATCCATACTTTCCGTACTAATTTTTTAATGCAAAAGTAGCTCTGTTTTTACCGCTTTCACATCAAAATTACTGAACCGATTGAAATGAAAATGCTGGTTTTTTATTTGAAAACAGCTACCCAAACTCACTTTTCCACGTGCGGAGTCGCTGCCCGCGACTCAGCTAGTTAAATGTATTTTTTTTACTTTCATGCTTCAAACACATACTAATTAATATATACAGGACTTAGCACGAACCTTTTACTTATTTTCTCTGATGTTTCTATGGAGTTACATGTATAAAGAAACATCGTCAGAACTCTGCCAAATTTTATTTCGCTTTATTTTGCTTTTTTGTAGCCCAAATCCTCTGACTGTTCTGGCTAAAATATGACTTTTGTCTTGCATCTGCCAGAGAGGGTCTGGAGAATGACCCTCTCTGGTCATGATCAGAGAAGGTCATGCTACTCCAGTGGAGACTAAAAAAGACCTGATGATGATGATTTTACTTTCTGGAAGAAAACACTCCAACTTGTGATAAGTCTGGTCCAGGTTCTCACTGGCCTTGCTCCTCGTTACAAAAACTCTTTTACTCCACAAAACGTCAGTTACCTTGTTCAAAATCAGCCACAGTCTGGTGCTGTGAATCCGATCAAAAAACCGGTCTGAACTAGGGTTGCCTACATATTTTTGTTATGTTGTTATGATATAATATTGAGACGTACGCTAAAAAAATTCAAGAAACCCGTCTTTACTTACGATTTTTCTTTCGACGGATTTGCCGAGTAGTTTCGGTCTGTTGAAATAACTAAAAACAAAGTTGAAATAATTACATAATATAATACCGTTATTCTTGTCTTTCTATAAATCCCACGTGTATTTGAAATTTTACGAAAAAAAGGATAATAAAAATAAATAGAAGTGTTGGTCGTCCACCAGCGTAAAGCTAAACCATGCGGCAAAAATTGGATGCAAAGAGCTCAAGACAGGGAAGAATGGCGTGTCAGTGAGGAGGGCTATACTCAACAGCGGATTGATAAGGGCTGAAGAAGAGATAAACTTTACATAAAAACTACGACGAAAAGGACATACCCGAAATGGGCTGAGTCACTCATTTTAGGGTATGTCGAGGGAAATAAAAAAAAAAGAAATTAATAAATAAACGTGTGGCAACCCTGTCTGTACGCGACTTAGTGCCCGCATTGACATCCCAGTTGACCGCCTATAAATTTTGATCATAAAATGTTTTGCACTTAAAACGACGTCCATTTTCAAGAGTAACGTGTCGCCTCTATATCTAATTATCTTGACCAATTTTATTAATATATTGAAATTTTTATTCGTTTTAGCTTGTTTTGACTAACTATGTTTAGGATTTAACATAGCTCATAATAGATATATTATACTAAACGCGTCGCATCGACGCGCATGTACGATAAAGGAAATTGGTCTTTCTTTCAAGTACTTTTCTTTACAGTCCATATTTGAATGGAATAAACAAAAGTTCAGTTTTGGTCTTTGGTCGTATTTCTTCGTTATCATGAGACAGAAAAAAGAGTAATTTAATGAAGGGTTTCGTACCATTTCTACATATTTTGCGACATTCGATTATCGTCCAAAAACGGCAAAAAATCATGTTTACTGTATGGGAGCCCTTTAAATATTTATTTTATTCTGTTTTAGTTTTTATAGTTATAGCGGCTACAGAAATACATGGTCTGTAAAAATTTCAACTGTACACAGCATACAACAACATAAACCGTGATAACTAGTATCACGGTTTATGAGATACAGCCTGGTGATAGACAGACAGACATCGAAGCCTCGTGAAAGGGTCTCGTTTTTACCCTTAGAGTATGACACCCTAAAAAAACCAAACATGTAATATGTCAAACCCATTGATTAAAAAAAAAACGTCTTTTTTTTGACCGCAATAGTTGGCATGACGAAAGGCCTTTGCCCTGCAGTGGGACAGTATAGGCTAGAAATAGAATAGAATAGAATTTTATTTTTTTGGCATACACACAAATTGAGCCAGCCCCACAGTAAGTTGTGAACTTGTGTCGCAGGATACTAACTCAACGATACTATATTTTATAATATATACTTATATAGATAAACATCCAAGACCCAGGTCATACTGAAAAAGATCATTTTACATCATGACCTGACCGGGGCTCGAACCCGGGACCCCCGTGTCGCAGGCTGGCGTGTTGACCGCTGCGCCACGGAGCTCGACCTAGACGAATCTAGGGTCAAACCAAATATAGTCTAGGGTCAAACCAAATATAGTTTGTCAATTTTACAATAGATTGTCGATGTCCATCCGATATTTATTAATAGCTCGAGTCAAGACATCCTGCGCTGGCGGGGAGAAGGTTTAATACACTACTTAATTGATATGTTGTATGTTGAGTTATAGCATCTGATCTCTGGGCTAGCGTGTTCCCCGGGCAATTCTATTGGGCAATTCATTTATATTGATTCCCATACTATTTCCTATCTAGCTGTAGATAAATCTCGCTTACTTTATGCGCTAGCTCTAAACCATAATGGTGGCTGGAATGGATGAGGTGACTAATGACTATAGGCGTGTTGCGAATTAAATTCCATTTATTTAAATTCCTCTTAAAGACGTTATTACGTGCCATAAAATCTAGACGAGTTAATTAGTAACTGTAACGATGATAAAAAATACTAATCGCGTTTATTTAAATGAATTCCGATTGCAGTTCAAATGTTATTGCGTTTATGTGCGACATAAAACAAGTGAGTCAAATAAATAATGCTCTATAAGCGGTTAAGATTGATGAGCAACCCCGGGTACAGTTCCCTCTTGGATGGGTGACCGTAAGTGGCATAAAATATCGCTTCGGAAGGCACGTCAAGCCATTGGTCCCGGCAGTCATCATTGCTAGCAGCCGTAAAGCTATATTAGATGCTTTTGGGTAGCATAAACAATATCTAACACCAGTGTTGGCCATCTACACATACGAAAAACAAACAAACATAACTTGGTCCTTCAAGGAAATGTTTTTCCTTTTAATAATTTGCGTCATACACTTATATTTATTTAAGTATATTTGTTAATTTACAAACTCGGTACGTTCCATGAAACATCCTTGAAGACGTCCACGAACCGGTTCCGATTTTTCATAGCGCAACTAAAAACTCGCTCCGGTTGTTGTGACTTCATAACGTGTAGCCAACTCTATAAATGTAACAGGTTCGTGTTACCGACACCTTAAGTCCCACCTAAAGTTAAACACCGTGTCTGAAATTGTTATTTTTCTTTGTTTTACCTAGTAAATAAATATATAGCTTCCGCGGCGCAGTGGTTGACACGCCAGTCTGCGATGCGGGGGTGCCGGGTTCGATCCCCGGCCGGGCATGATGAAAAACTATTTTTTTTTATTAAAAAAATGTTTGGCCTGGGTCTTGGATGTTTTTCTATATAAGTATCTATTATAAAATAGAGTATCATTGAGTAAGTATCCTTCATCACAAGTTCACAACTCACTGTGGGGCTAGCTCAGTCTGTGTAATGTGTCTCTATATTAATGCATATTTATACTTTTGTAGTACTTGAAATGAATACAGATGTTACATAGATAGTAAATAGATATACTTAACACAAACATACGGGTGTATGTATATTTGTTCGTGATTATCTCGCGTTTTGATGAACCAATATTGATGCAGTTTTAAAACATGTATTTATTACATTCTGGAGAAGGTTTTTGTTGGTTGTTCAATAATACAAGAAATTAATGGGGGTCATATTTAATTTTAAAAAGAAATTATCTACAAAGGCAAATAAGAAAATTCTGTTCTACAAGGGAATATAACTAAACGTAATTTCATTACAATAATTTAGATTAATAGCGCGATTGCCTTACGAATCTTATGACGGATCAAATATCTGCTACAGGCGAGCTTAAATAAAATAAGTATAATAAGCAGCGAGGTATATTTTGAAAATAAAAACGCCCGTTGCAGCGTGCCGCCGGCTCGCCGCGACCGGTTTTTTTCCCAAAGCATTGATAATATATTCAGAGCAACAAGCAATGGTTAAGCGCTTAATTTGTCATGGATAAATTCTCTATTAGTTTTACCGAATCGTCTGCGTGTGAGCACTGGTGTGGAATAAAAGCACCATTATAGGAAGTTGTGCGCGTTTTGATATGTAATTAATTACACTATAACGCGACTTCGCTGGCATGTTTGACCAAGTGAGTCCGAAGCTCGAGCTCAAATCTCCCAGTTCCGGATGCGTCAAAAAAAATGCGTTGCAGTCTTTAGAAAACCGGCCAAGTGTGAGTCAAACTCGCGCAATGAGGGTTCCGTACAATATGCTTCGTAAACACACACACAATGAGCAAAAAATGTTTTATTCAATTGACTAGCGCCATCTAGTGGTGATTTAGTGAACTATTTCCCTAGATGAACTTATTATTGTGAGTATACCTCTTAATTTTCAAGTGATAGAATTCTTATTATTTTTCCTGTAATCTTCAAGGAATGAACTATATTTTGTAATTTTTTCAAAATTTTCGGCCCAGTGGTTCGGAGATCAGGGGGGGGGGGGGGGGAATGGTCAATTTTTGCCTTCTTTCGTGAATAAAATCAAGTATTGATTTTACCCGAACAAAAAAAAATATTTTTGAGATCCTCATAATGAGCCCTTTCATTTGATATATGACACAGTAAGGTTAGCAAAACTTTTTTTTTAATTTTGTAATTGGGCCCCTGAAAATGACCCTTATTTCAAAAAAATCTTTATTTACTTTGCACATCCGTGTTTGGGTCATAGGATTACACTATCTTACCAAATTTCATCTAATTTGGTTCAGTAGATTCGGAGAAAATCGGCTGTGACAGACGGACGGACGTACAGACAGACGCTCGAGTGATCCTATAAGGGTTCCGTTTTTCAACTTTTGTACGGAACCCTAAAAACAAATTGAAAAGAAATAGATTAAAAGTCAACTGTATGACGTCGATTCAGTCGCTGGTAGTAATTCCGTAGAGCTTTCTTTAGGGGTCACAGCTGCTTGCCCTCTCTGTACTACCAGACCCATAGGATATAGCTCTGGCTAATAATCTGTCATGCTGCAGTGGAGACAAAAAAACCTGATGGTAATGATGATCAAGGTGTAAATACCTTCTGGAGTAATAGGGCAAGTGGTGAATGGTCTACCGTGAGAACATACGTCGGCCATTTTCAAATTACGCTCTGTCTGCTGTTATGGCTCTTGTAGTACAGAGAAGTTCATACTCCTGCAATGGAGACTAAAAAAGACTTGATGATGAAGGTGTAAATACTTTGTAGAGTTATGAGCGTTTGGCGCGTCACAGCTCGAACTTAATATGCAAATGGTGAATGGTCTACCGTGAGAACATACGTTGGCAATTTCCAAATTATGCTGTCAGCGTCCAGTTCACGTCCTTGATGCGTGATGTGCGATCTAATCGCCAATAATACATACCGATTTATACCCAACTGGCTATGTTTTTGCGACTTCATCCGCGTAAATTGTAGCCTAAGTATGTCATATTTAATAAGACTTTAAGCTTTTGCAGTCACAATCAATCATCTGCCTCCGTGGTCCAGTGGTTAAGGCGTTCGCCTTGTTGACCCGGGCGTCGTGGGTTCGATTCCCACGGGAAGCATACTTTGTTAAGTTGTTTCCAGTTTGGTTAGGACATTGCAGGCATGAATCACCTGATTGTCTGATAAAAAAGATGATTCCGTGCTTCGGAAGGCACGTTAAGCCGTTGGTCCCGGTTGCCATCTGGTAGTCGTTAAAGGAACCACGTCAGAGGCCGAGAGGTGGTTCCGAAGAACTCTGACACCAGGGTGTGCATGGTCGACTGACCGTGTCACCTACACGAAATGATGATGATGCGTCACAATCACTATTATTTTCATTTCGGGACTTAATGTGATTATTTTTGTGTTTTTTTGGGTTTAATAAAAAGGAGTTTACTCAGTCAGTCTGTGAAAATGGCAGTTGCAATGTTGTCGAAATATCAGACGAAACTCATAAATAGTAAAATAATTGTAACCAAATTAGCTTTCTGAAAGGTGAAAGAATTTTGAAAACCGAAGGTTATGGCGAAAAATGACGAGGAGAGCTGATCCCAAATGACATATTGGGATAAGCCAAGAGCGAGGAGAAAGAATTTTGAAAATCGGTGTGTTGGAACCTATTCAATGCAATCAAACAAACAATCAAAAATATTATATCTCTTCATAAATTAGTATAGACTAGAATGAATTAAATAGGTTATATTGCTTCATAACATAAATAAGAATTAATAACGTAAAAATTAGTTAAAAATACAAAGTACAGTTCAAAGGCGGAATTATCGCTAAGCAATTTCTTCCAGTCCTTCTGTACCTTCGAATTGGAACTAGACTAGGTGTTTTATCGCGACTTAATTCAATTCAATTCTTTAATTGCATAATGTGGTTTACAATTAATTGTTTAATTATGAAAAGGACCAACACATTAGCCTTATTCAGGTATGAAATATTTTCTATCACTTAAAAACAGAATAAAATTAGTCACATTACTATAAACATTAGGCTTCTGAAATCATAATCTTTATAAATAAATATAAATAAATAAATAAATATATAGGGACATATAACACAAATTGAGCTAGCCCCACAGTAAGTTGTGAACTTGTGTCACAGGACACTAACTCAACGATACTATATTTTATAATATATACTTATATAGATAAACATCCAAGACCCAGGTCAATATGAAAAAGATCTTTTTCCATCTTGACCTGACCGGGGATCGAACCCGGGACCCCCGTGTCGCAGGCTAGCGTGTTGACCGCTGCGCCACGGAGCTCGTCATGACGGAGCTTTGTTTGTCAATAGTCTATCGAACTGTTCTGTCAATGAGTAAAAGCACTTATAAGCGCTGTTTGCGCATCCATAGAGTGCCATATTGAATTATAAATTTTAACAATTGGAAATTTCACACGATACTTTAACTAATCGACAGTTTTGTGATGTTACATATGTAATTTTTGCCTAAAGCCATATTCGTGCTGCTTCCGAAGTTTCCAAACTGGTCAGTCAAGTATAGGCACCAATTTGAAACCAATTTTGTAACCGACTGAAGTGTGTCACTCGGGCACAAAGTTGGTTCGATAACTTTGTAGATAATTGTTTTTATGTATTAAAGAAAATGTATTTCCATCAGTCTAGTAATTTTTAAATTATGTTCGGATATTTGAAAAACTGCAACACCAGTGGTGTGATAAGAGCGTCTTTGCCGGCGGCCTTTTATTTTTCCCTCCCAGAGGAGAGAGGGGATGGGCTTCCGGCTCTCTCACTCACCGAAAGAAGCATAGCAGTTGTACAGGCTACTACTCAAACGTTGGTTTTCTTTGAGAGTGTGGTGCTGCCCCGGACGAGGCGGCCCATTCATGCTACTAGCAAAAGTGAATTTCACCGGTGGCGTGGCTCTACTACCACTAAAACAATATGTTAATAAAATCCTATCCAATACTTGAAGGGGTGACTCAGCCCGTCAATATTAACATCTTTTCTATGAGACTTATGCTGGAAATCAAAAAAAAAAAATACATTTTTATTGCACCAACCAATTGCACTGCCAGCTGAATGCTTCTGTCTTTGGCTATGTACTCTCTAGACAATGTCATGCCTTTATTTCAATGATTAAAAATCTGGCCAATCCTAATCCTAACTTTCTATCCTAACTAATATTATAAATGCAAAAGTGAGTTTGTTTATTTGTTTGTTTGTTACGCTTTCACGCCGTATCTACTAAACCGATTATCATTAAATTTTGAATACATTTAGGTTAGGGTACTGAGAAGGACATAGGCTATAAATCACGCGGGCGGAGCCGCGGGTAACAGCTAGTTTTTCAATACTTTAGTGCGTGATAGCTTTGTGTAATCACACACGTCCTTTCAATTTATGCCCTTAAAAGCCGTCAAATTGGTAGCTGTGTGTGTGCGCGACCGACCATGGATTGGACACTAGTTTTTTCTACGCTTTTGGCCTTATGGAGTCTATCCAGGCTTTATATAACTTAAGGCTTCTGTATGGAAATGCATGTTTTTCATATTATAAAAATAGTTGTTCACATTGACGGGCTAAATGAGCCTCTGAAATCGGGCCTCTTTAAGAGGTAGAGGTTAAAATATAGTATACATTTATTTATCTAGGGGTACTTATGGCTCTATGAGATATAGACCTCGCAGGATTTATTCAAGCAAAATTCGCCATTTTGAAAGAGAAACAAAATACAGAGTAATTGATTTACTTAGATTTCGATGAATCGATGTTAATTCCTTGTTTCGAGTTTTGATTTCAACAAAATAATAAAAGATATTTGCGAAATTTTCAAATATGGTGATACCACCATGATAAAACTAACGTAACATAACTTTACATAAGTTTAAAACTGCCGTTAAAAACCAGTTAGTAAAAAAGGCATATTATTGTATTAATGATTATTTAAATGATAAAAATGCGTGGCAGTAATTTAATTGATTGTAATTTATTGTAATTAATATAAAAAACATTAGAAATAAATAAATACTTGTAAAATATTGTAATCGAAGCCCTTCAGGCACGTAGGGACCAAGTCTGGATTGAGTTTCTTTCGGCGTATTCTTCTCAACAGTGGTCTTTACGAAACGCTAGTAGTGTTTCGATTTTGCATATTAAAAATTAAAAATAATAAGAAAGTAAAAAATATGACGTTCAAAAAGAGATACAATTATCCAATTTTGTATAAAAATCTTTGACTTTGACTTTGTAACCGAACGACACAAAATGGCCCACGCCGAATCGATTCGGCGCTGCATCGAGCTACCGCTGACAGACGCAAGAATGCGATTTAAGATTTTGTGAGGGACGTATAATTAACGGTACGGAAGCCGCAATGTGGTTAGTTAGGGGGGCGGGTTGTCCTTGCGCCCATAAATCATAAGAGCGCAGGAGTCGCTGGGCGGGGGTGGGCGGAGCGAGTGATTTTTAAACGATTTTTTGAGTTTCCACGCAGCCAATGCTTGCGTGCGCGCACGGTCTTATGTGGACGTCGTTCGGCGACAGTTTTTCGTTAATTAGGTGGCCATGATTTGGATATTTCCCGAACTTCCATCTCCTTTCGATTGACACGTATAGGCAAGGAGTGTATAGGTTTGTATCAGGAAGGCAGCCTGCAGTAAATACTAAGCCAAATTATATTGTATTTTTTTTTAAGGGACATATCACACAAATTGAGCTAGCCCCACAGTAAGTTGTGAACTTGTGTTGCAGGATACTAACTCAACGATACTATATTTTATAATATATACTTATATAGATAAACATCCAAGACCCAGGTCAATATGAAAAAGATCTTACCTGACCGGGGATCGAACCCGGGACCCCCGTGTCGCAGAATATTACTTACTTTAGAACTACTAAGATTACTTACCTTACTGCCTTCAAGGGGTGATTCAACCCGTCACCATGAAAAATGATTTTTGAGATCATATTGACGGTCTAAATCATCCCTTAAGGGAACGTCGAGGGTCCATTTAAACTCTGTCTGTAGAACACTTTTTGTCCCCACTAAAATGGCTGCCGCAAGTGGCTTAACAATATCATAAACTAGCTGTTACCCGCGGCTTCGCCCGCGTGATATATAGCCTATATCGTACTCAGAACCCTAACCTATGAGTATACAAACATTCATGATTTTCAGTTTAGTAGATAGGGCTTTTCGGTACTTGGGAAGGCACTTGAAGCTGTTGGTCCCAGCTGCCATCATTGTTGGTCGTTAAGCGATGCCGGATGCCTTTAGGCAGCTTGAAAAATCTAACAAAAGTGTTAGCCACTTCACTCACGAAAAACTAACAAACAAAACTTGATAACAACTAAAATATTGTCGCCCTACGTCTAATTAATACCGGGCTCGTCAAGCCGCCAGCATTTTGTCTGTATGCTGTTTTTATCCCACAAACTCGCTATTGTTCTTCGCTGGATTGAAACACGCTGCCCTTAATTCCTTTTCACTACATGTGGCCCGCATACTGATCTTATGCTTGTAAGGGACGTGTCTCCATGTTCCATCGTGTACTTCGGGAGTGATCGTTTTCCTGTTAGTCACACTGGTGTTCATTTTTTGACGAGCTCCGTGGTGCAGCGGTCAACACGCCTGCCACGCGACACGGAAGGTTACGGGTTTGGTCCCCGGTCAGGTCAAGATGGCAAATGATCTTTTTCAGATTGAACTAGGCCTTGGATGTTTATCTACATTAGTATCTATTATAAAATATGGTATCGGCGAGTTAGTATCCTATAACACAAGCCTCGAACTTACTTTGGGGCTAGCTCAATCTGTGTGATTTGTCCGTATATATTTATTTATTTTTAAGGGGTTCCGTACCCAAAAGGAAAAATGGAAAACTATTAATAAGATTTCGATGTCTGCGTTCAGCAATGAAATAAACGGTGCTCACCATCCTTTTTGCCAAGCGCAGTACAATACACGATGGAAATCTTTGGGGGTGGCGTTCAGCAGTGGACCTTATAGATGAAATGATGATGACGATGACATCTAGAAAATATCACATATTTTTCTTAAATGACGCTGGTCGACTTATTTTAAACTAATTTACTCGTAGACATGTTTGGTAATGCAATTTTTGGTTTTTGTCTACAATAAATGACCTCTAACAAAGCGTTTGAGGTATTTTTTGAGCTTTTCTTAAGCGTGAAAGCGTGATTCTTAAAATTCTTTGAATCATGTATATATTCTTTATTTAAAACGTTATATAAAATTCAAAAATTACAGACATCATTATATGAAAATCCCGTAAAGGCTTAACCGATTTTCATAAAACATGTCTAAAAACCATCGTCAAGAAATCTGCTTTCAAATTAAAAATAAACTGCATAGAAATCGGTTCACCCGTTTTTGAGCTACAATGCCATAGACTGACACACAGACACACACATACCCAGAGCGGTCATACCTTTAACACTATTTTACAATTGTAATTGAAACTGTTTATGAGTATGAGACAAATGAATTACCATTTGTCTCTATATTGCTGCGATACGATGGTGTCTTTAAATGAAATCAAACCTTTACGAGAATGATAGAGATTCAACTAATAATATGATATGGAAACAAGGTAAAAGTGCTTAATAACAACTGGTCATCGCGAGGGCGTTACTATCCACATATTTAAACGAGGTACAATTCAAAACCAGTTCCTCACCGCTCGATTCTAACAAGAATTTGGACTCACACAAAAATAAATACTGTCCACGAAACTTGAGAAAGGTAAGATCGTAGCATTATCCATTTGCTAACTTAATTTTGACCTAAAATTTATGTTATCAAGACCCGTTTTCGGATACACGGCCCAGCGGTAGTTAAATCTAAATAAGGTTGGAAATGAAAAGCTATACACCAGTATTTATTATGACGTCTCACAGTAAAGTACAAAATTGATTTTATCGGGACTAACCAACATGCATAGTTTAAATTTCTCGAGCTATGTAATAATTTGTTGTAGGTAAGTGGGTAATTACTAGCTTAGTATTAATTAAACTTTGATTATAACAAGACATCATTACTTTGAATTACGGTGTTATATTCAGTTTTCATGATTTCTTGTGCATAAACCTGAAGAAGTAATTTATCGCGATTCATATTTTATACAAACAATTTACCGTTACTTTGTCTGCGTCCATTTTGGTTTTATCGCATTGGTCTTGCCCCCCAGAGTGTCTACTATGAGTTTATATACGTGAGTAGTAAACGATTTGATCTATGGTTAGCTTTTCGATGGCTCGTAATAGTAATCTATTGTTTAATAGAAAACAAAAATCAATGTCCAACTCACATGGTGCTGATCGGTCTTGTATTCATTTACCGTAAAACCGAATGTCTTAAAACATTTTCGTTTACGAGATTCGAAAATTACTCCAGAATATTTTCATGGTAATAATCATTTAATTGAACAATAAGAGCTTTTTAAAGAGCATATATTTAAAGTCAAAATTTTTGATCGAATGAATGGAAACGGAAATGTATGAACAAGGCTAAGTTTTAGAATTTACGTATGGAAACTCTATTTTTTTAAGAATATAATATAGCTATATTACTCGCTGATAATGTTAGTTTCAATTGTCGAAATAATTTAAAAAATGGTCCATATTAGTCCGTTATTTTATATGTTTAGTCTTTACAAACACACACACAAACGATAGATGTTAAGAATTTTTTTCTTTAGATTTAATTCATCATCATCAGCTTTCCATAACCCACTTCTGGGCATAAGCCTCCCTTTGTCTGCGCCATCCTTTTCTATCCTTAGCCTTAGATTTAATTAATGGGCCAAAATTCAATAGTTATATCATTCAGGCCTATGAACTAACTTTTATAACTACTGTCTACAACGTGTACAACGCTTTGATGGTCACTTCAACATGCATTACGGTTTGTATATCTTAAATAAAATTACTCAATCATACGAAAGCCGTAATGGATATTGAAGTGACCACAAATGTTTTACACCGGTAGTTGTCATAAGTTAACTAATAGGCCTAGTCTGACCAGGGATAAGACATAGTTAATACGTGTTTATATGTACCAATTAATGTACTATTTACCCATTTTCGGCTTAATACACTCCATTCGACTAACGGTTAGGAATAGGAGAAAATAGCAATAGAAATTGTTATAAATAGTAATACTTTATTTTAGTTTACGATTGGATTATTTATACCTTCCATAATATAAAATTATTTATTATAGGCGGTTAGTTAAGGCATTGCATTTATATATGTAATTAACACAGTTGCATATGTAATTGATTTCATTATAGACATACATTTTACATATATTTCTCTGATGCTGGTTTGTGAGATTAGAAAAACTAAGAATATATCAGCTGCTGCTCTTCCCACGCAGAGTGTAAAAGCCAGTTAAGGGATTGGGCGAAAATCTTTGGAATCTTATCAGTAGTCGATTAGCAACCTTTACTAACACGCTAAACGTGGCTTTTGGGTTTTATGACCTTGGGCTAATATGTATGTATTTATAATGTTTATGAATTGAAATCATTTATTTGCTAGCAAACACGGTACAAGAATTACACTAATAAAAGGCAGGTCAAAATTAGACCTCATTGAATTGAACATACGTGTTGCGCAAACAATCGGCACGCAAATATTTAAATATTTAAAGTAATTTAGAAATAATAATAATAATGATATAGTTCGTGCAATTGTTTGGTTTAATATGTTAGATTAATAAATAACAATAAAAATCATTATGAAAACACGGCTTTACTCACGTTTTATTACGTCGGATCTGCCGACTAGTTTCGGTCTGTTACGAAGACCATCATCGGGGCGAGTGACTTTCACCCTTTCACTCGCCCCGATGATGGTCTTCGTAACAGACCGAAACTAGTCGGCAGATCCGACGTAATAAAACGTGAGTAAAGCCGTGTTTTCATAATGAATTTATCTCGCGTAAGTTTTAATATTATTAACAATAAAAATGATACGTCAACGATAGCTACATTGAATTTAATAATGAATAAATGTAAAATTATATAATAAGAAATATGATGATTAAATAATAGGTTTATTCAATTATTATAGCGTATGTCAAAATTTATAATCAAAAACTTCATTAGTACTATAAAAGCAATTACATACTACAGCCATACGCCGTGTGGTTCCCGGCAGAGTAGAATAGGACCACTCCAAGTCATCTCGTGGATGTCATAAAAAGCGACTAAGGAAAAACAAGCTAAACAAAGCTTCTAAACATCAAAGAGACCTCTCCAACCCGTCTGGCCAGCGTGGAGAGTGTAGGCCAAATCCTCTGACTACTCAAGCTAATATATGGCTCTCATAGTATAGAGAGGGTCGTGCTCCTGCAGTGGAGACTAGAAAGACCTGATGATGATGATGATGACATACTATAATAATTTGAACAGTTGGTTCTAAAAACGTACAAAAGGTAGTGACTTCAAGTTCTCGGGTAGAAAATTGTAGAGCTTTATTGCCATATTATAACTATTTCTATGGAATGACGTAGTTTTATATACTTTTGTCTAAAAGTCGTTTCTTCCTTTACAATTATTTGTTTAATTGTCATGTTTATAAGTAGCTACTACTGGTGTCAGATTTTGTAAGCTACCTAAAGGCATCGTAGTTTAACTTCATCACCTGGTCTTTGTAAGTCTCCACTGTAGGTGCAAAGAGGGTTGTTTGTACTACCAGAGCTATATATTAGCCAGAGCAGTCAGAGGATTTGGCTAAGTCTCCATGGCTAGACGGGTTGGAGGTTTGAGGTATCTTTGATGTTTATAAGCTTTGTTTAGGTTGTGTTTCCTAAGTTACCTTATATGACATCCACGGGAAGCTTTAGAGTGGTTCTATTCTACTCTGCCGGGAACCACGCAGCAATTTTTACATACATACAACACGCGGCGCATAAGTTGAACTAAGTGTGAGCGAGACACACCTATATTAATCAGTAGCAATGTATTGCGGTGTCCTACTTACACTTAGTTCAACTTATTTGCCGGGCACTGTACTATCACGTCTTTTTCCTTACATTGTAGACGGAGCTCAGGTCTGTAAAACGTAAAGGGCACGTTTGGCATGTTGGTGAGCTTGTAGGTGAGAACAGAATCAAAATAGTGATGGGTTGCTAGCCGCATCGCCTATTGACATGATCCCTGATGCTTTTTTAAATATTATTTTTATATATTTATTTATTCACTAGCATTGACCCGCGGCTCCGCCCGCGTGATATATAGCCTATGTCCTTCTCAGTACCCTAACCTATGTGTATGCAAAATTTCATGTCAATCGGTTCAGTAGATACGGCGTGAAAGCATAACAAACAAACAAACTCACTTTCGCATTTATAATATTAGTTAGGATTATTCATAGTGCGTTGCGGTTCCGCTTAGCGCGATGCAGTCTCGTAAGTGGTGAGGCAATTAATGCAGGTACAGGTGGGACCTTTTAATTGGATCTGTAAAACACTTAGAGAGAACAGCCTTTAGCGGCCTGTTACACAGTAGGTATTTACGGGGTTAGGGGCCATTTAAGTACTAAGTAAGCAGAATAATAGCTATTTATAACCCCCTCCCTCCTCCTGTTTTTTTTTATGTCATAGGACGGCAAACGAGCAAGCGGGTCACCTGATGGTAAGTGATCCCCGCTGCCCATGGACTAATGTAACACCACCTTGACAACAGTGGTATGTCAAGAGCGTTGCCGGCTTTTTATTTTTCCCTCCCCAGAGGGGAGGGGAATGGGCCTCCGGCGCTCTCACTCACCGAACCAAGTATAGAAGCTGTAAAGCTACTACTCACACGTCGATTTTCTTGTCAGCGTAAGTTAGAAAACTTCCCCCCTCCCTCTAAGCTCACATAAATATTTGCATTATTTTTACAAAAAATGTTAGTGTATTTTGTGAAATGTTGTTTACGTCATCGCCACGTCAACCCCCCCATCCCCCATGTCATCAAAAATAAGCCAAGCAATGACCCCTTATACTTAAAACTGTAGCTATATGTTTGCCTCAGGTCAAGATGTTATCTCCTTCGCTCGATTAGCGTCAGCTTAAAAAAGATTAGGTTAAAATAAGTCGGCGTTTTGGACCCTTCAGGGATTCAGCCCCTCGAATTGAACAACTTTATTTATCGGAGCAATGCTGAGTACAAAATTTTTTCAATAAGGAATATGCCTGAAAAAAATATGTGTTATCTTACCAGTTCATCCAAAAATATTCAATAGTAAAGTACTGAAAGTGAAAACAGAATAAAAAGTTGAAAAGCAAACGAGATAAAATGGTTTTACGAAAATATGTCTATCTCACTCGCGAAAACACTATTTTATATGGCAAATGTATACATGATATAGACTTTGACGTCACTAGTCCATATCTGACTTTTCTTTCTTTTTTAAACTTTAAAGTATGACATCTTCGTCGCTAATTAAGATATTTTAAAACTCCTTTTATATTTTTGCTGTGGTTATTAGGGATTATACTAAGCAAATAAAAAAGTACGTGTATATTCTCTATTGTCAAAAAAGACTGAGTTAAGTACGTATAGTCAGTTTTGACATAGAAAGAAACGGAAGTACTACAGGGTGGTGTCCCGCTCGCACATATGAAATTTTATAAAAACTATATATATAGGTACGTGGTTATTATATCCATCCACTATAAATCTTTGCAAATAATTATGCTCCCTATTTAAGAACAATGGGCTATTTTCCTAAAAAATATAATTAGTCCGTTAGTTAGATTATCAAAAAACATTTGACACGTGTTTTTTCTTTTGTCAATCAAACAAAAAGTTACAAAGATATAGCCCGTTAAAATTGTGTGTGACGACACTAGCCAGTACACTTTTTAGTGGCCTGTGATGTCACAAGCCCCCACTTACGAACTTTGACACAACTTGTTTAATTAACGAAAGAAAAAATGCGTGTCCAATATTTTTTGATTGTCTAACTGACTGTCTAATTTTGTTATGAATATTTATTGTATAAACAATTATACATATAGGTACGTGGTTATTATATACAATTATAAATCCACTATAAATCTAAATTATGCTCTCTATTTAAGAACAATTAGGGTAAATATCGTATATCAAAAAATTTAAACAGTTCTATCAGGGTAGGACAAGACGCTTACTATACATGGCGAAATTTTGATCGTTTTTATTTATTTAAAAACTTTATTGAGCCTATAAAAGCTACAATAGGTAGACTTAATGCTAAATGCATTCTCTCCCAGTCAACCTTTGGGATAACGTAAACAGAGAATAAATAAATCGTTCCGGACCATTAAAGGGGTGATTCAGCCTCTCAATATAAACAACTTTTCCTATGGGATAAATGCCGTAAACTCGAAAAAAAATTCGACATTCCTATACAAATTGCCCGGGCGGCTAAACACTTTTGTATGAAAATCTCGAAATAAAATTTGAGTTTCCAGCATTGGTCCCATCGGAAAAATGGTTCATATCGACGGGCTGAATCTCCCCGTTAAGGGTCCAGAACCGACGAATCGACAAAACACGAGATAGGAGGTATTTTACTCCAGTGTCGTCTGAGTACACGGCAAGATATGCGCTATCAGGCTGAGACTCGATTTTAAGGGTTCCGTATCCAAAGGGTTCGTGAAGGGGCCGTGTGGTTCCCGGCAGAGTAGAATAGGACCACTCCAAGTCTTCCCGTGGATGTCGTAGAAGGCGACTTAGGAAATACAAGCTCAACAAAGCTTATAAACATCAAAGAGACCTCTCCAACCCGTCTAGCCAGCGTGGAGAGTGTAGGTCATATCCTCTGACTGCCCTGGCTGATTATGTCCCTGGTAGTTCAGAGAGGGTCATGCTCCTGCAGTGGAGACTAAAAAGGACCTGATGATGATGATGATGATCCAAAGGGTAAGAACAGGACGCTATTCACGAGAATTCGATGTCCGTCAGTCTGCATGTCTTTCTATCTGGCTGTATCTCGTAAACCGTGATATCTGACAGTAAACAATTTCACAGATGATGTATTTCTGTTGTCGCTATAACAACAAATACTAAAAACAAAATAAAATATATATTTAAGAGGTACTACCCATACAACAAGCGTGTTTTCCTAGCCGTTTTTTCTTGATATTAATAACGGTGATAGGTAGACGCTTTAAATTTTAACATAATTATTTAGTTTTATATTTTCTTTTAAAAAAATAAGTAATTGAAATAAAATAAAATAATAATGTAAGGGGAGCTCCCATACAATAAACATTTTTTCTGCCGTTTTTGCTCAATAGTCTAATGTTGTATAGATGATAGTACGGAACCCTTTTTTGCGTGAGACCGACTCGCACTTGGCCGATTTTTACGACCGGCCAGCGCATTAGCGCATCTTTATAGGCCCCTCAGCACAGACAATGCCGGGAATTATGGCACAAGAATTTATAATGCAGATTATAGCGACTTGTGTACTCAATTACAAGCATTTCTCCAATAGATTGCGCCATCGCGACTCTACGTGGTTTATGCTGGGTATAAAATTAGTAAGCCGAGTTTCCGTTAGTATTTTAGATTAATATTAGTATTCTTAATTCTGTTATAACTTTAAATGTTTAGTTTCTATGGGAATACTACCTTCTACGCTGGTCTGGGAGTGAAATAAAAATAAAATATTAGGGAATACTACCTTTCAAGTTGGTCTGAGAGTAAAGAAAAAACATAAAATGTATCAGTTGCTTCTCTTTCCACGCAGATCGTAAAATCCGAAGAAATCATAGTAATAGGCGATGCAGGTCTTTTTTATTTTTATTTTATTTCATTCGGTACAATCACAGATTACAGGATCTATTCTAATTAACTTACACTTCTACATATCACAATAATTCTGAAATCCTACATTAGATTGTACACAACACTTTATAAAATATAATACTTGCAAATACATGTCGCCTGGACGCGCATGTCTCCATACAAACGGAAAAAGGGAATTATGGCAATATTTGTCAATTTTAGGCCAAAATTAAGCATCCAATCAATTAATTTTATTATAATCTACGTACGTTCCTATACATTTTGGTTAAATTATCAATAGTTTGAGAATTATACGCCTCTCAAGATTTCCATACAAATTTGAAAAGGCTTGTAATTCTCAAACCATTGGTATTGGAACCAAGCTGTATAGGAACGTACGTAGATGATAATGAGATTAATTGATTAAATGCTTAATTTTACTCCAAAATTATCAAATATTGCCACAATTCCCTTTTTCCGTTTGTACGGAGACATGCGCGTCCAGGCGACTCTTAAGTAAAAACAAAAGAAGCACTAAGAGAAAATGTTACCTTACTTACTATATAACTTTAAAATATCAAAAGAAAAAGAAAATAAATTGAAAATATAATAGTATTAAGTATTTGACAAAATTTCTAAACTTTGTGTAACTATCTGCAAAGAGGTCACATGAGATAGTGTTACTTTTTTTGTTATACAAGTTACAAAGTCTATTAAGAGAGATACATTTTCTATCTTTACGCCCTCCACCATGCTAAACGTGGCTTAGGTCTTATAGATCTGATCTCTGTCTACCCCACAAGGGAAAAAAACGTGATTTTAGCGCGTTTAGTTGCATTCTCAGCAAGAGCATCTTTGGTTCTCATAATTTTCATCTCAGCTGCAAAAAGTCACTGCTGGACATAAGCCTCCCCCAGGATTTCCAATACGACCGGTTGGAAGTGGCTTGCATCCAGCGCCTTCCTATTGTCCGACCACCTGCCGGCCTATTTACTAACTCGGATGACAGGTGTCGATGCCTATCGATCTAGGATTTGCTGTTACATTGCGGTTTTTGTATTTCAAATAAAAAGTTCGAGCAAGCAAAACCCGCATTGTAATTGTAAATTCTAGGTTGATAGGCATCGACACCTGTCATCCGAGTTAGTAAATAATGCCCAGCCCCCCGGCTGGTCAGTGGATGTCCAACGCTGCGCTTGCCGGTACGTGGTCGCCATTTAAGAAACTTTCTACCCTATCCGCCATCGGTTCTTCGCGCTATGACTATTTATTAAATAATTACAAGATATCCTTAAAGATGATGCTGCTTCTTGCTACTTTTCAAATTATTTAATGAAAACGTAATTGAAAAATATTTTATAATACCTTTTACATTTTTATGTCATAATTTTAAGTCGGTTAATAAAGAAAACTTTATACATATATACTATGCCGTCTTTCTACCTTGCAGGGTATACAGAGCCCAAGATTGTTAAACCTTAAGGCCACGTTTAGCATGTTGGTGGACTTGTACGTGAGAACGGAATCAAAATAGTGATGGGTTGCTAGACGCATCGCCTTTAGGTATGATTCCTGACCCCCATTCCCTCGACTGGCTTTCACGATCTGCGCGGGAAGAGAAGCGGCTAGTACATTCTACGTTTTTTTCTCCCAGACCTGCCTGGAAGCTCTTATACTTAGAACTTTATACATAACATTAAAAATTCTAGGAATTTATGGCATATAAAAATGAAAGCCAATTAAGCCTACCATGGCATTGGCGCAGTCAAACACAAGATTGCACAGCACCAGAATATACGGTCGTAATAAATCATTACGCTTAGTACGAACGCCAACGTCATTTCATTCTTACACTTGCTAGTAAAATGCGGGCTATTTTAGTGGGGAGGACAATGAAACCGGGACGACGGAGTCGACCACGAGCGTTCAAAAAAGACTAAAGCCTCAATGGTCCTCGACGGCCCACACGCCTATGGCCACTCAATCGTTCGTATTCCTATGGCTAACAAAAAACGTAGAGCTGATTCTTATAATTCATTAATTTTAAATCTGTTTAGTTTAAGTGTTTTTACATTTTTTAAAGTCAACCTTGACATACGTAGCTCAGGCTCTTTGAAGTGGCAGCCAAAAAACGTAAAGCCAATTTTTATATTAAAATTAAATTTTAAATTAAGTATAGACTAGTTTTATTTTACTTTAAGTTAAACATTAAAGAATCTGCAACAGGTTTCGCATAAACTTTGTCAAAAAGAAAAAAAAAAAATACAAAACTGCATCTGCTATATGCTCCGTCAAAAATTATATTAATTTATCCACAACAAGTTTCGTAAATTTATAACTAATGAAAGGCATGAAAGCGTAAAAAAAAACGCATTTATAACATTACTTGAAATTATTGAACCTGCTTCATTTCACGCAAGTGATTAAAATATATAATAGTCGACTCCACCCTTCTCTGTTCCACTTAGGTCGAGCAATGACGAGGCACTAAATCTCAAGAGATACTTTGATTCTGTAAGTTCAGAACTAACGAGTTGCCACGGATTCCGTCATATCTAAATGTTTGTACAACCAAAATAAAGGAGCGAGAGATTCATTCATCACATCTTTATCCCCTACGGAGTAGACAAAGCCTAGGTCTATTGGAACCCATAGCGAGTTGGTAGGCGTGTAGATAAAAAGGGATTAAATATATAAGGGCTGCCAGCCGTATGGCCTTTTAGCATGATTACTAAGAATTTCTATCTTTTTAAATAAAATTATTTTAATACGGTTTTTATCGCGTTTATTACATTATTTATACACCTAACGTTTCGAGCACTTTACAGTGTTCGTGTTGTGTGTTGCAGTTCTTATAAAATACTAGACAAATGTCAACTTAGTCTACCTGCGACCACGAACACTGTAAAGTGCTCGAAACGTTAGGTGTATAAATAATGTAATAAACGCGATAAAAACCGTATTAAAATAATTTTATTTAAATGTGTAACAATCGCGAAAACATAAGAAAACATTAATTTCTATCTTTCTCAAACAAAAGCTTGAAAATATCTCGAGTTTTATTTTATTAATATGAAAAATAAACATTATGAGAAATTTTATGAGACCATTTCTAGAGTATTACCTATCAAACAAAAAAGAATTACTTAAATCGATCCATAATTGACAGAGTAATCGCGTAACATACATACAAAAAAAAAGAACACACAGCCGAATTGAGAACCTCCTCCTTTTTTGAAGTCGGTTAAAAATACGGGTCACTTACGTATGAAGTCAGCTACAAGCTAAAATGTTTCCACTTCATATTCGCTATGAGGAAGATCTTCGGATGAGGTCGGAGTTTAGCTGACTTCATACGACACGTGGTGACCCGTTTTTCACATAATAATAATGATAGAATCTTCTTCGAAATGTACGTTTAGCCGTTGGTTGACATTTTCAAACTATGTTACTTTTAGCTAAGTACTTTAAGTAGCCTGAAAAATCTGACACCAGTATTGGCCACTAACACATTCAAAATGAACTTATAATAATTCAAACTATGCATAGCCTACGCGCCTTACAACTCAATGCCTTTCAAGTCAGATTAAGTTAAGAAAGGCTTGTTATTAATAAAGACCAATAACTTAAGTGTCGTTTGAAATATTGGAGTTACTTTTGCTTAAGTGACGCTCATTTGTTAAGGCCAAGCGTTTCCGGATAGATATTTTGTCACTGGGATTTATTTTTGTTCCTGTAAATTGCTGTGCTTTATCTACAGAGTTACTTGTTGAATGCTGTGTGTGTACGTGGCCAGCACTGGTGTCAGATTTTTAAGAGTTACTTGTAAATAACTAGTGAAAGAGGTTGACGCACACCATCTACATTCATTATCTCCTTAAAACTCCTAGTAATTATTCATCAATATGTATTTATATATGTATTAATTAACGTTTATTTGTATTTATGTAATTTAGTTAAGAATTGTTATGCTTATAGAAATGTGTTATGCCTTGATAAAAATGTTTAAATACATTTATGCTTCATAATTTTTATTTTATTTTATTCAGGAAAAACAAACAGTTAGAAATAAAAGTTAAATCAACAGAAAAGTTTACAAGACATGTTTTACAAAAGTAAATAATAGTATGCCTAAACATGATTACGCTTAAATCATTATGCTTTAAGTAGTTATGCGTAAACCGTTATGCGTAAGAACTATGTAAAAATCATTATGCCATAATACAATATGCTATATTATATTATGGCTTAAATTTTTATGCTTATAGATAGCCTTACAAACATCAAAGAGTCGTCCGCCCCGTCTGGCCACACCGAGGAGAGTGTAGGCCAAATCCTCTGACTGCTCTGGCTAATATATGGCTCTGGTTCATGCTCCTGCAGTGGAGACTAAAAAAAGAACTGATGATGATGATGAATGAAAAAAGATGACAAACTTCGACAGCATATGCGACGCACTACAAAGACACGGCACTCCTGTCACCATCATAGAATGGATTCGCAATATGCTGAGGCAAAGAAGAATACAATTAACAATTCTAGAAACAACAAAGGTAATAGCTACGAGAGGCTGTCCACAAGGGGGAGTTCTATCTCCAATTTTATGGAGTCTAGTAGTTAATGAACTTCTGACCTTACTTAACGCCAAAAACTACTTCACAATCGGCTACGCAGACGACCTGTCGATACTAATCCCAGGTAAATCTGCTGACACAGCGTGCAACCTAACCAGAGGAGCACTTCGTATTGTAGAAGAATGGTGTAAAAAAAACGAACTAACAGTAAACGCCAATAAGACAGAACTGGTAATGTTCACGAAAAAGAGACAACTCGGTAACTATACATTGCCAAAGCTTTTTGACACCACCCTAAAATTATCATCAGAGGTCAAATACCTGGGTGTCATCATAGACAGTAAACTCAGTTGGAATAGTCACCTAGACAACAAAATAAAAAAGTCATGCATTTCATTATGGAACTGCCGTAGAATGGTAGGAAAGAACTGGGGTCTTACCCCCAAAATAATGAAGTGGCTGTATACAATGGTTATCAGACCAGCACTTACATATGGAGCAATTGTCTGGTGGAAGCGCACCACCCTAAAGACAGTTCAGGACAAATTACAACGCTTCCAACGGACAGCCTGCCTTGCCATTGGAGGTGGCATGAGCACAACACCAACGGCAGCCTTAGAAGTGATACTCGACATAAAACCACTCCACTTACACATAAAACAAGAAGCTGAGATTGCATCCATAAGATTAAAAACAATGGGTACATGGAAAAGCAACTCTGAAGCACCACACACACAAATCCTGTCACAAGCATTGGAATCAACCCAACAAATGGGAGCTTTTAATGACAGGATTAAGAAACAATTCATCTTCGACAAGAAATACAAAATACAATTACATGAGGAAAAATCCGATAGCTCACGCATCGGAGAGGTGAGAATATATACCGACGGCTCTAAAACAAGTAAGGGAGTTGGAGTCGGAGTCTTCTCACATGACCTCAATATTCACTATGCAACGGCATTGGGCAAGGAAAATTCCATTTTTCAGGCAGAATGTGTAGCCATTGCCCATGCCGCTGCACAGATCATCAGGATGAAGGTAACAAAATTAAATATACGCATCCTATCAGACAGTGCAGCTGTACTTCACGCTCTAAAAAACCCCATGATCGACTCTGCACTTATTCTCGAATGTCATAGTGCATTAAACAACCTCTGTAAGTATAACAAAGTCACTATACAGTGGATAAAGGGCCATAGCAACTCACTCGGCAACGATGCAGCGGACGAACTGGCGAGAAGGGGATCGGACATGATTCCATTCGGTCCTCTGCCAATGGTACCCATACCATTTACACAGGTACGTTCATGGATCAGAACCCGAGTGACAGCCGAACATCAACGCGCTTGGACTACCCTGGACACATGCCGCCAAGCCAAAGAGACATTGCCTGCCCTGAGCAGCAAATACTCCAAGCGCCTACTGGCTCTTCCAAGGGTAAAATTACGACTCATGATAGGTATAATAACCGGTCATTGTATGTTAAACAAACACCTATTTGTTATAGGATTGACTGACAGTCCCCTTTGCAGAGGCTGCTTAGAGACTGAAGAAACTGCAAGGCATGTCATACTAGAATGCCCTAGCATAACAACTACAAGAGAAGAATTCCTGGGACATCCAGCAACTATGAGCGAGGCATGCAGCACACCCTCTGCAGTCCTTCGCTTCCTCGACGAGCTGGGTTGGCTCACATAACACCAATCAGCAACCCAAAAGAAAAAACGGAGAACGAAATCTCCATTATGCAGAGGACTTAGATGACGAATAGTCCTCTGCTCACACACAATGGGCCCAAACAAGAGGCCTAAGTGTGGAAAACTGCCCACGGAACCAGGTGAACCAGGTGATGATGAATAAAGTATTAGTATTTATTTTAAACTTTATGACTACTTTTCCCTATGGTTGACTGGGAGATAATGTTCATAGAATCAAGTCTACGAATAGTAACAAGTGTGTTACCTTCGAAAAATATTTTTTATTAAATAAATAAAACATAAACGACAGACGATAGATAGTTAAAATCATAAACAACAACGTTTGTTCTACGACTTTTGATGATTTGTTAGGTGTGACATTCATACAAAAATAAATAATAATTTAATGTCCCGGTTGAATGTTCACAAGTCTTCTTTGAATGGAACATAGACATACACATGTCACGACACGGCAATAACAACTTGAGACATCTTTTTAATTTAATGTATTGAGTAATGGCAAAAGTCGTAGAACACAAGTTGCTGTTTATAATTATAGATACTCGTACCTCCCCCAGCGAGGTTTCTATTGTTACATCATCTTTGAAACTACAATCTTAAAATTCGAAAAAAAATAATAATAGAAAATTTAGTTATTTGCTTGTAGATTACAGAAAACCTATACGAATTCTATCAATTGAAAAAAGAAGTGGTGAGTCATACGTTCATTTACGGAAAATAGTTCACTAAAACACCACTAGATAGCGCTAGTCAATTAAATAAAAAACAATTGACGACGGACCTCTTTCCACGCGAGTTTAACTCGCACTTGGCCGGTTTTTAGGGTTCCGTAGTAAACTAGGAACCCTTGTAGTTTCGCCATGTCTGTCTGTCTGTCTGTCTGTCTGTCTGTCTGTCTGTCTGTCTGTCTGTCTGTCTGTCCGTCCGCGGTTTTACTCAGAGACTATAAGTACTAGAAAGCTGTAAATGGTATGAGTGTGTATATTAATCATGGCAAAAAAGTCGTAGAAAAAAAACCTTGAAAAAAAAATTTTTTTTGGGTAGCTCCCATACAAGTAAAGTGGGGGAGCAATTTTTTTTCTCTATTTACCCATCGTGTGGGGTATCGTTAAAAAGGTCTTTCAAAAATATTGTGAGGTTAAGAATACTATTTTTCGATTTAGGGATCCGTTTCCGAAATATTTGGTTTTAAAGTGCAAAATTTTGTTAGAGGTACGTGTCCCCCCCCCTCTATCTGCTAAACGGTTATATATGGATACGTGAAAAAAATTACAGCAATAGTATATACTGAAGTTGAAAGGAAAACTATCAGAGCTGGGTACTAAGTGCAAACTAAAAAGTTATAGGCAACCAACTTATAAAATGTACTGGAAAATGTAAAATTTCATACAATCTTCATTGTTAGATGTTTTTGGTCGTTAGACTGTGAGGTGTGAGTGTAAACAGTGTGAACTCAAAGTTGTCATTCGCAACTACGTAACCCTACACTGCGCGTGGCCCGACACGCACTTGGCCGGTTTTTACTTTCTTATTTAACACCATAAAGATCCAGAAAGCAAAGGTCAATGACCGCATTAGCTTTGCAAAGCAAGCCATTCAATATTCTTTGTCACTCAACGGAATCGAGATATTTTGTCCATAAATTTAACAAAACACCCGCACTGGTTAATTTGTAAAACATTCAACCACCTGCTCACGTATGGGTATACATGACATGGGTCAGTGCGTTGGCCGATATTTTGTAAAATGTCAAAACACAAGTATTATTGGTTTTTGGTGGGAAGTCAAGGGGTTCAGTTGTCGTTTGCCTTATACAATTTTGCAAATTGATTTTAGTGGACTTTATAATATGAAATTGGTGTAGTTTGGTGTTATAAAAGTTAAAGTAGACTGTTAAATGGACTCGTATAGATTTGTCGCCAAAATCTCCCACGAGGCAGCCAAAGAACATACGCCATCTTTGATGCCACATACCGTACAACACCGATACGTAGTATCTCATTATACTGGACATTGGCAGAATCACTGAAATCTCGGTGGAAGCCATAATTAAAAAGAAGAAAGAAGTATTATTGTATGTATTGTTAATCAGAACCTCTACCGAATTTCTTCAGATTAATTTTTACAAATATGTAAGTGATATATATGATAATGTCAAAACACAAGTAATATTGTATATATTGTTAATCAGAGACTCTACAATTTTTTTTTTAGGTTCATTTTTACAAATATGAATATGATATATACTATAATGTCAAAAGACGAGTATTATTGTAAGTATTTTGGTAATCAGAGCCTCTACTGTATAATTTTAGATTAATTTTTACAAACATGAAGGTACGACTTTTACATGACTGAACGATCTTTTACGTACTTAAATGGTTTTTAAATAACATTACAATATTCGGTATATTATTAAAATTGAAAATATGTGATGAAAAAAAATTCGCCACAGGTAGGATTCGAACCCACGAGTCTTAGAAGACGGGCAAGGAGACAAGGTTGATGAAATGACGAAATACGTTTTAAATCGACCAGATACTTTTTTAATGAGTCAATGAAAATGAAAAATCACACAATTATTGAGCTAGCCCCAAAGTAAGTTCTTAAGTAAGACTTATGTTACGTTATATTAACTCAACGATACTATATTTTATAACAAATACATATATAGATAAACATCCAAGACCCAGGTCAATCTGAAAAAGATCATTTTCATCTTGACCTGACCGGGGATCGAACCCGGGACTATCCATGTCACAGGCGTGTTGACCGCTGTGCCACGGAGCTCGTATTTATTAATTTTACTATTTTTTTAAAAATAATAATTAGCTATTAACAATAATTAATTGAATCAGATTTTTTTAAATGTGTTAAATGTCAAATATTTCCTACATCTTTAACCCTAACGTGGTAGGTAGAGTCGCTCCAAATCAGAAGGTGCGGGGCGAAAATACCAAAAGGCTACGTTTAGTGTAGCCTTATTATTATTTATTATTGGTATTTTTGTAGCCACGCCAGCCTGCTACACGGCGGTCCCGGGTTCGATCCCCGGTCAGGTCATGATGGAAAACGATCTTTTTCAGATTGACCTGGGTCTTGGATGTTTATCTATATATGTATTTGTTATAAGATATAGTATCGTTGAGTTAGTATCCCATAACACAAGTCTTTCTTAAGAACTTACTTTGGGGCTAGCTCAATCTGTGTGATTTGTCCGTATATATTTATTTATTTAGTGTATTGATGAGTAAATACTGATGGATTCGCATCACCTAACGACTCTGAAAATAAAGAATTTAAGATAATTAAGATGTTAAGTGTCACAAAAAGTGTGTTGCGATTAGTACGGTGGGACCAAACCTTGTCTGTCCGTAAATCCGGCTCGCACTTGGCCGGTTTATTTTAGACTAGCTGTTACCCGCGGCTTTGCCCGCGTGATATATAGCCTATGTCCTTCTCAGTACCCTAACCTATAAGTATGCAAAATTTCATGATGATCGGTTCCGTACATACGGCGTGAAAGCGTAACAAACAAACAAACTCACTTTCGCATTTAGAATATTAGTTAGGATTAGGATATATAAAGATATATACCTAGTTGAAAAAGAAAAACATAGAATATACCTGGTTCTTTTCTTCCCGCGCAGACCGTAAAAGCTGGTCAAGGGGTTGGGTGAAAATTTAAGGAATCACGTTATAGGCGATGCGGCTAGCAACCCATGACTATTTCGATTCCGCCTTCTACCTAAATGCCCAATAACATGCTGAACCTGGCCTTTGGGCTTTATGACCATGGGCTCTGTCTACCCCGCAAGGGATAAAGACGTGAAAAATAATATGTATGGATGTATATACTGACACCATCAGAAATATAATCCTATCCTAACTAATATTATAAATGCGAAAGTGAGTTGTTTGTTTGTTTGTTACGGTTTCACGCCGAATCTACCGAACCGATCGTCATGAAATTTTGCATACACATAGGTGAGGGTACTGAGAAGGACATAGGCTATATTTCACGCGGGTTAAGCCGCGGGTAACAGCTAGTTAAAAATACATTAATCATACAGGTCCCTATTATGCAATATTATCTATCCGGAGTTGTTGTGACTCGCGATTTTATTAGCCTTGTCAACTGTCAGCACTTAACCTACATGGAATGAATATGTTTGACATGCTCACTAACGTCCGTGCCCCTGAATATTTATGTTGTTTTAATATATTCATAGAACATATTAAATAAACTATTGCCAATAAATAGTCTATGGTAATACTTAGTGAAATACGGTCGTAAGTACGTTATTACATTAACTGTTTCTGTGTCTACTTACAAGAATTAATTTCAAGCGGTATTACGAATACATACGTGCCGTGTGGTTCCCGGCAGAGTAGAATAGGACCACTCCAAGTCATTCCGTGGATGTCGTAAAAGGCGACTAAGGAAACACAAACTAAACAAAGCTTATTAACATCAAAGAGACCTCTCAAACCCGTCTGGCCAGCGTGGAGAGTGTAGGCCAAATCCTCTGACTACTCAGGCTAGTATATGGCTCTGGTAGTACATAGAGGGTCGTGCTCCTGCAGTGGAGACTAGAAAGACCTGATGATGATGATACGAGTACATTATTATCAAGTGATATACCTACGAGAGTTTGTGGTTATCGGCAGAGTATAATAGGACCACTCCTAGTCTTCCCGTGGATGTCGTAGAAGGCGAATCAGGAAATTAATAAAATAATCAGAATGCACATGCATAGCCCCACATTCCTTCTTCATTATACACATCAGCCCTACGACCAAGTCTTGGGATCGGAAGTTGTTTAACAACAACTTCCACTGACTATGAACAAGTTACAAATAAAGTAAAATTCTACACGCCTTTCTGAGCCTTACTTCTAGTAACAGGTGGAGAATATACATTATGTTCTTCTAATGAAACCATATTTGAATGACCATCATTTATCTGACTAGTCGTAGGTTGTACAATGTCTTTATTCTCTAAACTTTTACTACAACTTGGAGATAAATTAGATTCATCAGCAGATAAAGTTTTAATTAAATGACGTCGATTTCGCCGATAAGTGCCTTGTTTATTTTAAATGATATATGACCTAGGTTCTGGAGCCTTCGAAACTACAGTACTTTGCACCCTTTCCTTATTCTGCCCTATCATTATAACATCATCACCTACATCTAATTCTGGCAATGATTTACAACGTCTATCATAATACAACTTTGCTGTTTGTTTTTCGTATGTGTAAGTGGCCAACACTGGTGTCAGATTTTTCAAGCTGCCTTAAGGCATCTGACATGGCTTAACGACTGCCATCAACGATGACAGCCGGGACCAACGGCTTAACGTGCCTTCCGAAGCACGGGGAGCTCGAGATATTTTTATGCCACTTGCGGTCACCCATCCAAGTAGGGACTGACCCAGGTATTGCTTAACATACGTAAGCGCTCATAGAGGTCACACCCACTGGACCATCGGGCTCCACTCAAGCTAAACAGTTTATAAACATCAAAAACACCTCTTCAACCCATCTGGCCAGCGTGGAGAGTGTAGGCCAAATCCTCTGACTGCTCTGGCTAATATATGGCTCTAGTAGTACAGAGAGGGTCGTGCTCCTGCAGTGGAGACTAACAAAGACCTGAAGATGATGGTGACACCTTCGAGACCAGCGTTTCCTTGTGGCTCCTCTCAAAGGGGCTTAGATCAACAAACTGGCGCCAATTACTGTTCCAATCATTATCCTTCCTTATCATTATCCTTCTTTTAAATAAAATTATTTTAATACGGTTTTTATCGCGTTTATTACATTATTTCAGTTTTCGGTCGCAGGTAAAGTCTACCTGCGACCACGAACACTGTAAAGTGCTCGAAACGTTAGGTGTATAAATAATGTAATAAACGCGATAAAAACCGTATTAAAATAATTTTATTTAAATGTGTAACAATCGCGAAAACATAAGAAAACACTATTATCCTTCTTTATCCTTACATCGCTTCCGTTGTCTGTTCGCTTAGATCTTGTAAACTAAGTGCTCAACGAATTTTAATGCAGTTTACAGCAATAGATGGAGTGATTCATAAGGAAAGTGTATAATACATTTCCAGGAAAAGCCGGGGAGGGCTGCTTATAAAAAAAACACACACAAACAATGACTTATCGACTTGGTCTTAACCAAATAACCACGAAATCCCAAAAAAGTAACGAAGTCTTCTTTTCGCATCAATGTAACTCATAAACTTTTATGAAAAGAGTTAAAATTAGGTACATCATCATTTCGTGTACGTGACACGGTCAGTCGACCATGCACACCCTGGTGTCAGAGTTCTTCGGAACCGCCTCTCGGCCTCTGACGTGGATCCTTTAACGACTACCAGATGGCAGCCGGGACCACCGGCTTAACGTGCCTTTGAATCATCTTTCTTATCAGAAAATCAGGTGATTCATGCCTGCAATGTCCTAGCCAAACTGGAAACAACTTAAAACTGCTTCCCGTGGGAATCGAACCCACGACCCCCGGGTCAACAAAGCAAGGGCCTTAACCACTGGACCACGGAGGCAATTAAGTTTTATTGCTGGAACAAAAAGTAAAGCTGCAAAGCCTTAATAGAAATTCTATAATAACTAGCGATAATATACTTATATCACTTGTACAGAGGAAATATGCTTATACAAATCTTTCGGAGCGAAATGTAAACTCGCTCCAGGGGCGCTGCTCGGAGAGCATTCAAATACTTAGGCTTTCACATAAAAAGGCTGTGTTTAGTGTTAACGATGCCTCCTCCTCTCGCATTTTATGAGACGATCGGGATGTAGCTGAACATTGAGCCTTTATTGGGCTTACTCCATTTTACACAACATTGGTTCTCATGTTTTTAAGCTACGTGGTCACGGGCGAAGCCAGGGGTAGTTTTAGGGGTTCAAACCCCCCTGAAAGGTTAAGATATTAAAATTAATAATAATAAAATAAAGAGAGACGAGCGCCAAAAGTTATTTCTGATAAGCCTCTCAACATTTCTATAAAAAAATTATAAGCTTCATCATCATCGTCATCAGGTCTTTCTTAGTCTCAACTGCAGGAGCATGACCTTCTTGTACTACCAGAACCATAGTTTAGCCAGAACAGTCAGAGGATTTGGTCTACATACACTCTCCACGCTGGCTAGACGGGTTGGAGGTCTCTTTGATGTTTATAAGCTTTGTTTGGCTTGTGTTTTCTAAGTCGCCTACTACGACATCCACGGGAAGCCTTGGAGTGGATTCTACTCTACCGGCAACCACGCGGCCAACGCACGCTATGTATTTATGTAATAACTCAGTCAATGATTTATTTGTAAGATATCTATGGTAAGATACATAGACCAGGCTCGGCGCCGGCGCAGTGGAATGGCGGCGTATGATTGGCGGGCGCCGGGTGCGCAGGCGCATGAATCTGGGTCAGCGTAGGCGGCTGGCCAGTGCCGAATCATTGCACATTTTCTCGTTATTTGAAACTAATGTTGTACACGTAAAAAAATATTTACCTATTGTTTTTATTTACATATTTGTCTCGCGCTTATATTTGAGCGTTTTACCGGTTACAATATCTTCACTCACTATTGCCAATTCTATTGAAGTAACTCTAATAAAGTAATATAGAAATAATAAATAAATAATCAATTCATATTGCGGATATTCAAAATAATCTTAACAAAGATATTCCTGAACCTCAGGCAGTCTTTGTCTTGCTAGATAGTGACGTTGTTAGATTACAGCCTCTGATTCAGCCATAGCTAAATTTTTAAAACACATTTGTGCAAATGCAAATGAAAAAAAAAATTACAAAGGACATAAATGTTCTCATTTTAAATTACATATAAGTAATAATACAATAGTTTGAAAGGTTTTTTAGGACTACACAGGATTAGGACATAAGGATAATTATACTTATTATTGCGTAAGCAAAAATAAATGACAACTTTTGGGACGCAGTGGGGTAGTATAAAGATTTTTGCCCGAATTCATATAATGTGTCAAAGTGCTAATAAATAGTCCCATACTACTTCTGGGGCTATTATTTGGTACGTTACCACCGTAGATAGGTACCAATATTTTTGCAAGCACTCCTTGTGAGTTCAAATTAATTTCTAGATTTTGTCTACGAAGATCACCTTAACCCTTAAGGCTGACTAGCAGACTTTATTGTAATCTTAAGCGGACCAAATCATAGCTACAAAATGACTTACGCCCCGTACGTCCCACTCTCAGTTCCGCGCAAAGAGTGTTTCGGTAAATCGTAAATTAGATTTACGAAGCGAACGCCCCTGATTCATTTCATCTAGAGACCATAAAATCTAACTTAAAAAGGGGATTTCTGGAAGTGTAAGGACTGAAATAATCATAGGAGGTCTCAGTACAATAGGGCAGGCTCGTCTTAGCTCCGAGGGCACGTATGCTCGTAAATACGAACTCCCTTATTATTAGCGACCATTGTTCGTGGCGGTACCGTCGGCAGCGAAGGTGGACAGCGCTTGGAGCTTTGGAAGCTTAAGCAGATATGCGACTAGTTTGCTTTGTATTGTGATAATAATTCTCTTCTTATTCAAACGGGACGTAAATCTTGTAAGCGCTTTTCGAACCGTGAAATCTTGTTAAAGCTTTCTTGGCAAACATTGTTATTTCAAATCCAAAACATTCAACAAAGCAGCTAGATAATGTAATAACGAATTAAGTTAGCAAATTTACAATAATAATATAACTTTGTGATTTTGCTGACGCTACATCTATCCGACTTCGGATATCCGACACTCGGCTTCAATATGCAGCCTGTTTCTCCCGAGCATTGCACAATTCAATCTGAAATAAACCCAATCCCCTCAATCCATAATTAGCCATGGCAGTGATGAATTCACAATCAGCCATTTTGAATTCCAAACACAGCTTAATTAAAAAATATATTTATGCGATGGTGGTTTGAAAATGTGGTTTTAAAATAGAGGTATTTTATCTCAGGTAGAGGCACCAGTCTGAGTCATTCATCTTTTAATCTGACATGTTCTATTGTAGTCGTTTTCGGTAGAGACTGGCCGAAGGTTTGGTTTGGGCATGTGGTCCCAACGCCTTAATAGTACGATTTGTTCTTAGAGACTCGCATAGATGCCGCTACTCATTGCTACACAACATTGTATCTTCCATATTATGAGAATATAAAAGCATTATTCACAAAATATACCTTATTAAAATAAAATCAATATTTTGATAATTGACACCAAATGATATTTAAAATATCTTAAGATGAATAAAATTTTGACTCTTGACTATTGATTTTTCAGTGACATAAAAATGTATAGAAATGAAAGTAACGGTATGTAGGTAAGTTGTTGGTGCATTGCTTAGTAAATTAGAAAATGTTTTTCCTCCTTAAACTATATATCTAATGTCCCACAGCTCGGAAGGGAGACCTTCCACACATTATAGAAAAAAAAACAATATGTTGAAGGTGAATGCCCACTGATCTATGGAGCCCTGTTCCCTTATTTCGAAATACTGTATAATATAATAAAATAAGTTATATGGCATAAAAATAAAATTGACTAAGTGAAATCGATCAATATATCATATAAATAATTTAAAATTAGAATCAAAGAAGAATGATTACAGTTTTATTATGTAATATACAATTTTAATTTTAAACTTTATTTTATACTCATCTATAAATATAAGAGAATGGCTCAGATATATTTTTTTATTTATTAATATTTAATTATTAAATAGCTGTGTTTTTTTTTTCATATGCCAGATACAGTTATTTTTTTTTATGAAAAAGTATATAAAAGATATTAGTTGAGATTTAAAAGCGCGGCTTCTTTAACGTATTTCCGATTGAAGAACGAGTGTAGCGCGCTGTAAGAGCTTTTTAACATCGATCCATCAGCCGCCAGATAAGGGATATACCTGTCACAGTAATAAGTAAAGCCGAATCATACACAACACAAACAAAAAGTTAATGGTTTGGGTCTTTCTTAAAAACTACGATTCATTTAAATGCAACTACAATCGGAAACTAGTTTTTTTTTAAACAGAATGACTATACTCTACTAAAAACCTATACGGTAATAGTACATTATGATACAAGTACGGTGCTTATAATAAACCGACGACAATAATAGACAGCTTACCGTACGAGTATCATACGACGTTTTTCAATATAATTTGCGATTACCTTAAACTAAAACAAGATTGAAGTTCAGCAAATAAGGAATTTATAAAAGTTAGGAACTAAAGCAGTTAAATAAAATTATTTTAATACGGTCCACGAACGCTGTAAAGTGCTCGAAACGTTAGGTGTATAAATAATGTAATAAACGCAAAAAACCGTATTAAAATAATTTAATGTAAATGTGTAACAATCGCGAAAACATAAGAAAACATTAACTAAAGCAGTTTGTGAAAATACATTTATAATAATCAGGTACATTTACTCAGGTTTATTTTCTCCAAGAAAGTACATTGATAACCTTCTCCTTTTCGAAGTCGGTTAAAAAATCACATCTTACGAATAAGAAAAAAGTTTTCATGCTGGACTTGAAACTCTTTGCTCGGATTCTATGAAAATGTTTAAATTTTGCATCTGTGGCATTGGACTATTGAGCGGTTGTGATTGGAATAAAGTAAAAAGCCCAAGTGCCGTAAAATACATCATTACGATACAAATTCCGATGTCATAAGAACCGTATTATTAGCAAATGTATTGAAAAATATGTTTATACTACACTTTAGAAAGATTTGCGACAGACACATTATGTAGTTCACTATAAAATATGCTAAGTATTATATCTCATCTTCAAGAGAAGTCCGGTGGTTGATGTTATAGTAGGTTATAGCATGGACACACGCGCCAGGCCTCCCGAGCGATCATACTCGTTGATGTCTTTTGTATTATGAGTTTAACACAAATATCGCAAGTATCGATGAAAAGTAAATATTGTTATATTAAAAGAATATGAGTATTATTAAACGAAATTAATGATAAGATTTAAAGTCTGTAAACAAGACTACCAAACCAATTATAGCGGGAGGATTCTTACAATACACTTTTCATCCAAATACATTAAGACTTTTAGGTACCTAAAAATTGAGATTTCGTACAAGAGTTCCTTTCATCGTATTAGTGACCATTAAGACTAAGGATTTTAAGGGTGGAGTTAAATGCGAAAAAAATTGCGGGAAAACTGCTTTGCCAACTAATATTATACATGCTAAAGTGAGTTTATTTGTTTATTACGCTTTTACGCCCTATCTACTGAACCGATCATGAAATTTTGCATACACGTTGTCTAGAGTACGAAAGAGGACATAAGCAACCTTTCATTCTGGGGAAAAATGCTGTTCCCGAGGGATCGACACTAAAGCCAGTTAAGAATATAATTCTAAATGTCTCAACGGATATAAAGTATAAAAACAATACACTACTTTTTTGGCAGTCGTATAAAAATGATCGTGAATCCTAAACACATGTAATCCGAGATGGTATCTCCGTCAAGCCGGTGCGTGAGGACTAATGTCCGCGATGGGGCAGCTGATACCGCTGCATGACAAGTGGCAGCGACCACTCAGGACGACCCAATTATTCTTTTTTTGAAATATGGGCTTAGGTATGAAGCTCGTTCATTTTTAGAGATCCCCAGCTCAAAATGTATAACGTATACAGTGTGTCTATCGGCCTTTGACATTTCCTTAAAAAGGTGCCTCAGTCGGTCTATCAAATCAAGTTGAAACAGTCTTTTGGTGCTGGAAAAATCACACTTCTATCAATGTAATCAAAAATGGCATATTTTATGAATTTGCTATAACTAGCAAAGCAATCAAGTTTTATTAGACCCATATTTTCTGTTAAATTAGCCCTTACAATACTGAAATTAGTTGCAGAAGTAAAGGGAAAAATCCGAAATTTGTAAATTGAAAGATTTTCTACGGAATCAGTTATCCGCGAGTCCAACGCGCACTTAGTTGTTTTCTTAAGCCACTTGGCACGCAAACAACATATACTAAGATTATAATTAGTATGAAACATATTGGGATGCTTACCTTGATCACTGTGGTTTGCGAGTAGACAAACATACATCATCTTCTCTTCTCTAAATATATAATAATTTAAGATATTTTTAACAAAAAACAAAAACCGACTACAACCCTATTTTTCAATAAGCATAAGGAAAAAAATGGAAATAAGTGTGATCCAAACGGCATACCTGTAATAATTTTTTTGGTTTTTGTGTATTTTTTCAAAAAGCGCTCGACACATTTCGATAAAAATTTAATGGGACCTTTTGTAAAGTATTACCTATTGAACAAAAAAAAGAATTTCTTAAATTGGTCCAGTCGTCTTCGAGAAATCGGGGAACATACATAAAAAAAAAATAAAGATTACGACTAATTGTAAACCTCCTCCTTTTTTTGAAGTCGGTTAAAAAGCAAACCTGACTGACTCATCTATCAACGCATAGCCAAAACTACTGAAAGGATTTCGCTGAAATTTGGCATAGAGATAGTTATAATAACAGAGGCATTTGCTGAGAAAAGATGTTTGAAAATTCGCCCCCTAAGCGAGAGAAAAAGGGGTTAAAATTTTGAATGGAAGTCCGTCATTTTTAGAGCTAGAAGCTAGAAACTTTGTTTTTAGGTTAACGATATAAATCAATTAGTTTTCCTAAGGTTTTTGAAAATTCGATCCCTAAAGAGGTGAAAAAAGCTTAAATGTTTGTCTGACAAACATCTAACACTAGTGTTAAATTATATTAGTGCTTACAAACACGAAAAAAGTGACCATAACATAATTGCCATGTCAGTACCTGTTTTAACATTTGTATAGAAACAGCCAGTCAGTTGCATACGTAATAAAATGCTGTAGGATTTGATTGCTCTCTTCACCTTACGATATGCAAACGCTTATTATCCTTGAAACTGCCGGCATCCTGCAGCACTCCGGGACATAACACTGACACTAACAAGTTATTGGCCCATGACATCTATTACCTAAGTACGTTTAATTTATAGCCATCATCAAATAATATAGTTTCACAATCTGCCGCGCGAGTGTGGACGGTTCAGTTATCGTGGTCCATAAAATTGAAATTACCTAATGAATAACATGGGATTATTTTAATAGGTCCACCTGACCCTCACTTACGAGCACCTTTGTTGTTTGCTTTCCCATACATACTATCACGTCTTTTTTCCTTACGAGGTAGACAGAGCCCAGGTCTATAAAACTAAAAGGCCACGTTTAGCATGTTAGTGCGTTGGTAGGTGGAGAACGGAATCAAAATCGGAACCTATCATGGGTTGCTAGCCGCATCGCCTACTGACATGATTTCTGACGGAATATACACATATTGATACGTCTTTTTCTTTTACGGGGAAGAAAGAGCACAGGTCTATAAGACGTATAGCAAACGTTTAGTATGGTGGTGTGCATGGAGGGGAAAACGGAATCAAAATGGTGATGGGTTGCTAGCTGCATCGCCCATTGCCATGATTCCTTAGATTTTCGCCCATTCCCTAGATCGGCTTTTACGGGAAGAGAAGCAGCTGGTACATTTTACGTTTTTTCTTTACTCCCAGACCAGCGTGGAAATGTCGTTCCCATAATTATAATAAGGTGCGCGATCCGACATGATTATATTTCGGATTACATAAAAGTCGTAAAAATATACGAGTGTGCGTGTACTTTATGTCACGGTATAGGTTTTGGCATAAAATATGGCCAATTATAGTTGGCGGCCAATAAATGGCTGCCATAAATATTGAGACGCATGAATTGTGATTAGGACGTAAATGTAAATATTCAATGAAATTTTTATAAATCAGTATTAAACATAGAAGTATGAAACGATTTTTTTTTAAATTTATGTTATTTAAAGCTTCCATGCCGCTCTGGGAGTACGGAAAAAAACGTAGAATATACCAGCTGCTTCCCATCCCACGTAGACTGTAAAAGCGAAATGCGGGAATGGGCGAAATATGAGGAATAATTCTAATTGGCGGTGCGGCTAGCAATTCATCACTATTCAGATTCCGTTTTACACCTACTCGCCCATCAACACGCTAAATTTGGCTTTTGGATTTTAAGACCTTGGGCTCTGACTACCTAGTAAGGGAAACAGACGTAATTATATGTAAGGTATATATGTATTAAAGCAGTATTTATTAGACCAGTGAAATAAGATGTAAAAGATAAAGGCCGAGGTTTCCTGCGTTAATTTTTTGCTTGCATTATAGCCCTTACTTATTTTTTCATATTCTCATTTTAGCAATGATTACGTACGGTGAACATTAAAGTTTTGCAGCGAATATAAATCGGTGTTTCATGAAATATCGAGTCACAGCCGTGGGCTACGCGGCACGGCGCGTCGCCGCCTTATCTCTGCCGATACGATTTTATACGATATTCGATTTTTCTTTTTTGACTTTTATGGATCGGTTGTTCGCGGTGTATCGATAATTCGAGATCGGCCTTTTATGTTGTAATTCCTGTACAGGTAGCAAGAGACTAAAACTCAAATCGACATTATATAAACGAATAAATATTAAATAATTATTTATTCGTTACTATCATTAAGGGGGAACAGTACGCACAGTAGCGACGCCAATCATTTTATTCCTAATACTTTACAAATAGAAAGGAATTCAAGAATATAAACAATACAAGCCTTAGTAAATAACCTGAAGTATTTTTTGAATCATGTTTATTACTCTCGGAATCAGTGAGAATTATGAGAATCTGATTACCGCCAAAAACGGCCGTTTTTGGCGGTTATCACTTTTTCTCTCAATGACTGATTCTCATAATATCAAAAAATGATTCCAAAAATACTTCAGGTTATTTACTAAGACTTGTATTGTTTATATTCTTGAATTTCTTTCTATTTGTAAAGTATTAGGAATAAAATGATTGGCGTCGCTACTGTGCCTACTGTTCCCCCTTAAAGCGTTTTCTTGGTGATACCCTCAACTTGCTCTCAACAAACCTCCCTGATGACTTGTGTCTAGGTATGTTAATATGAAAGCATTTATGCTATAAGCAATGTTATTAGGAGAAGATTTTACGGCCAGCAGCATATCCGATGCCAACTTTCCTTGGGTAGCTCCAAAACCGTGGAAAAATATCAGCTAAAATAATATTTAATAATACATTATTTACTGCCTCCGTGGTCCAGTGGTTAGGCGTTTGCCTTGTTGACCCGGGGGTCGTGGGTTCGATTCCCACGGGAAGCATACTTTGTTAAGTTGTTTCCAGTTTGGTTAGGACATTGCAGGCATGAATCACCTGATTGTCTGATAAGAAAGATAATTCCGTGCTTCAAAAGGCACGTTAAGCCGTTAGTCCCGGCTGCCATCTGATCGTCGTTAAAGGAACCACGTCAGAGGCCGAGAGGCGGTTCCGAAGAACTCTGACACCAGGGTGTGCATGGTCGATTGACCGTGTCACCTTATTTAGTATCTACAAGTGTTTGCACACGCCGGGAATCAAATCTGAGTAGCAAGCTATGAGATCGTCATCTATACTAATATTATACAGGGAAAACATTTGATTGTTTGCATTAAATAGTCTCCAAAACTATTGGACTGATGTTCAAAATTTATTCACTTATATAAAGGTAATTTATCTGCCGATAACATAGGCTGTAATTAACGCGGATAAAGTTACGCGGACGGAATAATTGCTGTTATTAAAAAAAAAGTCAACGCTATTTTTAGACATATTTATAATCAGACAATTGTTCAAACATAGTAAGTTTAGTCCGAAAACGGAAAATGGCCGATGATTTCTGCATGCAAACAGGTCTAGTGACAAAACAGCGCGATATCGCAGCGTTTTAGAAATTACTCGAGTTACGTGGCATATTTTTTCCAGTAAAAACGCGCGCAAACCGGTTCTGCGCCTCGTTCTCAGGCCGGCCGGCTCATAACTGGCTACTTTATGCTATTGTAATGATCTAGGATTGCTACCAACAAAAACCCTCGCATTGTCTCTACTAGCTGCCGTATACGGTCAAGTATTTTATCACTTCACACGCCGCCCTCGACACTTCCGAGAAATGTAAAAAGTCCAGGTTTCTTCACGACACGAGTCGCGCTCGCACGTCGGCGCTAGACAAACTAAAATGATGAGTCGTGATCTTTATTCTAGCCGTGTGGTTCCCGGCAGAGAAGAATAGGACCACTCCAAATCTTCCTGTAGATGTCGTAAAAGGCGACTTAGGAAACTCGAGCTAAACAAAGCTTATAAACATTACAGAGACCTCTCCAACCCGTCTGGCCAGCGTGGAGAGTGTACTCCAAATCCTCTGACTGCTCTGGCAGTACAGAGAGGGTCGTGCTCCTGCAGTGGAGACTAATAAAGACCTGATGATGATGATCTTTATTTTATTCTATTTTTTTATATTTAACGCTTCCACCGAGGTTTCGGTATTCTGCCAATGTCCAGTTTAAAGAAAAACAAAGTATTGGTGGTTAAGAAGTAGCAATCAAAGATGGCGTAGGTCCTTTTGATTGGTTTTTGCGAGCTTCTGGTGACTATATCAGTCCATATGAAAGTCTACTTTAACTATTTCACAAATCTATCATGCGCACTAGCATATTAAACACCAAACTCCACCAATTTCATATTATCAAGTCAACTAAAATCAATTTGCAAAATCATCCAAAGCAAATTTAAATAAAATAAAAATAAATAAAAAATAAAAAAGCCTTTATTCAACCAAAGTATACATACATTAACTTTTACTTGAACTAATCGCTAAAAAAAAACTAGTTATTTTCCTCTTTGGCCCGCCTCTGCGGCGTAGGCCTCCCCCTGCTTTTTCCACTCTTTTCTGTCCTTTGCCTGTCTCATCCAGTCTGGTCCACATCTCTTGTTAAAAATATCTCTCCAGCGCGTTTTTGGTCTACCTGGCTTTCTCTTCCCATCTCTAGGTGTCCATTCTGTAACTCTCTTTGTCCATCTATCGTTCCCTAATCTGCATACATGGCTGGCCCATTTCCATTTAAGACTCCGTATTCTTTCTACTACATCAGTAATTTTAGTTTTTTTTGTTATTGACTCGTTAGTTTGTCTATCAGCTAACATTCTACCCAACATGCTTCTTTCCATTTTCCTCTGATGCACAGCTAGTCTGTTTTCATCTTCTTTTCGTAGAGCCAAAGCAAACTTACAACTACAAAAATCCCGTCGTGATCTTCTTTAGTAATGTCTTCTTCTTCTAAGTCGTTCACTCTTGACAGAGTGGTCGTGGTTGTGCAGATGATCCTGGTGTGGGATCTTCTATACTGCCCATCCCTTGGGCGAGGGTTGCTGCTTGTGCAATGGCTCTCCACCTCTGCTTGTTGCCAGCATTGCGAGCACATTGGACAATGGAAGACTGGGTCGCTGTTTTTATAGAGGCTGTCCAACGAGTTGGAGATTTGCCTCGAGCTCTTTTGCCTTCTACCCGGCCCTGGACTACAAGTTTTTCCATCGACGACTCACTTTGACTTAGTAATGTATCCCAATATACGTTAAATAAGGTATACTAAGCTCTATTCGGCTTGTAATTTACACCCTAAAGGTGGATGCCGAATAGTAGTCTCCAACTGGTCGTTGTTTGTGCTCGAAAATACAAAGCATTAGCAAGAAATCTGTTTTAGAATATTTTCAGTCAAAGAAACAAGTGGATTTAAAAAAAATACTCGACTGCCTTTTTGACTGTTTATTTCCGCAACTTTACATTTTTTGCTGATGTCACATAGCCTATGACACTTCGGGGAAAAATAAGAATCTAATAACGCCTTACACGTCAACATCTGTCAAGCTTTAGGTTACAGCCTATAACAATGCTACAGACATACTTACATACAAACATACTTGTATACTTACTACCTTACATACGCTCGAAAAACATAGCCCTCTATTGCTAAAATTATAAAAAGTGACAAAATAAAAGCTTTTTCATAAAAAAGCTGTAGATTTGGGCATTTCCTTGATTAATACGAGAATGTATGACTGGACATTCTACGAGCGGTAATCGGCATACCGCAAAAATACTCTGCAAACCACAGTGCACTTTTAAAAGCTCGCTTTCCAAAAGTGTGGGTGTGGAAAGTGTTTTCTTAAAAATAGTCACATAATACTACTTCCACGCTGGTCTGGGAGATAAGAAAAAACGTAGAATGTACCAGCTGCTTCTCTTCCCGTTCAGATCGTAAAAGCCGATCGAGGGAATGGGCGTCAGGAATCATGTCAGTAGGCGATGCGACTAGCAACGCATCAATATTTTGATTCCGTCCTCACCTACAAGCCCACCAACATGCTAAACGTGGCCTTAAGGTTTACAGACCTATTGTGACCGTGGCCTTAAGGCTCTGTCTACCCCGCAAGGGAAAAAGACGTGATAGTATGTATGTATGTATGTAATACAAACAAAATATGAATACAACCAAATGAAGGCTAATCTTTCTGCTTTCTTTTTTCATCATCATCATCATCAGGTCTTTTTAAGTCTCCACTGAAGGAGCACGACCCTCTCTGTACTATCATAGCCATATATTAGTCAGAGTAGTCAGAGGATTTGGCCTACACTCTCCACGCTGGCCGGACGGGTTGGAGAGTGAAGAGGTCTTCGGTGTTTATAAGCTTTGTTTAGTTTATGTTCCCTAAGTCGCCTTCTACGACATTCACGGGAAAACTTGGAGTGGTCCTATTCTACTCTGCCGGGAACCACACGGATTCTTTTTTACGAATTGTTTATTCAGAAAAAAAATGGTATAGGTGATGGATGAATGAAAACAGCTTTTACAAAAAAGACAATAATTGTGTATGTACTTTTATGCCTACGCTAAATCTGTTTTTGGTTTTGATACATCAGGTTTTGTACCCGTAAGGAATAACGACGCGATATATGTATTTACTTCCCGCCTTCGTGGCATAGTGCTTAAAACACCAGCCTGCGACAGGAGAAGTCCCGAGTTTGATCCCCGGCCAGGTCATGTTGCTAAACGTTCTTTTTCAGATTGGCCTTCTTGGATGTTTATCTATATAAAATATCTATAATTAAGTGTCCTACGACAGAAGTGTTAACAACTTACGGTTAGCTTAATCTGTGCGATTGAATTTCAATTTGTAAAGTTCTCTCTCTCTCTCATCTGATCGTGTTTTCGGTTGCATTCTTAGCTGTATAGGTATGCCGGAGCCCAGGGTCCAGGGTCCGCTAATCAATAAGCAACAGAATTATAGTTTAGTATACTCTTTCCCCGACGAATTCGATTAATGAGCTTAAAAAATGTACGCCGCTGTTTATGAATTCGCGTTGTGTACACAGTTTTCGAAAAACTTTTGCGAGCGAATTATTCATAATGAGTCTCCGATAAAACGATTTCAGAGAATTTTATAACTTATTGCCATGTTATTACGACACTTTTCTGCTTGCGGATTGTCGCGCCCATGTTCGAAATTTATATAACGCGTCGCTTATAAAATTTTTAAATATACTGTTTTCATTGCTTGAGGGTAAAGGCACCACCGATTCACCTTATGATGGGTATTTTTTATTTTATGTTAATTCACTAAATACGTAGTTATGTGGTTATGATTGCTTGCATCAGGTAAATATAATTACAAGTGCTTTTAAGTATGTCTACGCCAGTTGGAACTTTTTGCATGAACAGTTAGTTTTGTCCATATTAGTTATGCGAGCTCACGTGTGTCTTTTGTGTTGCCTGTTACAATGCATTTAAAGAAAGTTGGTTTAAGTCTGCCCCACAAAACAGTCGACATGTATTTTACTAACTAATCGTATTCAATTATGAAAACGCTGTATTTCAATAGAAATAAGTTGTTCAACAGATTGTGGTGGTTTGCACGAATATTATTTTTACCGAGTAATATTTTTTTACTCGGTTAAAATAATACTCGTGTAATGTATATTTATTTGGTTATATTGACTAATATTATAATATATAATATAAATATAAACGGAAAAATCACACAGATTGAGCTAGCCCCAAAGTAAGTTCTTAAGAAAGACTTGTGTTATGGGATACTAACTCAACGATACTATATTTTATAACAAATACATATATAGAAAAACATCCAAGACCCAGGTCAATCTGAAAAAGATCATTTTCCATCTTGACCTGACCGGGGATCGAACCCGGGACCATCCGTGTCACAGGCCGGCGTGTTTACCGCTGCGCCACGGAGCTCGTCAAAAAAATTGTCCGATAACTTTGAATCTAACTCTGTTTGTAACCTCATTATTGTTCAACCATTGGACTAATTTAGATTGAGATCCCAATTAATATTATAAATGCGAATGTAAGTTTGTGTATATAATTTTCGGTTTTTAATATTATTTTCGGTGCTTATATTATGTCACTGTTTTTTGGCACTTTATCGCACCACCCACATATTAATTCTCTTTTTGGTCCAAAGGTTTGGCTGGGAGAAAATGCCATATGGCATTAAATACACCTTTCGTACATTACTCACATTTTTAAAACATTGTGCATTATAGTTTAAGTAAAAATACATTTTTATATAATTCTACTGAGTTTAGTTTGAACCATTTTAAATCTATGGTGTGAGGATGATCAGAGTGGTCGTAGGCATTAAATAACACAGGCTATAAATAATACGGACAAATTCGTGGGAAAACACTAGTAATGAATAGTTATGAGAGCGTCAAACTTTGACTGGATAATGATGGCACGCCTTACGCAGCTGAAACAATCGTTTGGTGCCGTCAAAACTGAACCCATGACCCTGTACTTTTAGTAGCAATGTGCCTATGTACGAACAACAAAGGCTAAGTTGTTAAAGAATAAATAAAAATAAATATATGAGAACAAATCACACAGATTGAACTAGCCCCACAATAAGTTGTGAACTTGTATCGTAGGATACTAACTCAATGATACTATATTTTGTAATAGATACTTATATAGATAAACATCCAAGACTGAATCCGTCAATCTGAAAAAAATAATTGGGGATCGACTCCGGGACAATCCGTGTCGCAAGCATACGTGTTGACCACTGCGCCAAGGAGCTCGTCAAAGTGTTTTGATTGAAACTTGAATGAAAATGTAGATTATTTTTTCGAATTCTCAGCATTCATTTCACAGGAAATTTTGTTCATATTGACATGGCGTGTCCCCTCTTTAAGGATCAGACAGGGTTTTGTCAACATATTGTACAAAATTAATTATTTTGATGAAGATATACTGTAACATCAGTAAAGCGGCCACCACGTACGCGACACGCAACAGGTGTCGGGTTGCATCGCGTGTCGGGTGACGTTGCGGCGCGGAACGACTCGCGACATGACAACAAATGTCGCAGCGATATTGAGCACTTCGGTCTCATGTAAACTGGTATTTTTGAAGGTTTCTTACCCATAATATCATCCCAAAAATCCCAACTATCCCATCTCAATCCCATCCCGACCAATATTATAAACGCAAAACTGAGTTTGTTCGTTACATTTTTTACACCCTATCTACTAAACTGATCATCATGAAATTTGGCATACACTCTATCTGGAGTACGGAGAAGGACACAGGCTCCACACATGTATCTTCCATAAGAAAATTACTGTTCCCGAGGGATAGACACTAACGCGAGTAGAGCCGCGACCGAAAGCTGGTATAAAATTACCTTATTTGATGATGATATACTGTAACATCAGTAAAGCGGCCACCACATACGCGACACGCAACAGGTGTCGGGTTGCGTCGCGTGTCGAGTGACGTTGCGGCGCGAAACAACTCGCGACATGACAACAAATGTCGCAGCGATATTGAGCAATTCGGTCTCATATAAACAGGTATATTTGAAGGTTCCTTACCCATATCATTCCATATCAATCCCAATTCCAAATCCCAAATAAACCCAATTCTAATTATTATTATAAATGCGTAATTGAATTTGTATATTTTGTTTGTTTGTTACCTCTTCACGCAATATCTACTGAACCAATCTTCTTGAAATTTTTTGGCAAACATTTTGGCATACCAATCGTTACTATCCCTGCGTAGGGATGATATCATAGATATTATCCTAAATGAATATATGTCTCATCCTGAGGCACGCACTCTGCTTAGCTGAGTTTCAGAAAGTCACCATTAGATCGTAGATCTGTCGCAGTCATCTGGTTGAATTTGCTATTTGATTGAATGACTAGCGCGTTCATTGAATGGTGACGTTCAATTGAATGACTGAAGGACAGCGCGTCAAGTCGTTGAATGTAACGTTCAACGTCTTGACTGAATTAATGTCATTTAGCGAAGTCGTTGAATCTTAGCCGACTTTGTAATATTTGGTGGTACATGATTTCATTTTTCTTAGTTTTCAAGGAGACAAATCAAACATACAGAATTACAGACCTATTAGCCTCGTATCTCACCTGTACAAATGCTTCATAAAAATAATAGAGACTCGTATAGCAGACAAATTGGATCAAAATCAACCACCTGAACAAGCAGGCTTTCGTCGTGGCCTATCAACAACGGATCATCTCCAATCTCTCAATCAAGTAATTGAAAAGCATTGTGAATACAACCTTCCCCTATATTTGGCTTTTATAGATTATTCCAAGGCATTTGACAGTTTAAACCATGATTCGATATTTCAAGCTCTTCGAAACCAGGATATACCAAACACCTATATCTCCCTATTGCAAATCATTTATTCGGAAAGTACTGCAGCCATAAGACTTAACACCTCGGGACCCTCTTTTGGTATTCAGAAGGGAGTAAAGCAAGGCGATCCTCTATCCCCTAAGCTCTTCACAGCCACCTTGGAAGAGGTTTTCAAGACCTTGGCGGTAGCCTGGGAAAGGAAGGGTATTGTTGTTGGCGATCGGAGATTAACCAATCTTCGATTCGCGGATGACATAGTCCTTTTTGCTTCCACAGCTCAAGATCTAAGCGATATGATCCAAGAGCTCAACACGGCAAGCCTCGAGGTTGGACTGATGATGAACATGTCGAAGACCAAGCTGATGACAAACAGCACTCAGCGCCCATTAAAAGTGGAGGGTGAGGAGATTGAATACGTCCAAAACTATATCTACCTTGGCCAAGTGGTGTCATTCCAGAACAGACAAAATACTGAAGTAGGTAGACGCACCGAAAACGCCTGGAAACGCTACTGGTCAATAAAGGAGCTCATGAAAGGTGAGTTACCTATAAAACTAAAACGAAAATTAATGGACGTATGCATTCTCCCTATTCTCACATATGGCGCGCAGACTTGGTCTTTGACTGTTAAGCAAAAGTCCAAACTCGGGGTTTGTCAACGAGCCATGGAACGTAGTATGCTGGGAGTCAAACTTTCTGACCGCATCAGAAATACCATACTGCGTTCCAAAACACAGATCATAGATGTTGGACGAAAAGCCGCTAGTCTTAAGTGGAACTGGGCGGGACATATCTGTCGCATGCCTGACGAATATTGGCCCAAAGAAACCACAATGTGGATTCCACAAAATGGAAAACGAGAACGCGGAAAACCCAGAAAGAGATGGAAGGACGAACTTCAATCCTACCGGAATGACTGGATTTCGGTAGCCTTAGACCGCAATAGTTGGAATGACGAAAGGGAGGCCTTTGCCCTGCAGTGGGACAGTATAGGCTAGAAATAAAATAAATAAATAGAATAGTTTTTAAAGTAGCCGGCGGTGGCGTAATAATAGGTAAATCCATAATGTCATACTATTTTATTACAATTAACGCACTTTTAAGTACCTAAATTTAATCGAAAAAAATATCAACATCGTGCCATCTGTTCGAGCTGTTTGACGCCATATTTGTTTTGGTGACTACTAGCGCCGCAGTGGTAAAAAAATGAACTAAATTTGAATCACCTGACTGATTTTATGTCCGCTATGTTCAAAGGCTATGCTAACTAGTTGGACGTTGAGCGACGCTTGTTCAATCAACGTTTGGCCTAGTCATCCAATTAAACGTGGTCATTCAATGAACGCGCTAGTCATTCAATCAAATAGCAGATTCAACCAGATGACTGCGACAGATCCATTGCTACTTAAATAAACTAATTAGAATGTGTTTAAGCGTAAAACGGTAAGAACGCATTTATTTGAAAAATAAAAATGTAATACGTACAAATGCAATAATTTAAAATGTTTTTTATAGTCAGTTCTAACATGAATATTTATTAAATATGGTACGTAGCGCTTCTTATATAGGTATAGTTGGAGCACAACTCTAGTTTGTATGAAACTTCGTGGACACATCAAATATGGGGGAATTCCTCGTAGCGCAACCATTTTAAAGCACAACTAAATTAATCCTCGGAGCGCACCTTTTAGTTGCACTCACGATAGCAATTTTAAAAATTTAGGTAAATGTGATTCCGCGAAGCGCACTTTATCTTTAACTTTTGAATACAGCTGGGAACTAACTGAAACTATCAATAACAAGTAGAGCACGTTCTTTTTTGAACGTGGGTGCGCTTAATACGGTGAGCTTCAAAATCGTTGCGCTACGAGCTACGAGGAAATCCTCCAAATATGACACCACCATACTCATATTACCTATATCGTGCCAATTCGTTGTCTTTCCTTCCGACTCCCACAGCAAGGGCTAAAGGTATCTCTATTATAGCTTAGCTCTTACTAGGCTTAGTAATAGGGTTGCGCTTTTACCTATTGGGTTCGAAACCCTAAAAAAGCCTTTGGTTGCATGCATGCACCTTTTTAACAACTAACTCATATAGCCTGTTTGAATCGGTAATGAAAAGAATCACTTTAATTGTTACAAACAGACGTAACGTTATCCATACATTTTTACAAATAATTTGATTTAATGATTCAGCATGTCAATATCAATAAGTTTTCCTATTCCACTAATGCTCCTTAAATATTTTCTTACCCATACTTAAGTGTTCTGACTATCTATTGACGTGAACGAGAATGTCCTTCCTGTAAATTGTTGCGTTTATCCTACAAGAAAAGTTGGTCGTTTATACAGGCTAAGTCACCCACTCAAGTATTAATAAATAGTAATCAATATATAGTGATATATACAATATTGGACCGGTATACAGTTAATAAATATATAGAGACAAATCACACAGATTGAGCTGGCCCCACAGTAAGTTGTGAACTTGTGTCGTAGGATCCAAGTTCCAACTCTTTCATAATAGATACTTATATAGATAAACGTCCAAGACCAATCTGAAAAAGATAGTTTTCAATCATGACCTGGAATCGAAACCGGGCCCGTCGTGTCACAGGCCCGTGTGTTAACCACTGCGCCACGGAGTACCTACATGTCGATTGTACGTACAATAACCTTCAGTACATCGTTCTCCTTTTAAGTAACCGGTAGCAAAGACATGATTTTTTAATCGGTAGTCAACATCAACACTTATCGATTTTGGTAACAGAACCTTAAAAACACAGTACAACCTTCTAATCGTCTCGCTGCCCCCGTTCCTAAATCCACCATGAGGCGGAATGCCGCAGAACGAGTTCTGCTCCGTCTCTTTCACTCCACGGCTCCAATCTATCCGTCCTTGTCAGACGCTTGTCATTTTCTATAAGTTTTTCTAACATTCCCCGCGTACGCCGTGCCCTCTCCCTCTGGTTTCGGGCAATCGCTTTCGAACGATAACATTGTTTGTTCAACATTATTTGAGAGGCTCGAGTTTAGAGATAATGTATTCGTTACACCTATTGAACCTCTATTGTTTACTAATTCACACATAAATTGTCATTTTTAATGAAGTTCGGTTAACATGTGTTCTTTTGGGATCTTGTCCAAATAATTGTTTTTCAAATTATTCCTAAGAGAGCTTGCTTGAATTTTCTTGGCGAAACCGATGTTTACGTCATACAGATCATAACATGTATGGTCATAAGCATGAGCCGCTAGTCAAGTAGAACTGACTGGGTGGGACATATATGTATGCCGCATGAATAAAGAAATTTTGGCACAAAATGAAAAACGGGAACGCGGAAAGGCTAGAAGGAGATGGAGGGACGAGCTTCAATCCTATCGGAAAGACTGGATTTCAATAGACTTTGACCGCAATAGTTGAAATTATAAAAGGGAGGCCTTTACTCTGCAGTAAGACAGCATAAGAATAGATCGCTAAGACGTGATGGTGGGCATGCAGGTGGAAAAGGCAATAAAAATATTGGCCGATTTATCCATTATCTTTATTAACAATCTGGTGCTCATGGTCGACTGACCGTGTCACCTACACGAAATGATGATGATGACTGACAATGATCACTCAGATTTTCCTTTATTCCCTTGTATCAATTCGATGAGCTCCGTGGCGCAGCGGTCAACACGCCTGCCTGCGACACGGATGGTCCCGGGTTCGATCCCCGGTCAGGTCAAAATGGAAAATAATATTTTTCACATTGACCTGGGTCTTGGATGTTTGTCTATATATGTACCATCTATTATAAAATATAGTGTCGTTGAGTTAGTATCCCATAACACAAGTCTAGAACTTACTTTGGGGCAAGCTCAATCTGTGTGATTTGTCCGTATTTATTTATTTATCAATCCTTCATCTTCGCACGAATAAACATTTGGTACATTCTACGTTTGTTCCTTTCTTTCAGTCTTAAAACCTAATAGCATTGGATTGCTATACAGAAAATAAATAAATAAAATTTATTGTAATGGGTTTTTACCTTGAATAAAGATTTATTATTACTAAAACTAAATAAAAAAAAGAGACAATGCCCCAGAGTAAGTTGTGATCTTGTGTCGTAGGATACTAATTCAACCACACTGTTTTATAACAGATATCCAAGACTTAGACCAATCAGAAAAAGATTGTTTTCCATCATGACCTAGCCGGGAATTAAATCACTTGTATCGCAAGCTGGCGTGTTAACCGCTACGCTTCGGAGTCCGACTTATAAGCAGTATAATGTAATTCTGAAATCTTAATCTAAGCATGGCCGTGCCTGGCTGCTAATGCTAACGAGTTACAAATTAAAAGAGATCGGGACGTGTGCCAAACTTTACTTTATGGGCTTTGCATGTCTTATATCAATAAATTATTAACTACGCTCCTTGTTTGATTTCGCATTTGCATATAATATTTATCAATTTAAAATGTACTTTATGTCGTCTGTAAACAGTTCAACATGGTTTACGCGAGTTTGCAGCATTTAAATTGGAATATAATCCTTAAGGCTCGGGGTTAGTACTTAATTTGTGTTGGTATGTATGGAGATGGGCGCTTACAAATAGTAGCGGGTAAGCAGGTATTTGAGCAAACGGGAGGTGAGGCGAGAATATTTAGTTTTAATTAATACAGTCTTGGGCACTGGTATTCGCTATTTTCAATTAGGCCCGGCGCCGCGCCGGTAGCATGTTTGAATTGCAAGATTTAATGGGATCTAACATTTTCTATACAATAAATTTTGTATAGAGTGCGCTCGAACTAAGGTCATGTCGTGGCAATCGTGTTCAATAGAATGTACTGTGAGACGTAGTCAGGATTAGTTCGAGGGATAGTGATTTGTTCACTAACTAACAAATAAATTTAGATTGATTTTTTGAAGAGCTAAAAGCAAGTGCGCCTTTGACTCAAGGATTATTTTTAAAACATAGATAATATATTTTTATTATCTGTGGAATCCTCGGATACATTTTCTGCTCACTGCAGATTGCTGCTAGGTATTTATTTTTAGGCAAAATATTTATAAGTAATCGTAATCTTCATCAATTTGCATGAAATACATAATAGATGGTAATAATGTTGATATATGTAAAATAATCAGCCAGCTTGCAGACGCACAAATATTAATTTTCAAAGTAAACTATATTCATACTATACAATTTCAACCAATATAATATGAAAAATATTCGTTTTTACTCTACTATTTACTCGATGAAATGAAAAACATTGTGTGTATCACGGCCGGTATTACACATTACAAACTCGGACTACTAAAAGCACTCGGATTCGCCTCACGCTTGTTAGTAGTCGCTCGTTTGACGTAATGTCTTCTATACCACCCTTGCTACACAATGTACTATATTTTAGGGATCTAACATTGCCCTGGTTTTGTAAAGGCAAGTAAGGTCTTATAGGAAATAATCCGGATTCTGCAAATTTGATTCTACATAAAAAAATACGGAACCTTACATGCGTAGTTCCTGCTCGCAATTTGCCAGTTCTTTTTATATTTGCATAAGTAATTGTTTCGTTGAAAAACTATTACGTCGGAACTTCGGAGTCAACAGTTCAAGAGGAATTCTCATTCTCACGGCATCCAGCGAGCACCAAATAAAATAACAGGTGGTCGACCGGCCGTTGCTTAACAAGATTACGGTTCCATCTAGGCCTTAGGCCAAATAAAACGTTACATTGTTGAATAGAAATTGTTTAGATATAATAATACATAGTAAGTAATAGCGAAGGTGTTCAGAAAACTTACATACTATTATGTATCCGCATTCAGACCATAGAGAAAAAATCCTACGTCCAGTCGGAAGCAGATAGACCTGACCCCTTTACGAAGATTTAGATTTTAATTAGTACCTGACCTGACCCCAAAGGTTTATCTGCCCCCTGGCCCCTGACCGTACATATTTCTTTCTTCTGTGCGAAAGAAATCAATTACTGCGTACCTAGTTTTCTTTTTTTTAGCTATCCACGTCCGACTGCTGGGCAAAAGCCTCCCCTGAGCAGTTTTATAATAACAAAATGATAATCCTGCGACACAAGTTAACTTAATATGGGGCTAACTCAATTTGTGTGATATGTCCCTATGTATTTATTTATTTATTTAATAGTTTGTGAGCCAAAGGACTCCATGGACCCAGTATCTTCCTCTAACGGCCTAAAACCCTCTCTTCTAATATATAAATTCTTCTTGGATGTTTATGTATACATACATACAGAGTATCACGTCTTTATCCCTTACGGGGTAGACAGAGCCTAAAGCCATAAGACCGGATGGCCACGTTTAGCATGTTGATGGGTTTGAAGATGGAATACGGAATCAAAGTATAATGGATTGCTAGCCACACTGCCTATTTACATGATTACTTAGATTTGCGCCCATTCCCTCGGTCGGTTTCTACGGTCTGCGCGGGAAAAGAAACAGCTGGTACATTCTACGTTTTTTCTTTTCTACCAGACGAGCATGGAAGCAACCATTTATCGGCTACCTATGTAGTTATTTCGAGAAATATTCACAAAGGTAAAGCGACAAAAACAATTTAAAAATATATTTATTGCTTCCCTAATAGCAGTATTCATAAAAACATCAAATGCCTAATCTAATATACGAGTATTGATTAATTGATGTTAATCATATGTACATATTTAGTTGTATTGTAAATTCAAAGTAAAATATATGGGGTCAACAAACCGGTGGTAAGTGGGAAGAAAAGCAATAAATATTTTTATAGTCTAACTAGCGTTTTGTGTACTGCTTTAATCGTACATCCGGGGTTCCGTATTGCTGAAATAATACAGTTTTAGAAGGATTTTTAAAACCACTGTCCTTAAAAATGTACATACGAGTATCGCTCGTGCAAAGTCCCCTCTTTTGCGAGGTCTTTCTGAACTCAACGAATTCCTGGCATCATTAAAAGGAAGGGAATATGATATTTTTGCTGATGGCTTGTACGTTTGATCAATAAATTGTTATTATTTTGTGAAAAGGATAGATGAATCCATAGTCCTAGGTTAAGTTGTGCAGTGCTTTGGTGTAACTATAATGCTGTACAATTTTGTTAATAAATAAATAAATAAATCTAAGTATTCATCATCATCATCAGGTCTTTATAGTCTCCACTGCAGGAGCACGACCCTCTCTGTACTACCAGAGCCATATAGTAGCCTGAGTAGTCAGAGGATTTGGCCTACACTCTCCACGCTGGCCAGACGGGTTGGAGAGGTCTCTTTGATCATCATCATTTCGTGTAGATGACACGGTCAGTCGACCATGCACACCCTGGTGTCAGAGTTCTTCGGAACCGCCTCTCGGCCTCTGACGTGGTTCCTTTAACGACTACCAGATGGCAGCCGGGACCACCGCCTTAACGTGCCTTCCGAAGCACGGAATCATCTTTCTTATCAGACTATCAGGTGATTCGTGCCTGCAATGTCCTAACCAAACTGGAAACAACTTACTACTACTAAACTAAAAAAAAAAAAAAAACCACTGGACCACGGAGGCAGTGGTCTCTTTGATGTTACTAAGCTTTGTTTAGCTTGTGTTTCCTTAGTCGCCTTTTACGACATCCACGAGATGACTTGGAGTAATCCTATTCTATTCTACTCTTCTATCTAAGTATTATTCTTCTGTTTTTCCTTTTCCTACTTTTAGTGATTCTCTTATTTCTTTTTTGTCAGTTCGTTGCATCCTCGGTTATCACATAATGATATTTGAGATAATTGTACTTTTTGTACAGCTCGAGTAATACTCATCTTTGTATCGATGTGAATTTCTTATTACCTATCTATGTTTTTTTATTCCACAATAACTTCTAAACGCCTTAAAAAATTGGATATGTGTATTGTAAGGATCTCCAAATCATTATGTCTTTCTTTCTCGCTAATCTGAGTGATTTGCCGGTTACGTGCTTGACACCTCTCCAACTCGTCTGACCAGCGTGGAGAGTGTAGGCCAAATCTTCTGACTGTTTTGGCTATTATATGGCTCTGGTAGTACAGAGAGGGTCGTTCTTCAGTGTAGACTAAAATACCTGATGATGATGATGATGATGATGTGCTTGAAAATTCTTTTTATCGGACCATTTTCTCGGTTGCATCCTCAGTGTGGTGCGTTAGAGCCCGGGGTTTGTGAAACTAAAGCTTTCCTACTCTATATGATTTAGTTGTTATTTTCCCTTAACCGTTGATCCCGGCTGCTATCATTTAAGGCAGTCGTTAAGCTATGTCAAGCTATGCTAAGCCTTTAGACAGCTTGAAAAATATGACTACTGTTGGCCACTTACACACACGAAAAACAAAATAAAGAACTTCAAATTCACGCTGTAAGCCGTCTACCTGGTTTTTGGTATACTCTTTGACAACAATAGAGAGAACAGGTAGGAAACGGTAAATTTACTTGGAAACATCGCACCAGAGTGTGATATCTGTACCGAACATTCTGTGACCGTGACTCAAGACCGGACCCAAACGAGTTTCTGGTGCCAGAATTCAAAAACTTCAGAAAATGTGTCTATAAATGTGTGCTACATTTGTTGGACACATTTTCTGAAGTTTTAGCTACACATTTTCAGAAATACACAGTAATTGATACTTTTTCTAAATGAGTTGATACCCTTTGTAAGGCTTCTTATCCTCTCTGAGTATAGGTTTGTTTTAAGAAACATGATTTATTAAACTTTTTTTGCGTATTTTTTATGTTTTTCGTACATAATTAGAATGAGCAATACAAAAATCTTTTGGAAAATCTAAAAAATTACGACACATCACTTTTATATTTACCAAACTTTTTTAATACCTTTTCTCAAATTTCAATCTGTTCAACTGAAACTAATAAAATATCAAATTGATAATTGATAAAACTATATAGCCTATAAATTGCGCGGACAAAATATAGAAAAATAACATTTTAAGCCTCAATAATTTAAAAACTGTAACAAATGTAGCACACATGTAAAAGACACAATTTCTAAAGTTTTTCAAAATTTAAAAACTTTAGAAATTGTGTCTTTTACATGTGTGCTACATTTGTTACAGTTTTTAAATTATTGAGGCTTAAAATTTTATTTTTCTATATTTTGTCCGCGCAATTTATAGGCTATATAGTTTTCGCCCGCGGCATCACTTGCGTTTAGTCAATCGCCCCGGACCAGTTCTTTATTCGAGACTAGCAATTTTACCGTGACGTCCGTATGAATGATAGCCTATGTCACCCGCACATAAATTGGCTTTCTATTGGTGAAAGAACTTTGAAATTCGGTCGAGTAGTTTCGGAGCCAACGCAAACAAATTCTTTTCTCTTTATTATATTAGTATAATAATAAATAAATAATAAATAAATATATAGGGACATATCACACAAATTGAGCTAGCCCCACAGTAAGTTGTGAACTTGTGTCGTGGGATACTAACTCAACGATACTATATTTTATAACATATACTTATATAGATAAACATCCAAGACCCAGGCCAATTTGAAAAAGATCGTTTTCCATCTTGACCTGGCCGGGGATCGAACCCGGGACCTCCGTGTCGCAGGCTGGCGTGTTGACCACTGCGCCACGGAGCTCGACATGTAAAAGACATAATAAAAAGTATTTCATTACCTTCATGTGCCTCAAACTACGTCCATATCAAATTTCATTAAATCAGCTTAATTATTTATTCGTGAATATTTCTAAATACATGTTATTACAAATTAGTATGGAAAAGTTGATTTTTATAACAACTTAATAGAGGAATTTATACATTAGGGTTTAGGATATGACACTGTTTTTGTGGTGCAGTGTTTAACAAGATGATTGGGAATGACTGTCTATTGTAAAATTTTATATAGTCTAAGCTTATTTTCTTATTAAGAAATAATAAGTTCAGTAATTGATACTTTTTCTAAATGAGTTGATACCCTTTGTAAGGCTTCTTATCCTGTCTGAGTATAGGTTTGTTTTAAGAAACATGATTTATTAAACTTTTTTTGCGTATTTTTTATGTTTTCCGTTTATAATTAGAATGAGCAATACAAAAATCTTTTGGAAAATCTAAAAAATTACGACACATCACTTTTATATTTACCAAACTTTTTTAATACCTTTTCTCAAATTTCAATCTGTTCAACTGAAACTAATAAAATATCAAATTGATAAAGAAATCAAAAGCGTAGGAATCTTGTTTAGAATGACTTTGTGGCCATTAAAAAAAGGTAAAAGTCTCACTGTGGACGCCGAAATTGGTTTTTTAATAAGAATGTGCGGTGATTTCAGAAATTTATGGCCTCGTCAATACGTACGTTAGTATTTGTTTCTTGCACCGGGCGGTAAGCAACATATTTCTCGCAACAGCGGGGGGTGTCTGGGATGCGCTGGGTTAGGGTTGTCAGGTTTCCACAAAATAAATCATATACTAACATTATAAAGAGTAATAAATAAATAAATATATAGGGACATATTACACATATACGAACTTGTGTCGCAGGATACTAACTCAACGATACTATATTTTATAATATATACTTATATAGATAAACATCCAAGACCCAGGTCAATATGAAAAAAGATCTTTTTCCATCTTGACCTGACCGGGAATCGAACCCGGGACCCCCGTGTCGCAGGCTAGCGTGTTGTCCGCTGCGCCACAGAGCTCGTCTAATAAAAGAGGAAAAATTTGTTTGTTTGTTTGCATTGAATAAGCTCCGAAACGACAGTCTTCCCGTGGATGACGTAGAAAGTGACTTAGAAAACACAAGCTAAACAAAGCTTATAAAAATCAAAGAGACCTTTTCAACCCGTCTGGCCAGCGTGGAGAGAGTAGGCCAAATCCTCGGACTGCTGTGGCTAATATATGGCTCTAATATTGCAGAGTGTAGGTGTATGGCTACGCCTAAGTTTTTAAAAATATAAATGTCTAATGTAATTAATGATGTCAAAATAAATATACTTCATGTCGCAACCTGATATTTGATTTATACTTACTTTTTACCCACGACGGAACGGAGCAGGTATATGCGTTTAGGGTGAGAGATGTTTGTTTGTCTGTGCGTTTGTGCAAAGTAATGTTCCCACCTATCTTTTAAACTAATGATCCGATTTTGATGCGGTTTTCAATAACAGGTTTGTGTTTGATGAGTTCATGTTCTTAGACAGGTGTCATGGCTGTAACTCGCTAGGGGGCGCCACAATATTAGTGCAAAACAATGTTGTGTCGTGGATTTTTTTCAAAATTTTTAATTTTGCTTAATTATACATGGCGCAGTCGGTAGGATACGAACCTACGCTCGCGAAGGGAATCTGATTTCTAATCAGATTTTTTATCAGCTTTACACAGAGAGGGTCATGCTCACAGATATTCTGATATCTATGGTCATGCTCCTGCACTGGAGACTAAAAAGATCTAATGATGATGATGAAATAGTAAGTATAAAACATAGTCGCTTTCCGACGACTGTTTGTCTATCCATATCTTTAAAACTACGCAACTGATTTGGATACGGCTTTTTAAAGAGATTAAGTGATTCACGAGATAGGTCTATAATAATATGTATAATACATGCCCGGGCACAGCCGGGGTGGGTTGCTAGTATAAAATAAACCTTGCTCTACTTTCCCTGCAAATTGTAACGTATATGGTAATAGGCTTTTAGCTAAGCCTTTTATATTTTACACGAACCGGACATGCATTCTCTAGCTTTGCAGTTAATAGTTCTAACTGCCTTAACGTTTTCCGCAGTGATTATTGTAGGAATTATGTTTTTAGAGCACAGGTCTCTATAGTAATTTATAGATATCTATAAATAAAAAATAAATACGGACAAATCATACAGATTGGGTTAGTCCCAAAGTAAGTTCAAGACTTGTGTTATGGGATACCAACTCAAAGATAATATATAATAAATAAATATATAGATAAACATCCAAGACCCAGGACAATCTGAAAAAGATTATATCTCATTTTGACCTGACCGGGAATCAAACCCGGGACCACTCGTGTCGCAGGCTGGCGTGTTGACCGCTGCGCCACGGAGGTCGTCAAATGAGTAGAGACTAGTTCACGTATGAGTCGCTTTCTTAAGCCTTCCTCAACTCGACCAAATCTTAGTCATTCAAATAAATTTATCTGAGAGAAGTTGACGGAGGCTTGTATACAGACTATTGCTGCAAACTGCAATCTAGGTCGGGTTGGTCAAACACTTGGATAACCGGTTGGTGGGTGTCCAATGCTGCGCTTGCTTGTGTAGCTAATAGACAGCCAACTCATAGACCATTCTGGATTATCCGAATACAAAACTTAAAGACCACTCCGAACTTTGGCAAATTGAGAAAGAAAGGAGCCCAGTTGATGACCCAATGGGCGTAAGCAGTATTAGCGCTAACGCATATTAAGCAACTACGAGCGCAGTCCCCACATTGATGGGTGACTTAAAAAGGCATTACAATATCTTGAGCTCCTCGTGCTTCAGACGGCACGTTAAGCCATTAGTCGCGGCTGTCGTCATGAAGGCAGTCATTAAGCTATATAAGATGCCTTAGACAGCTTGAAAATTTTGACACCAGTAATGTCCACTCGTCTGGCCAATTTGGAGGGTGTAGGCCAAATACTCTGACTGCTCTGGCTAATATATGGCTCTGGTAGTAGAGAAAGGGTCGTCCTCCTGCAGTGGAGACTAACAAAGACCTGATGATGATGATGAATGAAAAAAACTGGCTAAAGCCAACCCTAGCAGGAGTGCCCGCATCCACCGTGTATAAACTGGAGTTATTAACGCGCGCGCCACCTAAGTAAATAAATACGATCTGAAATATAATTATATGGATTTTTTTGTTATTCCATTATATTTTTGACATTCTTTGTGACCATGCTGGGCTGGGAGAAAAGAAAAATAATAGAAGGTACCAGATGCTTTTCTTCCTGCGTAAATTTTAAAGCCGATTGAAGGGAATGGGCTAAAACCTAAGGAGCCAGGTCAGTAGGCGATGCGGCCAGCAACACATTCTCTTGATCGGCTTTACGATTTTTGCGGGAAGAGGTTATTTTGATTTAGAATTCTACCTTCAGACCCACCAAGATGCTAACCGTGGTTTTTAGGTAGTATTGGCCTTGGCTCTGTCTACCCCGTAAGGGAAAAGACGTGATATTATGCATGAATGTATTATTTGTAACAGGAATTTATTTTATACAACAACAATACAAAAATATAAGTAATCTTTGTGACTCAGACCGGAGATATTTAATTCAAAGGCCAAATTTTATTTAATATAGGTTTCATATATATCAACGGGTCACTCACGTGCTATTTGTCGGGATTGCCGACTATAGTTTCGGACTCGTCAGGAGCCCATTTTCAAGGCGAGTGCGGGACGCGCGGCGGTGGATCCCGAACTCCGAACCATTTTGAAGAAAAACCATTTAACACCATTTTTGAAGCACCTCAATTCTATACATCCTAGAATAAGCTTTACAACGGAGAAAGAAAAAGATGGTGTTCTAGCTTTCCTGGATGTGTTAGTGATGAGAGAACCAAGTGGTGAATTGTCACATACAGTTTATCGGAAACCGACGCATACAGACCGCTACCTTAGAGCAGATTCTCACCACCACCCAGCTCACTTAGCGTCGGTGCCACGTTCTCTCATCAACAGAGCGATGCGACTATGTGACCCTCGATTTCTAGGTTCGGAGCTAGCGCACGTTAGGCACGTTCTAGAAGCAAATGGTTATGGTTGGAGACAGAGTTGCAGGATAAGTGCTAATGAAGCCAGAAACATGTCGTCAGCGGATAGAGCACGATTATACCTGCCTTTTGTGAAAGGGGTTACGGATAAAATCGGACAATTGCTACGCCGGAAATATTGCATTAAGACCATTTTCCGGCCTCTTACACAAATAAGGCAGTTAGTTCGCTCTCCGAAGGATAGAGACCCATTAAATGTCCCGGGTGTTTATGAAGTTCCTTGTGACTGTGGGAAGAGCTACATAGGCGAAACGGGTCGCAACATATCTACCAGGCTGAAAGAGCACATCAGAAGCATTAAGAATTTGGACAGAAACGGGTCAGCCATCGCCGAACATACTTTGGAAGAGGACGTCACGCACTATATTCGTTTTGATAGGGCCAAAGTCCTCGCTAGGGAAAAGGCATTCTTTCCCCGAAAGATAAGAGAGGCCATAGAAATAAGTCGACGTCCAAACTTCAATCGGGATGTAGGTTGGACTTTACCCGCAACCTGGAAACCGATTCTGCAAAAGAGTGATATCTTGAAGCACACTGATTCAGTAGAGGCCGATACGATTAGCTCTTTCCACACACACGCACCGTCACCAGACACCGACGACGAAGAAATAGGATCCACTACCTCCGTGACCACGCAACACCAGGATCCCGGGACTGACTCGCTTGTTCCCCCCTCCGCCAGGGCGGCGCGAGCCGCTGCGCGGGCGTCGCGTCGCGAGCGGTTAGTTCGGGATCCACCGCCGCGCGTCCCGCACTCGCCTTGAAAATGGGCTCCTGACGAGTCCGAAACTATAGTCGGCAATCCCGACAAATAGCACGTGAGTGACCCGTTGATATATATATATATGATGTCTTTATCTCACGTTAGTTTTAATGATAATATAGGTTTCTTTGAACACTTATTAATTGTCATATTTTTTGATTTAACATCTCATAGTTACATACAACATTAAATCAGTAATTTACTTGATGGCTAAGTTTAGGCTGCATCCAAAGCGGAGTGCAGAAGAAGCGGCAACAAATTGCACAGCGCATATTCTCCAACTTCTCCAAGCGACGTCAACTCGCAATTACTTTTGCGACTCGAGCTAAACAAGAGGAATGCTATTTATAAAAAGATTTTATTTACTTTCACATATCCCGATGTCTGTCTGTCATGTTAATTGGTTGACATGGCAATAGCTAGACAGTCAATAAATTTTGCATTACTAATTTGCTCCTAATATAAACATGTCAGAAAAATAACATCTTGTTGAACAGGCACCTTTATATAATAGACAAAATACACTGAGTGAAACGAGTCGGCGTACACTTACAATCATTATTTAATCATCATTATCAGGTTTTTTTACACTCCACTCATCATCATTTCGTGTAGGTGACACGGTCAGTCGACCATGCACACCCTGGTGTCAGAGTTCTGCGGAACCGCCTCTCGGCCTCTGACGTGGTTCCTTTAACGACTACCAGATGGCAGCCGGGACCACCGGCTTAACGTGCCTTCCGAAGCACGGAATCATCTTTCTTATAAGACAATCAGGTGATTCATGCCTGCAATCTCCTAACCAAACTGAAAACAACTTAACAAAGTATGCTTCCCGTGGGAATCGAACCCACGACCCCCGGGACCACGGTGGCAGTTGTACAAGCATCCACTGCAGGAGCACGACCCTCTCTGTACTACCAAAGCCTTATATTAGCCAGAGCAGTCAGAGGATTTTGCCTACACTCTACACGCAGTCCAGACTTAAGACCTATAATGCGTAAAACACTATTAGGATACTATGATAGGGTAATAAATAAGCCTTATTGTCAAAATCAAAACGACCAGCCATTGTAAGAAAAAACTTCTAACTACCGCAAGATGCCACGTGTGTTAAAATAATTTTTTCTTGCGATAATGTTCGTTTCATTTATGCTAATAAGGGTTAAAATCCTATCATAGTCTCACACACTTGCACCGTATATACGCCGTGCCTTAGCCGTCCGATTTTTCAGTTTTTTTTTCTAAGAAAGGAAAAAGTTCTTTCTAATTACAGCATAGTTATTTGAAGGAAATAAATGAGTTCTTGGCGGGAATTTTAGCGGACTACACGGTGTCTGTTTTGGATTGTTTCGCAAATTGATTCTAGTGGACTTTATAATGTGAAATTGGTGTCATTTTGTATTATAAATGCCCATATTATAGAATAACTAAAATAGACTGTCATTGTGCGGCTGTAGTGAGATTTACATAGCGGGCTGGTGGTTGTCCGCCTTGCTGCGTCGTCAATGATGAAACCAGTGGATTCGCGAAGAGTTGACGCCAGGGGGTTCGTGAAAACAACGAAATGAATTACACCATCATTTCGTTGACAACCAAGAAGAATAACTCGCCAACTGGCGAAATAAGTGAAGAAAGGCTCTAAAGGACTTGTATCCAGGGCCGTAAAACAATACTTAAAAAAAAAAGGAAATAAATGAAACAGAGTCGGCTACCTGCGGCCGTAAGCGGTAGCCGCTACGCCATTCAAATATAAAATGTGTATACTATTTATATAAGGTCCATTTTCTTCTATTTCATTAATTATTCAATCTGGTTTGACTTCATCACTTAAAAATATACTTCAGAGAGAAAAGAATAATGATTTCACCAGTTGATTTATTTTTCAGAGTAGATCGTTACTTCCGTTTGATAGAAAGGGCGTCTCATCCCCCAAGAAATAAAGATGTGATTAGGTTGTATTGTAGGTATGTATTACACTCCTAAAGTACTTATTTATTTCCATTAAATCCCCACTTAGGCAATACACCTAGTGATAGGATATAATAAAATATCATTAGTTGGGTATTTACATGCTTATAATTACAACTTTAAGAGTTTTTCTAATGAGTATATTCTATTTGCGGGGAACTGATTACCCGGCATAATCGTTTTCCCATCAATATATCCTTTTAAGTTTTTATGACTTAAACATATATAACGAGCTTCCGATGGCGTGAGGCGCGCGTTTTTAGAGCCTTGTAAATTAAGTCGGGTCTTTAGTTGTTTTGCACCACAAGCGATTCGAACCGTGGTACGAATTGCCCAAAAGCCCTTTTTGAATGTTTTCTTTGGCACCGCAGTCGTTGTGGTGGTGCGAATGGCTTAAGGTATGTTTTGGAATGGGTCGATTCGGACCACATGGTGAAACGATACAATACTCTTTGCACGGGTCCGATTTAGACTCATATTAAAACTTAAAGTATTCGAATTATTAATTTGTACAGATAAGGAAAAAAATGGATAGTGGAAAAAGAAAACTTGCGAGATAAGTAAGTAATGATTTTATTCAACCCAACAAGAAAACTTCTTTGTTATTCACTGCGGTCCGAATTGACCCATTCAAATAAATATTTGGGCTATTCGTACCGCGGTGCGAAAGATCCCATTCAAAAAGGGCTTCTTTGGGCAATTCGCGCAGCGATTCGAATCGCTTGTGGTGCGAAACGACTAAAGACTCATTAAGTCGGGGCAGTACCTGCTCGCGAACCTTTGCATTTTAGAATACATTTTACGATTCTAATATAACAACTATACAAGTTTCGGAGCGTTCTGTCTTGGGAATCATTTAATTATTAACACTTTGTTGAAAAGTAATATTTTGTCGCTTGCACAAACACGACGCTATGTGCGTGCGTCCAGTCAGTGTCGCCCATAATTTCTGGTAGAGGTAGTATACAAAGTATATTATCATATAAAAAAACCGGCCAAGTGTGAGTCAAACTCGCGCAATGAGGGTTCCGTACAATATGCTTCGTGAACACACACACAATGTGCAAAAAATGTTTTATTCAATTGACTAGCGCCATCTAGTGGTGTTTTAGTGAACTATTTCCCTAGATGAACTTATTATTGTGAGTTTACCACTTATTTTTCAAGTGATAGAATTCTTATTATTTTTCCTGTAATCTTCAGGGAATGAAATATATTTCGTAATTTTTTCAAAATTTTCGGCTCAGTAGTTTCGGAGATCAGGGGGGGGGGAATGGTCAATTTTTGCCTTCTTTCGTGAATAAAATCAAAAGTATTGATTTTACCCGAACAAAAAAAATATTTTTGAGATCCTCATAATGAGCCCTTTCATTTGATATATGACACAGTAAGGTTTGCAAAACTTTTTTTTTAATTTTGTAATTGGGCCCCTCAAAATGACCCTTATTTCAAAAAAATCTTTATTTACTTTTCACATCCGTGTTTGGGTCATAGGATTACACTATCTTACCAAATTTCATCTAATTTGGTTCAGTAGATTCGGAGAAAATCGGCTGTGACAGACGGACGGACGGACAGACAGACGCTCGAGTGATCCTATAAGGGTTCCGTTTATCAACTTTTGTACGGAACCCTAAAAATGGGTTGATCCTTGAGTTGCGGATGAGTTTTTTTTTTATCTTATAGCTGCAAAAAGTATATACGATGCGATGATATGACAATGAATAGCCTTTCCCTTCCACCCCCGCCTCAGGTATCATGCTTATTTTTATTTTATTTTATGGTGGCAAAAAATATATATCTACCACGATACATAATGGGCCACAAAAGGTATGGAAAACAGAAAACTGCATGTAAAAGAGATGCGAATGTTGATATGAAAGATGAAAATTATGTCGAATGTCCATGTTGCGCCTTCACCAGTGATTGTTGGAAACTTCAGCCTTGAACCTGTAGAGCAGTACATTTACTTGGGTCAATTGATCCAGGTCGGCAGCTCCAGTTTCAAGGACGAGGTCTTTCGTCGAATCCGACTCGGCTGGGCAGCGTTCGGGATCCGACACATATCGCGAAGAACCGATGGCCGATGGGGCAGAAAGGTTCTTGAATGGCGACCACGTACCGGCAAGCGCAGCGTTGGACACCCACCGACCAGGTGGTCGGACGACCTGATAAAGGTCGCAGCAAGACGCTGGATGCAGGTCGCTTCCAACCGGTCATATTGGAAATCCTTGAGGGAGGCCTATGTCCAGCAGTGGACTTCTTGCGGCTGAAATGATGATGATGATGATGTTGATATGGATGTGTGGAGTGACAAGAATGGATAAAATACGGAATGAGTGTATAAGAGGATGTATGAAAGTCGTGCCAGTAACAAAGAAGCTCCATAGTCATAGACTGAGTTGGTATGGGCATGTGATGACGAGAGAAGAAAGTCATATCACAAGAAAAGCATTAGATTTGAAAGTAGATGGAACGCGGAACAGAAGGAGACCTAAGAAATGATGGAGCGATTGTCTCAAAGAGAGTATGAACAGGAAGGGAGTGAAAAAGGCTATGGTGGATGACAGATCAAGGTGGAGAGAACTGGCATACTGTGCCGACCCCACATAAAAAAGTGGGATAAAGTAAAGGAAGAAGGAAGGGTGGCAAAAAATATATACGATGATATGATGACAATGAATAGCCTTTCCCTTCCACCCCCACCTCAGGTATCATGGTTATTTTTATCCACGGCTACTTAGTAGCACGTGCTCAATACTAGCTCGGAAGCATGCCACTAAGTAGCATGTGCATGTGTCATCATCAGGTTTTTTTAGTCGCCACGTGTAGGAGGACCCTCGGACTGCTCTGGCTAATATATAGCTCTGGTAGTACAGAGAGGGTTGTGCTCTCTGTACTGCCGGAGCCATATATTAGTAGTCAGAGCATTTGGCCTACATTCTCCACGTTGGCCAGACGGGTTGGAACGATCTCTTCGATGTTTAGCTTGTGTTTCCTAAGTCACCTTCTACGACATCCACAAGAAAACTTGGAGTAGTCCTATTCTACTCTGCCGGGAACCACACAGCGGGATACACTATATCAGAGAGCATTGTAGATCCGATCCCACCGACTCTGATAGTAAAAATTGTACTTAACAGCACATCTGTGGTGAAAACACAGCCGTAATGTGACTTATGTGGTTACTCTGGTGCGGTAATGACAGGTTTCTGTTTAGGCGGGGACGTTTAATGTGTTGACGTTGTTATAATGCTTTGAGGTGATTTGATGGTGACGGCAATTTGTAAGATCTTTAAGCATTCACTTTCGTCAAAAGTAAAAGGATTTCAAAGAATTTTACTGTCTTTATTACTTTTTACCCTAACCCATTCAGAAATAGGATATGTTTTCGCACGTACCTATGTATCCTGTAGCGTAAATGACTTGACCGATTTTCATAAAGTGTGAGGTTTTATGAGATTTGTATTCTCCTCCGGAATGTTATAGCTTATGTAATATCATATAGAAGCAATATGGTGAACGTAAATTGTCAAAAAGGGCAGTCTTGATTTAATATTTTTGAAATAGTTACTGTTGATTGCATGTAAGGCGCAGTTATTAAAATCTATGGCTAATTGTAATTTGTCTTGTTATTTTACGAGTACATTAACGTTTACAATATTCGCAACGTAGGTATAACTAAGTATATTAATGTATATTTTTTATAATTTCAGGTACGTATCGACATGGCAAGGCGAGTCTGTAAGTACATTGTAAAAATTCCACCTCCTTTTCTGAGGATTTTCCCGGTTGCATCCACAGCTATAGTACGTAGGAACCCGGGATCCGCTCATCTAAGCCAAGCCTTGGGTAACTCCAGAACCACACTTAACGAGAATAGTTCTTGACTATTATAAACACTGAATTATCTAAATTTCTTTTTCATAACTTTTTGTTTAGTGATGTGTGAGCCTTTATAAGACTTGTTTGCTGAGGTTTGACCTGGGTGTTGTACAATATGTTTACAAAATCCTGTCCGAGCATTAAAAGGGGTGACTCAGACCGTCAATATGATCACCTTTTTAGTAGGACTAAAGCTGGAAAATCGGAAAAAGAAATTAATATTTTCTTTATAATTGCTCAGACCGCTGTTCAGCCGTTCTTTTTGATATGGGATAGTTTTGTTTCTTTTTTTTTCTTTTTTAAGTCCCAAATGAAAAAGTGTTCATATTGAAGAGATAAATAATCCCTTTAAGGATCATACAATTACATTCAAAATATACAATATGTTAATGATACGCGTGAAAATGGAGTACAGTACAACTGTACAACCCGCCTAAAGAGCTTGGCTGGCGCGTTAACCACTGCGCCACGGAGGCCGCAAATCATAATAAACTATTCACATTTTAATGACATGTCCAGAGCGCCATTACATTCTATATACGTAATAATCGCAGCAACTTATCAAACAAAAAGAATTTTAATTTACCGAAGGCCTGCATGCCAGCATGCTCTCGGATGGCTCGGCTCAGCCTAGATCGCCGTTGGCGAAGTACCCAGCTACCAGTCAATCTTGGCAAGGCATGCGGCGGCCATCTTGGATGGACAGACGAACAAGAAGACTCTGGCTGTAATTGCAACGCTATTCGCCTCGAGCTGTTTTTCTAAAACGCTCAGATCTTGCGCTCACTGGAATGGAGTTAAGTTATAATTTATGTATCGACTAGCTTTTCTCGCGACTTCATCCGCGTAATTTATAGCCTATATGCATTTTGATGTGCCCGCAATAACATTGTTATGTTTAGTAATCTTATGTAGATTACTAGTAATTTTTACATAAATACATAACAAATATTGTTTAATAATATTAAACAATAGACAATAAATAACCCTTAAATTTCATTTTGCTGGCAACATTTTTTTTATATTTTTTTTAGTCTATGATGAGCTGTCATCTTTCACTTCTGAGATTTTTATCCCGCTAAGTATATGTGTTCACAATATGCCTTTTAGTTGAACTACTTTTACTTTCATTTCAACATAAAGTGTGGTCCTTCGAGCCGGATTTACTACTTTGTATCCGTATATTTCTTTTTTTTCCATTTATAATATTAATCAGTAGGATATTTGGATTACATGCTGGTTGGAATAAACCAACTGTAAAAGCTGATCTAGAGAATTAGCGAGTATCTGAAATAGGTAATGCGGCTAGCAACCCATCACTATTATGACTAAGTTTATAAGTTTTTGAACCTCGTGAACTTGTCTCTGTTTTTTGCACAATTAATAAATGCGTGATAGTACTTAAAAAAAAAACGAATGTGATAGACATTATTAAAAATCGTAACAAGGGGCTACTCGCGTAAATAGTCAGCAACTGGCCGACGTGTTTCGACCTACCCGGAGGTCTTCCTCAGGGCGAATAGAATCAAGACGCGCGCACCACGTCGTTCCAATTTGCAATTACTATTCACATGAGTAACGCGTTGTTACGTATTTAAAATGACTTGATATTACATATACATGTTTAGTTTCTCACAAATTAAATAATATATCATAGGTATTTCAAACGTCTAAGGAAGAAAATTATAGGGCAGGTCAGCTGATATTAAACTTTCGTCGAACACTTAATAAGTAGTTGGCGAAAGCGGCCGTCATTCACATAGCCACTGCAGTTTTTAATTTGATTATGTTAAATTGTTAAATTATAGTAATATTCAGGGTCAGGTGTGTCATACTCAACTGCCTGTACGGTAGTTACGTGTACGCGCGCCTAGCCTGAGCAGCTACTTTCTCATCTCCAATCCATCCGAGGAAGTTACGGGATGAAAAGGGTAAAATAACTGGAAAAAAAGAGTTTTTGGGATGCTTCCAAGCACTATTTTTATCCCGATCCTCCAGACTAATAAACTGCTTTCATTCCCAAGCTTCGGAATTCCTATTTCGATGGCAGCAGCATCGGAACCGATATAGCCAAACAAGCTGCGCTCGCCAACCCGTCTGCTAAGCGTGGTGTGTATGGCAAAACCCGTTCATAGAAATCTTTGGGGGAGGCCTATGCCCAGCTGTGGACTTCTTGTGGCTGAAATGCCATTAACATTATTAGAAACTGGTAATTATTTTGGTCTAGCATCAATAAGTCGAAGGGAAATGCGTGAGCCGAATTTTGAACACAAAAACATGAGTGAAGGCGACTTTCTACATTCTGCGATCTACACTACTTATGTATGAGTTATACATGTGAATTTTCGTCTGCGTATTGCTTGAATTGGAATATAATAAAAAACTCATAGTGGTTTCCTTTAGGACAAAAACAGTGACTCTCCAGGAGTGCGAATAGAAGTGAAAACTTGAAGAATTACAATTAATTTTAATACGGTTTTTTTTATTTATTACCTTAATAAACGCGATAAAACCGTATTAAAATTAATTTTATTTAAATGTGTAATAATCGCGAAAACATTAAAAAATAACGCTTGTATTTTTTGAATCGTCAGGAAATATTATATTGTACAGGAAATGATATTATATGTCTACAGAGGTCTCGGGTTTTTGGTAACGGTGCAAATCTATATTGTGCGGGAAATACTTTTGCATATAAACAGAGGAGTCGGTTTTTGGTTACGGTGTCGCGAGTTTAATAGTTTTTTTCCCATTTCAAAAACTCCCAATGCGACTATGAAGTTTTCACTCCTACTTAAAAAAAATGAGATCCAGGTCTTAGAAAATATTAGCTCTCTATTAAGTATCTTGGGCACGTAGCGTCCATAAATGGCCTGTAATTGGAGGCACATGTGGCTTTTTGCCGCTGTGATTACTGCAGCTAACATCTGACACCGGTTTTTACCACTTCTCAATGATGCATTTATAGCACAGATCTCTAATTTATAGCCTTAGAGAATCACATTTATAAATACAATGTGTTAACTTATATACTAGTTTTTTTAATAAAAATAAGTTTAGGTAAATATAAATAAATATATATACGGACAAATCACACAGATTGAGCTAGCCCCAAAGTAAGTTCGAGACTTGTGTTATGGGATACTAACTCAATGATACTATATTTTATAATAGATACTTATATAGATAAACATCCAAGACCCAAGTCAATCTGAAAAAGATCGTTTTCCATCTTGACCTGACCGGGGATCGAACCCGGGACCATCCGTGTCGCAGACAAGCGTGTTGACCGCTGCGCCACGGAGTTCGTCAGTGCTAACACAAAGCTGTCACGCACACAAGCCTTCAAAAATTTTTTTAAGTAAGACAGTGAAAACAGCATTCTGAAAGTAGTAGCAGATGATCCGCATGCGCCTGTGCTTAGAGGTCTCAGGCGGGTGATGAACATGACTGAAGATCATAGTCGTTCAATGTTTGGTCGGCCGCCTGATATCTCTGGCAGGTACATGATATGAAAATAATTGATTGATTTTATAACAATACTTACTAACATAGTTGCATAAGTCTATTGTATTACTAACATGTTGTGGATCCTTGTAATCTGAATAAACAAATATTATTATTATTTAATCATTGAAAAAGGTCGTTTTCCATCTTGACAGGTCAAGATGGAAAACGATCTTTTTCAGATTGACCTGGGTCTTGGATGTTTATTATACATGTATTTGTTATAAAATATAGTATCGTTGAGTTAGTATCCCATAACACAAGTCTTTCATTAGAACTTACTTTGGGGCTAGCTCAATCTGTGTGATTTGTCCGTATATATTTATTTATTATTATTATTTATTTACTGCCTGTCAATTTATGCCCTCAAAATCCGTCAAATTGGTAGCTGCGTGTGCGCGACAGACTATGAGTTGGGCATCTTTTTTTCTATGCTTTTAGGCTAATAGTCTATCTAGGCTTAACATAATCGAAGCAGGAAGGTTGGAAAGTCCGCCGGCCATGTTTGGAGCCGAGGTTCGATTAGGAAGGCATGTTAATTATAAAACACAAGGAAACAATTCCTAGATAGGCCAGTTATCTGGAGTTATGATTATATTGACGTTTAATTAGCGCTAGCTGGCTGCGTGCGCTTGTGCAAGCGATTGAAACGCTTTTGGGGACACTTCTAATTATTTATGATTTTAAGCTTTCGCGGTCACAATCACTATGGGACTTACCGCGATTATTTTTGAGTTCTGTCTGATATTTCGACAACATTGCAGCTGCCATTTTCACAGACTAACTAAAGAGACTGCAGTCGAAATATCAGACAGAACTCAAAAATAATCGCGGTAAGTCCCGTAGTGAACATAATACTTCTAATTATTTTTGATTACATGCTGTTTTGGGAGAAAAGTAAATACATAGAATATACCAGCTGCTTTCCTTCCCGCGCAAAGCGTAACAGCCGGTCAAGGGATAGGGCGAACATCTAAGGAATCACGTAATAGGCGATGCGGCTAGCAACCCATCACTACTTTGATTCCGCTTTCCACCTTAACGTCCATCATCATCATCAGGTCTTTCTTGTCTCCACTGCAAGAGCACGACCCTCTCTGTACTACCAGAGCCATATATCAGCTTGAGTAGTCAGAGGATTTGGCCTACACTCTCCATGCTGGCCAGACGGGTTGGAGAGGTCTCTTTAAAGTTTATAAGCTTTGTTTAGCTTGTTTTTCCTTAGTCGCTTTTTACGAAATCCACGGGATGACTTGGAGTGGTCCTATTCTACTCTGCCGGGAACTACACGGCGTACGTCCACTAACACGCTAAACGTGGCCTTTGAGTTTTATGACTTTGGGCTCTGTCTTCACTGCAAGGGATAAAGTCATGATATAATATGTATATGTATGTGTGTATGTGTGTATGTTTTGATTCTTTCGTGAACTTTCCTCTACGTAATCCTAACTAATATTATAAATACGACAGTGAGTTTGTTTGTTTGTTACGCTGTCACGCTGTATCTACTGAACCGATCGTCATAAAATTTTGCATACACATAGGTTAGGGTGCTGAAAAGTACATAGGCTATTAACACGCGGGCGGAGCCGCGGGTAACAGCTAGTTTCTTACATTTACTTTCATGTTTCTCGGCTGTTGTAAATCCCTAATGAAGACAGGTAAAAAGACATCAACGTGCACACTTGAGATTAATAATGTTTGAGTGTGCGCGTTGATGTCTTTTTATGATATTTGAGACAGAAAAGCGATACTCTTAGAGATAATAATAATTGGTCAAGTGCGAGTCGGACTTGTGTACGAAGGGTTCCGTACTTTTATGTTTACAACATTAGAGTATCGAGGAAAAAAAGAAAAAAATCACTAGTTTAATGGGATATTATTTTATTATTTGTTTTATTTATTTGTTTACGTTTTTTTTGTAAATGTTCAAGCGCTTACCTATTTTTAGTATTTGTTATTATAGCGGCAACGGAAATTAATCATCTGTGAGAATTTCAACTATCTAGCTATCACTGTTTATGAGATACTTTTACGAAATCACGTGAGTGAAGCCACGGGCAAAGCTAGTCTTTAATAATGTCATCATTCACCTATAATTCACCCATCATCAGGTTTTTTTGTCTCCATTGCACGAGCACGAGCCTCTCTGACTACCAGAGCCATATATTAGCCTGAGCAGTCATAGGATTTGGCCTACTCTCTCGGCGCTGGCTGGGTTGGAGAGGATATCTCTTTGATATTTAAAAGCTTTATTTAGCTTATGTTCCCTAAGTAACCTTTTACGACATACGGGAAGACTTGGAGTGGTCCTATTCTACTCTGCCGAAAACCACACGGCTTAAATAATAATGTCATAAGACCTGGTGATGATGATTCATCACCAGGTCTTTCTAGTCTCCACTGCAGGAGCACAACCCTCTCTGTACTACCAGACCCATATAGTAGCCTGAGTAGTCAGAGGATTTGGCCTACACTCTCCAAGCTGGCCAGACGGGTTGGAGAGGTCTCTTTGATGTTAATAAGCTTTGTTTAGCTTGTGTTTCCTTAGTCGCCTTTTACGACATCCACGGGATGACTTGGAGTCTTATGTCATATCGAGATACATTTATCACGTGCCTTTCGAAACAACTAAACCCATGATTTATGTTTCGCTTTCCTGGCCCACACAACTTGTGTCTCTAACGTGTGAGTCCATTTCGCCTTTAATATTATTTATGTCTGTGACAATCTGGGGACATAAACTCGAGGTATGTTATAATTCTCTATGTAATAAGTTATGTCTTACTTATACTTGGTTGTCTCCGTCATAAATCATGTTTTCTTAGCGTTTATTGTTTGTAGATCATAAAGTATAGAAGTTGTAAAGTTACATATTTATCCCTTACGGGGCAGATAAAACCTAATGCAACAACGAAAGGCGTTTTGATGGGCATACTATACTTGCATACATTTTATCACGTTTATATTCCTTATGGAGTAAAACATTTGTGTCTTATGACATATACATAATGTTGCTACTTACAGAGAAGTGAAACAACTGGCGGAAGAAAGAGAGGAATGGAAGAAGCTCCACCGACAAGAGCCCAGCTCTTAAATTTGATGATGATGTTGACATATACATAGCCTAAGGCCATAAGACAAAGATTTTTTCAGGAACAAGTTAGGTTTAGAGAATCTTTATTGACTCATAAGAATTACATTCACTTACATGAGTCTTAAACAAAATATGACAACAAAAATATTAACAACTAAATTAAAATTAAATATAATTGATTAAAACTAAATTAACCTAAAAAAATATTCCCATCTAAAACAAAACTTACCTATAAAAACAAAAACCTACTTATAAATAAAAAATATCCCGCAGGTCATTGCCCTGCGGTAATGTGCCCAGGAGACTGGCAGCATTGCCACGCTGAATAGCAATGCTTATTCTTTGTGCGAAATAGCTACCAGCCCTCTGGTCATTGGACACCTCGACCAGCCTTTTGCTTATGAGCTTAAAAAGTTTATGAGCCGATGGACCCAGTGTAAAACTAACAATAAATCATAGTTAAATATAAGTACACATTAAGACAGTATTGAAAACACACACAATTGTCACATCATCGTATCAGCCCAAAACTTGATTGTAAATATGTTTCTTCAATCTTATTGTAAACAGAGTCAGAGATTTACATTCCTTCAGTTCACTCGGTAGCATATTTTAGATAAGACAGACAAGCACTTTTGCTATATTTATGCGAGAACATGTAAATGGTCTTAAGTATCAAAATAGCTTTATAATAAGATATATTGACTGTAGAGTAGAATAGGACCATTCCAAGCCTTCCCGTGTATGTCGTAGAAGCAAATTTAGGAAACAGAAGCTAAACAAAGCTTTAAATGTCAAAGTTACCTCACCAGCCCATCTGGCCAGCGTGGAGAGTTCAGGCCAAATCTTATGACTACTTTGGCTAATATATGGCTCTGGTAGAACAGAGAGAGTCATGCTTCCGAATTGAAGACTAAAAAACCGGCCAAGTGCGTGTCCAGCCACGCGCAGTGTAGGGTTCCGTAGTTGCGAATGCTAACTTTGAGTTCACACTGTTCACACTCGCACCTCACAGTTTAACGACCAAAATCATGTAACAATGAAAATGTATGAAATTTTAAATTTTTGAGTACATTTTATAAGTTGGTTGCCTATAACTTTTTAGTTTGTACTCGGTTCTCAGCTTTGATAGTTTTCCTTTCAACTTCAGTATATATACTACTGCTGTAATTTTTTTCACGTATTTATATATAACCGTTTAGTAGATAAAGGGAGGGGACACTTACCTCTAACAAAATTTTGCACTTTAAAACCAAATATTTCGGAAACGGATCCCTAAATCGAAAAATGGTGTTCTTGACTTCACAAATTTTTTAAAAACGTATCTAACGATACCCAACACGATGGGTTTGTATAGAAAAAAAAAATATTACTCTCTCTTTATTTGTATGGAAGCTACCATAAAAAATTTTTTTTTCAAGATTTTCTTCTACCACTTTTTTGCCTTGATTAATATATACACTCACACTAAATTTCAGCTCTCTAGTACTTATAGTCTCTGAGTAAAACCGCGGACGGACAGACAGACAGACATGGCGAAACTATAAGGGTTCCTAGTTTACTACGGAACCCTAAAAAGACCTGATGATGATGATAATGACATGTTCACAGTCAGTCTGTAAATATGGCATGTTGAAGAAATTTCAAACGAATCTCAGACCAATTGCCGCAACTCCCTAAGTCATAAATATATGATAACATGTACGTGCAATGTTAGTATTATATTGTCTTTGGTAGAATGCATAAATTGTACTTATATGGTATGATTTTCGCCTGTGTTAACATAGACAAACATTTACGAACAAGATGTGGAACAACTTTCCCTGGTTAAAAGCTTAGCGAAATAAAAAGTTATACCTGATTGACTAAACTTAATTGATGGAAAGTGACATGGAACGCTTTTTAATTGTTAAGAGGAAGTCAGTCGTTTCGTTTGAACCGATCAGAACCAGATTTGGCGGTCCGTATAAAATAAAGTAAGTCACAGAAATACAATGATCTGTTCTTACCATTAAATATAAATAAATATATACGGACAAATCACACAGATTGAGCTAGCCCCAAAGTAAGTTCTAATGAAAGACTTGTGTTATGGGATACTAACTCAACGATACTATATTTTATAACAAATACATATATAGATAAACATCCAAGACCCAGGTCAATCTGAAAAAGACCGTTTTCCATCTTGACCTGACCGGGGATCGAACCCGGGACCATCCGTGTCGCAGGCAGGCGTTATGACCGCTGCGCCACGGAGAGCCATTAGAGATTCTTATCATCAACAGCCTCTGTGGTCCAGTGTTAAGGCGTTTGCTTTACTGACCCGGAGGTTGTGGGTTCGATTCCCACGGGAAGCATATTTTGTTAAGTTGTTTCCAGTTTGGTTAGGACATTACAGGCATGAATCACCTGATTGTCTGATAAGTAAGATGATTCCGTGCCTCGGAAGGAACGTTAAGCCGTTGGTCCCGGCTGCCATTTGGTAGTCGTTAAAGGAACCACGTCAGAGGCTGAGAGGCGGTTCCGAAGAACTATGACACCAGGGTGTGCATGGTCGACTGACCGTGTCACCTACTCGAAATGATGATGATGATGATCATTAGAGTTCGAGTTTGTATCCAATTTTAATCAAAAATGTTTCCCGTGTGATATTTAGCCTATATCCTACTAAGTACCCTAACCTATGTGTATGCAAAATGTTATGATGATCGGTTTAATATTTAGGGCGTGAAAGCGTAACAAACAAACACACTTTCGCATTTATAATACGGATGGTCCCGGGTTCGATCCCCGGTCAGGTTAAGATGGAAAATGATCTTTTTCAGATTGACCTGGGTCTTGGATGTTTATATATGTAAGTATTATATCTATTATAAAATATAGTATCGTTGAGTTAGTATCCCATAACACAAGTCTCGAACTGGCTTTGGGGCTCAACCTGTGTGATTTGTCCGTATATACATTTATTTATTTAATATTAATTATGATAGTGAATACATATTGCAGTAAACTTGTTAGTTTCCTTGGCCAGGGTTGTTGAAATGGAATGTTATAGAAATCTTTGGGAGGGACAAAACGACAAAAAAAGATAGACTAAATTTAATAACTAAATTGTTTGTTTACTTAATTGATGGTTTTAAAATAGCATTACAATGCTCGGAATATTATTATAAATTTCATCACATGTTTTCAATTTTAACTTTATTGTTGTTAGAGTTGTAGTTTCTATAATTTATGATGTCATTCTTAAATTACCTTATTTCATTTGTTTATTCAACTTAATGCCGCTTAGACTAGAAGAAATCGGAAGTCACGTGCCAGTTAGCGTGATATGTAAAAGTAGTGCCATAGACTGTGAGAATAAGTAGTCGTTACACTTAGCATGGTGGTCTAAGCTCTGATTGATAGGAAAGCTCATTCTCTTTAATTGTCTATGATTTACTTAATGATGTCTTAAATACCGTGAAATTTATTGATTGCTGATACTCGCTTGGTCGAGGATATTCTATTAAATTGATACAGAATCATGTTGATTTTAATACAAGAGATCGGAAAGTGCATTTACTAAAGGGAGTTGTCGAAAAGTCAACAAAATTAACTAAATCCGTCTCGCTTTTTAAGGTTTTAAATATTGTAGTACTTTTGAAAACAAAAATACATACAGTAACTACCAAGAAATAATAAGAGGTTTAGTTTTTCTATTAATCAATTTTTATTTACATACACTAAAGAAAAAAATTTGAGATAATTATTCCAATTGAAACCATTTTCCTACTTCAATTATAATCACAACATACTTGAAAGTTTTTTTTTATATTATAAAAATCTATGTGATATGACATGGTTTTCTTATTTTTTAAAAATCAATTAATATATTACTTTATTTCTGAAAAAAATCCAACTAGTTCCTACCATCACCGCGCTCTCAGTGCGGCAGCGGATCGATAGTCTATAAAACGTTGTCGCTAAGCAATAACGTATTATACCAGCTGTGCTATTCAAAACTTCGCTATACCGTTTTCGAACATTTACCCTGTGGAAATCTCCAAAAGAAACATTTAACATTTTTATGGTACTAATTCTAAAGTACTTCTTTTTAAATTTGCCAGCATGATAGCATCATACGATAGTTTGTTTATTTTTCGTTTGTGTTAGTGGCCAACACTGATGTAAGATTTCTCGAGCTGCCCAAAAGCATAGTATAACCACTGACATCAATAATGATTACCAGGTCTAACGGCTTAATGTGCCCGAAGCACGGAGAACTTTATGTAATTTTTATGCCACTTGTTGTCATCCTATAGGACGTAATAACCCTACATAGTAAGCACAACGGCAGAGGTTGCTTAGCATGCATCCCAACTAATATTTTAAATGTGAAAGTGAATTTGTTTATTTGAGATGCTTTCACGCCCTATCTACTGAACCGATCATGATGAAATTTTGCATACACGTTGTCTGAAGTACGAACCTTTTATCCTAGATAAGTGTTCCCGAGGATTAACGCTAACGGAGCAGCGGGCAAAAAAAGCTAGTGAACTTTAAATAAATATATATGGACATATCACACAAATTGAGCTAGCCCCACAGTAAGTTGTGTACTTGTGTCGCAGGATACTAACTCAACGATACTATATTTTACAATATATACTTATATAGATAAACATCCAAGACCCAGGTCAATATGAAAAAGATCTTTTTCCATAGTGACCTGACCGGGGATCGAACCCGGGACCCCCGTGTCGCAGGCTAGCGTGTTGACCGTTGCGCCACGGAGCTCGACAAGACTTTATAAATCCATAGCGCTGACCATAATGAGTCATCCAAGTTTCTACGAATAATAATAACCCATATAATTTGACGAGCTCCGTGGCGCAGCGGTCAACACGCCTGCCTGCGACACGGATGGTCCCGGGTTCGATCCCCGGTCAGGTCAAGATGGAAAATGATCTTTTTCAGATTGACCTGGGTCTTGGATGTTTATCTATATATGTATTTGTTATAAAATATAGTATCGTTGAGTTAGTATCCCATAACACAAGAATTTACTTTGGGGCTAGCTCAATCTGTGTGATTTGTCCGTATATATTTATTTATTTATTATTTATATAATCATCGTAAACCGTGTAGGTTTACGATGATTATATGGGTTATTATTATTCGTATCTAGGTTTCATTATTTTCAACAAAGTTATACACACTCAATCCATGAAAATAAACTTTCAGTTTGTAGTTTTACCAGTTAATGAAAATCGTTAGTTTGGTACAAACTTAAATATTATTTAGCTTATTCCATGCGATCAAAGCAAATGGCTTGGCGTGTTTTATTTTTGACGTCAAAAAGAATTATTATGGCAGTATTTGATAATTTTGGAATAAAATTAAGCTTCCATTAATCTTATTATAATCTACGTACGTTCCTATACATCTTTGTTAAAATATCAATGGTTTGAGAATTATAAGCTTCTAAAATTGTAGATTTACTGGATCATGAAAATTGTTACTTTGGTACAAACTTAAATACTATTTAGTTTATTCCATGCGATCAAAGCAAAGAGTATTCACTAATGACTCAGCGTGTTTTATTTTTGACGTCAAAAAGAAATATGTGAGTCGGTAACCTGAAACTGATTTGTATATTTTACGTGGGGCTCGCGGGCGATAATTTCGATGCGATCCCGCAGCGGCGGCCTAACGTGGCAGGTATGATTTATAAGCCGGCCCCCAACGAGTCCCCTGAGACAGTGCTCGAGAAATCATTTTAAATTGGAAGTATCTTATTAAAATTGGGGTTTATGATGGGACATTTCACAAGATGGTTGCTTCTCACACGAATTCATTTAGCGTCTTTGCTTATATAATGAACTAGCTGCTACCCGCGGCTCCGCACACGTCATAAATAGCCTATGTCCTTCTCTGTACTCTAACCTATGTGTATACTAAATTTCACAGAGTTTCAAAGAGTGTTCACTAATGACTCAGCGTGTTTTATTTTTGACGTCAAAAAGAAATATGTGAGTCGGTAACCTGAAACTGATTTGTATATTTTACGTGGGGCTTGCGGGCGATAATTTCGATGCGATCCCGTAGCGGCGGCCTAACGTGGCAGGTATGATTTATAAGGCGGCCCCCAACGAGTCCCCTGAGACAGTGCTCGAGAAATCATTTTAAATTGGAAGTATCTTATTAAAATTGGGGTTTATGATGGGACATTTCACAAGATGGTTGCTTCTCACACGAATTCATTTAGCGTCTTTGCTTATATAATGAACTAGCTGCTACCCGCGGCTCCGCACACGTCATAAATAGCCTATGTCCTTCTCTGTACTCTAACCTATGTGTATACTAAATTTCATGATGATCGGTTCATTAGAAAGAACGTGAAACCGTAACAAAACAAACAAATGAACAAACTCACTTACGCATTTATAATATAAGTTATGAAAGTTATGATTGGAAATCATTAGTTTGCTAAAAACTTAAAAATTATGTGGCTTATTTTATACCATCAAAGCAAAGAGTGTTCACTTATGACTCAGCGTGTTTTATTTTAAACGTCAAAAAGAAATATGTGAGTCGGTAACCTGAAACTGATTTGTATATTTTACGTGGGGCTCGCGGGCGATAATTTCGATGCGATCCCGCAGCGGCGGCCTAACGTGGCAGGTATGATTTATAAGCCGGCCCCCAACGAGTCCCCTGAGACGGCGGAGAAATCATTTTAAATTGGAAGTATCTTATTAAAATTGGGGTTTATGATGGGACATTTCACAAGATGGTTGCTTCTCACACGAATTCATTTAGAGTTCTTTGCTTATATAATCATCTTCAACTGTCTGTCCAGTGGTTTAATATCACCGGGTATACGCGCCTGGCCTTCCGAGCGGCTTCCTTTTCATCCCCATCCCGACACACTCATTTATACATATAGCAAGTTCAATTCAAGTTCCCTCTAACATGGTTGAGCTCAGCGATGGCTGATCCACACGTCGACTAGAACGGGTACTGTCAGGGGGGACTGGTCTGCTTGGCCTCTTTGAGACTTCTTTAAGTATCATATGTTGTTTATTATCTTTGCACACTCGATCGTTAACATAAACATGTTCCAAAAATAATAAATCTATGTATATTTAAATTGTAACATGAAAACAGAAAAAAGAAAGAAAAAAGAAAAGACAGAAAATGACAATAAGTATTCGTAATCATATCAAGCCCTTCAGGCGAGTAGGCGACCAAAACTGTTGATAAGAGTTTCTTTTGGCGTTTCTTCTCTACAGTGGTCGGTTCCGAAACGCTAGTAGTCTGTAGATTTTGAACAATTAATAAATACATATTATCTAATAAGATAATTTTAAATATGATATGACGTGAAAAAGTGCCTGCAAGGGCCTATTTTCTGAACAAACGTTTTGATTTTGCAATACACAGCTACTATACTTAGAAACTTGAAATTTCGGATAGGGGTAGCTTTCATGATGTAAGTGAAGATCTAAGAAAGAATTTTTAGAACTTCCACTCTAAGCGCGTCAAATAGGGGTGAAGTTTTGCGCGAACGAAGTTGCGGGAAATTTGCTAGCACTGTCATGAAAATGGACCCTGGGCTGATTGACAAAAGTTAAGGGTGCAACCGGAACAATACTCAGATACTGATGTAGTCTGGTAAATCTTAATTATCATCATCAGGTCTTTCTTAGTCTCCGCTGCACGAGCATGACCCTCTCTGAACTACCAGAATCATATATTAGCCAGAACAGTCAGAGGTATTGGCCTACACTCTCCACTCTGGCCTGACGGGTAGAAGATGTCACTTTAACGTTTATAAGCTTTGTTTAGCTTGTGTTTCGTAAGTTACTTTTTACGACATCCACGAAAAGACTTAAAGTTTGCCGGGAACCACTCGGCGAATATAGCGTCTGTTAAATATGGAAATGTGTTTCTACGGGAAGACTTAGAGTGATTTAATTCTACTCTTTCGAGAACCACATGGAGTCTGGTAAATATGAACACAAAATCGGTACAAAATTCAAGCCACGAGTTGACGTTGGCACAGTCTCTCGCCACTTAATTACTAGAGTCACGCTTCGACAGAGGAAATCTTTTGTGCCCTTTCCCCGGCCGTTGAGTGGTGTAACAAAACGGCGCGTTTTTTCGACGAAATGAGTTCGGTGTCACGGTTGGGACGCTGTCGCTATAATGAGACTCTTTGTGGTCGCTGGCGCTCGCCGCTGTGTCGAATCGGCCAGAGATGTTCTACGCCATGGCTTCTCAAACTTAAGAGGGCTCTGAATGCGCATATGTTCATGAAAAAGAAAACAATGTAATTGTGGCAATCCCATCCCAATCCCAACTAATATTATAAATGCGAAAGTGAGTTTGTTTGTTTGTTACGCTTTTACGCCGTATCTACTGAACCGATCATCATGAAATTTTGCATACACATAGGTTAGGGTACCGAGAAGGACATAGGCTATATATCACGCGGGCGAAGCCGCGGGTAACAGCTAGTATTTGATAATTTTCGTATAAAATTACATTCAATCAATCCCTCTACCTTTTTCCGTTTGTATGGGAGAATGCCCGTTCAGGGTTTAATATAAAATAAGTGGTTTACATGAGCTTTCCGCAAGTAAATTATTGACGTCAACAATAATACAGCGTGAAACTTTACCCTAGACATACCCTTACAGGTGTGACTCAGCCCGTCAATATGAACAACTTTTGCTATGGGATCAAAGATGGGAACAAAAACAAAATATTGACATTTTCATACAAAAGTGTACAGGGCAATTATAAAGGGAAAGACGAAAATTATAATCATAACATCCAATTAAGACCCAAAAGCACTTTCCGCTGTTTAATTTATCCCCATGTACTCTTGTTATTTTATAAGCCACATCAAACGTCAATTATTGTTGATAAGAAAGCATTTTACTTTAAAAGAAGTACTATGGAATTCGCCGTTACGTAATTTTTTCATAAATCCTAGGAATAACTTACGGCCTACATGGACGCGTAACGTAAACCCCACTTTGAGAATCCCTGGTCTACGGATTTAATTTACTACAAATTCTTACAGGAGTAAGTCCATTTTATTAGAAGCCCGGATATAAATAATTAAAATTATTAGTAGCATGAAATTTCGTTACTAAAATTTTAAATAGCCTCGTAATAGTAAATAAGTGTATTAAATATTGGTATAGCTTTAATAATAATTGTGCACATTTGTTTATTTAATTTTATAAGGCTAATATAAATCTAATCATTATTTCTAATACTGGTAAGATTCTGATTTCTGCCAAGACTCAACGATTTACTTAACTAATTTAATATTTTACCTCAACATTCCTCTTAAAATATCTCGGGAGAAAATTAAAGAAAAACGTAGTAAAAACTAAGCGTAAATAGCTTCTCTTCCCATGCAAATCGTAGAATCCGGCCATGGGATTGGGTGGAAATATAAGAAATAGTTATAATATTTTATTGTATTTTTTTAATTTATAGTTTAGTTAGTAATTTATGTTATAAAAAATGATTAGTTTATAGTTGTGTTATTATGAAATAAATTCTGAATAAGAAATCTTGTCAATACATGAAGCTAGCAACACTTCACTATTTTTATTAATTAGGCTCAAGCTCTGTCTATCCCCTAGGGAATAAAGATGTTATTTACTCATAATATTTCTATGCATATTATACATTATTTTTCTATTTAGACAATGCCAACCGACTGGCATAAAACATTGCTAAATTTGGCTTTTAGTTCTCAATGCCCTAATGTTAGTAAATCCTAGTAAGAAACAAAGATGTGATGAGTACATAGCGTATAAAGTGACCCTCGACATTCGTTCCAGATGGGTGACTCAGACCGTCAATATGAACAACTTTTCCTATTAGACCAATGCTGGGAACTCGATTTTTTTTACTTTCATATAATTGCCCGTGCGGCTGAACACTTTATTATGAATATTACGAAAAAAATAAAGGAAATTCCAGCATTGATCCCGTACGGAAAGTTGTTCATATTGACGGGCTGATTCACCCCTATAAGGGTATGTCGAGGATCAATTTACACACTGTATATTGTATATGACTTAAAAGACCTGATGATGATGATGATGAAGGTATATTGGAATAGGCCCATAAGGCACAGAGTTGAATATTGAGATGAAATGAGCAAGATCATTTTACGCTCGTGACGTTTTGGATCGGCGTGTCGCCCGGAACAGATCCCTGTGGGAATGACCCCAGTCATCGTCATTGTCATTGGGAACAGAGAACGTATACCTTTACAATTTCTTTGTGAACAACTGCACAAAAAGGAAGGTTTTTGAGAGTTTATTCATTTCATACTAGCTCTTACGCACCCGCGGCTTTGCCCGCTAGATTTATAGCCTATGTCCTTCTCAATACCTATACAGTAACCTATGTGTATGCAAAATTTCATGATCGGCTCAGTAGATAGGACGTGAAAACGTAACAAACAAATAAATAAACAAACAAACAAAGTCAGATTCAAATTTATAATATTAGTTAGGGTTAGGATTTTTAAACAGCATGTACATAATATTTCATATCATGTGACACCTAAACGTTATCTATTGCATGTCAGTAATGATTAAATGTGTAGTGTTTCTATAATTTGTTATTTACCATTACGATAAGACCATGATGTTTGAAGCAATAAATACATTAATTCATTCATTCAGCTTAATAGATTTGATTGTATTAGGTATAGTTTAGTTAGAACTTCTTCAGGAGCGTGAAATTTAGGTACGAAAGATTAAGATCTGGAGTACAGGCACATGATAGAACGCAGGTGCGAAGAACTGAGTTGCGAATAAACTGCGATGCGAAAACCTAAGGTGCGAATGAACCCAGGCGGTCAGAACGTAAATATCCGCAGAACTCAAGAGTGAGGAAAAGTATTACTTACGATGTTTGTTTTGTTTGTTTGTTTCTCGTATGTGTAAGTGGCCAACACTGGTGTCAGATTTTTCAAGCTGCCTTTAGGCATCTGACATAGTTTAACGACTGCCATCAACGATGACAGCCGGGACCAACGGCTTAACGTGCCTTCCGAAGCACAGAGGAGCTCGAGATATTTTTATGCCACTTGCGGTCACCCATCCAAGTAGGGACTGCACCAGGGGTTGCTTAACATACGTAAGCGCTCATAGAGCTCACACCCACTGTACCATCGGGCTCCTTACTACTGGCGGGCTGACTTACGATAAATAGTTATTATTTACTTAATACCTTACAACAAGATTTGTTTTACTAAAACAGTTCTTTTTGACCGTTTTTTTCAACACAAAGGTAAGTAAGGTGTGGCGAGAGGCAAAGGTTTTCTAATAGGGATTCTAATACCAAGATTCAAATATTGCCAAGGAGTTTTTGGTGGGAAGTCAAGGGGTTCAGTTGTCGTTTGCCTTATACAATTTTGCAAATTGATTTAAATGGACTTTATAATATGAAATTGGTGTAGTTTGGTGTTATAAATGTTCGTGCTCGAGAACAATTTGTAAAATAGTTAAAGTAGACTGTTAAATGAACTCGTATAGATTTGTCGCCAAAATCTCCCACGAGGCTGCCAAAGAACATACGCCATCTTTGATGCCACATACCGTACAACACCGATACTTAGTATCTCATTATACTGGACATTGGCAGAATCACTGAAATCTCGGTGAAAGCCATAATTGAAAAGAAGAAAGAAAATATTTATATATTATTATATATTGATGAGCTTGTTTATGACGAAAGTACAATCACAATGATATTCTATCCATATGAGAGTTTAAACCAATCGATTTACCAGATAGAAGAATGCGGATAAGAATCCAAATCGACATTTTATCACCGCTTATTATACTAAAACAGGAACTATTTCTAGAAGGTATGTAATTACAGCGAAATGCATTATCAGGGCTCTTTAAATCTATTGTTAAGCTGTTAACTGTTTCAAGTGAAGTCCGATCTATCATAGGAAATTTCTGAGAAATTGGCCATTGTGTCGGGCGAGCTCATAACTCGCCGCTCTGGGCCGCAAGTCTGCAATTTTGAATTCACGATCGTTGGTAACCATTCTGGCCCTAAAATGACAGACATTAAACACTTTTCCAAGTCTGCTATTTTTTGCTCAGAATCGCGCCATTAAGAAAATATTGTGGACGCCATTTGCAAAAATATTTGTAAGTCTGCTATTTCTGACAGAACTTTGACTTATGCTTGCACTGACATCTTATTAATTGACTTATTGACGTTGTGTAAAATCCTTAAGAATATCTTTATTTTGTGAATATTTCATAAAATCGTTAAAAAAACGATTAATAAACGGCTCATAAGTGATCTACGGACTCGCTAACGACTTGTTATATACAATAATGTAGCAGTTGTTGTGCTTTACGAGTTACTAAGCTTGAGCAAAGATTGTCTAAGATATGGAAATTTTCAATCCTTATACGCTTTTAAATGTTTCTTCAAAAAACGTAAAACTATATAATGTTCCCCTTCGCAGTGTACCTACCTACAAGAAATGCAAGATCAAAAATAGCAGAACTAAACAAAGTACTGAGAAAGAAGCATGCTTTAAACTAAGAAGCTTTAAACTAGGCAGTACCTAGAATAAGAAGAAAAAAATCAATTACAAAGCATACTACAAAAGGTTTATTTAATACCTGTAACCTAACTTTTATACAGTACTAGGGCGACCCAGCCTAGCTCTGAAGAAGCAGGAAAAAGCCTGTTCCCTACGAAAAGACGTTTAAAATGGTTATCCTGCTCGTTTTATTAGATGTGTGAAAAGTGAGACAATATTTTATTATCGACTAGCAGCCTTGCCCTGCTGTGCCCGGGCATGTATTATGCCTTAAAACCTTCCTCGTGAATGTCTCTATCGGTTGGTGAAAACCGCATAAAAATCCGTGCAATAGTTTTTGAGTTTATCGCGAACAGACAGACAGACGCGGCGGAGGACTTTGTTTTATAATATGTTCTAGTGATAGTGATTTTCGTATTTCTTAGGCATTTTTATATCATAAAGAAAAATAAATGTCATTTTAAAATTATTAATCTTTTTATTGGATAGCAAAAAAAACTAACTGATGACGACTTCGTTCGCGTGGACTTTATGACTCCGGCGTATTAATATACCTTAATACGAACAAAACATACATAAGAAAATACTTACAGCAGTGTTATAATAATTGTATGGCATTGCATTGGCTGTTGCTAAATACTGGAGGGATAAAATATAGGATTCTTTTAGACTTTTTGAGCCACCGACACGATAAGAAGAATACTATATAGCTAGCTCCAAGTAAGCTTGCGCTTTTTCACCAAACTTTGAGGTATGGGCAGAGTGCCCTCAACCTATCGCACATCTCCAAAGGGCCTTCGCGAGGGACAGACCTCGGCTTTAGGTGTTTTCTGTGTGTTCAAGGCTTGGAGAGACAGCAATCTCCCATTTTTTGCCGTATGGGCTGAAAACTATGTTGCCAAAAGGGGGACCGCTCTGGGCGGTCACCAGTAATATGAGCTAGTCGTTCTCTACGCAATCTATCCCAGTAGAGAGTGTGATTCTGTAAAATTGTCGATATAATGTACTAAATCTTCGATGTTTTTACCTCAACAAAAAATACTAATCAGGCTGAACATCTTTTGCTACAGCGTCATTTTTATATTTCATATTTACAAGGTAAGGTGAGAGAGTTTTACCAGTATTTTGAAATATTCCCGAGTCTAGCAAGTGTAAAGGGATGATGTGCACATTACAAAAACAATAAGTTACAGGAAATTTATATATTTTTAAAAAAATTATTAGTTATTTTTTTTATAAAAAGTAATAACAAATATTTATTTCTCTTTTCATAATCAGGATCGGAAGAAAAAGTGAAGATTCGACTGGTAGCAAAATCTCCTTTTCTGGATAGTTACATCATCTTTTTTCAAGTATAGTCTATAAAATAAACAAAATGCACTTTAGTAAACGAGTTCTATTTCGAAGAGTTATTAAAACTGTCCTAAAATATTTAGCCTATGTCACTCTAAAGAGTGTTAGTTTACGAAGAATAAAGAAACTCACCTACATATACATATTTAATACACGTGAACTCAAAAAACAAGACTCGTTTTGTTTGGAAGTCATGTTGGGATTCATATCTTAATGTAAACACAAATTATTCTGATGTCAAAACGAAACTGCTAAACTCTTCGAATTCAGGCATTCATACGAGGTTTAGAGTAAAGCTCGTCTGATAGCAAGCCCCCACCAGAAGACGCGTTTATAGCTTTGCCAAGTCGTTTTATAATTTATAAAAATAATGAATGTCAGTTTCGCAAAAGCACTACTTCCTTGGTAAATTTCATCCAAATCGGTTGAGTCGTTGAAGCGCGAAGAGGCTACAGTGACAGAGTTGCTTTCGCATTTATACAATACTAGCTTTGCCGTATTATACCTATAAGCCCTACGAGTATGTCCTTCTCTAATGATGATCGGTTTAGTAGATAGGGCGTGAAACCGTAACAAACAAACTCACTTTCGCATTTATAATATTGGTAAGGAAGTTAGGATATTATGAACTAGTTTTTGCTCAAATTTTACTCGCGTTATTAGCTACAGATCTCTCAGACACATTATTTTTTTCAGGCTAAATACTGATCGCACTTCAAACAGCATTTCATGATAAGTATTTGTTGGTTAAATAACCTTAAACATAGTTTAGTACCTAGTTATTTTCTGATTGTATCTACTTACGTTTTTCCATATAATACATTTAATATTGTTCCAATGGGATATTATTCGCTGTATCATTGGTTGAAATAAAATATTTTTTATTGTCAAACCGCTCTTCATTGCACACCTTAAGATGTATTACAACCTCTTAAATTATTTTGATATCAACGTTTTTAATATCCAATAATAATTATTTGTTTACAAATATGGATAGGGTCAGATGACAGGTTTTCATGGAGGCTTGAGTGACAATGTATTTTTTTAAAGAATGAAAACTAGGTATACTTTTGAAGAGACCTTTCTTCCTCTTTGGTTTGAGCCATATTATTATTTAACCGATTGTAAAAAATATTAAGTCATTCTTCCGCAAAGCATTAGAAAAAATAACGAAGCGTGAAAGTTTTCTGTAATGCTTGCCGCCGGATGGCAGCACTGACTCGTAGGGTCTAATAAGCTGCTGACACTGGAAAATGTTTGATAAACAGTGACCACTGACACATTGTTGACCAATACCAACCAATTGCTTACCGGACATGACGCCACAGTACCGCTGAACAATACCTTCATCTAAAAAACCGGCCAAGTGTGTATCGTCCGACACACAGTGTAGGGTTCCGTAGAAAATAAATAATTAAACAAAGTTTAATTATTTATTTTCTACTTTGAATAATTTTACTTGTGAACTAATTTTCAATGGAATTTGTCAATTCTCATATCCTTTTCCAAGAACATTTTATAAGTTGGTGGACTATTAATCTTTGACTTGTAGACCCTACTTAGCTGTAATTTTATGTGTACTTCGTTACACAATATGTTAAAAAAAATCTGTCAGATAAATAAATAAATATATACGGACAAATCACACAGATTGAGCTAGCCCCAAAGTAAGTGTTACTTATTACTTGTGTTATGGGATACTAACTCAACGATATTAATTATATTTTATTACAAATACATATATAGATAAACATCCAAGTCCCAGGCCAATCTGAAAAATATCATTTTTCATCTTGAGCTGCCCGGGGATCGAATCCAGGACCATCCGTATCCGTTTGACCGCTGGCCACGGAGCTCGTTAATATGAACAACTAACTTTCTCAGGTCGGGGCCCATTAGAAAAAATTATCAGTTCAGTTGACAGCCATTCAATGAAAGAAAAGTATTTTTTGTACATGAAATTCCAGAAAAGCGTCCTCATTGAAGATTCTATTCATATATTTTGGTGGCAGACACACTGCATGCAATGGTTTTTTGAATATGTAAACACCCCGTCCAAATCTGCCACGATTCTTAGACCATGATCATTGAAGCAATGTTTTGATTTAGCGGACTACGGATTTTGAGTGGCGAATGAATTGCTTCGTGTTAGTCTGATAATATTATGACAATAGATTTAAATTAACAGACTTGCGCTCCTGAAGGATTGCTCTTTAACCCAGCTCGCTTCGTGATGTCGCGCCGACCCCGGGCAAATCTATTTTGCTCATCATAATCGGTACTTTCAATTTACGGGGGCCATTCTGCCCAGTGATGTATAGCACTATTTGAATCAAATTGTTATTGTGCAACTGCTATTTTACTGAATACGCACGTCCACTGTTATATTAGATAAATCCCAACTAATATTATAAATGCGAAAGTGAGTTTGTTTGTTTGTTACGCTTTCACGCCGTATCTACTGAACCAATCATCATGAAATTTTGCATACACATAGGTTAGGGTACCGAGAAGGACATAAGCTATATATTACGCGGGCGAAGCCGCGGGTAACAGCTAGTAAGTTATGAATTACTTTTTTGATACAATTATAACAAATATATGTAAGGAACAAAACACACAGATTGAGTTAGCCCCAAACTAAATCGTGAACTTGTGTCGTAGGATTCTAACTCAACAATACTATATTTTTTTATAATAGATACTTTTATAGATAAACATCCAAGACACAGGCTTTTCGGAAAAATATCGTTTTCCGTCATGACCTTGCCGGATATCGAACCTGGGATCCCTGATGTCATAGGCTTGCTTGTTTACCACTGCGGATTAACCACTGAGGCTGTAAATACAAGCTTTTACATACATACATACTATCACGTCTTTATCCCTTGCGGGGTAGACGGAGCCCAAGGTCATAAAACCTACAGGCCACTTTTAGCATCAAGCTTTTAATATGGCTATATTCCGCCAGCATCATAAGATCACCTTAAAGATAAGGCAATATTGTATTGTGGCCAACTTGTAATAATTGTCAGCAAAAAGTGTTGCTCCGATAGGAAATTTAAACCATTTTGACCAGCGGACTTTGGAGCTTTGAGGTGCGACCACCTCAAAGTGTCAAAATTCAAACGTTTAGGTTTTAATTTAGATTTATTCAAACTTTGAATTATACAGCGTGTAAATTGAACTTCAATATTGGGTTTATTAAGGGATGTCTCAGTCCGTTAATACAAACAACTTTTCATATGGCATCAAAGCTGGGAATTCAATTTTTTTTTACAATATCATATTAATTAGCCGCTTTGGCATTTAATATAAGAAAAATTGTTCGTATTGACGGTCTGACTCTGACCCTCTTAAGGGAATGACGAGGGTCACTTCGCCTGTATGTTGTCTAGCACTCGGGCATATTATTTGAATCTACTAGACATAAAAATAACATTAAACACTGCTCGGGAGCACTCCGATGCACATGGGAAGTAAGGATTATCAATAAGCGGCGGGGGTCCGATCGTATCGCTAAAGGTACATCAGACACGACTTACAGAGCTATGAACAAAGGAGGATCTACATAACTTTGAATATCTCTGTTATTTAATTATCCTTGTAATTTAAAGTGTCATGTAAAAAATCATAAATACATATACATGGCGAAATTTTGATCGTTCTGGTCCCTTAAAGGGGTGATTCAGCCCGTCGATATGAACCATTTTTCCTATGAGACGAATGCTGGAAACTCAAATTTTATTTCGACATTTTCATACAAAAGTCTTTAGCCGCCCGGGCAATTTGTATAGAAATGTCGAAATTTTTTTCGAGTTTACCGCATTTGTCCCGTAGGAAAAGTTGTTTATATTGACTGGCTGAATCACCCCTTTAATGGTCCGGAACGATCAAAATTTCGCCATGTATACAGATTAACCAGCTGTATGTTTTTCAGGGTAGACAGAGTCTACCCTGAAAAACACACGGTACAGGGGTTCCTTTCAAGATGTAAGTAAGCACTAAGAAAGGATTTTTAGAAATTCAATCCCTTAGGGGGTGAAATAGGGGGTTGAAGTTTTAAGCGGACGAAGTCACAGGAAAACAGCTACTTATATATGTCGCAGGCTCGCGAGTTAAGACATGGCCGTAAAAGTGGCCACTTTTGGTGGTAATATAATTCGTTCTCTTAATTCATCAAGTAAAATATAGTGAGTACCAAGAATACTGCAAGTAATTGAATAGGCATTCAGCAATTAGATTTTTTAAATTTGATATAATTTAGGTCTTATCGAATTAATTGCTGGGTGGCGCTAGTGTCTCGTATCTTCTGATACCACAGCGACTTAACCACTGCACCACGGAGTTTGTAATATTTGAACCAACTGACTAACTGTGATAAAGACATACCTATAGACTATAATATTATTGAGCTTATTACCCTACAGACAGGAAGCTCGTTTGCTAATAATTACAATTATTTATAACTTAGATGTTAATGTTATCATGCAATTAACATTTCATTGCAGATGCAATATTAAAATGTTGCCATAGGAGATAAATTATAAAATAATAACTCAATTAGTTACCTACTTACCAATTTCCATCTCTTTTGAAGTCAGTTAAGAAATTATGATGAATATAATAATCTTCTCTTTTTTAACCGACTTTAAAAAAAGAGGAGGTTCTCAATTTGTCATAATCTTAATTATTTTTTTATGTATGTTCCCCGATTTCTCGAAGACGCCTGAACCGATTTAAGAAATTCTTTTTTTGTTCGATAGGTAATAATTTACAAATGGTCCCATTAAATTTTTACCGAAATATGACGAGCGCTTTTTGAAAAAATACACAAAAACCAAAAAATTTTTTACAAGTATGCCGTTCGGTATACACTTTTTTAAATTTTATTCTTACGCTTATATAAATAAATTGATAAGGTTGAAATAGGTTTTGGTTTTTTGTTAAAAATATCTTAAATTATTTAATTCTTCTACTACTTATTAGAAAGTAAATGGTTTGTGTATGTGTGACAGATACTTGAAAAAGAAATCTGATACTTATAAATATTTTTTTAAATCAATAATAGAATATTTAGGAACGAATCATACCGATAAAACTAGCCCGACACTGTTGAATATTTTATTTTTAGTCGTTCAAGCCTTCAATCTATTTTATGAACTACTGTTTACAGTTTAAATTGAGAACGTAAAGATTTGCTGTTTTTGACAAAAATGCTAACTAAAATTTTAAGCCTCGCATAACTAAATGATATCTCCGTTTTCTTAGCCGTGTGGTTCCTGGCAGAGAAGAATAGGACCACTTCAAATCTTCCCGTGGATGTCGTAGAAGGCGACTTAGGAAACTCAAGCTAAACAAAGCTTATAAACATCAAAGCGACTTCTCCAACCCGTCTGGCCAGCGTGGAAAGTGTAGGCCAAATCCTCTGACTGCTCTGGCAGTACAGAGAGGGTCGTGTTCCTGCAGTGGAGACTAATAAAGAGCTGATGATGATGATAATCTCCGTTTTCTATCTAACGATTTACTTCAAATGGTAGCACTGGTACCCCTAAAATTAATGGATCACTGAATCTCTGTTTACGCGTTTCAGAATCGATTAGCGCCATCTAGTTTATATTTGTTGTAACCCTTATAGTTAGGGTACCATATAGACAGTTAGTTTACTAATTAATTCTTGTGGTGGATGTAGAGGTCGCCACACCTGCTACTTAGAACTGTACAGGGTGTAATCGAATTAATTGGCGTCCGTCAAAATGTTTAACATGCAAGTATAAATATTTCTCGCTTGGAGGCAAGATAAAGTCGGATATTATTTTAAGAAACAAAAACACTTTAAAAAGTACTCATATCGATTTCTCAGTAGTCGAGTAATAAATAATATGTGTACTCTCACAATACTAGGACGGATGCGAAAAATATGGCAACCATAAAAATAATTTACATGGACACAAAAGCCCATCGGACCGCGTAAGCTCGCGCAAGTTGAATTATTCTGTTGCTCAGAACGTAATACATATTTACTTGTACAGACAGTTATACAGGATGTTTTTTTATTCATTGACATCCTTTTAAATATAGACTATATCCATGATTGAAAGTAATTCAAGACTACTTTTGAGTAAATTATAATTACACATTTTTCAAATTTAAGCAGAACTCTATAACTACCTCAAATGCATGAAAGTAGCTATCACTTTAGATAAAAACCAAGTATTAAAACAGGTACTAAAGGTAAAGTGACTCTAGACCGATACACATAGATATCAGAATAGTGCCGATACACAACCAGCGATTTAAAGTTGATGCAAGAAATGATTTTCCGTGTATTTTTTTGAGTATGCTAACGAATTTGATTCCACCCTGTACTATTACAGTTTGTATAAATAATTTTATGCTCTACATTTTTGTCTCAGGTATTTTCATGATAAAATTTACCGTTTTGCAGAAAATCGAAAAACTCATTTTTTTGACATCATCATCATCGTCAGGTCTTTGTGAGTCTCCACTGCTAGAGCACGACGCTCTCTGTACTACTAAAGCCAGAGCAGTCAGAGGATTTGGGCTACACTCTCCACGCTGGGCAGACGGGTTGGAGAGGTCTTTTTGATGTTTATAAGCTTTGTTTAGCTTGTGTTTCCAAAGTCGCCTTGTACGACATCCACGGGAAGACTCGGAGTGGTCCTAAACCACTCTGCCGGGAACACGGCTTGACATTTGACCTTGAATATTTTTTTTCTATACAGAGGAACTACGGGGAACTTTCAAATTCAATTTATAATTATATTTTGAAAAATTGTACCGATTTTTAGTTTGTTCTAAATTTATGTATCAACGAATGTCTAAATTGACAGAACTATAACTCGCTAACTGGCGAAATAAATGAAGAAAGGCTCGAAAGGATTTTATCCAGGGTCGTAAAACAATAATAAAAAAAGCTAGAATTTGTTCTTATTTCTATTATTTCCCTTAGTACTATTATCTCTTTTTGTGTATAGGTATTTTCTCACAAACATACTTGATTATAAGATATAAATAGACGTTAAGGTCAAGATGTGCCTCTACCTATTACAGTAAAGGCTTAGCTAAATAGAATCACGTTGGGTACGAAACCCTAATAACATTGCTTTCGAGAGAAAATTTACGTTTTGGCATACCAATGGTATTATAGTCCATGAACTTGCGATATAAATATACCATTTTCACTGCGATATCGTGTTCAAAAAGTCACTAAATTATTATATTTAGTATTATGGCAATAACCAGACATTCCACATTAATTGTGGCCCGCCGGCTTGTAAGGCTGTGTTTTCACCAAAGATAGGTGAATCAGTTGAGCCCCTCACCCCCTAAAGATTATAGAGATTAAAAAAATAGTACGTCAATAATTTTATTCCTAATACTATACAAATAGAAAGAAATTCAAGATTGTAAATCATATAAGCCTTAGTAAATAACCTGAAGTATTTTTTTATTAACTACTGATTACCGCCTAGAACAGCCGTTTTTGGCGATTATCAGTAATTCTCTTATTGACTCATTCTCATAATATAAAAACATGCAAAAACTTCAGGTTATTTACTAAGGCTTATATGATTTACATTCTTGAATTTCTTTCTATTTGTAAAGTATTAGGAATAAAATATTGGCGTCGCTAGTGTGCCTAGTGTGGGGCCTTAAACTCTTAATGACAACTTTATAGAATGACAACTTCCTAAAACAACAACTTCCGAGAATGACAAATTCCTATACTGATAATATACATGGCGAAATTTTGATATGAACAACTTTTCTATGGGAACAAAGCTGGAAACTAAAAAAAATACATTTACCTATAAAAATAATCAGCCGCCCGGTCTATTTGTAGGATACTAACTCAACGATACTATATTTTATAATAGATACTCATATAGACAAGCATACAAGACCACGGCCAATCTGAAAAAGATATTCACTCATGATCTGCCCGAGTATCGAACGGGGTTCCGCTCGTATCACAGGCTGGCATGTTAACCACTGCTCCACGGTTGAAAAAGAAATACTATTTTTTCGGGCAATCCTATCAAAAAAGCTGTCCTAATGATAGATTTTTATAGCACGCCGCCCCACTTCGCACAGTTTGGGTGGAAACACAGCCTAAGGCCTATAACGGCGTGTTCTATTAATCTTAACTCATATTTGTAATGGTGTGACTCGGGTCACGGAGCGTAGGCTGCCCTAGTTTGTTTGTACGGTACATTATAATTTAGGTATTATCAATGATATTTATCTCTTGTATACTTGTTTAGGAGAATACTAGCAATCTACCCGCGAATTTGTCTGCACAAATATTTACCCCCATATATCATGCTGAATTAAAAAAAAATCCTATGTGCTCACTTACATCATGAAAAGAACCCCTGTACCAAATATTAGGTTTCTAGGTACAGAAGTTTCGGCGGAATTATAATTGTTGATAACTGTGTACCTAATGTATCACAATGGCCCATATTTGTCATTATACCGGTCTTGTTATAATAAACAGCAATTTAAACAATTGAAAGTCGTTAATAATTGTATTGTGTATGATGGACAGAAGTATGTCGGACGTAATAGCAGCGTGATGGCGTAGCACTGTAGTTATCTTTGACGGGCCGTGCGAAATGTTTAACATACAAATACATCTAATATATCATAGAGTGGACATACATATACATTTGGACATAGAAATACATTTGCCGTGAGGTTCCCGGAAGAGTAGAATAAGACCACTGCAAGTCTTCCCGTGGATGTAGTCTAGAAGGCGACTTAGGATACAGTAAACATCAAAGAGACCTCTGCACCTGTCTGGTTAGCGTGGAGAGTGAAGGCCAAATCCTGTGACTAATATATGGCTCTAGTAGTACAGAGGCCCATGCTCCTGCAGTGGAGACTAAAAACGACCCGATGATGATGCATAATAATACTTTTGTCATGGATTAAATCTTATAATTGACATACAAGTGAAAATATTTCATTGACTGTATACTTTTAAACAATCGAACAAGTTATCGAGCCGTTAGCTAGTTGGTAAATAGTTGAACGTTAGTTGACCCGATCAGAGGGCAATCTGCGGTCAAGATAGAGATATCTTCGCTTTTTTAATTGAAGTGCCCGTTGTCGGCGGATATCGAAACAATGGCCAATGACACTCAGCTGGCTAAAGTTTGTATGTTTGTTACTTATCACACTTCAACGGATCAATGGTTTGGATTATTTAAAATAATGTATACCTAGGGACAAATAACACGAATTGAGCTAGCCTCATACTGGGATGTGAACTTCTGACGTAGAATACTACTCAACGATACTATATTTTAAAATTAGATCCCTATAAAGATAAAAATATGCTTTGATGTGATGTGTGGTTCCCGACAAAGAACAATAGGACCACTCCAAGTCTTCCCGTGGATGTCGTAGAAGGCGACTTAGGAAACACAAGCTAAACAAAGCTTATAAACAAACAGACCTCTCCAATCCGTCTGACAAGCGACGAGAGTTTAGACCCAATCCTCTGACTGCTCTGGCTAACATATAAATAGCTGTGGTAGAACAGAGAGGGTCCTGCTCCTGCAGTGGAGACTAAAAAAGACCTTATGAAGAAGATGATTAAAGAAACATCCAAGACCCAGGCTAATATGGCAAATACCGTTTTTCATCATGACCTGGCCAGGGATCGAACTTGGACTCATTCATTCAGGAATTAAACTTGAGGAGAGTGCAGATAGATTATAATCTGACTCAACGAATTATATAACATAGAGTTAATCAAATTTCATGTATTAGTTCCGTAGGAAAAGTTGTTCATTTTACCCGATAGAGCCGCCCCTTTAAAGATCGAAAAAGGTTTTATTAACATATTGTATGATAAAGTATGGTGTACGCCGTGTGGTTCCCGGCAGAGTAGAATAGGACTACTCCAAGTCATCCCGTGGATGTCGTAAAAGGCGACTAAGGAAACACAAGCTAAACAAAGCTTAATAACATCAAAGAGACCTCTCCAACCTGTCTGGCCAGCGTGGAGAGTGTAGGCCAAATCTTCTGACTACTCAGGCTAGTATATGGCTCTGGTAGTACAGAGAGGGTCGTGCTCCTGCAGTGGAGACTAGAAAGACCTGATGATGATGATGATGATAAAGTAATTATTATGAAAGTGACAACTGACTACGGGATATTTTGATCAACTAATTAAACCAGGAATTTTGATTATATGAATGAGTCATGTTCTATTTAAAACTAGTTGCAACGGTTTCGAAACCAGTTTGATTAGTTTGCAAAGCTTTTACTGAGGACAAGCTAAAGCCCTAACAACTCAATTAGATCTGTAGAGATAGGTAAATGTGCCGGAGTGGCTATCAAGGGACTTCCATCATTTATTATTACCATGGTCACAGACAATATACATGGCGAAATTTTGATCGTTCCGGACCATTAAAGGGGTGATTCAGCCTGTCAATATAAACAACTTTTCCTATGGGACAAATGCTGTAAACTCGAAAAAAATGTCGTAATTCCTATACAAATTGCCCGGGCGGCTGAACACTCTTGTATGAAAATGTCGAAATAAAATTAGAGTTTCCAGCATTGGTCCCATAGGAAAAATGGTTCATATCGACGGGCTGAAACACCCCTTTAAGGGTCCAGAACGATCAAAATTTCACCATGTATATACATACATACATACATAGTATCACGTCTTTATCCCTTGCGGGGTAGACAGAGCCCAAGTCTGTAAAACGTTAAGGCCACGTTCAGCATGTTTGTGGGCTTGAAGGTGAGAACGTAATTAAAGATGGAAAATGATCTTTTTCGGATTGACCTGGGTCTTGGATGTTTATCTATATAAGTATCTATTATAAAATATAGCATCGTTGAGTTAGTATCCCATAACACAAGTTTCAAACTTACTTTGGGGCTAGCTTAATCTGTGTGATTTGCCGGTATATATTTATTTAACGGCGATTAGTTTTCAGTTTCATCTGCTATTTCGACAACACTTTTGTTAACCAGAGACTAGTAAACGGACCTATTTAAAAATACCCCCAGGAAATTATGGGTTATCGTAAACTTGCCACAAAGTTAATTCGTCACGAAAAAAAGTATGCGTAAACTTGCCACACTTTTATTTTTTTATAGTTAATTCGTCACAGTCTAATATTTAGTATAGTAAATTCGTCACACTGATTATTTTTGTACAGACAGCAAGAAAATTAAACAAAAATTTAAATAACAACATTTATTTCTTTCATCACAGTTTTGGGATATTAACCTTACCTACATCTATTACAAAAATCACAGTTCTATCTGAATGATTTACTTAAATATTACGTACAAATATAACCAAAGAAGAAGCAAACAAAAATAAATTTGCTGTTAATTTCTAGGAAGGTTCTCAAAATTTACAGCTGTTTTATTTAAAATATTATGTAACAATTTGTAAAAATCACAGTTCTCTTTATAAATAGAAAGCGGCTGATTTGCCTAGGTAACATGCACAACCTACCTACTACCTACCTACCTTATTGATATACCTTACGTGTATAACATAAAAAAAAAACAAAATATATCTACTTAATGAATCACAGATAAAATCACAGTATTTTTTGTCATAATTCATCACTTGCCTTCCCCTAAAATCAAAGATTAAAGTCGTAATTTAAAACTTAAGTATAGGATTAACTACATCTATGTAACAAATTAGAACAACCTACAATAAAACAATAGTAAAAAGAACTTTTATTATATAAAGTAAAGATATTGCTTTTTGTTTATAACATTAGTTTTCCTTTGAAATCATACATTAAAATTATTAATTTAAATCTTAAATGTAGAATTAACTACATCCATGTTACATTTCTTTAAAATGCTGCATATAAGAAATTTTCAATATAAATTCAGACAGGGGCATGTTATTATAATTTTCTAAAAGAGTTTTTAACTCCCTGTCATATGCAATTGACCTGCGCGTTCTTAAGTTTGATGGTATGGCTAGATTCAATTTTTTTATTTTAGTATCTACATAATCAGCTTCCTTTTTGAGTGTTTCCAGAAACTGAAGCATTCTAGGTTTTTTTTGAGGCATCATATTGTTCAAACGCTTATGCCATGCTTCTGCGAGATTTATTGTCCTATGACGAGAACCATGTATATTCCAAATAAATTGTATATTTTTATTTTCTAACCACTGGGATACGAAATAATCATTAAATGTTGTTACTGTTTCACTCTGTGGCGCATCTTCCATAATCCACAACCAACCGTCTTCAATGTCTTCTAGCTTTACATGCGCCAATGCAGCACACAAAGCCAAGTGTCTCTTTTCGTTGATGCTGTTCATATTTAAGGCGTGAGCTTTTTTAGCCAATGCTTGTTTGAAGTGGAAGTTACATCCTTGTAGTTTAATATGTGGAAACATTTTTTTTATGACGTTGATAACTGCAATTTCAAAATCGACAATCATTGTCACCGGGTTCCAATATGGCAAATTTTTCTTGAGAGCAATAAAAAGTCGCTCATAAGACCGTTCTTGCTTATTAGGCATTAGAACGTATATGAGAGGAACTACGTTTGTAAAGTTTTCGTCACTTCTCACATCACCATGTATGCAGTAAAGCTGATAAAATGGTTTACAGCAGCTTGAAAAAGTTCCATCCGAAAAATATGTTCGAATATTTCTTACAGCTTCACGAGCTGTCTCAGTACAGAAAGCTATTATTCTGTTCTCAGGATCACTGTCGTCGTCAAATAATAAAAAACAATCTGTATATTTGAACGGGATTATTACATCTTCACATTTAGCAAAATGTGTTTTGGGTACGTTTAATTCACGATTCCTTACGATATAAAGTGATCTTGAAAAGTGTTTAAATTTCGGTAAGGCACTTAATAAATCGTAACCCGCGTCTTTTTTTGGTTGAAAAACTTCTTCAAATAGTTGAGGCATAGGTGTGCTGGTGTTTGCTGCTGCTTCTTTACAAAGATTCTTTGTCTTGATAATCTCTGTTTTCACTACATTTGGTTTACACTTATGAGCCGCTTCATGCAAAACTCGAACGCTATGATTCTCCGAAATTTTTATACTTGCACTGCATGCACGATTCGTACATCTCCAAACAGTTCCAAGCTTAGTTTCCCGATGAAAGGTGTACATATAACCACCTCTCACAAGCATTCTCCGTCCCCTTTCAGTTTTCGTAAATGTGACCTGAAAAGGTGTTGAAATAGTATCATAAATTTATCTATACTTAATACTATAAAGAGGAAAAAAAGCTACTGGACGGAATTTGATAACTCTTTCAATATAAGAATACTCTTTACTCTTAACAACAACGGAAATAAATGACGCAATTGAAGTCACGGGAAATAGTCAGCATTTTATAAAATCACCATAAAAATTACTACATGCTTTAAAACTAAACGGGTATAGTATAGAAATTTGTAACTGTGTTTGTCTACAGAAAACAATAAGCATAATACATGTCAAATTTCACAATGTATGATTAATCACACCACCGCTGGCGTCTGAGCCGTCGGCCATTTTGTTTAAAGTTTGTCATGCGTCATGTCTAGTTAAGACAAGCAGCATAAAACGGTATGATTTAAAATTATATCTAAAGTTTTAAACTGTACCTTTGCTAATAAATAAAATAAGAAATGTGACTCTTTTATTCAAATATTTATTTAATTATAATTAATAGTTCGTATTAGATATTTTCTAGTGCAGTTTAACTTGCAGATTATAATTACTAGAATCAATTAAATAAACACTTGATTAAATTGACATTGCTGTGAAAATAATGAGGGGTCAGTTAAGTATTAATTTTGTTTTAAAACCATAGGCTATCTAAAGTTAAATTAAATAAAATCATTGTTTAATAACTGTTATTAAAATCGAACTCCTTTTATATAAGAGCATTTGAGAGATAAAATAATAAACAAATAGCACATATTTTTTTTTGTATAGAATTAAATTTAAAAATACTTACACCATGTCCTCCCGTACTTGTTCCCGGCTGATTATCCATTTTTTCAAAGATGCACAAATTACAACATTTAAAATTGCACAGTAATTTTGCAAAACACGTCACCACCCTCTCGCAAGGTCATGTGAGTCACTGGACTGATAACAAGAATGCATTGACCGAAAGGGTTAGTTGTTACATTTAGAAAGAGATAGTTGCAGCGAGCGAGAGAGATAAAAGCATGTGCAGGAGTGCTACCTAGCTGTCTGATTGTAAATTTTCTCATCCTCATATAAAGGATTATTTAAAAAGCACCAACAGCCTCCTAGGGTATGAATGAACTCAAGATAACTATCAACATTTTGCAGCTAAAAAAAAAATGATGTCCTATTTGAATTGATCAACTGATCATTAATTTATTCAATAATAATTCATACATTGCATTCCAATACATAGATCACATGACAATAGAAAAATAAAATTGAGTAATATAGAAAATTAAATTATATAATTTGGCCATCATTAAATTCAAATAAATAAACCCCTGTATGTAGTTGAATACTTTAGACATTTGTAGTAAATAAATGTATTTAACTTGTTGTCCGCTTCAGTTCCGCCCATGGTACATACCTTCATCTTTACAATAGTGGTTTTTTTTTGTAAATCTAACCTGTCGTCATGTCATAAAACCAAATAAACAAACTCTTCGGCATTTTTCATATTAGCGTAGATTTAAACCACTAAATAAATAAATCACTTTGCTTGCTGTCGGTACTTTGCTAATTGTGGCAAATTAACTATAACGCATACCTACCTGTGACGAGTTAACTAATACTTTTTTATGCATGTGACGAATTAACTTTGAATGTATGGAGTTTTAAAAACGTGACGAATTAACTATGTGGCAAGTTTACGATAACCCGAAATTATTGAATTGTAAATAATAGGTATGGGATCTGTTCAGTAGTCATTGGTAGGTACTTTTGATTGGATTGGTAGCAACATACGTTCACATATATCAATCTGTGGATAGCAATGATGGTTGTACATAGTTACTCTAATTATATATTATATATAGGGTAGATAGAAAACTACTTATTAAGTAGTTTTCTATCTACCTGCCCACCATGCTAAACGTGTCCTTAGGTTTTATTTATTTTTTATTAATTATAGAATTAGGCATTTGTCATTTGTCATTAGGTCTTAAAGACCTAGGCTTTGTTTACCCCGCAAGGGAAAAAATGCGACAGTATATATGTATGTATATAAGTAGTACTTTACCTGAGTCTAAGAGATATGTGTAGCCGTTTGCTGACCCTAATAAACAACTTTCACGTTGGTCTGGGAGAAAAGGAAAAAATCGTTGTATATACCATCATCATCATCATACTGCACTGCTGGCTATAGGCCTCTCCTAAGGATTTCCAAAATGACCGGTTGGAAGCGGCCTGCATCCAGCGTTTCCTTGCGACCTTGGTCAGGTCGTCCGACCGCCTGGTCGGTGGGTGTCCGACGCTTCGCTTGCCGGTACGTGGTCGCCATTCGAGAACCTTTCTGCCCCATCGGCCATCGGATCTTCGCGCTATGTGCCCCGCCCACTGCCACTTCAAAGAGCTAATCCGCTGGGCTATGTCGGTGACCTTTGTTCTTCTACGGATCTCCTCGTTTCTAATTCGATCTCGCAGAGAAACACCGAGCATAGCCCTCTCCATAGCTCTTTGAGCGACCTTGAGCTTTCTTATGAGGCCCATAGTAAGGGACCACGTTTTGGACCCGTAAGTCATCACTGGTAACACACACTGATTATAGACTTGTACCAGATGCTTCTCTTCCCGCGCAGATCGTATAAACCGATCGAGGGAAAAAGCGTGAGGAATCATGTCAGTAGGCGATGCGGCTAGCAACCCATCACTATTATGATTCCGTTCTCTACCTACAAGCCCACCAACATGCTAAAGGTGTTGATAGTATATGTAATAAATAACATAAAATAAAAACAATTGCTTACCGCTAGTCCCGTACTGAAAATAATATCCCAGCCTTAATTTCAAGCATGTTAGTTTTAGCGACTCCTTGCTCCAGGGCGTCCCAACTGAAGATGAGAATTTCCGCATTTGCTAAGCAGTAGATACGTAAAATCTATCTTCGTCATCCTAAACAAGAATAAGGGGCTCCAAGCGATGCTCCTATTCGCTGCAGGGTAATTAAACCCTCGTGATTTGTAGGCATATTGCGCGTCTAGCTCTCCTAATTTATAGCCGCATAAATAGTTATTGAGACGTTCAGAAATGACTCCTTAATTGAAAACGATTGTGTGAATATACTCTCTGATTAACTATTCTAAATACTCTTATTCAATTAAAGGTCGAAAAATGAATGAATGAATGAATATACACTTTATTGCACCATTATAACAATTATTAAAATAAAAGAAACAAAAGGCTGAGAGGAAATAGGGGAAGACCAAAGAAAATGTGGATGGAATGTAAAAAAGACATGTGTAAGAAGTGTTCATCAGAGAATATAACCATCGAGAGGTGAGGAAGAAGATACTCTTATTAAATTACCAAATCAGAAAGAAGATATGGAAAATGATTCCCATATTTTAATTTTGCTTCTTTTTGAATTTAATAAAAATATATGAAAGCACGAGACTGCGATTGATGGCATGCATTGCAAGAGTTTCTGTACCCAGCAGTGCAATATAGGAGGCTATCAATACGGTAGTTGCCTAATGTTAAGATTATATAAAATTTGTTTCTAATGAGACTAATTTCTATCTAAAAACACTATAAAGAACACTTTTAATTTGATATCGATTCGTTAAGTGATCTTAAAGCTTCTTTAAAGTTGGGTGAATAGGACCATTTTTTAAAGTATGAAAATCTTTAATTACAATTATACTGTAAAAGAGATTTTTGTTTAGAAATGTATTTCTGTCACTATTATGTTTATTTTTGGCAGGTCTTTACATAGCAACATGAAAAAAATTTTTGTCAACATGTCCATTGTGATATCATAAGAGCATTGTGAATGCATGAAAACACCAATAATGTAATAAAAAAATATCCTTAGTGGATTTAATTTTTTTCACCTATGGAAAGCTCCGGTACATTATCATCAAGTTACATAGTTTTAAATATACACGGGCAAAGTTACGGTTAGAAGCAGCCAATAAAATCAAGTATATGCTTCGTATTGTTGGCACGTCCACATCATTTATGGCGTCCTACAAATAGGACATGGGAGAGATAGAATCTATCCAGATTCCCGGGAAAACTCGCTGAATGCCTAACGGGTGCTTCGTGGTGACGGACAGACAACTCGTGTGCTGTCAAACTGTCGAGGATAAATGCTGCCAATACTAACTGTACATCACAGTTCACAGATTTTTAGAATTCTTTCATGTCGGAAAAAAGGTGCTATCCCTGTGGATCATCAGGTGATTTTTCCACGCTGGTCTGGGAGAAAAAAAAATTGGAATGTACCAGCTGCTTCTCGTTTTGCACAAATCGTAAAAACTGATCAAGGAAATGAAAGAATATCCAAGGAATCATATAAATAGGCGATGCGTCTAGCAATCCATCACTATTTCGGGCCCACCAACAAATTAAACCTAGGCTTAAGGTTTAAAAAAAAATGTGATAATGTGTCAGCTGACATAAGTCTCTGTCTACTTAACTGATCCCGGATCGAATCAGTATCATTGCAACCTTCCCTACTGCGTTCTAAATTAAGGGGCTTGGGGTCGCCGATGTCCTTGCGCATATGGGCGGAGCTAAGTATTCTAGCCCCCGCACCCCCGCACCCTAATGATCGTACGTACGAACGTACGCCGCTGTCGCGTCGGGCGTTTAAAGAATATGCAGCAACAGACGTGGAAATAACGAAATAGTTACATACATAGGTATAATTGTATCTGACTAATTATAATGGCTCTGGTGATCAGAGAGGGTCGTGCTCTTGCAGAGGAGAATAAAAAGTATACTCAATTTACTTAGCCTATGAGGCAAGTTCCTTAAAAAAACTTATAAAATAATAAAAGGAGCGATTCTAAAACATGAAATTCAAATGAAGAAGACTTGACATTTTATATTGAGGCTTTCTTTGTCATTATCACTATAGTAAAGTTATTTTTTTAATGATATAGGACGGCAAACGACTAAGTAGGTCACCAGATAGTAAATAATTACCGCTGGCCAAGAGCGTTGCCGCCTTTTTAAGCAAACATCTAATAGACTCGTTATTTGGTTCCAATGTATCGATTCGGTAATACCGACGCAGGAAGTTGATTCCACAGTAAGTGGACTTGGTCTCAAGAAAATAATCATCATCATCATCAGGTCTTTCTAGTCTCCACTGCAGGAGCACGACCCTCTCCGTACTACCAGAGCCATATACTAGCCTGAGTAGTCAGAGGATTTGGCCTACACTCTCCACGCTGGCCAGACGGGTTGGAGAGGTCTCTTCGATATTAATAAGCTTTGTTTAGCTTGTGTTTCCTTAGTCGCCTTTTACGACATCCACGGGATGACTTGGTACTACAAGTCATCCCGTGGATGACTTGGAGTACCAAGTCATCCACGGGATTTCTTGGACTACTGTCCAAGAAAATAATACAAAGCGGCAATCCACAAATGAAGTATCATTTGTCTGGTGTGGAAAAGCACGCGTGTAACTCTACTCTTGGCTTGAACGGTACAAATAGTTTGCAAGTATGCCGATCGGGTTATTCACTTACATATTCTCATTATAGAGCTCCGTGGCGCAGAGGTCAACACGCCGGCCTGTGACACGGATGGTCCCGGGTTCGATCCCCGGTCAGGTCAAGATGAAAAATGATCTTTTTCAGATTGACCTGGGTCTTGGATGTTTATCTATATATGTATTTGTTATAAAATATAGTATCGTTGAGTTAGTATCCCATAACACAAGTCTTACTTAAGAACTTACTTTGGGGCTAGCTCAATCTGTGTGATTTGTCCGTATATATTTATTTATTTATATTCTGGTCACTCGTCACATATGCGTTAGTCAATTAGGGAAATTATAACTCTAGCCCACTTATTTTAAAACGAATACTAACTTAGTATACTCATATTAAACCGTTATCTGGCCAAAATAAGATTCCTATAGTATCCGTGTTGTTCCCGGCAGAGTAGAATAGGACCACTCCAAGTCTTCCCGTGGGTGTCGTAGAAGGCGGCTCAGGAAACACAAGCTAAACAAAGTTTATGACATCAAACATACCTCTCCAACCCGTCTGGCCAGCGTGGAGAGTGTAGGCCAAATCCTCTGACTGCTCTGGACTAGTAGTGCAGAAAGGGGTCGTGCTCTTGCAGTGGAGACAAAAAAAGACCTAATGATGATGATGATGAGTATCCGTTAGTTGCACAACTAGTAAAAGCTTTATTGAAGACTAGCTTTGACTCGCGGCTCCGCTCGCGTTAGTGTGGATCCTTCAGGAACAGTACTTTTCTCCGGGATGAGAGGTAGCCCATGTCCTTCCCCGTACTCCAGACAACGTGCGTGCAAAATTTTATGATGATTGGTCCAGTAGATAGGGCGTGAAAGCGTAATAAACCAACAAACCTCACTCATCACTCATATTATAATATTATTTGGGATGGACTATAAAAAAATGTCAATTACTAATGACCGTAGATATGGTGCTGGACTCTGGATCCTATTGTATTTTCTTTTGCTGGACATAAGAGTACGTGTGTCCAACGTGTGTCCAGCTACAGAATGGCCCAAGGAATAACTCGACCGCCGACCCAGTGACAGCGTAGCGGAACGCGGTTCAGTAGGGTCAGGAAACCAATATTTGAAATTAGTCGACCACTCTTTAGTGGCACACAATTTATTGTTAACTAATTTTGGTTTTGTTGGCCATACTTTCTTCTCCAATATGCGATCCATGCAGAAATGAAATTCAATTTCTATCGCTGTTTCCCGACATGTCTCATTTAGAGATTTTCTCAGCAAAGTGGAATTATTTGAGTTTGTACGTACAACATTATAATAAATAATAAATACGTACTACATTATCCCACCCAGACCTCATCGTTGCTTTCCATCAGGCAAGATGATCAAAAGCAAACAAAAAATCAAAATCAAAACGTTTATTCTGAAAATAGGCCTTTGCAGGGGCTTATTCCCGATATATCACTTTTTCAAGAACTTATTCATATTTAATGATTTCATTGACTAATACATATTTAATTAATTGTTGTTCAAAAACTACAGACTACTAGCCTAAAATAAACATTTATATCTTACGCATTCCTTTCTAATTAGTCGTCTTTTGAATAAAAAAACCTTCATAGTTGGATAATACTTTTCTACGCCCTACAGAAGCTTATAGGAGATAAAGCGTCGAAAAGATCGATAAATAAAAGCGAATAACCTGATCTCCGGATAACCAAACGCAGAGACAAATCCGTCCCACACAGAACCTAGCCAATAAATATCCGAAAGTCTTGTTCGGCGGGCATGCCTCGTCCATTGTCCCTGGTAGATATATCTTGCGTAACCCGGCTCTTAAGTCAACACAGGCGTCTATAAACTTGTCTTGCGCGATGAGTTGAGCAATTAATTTTTGTTTGTAAAAGAACTATGAAAAAATTAAAGCACGTTCCGTTTGTTGAAAAAAACTGGGTGTAATCTAGTCGTGGAAGTTAGCCTTGAAAGGACAATTCAGCCCGCTAATATATGAAAACTTTGTTTAGACCGATGCTGGGATTTAAAAACGAAAATTGACATTTTTGATAGAATATAGAGAAATGACTGATAAATAAAAGTTAATATCTCCGGAGATAAACCGGATAGCCAAACGAGTTTCGTTACCGCAAAGACATATCTGTCCCGCATAGAACCTAACCAATAAATATCCAAAAGTGTTGTTCGGCGGGCATGCCATGCCTCGTCCATTGTCCTTCTTAGATATATCTCGCGTAATCCGGCTCTTTAGTCAACTCAGGCGTATATAAAGTTGTCTTGCGGGATGAGTTGAACAAATAATTAAAAAAAAAAACCGGCCAAGTGCGAGTCAAACTCGCGCAATGAGGGTTCCGTACAATATGCTTTGTGAACACACACACAATGTGCAAAAAATGTTTTATTCAATTGACTAGCGTCATCTAGTGGTGTTTTAGTGAACTATTTCCCTAGATGAACTTTTTATTGTGAGTTTACCACTTAATATTCGAGTAATAGAATTCTTATTATTTTTCCTGTAATCTTCAAGGAATGAACTATATTTTGTAATTTTTTCAAAATTTTCGGCCCAGTAGTTTCGGAGATCAGGGGGGGGGAATGGTCAATTTTTGCCTTCTTTCGTGAATAAAATCAAAAGTATTGATTTTACCCGAACAAAAAAAAAAATATTTTTGAGATCCTCATAATGAGCCCTTTCATTTGATATATGACACAGTAAGGTTTGCAAAACTTTCTTTTAAAAATTTGTAATTGGACCCCTCAAAATGACCCTTTTTTCAAAAAAATCCTTATTTACTTTGCACATCCGTGTTTGGGTCATAGGATTACACTATCTTACCAAATTTCATCTAATTTGGTTCAGTAGATTCGGAGAAAATCGGCTGTGACAGACGGACGGACGGACAGACAGACGCTCGAGTGATCCTATAAGGGTTCCGTTTTTCAACTTTTGTACGGAACCCTAAAAATTAAATCACGTTACGTTTATTTTAAAAATACTGGGTGTAATCTAGTCTTTGAAATAAACCTTGACTTGAAGGGACAAATCAACCCGCTAGTATATGGAATACCTTCTTTTTAGACCAATGCTAGGACCGAAAACTGAAAATTGACATTTGCAATAATAAATAAATAAATATATAGGGACATATCACACAAATTGAGCTAGCCCCACAGTAAGTTGTGAACTTGTGTCGCAGGATACTAACTCAACGATACTATGTTTTATAATATATACTTATATAGATAAACACCCAAGACCCAGGTCAATATGAAAAAGATCTTTTTCCATAGTGATCTGACCGGGGATCGAACCCGGGACCCCCGTGTCGCAGGCTAGCGTGTTGACCGCTGCACCACGGAGCTCGACAATTGAAGGTAAGCAACAAATAGGCTGATAGTTAAAAGTAAATATCTCCAGAAATCTTCCGGATAACCAAACGCTAGCTGTTTCGTTACCTCAACAAATCCATCCCACACAGAACCTAGCCAATAAATATCCGAAAGTCTTGTTCGGCGGGCATGCCTCGTCCATTGTCCCTCGTAGATATATCTTGCGTAAGCTGGTTCTTTAGTCAACTCAGGCCTCTATAAACTAGTCATGCGGGATGAGTTGAGCAATTAATTAAATTTGTGTGTGTCAGATTCATCAAAAAATCAAAATATTATAATATATCGGGATGTAGAGCTCTTTTTGATGCTTATAAGCTTTATTCAGCTTATGTTTCCTATGTCGCCTTCTACAACGTCCACGGAGTCTTGGAGTGGACCTATTCTATTCTGCCGGGAATATGTCTTAAGTAATAGAAATCAAGTTTCTAAACTGTATATTTGTTTCGAACAAGTGTCTCGTTTAGTTATTTGCCACCGTTCAATCTCAATAAAGCGCGACAAAGCTTCGCGTCTTCCGGCATTCGTCACCGGGGCCAGCCAGTGGTTGCGCCACGCCACCCAACAAGCCCGGCCACAGCCAGCTGTCATTTGAAAAATTTGTCAACTCCAGTTTTATATAAATACAGTTTGGATTCATATTATTGAATATTTTCATGTAGGAATATATATTAAACAAAAATAAAATTTCTTAAATACAAACTCTTGTTCTCTTATTTACCGCCATCAAAGCCATGCGTCTTCCGGCATTCGTCACCGCGCCTAGGAACATCAATGAGTAGATGTCTAAATGTACTTGAGTTAATTCACTTAATCGTCAAAATGCACAATCGAGGGCCCGGGGGCAGATAAACTTGACCCCCTACGAATATATTTCAAACTAGCTGATACCCGCGGCTTCGCCCGCGTGATTTATAGCCTATGTCCTTCTGCGTACCCTGACCTATGTGTATGCAAAATTTCATGATGATCGGTCTAGTAGATACGGCGTGAAAGCGTAACAAACAAACAAACAAATAAATAAACAAACAAACTCACTTTCGCATTTATAATATTTGTTAGGATTAGGATTGTAGGGGGGTTAGTTTTACATGCTGTCGTTGCGCCACGCCACCCAACAAGACTGGGCTAACAATTGAGCAATTTGTGAAATCCTGCCTCGTTAACGCGAATTCAGCAGTTACTGAGTATTTCAGTATAAAACATATGCCAACTGAATATAATATTATAGTTAAATTCTTTTTAAGATTTTCTTACATGTAAATGGTTTTTCCCACCCAACTTCAAAGGAGCATTAAAATTACAATTAAATAACAAATTAATAAGTGTGATATGTATAGTAAATACCGTATTTATGTAATATTTCCGAAACGTCTAGGGAAATCCCGATATGTTCGCGTTAATTCCCAATTTTTCATTTCATAAATAACTGGTCCGTGGTCCAGTGGTTAAGGCGTTTGCCTTGTTGACCCGGGGGTCGTGGGTTCGATTCCCACGGGAAGCATACTTTGCTAAGTTGTTTCCAGTTTGGTTAGGACATTGCAGGCATGAATCGCCTGATTGTCCGATAAGAAAGATGATTCCGTGATTCGGAAGGCACGTTAAGCCGGTGGTCCCGGCTGCCATCTGGTAGTCGTTAAAGGAACCACGTCAGAGGCCGAGAGGCGGTTCCAAAGAACTCTGACACCAGGGTGTGCATGGTCGACTGACCGTATCACCTACACGAAATGATGATGATTTCATAAATATGCAGCAAAGGTTCAACAGAAGTTGGCATAACAGAACCCTCTTCGTATCACGCAGTTGGCCAACTATCTGCCAGTATGCTTACTTGTCTCGCAAACATTAACAAAATGCTAATGAAGTGTGTTTATCGTCCCAGACACTTTTTATTCGTCGGATAAGCGGTAATGTGTTTCAGAGATATGTACGCCATCAAGTTTTGAAGCTGTTTCTCGGATTCTTTTCCAATGCTCGTAAATGGATGCTGTATTTTGCCTCGCAGCAGATAGAGATGTCGCCTGGATAATGGACGGCTGTTTTTTACAAAACGATTAGGTACCTACGCATTCATATATTACATACTCACAGTATTAACGTTATTAAGGTTCCGTACCCAAAGGGTAAAAACCCTATTCACGAGACTTCGATGTCCGTCTGTCTGTAACCAGGTAACTAAGTGTTTATTTTATGCATTGGTTTTGTATCTTTAATTATGAAGGCAGTTTTCATATATACATATTTGTTCCGTCTTTTTCCATTACGGGGTTGACGGAACTCAATAGCCACGTTTAGCGTATAGGTGGAAAACGCAATCAAATTAGTAATCTTCATTTCATCATCATCACCATCAGGCCTCTCTTAAGTCTCCACTGCAGGAGCATGACCGTCAATCTTCATTTATCAATGTATTAATTTATCGTATCGTTAAACTAGATGGATGAAATTTTTACAGGTGACGTATTTTTGTTACCGCTATAACAACAAAACAAACAAATATATAATCGAAATGGCAAGATTATTGATTTATAGAGTCAATGACAATATACATGGCGAAATTTTGATCGTTCCGGACCATTAAAGGGGTGATTTAGCCTGTCAATATAAACAATTTTTCCTATGGGACAAATGCTGTAAACTCGAAAAAAAATTCGACATTCCTATACAAATTGCCCGGGCGGCTGAACACTTTTGTATGAAAATGTCGAAATAAAATTTGAGTTTCCAGCATTGGTCCCATAGGAAAAATAGTTCATATCGACGGGCTGAATCACCCCTTTAAGGGTCCAGAACGATCAAAATTTCGCCATGTATAATACTAACATATAGTCTGCCAAACTTATGTTAATGGGTCCAAGGGCTTAATTCATTCCACTAACTGCCACAGCGACGGCGCTGCATGTATATAGTGAGAGTCTTTTCCACTCGTCACAAGATGGCGTTAACTAAGTAAAACTAAGATTCTTTTCAAATGTAAGCCATAAATATTTATTTCATCAAATAAAACGTATTCCGTTTAATCTGTTTTCTATGTTCTCCTAATATGATGGAAACATAGTTGTGAATAAACCTATTATAGCGCCATCTATGAACCATTGTTGAAACAAATCGTACGGGATAGGAGTTGGGATCACATGGTAGGGTGCAGAGCAAATATGGATCGCAAGGTGAAAAGGTCAAACGATGTCACTGGTTTCATAGAGGACACGACGCCCTACGTAATGAGAGCATTATTTCCATACAATCAGCATTGTTGTCCTTTAAGTTAATTGAATTCTTGTTCTCTATTTATGCGCGTACTTAATCGATGCCATTATGAATCATTATTTGGTTAAGGGAGTTAATTTTAAGGGGACCAGTGCTGCCACCATTTAAAATAAACAGAAAACTGAGATTACGGAAAATTTTGTTTTACGAGGCCCTAGATAACCTTTCAAATTTATATTTCAAGAACTACTATTTATAGCTTAACGCGTTACAGGACACTTAAAGAGACACAATAGAAGTTTTATTGTAATAATAACTGCTATAGCCATTCCCTGTCCTGTAATGTGTTAAAGAGTGAAATGAGAGTGAGGGTGAAGTGAGAGCTTTACTTAGCGTTTGCACAAAAATGCCGTTTTGGCAATAACGCTAAGGCAAGATTCAAAATAATAGCTCATAAAATAAATTAAAGGGTTGTCTTGTTAAGGGCTTTGCACAGCAAAATAATCAATGTGTGACATGTAATAGTGGGAGCACTGGACCCCGAAAAATGTATGCTTCCCCTTAAAGCCCTACACTAGGCACACTAGCGACGCCAATAATTTTATTCCTAATACTTTACAAATAGAAAGAAATTCAAGAATGTAAATCATATAAGCCTTAGTAAATAACCTGAAGTATTTTTGGAATCATGTTTTAATATTATAAGAATCAGTCATGAAGAGAACTACTGATTACCGCAGAAAACGGCCGTTTTTGGCGGTAATCAGTAATTGTCTTATATCATATATATCTCATAATATTAATACATGATTCCAAAAATACTTCAGGTTATTTACTAAGCTTTATATGATTTATATTCTTGAATTTCTTTCTATTTGTAAAGTATTAGGAATATAATTATTGGCGCTAGTGTGCCTAGTGTGGGCCCTTAATGCTACAGAGATTTACTGGATAAATTGTACGGAAACAAATATTTATAGTCGCCATGCGTGATACTGCAGTCATAGATTTCTATTACAGAGCACGAATCGTGTGAAAACCAAAGAAATCTTCGAATCTAGGCCCGAATGGACCGCGAGGGCTGTGCACCGCGAAATATTTCCCAAGATACATCGGCACGAGTGCGATGTACCGATATCGGCAATGCGCGAGTCCGAATCGTCTATCGATCCTATGATCGGCTACATCGAGGGGTCACGCGCGTTAAACGTAAATCAACATATCTCTCGACGGGAGATCTAGCAGCAAGCGCCGCACCAACAAAAACTCACTTTTATAGCCGTAACACAACACCGGAGAAAAAAATAAATAAATTGGACGACATCGAGCGAATGACCGGCTGCTAGGGTTGCTGGCTGGAAAAATCTGGAATTGGATCTGGCATTGATCAAGAATTGGGCGCGTCGTTTTGTAGCCCGAATCTAAATCAATCTAAAATGGTAATTTGAATTCAAGGCTCTCACTAGACTGTGTAATATTATAAAACACACAGAAGTGCTATCATATTGTGACTAGTTTAGTTCAAACGATGGGCAACCCTCCACTCCTTATATCAAAATCGATAAGTTCTCGTTTTTTCAAAACATCGACATTAATCTGGCAACCCTAGCCCCAACGATCTCGCGTTGCCGCTATAGAATATCAACAGAATTATTTCAAGTTTCGAACGAAAATGTTAAACGAAGCGGATCGAAGTGTGAATTAACATATTTTATTGTGTTTTTGCTTTGCAAAATAATCTTTAGCTGTCGGTGTAAATGTTTCCATTTACTTAGCACGTTTCGAGCGATTCCAATTTAATTTAAATTGTTTCTTTCTATAAGTAGACAGACATGTCTGTGTTTTTCCGGTTTAAAAAACAAGAAATCTTAAAGGTGTACATTGACGATTCAAATGATTTTCTCTTTTTTTAAGGAGATATACATATTTACTAATTTACTTTTTTACAAACTATTTGAAGAAAGGCCTAACTCCTATTTTATAAATATACTACTGTGATCAAACCAAACTTTCTTGGACAGCCGCAAATAAATTGAATAAGTACACAAATAGTGTGTAGCTGTCCATTGAAGACACTGCACCAATGAGTGAGATAATTTAAAAAGTATTTCCCATCCAAATGGATGAGAAAATTCTACCTAAATATTTTCGAAAAAATAAACTATTTTAAACTAAAATTAACTAAAAATATACAAAATTCTATATTAACAAATCACCTGTTATAGATAAAATATGTCATATACATACATGTTACTCTTATTATAACATTTTTGCGAGAAGTACACACCACTTTCGCTTATTTAAAGATTTGTATGAAAGTTTCATTTAATTAATTAAAGTTCTTTCTTGGCAGGTGCATGGAGTTTGCTAATTTTATTACTTATATCAAGTGTAACATTATACCTTAAACAATATACAAATGTTTAATTCTTCAACAAAAATAATTATTTGACTGGTATGTATTTAACTCAATTAAACGGATTGATACATACAGACTTAAGGTTCCGTAGCACTATACAATATTTAACTGCAAGAACCGCGGTTCTTGTTATGGCCCCAGATGCACTACGCATGAATAAATTTATCAATAAATTGGACAAATCACACGATACGTATTTTCTTATAACTTTTTCTTATATGGACATTATAATTATTAATTATCTGTGGTTTTACATCTCAGTCATAATTCAGCAACACCTTTGACAGTGTCGAGAGAAACACCAATAAAACACGTTTCTTGTCATTTTGTTTTTATTATTAGTTGTTATAGCGAGCGGCAATAGAGGAACACATGCTATGAAAAATTATTGGAATCTATATATTTTTCCTGCGACACGGATGGTCCCGGTTTGGTCAAGATAAAAAATGATCCTTAACAGATTTACCACGAATTCGAGAGTTTTTAGGCGGTCTATCCGTGATACTTGTATCAACCTTTACATTTATAATAACAGTTCAAACAGACGTACCGCAGAGGCTTTCCAATAGGGTTTTGTCGAGCTCCGTGGCGCAGCGGTCAACACGCCTGCCTGCAACACGGATGGTCCCGGGTACGATCCCCGGTCAGGTCAAGATGGCAAATGATCTTTTTCAGATTGACCTGGGTCTTGGATGTTTATCTATATAAGTATCTATTATAAAATATAGTATCGTTAAGTTAGTATCCCATAACACAAGTTTTGAACTTACTTTGGGGCTAGCTCAATCTGTGTGATTTGTCCGTATATATTAATTTTTATTTTTAGGGTTCCGTTGGCACCCTTTCAGTAGGGAACCCTAAAAATAGGGCATGTATCTAGGAAAGATGTTGATATGTTATTTTCCTTTTACATGGGCGAAGAATCTCACTCGAACAAGAAGTTATCTGGCGCAGGAATGTTGGCCATTTATGGCGTGTACAAGAGTTTTCTAACATAGTTTTTCTTGTAGTAAGAGATAGTTACTAACTGGGTATCAATGTCAGGCTGTACTAAGGTGTGTAATGCATAATCATGTCGGAACTCGCAATCATGGTGTCCAAAGCCGAAGTAATAAAAAAAAAACTTTCTGACTGCCGCGCTTTTGGCTGTCAATTGTCAAATCTTTTCACAATTTTTGTTCGGTTTATGAGTTCTTGTAAAAACAGTACGTAAATAAAAGTGTAAAAGTGCTTATAAGGTGGTTTTCTTGTTAAAAGCAGCAAAAACAATAGTTTTGAAGTGAAAGTTCTAAGTCGTGCGAGCAGTGCTTTGTACACATGGTTTGTCGAAACCATAGACAAACTCATCTCTTCGTGTTCTTGGATGTTTATCTATATAAAGTAGCTATTATATATGGTGGATTGACGGACGCGGGGGTTGTTATAAGTAAAACTCTGTTGTTGTAGGTTCGAAGATCAACTATTAACTACTTTATTATTTGATTAACTGAGCTTTTATACAGATCTTAAAGTAGGACATAATTCGTCATTATCTTGTTACCTGTGCTAGATAATTGTTCTATTTAAAAAGGTTAGTGGAATAATAATGAGGTCGTGTGTCGTCACACTACAATAAAATATAGAATCCGTTTTAGTTTAGTATCCTAAGACACAAGTTCACAATTTGTAGGGCTAGCTAAATTCTATGTGTAAAAATAGAAAAATATTTGAATTATTTGCATAAAATTTAATGAAATCAGTAGGGTAAAATCGGCCCAACCTTAGCCCTCACCGAAACTTTACGTAAAGTCATCAGGTCATCATCAGGTCTTTTTTAGTCTCCAATGAAGAAACACGACCCTCTCTGTCCTACCAGAGCCATAATATTAGCCAGAGAAGTCAGAGGGTTTGGCCTACAGTCTCCACGCTGGCGAGACGAGTTGGAGAGGTCTCTTTGATATTTATAAGCTTTGTATAGCTTGGGTCGAAACCTTACCATCGACAAATTCTAGGTGCTTCATTATTTGCAGAAGGTTATTGGTTTAACCTTCCGAAACGCCACGTGTTTAGGTCAATAGTTTGGTTAAAGTTAGTTAAAATTATATTTAACTAGCTGTTACCCGCGGCTTCGCCCGCGTAATATATAGCCTATGTCCTTCTCGGTACCCTAACCTATGTGTATGCAAAATTTCATGATGATCGGTTCAATAGATACGGTGTGAAAGCGTAACAAACAAATAAATAAACAAACAAACTCACTTTCGCATTTAAAATATTCGTTGGGATTGGGATAGTTGGGATTGGGATTAAGTACCCACTTCGTGAAAAACTTCAATTATACCAACTAATGTGATAACAAGTCGCCGGCTCGATCATTTTGCACCGCCATCTCCAATTAGTTCATAATTATGCCAAGTAGAAAAGGTTGCTGACCTAATTTAAAAGACTACCTTGTTAATCAGGAAAAACCAGATCTATTTAGTCTCTGATAAGGTTGATATTTGTTTGTAATCTCGGTAGCTTTCTCTTGCAATGTCGAACAAGTCTTGGGAATCGTAGAAGACACGATCAAGAATCGATTCGTATCTGTGATGTTGTTATGTTTTATTTTCAATACGTATCTGTTCAATTTGCTCGTTTGTACATATATACTATCACGTCTTTATCCCTTACTGGGTAGACAGAGCCCAAGGTGATGAGACCCAAAGCATCTTGGATCGGGCGTAAAGGTGGAAAGCAGAATTAAAATAGTGATGGGTTGCTAGCCGCATCGCCAATTGATGTGATTTCTTATATTTTTGCCCAATCCCTTCACCGGCTTTTACGGTCTGCGTGGGACGAAAATCAGCTGGTATATGTTTTTTCTGTTCTCCCAAACCAGCATGCCGTGTGGTTCCCGGCAAAGAAGAATAGGACCACTCCATATCTTCCCGTGGATGTCGTAAAAGGCGACTAAGGAAACTCAAGCTAAACAAAGCTTATAAACATCAAAGAGACCTCTCCAACCCGTCTGGCCAGCGTGGAGAGTGTAGGCCAAATCCTCTGACTGGTCTGGCAGTACACAGAGGGTCGTGCTCCTGCAGTGGAGACTAATAAAAACCTGATGATGATGATGATGAAACCAGCATGGAAGATTTTTCTATCTTCAATTTGCCCAGTAAAAACTAGACATCTAAAGAAAGTGCCAGTGCCATACTAAAATAACAGCTGATTGAGGTATGGCTCCGTGGCGCAGTGGTCAACACGCCAGCCTGCGACACGGAGGTCCCGGGTTCGATCCCCGGTCAGGTCAAGATGGAAAATGATCTTTTTCAGATTGACCTGGGTCTTGGATGTTTATCTATATAAGTATATATTATAAAATATAGTATCTCGTTGAGTTAGTATCCCACGACACAAGTTCACAACTTACTGTGGGGCTAGCTCAATTTGTGTGATATGTCCCTATATATTATTATTATTATATATGACGGTTCCATGAAATCGAGAAATCTTGTAAAAAATACTTAGATAATCAGAATAATATAAAATATAACAAAATAATTTGAATCTCCTTTGTAACGCGTCACAAGCAGGTTGACTTTAAACCTAGTATCTTGGAATCAGTTATAACGAGGACTCACGTACGAAGGGTTCTGTACCATTATTTAAAACGTACAACATTAAACTATCGAGCAAAAAACCGCAAAAAAATCATGTTTGTTGTATGGGGTCTTAAATATTAGTTTTATTCTTTTTTAGGGTTCCGTAGTAAACTAAGAACCCTTATAGTTTCGCCATGTCTGTCTGTCTGTCCGTCCGCGGTTTTACTCAGAGACTATCAGTACTAGAAAGCTGTAATTTGGTATGGGTATGTATAATGGCAAAAAAGTGGTAGAAAAAAATTAAGAAAATAATTTTTCTTAGGGTAGCTCCCATACAGGTAAAGAGGGAGTAATATTTTTTTTTTCTATACAAACCCATCGTGTTGGGTATTGTTAAATAGGTCTTTGAAATATTTTGTGAGGTTGAGAACACAATTTTTCGATTTAGAGATCCGTTTCCGCAAATTTTTGTTAGAGGTAAGTGTCTCCCGCCTCTATCTGCTAAACGGTTATATATGAATACATGAAAAAAATTACAGCAGTAGTATATATACTTAAGTTGAAAGGAAAATATCAGAGCTGAGTAATAAGTACAAACTAAAAAGTTATAGGCAACCAACTTATAAAATGTATTTGAAAATGTAAAATTTCATATAATTTTCATTGTTAGATGTTTTTGCCCGGAACCCTACTCTGCGCGTGGCCCGACACGCACTTGGCCGGTTTATTTTTGTATTTTTTGTAAAGCAGCAATAGAAATAAATACATAATTTGTGAAAATTTCAACTGTCTATCACAGCTCATGAGACGTGCAGTGAAGTCTCATGAATAGAGATACGTTTTTATCTTTTTGATACAAGTTTTTAGTTAGTGGGCGCTGGCCAGCAATAGTTTGCGTAAAGTAACTGGTGGCGGAAGCACACAAATTTATTTAACTCAAACTGCATTATAGAGGAGTTGCCCTAAGTGCGACTAAAATGTAGACTTGTGACGTCACCGTTTTAGCTATTCAACGCTAGGGGCGGTTACGTCAGTTGACGAATTTCACTTTGAAGATGCACGTGGCGCGATCGACGCGTGATTTAAAGATATGTTTAAATTTTTTTCTTCAATAGAATATGATATTATAATTGAAATGAAGTGGAGGAGAAAAAGGAAACAAGCTAAACAAAGCTATTAAACATCAAAGAGATGGAGACGTCTCTTCCGACCCTTCTTCAAAAGCACTGAAAAGTTCCAGATATTTTTATGTCACTCCAGATATTTTTATGCCACTCCGGTTAACCCAAGAGGGGACTGCACCCGGGGCGGCTTAAGATGTGCAAGCGCTAATAATGTTCTCAACTACTAGACCACCAGACTCCTTAACTAAGCCTCTTAAATACAACTACTCAAATAGTTGCATCTTTGTCGGCTACCTGTCAACAAGTTGTCAACTGCTCATGTTTCGGCGTGCCAAGAGCACATTAGAATAACAAATTGTTTGCAACTCACTCGCCCACAGAGCACGTAACAGCGATAATATTTAGACGCGGGATAATTAGACTCACTTTAAAGTTTAATCAACTGGTTATGTCAACTTTATCAAAGCACATTGGTCTTCTGGACGTATCGAGATAATAATTACTTAAGCTTATGAACAGAAAATTGAATCGATTATACAATATGTTAATGATATTCTACTCGAAGCTAAAAAGGGCGACTCAGCCCGACAATATAAATAACTTTTTATGTGGGAACAAAGCTAGGAACTCAACAAATCCCGACATATTCATACAAAAGTGTCCTGCCGCCTAGGCATGCGAAAATAAATTAAAATATCAAGTTCCCAGCATTGGTCCCATAGCAAACGTTGTTCATATTGATGGTTTGAGTCACCCCTTTAAGGGAATACTGAAGGTTATACACGCTGGATACCGTTTATCACAATGGGGGTAACAATACTTAAAGCAGATGAACAGCCTATGATATTGAATATTTATCCCCAGGAACCTACTACCTATACGAAAAAAAACTTCTAATAGGATCTCCCATGCAATAATGAGCAATGGGCATGTTGACTAAAATTTTTTTCATGTTGCTATGTAAAGACCTGCCAAAAATAAACACAATAGTGACAGAAATACATTTCTAAACAAAAAACTCTTTCAGTTATAAAAGTTTTAAAGACACATGTTTTTAGACGTAAATTTTTAGACGTGAAAACGTGCCGCTGAAATGCCTACATATTTGTGACGTCACAAGCTTGTATTTTGTATCGGTGGCGTGAGAACTTTGTTTGGTAGCTATACGAAATATTTCGTTTATGGTAATGGTTTCATAATAAAAGTTGCTATAAATTTTGCAGACTAAAATACAGTATAATTGTATTTAAAGATTTTCATACTTTAAAAAATGGTCCTATTCACCCAACTTTAAAGAAGCTTTAAGATCACTTAACGAATCGATATCAAATTAAAAGTGTTCTTTATAGTGTTTTTAGATAGAAATTAGTCTCATTAGAAGCAAATTTTATATAATCTTAACTTTAGGCAACTACCGTATTAAGAAAGTAATTTTTTTTTGTATTTTTGATGGCTTAGTATCGGATTTTTGCTAATGTAGCCACTGGAAGCTCCTGTAAGAAGCAACTCGTCTACAATTCTACTAGTCTAATGTTGTAATTTTAATCATATGAGTTTATTTTATTTAATTATTTTGCTTGTTTATTTGTGTTAAAATTTATATAACTTTTGGTAATTTGCATACCATAATTCCGAATTTTCGCATGCCAGCTTCTGGTGAAAAGTGCTTGTGCTTTTATTATATAACGACCTTTTTGTAAAACTTTTCTTGCAAATAAACTGATTATTATTATTATAAAATAAATTTATCTTTAAGTCCCCTGGGCAAAGTTGTCGTGAGCTGATCATGCCCCATGAGTATTTTTACCCCCATTTCGTTAAACGTAGAAATGTGGCCAGAAATCTGGGGCTAAAAGCTTTGGGAGATAACTGCGTAGTGTCGGTGGTCGGTAGATAGCGCTAATGAACCCATGTAACCGTCACCGTAGCGCTTTGAAAGATGGCTGCCGTTACAGAAAATCAAGAACCAGGTAACCCAACGACACTATTTGTGTATTTTTTTTACTAATTCCATATCCTCCTTTTCCATATGAAAGCATTTTTCTGAATGCATTCTCAGTTATGATGAATTACAGTCAGCAGAATACGAATATTAAGACAGTATAATTTATTTATTAGTATTATATAGTATTACGCCAACCTCCCTTTGAATAGCTCTACATGTGAAAATGAAGAATGTGCCTCTAAACGGGTTGATGGGATGGTTAAGAGAAAAAATTGTAAGATAATTGTACCGAACCCTTCGTGCGGGAGTCCAACTCGCACTTAGCCGATTTTAAAATTGATGCTCTATTTTAATAGTTTTTGAGTACCTACTGCATTTCCAATACGTATAGATGCCGGAAATGAACTTAAACAACTGCATCACAGTTTCATTCTATCGCGGTTGTTTACGAATCAAATAAATTTGTTATTTTGGTAGAAATAAAACTCGTTAATCTTGTATTAGACTAGGTTAATACCGACATGTTTAATACCGAAGCGCGTTATCCATAAATCAAGTTGACTGATCTCCTTCGATTAATTTATAGTGATTAGACGATAGTTATCTAGCCCACAAGTGGGGCGCACGTCACGGCCTAGTGGTCCTAAGTACCATTCCTGTGCCATTCCACTTCTAAAGCCTTAATACGTGACAAGCTTGATAAACTGACAACGCAGTACCACTTTATAACGACTTTAAAAAGATCAGTTACAATCAGGTATGAAAGTACTCAATTGTCAATGAAGGTACTTGGTAGTCTTTTAAGTTTTAACTCAAAAAGAGGGACGATATAAAAATCTCTTCATTGATACAACATGTTAATTAAATTGAAAGCAAAAAAATAATGCTTAAAGGGCAGCCCGTCAAAATAAACAACTTTTACTAAATTATAATAGTGTAAATTAGACAGTGGAAATAACAATGAAACAGACAAACGTACATACATAGATACATACATACGTGCGTGTGTCTTCACCATTTTCGAAGGAATAAATGATTTCTGATTCTGATTCTGAAAAAGGTAATAAATATACAGCTACCTCGTTGATTTTGAGTTCATATGATGGGATTCATGCTTGTAATTTTTTTACTGGATATGTAACATGGATGCCCATAATATTTCTTAAATGAACATATTTTTGTTACAGGTAAATATGCGGTTTCCTAATGATGTTCAACTTGCTGGTAAAGTATTTTTTGTAAATATACACTTTGTAGGTGGCTGGATATTTTAGATGTATTGTTCTACTTGGCGAGTCGAAATGGTTTCATTCAATTAGATTTGATACCTGTTGACTAGTATTTGGCTACGCTTATTGCCGTTGGCCGCATTGAGATCCTGTACTGAGCAAGTAGTGGGGCAATTAGGGCACGACACAGGAGGTGAGGCATGGACTGTTTGGCACCGCAGTCACACAAATCGTTATTACAGAAACTTCACCTAACTCTGTTTTCTCGATATCTCCTGCACTGCACTCCGCTTTGGAAGCGGCCTAAACTTAACCATAAGTAATTATTGACGTCAACAAAAAATTTTTGTTGTAAAAGTTGTAAACACAAATATGACAATTAATAAGTGTTCAACGAAACCTATATTAAATAAACGATTGAATCTTGAATCTTGTTCTCCCAACAACACCTCGCACAATGGATACAAGCTTATCAGCAGGAATATGTGATGGACTGAGTGAGTACTTTTTGTTCCAAAGTAAGAGCTTGATTTTTGGGGATATATGTTGGGATCTATTCCCGAATTGCCTTACTAAATCTATTTCGTTTCTTAAAGTGCAATGTTGGCGAAATGCCGCCGGACCAGTTGTAACATAGAGATGTACCATTAATGGTACAACTGGCACGGATTTATCCCATTAGTACCATTGAAAAAAAATACAAGTGTGACACCCGTGTTGTCGAGACAGCACCTAGCTCATCAAAAGATCTCCAGACATTAGGGTTTGGTTGGATTTTTCCATCTGTATGGTACAAGTTGCATAGCTTCTTACCAATATGTCCTTAAAAAACTAATATTAAAAACAATTGGTATACCACTTTTACAGTGTCATTAATATTTTATTCCTGCCAAATTTTAGCTAAACTAACGTATATAATCTCTGACCTAAACTAAAGACAGACAGACCGACATGGTGAAATTATAAAGGTTCTTTATTTAATGAATGATATTATTATTATATGAATTCTTTATTTCTGTTCTACCATTAAAGAACGCGCGCGCCTGATGGACTGTTAAGTCGATTTCACACAGGAATACCTGCGGGTAAACGCTAGTAATATAAGTACATTTAAACAGCGCACAATTTTAATGCTCATCAACATTAAGTAAAACTGCCCCTGACTAACAAGTTCTAATAACTGTCGATTCAGTCCTCTTACCTAATATACTTTAGATATTACCTAATATACCTAAGTAAAAGTGACTGAAAAAAGCTAAAGAATCATGGCTATAGGCGATGCGGCTAGCAACCCATCTTTATTTAGATTCCGTTACCCATTTTAGGCCTTTACCCAACCTACCTAGGACTTAGCTTAAGATATATTACAAAGATAATTAGAAGTAAGAAATTTTAGTATATTCAGTAAAACAAGTTAGTAAATGAAAATGTAGCGTGGTCAAATAAAGGCGTTTTTTTTATTATTTTTTTATTTACCCATTTTCACGCCCACCACTATGCTACTTGGCTTTAGGTCTAGAGACCTGGGATCTGTATACCACGCGAGGGAAAAAGATGTGACAGTATGTATATATGTACCTATGTATGTTAAGTATATTTTGTAAAGTAAGTTTATTAGGAATCGGTACCCAAAAGGTATACCCTATTACTATTATTATTTTAGTACGCATTTATGAGTAGTGGTTTAATATAAATTAAATGTTTATAGGTATAATTTACACTTAACAAAACGAAAAATATACATTATAATAAAGACTATAAACTAAACTTAAACTATAGTAAATAATATATAAATAAATTATATTGTGTATTATACATATATAAATGTATTTTATGTTATAAGATGTAGGCTAGATTGTGTATATTTTAAAAATTGTACAAGATTCTACCCCTTTATTGAGTAAATATGCTCTCAACTCAATTACTGGTTGGTTGATTGGAATGAACCATCTTGGGATAAGTCCACCAGTGTATATTTACTCTTTCGTGCCTGTATTTTCGTATATATTTTTTTTTAATATAGTAAAACTATCACAAACAAACAAACACTGCCCGTCTGTCCAACTGTTACAGGGTACACTATATCTTCGTATGTATTCGTATATATATGATATCGTAGTAGGTAGGGATGTGAAATGATAACACTGTTTTTAAGAAAAATCGCCGGCAAAACTAATAGGGTTTCTTATATATACGAAAGTGTTAAGCCAGCCAGGGAATGAAAAAAGAAACCAGATTTGATCCCAAAGGCAACCTCTTGAATCTTACCTTCAAGGCTATGTTAAATATAAAAATATACGGACAAATCACACAGATTGAGCTAGCCCCAAAGTAAGTTCTTAAGTAAGACTTGTGTTATGGGATACTAAATCAACGATACTATATTTTATAACAAATACACATATAGATAAACATCCACGACCCAGGTCAATCTGAAAAAGATCGTTTTCCATCTTGACCTGACCGGGGTCGAACTCGGGACCATCCGTGTCACAGGCCTGTGAGTTGTTGTGATACCTCTATATTTTAAAATGTGATAAAAATTATATTTCCTGTATCGCATAATCAGTTGCAAATATCACAGCTTGCTTAATTTTAGACTTTATTGCTCAGGGAATAGATACCTACTTCTGAATCAAAACAACCAGCGTAGTTTGTCTGTGACTGTACATACGTGTACAATAATTAAATAGCAAATGGGCATAAAAATGTCACACAGATCTATAAATAATTACTTACAGGATATTACAGTACGAAACGTCGCGTTTTATTAAATCGTTCTGTTAAAAGATAGTAAAATACTATAGATCAAGGTCCTAGGCATGCTCACCCTACGTCATTTTAGAAAAGCTGTAATTTTTAATTAGTTTAGATACCGTGACTTTGCATGATTCTGTAGATTCGGGATCCTAAATGTATAACATACAAATCCTTCTACAACAATGTTAGCAGCGCTGCAGAAGACTAAGGATGAATTTTCTTACATCCATAAATCACAAGTGCTTACAATATACAATGATAAATGTGAAAGTGAGTTTGTTTGTTTGTGGATTGGTTTATTTGTTTACTATAGTTGTTCAATTTTTACGCTTTAACGCCATCACTACTGCAATGATGTCATGAAACAAAATGTATACACGTTTTCTGGAGTAAAGAAAAGAAACGCCGCGGGAAAAATACTTTTTCCGAAGGATTAATAATAATATATAGATAATGATGTAAATTTTTATCGTGTCTATCCTTTTCATAGGTGCATATCTAGTTTCCATGATCTTGCCAGAGGGCTAGAAATATTTGAAAATAGCCTTGTACTGACGTCGGCTGTGGCACTTTTTAAAAATTTATGGACCCTTCTCTTATCTGCACATGCAGGTCACTAGTACTGAATTCAGAATTGATTATTGAAGACGGTCTCGACAACATAGATGAAACCAACTTTTCTAAAATGACGTAGACTAGGCAGACCTGGGATCTTCAGCTATTAATAATTCTAACGGTTCCTAGACAGAGGTTCAAGTAACTTGAGCCTTAAAGGGTCTGAGGAAGAAAGCTGCGAGAACGATTTGTTCATGTCTCAAGCAGTCACGGAAAATGGGGATCACGATTCTTGTTCTGGCTTTATGTCAGATAATATTGAACAAACCCTTGTAGAACAAATTCCTTGAAAGCAATCGTCATTAACTGTCAAGTGGTCGTATTGTTATCCTGTTAATCTATTATTTTTATTTGTTTAAAATCTCTTGCATAATGCAATGTGAAAATTTACCCTCTGTACACTCGTCTTCTTCACGTTTCGCCGTAACATATCCTTAAAGGGAGACTTAGCCCATCAATATGATCCATTTTTCCTATGGGATTAATGCTGGGAACTCAAAAACAAATTTGTCATTGTCATGCAAAAGTTTTTGCCTTCGGGGCAAGTAGTATGGTAAAGAAAAGAAAACCGGCCAAGTGCGTGTCGAGCCACGCGCAGTATAGCGGGTTCCGTAGTTGCGAATGACAACTTTGAGTTCACACTGTTCACACTCGCACCTCACAGTTTAACGACTAAAAACATCTAACAATGAAAATTGTATAAAATTTTACATTTTCGAGTACATTTTTTAAGTTGGTTGCCTATAACTTGATGGTTATCCTTTCAACTTCAGTATATATACTACTGCTGTAATTTTTTTCACGTATCCGTATATAACCGTTTAGCAGATAGAGGGACCTCTAACAAAAATTTGCATTTTAAAACCAAATATTTCGGAAACGTTCCTTTAATTCAAAAAATGGTGTTCTCAACCTTACAATATTTCTTAAAGACCTATTTAACAATACCCAACACAATGGGTTTGTATAGAAAAAATAATATTACTCCCTCTATACTTGTATGGGAGCTACCCTAAAATATTTTTTTTTTAAATTTTTTCTGCCATTTTTTTGGCATGATTAATATACATACCTAATATAAATACTAAATTACAGCTTTCTAGTACTTATAGTCTCTGAGTAAAACCGCGGACGGACAGACAGACAGGCGGACAGACAGACAAATAGAAAGACAGACATGGCGAAACTATTAGAGTTCCAAGTTTACTACGGAACACTAAAAAACGAGTTCCCAGCTTGACTTACATTTCTTATGATACAATTACGTTTTACCTATATTATTATATACTACATATTATATTCCATAAATTCTAATTGTTAATTTCATCATCGATTTATGTCATCGCATCGTGAGTGATTATATGCTCTTTGGATGTCCTCAGCCAAAACACATATAATCAATACCAATGAAGTGTGAATGAGACGAAGAATTATTTTTTTAAATCTATGATCAATACATTCTGCAGCTTCTTCTTAATCTTGTCATGTCGCTGGCTCGAAATTCACCAAAAAAAATAAGGTTTTAGTTCAAAACGTCCGGTAAATCGTTAAAGTACAGTACGAATGATAACGGACCCAGTGTACTTCCTTGTGGCACCCCGACTTTATTGGGTTTCATTAAAGATTTAAAAGGTTTTTGATCATTACTGTCATTATTTTACATTTCATATATGGTGTTCTATTACTTAAATGGCTTTCTATTAATTTATTTGCTATGCCTCTTCGCTAAAGCCATTACATTTAGCGAGAAGTTTGTTTTGTGCTATGAAATCGAAGGCTTACTCATGTTTAAGAGGATTAATGGCAATGGGAAACATTAATGCATTGAAGATATGAAGATATTTTGTCAATCAGATGAAAAGCTGCCAATGACGAGGATTTTCCTTTTTGGTATCTATTTTATCATGGTTTAATTACTTGTTTAGTAAGGTTTTTGTTGAGAACTTTGCTCTTTCGAATATTTTTCATAACTGTAGCTGGTAGCTATTGACCGCGTTTTTAACATTGTTTTTTATAACAGAGGTTTCACTTTATAATATCGTTTATTAGAATACTATCTTGAATAAGGGGTTAAAAAAGTGTGGATTATTTACGCAGCTTATTATGCCTATGTCTTAGAATTCTTAAATTATATAAAAGACTCTATTAGCATTATTAAAATATGTAACAACGGGTTACTCACGTAAATAGTCAGCTACTGGCCGACATGTACACAGTAGCTGACTATTTACGTGAGTAACTCGTTGTTACATATTTTAATAATGTCTATATCTCACGTTAGTTTTAATCAAAAAAGACTCTATTAGCCTATAAGCGTAAAAAAAATTGTGTCCAACCCAAATACATAGCCTAAGCACATAGCTAACGATTGACGGTAAGAGTTCTTCTTCTTCTGCTGTTTTATATTATGGCTTCCACCGAAATTTCAGTGATTCTGCCAATGTCCAGTATAATGAGATACTAAGTATCGGTGTTGTTCGGTAAAGTTTTTCCAAGTAGCATCAAAGATGGCGTATGTTCTTTGACGCCTCGTGGCAGCTTGGGGCGGCAAATCTATACGAATCCATTTATCAGTCCACTTTAACTATTTCACAAATTGTTCATGAGCACGAGCATTTATAACACCAAACTACACCAATTTCATATTATAAAGTCCACTAAAATCAATTTGCAAAATTGTCTAAGGCAAACTTCAACTGTACTCCTTGACTTCCCACCACAAAACTCCCGGCAAGAGTTGACATGATGCATGTGCTAACACAAAGCTGTCACGAACACGAGCATCAAAAAATAGGTGAGTTTTTAATCATTGTAATAAAGGCATTAAGGAGTAAAGACAGTATATAGTCAACAGGCTCTATCATTTATCATCACATATATCCCATTGAAAATGGTTATTTTTCTATGTCTCTAAAATTTTTATATAATATATACTTTCATTCTTACAGCAATCACTTGCTGTATTGCAATTAAATAAAATAATTTATTCAAAATATGTCAATATGGCTAGAATGTCAATAATCAACTTTTATTCAAAGGGCTATCGCTAGTATAATATACTCGTAATATGTTCCCGCATAGTTGTAGCCAAGCTACGAGTATTTAAAAGCTCAAGCGCAAGTCGAACGGGACCGAACCCAACCCCGGGGCAGTCGTGGCCTGTCCCGACAAAGATCTCAGCCATTGTGTGCCAAGCACACGATAACGTTCCATTTTACTGCTAAAACCAGAACTTTTATGAAATTACAATGTAAAAATACATTTTCAATTATCCCGAACGGGTTATTAAAGAGCCTACGAAGACATTGCAGTTAAAACTGGTTTGGGGACGTCTCCGTAATCTATGAGTTGATTATTTATGAGGATAAAAAACATACTTTGTTTGGTTTTTAGGGATCCATGCCCAAATAGGCTAATGGAATCTAATTACTACACTTCTTCAATCCATCATAGGCTGTATGTTTTGATCCGTAAAGTCTTGAAATTCACCGAATGTGTTATTTTATTGATGTCATTACAGAAAAAAGAACATAATAGGGGTTAGTAAAAAAAGTCAAGCAATGTAGAAGCTGGGAGCAGACCGCTTCTAACCAGTTGTATTAGAAATACTCGGGGGAGGCGTATGTCCAGAAGTGGACTTCTTGCGGCTAAGAACATATGTGTTGGCCACACCGAAATGTAGCTGTCAGTGCTGCCACAACAACTCCTTTTTGTATATGTCAGTGACTGGTGTCAATCAATGATGCATAATCCTAAATATATCCTAGGTTTTTTGGTGGGAAGTCAAGGGGTTCAGCTGTCGTTTGCCTTATACAATTTTGCAAATTGATTTAAGTGGACTTTATAATATGAAATTGGTGTAGTTTGGTGTTATAAATGCTCGTGCTCGAGAACAATTTGTGAAATAGTTAAAGTAGACTATTAAATGGACTCGTATAGATTTGTCGCCAAAATCTCCCACGAGGCTGCCAAAGAACATACGCTATCTTTGATGCCACATACCGTACAACACCGATACTTAGTATCTCATTATACTGGACATTGGCAGAATCACTGAAATCTCGGTGGAAGCCATAATTAAAAAGAAGAAAGAAAGAAATATATCCTAAAATAAAATCCGTCCGAGAAAGAATAGTTAATGATGGTTCCGTACAAAAAAAAAACATTGGTCATAGTATAGGACTAAGTACAGAAGTCACACACACAGTTTTAAATGTCAATGGTACTTAATAAGGTTTAGCCAAGAAGAAGAATTAGGTTTATATTTTGATTTTCTTGCGGGTGTGCAAAATATATAGGCTTTGACAGCCGTATTTTTTTTATGGTGTTAATTTTGAGTTTCTTATGGGTCTGCAATATTGAATATTTTGAAAAACCTTTATTACTTCAAAAAGGACAAAGCAACAAACAGGCGGACAATAAAAGGATCGTATAAAAGTTTATTTTTTTCTTTAATCCGGATACCGTAATTTGTAATGACATCACAAAACAAATTATATGTTTGTCGTCTTTTATATCTTAAGTGTCACGTCATTAAAAAGGAGCGGTAAGTAACTGCAAATATTAGTTTTGTGATTTTTAGGGTTCCGTACAAAAGTTGAAAAACGGAACCCTTATAGGATCACTCGAGCGTCTGTCTGTCCGTCCGTCCGTCTGTCACAGCCGATTTTCTCCGAATCTACTGAACCAAATTAGATGAAATTTGGTAAGATAGTGTAATCCTATGACCCAAACACGGATGTGCAAAGTAAATAAAGATTTCTTATAAATAAGGGGGCTAATAATAAATAATTTAATAATAATCATTTTGAGGGGCCCAATTACAAAATTTTAAAAGAAAGTTTTGCAAACCTTACTGTGTCATATATCAAATGAAAGGGCTCATTATGAGGATCTCAAAAATATTTTTTTTTGTTCGGGTAAAATCAATACTTTTGATTTTATTCACGAAAGAAGGCAAAAATTGACCATTCCCCTCATCCCCCTGATCTCCGAAACTACTGGGCCAAAAAATTTTGAAAAAATTACAAAATAAAGTTCATTCCTTGAAGATTACAGGAAAAATAATAAGAATTCTATCACTTGAAAATTAAGTGGTAAACTCACAATAATAAGTTCATCTAGGGAAATAGTTCACTAAAACACCACTAGATGGCGCTAGTCAATTGAATAAAACATTTTTTGCACATTGTGTGTGTGTTCACGAAGCATATTGTACGGAACCCTCATTGCGCGAGTTTGACTCACACTTGACCGGTTTTTTTATTTCCCTTTCGCTTTATTGTTACTTCATGTTCTGTTCATTTCTTTTAGTTTGTTATTTTAGTTTTAGTTACAATTAGTATGGTACCGAATGATCCCGGGTTCAATCCCCGGTCAGGTCATGATGCTTATCAATTTAAGTATTTGTAATAAAATATGGTATCGTTGAGTTACTGTATCCCATATCACAAGTCTTAAACTTGGCTAGCTCAATTTGTGCGATTTGTCCGTGTATATCATGATGATGATGATGATGATGTCCGTATATATTTATTTATTTAAAAGGTAGCCGTTAATGACTATCCTATTAACACACAACTCAAACCAATTAACGTATTGTGCTTAAAGCCGCGCAAATAGTTACATGACGTACTTAGGCATTCATTAAGAAAGGATATAAATAATAATAATAATAAATATATAATGACAAATCACACAGATTGAGCTAGCCCCAAGTAAGTTCTTAAGAAAGACTTGTGTTATGGGATACTAACTCAACGATACTATATTTTTATAACAAATACATATATAGATAAACATCCAAGACCCAGGTCAATCTGAAAAAGATCGTTTTCCATTATGACCTGACCGGGGATCGAACCCGGGACCATCCGTGTCGCAGGCAGGCGTGATGACCGCTGCGCCACGGAGCTTTCCATAGGGGGTCCAAATTTTGTGTTCAACGCGAGTGAAGCCGCAAGCAAAAGCTAGTCTTCGATAATTTGACTGCAAACGGATATTTTCATACACTAATGGCTTTGTCTAGTCGCGATAGATAACGTTTTTATACATTGATATATGGCCCGAACATCCATTAGCAAATGTCCAAAATGTCAATGACCTGGGCTTTTGCTAGTATGATCTTGTTGTTGTATTAAGAGTTATTAGTATGATAAGTAAAGAGTTTTAGTTTGTTTGCTTAAGGCCCCACACTAGGCACACTAGCGACGCCAATAATTTTATTCCTAATACTTTACAAACAGAAAAAAATTAAAGAAAGCCTTAGTAAATAACCTGAAGTATTTTTGGAATCATGTTTTAATAATAAGAGAATCAGTCATTAAGAGAATTACTGATAACCGCCTAAAACGGCCGTTTTTGGTGGTAATCAGTAATTCTATAGGAAGGCTTCAATAATACTAAGGCTTAAATGATTTACATTCTTGAATTTCTATTTATTTATAAAGTATTAGGAATAAAATTATTGGCGTCGCTAGTGTGCCTAGTGTGGGCCCTTAACTTATCGAATCTTGATGATTTTCTTTTGTAGGTCCACAAACTTAAATTTTTCAACATTAGGCGCGACACAGACTAAAGATAGTGGCGGACAAAAAGTTCGCGGCGCGCTCTTATTAGTTTTACAAGAAAGTTGCATTTTGTTCGTTCAATACCTCATGTCGCCTGGTGGACATAATTGGGCCAAATAATAATAATAATATAATATTTATTTATCTCCACACATAGTTGACATAAATCTATAAAACACAAAACATTTGGTAGATGGAGCAAAATGAATGAAAATAAATCATGTACCTCTAGTTCCTACACTAGGCAGTGCCTGTATTGTAGGCAACTAGTTTAAGACCTGAAATCAATTATTGTTAAATACAAAGAGAAAAAAAAAATTAAAACTATTTTACAAAAAAAAAAAGAGGAAACAAAAGGAAAGTTGCTTGTGGTATGGAGAGTGTTTGTGAAATAAGTGTGTGTGTGTGTGTGTGTGTGTATGTATGTTTCGGTGTGTGATGAGTGAATGTATGTCTAACATTTCATGGCAAACTAGGAGTGTAATAATTATTGGACCCCTTTAAGAATTAATTCAATGTCAGTGTAGTCTAATGTATTGAGCCAGATTGTAATCTTTTCCTTTAATTCTCTAGTGGTGCAATTTTTAATAAGACACTTTAAATGCAACGTAAGTACTAATAAGATAATAGCGCGGAATTTTTGTCCATCACTGTCCTTCGTCTGCGTCACGTCTTGTTACGATTTTCATTATATTAGCATAGATAGATTATTATAATTCTTCAGGAATACTTGCCTCATCCGGAGGCACGGTGTCTGGCAAACGCTCTGGCTAGCTAAGTTTTAAAAACACACCGATATATGGCAAAAGGTTCACTGCTTGTTATCCAGACTAATCATAATGTGTTAAAGCGTAAAAAAGTTATGTTTTCTCGATTGTTACACATTTAAATTAAATAATTTTAATACGGCTTTTATCGCGTTTATTACATTATTTATACATTTTATGTTTCACATAAATGCGTATTATGTAATGTAAACTTTTTTACGCATTTAAATAAAATTATTTTAATACGGTTTTTATCGCGTTTATTACATTATTTATACACCTAACGTTCGAGCACTTTACAGTGTTCGTGGTCGCAGGTAGCAGTGGTCTACCTGCGAGGTGGCAGTGGTCTACCTGCCACCACAAACACTGTAAAGTGCTCAAAACGTTAGGTGTATAAATAATGTAATAAACGCGATAAAAACCGTATTAAAATAATTTTATTTCAATGCGTAAAAAAGTTTACATTACATAATACGCATTTATGTGAAACATAAAAAATATGCAATCTCAACAAATTAGTGACCCTCACTCCAAAACTACTAAAAGAAACTAAGTATAAATATTTATAACCCGCTCGCTAGCTCCATCAATTATACAATAATGCAATCCAACTCCGTATCAGCAAGATAAAATAGATAGATACTTGTATATGCTATTTGTAAAAAGAGCTAAACTAAACACGATAGCAACAATGGCATGCCGAACATGGAAAAAGTCGTGACCGAATCGCGGCCGGGTCAGGTTGGTCGGTTGGTCGCTCCGGGCGTAAATAATACCGATGTCCGATCTTAATTATCGGCCAATCGTTAGTATGAGCGACGCCGACGGGCTAGCCGAAATTGGCGAGTCGCTTGCGACATTGCTGGTGCTGTAGGGTTGCCGCTTTAGACCTAGTAGTAATATGGACCTCTGTGGTCCATATAAAATAAAAAAGTAATATGCTCTCCTAGGTACATTATACAGCGTGCAATAATAGCTACTATACAGCGTGTAACTTGATTCTCGACATACCCTTAAAAGGGGTGACTCGCAGCCCGTCAATATGAACAAATTTACCTATGGGTTCAATGCTGGGAACACTTAAAAAATTCGTCATTTTCATACAAATATGACCGGTTGGAAGCGGCCTGCATCCAGCGTCTTCCTGCGACCTTTATTAGGTCGTCCGACCACCTGGTCGGAAATCCTTGGGGGAGGCCTAAGTCCAGCAGTGGACTTCTTGCGGCTGAAATGATGATGATGATGATGATACAAATATGTCCAGCTGGGCAATAAGTATGCAAAAGACAAAAACTTTTGGAGCTACCTGGATAGGAAAAGGTCAGGGTCAGGTTGGTCGCACCGGGGGTAAATAATACCGATGTCCGATCTTAATTATCGGCCAATCGTTTGTATGAGCGACGCCGAAGACTAGCCGAAATTGGCGAGTCGCTTGCGACATTGCTGCGTTGCTGTAGGGTTGCCGCTTTAGACCTAGGAATAATATGAACCCATGGTCCATAAAAAAGAAGTAATATGGACTCTTAGGTACATTATACAGCGTGAAATAATAACCACTATACATCGTGCAAATTGACCCTTGACTTATCTTTAAAAGGGTGCCTAAATTAGCCCGTTAATATGAACAACTCTTCGTATGAGCTTAATGCTTGGACACCGAAAAAAATTCGACATTTTCATACAAAAGTGTTCAACTGGGCAGTTAGCGTACGAAAGTGAAAAAAATTCAAGCTACCAGCATTGGTCCTATAGGAAAAGGGTCAGGGTCAGGTTGGTGGCTCAAGGCGTAGATAAAACCGATGTCGTTTTCCATACAAATGTGTTCCTCTATTTTCTCGCTGAAAACTGCTTCTAGAGGCATAATTCTTTTTTCATAAAATCTAGTACGAAAATAAGTATGGCCCTATGTTTATTTTTTTTCTAAAAATTCTAGAGGCATAATTCTTTTTTCATAAAATCTAGTACGAAAATAAGTATGGCCCTATGTTTATTTTTTTTCTAAAAAACTGTTTAATTTTTTTTGGAAACAGTTTTTTAGAAAAAAATACGCCGCTGCTCGGCCAATCGTTAGTATGAGCGACGCCACAGTGTGGTCCCGGGTTCGAGCCCTGGCTGAAATTCGATATTTTTTATATTTGCCTGGGTCTTGGATGTTTATCTATATAAATGCAACCTATTACATTTTGCATTTAACTCTACTCCCCGTAGTTAATACGCTATTTTCTGAGTTTAAATATCGGTATTTCAAATGGTAAAAAAATACTACCTCCTTCGGTGTTCAGGCAATATCAGTTAAATACCTAGGTCGCAACCCTAGATCAGTTCATCATAATCGCACTGTTACCTCGCCCACCAATCGATCCATCTGCGATCGCTCTGGCAATACACCATTATAAGTCCTTTGTTGCCTTTTCTATTATTTTCGTTGCGATGAGTAGTGCTTTTGGGATCTATTGATCGAAGATGTTTTAATATTTATATACGTTGTGTTTGGCGAGCGGATACGATAGAACCGCAAGGTTGATCCCCTATTAATCAGGTGGGCCGTATGCCTGTTTGCTCACATAGTTGTATAAAAAGAAGCTTGGTATAAAATCCGAATAAAGGTCGAAATTCAACCACCTGCTTATTCGATTTTTTTCCGTGTAGTTGCCTAAAGGCATCTGACATAGCTTAACGACTGCCTTCGAAACGAGACAAATCACACACATTAAGCCAACCCAGTAAATATTGAACATGTATCGCAGGATACTAGCTCAACGATACTAGGTATAGCTATCCAAAATAGCTTCCTGAACTATATTTTTTAATTCTTACTTATTAATATAAATATCTAAGACCCAGGCCAATCTGAAAAAGATCGTCTTCCATCATGACCTGCAGGCCGATTTGCTAACTCAGTGTACAACGATTTGATTGTCACTTTATCATCCATTACGGTTTTCATATCATAAATAAAAATAGTCATTTATACCGAAGCCGTAATGAATATTGAAGTTAACATGAAAATGATGTACACCGTAGTTGCCAAAAGTTAGCAAATAGGCTTGCTGGCCGTGGATCGAACGCAGGACACCTCGTATCACAATCTGGCGTACATACCACTGCGCCGCGGAGTCGTAATCAGGTCTTTTTTTTTAGTCTCCACTGCAGGAGCATGACCTCTGTACTACCAGAGCCATATATTAGCCAGAGCAGTCAGAGGATTTGGCCTACACTCTCCACGCTGGCCAGACGGGTTGGAAAGGTCTCTTGATGATTAGTTGGCGCCGCGGAGTAAGATTGGTAAAATAAAATAAAAAAAAATAAAAAAATACGTTTATTGTCGGTTTCTACATTATGTTTACAGTAATAGTACCTAAGACTAGCTTACTAATACGTACTACCATTTAGTTTTGAACAAACCAAAGTTCATCCATAATTAGCTGCCCACCATCGAACTAGGAATAAACCTGTATCTCGAGTGGTGGGGAAAAAATAATTTTACAAATAAAATATGTTCAGATCAAAAACCTTAACTAGGTCTCAATCTCAGAACGTTTAGACTGCTGTTATTCGATTTTTCCGAAAATATGCAAGATGTGTAGTTATTACGTAATTATACTATCGATCAGGCAATAATACCGGATAGTGCCCTCGGGAGGCAAATTTAGGAGAAATTGTGGGCCTTGCGTGCCTTCCCGCGAGCTGTTATCCTTGCATGCATACTAATAATGTATATTATTTAGCGGGGAATCATATAGCACGCGGATCGGATCGGATACAAGCGGGGTACACTTATGGAGATATAAATTTGAGTAAGATTTTTACAAAACCGTTTTAAAGAAATTCTTGTTTATTTGTATAGAAAACGAGCGAGCAAAGCGGGTAAGGATTTCAAGACGAGTGTTTTTTTTTTAATATAAATAAACAGATATTGCAGTACTGTACTATAAATAACAGATATTGCAATTACTGTAATCAAAAAATCGGCCAAGTGCGAGTCGGTTTCGCGTACTAAGGGTTCCGTACCATATCGAGCAAAAAGGCATAATTTCACATTTGTTGCATAGGAGTCCCCCTAGATTTGTTTTTAGTTTCTCTAGTTCGTTTTAAGCTCTCGTTTATACTAAAAGCGGGACATTAAAACGAACGAGAGCCTAGACTAACGTTGGTAAAAGGGTTTCCTTTGGGTACGGAACCCTGAAAATGATTTTTGATATATAAACGACAGTCTTTGGAAGTCTTTGATAAACAGCATTTTTGTTTTTGCACATGCACTTGAGGCCTGATATGCCGTGACAATCTCAACTCCCATCTACCTCTGGGCATGCATGAACTCAATGTGACCTGAAATTCCCGATATTTTTGGTAAACACTGAGTTAAGTGTTGCTATAAACGATGCAAATTGCGTCGCCTTATCGCTATACTTCATCCGAGGTACTTTTATTGGGTTTGACGTAAAATGTACATTTCAAAAGAATTCGACATAAAATCAACTTAGGAAACATAAGCAATACAAAGCTTGTAAACATCAAAGAGACCTCTCCAACTCGTCTAGCCAGTGTGAAGACTGTTGGCCTCTGACTGTTCTCGCTAAAATAAGGCTCTGGTAGTACAGAGAGGGTCGTGTTCCTGCAGTGGAGACTAAGGAGGACGTAATCATGGTGGTGACATAATTTTTATTAAATTTAAAAATACGTCATAATGGCAGACGTCGGCGTCTCTGACATTGAGTGATATAGTTACAAATAGATAAGAATTCGAAAGAGTTTGTGGTGGGAAGTCAAGGGGTGCAGTTGGGGTCTACCTTGGACGATTTTGCAAATTGATTTTGGTGGACTTTATAATATGAAATTGGTGTAGTTTGATGTTATAAATGCTCGTGCTCATGGAACAATTTGTGAAATAGTTAAAGTGGACTGTTATATGGACTCGTATAGACTTGTCACCATAACCTCCCGACCACGAGGCATCAAAGAACAAACGCCATCTTTGATGCTACTTGTTACAACTTTACCATACAACACCGATACTTAGTATCTCAATTTACTGGACATTGGCAGAATCACTGAAATCTCGGTGGAAGCCATTTTATAAAACAGAAGAAGAAGAAGAAGAATTCGAAAGTAAGTTCGTTTGTTTACTAACTTGTGTGTAGGAAAAGTTGTCCATATTGACATGCTGAGTCGCCCCTTTATGAACCAGATTGGCTTTTATTAACATATTGTAAATTAGCTACGTTATATCGAATTTCCAGCGTGGGCGGACCGAGGGCCGCACGCTAACCTAGCGGCACTACGCTTCTTTAGAATAGCGTGTTCTAGAGAATTATCAGATTTTTAAGGTTCCGTACCCACCGGGTAAAAACGGGAAACCTATTCACGAGACTTCGATGTCCGTCTGTCTGGTCTAAAAATAGAATGAATAAATATTGTGAGCTAATTAAAAGGGTGAGCTAATAAAAATAATATAGTTGCCGTTTTCCAAGCCTTGCACACTCAGCTAAAGCCAAGCCAAGATCCGTCCCACTTGTGGTTCTTCGGTGATGTTTCCTATACAAGTTGATGACGCTGCCCTCACCTCAAACAACGACGACTGCGACTGTAGATTGTAGGAGCGTTGCGTTGCTTGGAAGCCTGCTAGGAGTTGGGAATAAAAGATACGGAAACTTGCACTACACCGTTTATTGTACTGAACACTAGGACTACGAAACACTATACAGTTATTAATATTGCGATTAAAAATATAAATTAGAATACAATTATTTGCGGACGCGTGCGTCTCGATCCAAGGTTGGCAGGAAGAAGGAGAGAGCCATCGTAATAGCTAGGGCGGGGTGGCAACCGGAAGTCACAGACAACAAATTAACTTTTTAAGAAATATAGCGCCCTGGTGGGACAATATATTTTTTATATTGTTCTCAAGAGGCTATGGCATAGTCTGGTCTAGTTAACTAATCAGAATGTATTATAGCGAAATGGCTTGGAGTGGTCCTTTTCTTTTTTGACCACACGGCTGAAAAACAGCGTAGGCACAGAACTGCACCTAACTAATCTATGGCCCTCACATAATTGCGGAGAGTCCCGAGGGTATAGCGGTGCAAACGCGGCTGCGGTCACGAGCACTCACGAGCCGCTCTAAACATAGGCCAGCTAAACGATGCCACCATATCCGACCAACAATATCCACTCACAGGTTTATGGAGCCCGCTCGCGGCCATCCTACAATGTACTGTCATCTCAATATGGAATAAGTGTATTTTTTACTCTACTACAGGGAAGCAAAAATTTCAATTGATGTTTTCCATAAACATACATGCACAGCAGCCGATATTAAAACTTATAATATTGTTGGGTAACTAATCTATGGCCCTTATATCCAACAATATCCACTTACAGGTTTATAAGTCCGCTCGCGGCCATCCTACAATGTACTGTCGTCTCAATATGGAAGAAGTGTATTTTTTTACTCTACAAATGGCAGCCAAAAGTGTATTTTTTACTCTACTACATGGAAGCAAAAATATACTCTTTGCTTGCGCGCTTGCTATAAAAATATTCTGCTTGTGCATACAAGCAAAATATAATTCAAGATACATCCACACTTTAAGTTTAACAAAATTAAAGCTTATAAAACCAAAAATTCCGAAAACCTTGTAAACAACTCGTGGCCAAGATGGCACGAAATTGCATAAAAAGGCGGATGAGGTAATAAAATGAGTGACGCAAAAATTTACCGCCCAAATGATTGATGCACGTGAAATTACCGGCCGAAAACGAAAGAGTCCGCTCATTTTTCAACGCGACATGCAGATTCTAGGGATCGTGGGCTGACGTTTTCAATCCAGTGATTTCCTGTGTCAATTATATAAGTTATTTGTGAGAAACCGTTGAAATAAATTTATGTTAATCGCGTCTTAATTCGGGCTTGAGAGGATGTATGGCCATTAGTTACGACGAGCTCCGTGGCGCAGTGGTCAATCTGCGATACGAAGGGTCTCGGGTTCGATCCCTAGTCAGGTCATGATTGAAAATGACGTTTTGATTGTCCTGGGCCTTGGATGTTCTTCTAATTATGTATGTATTTTAAAATATGCTATCGTTGAGTTACCACAGCTTACTGTGGGGCTAGCTCAATCAGTGTAATTTGTCCGTATATTATTTATTATATTTGCGATTGCAGTACACGGTGGCGCTCTCAAAGTTGTTCAAAAATATGTATACCTCGGGCAAACATTGCAGCTAGGTAGAAACAACTTCAAGAGCGAGGTGAATAGAAGAATTCAGCTAGGTTGGGCTGCGTTTGGGAAACTACGTCAGGTCTTCACATCGTCGATCCCACAGTGCCTAAAGACGAAAGTCTTTAATCAGTGCGTCCTACCCGTCATGACATACGGAGCCGAAACGTGGATACTGACGGCACGGCTGGTCAACAAGTTGAAGGTCGCTCAGCGGGCTTTGGAAAGGGCTACGCTCGGCATTTCTCTGCGGGATCAAATCAGAAATGAGGTGATCCAGCAGAGAACCAAGGTCATCGACATAGCCCACCGGATTAGCAAGCTGAAGTGGCAGTGGGCTGGCCATATTAGCCGAAGAACCGAAAACTGTTGGGGCAAACGAGTTCTTGAGTGGAGACCGCGTCTCGGCAAACGTAGTGTAGGACGTCCTCAGGCACGGTGGAGTGATGATTTGCGCAGGATGGCTGGCAGGAGCTGGATGCGAGCAGCCGAAGATAGATCTCGATGGCGTGCAATTGGGGAGGCCTATGTCCAGCAGTGGACAAGTATAGGCTGATGATGATGATGATGATTTATTATATTTATTTGTAGTTAAGAAATGGCGGAACGGAACCCTTTGTGAGTTATCCCGTCTCATATCAGATCATTTTTATTTATTATTTAGCGTTCTATTAGCGATCCTGCTTCTGAGATTTATATATTGCCAGTGTGTTTAAAATCTGTAAGCAAAGTAAGTTTAGATTTGATAAAAAGTAAATTAGATACGAGTATACATGGTGTTTGACTAGTGGTCCCACCCATTTTGTCCCACTGTTACTTGTGATCCCACTAACTTAAACCCTAGGGTTCGTAGTCCCACTACTTGGTGGGACTACCAGTCATAGGTATAATGTCTGGCCAGAGTGGATATTGTAGACCAAATCCTCTGACTGCTTTGGCTGATATATAGCTCTGGTAGTGCAGAGAGGGTCACGCTCCTGCAGTAGACAATAAAAACGACCTGGTTGATGATGATGATATAAATAAATATAAATAAATAAATATATACGGACAAATCACACAGATTAAGCTAGCCCCAAAGTAAGTTCGAAACTTGTGTTATGGGATACTAACTCAACGATACTATATTTTATAATAGATACATATATAGATAAACATCCAAGACCCAGATCAATCTGAAAAAGATCGTTTTCCATCTTGACCTGACCGGTGATCGAACCCGGGACCTCCGTGTCGCAGGCTGGCGTGGTAACCACTGCGCCACGGAGCTCGTCTAAAAGCATATATACATTTATCTAGAGATATATACGAATAAATAATAATATGCCGTGTGGTTCCCGGCAGAGTAGAATAGGACCACTCCAAGTCTTCCCGTGGATGTCGTAAAAGGCGACTTAGGAAACACAAGCTAAATAAAGCTAACAAACATCAAAAAGACCTCTCCAATCCGTCTGGCCAGCGTGGAGAGTGTAGTGAGAGTGTAGGCTAATATATTGCTGTGGTAGTACAGAGAGGGTCGTGCTCCTGCAGTGGAGACTAAAAAAAGACCTGATGGATGGATGGATGGATGGAAATAATAATATATACACAATAACTAAGGTATACATAAGCACTTATAGATAAATAGAGATATAAGAATAAAAATGATCGTAATTTGTCGTGATCCACACATAATTTATATTTCAATAATCTCCGCAACTTATGGCGGGGATAAATTTCTGGATATACGAGAACCAGCTTCACCGTTACAAGAGGCAATGTGCTGTACAAGTTAATTTGCCTCCAAGAGGCTCCCAATGCACACATTTCTTCATTTATTGGAAAATTAATTACATATTTCCCTTTTTCTTAATAAGATTTTATAATTTATCTGTAAAGTTATTACGATAAATTTTCCCATCATATAATAAAAGTGTATTATTTAAACTTTACTATAGCCTTTCTCGAGGTTACTGATAATTTAATTTTTATATACTTAAATACAACTAAAAATTTTATAGATATTGGACTCCGGGTTCTAAGGAATTACGGCAGAGAGTATGTGTGAGAGTATGTATCCGGGAACAAGCTAAGATGAGAGAAAGACAACTGGCCATTACTTTTCAAACTTTCACGCTTATCAACTTTAGAATTAAACATATCGGGATATTTACCGTGTTATTCTTTGAGTTTTCGATATTTCGATCCAGTTACATGGACCAGTATCACGAAGGACCTGTTCATGTAACGGGATCGAAATATCGAAAACTCAAAGAATAACACGGTAAGTATCTCGATGTGTTTAATTCCCATGGCCAGTACTTGTTTCGCATCGACCATAAATTGCAAACCATTGGCCAAAATCTCTACTTTTACCCTACTGACCCACCCAAAAGAATATATACATTAATCTAGATAACTTTCATTACTATCAAGAATCTTTGAGTTAACTAACGCGGCCAGAGTTTTTTTAAATCTATTTCGGCCAGTAATTCAAACGCATTCGAAAATAGAAGAAGCATTTCAAAGTTCGAAAGAATTCAAACTCGACACGTCAACAAAAGGAGGGAAGTAAAAGAGAAAAACGGAACGTTTCGACATTCAAACTTGGGCCACGAAGAATTCGAGGCACAATGATCGACCCGTCACAGATAAGAGGAGTCTGATTGAGGCGAGTTTACTGCCCTCAGAAGAGCCTGCACATTTGTTATGATGACTCAATCTTTTCTTTATATCCGAGGCTCTGTCTCGAGAGGCACGCTTAGAAACACTCGATATCCGCCCACGGCACGTAAGAGAAGCAGCAATTAACGTTGATTGTACAATCGTAGCTCTAAACGAAATAAATTGTGACGGGTGTGTTAATAAAATTTATTGTTCAAAAATAAGAATGCATGAGAAACGCTCGTCGTAAACATACTTTGTTGTTGTGAAGAACGGATTCCCAGTGAATTTATTAACAGTTTTGTTATGCTGAACGGATATATCTGTTATTACTCCTAATTATTTTATCAGCATTTATTGGAAGGAGTCGCTCGTATGTTCTTAGCATTTTATTAATTATTAGCTGGTACCCCTGACTTTATACATGGTTTTGGTTTTATCACTCTTATTTTCCACCAATTAGGTACAAGTTTTTTAATAACAAACACTTGCCCGCGGCTTCGTTACCATTTAGAAATATCTCTTAAGAATACTTTTTCTTTAATGACTACAATAATGATTTTTAAGACAATAACCTGGTAACTATTGAAATTTCCATAGTAACTATCAATCAACCCGTATTTGATCCCCTTAAAAGACGAAATTTTCATAACATTAATTCAAGTTAGTTATAATATTTACCCATGATCATAAATTGATAAAAAATAGAGTGATAAAAATTATATTAATAGTAAAAAAGTAGTTATTTAACATATTTCGTCCTAGGGTCCAAAGTATCTCATTGCCATTTTAACGAACTAACTGAGGAACCGCGGTGGACTGTGAGAATGGCAGCTGCAATGATGTCGAAATATCAGATAAAACTCAAAACTTATCGCGGTAAGTCCTGTAGTGAAAATAATAGTGATTGTGACCGCGGAAGCTTAAAATCATAAATGTTATTTTAAATGCGAAAGTTAGTTTGTATATTTATTTGTAACCTCTCCACGATTGATTTACTCAACTATTCTTCTTGAACTTTAGCATACACATAGGTTAGGGTACTGAAAAGAACAAATGGTACCTTTTATTTATGAAAAAAATGTACTGTTCCCGCGGGATTTTTGATAAACGACTCGTCAAACTTATACGCGAGCAAAGCTGCGGGTAGTCATATACAGGTCATGTTTTTTAATTCATCGGCATCCTTTTAAATATAGACTATACCCATGATTGAAAGTAATTTAAGACAACTTTCGAGTAAATTAAAATTACACATTTTTCAAATTAAAAAACTCAATAACTATCTTAAACGCTTTAAAAGAGGCTATTTAAGATAAAAAACAAAAATTAAAACAGGACTGAATTTCCAAAAACACCGAAAAATAAATTCATTTAAACAGTATTAAATCAATCGGTCGGTGAAATTTACGCAAAACAAGTGACTTTAGACCGATGTACAACCAGCGATTTAATGAACATGCAAGAAATGTTTCTACGTGTAATTTTTTTGCGTATGCTAACGAATTCGATTCCACCCTGTATAAATCCTCTTCCACACTGGTCTGGAAGAAAAGAAAAACGTAGCATGCACTAGCTGCTTCTCTTCCCGCGCTGATCGTAAACGCCGATCGAGAGAATAGGCGTGAGGAATCATGTCAGTAGGCGATGCGGCTAGCAACCATCACTATTTTGTTTCCGTTCCCCATCTACAAGCCCACCAACATGATAAACGTGGCCTTTAGCTTTTAAAGACCTGAACTCTGTCTACCTCGCAAGAGAGAAAGAAAGAGTAAATATATTTACGGACAATAAATATATATGGACAAATCACACAGATTGAGCTAGCCCCAAAGTAAATTATTAAGTAAGACTTGTGTTATTGGATACTAACTCAACGATACTATATTTTATAATAGATACTTATATAGATAAATATCCGAGACCTAGGTCATTGGAATAAATCAATCTGTTAAAGATCATTTTTCCATCTTGACCTGACCGGGGATCGAACCCGAGGCCCCCTTGTCGCAGGCGTGTTGACCGCTGCGCCACGGACTATTCTCGACTATTATATATAAACCTATTGTACTATTAATATCGTTGGAAAGATTAAAAAGATTTATTATAGTCGGAATACTGCGCCGGAGTCGATGCTTGGAGCCCAGTGGACCCCCTAGAGTCATGTTTAAAGTAATCGATTAAGAGATGAGAAATGACATAACGTCAATTTAGTGGGATCGTCTATTAGTCAAGTTTCGATAATTGATTGCGGTCTGCTACTAGATTAATCAGAAAATATGTATGTTTTCGTGTAGCCAAGGCGAGAGTGATGAATTGATGATACCTATTTAAAGAATCATACGGGTATAAGTATAACGATATCAATTTTAAGGTATAATCATCAGGTCTTTTTCAGTCTCCACTGCAGGAGCACGACCCTCTCTAACTATCAGAGCCGTATATAAGCCAGGGCAGTCAGAGGATTTGGCCTACACTCTCCACGCTGGCCAGACGGGTTGGAGAGGTGTCTTTGATATTTTAAAGCTTTGTTAAGCTTATGTTCCCTAAGTCGCCTTTTACGACATCCGCGGGAAGACTTGGAGTGGTCCTATTCTACTCTGCCGGGGACCACACGGCACTCAAGTTATGTAAATGGGTATATTCTTAATTTCAAATTAATTACTGTGGTATAATACCGAGAAATATCTTACTTTGAACTTAAACCTCATTTAAGAAATAGAGTTGAAAACTATACCTATACTTATCAAGACTTTAAACCTTCAATGTTCAACATTCTCATTTAAATAGCCAGCTAAACACTTTTGTGTGGAATACTTTGGCAAATAATTGACAAATTAAGTCCGTCATAATGATTAATTTGTTGACGTCACATTACTAATGCATTTCTTTGTTTATTACCGCAGACCAGCCCCCTTATTTACTAACTCGGATGACAGGTATCGATGCCTATCAATCTAGAATTTACAGTTACAATGCGGGTTTTGCTTGCTCGAAACTTTTATTTGGAATATAAAAACCGCATTGTAACAGCAAGTCCTAGATTGATAGGCATCGACACCTGTCATCCGAGTTAGTAAATAGGGGGGCAGGATTATGTTACTTGTTAATTCTTTGCCACAGACTTAAATTGAAAGTGTGAATAATACCATAGACCTTAGAATGTATAAAGCTTAGATAGACGCTATTAATGTTTTCGTGATTGTTACATATTTGGAAGAGTAAGTCAGGGCCGGCCTAGACGCACATACCGTGACCAGATTGCGGACATTCTTGTCAAGGGGCAAGTCAGGAGTACCCGAAACCGGCGAGCATGTATGAAAAGAGTGATGGATGTAGATGAAGCGAAAGAGTTTTGTAAGGATCGTAGCAAGTGGCGGTCTTTGGTCTCTGCCTACCCCCATGGGAAAGAGGCGTGATAGTATGTATGTATGTATAAAATTAATTTTTTACACACCTAACGTTTCAAACATTACGCAATTAGCCTAAAAATGAAGAAAAAGAATAGTATCTAACCACGTCCAACCCATATTCGCATTGCAAACACATAGTTTTACCAATTTGACGGATTTTGATGGCATTAATTCACATGACGCGTCTGCATTAAAAAATTGGCCGGTTTTAATCATTGAAATCAAGACATGACGCACAAATGTGGGTGATTCCGACTCGCATCTGGCCGCGTTTTTCAGTCAGATTAGCTCATCTACAGGAATAAAAATCTTTGGTAATAGTACAGTAAATATGCTCTTTAGTTGAAACTATCCTATAAAAAATATTGACAGAAACGTTCTAATAAAAAATAAATTGCATGACGGAGCTTTACCATAAACCACATTAGTAAAAAAGGCTTCATTAACGATATTGAAGGCGTAATTATATTCAGACGCAATCAATCTTTGCGAAATATTCACACAAAAACTAATCAAAATATGCGTACAGCGGTAAAGGAAAAAATTGGCCAGGTACGAGTCGGACTCGCGCACGATGGGTTCCAAACCATTATTTACACAACATTAGACCATCGGGCAAAAACGGCAAAAATTATGATTTTTTAATGGAAGCGCCCATAAATATTTATTTTATTATGATGATATATACTTATATGTTTTAATTATTTATTGTTGGAGTAAATATACAAGCTAACATTGAGTGAATATTTCAAGAGTCTGCTTATTGCCGTTATTAATACAGAGCAAAAAACGGCAAAATAATCACGTTTGTTGCAAGTGAGCACCTATCAAATATTTATATTATTCTGTTTTTAGTATTTGTCGGCAACAGAAATACATAATCTGTGAAAATTTCAACGGTCTAGCTATCACGGTTTATGAGATACAGCCTAGTGATAGACAGACAAACATCAAAGTCTCGTGAATAGGGTCCCGTTTCTACCCTTTGGGTACGGAACCCTAAAAATGGTACTGCGTCCCACCGAAAAAGTAAAAAAAAAACTTGAGCCACGAGAAAGAAAGAAAAGTGGCTTCATTAATCATATTGATGAATGCATTTAGGATCAGTAATACTGACGCAGTAGAGGCATCTTGGTACCCAGATTCCTTTTGTTACCTTTCTTCTTATGAGTCGCCTGGAAGCGCATGTCTCCATACAAACGGAAAAAGGGTATTGTGGCAATATTTGATAATTTTGGAGTAAAATTAATCATTTAGTCAATTAATCTCATTATAATCTACGTACGTTCCTATACAGATTGGTTAAAAAACCAATAGTTTGAGAATTACAAGCATTTTCAAATTTGTATGGAAATCTTGAGAGGCGTATAACTCTCAAACATTTGATAATTTAACCAAACTGTATAAGAACGTACGTAGATTATAATGAGATTAATTGATTGGATGCTTAATTTTGCCCTAAAATTATCAAATATTGCCACAATTCCCTTTTTCCGTTTGTATGGAGACATGCGCTTCCAGGCGACTCTTATGGGCGAAAAATTATAATTTTTCGTATTTTCATTGCTTATGTCAGCTTGGGTAAAATGTTCTTGTCTGTCCGGCTGTTCATCTAGCTCTACAGGTCGCATTTCATATAGAAAATCGACGTTTGAGTAGTAGCTTTGCGGGTATGAAGTCCAAAAAGCCTTCTTCTTCAATCTATTAAGAAAACCGCATCAAAATACGTTTGTTTGTTTGTTTTTCGTGTGTGTAAGTGGCCAACACTGGTGTCAGATTTTTCAAGCTGCCTAAAGGCATCTGACATAGCTTAACGACTGCCAACAATGATGACAGCCGGGACCAACCAACTATCAAAATACGTTGCGTAGTATTCCAAGCATACATAGGGACAGAAAGTTAGAAGTGACTTCGTTTTATTATATGTAGGAATAGTGATATATTCTTATAGTCTTTTATTTCTTTACAGGTTGAGATCGTGATCTTGGACAAGAACGACAGTCCGCCAGAATTCAAGAACATTCCAGCAGCGTATATGGCTTCTGAAGACCTGGCTCCAGGACAGCGAATCGCCACAATCCTAGCCGAAGACCCTGACACCATTGGCAGTATTGAATACAGCATACAAACTCAAGAAGCTGTTCCTTTCGTGCTGGACTCCAAGACAGGACTCCTGACGCTGAAGGACCCGTTAGACCGGGAGACCACGCCGGAGTATCAAGTGACTATCAGGGCTGATGATGGCGTGCAGTATACTGATGTCACTGTTGTTGTTCAGGTAATCTTTTATGACTTCATCAGCAAAAATTAAGCTTATGACACATGCAAGTATATTTTGGCTTTGTATGGGTGAAAGAATTGTGATACTTAGTCCAATAGTTTTGGAGCCTATTCAATGCATACATACTAACAAATATTTCCTCTTTATTATATTAGTATTATATAGGTTTCACTTATGCATTCTCCCTATTCTCACATATGGCGCGTAGACTTGGTCTTTGACTGTTAAGCAACAGTCCAAACTCGGGGTTTGTCAACGAGCCATGGAACGTAGTATGCTGGGAGTCAAACTTTCTGACCACATCAGAAATACCATACTGCGTTCCAAAACACAGATCATAGATGTTGGACGAAAAGCCGCCAGTCTTAAGTGGAACTGGGCGGGACATATCCATCGCATGCCTGACGAATATTGGCCCAAAGAAACCACAATGTGGATTCCACAAAATGGAAAACGAGAACGCGGAAAGCCCAGAAAGAGATGGAAGGACGAACTTCAATCCTACCGGAATGACTGGATTTCGGTAGCCTTAGACCGCAATAGTTGGAATGACGAAAGGGAGGCTTTTGCCCTGCCAGTGGGACAGTATAAGCTAGAAATAGAAGTAGAAAATAGAATAGGTTTCACTTACGTATTTTAAGACGCGTATCCTCGGGGCGAGCGGTATGGCGCGGCTGTCTTTTGTACATTATGAAACTGTGCTATGAACATAGGCTTTATGTAGTCGGCGGAATACGTGAGTGAAACTATTTTATTTACAGTATTATAAAATGTTCTCTTGCGTAAGTTTCTCGGTTTACGACTACGAGTAATTTGTGTGTTCGTAACTTATTTTTGTGTCTAATTTTGTAATATGACCTATGATGGGTACCTGACATAGTCAAGTGAACAACTGATGTGCCACATTATAAATACTTATAATTTTTTAACCATCGGTCATAACAAAGGGGTTATGAAACAAAGTATACGTGATAAGGCATCCGTTATTTATAGTAAAATACCTGACAGTTTTAAAGATTTAAATGTAGCTGTAAGGACTATCAAGCACGAATTGGAATTATTTACGACAGGGAAATGTGATAACACTATTATTAATTACATATATGACAACATACAATAATAATATTTTAACTTTTAATACATTTATGACCAATATTATTGTATGTCCAAATTTGGGCAGGATGCGGCTACACTAACCATATAATTGGATCCAGCGCCTTCCTGCGATCAGGTCGGACGACCTGATAGGGTGACAGGATTACAGGTAAAGAGGTCCAATTATTGGACCTCTTTACCTGTAATCCTGTCCAATTATTGGACCTCTTTACCTGTAATCCTGTCACCCTATCAGGTCGGACCCTTATCAGGTCGTCCGACCTGATCGCAGGAAGGCGCTGGATGCAGGCCGCTTCCAACCGGTCGTATTGGAAATCTTTAGGGGAAGCCTATGTCCAGCATTGGACTTCCTGTGGCTGAGATGATGATGATGATGACCTGTAACCCGCAATAAGGATTATAAATGTATTCGTATGTTGCTTTCTGACGCTTGTAGGTATATAAACATAAAACTAGTTTACCTACAAGTTTCCTTACAAAGTTTTCTTTTATCAAAAGCGTAGTAGTAGGTACTTAGGTAGTAACTTCTACTCGCATTTCTTCTTCATAACTATACGCCTGACTCAAACTCTTATCATCATCATCATCATCATCAGGTCTTTATTAGTCTCCACTGCAGGAGCACGACCCTCTCTGTACCGCCAGAGCAGTCAGAGGATTTGGCCTACACTCTCCACGCTGGCCAGACGGGTTGGAGAGGTTTCTTTGATGTTTATAAGCTTTGTTTAGCTTAAGTTTCCTAAGTCGCCTTTTACGACAAACTCTTATATTAAGCTCTAATCTCTAATAAATGAATTCCAGGTGACCGACACCAACGACAACCCTCCTACCTTCAAAGAGAACGCCTACTCCTTCGACATCCCAGAGAATGCTGCCAGAGGGACGGTGGTGGGCACGGTGGCAGCCGTCGACCAGGACGCTGGTTCGAATGCGCAGCTCACCTACACCGTCATATCAGACTGGGCTAACGACGTCTTCTCCTTGAACCCGCAGACCGGTGTGTTGACACTCACAGCGCGACTTGATTATGAGGAGGTAAGATTTCTATTGGTTATTATATAGTACATTTTTATTTGAAGCCTGATTTACATCCGTGGCGCAGCGGTCAACACGCCTGCCTGCGACACGGATGGTCCCGGGTTCGATCCCCGGTCAGGTCAAGATGGAAAATGATCTTTTCAGATTGACCTGGGTCTTGGATGTTTATCTATATAAGTATCTATTATAAAATATAGTATCGTTGAGTTAGTATCCCATAACACAAGTCTCGAACTTACTTTGGGGCTAGCTCAATCTGTGTGATTTGTCCCTATATATTTATTTATTTATTATTATTGATTGCATAGGAAATGTTATTCTATTGACAGGATGAGTCACCCCTTTAAAGGTGTGTCAAGGGTAATTAACACGCTGTATATAAAATATTTTTAGGAGTCTGCCTATTTTAAGAATGTTATGAATTTGCGACTTGATGAATACTCTATTGGGGAAATAATAAACGAAAAAAACAAAGTATTATATTTGTTGACCCATTAAATTGCTGATTGTGTACCAGCCTAAAATAACATGATTTGCGTAAATTTCGCGGACCAACAAATTTGATACAGAATACATGAATTTAATTTTTGGTTATTAAAATCACTTTTATTCTTTCATTTTTATCTAAAGTAATGGCCTCTATCAAAGTGTTAAAAAATTTTTTTTGCTTTTATGAAACGTGAAAATAGGTTATTTTAATTTACTTAAAAGTATTTTTGAATGACTTTGAACCATGGGTAAAGTCTTTACTTAAAAGGACCATAAAGAATTGGCAAAAGAGCAATTAAACACACTTTAAATTAATTAAACGATTACCGTATCGAAGTAATTGACTAAAAAGTAAATTAAGTGCAATGTTCAACTGTCCTTGGCATTATGTCAAATAAATATATACGGACAGATATATAAGGTAAAGCAAGGAGCTTTTAAAAAACTGTCTGTTGATCGCGTCTTGGTCCTTGTATATAACAATATTGTTTGTAAAATAAAGTAGGTATGTGATTTATCCGTTTAAAATTATTAAAAAACTAGCAGCCCTACCCGGCTGCGTCCGGGCATGTATTATACCTTAAAACCTTCCTCGTGAATCACTCTATCTATTGGTGAAAACCGTATGAAAATCCGTGGAGTAGTTTTTGAGTAGTTTATCGCGAACAGACAGACAGACACACAGACTTTGTTTTATAATATGTATTGATGTAGTGATAAATATACACGGCTATATCTCACAAAAATAAGAATCAGCAAATGAACGCAACTTTATAATCCCAACTAATATTATAAATGCGAAAGTGAGTTTGTATATTTTATTTTGTTGGTTTGCTTGTTACCTCTTCACGCTACATACTGAGCCGATTTCCTTTACATTGTGGGTACTGAAAAGAATAGAAGGATAGAATACCTTTTTAAGTATATATTATACAAGCTGTTACCCGCGGCTTCGCACGCGTAATTTATAGCCTATGTCCTTCTCGGTACCCAAACCTATGTGTATGCAAATTTTCATGATGATCGGTTCAGTAGATACGGCGTGAAAGCGCAACAAACAAACAAATAAACAAACAAACTCACTTTCGCATTTATAATATTAGTTGGGATTTATATGTTATAAAATAAGGTTCGTTGAGTAAGTATCCCATAACACAAGTCTCGAACTTACTTTGGGGCTAGCTCAATCTGTGTGATTTGTCCGTATATCCTAACTAATATTATAAATGCGAAAGTGAGTTTGTTTGTTTTTTGTTTGTTACGCTTTCACGCCGAATCTACTAAACCGAACATCATGAAATTTTGCATACACATAGGTTAGGGTACCGAGAAGGACATAGGCTATAAATTACGCGGGCGAAGCCGCGAGTAACAGCTAGTATTTGTCCCGGGAAAAACACACGATAAATTTATATCCGAGCGAAGCGGGTTAAATCTAGTCCCAATCCCACCTTCAGTTTGTTCGTTTCGCTTTCACGCTCTTACTACTGAACCGATCATCATGAAATTTTGCATACATGTTGTATGGAGTACGGAAAAGGACATAGGATGCCTTCGTCTCGGAAAAAATACTGTTCCTGTAAGATATGCGATAAAAGACTCGACAAGTTAATACGCGAGCGAAGCCGCGGGTAAAAACTAGTGCCAACTAATATTATAAATGCGAAATTGGGTTTGTACATTTGTTTGTTACCTCTTCACGCTTTATCTACTGAACCAATCTTATTGAAATTTGGCGTTGATAATACTACAAAGAAGGACAAAGGCTATTTATTACGCGAGCAAAGCCGCGGTTAACAGCTAGTGGTAGAAATAAATAAAAAGAAGTCCTTCCGTGCCTTAAGGTAATGAAGGTAGGCTTGATTGATTGGACGCAAAATCGATTATCGGCCGCCAATAAATAAACTTATTGCATATCGTATTTACAATGAGACCTGCTCTCGACTACAATTCTGGTTTTGGGGTTCCGTAGCATACGGGACTCTACTGCTAAGGCGCTACTGTTCGGCGAACCACAGATAATTATGAATGTGTTAAAAGAAACAGGAATATTTCCTTCTCTAATGAACAAATTTACTTAAGGGATCAACGCCGGTAACGCAAATTGAAATTTGCTGTAAGAAAATATTCTCAATAGCCTATAGTATATTTAATCTCTTTGCTAATTTTAGTGTCCGTCACTATTCGTTCATTAGAACAACGGTTCTCAAACATTTTAGCATTTGCCCCTCTCGGATTTTGAAATTAATAGCTGATGGATACCGAGAAATATACATTGTCATATTAAGTGTCTCCACCCACACCGTTAATATGATAATATGCCAAATTAACGTGATATTACTCAAATATTGTTTAACTAAATATTAACTACCTCGTTAATACTTAAAGACTCACACATTTTAAATTTTAAAATAATTACGACTACAATTTTCAGTCGTAAAATCAAATATTACAATATGTAATTGCTTGAAGAAATATTAATAAATGTTTTGAATCTTAAATCTTTGAATCAATTTAGACGTCCTAATTTCGGTTTGGGGAAAAGGAAAAACATAGAAAACGCGAAACACGTAAAAACCGGTCAAGGGAAAGGGCAAAAAGCAAAAAACAACCCATCAATCAACCATGTTTCCGCTTTTTACCTTATCGCCCACTAACACGCTATACGTGGCCTGGGTTTCACGACGTTTGGCTCTGTCTACCCCGCAAGGGGTAAAGACGTGATAATATGTATGTGCTACAAGGATCATTTGGCACATCTTTTTTTTTATACAACTAAGTTGGCAAACAGGCATACGGCCCACCTGATAGGAAGCGGTTACCGTAGCCTATGGACGTCTGCAACACCAGAGGTGTCACACGCGCGTTGCCGACCCTGAAGAAATCTTTTCACGCCCTTTTTGAAGAATCCCATATTGTAGTCTCTCGGAAAAACCATAGCACATCTCAATAATCTTTACTGTTGGAAGATAAGTCGAATTGATGTTTGATGTGGATATTTCGTGTTTCTATTTGTTTAACTGTATACAATTTTGTTAGCTGGTAGCCCTAATTACACACCCACGCCCCCATTTCAATTTCATCCAAGTGCCATATGATCCTTGTCGCACTGTATGTATAATTTCGAACATTGGCAGTACAGTTTGAGAATGAGTGCGCTAGTGTACTAGCCGCGGTCAACGGCCGGCAGATCTATGTTACGATAATTCTTTCAACCGCTGCATGGCCCGAAGCACTCCGTCTCGGGGGCTACAAGAATGGAGTACCTGCCTACGTGTTGTTTAAAAATAACTTATGATCGGCTTAACTGCGCAAACTGTTTAAAAACTTTGGTTTCTATTGCTACTTTTTATAAGATTGTGTTAAATTAAGTAACTGGCACGAAATGTACAAGAATCAATTAATTTTTTGTTATATTTACACCAATCTACAAAAAATCAAAGTACTGAGATATAATATATATTTTTCCATTTTGCACCGGCACGTATTTCATTTTAATACAATCTTACCATGAAGTAGGTGCCAACGAATAACCGTTGGTTTTGCGGGCATAGTAGAGAGGGCTCCCCGCGACTGTCATCCTCTGAACTCAGAAGTGGGGGTGAGGGGTTCAATTTTTGACTATTCTTGCGCCTCCTAACACACGATGCTCGAGTACGCTTCACTCCTTGCACCCGGGGTAAAGGCCCTGTAGATACTTATTTAACTTTAACACAATCCTCTTCATCTGAGTATATATATATACCGATATGATAACATTGATATAAACTCTAAAATTATACACGTTCGTTCGACCCATCAAACCAGCCGGCCCTACTAATTAGTAAAAAGCATTCGTTACGTACATTCGTTCTCGACCGCCTACCAATTCCTCGTACCGCTAGAGAGCTGCTCATTTCATCCCGGTATAGTTTTCTCGCTTTGGATACAGAATCAGAATCTTCGTCCACTTACCACAAGATAACACTGTAGTACTCCAGTGTAGTTGCGACCACGATGGATATATATAACTCCATTTAAACATTAAACAAATAATAAAATCGTTCGTGCTAAGCCCCGTTTATATACAAAATTATGAAGTAGCAGAGTTTAGCATTGCTTAGCCTTTACTGATATGATAACATCAATTAAATCTACAATCATAAAAAGGATCCATTGTTTTAAAACCTTACGGACTCATCAAATCATCGGCCCTACTAATTAGTAAAAAGCATTCGTAACGTACATTCGTTCTCGACCGCCTACCAATTCCTCGTACCGCTAGAGAGCTGCTAATTTCATCCCGGTATAGTTATCCCGCTTTGGATACAGAATCAGAATCTTCGTCCACTTACCACAAGTTGACACTGTAGTACTCCAGTTTAGTTGCGACCACGATGGATATATATAACTCCATTTAAACATTAAACAAATAATAAAATCATTCGTGCTAAGCCCCGTTTATATACAAAATTATGAAGTAGCAGAGTTTAGCATTGCTTAGCCTTTACTGATATGATAACATCAATTAAATCTACAATCATAAAAAGGATCCATTGTTTTTAAAACATTACGGACTCATCAAATCAGCCGGCCCTACTAATTAGTAAAAAGCATTCGTAACGTACATTCGTTCGCGACCGCCTACCAATTCCTCGTACCGCTAGAGAGCTGCTAATTTCATCCCGGTATAGTTTTTTCGCGTCGCGTTTCATATTCGGCATCCGACCACTCGATCCGCCGTCGAAATTAAGGCTTGAACAATGTCTTACAAAGCGACCGTCGGCAAAACATCCAGGGCCGGATTCCGAGGTCCCAGCCTGTTTTTTAAATCGTCATCTTGGATGCGGCCCGCGAATCTGGGAGCTTGTCATACTTGGCAGTCTTTGAGGTATGTACGAAACGTCTAGAAACTGGCAGCGTCCAATATGATATACAATTTTTTTAACAGACATTTGTTAAGTAAACTCATATTAGTATCAACTATTTATTACTCGAACAATCATATCACGATGCTTAGCCACAATATTTCATAGAAATCCAATAATAATCGAAAGTATTACGATCAGCACCTTCTCTTTCTTCAGCGCCAAAAAACATAATGTCAATGTCAAAAAAGCTGTGTTGCCAACTTACAAAAATATTGATAAAAGCATCTAAACACATTCAGCCTTATGGCAATTTCTACTATAAATCAAAGAAATCTTAACACATTTTACTTCTATATACTATTGTTCAAACCCTTAGGTTTGTTGATCAACATTTTGATTTTGAACCTCTTATCTATATTGAAATCGTGGAAGAAGCAGGATTGCAAGAAAAAAACGCAAGAACGAAAAAAAAGGATCTCCCATACATATCACAGATTAGCTAGGCGAATTTCTAACGGAACCTTTTTTCCTTTTTTTCTTGCGATTCTGTATTTTATTAGGGATTCAGATTCCAAGGTAAAAATATAGTTCAGATGTTCAAAATTAAGGTTTCTTACCCATTTAGAACGGTACCTAAGACTAAAAAATGTACCTCAATTTATCATTAATCAATTAATAACCTTGTACAACATTTAGTAAGTAAAAGCCATACGAGATAAATTATCTTTAATTTTTGGACGTGACTTTTCAACACACCATGCCATAAAAAGACTCCTGCCTATCTGATATACAATTTTTTAAGTCATAAAGCGAAAGACGTATTACCCATAAGTAGTAAAGATAAGTAATAATAATAAACATTTATTTACGATAAAATTTTACAGCATTTGTTTGTGGATCGATGTCTTCCACAAAGTAAACGATTTATTTATTATTGATTTCACAATAAGCTAAGCCTGTATCGTTAGTCTGATTACAATGACACATTTTACAGATATAATACTACACTTGACTAGCAGATAATATTTTTTTCCTCTGTGGTAAGAGGCACTAGTGTATTTATTTTGTTAGCAAGAGTTCTTAGTTTGAAAATTATTATTAGTGAAACATAATCGGTGCTTTCATAGTGTACTGTAACGAGTGTGCATGAAGCTGAGAAGATAACACTACTTTCTATTCGTTACTATTTATTTCTTTTTAACTAGATAAACCTTTATATATGTATGTCCTCGTACAAGCTACGAAGACAACTGTGTCAAGCAACCGTTTCTTCATTAACTACTACAAATATGGAGATATATATATATATATATATGTACTACGACCACAAACAATATTTTCTTTTGGAACGCATCAAAAACGTTTCAAATATCCTAGACCAACCTCCCTGCTACAGAACCTATACTTATTTATTTTTAATCATTATAAGATTGCACATTCCATTATTAAATTTTCATTTAATTAGTATTTATTAGTATTTTCATTTGAGTTAGTATCCCATAACACAAGTCTCGAACTTACCTTGGGGCTAGCTCAATCTGTGTGATTTGTCCGTATATATTTATTTATTTATTTAATGGTTATTCATTTTATCGTCAATTAATTTGTAAAATATTTTCCTCGCAGGTGTGGTAAAAACGTTTTGTATTATTCATCAAGTTTTTTTACTTATATCAATGGAATTTTTTCACAATTCGTAACGGTAAATGATACTCGTAGTGAATAAGGTTTACGATGTCCTGTTAAATGTTATGTCTTATAAAAGGCACTGAATATTATATTTTTTTAAAGTCGTCAAAATCCATTATCCAATTTATACTATGGTTTTTCTTCTGTTAATGGACAGAAAAATAATAAATAAATAAATATATACAGACAAATCACTCATATTGAGCTAGCCCCAAAGTAAGTTCGAGACTTGTGTTATGGGATACTAATTTAACGATACTATATTTTACTACAAATACAATTACCTATATAGATAAACGTCTAAGACCCAGCCCAATCTGACAATGATCATTTTTCATCTTGACCTGACCGGGGATCGACCCCGGGACCATCCGTGTCGCAGAGCTCGTCAAAATATTGTGCACAATTTTATTGAAACCTACATTTTAAGACTAATGGATTAAAAAAATCAATGAATACTTTTGGAATTCTTTCTTTCCAACGAATAGGCTTGTTTTCTGAGTCGTAATAATTAATACTAAAGCACAGAATTAATAATAGTACTAACGTAACTAAAGTTAGTCCATCAGATAGATTGAACAATATTATACACTAATTTTTTGTCAATTGTAAAAGTATATCAAACTGTGACATTACATGGAATTTAAATGGGCTATAACTATGTTATTTTTTGCTTGATTGTCGACAAAAAAATTACGTAACCATGTTTTCTGACTAACGAATAATTAAGGTCATATAACATATTTTTAGGAAACTAGCCTATTAAGTATATAGCAAAAATGCTAGAGTTCATGATACCTATTTTTAAAAGTTGTTGCTGTACTATAAAGAATAGCTGTAACCAAGCTAAGATGTATAGATTGATGATAGTCAAATCCAGAGAGCATATTTACAGATATAATCACTACGTTTTAGTCAAATCTAGAAAGAAAGAAAGAAAAAATGTTTATTAGCGACATTGACATGTACAGTTTACAATTAGGTAGAATAGATTAGAATAGAATAAGTTTATTTGCATATGAGTAGGGTACAAAGAAAGGTGTTACAAGGTTATTTCACTCCTAATCAGCCATTAGGGATAGCATGCAAATTTACAATCATCAACTTATGATTAAATTATTATTAAAATGCATTTCATTCAATCAATTCATGTTTGTTAATGTCAAAATAATATTATTTATGTATTGTCAAGCTTACAATTATCTTTTTAAACATCACTATGCACAAACCTACATAATTTTTTTATAATATTTATTGTTGTAAGTTGAAAAATTCCTTAACTGTGTGAAAACCTTTGTCCAAGAGCCAGCAGGTACTTATAACTTAAATGTAACGCTAATCCGACATCCATTCAGAATAAGTTAAGGCATTTTGCAACACCCGATGCTGGTCTTCTGTGGACATCGGCCAATCGTGAAGTAACACTGCGCGCTGCGATGACATGCCGAACCGTGTACATATTTTATAACTAACAAGTATGGATTCAACTTACAGTCAATCTCTCTTAACTCGATGGAAAAAAATTACAATATAACTTATGAAAAGTAGAAGCAATGTATAGTGCTTAAAAGTCGCATGGACGCGCATGTCTCCATACAAACGGAAAGAGGGAATTGTGCCAATATTTGATAATTTTGGAGTAAATTAAGCATTTAATCAATTAATCTCATTATAATCTACGTACGTTCCTATACAGTTTGGTTAAATTATTAATAGTTTGAGAATTATACGCCTCTCAAGATTTCCATACAAATTTGAAAAAGGCTTGTAATTCTTAAACCATTGGTATTTTAACCAAGCTGTATAGGAACGTACGTAGATTAATTGATTAAATGCTTAATTTTACTCCAAAATGATCAAATATTGCCATAATTCCCTTTTTCCGTTTGTATGGAGACATGCGCGTCCAGGCGACTCTTAAGAAATAGCAATAGGCTAAGTAAATGTCAAAAATATCTATACAAGTTTATGCAACACAGCACAAGCTAAGGGAATTTCTTTAGATTCAAAAGTTGTCACACAATGCTGATGTTTCTTTTCGCTTAGTGTATATATTCTTTGACCATAGATTATGTAATAATATCGAAACCTACATTTCAGACGCAGCACTACATTCTGGTGGCACAAGCACAGGACAACGGCCTCCCCTCCCTCTCGGGAACCGTCACTGTATACGTCAACGTGATTGACCTCAACGACAACGCGCCCATATTTGACCCCATGAGCTTCTCCAATGAAGTTCTAGAAGACGTCCCTGTCGGGTCTTCAGTGGTGACTGTGAGCGCTACTGACATGGATTCAGGTTAATATTTTATAATCATTATATATAGTGCCATTTAGTTCCCGGAGGAGTAGAATAGGACCACTTCAAGTCTTCCCGTGGATGTCGTAAAAGGCGACTTAGGAAATGCAAGCTAAACAAAGCTTCAAAGAGACCTCTCCAACCCACCTGGCCAGCGTGGAGAGTGTAAGCCAAATACTCTGATTGATCTAGCTAATAGGGTCGTGCTCCTGCAGTGGAGACTAACAAAGACCTGATGAAGATGATATATAGTGGTGGTCAAGGAATCACAGAGCTAGGATGGGACTGTCGCTCGGGGCGCGAGTGACATTCGGTACCTTGTGGGTATCATCCTCAAGTTCCTCAACTGCATGTCCGGTAGTTGCAGGCATCGGGCATGCGCGCCTGACCTCCCGAGCTGTTAATTACTTACTCCTAATCATCATCATCATCATCAGGTCTTTATTAGTCTCCACTGCAGGAACACGATCTTCTCTGTACTGCCAGAGCAGTCAGAGATTTGGCCTACACTCTCCACGCTGGCCAGACGGGTTGGAGAGGTCTCTTAGATGTTTATAAGCTTTGTGTAGCTAGAGTTTCCTAAGTCGCCTTTTACGACATCCACGGGGAGATTTGAAGTGGTCCTATTCTTCTCTGCCGGGAACCACACGGCATCTTACTCCTAATCCATCCAAGTAAATAACATCCCAAATACCCTTATCCTGTTCCCAAAGTCCAACAAATTCCGAATGGGTCCTATAGGCAGCAGCGTGGGAACTGATATAAGCCAAAAGCGCTCACCAATCCGTTTGCCAAGCGTGGTGGATATGGTAATATCCCGGATTTATTGCGGCTGAGATGATGATATAGTGTGGATAAAGTAACTGTTGGGTCCTCACAGAATAATATTTTTAATGATGTTTCCGTTTGCTTTCGGAAAGTTTCCGTTTGTTTTACCATTTGAAATAGTTGCACTGGACTATTAAAAATTCACGTATCCCCTTAGGGAATCTGCCAGACGAAGCGGTCAGGCGATCAAGCGTTCTGCGTATGTTTTCTGCATTCGAGAGTGCAGTTGATCACGAACCCCGTTCTTCGACGGTTCTTGTCGTTAAGCTATGTCTTTTGGTACCTTGCAAAATCCATGCCAGCTGCCATGGCCACTTACATACACGAGCTCCGTGGCGCAGCCGGCAACACGCCGCCGCCCGGCCTGTGACACGGATGGACCCGGGTTCGATCCCCGATCAGGTCAAGATGGAAAATGATCCTGTTCAGACGTAGGGCTTGGATGTTTATCTATTCATGTATTTGTTATAAAATATAGTATCCCATAACACAAGTCTTACTTAAGAACCCACTTTGGGGCTAGCTCAATCTGTGTGATTTGTCCGTATATATTTATATTTATATTATTTATACACGAAAAACTAAACAACCATGTAGGGGTCAAAGGCATTCAAATCATTAAAAAAAAAGATTCATCAAAAAAAAATTTTTGATGTTCGGACGCGACCTCTTGAACGCTTAACAGATGAGCGTTTTCTGTCTGTATTAGAAAAGAAAAAGCCACTGTTTGTCAAATTATTAACTTTGTTTCACATTTAATTCCAGGTCTAAATGGTAAACTAAGCTACAGCATCACATCAGGAGATGAGAACCAAGATTTCAAAATAGCAGACAATGGCACTATATTCACCGCCAAACTACTGGATCGGGAAAAACTGCCTCTTTACAACCTAATCATTACGGCTAGAGACTCGGCAAAGTCTCCAGAGCCACAACTTTCTTCTACCGTTCAGGTAACTTTAGTTTTTCACCTTAAAACAGTTCTTTTCTAATATCCAATTTGTGTTAAATAGTATATTTTTCAATTCTTAACCCTTTCTTCACTAATAAATATAATAGCAGAAATGTGTTTGTATATTCCAAATTTTTGTAAATTCCTTATCTGCTAAACTGAATTCTTGTCCTTATAGTAACCGCAAATGTGTATTGAAAAACGTCATATAATGCTCGTATTCAGTAAGCTGTCTATTATAGTCATCGGTCAACTATAAGTACTCGGCGAATGACTATAATATCCAACTGAACCATTTTTACATCGTGATGTTTAATCATTGGAATAATAAAAATACATTCTAATGTTTATTATTTGTTTTGTTTTATAGGTGACTATTCAACTGAAGGACGTTAATGACATGGCGCCTGAATTTGTTTCACCTAACACTACCACAGTTTCTGAAAATATACCCTTGAACACGGTTATAATGACCATCAAAGCTGTTGATAAAGATGAAGGTAGAAATGGATACGTTGAATATTTTATAAATCAAGATCCAGAAATCAACGGTTACTTCTCATTGGGCAATGTTGATGGAATTTTGAGGGCTATTGGAAAACTTGATAGAGAATTAAAATCCAGCTACACGTTTACCGTTACTGCTAAAGACAGAGGAGACCCTCCAAACGTGGCCCAAATGAAGCTCAAAATCAGTATATTAGATGAAAATGACAATAGTCCGGTTTTTGATCCAAAACAATACAGTGCCTCGGTGTCTGAAAATGCCAGTATTGGAGCCAGTGTCTTACAAGTGAGTTTATTTTATGACCTATATAATAATTAGATGGTATGGTATTTAAGCAAACTAAAAGAGATGTTCACAATTCAATGATCATTTTAATATATTTGTTTTCTCATAATTCTGTTATTTATTGATAGATTATTGTAAAGATATACTTTTGAACATCAATTTTAGGGATAGTTAGTCGTAGTCATGGCAGAAAGGCTAAACGGAAAAGAATGAACTATTGCATCCGGATAGAGTTCTACTTGAAATTACTCATGGTGTACATTTTATTCCGAGAAAATGTAAGGTTACGTTGCTACCGTCTTGTAGTTGTATTTCAAAGTCAACGTGGAACATGTCGTGGGTAATAGCTAGTTTATCCTATAACAATGTTACCAAAGTCTAATAATTAATATACTTTGTTTCAAATCGGTTTTATGATTATTTTCTTTTCACAGGTATCGGCTACTGATATCGATGAGGGTGCAAATGGAAGAGTTAGATATTCGATTGCTTCTGGAGATGAAAATAGAGATTTCAGTATTAGTGAAGACACTGGCGTAGTAAGAGTAGCCAAAAACTTGAACTTTGAACGAAAATCGCGGTACATACTCTCAATACGAGCTGAAGATTGTGCCAAAGATGACATAAGATTTGATACAGCTGAAATATCCATATCTATTCAAGATATTAACGATAACCCACCTACGTTCTTGGATTCACCATATTTAGCTTACGTTATGGAAAATGTTATACCACCTAATGGTGGATACATAATAACAGTCCACGCATATGATGCTGATTCACCACCATTCAATAATCAAGTTCGCTATTTTATCAAAGAAGGGGATGCAGATGTATTTAAAATAAATGCGTCTTCCGGTCAAATTTCTTTGTTAAAAACATTAGACCGTGAAACACAAGATGAATATACACTTGCCCTTGTTGCAATGGATACTGGTACGTATTAATGCATTCTAAATATTTTCATTACATTTCTTATTTATAATCGTGTGCTCTTTTATAACGATTATACCTTACCCATGAAATTGGCGCTTTTTTTTTCCACTTGCCATTTTGTTCTTAATGACAATAATTTTCACATTTTTTTATTTAAACTTTAAAGTGGCCTAAATTAATAACATTTTTCATGCATTAAATTTTTTGTTTTTGTGAATTTAATTACTGGAAAATGTTCATGCAGAAAACTCGTTTCAGGTTTGTCCGTTTTAATAAAAAAATTTGCCATATTATTTTTCTTACTTTTTGTTTATCTGTGAATGTCTAAATTAGGCTAACTGTTCTCCATAACTACATGCAAAATTTCACTATTTTAAATTGATCAAACTCGAAATAATACTCAAAACGTTAGAATGAAAAATTCACTTGCTCAAAATTCTCTATAGAAAACGCCAATTTCATAGGTAAGGTCCTAATATTCAACTTCAATTATTTACTTACAGGCTCGCCACCTTTAACTGGATCTGGCACAGTCAAAGTTATTGTGCAAGATATAAATGATAACAGTCCGGTTTTTGAGAGACAAAGCTATAAGACCACAGTCAAAGAAAATTTGCCACCAGGAACTGTTATTTTACATCCTAAAGCTACAGATAGAGATCTTGGAAACAATGCTAAGATAAGATATAGCCTTCTTGGAGATAAATCTGAACGCTTCCAAATCGATTCCTCTTCGGGTGTAATTTCCACTAATGCAAGTTTAGACAGGGAAGAGTGGGATGTTTATTACTTGATTATTATGGCTCAAGACTCTTCTACTACGGATCCACGAACTGCTACTGCAAATCTTACAATTATTGTAGAAGATGAAAATGACAACACCCCTACGTTTGCACATCCAATGTATGAGGCACAAATATCGGAGCGGACACTCAAGGGTGATTTTGTTTTCGGAATCAAAGCCAGAGACAATGATATAGGATTAAATAAAAAGATTGTTTATGATTTGAAAGGAGAACATCAAGATTTGTTTAGCATAAATAAAGAAACTGGAGTTATAAAAGCAAATGATAACATCATAAAACATCGAGGAAAACAAAGTGGATCTATGTTTAACTTAGTAATTATTGCGACAGATAGTGGTATCTTCCCTAAACACAGTACCGCTGAACTGAGCCTCATACCCATATCAGTAAAGAATTTTCCAAAGTTTACTATGAACAACAAACTTTCCTTTACTTTTCCGGAAAATACACCTGAAAATGTCTTAGTTACCAGATTATCTGCAACATCACCTAAAAAAGGACCAACAAGTTTGTTACAATACGCCATCGCTGGTGGAAATATTGGTGATGCGTTACGAGTGGAGCCAATAAGTGGAGAAGTATTTATTACAGGAAAAGGCTTAGACTATGAAACAATGCCTCTTTATGAAGTTTGGTTTGAGGTTAAAGATTCAGATAATCCACCACTAAAGTCGTTCGTTGAAATTGAAATCAAAGTTACTGATGCCAATGATAACGCACCAGTTATTGAAAATGCACTTTATAATGCGACGGTTCCAGAAGAAGAATCTTTACCTCAATTTATTATTAAAATAAATGCTCACGATGAAGATTCAAATGAAAATGGCAGGATAGCATTCAGATTACTTAATGATTACGAAGAAACATTCAAAATAGATTCAGAAACTGGCGAAATTTATACTAATATGGCCTTGGACAGGGAGTCTATATCATCTTATGAACTCATAGTCGAGGCTTTCGATCATGGTGTTCCTCAACTTGTTGGAACTTCAACAGTGATTGTAACAGTTCTAGATAAAAATGATAACCCGCCTAGATTTACGCGACTGTTTAGCGTAAATGTTACAGAAAATGCTGATATTGGATCATTTGTCATAAGAGTTACTAGTTCTGATTTAGATATTGGAGCTAATGCAAATGCTACGTACAGTTTTGTTGAAAATCCTGGTGAAAAATTTAATATAGATGCAATTAGTGGCAATGTCACTGTAGCTCGCCCATTAGATAGAGAACTACAAGACGAATACATTCTTAAAGTTGCAGCAATTGATGGAGCTTGGAGATCTGAAACACCTTTGACTATTACAATACAAGACCAAAACGATAATGCCCCCGAATTCGAATATTCATTTTATAGTTTTAATTTCCCAGAATTACAAAAGAAGAATAGTTTTATTGGTCAAGTTATTGCAACCGACAGAGACAAGCAAGGACCGAATTCTATAATATCATATTCTCTTCAACAACCCTCCGAATTATTTTCTATTGATCCTGCAACTGGGGAAATATTGAGTAAATTTGTAATGAACTACAAACAAACATCTATTAATTTGTCACCAGAGAATACTTATTCCGTAGTTGTAGTTGCCACCGACAATGGGAAACCTCCAATGTCTTCTGAATGTTTAGTAACCATTAATGTAGTAGATGCAAACAATAATGCTCCCAAATTTAATGACCATGAAAAATTTGTTCCGGTTCCAAGAGATGCTGTTTTGGGTGAACACATCATCAAATTAACTGCTGAAGATAAAATGGACTTTGGAATTAACGCAAATATTGAATATCTTGTTTCTGGAGGAAATGGATCATCATACTTATCGGTTGATAAAAGAAGCGGTTGGATTATTGTAAATAAACAATTTTATAGTTATGGGCAATATTATGGACTCAGAATAAAGGCTGTGGATCTTGGTATACCTCCTCAATCAGACGAAACAAGTTTGACATTTGTTGTAACGGGAGAAAATATGTACAGCCCTAAATTTACAGCTTTAAGTTATCAAGTGAGTGTACCAGAAAATGAACCTATTGGATCTTCAATATTAACAGTAAAAGCAAGTGATGAAGATGATGGCCCAAACGGAATGGTTAGATATTCAATATCATCAGGCAATGTGGGAAAAGAATTTGAAATAAATCCTTTGACTGGCACCATAACTATTTTGCGCGCATTAGATTACGACACAGTACAAGAATATAGACTTAACATAACTGCAAAAGACCTGGGATTTAAATCTAAAGAAACAACTGCTACGCTAACAATTATTTTGACAGATATAAATGATAACGCTCCGCAATTTAATCAAGACCATTATGAAGCATATTTACCTGAAAATTCTCCCGTCAATAGTTTCATATTCAGAGTACACGCTATTGATATTGATTCACCGAAAAATTCAATCATAAGATACTATCTGAAAAATTCCATGGATATGTTATTCCATATAGATGCTTTTACAGGAGATATTTTTTCAAAAGAAGTATTTGATTTTGAAGAGAAATCTGTTTATAAACTTGTGATACTAGCTGAGAATCCAGATTCAAATATGCAATCAACTGCTGAAGTAATAGTGTATATTACTGGGGTGAACGAGTACTATCCCAAGTTCGTTCAACCTGTATTTCATTTTGATGTATCAGAATCTGCTGAAGTTGGAACAAATGTCGGTGTCATTCAAGCGACAGATCAAGATAGTGGTGACGATGGTTTGATCTATTATATATTCGTTGGGTCAAGTAATGATAAAGGATTTAGTATTAATTCTCAAACGGGTGTTATAAGAGTTGCAAGATATTTGGACCGAGAGACACAAAATAGGGTAGTTCTGACAGTTTTGGCTAAGAACGCTGGTGGTATTCATGGAAATGATACCGATGAAGCACAAGTCACAATATCTATTCAAGATGGCAACGACCCGCCCGAATTTTTGTTACAAAGTTATGAAGTAACTGTTTCTGAAGATGCTCGTATTGGTCAACAAATTATACAAGTAAATGCTATTGACAAAGACGTTCGTCCTCAGAATAATCAATTTAGCTTTTCGATTATTGGGGGTAATTCTAACCAGGATTTAAAAATAGATCCACAAACTGGTGATATAGAAGTAGCACGTAACTTAGACCGAGAAACTATACCATTATATACTTTGACAGTTGGAGCTATAGATACAGGAATACCACCGCAAACTGGAACAGCAACAGTAAAAATAAGTTTATCTGACATTAATGACAATGGTCCCATATTTGATGCTACAAATTTTGAAGGAAAAGTTTATGAAAATGAACCTCCTAATACTAGCGTAGCAACTCTTTCAGCAAAAGATCCAGATTTACCACCCAATGGAGCACCATTTTCATATTCAATTGTGGGAGGAAAACACCAAGATTATGTCAAAGTTCATAAGCATAACGGAGTGCTTTTGACAAAGAAGAAGATCGATAGAGAAGCGACACCAAAATTAGAAGTAATAATTCAAATTGAAGACAGTGGTACACCTGTTATGAAATCTAATTATACCATATACATAGATGTACTTGATAAAAATGATAACCCTCCTACTCCAAGATCCGCTCATGTCCTAGTTTACTCTTTCAACAATCAGGTACCTAGTGATAAGATAGCCGACGTGAAACCCAACGATCCCGATATTGTAGGCGATTATAAATGTAAAATGGTTGAAGAGTCTACATCAGAGATTACTCTTTCTATCTTGAGTATTAGGAAAGGATGCGACTTATACACAAATTCCATAAAACCTGGTCAAGGCTATTCGTTTTCAGTATCGGGGAATGACGGTATACACAGAGATGTAATATCTTCTATTAGTGTTGAATACTTCTCATTCGATAATGCAACTGTCAAAGAGTCCCTCACGATGAGGATCATCAATATGACGGCTAGTGAATTTTTAACACAATACTATCGTAGTTTGTTGGAAACGCTTAAAGTTGGTATCCCTGCTAAAGAAAATATTTATTTATACAGTATAAATGAGGATAACGGTAATTTGGACCTAACTTTGGCGACTCGGGGAAATTATACTATATCAAAAAGAGAAATTACAGAAAAATATATAAAGCAAAAAGAAAATGATATAACAAAATTGATGAAAAGAACCGTAATAGTGCCCTTTTATCCATGTGCTTCTCAAAAATGTCAAAATGATGGTCGCTGTACCGATTTTATAAAAGTTCAAAACAAAATGAAAATAACAGAGAGTTCAACATTGATACTTTCTTCGCCGTTGGTTAGCCACGAATATACTTGTTCCTGTATTGACGGATTTATTGGTCAAAACTGTGAAAAGCGACAAGATCCATGTTCACCAAACCCCTGTTTATATGGAGGTACATGTCGGAAACAGGGGCACAATTTTATATGTAACTGCCCACCTAGGCGAGAAGGTAAAATGTGTGAGCAAGAAAGAAATGATGTTTGTAGCAGCAATCCATGCAGAAATGGAGGTTCGTGCAAAGAAAGTGCAGACCTGAATTCATACTTTTGTTTGTGCCGTCCTGGATATAGAGGCAATCAATGTGAAGCTTTGGTAGATTCCTGTAGACCCAACCCGTGTTTGTTTGGAGGAATTTGTATAAGTTTGAAGCCTGGTTATAAATGCAGCTGCACTAATGGTCGATATGGTACGCACTGTGAAAGTACAACGTTTGGGTTCAATGAATTGTCCTTTATGCAGTTTCCTGCATTAGATGCCTCAACAAATGACATTACAATTATTTTTGCAACTACAAAATCGAATGCATTGTTGCTTTACAATTATGGCGCGCAAACTGGTGGAAGATCAGATTTTATCGCTATCGAGTTACTGGGAGGCAAACCTATGTTTTCATTTGGTGGTTCTAGAACTTCGATTACATCGGTGGCTTTAACAGACTCTAATATAAACCTTGCCGACGGTGATTGGTACAAACTAACAGCCACGAGAAATGGAAGAGTGATCTCATTGAGCGTCGCATCCTGTACAGACCATGGCGACGCTTGCACCGAATGTGAGCCTGGAGACGATTCCTGTTACAACGACGACACGGGACAAGCCGGGTATGTTTTGTTTTAATATTTTTATTTAACCTAGATTACAAGATAAAGTAGAGGTAGTTGTTACACATATATTTTTGTGTACGTTAAAAGGATAGCAGTGCCATGAAGAGGTAACAATGCTAACGCAATAGGTGGCCTTGAGCAGGTGCAGTCCGGGGGTGGTAAACTTGATTAAAAATTTAGAATTGTAAAATAAAATCTTGTAATACTGACTAATTTGGACCTATCGGGAAGAAAATTAACTGGAACATTTAACTGTTTTTAGGGTTCCGAAAAACTAGGAACCCTTATAGTTTCGCCATGTCTGTCTGTCTGTCTGTCTGCCTGTCCGCGGTTTTACTCAGAGACTATAAGTACTAGAAAGCTGTAATTTTGTATGAGTATGTTTAATCATGGCAAAAAAGTCGAAGAAAAAAATCTTGAAAAAAAATTTTTTTTGGGTAGCTCCCATACAAGTAATGTGGGGGAGTAATTTTTTTTCTCTACTTACCCATCCTGTGGGGTGTCGTTAAAAAGGTTTTTGAAAAATATTGTGAGGTTGAGAACACCATTTTTCGATTTAGGGATCCGTTTCCGAAATATTTAGTTTTAAAGTGCATATTTTTGTTAGAGGTACGTGTCCCCCCTCTCTATCTGCTAAACGGTTATATATGGATACGTGAAAAAAATTACAGGAGTAGTATATATACTGAAGTTGAAAGGAAAACTATCAGAGCTGGGTACTAAGTGCAAACTAAAAAGTTATAGGCAACCAACTTATAAAATGTACTGGAAAATGTAAAATTTCATACAATCTTCATTGTTAGATGTTTTTGGTCGTTAAACTGTGAGGTGCGAGTGTAAACGGTGTGAACTCAAAGTTGTCATTCGCAACTACAGAACCCTACACTGCGCGTGGCCCGACACGCCTTTGGCCGGTTTTTTTATATAAATCTTATTTGCTATTTTATCTACTGGTCCAAATGAACTCCAATTTATTAATCCCGAATACTAAGTTTATTATATTCTTCAAGCCTTACACGCATATCTGCGGCAGCACAAGCTCAGATATTCTTTCGCCTACGTTAAATTAGGTATTTGTGCAAATCCATCACCTTCTAGTGCCGTAAATTCTGATGGAGTAAAGTTTATATTATGGCAATATATTTTTTTTATGATTTACTTTGTATCTAAATATATAAAACTCAAAGGTGACTGACTGACTGACATAGTGATCTATCAACGCACAGCCCAAACCACTGGACGGATCGGGCTGAAATTTGGCACGCAGGTAGATGTTATGACGTAGGCATCCGCTAAGAAAGGATTTTGATCAATTCTACCCCCAAGGGGATAAAATAGGGGATGAAAGTTTGTATGAAACTTTGTCAATTTTAAACCGATCGTTAAATTCAAACCCCATCGGGATAAAACAAGGGATGACGGAGGACGTAATATATTAGTTTAAAGCTATCTGAACCTAATGGAACAAATAAATTAAGACGAACTAAAAACTTGGCTGTTTTTTTTTCTTGACATATTTTGGATTGCATTTGCTTTGTTTCGGTTTAGTAGTTTTGGTTATAGACTGTGCTTTGTATTTGGCATTTGTTTTATTTTCGTTTGGTTTAAGTATAGGTTTTGACGGTTAGACTTTTTTTAAATAGCTAAAGAAAATCTGAACCATAATGGAGAAGTTGAAGAATGTACTGTCGTCTCTATTGTTGGTGACGGTCCATGTTTGTTTCATGTTCTCTCTCACTTAATTAATGTACGGAACACAAGATAGAGCGATGGAGGTGCGTTCAGAAATTGTCAGATATGTGGTTAATGACTGGAGCAAGTTTTCAATTACCCAATAGCTTGATAGTAGTAATCTGTCATAAGGTGCTTAGCCTTATGGCAGATTAGTTAAGAATATTGTGTACAAAGAAGTTTTGTAGGCCCTAATTTTTTACACACGCTAAACAAAAGTAAAGCCGCAACAACTATACTTTTTAACGCGAGCGAAGCCGCGGGCAAAAGCTAGTATTATATATTTGTCTTATAATATTTTAATTATATATTATTTTCTTTATTTCAGCACATTGAACTTCAACAACGAACCCCTGCTGATCGGCGGGCTTCACAAAGCAGATCCGGTGTTGGAACGCCCCGGACAAATACACTCCGACGACTTCGTGGGATGCATGCATAGTATCTCTATCAACGGCCGTTTGCTAAATATGACGAACCCTCTTTCTGCTAGAGATGTCGACTCTAGTTGCGAGAGATCCGAAAAAGGAGCATGTCATAAGAAAGATAAGTGTGGTTTGGGAGAGTGCGTAGACAGGTGGAAGACTAACTACTGCAAATGCAGTGGAAATTTCATTGCTCCAGATTGCAGTTCATCGTTACAGTCAATCTCCGTCACTGAAAACAGTTTTATATCTTTTGTTATTACGGAAAAACATAGAAGAATGCAATTACTCGAAACTTTCTATGTTGGTAACACTGGGTGGGATAGAAAAATCAGTAGATCTTCTGGTAAAATTGTAGCTAAACTAAATAGTCCTGCTAAAAGTTTGTCATTCTATTTCAGAACTTATAGAAAAGATGGTGTTTTATTTTACGCAGCTACTGACAAATATTATACACTTATTGAATTGTTGGGAGGAAAAGTTAGCTATACGTCAAAACAAAACACTGTCGTTAATATGACACAAGTAGAGCAAAATGACGTTGCTGATGGATCATGGCATAATATCACACTGTTTTCACTCGGACGCAGTATACGCCTGATCGTTGATAGTATTAATATTGGAGAAGAACTTGACGCGGCTGGTGTCCATGACTTTTTAGATCCATACTTGACAACAATCTCCTTGGGCGGTTTAAAAACCGACTCCTTATCATTATCGGACCATGGTAAATTTGAAGGTTGTTTGGCAAATTTTTCAATAAATAATGAAATTCAGCCCTTTACCGGTAACGGAAGCATTTTCAAAGAAATTATCCGTCATGGCAAAATACTATCCGGGTGTTCTAGTGGTTTTGGTATGGGTCACGCTCAAAGTACAGATCCTCTTAGCATTGGCATAACATTGGTCATAGTATTCTTTATCATACTAATTCTTGCCATTCTTGTCTCTATTATTCTGTATCGACTACGAAAACAAAAAGAAAAAGGTAGTGGTCATACAAATAAAAGTAACATAGTGCATACTAAACAAAATGGTGGACCTGCTATGCTAAACGCACCCAACTTGATTGCTGGAACAAATGATAGTCTAATGGCGCGAAATATGCACAATAATGATAACAGTTTAAATAGTTACATCATGCCAGAAAATGTACATATCGTTGGACCTGAACTTCTTTCAAAGAAGTACAAGGATCGAGAAATAATGAACATCGATCCGCCAAGACCACAAAGACCAGATATTATTGAACGGGAAGTCATTGGAAAGAGCCCTCCTCTAAGAGAAGATCATCACCCGCCCCCACCACCTTCTACAAACACATCTCACCATACACATGATCATCCTAGTGGATTGGATTTAAATTCCGAAGTTCCAGAACATTATGATCTTGAAAATGCAAGCTCCATTGCACCTTCTGATATAGATATTGTTTATCACTACAAAGGGTTTCGCGATGCTGGAGGCATCAGAAAGTACAAAGCCACTCCTCCACCTGTTGCTGGGTACCATCACAAACATCAAACACCTCAACATAGGCATTCTCCCCATCATCCAAGTGGATATCCTCCAAGAATATTACCACCAACAACTCAACCTCCACCTCAACCACGAACACATCAAACTACACCACTTGCGAGGTTATCTCCCAGTAGTGAATTAAGTCAGCAACCTCGTATATTGACACTTCATGATATTTCTGGAAAACCCTTACAAAGTGCCTTATTAGCTACTACGTCTAGCTCCGGTGGAGTAGGCAAAGATGTCTTGCATAGTAATAGCGAACGTAGTTTGAATAGCCCAGTAATGTCTCAATTAAGTGGACAGAGTTCGTCTGCTGGAAGAAAAACCCCCAGCGCTCCATCTCAAGTTCCACAAGTAGTTTCAGTTGGATCTGGCGCAGTAGGTCTCACTGCAGAAGAAATAGAAAGAATGAATGCTAGGCAACGAACATCGAGCTTAGTGTCAACTTTAGATGCAGTATCAAGTTCTAGTGAAGCCCCCAGTGGTGGCGGCGTGGGCCACCACATGTCTCATAGACATCATTCACCACAAAATGATAATAGAAGTTCATCTGGCTCTGATGACGAGAGCGGCAATGATAGTTTCACTTGCTCGGAAATAGAATATGACAATAATAGTATAACTGCTGATAAACCAGAAGATGTACGAAGGCAAAACGTCAGCGCTGGAAATGCTTCCAATAAGCCTATTTTACCACCCCCATATGAAAGTTTCGATTCTTCATTTCGAGGCTCTTTAAGTACTCTAGTCGCTTCGGACGATGACTTAGCCCCACACTTAAGTTCTGCTTTATATAGACAAGTTAACGGTTCTCCTGCCTCTGGTAGTCTGGGCTGGGATTATTTAAATTTAATAAATTGGGGCCAAAATTTTGAGAGCATGATTGGAGTGTTCAAAGACATCGCGGAACTCCCAGATTCTGTAAGCGGGCGCATGTCTTCCTCACTTAGGCTTCCTAATGGTACACCAAAGCCATCGGAGGAATATGTCTAAGTGTATTATTTTTGTTAACATGTACATAGATAGTTTATAGATTTTGTAAATTTGTTGATGCGATCTTGTATCAAGGTTGCTCAGAATCAACTCTCTTGCCATATGTCTTCTTGTTACTGGAAATCAGTTTCCCTTTTATTTTAAAATATGCACTACAGTCTTTTTTATTATTTGCTATTCTGAATCTTGCTCGACGATTTCTAATTTATTTTGACAAGCAGGTGTATTTCACTTCTCTATAAAATGAAAATTAGAATTTTACATTATTATAAAAATATATTTAAGAGCTTTGTCTGCGGTAATATCATTGTACTATATATGTGATGAATGTAAATATATTTCAAATAAATTTACGCTTACGTTAATAGAATTATTAAATTATTGTGATTGTAATATTATAAACATGTTTTGTTTTATTCAACTTTCGTGTCAATCACAAGCAGTCACGGGCTCTTAAATTTTAATGCCATACTATAAATAGTATTTTATTTTGAGATGTCGTTCATAAATAATAATGTGATCCTGTATGGAGATTTTTTTGTCTAAAATATTACAACACATTATTTTTAGGTTAAAAGAAAATTCTAGAAGAAAAAATTTCCATTTAGGAAGCCAAAAGTACTGACTAAATATTAAGATTAAAATAATAAAAGATATTTCAAATGATGGACTATATTTTCATTTAACTTTCCCATAGTTATTTACTTTTCAAGCCCGTGCTGAGACTTAACATTTTGAATGAGAGAATATTAAAGATTTTATCAGTACAGTTTTATCACTTCACATGTTTTACATATACAGGGTGTAAAATAACTACCAACATTTTCTGAAGGGGTAATTCAGCCGGTAAAAATAAACGTTTTCTTTTTTTCTTTTTTTTTATTTAACCTTTGTCCCACTACTGGGCAAAGGTCTCTCTCATCTCTTTCCATTTATCTCTTTCTCGTGTTGACTTCAACCAATCCTTTCTAAAAACATCTAATTCGTCTCTCCAGCGTTTTCTTGGCCTTCCTCGGTGACGGCGACCATCTGTAGGTAGCCACTCTGTTGCTATCTTGGCCAATCTCGGAATGCATTCTACCGACATACCCCGCCCAATCCCATTTTAGCACAGCAGTTTTAGTGCCCACATCAGAAATTCCCGTTTTCGAGCGGAGTGCAGTATTTGGGATTCTATCTACCCTCTTTAAACTTTTTCTTAAGGAATAAAAATAAATAGTACATGATAATACAAGTACGGTAATAATAAACCGAGACTATAATAGACAGCTTACCGTACGAGTATCAAACGACGTTTTTCAATACATTTGCGATTACCATAAACTAAAACAAGATTGCAGTTCAGCAAATAAGGAATTTATAAAAGTTAGGAACTAAAGCAGGTTGTAAAAATACATTTATAATAATCAGGTATATTTACTCAGGTTTATTTTCTCCAAAATATACATTGATAACCTTCCCCTTTTTGAAATCGGTAAAAAAATCACATCTCACAAATCAGAAACACGTTTTCATGCTGAACTTGAAACTCTTTGCTCGGATTCTATGAACATGTTTAAATTTTGCATCTGTGGCATTGGTCTATTGAGCGGTTGTGATTGGTGTAAATTAAAAAGCACTAGTGCCGTAAATACATAATTACGATACAGATTTCGATGTCATAAGAACCGTATTATTAGCAAATGTATTCATCATCATCATTTCGTGTAGGTGACACGGTCAGTTGACCATGCATACCCTGGTGTCAGAGTTCTGCGGAACCGCCTCTCGGCCTCTGACGTGGATCCTTGAAATGTATTGAAAATACATCATTACAATACAATTTTAGATGTCATAAGAACCGTAATATATTAGGAAATGTATTAAAAAAGACTTTTCCGTACAAAAGTATTTGGCCGTGCCGATAATTTGTATGAAAAAGACGAAATTTTTTGAGTTACCGGTATTGATTCCATTAGAAAAGTTGTTCGTTTTGACGGGCTGGGTCACCCCTTCGAGGGATTGTCAGTGGTTGTTTAATAAATTTAAAAGTCCGTGGGACATTTTTTAATCTAAATCACTCACGGTCAATAAAACCGTTATTGTTGTGTTGATCAATAAAACCAATGTTACGGATATTTCATAAAATTAAACTTTACATGAATAAACGTAATCAGGTTTGCGTTTTTAGAAACGTAGAATGCACCAGCTGCTTCTCTTCCCGCGCAGATCGTAAAAGCCGATCGAGGGAATATGCGTCAGGAATCATGTCAATAGGCGATGCGGCTAGCAACCCATCATTATTTTGATCACCGTTCTCACTTAAAAGCCCACCAATATTGTAAAGGTGGTCTTAAGCTCAAGTCAGACCTGGGCTGTGTCTACCTCGCAAGGGAGGAAGACATGATAGTAAATATAAGTACATATCATCATCAGGTCCTTACCAGACTCCACCGCAGGAGCACGACCCTCTCTGTACTGCCAGAGCAGTAAGAGGATTTGGCCTACACTCTCCACGCTGGGTTGGAGAGGTCTCTTCGATGTTTATAAGCTTTGTTTAGCTTTAGTTTCTTTAGTCGCCTTTTACGACATCCACGGTAAGATTTGGAGTGGTCCTATTCTTCTCTGCCGGGAACCACACGGTATATACATATGTATGTATTTTATCCAAAGTTTCAGCGGTATCCGCCTCAGCAGTAACGTAGAATGTTAGCAGTGCATCGAAGAGCATTTTTTCAAGACAGATCGAAAATAAACTTTAAAACTATTGCAATAAAGTGCACCTATGTTGAACCTAACTTTACCAAACATTTTCGCTAAAATGTAGCCTTTTTGGCAGTAACGCTATTAAGTATAGCTTAACGTTCCCACTTTATATTATCGTTTATGATTTTACATGACACCTCTGTGGTTCCCGGCAGAGTAAAATTATAAGTAGGTATTTATTGGGCATTTCAAAACACACATCCTTAAGCTCATTTTCATTCGCTCAAGGATGTGTGTTTTGAAATACCCAATAAATATTGTGAAATTAAAATTGTGTGAAACTTACCAATATTTGATAAGCCAATAGGTAGATACATTGTTCATCTCGATCCACAACACCACTATAAAAGTTTTTAACTCTTTTCACACATAGGTGTGGGTCCCTTTTGGCAACCTCTGCGACACTCTTTGATCATTAGTGTAAGTAGTATATGAGTAGTCTTTTATATTGAAAAAATTATAATATATTATTTGGGGTTTTAATTATTAAGATTACAATATAAGATTGTTTTTTTCTTACTCTTTTGTTTTGTGTCGCATTGTGTGAGTAGCCAATAAAGTTATTTTCATTTCATTTCATTTCATTTACATACTAATGACGACTATCCCGCTCGAGTATGCAAGATTGTAAAAGGTGCTATACTAGTTCACACCAGGTGACCAACGCATAGGAACGCTCACTATGATCCAGGCCGATTGCTCATGCAAATCACCAAGGCTGATGTTTCCATGACTGAAACTGAAGACCGCTGCAAGCGATTATGGGATGTTGATTTTTAGAAAGATCTCTTAACCAGTGCTAAGGAAAGGTACGTATTCCAAGCCGATTGCTCGTGCCGGTGACCTTCTAAGGCTATTGGCACTTGGAAACGATTTATTCCATCGCAGTGGTATCGGAAGATACTTATCTGCAAATCAAATCATGCCCAGTGGTCGATGCTTAGGAACTTCTCGTAACAATCTAGGATTTTTACGTTGCCTGTACTGGTGATAGCATCTGGAAAGTGATAATCCCATTGAGAAGACCACGAAGGATGCTGAACCGAGTATGCAGCACAATTTTAACAAAACTTACACTGCGAAGATACGTAACAGCACGTCACTACACAAATTCATGGATGAACTGCCAAGTACGAGTAGCTTCCAGTGAATCTTGATTAATTGTAATAAGTAATAAGTCGATAAAACTTATTTTAAACAATAATCTTTAAACAGAAACATATAAGAGTCATTTCTAATTGTAATTCCAAACTTACATAAACCTTTGTATCAGTACAATAGGTATTTAGTTGTCTAAGCAATATTACGGTTACACGCGCGCTCGTAATATGAGAGTGCGAAGGTATTCATGAACTCATTTTGTTTATGAAGAAGTTTCGTAATAAGGCTGTTTCCTCATTGCACTTCACAATGAGGCACGTTAAGCCGTTTTGAAACATAATGGTAGGTAAACATTCTTCCGCGAGTCCGACTTGTTTGGTTGATTTTTATGTTAAGTGTGAACAAAGATTTGTGATTTTGAAGTATTCATAAATTACATTATTTATATTAAGGGATACTCAACCAATTTTATAAATATTTATTAACCTATGTATATTCTTTGTTCTTACAAAATATTAGCTTATTATTTCTGTATAATTAAAATCATCTAACAATTCTTAATGGAATGTTCATTTTAAAATTATTTCTAAAACTGCCGAATCAAATTTTTTTTACGTATAATATACCTACATTACATACATACATAGATATTGCCTTTTACCTAGGGAACTAAGGTAACGAGACCCGAAAACCATATTTATGGAGTAGCGTATCCCTATTGATATAATGTATTATATCGAAAGGAGATTAAACCAGTTTATATTTCCAATACATACTTAAAAATAAAATGTAATGTTTATATCATTCATCTTAATCAATTTTATTCATTTAGAAGCAAGTGGGAAATGATTCTTTAACTCTCCAACACGTAACACTCCTTTTTTGGATGTCATTTAATAATTGTATGAAAGATTTCGTAATTCGAAATCAAGGTGTGAAGTTAGCCTTATTCGACGGCTTCTGCTTTTATTTCTTTGACGGAGAAGCGGTGCATTTGATATTATATTACAGCGGATAAAGTAATTACCTTTATTAAATATTCCTTAATTTGAACAAAATATGCTTACATTTGCAAAGCAGAATTTGTCCACCGTTTGATTTATTATACCTAATATTTTTAAATTATTACAAATAACAAAAAGTGAGTTTCCTTTACAAAGTTAAAGGTTTATAATACCTGCAAAATATTGATAAATCAGCTTAAACTTTGCTTAAATACATTGTCAACCGTAAAGCCACCCAAAATTATCTTTGCAATTTGCATCTTGAGCAAGCTCTGCCTAAGCTCTGTGTGTGCAACATCTGATCTACAAGGTCTCGCTGCTTGTCGCCAACCAGCTAGAAGAATCTATCACCACGAAGATCTTCACTCGTGAAATCATGTTCGTATGTCTTATATTTAGTGAAGTTGAAACTGTGATAACTTAATATGTAAATATTTTATTTTAGTCTTCATGATAACTTATGTATAATTTACTTGCAGGTCGGAATCAGAGTATTACTCCGCTAAGCGCAGCATCATCACCAAGGGAGCGAAAAAACAAATATTAGAAGAGTTGAGTGATTCAGATGTGGATGGAACAACTTCTTCCGGTGTAAAGTATGTGTCTATTTGTATAATTTTAAAGTATTGTGTATTCAGATAATAATGTAAATTATGGTTGGTTTACAAGAGTAGGAACTCTTTTTTATTAATTGCAAGTTAGTTTTGATTTGTTTATTTTTACTTTGTTGTAATATTATTATAATTTTGAATAAAAGTATACTTTGCTCCTTTCAGAACCACTGCAACCCACCGCGTTTATAACTCGCATGGTACCAAGAAGGCTAGGAAGAGTAATATAGTGGAGCAGATACAATCTGACGAGGAAATTGCTCCTAAAAAGTAAGTTTTAGCCTTTTTTTACAAATTATTACATCACACTTAATATTATAAAGAGGAAAGATTTGTTTGTTTGTAATGGATAAACTCAAAAACTACTGAGCCGATTTCAAAAATTCTTTCATCGTTGGATAGGTATGTTATCCTTGAGTGTCATAGGCTATGTATGTACCACGGGCGAAGCCGGGGCGGACTGCTAGTCTCTTATAAATATCATGCAAGTTTACCAACCGCTACTAGAATGAGGATAATGTTTATCGAGTGTGTAGATGTATGTTCATTTAAAGATGAGCTTTAAACCCAAACTAGTAGACTTTTTAATATAAATAAAGTGCTGTGGAATTCTTTATAACTGGTGTATTGATAAAGTACGCTTTATTTAGAAAGCTGTTATTTAGTACTTTATATAATAATATTCTTGTTTTCATTTTGATAATTTGTTTACCTAAACCAATTGTTATGAAGATAAACAGTATCTACTATTATAATTTTATTTAACTTTTTAATCATTTTTTTCAGATCCAAACAAGTCTCCAAGTTAGCGTCAAAGAGGAAAGCCCCAAAGAAAAAGGAAAATTCTGCAGGGTGGTTTGACAGTGAAGACGAGGAGGAAGAAGTATTCCAGCAGAGGTCTTCGAAGAAGCAGGCGTTGCAGTCTGTGCTGACGAGAAGAGTGGCGGATGGGGTTTTGCGTCGAACCGCTGCGCTGGCTGGAGACGTGTTCATAGACCTGAAAGTCTACAACACTGCCGACATTTTGAGCGTGGACCCTAAAGACCGGTGGGAACACGCGGTCCTGGCTGTTAAGTATCAGACCAGTTCTGATGCCGATGAATTAGTCCCGCTTAAAAACTTTGTGAAGGGTATAAAACCCTCATTCAAAGAAGAGGGTAAATTTTTTAGTTCTAAGAAAAAATAAATTTAATTATAATAAAATAATAAATAAACGTAATTAGGTTTATAATAACTTGTAAAAATATAATTAAATGTGAAAACTAAAATAAATTTAAGAGAAATAAATAACAAAATATTATTACTATAATTATAATACAGTCTTTCTTTACTTATCTACATTAACTACCTACATGATAACAGACTAGAAATAAAAATAGTTTTTAAAAATATTTGTCATGTTTTTACTTTTTATAAAGTCAATACATACAATAAAATCGGTATGTTTTGATTACACCAGTATCTAGTAATATTTGCAAACCAGTCTTTTATAACTAAATATTTCTTTTTATATTGAGGGAGGGACACTAAGGTATCGATCAATTAATTAATTAATGATATACCTTAATTTCACTATACCTACCTATTAAGTATATTTATTACAATACAAGTCTTCCTTATCATATTATTAGAGCTCTTATAGGTCTAACGCGATTTCAGTTACTTTTTCTCCGTGCTTATAAACTTTGATAAGTGGTTTTTAGAATAATATCGTAGACGCTACAAAAATAGTCAATAAAACAGTTTATTGCACGGTCTGTGACATATCTGTAAAAAGTAGAGCATTATCAGCTCATCTCAGAAGTAATATACACAAAAATAATAATTCTGTCGAAGTATGTGACGGTATTCAAAAGATAAGAACTGCATTTCGAAATAGAATCTCTTCATACAGGGTGCAGCCGGAGGTTAATTCTGTGGGAGATGACAGTGAGGGCACGGTCAATGCGTTACCGCCAGCTGAATTTTTAAGAAGTTTAAAGTCGCGTGTAAAACCACTTATTAGCGCGAGGCAAGCCACGTATCAGTCTATCAAAGTTAACTTCGAGTTATTTTCCGAATTTCATTTACCTTCAAACTTAACTACCGAAATAAAGTCATTTGCTACTGAAAACGTTGTATTACATAAGAATTATGATTTTAAAGAAATATTTTCTAAAGTAATTTACACAATTATTAAGAAAATTGAAGAATTTCAAGAAAGGGATAGCGGCTGGGCATTTTTGCGTAATTTATACTTAGAAGTAAATATTAACAAATACTGTCCTTTAAGAGGGGGGCGCTTTATCGAATTGCCGAGAAATATAAAATTAAAACGTGCATGTGTAAATATACAAAATAATGATGCTTTCTGTTTTTTATGGTGTATAATGGCGGCATTGTTTCCTGCAAAAAATAATCATCATCGAACATCTTCTTATCCCTCCTATGAAAATGTTCTTCAAACAAAGAATATGTCATTTCCAGTCGGAATACAAGATATAAAAATTTTTGAGAAAAATAATCATCTAATTAGTATTAACGTCTATGGGCTGGGAAAAGGAAACAATATTGTTGGGCCGCTTTATAAAACAAACCACAAAAAGAAACATCATATTAACCTATTACTGTTGGAAAAGGGGCAATATAAACATTATTGTTTTATAAAGAATTTAAGCAAATTACTTAGACCTCAACTAACTAAACATCATGGAAAAATATTCTTTTGTGACGAATGTATGATTTTCTTTAACAGCCAAGAAAAATTAAATTCTCATATCTGTAGCGGAGTTCGTACAGTATTACTGGAACAAGGAACTGTAATTCAATTCACACATTTCGAACGGATGCAAGATATGCCATTTGTTATTTATGCTGATTTCGAATCTTTATTAACACCTGAATCCAAAAAAAATCAGCATAATTCAAAATGTACAAATATTTTACAAAAACATGTACCAGCTGCATTTGCATACTATATCGTGTGTGCATTTGACAGTTCTCGCAATAAATATGTTTCTTATCGTGGACAAGATTGTGTTGAAAAATTTCTAGAATTTCTTGGTAAATACATAATACGAATACATAAGATTTTAAAGCATTCAATTCCTATGACGTTATTGTCTTCGAAAGATCAAGAAAATTTTGATAAGTCAAAATACTGTTTCCTTTGTGAACAGTTGCTACTAGATGATAAAGTCAAAGATCATTGTCATCTGACTGGGCGATATCGCGGTGCTGCTCATTCTTACTGTAACCTACAATACCGTTTGCCAAAATTTGTCCCCGTATTTTTTCATAACCTATCTGGATATGACAGCCATTTGTTTATTCGACAGTTAGGAGATATGCCTGGTAAAATAAAGGTAATTGCAAAAAATAAAGAAAACTATATATCTTTTACAAAATTTTTTAATACTGGATTTAAGGAGTATTTAGCAGTACGATTTGTTGATTCTTTTAAATTTTTAGGAACTAGCTTGGAAAAACTTGCAGCAAACTTAAATGATAATGACTTTAAATACTTGTCAAACTTTTTTCCCAGTAAAAAACATTTTGACCTTCTGAGAAGAAAAGGTGTATATCCTTACGAATACATGACAAGTTGGAATTCATATGACGAAAATAATTTGCCACCGCGTCACTGTTTCTACAGCTCTTTAACCGACGAAAATATTTCAAGTTCCGATTACTGTCACGCACAATTAGTTTGGAAAACATTTAATATAAAGGATCTTGGTGAATATACCGATTTATATCTGAAAACAGATGTTATTTTGCTTTCAGATATATTTGAAAACTTCCGCCGAACGTGTAAAAAATTTTATAGACTTGATCCTTGTTTTTATATGACTGCGCCGTCTCTTTCTTTTGACGCAATGTTACTCATAACAAAAGCGAGACTACAACTTATAGATAACCTTGAAATAATACGTATGATTCAAAAAGGGATTCGAGGTGGAATCTGTTTGTGTTCAAATAGATATGCTAAATCTAACAACAAATATTTACGTAATTATGATTCAACTGAACTTGATAACTTCTTATTATACATAGATTGCAATAATTTATATGGTTATGCTATGTGCACTTATATGCCCTATTCAAGTTTTGAGTTATTGAATCAATCAGATATAGTAAAACTTAATTTCCTTGAAGTACCGGATGATGCAGAACATGGTTATATATTGGAAGTAGACTTAGAATACCCAGAAACATTACACGACGTCCACAATGATCTACCATTTTGTGCTGAAAAATTTGCACCACCCGGGTCCAAAATTCCAAAACTTATTCCCAATTTGTATGACAAATTTAATTACGTTGTTCACTATATTCACTTAAAAACATGTATACGACATGGTTTGCTGCTAAAAAAAGTTCACCGAGTTATAAAATTTAAGCAAAGTCCATTCCTAAAACAATACATAGACTTAAATACAAACTTACGGCAAAGAGCTAAATCAGTATTCGAACAAGACTTTTTTAAACTATTAAATAATAGTGTATTTGGGAAAACACTAGAAGATCCAGAAAAAAGGGTTAGCGTTCGTTTAGTTAATCAGTGGTCTGACACTCGAAATAAAACAAAAAAAACATACACTGCCCGACAGTTAATATCAAGATCAAATTTTCATAGTTGCACTATTTTTGGGGAAAATTTTGTAGCTGTACAAATGAAACCAGAGTCAGTTATTTTAGATAAACCAATTTACATCGGATTTACCGTGTTGGAAATTTCAAAACATTATATGTATGACTTTCACTATTCTGTTTTTAAACCATACTATGGTAACAAACTAAGGCTTTGTTACACAGATACCGACAGTTTATTATATTCAATTGAGACTAAAGATGTATATAAAGATATTAAATTGCATTTTCATTCATACTTTGATACTAGTAATTTCAATTACTAAAAATTTCATGATATTTTAAAATTGTAAATTAGTTTTGATATTGTAGTTTACTTACATTTAATTCTTAATATTATTTAAAATGTATTTTTCTATATTAACCAATAAAAATATACAAGAAATATCTCTGAAATGCATGTTATTTACTTTTAAGTACTTATTTTAAATTATTTGTAAAGAAAATTTGTGTTCTTTAACTAATATTATAAAACTAAACTGCTTATAATATGTTATATTATTTTTAACTGATTTACTGTCATAAATAAATAATAATAATAAAATGCTAAAAGTTAATTTTCATTATGTTTAAAAATATGAAATTACATCATAAAATGTGGAACAAAATAAAACATTTTTTTTGTTATAACCTTATTTTATTTTCTACCAACCATTTCTTTATACACAAAACATTTTTTAACGCACATTGTTGTAGGTGAACAAAACAATTCAAAGAAAATATATCTTTACAATACTTAGCTTGGAGTTCTTTAAAATTAGGAATATTTTTATCTGTTAAGTCTTCTATATTTTTGTGGTCACATAGCTCCTCTACCCATCTTATCTTTTCAGCACCTTTCACAATAATTTTTTGATCATTTAGATAAGGTTTTATAATCCTCCGAAATTCTTTGTAATCGATGTATCCTTCACTCCATCGATATCCTAGATGTTTTTCTATCCACCAAACACGTTTCCTTTCTTCATGAGTTAGTTGAGAGAAAGCATAAGGCGGCTTTATTAGGAATATGTGAGTATGTTCTTCAGTAGCTATCGCGAATTACTTTACTATGAATTCATTGCAAGGGTCTTTGAAACCTTGTAAATCTACAATAATTGTATCTTTATTCATGATATCTTTTTAACAATGTTGCTCAAGGGTTTGTATTCAAACATACAATCATTTAATATCAAGCAATATGCTGCTGTCTGATCTGGTATTTCTTGGTCAGTTTCAAATTCCACTCTTACGTCTATAGAGCCCTTCAAAGTCTCCTGTTGGCGGGAACAGTCGATAACGAATAATGGAGCAATATCTCTGAATTCTTTCAAGTTTAACAACGGTTCCGGTCGACGTCTATAATAAGACTGTTGAAATCTTGCATACTGCTCGTATAATATAGAAAACTTATTTTCAGAGAAACTTATGTTCAATCCTTCATAAGGATAATACGAAGAATTTAAAAATACTCTTATGTCACGAACATTGCAGTGATCAAATTCAGCCATTGACATTTGTGGTTGATTTTTACGATTTGTCTGTAACGCAAAAATAACAAACCGCGGTTTCTCAGTCTGGGATGTAGTTTTAATTGCCCAAGTATGTTTTCTAGTTCTGGGAAGTAACGGGTATTCATATAAATCCCAATTCCGGAATGCTAATGTTATGGCACGATCTTTTTCTAAATGTTTTAATAAGTTAATTCTTTCACGATCTGATACTTTGACGTGTGGAACTCGCCAAACTATTTTATTGATAATTATATCATTTACAATTTCTTCGCTATCTAATTTTAATGCGTTAAGGTTACTGTTGCTTCTTAATAACACTAACTCATGTTTAGAATTTATTATGATTTTTTCGTAATCTTCAGCGAAACCTAATATTTTGTTTAGTGGTATTGAAGCAGAGAAGGAACCGTTATCAACATTAGTTGTACCAGTAGGAGACCAACCCCACACTTTTGCAGATTTAGATTCATTTTCATTTAAAGAAAGATAAGATTTAATGGTGGTGGTAATACCAGCATTTTTTATTCTATCAATTTCAACCCCATTCAGTTCATATCGAATCTCTTGAAATATAAACAACGCAGGATTATTCACAAAATTAACTCTTGATAGTTTTTCTTTAGTTTTACTATCGTATAATTCTACTTTGCCTTCAATATATAAAGTACTGAGAGCGGGTAACACATACAAATCTTGATGGTTAATAGGTATTCGAATCTCATCATTCTTGTTGAAACTTGTCACATACGGTCTGTACGAATGAAATTCGAAACTCTCCACGCTATTGTCGAACACCGTAGGTTGCGATATATTTAAAATGTTCATTTTAATAAACCTACCAATTTTAAAAACTCTCGATTATTTTTTGTAAGCTTTTTTACGGACTGAAGAGGTGTTCTTTGCCGAGATGTTTTCTTATAACTGACTTGAAGACAAGATGTAATAGGGTTTTTATCAAAGTTTATCATTTTTTTCTAAAATGTAAATAAAGTTGTACCTCCTCACCGCGTAAATTGATTGGATTGTTTTCAGCGTCTAACAATCTTATATTAAGAGCAGTAATTGAATTTTGATTAACTGGGAAATAGATAACGTTTTTGGGTATTTCAATTATGCGATAACCAGGCGGTACATTAGGAACAAATTCATGAACTATATGACTAGCTTTTCCGTTCACAAAAGATCCGCTCACTACATCACACTCGATGCGGACGAGTGTAGTTGATATAATGCTGACAGGATAGCGAGACACGCTGCTTTTATTAGCTTTTACAGTCTCCCTTCCGAAACACAAAATTCTACCAATTGAATCATTTTTCTCAAAATGAACATCTTCGGAACAAAAAATACTAGTTTTCAGTGTATTGTTATTACATGATAATTTAAAGAATGCATTTTTGATACTGGTTTTTAAAAAATCTTGAATATCTTGAAGTTCATAAGATCCTTTAAAATTTATTGTTTCTCTCGTCTATGTTAGGAATCGAATTAAAGGTAGAAAAGTATAAAAGCCCACACTCGAATTCTTCACGTAATTCTAAAGTTGGAGAATAATATGTGGTCAACGAGCCTCCTGCTCCAGTTATTGACACAGTGAAAGACATTTTAGTACTAATATTTTTTATTCATTTATTCTACTTAAATACATTTTTCCAAAAATCAATTAAAAAATTTAAGCAATGTTGTCCACAATTTTTAGCACCGAAATTCTGATATTGGATATAATTATAGTTCATAGATGTATTTTTCAAATATTTAAGTAATTCTAATCCAAAACTATCAAAATATTCTGAATAATTATTAAGCTTCACGTAGGCTACCCAGTGAGTTCCAGGGTTGTTACAACTATCTAGATTAAGTATTGCGCACTCTATTTTTCTTGGTTTCGTGGACAAGGTATCTCTCATAAACACACCGCGAAAATAGGGTATATCGTTAGCATATTTTATTAAATCTAAATTTGTAAGTGCCCGCTTGGGTAGCCCTTTCACTAGTTTTTTAGACTTTTCAGATATAACCCCGCTCCTTTTTTATGCTGCTTGATGTATAATCCTTTTCCAAGAGCAACCGATTCCATCATTTTGTTGTGTCGTTCAGACTCTTTAAGATTTTGTTTAGCCACTTTGTAATCATTCACAGCTTTTGCTATACCTGCTGCTCCGCCAGCTAGTGAACCAAGAGCTGATAATCCAGCAAAAATTGGAATTAAAGGCAAAAATCCACCACACTTAGGAATAGGAATAAAGCGTGGTAAGCGCATACCACTTTTGTTTTTAAATATTTTCTTTGCAGCTGCATATGCATATTTAATAGCGCTGTCGTTATCTTTACATTTCAATTTTTTTAATCTTGATTGTATATTTTTAACAATTTTCATAAAAGATTGCGCTCCTGCGCCCGCTTTCAGTTTTGCTTTCATTGCATTTTTCACAATCCAAGAAGCGATTTTTTCTTTTTTCCCGGAAGTTTTGGATTTTAGCTTTTGATAAGCCATGATCAAAAGTTCTAAATCAGCTTTATGCCGAACGTTTATATCACTGTTAGTGTAAGCAATGTCGTGATGCATACACGCTTTATCTAAATCATTAATACCTCGATCCCCTCTCAATAACCTTTTCTGTAATTTTGTCCCTGGTCCGCAGAACTGGTATCCGGGTAAATGTAATTCAAAGGGTAACTTATCAATCAAATTGTTAATAATACCACCTCCTTCCTTCATTGATAAGCACTAACTGATATGTATTGCTCTGATACTTCACTTATATTACAGCACCAAAGCACTTTTGTCAACCCAACTATTTTCGGAATCACTTAGCCCCAACCATTTTACAAACAATTTTTTTCCTTTCCTTTTTATAACTTTTTCAATGAGATAAAGATCTGGAAACTTTGTCTTCTGTAGCTCATATCCATAAAATGACCCCAAAATTTGTTGCTTATGTTTATCTTCTATTTGATACGTAAGTGGTTTCGTACAGTTAACTTTTTTTATAGTAAATATTTCTGTTGACCAGTTAGGGGTATAACCTTTACTGAAATCTCCTTTATATTTACTGATTCGAACATTATCACCTACATGAAATAAGGATTTCGTTATATGCTGTTTTTGAGCTTTATTTATGTTAGCCTTAACCAATGTCTGATTATACTGATTCACGTCGATCGGTTTAAACTTTGTTATTCTATGACGAGTTCTGTTGTAACGTTGAACAACGGAATCCAAATTATTACCTGACCATTGGTAACGTCCACAAAGACTAAATAGTTTGTAAATTTGACATTTTAATGTTCTGATTACTCGTTCAACTATTGACGCTTTTTTTATAGAATAAGTAGAATAATGGTTTATTTGATATTTTTTCATCAGTCTTTGGAATGTTTCATTGTAAAACTCTTTACCTAAATCTGTTTGCAAATTACTAGGTTTTCGGGATGACTGAGTCAATATATGCTGCATAGCAATTGTAACACAGTCTTTGGATTTTGCTTTTATGGGATTAACCCACACATATTTCGATAGAGCGTCAATAACAACCAATACATATTTGTATCCTTTATTAAACTGTGCATATTTTTGTAAGTCTATAAGATCTGCCTGCCATAAATCGTCTATCCCTTTTATGATCATACAAAGACGCGGGAAATTTTTTCTCGCTGATCTATGGAGTTCATCAACTATGTTTTGTTTACTCATTTTTATTCAACTTTGATAGTTTTGAACCTATTTCAGCTTTTGTATAGAACTTGGAACTTATTTTAGACGAAACAGCCTTTTCCAAACCACTTAGGTAATTTTTTACATTAGTATGGATTTGTTTTGATTCAGCTCTTAATTCTTGAATTTCTTTATCCAAATATGCCTTGTTGACAGCATCGGTGTCTTCCTCTGGATGTAGTAATCCTCTTAACCTTGATAGTTTTAAATTGAAATCTCCTGTTTCCGATTTAGTTAATGTGTCGTTTAGAGTGTCAATATATTCAGAAAATCTTAAACGCTTATGAATGTGATGACCAAATTTGTCTATATTCATTATACTATGTGCATATAGGTCGGGTATTGCAAGTAGACTGCTCAATTCTCTTAGGGCATGTTCTTTATATTTCTGTTAATAATACCTGCTTCTTGAAGTTCCTCAATGATCGAAACAATCTCATTATCTAATCCAGTGTTACCTGCATCTCGGGATGCAAAGAGTAATTGCAATCTTTCTACTAACTCATTCGGATCATTCCAATAAATCAAATCAGTATTTTTATTAAGGGTTTTCAAAAGTTTTATACCGGACCCTTTTGAAAGACTCTCGGTACTAGTGGTTGCACTTCTTGTAAATTTGAATAGAGGTTTAATGATGTTCATATATTTGAAACCTTTGCTGCTATTTATAGGCTTCTTAGGGTCAAAGTTACGTCTATGAGCATTGGTTTCAGTCAGCAACAATTTGTAATGTTGTAAATCTTCCTCTGTTATCATCTCCATGTTTGGTGCTTTCCTAAATAGTAACTCTTTCAAACCAGGTGACTTTTTAACAATACGAGTTCCTTTTTTCCATGTTTGGTCTCGGTCAAACATACGTGCGTTGCCTAGCATGAGTTTTCCACGTTCATATCTGATCCCAAATGGAATATCTGTTATTGTTTCGGATGTCCAAGATAAGTATGCTCTTTAGACGTCGGTGATGAGTGAAGCGATTTGAAGGACTCATCACTCAGGTTATCATGGGGTGATATAGTAAGGGTTTTGTTAGGATTATGTTCAACAGAGTCAAAATTCTCTTCATCGTGCTCTAGCTCATCAAATGGTTCTCCTAAATCATCTTTAGTAATATATGATGTATCACTTTCACTAAACTTATTTCTTTTCATCGGTGTTATATATTTCTCTTCTTCTTGTTCATATTTTCTACTATTTTTACTAGACAGTTGATTAAGAGGATCAACTATAGGTTTAAATAAAGTTTCTAAAGCCATGTTGTTTGTGTTTTTCGTATCTCTTATCAAATCAACCTTTCTTTTTACAGCAGCTGCTGATTTAACAATTTGTCCTTTCAGTTTTTTTTCCTTTTTAATGGTACTTTCTTATTGACAATCTCAAACAAAATGAGTAATTATCATAATGACTGCTTCTTATCAATGTTATTCTACAACAATGAATGTATCAAATTTCATTTTGTAACATCCATTATTTCGTTCACAGTCTTTATTGATTACTACATACCCGTACAGTTCATTCCAAACCGCTGAACACATTTTTCGAAATTGAAGCCATGACATATCAGAACCCACGTGCTCATCATAAACATGTTTTAAATTTACATCATCTTGTTTGAATAATACAATGAGGTTTGAATTGTCCCTCACAAGCTGTTTTGGTATTTTGGTATAAGTTTGGTTGAGATAAAAAGAATCAATATTTTTATGACGTCCCATAGCGAAATAGTCTCGAATATTATTTTGATTTTCGCAAGCAACATCGTCAAATATTATAATTGAGTCTGGAGCGGCTTCATGTGGACTCAACACTTCAGTATTATAACTGTATTTGTAAAATGAAACACCTGGTACCATACTTAGTACTTTTTCTAGAAATAAGTACTTCGGTTGGAATAAGGATTTTGAATACACGTACAGATTGCGAAAGCGTAGACCATTTTCATGCAACAACAAGCTTATCACTAAATTGGTCTTTCCACAATTTGAGGGACCGCATATGATGCAACGAATTGTATTTGGTAATAAGTTACCATGTCGCTTTGCATTACTCGTTAGCGTAATAGGACAAACACACTGTAATTTTAAAGATTCCTTTTGTTTTATAAATTTCATAATTAGACAGTTTATTTAGCTTGACTGCCTCCTGTGCCGTGTTTTGGCAAAATGGACCATTACAACATTGATATGGTATTTTTATACGCCGATTCTAATCCCAGTATAATACAATTGCATGTCCGTTTTAAATCTTACGCTTCAGTTAGAGTTACTTCTTTCCCATCAATTGCTTTGACTTCCAATCGAATTTCAGGTAGAAATGTAGTGCATTATCATTTCCTTAATTGGGAGTTTCAAAACAGATCTTAATTTCAATAGGTATTTATTGGGGCATTTCAAAACACCCATCCTAGAGCGAATGAAAATGAGCTCAAGGATGGGTGTTTTGAAATGCCCAATAAATACCTACTATTATACCACTCCAAATCTTCCCGTGGATGTCGTAGAAGGCGACTCAAACAACACGACTTAAAAATCAAAGCCAGCGTGGTGATGTAGGCCAAATCCTTTGACTGAGACACTGAGAGAGGGTCGTGCTCCTGCAGTGGAAACTAAAAAAGACCTGATGATGATAATGATGGTGATATGGGAACGGCATTGGGCAAAATAAAAATCAGGTATCTTACGAGTAGATTTTTATGAATATGATGGATGCTACAATGTTATAGCCTATGTACGGAGTTTTTGACCTGACATTGGGTAAGCAGAAAATAAAACTGATTATATAATCTGTAATGAAGAGTAAACGCAGTATATTTTTTTCACTTATCAGGCTATTTGGAAGGTTTGGGAGGATAGTCTTCGTAAACGTAAGACCTCCCAAAAATAGTCATATTTTAAAGAAAAAAAAATAACACCCCAATTATCAGCAACTTTATCGGTAAAAACGCTATGGCGTTAAGGCTGTATGGTGAACGATTCTTTACTGTTTAATAGGTGTTGTAAAATGACACAAAGTTACTTTTACATCATTTACACTAGACGTCTCTTACTGAACCACCGTAAAGTTACTATATGCACGCCTGAGTAAGCGAAACCTTCATAACATGTGAATTGGGTTATCACAAAAAATAGTTACTATATTTATTGCTCTATAAAAGTTTACTATATAATACATCAGTGTATATTTTTGACGCTGAAAAAATTTACGAAATATTTACTATTGAAATTTAACAACTGAAGTTAATTCTTTTTTTATTAAGCCATGTGTCAAGTTATTGTCTGGATTTACCTCATAGGTGAGTATTTTTTGATCATGTTTTTGATGTTCCGTTTCTGGTTGTGTAGGGACAACAGCAGAACAGAGCAACAGAAGACAAACAGGAAGGCTTAGTAAAGAAATCTTAATGTCCGCTGTCTGTACCTGACTGTAGATTAAGTTGATCTAAAGTGCTCATAACCGATTTTGACTTTTTAAATATTCCATTTGATTTTTTCTCCACTGCGTAAAAAAGAATGTAATGTTAACTGATCACGGTTCATGTTACATACTTATTATACTGTATGTGAGTTTTTCTAAGTGTCTGAAGTCTGAAGATTTGTATATCCGTGGTACTGTTAGAATTTTTTCCTTATCTTAAGTGGCATAGGCTATACAAAGTTTGCAAGTCATTAATGATTCTATTTTTCTTTAAATGTTTCGTTATATATGTATGTGAGTTGTTGAACTCCTAAATTCTATCCCTATTGACATACATGGCCTTATTGATATTAATTCCTCTCAATGACTGGCCAATTAACGGCAAATGCCAATCAGGAAAAGATCTTTATCATCATGAACTGACCGGGGATCACACCCAGGATCACTCGTGTCACAGGCTGGCGTGTTAACAGCTGCACCACGGATTCTCTTTAGAATATTGGTATCTATACATGGCGAAATTTTGATCGTTCTAAACCCTTAAAGGGGTGATTCAGCCCGTCGATATGAACCATTTTTTTTATGGGACCAATGCTGGAAACTCAAATTTTATTTCGACATTTTCATACAAAAGTGTTCAGCCGCCCGGGCAATTTGTATAGGAATGTCGAATTTTTTTTCGAGTTTACAGCATTTGTCCCACAGGAAAAGTTGTTTATATTGACGGGCTGAATCACCCCTTTAATGGTCCGGAACGATCAAAATTTCGCCATGTATATTATTATTTAACAATTAACAAAGTAATAAAAAATAAACTAACTAATTTTGCAAAATATATTTCTGTATGATCCTCTTATATAAAGAAAAAAAAATACCATGTCCATGTAAGAGACTTTGTGGTCAATCTTCTTTATCTGGATTCAGATCGAATTCTAGGTTGGTTTTCCTTCAGCTGCGAAATTGAGTTTATGGGAATTGATTCTCAACAGAAGTTATTTATTTCATGGGCTATTTCATGGTATATTATTTTTTCATAATTGCAAAAATATACCTACCAACTTTATAGGATCACTAACCGAGCGGAGTTATACATGAGTCTAGTGCTTGCTAATTTAATTTGAAACAAAATAACTTTATGAATTGAAACGGCTGTAACCGTTTAAAAAGTGAACGTAAAGTTTTACTTTGCGTTTCGCTTAAAGTAGTTTGAAGCGTTCTCTAGAACAAAATTTCAAATGATTTCTCCGCTTTTTTCGAATGATTTATTTCAAATGGCTAGCATTAGACTCATGTATCCCGTTTACATCAATCGATACAAAGCTTTAAGGGAACGCTAGTCAGGTGTTTCGCCATACAAATTCTGTAGGGTGATGACTCCGTTGTTCGGTATCGTCTGTTTAAAGATTTTAATTCTATCGATTTGTATTGTCGTTATCTATGCTTGTATGGAATCATAATTGTAAAATTATAAGAACTTTAAAAGTTATGAGTCTCAGAACATTCCGTTTCAACACGTAATTTTAACGCAACTTTGGGCACAATTAAATACCGGAAGGAGTATAAAATTTCTAAAACAAAATTCATACAAGCATAGTTTGGTTATTAAAAAAATTAAATAACTTTACTTTTAATTATAACATTCAGCTTTTTTATCACAAGAACACTTCTCCCAAACGCATACTCGCGAATTTTTAGATGACAAAGATTAAGATTTTCAACAATATTTGTGTTTGCACACACTAGACTGTAGTTCCGATGTGCTTATACATCAGTGTTAATAGTTCCGCTCTGTTCAAAACCAAGTCTATCCCTTTCTCAGCGAAATAGCACGCAAATTAGCCACGTGCGCTGACGAGTTCGAGTTCCCGACTAGCGCATCCTTAAGAGCTAGATTTTATCGAAGTCAATCATAATCATCATCTACCTCACCTTATCTCATTACCTTTCTTTGAAAAAGTATTACGGAAGACCAGGGGCGTGATGTCAGTTCCATCACTGCCATATGCTGAGTGGCTTCTTTTTTGCCTCACTATATAGCATGTAACGTGATACTCAACATTCCCTTAAAAGGGGTGACTCAGCCCGTCAATATGAATAACTTTTCCTATGGGATCAATGCGGGCAACTCCAATTTTTTTTCGATATTTTCATTCAAAAGTGTTCAGACGCCCGGGCCATTAGTATGGTAAAGTCCAAAAACTGTTCGAGTTCCGAGAATTGACTCCAAAGGAAAATTTCATATTGACGGTCTGTATCACCACTTTAAGGGAATGTCGAGGATCAAGTAACACGCTGTGCAGTGCTGTGCAGGATATCTCATTATTATTTCCTTCTCAAAAAGCTTTTGTCGACATCTTCATCATCATTTCGTGTAGGTGACACGGTCAGTCGACCATGCACACCTTGGTGCCAGAGTTCTTTGGAACCGCCTCTCGGCCGCTGATGTGGTTCCTTTAACGACTACCAGATTGCAGCCGGGACCAACGGCTTAACGTGCCTTCTGAAGCACGGAATCTCTTTCTTATCAGACAATCAGGTGATTCATACCTGCAATGTCCTAGCCAAACTGGAAACAACTTAACAAAGTATGCTTCCCGTGGGAATCGAACCCACGACCCCCGGGTCAACAAGGCAAACGCCTTAACCACAGGACCACGGAGGCTGTTCTCAACAAAAATGATCATACTTGAGTCAGATTTACCTAAAAACTGCGAGATACAAGTCGGGCCTGGTGCGGTTCTAACCTAGGACCTTTCATTTATGGGTTGCACTTTTAGGCTACTGAGCCAGTGTTTCAAACACGCTTGAAATTCCCATCATTGAGTCAGTGTGCACACTGGAGTTTGCAGCGTCTAGCTTGCAAGCTAGACGCCGAAAACTCCAGAAAGGAAGCGCCGAGATATTAATCAATTTAAAATAAGTACGTGTATAAATAATAATAATTCAACACCCCTGAGTCGCCCGCACCGGTGTTGCCCCTTTTGCTGGCAGTAATCGTCGGCTATTTTGAGGGGCCCATCTAGTGGGCGGCAAGCCACCACCTGCCAATTGTAGTCAGTTATCATGATTATGGCAGGTGTCCGACCATTTGCAATAACCCAGCATTAAGTCCACCCATATTTCAGCCCCATAGCCCATTAATTTCCCTTTCTCTAATGCAATAGTCCCACCTCTGGCCAAAACCTGTTCGAGGACATATCAATTATTGGTATTTCCAGGAATATGTTCTGGCTGGAGACCTACATTACATCAACTTCTCCAAAGGGCCTCTACGTATTGGATCTATATCCCCACGCAAGCCTTCCAAAGGACCGGGGTTAACACCCGTGAGTCTCAGAGAGATACAAATAATAATAATAAATATATACGGACAAATCACACAGATTGAGCTAGCCCCAAAGTAAGTTCGAGACTTGTGTTATGGGATACTAACTCAACGATACAATATTTTATAATGGATACATATATAGATAAACATCCAAGACCCAGGTCAATCTGAAAAAGATCATTTTCCATCTTGACCTGACCGGGGATCGAACCCGGGACCTCCGTGTCGCAGACAGGCGTGTTGACCGCTGCGCCACGGAGCTCGTCAAATAAGGGGTAATATTACTTAAGAGGCATGATCAACCCGTGATATTTTGTAGAGAACATACTTACATAGAGTAATATATAAAGTAGAGCATCTAATTGCTCATTCTGTGTTGGACGCAAAAATTTTGTATTTATTTCAATGAATGTCTCATGGATAAAGTTGTTGGCTGATCTTGACTCTTAGTATAACTAGTGGCTCTGAGAGCTTTAGATCTCACAAATCTCATCCTAGGGAACTTACAATAATAATAATGCCCAATGCCACGTGGTTTCTGGCAGAATAGAATAGGACCGAGTCTTCCCGTGGATCTCGTAGAAGGCGACTTAGGAAACACAAGCTAAGCAAAGCTTATAAACATCAAAGAGACCAGCCAGCGTGGAGAGTGTAAGCCAGATCCTCTGACTGCTCTGGCTAATCTATGGCTCTGGAAGTTAAGAGAGGGTCGTGCTCCTGCAGAGGAGACTAAAGAAGACCTGATCATGAGGATAATGAATAGCCCTAAAAACGCCGATGGCGGTTAGGTCCTTAACAGGGAGGTGATTGTATAGAGTCGCCTGGAAGCGCATGTCTCCATACAAACGGAAAAAGGGAATTGTGGCAATATTTGATAATTTCAGAGTAAAATTAATCATTTAATCAATTAATCTCATTATAATCTACGTACGTTCCTATACAGCTTGGTTAAAATACCAATGGTTTGAGAATTACAATTCTTTACAAATTTGTATGGAAATCTTGAGAGGCGTATAATTCTCAAACATTTGATAATTTATCCAAACTGTATAGAAACGTACGTAGATTATAATGAGATTAATTGATTGGATGCTTAATTTTGCCCTAAAATTATAAAATATTGCCACAATTCCCTTTTTCCGTTTGTATGGAGACGTGCGCTTCCAGGCGACTCTTAAGGGGGAACACTAGTCACAGTAGCGACGCCAATCATTTTATTCCTAATACTTTACAAATAGAAAGAAATTCAAGAATATAAACAATACAAGCCTTAGTAAATAACCTGAAGTATTTTTGGAATCATGTTTTGATATTATGAGAATCAGTCATTGAGAGAAAAAGTGATAACCGCCAAAAACGGCCGTTTTTGGCGGTAATCAGATTCTCATAATCCTCACTGATTCCGATAGTAATAAACATGATTCAAAAAATACTTCAGGTTATTTACTAAGGCTTGTATTGTTTATATTCTTGAATTCCTTTCTATTTGTAAAGTATTAGGAATAAAATGATTGGCGTCGCTACTGTGCCTATTGTTCCCCCTTAAGGTAAAGTAGTCTTTCGCAGTGAGCCAAATCTGCACATAGCCCTAAGTTCAAACATCTGCACAAACAACTCACGTTTAGGGTAACGTGTATCGCGTAATTACCAACATTTCTTATCTGTCAAATTAACGCAAAACTTGACAGAAACAGCCATTAATGTGATATGGCTAATTTTAAAATACGACCTCCTTGCCTATCTACGAGTAAAGATGCATTTATATACTACTCGTAAGGTTGAATAAATGATGAAATGTACAAGACTCCAGAACATACAAAATTGGTGTTTCCTTAACTATCTCAGCTAGCCGCTACTGGACAAGGATCTTCCCCAAGGATTAGCATAAAAAAATCATGATGATCGGTTCCGTAGATAAAGCATAAAAACATAACAAATTAACACACAAATACACAAACTCACTTTTGTACTTATATTTGGATAAGGATATAGTATCGTTGATTTAGTATGCTACGACACAAGTTTACAACTTACTGTGGGGCCAGCTCATAGATATCAGAATATTACATCTCTGTGGGCCAGCTCAATTTGTGTGATATGTCCCTTAGCTCACGCGTGCAGGCATTCATAAGCTGCGTAGCGCTGTGCGAAAGCATTTTATACTTTCTACTTCTTTGTACTACTCTTTTGACCAGGATCATTTACAAATTTATGTTTCAGCCTACATAACAAAAGGTGAGTGTGGGTATGTATAGTTTTTGAGATTTAAAGATCTTGTCACATCCTTTGATTATTAATGGTCGACACATCACAGCATGCTAAGCCCTATGGTTCCCTGCAGAGTAGAATAGGACGACTTCAAGTCTTCCCGTGGATGTTGTTGAAGGAAACTTAGGAAGCCAAGGTTATAAACATCAAAGAGACCACTCCTACCCGTCTGGCAAGCGTGGAGAGTGTAAACTAAATCCTCTGTCTGCTCTGGCTAATAAATAAATATACTTAAGTAGGTATATTTTAATGGAACACGTCAATATTTTATATTCCCTTTTAATGTCCACATTTTTTCTGAAAAGAGGAGGAACTATTAAATTATTTGAAGCTAAGATTTTTTAATAAGGAAATCACACTCGTCTTATTGTGGCAACAGGTAACTCAAGAGCTGGTTTTTATTTCGCTGAACGAATCAGTAGTTCAGCGAGGTAATGCTGCCAGCATTTCGGGCACGTTACCTCAATGTGACGAGTTAGAAGATTATTTCTACCTATAAGTAAATTTTTTTATTTATTTTGTGAGACCTGCATATAATATATTTTTCACTGAAATTTTTCATAAGTTGAAGGTTTCGTAAATACGGCAAATTGGTTTTCCGTGACTTGAGAGACGAGTGTGACTTGCAGACTTATACGTCTTGCATTCCGTTGCCGCGCCATTTCAAAAATAGGCCTCCAATACTTTTACCCTATCTCTGACTTGGAGGTTGAACGCATACATACATATACTATCACGTCTTTTTCCCTTGCGGGGTAGACAGAGCCCAGGTCTATAAAACCTAAAGGCCACGTTTAGCATGTTGTTGGGCTTGTAGGTAAAGAACGGAATCAAAATAGTGAGGGGTTGCTAGCCGCATCGCCTACTGACATGATTCCTCACGCCCATTCCCTCGATCGGCTTTTACGATCTGCGCGGGAAGAGAAGCAGCTGGAACATTCTTCGTTTTTTCTTTTCTCCCAGACCAGCGTGGGAGGAGGCTGAACGCAATTTTTCAAATTATTAATATCTTAGGTACTGTTAACTCCGGCTAATGTTTCTGGTGTCACAAGTAGGGGCATTTTTTTTTTCTATTTCAATAGGGAGTATGCACGTAATTTTTTTATTTGCTTAGTAATATCCTTAATAACCACAGTAAAAAAATATGAAAGAACTTTTAAAATATCTTAATTAACGACGAAGATGTGAAACTTTAAAGTTTAAATAAGAAAGAGAAGTCCGATATGGACTAGTGACGTCATAGTCTATGTCATGCATACATTTGCCATATAAAATAGTGTTTTCGCGAGTGAGATAGACATATTTTCGTAAAATCATTTTATCTCATTCGTTTTTCAACCAAATTTTATTCTGTTTTCACCTTAAATACTTTACTATTGAATATGTTTGGATAACCTGGTAAGATAACAGATATTTTTTTCATGCATATTCCCTATGCCACACTCAGTGAGTTTCGCTCTCTGCGGGCCGAATTCTGTCCCATTGAAATTGATTTAAATCAGATACACGGGTCTGGCTTCCCGCGCGCACCCCATATGTGGAGTTAGCAGCAAAGTTATTAAGCATAATGTTACCGTAATTTTCAGGTAGTTTCCTATCTTTGCCTGTACTACAGGCCTGCGTTCAGCCCCCGATGGAGTGCCCTAATGAGAACGTGACATTCTGGTTGTACACCAGGTAAGCAGCATTTTCAATAGCTTATAAACAAATTAATTTCTATAGGTTTTTTTTTTGCATTCACAATTTTTATGATATATTCTTATTAAAATCCTAATTTTAACTAATATTATAAATGCGAAAGTGATGTGCTCCGTGGCGCAGCGGTAAACACGCCGTGACAAGGTGACAAGTGACAAGGTTTGACAAAAATGATCGTTTTCAGATTGACCTGGGTCTTGGATGTTTATCTATATATGTATTTGTTATAAAATATAGTATCGTTGAGTTAGTATCCCATAACACAAGTCTTACTTAAGATCTTACTTTGGGGCTAGCTCAATCTGTGTGATTAGTCCGTATGTATAATATATTTATTTATTTATTTATTTGTTTTTTGTTACGCTTTCACGCCCAAACTACTGAACCGATCATCATGAAATTTTGCATACACATAGCTAAGGGTACTGAGATGAACACAGGCTATATATCACACGGACGAAACCACGGGTAACAGCTAGTAAGAAATAATATGGAAAAATATCCACATGGGCAGGACTCGAATCTGCGTTTTTATATTTACACGACAAAAAAAAAGATAAATAAACGCATTAAAATCTTTTTCAATGCATATGTCTCTCGGGATATTTTCATTTTTAATTTGCTTTATGGCCCTGTATAAGTGTTCTGAAGGGCCTTTCTTCATTTATTACGCCAGCGAAATTCATGTTCATCAACGAAATGATGGGGTAAGTAATTCATTTCGTTGACGGCAATCATTCGCGAGGAGGTTTTTGGTGGGAAGTCAAGGGGTTCAGTTGTCGTTTGCCTTATACAATTTTGCAAATTGATTAAAGTGGACTTTATAATATGAAATTGGTGTAGTTTGGTGTTATAAATGCTCGTGCTCGAGAACAATTTGTGAAATAGTTAAAGTAAACTGTTAAATGGACTCGTATAGATTTGTCGCCAAAATCTCCCACGAGGCTGCCAAAGAACATACGCCATCTTTGATGCCACATACCGTACAACACCGATACTTAGTATCTCATTAAACTGGACATTGGCAGAATCACTGAAATCTCGGTGGAAGCCATAATTAAAAAAAGAAAGAAAAAAGAATCATTCGCGAGTCCTCTAGTTTCGTCATAGACGTTGCAGCAAGGCAGACGACCACCAGCCCGCTGATCGTAAAAATTTTGCCATATCATATTAGGCCAGATCGTTACTTATTAAGAGTTCCACGTAAAGCCGCAATCCCATACAAACGTAGTTTCGTTTTAGTTTTACAACAGTTAAGCCAATCTCAACCAAATACAGCGAGTTGAAGTTTCGTATTGAAAACTTGTACTCGCTGTATTTTGTATAGGTATTGTTTTTAAACTTGAAATCTGATTATAAACATTAATATGCCTTATCCGGTCATATGTACGAAATTTGGTTGAGATTGGCTTAACTGTTGTAAAACTAAAACGAAACTACGTTTGTATGGGATTGCGGTTTTACGTGGGACTCTTAAGCCCTTTAAGGATATGTCGAGGGTTCACACGCCAGTCTGCGGTCCCGGGTTCGTTCCTCAGTCAGGTCATGATGGGATACGATCTTTTTCAGATTGACCTGGGTCTTGGATGTTTTATCTATTTATATGTAGATTAATATGTATATTATAAAATATAGTATCGTTGAGTTAGTTTCCTATACAAGTTAACAACTTACTGTGGGGCTAGCTCTATTGGTATGACATTTATTTATTATTCATATATAATTTACACGCTGTATACCGTATATTTTCAGCCTAACTTCCCTGTTATTTTTGTTTTGAACTTTGCGTGAATATTTGGCCAGAATTGGTGGCATATTGAACATGCCTTGTCTTGTTGTATCTATCCTTTTTTTTTTCGTTATTACAGAGCCACTCAGAACGAACCACACCAACTCCGCATCGAAGACGAAAGCACCATTACATTGGCACCTTGGGTACCAGACGCACCAGTGAAAATTATCATTCATGGGTACACAGGGCATAAAGATTATGCGCCTAACTCCCACATACGACCAGGTGATAATAATTTTGTAGAGACAATTGCAAAAAACCGGCCAAGTGTGAGTCAAACTCGCACAATGGGGGTTCCGTACAATATGCTTCGTGAACACACACACAATGTGCAAAAATGTTTAATTCAATTGAGTAGCGCTATCTAGTGGTGTTTTAGTGAACTATTTCCCTAGATGAACTTATTATGGTGAGTTTACCACTTTATTTTGAAGTGATAGAATTCTTATTATTTTTCCTGTAATCTTCAAGGAATGAACTATGTTACTAATTAATTAATAATTTTTTCAAAATTTTCGGCACAGTAGTTTCAGAGATCAGGTGGGAATGGTCAATTTTTGCCTTCTTTCGTGAATAAAATCCAAAGTATTGATTTTACCCAAACAAAAAAAATTTTTTTTGAGATCCTCATAATGAGCCCTTTCTTTTGACATATGACACAGTAAGGTTTGCAAAACTTTTTTTTTAATTTTGTAATGGGCCCCTGAAAATGACCCTTATTTAAAAAAAATCTTTATTTACTTTGCACAGCCGTGTTTGGGTCATAGGATTACACCATCTTACCAAATTTCACCTAATTTGGTTCAGTAGATTCGGAAAAAATCGGCTGTGACAGACGGACTGACGGACAGACAGACGCACGAGTGATCCTATAAGGGTTCCGTTTTTCAATTTTTGTACGGAACCCTAAAAATGAAGGAGTTTTCCATACTCACCACGCTTGGCAGACGGATTGGTGAGCGCAGATTATTTGGCTGATTTGGCTAGTCCTAACGCTGCCTATTTTTTCCATACGATTTTAAAGCTATTATCATCTATACATCGTGGTAGGGACATACCCGTAATAAATCGAACCACGGTCTATACTAGATTGTTAAAGTAAAATAAAATTAAAATAATAGTCAATTAAAAAAAATAAATTTACGCATTTCCACACAAAAGTGTGCAGCCGCCCGGGCGATTTGTATGAGTACCGAAATCTTTTTTGTTTTTTACTATTATTTTAATTTCATTATACTAAAGTGATTTAGTATAGCCCATGGTTCGATTTATTACGGGTATGTTCCTCCCACTTTGTATTTCATCAATGATCTGGATGAATAATTGACGGCGTCCGTGGCGCAGTGGCTAACACGCCAGCCTGCTACACGAGGGTACCGGGTTCAATTCTTGGCAGGAGCAAATATTCCTTTCCCCAGATTTGCCTGCAGATGTGACCCGGCGGGCGGCTGGCGACGGGTTGGCGTCAGGCAGGCAGCTAGCCGTAAAAACTTTCGCCAAAAAGCGGACCCCGGGCTCCGAAGCATCACAGTTCCTTAACTGTGACGCTTTGGAGCCCGGGGTTTGCTACCGGGAAAATGCTCAGAAAATGATGACCTTACTTAAATATATAGGACACATAAATTTTAGGCGGTTCCGTTTTACATATTGTAAAAGATTTGGGAGTAGGTAACGTTCGACCGAGACCTAACGTTTCATGAAAATGTTGAATACCTAGCTACGGAAGCAAATCGTAGAATGGGTTTTGTATTACAGAATGCGGGGAATTTCCGGAACCCTCAAGTTATCAAAACGACTAGTTAGAAGTAAGCTGGAAACTAGCGCGTGTGTATGGAATCCTCATCATACCAAATATGTCCTTATGCTCGAGAAGGTTCAAAAAGCTTTCCTTAGGGCTTTATCTAAAAAATTATACAAGTACTACCCGTTTCTGTATCCAACGACATTCTTACTGGGACATCTTGAGGGTGTTGAAGGGGCCTGTAGACTGTCTAGAGCTACACAATCTGTTGTGTAAGTTACTTATCACGAACTCGAATTACCGGTAGACAGACATGGAAAAGTACGAGTAGACAGACGTGGTCGTAGTCAACAACCTAACCTTTTTCACGTGAATCGGGGTCACACCACAGCGCGCGCGATGTCACCTTTACTATGCCCTCTGAGCCATATCAATGCACTTCGGAGCACCAACACTGATTTAGATTTTTTTCTTTGACAAGGTGAACCATTATAATGGCACTTCTAAATAACGCTGAAAATCTGACAGACCATTGGTGCAATACTCGTGACTACGATAGTGAATAATAATTGTATTGACATATTTTTTTTGTAATTATTAATTGAAATTATTGCTTGACGTACATACCTGTGTTATTTTTCATTATTATTTTAATTTTGTATAATGCATGTGTGATAATTTTAATATAGGTATGTAAGTCGACAATAAACACAGTTTGAAACAAATCGTTAGACAGAAAATGGAAATATCATTAAAAATTTTGTTCTGGAAGCCCTTGACAACCCTTAATAAAAGAATTACATGAATTTACAGTTTATGGGAAAACATGCATTTTCCGGGGTCCAGTATTATCCCCATTTTAAATAAATCATTTTAAAAAAATGGAGGCATCATTAAAAAAATGTTCTAAGGCCCAAGACATTTCAACCTATTGAACTACTGTTTACAGTTTAAAGTGTGAACGTAATGCTTTACTTTGCATTTTTTCTAAATGTTATTATTATTGACAAACAGGGGCAGCACTGGACCTTGAAAAGTACATGCTTTCCCTTAAGAAGATAGACTAGCTGTAAATTTTCATACAAAAAATTGATAAAGCTTCCCATCCCTTAAGGCCCCACACTAGGCACAGTAGCGACGCCAGTCATTTTATTCCTAATACTTTACAAATAGAAAGAAATTCAAGAATGTAAATCATATAAGCCTTAGTAAATAACCTAAAGTATTTTTGGAATCACGTTTAATATTATAAGAATCAGTGAGAATCATGAAAATCAGATTTTCACACATCACTATTTCTCTTAATGACTGATTCTCATATTAGGAATAAATTGATTGGCATCGCTACACTGTGCCTAGTGTGCCCCCTTAAACATAGTCCAATTTCAATATGTTTTTACACATTATTGTTAAATTGGAGAAGTAGGGCTGTACGTTTTGATATTTAAGATATATTGCTTACAACAAAAGTTATGAGCATCTAAGTATATATCCATATTTTTTACATAAAAATGCTCAGGGCATTTTAATTTATTTAAATTTTAAATTAATCTAAACCGAATCAATGAAAAAGAAAAACGGTTAGCCCTAGATTAAGGTGTGCTAAATCGCCCGTAAAGGTTTAGGGGGGCGGAAGAGTTATCGCTTTTTGTATGAAAATTACAGGTAGTCGATCCTCTTTAAATATTAATTGAATGTTTCCATATTGTTCCTAGCATACATGGAATGTTGTGACTACAACATCATATCGGTCGACTACGAGCCTATCGCGAAGGAGCCTTGCTACATATCAGCAGCTAGAAACACCGAGCTGGTCGGCAAATGCACGGCTGAGTTGATAGACGGGCTGGTGCAGAATCACAACTTCGATTTGTCCAAATTCCACGTGGTAGGCTTTAGTCTCGGTGCCCAAACAGCTGGGTTTGTTGGGAAAAACCTGAAGTCTGGACAGCTGGATAGAATTACAGGTCAGCTTTATATAAAAACTAATAACTACGCGCTATTCATGCCGTGTGCTTCCCGATATAGTAGAATAGGACCAACCCAAGTATTCCCTTGAATATCGTAGAAGGCGACTTAGGAAACACACGCTAAACAAAGCTTATACACACCAAAGAGACCTCTCTAACCAGTCTGGCTAGCGTGGAAGGTTTAGTCTTAGGCCTCCTCTGAAAGCTCTGGCTAATATATAGCTCTGCGGTAGTACAGAGAGGGTCATGCTCCTGCAGTGGAGACTAAAAAGACCTGATGATGATGATACGCCATCTAGTGGACGGCAAACCACCACCTGAAAAATTGAAAATCCGGCTTTTTCTTGCGGGTATGCCAGCGCCCAGATCTATGAAACCTAATGGGTAAGTTTAGCATGTCGGTCAGCTTGTAACCGGAGAACGGAATGAATAAAGTGATGGGTTGTTAACCTCCTCAGACACTCACCCATATTTGTAACAAAAACACCTTTCATTTCAGGCTTAGACCCTGCATTGCCACTCTTTGTCACCCAAAATTCTCAAAGAAAGCTAGCTCCGAGCGATGCCAAATTTGTTGACGTACTGCATACCAATGCTCTGGAGAAGGGGAAGCTAGAAGCGTGTGGCCACATCGACTTTTATGCCAACGGAGGACTCACACAACCTGGCTGCTCCGATACTGTTGAACAATGTGAGTTTGATATGTATTGGGCTTCTCCCAATCCAAAGTGTGTCCTAACTTTTAAAATAAGAGATAGAAAAATCTGAAACAAATATAGTTATGCTGTAGATCTCAATTCACTTCCGACAAAATTGGTTTAAACGAGATATAGTTATGAGTTCTTGAGATATAGCTCTTTTTCATAAACCACAACTATAACTTTGTCATTCATATGATGAAGAAGGACGGATGGGAGGCCTATCAACAGTGGACTCCCTGCGGCTAAAATGATGATAGGTTGGATATGTTCTTGTTTTAGCAAAATCTAGCTGTGATCACGCCAGAGCCCCCGCGTACTATGCCGAGTCGATCAATTCACCAGTCGGTTTCTACGGAACGAAGTGCTTCTCCTGGATCAGCTACATGATTGGCTGGTGCGAGCTGGTTGATTACAATGAAGAAGTCTTGTACGGAGAATACCTATCTACAAAGTAAGAAAATATTTATTTAAATTAGCCAAAATAAAGTCATCGGCATTGTCTTCGACGAGAAAAGGTTAACCAACCTTCGTTTCGCCGATGACATTGTTCTTTTCGCCATATCTGCCCATGAGCTCCAGCAAATGCTTGAAGACCTTAGCCAGGCAAACCTGCAGGTTGGTTTTGAAATGAACCGTACTAAAACCCAGCTAATGAGCAATAGCACAAAACGTAGGGTCACAATAAATGGGCAAGTCAAATCAATCAAAATCAAAACGTTTATTCAGAAAATAGGCCTTTGCAGGCACTTTTTCACGTCATATCATATTTAAAATTATCTTATTAGATAATATGTATTTATTAATTGTTCAAAAGCTACAGACTACTAGCGTTTCGGAACCGACCACTGCAGAGAAGAAACGCCGAAAGAAACTCTTATCAACAGTTTTGGTCGCCTACTCGCCTGAAGGGCTTTATATGATTACGAATATTTCAAGATATACAATATGTCGAGAACTACACTTACTTGGGTCCAACAGTCTCCTTCACCGATCGACTAGATAAAGTAATCCAGCGTAGAGTGGATAATGCTTGGAAAAGCTTCTGGTCGATGAAGGAGCTATTTAAAGGAATCTTCCAACTTGTTTGAAGAAAAAGCTTCTCGATATTGTGTATCTTGCCCATTTTAACTTAAGGTGCACAAACTTGGGCTCTTCATAAAAAGCAGAGACTCAAACTGCAGGTTTGCCAACGAGCAATGGAGCGTAGCATGTTGGGGATCAAACTGTAGACAAAGTAAAAAATTTTTTTTTTTTTTATGGAATAGGACGACAAACGAGCAAGCGGGTCACCTGATGGTAAGTGATCTCCACTGCCCATGGACAACTGCAACACCAGGGGTGTGACAAGAGCGTTGCCGGCCTTTTAAGAGAACGTAGACTCGTTTTTTGAAGGTTCCAATGTCATATCGATCTGGGAATACCGCCGCTGGAAGTTGATTCCACAGTTCGGTCGTACGTGGCAGAAAGTTTTTTCTAAAACGTACAGTGGTTGACTGCCAGTTATCCAGGTGGTAGGGATGAAACTTTACTTTCTGTCGGGTAGTACGGTGGTGAAATTCTGCGGTAATAAATACAACCCTACGCTCCATTGCAAACGTGGTAGATGTTGGCAAAAAGTCAGGTAATTTAAAGTGGGACTGGGCAGGTCACGTCTGCCGTATGCACCAGGAAAGATGGGCCCATATCGCAACCTTTTGAAATCCGACAGACGGAAAAAGAAACAAAGGAATACCCAGAACAAGATGGTCGGATGAATTAAACCACTATGAGAGTGACTGGAAGGAGAAGGCTAGGGACAGAGACACTTGGAGAAAAAAAGGGGAGGCTTTTGCCCAGCTGTGGGACATAATTGCATAACTGCCTGCGTCTATATTCCCAGACAAGTACAATCCCGGGACATTCAAAACTAGAATAAATGAGTATCTCTTGGATAGGCATGTAACATCCTCGTTTTCATCGTCAATTACCATCAGGTGAGATGGGAGACAAATGCCTAATAAAATAATAATAATAATAAGCTAATTAAAAAAAAGTCACGTAATCCCCGGCATAGTAGAATAGAAACACTCTTTAGTAGTCTTCCCGTGGATGTGGCAGAATGCGACTTAGGACACAGACAAAAAAAAGACTTCTCCAACCGGTCTGGCCAGCGTGGAGAGAGTAGGCCAAATCCTCTGACTGCTCCGACTAATATATGGCTCTGGTAGTACAGAGAGGGTCGTAGTCCTGCTGTGGAGACAAAAAAAGACCAGATGATCATGTGCATAAGTAGCTACTTATTGAACATCTGAAAGAGTTAGAATTTCAAATAGGGGAAAATTAAGGAAAATTGCATGCATAATAGATGTGTGCGCGAGCTTGTGTAGTGACATGTTTGCAAGCATTGATATTTGCGAAACTATCACGTTCCTAGGGGAAACTATTCTAACCTTAATAAAATTAAAAGATAAGTATTTTTTTTGCAGTGAGACTGGCCTGTACTTCTTCACAACCAACTCCGAATCTCCGTTTGCTCGTGGCCCTAATAAAAAGCAGACATAATATAAACGCTCGTTTTATTACTTCTGGGTCAACAGTGCCGCACAAAAGCTCCAGAAGACATCTTCAGTAATGTTTGTATGCACATGTCCAAATATTTTGGCGTATCGCAGGCGTTTCTCTCCCGTCTCTGTTGCTAACGCTAAAGTTTTTACTTTTTTAGGATTCCCTTATATTTTCACCATGTCCGTCTGTCTGTCTGTCCGCGCTTTAGGTCAGAGACTATTAGTACTATAAAGGGTCATGGGCTCATGGGTTCAATCCTCGGCTCGGTCAAGGTGGAAAATGACCTGCTTCATATTGGCTTGGGTCTTCGATGTTTATTTATGAAAGTATTATAAGTTAATAACTTGCTGAGTGCTGCTCAATCTAAGTATGTGATAAGTCCCTTTATATTTATCATGTATTTTATCTCTTTAAACGGCTGTATAAAGAGGCCAGTATGATATCTGACTGTGACGATGATCAAGATGTCACTGATGCCGAAGTGTTGCGGACGCGAGAGTTTCAGTCAAGACGTTGGACGTTTACTAACCCCGGTCAGGTCAAGATGGAAAATGATTTTTTTCAGATTGACCTGGGTCTTGGATGTTTATCTATATAAGTATCTATTATAAAATATAGTATCGTTGAGTTAGTATCCCATAACACAAGTCTCGAACTTACTTTGAGGCTAGCTCAATCTGTGTGATTTGTCCGTATATATTTATTTATATTTATTATATTTATATATATTATTTTCCCTATTACATATGCAGTTGCGCATGACCTCTTCATCTTGTAATTCAAATATCTTTACATAGTAAAAGTCTTTTATATCAAAACCGCTATTTGAAGTACACAGTTTTTGATCATGACAATGATGATTTCAGTGCTCTGTAGACCTTCTCATCCAGTTCCAATAGCTGGTTGCAAGGGTCTTTTTGCCAAGGCAAGTGTTATACATTATTACCTAATCAATCTATGGTATCGCACAACTTTGTTGAAACTGAACCTTAATGTCTCTGAGATATTGGTATAAGAATTCTTAATATTGATTCTGCCATAATTTCCATCACTTTCACTGGCCGCATTGGTGACCAAGCCAATTTAACTAACATTATCCCCTGCACTTTTCACTATCAAATTAACGGCCGTTTTGGATAAGTGGTTAATTTTTTCACTGATATTTCTATTTTTGCGAGCTCTTTTCATAGCACATTGAAAAAAGTATACAAGAACTTTGATTTTGACTTTGCCTACTTTGTTACACCCGTTTTTCACAGTTTCACAGGGTATTCATCGTAACATGGTAAACTCCTACTTGTGTTTAACAGCAATGTGGTAGGAACATAACTGTACACATTGAAAAAAGTGTTTCCACTTCATACTTCTACCATTATTGATTTATTTCAACTTTATTGTACAGTAAATAAAAGTACAATTGGCGGACTTAATGCTATTAGGCATTCTCTACCAGTCAACCATAGGATCAATCAGAAAATAAAGTGTGGCTGGTGCGTGGTTTGGTGATAAAAATAATTAAAAGAAAAAATTGTAATATTCTTACTGGATACATACGTAATTTTATAAAATTGATCATAAATATTTTTTATCATAAAATAAGCATAGTATTAATAAATTTTTACTTACTACATAAGTATACCGACATATTTATAAAAATAACAATTACATATAACTACATATATACAAACAAACACATAAACATATTCCTTAATAATAAATAATAAATATATACGGACAAATCACACAGATTGAGCTAGCCCCAAAGTAAGTTCTTAAGAAAGACTTGTGTTATGGGATACTAACTCAACGATACTATATTTTATAACAAATACATATATAGATAAACATCCAAGACCCAGGTCAATCTGAAAAAGATCGTTTTCCATCATGACCTGACCGGGGATCGAACCCGGGACCCCCGTGTCGCAGGCTGGCGTGGTAGCCGCTGCGCCACGGAGCTCGTTAATATTTATATATTAGGATGACGCGGGGTTAGAAATATTATCTGGGATTAATTTTAAATACTGCTCGCTTGAATGCGACACGACATTATCACCATCCTACATATAAAATAGCAACGTTAATTTGATTAATATGTTATCGTAATGTGTAGTCGAGCTCCGTGGCGCAGCGGTCAACACGCTAGCCTGCGACACGGGGGTCCCGGGTTCGATCCCCGGTCAGGTCAAGATGGAAAAAGATCTTTTTCATATTGACCTGGGTCTTGGATGTTTATCTATATAAGTATATATTATAATATATAGTATCGTTGAGTTAGTATCCTGCGACACAAGTTCACAACTTACTGTGGGGCTAGCTCAATTTGTGTGATATGTCCCTATATACTTATTATTTTTATTGAGTTTTATATTTTCTCAGCCGAGGCTGGTATTATTATGATAGACACGGGCCATGACCAAGTGGCTATCATTGAGCGATGTTATTTGTAAGTAATTCAGTCCGTCTGTCAGTTATATCAAAGTTGTCACTATCGTTAGCATCCATGAACTTCCTGACTATTCTACACGTGTTTAGGATAGCAGCTTTCTGCATGTTAATGTAAGTTGACCGTTTAAGATCCAGCATTTTAAGAGAGTTATGTAGATGTTTCGGAATAACACCAGTGGTGGATAGTACTATAGGGACTATGAACACTTTGTTTTGATTCCATATTCTTCCTACTTCTTCTTTTAGATCTGCATATTTATGTATTTTTTCAGTTATAGTCTTGGTTATATTGTGGGTGTTTGTTTGTGTTTGTTATTATTATTATTATTTATATTGGAACTATTTACTACAAATGTGCTCTTCAACGGTCAACTAACGTAGGGCTTACCATGCCGCGCATTTTACATTTCGATCACTAAGTCTGGTGAAGAATCCAAAGCTCATTTGGAGCTAGCTTCACAGTCAATTCAAAAATATTATTTTCTTCTCATTCTTTTAAAACTATCTATGTTTTACCCAACACAAATGTATAACCGGACATGGATCATATCATTGGCGGTTTTCCAAGGCCAATCTGTGACCAATATTACTATGTTGGGACATTTTCATGGGTGTAATTGTCCTTATCCTGAATTATTGGATATTGCGCCAGACATGGCAGCAGCGGTGACGCTCTTCGCAATAAAACTCTTTGGTTTAGGGTTCCCTACCTAAAAAAAAAAACCCTAGATAAAATACAAATACATATTATATCAACGCACAGCCGGAACTACTGTAAACCTAGAAACTTGAATTTGATACAGGGGTTCCTTTCATAATATGAATAAGCACTAAGAAAGGATTACTGAAAATTCAACCCCTCAGGAGGTGAAATAGAGGGTGAAGTTTAACGCGTACGAAGTTACGGTAAAATAGTTTGTGTAATATAAAAACAAATTAGATAACTACCTATAATTATGGTTTCTTTGGAAAAAATACAATTTGTTAAGCGTTTCAGGTTTAAATAGTTAATTAAAAATTAATCATAGCTAAAAATATGTTTTATGTAATCAAACTTAATACCTGCATCATTTATATATCGTTTCTTTATTCAAATTTTATTATTTTAGGCTTTATTCTATTTTCAAAAAGATGAAATACAATTTGAGGGATGAATTCTTCTGCCGGGAGAATCACCCACAGATCATCCCAGGTCTAAGTCAGTCATGACTTAGTACACTTTTTTTAATGAAGCAAAAGTAAAAAAGTCCAAAAGCCATAAGATTACAATCTGATTTAAAAAAAATATTGTACAGAACCCTCGGAGCATATTTCCGATTCGCGTTTGCGGTGTATGGTTGTTTAGCATCCGCAAATTGGGCAACGTAATGGCGAGGTGGTGCTAGTGGAAGATTGCTTCACGTGGCCACGACACAGCGTCACAAAAGGTTATCCTGTGGTGATGCATAGGTATCTATGCGACATAGATATTGTTCTGAATTTTGTCAATTTTAAATCAATACCATTATCAGGTCGTTTTAGTCTCCGCAGCAAAAGCATGACCCGCTCGGCACTTCCAGACCCATATATCGGTACCTATTTTAGACAGAGCAGCCAGAGGATTTGGCCTACACTCTCCACGCTGGCCAGAGCAGTTGGAGGGGTCTGTATGATGTTAATAAGCTTTATTTAGCTTATGTTTATAAGGATACTTACCTAAGTATCCTTCAACGACTTTACACACACAATTAAAGATAAAAAAGTACAAAGGCTATAAGTTTAACGGTGCTCTTTGGCCATTTCGACTATGTTTAACCTCTATAAAAATGGTCAAACATAAAGCACAATACCCAAAAAAAATATATATATATTGTAGAATGGTTTTAAATCTTTACTTGCTGAGGAGGACTTTTTTTCTAAAGTTCATAGATTTAGAAAAAGAAAGTACCGCGATAAACTCTCCTAAGGAATTTTTATTATACATATTATTGTTCTTTTTAATATTAAATTTATGTTATTTAATATTTTGAGTGCGCGCGGGTGACGGGCGGCAGTCGACCGCTGACTTTCTGACGGGGAACTAAGGTTCAAAACTCGGCCCATATCCTGAAGTTCATTAGCGCATGTACGAGCCTTAATAAAAAAAAATCCACGTGGGCAGGGCTTGAGCCGGCAGCGAGTGGTTTCTATGCTCTGCTATTTGCTATTCAGAATTTTTATTTAACTGGTTGAACCCAAGACCATTTCAAGATAATCGCTCAAATTATATTTTCGACGTTACAAATTTTAAAAGCAAAGGATTACTGAAGTATTTAAGATATAAATTTCGCGTTTTGTGATGTCATACGCGGACGCATATTTTTTCAACTCCGATTTAATACTGGTTAAATCGACTTTTCGTACAAAAAATATTTTTTCCTAATAATAGACGTCATATTAAATGATATTATGGTATTAAGCTAATTGATTTTGGCCCTTATACCAAAAAAAGCGGCAACGAAAATGACGTCACTTGGAGCACGACCCTCTTTGTACTACCAGAGCCAAAGCAGTCAGAGGATTTGGCCTACACTCTCCACGCTGGCCAGACGGGTTGGAGAAGTACTCTTTGATGTTTATAAGCTTTGTTTATCTTGTGTTGCTTAAGTCGCCGTCTACGATATCCACGGAAAGACATGAAGTCCTATTTCACTCTGCCGGGGACCATACAGTGAAAATCCTATTTAAAATAAAGATCTTTGGGTACTGGTAGGTCTACGTATCATATTAAAATTGATATCAAAAACAATGACACAATAAGGTTTGCATGTCTGTGTTTGGGTCATAGGATTACACGATCCTGCCAAATTTGACTTAATTTTTTGTCCTGTAGATTCGGAGTAAATTGGCTGTAACAGACGAACGGACAGACAGACGCACAAGAGATCCTACAAGAGTTCTGTTTTTTTTTTATTTTTTGTACGGAGCCCTAGGAAATAACTTTTTCGACATTACATTCAAAAGATCGCCGTGTGGTTCCTGGCAGAGTATGTCGTAAAAGGTGACTAAGGAAACACAAGCTAAACAAAGCTTATTAACATCAAAGAGACCTCTCTGGCTGTCTGGCCAGCGTGGAGATTGTAGGCCAAATCCTCTGACTACTCAGGCTAGTATATGGCTCTGGTAGTACAGAGAGGGTCGTGCTCCTGCAGTGAAGACTAGAAAGACCTGTTGATGATGTGATGATTATTCAAAAGATATGATATACTCGCAAGGGAATCAAAACCTACAGGGTACTTTCCGTCGAACTAAAAATGAAAAAAGTAAAGGTAGGTCTCTCAAAATTGGAAACTCTAGGTATTTGTACTCTGGTGAGTTTGAAAGGAGGAAATGTATTTCAAACGCCTAATAAGTTTAAATCAACATTAAAAAAAATAAACAACATAAACATGTACAATAACAACATACATATACAACATGTTCAACATCATCATGTTCATCGTGTTGTTTTTGTTGTTGATTTATGATGTTATAAATGTTGATTTTTTTGTTTTTTAAATATAAAAAAATCGCCATTTTCATAGTACTTACTCGGCCGACCAAAATGTATTTTTCGAGCTCCGTGGCGCAGCGGTCAACACGCTACCCTGCGTCACGGATGGTCCCGGGTTCGATCCCCGGTCAGGTCAATATGGAAAATGATCTATTTCAGATTGACCTTGGTTTTGGATGTTTATCTTTATAAGTATCTATTATAAAATATAGTATCGTTAAGTTAGTATCCCTTAACACAAGTCTCAAACTTACTTTGGGGACTCAATCTGTGTGATTTGACCATATATATTTTGTTTGTGGGGTAGACCGAGCCAAAAACCCAAATGACACGTTTATCGTGTCAGTGGGCGTAAAGGTGGAGAGTGGAATCAAAATAGTGATGGGTTGCTAGCCGCATCTCCTATACTTATCCTATACTTGAATGATTAGATTTTTGCCCAATCCCTTGACCGGCTTTAATGGTCTGCGCGGGAAGAAAAGCTGCTGGTATATTCTATATTTTTCCATTTCACCCAAACCAGCATGGAAGAGGGTTTCATTAACATATTGTATGTTGGTGCAAAGGAAAATTCTAGCAAGGGTGAACGGCGATTACTCAAGAACGGAACTCAGCCACCGATTGGTATTTTTCGTTCTGCGTAACTATTAATTATGACAGCCGCTACGTAACTCGCGTAAGGAAGGTCCAAGATCCGTGGTAATCCGTAGAGGGGCTGACAGGGCCGCACCGCACTTTCGCTGCCAGTACAATACTTAACAACATACGCTTCACGCGTGGGTCGCGTACAAGAACAGCTGATCGTTTTCGATTTTTGAAATATCGCCGTTCAATAGCGAGTGGTCACACGTTCAAAAATAGTAGCCCAGGGTACGATTTTTTAAATTTCGCGTTTTTGAAAACGAGCGGTTTCTCCATACAAAAATCGTTCAAAGACGAGTAGTTACACGTTAAAAAATAGTACCCCAATCGTTACAAAACTTTGCACGTCTGTAAGGACGTCTTTTTAGGGTTCCGTAGTTTAGTTATGTTTTAGTGCTACCAGTCTGCCGTTGGTGGAAAATGATAACGAGTACAAAGTGCTTGCTTTTAATTGGAATCGCTGCATTGCAAATAACCGGTAAGTTTGTTCAATATTACTTAATCCTGACTAATATTATAAAAACGAAAGTTAGTTTGTTTGTTTGTAACACTTTCCCGCCCTATCTACTAAACTCATCATGAAATTTTACATGCACCTTGTCTGGAGTATGAAGAAGGACATAGGCTATATTTCATCCCGGTGAAAAGTATCCCGAGGGATCGACACTAATGCGAGCGGAGCGGCGTGCAAAAGCTAGTAAGCTAGTATTAATACCAAATGAACTTTGGTTCCTACATAAATATTTCAGTTCCTTATAGATAGTAGTAATAACAAGTTAAATGGCACAGCTGCGGCCAACGCCGAGACCCTCAAGAGGCGCAAATATGCATGCCTCGGTAATGGCTACATATTTGAGCCGTTTGGGGTGGAGACTTTGGGTCCGTGGGGTCCCTCAGCTCATAAGTTTTTTCAAAAAATTAGTAAGCGGCTGGTCGAAGTATCTGGTGACCAAAGGGCTGGTAATTATTTTGCACAACAAATTAGCATTGCCATCCAACGTGGCAATGCAGCCAGCCTTTTGGGGACCCTGCCGCAAGGCAATGATCTGCGCGATATTTTTTATTTATAGGTTTTCTTTATTTTGTAATTTTACTTAAGTTTAGTTTTTAGGTACTCCTATTTGTTATTATTATTTTAAAATTAGTTTTAGTTTAAAATTTTAGTTTATACTGTTAGTTTTAGTTAATTGATGAATAATAGTTAAATTAATATGTATTGGGTAATTACACGCATACGTATATAAGTTGTAAGTACATTTCACATGGAATTAATTTATAAATAACCATAGCAGAAACTCTTTTTTATACCTTACGAGTCAAGGGACCGAGGACGATAGAGCACAGAAGTGAAATATATTTCTGTGGTTGTTTACCTTCGATGGTAAATAGAGTAATTATAATTATTAACCGCGCCGTGTGGTTCCCGGCAAAGTAGAATAGGACCACTCCAAGTCATCCCGTGGATGTTGTAAAAAGCGACTAAGGAAAAACAAGCTTATAAACATCAAAGAGACCTCCCCAACCCGTCTGGCCAGCGTGGAGAGTGTAGGCCAAATCCTCTGACTACTCAAGCTAGTATATGGCTCTGGTAGTACAGAGAGGGTCGTGCTCCTGCAGTGGAGACTAGAAAGACCTGATGATGATGATGATGATAATTATTAATATAATTACTATTTTCTATCATATACCATAATTATAATTTCATATCAGTAGTGATTTTGAAGTTAAAAACCAATAAACACTTCAGTTTTTCTATCGTAAATAGTTTAAGTGACCTGGCGGAAGTCACCTGGCTCAGAGATCCAACTTTGCCATTCAACTTGACAAAGCTGCCTGCCTATAAGTCACGATGCCAAGTAGAGAAAAATTATTATACTCTACAAGGACATCATTTGAAACCTACTGATTGGCAACTTACAAAATCAAGATCACCCCGATACGAATATAAAGACAATTAAAATCAAAATTAAAATATTTATGATTAATTATTTTGCACAACAAATTAGCATTGCCATCCAACGTGGCAATGCAGCCAGCCTTTTGAGGACCCTGCCGCAAGGTAATGATCTACGTGATATTTTTTATTTATAGATTATCTTTATTTTGTAATTTCTTATTTATTATTATTATTTTAAAATTAGTTTTAGTTTAAAATCTTAATGTATACTATCAGTTTTAGGTAATTGTTACTAACTTAGAAATTGTGCTTTAAAAATATTTACAATAAACAATTTGCGATTAAAATTATAGAGTACTACAAGTTATTAAGCATAACGTGTACCAATAGTTCAACAAGTTTTCTGTATATCATTGGCATATAAATTAATCTAAACCATAATTCTAACTACTCGTACGTATACTTACTTAATCTAATAATCTTTTGCCGTGTGGTTCCCGGCAGAGTAGAATAGGACCACTCCAAGTCTTCCCGTGGATGTCGTAAAAGGTGACTTAGGAAACACAAGCACTAACTTATAACACCAAAAAGACCTCAGCAACCCGTCCGGTTCCCAGCCAGGGTGGAGAGTGTAGGCCAAATTCTCTGACTGCTCTGGCTGATACGAGTATATGGCTCGGTAGTGCAGAGAAGGTCGTGCGTGCTCCTGCAGAGGAGACTAATAAAGACCTGATGATGATGATGATACTTAATCTATTTCTACTTCGTAAACTAATATTATAAGTGTGAATGTGAGTTTATTTGTTTCTTACCCATCATACTTTATATACTGAACCGGTCATCACGAATATTGGCATAAGATAATTTTATAGGTGTTTTTATGCATTCAGATGCTATACTGATTTTCCCATTTATTTTCTTAATAAATTAAGAATTAACATAAACAACACTCGTTTGGATGATATTATGGTTACTATAACACTGCTCTTTAATAAATAAAAAAATTTGATATTGGAAAAAATTCCACGCGGGCAGAACCAGCAGTCTTTACTTTTTGTACGAACAATGCCTTACGCATTAGGCCTAATCGGTAAGGCATTACTCGTCCAAAGAATAAGAACTGTTGGTTCGAATTCTGCCCGCTTGGAATTTTTTCTCATATCTTATTTCTTAATTTATTAAAGAGCAGTGTTATAGTATGCATAAAAAAATAACTATAAAATATACTATGACAATGGTTGTTGTAATGTTGGCAAAAAACTAACTATTTTAGAAACTTTTATAGGGGACTATTAAGGTAGACAAGTTACATAATGGGTTACTTCATGGGTATAATTAAAACGACATTAGTTAATAATTTGTAACGACAATTAAAGTGGTTATTAAATTAAGGCCGGATTTATACAGTTCATTTAGGTTTACCAAAGTACAAAAATGAGTAATGTGATAAAATGACGAATACAATTATTTTGATAATGAGGTACTTAAGTACATATTAAGCTAATAACTTTGACTATAATAGACATCGTAATTGGGAAGTTTTATTGTGGTAATCTAGCTTATGTATGAAATATGTAAGAAAAAAATTATACGAGTGATTTGGTAAGGTAAGCCGTAAAATAATAATAAAAAAATATTAGAGCCTCCGCACACATGCTATTTTTAGTATCAGCGTTTGAGTAGCTGAGGCAATGCTCGAGTCGCCTGAAAGCGCATGTCTCCATACAAACGGAAAAAGGGAATTGTGGCAATATTTGATAATTTTAGGGCAAAATTAAGCATCCAATCAATTAATGTCATTATAATCTACGTACGTTCCTATACAGTTTGGTTAAATTATCAAATGTTTAAGAATTATACGCCTCTCAAGATTTCCATACAAATTTGAAAAGGCTTGTAATTCTCAAACCATTGGTATTTTAACCAAGCTGTATAGGAACGTACGTAGATTATAATGAGATTAATAATGATTAAATGATTAATTTTACTCCAAAATTATCAATTATTGCCACAATTCCCTTTTCCGTTTGTATGGAGACATGCGCTCCCAGGCGACTGTTAAGGGGGAACACTAGGCACAGTAGCGACGCCAGTCATTTTATTCCTAATACTTTACAAATAGAAAGAAATTCAAGAATATAAACAATACAAGCCTTAGTAAATCCCGATTTGTACCTGATCGGGACGCTGAATGTTCCGATTAATCAAAAAAATGAAAAAGGTTTTTAAAAGAAAACGTACATTTACGCTACGTAATTTTTACTCATTACATTACTATATCAAATTCAAACTGACACACATCAGCGTCACATCACATCTCTAGCGCATCGCATGAACGAGAGAGCGTAATGAGAGGTGATTAATTTAATATGAGACTTGCAATAGTAGTTGAAAACGCAATAAATTAAACCTAGCCTTAAAAATCCCTTGTTTTTTGTTTACTGTCCCGATCTACAACCCTAAAACCCCATTTTTTCCCTCCTGTAAAAAAAATTATAAATGATTTATTCCTTGTCTGGAAAAAAATATACCGATTTAAAACAAATCGGACCTGGCAATACTAGTCGGACCCAGTATTGGAATCGCGTGACACAGTGACAACACTTACATGTTCAATACAAGGCCGGGCGCGCTTACCCGATGCCTTAACTGCAACCACCGGACAGGCAGGTGGGAACGACACCCCAGATACTATGACATCCCTGACACTTGTAATACAATGGAATAATAATTATTGCTCTTGAGTGTATGTCCCCTGAGAAAAGTTATTCAATATCACGATCTTTTGCCCTAAAGTATTATTACCCCACTTTGTTACAGGTTGTATAATATTTTTTACATACTCAAATGATTGACACACAATAAGCCAAAAATAAATATGCATGTTATTTTGTTATGATAGGCTTCTATTGTTACGCTGTTATTACTTAACATTCTTTTATTAGGTGCGCAATGTATCAAAAAATAAATGTAAGGACAAATTACACAGATTACCCTACAGTAAGTTGACTCAACGATACTATATTTTACCTGAATGCCCCACCCATAAGAAGGGTAATGTTATTTGCGCGTATGTATGTAAATAAATACATGCATGTATGTATATTTCAATCTCTTCTCTCTTTCTGACGAGCTCCGTGGCGCAGCGGTCATCACGCCTGCCTGCGACACGGATGGTCCCGGGTTCGATCCCCAGTCAGGTCAAGATGGAAAACGATCTTTTTCAGATTGACCTGGGTCTTGGATGTTTATCTATATATGTATTTGTTATAAAATATAGTATCGTTGAGTTAGTATCCCATAACACAAGTCTTTCATAAGAACTTACTTTGGGGCTAGCTCAATCTGTGTGATTCGTCCAAATATATATATATCCTCTCTTTCTATACCCTAAATGACTTGACTGATTTTTAAGTGTAAGGCGTCATTAAACTTGTATTGTTCCTCGAAATATCATATGTAACGTCAGCAAAACATTATGTGGTGGACGTAAACTATCAAATAGACCCGTCGGGTTTTACACAATGCTATTATGATCTTATTAAATTAAGAATTAAGGCATGGGCAAGATTCACCAGCAGTCTACTACAGTACTCTTTGTACGACGATTCCTTACCAATTAGTCCACCGCGCTTCATATCCTACATGTCGAATTTAACCACCGAATCCTTCTTCTTCTGTTTTATAATATGGCCGAGATTTCAGTGATTCTGCCAATGTCCAGTAAATTGAGATACTAAGTATCGGTGTTGTACGGTAAAGTTGTAACAAGTAGCATCAAAGATGGCGTATGTTCTTTGATGCCTCGTGGGAGCTTACGGTGACAAGTATTTACGAGTCCATTTAACTATTTCACAAATTGTTCATGAGCACGAGCATTTCTAACACCAAACTACACCAATTTCATACTACAAAGTCCACCAAAATCAATTTGCAAAATCGTCCAAGGTAGACCCCAACCTCACCCCTTGACTTCCCACCACAAACTCAACCGAATCCTATTCCCCTTATACGCATTATTGCTTGCGTCACCTAACATAACTGTGTAGTTATGTATTTTTCTTTTACGAGTTCTACTACAAGTTTAGTATCGTACATTTGTTTAACCATAACCGCAATCCGCCGTATCGAAAATGAAAAAAGAAAAAATTTGCTCCACCCTAATGAACATCCAAAACCCAGGCCAATTTGAAAAAGATCCATCATGACCATGGACCTAGGAATAATATGGACCCGGCATTAGACACATCAAAAGTGAAGCATAACTTACGTCACATCAAGTCACATGTGTGCAGCATGTATTTGACATTTGGGAAATTTGACATTTCGTTCGACCGGGGAAAAGTGTAGGGATTTTTGTGCCGATGTGTGCGTGCGCTAGTGTCGCGACACGAGTGTAGGGATTTTTATGTGCATCACTGTTACATTTTCCAAGGGCATATCCTGATTATTCTTAGATCCATGATCATGACCTGGCTGAAATCGAACCCGGCCCTGAGATTCAAAGGTATTTAGCCACAGAGGTCGTCATTATATTAATTTATAGTAGGAAGTATCATTGCTCCATACCGCTCGTCCGATACGAAGGATTTTATAAAAAACTGGTCGAAAATGTCGATTTACATTGAGTCCTGGTGCAAAGTTTTATTTCACGGTCAAATATTTGTATCTTATAAATTAACGTATAATCTTTACTTTTATGAATACTTCACTGTATTTTAATTTAATTAAAGTTATTTCAAGGTTGGTGCTAATCGACACCACCTGCATCAAAGTAAATAAATACCTCTGCAGATATGACTACTTATTAGTAAATAAAATAGAATATGCCAGCATTTCAAAGTCTATTGGGCTACTATTTTATAGTATTTAACACTCATAAGAATAAGACTTCTTGGCAAAAAAATATCCACCGAATTAAACCATCAAAAACAAATCACCCTCTATTTTTCTAATCCCAGGTTTTTTTTATTCCAAATTTATATGAAACAAATTTTGGACTATACCTTTATAGCTATACCTTTAAAAAAAGTAATGCAAAGTCATACATAAAAAAATATACGCGTTGACTTGATAACCTCTTCCGTTTTTTTGTCGGCTAAAAGGCTTTTTCTTGAATTTTTGACTATTTTTTTCGGTTCATCCTTTGGCAGCCTTATTTCGGGAAAAATGTTGATTATGTCCTTTATGTTCAATAAAAACTAGGTAGACTATCTACCTGTGTGCCAAATTTCATTAAAATTAATTTAGTAATAAAGGCACGATTACCAACCGTCCAAACCCACTAACATCTTGGTAGGTACAAACTTTCACACTCATTTAACAGTATAAAAACATACGTACCGAAGTAAATAAGTCGTAAACTTTGTTATTTTCAATTTCCGCGATGAAATTATTGACAGTACAACAATGGCACATACAGTTGAGATTTCGAGCTTATCTGTACACTGCAACTGCACTAGTTGCAATGCGCATAATGATCTCTGCATTTACTTCTTACTTCCTATCGAGACCCATTAGGCATATGAGAGAGAAGAGAGAGAGAGGCCTTGCACACTAAGGCAACGCTCCAACCGCGGTCCATCCCTCCTAGGGGCTCTTTAGTAATGTTCGCCTTAAGAGTCCCACGTAAAGGCGCAATCCCATACAAACGTAGTTTCGTTTTAGTTTTACAACAGTTAAGCCAATCTCAACCAAATTTCGTACATACGACCGGATAAGGGATATTGATGTTTATAATCAGATTTCAATTTTAATAACAACACCTATACAAAATTACAGCGAGTTGAAGTTTCGTATCGAAAACTTGTACTCGCTGTAATTTTGTATAGGTATTGTTTTTAAAATTGAAATCAGATTATAAACATCAATATGCCTTATCCGGTCGTATGTACGAAATTTGGTTGAGATTGGCTTAACTGTTGTAAAACTAAAACGAAACTACGTTTGTATGGGATTGCGCCTTTACGTGGGACTCTTAAAGGTTGAGGGCACTCTGCTCTCATCTCAAAAGTCTGGTGAAGTAGCAAAGCCGGTGAGCTAACTATGTGGACTACATAGCTACTCGTAGCTACCGGCTTTGCTACTGCTTAAAAAAAAACTTACTTGCCTTACCTACGGCGCGACAGGGAAAAAAGGAAAAACGTAGATGTACCTGCTGCGTTTAATAGGTGAGAGATGCGGTTTTACAAACCTCTATCTACCCCGCACGGGGTAAAGACGTGATAGTATGTTGTATGATGTATGTATGTATGACTTTGGGAGCCTTGTTATCCGACATAAGCTCCAGGTGACCTGTCCATCTTAGCCGTTGCCACTTCCAGAGCCCAGACCTCTGCAATTATGTAATGATGTGGAAGTTTGCTGTCTTCATCCGCTTGCACGGATAAGTCATTATACTATACTGGTTATATCACGAATGACGTATCCATGCAAGTGACATTCTCGGTGACCTAAGTACCAAACTTACTTCGTGTATAGTATTTTTAAAGGTGATTTAAACATTCACAATGCTATTCTGAAAAATTTATCGGCCCATTCGTAAATGGAACAAAAAAAAATATTGTTTTTTTAATGTCTTTATCCAAGTAATTAGTTACATACTGAACCTGCTTTAAAATTTTGACTAGTGTTGAAAAATCAACCGGTATTTTACGTGCCGAAATAAATATACATATAGGACCAAATTACAGAAATTATTGAGCTAGCCTCACAGCAAGTTGTGAAACTGTGTCGTAGGATACCAACTCAACGATAGTATATTTAATGTCTCATTGCTGCATTGCATTTTGACGATACGTCATATTTTAAATCATTAACTGGTTTTTCAAATACACTAAAAACTAAATTGACATAAGTTATATAAAATAAAAAGCTATATATTTGCAAATAAAAAAGGCCGGTTAGATCGTATTGTATTAATAGATACTTACGTCACTTAAGATTTTTGAGCGTAGTTGTTAATATTTCTTATAAATATAAATTGTATGTTTTTCAAATCTGCTGTCAGAATTATCGGCTATTTTTCTCCTCTCATGTGTTCTACTGAATGTACGATGGGCTGTGCTCTGAGGAATTGTTTGAAATGATGCCTATGGCCACCTTCTATCAGCGTACCTCACGCCATCGACATGGAGTTCATCGTCACTTCTCACAGTACGTTTTGAAAGGAACTTACTTGCAAGTACGCTAAAGTTGTGAACCGAGCTATGCCATGGTTTTGACTATAACTTAAGACCCTTTAAAAAGGGCGTCAAAATATTTCTTCAGGGTTGGCAACACGCGAGTGTCACCCCTGCAGGCCTATTTACTAACTCGGTGTACAACGTTTTCATAGTCACTTTAACATCCATTACGGTTTTTATATCTTACATAAAAATAGTCAATCATAGAGAAGCCGTAATGAATATTGAAGTTACCATCAAAATGATGACCGTAGTTGTCAAAAGTTAGCAAATAGGCCTGCTGGTGTTGCAGCCGTCCATTGGCCACGGTAACCGCTTTCCTTCAGGTAGGCCTGTTTGCCTATTATGAAGTATAATAAATGACAAATTCTCATACTCATCACACACCAATCGCTCTTCACATTATTTACCTCATACATACACATGCACAGACACTGTCACATCCATACCTTTACATTAACACACAAAAATAAAAATAAAGAAGCAAACAAACAAACTCGCAATAAATGCTCTTGCTTGTTCAAACTCGCATATAAAAAAAAACTTAATTTATTTTGTTCATTTCTCTTTTTTTTGTTTGAAATCTACTTACATTACAATAGTCCTTAAAGGAAGCAGCGTGTTATCCCCATCACGAGTATCAGCAGATTACTCACTGGGAAGTCCTAGCACCACCTTGTTACTACGATTTAAATAAATAAATATAAATATATACGGACAAATCACACAGATTGAGCTAGCCCCAAAGTAAGTTCTTAAGAAAGACTTGTGTTATAGGATACTAACACAACGATACTATATTTTATAACAAATACACATATAGATAAACATCCAAGACCCAGATCAATCTGAAAAAGATCGTTTTCCATCATAACCTGACCGGGGATCGAACCCCGGACCCCCGTGTCGCAGGCTGGCGTGGAAACCGCTGCGCCACGGAGCTCATCAAACGATTACTGTAATAAATGACTATTTTATTATTTTTATTTTTATAATAAATATCATATCGTACATTATTTTCCTACCAAACCAGCATGGAATAACTGCAACAGTTGCAGTCCGCGTAATAGTATGGCGTAATGATGTGGGAAGTTTGCTTTCTTCGTCCGCGTGTAACCGGTGTCACGAATGACGCATTCGCGGTGACCTACATTTCTTATACGTGCTGAGATAACCAACTTAAAATTGCATATAATTTGGTAAAAGGAATCATTTTTCTCTGTGATTGTGAACAATACGTAATACTGAGTATGTAAACTTCAGCGACGACGACAAAAAACAGTGTGGTTGATCTTTTTGGATATTCACTCTTACGATTCATCACGCGATTTGTATTCAGGCCTTATCACATACAATAACGTAATGAATCGTTTAAACTAACGCACTGGAGAGCAATTCACGTTCGTAGGAATCCTGAATCCACATATTCTTTCTGAGTGATGCTAAATGAATAATGACCAGTTGCCGAACGCCTTAAATATACCTAACGTCGGCCCAACGCTATTTTCTGATGTATTCGATAGTGTTTGGAGACTTATACATGGATAGGCACTTCATTAGTAAACATAAATATCCAATTTCTTACATTCATTAAATTTGAATAGGAAGCGTTTAGAAGGTTAAGTTACGATCATAGATATCAGAATATTTACTAGGCCGAATGTAGTTACGATGCTTGCATGATATGCAGCAAAAACATAGCTGCTTATCAAAACCATTCGCAAATAATAATACATAATAACACGCTGTCAAAAAAGTGGGGCTAGGCCTGAACTGTCTGAACAAGATCTGTTAAAAAGGAGGAATGATAAAGAATTATATTAACTGCAAACTGCAATCCACGATTCGTGAACCGGGCAGTGTGTATTTACGCTCGCTCTATTCTCTTCCGGTCAGGGTTGGCATATTACATTCTTAGATCTAAATATAAAAACAATTAAACGAAAATATTAAATAGAGTGTTAAATCTTTTTTGTTACTAAACTAATAACACAGCCAAAATTACCAAGTTCAAACGAATATATTTAATCCTTAATATCTCTAGATTTTTATTGACATAATGTTAAAACTACTCGTCATATGCACGGGGCATTACGAATGCCACATTTTTGGATACATTTTAAGTGCATACAAAAACGAACGAAGGCTCTAGAAATTTCTATATTTTAAGCCTTTCACCAACTCGAAACTGAATGAAATACAATTATCTCAGTGTCGTAGCCCTACCCTACTTCCACTCAAATCGGCGCATCGTCCGACTTTTGAGTTACGCAACTTCGTCTCTATCCGGACACATCGGTTTTGCATATTAGTAACGTATCGTAACTTTTGTTAATAATAGCTGTAACAGTAATGTTCTGCCCACCGTACATACATACTTTCACGTCTTATTTCCTTGCGGGGTAGACAGAGCTCAGGTCTAGAAGACCTAAAGGCAGCCGGCTTGTTGGTGGGCGTGTAGGTAGAAAACGGAATCAAAATAGTATAAATTTCAAAAATAGATTGTTAGCAGCATTGACTCTTGACATGATTCCTCATATTTTCACCCATTCCTTAGATAGGCTCTTACGATCTGCGCGGAAAGGCAATCAGCTAGTACATTCTACGTTTTCTTTTTACTACCAGCCCAGTATGGAAGAAATGAATGAAGGCTCTAGATATTTCTGTATTCTGAGCCTTTCACCTACTCGAAACTGAATGGAATATAGTTATCTCAGTGTCGCAGCCCTAGCCTACTTCCACTCATATCAGCACAACGTCTGACTTTTGAGTTACGTAACTCCGTCTCTGACTCCGGACACACCGGTTTTGCGTACGTATCGTAAACCTTGTTAATAGTAGTTGTAACAGTAATGTTCTGCCTACCGTTATTTAAATATATATACTGTGCGGTGTGATAAGTGTGACGTCTTCATTTTCACGCTATAACAAATGAACCGATTTAGATGGAATTTAGTATTTATTTAATCATTATTTTACAAGTACAGTGTAAACTCACAAAAATTAATTGTTTGTTTGTTTTTCGTATGTGTAAGTGGCCAACACTGGTGTCAGATTTTTCAAGCTGCCTTAAGGCATCTGACATAGCTCAACGACTGCCATCAACGATAACAGCCGGGACCAACGGCTTAACGTGCCTTCCGAAGTACGGAGGAGCTCGAGATATTAATGAAGACTCTAGAAATCTTTGTATGCTGAGCCTTTCATCTACTTATCGAAACTGAATCGATATTATCTCCATGTTACAGCCCTAGCCTACTTCCACTCATATCGGCGCATCGTCCGACTTTTGAGTTACGCAACCTCGTCTCTGACTCCGGAGACACCGGTTTTGCATATTAGTAACGTATCGTAACCCTTGTAATAATAGGTGTAACAGTAATGTTCTGCCCACTGTTGTTTTATTATGTGGTTTTTTAATTATATTTTACTGTGTGATTACTGATTAGTGAAACGTCTTCATCTTCTCGCTATAACAAATAAACCGATTTAGATGGATGGATGTATATATTATGTACCTATGTATACATAGGTATATAATACATATAGTTAGATACCCGATGAAGGACATAGAGTATATGACGGAAAGAGATTTCTAAGGAGTCTACATATCGGTTCTGAAGCATGTTAGAAACAATATGGAAATCCAAAATTACAACTGTTGACGATTTATCAAATTATCCAATTTTCTTATGTGATGATGCAAACGTACTTAGTCTAGGAGCGGCAAAGGTCACAAACTCAAAAGCTGATGATAAAGTACCTATGTTTAGCTAAGAAAAAAGAATTATTAAGCTAGGTAAAACCTTGTCCTTGAACTGGTAAGTAAATATTCATTTGATATTACGTGAAGTAGTTTGCTGCTTTGATAGCCTGCCGCAACTGCCGTGACCTTCAGTGTGTTGTTTCGTAAGGATGTGACAACGCCAAGTAGTTTCGACATCTACATTGATTACGGCACCCAATACTACTTTATACATACTGGGTCCGTCGACCTTTTAATTAGCTATAAAATAAATTTCATAATAGGTAAGTGACGGCCTCGGTAGCAGTGGTTAACATGCCAGCTTGCACGAGGAGGCACTGGGTTCGATACGCATGCGCAAGTATATATCTACCTAAGCGGTAAGCTATAGTTAGGGAGGCGAATAGGGGAATTTTTGGTAATACTCAAGCGTGGTAGTTTAAGATACGAGAGATACCTTAGACCTAATAGAACAACCTTGTAACTACTACTACTGAATCTCTCACAAAAAACCGACTTTGAGGAGTAGCTTTACTGCTGCTAGGCTTCGTTCCGTGAGTGAAGGAGCCGGAGGCCCATCCCCTCTCCCCTCTGGGACGGAAAAATAAAAGGCCGGCAACGTCCTTGTCACACCCCTGGTGTTGCACAGTTGTCCATGGGCAGCGGTGATCACTTACAATTAGGTGACCCGCTTGCTCGTTTGCCGTTTGGGTCACCTGATTTTTTTATGACATAGGTGACATAAAAAAGATAATATTGTAGCAAGTGCAGTTTCATAGTATCTGCATACAATTTGAAAGAGGTGTGATAATTGTATGTACATATGTATGAATGCCTCCGTGGTCCAGTGGTTAAGGCGTTTGCCTTGTTGACCCGGGGGTCGTGGGTTCAATTCCCACGGGAAGCATACTTTGTTAAGTTGTTTCCAGTTTGGCTAAGACATTGCAGGCATGAATCACCTGATTGTCTGATAAGAAAGATGATTCCGTGCTTTGGAAGGCACGTTAAGCCGGTGGTCCAGGCTGCCATCTGGTAGTCGTTAAAGGAACCACGTCAGAGGCCGAGAGGCGGTTCCGAAGAACTCTGACACCAGGGTGTGCATGGTCGACTGACTGTGTCACCTACTCGAAATGATGATGATGATTGTAATATCGGATCCCGGGCACCTATGCATACAAGGATAGCCTGTCTAATGGTCCCAAAATAATCATTTAAGAGAATATGGCAAGGTTATAGATTTATTAAGTAGTTTCTAAGGTTAACTAAAATTGTGATTTAACGTCACTTTCAAGAAAATGCGCTGTGCAGTTTGTTGCCGCTTCTTCTGCACTCCACTTTGGAAGCGGCCTAAAATTAACCATTAGTAAAAAATTGCCGACAGCAAAAAATTTTTGTTGTGGAAATTGTAAACACAAATATGACAATTTAATAAATGTTCGAAGAAACATATATTAAATAAACGATTGGATCTTGAATTTTGACTTATATTGTGTATTTTAAACAAATGAACAATACGCTAATTTCAGTTTCATCTTCGTCCGAACGTTTGTCCCGGTTGCATCCTCGGCTGTGAAGCGGCTGAGGCCTTCTAAATATTTATTATTTTTGAAGATAAGTAGGCTATTTTATCTTTAAAGATACGATAAATATACAAATTTATAGTATCACAAGAATTAATTAAAAGTAAAATAATAAAATATGTTTTTTTTTTTCTCCAATCTATATCCTAAATAAACAAAACTTTTGTAATCGAAGCACTACCATAAATGCAATATTTTAACATAGCTGTCAAATATAGTTCTTTCGTCATGCGTACAATCCGGGTGATTCTGAAATACGGAAATTTTTTAATAACGGAATAAGATTCCCTAATAGAATATGATATGCAAGATACGTTAATATTTTTCTTTTAGATGACTATAATTAGTGATGCTTCTAGCAATTTCTATTCTGCTTTTTAGGGAACCCTTATAGGATCACTCGAGCGTCTGTCTGTCCGTCCGTCCGTCTGTCACAGCCGCTTTTCTCCGAATCTACTGAACCAAATTAGATGAAATTTGGTAAGACAGTGTAATCCTATGACCCAAACACGGATGTGCAAAGTAAAAAAAAAGATTTTTTTGAAATAAGGGTCAGTTTGAGGGGCCCAATTACAAAATTTTAAAAGAAAGTTTTGCAAACCTTACTGTGTCATATATCAAATGAAAGGGCTCATTATGAGGATCCCAAAAATATTTTTTTTGTTCGGGTAAAATCAATACTTTTGATTTTATTCACGAAAGAAGGCAAAAATTGACCATTAATAAGAATTCTATCACTTGAAAATTAAGTGGTAAACTCACAATAATAAATTCATCTAGGGAAATAATTCACTAAAACACCACTAGATGGCGCTAGTCAATTGAATAAAACATTTTTTGCACATGTGTGTGTGTGTGTTCACGAAGCATATTGTACGGAACCCTCATTGCGCGAGTTTGACTCACACTTGGCCGGTTTTTTTATTTATTTTATGGCTTCCACCGAGATTTCAGTGATTCTGCCAATGTCAAGTGTAATGAGATACTAAGTATTGGTATTGTACGGTATAATTTTAACAAGTAGCATCAAAGATGGTATAGGTATGTTCTTTGATAGCCTCGTGGGAGTTTCTGGTAACCAGTCTGTACTCCATATAACAGTCACTTTAACTATTTCACAAATTGTTCATGGACACAAGCATTTATAACACCGAACTACACCAATTTCATATTATAAAGTCCACTAAAATCAATTTGTAAAATCGTCTGAGGCAAACCCCAACTGCACTCCTTGACTTCCCACCACAAACTCCCCTTCAAGCAATTGCGAATGGCCTAGTTGATGGTGGCCGTAGATATACATTTAAACATTAGTTGGTGCGTTCAGCCCATTTTCGTAACACCGGTGCCGTTCGTTGGAATGCGCTGTTTGAAATTCTTCTTGCGAACTAGCGCCTCAAGTTATTTCTTTCATGTCTATAGTAATATTATAAAGCTAAAGAGATTGTTTGTTTAGTTGGCTTTATGGTTTCAAAATAAAGTAAATGTGACATATGGACAGACTGGCAGACAGCCATGACGAATCTATAAGGGTTCCGCTTTTTGCAGATTGAAAAGAGGCCTACCCATGCAATGCAGTTTATGCGTTGCATATGGGCGTAACGGACCTTGGGGTCCCACTGGCAGTCCTCCCAACATTTACAGTTTATAGGACTACTATCAGGCGTTAAGGGCCACACCACAGGGTACCACAGAAATCGATAATGTCTTAAATATTGTGTATTACGCAAATTGTGTAAAAATTACATCTTCAGTGGTACACAATCGAGTGACTCTAGATCCAATTTATGTTTTTTTTTTTTCATATATTATTTCATGAAAATAATATTAATGCTTTTCTTAAATGTTAAATTTTCATCCTATTTCAAACAAATTGAGTAGTATTCTGCAAGAATGGGTAGTAATGAATGAGACGTTTAAAGAATCGATCAAGTTACTTGTCATGGAAAACAATGTCGGTGGGATTCAATGAAGAGTGAAAGTGTGACCTGCCACCGCTGCGGCGCCCAGATACGTTGACCTGCCACGGCCTTGAACACTGGTCTTAAGGACAGTCATTATATATTGGCTACTGTACCATGTGTAAACACGAGTTTTAATATGTAACAACATTAGCGTTTAACTGTTATGGTGGAATAACTTAGGAATCTTACTAAGCGAATGTAGGATTCTTGGCTATGTTTCTTCATCTTGAAGTAAAATACACGGAAAGATGACTGAAAATACTCATATTAAAAACTTAAGAACAAAATGTGTACTTACCCATTATCTTCCTTGACTCTGCATTTGGACTTCCGGCGTCCGTTTTCTAATACCGAAATTATATAATCAAGTCTATAGGCTCTAGGCTCTGTCACAGAATACATAATAGTACAAGTACTCTGTCTAAACCGTAATGGTAGAATGTCTACTAATCTACACCTACCTATATATACAAATCACACAGATTAAGAGTGAGATACTAAACAAGGATACAAATTTTTTATACGCAATAACTATACATATAATCCTGTATTATATGAATAGAGATACTGACGAGTCCGTGGCGCAGCGGTCAACACGCCTGCGTGCGACACGAATGGTCCCGGGTTCGATCCCCGGTCAGGTCAAGATGGAAAACGATCTTTTTCAGATTGACCTGGGTCTTGGATGTTTATCTATATAAGTATCTATTATAAAATATAGTATCGTTGAGTTAGTATCCCATAACACAAGTCTCGAACTTACTTTGGGGCTAGCTCAATCTGTGTGATTTGTCCGTATATATTTATATTTATTTATATTTTATATTTATATTATATGATTGTGATTCTTAACAACCCCGCCCAATTTAAACGGAATCATCCTTTAAATAACAGAAAACTCGGTTATCATTTGGTATTAATCCCTTCCTTCGTATTGTTAAATCTTATTATTTTTATTGTCTTCACATTCAAAGTTGTGTACATAAAATTGCTTTGGAATCACAAGAGCTTCAACAAGTCAACACATCAACCGTACTACTCGTAGTTCAAAATTCTTCCGTTTCCCTCTCTGCTGAACGATGTCCTCTTATACATATATGTATTTATTTCTACGCAACATAGCGTAGTCATAATATACTCAATATTCATTCAATAGGTCATGGAGCGCTGTTGTCTGTACGTAGGTACAGTCAACAAAATAATTAAGTATGCAGGACTATTATTTTATTAAAGCAAAGGTTTACTTACATACTTTACTTACATATTAATATTGTCAATTATTCACTGAATAAATCCAATTAATGAATATAAATAATAAATATAAATAAATAAATATATACGGACAAATCACACAGATTGAGTTAGCCCCAAAGTAAGTTCTTAATTAAGACTTGTGTTATGGGATACTAACTCAACGATACTATATTTTATAACAAATACATATATAAATAAACATCCAAGACCCAGGTAAATCTGAAAATGATCACTTTTTCATCTTGACCTGACCGGGGATCGAACCCGGGACCATCCGTGTCACAGGCAGGCGTGTTGACCGCTGCGCCACGGAGCTCGTCAAATTAATTATACTGAACAAGTCTCCTCTAGGAACATGGGTCGAAATATAAAAAGATGAACTTTACATTTGATCAGTTAATTAGCAGTTTTGTGACGGGATCACATAATTTTTTCATGTTTCGACCTATGTTTCTTGAAGAAAGTTGTTTAGTATGATCAGTATAGGTACGTTCGAAAATATGGCTAGATTAAAGAACTACAATCATAGTTAAGGCGAAAGAGGTTTTCAAGGATTAACCAAATTTAAAAAATTACGGATATTTATTTTTAATAAGGGAATGTTAAAAATTATTGAGTTACCAGCACTAATGTTGTTCGAAAAGATTTTCGTACTGAATGTCTGAGTTGCCCCTTCAAGGCTTTGGCGAGGGTAAAATTAGACGCGTTAGAGAGGCGATTGATTCATAAAACTAAAATTTTGCTTAAGTACGTATTACGTAGTCATAAAATTTAAAATAATAAAAAATTATACAGTCGTCATTATTAAAAAAATTAAGCTTCAAGCCTTTAAAGATTTGTAATTTTTAAAATATAATTTGTAACTATTTAAATTTCTTCTTCACAAATTACTACATTATTACTAAATAATTACTAAATGTAGGATTAACAATTTAACTCTATTTCCCATCTATAGTCCCTACTTATTTACATTATTTATTCCGTTTGGATAAAAAATGAACTCGGCTCTGTATACTGATTTTTTTGTTGACTGTTCTTGTATTATCTCGTTACGTGGTTAGGCGCCTAGAAACGAAGGCTATTCTAGCGTATAAAACTATGGGAATCCTTTATTCATGTTTTATCAAGTTTTTGTTTGTGCACAAAACAAATATGTACCTACTGTGTTTGTTACTGACTTATCAAAGTTGATGGACCTACTACCTACATAATCCATGAGGATTATAAAATAAAAAAATAATTAAACAAAAACTCTTTCAATGTGATATCTGAGATTTTGTTGAATTACTTTTTTATTTTAGGTGTCAAATCCTGTTATCGAATTATTAAATGTTGGACCTAGGCATTTTCTATAATATTTTTATTAAATAAAAAAAATCCCGCGGTAACGACATTAACGCGAACGGAGCCGTGGGCAAAAGGAAATAAGTAAAGATTACATTTTTTTATATAATAGGTAATATTAAAACTTACGCGAGATAAATTCATTACGAAAACACGGCTTTACTCGCGTTTTATTACGTCGGATCCGCCGACTAGTTTCGGTCTGTTACGAAGACCATCATCGGGGCGAGTGAAAGGGGTGACGACACGACGGTTACGCTTCCCTCAAAGCAGTGCTATAATTTTTTTTCTTTTCTTTATTTTAGTATCTGAGAGTCAGCGGAAGCCTCCTCGGGCCGTTCCGGAGAAGAAGCCGCAGTCGGTGCGGGATCTCTACAACACGTCTTCTTGCATCCCGCCGCCATACCGATGTCCGCACCCTAGGATGCAGTATTATCTCTACACAAGGTAAACTATTCATCATCAACTTCATCAGGTCTTTTGACGACAAATGACGTTTAAAAAGTGATACAGGAGATCCAAAATTTGAATAAAAACTATTAATTTTTTTTTCTCCACTGCACAAGCATAACCCTCTCTGTACTACCAGAGCCATATTAGCCAGAGCAGTCAGAGGGTTTGACCTACGTTCTCCAAGCTGGCCAAGGGGCTGGAGAGGTCTCTTTGATGTTTAAAAGCTTTGTTGAGCTTTTGTTTCCTAAGTCGCCTTCTCCGATATCTACGAGAGGACTTTGAGTGGTCCTATTCTACTGTGCCGGGAACCACACGGAAAACTATTTATCATTATCATCATAACAGCCGCAAAAAGTCCATTGCAGGCCTCTCCCAATTTTCACTTAGTAAACTATTCAATCCATCTTCAAGTATAATAAATTACCTACACGAGTAACCTGGGCCAAATATACCAAACTATTGGTCTGGTTATGTTAATAATTTTACTAAAAAAATATTACAGAACGACTCAAGAAAAAGGTGAATTACTGAATACACTGGACAATGAGTCTCTCACGCGTTCGAGGTTCAACCCCCTCCATCCCACGAAGATCGTGGTGCACGGCTTTGGGGGTGGCCGCAACCTGTCTCCCAGCACGGACATGAGAAAGGCCTACTTCGCCAGGGGAGACTACAACATCATCATAGTAGACTACGGAACCCTCGTCAAGGAGCCTTGTCTTAGTCAGGTATTTATTTTTAGGGTTCCGTATCTAAAGGGCAAAATGGAACCCTTTTTACGAGACTTCGATATCTGTCTGTCTGTTCCCAGGCTGTATTTCATAAACTGTGATAGCTAGACAGTTAAAATTACAAAATTTTCACAGATGCGATATCTTTCTGTTGCTTTAACAGTAAATATTCAGACAGAATATACATGGCGAAATTTTGATCGTTCCGGACCATTAAAGGGGTGATTCAGCCTGTCAATAAAAACATTTTTTCCTATGGAACAAATGCTGTAAACTCGAAAAAAAATTTCGACATTCCTATACAAATTGCCCGGGCGGCTGAACAGTTTTGTAAGAAAATGTCGAAATAAAATTTGAGTTTCCAGCATTGGTCCCATAGGAAAAACGGTTCATATTGACGGGCTGAATCACCGCTTTAAGGGTCCAGAACGATCAAAATTTCGCCATGTATAGTATCGTTGAGTTAGTATCCCATAACACAAGTCTTACTTAAAAACTTACTTTGAGACTAGCTCAATCTGTGTGATTTGTCCGTATATATTTATTTATATTATTAGAATAAAACAAATATTTATTTTCCCCAAAAACACTTGTGATTTTTGGGTATTTTTAGAGCTTATGAGGTATAACATTTTGATTCATATGAAAGATATAGCAGAGAGCAGAGAAAGTTTCCCGAAACGGTCCAGTGATTATGGCGAGCGACATCATATACAAAATGTAATAAGCATGAAGTTATTGACTCGAGACTGTATGATTATTTTGTTACATAAAGTAATTTTAGAGCAATAATGGACCTGTCCAGGTGGGGTTTTATAACCAACACTGATATTTTTTGTGAGTGTGGACGACAGCCTCAGACAATGCCACTTCTACTATTTTGCTCCACGTGTCACTCCCCGTGTACTTTGGACGACATGATGATCCCTACTAATGATGCAATAAAAATATCCAAATTTTGGGAACAGAAAATATAGTTTCTACCACAGAAATAAATCAAGATAATTTCTGTGGTTTCTACATTGGTTTGCCACCGATACGAAAAGAAGAAGAGCAATAATATGGAATTATTATCTCATGAATTGTTATATAAACTCGGGTGCTCATAGCTAGAAAATACAGCGTGTTAATTTACCTTCGACATACCCTAGAAGGGGTGACTCAGCCCGTCAATATGAACAACTTTTCCTAAGTGATCAATGCTGGAAATAAAAAAAATCGATAATTTTCAGATATGGAAAAGTAATAAAAATGAAAACAATTTCCCAGCATTGGTCCCATAGCAAAAAATATTCATATTATCGGTCTGAGTCGTTGAAGGTAATGTCGAGGGTCAATTTACGACATCGTATTTTTTGAATTAAGTTTTTTAACGTGGGTAACGACAAGTATGTTTTGCATAATACAAACCTCCGTGGTCCAATGGTTAATTCGCCTTAAGATCCGGGGGTCATGGGTTTGAATTCCACGGGAAACACAAATTCATTTAGTAGTTCCAAATTTGATTAGGACATTGCAGGATATTGTCAGGTGGAAAGCGAATCAAAATAGTGATGGGTTGCGAGCCACATCGCCTATTGAAGTGATTCCTTAGATAACCGATAGCAATCAATTAGTTATATCAGATGCCATTAGGCAGCTTGATAAATCGGACACATGTTTTGGCCATTTACTCACACGTTACAAAATTAAGGACTTATGAAAATTCTTGCTAAAATTTCAGATAGAATGGGCGCCCCGTTTTGCCGGGCTGTGCATAGCGCAGTTGGTGGAGTATCTTCAGTACCACCCTGAGAAGCCGTTTCCCCCTGAGCAACTGCACACCATAGGCTATAGCGTGGGAGCTCACATCCTGGGCCTTGTGGCCAATCACATCTCTGACGGGAAGCTCGGAAGGATCACAGGTAATGCATGAATCACTAAATCATCATCAGGCCTTTTAGTCTCCGCTGCACGACCTTCTTTGTACTACCAGAGCCATATTTTAGTCAAAGGATTTGGCCTTCAATCTCCACGCTGGCCAGACAGGCTTGGGAGGTCTCCTTATTTTGTAAATTAAATGCATGAATCACTACATCATCATCAGGCCTTTTTAACTCTCCGCTGTAGGAGCACGACCTCTCCGTACTACCAGAGCCATATATTAGCCAGAGCAGTCAGACGATTTGGCCTTCATTCTCCACGCTGGCCAGACGGGCTTGGGAGGTCTCCTTATGTTTCCTAAGTCACAATATACCACATCTACGGAAAGACTTGGAGTGGCCTTTTTCTACTCTGCCGGGAACCACATCGCAAACCCATCCCTGTGTGTGTACCTATAATTCTTTTTATTAAATTATTTTAATATTTCGATCTAGGTCTCGACCCAACGATTCTGTTCTACATGGGCAACAACCGCTCTAGAGACCTGGACCACACTGATGCCCTCTTCGTGGACATTCTCCACACGGGGGCAGGGATTTTGGGCCAGTGGGGGCCCAATGGCCACGCTGACTTCTACGTCAACGGGGGGTCGAGCCAGCCTGGATGTGCTCACGATACCATATTCCGTAAGTTGAAAATGCTTTTTATCATCATTTCAAGAGAGCACATCACACATCAGCAGGTCTATTTTCGTATTCACTGCAGGAACACGCTCTCTCTGTACTACCAGAGCTGAATTTTAGCAAGAGCAGTCAGATAATTTGGCCTTCACTCTCCACGCTGGCCAAACGGGTTGGATAAGTCTCATTGATAAACATCGAAATTAAAAAAAAATGCGGACTCTTTCTGTACGAGTACGGGTATTAAAAGCTTTTCAACATCTACCTACGTTATTACTACTGAATAAACCTACTAAGTACGAAATACTAAGAAAAACTATAATAATGACTTTACTGTAGTCAGAGTAAAAAACACGTCAAATAAAGATATCTATCGCCATCTTGCAGGGAACTCAATAAACAATTTGTCTGCTGTCACTACAGACGTTGTGGGGTGGTGTTATACTCAGCTTGGACTTTCCCGTTAGTTTTAATTTGGAGTGTCGTCCATAGATGGCAGTCAAAGTAAATTTTATCCAGTTGTAAATATACGACTAGTTGACTACCCAAAAAAAAGGAGAGTTATGGTTTCAGAGTATGATGAATTAGTACTATTGTATAATAATATTATTAGTAATTATAACTTCATATCTCTTCAATGCTGGTTTGGGAGCAAAAGCAAAACATAGAATAAAGCTGATTTGGAGTATCGTCCATAGATGGCAGTCGAAGTAAATTTTATCAAGTTGTAAATTTGATACGACTAGTTGACTACCCAAAAAAGGAATGTTATGATTTCAGAGTATGATGAATTAGTACTATTGTTTAATAATATTATTAGTAATTATAACTTCATATCTCTTCAATGCTGGTTTGGGAGCAAAAGCAAAACATAGAATAAAGCTGTTACTTATCTCCCCGCGCAGACCGTAAAAGCCGGTCAAGGGATTGGGCGAAAATCGAAGGAATCACGTCAATTTATTTATTTATTTAATAGGCGATGCGGATAGCAACCCATCACTTTTTTCATTCCACTTACCACCTTAACGCCCACTAACACGGTAATGTGGCCTTTGGGTTTTATGACCTTGGGTTCTGTCTACCTCGCAAGGGTATGTATGCATTTGTTTAATGTGATGATAATGTATGTATGAATAATAAGCCCAACAAAAGTAGGTATAATGATATCTATGACCTTTACCAATAGTGTACCTAAAACATATAGTGTAATAAAAGGCTTTCTTATTTGTTTATTTTATTTTTGTAATAATAAATGTGTATGTAGTTATTAAGAAAATTAATAAAATAAATTCCAGAGACCCTGTCGTGCGACCACACAAAGGTGACGCCGTACTTCATCGAGTCCATCAACAGTCGTGAGGGTTTCTGGGCGGGGCCCTGCAACAGTCTCTTTTCCTACCTCATTGGCTGGTGTGAGCCCAAAGACTCGGACTATGTACTCATGGGCGAGCATGTGTCACACAAGTAAGTACTAAAAGGTTTTATACTTGTAAAGTGTGTCCCAGCGAGTAGTTAAATTCTCCTTAATCTGGAACCTTTTTGCGGGACTCTTCAACACTCTTCTCCTTCCTCATCGGCTGGTGCGAGCCTAAAGACTCGGATTATCTCATGGGCGAGCATATGTCACACAAGTGAGTATTAAATTAACATACTTTACATACTTGTAAAGGTAGTCCCAGCGAGAACTTAAACTCTCCTTAATCTTAAATCTTTTTGTGGGGCCTTTCAAAAGTCTCTTTTCCTAACTCATTGGCTGGTGCGAGCCCAAGAGGCTCGGACTATGTACTCATGGGCGAGCATGTGTCACACAAGTGAGTGTTTTAACAATATTTAATACTTGATACTGTAGCGGTTGTCCCAGCGATAACTTCAATTCTTCCCCTTTTTGAGGGACTCTGCAATAGTCTCTTGTCCTACATCATCGGCTGGTGCGAACCCAAGGACTCCGACTTTGTACTCATGGGCGAGCATATTTCACACAAGTAAGTATTACAAGGTTTTTATACTTGTAAAGGTGGTCCCAGCGGGAAATTAAATTCTCCTTAATCTTATGATGATACAAGAATTTTTCGGAGTCCAGTTCTGCCCCCACTTTTAGTAAATCATTTGAAAGAAAACAGAGGCATCATTTAAAATTTAGGAGGCCTAAAGGATCCTTCAAACTATTTAATGAACTACTGTTTACAGTTCAAAGTGTGAACATGAATCTTTACTGAGCGTTTTCATAAATGCGAAAGTAACTCTGTCTGTCTGTCTGTCTGTCTGTCTGTCTGTCTGTCTCGCTTTCACGCTAAAACGGCTGAACCGATTAAAACGAAATTTGGCACACAGATAGGCTATAGCCCGAGAAAGGACATAGGCTACTTTTGATTTCGATAACGTAGGTTAAGCAACTCCAACCATGGTTCTAATTAGGATGGGTGGCCAAAACTAAAACGGCTGAACAGATTAAAACGAAATTTGGCACACAGAGAGGCTATAGCCTAAGAAAGGACGTGGGCTACTTTTAATTACGATAACGCAGGTTAAGCAACTCTAACCAAGGTTCTAATTAGGATGGGTGGCCAAAACTAAAACGGCTGAACAGATTAAAACGAAATTTGGCACACAAATAAACTATAGCCTAAGAAAGGACGTTACGATAATGCAGGTTAAGCAACTCTAACCATGGTTCTAATTAGGATGGGTGGCCAAAACTAAAACGGCTGAACAGATTAAAACGAAATTTGGCACACAGAGAGGCTATATAGCCTAAGAAAGGACGTGGGCTACTTTTAATTACGATAACGCAGGTTAAGCAACTCTAACCATGGTTCTAATTAGGATGGGTGGCCAAAACTAAAACGGCTGAACAGATTAAAACGAAATTTGGCACACAGAGAGGCTATAGCCTAAGAAAGGACGTGGGCTACTTTTAATTACGATAACGCAGGTTAAGCAACTCTAACCATGGTTCTAATTAGGATGGGTGGCCAAAACTAAAACGGCTGAACAGATTAAAACGAAATTTGGCACACAGATAGGCTATAGCCTAAGAAAGGACGTTACGATAATGCAGGTTAAGCAACTCTAACCATGGTTCTAATTAGGATGGGTGGCCAAAACTAAAACGGCTGAACAGATTAAAACGAAATTTGGCACACAGATAGGCTATAGCCTAAGAAAGGACGTTACGATAATGCAGGTTAAGCAACTCTAACCATGGTTCTAATTAGGATGGGTGGCCAAAACTAAAACGGCTGAATAGATTAAAACGAAATTTGGCACACAGAGAGGCTATAGCCTAAGAAAGGACGTGGGCTTCTTTTAATTACGATAACGCAGGTTAAGCAACTCTAAACATGGTTCTAATTAGGATGGGTGGCCAAAACTAAAACGGCTGAACAGATTAAAACGAAATTTGGCACACAGATAGGCTATAGCCTAAGAAAGGACGTTACGATAATGCAGGTTAAGCAACTCTAACCATGGTTCTAATTAGGATGGGTGGCCAAAGCTAAAACGGCTGAACAGATTAAAACGAAATTTGGCACACAGATAGGCTATAGCCTAAGAAAGGACGTGGGCTACTTTTAATTACGATAACGCAGGTTAAGCAACTCTAACCATGGTTCTAATTAGGATGGGTGGCCAAAACTAAAACGGCTGAACAGATTAAAACGAAATTTGGCACACAGATAGGCTATAGCCTAAGAAAGGACGTGGGCTACTTTTAATTACGATAACGCAGGTTAAGCAACTCTAACCATGGTTCTAATTAGGATGGGTGGCCAAAACTAAAACGGCTGAACAGATTAAAACTAAATTTGGCACACAAATAAGCTATAGCCTAAGAAAGGACGTGGGCTACTTTTAATTACGATAACGCAGGTTAAGCAACTCTAACCATGGTTCTAATTAGGATGGGTGGCCAAAACTAAAACGGCTGAATAGATTAAAACGAAATTTGGCACACAGAGAGGCTAAAGCCTAAGAAAGGACGTGGGCTACTTTTAATTACGATAACGCAGGTTAAGCAACTCTAACCATGGTTCTAATTAGGATGGGTGGCCAAAACTAAAACGGCTGAACAGATTAAAACGAAATTTGGCACACAGATAGGCTATAGCCTAAGAAAGGACGTGGGCTACTTTTAATTACGATAACGCAGGTTAAGCAACTCTAACCAAGGTTCTAATTAGGATGGGTGGCCAAAACTAAAACGGCTGAACAGATTAAAACGAAATTTGGCACACAAATAAACTATAGCCTAAGAAAGGACGTTACGATAATGCAGGTTAAGCAACTCTAACCATGGTTCTAATTAGGATGGGTGGCCAAAACTAAAACGGCTGAACAGATTAAAACGAAATTTGGCACACAGAGAGGCTATAGCCTAAGAAAGGACGTGGGCTACTTTTAATTACGATAACGCAGGTTAAGCAACTCTAACCATGGTTCTAATTAGGATGGGTGGCCAAAACTAAAACGGCTGAACAGATTAAAACGAAATTTGGCACACAGAGAGGCTATAGCCTGAGAAAGGACATAGGCTACTTTTGATTTCAATAGCGCAGGTTAAGAGCGGCCGCATATTATCAGAAATTTCTGTTAGAAAAATTCTGACGCTCGCCGGAAGGCACTCCGTGCATACATTTTGTATTAGCTCCCGCACACTGTTAGAAAAATTCTAACGGGTCGTCCGTTTCTGATGCCCGCCGGATGGCACTTCAGCCGGACGTCAGAATTTTTTCTGATAGAAATTGCGGAAGGCGTGTTTTCCATACATTTTGTACTAGGCCCCCCCGCACACTATCAGAAATTCGCGTCAGTTTACTTACCGTCCACCGCCGTAAGCTGCACACGTGTTTGTTGTATTTTAGGAACCTACGTTCTTGACGAAAATGAGTTAAATCAAGATTTAAGTGCCGATGTGGAAAAATATCTATGTTTGTGGAACGCGATGTTGAAAATGACCAGAATAAAATACACAGAGACTTAGCTAGGAAGCGAATATGCCAAATATTAATTGAGAATTGAAATCCATATTTCAATATCAAGGTTTTTAGGGTTCCATGTCCAAAGCGTAAAAACGGGATCCTATTTACGAGATTTCAATGTCCGTGTGTCACCATCATACATAAACCGTTGTTTGTTTGGTTATTCGTATGTGTAAGTAGCCAACACTGGTGTCAGCGATATTTCAAGCTGCCTTAAGGCATCTGACATAGCTAAACGACTGACATCAATGATGACAGCCGCTACCAACGGCTTAACGTGCCTTCCGAAGCACGGAGGAGCTCGAGATATTTTATGCCACTTGCGGTCACCCATCCAAGTAGGGACTGCACCAGGGGTTGCTTAACATACGTAAGCGCTCATAGAGCTCACACCCACTGCACCATCGGGCTCCTCAAATACCTCTCCTCATAAACCGTGATTACTATACAGTTAAAATTTTCATAGATGATGAACTTATTTGCTTTTGCCGTAAACACTAGAATCAGAATAAAATCCTAATCCTAACTAATATTATACGAGTAAATGCGAAAGTGAGTTTGTTTGTTTGTTTCTTTGTTACGCTTTCACGCCCTATCTACTTAACCGATCATCATGAAATTTTGCATACACATAGGTTAGAGTACTGAGAAGGACATCGGCTATAATTCACGCGGGCGAAGCTGCGGGTAACAGCTAGTTAAAAATAATCTTAATATTCTTACCAGAAATTGTATGCATAAATTAGTTTGACGGATCTCCTAGATTAAAATTTTAAATTGATATTTCTGTTTTCTTTAAAATAATTTATTCAAAATTTATTAATACTACTCTTTGAAATGACTGCATTGTTCTTTTATTCAAAAGCATAGTTTTTATAAAATCTTTTTTCAGGGCTCGAGGAGTGTACTACGTGACGACGAACGCCAAGCCGCCCTACGCCAGAGGTTTCCCCGGAAAGACCAGGAGGCTCCGATCCATCACTCCATACAGCTGATCCAAGGCCGCTAAACTAGTTAGCTAATGTTTAGGTTTTGTACTTCGTCACATGTAATCTAAGTGTCGTCGCACACGGACCACTAGCCACAGCCACAATCACCGCCATCTGAAGGAGCGTAGTGTGGCGACCTCCCGCGTCAAATGTCCACAGTCAGTAGTCCATATAAAATGTATGGAAACAAGTGGTCGGTGGCTGCTTTTGTGGTTGTGGTTTGTGGCCCGTGTGCGGTGACACTTAAGGCCGCGGGATTTCATATAACACGATGATACCTAATCACGTCCTAATTCTTATGCGGATCAAACAGAAGCCAGAGACTCATTGGCCAGTGGCCATGTTTAGCGTGATGGAATCAAAAAAGTACTGGGTTGCTGGCCACATAGCCTGTTGACATTATTCGATAGATTTCACCTAATTTTAACCGATTTTAACGGTCTTCGCATGGTGGTAGGTAGCTAGGTTATTCTAAGTTTTTAACTACACTTCCAAACCAGCATGGGAGAGCAGTATGATATGGCTATCCGTACCAAACGTACTTGTGTTTCGTCATCATCATAACAGTCGCAAGAAGTCCACTGCTGGCCATGATCCTTCCCCAAAAATTTCCAAAATGACCGGTTGTATGTGGCCTGCATCCAGCGTTACTTTGCGATCTTGATCAGGTCGTCCGACTACCTGGTCGAGAGTGTCCAACCTTCGCTTGCCGGTATATGGTCGCCATCATAATCTTCCTACCCCACCAGCCATTGGTCTTACTTGCTATGTTGTGCTTCGCTCACTGCCACTTCAAAGGGCTAGTTTGCTGAGCTATGTCGTGACTTTTCTTCTACGGATGTTCTCATTTCTGCTAAATCTCTCTCCATAGCTCTTTGGGAAACCTTGAGCCTTCTTATGAGACCAATAATAAGGTTCTGGTGTAAACACTTCCCGAGTAAGTCCATCTTAACCTGGAAGTGCAAAATTTACCCCCCTCTCATCGCTGGAAATTGAGAGTAAAGTACTATGTGTATTCTGAAAATCAAAAGAATAGTTGGGTATACTGTCATCATCGGCATCAGGTCTTATTATAATAGTCTTCAACCTAAGCTTTGTTTAGCTTTTTTTATTTTTTTAAGTCGCCTTCTACAACATCCACGGGAAGACTTGGGGTTGGTTGACTAGGTAGATAATATGTTGGTAGGTTCACTTAAATGAAGATATTTTACTTTTCCTTAATTTGTAGATAAGGGTTTAGAAACATTACCACTTTAATTAATAATAATAATATATAAATATATACGGACAAATCACTCAGATTGAGCTAGCCTCAAAGCTTGTGTTATGGGATACTAACTCAACAATACAATATTTTTATAATAAATACATATATATAGAAACATCCAAGACCCAGGCCAATCTGGAAAAGATCATTTTCTATCTTGACCTGACCGGGGATCGAACCCGGGACCATCCGTGTCACAGGCTGGCGTGTTGACCGCTACGCCACGGAGCTCGTCATGCAGATATTTTAATTTTTCTTAATTTGTAGATAAGTGTTTAAAACATTACCACTTTAATTAATAATAATAATAAATAGTTTTACTCTCTATTAGATTCAGAGTCAGCGATAGCCAGATTAGCCAGACCTTCCTTAAATCATAAAGGATGTAAGTTTCCCCATGTGTGTACCCTATAAAAGTAACAGCAGTCCCCGCATATGAAACTTGAGTCAGGCTATCGCGGGCTCTTGGTTCATAAAATTGAGGTAATTAAAACATTGACATTGATATGTATAGATAGAGAAAAACACAGAACTATACCTTTAGTTATTAATCTGAGGAAAAAAAGGAAAAACTGAAGACAAAAATAATAGTGTCAAGGAACGACACTATATTATGATCAATGTTGAAATAGAGCAAAGATGAATGGCAAAAATAGGCAAATTGAAAAGTGTAAGACACAATTTTTTTGTTTTTTGTGTGTGTAAGTAGTCAAGTATTTTTCAAGCAGCCTAAAGGAATCTGACATGGCTGAATGACTAGACTGGCATCAATGGAGACAGCAGGGATCATCGTCTCAAGGTCCCTTCCGAAGCATGGAGGAGGTTTAGAAATATTAATGCCACTTGCGGTCCCATCGAAATGGGGACTACGCTCAGATTTGCTTAACATATATTAGCGCTAATAATGCTCACGCCCTCTAGGCTTTCAGGCTCCCAATGTAAGACACTATGCCAACCCTTAAAAACAAAAGGTATAGGCTATCGAATGATAACTTTAATACTATTGTTATTAATTTTATGAGGCCTTTCATTAGCAAAAAAAAAGCTATATTTTTTTCTATGTAAGTACAATAAACAAACTACGATTGCGAACAAAAAATCCGAATTATTCGTTCGCATTCGTCATTAAAGTTCCGAATTCAAACTTTTTAACGTCAATATATAGATTCAAACATTAGATAATATCATTCATGGAATAGATGACTTATCAGGAGACGCGCTATGGCAAGCTAAGTATCAAAAAGTCTCCGTTAGATGGCAGTAGCTCCACCACTAGATAACTAATCAGAATGTGTTTAGCATAAAAAGGATAGTACGCATTAATTTGAAATATAAAAATGTAATTTAAACAAACGCAATAATCGGAAATGCTTGTTATACTTACCTAGTTAGTAATCTATTAAATAAAGCATAGCGACATCGATGTTTAGTTACAACTCTAGTATGTATGAAACTCCTTGGACATGTGGTTATATATTATTTACCTATTGTTAAAAATTCTTGTACAAAACAAACTTGTTACACCATGATTGTTGTCATACCATCATATTTTTAGGAATAAATGATTCTGACTCATGTTAAAGATGATAATATACTACCATAATTCTTAGTACCTATTAAATTAAAGTTTTAATTTATTGCCAGTATTAGTACGAAATTTAGTTTAATTTAGCTTAGCCAGTAGATTATATAAAAATGGTGTGAATTTACAGTAGTAAATGCTTTAAAATAGGTATATTGATTGTGTTTGTGATATTTAATTATATTTTATTTATAAAACGTTTTTTTTTTATTTAGCTACCTTATTTTTTACCCTAAGACTGGCCAAACAGAGCTCAAAACAGAAAATAATAGAATGCAGGGAGAAAGACCCACTGCCGAAAACCTGTCTTAATGGATATAAGGGCATAGTAAACGTGTCAACTGAGTTTCATTTTGAGGCCCCCAATAGAAATTCAAACATAATTGTTTTACATTTAATCATTTTTACCCACACTCCAACCATTTGTCTATGGTCTCTATTGCCTAAAGAATCAAAAGGCAGTCGGTCGTCTGATACTAAACTTTTAAGTATTATCTTCTTCGTAGTTTGTGGGAAGACTCTGTCCCAACGGTGGAATTTAAAGGTCTAGTATTTAAATATACCTAATTCCATTATGAATAAAACACATTAATATTTCAAACATATATTCGGGAAAGTAATGTCGCCATTTATTACAATATTAACAAAATGATACACGTAGATCACAATAACACTGCCGTAATAAAACAATAACAATATCTACAAAAATATTTACAATTTGATTGATTATTGAATAACTGACCCCAAATACTCTTCTTCTTCTTCTGTTTTATAATATGGCTTCCACCGAGATTTCAGTGATTCTGCCGATGTCCAGTAAATTGAGATACTAAGTATCGGTGTTGTACGGTAAAATTGTAACAAGTAGCATCAAAGATGGCATATTATGTTCTTTGATGCCTCGTGGTCGGTAGCTTATGTGACAAGTCTATACGAGTCCATATAACAGTCCACTTTAACTATTTCACAAATTGTTCTATGAGCATAAGCATTTATAACACCAAACTACACCAATTTCATATTATAAAGTCCACCAAAATCAATTTGTAAAATCGTCCAAGGTAGACCCCAACTGCACTCCTTGACTTCCCACCACAAACTCCCCAAATACTGAAAAGAAACTTAATCATATTCTTAAGTCTCGTACCTATGTCTTGTTACATAGTTGATCAAGATTTGAGAACGTTTAATAGTTAAGTTGCTTTTGAGTATACGTGTGTTAGATTTGTTAAGATTGTCTAATTTAAAACTGAACGCCCCACTCTGCCCCACTGCACAAATTTACATACACAGACAAAGTATATAGTATGTTGATATAATTGTAATAAACATTAAATTGCTGATTTCCATTGGCTTTAATATAACTCGTCCAAAATATTTTTTTAATATTCTAAATACTCAAATTACTTGAATAGACAATAAGTTGCGATATCAACGTTTTTTTTTAATTAAAATGACCTTTAAATACGACTAGATATGACTAGACCAAAGCACTAGATCTAGGCTTTTATGCATTAAATACCAGACCGCACACTTGATACATATTTTACTAAAAACTTTTAAATTCTACTTGTAATTTAATGATAAATATATTTGATATATATGTATAAATAAGAAAATAAGGTTTTTAAAACCAAGATTATAGTAAAAAATTACTGAATGAATCATAAACTATATTGAACTTACACCACATAATGAATAATACCTAGTACTAATTACACTTAAAACAGCAAATAGAAACAAATATGTCAATAACTTACCGTAGAACGCAATCTCTTTCAACTGAATTTTAAAAAGGTATGTTCCTTAAAACTAAAAATGTCTTGTTAACAGCTCTTGATCCTTTCTTTTTGGACTGTGGCATAGCCAGCCGTTAACATCTCACACCAAAATTAATTTAACTCATAATTCTAACTTCTTTTAACTGGGCAATTAATTTTATTTTAGATGCCATCACAACTATCAATGCCATTTATTAAAAACACTTTACAGCATTTTAAAACACACAATTTCCCTTACTTCTGTGTTATACTTGAATTTCAATTAAAAAAAAAACTTACATTTATATAATTATAAGCTAGAAAAAATTACAAAAAATGTGCCAGAATACTTCCATCTGCTATATAATTAATGAATTGTGTTATATATAAGTTAAGCTACCAATTTACAATTTGATAATTTTTTATAGTGCTACATACTTAAAATATCTTAAAATATATTTATATGCTAAACGTTACTGTAGGCCCATTTGAAACTGAAACCGACAATTCATCAGTTTATTGCTTAAACTAAATTATTAACTACCATATTCATAAAAAAATCATATTCTTTATTATTATTTCCCTTTTGTTTCATGGAATAAAAGTTAAAAGGATTTTAATTCTTGTTCATAAAACATACATATCAAACATTCGATCTATTGATGACACTTGGTTAAAAATAAGGTTATTCATATTTCAAAGAGTTTTTTGTTAAAAAAATGTTTTTTCTTTTTAATCAAAAAAATAAAAATATTTTTTTTATAAATAGAAATCTTTGACATTTTTGGCCATTTGTTCAAAAGTCTGGGGATGGAAGTGTGTTAAAAAATAATAAATTGAGTAAAGTATCAGTAGAAAGCGACACAAAGTATTTACAGCGGGTCATCATCAGGACTTGAAAGAAATCCTTACGTGAGTCTAATCAGTAATTGACAAATCAGTGCTTCTTGCAAGTAATCCTTACTTATATTCGCGGTTATATGAAATGCTAATATCTATCTTACGGATTATACTTTATAATGTGGATTATGGACTCCCTAGCTGATTTCAAATCCTAGGATCTAAATAATCTACAAACTCGTGAAGAGAAAATGTTCTTTTTTTAATAACAATAAAACCTGTATTCAGTTCACCGATCTTAGTCAAATTACGAGTATATGAGATCTGAAAATTATTTTTCGCGAGTCAGCTTATGTTTTATGATTTATTTTGTGTAAATAATTTAAATGCTCAACACCACTAGGTGGTTCCATAATCGACATGTATTTTTCTTATTTATAATATGTATGTAACAGCCAAATAGCTTAGTCATGATATTAACTACCTAGCCTTTTAATAATTTAAGCGAAAGCAACACATACTTTTCATAATTTATAACAAATGAAACCTATCAATCAATATATTTGCCCAGCTTCCTGGCTGAAAGTTAATCCATTTACGAATTTTAAAAAAATTAAGTGCTGATACTTTGTTCAAATATTTGTTTTGTTAAATGATGGGATCGTTAATTAAATGATGGATGATATAAGGTCGCTAATTGTACGGTCGTTTATGTAGCTGGCAAACTAAGCTATTTGGCGGTGACATCAATAAACTATTATTAATTTTACTACAAGTTATGATATAAAAGTTATGTTGAATTAAACAAAGCAGTGATTTAATATCAGGAAGTTCTGAATAAAACCTAATTATTTTAAACATATATCCTGAAACAAGACGTGTAATAAAAGTACGAAATTTATTTATAAGTACACTACTTTTGAACTACTATGAAACTTTTTTTTATAAAATAAATGACGAAAATGTTATTTACACACTATGAATAAAGTATAAATACTTCCAGTTATCTACAGGGTGAATTCATGAAAGCAAGAAATGTTTACATGTACAAAAAATGAGTTAACCCTAAATTGCTGGTTTTGGTTGATAATGGCCAAAAAAACATGTTTTGCGTAATTGTCGCTGGCTGACTTATTTTATAATTTTTAAATGTGTTTTTTTTTTTGGCATTTTTGGTAATTTTGTTCCATTTCAATCTTTGTTTTCGAATGAAGTATCAGGCCTTATCAGTTTGAGGAATTTTTGAGCTTTTCTTAGATGTGAAAATATGTTTTAATTAAAAGTAGTCTGAATCTACTTTGAATCATGCGTGTAGTCAAAAGGATATATGTATAATGAATCAAAAGGATACCAATGAACTCAAAACAGCAGATTGATTTTAAATCTCCTAGCAATAATTGAATCTCAGAATCAGAATCAATATTAGAATACAAAATGGTTAGAAACAAACTACAAAAACGAAAATAATATTTCGAGTCTCCCATACAAGTTACTGGAGTACATTTTCAAATTACAGTTCATCTATTCAACAGATTTTTACGTGGGGTATCTTGCACTTCTTAGTTGAAATGCTTATTATATAGTATTTTTTAAAAGGGTATTTGTATTTTTTTTAATTTATTTTATTCATAAAAATACTTGTTTTATTTTTCCTACGATTTCGTATTCAATTAGTGATTTAGAGTCAGAGTTTTATATTGCTAAGAGGTTAAAAATCAAGTATTCATAATAGTTTTGTTTAATATTTGCCACAAAAAACATTCTAAAACAATTAAAATATTAAGTGCAGCATTATACAGCTATTTTCTCTATTCCTATTTTAATTGTAAGATGAATTGAAATAATTTATGTCAATAAATCGTGAATCATAAAGTGCCCGTGCATTTTGTGATGAAATAAAATTTATGTCTACAGAGCATGCAGAAAGTAGTGAGACAGTAGGAAAGAATTTATTATTAATTCTATTAATTATTATTATTATTAAATCCTTACTTATTATGGTCGCCTTTAAAAGCTTTATTGTCCACACAGCCTTATAGAGTGAAATCACCCCGTATATATAAATTATTGTCTTAGCATTTACACTAAATATTATATATTAATACAAATAACTTTATTTTTTCTGTGAGCTTATGTAGTTATGATATACGTATATCCGGAAAATCATAAAGCTATTATATTTTTACTGATAATGTTATGAATTACATTTAGGGTCAGTTCACACCGAAACGCGACGCGACGCGCACTTTTTACACTGTGATAAGATTTTAACCCTTATACGCATAATCAAAACGACCAATTTCGCATCAAAAATTCGCCTCCTCCTCTGGTATCTTGCGGCCACTGTCTATCAAGTTTTTCTAGCAATTTTAGTCTTATTAGTGTGCAAATAAGAGTTAAAATCCTATCACAGTGTAAAAAGTGCGCGTCGCGTCGCGTTTCGGTGTGAACTGACCCTTAATAGCTTCGGGTCGGAAACTAATATCATTTGGTTAGGTTCTAATTGAGCAAGTAAATATTTACAATAAACGTTTTAAAGATAATACGGCATAATGGTAATTTTATTATATAGAAACTTGCGCAGGCGCATGATGATTAAAAAATATTTTATGTTCGTCAGATTGGTCACATATCGTTCATTTTTATTCAGAATCTTATGACGAAACATTGGTTGGAAATGTCGCATGACGTCACAACTTTATACAAGCGCAATGTAAAAAACATGAGGACCCATTCGCTCGTTTGCCGTCCTATAAAATAAAGAAACGAGACTGATTTTTATTTTATTCTGACGAACTTAATAGATTTTTTATTTCCATACCTGGTCATCATCCCTTACATCATCCCTATGGTTTGTGAAGATTAAGCGCGGGTCACCATAGTGTGCTGGTGTATCATCGTGCTTCACCGTTGACTAAAGCAGATAGTACGCGTAAGTTAATTCGAGTCGGCTGCTCACTGCGTGCGAGTGAAGCTGAATGGCAAATCTTATGCCTTTGCACTGAACCTCTGTCTAGGAGCTTATTCTGCCTGCCTTTCTTGGCGTCTTTATTTTTTTCGCGCCTCCAACTAAGGTTGGCTTCATCTTTCGTAGAGCATATCTCAGTAATTATAAATAATAAGCACTTTTAAATATGTTTTAGCGGAACGACTGCTTTCTTATTCTTTCTGTCATGAAAACTCTGATAGCATATTGTAAGTTGTAACTAAAAGCCAAAGTAATATATCGAATGCGTAGAAAAATTGTCTTGTAATATCATTATTATTACTTACTTGATTACTACATAGAGTAAATAAATAAATAAATATATACGGACAAGTCACACAGATTGAGTTAGCCCCAAAGTAAGTTCGAGACTTGTGTTGTGGAATACTAACTCAACGATACTATATTTTAAATATATATTAACAATACTACTTATATATATATATATATATATATATATATATATATATATATATATATATATATATATATATTAACGATATATAATATATATTAACGATACTTATATAGATAAACATCCAAGATCCAGGTCAATCTGAAAAAGATCATTTTCCATCTTGGCCTGACCGGGGATCGAACCCGGGACCATTCGTGTCGCAGGCAGGCGTGTTGACCGCTGCGCCACGGAGCTCGTCATTGAGTGAATTTTCATTGAGTGAATTTCGTCATTGAGAGTGAATATTGTAAATGCCATTTTTCATACAAAAAATTGATCGATTTTTTTTTATTTTTCATTCTCGTTTTCTTCATTATCATACATATCTACAGTAAACTCTTAAATATAGTATATATTAAATATATGCCATCATCCAATACCTTCTATCTCGGTGCACGACAACAAGTGCAGAGAGACCCTTTCGCCATAGTTTTGGACACTGTGAAAATTATCATTATTACTACGTTATACATAATAATAAAAAATCAAAGTAATACGGATATATATTAATAAATGCTGGTATATGCACAAATCCCGGCCAGTTCCCTATTTAAAGTATATAATGTAAAATAGATAAAAAATCTAAATTTTGTTTCTAAAACCTTTTAAAGCCAACGCAGAATTTACATGTGACAGGTACATATAAAATTACTTCTTACTAAAGAGATTTAAATAAATTCGTTAAATCTCTTTGTTTCAAACTTTTGTATTAAATTATTTTACAGCACAGAATTGACGGCGTAGAGATTTCTTTAAAACAACTTTTACTCTATAATTAGTTCTATAAATCTAGCAATGTCAACTGTTTCTACAAAAAAAAAACCTTATGACTGTGGCACAATAACATAATAATCTTAATATTATATAGTATCGATAATAAGTACCCTCAGAATATCTGTATTCTGAGGAAGAACTTTAAATTTTCAAATAAAATTAGATTATACATATTGATATCATTATGGTTGGTTGTCTGTGAATACGGTAAACGGGTTGATGGTGATTTTTAATTATACATTGATATATAATAACAAACAAATATTTGGTTTTAATTTACAACTTAAATCACTAAATACAAGCAAAAAGATATCAATAGGGTAGTTTGAAATAGTAAAGTTGGTCAATAAATCTGGTGTCGAGGGATTAGTGGTAAGTTCATACTTGTAAATAAATAAATATATAGTAGAAATCACAAATATTAGGCTAGATCAACGATACTTTATTTTATGACATTTTTTAAATACACTAAGTGATACTTAACCCTCGTTACTTGAAGGGATGAATCATGCCGCTTTTTTAAAAACCAAAGCTTATCAAAGAAAAATGTTATTCTCTTGGAAGGTTGAGTATTTTTTCGAATTTCATTTAATTTATAGAAAAAGTTCATATTCACAGGCTAAGTCACACAATAGTTTTTTTTTCAAAATTTTTTATCCAAAACCCGCTAAGGCTTTAGCAGCTTCGGCCCATAAGATAAGAGTTGCTGCTCTCCAAAAGCTATGCTATTTGTTTCTCCGTTCAGCCCTTTAGGCTGAGCATACAATTGCAGCCCATCAGGCATTATGTTCCTCGACTTTGCTTTCAGCCTTGCGCACACAGGTAACGCCTTAAACCGAGGTCTGTACTTCCAGGGAGCCCATTGGTGATGTTGCCTATCCCGATTGAGGAACTTTGCTCTCTAGCTTCAAACATCCAGTTTGAGCAAAGGGCCGGTCTTTTTCTTCTGGAATCGTAATGTCTCCTTTTTTTAATTATTAATTTACAATAATTTCGACCAATACCATAACGCTTTTTCGAAGTCTTTTTGTGTGCAGTTAATTTAGGGCATTTAGGGCCGGTGTAAGGATATAATATTTTAGTGACGTCTTAGATTTGATTACTGTTTAATAGGCAAAATCCAGTCAAAACGAAATCTTAGTATCATTACAATTAATGAATTAAATAATTTTGAACTATTTGCTATATATGATGATAATTCTCACTCATGTCCAACATTCTTTTTAATCTTATAGTTACTTATCATATAAGCCACTAAATAATATATATTCTACAAAGCTATGTATATTTTGAGATGCGGAAAACTCAATTGGTTTGCAGATTTGATTTTTTTTAACAATACAGTTGCTTTTTAAGTTCGTTCTTTTCAAGAGTTAATAAAAAAGTTGAATAGTTCCTTCCCGTAGCGTGAACACTCAACTTGTATAATTATTACACAAGTGTTCACGCTACGTGAAGGAATTATTATTTATGGAGAAAGGACCCTAAAGGGTTTACATTGGGTTTTGGCGACAGCAAAAAGCGTCACGCATTTCAATCTTACGGGTTACGCGTCGACCGATGTCGAAGTTCAAAGTCAAGTTTTCATCCTTCGATCAACAATACCAACTAGATATCATCGGCGCAAGAAAAGCGGCTCGGCAAATAAGAGCGCACTCCAGACGGTGAGCTCTTATTTTGTTTAGTTGGAATAATAGAATTGCAACTTTATTATCACGTGCTATGGTCGAGAATATGTTGAACTTAAAACGGTTTTTTAGCTACATTCAAGCGGACAGAATTTTGCTTTGATTTTATACGTAACGCGATATCTATTTGGTATAGTTCATCGAAGTTTTCATCAGTACAACTTAGACTTGGATGAAAGATCATGGTTATTAACGGAACTGAAATTAATGGGATACGCCTTTTATCCCTAAAATTACAAAAGGTAATAATAATACATTTTAACCAACTTCTGATAGTACAGTATAGAAGCCATAAGTATGTTTATGATTTTAAATAATCGAGTTCAATTCAAAGTTTAAAAGCTACATATTCAGTTTTGGTATTCTTTTAATGGGTGTGTTAATATAATAATATAATAAGTAATATTGAAGTATGATTCAAATACTTATTTGAATTATATTTATATCTTTATTTTTGGGGTTCAGTAGCTCATTAAAGAACACAGTTACATTAACATTCATTATTATACATATACTCGTACTTCTGGGAATGGCATTTAACTATTTTATATGAAAAGATTATATATTCCATAATCCAAAAAAATATACAAACCTATAAGTTAAACGTTATTTCTTATAATTATAATGTAAACTATACAATAATTTCGTGCGAATTTTAACAAGTGAAGATTGGTCTCAAATCCTCAGGTCTGTTATTATTGTCCTACGTTTTATTTTATTGTACGATCACTTTCCAGAACATTTTAAGAAGTAATTAATGTTGTTAAAATCAGTCAAATAAGCTTGGCATATATGAAGCTAGTCTTGAGCAATTGTGGTACAGCCACAACATATGTTGAGCGGAGACCATTTTGGTATTATAAAGATGTTTATATTTTTTTCTGTGTATTTGTTGCTTGTTGAATTTTTAATTTTATAATCATTTTTCTTTCAAAAAAATAATAAAAGTTATATTTGTTTTAAGGCTCAGCACTGTTCAAATATCTATCTTCACGCTTCGGATACAACTAACGACTGTCATCCAAAGACGAAGGAAAAGACTACGCATAGCGTCCACGGCTCTTCAGGCAATATGAGTGCTTGCTGCCTCTGCAAGCCTTGCGCAGGCAACGCCCAAAGCCGATGTCCGTCCCTCATGGGAGCCGCTTTGTCAATGTTGCCTTACAGGTTGAGGGTACTGTGCCTGCATCTCAAATGCTCGGTGAAGTAGTGGAAGCTCGCTTGGAGCTAGCTACATAGCCATTTAACAAAAGGCTGCTTCAAATTTCACACATCATTCCGACACTGGAACATAAAAAAGTTCTGTCTGTTTACGCGATAGTAGAATTGTTAGTTTGTCAAGGCATTGCCACAGTTACTCTAAACTAACCGTATATGTCAAGCTGTATTTTTAAATAATTTTGACCGGAGCCGGAGACTTAATAATTATTGTCCGTATTCAATTCCTACTGTCGATGAAAAACAGTGCGATATACGATATAAAAATATGCTCAAAACGTGATACGTGCAAATGACGTGTGCTCAACTGCCAAAACCCCAGAAGAATATTAAATTTCGAAGTCATTATACATATTTTACTAGTGATAAAATATTCTACGTGCAAGATATACAATTGCATTATGTAATAAACAACTAACAAGCTAAGCAACTATTTTTGAATTTTAACTAGATAGATTACAATGTATTAATAATGTTTTTTTTATTTACAAATTCAAAATAGATCTGAGAAAATAGATATTTTATCATAAATAATAATGAAAATATATAAATATAGGCTTGTAAAAAAAATACCTTATTCAGGATATAATAGTTGCCACATCCACATTGTATTTATAGCCGACACTTTTATTTTTTGTGACCTCCCATTCAAATTGATTGTGATGGAATTATTATTGAAATGTTTCAAAACATTTTTTTCATTTTAGCTGCTTTGTATTCTCAGGATTATTAATCAGTATCGTCAAAAGAGCCATCTCTGTATATAGGTATTGCAACTTATTGACTACGAATATACACTACAATTACTGTGCAAGGATTGTGTAAAACAAAGTGCGACAGTAAAAAAGAAAAAAAAAGAATGAGAAATTGCATGCACTATACGTTTAATAGTATAAATATGTTCTTAAAATTATCTTCTTTAACTGCTATAAATATTTCTCAAGTTTATTCTCCATTTGCTATTTTATTTTATTTTATCCACTGACTTTTGAGATTCCAAAAAAATGCCAAGTAAACAAAGCCGTATAACATTTCCTGAGTATGAGTTTATGTTAGACTAGAGAAAACTCAAGATCACGTGAAAAAGTAGTACAACTGTACGTATATACATTAATTATGGTAAATACGAAATTAATTATCAAAGTACCGATTAGCTAAGACTTCTTAATATTTACAAGCTTTTTACACGTATTATCACAACGTAATGTGGTTAGTAATATACATTGTCTTATATTCATTATTATTACTAAGTAATACTTAAATGTTATTGTTAAATATTTACAGAATAAAGCTTCTATATGCCTCACAGCTTATAAACTATTTCTAACAAAAGTACGAACAATAAAATTCAAATATAAATATACCTATTGTAAAAGTAAGGGAAATGTGTGTTTCCGTAAATTTGCAAATATCATATTACATCTTACTTTAAGTAAGATTTGATTCAGATATTATTAAGTACATTAATAAATATAATTTTACATGAAATACAAAACTTAAGTTAACAACAATAACAACATTGTGAATAGAAAAGTGAGTAACAATTATAACTGAAAACATTCTAGTGATAAGTTTAGTCGAAATTTATTTCGATCAAATATATATATTATTAAATAATAATATGAATAAAAATAAAAAATAATATAAAAAATAATAAATAATCTTTCATATAAAAAACGTACAAAAAAAAACATACAGTCGAATTAAGAACCTTCTCCTCATTTAAGTTGGTTGAAAATAGTCAATCGCCTGCACTAGTACGTAGAAATTTCAAAATAAAAATAACGTTATTTAAAAACTTTGTTCCAAAAAAATATACAACTGTACAGTTTAAATGAGAACATTACTTTCCAGTTTGTTGCTTAACATTTTTCTTTTAAATTTCCTACCGCTATTATAGACATGAGTAGGTACATTCATTGCAAGTGAATAAGTACAATACTAATTTTCTTAAATATTTTATAAATATTACAACAACATTAGAAACTCAGTAACAAGAGACGAGATCAATACACCACGTTTTCAACAAATATATTTAAATGATGATTTAAGGGTCTTATCAGCCTACTAGCGCCACCATTCATTTTATTTATTTTACTACCAAATCTGGTCAAAATAAAAAAAGAAAACAATACTTCGGTAGTATATAACTTGTAGTATTTTTGTTATAACTTTTCATCAATATTCTCATTTCAAATATAGAGAAATACTTACCGCCAAATGAGGCTACTTTTTTTAAATAGTTCTCTTAATATAGTAAATACAAAATAATGAAAAGTAATACTAAAAATACTAGAAGAAATTTACTATAAAAATTTTAAAGTAGATTTTTTTCAATTTGAGCTTATTTAGGAATACATTTAGTAGCCGTGTGGTTCCCGGCAGAGTAGAATAGGACCACTCCAAGTCATCTCGTGGATGTCGTAAAAGGCGACTAAGGAAACACAAGCTAAACAAAGCTTATTAACATCAAAGAGACCTCTCCAACCCGTCTGGCCAGCGTGGAGAGTGTAGGCCAAATCCTCTGACTACTCAGGCTAGTATATGCCTCTGGTAGTACAGAGAGGGTCGTGCTCCTGCAGTGGAGACTAGAAAGACCTGATGATGATGATGATGAGGAATACAATAATTAAAATGGCGAGTGGGGCTAGTTTCGCTGATCTAAACCTCTTGATGATACAAATATTTCTGAAGTAACACCTAGCAAATAAAAATATAGTAGATGAATGGACTCTTTACGCGTCTAAAAGGTTGCTACCAGGGCATTTTTATCAAGTATACAGTCCGCATTAAACTTTATGGCGGCTCGGATATAAGTTGCGAGCTACGCAGTATGCGCCCCGCCTCACCGCGTGCACCGCGAACCTAATATTATATACTGCGCATCGACTCGCGCGATGTTCCGAGCCGCTATAAAGTTTGACTCGCACTGTACGCATGTCCGGTACGGAGGCCGTGTTGCTCGAAGGTACGCATTCATCAAAAATTGACAAAACGATTCGTATGTATGTATAACGTTGACCACGATTGTGCGGTTATCGTTGCTCTTTTTTTTTAACGAAGTCTTTTTAATTACGGTTATTTTTGCCAAAACATAGCAAACTTATTCGCGTAACTCTTGCATTTGTGCGAGTGCTTAGATAAAACTGAGATTCAAATTTCACAAATTGATATGCCAATTTGGTAGTGACAATAACATATAATTTTTGCCCAGAGACCATTACAATTTTACTATAATTTTTCTTTTTTTTTTCAAGATTGAACATTTTTTCTTTTTTTTTCTCTACTCTTCTTTAATTTAGTACTCACACAAATGCAAATATATCCATAATTAAGATTTTTAATAGTTACTAGTCAATGAGACAGGTGTTCTATAAAAGTAATAAAGTAATACAAAGCGATTTAATTTGATGATATGCCAATATGTGATTATATTACACACGTACAATATAAAAACAAATAATTGAGCAAACTCAACCATCAATATGCGCAGAATAGGTAAGGTAACGTCGATATAAAACATTTATCTTAACAACACAGTGATAGTTAACCAGTTGAAATAAAAAACAGTATACATGCTGATTTTGAACCTCAGAATTAGAATCCCTAATGGAATACAGAAATGTAAGAAAAAATGGTGAAAATTTAAAAATAAAATTTGACTCCCATAGCAATACGCCCAGCTGATCGATGACTTTGTATTGAGGTCTAATTTTTTTTTCGTTTTATATCTTTTTCTTGCAATTCTGAATTCCAATAGGGATTCTGATTCCGAGATTTCAATATAACTCATAGGTGCAAAATCAGCCTGTATATGTATACGACGTGAAACAATATATAGGTTCATTTCATTGTTTATAAATAGTATATTATTTCATTGCTTTTTAAGGGCTTCAAGCAAACTGAAGTTTTTTTTTATACTATATTATAGTTATTATAAGAGAATATCAAATATTTGTTTCAAAATATTTCAGTTTTTGAAAGAAGTCAACAGAGACACTTATGGCTGAATAAATTATTTCCGTAATTATGCATTTTCAATTGAGGATAGTAAAGTATTTTTATTGATAAATATTTTTGATATACGAGAAAGAATATCCCACAAACGAATCATTACCTAGTTTTTATGAAAACTTCACATTTTATATTGATGTACTTACTAAATTGCACATTGGATTAAATGTAAGTTATTTAGTACCTACCCAATGGCAATATCTAAATCTCAGAATATCCCTATTTAAATAAAAAATCATGAAAACACAAATGGAAAGATCAGCGTGTTTTTATGACGATTTTATATTTTTATACTGATCCTGTGCCGACTGTAGATGCCGTGTGGTTCCCGGCAGAGTAGAATAGGACCACTCCAAGTCTTCCCGTGAATGTCGTAAAAGGCGACTTAGGAAACACAAGCGCTAAACAAAGCTTACAAACATCAAAAAGACCTCTCCAACCCGTCTGGCCAGCGTGGAGAGTGTAGGCCAAATCCTCTGACTACTCTGGCTAATATATTGCTATGGTAGTACAGAGAGGGTCGTGCTCCTGCAGTGGAGACTAAAAAAAGACCTGATGGATGGATGGATAGTGATCCTGATTCTGAGATTTTAATATTGCCATGGGACTCAAAATCAACTTGTATATCAGACTATAGCACAAATGCATTACAAAACCGTAGAATATATTATATAGTACCTATTTGAAAACACTAGCTTTGCGTTCATAGATTTGAAAATACTTTTTCACTAATTGGCTTTGTTTTCCATTTTTTATTTCAACTAGTTTTATTACGTAATAAAAATTATAGCTTTTGACATAAACCTGCTATACAGCCTAACAAGTAAATCATTGGAACATTAGTAAATGTAATATTTTCTATCTACCTAATTGAGATCCGTCATGCGACAGGCGTTAATCGTGTCGCGATAAAAAGGTTAGTCCCACAGTAAGCTGTGAACTTGTGGCAGAGGATACTAACTCAACGATACTATATTTTATAATATATACTTATATAGATAGGATAACGTTTTACGTCTCATTTTACTAACAATTTTTTATATTTTACATGACCAAAACAGCAAAACAAACTTCAAAAATATACAGAACAAATGTTCGGTCGTATCAACTTTGCTCCTTTTTTTTTCTTTGCCGATCATCATCATCAGATGACACATAAATACTTATTAATTGAGCCAGCGCGTCTGTATAGGCGGGAATGAGTAACGCAACCATGTCGAATTTTATTGACTGTAGTTAAGAGTCGCCTGGACGCGCATGTCTCCATACAAACGGAAAAAGGGAATTGTGGCAATATTTGATAATTTTAGGGCAAAATTAAGCATCCAATCAATTAATATCATTATAATCTACGTACTTTCCTAAACAGTTTAGTTAAATTATCAAATGTTTGAGAATTATACGCCTCTTAAGATTTCCATACATTGCAAAGGCTTGTAATTCTCAAACTATTGGTATTTTAACCAAGCTGTATAGGAACGTACGTAGATTATAATGAGATTAATTGATTTAATGCTTAATTTTACTCTAAAATTATCGAATATTGCCACAATTCCCTTTTTCCGTTTGTATAGAGACATGCGCGTCCAGGCGACTCTTAAGCTTTCCTGTTTAAATAAGCCGGTGTGCCTATTGGCGATTGGAAACATAGAAGATTGCCGTTGGCGGGGATATTGTGTTGTTAGCAGAAACTAAACGATGCTATGGCCTAAATTAAAGAAGAAGAATGGTAATCCTTTCTCAAGTGAAAAATATAATATGAGGCGATAGATATAATATGATGGCCTCATATTAAATATAATACGAGGCATTTTTTTTCTTGAGTAAAGATCCGCTTGTTTTGTCGGGCATACATTGTGTTCTCCGGGGGTAATTATTGGAAGAACATAACAGTGAGCCAAATGGATTTAAATAACTAGTTAGGTGAACCAATTGCAGCAGAGGTCTGTCGAAATTTACACGAAAACGCCGGTATAAATTATATTTATCCAACTGTTGCATAAAAAAGTGGTATTAAAACATGAATACAACACACTAGGCGAAGATAAGTGTGAGATACCCACATTTGTGTTTTAGTTGATGATTTATAGCATGAGTGTAGATAAATTAATTTGTGTGATTAACGCCTGTGCAACAAAAGCCTCAAAGGCCTATTCAGACAAAAGATAAGTATAAGTCAGGTCAAACTTTGGAGATATTGTTTGTTACCATGTGATAACGTTACAGTTTTAATTGAATCAAAGTTTGTCCGATAGGGTCAAATCATACTAGCGCAGTGTCGAAGCGAAATGAAACAATGTAAAAATGGCAAACTCACATTTAACTTAACAGCGTAACGTTCATATTCCTTCTTAGATCGAAAAAAAATACGCGTGAATATGCAAATCAGCGCGCGCTTCTGAATATCAGAGGAAAATGAGCATTAACATCTCGAATTTAAAGGTGCGTTTGCCATATCATCGTTTCGCTTCGCTTCGACTCTACGCTAGCATTACCTGACCCGTAGTATCTGAATAGACCTGTCTGGACATTCACAACGAGCCACTGGAACAGAAGGATCTAGAAATGTCTAATAAGTGCCGTCGTCAGTAAGGTCCTGGTACGCTTGCGCCGGCGGCTGAACGGCCTCTGTCTGGTACAAGGCTCCTGACACGAAAGGATTGTTGGGCACGTGCTGCTGAGGAGCAGGTGGTCTGGGGGGCGCAATGGCTCCGTACGCTGGCTGCTCACTGCCCTTTACAGCTGATGTCTCCGTCTATTCCAACATTAGAATCATATTTAAATATAGATGCATATTCTCTTTTATGTATCCTGGTTCTGACTTTAGCTGGGTTGCTGATATTATCTGCCTCCACTCTACCATTCACTCTCCCGATATTTGGTGACTCTATTCATTTATATGCTTAGTAGAGAAAAGTTTGAGTGCTAGTGACAGTTGGGCCTTACTAACTCTACATGCATAATTCAAATTAGCGTGTAGGCATCAACTATACCCAAAGTAGTAGAGTTATCCAAATTGGTATAGTAGTAAGCTAGTCTTCGCAGTAGAGTACACGCGGTAAGTAGTAACTTACCGCGTGCATCGGAGACTTTATAGGCATTTCAGTTGAATTTTTACTTTTTATTTTATAAACTGATGTAAGTGGCTTCAGTGAAAAGAATAAGATTGTTTTCACAAACCGTCCTTGTGGTTCCTGGCGGAGTAGAATAGGACCAGTCCAAGTCTTCCCGTGGATGTCGTAGAAGGTGATTTGGGAAACACAAGCTGTTATAAATATCAAAGAGATGTCTCCAACCCGTCTGGCCAGCGTAGAGCATGTAAGCCAAATCCACATTACTGGTCTGGCTAATATATAGCTCTGGTAGTACAGGGAGGGTCATGCTCCTACAATGGAAACTAAAAAAGACCTGATGATGATGTACTTACGAAGGTGGTCTCATGGTCCAACGGCTTCATGGGCGACTCGTAAGCTGGCGGAGGCTCGGCCCAGGGCTGCAGCTCCCCGGATGCAAAGATGCCGTATATCGTGATGCCGATGAAGTGTACCGTAGCTCCCATCAGGAATACCGAACGCCATTCTGTTATAGCTTTTTCGTGATTGTCCTATTGAAAAATGAAAGTAATTAATTGGTAGTTCCCGTCAGATTGGAATAGGAATACTGCAAGTCTGTCTAGCTAATATATGGCTTTAGTAGTGTAGGATCGGGATCCTGCAGTGGAGACTAAAAAAGACATGATGATGATGAATGTAAAGTTATGCAATGAACTCCCTGCCGTGGTTTTCCGAAATAAATAATAAATAAATATACACGGACAAAACATACAGATTGAGCTAGCCCCAAAGTAAGTTCGAGACTTGTGTTATGGGACACTTACTCAACGATACTAAATTTATAATAGATACTTATAAAGATAAATATCCAAGACCCAGGTCAATCTGAAAAAGATCATTTTCTATCTTGACCTGACCGGGGAGCGAACCCGGGACCATCTGTGTCGCAGGCAGCCGTGTTGACCACTGCGCCACGGAGTGGTTCCTCTTGACAGACAAAGCATGGGGTACTTCAAAAAGGGCGTGAAAAGATTTCTTCAGAATCGGCAACGCGCGAGTGTTACCCCTAATCATGCAGATGTCCATAGGCTACAGTAACCGCTTTCCATCAGGAGGCCTGTAAGCCTGTTTGCCCACTTAGTTGTTTAAAAAAAATCTGTTCCAGACAATGGAAAATAAGGGGGAGGCCTTTGGCCAGCAGTGGGACATAACATCGATAGGCTAGGTAAAAACAGACAACCTTTGTGGCCTAGAGATTATTATGTCTGTCACAATAAAGGGACAAGGTGGGTTCAAGATGGAAAAAAATATAATTTCCAGACTGATCTGGGTATTGATTATTTCATTAATGTGTTTGATATAATGTATTACTGAGAAAGTATTCCATAAAACACAAGTCTCGAACTTATTTTGGGGCTAGCGCAAACTATGTGTCTCAAACAATCTATCCATATATATTTATTAATTTCTAAGTTGATCTGGAAGAAAAAAAGAATAGTCATAGATTAATGAAACTGGATCTGATTTTATAAAGTATGAAAATCATGCCTCTTCTACAGTTTTAAGATATTATGGGTCTCTTGAATATTAAAGAGGTGTCTGTACTCGTAAATCACTGTTGAAAGAAAATATGATAAAGGTATATTTCAAATCTTAATATTCATATCAACAATAGCGAGGCAGTCGTGCGCGTCACAGCTCTTGTGATGATAGAGTGCTCAGCTTCCTCTGAGTCCGCCGTTACAAATAAACGAGAAACAGGTGAGACACCGTGTAAATGATATTATAGTTTTATAATTATAACTATATTTTTGTGTTTGTATCGTGTTTTATTAGAATTTTGGAAACAGTATACAAATCACGAGCCATGTATGCCAGACGCCTTACATAATTATTAAAATGTTTAAATTTCACTGTAAGCATTAAATGAATTGCCCAATAACAGTCACAAGACAACTAACCAGTGCGACATCTTTTACAAAGTCTAAGTCAAAGGTTGAACTTGGCTATACAGAATTGAATGTCAATTTGTACACAATCAACTGTCCGGTGACATCCCATTCAATTATAGCTAGGGATTAGCCCCAAAACATAAAATAAGTAGACTCTGCTTAGTTTTCTTAGTATGCAGCCCGAATAAGATGTCTATTTAACAGAATATGTTTTAATGTCTAATATCTGTAAAGTTGTGTAGTTTGCTTGGGATTTGTTCAAAATTGTTTAAAGAAGGGGAAATTTTGTGTGGTGTTTTGCAAGAGAAACGGGCCGTGTGGTTTGCGGCAGAGTAGAATAGGATCACTCCAAGTCTTCTCGTTGCATTGTTTTATATGGCGACTCAGGTAACAAAAGCAACTGGTCTGGCCAGCGTGGAGAGTGTAGGCAAATGTCTCTGACTGCTTTAGCTAATGGCTCTGGTAGTACAGACAGGGTCGTGCTCCTGCAGTGGAGACCAAAAAGACCTGATGATGAAGAGAAACAGAATCGCCTAGAAATCCTAAGAAGTTTCTCTTTACGCACAAACTATTTTTCTGTAGCCGCTTTATTTTATAACACGCTGCCGCTCGCGTTGCCGCTAGCCGCATCGCCGCGCACCCACAAACTGTTCATTTGTTATGCAGTGCACACGCCGCGAGAGAGATTTCCTTTTTTAAATTAGCCACGGACGAACATCCTTTTTGTTTAGTTACTCAATATCGTGGAGGGTGCAAACTGACGACTGCTCAATAAAAGGCTCCGAAGGAGCTTTTGTGTTCCCAATTGAAATTGTTTTGAGAAAAGTTTTGTTCATTTACGATACGTTTCAGATAATTTTATTCATCGCTTACGGCAGAAATTCAGCATAGTCGTTTAGCCAGTGAAAGAAAAAACAAAGAAGTCCTACATTCTAAATGCCTATAATTTTGGGCACCACGCAAAATGATAGCGCTTGACGGAGCAAACCACTAAAAAGCTAAGTCGCTTTCTACATAATTAAAGTATAAATAAACCAAGAATCATGTACATAAAGGTGTTAATTCTTTACATTACGGCCTGTGCCTTAGGGCCAAATTGATAGTTCAAGGTGGCTTCTATGTTTTCCTCATTCGCTGCGTTTAACCCATGACCTATATCGTTTTACAGAAACAATAATTGAACAGAGCATGACACGTGCGGCAACATTTATCGACTATCGCCATATTATTTTCCTTATTATCACGGAATATAAACGGCGTCGCAAGTGCCATTCTTTGGATGCAAATAATTAACATATTAGTAAGGTTCTCGAATATATCGCGTACCGGCAAACGCAGCGTTTGATATCCACCTACACCAGATAGATGGACGACCTGACCAAAAGCTCTGGCTAAAATATGACTCTGGTAATACAGAGAGGGTCGTGCTCCTGCAGTGGAGACTAAAACCTGATGATGGTGAATAATGCTTGGGGCGACCTGTAACAGTCATGCATAATGAAACTTACTTTATCCTGCGTGATGTAGTCTATGACGATGGGCACGAGGAAGCCAGCTATAGTGCCGATGCCGTTAGACAGCCCCATGAGGATGGAGGCGTAGCGCGGCGCGATATCCAGGTGATTCACGTTGTACCCGGAGATGGCGAACCCGCTGCACGCCACCCCCATCGTCAGCTCTATCGTTGCCGTGTACTGTTCAACAATACATTCATTTAATGAACGATGGGATACTATATTATGCAATAAAAATTAAAGGATGGATTTAAAGCAACGGCTATAGATGAAACACGAGCAAATGAAAGATTCTAACGACTGGGAGTAATACATGATGATTGAATCACGTGCATTGATTGAGAGCACAGTGATTCGAGTGTTAAAATCCGACGAAAACATCTGAAAAAAGCAACGCGAGTGATTCGTAACTCTCGATATAAATCCGTTTTATCTAAGAATTGCTTTTTTCTTTCTTTTTCATGACTTCTTATAGCATGACTGTGAACTGATGTCTTCTTTCAGATGCCTGGTTGACTGGAAGAGATCCCCTCCAGGGATAAGTCCGCCAATGTGCACATTTGCTTTTAGTTTTAAGTTCTCTTTTTATTGTATGATGATTTTATGTGTATGTGCAATAAAGTATTTACAAACAAACAAAGAAGATTAAAGCGAAAATAGACATTTGTACGCCGAATATTCTTTGCACAAGGAAATCAAGGATCACAAAGTTTGTATCTTGCGCAAGAAGGTTGTATAGCGTTGAGATATAGATCGAATATAATGGTGTGTTCTATCAAAATAGCTTTTTATTCACTATTTTCATTGAATCAAATAAACTTTTTAGGGGACAAAATGGTGTTAAACACTTTTTTCCACGAAATTAGTAAGATAGAGAAGAAGTTGATATACTTATTCGAGATGTTTTGAAAAAAATTCAAGTCTCGTCATTTTACGTTAATAATAGGGTAACCTGGCATCTTTTTAGTACGGACGGAACACTAAAATACCTATAATATACCTATAAATGTTGTTCGCGTAAGCAACGAGGACGAAGGAGAACGCTTCAAGGCCGATTCCCCTACAGTTGAAGAACTTCCTCACGTTGGTGGTCGTCATGATGTTATTCTTGCGTAGGGAGTCCTGTTGGCTTTCTTTAGATACGGGACACTAAAATACCTTGTCGTTGGCGTAAGCAACGAGGATGAAGAAGAATGCTTCAAGGCCGAACCCTCCGCAGTTGAAGAGTTTCTTCACGTTAGTGGTCGTCATGATGTTATTCTTGCGCAGGTAGTCCTGTTGGCACTCTTTAGATACGGAACACTAAAATACCTTGTCGTTGGCGTAAGCGACGAGGACAAAAAAGAATGCTTCGAGGCCGAATCCCCCGCAGTTGAAGAGCTTCCTCACGTTGGTAGTCGTCATGATGTTGTTCTTGCGCAGGTAGTCCGCGAGCATGCCGCCAATCGGCACCAGTGACGTCATGATCAGATGTGGGATGGCACCAACGAAGCCAGACTGAGACAGAACCACAGACATTAACATGGTAAAAAAAAGGATATTGTAGTAATTATTCTCTAGGTTTTTCTTAACTACCAAGCAATAGAGTATTTTCCAAGTTGTCTAAAAACGTTCATAATAGCATAATACATACGCAATCTGGATAATTCTTTATGTCCTTGCAAATTAAAAGTGAAGTTAGGTAGGTATATATTGTCAATATTGTTGAGGTAAATATTGTCGACACGTGTTTTCATGACGTCATCTGCATAAAAAGTCCTATTGCAGCTGTCTAATTATATTTCGACCTGAGATTTCGACTGACATTTACTGTTTACAAGTAGGTGACGTAATTTTTGCTTCAGTCAATCAAATGCAATGCCCCATTTTACGATAAAAATGCACCCACTAACCACTCTTCTTTCTTTAAAATTATACCTTGTATATTTACCTCAGTTATTTGCATGTTGAACCTTGTTTTGAAGTATGCTGACTGAAAAATGACGAGTAGACAGAAGTTCCATGTCCGGCAGAAATTGGCTACAATGATCGCATACACCTGTAACAAATAAATTCTAATCTATTTTGTTATTCTATGACTTCCACCGAGGTTTGATTCTTCCAATTTCTAATTAAAGCGATACCAAATATCGGCGGTGTACGGTATACAGTTAACAAGTAGCATTCAATAATGGCGTAGGTCCTTTGATTGCTTTACGGGAGCTTCAGGTAACAAATCTATACGAATCCATGACAGTCTACTTCGACTATTTCACACATTGTTCACGAGCACGAGCATTTATAACACCAAACTACACCAATTTCGTATTATACTTAATATCCACTAAAAGTAATTTGCAAAATCATTTACATGATTTTTCAAATTACTTTTAGTGGATATTAAGTTGTGGCAAACCCCAATTGAACCCCTTGACTTCCAACCAAAATGTCAATGAATTAATTTCTCAATAGTTGTGATGCAAACCATCACATAGAACAAGTATCACTGTGGTAGTCGTCGAACGTAATTTTGGCAAAAAGTTACGTTTGCGCATCATCATCATCATCGTCAACCGACTTCAACCCTATCAATTTGTTTTAATAAGCATAAGAAAAAATTGGAAATAAGTGTAATCCGAACGGTATTCGTGTGAATTTTTTTTTTGTTTGTGTATTTTTCAAAAAGCGCGCAACTCATTTCGATAAAAATTTAATGAGACCATTTGTAAAGTATTACCTATCTGACAAAAAAAGAATTTCTTAAATCGGTCCAGGCGTCTTCGAGAAATCGGGGAACAAACATAAAATAAAAAGATTCTGACGAATTGAGAACCTCCTCCTTTTTTTGATTGTCTTCTTTTTTGGATTAGCTGTTTAAAGTGGCAGTGAACAGGGCACATAGCACGTAGAAACAATGAATGATGGAACAGAAAGGTTCTCGAATGACGACCACGTATCGGCAAAGGCAGCATTGGATGCCCAACCACCAGAGGGGTCCGGTGACCTGACCAAGTTTGCAGTAAGACTGCTGGATGCAGGCCGCTACAAGTGGTATTGGAAATCCTTGAGGGAGGCCTATATAGTTGACTTCTTCCAGCTGAGATGATGATGAGATATAACTTACGGGGAGTGAGGTGGCGAACGCTTTCCATGGCGTAGCCCAAAAGCCAGGCATGGCTGCCTGCGTGGCGGTGCCCAGCGACTGTTCTATGTACGTCAGCTCCTTGCCAGAGATATGTGGGTGCTTGCTTGGCCTCTCGAACACCAGCCACAGCCATAGTACGTACCTTCAGACAAAGAAATATTTTTCATTATAGATATAAGTTTTTAGGGTTCCGTAGCCGAATGGCAAAAAACAGAACATAAGGGTTCTGTTTTTTGCCATTCGGCTACGGAACCCTTGATTGTTTCTTTGTCATGTTTGACTGTCTGTCCGTAAGTCACAGCCATTTTATTCCGAAACTATTAGTCTACACAGTTGAAACTTGGTAGCAAGATGTCTGTAAACCGCTTTACGATTATAACAAAAAAAAATTTACATACCTACATGGAAATGAAACTATTTTTTTTTTCTTAAACCTATGATTAAGGTGGCCAATTTGTTTGAAGGTTTTTCAACTATGAACTAGTAAGACTCACCAAATAATACCAGATACGCCGTAGAAGTAGAATGGTGCTTGCCAAGCGATGTAGTCCGTGAGCAGACCTGACAGTGGCATTCCTATGACGATGCCCGCGTACGTGCCGCAGAACGCCAGAGTAGCCAGCCGAGACCGCTCCAGTGGAGGCGCCCACATCCTCCAGATGCCATGGCAAGAGGGATACGTCACTCCCTGTTAATATAAATACGGTATATTAACTGGGGTATAGAGCAATAATACATACTGTCTCTAAATAATACATACTCTGGTATCTATCATCACTGCCTGTGATTCTGGACTCCCTAATCTTTTAATCATCATCATTATAGCAATTTTCCTGCGACTTCGTCCGCGTAAATATCCTATGGCACCCGCAGATATATTAGTTTTACAGGTATATTTATATTTCTCATCCGTAGTCTTAAGTTCAGTTGTGCAGTGCTTTGGTGTTATTGTAATGCTGTACAATTTCTTGTTGTTAATAAATAATAATAGATGACAGAATTTTGAAATCGGTCCTATAGTTTTTGAGCCTGCAAATAAGCAAATGGTAAAATCTGTCCTCTTTCTCATATTAGTATAGATAATATACATTCAGGTCCTAATGCTCAAAGAGGATAATGCCAAATAGGCAATACCGTCGCTTGTGTCCCGAAAGCAGGATGTAGAGGAATAAACGCGTTACCATGGCGACGGACCCCAGTAATCTCAAAGACGCTTTGTATTTCGAGTTTCGATGACGACTGTACTTGAAATCGAATCGATAGCAGATATTTATTTATAGGGACTTTCTTTACATCGACATATTTGAAAATCTGACGTATTCCTCGTAGCGCAACCATTTTGAAGCGCACCTAATGAAGTGCAAATATTAGCTCTAAATTATTCCTCGGAGCGGACCTTTTAGTGGCGGTCACGATAGCAATTTTAAATATCAAATTTTATTCAGCGAAGCGCACTTTTCTTTAAGTTTTAAATAGAGCTGGGAACTAACTGAAACTATCAATACCAAGTAGGGCACGTTATTTTTTTGAGCGTGGGTGCGCTTCATGGTTTTATAGTTGCGCTTCATTAGGGGCGCTTCAAAATAGTTGCAATACGAGTAATACCTCGAAAACCCTATTTTGCTTAGCGTATCGACGGTACTTATATTAATTAATTTTATCGCTCCACACCACTAACCTTAGTGACCCCTATCGTTGGTCAGATTTTTAAAGAATTTTTTTAAAATAGTACCTGTAGCTGACTTCATACGTGAGTGACCCGTATTTTACATATTAATAAACAAATGTCTAGTTAATCCACCTGCTAAAATGAAATTGTAAAGTGTTCGTAACGTTAGGTGTAATAATAATAAACGCGATCAAACCGTATTAAATGTAATTTTAATTAAATGTGTAACAATCACGAAAATAATATGTGTAACTATTTGATGAATATAAAATGCAAATACATCATAAAGCGGAACTGATGTGTCGAATTTAACTCAAATAGAATACAAGGGAGGGTTGGATCCAAACGTGACCCGGACGGCGGGCTGTGATCAAAATTCAACGATCACTAATAAGCCTGATCATGCGCGAGCACGAACGGAATGCCAAATGTTCAAAATTTAAACATGTTACGTAGTTGCAACCTTTTGTAGCTCGCCTCTCGTCTCATCGTTTTGTGACATAAGTGACATGAAGGGTGTCGTTCGGTAATAATGGGAGTTTTTGTTACACATGTTTGTGCTCTGGTTTTCAACCGACGAAAAAACAGAGGAGGTTATGAGTCGACAGATTTTGTCTTTTTTTTTAATGGTAAGGGTATACCTCAAAATTGATCCCATATAAATATGGAATAATTAAAGATATTTTTACCAAAAATCAAAAACCGACTTCAACCCTATCAATTTTTTGTAATCCGAACGGCATACCTTTAAGCATTTTTTTGGTTTTTGTGTATTTTTTCAAAAAGCGCTCCACACATTTCGCAAAAAATTTTATGGGACCATCTGCAAAATATTACCTATCGATCAAAAAAAGAATTTCTTAAATTAACCCCATCCTCAACCAATCAATCAGTAAACAATAATATATAAAAAAAAAAACATTTCGTCGAATTAAGAACCTCTTCCTTTTTTTGAAGTCGGTTAAAAACAGTTAAACCGCGGTGGCTCAATTGGTAAAGCGTAGTTGTTTTGACAGACACAACTCAAATCCTGCCCACGTGGATTTGCCCATTAGTAGCCGTGTGTTTCTCGGTAGCTTTGTGGTTCCCAGCAGAGTAGAATAAGACTACTCCAAATCTTCCCGTGAATATCGTAGAAGATGACTTAATAAAGACAAGCTAAACAAAGCTTATAAACATCGAAGAGGCCTCTCCAAACCGTCTGCTCACCGTTGAGAGTGTAGGCCAAATTCTCTGACTGCTCTGGCTAATATATGGTTTTGGTAGTAGGAGGCAGGAGAGGGTCTTGTTCCTGCAGTGGAGACTAAAAAAGACCTGATGATGAGTCATAAATCAATAAAACAAAAATAAACGTACCTCAACAAATCCTTGAGCCACTTTAAGCATGACCACAGCAGCTGGTCCGACAGACATGGCACCGGGTATCGCCATGTTGAAAATTGAAGATATGACAATGGCGATCCCGAAGATTCGGTTTGCTGGGTACATGGACGCCAAGAACCCTCCTGGTACTTGAGTGATGAGGTACCCGATGAAGTAAGAGGAGTCTATTGAGGATTCCACCTCCACGTTCCATTCGAAGGGCGTATCTTCTTTTACTCCACTTGAGGTCTGTCAGAAAGAAAGGTATTGAAAAAATCGTATTTGAAATAATATTTTAGTGCTTCCTAAGACAAATTTTAAGCCTTTTAACTCGATGGACCGTGCCGTGTGGTTCCTGGCAGAGTAGCATAGGACCACTCCAAGTCATTCCGTGGATGTCGTTAAAGGCGACTAAGGAAACACAAGCTAAACAAAGCTTATTAACATCAAAGAGACCTCTCCAACCCGTCTGGCCAGCGTGGAGAATGTAGGCCAAATCCTCTGACTACTCAGGCTAGTATATGGCTCTGGTAGTACAGAGAGGGTCGTGCTCCTGCAGTTGGAGACTAGAAAGACCTGATGATGATGGATGAACTCGATGGACTTATCTTGTTAAGGATACATGAGTCCAGTGCTTGCCAGACCATTTGAAATAAATCATTTGAAGGAAACCGCAGACATCATCTGAAATATTGCGAGCCTCGGTGCTATGCCTATCGGACCAGCTGCAGTGGTATAAACTTTCAAAATACTTTATGAACCATTGATTACAATTTAAAGTGAGATATTAAAGGTTTTCTAAACGTTTTTGTCAAAAATGGTCTCCTTTGGCGAAAACGCTAAGTAAAACTTCACGTTCATACTTTAAACAATAGTTTATAAAGTTTGAAAGTTATCTAACGGCTCGCCGAACAAAATTTCAAATTGATTCAACCGCATTTTTTCAAATGATTAATTTCAAATGGTCGCAGCACTGGACTTATGTATTCTCATACGTATGGTAGTTCACCATGAGAGTACTTACTTCAATTTTTAGATTGACAAAGACTTTTTACATATATCACATTTTACTGCAAACAAAAACTACTAATAAACAAAAAATAAAAAAAAACTGTTGCACATCAGAGATGACTGCTTTATAAGACTTTTATATGTGAATCATACGTTTGTATTCCATATTTTGAAATAAATATATCATTTATCATTCATTCATTTCACGAGTCCATAATATTATAGTGTCAATTGTCATACATAACTATGCGAAATTTTAGCTAAATCAGTTTGGGACAACAATGTTCAATTTCAGTTGATAGATTAGACCCAGTGAGCGTGGGCAATATTAGCAATTATAAATAAATAAATAAATATATACGGACAAATTCGAGACGTTCGAGTAAGTTCGAGACTTGTGTTATGGGATACTAACTCAACGATACTATATTTTATAATAGATACTTATATAGATAAACATCCAAGACCCAGGTCCATCTGAAAAAGATCATTTTCCATCTTGACCTGACCGGGGATCGAACCTGGGACCATCCGTGTCGCAGGCAGGCAGGCACCGCAGCGCCACGGAGCTCGTCGCAATTACGTCAATTACGCATGTTAAGTAACCCCGGTGCCCACAAGTGGCATAAAAATATCTCAAGGTCCACATGCATCGTAAGGCAGGTTAAGCCGGTGCCCCCTGGTTTCATCACCGATCACAAACGGGGCCATCATTCATGAACAGTCGTAAAGCTATATCATATGTCAGTGTAGGCCACTTACACATACGAAAAACAAAACCAACAACTGAAACTGTTTCTTTGCAGAAAATTGGGTAACCCGAAATTGAACCTTCGACGGTATTTAACAAGTTCTTCTCCCTCTAGGCTATCGAGCTCTTTTCTCTCTTTCATCAAGTGCATGCTAACTTTTCCAACTTGCAGGACTTACACAAAAGCCCAGCAGAACTTTCTGCAGTCCTGAATATTGTAAAACTTTCGATGCATTGACGATTTTCAAAGAATTTCCTCTCCAGCGTCTCTCATTTATCAAGAAATTCTTTAAGTACTTTTCTAGGATCTCTGAAAACTGTTCATTAAAGTTACATATATTTAACCTATAAAATATGTTAATAAAACCTGTCCGATTCTTGTAGGGGCGACTCAGCCCGTCAATATGAATAACTTTTCCAATGGGACCAATGCAGGAAATTGGAAAAAAATATCAACATTTTCATTCAAATTGCCCGACCGACTGAACACGTTTGTTTTCATGTATGTTCGACATGTCCGTATGTCACAGGCATTTTATTCCAAAGTATTAAAACTACATAGTTGAAACTTGGTAAATAGATTTATTCTGTAACTAACGTTACGATTGAAATGCGAAAAAAAAATTAAAAGATTAAGGAGTGCTCCAAAAATGGAACAGCAGAATTTTTTTTTCATTTTTTTTTCAGGTTCCTAAAAGCAATTTTTTCTCAAGGTTAATCGTTTAAAAGATTCTAAACTTCCAAAGTAGTAATTAGCTTGTTTTTTGAAAAAACACGCATGTTCTAGTTCTAGATTATAAGCTCCTAGTGAGCTTTTGCTACTTCACCGGACTTTTTGTGGTGAAGGTCTACCCTCAACCTGCAAGACAAACATCCCATAAGGGCCCAAGGAGGGACGGACCTCGGATTTGGGCGTTGCCTCTGTGCACAAGGCTAGGAGAGACAGCAAATTCTCATACGCCTGATGGGGCGCGATTTGCATGCATAGCCTGAAGGGCTGAACTGAGAATCAATGGAGCCTTTGGAGAGCAGCAACTCTCATGTTTTGCCGTACAGGCCGAAAGGTACGTTGCCCGAAGGGCCTATCCTGGGTGCAAGTCACCTGGGAGTGCTAGGCGGCCTCCAGTAATCGGTGCTAATCCTCGTTGGCTTACACCACTAATGTATTTGGAGTCCCTCAGCAGGGACGGAATTCAACATTATACTCACGTTGTGTTTCTCGGTCATCTTGAGCTTGGCCATGCTCATGTTGCAGCGCATTCCGAACATGATGCTGAAGCCGAAGCACGCCAGCAGCGCCACCGTGTACCGCGCCGACAGACACGGACATTCTGCTCGTACGTATTTATCTGTTGAATGGAAAAAAAATCAAATAATGTATCCAGAAAATAGGCCCTTGCAGGCCCTTTTTACCTGAAATTACATTTCAAATTATCTTCCAAATTTATTTTGAATTAATATTAACAAATACATTTTTAAAAAAGTAGTCGACGTTTGTACCTATAAATACACTTAAAATTAAAATAATAACATATAATAAAATAAAAAGCTAAATATAAATTATCTTATCAAGTATTATTATCATTAACAGGTCTTTTTTTGTCTAAAGTGCAGCGCACGACCTTTCAGTACTACCCAGAGCTATAAATTAGTCAGAGCAGTCAGAGGATCGGGCCTACACTCTTGACTTTCACCAAATGATGTTTAAATTATGATGAATATAAAAAAAAACTCTCCACGCTGGCAAGACCGATTGGAAAGGTCTCTGATTTTATAAGCTTTGTTTAGCTTGTGTTTCCTAAGTCGCCTTATACGACAGCCACGGAGTACTTGAAGTGGTCCCATTATTTTCTGCCGGGAACTACACGGCATGACACTTGCATTATAAAATAAGTTTTGCTCACCTATCGGCCTTGGCGGAGGTCGGTTAGGTGATGGTGGCGTCTCCAGATCTTCCCCATCATACATCTGATCGTAGCCCTTCTGTTCCACGTGGAAGTTTTCATATTGACCGTTTCTGTAACAAAGATAATACGTGTAATAACGATAAATAACATGATTTAAATTTATGTTTGTTATAGTGAAACACAAATTAAATCTGAGATATTTTAATTTCATTAAAATAAAGAAATAAGATATGAGGATTGAAATTGGAAATAAGGCCATCACGCTTCTAATTAATAGAAAAAATCTAATAAAAAAAATATAACACGAGCTTAATAGTAATAAGTACAATAATTAGTATAATAATTTAGGTTTTATAGACCTGGGCTATGTCTACCCCGCAAGGGAAAAAGACATGCATAAAAATATACAGGCCGAAATCACACAGAATGACTAGCGCCACAGTAATTTGGGAACTTGTGTATAGAATACTAACTCAACGATACTACTTAGTAAAATAGCAATTAAAAATTCGAATATCTATACAACAAATGTGTGCACAACTCTATTTAAAAAATAACTACACCAAGAGTAACATGTAACTGGGGCTTGTATTAAAAAATAAAAAAGAGAGACTCAGGTGGTAGTCGCGCGAGGCGTGTGTGACGTTCGCCCGCTTTTTAATCGTGTTTCCTTGTCTCTCGCAAGGAAACACGATTAAAAAGCGTGCAGACTATTAAGCCCTATTAACGGAAAATAGGAAGCCGAGTACAATACAACACCTACGTTATTACGCTTCGTATGGAGCGTTATTTTGTCTAGATAAAATACCACTATTAATTTTCCCTGGCAAAAATTTCTTTGACTTGCCCATACGATTTGCCCAGGCGGCGGAATATAAACTTTTGTATCAAAATGTCGAAAAATTTTTAAGTTCTCACCATTGGTCCCTTAGGATAAGTTGGTCAGAGTCACCCTTTTGAAAATTTTGAGGGCTTATTCACATACAATATAAATGTTGTGAAATATGAAATCACTTTTCAATAGTCTTAGATATTAGTCCAATTAGTCTTAGGTGATTCGAAGTCACGGTGGTGTAGTTGGTAACACACTTAGGGCCAGACCTAAGACTCGTGGGTTCGAATCCTACCTGTGGCGAATTCTTTTTCATCACATATTTTCAATTTTAAGTCTTAGATATGTTTGTATACAAAGATACATAGTGATAATTCGAAAAGTGGAATTAGAGCATCCCTCTCGCGGAGGCAGACTGAGGGGTAGAGATCGGGAACTAAACACATTATCGCGAGCTGATAGGCGTCGCGTCGCTTCCACTTGGTTATGCCTTTTATGCAGCGATTCATTACCGAGGGGACAGATAGTCACATTTATTACTTTTGTCAGCGGAAAAATGAATTTTCACATCGATGACTCTGCTTTTGTGCTGGCCTTTGTTTATTGTTATTGAAAGTGTAGGTATACTAGATCCTTGCTTTTATACTGGTCTGTGAGAATGGAAAAACTAAGTGTGTACAAGCTGTTTCTCTTAAGGCAACAGAAACAGAAATTAACTAGGGTAACCTAAAAGTGTAATCTTCGTAGGCGAAGAATCTCGTAAATGCTAATGTAATGAATTTTTGATTACATGAAGTTTTGATCACCAAGCATTAGATATTTTGATCGATTAGTTGACTAAGCGATTTAATTGGTGGTCACAGAACATGAACGCTCAATTAAGTGACGTTTTGGTATTTGTTGGTCATTTAATTATCGATTCATGGATTCGATTTGGCGGAGGGGATCCCAAGTATAGAGTACATAGTCGAAGGTATAATGCTGAATAAAAATACTCACAATTCTATTCCATTAATGCTATTCCATAATTCTATAAATTTATGCAGTTTAAAGTAAGTTTAGTAGTCAAAATTTATAATAAAATACATAGAATTTAAGTTAATCGAAAAAAAATAATGAACGTATACAGTAGAACGTAATAAATCACGACTTGAACCCCCGAGTCTTTTCGGTGGCATACAAGAAGCTTTAGCAATTACAAATTCGATTGACGTAGCTTACAACTTATAAGACTAGTAAAGATACATGATCATAATACTCGTTTAATTAACATATTAAGCGCCTAGCAAGTAAAAAATAAACAATGCATTAAATCCGTGAAATTAATATCGTCGATTGTAGAGTCAGATAACAAAATGACTACGACTGCTTTGTGTACAGCTCCCCTCGTTTCATTGTCGCACTAATGCACCCTACGCTCAGACTATAATCATGTGACGTCACTCAAATATCGTAATTACTGTTTGGTACCCGCGTGTACGCTTCGATAATGGATACAGTTATTTTGTCGTTTAGCTCCCCAACTAAATTGCTAGCTTCGACGTTTTAACTTTTAACATTCATTAAAAGTTGTAAAGACGAGCGAGTTTTTATGTGATTTGATGTTTAGCCGGCTTTTAAAAAGGAAAGTTATTAATTTACATACATACATACTATCACGTCCTTCTTCCTTGCGGGGCAGACAGAGCCCAGCTCTGTAAAGCCTTAAAGCCATCTTGGTGGGCTTGTAGGTGACACCGGGATCAAAATAGTGATGGGTTGCTAGCCACATCGCCTATAGACATGATTCCTGACGACCATTCCCTCGATCGATTTACCAGGGGTACTATTTTTGAACGTGTGAAACTCGTCTCCTAACGATTTTTGTATGGAAAACCGCTCGTTGGCGGACGGCGAAATTTAAAAAATCGTAACCCTGGCCTAAAAGAAAAAATGTGAAAAGGCAATAAAATATATTGGACCTCCCATAAAAATTAGTCAATCTACTAAAATAATTTCCATGATTTTTTTACATACCTAGTCAAAGGGGAAGTCTCCAAATATTTTTCTTTATGTTTTATCTTTTTCGTTTGCTAAAGAATTAGAAATCCTGATTCCATCATTAAAATATAGCTAGATTATTCAGAATCACTCTATATATTTATACTAGGTTGTAGGAGAACAAAATGTTCCTGCTCAGGGTTTAATACCGCCGAAACCACAACGTCCGGTCCTCTTCAAACTTGCTCCTCATTTCCTCGTACAGTGTAACGTGCTTCCAAGTAAGTACTAACTGTACGTAGTAACTTTGCTTTTACGAAACATGAAACATGAAGAAAATGCCATAAGCTTTTGCTTGCGGTGCCGCTTGCGTTAGTGAAACAAGTAGCTTATGTACTTCTCCATATTCTAGACAACGTGTATACAAAATTTCGTGATGAATGGTTCAGTAGATAGGGCGTGAAAGCGTAACAAACAAACAAATAAACAAACTCACCTTCGCATTTATAATATTAGTTGGGAAGTTCGGATTTAAAAGCCTGTCACAGATTTATCTCTGTAAATAACCAGACACAGCAAAACTTGATCTAAACGTAAAGTCAATTACATGAGTTTCGTTTAAAAAAAATAAAAAATTATATCGTACATACAGCGTAGGTCGTCGAAAGCGAGGTGCGTGGAGGTACTCGTATTAGCAAAATCGCAGGTCATGAAACTGGTTTCGAAAGGCACAAGACCGAATTGGATGGCATGCATTGAGAGAGGCCTATACCCAGCAGTAGGATACAGAAGGCTGTTGATGATGATGATGATGATGATGATGATATAAACTCAAAATGTGCCTACATAGATCTATTTTCTAAATAAACGTATTTTTTTATTTCAGCTTGATACATCCACGTGTTCGTGAGAAAAATACGGACAACCGTGATATCCTATAAGTTTTCTTTAATTTTCAGGTACTGATCTCTAATAAATAATTCAATTTACTTTAAAATTTATCATAACTTCAACTCCTTGAAGACAGTTCTGGTGGCGACGTGTAGAGCTCCGCGTGGGGCGTAATATCACAATACACACTTGAACACCCCACTATGAATATCTCAGCAGAGAGGGCGCTGCTTCTTAATTAATTAATTAATAGACTAACTGGTTTCCTGCTTTTTATGTTTATGTCTGAATTTAAAACATCATAAGGGGGTTTGGACCATGAACCCACCGCTGGCCTAATGCGGCGTTCGTGAGTCAGATGTCAATCACTAAACTGACTAACTGGGTGACAGTTTGGATGTATGGAAACAACGAGGGGAGGCCTTTGCCCAGCAGTGGAACAGAAACGGCTAACAAAAAATTACTGAGTTTATTGTTTTATATGTTTTCATGACACCTACACATAAACAGTGTCATTAAATACAAGCAAAGTGGGTTGGATGGTCGCTATTACGACCGAGGGCTAGTGTCTTAAACACACTTAACTGTTTATCCAAAAACTAATTAACCAATTTCAATAAAACTTACACTCTTCCCTGATACCACATTGAACTAAAAAAGAATAACTATCATTCAACTTATAGTTTTTGAGATACGTGCGAACGAAGCAAATAATTATGCCTATATTTATTTGTTTTTCCACGCATATCTCTAAAACTATAAATATGTACCTATATACCTTTGTGAAAGGCACACGTTTTTAGAAGCTGCTATAGTCTAACATATACAAAAACTGTGTTATCCTGACAATATACATACGGGTCGGTTAACCCCCTGCTCGGTCGTTGTTTTTGAAGTCGATAGAAAAAAATACTCTTTAGTAATAGAATCCGTTACTTATAGGTATATTTTTAATTCCGGCCCTGTTCTGGCCACCATTACGCCCGCCGCAAACCTCCCCTCTTAATTGATTTACAATTGTCAGGCAAATTTGTTTCCCGAGCGTGCGATCGGCGTCGAGGATCAGACTTCGATTCCGCTACGCCATTCGCGCTAACTCAATAAATCGTTAAGTGTAGATATTCTGTACTTGAAATACGATACTGCAACTTTGCCTCCGACGAGCATAAAGCGAAACGTTAATACTACGTGGTATTTTTTTCGTGCGTGTTTTAAGCAACAGATACCTACACCTTTTTTATATATTTTTTAAATTATCTATATCTCAATAAAATTTATTTGAGCGAGTAATGAGCTGTTTTTAAGATAAAGCACATTTTCATAAGCCACAATTATAGCTGTGTCATTCATACAAACACTATGAAAAACAAAATTATATTTGCTGGCGAAAACTGTATTAGTATTTTGGCTAATTGTATCGTTGGTAATCGGTACATTTAGTGAGTCTATGCTTACTACTACGGAACTCTACACGGGTGAATCCGATTCACCCTTGCCCACTTTTTTCAAGTTTCAAGAATTGGTTATATAGGAATAGTTGTTAATTTCAAAATGGTTCCAAAATTGTACTATATCTCTGGCAAACAGTTAATTTGGTGACATATACACTTTGGCCACCAAAAAATCTTTCTTCTTGTGTTTTTCACACGTGATTATAGCCTATACATAGCTTAGGGTACTGAGAAGGCTCAGTACCCTAAGCTATGTGTATGCAAAATGTTATGATGATCAGTTCAGTAAATACGTTGTAAAAGCGTAACAAAAAAATTAACAAAATATCAATAACAATGAATGTATAATGATATTGTTAAATGAAAACAGATGAAAAAAAAAAAGAAAAGTAAAATAGGAAGAAATATAATATAATCATTAATCATACAAAGCACCTCAGGCGAGTAGGCGACCTATACTGTTGAAAAGAGTTTCTTTCGGCATTTCTTCTCTGCAGTGGTTGGTTCCGAAATGCTAGTAGTCTGTAGCTTTTGAACAATAATTAGTAAATGCATAAAACTTAATAAGACAATTTTAAAATGTGATTTGACGTGAAAAAGTGCCTGCAAGGGCCTATTTTCGGAATAAACGTTTTGAATCTTTGAATCTTTAAACAAACAAAAAAGGATTAGGATTAATTAGGATATTTACTACTATAATATACTGCGCCCCAACATTTTTAAGTCTATGTATACCCAAAGGTTGGCTGAAAGAAATCACTTTTGTGGTAAGCCTGCCTTTGTATTTTCTTTTTTTAGTGTTTTTTTTTGTCCTTATAATAGTTATAAAATAGTGTACTTAAGATTTTTTATCTTAGCTTATCTTAATGGTCCTCGTTTTTCGAAGTAGGTTAAAATCGGCAGCCCAAATATCACCGTAGTGAACGCGGCGTGAGAGCTTTCGGCTTATTGAATAAAACATGTAATAAATAAACGCGTGTGACGTAACGACCTATTAGGTCGGCAATATAGGTACGTATTAGACAATGTTTTGTTTTGGACAAAAAATATAAAGTAAAAGAAACTAACAGCGAGATAACTATTTATTTAACGATCAGACTTATACGGGAGAAGGGTAAACGTTATTCAGAAATAGGGATTTGCAGGCACTTTTGCAAATCTAATTTCAAAGGATTTAATTTTGTAATATTTGCGTTTCGGAACCAACCACTGAAGAGAAAAGACATCAAAGGAAACCATTTATTATTATTATAACAGTATTGGTCGCCAATTTTCAATAAAAATCTTTGACTTTGTGCATAAAAATCTATAATAAAATACCAAAGTATTAAAGATGCTTTTAAAAAAAAAAAAACATTTTATGGTTTAGAAGACTTTATACTGACTAATTTTGTGAAATATTTTAAGCTATCATTTTAAGCAAATCATGTTTGTTCATCACAGATTGTACCACCAAATCACATTGTACCATGTTTTAAGCAAATAAATGTAGGAATATAGTGTAAAAAGGATAAATAATACATATATTACGTATGTATCGTAAAATATTCATGCCCTAGGGTGGAAACGTTCGATCACAACGGTTTGTAACGCAGAAGATCTTAGACAATAAATAAATCAGGGGGACGGTCGCATTTCGACACTCGCGGACATAATAGAGTTATGAGAAAAATGGCGGCCGCCGAGAAATATTACTTAGAACCCGAGACGCTTGTTAGCCGCGCCGATATTTATGGCTGGATTTATTTTATGGCTCAGGATAGCGGGACTCAGTGCGATAGACTGTATAAACATGGCACTTATAAGTTTTGTTGACTTGGTGACCCCCTCGGTTGTTGTTAACACTTTATTTTTATTTCATAGGACGGCAAACGCGCAAGCGAGTCGCCTGATGGTAAGAGATCACCGCTGCTCATGGACAACTGCAACACCAGGGTTGTGATATGAGGGATGGCGGCTTTTTATTTTCGGTCTCTGGAGGGGAGGGAGGAAAGGGCCTCCGGCTCTGTGACTCACCGAATGAAGCATAGAAGCATTACTTCTACTCAAACGTCTATTTTCTGTGAGAGTGTGAACTTGGACAACATATGAAATTATTATTTACTTAAATACAATTCAAAAGTTATTTTTAAAATATTCCTTCTATAGGAAAACAAATTAAGCCATATCGATAATACAGGACAATAAAGAGTATTAAACTTAGATACGTTCAAAAAGCGCAACCCTCTTGCAGTTTTTTCAGCGATAACAGAAAAATAACGCAAATAAAATTTCAAACGAGAAAGTGTTTTCGACAAATATTGAAATATCAAATATAAAATGAGAGTGGAATAGAAAAATGTAGGCAAACAGTGGTATTTGCGCTGTATTTTGCGGAGTTCTCTCCTAATCTGCCGCCGGCCCGCGAGCTCACGTCCGCGCCGCTCTGTGTTGTTTCTTGCGTTCGTTTCTTCTTATTTGTTATTATGGCCAATTATTCTTTCCAAATATCACATTTTCTTTGATGAAATTTGTCTGCAGCACCTATTGTTATCAATAATGAATAATGCGGACAAATCACACAGATTGAGCTAGCCCCGAAGTAAGTTCTTTAATAAGACTTGTGTTATGGGATTTCACCTCAACGATACTATATTTAATAACAAATACATATATAGATAAACATCCAAGACCCCGGACAATCTGAAAAAGATCATTTGTCATCTTGACCTGACCGGGGATCGAAACCGGGACCATCCGTGTCACAGGCTGGGTTGTTACCCGCTGCGCCATTTTTATATAGAGATATATGTATACATGCAGGAGAATACTGATCAATCTGGCAATATTGAAATAATGGAATCGGAATCCCTCATAGAATATACAATGTAATAAATAATGGTAATAATGAAAAAAATATTTGACTCCTGACTCTCTTCATAAATATGACCAGTTGATTGATGAATGTGTATGGAAAATACTTTTTTTTTTTAATTTTTACCTTTTTTATCTGGGTTTATATTCTAATGGATTCTGTTGTCGAAGTTTAAATGATGCCATCTTGTTCAGAATCTATACATATAAAAGACAAACCTGACTGACACACTGACTTATTTGTTATACATCAAAGCACAGCTGAAACTACTGTACGTAACAACTTAAAATTTGGTACAGGGGCCCTTTTATGATGTAAGTGAGCTTTAAGAAAAGATTTTTAGGAATTCAACCCCTAAAGGGGTGAAACAGTGTAAAGGTATACGCGGACCAAGTCGCGGAAAATAGCTTGTCCTGTGTATGCGATTTAAAATGCTATTCTTATTCTTGAGGAATCTACGAGTATATCAAAGCCAGCATAGCCGTGAGACAAAGCTAGATTTAAAAAACAATAATAATTACTTAGAAATCATGGGCAAAATTTTCACCTCGAAAAGTAAATATTCGCAGCATTCAACAAATGTACACAAATCCCTTTTAGTAAATTTAAAATAAAGTTTGTTTCGATGCAAATGAAGAAAATCCAAACAAATCCCTTTAAGCCCAGGGGAGCGATATCGAATCCAGGTTAATAGTAAATATCAATTACGCAAAAGCCCGGCTTAGCTCGTAACACTTTACCCACTCTTACTCGAGAGTAAATTTACATGGGGTGCTATTCGCCGTTTTCACGGGCCGCGGCTCGTAGCTAACTTGTAGCGTGTTGTAGCTGTCTGCTACGGCGTAGCATTGCAATCAGGCCGGGTTTTAGTTGCCTCTTTTTCGTTCATGGGCCACGCGGCTCGTAGCTCATTCGTAGTGAGTGAACTGTGTAGCTCTCTGCTACGGTGTATCATTGCAATTAGGCTGGGAGTTTAGTTGTCTCTTTTTCATTTATGGGCCGCGGCTCGTAGCTCACTCGTAGTGAGCTGTAGCTTTGTCTGCTACGGCGTAGAATTGCAATCATGCTCGGGATTTTAGTTCCATCGTTTTTGCGGGCCGCGGATCGTACCTCTCTTGAAGTGAGCTGTAGCTGTCTGCTGAAGTGTATCATTGCAATTAGGCTGAGGGTTTAGTTGTCTCTTTTTCATTCCTGGGCCGCGGATTCTAGCTCTGTTGTAGCGAGCTGTAGCTGTCTGCAACGATGTAGCATTGCAATTAGGCTGAGGGTTTTAGTTGCCTCTTTTTCGTTAGTTGTGTTGTGGGTTGCAGCTCGTAGCATACTCTCAGCGAACTGGTAGCTTTCTGCTACGGCGTTGCGGTCAGAGTAGTTATACTCGGGAGTTGTAAACTATTCGATCTGAAGTAAAATATTCGATGGCTCGCAATAAAAAAATATTATCTTACTCGACAGACAACGAAGGTCAGGTTACTGATGGGGCTAATTTCGCAAAAATATTTCTAAAAGTATACAAAGTTCCTATGTAAAGCTGTCACGCACACAAGCACTGAAAAATTGGCCAGTTTTTTAATCACTGCAATACAGGCGTGAAGAAGTCTAGAGAGTATATAGTCAACACTCACTCAATACTAAGAATGGCAACAGAACAAAACTAAGAAATTGCCGATGAAGCTTATAAAACGTTCAGTTTAGTGAAATGAGAGAGCAATAACGAGCAGCGGCAACAGGCAATTGGATAACAGTCCCGTGGGTGGCATCGCAAATCTAATAGAAATGGACTCCGCCACAATCGCTCAATTTTAATATTCATGTCATTACTGCCGCAACGATCATGCTGGGATAGTAGAAAAAAACAGAATATACCAGGTGCTTCTCTTCCCGCGCAAACCACTAAATCAAAATGAGTTTTCCATTCGAATATAATAATGGTGTGCTTCGAACATGTGATAAATAAAAAAAAACTTATGCTATCTATGAATAAAACTAATAAACTAAACTACTTTAACATAAAATTATAAATCTAAAAATTCATGCCCATGTGGCATGTTGGCAAGGACGCTGGCTGCATTACCACGCATAAAAATATATATTTAGCTTTTAAAGGCATCGTGTTTCAGTACGGAGGAATTCTTAACATTGAAGGTCATTAGGAATATTGATGGATTCGCTAAATTCGCGACGAAATGATGCCCACCTTAATTAATCCATCGATTTCTTTGAAATGTCTTAATTGTAATCGCTAGTAATATTGTTATTTTTTCGTGTAAAAAATTATAAAAGGACTTTTGATATATCTCTTGATCTATAAATTGTATAAAGCTTTTGCTGAAATACTTCTACGTATAGAGCTCTTTGAGTAAACAAATTTCACACATCACTCTTATAACGCAGTAGAAATACTGATTATGAACATTTATGATGTATGGAACATAAATATGATATGCGCTGGTGAAGATCACTGACGATATTCGTCTCAACATTGAAAATAAACAGCTCACTCTCTTGGTTCTTTTAGACTTTTCTAATGCATTTAATAGTGTTGATTTCGACATATTACTTAGCACTTTAAATTCTCTAAACTTTTCTTCTTCCTCTCTCTCTTGGTTTCGCTCTTATCTGATGGAAAGGCGTCAGCTGGTCAAAGTCGATCAGCAAAAATCTGACTGGTGCGATCTAGTTTCTGGTGTTCCTCAGGGTGGAGTCCTATCCCCTATTCTTTTCTCTATTTTTATCGATAGTATCACTTCTTCTCTCTTAACGTCGTATCATCTGTATGCAGACGACCTGCAGATATATTCAGCTGCCCCGTTTGAAAATTTTCATCACGCCATTGATCTCATTAACTCTGACCTCGCTTCTATTGTCACTTGGTCACGTAATTTTGGGATCATGATAAATCCAGAAAAATCGCAGGCGATAGTTATTGGCAGTCCACATTTTATTTCAAAATTCCACTCTTCCTCTACTTCCAACGTTATACTTGATGGTAAAATTATTCCTTTCTCTGTAACTGTCAAGGACTTGGGGTTGATAATTGATGAGAAGTTTTCATGGTCTGCTCAAATGAGTCGTAAAATTTTTGGAACCTTGCATTCTTTAAACAGATTGCAATATTTTTTGCCTGTCAAAACTAAAGCTTTATTGGCTCACTCATTGTTAATTCCCTTACTGGATTATGCGGATGCTGCTTATCTTGATCCCACTGAAGAACTTCTGGATAAATTGGAGCGCCTGCAAAATATGTGCATTAGGTTTGTTTATAATCTTAAAAAACATGATCACATTTCTGAATTTCGCATGAAACTGAACTGGCTGCCTGTCAGAATTCGTCGTCATATCCACATACTAACTCTTCTTTTCAATGTTCTTTTTAATCCTTCTTCCCCTGAATACCTTCACAGTAAATTTTCCTTTAAAACCGTGGACAGTCGGTTGCGTGCAGCAAACAATCCTACTTTATCTGTACCACCACACTCTACAGCCACCTACTCTAAATCGTTTTCCGTTATGGCAGCACGGCTTTGGAATTCCCTTCCTCTTGAGGTAAAAATGGCCCCTACTTTGGTGACCTTTAAATCTCGCCTTTTAAAATCATCTTTGGTCTCTTCTTCTAATATTTAAGCTCTGAGTTGTTTTTTAGCTATTTAATATGAATATCCTTATAGTATATTTATATAAGTGTATATATATGTGTATATATATATATATATATTATAATATGTATGTATTTATTTTACTATGTAAGTTTTTATTACCTATATATATTCTTTGTTATTTTGTACGTACTTCTACCCTTCAATTAGTAGACATCCTCTCAATCATTTGGCCGGTTGACTGGAAGAGATCCCTTTATGGGATAAGTCCGCCATTGTATGTTTGCTTTTACGTGTATACTATATTATATGTTCTGTGTTCTCTATTATTCGTACAATAAAGATATTACAAACAAACAAACAAATATTAATGTCCATCAGGAGTATTTTTCGCTAAACTATACCAACAAGAACTTTCGAATACTCTAATAGTTTACTAACTACATTAATGTGTTTCATGTTGTACACTAGCAATTTTCCCGCGATTTCATCCGCGTAAATTATAACCTAAGTCATCCGCATAAAAATTCGCTTTCTTTTAGTGAAAGAATCTTGAAAATCGGTTCAGAAGTTTCGGAGTCTATTTCAAAGATTTCAAATTTTTAAACGTTTATTTAATATAGCTTTCATGGGTTTAAGAAAAGAATCCAAAGGACAGTACATGCTGGGAGGACGATATTAAAAGAACTGCTGGACGAGCATAGATACGGGTGGCAAAGGATCGTGAAGTATGGAAAACGTTGGAGGAGGCCTTTGTCGAAAGACAAGCTGTTCCAGAAACTAGTATCATATAGTAAGTGTAGAGAATTAATTGTAAAGGAACAGTAATACAGGCTTATTTAATTTAATTATGGGTTTACAATTTTCACAACAAAAAAAATTGTTGGCGTCAATAATTTAATTATGACTAAGTTTATGAACAAACAAATGATCAAATCTTTCGTATTATATTTGTGTAGATCAAATAATATAACATTTTTTTAGATCCTTATTGACAACCGGTATGGGCCAATAAAGAACTAATACAAGCAAATTGAATCGTAAAAAGAAATTGGCATACTACCGACAAGATAATACCGTCTCAGGGGACACCTCCGAGGGATGCGGCGCATATATTGTGTTGTATAGTCATTGTGCCGTTCCCATGTCTCCTGAATTCCTGGGAACATTCCCGGGGTCACTTTTTACATATTAGTAAGAAATGTCACAACATTGGTATTATTATTTGACATTGATTAACCAGCTCCGAGGCGCAGCGGTTAACACCTGCGACACGGATGGTCCCAGGTTCGATTCCCGGTCAGGTCAAGATGGAAATGATCTTTATCAGATTGACCAGGGTTTTGGATGTTTATCTATATATGTATTTGTTATAAAATATAGTATCGTCAAGTTAATATCCCATAGCACAAGTCTCACTTAAGAACTTACTTTGGGGCTAGCTCAATCTGTGTGATTTGTCCGTATATTTTTATTTATTTATTAATTTATAAAATCACTTCAGCTGGTAGCATGAATGGGCCGGCTCGTCCGGGGAAGTATCACACTCTCACAGAAAATCGACGTTTGAGTAGTAGTTTTACAGCTTCTATGCTTCGTTCGGTGAGTGAGAAAGCCGGAGGCCCATCCCCCCTCCCCTCTGGGGAGGGAAAACAAAAGGCCGGCAACGCTCTTGTCATACCCCTGGTGTTACATTAGTCCATGGGCAGCGGTGATCACTTACCATCAGGTGACCCGCTTGCTCGTTTGCCGTCCTCTGACATAAAAAAAAAAATAAGAAAAATAAAAAAAAACATTTTTGCCGCAAATCTTGGCCTGTCTTTTGAACTGTCAGCCCAGGAGATTTTGTATCGAAGTCCCGAGTTTCCGAATCCCGGGATTCAGGTCGTATTAAGATATCGACATTTTCGGGATTAATTCTAACTAATCCTGGGATTTCAGGATAAAAAAATTAATTCGCGCACCGAGGAGTCTGTAAAAATGGTTATTTTTGTTGAATACAGTAGTAATCCCAAACCTATTTAATAATATAAATGCGAAAGTGAGTTTGTTTATTTGTTACGCATTTACGTCCTATCTACTAAACCGATCATCATGAAATTGTGCATATACGTTGTCTGTAATACGGAAAAGAACATAGGCTACCATTGATTCCGGAGAAAAGTACTGTCGCCAGCGGAGCCGCGTAAGAAAGCTAGTAAAATTATAAACAAACAAATTCTCGCGATGTTTTCGCGATTGTTACACATTTAAATAAAATTATTTTAATACGGTTTTTATCGCGTTTATTACATTATTTATAAACCTAACGTTTCGAGCACTTTACAGTGTTCGTGGTCGCAGGTAGACTAAGTTGACATTTGTCTAGTATTTTATAAGAACTGCAAAATCTACCGCCTAAAATATTTATTGATGACGTTCCGGATGTACGCAGTATTGGCTCACGGTGTCTGAAGGTCTTGCAGTCTTCTGCTTAGCTTGAGATTTGATTAAATTGATGACTGGATCCCAAGCTGGTGGTAACTGCCAACCATCCTCTCTATTGAAATTAGGATGTTTTTTTAATTTCAATAGCTTCACGAAGCATTCTTGGAATGTATCTGTTTTCTTTTGCAAGGACTTGAGGATTATCAAAACGCATATAATGGTTGGGTTTGTCTAGGGCATGTTCACACACTGCAGACTTCGTTGAGCGACTATGCTTCATGTCAGCAATATGTTCTTTTATACGGGTACCGATGCTTCTCTTTGTTTGCCCAATGTATGATAAACCACACTCACAGTCAATTTTATAAACTCCAGCATGTAATAAACGCGATAAAAACCGTATTAAAATAATTTTATTTAAAACAAATTCTCCGTTTGCAGATTTTTTCCTATACCTACTTCTGGTATATAACCTTGCTTTGTGCCAAATTTCATAATTCTAGGTCATCGCAAAGTAACTAATAGGTTTTCATTGCTTTGTACATGTGACGTATTTTTTATTATGTAGACTTAGAAGTTTGATTTTTTTACCAGTATTTAATATAATTTAAGTTAAAGTTTGGTTCTTGACCTGTGTAATAGTATTTCAAATTGATTCATCTACGCGTTTTTGAGACTGACTCGACGATCAAATCTAAAAATAAGGCGTTTTTTTAAATGACTGCCAAAAATTTGTGTATTGTTTTGCAAGTTCATGTTTGCATGTAATGCGCAAAAAGCATGTTAATAAGTATGTATGGGATTTTCTTTATTCCACCCTAACTTCTAAATGTTACACCACAACGAATTTGCACGTATTGATTTAGAATCCATACACTCCCCAGTAACATTGGCTATATTTTTGTCACAGCAATTTTTAATATAATTGAATAAAAAGGGCTTGCCGCTTATTAGGAACGAACCCTAGAACTAAAATTAATATTTTAATTAGTAAGCAACAGATGAATCTGCGAGTATATGTGACTATTTTCACTTGCTGTAATTTCATTTACTGCACTTAAATTGATTTTAAACCCCATTAAATCAAATATTCAAATGTATAATAATTAATAGACTATTTTTAATATCAGAATCAGGATGCAGCTAGTGGTTTATACGGTGGATTTGACCGCAAATAAAATAAATTAATATACAAATATAGGGTCAAATCACACAGATTTGAGCTGACCCCACAGTAAGTTGTGGACTTGTATCATAGAATACTAACTCAACGATATTTTATAATAGATACTTTTATAGACAAACATCAAAGACCCATATATAACAACGGGTCACTCACGTGCTATTTTTCGGGATTGCCGACTATAGTTTAATGAAATAATCAAAGACCCAGGCCAATTTGAAAATTACCATTTTCTATCACGACCTGCAGGCCGATTTGCTAACTCGGTGTACAACGATTTGATTGTCACTTCAGCATCTATTACGGTTTTCATATCTTAAATAAAAATAATCATTCATACCGAAGCCGTAATGAATATTGAAGTTACCATGAAAATGATGTACACCGTAGCTGTCAAAAGTTAGCAAATAGGCGTGCTGGCCGGGCCTATCGAACCCGGGACCCGTCTTTCGCAGGCTGGTGTGTTAACTACTGCATGGAGGGTGTGCATTACTAAAATTACCGCGTAGTAAACGCATGAAGAGCAGTGTAGCTCTTTAACGCCGTTTATCGGTAAATTTTATCAAAACAAGTAGCTTTATTTAAAAATCAAAATCCTGACTGCTTTTTTTGACAGTTTATGTCCTCTTTATCGATTTACTGCTGACGTTGTTTAGCTTTGTCACTTCGATCAATCAAGCCGTTTAGGCCAGAGGAGGCAGCAATTGAACAGACATAAATTCATAACCACCCTTATTTTTTAAACAGTACACAAACTTTAAAGGGTGACTCAGCCCATCAACATGAACAACTTTTGATATGGGATCAAAGCTGGGAACTAAAAAAAATTTACATACCCATACAAAAGTGTCCAGCTGATCGGACCAAATGTATGGAAAATGTTAAAATAAAATTGAATTTTCAGCATTGGTCCCATAACCAAAGTTGTTCATGTTGATGGGCTGAGTCACCTCTTTAAGCGAAGTGAGTTCTTACACTAGCGCCACCCAGCAATTTATTCTATAAGTCCTAAATCATATCAAATTTAAAAGTCTAATAGCTGATTGTCCTAGTAAATTACTTGTAGTATTCTTTTTATTACTTTTTATAGATATTATAATGTAAGTTTAAGAGAACGAATATATATATAATATGTCATATAGGTAATTCGTTCTCTAAATTCATCAAATTAAAAATAGTAAAAACTTGTACCAGCCAGTTGATTTAGGACTTATAAAATTAATTGCTGGGTGGCGCTAGTGTGTGAACTCACTTCGCCTAAAAGATTTTGTATTGAATTTAAAATAAGTTCAATTCAGTCGGGTAATAAGCACACTTGCGCTAGCATCCTTGTTAATCAAGGTTCTTGTCCATTATGTTCATAATTAAAAGCTGTAAACCTATTCCCTTTTCACCACCCTTTGTCTGTTCACTTATTGTGTAAGTACTTTCATGTATGTATGTATGACTATAACATAAAATAAGACATAAAATTAATGCTAAATAAATGACAACAATAAAGATTGACGTAGGATAACAATAAAGATTAAAATAAGTACTGACGCAACATTGTAGAAACGCAGCATGATAATATTTTGTATTATTTTAATATTTATCAAACTTATAAAACCCGTTTGCCGTTCCAACTTTTGCGATGCTCGACAGGGTTCATGTACCTATACTATTATAGTGCAGTGTATATTAAGAACTGATGTAATAATTACGATATGAAATGCAATAAACAAATTGAAGTGAATGTAACAAGATTCTTGCATTATATATTATAGGCATGTGGGATATTGACAAAAAAGTTATGCGACGATATGAATAGATCTTAACGCGTATAAATTTATCGTTGACTTTCCTTGAAAAGGTGACTCAGTCCGTCTTTTTGAACAAAAATTTCTATGCGACCTACGCTGGGATCTCGAAAATGCGGCATTCTCATTAAAAAGTGTACACTGTACAGCCAGCATTTTAAATGACAGAGCCTAAGGCCATAATAATGCATTGTGACGATTTTAATAATGCGAAGCAAGTTAAATTATTAAAAAAATATAAGAAACCTGCCTGCCGTTATCGCCATATTGTTTTTTTGCTGACATTACATAGCTTATGATACTTCGAGGAAGAATGAGAACCTAATGAAATCTCACACTTTGAAATCGGTCAAGCCGTTTATGCTACAGGATGAAACAGACATACTCACATACATAAATACGTGCGAAAAACATTACCCTCCCTCTAGGTGGGTTAGTCAGGTATACATTTTAAACAAATAGAGGAAACCATATTAAACTTACTTCTGACATGATTCAATTGTATATCAGTATTAATAAACTTTTAGTATCTAGTAAGTTTAATAAAATTACTTACATCCATCGCCAAAACATGTTCTTAGGAGGTTCCGTGTAGAATCAACAGGTGATAAGAATTCACACCCACTGTTTCCCGTAAGCAATTTACTACCCTACGCTCCACTTATAGAGGTCTTTTTACACTAAAAGTCTTTGTGGACACTACAATGCTACTAAACAGCAACCTGTAGATCTCTCTAAAGACAATAAATTCTCGAATTTTATCCGAAATTCTTCACAAATGCAAGACAATTTTCGGTGTACAATCCGTTTCATTAATATTAGACGTAGATTTTCACAAAAAATTGTATTACAAAGAGAGATTTTATGTTAACTTGATGATAGTTCATTTTATCGAACTTTCGCGGGTTGGGATGGAAGGTGGTGACGTCACGACAGCAGCAATGAAACTAGAGAGAAATGCGTGCCGAGGCTCTGTCCTTAGCGAGAGAGACATTCTGCAACGCTAGACATAAAAATATTTTTCAATACATTTGCTATAAACGTCCCTCCAGACATTGAAACTTTTACCCTAATGTTTTATTTTACTGAATGTTCCCTTTTCTTAACACCCATCCCAATTGATCGCAAATGTATTGCAAAACGTCATATGACGCTCGCAGTTAGTTAGCTGTTAAAGTCATTGGTTTATGATAAGCACTCGGCTTTATCTCGTGCCTATAAACACCTCGACTATAATATCCGGTTTACCGTACTTGCATCGTAATTTACTATTCATTTTATCCAAGCACTACCAAGTATCTCGTACTGCTAGAAATAAAATGAATGCAAATAGAAAACGATTTTTTGAAGCAAGCACATCACTTACTAATAAGTTCATAAACTTAACCTGACTAACATTTAGCAAGTGTACTTCGATTACATGGATTTTAATTAATGTCCAAAAAAGGACTGTCCTGTTTTCAGAATTCATGTATGTATGTGAGTTTAAATTCCACCTAATTGTATTAATACCCTAACGGTAAAGTATACTCTTGAGGTCTTAACCTTATCCAGAGTGGCATAAGCTATAATTTTTGGCAGGGCAGGTCTTCTTTACTTTTTTTAAGTAATTTGTTCATTTAGGTAGAATAAGTAATGATTGTGCATATTTGCCGAGTGCAATCGCGAAATTTTTGCATCAAGGACAAAAAGTTAATCTATTTTAACTTATTGTAATCAGCCTAAACCTACCTAGGCTTGAACTTTTACGGGTGGTTATGTTTTAAGAAAGGATCTTTCATCAAAGGCAAGCCATGGGCCCTGTCTACCTCGCAAGGGAAAAAGACGTGATGTGTATGTATGTATCAAAGGCAACATAATTTTGGTTGTGATTACAACAATTTCTTCAAATAATACTACCTCGAGATACTTAATTTAACTAACTTAACAAACTTCTGGAAGTCGTTTATTCCTTTATTTGATTTTAATATTATTGTTAATCATCATCATCATCATCATTTCAGCCACAAGAAGTCCACTGCTGGACATAGGCCTCCCCGAAGGATTTCCAATATGACCGGTCTGCATCCAGCGTCTTCCTGCGACCTTTATTAGGTCGTCCGACCACCTGGTCGGTGGGTGATTGTTAATCATAATGTTGGAATATAAGCAGTAGGTACTCAATTTTTGTTTCATTTTTAAATACTTACTTTCTTCGGCAGATTTACTTGTTGTTATTTTAGAATATTCAGAAACAGTTTATTACAATTACCTTATTTTCAAAATTCCATATTTTAAACCTCTGATAACGTGATGAAAAGTGTAATTTTACCTAACAAAAGTTAACATCATAACGTACAAATAAACAATCTATTTAGTATTAATTATATGATGTGTCTTATTGATAAGGATTCAAACAATCTTACTGTTTTGGTCATCGACGTAATACAATCATTTTCCTCTTATTACTTAAACGCTGTTATATTAGAATTATGATATACCGAAAAAGATATAGTTGAAACACAAACAGACAGCGCGATCGGTGCGAGACTTACGATGAACAGACTACTTCCTTAGAATTTGAAACATCAGCAGATATTAAAGGTTCGTGCTACCTTCCGTTTTTATTAATAATTACCCAAAATAGATATTCGTCAAGTTTAGTAAACCTCGCAATCTGGTACTGATTATGATTATCTGTTTTACTTAAACGTAACTAGCCAACGTCAGCAATCAATTTTGATGTAACAATATCTCGAAGAGATAGCCGAATCACACTGCCGATTGATCCTACATCCTAAGACAAGAGTGTATAGAGAGAGTCCTGCGCGCCAGAGCGAGACAACAACATCCGCAGACAGAGAAAACAAGGAGAAATTCATTCAAGTTCAGCAATCTTATTCTGCAACGGATTCCGTAACGATTTAATAATGAACCTTTTCTATCTTTTTCTGGCGTTCGAAATAAACCTTCGGAGGGAAAGAGAGGGAAGATCTATGGGGTTTTTGTCACTTTCCTAGCGTTGCAGAATGACGTCCAAAGTCCCGCTCTAGATTCGCAGACAATGCCCTAATTTATATCCAACTCACTTACTGGAGTCGGAGACGGGTCGCGTATATGAGTAATAGTCTTCGCGCTGAATATTATATCACTACATATCATAAAAAGTGCTCCGCCGCGTTTGTCTGTTTGTTCACAATAAAGTCAAAAACTAATGCACTGATTTTCATGTGATTTTCACCAATAGATTGAGTGATTCATGAAGAAGGTTTATAAACATAAATATTTTAATACTATCACACAGCCTTTGGGGGGGCTGCTAGTATTCAATATTTAAATAACACCCTTGTTATACCTATCATTAAAACTAACGTGAGATAAAGACATTATATATAACAACGGGTCACTCACGTGCTATTTGTCGGGATTGCCGACTATAGTTTCGGACTCGTCAGGAGTCCATTTTCAAGGCGAGTTCGGGATCCACCGCCGCGCGTCCCACATTATTTATTATTATTATAAGAGAAGAAAAATTATCAGCTGGTTAGCCGAAAGTTGATCAAGAAGTTGGTTTATTAACTGCTTTGATAATTTTTTTCTTTCCACACACAAGGTTCAACTCACAAAGTCTTTGTTTTCTATTTGCACCCTGGCTAGAGTACTTCAAATTAAAATATTATTTAAATAAATAATAATAACATTCTTCAAACAGTTTCAATCACATACTATTAGACGTAAACGAAATATATTATTAGACGGACCGAGTCGGCGCGCTTTTATGCAACAAAGTAACTTGGACTTTCTACTTAGCACATAAATTCCATATTTGAATGGAATAAACAACATAGAGTCGGCCGAAGCCGGCCGTCGACGGCCGACAACATGCCATCCAAATAAGAATTTTATCTATTAGGCACAGGGTCCAAATTATTTTGTTCCATTTATTGGCTTAATACTTTAGTCGGTATCACCGTCAAGTCACGATATTCTTGACAAGTCCCGTAGATGGCCTTCTAAAATAGGCTGAAACTTGTCGGCGATACCAACTAAGAATATGTGAATGAATGCATTCGCTTCAATAAATGATTGATATTTTAAAATTTTTACTCAATATTACGCTGTAAAGCTAAAGAGTTTGTTTGTTTGGTTGAACGCGCTAATCTCGAGAACTGCTGGACCAATTTCAAAAATTCTTTTACTTGGAGAGGTACGTTATCCCAGAGTGCAATAGGCTAATAGGTATGTACCACGGGCAAAGCTGCGGCGGACTGCTAGTAAAAAGAATATAGCTACATATCACATAGATTGAGTACCTTGTGTCGTGGGATGCAAACACAAAGATATTATATAAAATAAATTTGTTTACGGCGTGTTAATTTACCTTCTGATTCCCTTGAAAGGGTCACTCATCCCATCAATATAAACAGTATTTCTTCTCCTTCTCAAAAAAACATTTTCATACAAATTGCCATTCCGGGCGAACACTTTGATATGTAAATGTCGGCTTTGGTTTGAGATGCCAGCATTTGGTCGCAGAGGAAAAGTTGTTCATTTCATTTTGAAGGGCTGAGTCACCCCTTCAAGGGACTATCGATATTAAATTGAAATACGTATAAATAAACATCCAAGATCTACGCCAATCTGAAACAGATCATTTTCCATCATGATCTGACTGCGGTTCAAAACCAGGAGCCCTCTTGTCGCGGGCTGGCGTGTTAACGACTACGCCACAGAGACCGCCAAAGGCAGAACGAAGTTTTTTATTATCTCGGTACCCTGCGAATCAAAGACATATGCGGAACTACTAACTAGAGGTCGACTTAGACTAACAAAACTATTATATACATACTATCACGTTTTTCTTCATTGCGGGGTAGACCGAGCCCAAGTCTGTAAAACCTTAAGGCCACATTTAGGATGTTGGTGTGCTTGTAGGTCAGAACAGAATCAAAATAGTGATGGGTCGCTAGCCTCATCGCCTATAGACATGATTCCTGCCGCCCATTTCCTCAATTAGCTTTTAGAGAAGCAACTAGTACATTCTACGTGTTTTCTTTTCTCCCATACCAGCATGGAAGCAACAAACCTATTACATTACAAATTATTGACAATAGTAGTAGGCGAGCGTAAACCCGAAAACTCGGACTCATATGAAAAGGAAACAGCATAAAAAACTGAAGCATAAAGCCAATTACATTAAAACATTCGGCGCGGGACAAAGGGCGGAGAACAATGGACCTGGAAGGAACCCGCGATATGTCTTTCAATGCTTTTAACTTTCCACTGATGGCGGCGGGGGAAATGGTGACGTCGGGCGACAAATGTCCGTGAAATAGGGCGGGGAACCAACGTATCGATGGAACGATTTGTTTAGGCGAGTTTATTATAACGCAACCGTGTGGTTAACGGCAAAATAGAACAGGACCACTCCAAGTCTTCACGCGGATGTCGTAGAAGGCGACTAAGTAAACAAAAGATAAACAAAGCCTTGAAAACACTATAAAAAACAATCATTGTATAAGTATACATAAGTATTTAATATAGCATAAGTTTCAAATTTAAAGTCGAAAATGATATGTTAGAACGATAAACACAAAACTCTTTTTAACAAATATAATACTTAAAAATTATACTTTATTACATGATAAATACATAATAATTTATAATTAGTTTAAAAAACTATCAACACGTTTTTAGCACGCTAGTCATGTATTGTCATCAGAACTAAGAGCGTGTGCAAAATTTCATCCTAATCGGAGACCGGGAAGTGGGTCAAATATAGATTCCAAGATTTTCTTACATACAAGTGAAGCTAAAAGCGTGTTAAAATTTAACTTTTTATCAAGATTATACAAAAACCATCAGTCATGTAATAAATTATTAAAACCTTAAAAAAAGTATTTAGTATAGAATACTGAAAATATTTAAAGATGACACCTTCGAGCAACACGGCCTCCGTACCGGACGGAGGGAGGGGGCAAAGCGACAATTTACTATGACAATTTTTCTGGCGTTTTTTGCGGGGGGAAATGTGCACACAAGTTTAGTTCCGCACACCTACATACAAAACTTAAACTGTCACTTGATAGTAATTATGACATTGTCACAAAAAAGAAAAAATAATTTGTGTACAGATGAGTCACACACAACTAACACATAGACATGCTTATGCCTAATTTTGGCTTGTACCTTGACAGAGGGGAATGCAGCGTATGGCTACTCCCTTCCGTGTTGCTCGAAGGATGACACCGATAAAATGACAACTCGATATCGATATTAACCCTCACCCAGCGCCTCCCTAACAAAGAAGTGAGACGTAACCGATGGGGTATCAAGGGTTGGTTGCACCGCAAACTCATTTTATAAATCGCGGCCCGCTCGGCCGGAACCACGCGTATATTCACCCTTGTACAATAATTCACTGCCATTACTCGATTCACTGTCTCACTTTGAAATTTCTAGGATTAACTGTAAATACTTAATTTTAATACCGGTGACATGATCTTGATATCGATTTTATACTTCACCCAGCGCCTTCCTAACAAAGAAGTGAGACGTAACCGATGGGTAAAATTTTAAAATTAAAAACGTGTTCGGAATAATTATACATATTTAATTTTCAGTTGATACCAATAACATGACGACTCGATATCGATATTAACCCTCACCCAGCGCCTCCCTAACAAAGAAGTGAGACGTAACCGATGGGGTATCGCTGGTTGGTTGCACCGCAAACTCATTTTATAAATCGCGGCCCGCTCGGCCGGAACCACGCGTTTATTCACCCTTGTACAATAATTCACTGCCATTACTCGATTCACTGTCTCACTTTGAAATTTCTAGGATTAACTGTAAATACTTAATTTTAATACCGGTGACATGATCTTGACATCGATTTTATACTTCACCCAGCGCCTCCCTAACAAAGAAGTGAGACGTAACCGATGGGTAAAATTTTAAAATTAAAAACGTATTCGAAATAATTATACATATTTAATTTTCAGTTGATACCAATAAAATGACGACTCGATATCGATATTAACCCTCACCCAGCGCCTCCCTAACAAAGAAGTGAGACGTAACCGATGGGGTATCGCAGGTTGGTTGCACCGCAAACTCATTTTATAAATCGCGGCCCGCTCGGCCGGAACCACGCGTTTATTCACCCTTGTACAATAATGCACTGCCATTATCGGTGATCCCATAAAAATGCTTTTAAAACCCCGCGCTCTAAAATTTTAATTTTTTGTCAACAGTTCAATTCCGGCTGCAATTACTTTGCATTTGTGGAAATAATAAAAATATTTGTAGGACTTTTTCATTTTTACAGAAGGAGGGTAATGTTTTTCGCGCATATGCAATAGAAAAATAACATGTATGTATTTATCTATTACATAAAAATATATAGTGAAAATTAAAAAGTGCTACAAATCTTTGCTGCAAAATGTTTGTATGTCTGTTCCATTGTTTCCTCATGTAGCCCAAACGGCGACCAATTTTGAAGTACGAGGTGTCATTCGATTCATATTATTTCCCAGTGTGTCATAGGCTATTCAACGTCAGCAAAAAATCAATATGGCGGACGTAAATTGGCAAAAACTCTAGTCAGATTTTTATTTTCTTAATATTGATATTTGTTATGTATAAAGGGTGTTATAAAATATTTTTCTGTTTTGATTATTTTAGTATCTACTCATTCGCTAATGGATATTATTGTTAAGGTAGATATTAATGTAAAGCTTTATCTTGATCCACAGAAAGAGCAGACGAAGGCATCATGGACAATACTCAGCTTTATTCTTTTATAAACGAGCGTCCTTTCCACAATCACTCGCTTAAAAGACGGTATCAAGCCGAAGATCTTAAGTAAATCAAATCGCCCCATGAATAGCGGATGAACCCGGGCTTTCACGGACTCTCCAGATGGCTATCACAATGACCGGGATCAGGGGAGACTTATCTCTGGAGCTGGCAAAAATGTTTCTTAATACTTATTTAAGTTTCATCCAATTTGATGTTATCGGAGCGTTAGGACGCGCCCTTTCTTCGTTTCTTGTATTGGGTTGTTTATTTGTAAGTTTGTTACGTTCCAGTTAATGAATTTAACTTCTTCTATTTCAAACTATTTCAAGTTTCTGAATAAAAAAGGTTAATTCAGAAAATAGGCCAAATTTTATTCAGGATTATCTTATTAAGTATTTATTTTATTAATAAGTGTTCAAAACCTACAGACTGCTAGCGTTTCGAAACTTAACAAGTATGATTTTTTATATGATATATGTGCCCAAGTGCAGCCGGAGACAGTAACTATTGCGAATTAAAATGATTTATTTTCGTCATAAAATTCTTCTCCATCTTCCATGTTGGTTTGGGAAAAAAGAAAAAAACATAGAATATACCAGCTGCTTTTCTTCCCGCGCAGACCGTAAAAGCCGGTCAAGGCATTGAGCGAAAATTTGAGGAATCACATTAATAGGTGATGCGGCTAGCAACCCATCACATTCCGCTTTCCACCTTTACGCCCACTACGATGCTAAACGTGGCCTGTAGGTTTTACGAGCTTGGGCTCTGTCTACCCCGCAAGGGATAAAGACGTAATAGTATGTATGTATAAAATTCTTACTTTATTAATATACCAATGATTTGTTACTTCTTGGAACACTTCTGTTTTGAAGTAAGTAAAAATCTTTAGAATTATCTAAGGAATATCTTTTAGTGTATATTTTTTGTATTTTATATGTTATAAATAGGTGGCATTATCCTGTCCCGCTATCTGGCGACATCAGACTCTGTCTGTTCCGTTACTGATCTTTCTAATTAATAAAAAATATGTTTTATCAGTATTCGGTACATCTTTTTAATCTACAAGCTCCCCTATTTGCGATTCATCACTGTAAAAGATACTTTACAATGTGCGGAAATTTACATTTTTATGATCCCTAAACAGGCAGTAAATCCAAGCAGTTATAAAACCAAACAATGAGATCTGGCGATGTACAAATCTGTTAGACGCACCACGGAACCCTTTTCGGCGCGGAGAGTGAAAAACAACAATACCGCCCTCGTATGTGAGCACACGCACTTTAAACGTACACAGATTACAGAGTTAAGGAAATTTAGAATGTTCTTATTTAAATTCCTTTTTTTTTAATGATCGGCTTAAATAATTGAAGCAAAATTTTATAACAATTATAACCTATTGAGCTAAAATTCTGTGTAGTTGTGTTTGTTTTTAATCTAAAAACTCTCTTAATCGCGATTTAGCAGCATAAAAGATACTTTACAATGTACGGAAATTTTCATTTTTATGATGAACACACGCACTTTAAACGTACACAGATTACAGACTTAGTTACGAAGATTTAGAAAGATTATTACAAGTTCTTAGTTAATTAATTTTTTTAGGAGTTCGTGTCAAATATTGAAACTAAATATAGCACTCATCATCTATCAATCTGAAATTTTGTGTGGTTATGGAAATTGGTTAAAAATGTCAACAAAATAATTGGCTACTTGACTAAAAAAATTTTCGTGTCGCCATGTAAAGACCTGCCAAAAATAAACACAATAGTGACAGAAATTCATTTCTAAACCAAAAACTTTTTCAGATATAGAAGTTTTAAAGACACATATTTTTAGACGTGAAAACTCACTGCTGAAATGCCTACATATTTGTGACGTCACAACTTTGTATTTTGTATGGGCGGCGTGAGAACTTGGTTTGGTAGCTATATAACATGTTTTGTGGTAATGGTTTCATAATAAAAGTTGCTTTAAATTTAGCGGATTACAATACAGTATAATTGTAATTGAAGATTTTCATACTTTAAAAAATGGTCTTATTCACCCAACTTTAAAGAAGCTTTAAGAACACTTAACGAATCGATATCAAATTAAAAGTGATCTTTATAGTGTTTTTAGATAGAAATTAGTATCATTAGAAACAAATCTTATACAATTTTAACATTAGGCAAATACCGAATTAAAAGGCCCGGGGTATATTTATATGTTTAACAAATGAAAACATTATTCAAATCAATATATATATAAGATTTAATAGGTAAAACAACATTAAAATAAAATTTGACGAAATTACCTACTAGTAGAGCAATTTGGAGCGAGGAGAACTGGTGCCTACGCTCAGTTTCTAAGAATTTATCAAATATTTTAAAGGTATTACAAGTCAATAGGTCTTTATTAAAGTAGCGTCCCTGCATATTTTATAAAGTTATTTATGTTGTGGACCATATCAAAAAGCTGGTCTAACGTTTCGAATACTGAAAAGTGTTCGAAACGTTAGGTTTTATAAATTATGTAATAAACGCCATAAAAACCGTATTAAATTAATTTTAATTAAATTTACAAGAGTTACTTTCGTTAGATATGTTTGTTGCGCGATAATTCAAGAACTAGTGGTCTAAATAAGATGAAATTCAAAACTTATGTTTGTACTACTAGTAAAATTTTTAAGTTCATTGGGTATCAAATCGGTCCGGTAGTTAATTAGATATTTTAACTTAATGTTTGCGAGGTTCGAATTCACGACGAAATACTAGTATTTTGTGTAAATCTATTTAAAGTCTTAAAATATCAGGAGTTGATTTGCATACCCTCTAGTCAGCAGCCGGCTGTAGCATTTTATTAACTCTGCCCAAACCCCCTCCGCTAAAGAGCCACGCTATTTTCATGTTTCGGGACTACAAATGGGAATCCATTTAAATTCTAAGCCAACTCAATACTACGAGATGTAAATGTTCGGGAGCCCGTTTTGGTATATTGCTTTGAATGTAAAGAAAATCTGTTTAATTCTTACTTTTTATTTGACTGCCCCAACCAGAAAGAGGGTAATGTTTTTCACGCGTATATGTGTTTGCACAAATCCCAACTATCCCTACTAAAATATCCTAACTATCCTATCCTAATCCTAAATAATATTATGAATGCGAAAGTGAGCTTGTATATTTATTTGTAACATCTTCACGCTTTATCTACTGTACGATGCAGGCAATGGTGTTAGCCATACATCATACATGACGAGATGTTAATTTCAGGTTGTGGATGTTGGTGTGGAGACACAAGATCACGTCACGTAGAAGTTGTTTATTTCTCTCGAAGTTACATGTTGATAACTGTGTGTGACGGGTCCCTTCTCGATGGCAGCTCAGCAGCACTTGACCGTCGCTTGATAGTATCTCGGCTGCCGCTCAATAGTGTCTCGGCTGCTGCTCGATAGTGTCTCAATTTGTTACTTAATTTGGTTGTAATTATAGTGTTAAAACAGCTGACTCGCGCCCTACATGATGTAGGGCACGGGTCGGCCAAATGTGCGTGTTATGCTCGAACATCTACTGAAACAATCTTTTTGAAATTTGGCATACACGTTGATAATGCTATCGACAAGGACAAAGGCTATGTCACGCTAGCGAAGCCTTGTTGTTTTTTCACGCTGAAACCACCACTGCAGAGAAGAAACGCCGAAAGAAACTCTTTTTTACAGTATTGGTCGCTTACTTGCTTGAAGGGCTTTTTAGGTATATTTTCTTTTTGATATCATATAAATACTAGCTATTACCCGCGGCTTCGCCCGCGTAATATATAGCCTATGTCCTTCTCGGTACCCTAGCCTATGTGTATGCAAAATTTCATGATGATCGGTTCAGTAGATAGTAAACAAACAAACTCACTTTCGCATTTATAATATTAGTTGGGACAATTTCGAAGTACATAATTTTGTTGGACATGTTGTGCTAGAGATCGATAAAGATCGATCGAGATATGATAATAAATAGATATAAAAAACAATAGGTTCAAAGATTTCGATCAGACCAGTCCTCCTTGGCAGCACCCGTTCACGAGTTGTCGCATGTATCAGCCATCGGTGAACTCAACCATATTAGAGGGAATTCAACGACCCGACACACGACTCCGCCACCAGATCGAACATTTAGTGAGCATGACTTACTCGAAATCGAGAACATTATCAAAAGAGTATTAGTAATTCGTCAAAACTTGTTCAAAATCTACATTTCCTGTACGGTACGCCCTTTATATTTTTAATTTAATTTTGTTTTTATATTACTAAGACTTGTTACAGCGGCAACTGAAAATTTTAAATACTAATTACGGTTACAAAGAAACAGCCCGGGTGACAGACGTAAAGTGGAGGCCGTGTAATAGGGCTTTGTTTAAACCCTTTGGTACCATCATCATCATATATTTAAGAAATAAGCAGATTACTACAAGATGTGAGGTTTACGGCATGTCAAAATCCCAAAACCCCAAATGTCCAACTTGTAAAGATTATACATACATAGTATCACGTCTTTATTCCTTACGGGGTAGACTGAGCTTAAGGTCATAATGTCCAAAGGCCTCGTTTAGCATATTGATGTATGTATAGGTGGAAAACGAAATCAAAATAGTGATGGGTTGCTAGCTGCATCGCCTATTGATATTATTTCTTAGATTTTGGCCCATTCCCTCGACCGGCTTTTACGGTCTGCGCGGGAAGACTAGCAGCTGGCACATTCTAAGTTTTTTATTTTCTCCCAGAAAGACATTATAAAATGTCAATCCCAATTCAGTGAAAACAAAACATATTTTGGTTGCGGAACCCCTTAATATAATAAACTATGCAACTTCGAATAACAGAACTCGAAACGCTTCAAATAAAGCGATATATCGGATGCCATATAAATTGTGTTTCGATACACGTACCCACGGTCCCGTATTGAGTCGATCGGCGGCAAACAAAATAAGTGTATCGTGGCTCAATCGAGTCTATTACATACAAGCCCCTCAAAGCGAAGCCTGGCAGGCCCCTGCAATCCGCAACTTACAAAGGAGACGCGCGGGGTATTACGATGCCATTTAATGAACTTGTTCTTCAAAGAGAACTACACACAGCTTGGATGTTAATGAAAAAGTAACTTAGTTTAAAACTGATAGCTACTCATTATTGTAACCCGGCTTTACCCACGTTTTATATCGTCGGATTCTCTAACTAGTTTCGTCTTAACATATGCGCATATTGTTTACTTTATTACCTGTTTTAATTATTTTTAAATACTTAATTTAAATACCTTGACAATAATAATCAAATTCGAATAACAAAACTTCAAACGCTTCAAATAAACAAAGCAACATATGGGATACCATAAAAAATGTGTTTCGGTACGGCCCCGAATAAGCCCCTCAAAGCGAAGCCTGGCAATAGTCCCCTGCAATCCGCAACTTACAAAGGAGACGCGCGGGGTATTACGATGCCATTTAATGAACTTGTTCTTCAAAGAGAACTACGCACAGCTTGAAAGTAAATGAAAAAGTAACTAAGTTTAAAACTGATAGCTACTCATTATTGTAACCCGGCTTTACCCACGTTTAAATCGTTGGATTCTCTAACTAGTTTCGTCTTAACATATGCGCATATTGTTTACTTTATTACCTGTTTCAATTATTTTGTGACGTAGGTATATTTACATTTTGTAAAAACCTTAACGATAATAATCAAATTCGAATAACAAAACTTCAAACGCTTCAAATAAATAAAGCAACATATGGGATACCATATTAATTGTGTTTCGATACGGCCCCGGATTAAGTCGATCGGCGGCAAACAACATAAGTATATCGTGGCTCAATCGAGTCTATTACATGCAAGCCCCTCAAAGCGAAGCCTGGCAGGCCCCTGCAATCCGCAACTTACAAAGGAGACGCGCGGGGTATTACGATGCCATTTAATGAACTTGTTCTTCAAAGAGAACTACCTACACACAGCTTGGATGTTAATGAAAAAGTAACTTAGTTTAAAACTGATAGCTACTTATTGTAACCCGGCTTTACTCACGTTTTATATCGTCGGATTCTCTAACTAGTTTCGTCTTCACATATGCGCATATTGTTTACTTTATTACCTGTTTTAATTATTTTATGACGTAGGTATATTTACATTTTGTAAAATACCTTAACAATAATAATCACGAATAAACAAAGCAACATATGGGATACCATATAAATTGTGTTTCAGTGTCCCGGATTGAGTCGATCGGCGGCAAACAAAATAAGTACATCGTGGCTCAATCGAGTCTATTACATGCAAGCCCCTCAAAGCGAAGCCTGGCAGGCCCCTGCAATCCGCAACTTACAAAGGAGACGCGCGGGGTATTACGATGCCATTTAATGAACTTGTTCTTCAAAGAGAACTACACACAGCTTGGATGTTAATGAAAAAGTAACTTAGTTTAAAACTGATAGCTACTTATTGTAACCCGGCTTTATTCACGTTTTATATCGTCGGATTTTCTAACTAGTTTCGTCTTAACATTTGCGCATATTGTTTACTTATTACCTATTTTAATTATTTTATGACGTAGGTATATTTATTTTGTAAAATACCTTGACAATAATAATCAAATTCGAATAACAAAACTTCAAACGCTTCAAATAAACAAAGCAACATATGGGATACCATATTAATTGTGTTTCGATACGGCCCCGGATTGAGTCGATCGGCGGCAAACAAAATAAGTACATAGTGGCTCAATCGAGTCTATTACATGCAAGCCCCTCAAAAAATCAAAAAAAAAATCAAAATAATTTATTTGCTTAAATAGGGTCAGTAGTATAATGTTTACATAATTAGTTAGTTCAAGCCTATTTTGCTGTTTTTAACAGCATGCAAATACATAGGACGTTGTCATCTTATTTTTAGTTAGAGATTACATAAATATTATTATTATTATTACATTCAATATCTTATACACTTAATTACTTACTTAACTATCATAAAATAACAATTTTTATTTTTATTGCGGTCAGTCACCTATATATTCATAATATTTATTTTATTTAGCTATCTCAGATTAATATTAATAAATTGAAATGTCACTAAATATAATTTATTGTGTTACAAATTCATGAGTCGTGTAAAAACATTTGTCAAGCAGCCATTTATGTAACTGTCGTTTAAAATGATTAAATGGTAGTTCACGTATCGATCTTGGGATATTATTAAATAATTTAATCACCATTACAAAGCAATTCTTTTGGTATAATGTTGTACGTGAAGTTGGTAGATATAGTTTCGTTGGATCTCTAGATAAATACTTTTTGTTCTCGTTTGCTTTTTTAAATAGTTTAGGATGTTTTTTTACAAATAATCCTGCCTCCAAGATATATAGAGATGGCAGTGTAAGAAGCTTTAGTTTTTTAAACAATGGCTTACATGAGTCTAAAAAATAGGCCTTACTTAAAGCACGAATACATTTTTTTTGTATGATAAATACTTTATTTATTAATGTTGAGTTCCCCCATAACAAGACTCCATATCGTAAGAGAGAAACAACATAACCATGATACGCAGTTAAGGCCGTCTTGACACCTGCTGTGTCACGTAATTTGCGTATGGCATAAACAAACTTATTTATCTTTTTACATAAATTGTTGACGTGTGCCTTCCAGTTACAGTTATTGTCTAATGTTACACCTAAGAATTTTACTTTTTTTTTTTTTTTTTTTTTTTTTTTTTTTTTTTTTTTTTATGTCATAGGACGGCAAACGAGCAAGCGGGTCACCTGATGGTAAGTGATCACCGCTGCCCATGGACTAATGTAACACCAGGGGTATGACAAAAGCGTTGCCGGCCTTTTATTTTTCCCTCCCCAGAGGGGAGGGGGGATGGGCCTCCGGCGCTCTCACTCACCGAACGAAGCATAGAAGCTGTAAAGCTACTACTCAAACGTCGATTTTCTGTGGGAGTGTGGTACTTCCCCGGACGAGCCGGCCCATTCATGCTACCAGCAAAAGTGATTTTCGCCGGTAGCGTGGCTCTACCACAACTAAAACTTCATCAGTGTCACTTCATCAGTGTCTTCTACTTTGTCATTTTTATGAAAAATATTTAGTTTAGGAAAAACTGTATTATAATTAGAAAATTGTACTATTTTAGTTTTCGTAATATTTACTGTCAAATTGTTTTTATTTAGCCATTGTGTGAATAAGTCAATAGTTTCGGTTAATAACATGTCATAATTATCACTTTTACGATCGTCACTTACAACTACTGATATATCGTCTGCAAATAGCGTACATGGATGCTTAGTTATAGCGGGAATATCATTTATGTATATGAGAAAAAGGAGTGGCCCTAATACACTCCCTTGCGGTACACCGTAGTTATTATGTTTGTATGTAGAACGATTTGGAGCAAGTATTCGGTCATCTGTTATATTTGATATTTCTACACATTGCAAGCGATTTTTCAGATAACTGTCGATCCATTCTAGGGCCTTTCCTCGAATACCATATCGCTCACATTTGTTCAACAAAACTCTATGGTCAACAAAATCGAATGCCCTGCTCATGTCAAAGAAAATTGCTGAGACACGTTTGTTTTTGTCAGCTGATGAATCATCTGTTATCTTGCTTGACAAAGCAGATCACACACACACAGATGCACTTTTACGATGTTGAGTCACTTCAAACGTAATTTTTGAACAGAAATTGTTGAATATCTCGTAGATTTCAATAGTTCCCACTGTATATTTTTAAAAGATTGGTATCACTTTGCACTTTCTATCGATAGTTGTTGAAATATCAGAGAAATTCTCACTTTTACCGCTCGTTTTATAAAAAGTCTTCAAGAGCAAAATAAACACGTCTTTCTGTTCCGATGTCACACACACACCCTCATCAAAGCGAAGCCTGGCAGGCCCCTGCAATCCGCAACTTACAAAGGAGACGCGCGGGGTATTACGATGCCATTTAATGAACTTGTTCTTCAAAGAGAACTACACACAGCTTGGATGTTAATGAAAAAGTAACTTAGTTTAAAACTGATAGCTACTTATTGTAACCCGGCTTTACTCACGTTTTATATCGTTGGATTCTCCAACTAGTTTCGTCTTAACATATGCGCATATTGTTTACTTTATTACCTGTTTCAATTATTTTGTGACGTAGGTATATTTACATTTTGTAAAATACCTTAACGATAATAATCAAATTCGAATAACAAAACTTCAAACGCTTCAAATAAACAAAGCAACATATGGGATACCATATTAATTGTGTTTCGATACGGCCCCGGATTGAGTCGATCGGCGGCAAACAAAATAAGTACATCGTGGCTCAATCGAGTCTATTACATGCAAGCCCCTCAATGCGAAGCCTGGCAGGCCCCTGCAATCCGCAACTTACAAAGGAGACGCGCGGGTATTACGATGCCATTTAATGAACTTCTTCTTCAAAGAGAACTACACACAGCTTGGATGTAAATGAAAGAGGAACTAAGTTTTAAACTGATAAACTATTGCTTCTCATATTTCTGATTGTGTGTTATTTTAGATAAAACCAATTGCGAGTCAAGTTCGGTCATTAATAGGTACCCCATATCCCAATCCTAACATTTAAATAATGGAATAATAGGTAAAATCAAGCAATTTCTACATAAAAAATTTAAAAACAACTGTAATTTAAAAAAATGTAAAGAAAAAGGAAATTCGTGCTGAAGTTATAAATGCGAAAGTGATTTGTTTGTTACACTTTCACGCCCTATCTACTGAACCATTCATCATGAAATTTTGTATAAAGGTTGCCTGGAGTATGAAGAAGGACATAGGCTACCTTTTATCCCGGAGAAAAGTACTGTTCCCGAGGGAACGATATTAACGCGAGCGAAGCCGCGTGCGAAAGTTAGTAATATTTAAATATAACGCCTTTTTTTTATCCGACTGTTTTGTTTTAGATTTCTTTTTTAAATTGATAAGGTTTAACATTACTGCGATAGATCTCATATTAACCAACGTCTTGAAGATTTTTAGATACCTGGTGAACATTTATCCAATTTTAAGATATCCAAAGATAGACTGGCGAGGTCTTTAGCTCACAGAGCATCTAGTTTAGTATTTTTTTACAGCTGGTCGCCTACTTGCTAACCGTGCTTAAGATATGATGTAACATGTTATGTTATTAGCCATCTGTGACGTCTTTCATGGCAAAAGAGAGATATAGAGGTCTGATCCTAAGCAAAAACCCTTAGGAACATTAGACTAACTGTCTAAAAAAAAGTAAAACGTCAAAAAGCTGTTTCCCGCCAATTTCATGTGTCAAACTCAAATTGTCATAAAAATTCTGCTCTAAGTTCAATCTTGATTTTCATGTTCGTATTAAACATAATTAATAATAGTAATAACTACTAATTGTAGCATAAAACCAGTAAATAAACAGTTGTGCAAGTACAAAAGTGATGTGATGACAATATATTTCCAATTGTAATAGTATCCTGCAGTTTTTCCTTGGTTCCTCGATCCACCATCGTCAAAGCCGGTTACAACAAACCACAATCTTGTTTACTAACACTGCGCGCTTCCATTCGGCTTATCACTTGAAGTCGCGTGAAGCGTCCCTAGTATTTTGTATGAGGCGTATGGTTCTGCCAAATACACGTTTGCTTTTCTTATAGGCCTGGCTTAGTCTAGTTTTGAGTCAATGAACAAGTAAATATTTAGCAGACACAAATAAATTCACTTAAATGCTCCGGCCAGTGATCTAGTGGAGAGACGGTAGTGGGAGGCGCTACTCGCCAGAAAAGAATCAGATACTATCTACTCAACTAAATTCTTTAATAATCTATTTGACTAAAATATTGGTGTTCAAACACGGCGAGTTACAAATACTAGAATTGGACTAAAATACTAGCCGTGTGCAAACAAGGATTATGAAACATTTCTTTGAGACATCTAGAGAAAGATTGCATTTCCTGTCAGTGGGCTTGGCCACAATGCATTGTGGGTAAACCAACAAAAAAAAATTTTAGGTGTGGCAAAAAACATGCAATGACGTAAGATAATAAAATGAACAAATTCTCGGAATGCGAGTAGCATGTTCCACGTGTCTATTTTTTTATGATCGTATTCATGATTCTGGCTAAAAATCTTATGTCCAATAACAGCATTGGAGTAGTCTAATAAATAACATATTCAAAAACTTTTAAAAAGAAATAAGTCAGTCAAGACACACTCGTTATACTTAATCACCAAAGTTTGAGATCCGTCGTCTAGTCTTACAATCCCTCTACAGATGATCCTGTCCCGACTTTTATCCCATTAGTAGACAGCCATGTCCCGCGTCTCTGTCAATTACATCTTCCAGTCTCGGAGTTGTCGCGATTGCATTTTAGATAATGGCTGGGTAATCACGGCGGTGATTTATCACGGCTATCTCAGCCTTCACCGTCCATTAAGCAATCACTGAGCAACCCTTTTGTTACTCCCATGTTGCTCCTGGATGCGGCGACGCTGGGGTGACGCGTAGTGACAACTATAGTCCAAATGAGTGAGCCGAACCCTCAGCATTTTTGACATAATGAATACTTGTATTTTTTAACTGTACGTTCCTACAGAAATAAAAAATATTAATAAAACTTCTGTTAGTGACTCAGGTTAAGAGTTAAAATTACTGTTTAGCAGGTTTAATTTGTAATCGATACGTTACGTTATTTAAGTGTTTATTTGAAAACATGTTAAGGCGAGGTGAGTTCTCACACTAGCGCCACCCAGCAATTAATTCTATAAGTCCTAAATCATATAAAATTTAAAAAATCTAATAGCTTAATGCCCTAGTAAATTACTTGTAGTATTATTGGTACAAGTTTTCACTATTCTTAATTTGATGAATTAAGAGAACGAATTTTTACCGCCAAAAGTGGCGACATTCGGCGGTAAAAATTCGTTCTCTTAAACTTAGATTGTAATATCTATGAAAAGTAACAAAAAGAATATTACAAGTAATTTACTAGGGCAATCGGCTATTAGATTGTTTAAATTTGATTTGATTTAGGAGTAAATGAATTACTTGCTGGGTGGCGTTAGTGTGTGAAATCACTTCGCCTTAAGAGTCCCACGTAAAGCCGCAATCCCATACAAACGTAGTTTCGTTTTAGTTTTACAACAGTTAAGCCAATCTCAACCAAATTTCGTACATACGACCGGATAAGGCATATTGATGTTTATAATCAGATTTCAATTTTAAAAACAATAAAAAAAATTACAGCGAGTTGAAGTTTCGTATCGAAAACTTTTACTCGTTGTAATTTTGTATCGGTATTGTTTTTTAAATTAAAACCTAATTATAAACATCAATATGCCTTATAAACATTAATATGTTTTCAACATAACTATGTTCATGTTTTCAGCAGCAGTAAAGGTTCAATGTAAAACCTGTAGCCAGAAACACGCATTTTTTTTTTAATCCGTGCCCGTAGTCAATTTTGATACACGGTGTGTCATGCAGGAAATGCCTCAACTCGTAGTTCAGGAGTGACAAGAGCTTTCAGATAGAAGCTGCGGGGTGAGGTAAGGGGGGTAACAAAGTTAGGGGCACAACAACTGGCACGCATTACCGCTGTTTCCGCGGCGTCAGCGGCAACATCGTTACGGACCGGAAATTCAATCGAGTTTTGGTACGGCTCGCCTATTAGCCGAGACACTTCGCTGAATTGTTCCTGTAATTGAGCTTCAAGAGGCATGCCCAGTGGGCGGAAGCATTATTAGCGCTACTACTTATTATCACGTCTTTATCCCAAACGGGATAGATAGAGCAACACAACAGACAATGCTATCGGCTCGCCTATTAACCGATACACTTCGATGAATTGTTCCTGTAATTGAGCTTTAGGAGGCATGCTCAGTGGGCGGAAGCATTATTAGCGCTTACTACTTATTATCACGTCTTGATCCCAAACGGGTTAGACAGAGCAACACAACAGACAATGCTATTGGGTCGCCTATTAGCTGCGACACTTCGCTAAATTGATCCTGTAATTGAGCTTCCAAAGTTCACATGCAATGGGTGGAAGCATAATTAGCACTGACGAACACACATACATATGAGATTCTTTTAATGAATAATTTGAGTGCGTTTGACCTGTATCTTGCCTGACAAGAAGCAACGATGAGGTGGTACACGCAATCTCAAATTCTGCAAAGGAGTCATTACGCAAGTAGGCAATTTGCTGCAAAGACTATTTAAAAAATAGTCACTCTTGCTTCGTAGGGTATTTTTTTTGAGGCATCATGATCAGGAAAGAAAGCCTATCCACTCTTACATTGAATTTAATCATCATTATCATCAGGTCTTTCTAGTCTCCACTGCAGGAGCACGACCCTCTCTGTACTACCAGAGCCATATACTAGCCTGAGTAGTCAGAGGATTTGGCTTACACTCTCCACGCTGGCCAGACGGGTTGGAGAGGTCTCTTTGATGTTAATAAGCTTTGTTTAGCTTGTGTTTCCTAAGTCGCCTTTTACGACATCCACGGGATGACTTGGAGTGGTCCTATTCTACTCTGCCGGGAACCACACGGCGCTTTATTCACTCCTTTTGACTTGAATTTAATATATCAGGACATTTACCATGATTACTGTAGTTTTTTTGAGCTTTCGATAAGTCGATCCAGTTACATGTACCATGATCACGAAGGAACTTCGTGATGTAATGTTGATAGCCGTGAAAGTTTAAGAAGCTCCACATACACATTATCACGTTTTTATCCGTAACTGAATAGAGAGACCCTAACGCTATAAAACCGAAAGACCTTGTTTAGTTTATTGGTAGAAAACGAACTCAAATATACAGCGTGTAAATTTATCCTCGACTTTCCCCTAAAGGAGTGACTCTGCCTATCAATTTGAACAACTTTTAGTATGCGACCAATTTCTTGTACTTTATCATGTAAGTTGGCGGGCCGGCCGAAAACAATTTTTTTTTTTGCGTTTCTTTTGGTTGTTTGTGAAAGTTGTTCAATTTGGACGGGGTAAGTCCCCTCTTAGACACATGAACTCTACTAAAAACTGTTAAGGCGAAGTGAGTTCACACACTAGCGCCACCCAGCAATTAATTCGTTTACTCCTATATAAAATCAAGTTTTAAAATGTTATAGCTGATTGCCCTAGTAAATTACTTGTAGTATTCTTTTTGTTACTTTTCATCAATATTACAATCTAAGTTTAAGTTCTCGTTGTCTTAATTCATCAAATTAAAAATAGTGAAAACTTATACCAATATAATACTACGTGTAATATACTAGGCCATTCAACTATTTTTTTTTTTTAAATTTGATATGATTTAGGACTTCTAGAATTAATTTCTGGGTGGCGCTACTATGTGAACTCACCTCGCCTTAAGTTTTTAGCTTCTAGCCAAAATTTCGTATCACAATATATTTAAAACGGTTAACAACTTCGCTGCTGGCTGAAGATCCTGGTATCACTAGTATGGCCAAAATATATTTTTGTCTATTTCAGTTGCGCGGGAGGCCAGGAAACACGCAGCGCGTTTCGCTCAGTGCCAGTGAATAAGTACGTGATTAACATAAACAAGTTCTTATTTCTTCCGGAGTAAATAGAGTGGCTGAAACGTAAAGAAATACTTAACAGACACTATAATTTAATGAGCAAAGACTGTACATGTCAAGCTACCGAAAAGTTATTAACTACGAAAAAAATTGCCCTCAACGTAATATCGGTGAAAGCTATGAGAGCTTCCGAAGTGGAGTGCAAAATTGCACGCACACCAACTTACAAGCTCTCGAGACGTGACGGAAGTGCGAGCGAGCTGTCATGATCTCTGATCAATAGTCTTGCGAACTCAAATATTTGCACACGCCGTACATTAGTGGCGGGCTGGCGACCGAGAATGCAATATGGCGAATGTGAGATGCACAGAGTACGTCTGGACAGAGCTAGTAGGGAATTTTATGTTTTTATGTCTATAAAACGGTACTCAAAAATACCCAGCAATGGGATATAGAAGACTGTCAATGATGAAGATGATGATCTCTTACGGGGTACACAGAGCCTAAGGACAAAACACAGAAGTCATGTTTAGCTTGTTCCAAGGAGTACAAATGAATATTCGACAGCATTCATTAATTCCTCCAGCCAGTTTCTATGCACTGCGTAGGAAGGGGGACAACTTTCTTTTATTCTAGGCCAGCATGGAAGATTGAAAAGCAAAACGTCGCTGTTTCAGCTTGGGCAAAATGTTCTTGGTATGTCTGCCCGACTGTTCCCTTTACAGGTCACATTTCTCAAACGATTATTCTCGTAAAATTTTGTGTGCAGGTTCAATAATTAATAACAGTTTTATCGATTCAGTATTTGTACTTTTTTTAAATGGTGAAGTTGGTATTTATGATTCAAGCGCCACCGGGCGCTAAAACCATTATAAGTTCCCTGTGGTTATGAAACAAAACAGGATATATTTAATTTTGTAATCGACAGACGGATAATGGATAGCTAAAGTGGTTATATGTAGATATCTAGCTATTACCAAGCGTTTTAAAGTCTTGAGTGAAGCGTTTGGAATTTAGGTGGACAATTATAGCTTTTTGTTTTAAAGTTTGTGTTGAACATTTATTTTGTTTTAACATATCCAAAGACAGCTTCGCTCGGTCTACAGAGCAGTGAGAGGATTTGGCCTATACTCTCCACGCTAGCCGGATGGGTTGGAGGGAGAGGTCTCTTTGATGTTTATAAGCTTTGTTGACTTTTGTTTCCTAAGTCGCCTTTTACAACATCTACAGTCCACATACACACGACTTAGAGTGGTCCTATTCTACTCTGCCGGGAACCACACGGGTAACTTTGAATATGGGCCATGCAATTTGTTAAAGTTGTAACTCTTCCGATGGATGGACAATGTGCGATGGTCAGACTACATTTGATATTGTAATAATGTATAACTGCCAAGTCTTTTTCAGTCTCCACTGCAGAAGCACGACCCTCTCTGTACTACCAGAGCCATATATTAGCCATCATTGCAATAATGTATGGCTAACTGTTATCTTATCTTACTAGCTGTGACTCGTTGGCTGCTAAGCGGTTGGACCTCTTTGGATCGGCTTATCCTGATCTGGAGGACTATAGGCACTATGCACCAGGTGATATTCTAAAGCTCATGCAGTCCTTCTTCAGGAATCACCGTGTGGGTGAGTAAGGCCAGGGATAAGTACAAAATAACCCAAAGGTTAGACGTGCTTCCGATTTATAATCGGTCCCAATTAAGATAAGATGGCTAACTGTTAACCCGCATTTAATTTACTCTGTGGTTAAGACAATGACATAGTGCTTATTGAAAGCACATTGTTCGCAATGAGTGGCGCCTCTCGGTCTACGCTTTTGACGTCACATTCGTTCTTCTAATATATTGTAGCTGTTGTATAAACCCGATGGCTTAGTAGGCGTTAGCATTATTAGAGCTTTCGCATGTTAAGCAACCCTAGGCGCAGTCTCCACTTGGATGGGTGACCGCGAGTGGCATAAAAATATCTCGAGCTCCTCCATGCTTCGGAAAGACCGTTAAGCTATTGGTCCCGGCTGTCATTATTGGCGTTGTCGAGCTATTATACTTATAGATTGGGTACCTTGAAAAATCTTGCACCAGTGCTGGAGACTTTAGACTTTAGACACACACAAAAAAGGAAATCATAGTACTTTTCATGAGAAAAGCGAGCTTCATTGGTTAAATCTCTATGAAAGGTTTAAATTACTTTTCTCTATTTTTCTTTCATTCTTATGAAATTGCGATCACAATGGTCATCGGCAGGCACGTTGGTCATGGCTGTCATTATTGATGACAGTCGTTAAACTTTATCAGATGCCTTTAAGCAGCTTGAAAAATTTGTCACCAGTGTTGGCCACTTGGAAAACCGAACAAACAAGCTGTTGTATATTACTACAACCGGAAAATTCACCACTTTTTTAGGGAGAGGGATAGGTCTAGCATAGACAATACAGGGTGACAATAAACTCGACATAACTTTGTATGGGTGACTCAGCCCGTCAATATAAACAACTCCTATGGGACGAATGCCGGGATGAACACTGGAAAAACTGTCATTTCAATACTAATGGGTAATGCGTACGTTAATTTCGATTGTGATATACTTTTTTTTACATTCCAGCGATATATTGAACTTAATGTGACAACACATAGTAAGATAGGTGAAAAAAAGAATCAAATTAGTGAAAGGTTGCTAGCAGCATCGCCAATTTACATTTTTCTTCATATTTACGCTGATTCCCATTTTCGTTTGCACGGGAAAAAAAGCTGTTAAGGGACTATTTTTGAAAGGGTGACTTTATAAAACGACCTATTTTTTTATAAATAATCATTGGTTTTCGATTCGTTAAAAATTGCATTTCTAATATATTTTACCTTTTTTTTCTCTCCCAGGCCAACATGGGAAGACTTAAAAGCCACGAATGAAAATTTTAATCACAAAATCATTAGGTTGTAATATCCACCGTTGCTTTGAAGTAGGATTAATTAGTGTCCCTCTTCTACCGCACACAAATAAATCCCTGTCCATTCAGGGCTCTCATTAAACAAGTTTCGAGACTAAACGAGACTGTATGAGGTTTCAAATGCTGGATTATTTTATTTTTACCCGACTTACCAACCCAGAAGGAGGGTAATGTTAGCCGTGCATTTAAATGTATGTGAGTGTACATCCATTAGATGAGATGGAAGACAAATGCCTAATTCAATACTTATAAAAAAACCGCCCAAGTGCGTGTCGGGCCGCGCGCAGTGTAGGGTTCCGTAGTTGCGAATGACAACTTTGAGTTCACACTCGCACCTCACTGTTTAACGACCAAAAACATCTAACAATGAAAATTATATGAAATTTTACATTTTCGGGTACGTTTCATGTATCCATCGTACATATAACCGTTTAGCAGATAGAGGGGGGGGGGGACTTACCTCTAGCAAAAATTTGCTTTGATCCCTAAATCGAAAAATGGTGTTCTCAACCTCACAATATTTTTAAAGACCTATTTAACAATACTCAACACGATGGGTTTGTATAGAAAAAATATTACTCCCTCTTTACTTGTATGGGAGATACAAAAAAAAATTATTCAAGATTTTTTCTACCACTTTTTTGGCACATACACGACAACTTTCTAGTACTTATAGTCTCTGAGTATAACCGCGGATGGAAAGACAGACAGACAGACATGGCGAAACTATAAGGGTTCCTTGTTTACTACGGAACCCTAAAAAGAGTCAGGAACTTTATCGGTATCCGAATAAGTCTTTTGAACACTTTTGTTCATTTTTTTATTGTAAAATAGAAAGAAAATGTAACATATTCCGTCTGTTTTTAAAAATACATTCATACATACATATTATCACGTCTTTATTCCTTGAGGTGAAGTCAGAGCCCGACATCATACAATCCAAGTGGAAAGTGGAATCAAAATAGTGATGGGTTCGTAGCCGCATCGCCTATAACGAGATTCCGTATATTTTCGCCCAATCCCTTGGCCGGCTTTTACGGTCCGAGCGGGAAGAATAGCAGCTGATATATTCTATGTTTTTCCTTTTTTCCCATACCAGCAGGGAAGTTCAAAAATACCGGTTTATAATCTCGTGTAGCCCGAAGATTTGTTTTAAAGCAACTGCTGGCACCGACGAAAAATGAAAACTGATTATAAATTGGAAATAAAAATGAAAGAATCATTATTTTTATTTATTTCGCCTGGTTTCTAGTAAGTATCAGGTGGCCCTAATTGATGTTATAACGGAATTTTATTAAAGTTACCTCTTGTCGCAGAATTAATAATATGCTCTTGTGCTTGAATAATTTGGCGTATTTTGGTAAAACTAACTTTTTTTCAACTACTAGGTAAGTACCTACTTATTTCGTGTGCTGGGCTTTGTCTAATTAAATTCATCTCAGCAATAAACCTGCAATAATATCAGCAAGCCACAAAAAATTAGACGGCTACTTCGGTCCATAAAGACGGGGAATCCTCGGCCCCCTGGCGCCAGTGCAGTGGCGCCGCGCCAGCTAGACGACGAGGCACCTATCGATCTCACGGGATGACACACTTGCTCACCGAGACCAAAACAGTAGCTTTCTGATCATGTTGCCTAAAAAACAAAAGCCTACAAAGTAAGAGTGAGTAATTTTTGAATAATCTTTGCAGCAAATTGCCTGCCTTGCGGAATGGCTCCTCTGCAGAATGTTCAACATAAAATAACCGGCCAAGTGCGTGTCGGGCCACGCGCAGTGTAGGGTTCCGTAGTTAGGAACGACAACTTTGAGTTCACACTATTCACACTCGCACCTTACAGTTAAACGACCAAAAAGATCTAACAATGAAAATAGTATGAAACTTTACATTTTATAAGTTGGTTGCCTATAACTTTTTAGTTTGTACTTAGTATTCAGCTCTGATAGTTTTCCTTTCAACTTCAGTATATATATACTACTGCTGTAATTTTTTTCACGTGTCTATATATAACCGTTTAGCAGATAGAGGGGGGGGGACACTTACCTCTAACAAAAATTCGCAATTTAAAACCAAATATTTCGGAAACGGATCCCTAAATCGAAAAATAGTGTATCAACCTCACAATATTTTTTAAAGACCTATTTAACGATACCCCACACGATGGGTAAATAGAGAAAAAAAAATACTCTCCCACTTTACTTGTATGGGAGCTACCATAAAAAATTTTTTTTTTAAAGTTTTTATTCTACCACTTTTTTGCCATGATTAATATACATACCCATACCAAATTACAGCTTTCTAGTACTTTTAGTCTCTGCGTAAACCGCGGACGGACAGACAGACAGACAGACAGACAGACATGGCGAAACTATAAGGGTTCCTTGTTTACTTCGGAACCCTAAAAAGGCCTATTTGCTATTTTTTGACAACTAACAGAGCAGAAAATGTGACAGTCGCTCGCGGGCTATCAGAAACGTCTTTTCAACACATTTCATATGAAACGAGCGTGTCAGGGGGCGGTGCCTTTTATTGAGACAATTAGCAATTAACCTGTAATGATATCAGCGCACCACAAGCAAATAGACGGCTACTTTGGTCCATAAAGTTGGGGAATCCTCGGCCCCCTGGCGCCAGTGCAGCAGCGCCGAGCCGTCCCGCCGCGCGGCGCGCCAGCCAGACAACGAGGCACCTATCGATCTCACGAGATGACACACTTGCTCATGGTGAACCAAACAGCTGGCCTATTTGCTAAGACAACAAATAGCTCATTCAGACGAACGGCTTGGTGTCGACGGCTGCGAGTGAAACGTCGACATCACTTGGCAAAAGTGTTGACGGCTGCCGCAAAACTTATGCGACAAACCACAACGGGAAGCCGTCGCCATTTGTTGGTGGCAGCCGTAAACAGGCATGAGCTGGTGAAGTGTCGACGGCTGCAGTGGTGTGCCTGCTGTCGACACCATGCCGTTCGTCGGTATGAGCTCTAACAGAGCAGGAAATGTGACTGTTACTGGAGCGCTACTAGACACGCCTTCTCAACACATTTCATACGACGCGAGAGTGTCAGGGGGCGGTACTGTTTATTGAGACAGCAATAAACCTGTAATGATATCAGCGAACCACAAGCAAATAGACGGATACTTTAGTCCATAAAGATGTGATTCCTCGGCCCCCTGGCGCCAGGTAGACTACGAGGCACCGATCGATCTCACGAGATGACACACTATTAATGACATATTTTATGCGAAACGAGCGTGTGAGGTACCGTTTAGTGAGACAGCAATAAACCTGTAATGATATCAGCGAAATACAAGCAAAAAGACGGCTACTTTAGTCGATTTGGGCGCCCCCCGGCGCCAGCGCGGCGCGCCAGCCAGACGACCAGGCACCTATCGATCTCACGGGATGACACAATTACTCATCGTGACCCAAACAGCAGGCCTATTTACTAAGACATCAAAGAGCTCATAGAGACAAACGGCGTGGTGTTGACGGCTGCGGGCGAAACGTCGACGTCACTCGGCAAAAGTGTCGACGGCTGCCGCAAAACACTACAGGTACAGATTTATGCGACAAACCACAACTGCAAGCCGTCGCCATCTGTTGGCGGCAGCCGTAAATGCGTCGGCATCACCTGGTGAAGCGTCGACGGCTGCAGTGGTGTGCCTGCTGTCGACATCATTCCGTTTGTCTGTATGAGCTCTAACAGAGCAGCGAATGTGACTGTTGCTGGCGCGCTGCTAGAGACGTTTTTCATCACATTTCAAACGAAACGAGCATGTCAGGGGGCTCTAGGTACCGTTTATTAATACACTCAGCAATAAACCTGTGTAACGATGCGCATGATAACCTTCATGCTGCATGTTGCGTTTCACCTCATTTCCCAATCATCATCATCCTGTCCACTTTTATTTCGAAATTCATTTTTAATTACAAATTAAATTCCAAATTCCATTTCCAAATTTAGACGAGCTCCGTGGCGCAGCGGTCAACACGCCTGCCTGCGACACAGATGGTCCCGGGTTCGATTCCCGGTCAGGTCAAGATGGAAAATGATATTTTTCAGATTGACCTGGGTCTTGGATGTTTATCTATATAAGTATCTATCATAAAATATAGTATCGTTGAGTTAGTATCCCATAACACAAGTCACGAACTTACTTTGGGGCTAGCTCAATCTGTGTGATTTGTTCGTATGTATTTATTTAAAATCTTCTTCGCAGTCCTTCCTCATCACTCAATCATTCCATTCAATTCCTTTCCTAAGTTTGGTCGTGATCTCTCGACCCTAGCTTACAGGCACTCGCCTACAATATTATTTTACTAATTGTATTTTAAACTACTAACCGTGAACGCATGTGTGAAACTTATTAAAATCCGTTATCTGTGTTGTGTTGTGTTCTTGAACTCTCTCTCTCTTCGCTGAGCATTTAATGCACAACATACCATTCTTCATATTCATGTTGGGCCTACTCTGACTAGCTGGGTGAGTAGGACCCGACACCTGTATCAGTGAACCACAAGCAAATCGACGGCTAGTTTGGTCCATAAAGACGGGATTCCTCGGCCCCCTGGCGCCGCGCGGCGCGCCAGCCAGACGACGAGGCACCTATCGATCTTACGAGATGACACACTTGCTCATCGTGACCCAAACAGCAGGGGTAATATTTAAGAACGTGTTTTTAAAGATTAACCTTATTTTATAAAGATAGTATTTTATAAACATTTAGTCATATTTGACCAAGCTAGGTGTTCAAGTCGAGATGAGGTGAAAACACATTTTTGTTTATTGTAAGTACCTATGTAGGTATATTTGTTTCACGATAACTCTCGAACCGGTGCTCCAAATAACATTGGTACTAATAGCACACTTTTCAAATAAAATAATAATGGACATCAAAATCTGTTTAGTACTTAACGAGATATTTAAATACGTATATGTTCGCAAGATTAAAGTTCGAGACGAGCTTTTCATAGCTCCATTCCATAAAATTTAATTCAAATTCCTTATTCAAATCTAATTTCTTTTCAAATAAGTATTTATTTAATTATCAACACACAACGCGACTTCACAAATATTTAGTCAAAACATTGGTAATAATCGCCATGAACCGCTAATTGGGCGTCCCCTAGCCTCATAGGGCCCATCAGGCGTTCATTAAAATTTCATCTTAAAGCTCGGGGCCGTTCGCAGCCAATTTATCGCGTAACGCTACACCGTGTCGGCTTGCTGGCTCGACACGACAATGCGTGGTCTCAATAGAGCACCTCGGGGATATGGCGAGGGAGATCACCCGTATTCAAAGTCATTCGCTCGAAAGACACTTCATGTTGACAGGTTAACCAAGTTTGAAAGGTGTTTCTTGTCTTTACATGTACCAATATTTATACTTATTCATTCTTTCTTAATCTCCACTGCTCTCTCTATACTACCAGAGCCATATATTACCAGATCAGTTAAAGAATTTGGCTTACACTCTTCAAGCTGACCAGACGGGTTGGAGAGGTCTCTTTGATGTCTATAAGCTTTATTTAGCTTGTGTTTCCTAAGTTGCCTTCCTCGGGAAGACTTAGAGTGGCCCTATTCTACTCTACCGGAAACCACACGGTTCTATGCTAATTATCCTAACTAAAATCATAAATGAATCTAAAAAAGAGAGACTCATTTAATTATCTACACACAACACGACGTTATAACCATTTAGTCATGACATTGGTAATAATCACCCAAGACCGCTAATTGGGCGTGCAGCCACAAAGGGCCATCAGGCATTCATTAAAATTTCATCTTAGCGCTCGGGGCCGTTCGCAGCCAATTTACCGCGTAACGCTACACCGTGTCGGCTTGCTGGCTCGACACCACAATGTGTGGTCTCAATGGAGTACCTCGGGGATATAGCGAGGGAGATCACCCCATCACCATTCAAAGTCATTTGCTTAAAGGACACTTCAAGGTGACAGGTTGACCAAGTTAAGCAAGCTATAACACAACCAAAGACAGAGAAAAACTAAAATGGGAATATCAATGTAAAAATACCTCGATAACTCAAAGTAGGTTACAAAGTCACTTTTCTTCGACTTCCCTGAAACGGACCAATGAAAAGACACGATAGATGTGATGTCACAGTATGTAGCTTTTGCACATACTATTTATTGCACATGAAAAAAATACTATTGCATTAATGGGAATTACTTCATAAAAAAAATTGCGGCATATCACATGGATATCGATTAGGTCAAGGGTGCTATCTTCAACTGCCTGTCCGATGGTTGCAGGTAGGTATAACATCGGGTATACGTGTAGTATCCCACACACATCATCATCATCAGGTCTTCTAGTCTCCACTGCAGGAGCACGACCCTCTCTGTACTACCAGAGCCATACACTAGCCTGAGTAGTCAGAGGATTTGGCCTACACTCTCCACGCTGGCCAGACGGGTTGGAGAGGTCTCTTTGATGTTAATAAGCTTTGTTTAGCTTGTGTTTCCTTAGTCGCCTTTTACGACATCCAGAGAATGACTTGGAGTGGTCCTATTCTACTCTGCCGGGAACCACACGGCAATCCCACACACGTAGCATCCCAAATACCTTTATCCTGTTCTTCCATTACAACAAACTCCCACACTTCCCTCGGTTAAAAAAAACTGTTTCGATGGGCAGCTGCGTCGCGGAACCGAGAAAAACTGAATGAACTGCGCTCGTCAACCTGTATGCCAAGCGTGGTAAGTATGGCAGAATCGCCAATAATTGGGGTAGGCCTATGTCCAGCATTGGACGTCATACGCCTGAGATGATGATGAATGATGATCACATGGATTTTTTTTTACTTTTATATGTATTTCACCAATATTTTCAGGTGCCTGAAAAATAGTGTAAAATTTTTGTCACAGTCCTTGACTTATTAATATGTAAAATACGGGTCACTCACGTATGAAGTCAGCTACAGGCCGACAGTGCGGACTGGGACGACTTCGTGCGCGCATCTCGGTTCACATTCGCCCTGAGGAAGACCTCCGGATGAGGTTGAAACATGTCGGCCTGTAGCTGACTTCATACGTGAGTGACCCGTATTTTACATATTAATAATGTTAACATCTCACGTTAGTTTTAATAAAAAAAAGTCCTTGACTTATCTCGTATGAAGCTTTATTTTCACAGAAAGAGTTTTTTTCTTAAAGTCTTGTTTGTTTTAGCAACGTTTGTATAAAAAGTCTTTATACGAGGCAGAACAAATGCCTAATAATTTCAACACCTCCATTACGAGGGTAAAACAAAACAAGCTGGGAGCAATTAATTTAGGGTGCAGCCGCCAGCGATGGACCAATCCGGTAATTGTCGTCGGCAATATTCAAATAGGCGGAAACAATTAGCGTGAGTGCTGTATTTAATTAAGCTGACTGGCTAAAAGCTGCACCGCTAGCAAAAAAGCTATCGCAAATGCAAGTTTTATCATACAACCTTATTATGAACCTTTTTTCCTATGGGACCTATAATAATAACTCGAAAAAATGTTGGCAATAAGGGACCCCGGGTTCTGAAGCACAATGGCTGAAATGAGAGAGAGAAAGAGAAAAAGAGAAAGATATTGTAAAGTATTAGATAATAGATAGATAATACATTTATTTGATATGTCACAAACACACAGAATAGTAAAAAAACAAACAATCTTGTATTATTATCTTATCCTATCCTACTAATGTTATAAATGTGAAAGTTGGGATGTTTGTTACTCAATCACGCCAAAACGGCTTGAAGGATTTAGAAGAAAATTCATAGATAGTTTATCACCCACATTTACACATACGTTACTAATATTTCGAAAACGGATCCCTAAATCGAAAAATAATGTTATCAACCTCACAATATTTTTTAAAGACCTATTAAACGATACTCCACACGATGGGAAAATAGAGAAAAAAAAATTACTCCCCCACTTTACTTGTATGGGAGCTACACTAAAAAAAATTTTTTTTCAAGATTTTTTTCTATCCCTTTTTTGCCATGATTGATATACATTATATATATTACAGCTTTTTAGTACTTATAGTCGCGAGTAAAACCGCGGACGGACAGACAGACAGACATGGCGAAACTATAAGGGTTCCTTGTTTACTACGGAACCCTAAAAAAAGTTACTGTACCCGAGGAATCGTCATTACCGTGAGCGGTACCGCGGGCGAAGTAAGAAGGTAGGTAGTAGTAGTAAGGCGTAAGTAGCTACATGAACTGATCCACCTTACAACTATCCGTCTGAAATATTGCCAGCATAGATAAATTCAGCATATTGTTATTTGTCTACGTCAGGCAGTGTTGAATGTGATGTCTTTGAATATAGTTCATTCGATAATAAATTTTCACTTTTCAGTGTTCATTCTTATAATAATGATACTTTATTTTACACAACCACTTGTCTAGTCTATTTTTGAAGGAGTTAAATTGAGTTTTCTTATGTTTTCGCGATTGTTACACATTTAAATAAAATTATTTTAATACGTCCTAGACAAACCCAACCATTATATGCGTTTTGATAATCCTCAAGTCCTCGCAAAAGAAAACAGATACATTCCAAGAATGCTTTGTGAGGCTATTGAAATTAAAAAACATCCTAATTTCAATAGAGAGGATGGTTGGCAGTTACCACCAGCTTGGGATCCAGTCATCAATTTAATCAAATCTCAAGCTAAGCAGAAGACTGCAAGACCTTCAGACACCGTGAGCCAATACTGCGTACATCCGGAACGTTATCAATAAATATTTTAGGCGGTAGATTTTGCAGTTCTTATAAAATACTAGACAAATGTCAACTTAGTCTACCTGCGACCACGAACACTGTAAAGTGCTCGAAACGTTAGGTGTATAAATAATGTAATAAACGCGATAAAAACCGTATTAAAATAATTTTATTTAAAGAGTTAAATTGAGGCCGTGGTAACCACTGCCTCTGGAAGTTTCAATTTAAGTTATTGACCACTGTGTTACTTAGGGGTGTTGAGCGGCTTAGTTTACAGTGGTGTCCTCTTAAAAGTTTAGTATTTTTTGTTTGTTTCTGCGTTAATACTTTTTTGCATATAATATACATCATAATAAAGTACCTACTTAAAACTAATAGAAAATGAGCGCATGGCGGATTTATCCCTGGAGTGGATAACTTTCTGTCAACCAGTTTTATCTTGCTTCTTATGTTATAAATAGTTTGCACGTAAGATTATAATAAAGTGTGAGGATCTTGCTTGCCTGTTTGGATGGCCGTGTGGTTCCCGGCAGAGTAGAATAGGACCAGTCCAAGTCTTCCCGTGGATGTCGTAGAAGGCGACTTAGGGTACACAAGCTAAACAAAGCTTATAAACATCAAAGAGATCAACCCGTCTAGCCAGCATGGAGAGTGTAGGCCAAATCCTCTGACTGCTCTGTCTATATATAGCTCTTGTGGTGCAGAGAGGGTCGTGCTGCTACAGTGAAGACTTAAAAAGACCTGATGATGTGAGGATCTTGTACATTTCAATAAGTTCATCATAAAGTCGTATTTCTTCCAATATTGTGAGGCGCAGTAAGCGCAATCTCCTATGGCATACGATGAAGAGCTTGGGGAATTCTGGTGACTCTTCCTTGGACACTTTTAATCCTAATCCTAACTAATATTATAAATGCGAAAGTGAGTTTGTTTATTTCGCTCGCTTTCGTTACGCTTTCATGGTGTAATTACTAAACCGATCATCATGAAATTTTGCCTCTCATCCCGGAAAAACGTACTGTTCCTGAGGGATCGACATTGACGCGAGCAGAGCCGCGGGCAATAGCTAGTAGATTTATATTTTTCTGAAAGTATGGACTCCTTTAGAAGCCATATTCAAGGAAGTAATTCCTGAATACCTCATCATCATCATCATCAGGTCTTTCTAGTCTCCACTGCAGGAGCACGACCCTCTCTGTACTACCCAGAGCCATATACTAGCCTGAGTAGTCAGAGGATTTGGCCTACACTCTCCACGCTGGCCAGACGGGTTGGAAAGGTATCTTTGATGTTAATAAGCTTTGTTTAGCTTGTGTTTCCTTAGTCGCCTTTTACGACATCCATGGAATGACTTGGAGTGGTCCTATTCTACTCTGCGGGTAACTACACGGCTGAATACCTAAACCGTTTGAAAGGTTCAGCGTATGACATATATAAATTTATGGGCTTTCATGACTATTGTATTGAGACGTTTCCGTTATGTGAAGTTTACCGTTATGTGAGCACCTAGGTCCTTTTGGAACTTTCTACCTATAAAGCATATATGTATAAAACTCTGTTTTTGCTATCAACATGCCTCTTCTTTAACATTTAGATATGTAAGGTTTGTTTGGTTAGTGTCCATTCGATAGTCCAGTTATGAATTCAGTTAACGTCTTCTTGGACTTGTTCCTATTGTATAAAAACTATGTCGAGGATAAATTTACACCACTATGCTGAATAAATAAAAAATAGTTTGCGGATTCGAGTAAAGTTTGCTGAAAAATAGGCAACATTTTTTCACATAGAAGATTTTTTTATCTGTAAATTCATGAAAAAATACGGGGCAATGCAAAAGTGAACTAAATTGAATAAACATTTTTGTTGTTCATTTTGCTTACACGTCACTTTTCCGGCTCGAATGAGGGGTTTCCAAAGTGACATTTAAAAAATAATAATAACCACATGATAACTATTTTACTCTCTTCTTCTTCTGTTTTAAATTATGGCTTCCACCGAAATTTCAGTGATTCTGTCAATGTCCAGTATAATGAGATACTAAGTATCGGTGTTGTACGGTAAAGTTTTTCCAAGTAGCATCAAAGATGGCGTATGTTCTTTGACGCCTCGTGGGAGCTTGGGGCGGCAAATCTATACGAGTCCATTTATCAGTCCACTTTAAATATTTCACAAATTGTTCATGAGCACGAGCATTTATAACACCAAACTACACCAATTTCATATTATAAAGTCCACTAAAATCAATTTGCAAAATTGTCTGACGAAAACTTCAACTGTACTCCTTGACTTCCCACCACAAACCCTATTTTACTCTCTAGATGGCGTTGATAAAAGTCAAGTGTCAAATAAGGCGCTAGTACTCCCCTAGTTTTAAAAAAATAAAGTCAATGGCACACTTGCCTTTTTGTCAATGTCATCTAGCAAACTTAAAGTTGGAGGAGTTTTTGGTGGGAAGTCAAGGGGTACAGTTGGGGTTTGCCCAATTAATTACACACTTAATTAGCAAATTGATTTAAGCGGACTTTTTAATATGAAATTTGTGTAGTTTGGTGTTCTAAAAGCTCAACGATATAAAAGAAGAAAAAAAAAACTAAATATTTCTGTTTTTAAATGTCACTTTGAAAAGCACTCATTGATTCTTCGGTTCGAAATGAAATGCCTGCCAAATACTAAAATGTACAGTACGCTAAATATGACGAGCGTTAATTGACAACATCCTCCCCCAATCAGATGGTTCTAAATCTCTTTTGTGTTCTGCGATAACGGCACAAAGCCTGCTAATGTCTTTTAAGGACTTAGTGATTTAAACGGACTAAATAATGAACCGGCTACCCTTCCTCTCGCCGGCAATTTATGAGCTTAAAACCTTGGGGTACTCACAAAGGATATATCACCGTGGTAACATGAAATGGCAGCTATCTCTTGGATACAATTTTGAGATATAAATTTTGATTGTTTGTTATGCGACTTCAGTCGTCTTCGTTAGAATTTTTTTGGTTTTTGACGCAAAAATGAATAATGTTAAAATATTTTTTCCTTTCAAAATAATGATCCTGATTTTAAAATTTAAATACTGACTCTGTGAGCTGTAGACCTTGCGAGCACAGAGAACTAACAATGGCCCTTAACACCGTAGATCCTAAGTAGGGTATCTGTGCCAATTCAGCCATTTAAAAAAAAATCTAAACGCCTATTCCAGAGTCATATAGATTCATTGGCATCCGGTATCTCGATGACTTGGTCGGAATCGAAATAGTGACATATTGCCAGCCGCATCGCTTTTAACGTGATTCCTTAGATTTCTCCTTAGATCTTACGGTTTGCGCAAGAAGAAAATCAGCTGGTATGTAACAATGTTTTTCGTTTTCCCCCAAACCAGCATAGAATCTAGTTCCAAGAATATGATTTTAATCCGCTGTTCCGGGATCCGGGCAACCGAGCGCATCGGCCGTCCGCCTGACGACGCAAAGCCGGATCATTTCTGTTTGTTATCAGGGCGGCGCAGCCGGCTCACTGCGCAGGGCTGCACACCTCGCAATCGCATTATTTATCGACTCGAGACGATTACACCCCTAAATGGCTGACACTTTTATAGTCTATTAGTGAACAAATCACTTTATCCGTTCTCAAGTCATCATAATCTTTTTTTATGACATAAGACGGCAAACGAGCAAGCGGTTCACCTGATGGTAGATCACCGCTGCCCAACTGTAACACCAGGGGTGAGACAAGAGCGTTGCCGGCCTTTTATTTTTCCTTCCCGGTGGGGAGAGGGAATGGGCTTCCGACTCTCTCACTCACCGAACGAAGCATAGCAGCGGTAAAGCTACTACTCAAACGTCGGTTTTCTGCGAGTGTGTGGTACTTCCCCGGACGAGCCGGTTCATTAATGCTACAAGCAAAAGTGAATTTCAACGGTAGAGTGCCTCTATCACAATGAAAACGAGAACGGAAAGACGGGGAAATAAAGTCAAGCTTCCAGAATATTACAAAACTTTCATACAATAGTCATCAAAATGTTATTAAAAATTATACTGCCGGCCCTGAACGAAAACTGGTACTAGGCGTCTCCCCAACAAGGAAAGGTTTTGTATTGCTACGCGAATTACTCGCCTGTCAGTATTATCGACGATCGGCTCGGAGAAACGAATACTAGTGACGTTTGAGGTCGGAATGTTTGATTCATCATATTTGCTAATACGAATATCGGATATATTCGTATTAGCGAATATAAATGTATTCGCGAATTTGGATGGGAAAGAGAATATTCGTAATTTGAATTTTCGAAATTTAACACCGTGATCTTAACATTTTTGCAAATTTTGTCATTCTATTCTTGCCAAACACACCGTATTAATCACATTCCCACGGTAAAGACAGAACTGAAAGTGTAATAGATAGGTGAAAACGGAATAAAATAGTGATGGATCACATCGCTGTTGACGTGATTCCTTACATTTTCTTCCATTCCCTCGGCTAACTTCTACGGTCTGTTCGAGAATAGAAGCTGAAGAAACAGAAAATTTTTCTTTTCCTATTAGACCAGCGTGGACCACTTCTGTTGGTTACTTTCAAGTTACTTTTAAGGAGCAATGCTTTTACAAAGCATGAATGTCACATAATTTCACCCATATGCGATACTAACATCAAATATCTTACGAACCGAATACCTATTCGTTACATCACTACTATATTTACCAACATAGCTATGATTTTCTTTGGAACATTGTCTTCCTCTTTTATTGTTTGTTTCGTAGGCAATATAAAATTTACCACATAAACTACCTATACTTTATTTTTCTTTTTATTTTACTTAGCATGGTGACTGGGCGTTATTTTATTATTTTTTTTTTGTTGAAAATAACACTGTATAGACCCGGCAGCGTAGAATAGGACCACTCCAAGTTTTCCCGTGGATATCGTATAAACAAGCTAAATGAAGTTTATAAACATCAAAGAGACCTCTCCAACCCATCTGGTCGGTCTGTCTGTCTGTCTGTCCGTCCGCGGTTTTACGCAGAGACTAAAAGTACTAGAAAGCTGTAATTTGGTATGGGTATGTATATTAATCATGCCAAAAAAGTAGAAGAAAAAAATTTTGAAGGAACACAAGTAAAGAGGGAGTGATTTTTTTTTTCTATAAAAACCCAATGTGTTGGGTATCGTTGAATAGGTCTTTAAAAAATATTGTGAGGTCAAGGACACCATTTTTCGATTTAGGGATCCGTTTCCGAAATATTTGGTTTTAAAGTGCGAATTTTTGTTAGAGGTAAGTGTCCTCCCCCTCTATCTGCTAAACGGTTATATATAGATACGTGAAAAAATTACAGCAGTAGTATATATACTGAAGTTGAAAAAAAAAACTATCAGAACTGAGTACTAAGTGCAAACTAAAAAGTTATAGGCAACCAACTTATATAATGTACTCGAAAATGTAAAATTTCGTACAATTTTCATTGTTAGATGTTTTTGGTCGTTAAAGTGTGAGGGGTGAGTGTGAACAGTGTGAACTCAAAGTTGTCATTTGCAACTACGGAACCCTACACTGCGCGTGGCCCGACACGCACTTGGCCGGTTTTTTTTTTACCTATTGAGTACGGAACCTATTGAGCCTAAAAAGACGAAAAAACTAAAAAATAATTAATTAGAATTCGCAAAGAAATTCGCCCAGCTGATCGGTGACTTTGTATGGAAGGTCTAAAAATTTAGTTTCGTTTGCCCTAAAACTCACATAAAAACCAAAAAATTATATTAAATATAAATTTCATAAATATGCCTGTGCAATCAGAACATTGGTTTCGAAGACACACCAAGGGTGTGTCTTCGAAACCAATGTTCTGATTGCGTTTAGCTTTATTTGAAGCTTTATCTAATAATTGGATACAACGGTCGATTATTAATGAGAATTTATCTTAAGTCTTGTTGCAGAGCAAGAAAAATATATACTTAATTCCTTAATCCCATTACAAAAGTTGATTTGATTTTTTGGCCACTACGAGTATAACGAGCAATCGAATGGTTTACTATGGATCGAATCGTTTACTACTCATGTGAATATGCTTATGGTAGACGCTCTGCAGGCCTATTTGCTAACTTTTGACGGCTACGATGTACATCATTTTCATGGTAACTTTAATATTCATTACGGCTTCGGTATGAATGACTATTTTTATTTAGGATATCAAAACCGTAATGGATGCTAAAGTGACAATCAAATCGTTGTACACCGAGTTAGCAAATCGTTCTGCTGGTTATGGTAGCGATAGTGATCGTGGATAATTAGGATTACCATATCTCAGGATTTGTCCCGAGATTTCAGGATTTTTGGACCCTCCTCAGGATTGCGGCCGGATTTTACGAATCGCGCGAAAATATAGTCAATTTTAAAGATCTCTAATTAAAATTCAAACAAACTAATAATATTAAGAATATTTAAAATACAGCGAGTAAATTAACGTTTTATTTTACCCTGTGTGTAATTGATAAAATAACACAGAGTGGCCTTACAGAATAAAAATCTTAACAATCACTTACTTGAAAAGAAGCGGCTTCTTGGTGAAGAGCTCGGAAGCCTTCTGCTTCGCGGCTTGTAGCCCCGCCATGGCTGGAAGATGGCTGTCCGCATTAACTGCTCTCCAACATTACTGGCGCCTGTAACATTTTTTATTTCAGGACGTTGCCATGCCCATAGATATTATAATTCTACAGGAATAGGTGTCTCGTCCGAAGGCATGCGCTCTGGAAAACGCTCTGGTAAGCTAAGTTTTAAAAAGCCGCCGTTAGATGGCAGTCGTTCCACTACAAGTCAACTAGACTAATATTATAAAGCCCTTCAGGCGAATAGGCGACCAAAACTGTTGATAAGAGTTTCTTTCGGCGTTTCTTCTCTGCAGTGGTCGGTTCCGAAACGCTAGTAGTCTGTAGCTTTTGAACAATTAATAAATACATATTATCTAATAAGATAAATTTAAATATGATATGACGTGAAAAAGTGCCTGCAAAGGCCTATTTTCTGAATACACGTTTTGATTTTGATTAAGCATAAAAAGGATAGTACGCATTTATTTGGAAGAAAAAACTGTTATTCTGATTTAATGCAATAATCCAAAATGCTTTTTTAGTTAGTTCTAATAATGAACATCTATCAAATATAGCGCTTAGCGCCATCTATGTATAGTTAGCGTACAAGTCCCGTTTGTATGAAAATTCATGAACACGTCAAAGATAACACCACCATACCCGAATAAGAACTGGATATACTTCATCATCATCATCATGATTAGGTCTTTCTAGTCTCCACTGCAGGAGCACGACCTTCTCTGTACTACCAGAGCCATATACTAGCCTGAGTAGTCAGAGGATTTGGCCTCACTCTCCACGCTGGCCAGACGGTTTGGAGAGGCCTAAGCTTTGTTTAGCTTGTGTTTCCTTAGTCGCCTTTTACGACATCCACGGGATGACTTAGAGTGGTCCTTTTCTCCTCTGCCGGAAACCACACGGCGATATACTTAATCAGACTTTTTGGTCGCATATCCAGCTAAATTAGATAGCTTACAGGCCGCGCCAAATTTTATTGTGGCACCGAACATCGCGCGAGTCGATGCGCAGTACACAATATTAGGCTAAGCGGGGCGCGCGCGGGGAGTACTGCGCGGCTCGCAGCTAATATCCGACTCGCAATAAAGTTTGACTTTTGCAATGTTACCTCTTCTTTTTGTCAAATCCTACCTAATGTCTTAAGGCCGCACACTAGGCACAGTAGTGACGCCAATCATTTTATTACATTTTAAGAAATTCAAGAATGTAAATCATATAAGCACTCGTAAATAACTTGAAGTCTTTTTGGAATCATGTTTAATATTATCAGAATTAGTGAGAATTATGAGAATCAGATTACCGCCAAAAACGGCCGTTTTTGGTGGTTTTCTCTTGATGACTGATTCTCATAATATTAAAACATGATTCCAAAAATACTTCAAGTTATTTACTACTGCTTATATGATTTACATTCTTGAATTTCTTTCTATTTGTAAAGTATTAGGAATAAAATGATTGGCGTCGCTACTGTGCCTAGGGTGCCCCCTTAACGAACAATTTATATTATTTTTTATATTATTTCGCTCAATATGCTACCACAGCAACAGCTGTTTCATTTGCCTCCTCAAGATCTTTTTGTGTGCACTGGATGGGACAATGAGAGTGTTCTGAAATAAGCAGTGGCAGCACTGTGGCGTAGTGTCCGATCATGTCCGATAAGACTTCTTCTTTCTTCTTTTAAATTATGGCTTCCACCGAGATTTCAGTGATTCTGCCAATGTCCAGTTTAATGAGATACTAAGTATCGGTGTTGTGCGGTATGTGGCATCAAAGATGGCGTATGTTCTTTGGTAGCCTCGTGGGAGCTTCTGGTGACAAATCTATGCGAGTCCATTTAACAGTTTACTTTAACTATTTCACAAATTGTTCTCAAGCACGAGCATTTATAACACCGAATTACACCAATTTCATATTATAAAGTCCACTTAAATCAATTTGCAAAATCGTCTAAGGCAAACGACAACTGCACCCCTTAACTTCCCACCAAAAACCGATAAGCCTTGATTGGGCCACAACGTGTCAGCTGTTGCTGCTAATTAAATATTAACCAATGACAGCAGCTTACTGAGGTTGATGCCTCATGCTGCCATCTTATCATTGTCTGGACAGCGCCGCAGTCGGACATAAGCAAACGTTTTTTTTTTTTAATACTTACTGTCCCCGTGGGTTTCGGTCCTTATCACGCTATCTATCCCAGCCCGTGGGTCAGTAACCCCAAACTATCTAAACCCCAACCGGAAACACGCTCAGATGATAGAATAGTTTAATACAATCAATAGTTTTCGCAGCGCTCGTCCAATAATGACTTAAAGGGAACATTTAGATACTTTGATATCTATACTGATCATACTGAACAACTGCCCCCAAGGAACAAAGGCAAAAATATGAAAAAAAATGGACTTCTCACACTAAATCAGTCGGTCAGATCAGTCGATATTTAGTTTTGTATGGTTGCCTAATTATTATTTTTTTATTTTATACCCATGTTCCTTGGGGAAAGTTGTTTAGTATAATCAGTATGAGTACCTCCGAGAATATGGCAAGGTTACAGATTTACACTGTATTAAAGTCATGTAAAAGAAAAACTCTATTAGCCTAAAAGCGCAGAAAGAATGGTCTCCAACTCATAGACTATGATGCAAGCACATTGCTACTAGCAAATTGCAAATTGCTATCGATTTGATGGCATAAGTTGACATGACATGACGCATGTACTCTCAGCATGTACTGTTATTATTCTGAACTCAATTCTGAGCAAGCTGTCACGCACACAAGCATTGAAAAAGTGGCCAGTTTTTTTAATCATCATTAAAGGCAAAACGGAATCTAAAGAGTATATAGTCAAAGAGGGCGAACTAACTAACATTTTTGCATAGTTTTGCATAGTAAAGTGTTAGAAACGTTAGGCGTTTAAATGATGTAATGAACGCGATATAACCGAATTATACTACATTACGAGTATGATGCAAGTACGGTAAGTTGGATATTATAGTAGAGGTGTTTATATGCACGAGGCGCAGCCGAGTGCTTACAATAACTTTGACTTTAAGATTTAATAGACAGCTTACCGTACGAGCATTACACGACGTTTTTCAATACATTTGCGATTACCATATAAACTAAAACAAGATTGCAGTTCAGCAAATAAGGAATTTATAAAAATTTGGCACTGAAGCAGTTTGTAAAAATACATTTGGGTATAATAATCAGGGACATTTACTCATGTTTATTTTCTACAAAAAAAAAACACATACAACCGATGTGATAGGTTTCTCCTTTTCGAAGTCGCTTAAAAAATCAAATCTCACGAATCACAAAAAAGTTTTCATGCTGTATTCGAAACTCTTTGCTCGGATTCTATGAAAAAGTTCCAATTTTGCATCTGTGGCCTTGGGCTATTAATCGGTTGTGATTGGTGTAAAGTTAAAAGTACTAGTGCCATAAATACATAATTACGATCCAAGTTTCGATGTCATAAGAACCGTATCATTAGCAAATGTATTGAAAATTAATTTTTTTTAAATGTGTAATAATCGCAAAAACATAAGAGTTCCATTTCCCCATAGATTAAAAGACATTGCGTCTTTGCTATTAATAGTAGTAAAAGAAATAAGGATTTAAACTTTTGTATCACTAGGAAATAAATAAGTCTCACAGGTTATGATAGACTGCGTGATAAAACCGAAAACAACGGGAACGGAGTCGCGAGCAGCAGCTAGTGAGTGATTACATAATGGCGTCAGGCAAGCGGCCCGCCCCGTCGCGCCAAGCTATGAATGTGAAAGCTTTGCTTTAAAAAAATATTGTAAGTAAAGGAACATGGAGACAAAATGGTGGACCGCGGGTTCCTGAACACACTTGTTTGGGAAAATAGTTTCTGATTAATTCACAGGATATTTTTTTAAATGAGATTTATAACAACTTTTCAAATGTAAGAATGAAAAGTATGAAAAGGTTCGTTATTTTTGAAAATCAACTCTGATTTTATTAATGCCAAAGTACTGTTATAACGGGGGCCCCGGGAACACACTCGTATGGGAAGACAGCTTGCGATTTAATTCACAGAATATTTTTTTTTAGGTATTACTTTCCGAAACTAAGTAAGAAAAGTATGAATTACGTCGTTTTTGAAAAGTCCAATCGTTTATAAATCCGAAATAAGCTCAGTTTCACTGTTACCTCGTCGCCTATCTACCACTGGACCGATGGAGATGATATTTGATAAAACGATAGTTTGCGGCTTGGGGGATGACATAGGGTACGTCATCCAAAAAAGATACCAAAAGATTCACATTTGCTTGACCTGCGCCAAACGAAATCTAGTGTAAAGTGTATATCAAATTTCATAATAAAGGTACACGCTTAATTTTCTACAATTACAACATTAAATTTATTAGAAAAGTGGCTTAGATAATATAAATTGTAATATAGCCATACCTTACATAGGTGTGGTTTTTAGCTGCCTGTATGTGTATACATATATAAATGTAGCTATAGTATGTATACATACTATAACGTTATGTGCATACGAGCGTACGGAATTTTGCGCACAAAATTCGGCACTAAAGCGGAGCAGTTTTATTACAATTAAATCGTAAAATTAAGTACCTAAGAATACTCACATCTTTTAGCTTCCCAGATGGAGCAGGTCTAATATAAATGTAGCTTTACATTTGGAGTCATACTATAAGTATACGTTATGGCGGACGTATACAGGGCGTCCGGATTTTTGCGAACAAAAATGGACACCAAAGCGGAGCTGTTTTATTATAATTAATATCGTAAAATGAAGTAAAAATACTCACATTTTTTAGTTTCCAGGTAGAGAAGGTCTATATATAAATACAGCTATCCATTTAGACTATACGATATGTATACGTTATGGCGGACGTACACCGGGCGACCGGATTTTCGCAAACTAAAATGGGCAATAAAGCGGAACCGTATTATTACAATTAATATCGTAAAATAAGTAAGATCACATTTTTTAATTCCCAGGCAAAGCAGGTCTATATATTAATGTAACTAGACATTTAGAGTCATACTATATGTATACTTACATATACTCACGACATGGCGGCCGTATCCGAGCGTCCGGATTTTCGCGCACAAAATTCGGCACTTCAGCGGAGCAATTTTAATACAATTAAAATCGTGAAATAAGTAAGAATACTCACATTTTTTGTTTCCAGGCCGTGCAGGTCTTCCGTGACGTCTGGCTCGGAGTAGAAGGCTCCCCGCGCCCTGGCGCGCCGGCACGGCTGCGCGGCGTAGCCTCTACCATTGGCCCGGCGCCTCTCAGCTCGGGAAACACGGTCCAATCCCTCGCTATCTGCAAAGGGGCGTGGTGAGTCACTTTTCAGAAAATTTTCAGGCTTTGACAATGATTGTTGTGGAAAAACTCAACCATTTCATACGAGTAACGTTGGATATAATAGACGTTAAGAAACATTACGCTTTCGCCGCAGTTAGAAACATTTACTAACACTTTTAAAATATATTTAATAGTAATTTCCTCGCGACTTCGTCCGCGTAAATTCTAGCCTATGTCTCTCGCAGATAATTAGCTATCAATAGGTAAAAGAATTCGGTCCCGTACTTTTGGAGCCTATTCAATTTAAGCTATCAATTAATCTTACCTCTTTATTATTAGTATTGATAAATGGTCTACAGGTACGTGGTTACTTGCCCTATAACAGCTTTTTTCTATGAATATAAAAAATGTGTGGTAATATTGAAAAACATCGAGCAATCATTCTAATAGGGAAAAAAATACCATAATGACCTGCTGCTAAGTCGCACTCTCAAGTATATGTCGGAAACATTTGTGAATATTGTGTTAGATAATTTATGTAACACAAACCAATCATTTTATTATACAAGGCCGACTTCCAAACCCAAATTCCAAATAATAAAACGACTAAAAACTGGTAGAAATTCCGCACCAAAGTTTCAGTGAAAAGTATTTTTTTTTATTACAAATGCATGTAGAAGAGAGCAATGAAGGAATCATGTCATAAAAAGTTAGAAAAAAATTACTATTTTCTAGGTAAAAATCGACATCAACCAAATTCATGAAACAATTTTGAATAAAAATAATGAGCCATTTACAAAGTAGACCATTGTCTAATAAGAAAAGTATCAGATCTCTCTTAAAGTATTCAGGGAACATAAATATTAATAAAAAGATTCCTGCGAATTGTGAATTTTCTTCATGTTGAAGTCGATTGAAAATTAATAATTATTGATTTCTTTCAATCCCTCTTGACCGGTATTATACTTAATATAATATTATATTGTCCGTAACAATAATTTAAACCCAAAATAGTCTCTATCATATATCTAGTGGTTTTTCAAAGAGCTTGTAGTTTTTCGATTATGCATATATAAAAATTCCACGCGGGCAGGACTTGAACAGCAGCCTTTACTCTTTGTACGAGTAACGCCTTACCAATTAGGCTACCGCGCTTCACGTTCTACACGCCTAATGGGGAACTTGCATGAAGAGTACATTTTGAAAACTATTTCTGATTATATAAGCATCTAGCTGGAAAAATCTAAAAAGGACATTCCGATATCGATACATTAACTTTGGCTAAGATTGGTTAGAAAAGTCCGTTTCAAAAACATGAAAATTTCAAAAATCTTATATTACTATGAAATAGCTCTTTAAATTTATAGCAATTTTTGTTATGAAGCCATTTCCCTTAACGCAATATTTAACATAGCTGACAAACAAAGTCCTCACAACACGCATACAAATTGCTAAAGGAGTGACGTCACTAGTCAGTTGTTTTTTTTTAGGGACATTTAGGACGAGACGAAAAATTTGAATTTTTTTATACCTTCGAATATCAAGCAAAAAACGGTAAAATATCACGTTTGTTGTATTCCCATACAACACACTATTAGGTAGGGGGAAAAGTAATTTCGTATTTTGTATGTGAGAGAATTTGTATGTCAAAGTTACAGCCCACAAGGCTACGGAAATTGACGGCCTTGAGCAACCTCACAATGAATGGCGTTGCGCTCAATATGTCTAATGAAGTCAAATATCTAGGAGTTACGTTAGACAAAGAACTGACATGGAATACACATGTTAATAATAGTATCATAAAGGCCACTAGAGTATTTGGAATGTGTCGAAATACCTATGGCAAAACATGGGGCCTAAAGCCGTATAGTCGAGCTCCGTGGCGCAGCGGTCAACACGCTAGCCTGCGACACGGGGGTCCCGGGTTCGATCCCCGGTCAGGTCAAGATGGAAAAAGATCTTTTTCATATTGACCTGGGTCTTGGATGTTTATCTATATAAGTATATATTATAAAATATAGTATCGTTGAGTTAGTATCCTGCGACACAAGTTCACAACTTACTGTGGGGCTAGCTCAATTTGTGTGGTATGTCCCTATATATTTATTTATTTATATACTACGTTGGATATATGATATGAGATGATGGTAAGGCCCATCCTGACCTACTGAGCACTGGTATGGTGGCCGAAGGTAAAACAAGTAACGTGTATTAATGCACTGAAGAAAATACAAAGAATAGCATGTTGTGCTATTACTGGGGCATTCACTACAACACCAACGGCATCTATGGAAATGATCCTTGGTGTGCCACCCCTACATTTATATATAAAAGGCGAAGCCTGCAAGGCATTATATAGACTGTCTTCGACTGGTCTGCGGAGCAGGCACGCACCAAGGACAAGGCATACGCATATTAAGACAACACATGAGGTCGATAGGTTGTTGGACATGGGAAGTGACAAACAGTTTCCCGTATACAACTTCAAGAAGAATTATAGAGTATATATTCCAACAAGAGATGAATGGAAGGAAGAATTTTGCCCTTCTGAACGAGAATGCTCAATCTGGTACACAGATGGCTCCAAGACCATTCATGGAACAGGTGCAGGCATTTTCTCCAAGAATAAACAACTGTTTCAGAGCATGGGCCAGTTTGCAACCGTATTTCAAGCGGAAACATTTGCAGTAACTGTCTGTGCTAAAATGAATCTAGAGAAAGGGTTAAAAAATCACCATATCTATATTCTAAGTGACAGCTAGGCCACTCTCATGGCACTTAACTCCGACAGAATCGATTCTAGATTGGTCTTATACGGTGTGAATGCCTTAAATCAACTGGGCAGGCACAACAGTCTGAGACTGGTCTGGGTGCCCAGTCACGTCGGGGTTGAGGGCAATGAGTCGGCCAATGAGCTGGCTAGGAAATGGTCAGATACGCCATACATCTGACCGGAACCTTTCTTAGGCCTATCATACAGCGTAATAACAACTGCAAAAAATGCATATGTCGTCAGCAGACACCAAGCCGAATGGAGTAATCTGAATGGACACGTACACTCCAAGGAGACACTTGGTATCGACAACGCCAGTTGGCACAAAAGGTTCTGTAAATTTAACAGAAAACAGACAAGATTTCTAATGGGAGCCCTGACCGGACACTTCGAAAATAACAGTCATCTCTTCAAATTGAAAATTGTCGAAAGCCCTCTATGTAGGGCATCTGAGGAATCAAAGGAGACGATGAGACGCATCTTGTGCTACTGCGACTCCTTGGCTGGTAAGCGTTTGCGCCTTTTCGGATCGGCGTATCCTGATCTAGAGGACTACAGGCACTACGCACCAGGTGATATCCTGAAGCTTATGCAGTCCTTCTTCGGGAATCACCGTGTGGGTGAGTAAGGCATAGGGTAAGTACAAAATAACCCAAAGGTTAGACGTGCTTCCGATTTATAACCGGCCCCAATGAAGATAAGATACAGCTCTTTTGTATGGACGAATAAAATTTTCATGTAAAATACGGAAATATTAGGTCCTTACCTATGAAACGTTTTCTATAGAGAATATCGAGCAAAGTGAATTTTTCGTACTAACGTTTATAGTATTATTTCTGGTTTGATAAATTCAACAAAAATGTTATTTTGCATGTAGTTACGGATAACATTAAGCCTAATTTAGACATTCTAAGATTTACAAAAAGTTAGAAATATAATATAAATATGGCTACATTTTTGATTAAAACGGACAAACCTAAAACGAGTTCTTTTCATTAGCATTTTCCAATAACTAACTACACAAAAACGAAATATTTTATACATGCAGAATGTTAATGATATAGGCTACTTTCAAGTTTAAATGAAAAAAAAGTGTTTACTGAAAATTATTGTCATTAGAAACAAAATGACAAGCGGATAAAAAACGCCAATTTCATAGATAAGGACCCAATACTTATTCCCCGACCTAAAAAAAATATGCTTATGGCATTAGAAATATTTCTTTATAATCGAAATATCTTGCAAGTTCCTTTATCTTTTTGAAACGTCGATACCCATCGCACAATATTGCCAGCCGGTCGTTATAATGCCATCGCAATCCCAGCCAGTTCATTTCACGGACAGTGGCGCCACAAATGAAGTTTGCGCGGTCCAATGAACGCAGGTTTTTCGCCATGAAATTATTTGAATCCCATGTTATAAAGCTGCAAGGTAGATTTAATCGAGGCTTTAATAACGAGACTGTTAAGAGTACTGTAGATTTAAATGCATAACATTTTTAACGATTTATTACGCGCTTGCCTAAAAATTAAATGACTTTGATTGAACTTACATAGTCTATTTTTATTGTAAGAAAGATAGTAATAAAAAATTACTTAGCAAAAAATACATTTAGGTACCAACCAAAAAAAGAGAAGATAAAAGAAAAAATAATGCTGAAAAGGCGGGCAGCTCAGCCTTATGCTTATAGATAGCAAAATCACAGCGCAGATTTTCATTTGGTGCCAATTTAGTAAGTACTTCGTTACAGTCAAAATTCCACTGCAGGAACACGACCGTCTCTGTACTACCAGAGCCACACATTAGCCAAAGCAGTTAGAGGATTAGCCTACAGTCTCCACGCTGGCCAGGCGGGTTGGAAAGGTATCTTTGATGATTATAACCTTTATTTAGCTTGTGTTTCGTAAGTCACCTACTACGACGTCAACGGGAAGTCTTGGAGTGGTCCTATTTTACTCTGCCGGGAACCACACGGCAAGCAGAGCCTCTAGTTAGTAATGCAATAAATTAAAATATTATTTATTGTGGAACGCAAACGCACACACAAAAAAAGACAAAAAAAAAGAAGAACCTATAGTGTCGGTCACCGTTGCTAAACTTCTAACGTTACCTTAACAAGTGATTACTTAAAAAAAATTGATGAAAACACCTTGTCACAGCCAACGCCACTTAAGCTTGTATTTAGCTCGCTTAGCTTTAATTCACTAAGCTTACTTATCCATTTGATGTATCCACTAGATAGCTAAATCCAAAACCATTTCGAAGGTTATGTTCACATTATAATATTTTTGATATTGCAAATTTTAAATATAAACGTTAAATTTTTTTTCTGCGACGACATACATCCTATTTTTGCTATAAAGAAGACAGCCTGAAAGTATAACACTATTTTTCGGGGAGTCGGCTAAGAATTAACATAACGTTCGTTAATAAACCGAGGCCACAGCGCTCCAGCAGGGGTCCGCCATGATTAATGTATTCTCTCATGAAGCACATCGACGATGGGGTGGAAGCAATCCGGTTAAACATATCTAAAAACGCTGAATGTTCGACTTGCTGACTACAAATCACTGCGCTCCGCTGGCTGGGGCGACTCGACTTCAAAATTATTCATTACTAGCTTTTCACGCGACTTCGGCCGCATAAATTATAGCCTATGTAACCCACAGATGAATAAGCTTTCTATGGGTGAAAGAATTTTGAAAATTGTTCCAGAAGTTTCGGAGCCTATTAAATGCGAACTACAGACAAATCTTTCCTCTTCATAATATAAGAATCGACTAGCTTTTCATTTACGCGACAACACCCGCATAAACTTCAACATCCATTACGGCTTTCGTTTGATTGACTTTCTACATTTAAGATGAAAAAACCGTAATGGATGTTGAAGTGACCATCAAACCGTTGCACACAATAGTTATCACTTTTAGCAAATAGGCCTGCTGTATGCATTAATCTAAGTCTTCCCATAGATGCCCTGGAAGGCGATTTAAAAAACCCAAGCTAAACAAGGCTTTTAAACATCAAAGCGAACTCTCCAGCTCTGGCAAGTATAGAGACTGAAGGCCAAATCTTATGACTGCTCTGGCTAATATATGGATCTAGTAGTACAGAGGGTCGTGCTCCTGCAGTGGAGACTAATAAAGACCTGATGACGATGATGATGACTATGCATGGTGGAACATAAAACAGCTTTTTATGTACAGCGTGTCAATTGACCCTATATTAGCCAAAGTAGTCAGAGGATTTGGTCGCCTTCTACGACATCCACGGGAAGACTTGGAGTGGTCCTATTCTACTCTGCCGGGAACCACACGGCGGATGCATGCATAGTCAAATATGCAAAATAGCACTTAAGAGCGTATACTAGCAGTATTTTTTCAATATGGTTTCCATACAAATGTATTTCTCTATTTTCTCGCTGAAAACTGATTCTAGAGCTACAATTCTTTTTTCATAAAATCTAGTACTAAAATAGGAATGCCCCTATTTTTTGTAATTTTTTTTTCTTTTAAACAGGTTTTTAGAAAAAATAAAACATAGGGACATACCTATTTTAGTAATAGATTGTATGTAAAAAGAATTGTGCCTCTAGAAGCAGTTTTCAACGAGAAAATAGAGAAATACATTTGTATGGAAAACGCACTGCTAGTATACCCTCTTAAATCTGTGGATTCTCCATGGATTAAACTGTTTTATAAGTTCTTTTATTCTGTTCTTTCATTTAAATACTATTTTTATCAAGAAAAAATAGAATGTAGACAATTTTAGGTACGAAAACTCACGTTTTAAGGGGGCACACTAGGCACAGTGGCGACGCCAATCATTTTATTCCTAATACTTTACAAATAGACAGAAATTCAAGAATGTAAATCATATAAAAACTAGTAAATAACCTGAAGTATTTTTGGAATCCTGTTTAATATTATCAGAATCAGTGAGAATTATGAAAACTAGATTATCGCCAAAAACGGCCGTTTTTGGCGGTAATCACGTTTTCTCTTAATGACTGATTCTCATAATATTAAAATGATTCCAAAAATACTTCAAGTTATTTACTAATGCTTATATGATTTACATTCTTGAATCTCTTTCTTTTTGTAAAGTATTAGGAATAAAATGATTGGCGTCGCTACTGTGCCTAGTGTGCCCCCTTAATACTCGGAAACTTGAACTGATTTATGGTATCCATGTGTGGTGAGAGTTACAAAAGCACTATAAATAAAACTTTGAGTGAAGCTTGCTCGGCCTTTTTATTAACTTCATTCATTAAAATCTACACAAGCTCTATAAAAGCTTATATCTTCAACATTATTTATTTATTTAGCCTATACAAGATAGTCCATTACAGCGTTATCTGCGTTGCTTTAGCATGTTGTGTGGAAGCTCTATTGTTTTATGAAGAGCTTGGAGTGCGCTTAGGAGCCGACGCGAGCTTCTGATCGATGCTGCTAAGTGCTCTGCGGTCGCTTTATGGCTTTCATGGTAGCTTTATACCGAGCGAAACATGACTATGCAACAAGGAGTTATGTTTTTAGGATGATTTGTTTTTCATAAGCAAGAAAAAGTTTAAAAGGGTGCCGAGCGTAGATAGCATCTCAAATTGTAATCTAAATATATATAACTCAAAGGTGACTGACTGACTGACATAGTGATCTATCAACGCACAGCCCAAACCACTGGACGGATCGGGCTGAAATTTGGCATGCAGGTAGATGTTATGACGTAGGCATCCGCTAAGAAAGGATTTTGATCAATTCTACTTCTTAACGCGAGCGAAGCCGCGGGCAAAAGCTAGTTTATTATATTCATCATCATCAACAGGTCTTTGTTAGTCTCCACTGCAGGAGCACAACCCTCTCCGTACTACCAGAGCCATGTATTAGCCAGGGCAGAGGATTTGGCCTACACTCTCCACGCTGGCCAGACGGGTTGGAGAGGTCTCTTTGATGTTTATAGCTTTTGTTTCCTTAATCGACTTCTACGACATCCACGAGGAGACTTGGAGTGGTCCTATTCTACTCTGCCGGGAACCACACGGCGATTGTATTAGTCAACGATAAGACTAAATTTCAAAAAATCCCGACAGACAATCTATGTACGCTCGGCGCCCTCTTAATGCATTGATTGTTTCATGAGATATCATCAGGAGTATCAATAAATAAATAATAATAAATAAAATAAATATATACGGACAAATCACACAGATTGAGCTAGCCCCAAAGTAAGTTCGAGACTTGTGCTATGGGATACTAACTCAACGATACTATATTTTATAATAGATTACTTATATAGATAAACATCCAAGACCCAGGCCAATTTGAAAAAGATCATTTTCCATCTTGACCTGTCCGGGGATCGAACCCGGGACCTCCGTGTCGCAGGCAGGCGTGTTGACCGCTGCGCCACGGAGCTCGACTAGCTCCGAATAAGAGTAGCTTTATACTCAATTTTTAAAAAAGGTGTTAGTGTCGTAGTTCTTAGAGTGTCGACACGGGCAAATTCAAAATGGCTAAAATACATGTTTGTTGTATGGGAGTCCCCCTTAAATATTTATTCTATTCAGTTTTTAATAATTTTTGTTCTGGCGGCAAACAAATATATCTAAAAACCTTAGTAATCGTGAGTTAAAATACAACCTGGTGACAGACGTACAGACAAGCCAGTAGAATTTTTCTTCTCACACTCATCACATATTAACCTGCGAAATTTATAATATACCGCTTTAAGAGTCGCCTGGAAGCGCATGTCTCCATACAAACGGAAAAAGGGAATTGGGGCAATATTCGATAACTTTGGAGTAAAATTAAGCATTTAATCAATTAATCTCACTATATTCTACGTATGTTCCTATAGAGCTTGGTTAAAATACTAATGGTTTGAGAATTACAAGCCTTTTAAAATGTGTGAAAATCTTGAGAGGCGTATAATTCTCAAAAAATTGATAATTTAACCCAACTGAATAGGAACGTACGTAGATTATAATGAGATTACTTGATTGGATGCTTAATTTTGCCCTAAAATTATCAAATATTGCCACAATTTCCTTTTTCCGTTTGTATGGAGACTTGCGCGTCCAGGCGACTCTTAAGGTCAGGGGATAAAAGTTGCTCGCATTCAAAAAATCTTACTATTGACTGGACCTAAATGACATTGTCAGAATTCACATCAAATCTTACGACACCTCATAATTCCTCCAAACGCACCTTTTTCCACTCGATCGCACATCACCGCCGCACCTGAGGGGATATCTGTCTTCTCTTTCTAACACCCCCTGCCGCCTATTTCCGTCTCACGTTTTTGACTTAATAACTCCTCTAAGGTATCATAGCAACCTCCCCTGCCCCACTCGCGATTTAATATACGACATTGTGAACTCAACCGAGCTGAACTAACTCCGAACAGTTTATTAAATTCGTCAATCATTCCCATTAAGTGTTTTGTAATTAGATTTTCATTATACAGAGTACTCAACTGTGTTTGTAAATATATTATTTGGTTTTTTTCGCTGAAGCTATTGGTCGCATTTTTCGAATTCTTTTACTTAGCTAATTTATCTACGGGTGACATAGGCTAATTTACGCGGACGAAATCGCAGGAAAATTGATAGTTTTATATAAAACATCAAAGAGACCTCTGCAACCCGTCTGAACAGCGAGGAGAATGTAGGCCAAACCCTCTACTGCTCAAGCAAATATAGTTACGGGTCTGGTAGTACGGAGAGGATCGTGCTCCGTGCAGTGTAGACATAAAAAAATATCTGATGTTGATAATATATACAAAGAATAGCATACTTTTTCTGCATGTGCTTCCCAGTCCAAATGGGTGTTCAGTACTATTCAAGATTAAAGGGGGAACAATAGGCACAGTAGCGACGCCAATCATTTTATTCCTAATAAGGGGAACAATAGGCACAGTAGCGACGCCAATCATTTTATTCCTAATACTTTACAAATAGAAAGAAATTCAAGAATATAAACAATACAAGCCTTAGTAAATAACCTGAAGTATTTTTGGAATCATGTTTTGATATTATGAGAATCAGTCATTGAGAGAAAAAGTGATAACCGCCAAAAACGGCCGTTTTTGGCGGTAATCAGATTCTCATAATTCTCACTGATTCCGATAGTAATAAACATGATTCAAAAAATACTTCAGGTTATTTACTAAGGCTTGTATTGTTTATATTCCTGAATTCCTTTCTATTTGTAAAGTATTAGGAATAAAATGATTGGCGTCGCTACTGTGCCTATTGTTCCCCCTTATAGGTTTCTTTGAACACTTATTAATTGTCTTATTTGTGTTTACAATTTTTACAACAAAAAATTTTTGTTGACGTCAATAATTACTTATGGCTAAGTTTAGGCTCCATTATCCAGTACGAGTCCAAGAAAAGTAATCTAACTTCTGAAAGAATAAGATCACTATAATTTAGACTTAATTTGTCAAGCTGTCATTGACTGAAATCAATTGTATTACTATTTTAGTACATATTTCTCAAATTAATTTGTAGATTTATGTTGTATATAATATTTGTGTAACTATAACAAATGTATTTTCTGCCGTCTGTATAATACTAATAGTACATGGAACCTAGCTTTTTAAGATTTTTATTATTTTATATATATATGTTAGTCTGTAAGGTATATATCTATGGGCCTATGTAATATTTTACTTGGTGCCTGAAAATAAATGATTTTATTGATTGATTGACTGATTTAAGGGAATACATGAGTCCAGTGCTGCCTCCATTTGAAAGAGAATGCAGAAATAATTAGAAATTTTACGTTATGAAATTTTTCACCATTAAAACTGAAACATTGAAGCTTTTCTTAGCGTTTTTAAAAATGGCCTACTGTTATGTTCATCGAGCTTCGACTTCCATTTTCTGTATAAAATATTTACTTTATCTGTGGAATCCGTGGATACATTTGCTGAATGCAATTTACCGTTATTTATTTTTCAAGCAATATATTTATACAGAATTATCATTAATTTGCATGGAAAACATTGCCTTTATTTATTTAAAAGGTGGTCAATAATGTGATATAATCAGCTTATTTTCAGACGCGAAAATACAAATGATTTAAGGTAAATTATGTTCATAAGTACTTTATAATTGCATTCAATATATATAAAAAATGGCCGTGTGGTTCCCGGCAGAGTAGAATAGGACCACTCCAAGTCTTCCCGTGGATGTCGTAAAAGGCGACTTAGGAAACACAAGCTAAACAAAGCTTTTTTAAACATCAAAGAGACCTCTCCAACCCGTCTGGCCAGCGTGGAGAGTGTAGGCCAAATCCTCTTGACTGTTCTGGCTAATAAATGGTTATGATAGTCAGAGAGGATCGCGCTCCTGCAGTGGAGACTAAAAAAGACCTGGTGATGATGATATATAAAAAAAATGCTCTACTATATTATTTCATTATAAATTGTCCACCTCTTGAATGCGGAAGCACTGATCCTGTAATTTTTTAACAACCGCGAAATATTTTCGATATCATAAGCACTATACATAACTCGGCGAGAATGGGATTGCCGGGCTAATTATTGTCAAGGCCTCAATCCCTAACTTCCCGGTCTTTGCAGTAATCTAAATCTGCAGTTACACCGCGTGTGAAATGACCCTCGACATGGGGTGACTCAGGCCGTCAATATGAACAACTTCCTATAGACCCAATGCTGGGAACGCTGTTTTGACCTTCCTAAACTGATTGCTTGGAAGACTGAACACTTTTGTTTTTTTATATTTATTTTTTTGGCATAGGACGACAATCGGGCAAGCGGGTCATCTGATGAAAATGTGGAATTTGTTATGAGTTCCCAGCTTTGATCCCATAGAAAAAGTTGTTCATATTGACGGGCTGAGTCGCCCCTTAAAGGGTATGTTAAGGAAAATATTATAATTGAATAATAGTGCAATTTTAGATTTAACTAATCAATTTACTGAAAAATGTTTATATATGAAATTATCACATTTTATCCCTTGATTTGTCGCTGAAGAAGTGAGCCCGTAATACAAGTATTTTAGAAACCTAACATGGTTACCAGTTCTCCACATAAATTGCTCTACTAGAAATTTCGTTAATTGTGATGTCAATTTTTTTATTTAATTGGTATACATACTCGTACATAGACTAAGCTGATGGCGGGTTCTGTCACCTGTAATCTTTGACACCGTCACGCCTTTATTTCAATGATTAAAAAACAGCCCAACTTTTCAATGCTTGTGTGCGTGACAGCTTTGTTTTTTTTAATTTTTTTATTTATTTATTTGTATCGGGCAACGCAGGCCGATAGTACTTAAGAAAATACACAAAACATATTAACACACTAAGGCATCGGTGTGTTCTTTAATGACGGGGTGTCGCGTAGCCTTCCTCGTAATCGCACTTTGTGTTATCACACGCGTCCTGTAGACCATTTTCCTACTTCACCTTGCTTTTCTTTATTTAGGTGGACCTAATAATTGTATTTACGCAGCCTAGTAATAATTATATACTTTCACAATGCAATTTGGTACAAATTTATTATACTTACCTTATATTCAAACTTGTTTTTGTGTTCTGTGCTCTGTCGCCTGAGAGGCAGATGGGCGACTTTTGACAGTATGCTATAAAAATATTAAGAAGTGAGTCTTAAATGATTCGTATTATATTTTTCACAAATCCGAACTTTCCGCCATCTTGCCGCCCTTGAAAGAGTAAAGATTTGTTTGTTTGTTTTCCTTGAACAGGCTCCGAAACTAAAGTAAAAATGTATTTATTTTCTCCAAAAAACTTATTGTACTAGACAGATAACATAATATAAAGAATTAACATTTAGTTTGTTCGAGACTGGTGTCTGGTAGAGGCTGAGCCTTAATTACAGATAGCCAGTGCTCTTATAACCTATATTTACACTACTAACTGTATAAATAAAGGCTTACAAAACCAAAGATATGTCCAAGAAATAAGTGTTCGTTTGGAAGCCATAGGGTAAAATTTTTAAATGTTTAACAACATTTAATAGTTATAAATAATAGTAAGATAAGAGATAAATAAGAGCGGACAGTCAAACCAGAGGATGAAGAAGCTGTTCAGTCTCATCATAGTTAAGTGAGAGTAAGTATTTTTAAATAGCTTTTTTTTTACAAGAAAAGGTGGAGAGAGGGAGTAAGGATAGTTTTGAATGCAGTTATAAAAAGGGGCCAGCTTTTTTTTTACAAGAAAAGGTGGAGAGAGGGAGTAAGGATAGTTTTGAATGCAGTTATAAAAAGGGGCCAGTAAAGCACAAAGACCTGTGTGAATATTGTGTAGAAAACGGAGTACTGGTAGCAACTACTGGGTCGATTTTCAAAATTCTTTTACCTTTAGCAAGCTAATTTAACTGTGGGTGACATTGGCTATAATTTGCGCAGATGAAGTCGCGGTAAAATTTGCTAGTTTTAATTCCACTAATCCTACAAGTTGCTTCTAAAAATAAGGTCCCAAAAAATAAGACAATCTGTCATTGCGGGTGAATTGGATTGGAAAGAAATACCGTCGGGTTCTCAATCCAGTGTTTGCCGACCGATCGCTCCTCGGGGACGTGAGGCCTCCCATAAGTATAAAGTGTACCTTTCTTGCGATACTTAGCAGCAATTAATTTCAGCAAAGATATTTTAAAGGCACATAAGCCTCTAGCGCGAACCGCTAGCGCTAGCGAAACTAGCGCCAGCCATAATGGGACTTGTATGAAAAATATATTTTGGAAAACTTGCCGGATTAAGTAAGCTAACTCTAAAAAGATTGTAAGGAATAACTACTTTTAGCCTGATATCGATACAATAAGTTTGGTTAAAATCGGTTGGAACAGTCCAAAACAAAAGTCGGAAAATTTTATAAACTGTTATACCTACCATAAGTATCTTAATGAGTTTTTGGGTTAATAAGAATTTTTGACAAATATTCAAAAATTTTTTAGAGCTCTTTCCATAGCACAACGAAAAATGTGTGTTCCTTATTCTTCCAAATAATACAACTTGCAAACCATTTCTAAAACATAAATACCAAAAAATAAGACAATCTGTTATTGCGGGTGAATTGGATTGGAAATAAATACCGTCGGGTTCTCAATCCAGTGTTTGCCGACCGATCGCTCCTCGGGGACGTGAGGCCTCCCATAAGTATAAAGTGTACCTTTCCTGCGATACTTAGCGGCAATTTATTTCGGTAAAGATATTTTAAGATGCTTAGATCAGTGAAACCATATACCATAATGGGGCGAAGAATAGAATTTAAAAAATATGCCTCATTATGTAAGCTTCTAATTCTAAAGTTCTAAATTTTAAAGTTTGTTAAGGATGCTTTTAGTCAATATCAATACATTATGTTCGGAAAAATCAGTTGTAAAGTACATTACAAAAATTTTAAAAATAAAAAAGTACCTTTTTAAAAATAAAAAGCCTTCAATATATATAACCACTTGTTATGAGGCCATTTCCATAAACGCAATATTTAACTAATCTGAACAATGGTCTGACTTACATCACCCATACAAAATGCTAAGGAATTGTAATTGAAAAAAAAAATGCGACTTCATTACCCTTATATCTTAAAGAATTTTTGGGATAGCGAGGTATTTTTTCCTTTCATAGCACAGCGAAAAAAAATATGCAAGATTCCATCATACATTTTTTGCAAATTTTTGACATATTTTTTGTTTCTAAATCAGAACAAAATAAAAAATCGAAATCTGAACTTTGCCTCTTATGAGCGTATACTAGCAGTATTTTTTCAATATGGTTTCCATACAAATGTATTTCTCTATTTACTCGCTGAAAACTGAGTCTAGAACCATAATTCTTTTTTCATAAAATCTAGTACTAAAATAGGAATGCCCCTATTTTTTATTTTTTCCAAAAAAACTGTTTTCGTACAGTTTTTTTTTTCTTTTAAACAGGTTTTTATAAAAAAATAAAACATAGGGACATATCTATTATAGTAATAGATTTTATGTAAAAAGAATTGTGCCTCTAGAAGCAGTTTTCAGCGAGAAAATAGAGAAATACATTTGTATGGAAAACGCACTGCTACTATACCCTCATAAGCTCTTAATAAAAATAATTTTGCTTATCTACCATACATGTCTGTGTCGCAGTGGTTGCCATAAGGGATGAATTCAAAAATTCCTCGCCTTCAGTTTCAGGTTCAATTCGAGCACGTAAAATGGAGCGTACTTTGCAGGAATAAAAATATGCTAAAGAAACACTGACTCGTTCGTTTGATTAGGTAAATAGTTTTCATGATTCTTTTTTTGAAGTATGGTGTTGTTCTCTTGTGATATTTGTTTAGAATTGTAAATTGAAACCGGCCAAGTGCGAGTCGGAGACGCACAAGGTTTTTCTACACCAATTACATGAATCAACTACAATTAAGCGCTCGGAAAACCCAGCCTAAAAATATTTTTACTAATTATTTAGACATTGTGTGAAAATTTTAACACAAATGCATTCATACACAATGTCACATTTTTTTCCCTTGAAGGGTGGACAAAGCCCAGGTCTATAAAATCTAAAGCCCACATTTAGCATAATGGTGAGCTTACAGGTGGAAAACCGCATCAAAATAGTGAAAATTTTAAGTATCTACATATTACGGTTCAATAAATAGAACGTTAAAACGAAAAGAAACAGCTGCAACGTTCTCAAATCTCACGATAATTCTGTTTCCATACAGTTGTCTGTATGGAACGGTATCTTGGCATCAATACTGCGGATTTCCAGAAATATTGAAATAAAACAAATACCGTCGGCATCGCAAGCCATATTTGCCGAGACATCGCTCCTCTGGGACACGCTCGATTCTCACGTAAGTAAATACTGGTTTAGAGCACAAATTTTATTTCACCCTGCAGATACCCAGAAAAAATTTGATATATGAACAAAATCTTGCCCATTCTGATTTTAATTTAGCTCTCAATCAGAAAATTGTTTGTTACTCTCTATTTATTTTCTTGATAGAACAACATCGGTTAGTTGTAAAACTGTTTGTGTATAAATTACTGTTTAAGGCCACGTTTAGCATGTTGGTAGACTTGAAGGTGGTAAATGGAATAAAAATAGTGAAAATTTTAGTATCTTACGGTTAAATAGATACCTCCGTTACGGACGGACCGACAAGTTTTTACCCCTTCAAGTACGAAACCCGAAAAAGAGGTTAAAATCTTAGGCAAAGAAACAGCTACGACGTTTTCAAATCTCTCGATAATTCAGTTTCCATACAGAGAACCGTATCTTGCCACAATACTGCCGATTTCCAGAAATATTGAAATAAAACAGATACCGTCGGCATCGCAAGTCATGTTTGCCGATACATCGCTCCTTGGGGACACGCTCGATTCTCACTTAGTAAATACCGTTTTAGAGGACAAATTTTATTTCACCCCGCTTACCCACCCAAAAAGAATTTAATATATGAACAAAATCTTGCCCTAATCTCTTATTAATTAGAAAATTGCTTCATCATCATCTTTTTAAGCTGTTCTGCAGAAGCATGACCCTCTAACCCTAAAAGAAGTTGAAATCTTAGGCAAAGAAACAGCTGCAGCGTTCTCAAATCTCGCAATAATTCTGTTTCCATACAAAGAGCCGTATCTTGCCACAATACTGCGGATTTCTGGAAATATTGAAATAAAACAAATACCGTCGGCATCGCAAGCCATGTTTGCCGAGATATCGCTCCTATGGGACACGCTCGATTCTCACGGAAGTAAATACTGGTTTAGACCACAAATTTTATTTTACCCCGCTGACCCATAAATAAATAAATAAATATATACGGACAAATCACACAGATTGAGCTAGCCCCAAAGTAAGTTCTTAAATAAGTCTTGTGTTATGGGATACTAACCCAACGATACTATATTTTATAACAAATACATATATAGATAAACATCCAAGACCCAGGTCAATCTGAAAAAGATAATTTTTCATCTTGACCTGACCGGGGATCGAACCCGGGACCATCCGTGTCACAGGCCGGCGTGTTGACCGCTGCGCCACGGAGCTCGTCATAAGCCATAAAGAGAGTAATGTTTATCGCACGTGTAAAAAAGTTATTCTCATGAATTGTATGGAAGAATCGGCCTGCGTATTTGTCTGAAAAATAGTAGAAAAAATCTCAAACTACTACGTACTTAATAAAAAGAAATTTCTTACTTACAATAAACTGTCCGTAGTATCTAGGGTCCGTATTTAGTAAGAATTATATTCGTAGACTACAGCTTTTTATATAATGTAAATTATAGATTTGAAGTTTCTAACCTGTGGTTTTGTAATATGCAAAGTTGCATCTTATATATGGCAAATATTCATATTAGGTCGGTGAAAAAGTAATGCCGATTCAGTTGTATGATGTATACTTTTAGAGAAATAGTTAAAAAGGTACCTACAAAACATTTTCGCGCCATTCCTAAACTGTATATTATCTATTGAAAATATATGAATTTTACGAAGAAATTTGTTCAATTTTACAAGTTTATTTTAAAAAAGGAAATACCTAATATAAAAAGGCCTCAAAGTGAATTTTGATGTTCATGGACGTTAGAATAGCACAAATGTGGTTCAAGCGTTTTCTGTCAGAGAATTTTGATATCAAATTTGTCGGGATCTGTGTGGGCGGATAAAATCTTCATATAAAATACGAAAATACTTTTTCCCCAATCGACGATAATACGCAAAATTCGTGAACTGGGCTGTGTTCTCCCGACACTAATGTCGGACATATTCATTTTTTTGTAAAACTCACATTAGATTTAGATCATATCAATATTTGTAATTCATATTTTTGTAGCAACTGGCCGACATGTTTTGACCTTATCCGGAGGTCGGACCTCCAGGCAATGTTTAACTATCAAAATCAAGACCATGAATTCATTACAAAATCACAAGAAAAAAGCAAAAAATAAAAATATTGACCTATGATTCAAATTCAATCAGCTAATCGGTGAATTTTTACGGGACACAAAAAAATTCTAAATTTTATTTGAATGTTGCCCATTTTAAATACAGTACAAAAATATCTATTGTAATATATAGTATCGTTGAGTTAGTATTTCTCATTGCCGTTTGGTCCCCGGCAGAGTAGAATAGGATCACTCCAAGTCTTCCCGTGGATGTCGTCGATGGCGACTTAGGAAACACAAGCTAAACAAAGCTTATAAACATCAAAGAGACCTCCATCTGGCCAGCGTGGTGAGAGTATGCCAAATCATCTGACTGTTCTAGCTAATGTATAGCTCTGGTAGTACAGAGAGGGTCATGCTCCTGCAGTGGAGACCAAAGAGACCTGATGATGAAGATATAGGACATACAATTATTTTCTTTACCACGTCTTTTTGTTTGGATTATGTCTTTCATGCTGGTTTGGGAGAAAAGGAAAGACATAGAATATACCAGCTGCTCTTTTTCCTGCGCAGACTGTAAAAGCCGGTCAAGAGAAGCTAGCAACCCATCACTACTATGACTATTACTACTACTATTACTATTTTGATTATGACTATTACTATTTTGATTCCGCTTTCCGCCTTACCGCTCACTAACACGTTAAGTGTGGCCTGTAGGTTTTATGACCTTGGGCTCTGTCTAGCCCGCAACGGATACAGATGTGATAATATGTATGTATGTATTGTACAAATATTATCGATTCCTCTTCTTCTCGCTGCACCACGGAGGCTGTCACATAAAATTGACACGAATGGAGCCGCGTGCAAAAGCTAGAACTGTTTAATCATGATCCAACCGGCCATGACGCCGCTGCGGAGGAAATCGAGCAGGTAACCGAGGGCGGCGCCCGCCCACGCCCCGCCCAGCTGCCTTTGTTCCCAAATTGAATATATTAACGTTCAATTTGATAACTCTATTACGTTTTGTCGACATAAACAACTCCTGACGTATAATATCTGATGTGAGAGGGGCGGTCCGAATATTCAATTATTTCAAATTTGGGGAGCCGCTCGCTAAATTGATTAGTAGTAATAAAATTAACATTTTTAGTATTTGGATTTTTTGATCCTCTGCTGAAGTGAAAAATATTAAATTAATCAAAATTGAGTTATTTGTGGTGTTTATATTTAAAACTGTAATAAGTAGAATTAAATTTAAATGAAAATATATGTTTTAATAATTTGAAGAAATAATCCCCACCATAATTGTATTTTGTTTTGATAAGTGATCCAGATTTCGATAGGTATAAGAATATTGCTGTGTTTCAAATTAAGTAAAAAATATGATAATAGTTCCCAAATAAACGAATATTTATGTTTTTTCCGTTTATACTAGTTATTTTTTACTCTATTTAAATATATCCAAAAGTTTCTTAATAAAATTAAGTACAAATGAGACACCTCGAAATTAACTTTACACAACATATTTTTTTTAATATGATTTGATAAAATTATGATTGATTGCAGCAGCAGATATGGATTAATTTTATTAATTGCAACATCAATAAATAATTTTTACTTACTTTAAATGTAAATTAATATAGTTTAGTAGTAATGTCATTCATCATTTCCTTGACGTCGATAGTGATTTATATAAATAGTTATAACAAAAAAGAGTAACCGACTTCAAAAAATCTGCCATGAGCACTACAAAGCAAAGAAACGGAAGTATTTTTCTGTTTATAGGACAATATTGTCTGACTTTTTTTAATAATAAAATCAGGTTTACTTAGTAAACAACCTAAGTTCCTATTCTTAATTATATTACTGATCTAATTGAAGTCGGTGCCAAGCCAAAAATAACTAGAACATTATTACTTAGTGATAGATTATGTATAAGCAGGGTAAAAAAATAATATTGTAATCCCTGTGCCATAATAACTAGAACAGTTTAAATAATGTGCCTACAATATTTTATTATATACTCCTAGGTTAACATTATAAATTAATTATAAAGTAATATCATAAGAACTCAAACTGACATTAAAAAATAAAATAAAACTATATTAAATACACTCACCAAATTTTCCATGCCATAATAAATTTTCTTTTATTTCTTTTTCTTTTATAAGAATTTTGAATTTTACTTAATGTTTGTTACGAGGTAATGCAGCCAGCGTTCTAGGCACTTTGCCACATGGACAAAATTTAATATTAGATTTTTAATTTTATTTTGTATAATTAAGTAGGTATAGTTATAATATTTTATTGTATTTTTTTTAATTTTAGTTTAGTTAGTAATTTATGTTATAAAAATAATTAGTTGATAGTTAGAATAATAATTATCGTATGTATTTTCATTTTGTATGTCAATTTAGTTAAATATGTTTGTTCTTTAGCAATTGATCTCAGGAAAGTAACTGACACTGTTCGGAAATATCATTAAGTAACTAGGTCATAAACTAGTTGCCTGCAAGACAGGCTCTGTCTAGTAGAGCTGTAGAGGTATAGGATAATGTTCGTCCACTAGCTTATGTGATACCTTATTTTTATTAAGTGTTAATTGTATTTGTGTATGCGTGGAGATAAATAAAAATATATGGTTATGATTTAAAAAATACCTGCCATAGCAAAAAAAATAAATTTTAGCTTTTTCCCGTGACTTAGACACGTAACTGTAACTTTATTTGTTTATGTACTGATTTACTGTGTCACCTATAAGTTTCATGAAAGCATCTTGGTACTTAAAAGTTTTTGTGTGAAGAAGTAGGATATCTTAACAATCCCTCATTGATATTTTTCTTTGTATTTAGGTTATTCATTGTTGCTAATTAATAGTAGTTAATGCGTTAAATCGTAACAAACAAAAGTTACTTTGGCATTAACTATCGTAAAAAGCCAACTAACTTACTTTGGAAAAGTATATATGCATATACAAGTATCGTAGGTGTGCTACGACGCAGCGGTAGCTTTCCGTAGCCTTCGTAGCGCCATTGCTACGAAACTACGATATCGTAACCATTACGGTATATTATTAGTAGCCAAATAAAATATCGTTATTCCTACGAATTTCAGATTTCGTATATGTTGTGAGTGTGTTACCTTCGTTTGGAGAAAATGTGCTATGCAGTTTGTTGCTGCTTTTTCTGCAGTCCACTTTGAAAGCGGCACTAATCTTGGCCGAAAGTAAATAAATTATATCAATAAATTTCAGTTGTGAAATGACGCTGGCGCGAAGCCTATTCAGTCTTCGAAACTATTGAAACTTTTCAAAATACTTTTACTTAATATACTGTACTTAGCTTACTATCTTTTACTTTATAGAAAGCTTACATTTATCGTGGGTGACATAGGCTTCAATTTACGCGGACGAAGTCGTGGGAAAATGCTAGTATGATATAAATATAAGTAGCTATAACTTTCCAATTCGTTTTTGTATCGACCAAGCTTGATAATTTGCGTTCCTTACTTTTTTACATTCAGTTATTCAAATAAACGACAATAATTATCTACATTTGTAAATATTATACGTCGCCTTAGAAAATTATTTATTTTTTAATTATTACTTTAGTATGGGTATTACTAAGTAACTATGAGAATCCATAACACTACTGCTTAGAGATTAAGAAATACGATACGGTATTTCCTTCAAATAAATTAGGAACAAAAAAGGGAAAATATTTTTTATGAGCATAGAGTCACTAAAAGTGCAAAGTCAAAACAGTGTTTATCTACATACAAACTTTATAAAATAATTTAATAATTCACTTACCAATAAGTAGTCGCCCAACACTTATTTGAGATATGAACTGAGATACGTTGACACAATAACTACAAAATTTTTATACAATATATAATATAACATTACTTTCTACATATATATCTTTGATTTGATATGTTTTGTATTGATATTCTTTAGACTGGTTGAATACAAAGTCTAATCAATACATCATATGTTTAAGGACATGTATAGTTCGACAGTACCCGGAGTCATCACTATTAAGGGTCGCTTCAATTCGTGTTTAGGTTAGTTTTAGGGCCTCACAATCGGTGGGGCGACTCGGCCTTAACAGTGATGCGCTCCGGGCGAGCGCCACGTGACTGCCGGCGTCGGCAAACCTTTGTGTTTACATCCGCCCTCCCTACCCACCTCGACTCACCCCCGCTTTTCTCCCCGCTCAACTTTCCTTGCTAAATCAAATGTCCGTTTTGAAAAATAGCATTAAAATATTTATACGGTGTAGATAGCTGTTATCCGAGTGGCACAGTGATTAATTCCTGTTTTTCTTGTTATTACCTATTTTTGGAAAATTACTGCAGAATTAGTGAAACCCTTTAGAGTGTTAGTTAGAGAAAGATTAATAATTTATTTGACAACCAAAAATAATAGAATTTTTAATATAAAAACATTCAGTGTGTACAAATTAAAAAGTTCGAACAGTTAACTCGTTAGGCACGAGATGTACCGGGTTCGATTCCCGGTGCGATCAAATACTTGTGCGTGTATCTTCACAGGTATTTGTCCATGGTTCTAGTTCTCAAGAACTACACGGTGAAATATTAATCGTTTTGGACTTTTTTGACTTTAATTTGAACAATTGGGACCAATGCTAGGAACGCATTTCTTTTACCTTCCCATACAGTTTGACCGGACAACTGAATAATTTTGTATGGTCCTATAGGATGAGTTGTTCAAATCGACCGCATGATTCTTTCACCGGGTATATTACTGGGATATCTTAACCAGGAGGATTGGTGTCAAGCAGCCAGTGGTGAAAACTTTCACCAAATTATATTACAGCATCCTGTCATATCAGTCATCATCATCATTTCGTGTAGGTGACACGGTCAGTCGACCATGCACACCCTGGTGTCAGAGTTCTTCGGAACCGCCTCTCGGCCTCCTGGTTCCTTGGTGGTTCCTTTAACGACTACCAGATGGCAGCTGGGACCACCGGCTTAACGTGCCTTCCGAAGCACGGAATCATCTTTTTTATCAGACAATCAGGTGATTCATGCCTGCAATGTCCTAACCAAACTGGAAACAACTTAACAAAGTATGCTTCCCATGAGAATCGAACCCACGACCCCCGGGTCAACAAGGCGAACGCCTTAACCACTGGACCACGGAGGTAGTTATCAGTGGATCCCAGGCTTCAACGTATCATGGCTGAGGAAGAAAACGCTCGGATGATTATGATGGTGTAGACAGGGCCTAAGGTCATCAGACCCAAAGGACACGTTTAGCCTATTGATGGACGTATACCTGTAGGTGAAAAACGGAATTATAATAGTGATGGGTTGCTCGCGGCATCGTAAACTGATATCAAAATCAAAATCAACACGTTTATTCAGAAAATAGGCCTTTGCAGGCATTTTTTGACGTCATATCCTATTCAAAATTATCTTATTAGATAATATGTATTTATTAATTGTTCAAAAGCTACAGACTACTAGACTACTAGCGTTTCGGAACCGACCACTGCAGAGAAGAAACGCCGAAAGAAACTCTTATCAACAGTTTTGGTCGCCTACTCGCCTGAAGGGCTTTATATGATTACGAATATTTATTCCTTATTGTCTTTTTCTTTCTTTTCTTTTTCTGTTTTCATGTTACAACTTCAATATACATAGATTTATTATTTTTGGAACATGTTTATGTTAACGATCGAGTGTGCAATATATTTTTTAGAGTTTCGCCCATTTATGACGAGCTCTGTGGCGCTGTGGTCAAAACGCCAACCTGCGACATGAGAATGAATGGAATACGACCATTTATCAGATTGGCCTGGGAGTTGGATGTTTACAGTATAAGTATCTATTATAAACTATAGTGTCGTTGAGTTAGTATCTTACGACACACGTTCAGAACTTACTGTGGGGCTAACTCAATTTGAATAGTATGTCCCTTTATATTTATTTAATTTTAATGGCACTCACAAGAGTCTAAATCTTAAAATATCGGATGATCTACTTAGCTGTCAGGTTTTAAATATTTTCTTAAACTGTTTGTTGATTGAACATTTTTTTAGCGACGGTAAATCTGAGCAGCCAAACTAACAGAGCGGATAAGCTCGTTACTAGAGCTTCCCGTTGGAGTGGAAGCTCAGATAAGGAGCTTTGGGTCATAAACACAGAACGCTTGACGCAGACGCGGTTTAGGGTTCGGCCACACGGGCCGATAAGCTGTAAAAGCTCCTAGGGTTCCGTCCGTTTCTCAAAAGTTTTTCTTTTTATTTATTTAACATCATAAATTTAACATAAATACCTATTATTAATATTAAAAGTTGAATATAGAACTAAGGTGGAGACACCTTAGTTCTATATATGCAATGCAATGATATCCGCGTTAATTATATTTTATGTTACTTGCTAATTATCATCATCATCATCAGGTCTTTTTTTAGTTTCCACTACAGGAGCACGACCCTCTCTGTATTAAGAGCCATATTAATATGAGGCTAGAGCAGTCAGAGGATTTGGCTTACACTCTCTATGCTGGCCGGACGGGATGTAGAGGTTTCTGTGAAATGAATAAGCTTTGTTCAGCTTTTGTATCCTAAATCGCCATCTACGACATCCTCAGGAGGACTTGGAGTGGTCCTATTCTACTCTTCCGGGAACCACACGACTAATAATATAAACTTTTTTTGTTAGCCTATATTATTGTCGCATAGGTACGTAGAGAAGAGAATTCACATAGAGGAAAAATTCAACAATGACGTCAGAATAATCAATGCATTGCGTGGTACTATGTAAGTACATAAATACATATTACTTTGACAAACAAAGATGCGTCAACACTGATAGAGCTAAAATCATGCGCTGTCTAATGGATTCTAGCCATTAAAGCATGTCTGTGTCTCTTTATTACCAGCACGCGATGGTAGTACAAATTACTCGGTTTTAGTATTCTTTTACCCTTCCAAAAAATCATTTTTTTACGCGTTGTTTGGGTAAAACACCAGCCTGCTTAACTACGGGTTTGCTTCCCGTTTGTGCAAATGGAATACCTACTTGAATACGAAAGCCTAATCATCGAATATTGTTTCTTCGAAAACCGTTCATCGATGTCTCGATAATACGACACCTAGTTAAATCGACGTCTCCTTATTGCGATATTTCGTTACGTCGAAAAACTGTAGTGCGACATACATACATACATATTATCACTTCTTTATCCCTTAAGGTGGAAAGCGTAATAAAAATAGTGATGGGTTGCTAGCAGCATCGCCTATAACTTGAATCCTTAGATTTTCGCCCAATTTCTTGACCGGCTTTTACGGACTGCGAGGGCAGAAAAGCAGCTGGTGTATTCTATGTTTTTCCTTTTCTCCTAAACTAGCATGGAAGAACTGTAGTGCGAACATGCTCAAAACAACTCATCGTAATGATGAACTTTGCTCCCTTGAATCATAATATATCTACTACTAATTTAATTCTTCATGAATTCTTCATGAAAAAAATAAGAAAAAACAATTATACTTACAAATGTAAGTATAATTGTTTTTCTTATTTTTTTTGTCCGTAGGTCGTGAGTTGGCTCATGTTGCCTCAGAAGGTGACGCCTGAAAATCAGTGCTGCATTAGAATATCCTTAGTCCGACGTAATCGCTGAGCCATCACCTTTTATAATACTGTTGACACTGATTTAGGGTAATATAACTTAATATTTTTTAAAATTTTGTATTTGTTGTGAGTCTAAGTATTGCAATATATGTTATTCTATTCTAAATGTTATAAATCCACTCTCACTTATTAGCAACTATAGCTGTTACCCGTAACTTTAACCGCGTTTAATTCAGTAATAATATTAAAACTTACGCAAGATTAATTCATTATGAAAACACGGCGTTACTCACGTTTTATTACGTCAGATCCGCCGACTTTCACTCGCCCCGATGATGCTCTTCGTAACAGACCGAAACTAGTCGGCGGATCCGACGTAATAAAACGTGAGTAAAGCCGTGTTTTCATAATGCGTTTAATTCAGGTTTGGCTGCAAGGATTATAAAATATGACGCTACAAAGCAGCAAACTAAACATATACTACTCTCGTTTACCTAAGAACTTCTTTAACCAATAGGTACTTTATTAAAAAATCTCTACATAGTCGGGCGGACTGCTACCATTGTATAAAAAAAAAATATTTTTATATATTCATAATATTTCTTTGCATACTATCAGTTTTTTGTCATTTTACCAGAAGATGCCAGTATTACCAGGCTACTAGGTGAGCCAACACGTAAGCATGCCACGTTAAATTGGCCATGAGAGAAACAGTCCTACCTTAAATCTATACCTGCGTATTTAAGGTTTTAACCCTGTGACTTGTTTATGGTCAATATTTAAAGGGAAGGTCATTCGGAATTGATGAGATACGTGTTATAAACACTGTTTCTGTTAATATAGTTAGATTGCGTACGAAATAAACATAATATACATTTAGATAATGAAATTTCGGCACAATGGGCGCTGCGCACCGATTTGATTACTGAAACGACCGCAACCCTTTTTTGTTTCGTGCTGAGAACAAAATCACTGTCTTGATTAAAATATACTGATTTTATTGCAGCCGTAAACCAAATTATATTTTAAGGGAAATTTACAAAACAAAAATTAATTCGTTAAAATTGAGGCCAAGGGTCAAACAAATATATGTCGATTTTACAAGCCAAAGAGTACGTACTCGTAGTTTATATTGATGTCATGGAACACTGTACCTTCATACTACTTTTAACTTGGTTCGGTGTTTCCTAAGTTTATCCATTATAAACAATCAAACTATTAAATTCACTCACTTTCACTTTATGCGTACTTCCATATCCATAGAAGTAGAAATAAGACGATTTTTTTTTAATCTGTGTCCATATCCATACTTTTATTATAAACGCGAAAGTAACTTCGTCGGTTTATATCCCTTTCCCGCAAAATCTACTAAACCGATTTAAATGAAATTTGGTATACAGATAGTCTAGAGCCTAAGAAAGGACATTGGCTTCTTTTTTACGCTGACAAAGTCGAGAGCACAGCTAATAATTTGAATAAAGGTAATTTGCGACACATTTCATCAATTTTACATTCTGAAGCTACAGATACACATTTTTTAGCATGCTACTAATGAGCATGTGGTGTGCACCTGCTCACTCGTGCTATAATAATAAAAAACCGGCCAAGTGCGTGTCGGGCCACGCGCAGTGTAGGGTTCCGTAGTTGCGAATGACAACTTTGAGTTCACACTATTCACACTCGCACCTTACAGTTTAACGACCAAAAACATCTAACAATGAAAATAGTATGAAATTTTACAGTTTATAAGTTGGTTGCCTATAACTTTTTAGTTTGTACTTACTACTCAGCTCTGATAGTTTTCCTTTCAACTTCAGTATATATGCTACTGCTGTAATTTTTTTCACGTATCTATATATAACCGTTTAGCAGATAGAGGGGGGGGACACTTACCTCTAACAAAAATTCGCACTTTAAAACCAAATATTTCGGAAACGGAGCCCTTAATCAAAAAATGGTGTTCTCAACCTCACAATATTTTTGAAAGACCTATTTAACGATACCCCACACAATAGGTAAATAGAGAAAAAAAAATTGCTCCCTCACTTTACTTGTATGGGAGCTACCCTAAAAAAAATTTTTTTTCAAGATTTTATTCTACCACTTTTTTGCCATGATTAATATACATACCCATACCAAATTACAGCTTTCTAGTACTTATAGTCTCTGCGTAAAACCGCGGACGGACAGACAGACAGACAGACAGACAGACAGACAGACAGACAGACATGGCGAAACTATAAGGGTTCCTTGTTTACTACGGAACCCTAAAAAACCGGGCAAGTGCGTGTCGGGCCACGCGCAGTGTAGGGTTCTGTAGTTGCGAATGACAACTTTGAGTTCACACTATTCACACTCGCACCTTACAGGTTAACGACCAAAAACATCTAACAATGAAAATAGTATGAAACTTTACAGTTTATAAGTTGGTTGCCTATAACTTTTTAGTTTGTACTTAGTACTCAGCTTTGATAGTTTTCCTTTCAACTTCAGTATATATACTACTGCTGTAATTTTTTTCACCTATCTATGTATAACCGTTTAGCAGATAGAGGGGGGGGACACTTACCTCTAACAAAAATTCGCACTTTAAAACCAAATATTTCGGAAACGGATCCCTAAATCGAAAAATGTTGTTCTTAACCTCACAATATTTTTGAAAGACCTATTTAACGATACCCCACACAATGGGTAAATAGATAAAAAAAAATTACTCCCCCACTTTATTTGTATGGGAGCCACCCTAAAAAAAAATTTTTTTTTCAAGCTTTTATTCTACCACTTTTTTGCCATGATTAATATACATACCCATACTAAATTACAGCTTTCTAGTACTTATAGTCTCTGCGTAAAACCGCGGACGGACAGACAGACAGACAAACAGACAGACAGACAGACATGGCGAAACTATAAGGGTTCCTTGTTTACTACGGAACCCTAAAAAGCATGCTTGTTTGTGGTATGAGTACTTAATGAATACACTTGCCTCTTGCACTTCTGTCTCATTAGGCATGCTTAAATTTCCGCGATCAATTTTTAGACTGCTACTAAATGCTTAATATTATCCAAGTCTGATCACACGTGCTACTCAGTAGTACTAAACTAACACAAAATCATGCTCATCTGCGTAAATTAATTACGCTTTTCCTGAGTTAAAACACGTCTCGAACATCTCAATCAACATTTATGCTTAGTTGAAGACATTAAATATGAAATCGGGTCTCTCTCAAGCTGGTTTTTATGCTATAGGCGGTCTTAACTGCAAAGATGTCAAGCGAAATTGGTCCACCAGAATACATCACCTACAACGGAGTCGGCCATGTTGCTGAAATTAAATTATGAATAAAATGACCTAATAAAATAAAAGTTGTGGCAATATCAATTCAACAGGTTGTTTTACATAATTCTTAGTTCGAGAACGCTGTACTTATAAATAATATCACCAAGTAATAACGTTCTTGTAATCTAAAATAAAATAAAAATCTACGTTGAGTAATACAACTTTATGGATAGACAATCATTATCTTAATCACCGCGTTCATTCAAAATATACTTACGTAGTTACCTTAATAAACCGATACAGAAGCGGATCGCCGGAGGACAAATTATTAATACGAGCCGGCATTCATCACCATGGTATTGAAGTGAATGCTGTCGAAAATAATCTCCATGGGGGGCTCTATAGCAGGGGGTGGGGGGTGGCGAGGGGCGCGGGCGCGGAACAACGGTCTCGTTACGTAGTTCCGCCGGAAGTCGCCTATGATGCATTGTTGGCGCCTCCGAGGGTGGACATCCATGTTTTTATTTTCATTGCAAACATTAATATCTTTTTAAACATATTTTGTACCGCTGGCGAAATTCGTAAAACTTGTCAAAAATTATGACAATAGGTATCGGAGTGAAGTTGATATTATATAATTATATAAGTTAAATTTTATTTACATACAATCTATTACTAATACATTTTCCTAAAACGAATTAAAAACTAAAAATTAACTAAAAAACAAAAATTATTATATAAGTTATGTCAAATATCATCATCAGGTCTTTCTAGTCTCCACTGCAGGAGCACGACCCTCTCTGTACTACCAGAGCCATATACTAGCCAGAGTAGTCAGAGGATTTGGCCTACACTCTCCACGCTGGCCAGACGGGTTGGAGAGGTATCTTTGATGTTAATAAGCTTTGTTTAGCTTGTGTTTCCTTAGTCGCCTTTTACGACATCCACGGGATGACTTGGAGTGGTCCTATTCTACTCTGCCGGGAACTACACAGCTAATTATGTCAAATATGACTAATATTTATCTAAAAATACTGTTACAGACACTTTTAATTTGATACCGATTCATTAAGTTATCTTAATACTCTTTTGAAGTTGGATGGGCAAGACTATTTTAAAAGTATGAAAATCTTAAAATACAATGTTACTTACCACCATATCATCATCAAGGTCTTCATTAGTCTCCACTGCAGAAGCACGACGCTCTCTGTACTACCAGAGCCTTATATTAGCCAGAGCAGTCCGAGAGCCTACACGCTTGACGCTGACCAGACGAGTTGGAGACGACTCTTTGATGTTTATAAGCTTTGTTTACCCTGTGTACCATCATTTACTTTACTATATTCAACTCTCCCACGCCATTCATACTAAATACCCGCTTAAGACGTTACGAATGCATAGGCATTCCAGCATTGCGTTTGAACGTCAAAAAATTAACGTTTAAAAATGAGTGATTTTATAACTTTTATATCATAAAGAGCATAGATATCAGAATATGTACTCAAGAGTTTATTATTTCAGAATATATTTTTATAAATATAGTGTTTATTTTTGGAGGTTCTTTCCACATCAACATGAATAAAAAATAATCCAGTAATGCATATTGTCTGAATGTTACAACAATTACAGTTCATGCATTTTAGGCTTAGATTGACCAAAGAAACAAAAATGCCAAGCGACGTCGGCCTCTAAAATCGTAAAGAAATTGCCCAAGAAAATCCCCTTAAGTGTGCCTTTGAGGCATATAATATCCATACACACGGCGATAGGGAATTGCGGGTGTATTTGAAAAGATTGGTATGGAATTAAGCATTTAATTAATCTATGTGCGTTCATATTGAGCTTGGTTTTAAAAACTGTAGTTTGAAAATAATTAGACTCTAAACGTTCTTTGTAACGTATAGTAATAATAAATCTTTATTCAAATAATAATTAAGAGCTAAACATTTTACAATACATTGTTAATAAATAAAAGGAAATATGAACGAATGGTGCCTGAGCTAGGATGATAATCATCCTGTATTTCAGGCGTTACAATACTTATTTGTACTTAAAACTGGAAAACAATAAAAAATAAACAATTACACTTGGAATTTAAATTACATTTAAAAAGAAACACACATTATTTTAAAACTATTAGTAATTCCTCTTTTTCTTATAGTAATAGTATCATTAATAAAATCCCATCATATAAATTCAGTCACTTCTTCAAAAATCCACAGTAAGAGAATCTCAAGACTAATCTTATTAAACAATTAAAAGTCTTCAGGTACTCCGCTATAAGAATCAAAAGAAATACAGCTAGAAATAGCTTCGTCAAATTAGCCCAAAGTCAGGAAGATTAACTGACCAAAACAATTATCTCCCAACAAATAATTACGATACTTAGAAAATAATCACCGTGGCGAGGCAGCTGTCGCAGAGATGGGAAAGTAATAATGTGGATGCTAGGTGTCTTTTGGTCGCAGCCCCCCGGGAAATCACGGTAATCCGTGCGTCGACAGCGACGACTAAAACTCTCGTAGGGATGGCTCACTGTCGATATTTATTCTTGTCGTATATCGTATCCTGCTGTATACGTGTCCTGTGTAACTGTGTCCGTGCTGGTTACCTTTGTGTCCAGTGTAAAAACTATTGTAGTACGCTCTAAACTGTCTATCTTTTGGTCGGAGCCCCCCGGGCCCCCCGGAAAATCACGGTAATCCGTGCGTCGACAGCGGCGACTAAAACTCTCGTAGGGATGGCTCGCCATCGATATTCTTTTTTATAGTATCCAACTGTTTATTATGTACTGGAGTGTCTATAGTGGTAAATCAGTGCTGGACACCTTTGTGTCCAGTGTAACACTCAGTGCTCATATATTGAAGGATACTTTCAACTGTCTGTCTTTTCGTCAGAGCCCCCCGGGAAAGCACGGTAATCCGTGTGTCGACAGCGGCGACTAAAACTCTTGTAGGCTCGCTGTCGATATTTATTCTTGTCGTATCATTATCAGGTCTTTTTTTAGTCTTAATTGCAAGAGCATGACCATCTCTGTACTACCAGAGCCATATATAAGCCTGAGCAGTCAGAAGATTTGGCCTACACTCTCTGCGCTGGCCTTTGTTTAGCTTGTGTTTCTTAAGTCACCTTCTACTACATTCTCCGGAATGTTTGGAGTGGTCCTATTGTACTCTGTCAGGAACCACACTTCGGATCTTGTCGCAATATACGACTCGCATGCGATATATCGTATCCCTATGTATATTATGCACTGGAGTGTGTGTGGTGTGATGCCGCAAAAGATGGCAGCTGTAAATCAGTGCTGGTCACCTTTGTGTCCAGTGTAACACTGAGTTGTCCCCTATTGTAGAACACTCTAAACAACACATGAGTAGTACCGTGGCGGGGCAGCTGTCGCGCAGAGATGGGAAAGTAATATGTGCATGTGAGGTGTCTTTTGGTCGCAGCCCCCCGGGAAATCACGGTAATCCGTGCGTCGACGGCGGCGACTAAAATTCACGTAGGGATGGCTCACTGTCGACATTTATTCTTGTCGTATATCGCATCCTGCTGTATATTTACTGTGTCTGTGATATGATGCCTATTTTAGTGGTCACCTATTGTGTAACACTAAGTTGACCCCTATTGTAGAACACTCTAAACAACACATGAGTAGTACCGTGGCGGGGCAGCTGTCCTAAGTTTAAGTTTACCGTCGACTTTCATCCGTCAATATGAACAACTTATCGTATGCGAACAATAGGATCCGTGCATCGACAGTGCAGAATAAACTCTACAAAACATACGTGAACGTCTCTCGTGAAAACCCTACGTCCCATGCACATTGCATCTCGTGCGTAACACCTGTAAGTGTCTAGAATTTTATAGGCAAGGCTAGTATTTCTAACTATATTATTATCGATAAAATAAATAGGTTTGTAGACACATCCCTATTTAAACCGCGCCTCAATCCCGAGATCGCTGTGAATGGGTTCTGATGAATCATGCGCGTTCACGTGGAACGAGCTACACCGCATTAAGCTCAGCTCAAAGCTCATACGTCGATTATGTGATACATACAACCATGAAGATATCATCTTTGACGTGTTTACAAAGTTTTATACAAACTACAGTTGCGCTTTAACTATACACAGATTGATATTACAACAAAATATAAAAATCATTTTCGATGATTGTATCATAAATACTACACCTTCAAAAATAAGAAGATTTTTCATGTTTTATGTGATTTCTACTTAATTTATCCACTTATGGTTTAAATTATTATATATATTTTATAATAAGACAACATTTATAAAAAAAAAATATTGGTTCTTCCATGCAAACCATCACCTCGCGGTAACGTGCATAAGGCTGGCACGTTACCGCGAGGTGATGGTTTGCAGGGTCTATATAATTTGTAAATATTTTTGTTAATTTTAAGTAGTTTTAATTATCATATTTTTTTTAATAGGTTAGTTTTTATTTTAGGATTAGTTTTTGTTTTTATCTTACTTATCGTTAATATTATGTTAGTTTAGTTCCTTATTATTTATGTGTAATATATTTCTTCCATGCTAGTTTGGAAGAAAAGGAAAAACATAGAATATACCAGCTGCTTTTCTTCCTGCGCAGACAGTAAAAGCCGGTCCTAAAAAAATCTAAGGAATCACATTATAGGCGATGCGGCTAGCAACTCATCACTATTTGATTCCGCTTTCCACCTTTACGCCCACTAACAAAAAATGACAAACTCGAGACAGGTCACGTGACCGACAAATTCGTCAGATTGAGAATTCGTAAAACGGACACGTGACCTGATCGAAAAACTGTCACACACAAGTTTAATATTCAAGTTTTCACTTCTGCGGGTTTTTTTAAACTCTTCTCGTCTTATTATAAAACGAGGACTAACTTTAGTACCTGGTTTAAACCATTATCCACCCAAAACGAATTGACAATGACAGTTGTGGAAACGTCAAAGAGATATCTGTTGACTTACTTTGATCGGATAATGGTTTAAACCAGGTACTAAAGTTAGTCCTCGTTTTATAATAAGACGGTTCTAGTTTTCCAATAATTACTTTTTGTTGAATCAAGCGTGCCCTTAAGCCCGTTTTATTTGTAATTCCAAATGTAATTACTATAATCTTTATAAACAGTAAGATAACATAATTACTCTGAATCGAACGATTTTACATTCACGTCACTTTATCTTATCGTAAGTAACAATGCATCATACGAGTACAAAAGTGGCTTAGTGCGAATCGGATGGCGCCCTTGTAGGGTTCCGTAGTAGTAAGTTTAAGCTAGGATGTCCACTAAACGTACTGATTACCTACATTTCGGTAACGGTAACTGTTGAAAAGAGTTTCTTTCGGCGTTTCTTCTCTGCAGTGGTCGATTTTTAAACGCTAGTAATCTGTAGCTTTTGAACAATTAATACATACTATTAGATAGAATAAATGAGATAATTTTAAATATTATATGACGTGAAAATATGATATGGCCTGCAAAGGCCTTTTTTCTGATTCAAGATTCAATCGTTTAGATTCAATCGTTTATTTAATATAGGTTTCTTTGAACACTTATTAATTGTCATATTTGTGTTTACAATTTTTACAACAAAAAATTTTTGTTGACGTCAATAATTACTTATGGCTAAGTTTAGGCCGCTTCCAAAGCTGAATGAACGTTTTAATTTTTGATTTGATTTTGACATCTAGCCAAAATACAACTGTAATTCAAAAATCATGGTTTGTGTTTCATAGTGACTATGACTGATTAAGTTATATTGGCAAGTTATGAAAATGTGCTATATCTTAAAAACTATTGACTATATCTTGCTCAAACCAATTTTCGTTGAAAGTTTATATTAATTTCTAGGATACATATTTTTTTCCACTCTCTTATTTGAGATGTGAGAGGGCGGGGGGGTCATATTTTACCACTTTGGAAGTGTCTATCTTTTATCCAATTAATTTAAATTGATTTTAGGAACCTCAATGTAATTTTTAAGACCTATCTATGGACACACACGTACAGGTTTGATGAAAAATAGTTTCAGTTCCATTATTGGTGAGCCCATTCCTATTTTTTACGGTTCACTGAATACAACTACCTACCAAGTTTGAACAGTGTTATCCTAATGGTTTCGGAATAAAGTTGCTGTGACATACGAACAGACAGACATGATGTTGATGAATCTATAAGGGTTCTGTATATTCAGCTACGCAACCCTAAAAATTGTTACAGATCACTGTCACGATAGTGTTATTACCCAAACAAACAATCACCTTGTTATTTAATAGATTATACATATCTCTTATGTATAATACCTGTAACAGAATAGATATACATCTATCTGCTCCACTCGCATTAATGTTGATTCCTTGGGACTAACTTTTTTCGGTATAAAAAGAAGCATTTGTTGTTAAAGTTGTAATCTGAGTAATAAACTATCTGTTTGCAAAATTTCATCTGAATTCCTTGAGATAATTTAATCCCCTTTTGGGCGTGATGGAGTTACAAAACATCCAATCATATAAACTTTCGCATTTATAATATAAAGAAGGATAGGATAGTAGAATGGTAGGATAGGATAGGATAAGTTCCTAATTATCCTATGTTATTTGTGAAGAAAGTTAAAGCACTTTGAAATTCTCATAAAATTTTAAGGAACTTCTAAAAAAATTTAACGCTATTTTTGAGATTTAAAAAATTGGCACTCTATGAAAAAGTCTCGTTGGACCTTTCCGTATAGGCGATAATGATAACAAAACGGTGAACAACTAGCACTCGTTAGACTAAATTAAAAAGAGTGACAGGAGCGACACATACGATATCCAGCAAGCAACTATATACCAAAACAATCTGAAATTAGTTGGAAATGTCTGCTAGAAATGTTTTTGACCGACTCGTACTATATCTATACATATTTTAACCAATCAGGCTGAAACTAGTCGGAGTTTGCTGCTTAATCTTACTCTCCGCAGCAAGTTTATTGTTATATTCTTTGGTATGGCGTTAGCACTAAGAGGCAATTTTTGGCGCTAATGAGTAGTTCCATGAATTTGACAAATGTATCATATTGATGAAGAATTCAACCAAAAAAAATTTTAAATAGTTAAGTTATGAAGTAGATTTTTTTTTAATTTGTACTGATTTAGAAGTGGCGCTTGATACCTGGTCTAAGCCCCTAATTTCTTGGAAGCATCTTAGGCTGCTTAAATCTATATAAATTTAAAAATACTACTATCTTCTATCAACTTACTATCTCTTCTATCAACGCATAGCCAAAACTACTGTACCTAGACACGTAAACTTGAAATTGATACAGGGTTTTCTTTCACTATTTAAGTGGGCACTAAGAAAGGATTTTTAGAAATTTAAACCAGCCCTCGTTGCATGGCTCCCGCGACGCCGTTTACATCGCGCGATAAACTATCTATTTCTCGCTCTTCAGTATTGCGAAAAACAAGATGGCGATAGTCGATAAACGTTGTCGCGCGTGCCATGCTACGGGGGCAGGTGATATAAGGGGTGATTTTATGTGGACGACGTCACGAGAAAATTGCTTCCCGACAACGCAGCTTTATGTGTCCCGCTTGTTTTACTCCACCAAGGTCGCAAATGTTGTGGAGTACGTGTGCAAGAAGATCAACGTCACGTTGAGGGTCGATAAGCTGGAGTCGCACCGTGTAGTGAACTTTGCATCGTTTGTGGTGCGAGTACCTACAGAGCGCTGGGCGACCCTCGCGAATGCTGACTTCTGGCCGAAAGGTGTTGTGTTCCGGCGATTCCGAGGAAGGCTATGCGACACCCCGTCAAAGAACACACCGATGCCTTAGTGTGTTAATATGTTTTATTTTCTTAAGTACTATGGGCCTGCGTTGCCCGATACAAATAAATAAATTTTAAAAAAAAATTACTTTGCCGCAGGCCTCCTTCTAGAGCCCTCTTTTTTTACGGTGACGGGCAGACTCATAAGTCTTCATTACCGGCGACGAAGTTGCTGGCTCCGCAAAACTGGCTGAGAGGATTTCAAGATGATCCTTAATGGCGACCACGTGCAGCCGATCAACCCTCTTATGTCGCGATTTCCCTTTTTTGCTTTATTTTTTAATAGATACGGCGAGGATGTTGATGGCCCGGTAATTAGTTTCAACTTACATGGTAACTAGACCCGTACGTGGTATTCAGTTGTATTATTGACCACAAGTGTAAGATGATCAAAAATTTGGCATGTTTTGATTGTATTTAGGGGATCCATGAGTCCATTGCTGCCCATTTGAAATAAAATGATTTTAAAGAAAACGAGTTTATTTAAAATTTTACTGTATCAGAGCCTCAGATACCGCTTCAAAGTATTTTGTAAAAAAACTGTTTAAACTCTCTTTTTATTTTACGGTGACGGACAGACTCATAAGTCTTCATTACCGGCGACGAAGTTGCTGGCTCCGCAAAACTGGCTGAGAGGATTTCAAGATGATCCTTAATGGCGACCACGCGCAACCGATCAACCCTCTATTGCTGCGATTTCCCTTTATTTTACTTTATTTTTTAATAGATATGGTGACAATGTCCATATCTCGTAATTTGAACTTAAATATTAAGTAGGTAGTTAAATGTTAGTAGGTCATGGTGCCCATAACACAAGTCTCGAACTTACTTTGGGGCTAACTCAATCTCTGCGAGTTGTCCGTATATATTTATTTATTTATGGTATTTAGTTGAATTAGTGACCACAATTAGTATAAGACGATTAAAAAGTTGGCCTGTTTATTTATTTTTTTTATTACGGTGAATCTTGAAATAAGTTGTCATTATGACCAAATATTCCTATGGGCCCAATGCTGTGGCCATTAAAACATTTCGACAATCCCTTGAAGGTTGGCAGTCGGTTGAACAATTTTGTTGTTTTTCGATCAGGTCACTTGTCCGTCTTAAGAATTCTCAATCTGACGAATCTGTCGGTCACGTGGCCTGTCGCGAGTTTAACATTTTTTCCCATCACAAAATGTGCACAGCGCCGCTAAATAAGTGTTCATTTCAAGAAATAAGAAAAATATTAATAATCTACTTTATTAATTGGGTGTGACCTCACTCTAGGTAGCTCTGAAGCACTGTAGAACAATGTTAATACAACTTCGCTATTTCTGAAATCTTGGTAATCATGATTGATGAAGTTTATTTTAGGCAGAGCCTGTAGTAAGACACTGCCTTAAATAAACATCTGAATGAAGTTTGATCGCCTTATTCAACAATCGAAAAAAAAAAATATTTTGTAAAGGGACATTTTTTGGTGATTTACGTACAAGTGATGATGTGATTTAGTACATGTAATTGCGTGAAGTGTGAAATAAAGTTACTAAGGACAAATCACTCAGACTGAGCTAGTCCCACACAAAATTGTGAACTTATATCGTAGGATATTAACTCATATATACCGTAGGTCATAGAAGTATGATTCAGAGAGACGAAAATGTTTTTTTTTTTTTAATCTATGCCGTAGGTATATTAAATATTTCGTTTCTGGTAATGGATACGTAACAAAAGTTTAGTGGGCAATTGAATAATAATTATAAATGAATAAAGATTTTTTTACTTTTAAAATGCTACTATTGGTACTTAGCTTCTTTAGGGTGGACAGGACCTGTCCAACCTAAAGAAGCTTTAATATCACTTAATTTATTTTTAAATAGAAATTCGTCACATTTGACACAAATATTATTTAATCACTATTACATCATCAGTCGTCTGCCGTATTTTTTGTATTTCAGCCGTCACCTTACATCCAAACTTCTGTTGGAGGTGTCAAATTAAACTTCGATGTGACGACTCTTTTTTTCAGGCAAACATTAAATTTGAATTATTTTATTTACGAAAAAATGTTTACTGATAAGCTAACAACAGTTTGATGTATATTTCCATCGTAGGATAATTGCCTATTTTTTTTTAATAATTGTTTTGCGGCCCTGGATACGAGTCCTTTAGGGCCTTTCTTCATTTATTTCCCCAGTTGGCGAGTTATTCTTGTTTAACGACGAAATGATATGGTATTTATTTTCATTGAGTTGTGACAACTGTGTCCAAAATTCTGTAATTTTTTGGAAACGAATCTATCAAAGGTATTTTTAGCAATATTATTTGTCATATTATCAAACGTATCAGTCCTATCAAATCGCAGTAAAAACAAAAAAAATATATATATATGTAATACAAATTCAATTTAAAACTTCGTCATTATCTAGACACAGACTAATTAACGGGATTAAAAACAGCGTAAGTACCACAGAGGAGGGAAGTTAGTGAATAATCCATCAGACAACAGCGCTCATTAAAAGTGACGAATCATTAAGGGGCGACAACGAGATTACGTTACCATTATAATTACCGAGTTTTGTCTACCACAGTGATGAAGCTCCCTGAAATCCATAAATCATATTTTAACTTACTTTGACAGAGACACGAAATTCTAAAATCGTACTATTATTATTATTTTCCTAACTTCCTAACTAATTCATCATCATCATCATCAGGTCTTTCTTGTCTCCACTGCAGGAGCACGACCCTCTCTGTACAACCAGAGCCATATACTAGCTTGAGTAGTCAGAGGATTTGGCCTACACTCTCCACGCTGGCCAGACGGGTTGGAGAGGTATCTTTGATGTTAATAAGCTTTGATTAGCTTGTGTTTCCTTAGTCGCCTTTTACGACATCCACGGGATGACTTGGAGTGGTCCTAATGTTTTCTTATGTTTTCGCGATTGTTACACATTTAAATAAAATTATTTTAATACGGTTTTTATCGCGTTTATTACATTATTTATACACCTAACGTTTCGAGCACTTTACAGTGTTCGTGGTCGCAGGTAGACTAAGTCGACATTTGTCTAGTATTTATTTTATAAGAACTGCAAAATCTACCGCGTAAAATATTTATTGATAACGTTTCGGATGTACGCAGTATTGGCTTACGGTGTCTGAAGGTCTTGCAGTCTTCTGCTTAGCTTGAGATTTGATAAAATTGATGACTGGATCCCAAGCTGGTGGTAACTGCCAACCATCCTCTCTATTGAAATTAGGATGTTTTTTAATTTCAATAGCCTCACGAAGCATTCTTGGAATGTATCTGTTGTCTTTTGCAAGGACTTGAGGATTATTTATTTTTATATTAATATCCCGTTACAAGATGCTGGAGTTTATAAAATTGACTGTGAGTGTGGTTTATCATACATTGGGCAAACAAAGAGAAGCATCGGTACCCGTATAAAAGAACATATTGCTGACATGAAGCATAGGCGCTCAACGAAGTCTGCAGTCTGTGAACATGCCTTAGACAAACCCAACCATTATATGCGTTTTGATAATCCTCAAGTCCTTGGAAAGGAAAACAGATACATTCCAAGAATGCTTCGTAAGGCTATTGAAATTAAAAAACATCCTAATTTCAATAGAGAAGATGGTTGGCAGTTACCACCAGCTTGGGATCCAGTCATCAATTTAATCAAATCTCAAGCTAAGCAGAAGACTGCAAAACCTTCAGACACCGTGAGCCAATACTGCGTACATCCGGAACGTTATCAATAAATATTTTAGGCGGTAGATTTTGCAGTTCTTATAAAATACTAGACAAATGTCAACTTAGTCTACCTGCGACCACGAACACTGTAAAGTGCTCGAAACGTTAGGTGTATAAATAATGTAATTAACGCGATAAAAACCGTATTAAAATAATTTTATTTAAATTGGAGTGGTCCTATTCTACTCTGCCGAGAACCACAGGGCTAACTATCCTAATCCTAACTAATATTATAAATGCGAAAGTGAGTTTGTTTGTTTATGTTTATTTGTTTGTTTTTGATTGTTTGTTACGCTTTCACGCCCAATCTACTGAACCGATCATCATGAAATTTTGCATACACATAGGTTACGGTTCTGAGAAGGACATAGGCTATTAATGACGCGGGTGAAGCCGCGAGTAACAGCTAGAGATTACGTTACCGTTATAATTACCGGGTTTAGTCTGCCGCTGTGTGATGCTATTATACCCATATTCGACAGAGACACAAAAATCTAAAAATCGTATTCTTATCCTAACTAATATTATAAATTGTGAAAGTGTATGGAAGTGAGGATGTGAAGACGTTTATGACTCCATTATGCAAAATTACATGATATATTTTGAATGTTATAACTAATATTAGGGGTTTTTGGTGGGAAGTCAAGGGGTTCAGTTGTCGTTTGCCTTATACAATTTTGCAAATTGATTTAAGTGGACTTTATAATATGAAATTGGTGTAGTTTGATGTTATAAATGCTCGTGCTCGAGAACAATTTGTGAAATAGTTAAAGTAGACTGTTAAATGGACTCGTATAGATTTGTCGCCAATAGCGAGGCTGCCAAAGACCGTACAACACCGATACTTAGTATCTCATTATACTGGACATTGGCAGAATCACTGAAATCTCGGTGGAAGCCATAATTAAAAAGAAGAAAGAAAGAAAAGAACTATTATTAAGAAATAGTACATTATAGTACAGTAAACTCTGCCGTGGTTCCTGGCAGTCTTCCTGTAGATATCGTAAAAGATGACTTAGAAAACACAAGTTAAGCAAAGCTTATAAACATCAAAGAGATCTCCTACCCGGCTGACCAGCGTGGAGAGTGTAGGCCAAATCTTCTAACTGCTTTGGCTAATATAGGGCTCTGGTAGTGCAAAGAGGGTCGTGCTCCTGCAGTGGAGACTAAAAAAGACCTGATTATGATGATGATGAGAGTAAGCTGGATATATAGCATGAGCCGTGTGGTTCCCGCCAGAGTAGAATAGGACCACTCCAAGTCATCCCGTGGATGTCGTAAAAGGCGACTAAGGAAACACAAGCTAAACAAAGCTTATTAACATCAAAGAGACCTCTCCAACCCGTCTGGCCAGCGTGGAGAGTGTAGGCCAAATCCTCTGACTACTCAGGCTAGTATATGGGTCTGGTAATACAGAGAGGGTCGTGCTCCTACAGTGGAGACTAGAAAGACCTGATGATGATAGCATGAGGCGAAGCTGAGTTCATATAATAATAAACCGACGATTTTAATATCCAGCTAACAGAGTACGAGCATCATTCGAAGTTTTTAATACATATTCAAAAGGTTATGTTTTCGATTACCACATTGAATAGTTTTTACCCTTTCGTTACGGAAACCTACAAATGGACCTCCCATGCAGACCAAGTAACTTGTCAAATTTCTACGGGTTTCCTAATGTTCTATATGAAATTCCGAGGATAATATATTATACTCTCTAGACTCCGTCATGCCTTTATTTCACCCTGTATAGATCGTTCAGTATTGGAAGCGCATTTCTCATTATCATAAACGGAGGATGGAAAAAGGCCGGAAAAGGCAGCCGCGTAGCTACCGAAGGGCTGGGCGGGGCAGTGCTCCGAGGCTCCCAAGCTCGGGGGGCCCAAAACCTGATTACGAAACCTTTTATCGAACAAGCGAAATGTTCTACTACCTTCGGAAAAATAGTTTGCAACACAACTTCAATAATGGCAACACAAATAAATAATGAGAAATTACCGACAAGTTTTAATCCATTCGCTTGTGGGGAGTTCTCTTGTATTATTTCTATTCTTTCTCCAAAATGCTGAAAGGAAGAAGCAAACTCAAAACTCATTTTAATAAAAAATACTAGTATCGTGAAATTAAGCCTGGGAAAAGATTATTTAATACGTTTATATATATGCGTTTTGCTTTATAAATAAACCTTTGTATACGATTTAATTCCTTTTATGAACTGATAAATAACGTTTTAAAACTCATATTATATTTTATGATTCAATTAATAGAATAATAATAATTAAAACTACTTAAAATTAATTAAAATATTTACAAATTATATAGTCCCTGCAAACCATCACCTCGCGGTAACGTGCCCAAAAGGCTGTCAGCATTGCCACGTTGGATGGCAATGCTTATCCTTTGTGCCAAGTAATTGCCAGCCCTTTGGTCACGTGATACCTCGATAAGCCTCTTTGACAAAAAGATTATTATTAATATTTATTGATTTATACTTAAAAAAAAGGCTATTTATTAACGTATGTGCTTAGGTGTATTTCATTTATTCAGTATGTATACACATAAATATGGCGTTACGTTTATTTATAAATACTTTATTTTATACCAATATTAATTATTTATACTTTATTACCATTTTTAAAGAAACATATACAAATAAACATATTATGCATCAGTAATAATAATCCAGTATACATTCTAACTAATCCTAACCTCCAAGAGAAATTGATGTGACCTACAGTATACGAAAAAGAGCCGATAATACCTATTCATGATTACCTAAATATATATAAAAGGCAATTCTGACACACCGACTTATATTTTAACGTACAGTACCTAGAAACTTGAAATTTGGTATGTGTTCCTTTTATGGTAATTCAATCCCAAAGAGGTTAAAATAGGGGGTGAAGTTTTAGACAATTGCTGGTTTATGATAAACAAGCTGTTACCCGCGGCTTAACCCGCGTAATATATAGCCTATGTCCATCTCGCTACCTTAACCTATGTGTATGTAAAATTTCATGATGACGGCGTGAAAGCGAACAAACAAACAATCAAACTCACCTTCGCATCTATAATATTAGTTGGAATTGGGATTTGAACAGCATTTTAAAAATATGTAGCATTTTCTAAATGTGAACAAATATTTAGAAAACTTGAAAAGTTTATGTATGCCCAAGAATTTCATAGCCCCTGGGTCGTTGGTCACCTAGTTACGCCACTGAACAGGCATAGCCTGGAGGAGCGGCGATATTGCTGTTTGTCGACAAACACACCGACCCCCTCCCCCGCTTACCGGAGTTAAGTCAATATTGGAATCATTTCTAACTTTGATTAATTTGCAGATTTATTGTTTGCAGTGATGTCGTCGCTTTCGGATTAATGTATTCGTTTTTTAACCCCCGACGCAATAAGAGCGGCTTTATAAGTTTGACCGCTCTTTGTGTCCGTCTGTAACAACCTAGCTCTTTAGCTCTAAAACTAGTGAACTGATTTCGACGCTTTCCTTTGAAAGATTTCAATTTAAATTATTATTGATCATCTAATTTTTCATTTGAAAGCAGGTTTCTTGACAATGGTTTTTCAAAATCGGTCCAGCGTTAACAAGATTGAGAGATTTACGTGTGGCGGGTAGCCTAAAATTTTTACTTTTGTATAATTTGTTTTTAGTATTCCGTACTACAAAAGTTAAATATTGGAAACACAATTTTTTTTTGTTAAATATTGGAAACACAATCAAAACTTTTTTTTATTTTATAATAAGAACAAAAATATATTTAAGATCCTCATAATGAGCCTTTTCATTTGATATGTGTATGACACAAAGTAAGGATATCTACTTTTTTATTACTTAATTTTTCCCCCTAAAATGACCCTCTTTTTGATAAAAAATATTTATTTACTATGCACGTACAACCCAAATAATGATTTATGCCAAAGGACAATACGCAACTACGGAACCCTATACTGCTCGTGGCCTGACACGCACTTGGCCGGTTTTTTTTTCTTTCGATTCTGTATTGCATTAGGGATTCTGATTCCGAGATTTTAATATAGTTCATAGGTTCAAAATCATCCTGTATATAAAGATGTTTATACCTATATAATGCCTTTGAATGAATGACTGAATACCTATAATAGATTTAATAAATACATATGATGTGACTTAAAAGCTTTCCCATAAACTTTTAATTATCGCCACTAAACGCCCTCAGATCAGAGACTCACAAAATAATTGAGTTGTGTTGTAGCGAGTCCGCGTTGAAAGCCCGTCAACCCTAATTTGCATACAAACATGTTGAAACATAAACGACTAGGATGCGAGCCGCGGCTATTACCGGGGGCCCGGCGGCGTATTGCCACTCGCTATACCCGTGGTCAGAATTAATAATAGTAATCCGTGTGTTTCCCGGCAGAGTAGAATAGGACAAGGACAATCGCGCTGAGCGTACCGGATCGGTATGTGTGGCGGCTACGGCGGCCTCTTCTGTTTGCGATCCCGCAAGCACGGACCAACTTGTTAGGCCAAGCGGCAATCTCCAGAGCAGTAAGAGCACTAAATGGGGTTACTAACAATATAGATATTTTCAGCTGTACCTTGAATGAGTTCACAAAAGCAATGATGTTTGAACTGTGTTACAATGTAAGGAATAGATGATATGTTACATTACAATGTAGAATATTGAAAGAATAGGGATTTATAATTAATTTGTAATTTTGCAATGTTGTCATTTAAGATTTTCTATATTTCAATGTTAAGGTTGTCATGTTATAATTAATTACTCTATTGAATTGGGTGAAACTGTAAGAATAGAGTAAGATATTGAATAAATAAATAAAAAGTTTTTGCGTGGATGTCGTAGAAGGCGGCTTAGGAAACACAAACTAAACAAAGCTTATAAATATCAAAAAACCTCTCCAACTTGTCAGGCCAGCGTGGGGAGTGTAGGCCATATCCTCTTTCTGCTCTGGTTAATATATGGCTCTGGTAGTACAGAGAGGGTCGTGCTCCTGCAGTGGAAACTAAGTGGATGATGTAGCGAGGCCGCGTTGAAAGCCCATCAACCCTAATTTGCATACAAACATGTTGAAACATAAACGACTAGGATGCGAGTCACGGCTATTACCCGGGCCCGGCGGCGTATTGCCACTCACTATACCCGTGGACAGAATTCATAGTAGTACTTACTAAGCTTTGACTAACAGCATATTACATGACTTTCGAATCGAATTCGAACCTTAAAGGGGTGACTCAGACCGTCTATATTAACAACTTGTCCTATGGGACCAATGCTAGGAACTCAAAATATTTCGACATTTTCGTACAAAACTGTTAAGCCGTCCAGTCTTCTTTAGGCCAGTCAATATTGACACAAAAAGTGCAAAATTACAAATGCGCATGTATTGGCGATTTTATTATACAGGCTGATTTTGAACCTATGAACTATATTGGAATCTCGGGATCAAAATCCTTAATAGAATACAGAATTGTAAGAAAAGTAAGGAATAGAACGTAAACATTTTTAGACCGCCCATGCAAAGTTTCCGATCAGATGGGCGAATTTCTATGGGAAGTCTGATTTAATTTTTGGATTTTCACCCTTTTTCCTTTCGATTCTGTATTCCATTAGGCTTTCTGATTCCAAGATTTTAATATAGTTCATAAGTTCAAAATCATCCTGTATATTGTAGAGACCACTAAGAATGGCACCAAAGTTTGCAACTTTCTTAACCCTGTACTACTCTTGGGGGGTGACGGCGACGAAAGTATCGGACTTTTTCTAGCTTTTACAAAAAAACTCAGCTATCTTTGTGGTATACTTTTATAAATTCACTAAATTATCTGCCGTTTAAGTATAATTTAAACTCTCAGTGACTTATATTTATTGAGTCATAGCTTGTCAAACCAAGTCAACATTTCCCCAAATTTGGCACAATTTGGGGTAGTTTTGCTCCAGGCCCGTATCGAAGCAACTAAAGATCTAACAGCAAACTTGTAGTAAAATAAAAGATAGAAGACTATTGTATCATGAGTATTCAAAAGTCCCCACTCCTGCCCTTTGATGCCCTTTTTCTTTATGATCTTTGACTGAACATAGAAACAAGTATAGTTTGGTAATACGCATCTCAGCGCGCGTGAATGCTTTATGCGCTGTGGTGACGCCCGGCTCCCCTGGGCCCGGGGCGCCGGACAAAACGATACTCTTCATTGTCAAGTAAGATTCTAATTTAAATCACGCACTAATACGAGTTCGGTTCCCGGCTCAGTAGAATAGGACCACACCAAGATTTCCCGTGGATGACATAAAAGGCGACTGAAGAGTCGCCTGGAAGCGCATGTCTCCATACAAACGGAAAAAGGAAATTGTGGCAATATTTGATAAGTTTAGGGCAAAATTAAGCATCCAATCAATTAATCTCAATATAATCTACGTACGTTCCTATACAGTTTGGTTAAATTATCAAATGTTTGAGAATTATAAACCTCTCAAGATTTCCATACAAATTTAAAAAGGCTTGTAATTCTCAAACCATTGGTATTTTAACCATGCTGTATAGGAACGTACGTAGATTATAGTGAGATTAATTGATTAAATTCTTAATTTTACTCCAAAATTATCAAATATTGCCACAATTTCCTTTTTCCGTTTGTATGGAGACATGCGCTTCCAGGCGACTCTTAAGTAACACAAGCTAAAGAAAGCTTATAAAAATCAAAGCCAGCATGGTTTTTGTTTGTTTTTCGTGTGTGTAAGTGGCCAACACTGGTGTCAGATTTTTCAAGCTGCCTATAAGCTTCTGACATAGCTTAACGACTGCCATTAACGATGACAGCCGGGACCAACGGCTTAACGTGCATTCCGAAGCACGGAGGAGCTCGAGATATTTTTATACCACTTGTAACAGAACAACATTAAATAATTAGGGGCCTTATGCTAAAGGTTTCATTGAACTTACACATTCATCGTCACCATGCAAGAGACGTGTTTTTTTTTTGTCAAGTGTTGGTACCCTTAGTATATGCGAATCCGACTCTCAGTTCGCCAGTTTTATTATTTAAACAAAGACTCCATTTACAGCTAATCTCTAAAAAACAATAAATTTTCAAAAACAAACTGTAACTCGAAGCAACTCACTTAAGACTTCCCAAATGGTAACTAGAAGAGCACAAAGAAAAAACGGAATTTCTTTTAAGCATTTAAATAAATTCGTCGCGAAGAGGGGCTCCCGTTACAAAGGCGGCAGCTAATATAAATTCGCAGTTAAAACGTGCAATTTCGAAGCAGAGTCCAACGGATATAAACCCTATTTCAAATTCAGTTCCGCTCAGCAAATATGGTGGGGTTACTGCGAATATTTCAATTTTCATGCTTCTCAATTAACGCAATGATTTGAATGGGGCGATAAATATGCTGATAAAATACTTATTAGACAAGACTTGTCCTAACTAATATCATAAATGCGAAAGTCAGTTTGTTTGTTTGTTACGCTTTCACGCCCTATCTACTGAACCGATCGTCATGAAATTTCATGATGATCGGTTCAGTTGATAGGGCATAATTATGCATCCACAAATGTAAGGGTACTGAAAAGGACATAGGCTATATAAAAGGTAAGGGCAGCTAGTTTAAAATAAAGATCGAGAAAGAAATTCAAGGAACTGATAAAAGTATGATACTATATTTTTGTACGTACTTTTATGAATTCATAATGCCACTTTTTTTTTTATGTCAGAGGACGGCAAACGAGCAAGCGGGTCACCTGATGGTAAGTAATCACCGCTGCCCATGGACTAATGTAACACCAGGGGTATGACAAGAGCGTTGCCGGCCTTTTGTTTTCCCTCCCTAGAGGGGAGGGGGGATGGGCCTCCGGCTCTCTCACTCTCACCGAACGAAGCATAGAAGCTGTAAAACTACTACTCAAACGTCGATTTTCTGTGAGAGTGTGGTACTACCCCGGACGAGCCGGCCCATTCATGCTACCAGCTGAAAACTCTGATATATTGTCGAACCCTGCCTGCGTGGATTTTTTCTCCCATAGATACATACATACTATCACCTCTTTTTTCCTTGCGGGGTAGACAGAGCCCAGGTCTATAAAGCCCAAAGGCCACGTTTAGCATGTTGGTAGGCTTGTAAGTGGAGAAGGGAATCAAAATAGTGCTGGGTAGCTAGCCGCATCGCCGATTTGCATGATTCCTCACGCCCAATCCCTCGATCGGCTTTTACTGTCTGCGTGTGGGAAGAAAAGCATCTGGTAGGTATATTCTATGCTTTTCTCCCAAACCAGCATGAAGAGCACGGTACCTCACTTATAAATACGTACCTATCATCGTTCTTTAAAAATCAGACCTTTTAAAATGGTCTTCCAACTGATGTAAACTAAAAATAATGTTATAAAAGTGGAACGAGGGGATACCGTACAACAAGTAGCCCGGGAACCTCGCGACGGAAATAATAAAAGACTCAAGGACCCCTTATTTAGGGGCTGACTACGGAGACCGATATTGAAAGTTTATTGTAGAAACTAACAAATTAATATTTTTAACTTCTCGCCGACTATGTATGTGGCTTCTTTTCAACCGACTACATAAAGTAGGTTATCAAATCGAACCGTATGTATGTTATATTGTCATAATTACACAGTTTATATATGTTAGTCTATACCATCTTTATATCTTTATCCAAGCATTTCTCAAAAACTATAAGTAGGTTGCAAGTAATTCTATTTTAGTTCTAAAACCGCTATCTATCTATCAATCGATACGCTCAGAGCGTATAGACTGCATTTTTTTTCTATTTTTGACCTATAGTTCAACGTAGGGAACAGTGCAAGTTTCATTGAAATCTGTTCAATAGAATTGAGATACAGATACTTTCACTACTACTTTCAATCATCAGAATAAAATAAGAGTCTTTATTTTAAATACTACTTAAAATCAGAAATAGACAAAATTCTAATCGGTAATTTTTTTAAATGTTTGTCGTTTACTTACCTAGTATCTCGTATCTTTTATTGTTGAAAAATCTTCCCATTGACCCGCCTCGGGGCAATATACCCTGTATGTATAGTTACGCATGTCAAATATAAAGGAGATACATGAGTTCAGTGCTGCCCCCATTTAAAATTTAATTACGGAGAAATCATTTGAAATTTTCTTTTCTTTATTGCTGTGTGGTTCCCGGCATAGTAGAATAGGACCACTCCAAGTCATCCCGTGGATGTCGTAAAAGGCGACTAAGGAAACACAAGCTAAACAAAGCTTATTAACATCAAAAAGACCTCTCCAACCCGTCTGGCCAGCGTAGAGAGTGTAGGCCAAATCCTCTGACTACTCAGGCTAGTATATGGCTCTGGTAGTACAGAGGGGGTCGTGCTCCTGCAGTGGAGACTAGAAAGACCTGATGATGATATTGTTCTGCGAAGCCCTGTATAATATAACCCTTCCAACTACTTTATGAACTACTGTTTACAGTTGAAAGTGTGAAGGTGATGTTTTACTAAGCCTTTTCGCCACAAGTTGTGAACTAAAACTAGGATAAAATTTATAAATTTTATGCCAATTTTTTTGTTTTAAATTTAAAGAAGATACTTATATTTTATGAATAATACTTTCATTTGCTGATAATATGGCAGATACAAAGTTGTGACGATACCAGAGTAACATCCATTGCAACTGTAAAAAAGAATCGTACAATTTAGAGGTTGCTAACCAATCTGTACAGAAAAGCTTCAAAAGTGGAGTCAGAACTTTTCACGCAATATCACTATCACTACATATTATAAAACAAAGTCCTCCGCCGCGTCTGTCTGTCTGTCTGTCTGTTCGCGATAAACTCAAAAACTACTCCACGGATTTTTATACGGTTTTCACCAATAGATAGAGTGATTCACGAGGAAGGTTTTAAGGTATAAAACATGCCCGGGCGCAGCCGGGTAGGGCTGCTAGTTAAAGATAAAGATAGGATAAATAGAACTTTATTTAGGAGAAAAACAAAAAGTTAATAATAAATTAACCTTGCTCTTCCATGCTGGTGTGGAAGAAAAGGAAAACATAGAATATACCAGCTGCTTTTCTTCCGACGCAGACCGTAAAAGCTGGTCAAGGGATTGGGCTAAGGAATCACGTTATAAGGCGATGCGGCTAGCAACCCATCACTATTTTGATTCCGCTTTCTATCTTAACGCCCACTAACACGCTAAACGTGGTCTTTGGGTTTTATGTCCTTGGGCTCTGTCTGCCCCGCAAAGGATAAAGACATGATGATATGTATGTATTAACCTTAACTAAAACACAAATAAAAAATAATGTCCCAAACAGGTCCCAACTCATTATAAGCTGGTTAAAAAACTGAAACTACCAACAATTAGTATGAAAAGTTCTGATTCTACTTTTTTTTTAAATAATAAATATATACGGACAAATCACACAGATTGAGCTAGCCCCAAAGTAAGTTCGAGACTTATGTGGATACTAACTCAAAGATACTATATTTTATAATAGATATTTATATACAAGGTGACTGGTAAGAGCTATATATAGCGAAAAGTGGTATGTAAGGTATCATATGGACATGCTAGATAAAATAACATCTTGTAAAAAAAGCGTCACAATACCGAGTTAATTAACATTTCATAATTAGACAAAAATCTTAAGGTACCAACCCTACATCAGCTGTTGTCATTCATCATTACGAAAATCTACAATTTTTACTATCATTTGACCAATGACCTAGAATACCAGGGGCTAAGAAATTACAATTACAAAGACTAAACAACGACCATAACGAATAATCATTGCGTAAGATCCTTGTGTCTCCGAGAGATAGATTTTTAATTTAAGTGGTAGTTCAATCACTAAAATTTAAAATCTGTCAATTAGTGATTATCACTAAATGAAATAATTTACTTACGTAAACCATAATCAGCAAACAGCATCGTAATTTTTAAAAATAATTTAACGGCGAATCAAACAAATGGATTTAATTATGCGTGGATTTCTGACAAACTTGCTAGTTGGTTTTGATTTTTATTACATATCAATAACAATAATAATAAAAAAATCCTCATAATGTCACTGGTATTACGGGTAAAGTTAAATCTTCTTACAGAGTAGAAGCCCATCATTAAAAGTAAAAACAGCTGATATCAAATCGTAGGTATGTAAACTCTTGACATAAATTAATGCTTGAATTAACAATAAACAATTAAATTCTATCGACTTAAAATTAAATTTCAAAAGACAAAAAAACATTCATGTAATTTCGAAAGTAGAAACAATTTACCGAGATGCAATGCATTATCTCTTCTGCGAATATTATTCATCTTCATGCACGTAATTTTCTGTCTCGCTCTCTCATTATTCGCTTTATTTTATGATATTTTAGGCTTGGTTCCGTATAAAATTTTTTAAATACCGTTTTTTGCTATCAGATAAATAAGTTTTCTTTAACTGTTACTGGAACGATGAACTAAATGTTAACTTAGCTTTGTAAAACATTATTCGTACATGAATTGAATTAATTAAAATCCTTGAAGTGGCAGTGGGCGAGGCACTAACGCGCAAGACTGACAGCCATTGGGGTAATAAAGTTCTCTCATAACGACCACGTACCGCCAAGCGCAATGTTGGAATCCCACTGACCAGAAAAAGCAGTTATCACGAATTATTATTTTTAGTTTTTCGCTCTTCACATAAAAACATTTTTTTTAATAGGATTTGTTTTGCACTAAAGAGAATACCGATTCATAAATAACAACAGATACCTCAGATACAAAAAAATGCGTAAAGAAGTTGTAAGATTTTTCACATCTTCAAAAGATTTTTGATATCGCAGCTGCTGTCCAAAAACTTCGTTAAACACGACGGTCAGTTAGACTGGAAGTCTTTTGTCTAATTAAATAAATTACTTTATCCACGTCAAACGCACTTGTGGCGGTTTAGAAACTCTGACACCAGGGTATGTGGGGTCGTAAGACCTTACCTAACTTACCTACACGAAATGAAGAAAAAATACTTTAAAAAAGGTTTTTCCTTATTGCATTGCGGAACCATAATTAAGTAGGTACTAGGCATACAGGATAGATGAAAGAGGTCACTTTGATGTCGCCGCTTGCGCTTGTATCGGAACTCGGAAGGAAGTCAGTCGATCGGTAACATTCTTAGCGAAAAGAGTGATTATCTCACGCGTTCGTGTCATCATTACTATCGACTTTTTCGAACATGAACTACTCAAATTCGGAGTATTATGATATGGTTATGTGTGTGGGGTCATGCGACGGCAACCTGGCGGCTGCTCGTCGTTTGTATGAGGATCGCTACGTGTTGGGTAGGCCCGACGCCCGTCAGCTTCCTTCCTACGCGTGCTTCAGGAACCTCGTGAACCGGCTGCACACCACCGGCAGGCTACAACCGAGCCCTGGCGAGGGCCCACCGCGCGGGCGAAGTGACTTGGAAGACCAGATCCTGGACCATTTTTCGGCGGACCCCACGACCAGCACACGTCGCTGTGGAGCAGTATTAGGAGTGTCACAGTGGAAAGTGTGGAAGACACTGAACACTGATGGGCAACACCCTTACCACTACCGGAAGACCCAGGAGCTCCTGACTCGGGATTTTGCCTCGCGTGTTCAGTTCTGCACGTGGTACGATCACGAAGTCACGAGGGACCCGACGGTGGCCATGAACATTCTGTGGACAGACGAGGCGTCTTTCACAAGAAGGGGCCTCTTTAACTGCCACAACGAGCACGTCTGGGCGCACGAGAACCCGAAGGCTTCCCGCGTGGCAAGTTTCCAGCATAGGTGGCGGATTAATGTGTGGGCAGGCATTATTGGAGACAGGCTCATTGGTCCAATTTTTTTGCCGGAATCCCTTAATGCCGAAAATTATTTATTATTTTTAAGAACTGAGCTGGAAGAGATGTTGGAAGATCTTCCAGTAGCAGCCTACAGGAGAATGATTTTCCAACATGACGGCGCTCCCGCTCACTTCGCCCGCGAGTGCCGAGCGTACCTGGACCGGCGGTTCGACGTGTGGATAGGTCGGAGCGGTCCCGTGGCGTGGCCGCCACGATCACCTGATTTAACCCCACTCGATTTCTTCTTGTGGGGTTACATAAAAACAAAAGTGTATGCCGTGGAATGTGAGAGCCCGGAAGAAATGCGTGGGCTGATACTTGCGGCGTTTCAATCTGTCCCGGCGGATATGCTTTTGAACGTCGTAAGCTCAATCCAAAAGAGGACGCAATTGTGCAGAGATCGTGGTGGAGGACACTTTGAGCCGGAAATTACCTGAATTGTGTACCTAAATCTAAGTGGTGATACATGTCGTGCTCGTGTATGATTCTTAAATTTTCATTTAATCCAGTTTAAAACTCGAGTTCAGTGTTTTTTTTTGAACGCAACAGATTTACAACCTTCGATAGAAGTACATAAGTGTCAAATTTGTGAAACAATGTTGTTGCTAAGTTCCGCAAAGCGTATGCCGCAAAGGAAAGGCGGCTTCTTTGAAAGAGCGGCGCGGCGGCCGGCGCGGTGTCAACAAAGAGGTAGGTGTCTGAATTGTACTAGGCTGGCAGAACATAGCAAGAGTTCGAAATGATCTCAGCTGTGTTTGTGTTTAGAAATAAATTGCTATTATTAGGATGTGTCTACAAAAGTACTAGGAACATATGACATACAAGGGCTTTGCCGCAAGTAACGAAATTTATCAATGAGTCTTTCTTTTCTTTCTAATATTATGCATAATTAGGGGTGTGACCAAAACAAAAAAAATATGTTTTTCTACTTTTGTATGGAAAATATCTTAACAAGATTTTCGTTTCTTTTCACCGCCATATGATTTTCATAACCCTCGGGGTATGGCCTTGTCACGGCTTTATATAGCTTTTACAAGTCGCCTTGTAGATAAACATCCAAGACCCAGGTCAATCTGAAAAAGATCATTTTCCATCTTGACCTGACCGGGAATCGAACCCGGGACCATCCATGTCGCAGGCAGGCGTGTTGACCGCTGCGCCACGGAGCTCGTCAAAGCACTTTTGAAGCTAGAATGTACGGACATGTTGTACATTAATCGTCCTAAATCTGTATAAAGGGTGTGCAGAAAAGTACCCGTTTATTACTAATCCCGGCTCTCGAGCGGCAAGTGATGCAATGTTCCCGGCGCAATATCTTCTCCCCTCGGAGTCCTTCGCAAACAACACTTAAAGGCCCGTTATCCCTACTTTATATTGATCCCTTAATTGAGACTTAGCTATACTAAATATACCTACCCACATTATTCATAATGAGTTTTTAGCCGACTCTATGTAGGTTTTGTTTTTTGCGTATATCTATACAGGGATATTGGAAAATTGAAAAAGGCCAGCTCGGCGATTTGTTAAAAAATAAGGAAAAAAATCCCAGCATTGCAGAAAATGGTTCATATTGATGGGCAGAGTCACTACTTTATGGGAGAGTTGAGTGAAAGTAAAGTAAAAATTTTCACGCTGTACCCTATCACTTATTAAATACAAAAACGTAAAAAAAGAAAAACCAAAATCAAAAATTTTGTACTTTCTATGGAAATTTCAAGAGCTATCACTAAATTTAAATGGGAGGCTCACGTTCAGTTTTTGTGTCGGGTACAGTACGATACGGGTTTCATGTTTACAACGGAATACCAAAAACGGGATATTGAAAATCATTTATTCAGAAAATAGGCCTTCTCGGGCACTTTTTCTCTTTACTTTAACATGTTTAAATTATTAATTATTATTTAAAGCTATGAACCACTAGCGTTTTGGAACCAACTAGTGCAGAGAAGAACGCCGAAAGCCCATCAACAATCCGACCGCGGTTGGCATGTCACCAACCATCATTATCATCATCATCATCAAAACAACACAGTGAGTTACGAACTTGTGTCGTAAGATACTAACTCAACGATACTATATTTTAAAATAGATAAATTTTTATTTTCAATTCAAGATTAGGGCAAATCTGAAAATGATCAGTTTCGACCTGGCCGGGGATCGAACCCGGACCCCCCTAGGCGCAGGCTCAAGGAGGCTGTTAAAAATGGCTTCACTGCGACCATACTGTAAGCAATAATACACTCTCTCTTTTCCCACTGGGCACATTGACTAAAAAAAAGTTATTCAAGATTCAAACTAATCTGATAAAGATGAATACGGTTTTTATCGCGTTTATTACATTATTTATACACCTAACGTTTAGAGCACTTTACAGTGTTCGTGGTCGCAGGTAGACTAAGTTGACATTTGTCTAGTAATTTATAAGAACTGCAAAATCTACCGCCTAAAATATCTTCTTCCTTTAAATACTAGACAAATGTCAACTTAGTCTTCCTGCGACCACGAACACTGTATAATGCTCGAAACGTTAGGTGTATAAATAATGTAATAAACGCGATAAAAACCGTATTAAAATAATTTTATTTAAATGTGTAACAATCGCGAAAACATAAGAAAACATTACTGATAATGATCAGTTTCGACCTGGCCAGGGATTGAACCCGGACCCCCCTAGGCGCAGGCTCAAGGAGACTGTTAAAAATGGCTTCTAAAGCGGCCAAACTGTAAGCAATAATACATTCCTCTTTCCCCACTTCCTCAGCCTCACGTGAGACGGGTAGAGGCGATTCGTCACGCGGTCAAAAGACCATTAATTCCTATAGAGCCAACGTCGCAGGCTTTTACACTATTTTCGATAACATCAAAACGACATTAAGCCCGTATTTTTCAAACGTGTTGTGGTTGATTCATTGATTTTTTGTGAACACATCGTTTTTATATTGTAAATATTGTTTGTATACTAATTACCATTTATTCAATGGGCACATTGACAAAAGGAATATTCAAGATTCAAGCCAATCTGAAAAAGATCATGGCCGGGGATCGTACCCGGGACCGCCGTGACGCAGGCTCAAGGAGGCTATTAAAAATGGCTTCTGTAAGCAATAATACAATCCTCGGCCCCCACTTCCTCGGCCTCACGTGAGACGGGTAGAGGCGATTCGTCACGCGGTCAAAAGACCATTAATTCCTATAGAGCCAACGTCGCAGGCTTTTACACTACTTTCGATAACATCAAAACGACATTAAGCCCATATTTTTCAAACGTGTTGTGGTTGATTCATTGATTTTTTGGAATACCTACGTTTTTTATTCTGTAAATAAATATTGGTTTATATTGGTGATATCAGTCATAAATACAGGTAAGCAGCGTTGTAAGAACGTTACTTTTGTATCGTTTTTGCGTATATATACCTTTACACCACACACACACAAAACACACTCATTCATAACTTATTAATTTATGCATAATTTAATTACATGATTCCGAACGAACTAGCTTAATAATTCTGTTTCTACTTAGCAAGCAACACTTTGTAATAATACAAAACTAGTTTATAGGTTGTAAGTACGAACTCACTTAGATGAGATACTTATTTTTTGTCTTATTTTTGTCTTCTTTTTTTCTGCACATGCCCCGTGTATTGTAACCATACCTTTTGTTTTAAATAAAGTCGGATTTCTTATTTGTGAGGGGAGAGGCTGGTGTACTGAGATACAGGCTCTGCTTAATTCAGACACCAGTCTCTCACAATCTTATCATAAGTATACAATTTGTACCAAAATTTGTATTTGTGGGTAAAGATATAGATTAGAGAGAAAAATAAAGCATTTTTGAATTTGAATTTATAGTGCTTTCTGAGAAGGTTTATATCGAAAAAATATATTAATTCGCCCAGTGGAACTTTCAGCGAATCGCCTAATCTGCAGATAGTAGTCTCGGTGAAGCATTTTTTTATTTTCAACATTCTTTCGGCGAACAGAATTGTCGTTAAGAAAAGGCAGCTGCTTGAAGATTTTTCTTTATAACGATGAACGGTGGACCGTGTTTTCTACAAACAATTTAATCGTTTGAGGCTAATTCTATGAATCATTCGGAGCTCCTGTACCTAAGCGTGTACCTGTTGCCGTTAAAAAAAAATCACGTTTGTTGTTTATCAGCCCCCTTTAAATACTTATTTTGTTTTTAGTATTTATTGTTATAGCGGCAACAGACAATACATCATCTGTGAGAATTCCAGCTGTCTTACTATCACGGTTTATGAGATACAGCCTGGTCACAGACAGACAGTGAAGTCTCGTGAATAGTATCCCGTTTTTACCCCTTGAAGAAGAACATTGTCATGCGCGCCTGTTTCAATAACACATATCCGTAATAAAAAAAACTTATAATAATAATAAATATATAGGGACATATCACACAAATTGAGCTAGCCCCACAGTAAGTTGTGAACTTGTGTCGTGGGATACTAACTCAACGATACTATATTTTATAATATATACTTATATAGATTAACATCCAAGACCCAGGTCAATCTGAAAATGATCATTTTCCATCTTGACCTGACCGGGGATCGAACCCGGGACCTCCGTGTCGCAGGCTGGCGTGTTGACCACTGCGCCACGGAGCTCGACTTATAAGTAGATAAAGCCACATTCGTGCTTGAATACCCCTCATTAAGCAATAGTTGCATAATAACTAGTAACAATTGCGAAAATATTATGGATAATACAGTTAGAATCCTTAAACAGAGTCACGCAGTTTTTTTAAGGCAGCCTGTTTTATTTTATACATTACTAGCTGACCCGGCGAACTTCGTACCGCCTAACAGTCAATGACATAATTTCTGAACGCACACATTATTTTTAAGATGTATTCTACTATTCGGGGCGGAGACAAATCCAACGAATCAATAACCATGAAAATTGGTTCAGCAGATCTTGAGTTATAAGTGTTGTAACAAACCCGTCTTTGTTTTATATAAATAGATAGATAATTTCTGAACGCACACATTATTTTTAAGATGTATTCTGATATTCGGGGCGGAGACAAATCCAACGAATCAATAACCATGAAAATTGGTTCAGCAGATCTTGAGTTATAAGTGTTGTAACAAACCCGTCTTTGTTTTATATATTATATAGATATAGATATAGATATAGATAGATTAATATGTAAAATGCGGGTCACTCACGTATGAAGCCAGCTACAGGCCAATATGTTTCGAGGAGGATCCTCAGAGCGAATGTGAACCAAGACGCGCGCACGAAGTCGTCCGTCCGCACTTATGTCCTTCGGATGAGGTTGAAACATGTCGGCCTGTAACTGACTTCCTACGTGAGTGACCCGTATTTTATGTACGTATTAATAATTATATTTAAATTATGCAATTTGTTTGTTTGTAGGTGCCTTAGATAGCATATCAGGAACACCAGGTGTTCCAGATATGCTATCGTAATACTGCAAAGGCATATAAATCTTCAATTACCTAAAATACACATGTAGACTAAAAGATAAGAGACCACACGAAGAAACGATGTAATTTTATCAGATAATCCCTGCATTTAACGCTCATCCTTTTCAGATATTAAATTTTTAAACTACAAAACAGCCATAGGAAACCTATAGATATTCTTTTTTTTTATGTCATAGGACGGCCAACGAGCAAGCGGGTCACCTGATGGTAAGTGACCACCGCTGCCCATGGACAACTGCAACACCAGGGGTGTCACAGGAGCGTTGCCGGCCTTTTATTTTCCCCTCCCCAGAGGGGAGAGGGAGATGGGCCTCCGGCTCTCTCACTCACCTAACGAAGCGGTAAAGCTACTACTTAAACGTCGATTTTCTGTGAGAGTGTGGTACTTCCCCGGACGAGCCGGCCAATTTATGCTACTAGCAAAACTGGTTTTCGTCGGTTGCGAGCAAGCGAGGCTCTACCACAACTAATAACTAATTCAAAGAGACAATTTCACTAGCGTAATGGGTACAGATGGTACAGACATCATCTTCGTCATCTCAGCCCCAAGAAGGCACTGCTGGACATACCTTCCCAAGATTTTAAATACGACCGGTTGGTAGCGGCCTGCATCCATCGCCCTTCGCGACCTTGGTTAGGTTATCCGACCACCTGCCCCCCCTATTTACTAACTCAGATGACAGGTGTCGATGTCTATCAATCTAAGATTTGCTGTTACAATGCGATTATTGTATTCCAAATAAAAAGTTCGAGCAAGCAAAGCCCGCATTGTAACAGTAAATCCTAGTTTGATAGGCATCGACACCTGTCATCCGAGTTAGTAAATACGGCTGGTCGATGGATATCCGATGCTACGCTTGCCGGTGCGTGGTCGCCATTCATTCAAGAATCTTTTTGCCCCATCGGCCATCGGTTTATGCACTTTGGGTACAGTACGGGATGGCATCTTTGAGTAGGTTTTTATTCTTTTTTGTAACAAAATCTATCCACCTAAGTATTTATGTAATGTGGGCGTTTATTACATTAATGTAATAAACGCGATAAAAACCGTATTAAAATAATTTTATTTAAATGTGTAACAATCGCGAAAACATAAGAAAACATAATGTGGGTGTTTTAGTTACAATAATGAGATTGAAATTATTTAAATTATGTAGCTGGATCCAAGTGAGTTTTCGCTACATACCCAGGCTTTTGAGGTAAACGTCGACCTGCACATGCTACATCGTAAAAAAGGGACAGATCTCGGCTTTGGGCGTTGCCTGTGTGCGTATGGCTGAGCAGCAGCAGAGAGCAGGAACTCTTATATCACCTGACTGGCAGCGATCACAGTTGGATCGGTTACCTTGCAATCCTGATCTCTTACATACATGATACAGGTTGTGAGCACTCTGTTCTCACCTCAAACTCTCACTGAAGAAGCGAATGCTCATTTAGAGCTATCCCGGGTGCGCCGGGTGGTTCCCAGAAATTGGAGCTAATCCTACAGTACGCGCTCTATTCTAGTAGCGCGTGAGATTTGGTCAAAGAGTAGTGTTCCTGGACGTAGAAAGCGCAGGTTTTAGTTTTAACATGTTCGGGTGAGTGGGTTACTCGCAGCCTTTTCAAAGAAACGTTCGGGTGCTTCTTTGTTAAAGTCGCCGATAAATGGTTCTAGGTCTCTATGAAGGTCACCCATACCATACAAGGTAACTGGTAGTGGCGAAACTGTCAAGTCGGTCAAGATGGAAAATGATCTTTTTCAAATTGGCCTGGGTCTTGGATGTTTATCTATGTGTATGTATTTGTTATAAAATATGGTATCGTTGAGTTAGTATCCCATAACGCAAGTCTTACTTAAGAACTTACTTTGGGGCTGGCTCAATCTGTGTGATTTGTCCGTATATATATATATATATATACAGAAAAATCGTTATAAAATAATTTCCAATTTAATTTGCAAACAATGTACTATACTAGCATGTACTATCATCAATTGTTTGAAGGCCGTCACCTCCACGACGGGCGAAGGGGAGAGGCGTGCACTTTACTGCATCCCCGTGGCGGTCTCCTTGACTGCATTGCTGAACTTCTTCTTGGATTTCAGCACTGTCAATTTGTCCTAATTTGTCTAAATACGATCGGGTAAATGACGATGGCTAGTAGTATAGGTGTAATACTAAGTTCGTAAGCCGTGTGGTCTCCCCGTGGATGTCGAGGAAGTCGACTAAGGAAACACAAGCTAAACAAAGCTATTAACATCAAAGAGACCTCTTTAACCCGTCTGGCTAGCGTGGAGAGTGTAGGCCAAATCCTCTGACGGCCCTGGCTAATATATGGCTCTGGTAGTACAGAGAGGGTCGTGCGTGCTCCTGCAGTGGAGACTAAAAAAAGACCTGATTATGATGATGATGAGTGTAAGCTGGATATTATAGCATGAGGCGAAGCTGAGTTCATACCTTATGCCATAGGCCATAAACCGACGATTTTAATATCCAGCTAACGGAGTACGAGCATCGTTCGAAGTTTTTCAATATATAAATTGATTGATGAACACTTGTCACCATTCACATGCCACCAGTCTTGTTTACCCACTAATAAAGAAAACAGCATCTTATTATGACTAATTTTAAATGACTACGATACTGTAGACATACATAATTATGACCCAATAACTTTAATATACAGACAGATAGATATCACTGATAGAGTATTGCGATATATGATCGTATATGAAGATATAGGTTTATTAATAATTCGATTGCAGGGCGATGTATCGCTGAAATGGAGGCAAAAAAATGACGAAATGGTGGTCCAAAACTTTGACATCACAAAGAACGGTCCATAAATAAAATAAATAAATAAAAAAGCCATTTATTGCCATACATTACAAGGTACTAGTAATATTACCATTCATTAAGAATATGTACGCAGGCAAAGGAATGCCATCTCTTGAAATACTTATTGGCACCTTCACCGTAATGAAAATTAATAAATAAAAATTATTATATTATACGGATGAATTTTATTTAATTATCTCCCCCAAAGATTTCCAATACGACCGGTTGTAAGCGACCTGCATCCAGCGCCTTCCTGTGACCTTTATCAGGTCGTCCAAGTACCTGGTCAGTGGGTGTCCAACGCTGCGTTTGCCAGTACGTGGTACCATCTACTCTACCGTTTACTCTAGACTAGACTCTAGATAGTAGACTTACTATGCTACTACTTGGTACTCTACCGTCTTCTCTACGATTGCACTGGAGCCTTACGACTTTCCTTCTCCACTACTGTTTCCACTCTACTCTACCAATATTTGGTTTCTCTACTCTAACCATGTATACGCTCATCATCATCATTTCGTGTAGGTGACGCGGTCATTCGACCATGCACACCCTGATGTCAGAGTTCTTCGGAACCGCCTCTCAGCCTCTGACGTGGTTCCTTTAACGACTACCAAGATGGCAGCCGGGACCAACGGCTTAACGTGCCTTCCGAAGCATGGAATCATCTTTTTTATCAGATAATCAGGTGATTCATGCCTGCAATGTCCTAACCAAACTGGAAACAACTTAAAAAAGTATGCTTCCCTTGGGAATCAAACCCACGACCCCCGGGTCGTCAAGGCAAACGCCTTAACCTACGCGGCAATACTTAGCCACGGAGGCAGATAGTAAAGTAGAAAGATGTATACGCTTAGTAAAGTAGACTTGGAGTACTAGTGGCAGCCGCGGCATTGTAACTATACTATATAGACTATGTACCTACTTTATCAAAACTGATAGAGTAGTACCCCGAATTGGTAGAGTAGTAGGCTAGTTTACAATCGTCTACTTGTTGAGGTAGGTCTTGCTCAGCAAAGAGAGAGAGAGATCAAGGTTATCAGAACACAGATAACACACAAGATAAGCAGATTTGAGATATTTGGTCACTATTTACTGTTTCACATATTTAAAGGAATGTTCTTTTTACAATAACAATATATAAAGATGGGGTTGGTCAGATGATGAGACAGGGCTGTGAAGAAGATATTTGAACTTAAGGCGTTCCTATAGTAACACTAGCGCCACCCAGCAATTAATTCATATAATCCTAAATTATAACGAATTTTAAAAATCTAACAAGTATTTGTAGTATTTTTGTATTCATTTTCACTAATATTCGTTTGATAAAACAAAAGAAAAACAGGTTAACGCCAAAAGTGGCCACTTTTGGCGTTAACCGATTTTTGTCTTTGAATATGGCACTAGTAAATTACTTGTAATAAACAAAAAATAATATGGAAAATTTAGTAGTTTTGTACTCGTTAGATTTTAAAATTCGATACAATTTATGATTTAAGAAATTTAATTACTGGGTGGCGCTAGTGTTACTATAAGAGCGCCTTAAATTACTAAATAAAAGTGGACAGGATGACGATGATTGAGAAATGAGGTGCTTACTGCTTACTGCTACCGTGGGCTATTTTCCACACTTAGGCCGCCTATTCGGGCCCATTGTGTGTGAACAGAAGATGTCCATTCTTCGGTCTTCTGTTGATAGGAGATCCCAGATCTCCTTCTTTGGTGGGTTGCTACGGTTGTTTTACACGAGCCAACCCAGCTCGTCGAGAAAGCGTAGAACCGCAGAGGGTGTGCTGCAGGCCTCGCTCATGGTTTCTGGTTTTCCCAGGAACTCTTCTCTTGTACTTGTCACACTAGGGCATTCTAGTAGTAGATGCCTAGCTGTTTCTTCAGTCTCTAAGCAACCTCTGCAAAGAGGGCTGTCAGTCAAGCCTATAACAGATAGGTGTTTATTTAGCATACAATGGCCTGTGATTATTCCAATCATGAGACGTAATTTAGCTGGGTAGTGCGAGCAGTCTACTAGAGAATTTCCTGTTTAATGCAGGAAGTACTTCTTTAGACTGCCGGCATGTGTCCAGGGTTGACCATGCTTGCTGATGTTCAGCCTCTATTTTGGATTTGACCCAGGAACGTACCTGCGAGAAATGAGGTGAAAAGCAACATGCATGAAGCATCATGCAACTCTAAAGCTTTACCGAAGGCTTGTTCCTAAATTAATCAGTTAGCTACGTTTTATACTTAAATTTCATTATTGCCGATTGATAAAATGATTACAAATTGACATCATATCCTAACAGAATATTATAAATGCCAAAGTGAGGTTGTTTGTTCGATACGCTTTCACACCCTATTTTACTGAACCGATCATCATGAAATTTTGCATACACATAGGTTAAGGTACTAGGAAGGACATAGGCAATAAATACCGCGGGCGAAGTTGCGGGCAATAGCTAGTTTCCATATAACGCTCGCATGCATTTGGGGCTAGCTTAATCTGTGTGATTTGTCCGTATATTTTTTTTTTTATTTATGCATCCTGGCCATTTTGTATGGGAATGTCAATTCTTTTTAACTTAAAAGGAGGAGGCTCTAAATTCTCGTCTGTATGTTTTTTTTGTATGTTTGCTACACAATAACTCCGTCAGTTATATTTATCAATTTCAATGATTCTTTTTTGTTTGATAGGTAATGCTCTAAAGCTGGTCCAATGTAATTTTAATCGAAGTAACAAGCGCTTTTTGAAAAAATAATCAAAAGCCAAAAAACTTCGTACACGGATGCCGTTTGGTTTAAACTTATTTCTATTTTATTCTTATGTCAAATCAAAACAAATTGATGAGAACGTTGTTCCTCGGTTTTGATTAAACTTCCATGGTGGTCCTATAATGTTTTTATTTAAATAAATAAGTAAATAAATATATACGGACAAATCACACAGATTGAGCTAGCCCCAAAGTAAGTTCTTAAGTAAGACTTGTGTTATGGGATACTAACTCAACGATACTATATTTTATAACAAATACATATATAGATAAACATCCAAGACCCAGGTCAATTTGAAAAAGATCATTTTTCATCTTGACCTGACCGGGAATCGAACCCGGGACCATCCGTGTCACAGGCCGGCGTGTTGACCGCTGCGCCACGGAGCTATCCAAATCAACAAAAAATAATGAAATATGTACACGGATGCTGTTCGGTTTAAACTTGTCGAGTCCTACTCTCCCAACTCTTGTTAGAGTAGGCCCAACATAATATAATTTAGGTGTATTAGGTGCTCAAAGGAGAGAGACCTCACGTAGGAAGAAAAGAACACATCACGGGTATTCAGATATATTTCGTTATTTTACGCTGTTTTAATATAAAAAAACAATACAGTAGGCGAGTGCATATGAGCAAGTTAGCCGTGTGGTTCCCGGTAAAGTTGAATAGGACCACACTAAATCTTCCCGTGGATGTTTTACAAGGCGACTTAGGAAACACAAGCTAAACAAAGCTTATAAACACCAAAAAGACCTTTCCAACCCGTCTGGCCAGCGTGGGGAGTGTAGGCCATATCCTCTTTCTGCTCTGGTTAATATATGGCTCTGGTAGTACAGAGAGGGTCGTGCTCCTGGTCCTGCAGTGGCGACTAAAAAAGACCTGATGTTGATGTATTATGTAATATATAGATGGTTTTTAAATAGCATTACAATGCTCTGTATATTATTAAAATTGAAAATGTGTTTGGGCGCAGACCTAAGACTCGCGGGTTCGAATTCTACCTGTGGCGAATTCTTTTTCATCACATATTTTCAATTTTAATAATATACCGAGCATTGTAATGCTATTTAAAAACCATTTAAGTGAGTAAGAGCTTTCTTCAGTTTAATCAACTTTCTATTCATCTGATATGAATGAAGTAGAATACCACACTACTAAATAGTGGGTAGTATTGAAGAAATACGCATGCTTTGAATGCGTTTTACCCTACGGGGTAATATGTGATGAGAGAATTCGACGCGGTGATTCGAAGTCACGGTGGTGTAGTTGGTAACACACTTAGGGCGCAGACCTAAGACTCGTGGGTTCGAATCCTACCTGTGGCGAATTCTTTTTCATCACATATTTTCAATTTTAATATTATGTAATAGTAGAAGTTGACGTAACAGAAAACGCAACAGTGCAATGTCTTGTTTGTTAGTTTTTCATTAATCCCCATTCAAAGATAGGTGAAATGACGTGTAAGATCCAGATTAATCCATAATTAAACTCAGATAACTGTCGCCTGCGAATGGATATCCGATATAGAAAGGAAATAATTATGCTAATCAATCAATTTTTATCTCTCTCGTTTTGGTATAAATAAGGTTGGGTTTTTGAGCACTGCACTTGCGGCGACTTTCCGGTACACAGAACTGGTGAGATGACCTATTTTATTTTTAATTCCAACTTTCTCTAGTCTCAGTTTGTCTATTGTATCATCATCAGGTCTTTTCTAATTTCCACTGCTCGAGAGATTGACGAGCTCCGTGGCGCAGCAGTTAACACGCCGGCCTGTGACACGGATGGTCCCGGGTTCGATCCCCGGTCAGGTCAAGATGGAAAATGATCTTTTTCAGATTGACCTGGGTCTTGATGTTTATCTATATATGTATTTGTTATAAAAATATAGTATCGTTGAGTTAGTATCCCATAACACAAGTCTTTCTTAAGAACTTACTTTGGGGCTAGCTCAATCTGTGTGGTTTGTCCGTATATATTTATTATTATTTATTTATTTATTATTTACTGCGGGAGCACGACCGTCTCTGTACTACCAGAGCCATAAGCCGGGGCAGTCAACACTGTCCACGCTGGCCAAACGGGTTGCAGAGGTCTCTTTGATGTTTATAAGCTTTGCTTAGCTTGTGTTTCCTAAGTTACCTTCTACGACATCCACGGGAAGACTTGTAGTGGTCCTATTCTACTCTGCCGGAAACCACACGGCTAACTGGGTCTCTGTTGTATCCTCAGCCTTTAAGTTTCTAAACAGTATTTACTTTTTGTTTGTTTGAAAAATTTTATGCACAATACTGAGAGCATACATTATAAAAGGGGACTTACAAATGGTGGAGTTATCCCAAAAGGGGTTGTTCTCAAATTCAAGGAAAATAACTTGAGGGAAAACCACGATATCATTTAAAATTTTGTTCTACGAGGCCTTAGATAACCCTTCTTACTAATTTAGGAACATCTACTTACATACAACTTTAAAGAACGTGGAGCTTTTATTAAATAGCGTTTTTTTTTTAAAACGGTCAATTTTGACCAAGAATTTTAAGTTCACATTTTAAACTGGAGAGATTTGCCTAAGGAGTTGTAGAAAAACAAATTATATGATATCTCCAGTTTCTTTAAAATGGGTACACTCTTCACGCTGACCAGACAAGTTGGAGAAGTCTCTTTGACGTTAATAAGCTTTGTTTAGCTTGTGTTTTCTAAGTCGCCTTCAACGACATCCACGAAAAGACTTGGAGTGGTCCTATGAACCACACAGCTGAAGGAGAGTTACATAGCCTTTGACTATATACAATATATACATATTATATAAAATATATACATATTGTATAAAAATTGGTTAGTTTAGTAGTTTTTAATGCATCCCTTTATTTATTACAACAAATTTCTTTTCTTTTCAATATTAGTAAATATGTTCTTATGTGCATTGGTTTATTTTCAGCACAACTACAACAAAAATTTCCAACATGAAGGCCTTTGCACTTGCTATGCTTCTGGTAGCCAGCGTCAGCGCGCTCCCCAACAAAGGTAAATAAAAACGATATAAACACACACACACAAAATACTTGTGGTAGAGCCACGCTATCGGCAAAATTCACTTTTGCTAGTAGCATGAATGGGCCGGCTCGTCCGGGAAAGTACCACACTCTCACAGAAAACCAACGTTTGTGTAGTAAATTTACCGCTTCTATGCTTCGTTCGGTGAGTGAGAGAGCCGGAGGCCCATCCCGCCTTCCCCTCTGGGTAGGGACAAATAAAGTCCGGCAACGCTCTAAACACCCCTGATGTTGCAATTGTCCAAGGGCAGCGGCGGTCACTTACCATCAGGTGATTAAATTTAGAGACACCATACTATATGAATCGAACTGCACAAGGGGAAGTGCCCGATCTTGGTGGGGGAGGCTAGGTGGAACCCACGCCCCAGGTGGCAAATTCGAGGAACCGGCAAAATCCTAATATAATATGCAAGCGGTACGTGGGGAACGCTAATACACCCACAACAGGGGCTGCAGAAAACCAGTTAGGGGCAGGCTGCAAGTATTTGACGAGCTCCATGAGAGATCAAGACAATGATGAAAAATAATAGCGTTCTATGTATGGCCCCCAAAATATATAATAAGTTGCCGCCTGAATTGAAAAATAAAAAACTCACACCCTTCAAGAAACACTTGACATCTCTATCCTAACTAATATTATAAATGCGAAAGTGAGTTTGTTTGTTTATTTGTTTGTTACGCTTTCACGCCCAACCTACTGAACCGATCATCATGAAATTTTGCATACACATAGGTTAGGGTACTGAGAAGGACATAGGCTATATATCACGCGAGCGAAGCCGCTTGTAACAGCTAGTTATTAGATAAAAACTTTTGTTCAGTGTTCGACTTTTTAAATGACAAATTATAATTGTATAATTTATTTGACTTCAAAATTATTGTTTGCATTGTCACTCATGACTCATCACATCACTCGAATTGACTTTTGTTTTAATGTAATTTACTTAATAAATTGAATGCATGCAAATGTGTGATTTAATATTTGGTAATCTTTTGGTGCTCCCACACAGCTTTATATAACGTTATATAACAATGTATAACACAATAACATTCTTGATAAGAATGTTATCGTTGTTACACATTGTTTTATAACGTTATATAACTGCTGTGTGGGAGCACCTTTTAAAAGACAGAGCATAGTGATACTTTTATTGTTACCACCATCTGACTGTTTCTGTATATGTTACCTATGTCTCACAAATAATCTTCAATTCTTATTCATATAGTACCCCAGAATGCAAATGAGCGATTCGTCGACGGTGTCGTGCAGGACTTCATCACCAGCGTCATCAACTGGATCCAAGATAGGCGTCTGGACCCCGTGAACATCGCCGAGTGGAGCGGCAGCTACAAACTACCCGTCACCGAGTAAGTCAATACGGATGATGACTTAATTTTTTTTCGTTATTATATGGAGCTAGCAGCCCTACCCGGCTGCGCCCGGGCATGTATTATACCTTAAAACCTTCCTCGTGAATCACTCTTTCTATTGGTGAAAACCGTATGAAAATCCGTGGAGTAGTTTTTGAGTTTATCGCGAACAGACAGACAGACAGACAGACGCGGCGGAGGACTTTGTTTTATAATATTTATATTGTTTTATAATATTTATATTATATGGAAAGGCACATCCGCAAAAAAAACACCATGCTAAACCTAAAACTCTCTTAGATATTATAGTTTTAAAAGCACATTTTTTGGGCAATACCTATACACTTCCTAGAAAATGCTACTTAATTGTGACGTCAAGCACAGTTTAGTAAAATGTATAGGACGTATGAGTAACTTGTTCGACAGCTTTCCATCCAACTTCCATCCAACTAATATTATAATTGCGAAAGTGAGTTTGTTTGTATGTTTGTTTGTTATGCTTTCACGCTGAATCTACTGAACCGATCATCATGAAATTTTGCATACACATAGGTTAAGGTACTGAGGAGGACATAGGCTATATATCACGCGGGCGAAGCCGCGGGTAACAGCTAGTATTAAATATTGCGTTTATTAACGGTCTTATAATAAAAGTTGCGATATATTTAGAGGAATATATAATGGTAATATACTATATTTTTACTTTTTTCATACTTTTAAAATGGATTTGCCCAACCAACTTTAAAAGGTTATTTAGCATGGTGAACGAATCGATATCAAGTTGAAAGTGTACTTTAATAGTCTTTTTAGATAAATTTTGATAGATTATGAAACAGTTTTAAGAATCTGAAGACCCAGTCATCATGCCTATTATACCTAGCGTTGAAAAATGCCGGAAAATTCCCGGTTTTTTTTCCAAATTACATTAGTAAGTTTCAAGAAAAATATATATTTAATTTTTCATGTTTTTATCAACAAAACGAAAAAAAAACGGGAAACTTTGAAAGAAACGGAAAAGTATTGATGTTTTTGATGATAAACCGACATTTGCAACCACAATTTTGCAACCAGTAAACAATTTACACCCCGAGACTGGTGGAAAGGATTTTGTCGTTGGACCATCATCAAAAACATCAACACTTTTAGTAAAAACTTGATTATTTCAATCGTCTTTTGCGAACTTTTCGATATCTTCCGAAAAAATCCGATGGTATTTTCCCGGAATATTTCAATGCAACAAACGAATAAAACGGTAAAAAACAAAATATGGTTTCTTTCACTGAAAAAAAAAATTGCTTTCGGAATTTTCAACGCTAATTATACCTGACTCATTATCTTCTTCATCCGAGCGTTTTTCCGGTATCGTCTTCAACTGATGCGTTGGAGTCCGGAACCTGCTATTATGACAGCATTCATGCTGAGTTTTGGCGAAAGATTTTACGCCAGCTCTATGCCTGGCATGTTGGTGCCAGGCCAGGCACGGAGCTGGCCGTAAGACCTTTGGATATCTCTAGAATCGCGGGCAAGTGAAAATCAAGTACAAGTATTTGCCCGAGTCGGGAATTGAACTCAGTGTACCGTAGACACGGGCTAGCGCGATAACAGGGGCCTTCAAATCATGCAGCAGATCGCATTCCAGCTGAGAATGCAACCGGTAACGCTTCAATAATGACGATATTCTTATAGATACATTTTTCTTTTTTAATTTAGAATGTTTGCCCTTCATGATTTTACCAGCCGCTTTGTTGCAGCATGTTCGAAGCCAAGGCCGCGGTCACCGACGTGCAGTCTGCAGGTCTCAGCAACATCGTCATCAATGATTTAAGCTACAGCATCCTGGACTCCAGGCTCGTCGTTAGCCTGTCGCTCCCAAGTGTTGCGTCATCCGTTGGTAAGAATTTCATTGTACAAAGATTCAATTATTTATGCAAACTATGTGGCCAGATCTAAATAATAATTGTAAAAAAGGTAGAATTATGCCATACGGCATTATCTTCTGGATAATCCATTTGACCAAATGGATTAATAATTAAATGCTCTATTGTAAGCCAATAAATACTGCAAAATTTGATAACTGAGCTTCTTCATCAGACTAATAAGTCTTCATATTTTTCTTTTTGCAATACCAGTTTAGTTTGGCCGTTTTGTTTACTATTTAAGCCTGTCTTTTGCTAAGATTTTTTTTTATAAACCTGTACCATTTGATAGACTAGTCTCCATTGAGTAGTGGATAATATCGCCAGCCACTATTACATGACATCGTAGAGAACTGCTGATAAAGGCATGAAAAATATTAGCCTAGACTCCATATCTCACCCAAGTTAAACAGAGTGAGATCCGTTTAAATAAAATTATTTTAATACGGTTTTTATCGCGTTTATTACATTATTTATACACCTAACGTTTCGAGCACTTTACAGTGTTCGTGGTCGCAGGTAGACTAAGTTGACATTTGTCTAGTATTTTATAAGAACTGCTAAATCTACTGCAGACTTCGTTGAGCGGTTGCAGTCTGTGAACATGCCCTAGACAAACCCAACCACTATATGCGTTTTGATAATCCTCAAGTCCTTGCAAAAGAAAACAGATACATTCCAAGAATGCTTCGTGAGGCTATTGAAATTAAAAAACATCCTAATTTCAATAGAGAGGATGGTTGGCAGTTACCACCAGCTTGGGATCCAGTCATCAATTTAATCAAATCTCAAGCTAAGCAGAAGACTGCAAGACCTTCAGACACCGTGAGCCAATACTGCGTACATCCGGAACGTTATCAATAAATATTTTAGGCGGTAGATTTAGCAGTTCTTATAAAATACTAGACAAATGTCAACTTAGTCTACCTGCGACCACGAACACTGTAAAGTGCTCGAAACGTTAGGTGTATAAATAATGTAATAAACGCGATAAAAACCGTATTAAAATAATTTTATTTAAATGTGTAACAATCGCGAAAACATAAGAAAACATTAGAGTGAGATCCGGAAGGAATATCTCACTTTAGGGACTCAAAGAGCCAGTGCCAAAAAGGTATTAATGGTGTATAACCTATTTATAACTTTCATTTTGTTTTCAGGTAGCGCTGAAGGTTCTGCTCGCTTGATCAGCTACACTTTGAGCGCCGCCATCAGTGGAAGGTCAGTTCGAATCTGTTCCGGAAGAAAATAGGCGTAGTGTGCTTCTAGCATTATTATCCTCTTTTTTTGTATGAAATCTAAAAAAGTTTTGTTTTTTTTAAATATTTCTGTACTTAAAAAGTAAAATATAATCTAAAGAACCCGACTGACCATTAACAATATTTACGTCTGGGATTTTACGATAAAACTTTTTGAAATACTGCACTAGAGATTCGGTTCTCCATTTGGGTTCACAAGATGGTAAATTTGCTGATAAAGAAGGGTTTCAAAATGTTCTCCAACAAACCAAGATATTTTGCCAAAAATTCTATTTGCTAATAGTAGGTGTTGGTCGAGACTCGTTGCTATAAGCATATTCTTTGCTATAAGACTGTCACAGGTACGACTGGATTTCTATGATTCACATGACACCTTGATGCAGACATTGGTCCGATCGTATATAACTTATATTTCAAGTTAATTTTCTTGCAAAGTCAATTTAGGTAATTGACTTGAAGAATGCCTGTGCCTGCGTGGTTCCCTATTTTCTGAATAACCCTGTACTCTAACTTTGACAAATATCATTTCTAAAAAACTTTATTTTCCAGCCTCTCGCTGTCCGACCTGAACGTGAGTGCTGACATTACCGCTGGCTTCGGAATCATCACTGGCATCTTCGTCCGCAGCGTGGATGTTGACTTCAGCTTGGGAGGCATCGAGGTACTTCTGCGTTACTTTTTCTTTCTTTCCTTCAACATCATCACCATGACGATGAAGGAATGGCGACTCAATGAAAAGGCCTACATCCAACAGAGGATTGATAAGGACTGAAGAAGAAGACTCTTGTTAGTGTTACCTTTGCCAAATTTCATTTTACACCCTGACCAGTCAGGACCAAAGGTATCTGAGGAAATTTTGCATTAAAAACATTGAATTAAGGTTCACTAAATATCATCATCATCAGTTCTTTTTAGTCTCCACTACAAGAGCATCACCCTCTCTGTATTACTAGAACCGTTTTTTAGCCAGCGTAGTCAGAAGATTTGGCCTATACTCTCCACGCTGGCCAGACGGGTTCCAGAGATCTGTTTGATGTTTATAAGCTTTATTTAGCTTGTGTTTGGGAACACAATTCCCTAGGTCATCCATAGGAAGACTTGGAGTGGTCCTATTCTACTCTGCCGGAAACCACACGGTTATTCATGGCATCATTACTGACTTACTTTCTTTTGCAGTCAGACCTGAGCATCACCATCAACGACAGAGACGTCTCCGACGCCGTCAACAACTTCCTCGGAAACACGCTGCCCAACGCCTTGTCCGACAACGCTGTAAGTAGACCACTGTCAAAAAAGGATATTTCCAGGATCAATAGATACCTCTCCCATTTTGGTTCGGAAGGAAAAGAAGACCTAGAATATATACCAACCAGCAAGCCGGTGAAGGGATTGGGCGAAAACCTAAGGAATCACCTCAAAAGGAGATGCGGCTAGCAACCCATCACTATTTTGATTTCGCCGCCCACTAACATGCTAAAGTGGCCTTTGGGTTTTATGACCTTGTGCTTGTCTACCCCACAAGGGATATGATATGCTAGTTCACCCTTAGCAATATAAATTTGAATATCTTCTGTCTTATGTATGTCACGATAGTGTAACTAAATGTAAAAATCGTAAGTAAAAATCATCCGTGCTGATCTGGGATAAAAGCAAAATACCTAGAATTTGCCATCATCATCATCATCTCAGCTGCAAGAAGTCCACTGCTGGACATAGGTCTCCCCTAAGGATTTCCAATATGAGCGGTTGGAAGCGGCTTGCATTCACGGAATTTGCTAGGTGCTTCACTTTCCGCTCAAACCGTATACCGGCTGAGGGAATGGACGAAAATCTAACAAATTATGTCAATAGGCGCTTTGATCAGCAACCTATTATTATTTTCATTCCGTTTTGGATTCGTTCTGTCAAGCCCGCTAGAGATAAAGATGCGATAATGTTTGCATATAAGAAAAATAATCAAAAAATTGTCTATCAAAAATTAGATCAGTTGCTGAGATGAGTTAATTTCTATGAGTTAACGGTCCTTTGTTTGAGCTTTTCACCTTCATATTACTGATGCTGAGATTCAAATAATAATGCCAGATTATCAGCCGGTACACGTAGTTTCTTTTTCTAGTCATCATCATCAGGTCTTTTCTTGTCTGTAGGAGCACGACTATCTCTACTTTACCTGAGCCATATAAAGCTTAAGCAGTGAAAGGATTTTATTATATTATTTTCTAGTATTTTCAAATTATTATTTTTTTCTTACAGGACGAAATCAACGAACTTCTGGAGTACATCATCACCAGAGTGCTCGAGGGCCTCCGCGACTAATCTGTGTTAGTTTCTAAATATTTAGACTTTAACATTATAATAAATGATCAAATTTGACGACACATGACTAAAACACGGAAAGTCGGAACAAATGGAACATAACCTAACCTTCGAGTGAGATATTGCTAGAGCAAATAATACCACCGTTGAAGAGCGAGTAGATATTACCATTTTGTTACTATTCGCCTCCTTGAAGCTTAGGTTTGCTCTGTTCGTCCCAGTCACTGTTATGTTATAATATAAACGTTAATAAATTATATGTTCCACATACGAGTGTTATTTACTTTCTTTTTGTCTTTGGTGATGATGATGATGAATATGTGTATGTATGTCATAGAGTAAAGTGCTTGTAAGACAAATCAAATGTGCCCAAACACCTGGTTTATCTCCTTTGGTTTTGAAGTGCCTAAGGCTACTTTCCCACTCCATCATCAGGTCTAGGATGCCTTAATATTTGCATTGCTAACCGACTTAATGTACGTAATTGACTAAAATTTTAGCTCAATCGAGTTAGTATAAGTGCATCATTGGAGTTTGTGGTGGGAAAGGAAGGGGTGCAGTTGGGGTCTACCTTGGACGATTTTTCAAATTGATTTTGGTGGACTTTATAATATGAAATTGGTGTAGTTTGGTGTTATAAATGCTCGTGCTCATGGAACAATTTGTGAAATAGTTAAAGTGGACTGTTATATGGACTCGTATAGACTTGTCACCATAACCTCCCGACCACGAGGCATCAAAGAACATACGCCATCTTTGATGCTACTTATTACAACTTTACCGTACAACACCGATACTTAGTATCTCAATTTACTGGACATTGGCAGAATCACTGAAATCTCGATGGAAGCTATTTTATAAAACAGAAGAAGAAGAAGAATAAGTGCATCATTGAGTTGCAAGATTTGACCCTCAAACAAACTAAATAAGTAAGTTAATATTTACTTCGTGTTAAAAACTGAATCCAATTCATTTGCGCTCACATACAGATTATGTTGACATAAGATATCTATACATCTATGTTAATATAATATCAATATCTCCACTTATATTTATTATAAAGACGAATAATTTAATTGTTTGTTTGTTTGCATGGTATAGGCTCCAAAACGACTTTACCGACTTTCAAGATTATTTCACCTGTAGAAAGCTCTACTACTACGGGTTACATAGGCTATTATTTACGCGGACGAAGTAGCGGAGAAATTGCTAGTACTTGTGAAAATCTCATTTCATTCCTTCTTCTTTCTTCTTATTTAAGAGCTTTATAGCTCTTGTCGATGGAGTATTTGCCCAACTTCTCTATCTTCTGCTTTTAGACTTTAGTTCTTGATACGCTATTTTCATACTACTATCGCCATCTAGTGTATATTGGTAGAACTAACGGTCAAGCGACAGAGCAAGGGTTCTCGGGTTCCACGTGTTTTTAGTCCTGACAATAGCTGTCAGATGTCTGTACATTCCCATCAAGTTCTTTTGTATAAACTGGTCCATTTTTACCCAACCCACTCAAAAGCAGGGTATTGTATTTCACGTCTAAAAAAACAAATATAGCGGACGTAAACTGAAAAAGTGACTGCCGCCCAAAACTATTCATGAATTTACGGTACCAGATAATCTTTGTAAAATGGACGAACAGCAGTTTTTGAATAGCCATTACAGCAGCCTGGGTGAAAGTGTAGAAGTATTTTGTACTAAAGCATATTTCAAACGTCTGTTTAGTGCACAATGTTGGATAATGGATGATGATGGATTCATCAATTGTTTTGGGGATTTTTGGTTGGTCTTTGATTCTCACTTGTTGCTGCTTTATAAGGTAAAATAGCACCACTTGTACTTGTAGGGACATCTTCCAAACAGCTATTGAAGATTTGAGACGGAGACTCCATAGAATTGATTGCTTTATCATTTCCCTTTGCTTTGAAAGTAATTTATAGCTTCGTTTCTGGGTCTGGTAGATGTGTATGGCAGTTATTTTGAGTAGTAATTGAATGTTGACTAGCGACACACAATGTTGTACTTAACTGTAGCACCACAACCCATAGAAGAACTGAGCGTACATCTCCAGTACCTAATATTTATTGTTAAGTTTTCTATTGAAGTGATAAGAATATCCCTCTACTAGAAGAACATCGGCTCTTCTCTTTGATTTCACTTTTTTCTTTTTTTAATTACAGGCACTCATTTTTTAACACTTAAGCAATTCACAAAATTAATCGACAAGCCAGCACGTATAAGCAAATCAATAATCAGTAACAATTTTCATCTACCTACAAAATGAAAATAAATTAAAACAAAAAGATGGACTTCGCATTTGAAACGATGAATAATGCTACCTAGCGCTAATGTTAGTCATTTCCTATTTACTATCAATAATTGTCATTGCATTATTAATCAATACAATGCCTGAGCATCTCATGACAGCAAATATTACAGTTATAATAGTATATACTATATACTCTATTTTTTTAATTATAGGTACCGTAAGTATCGTCTATATTAATAAGCTGTTCTTTATATTTCTAAACTATGAAAATTACATCAAACTATTCACGTTTTACACAACGGCTCGCACCAGGACTGTCCCACAAATCATATCCAAACGCGCCCGTATGTCTAGAAATCATACTGGCTTAATCTAAAGGTAGCGCAGGGTTCTTAAAGTGTGTACCTAGAGTCATGTGGTCCCAACCTCTAAATCGTACGATTTTTTCGGCAGCTACACATAGATCTTATCGGACCGATTACAAATAAGAAGCGCGTTTAAACTTTGGGTTATTTTGTTACTTATCCATACCTTACTCATACACGGTGATTTCTGAAGAAGGACTGCATGGGTTTCAGAATATCACCTGGTGCGTAGGACCCGTAGTCCTCCAGATAAGAATAACCCGTTAAATAAATAAATATATTTATTGAACGGGTTATCCTGGACGATCGGAAGTGGTCCAAACGCTTACCAGCCAACGAGACACAGTGACACAAATTGTGTCTCATGTCTTCTCCGATGCCTCACATACCCTACATAGTAGGCTTTCAACAATTTTGGATCGAGCAGTCAACTCATGAATCTTTCTTCTTTTTAATTATGGCTTCCACCGAGATTTCAGTGATTCTGCCAATGTCCAGTAAATTGAGAAACTAAGTATCGGTATTGTACGGTATGTGGCATCAAAGATGGCGTATGTTCTTTGGCAGCCTCGTGGGAGCTTTTGGCGAGAAATCTATACGTGTCTACTTAACAGTCTACTTTAACTATTTCACAAATTGTTCTCGAGCACGAGCATTTATAACACCACACTACACCAATTACATATTATAAAGTCCACTTAAATCAATTTGCAAAATTGTATAAGGCAAACTACAACTGAACCCCTTGACTTCCCACCAAAAAACTCCTCATGAATCTTATGAAACAAACTCAAACTCATTTTACAAGTAACAAAAAAGTTGGGGTTTTGCCTAGTTGACGACGCTCGCTCGCTCTGTTTCGGTCACAAGAAAACCTAACCTGCCTTCTCTGACTAATTTATTTATTTTGTCATTTTGTATGCAAATAATTTAAGATATTTTCAACAAAAAACAAAAACCGACTTCAACCCTATCAATATTTTTTTTAATAAGCATAAGAAAAAAAATGGAAATTAGTGTAATCCGAACGGCATACCTGTAAATTTTTTTTGGTTTGTGTGTATTTTTTCAAAAAGCGCTCGACACTTTTCGAATAAAATTTAATGGGACCATCTGTAAAGATGAAACCTACCTATCGCACAAAAAAAGAATTTCTAAAATCGGTCCAGGCGTCTGCGAGAAATCGGGGAACATACAAAAAAAAAATATTTTTACGACGCATTGTTAACCTCCTCCTTTTTTGAAGTCGGTTAAATATGAATGTTAATTTCTCCGACTCCGCGCGTTTGAAATAGTGTCTATAAAAAGAAGACAGTGAGTTCTGTCGATTCCAATCAGTAGAATATCTAAATTCGTGCTAAGCTATTCTAAAGCGCACCCCTTGGATTTAAAAAACCGCCCTTACTATAATTTTATTTATGCAGGCTTTACAAGATGCAAATCGTTTTGCTCCGATCAAGATGCCAGATACCGTCTTTACTTTTTTACTGACCAGCGAATAGGTAACTTACTTACCTAATTTGTTTTTTTTTTTCAAAAACAATCTTTTGCAGCCCGAATGTGGTCCGTAACTGCAAACAGTTTAAGAACCACAGTTCTAAAGGATTTGCTCTTCATGACGTAACCAGGATCGGTCAATCATTGTCGCGCCGCTGGTCCGAGCAGTCGCGCGTGCGCTTGTCCCGGTTAGTCGCGCTTCGGAGATATGTGGCCACACTGGCCACTAGTGTTGACGGCGATGGCCAGCCTGGCCGCGATGGCCGGCCTGGCCGCAGCCTCGCTGCTGCCGCTGGAGACGGAGCGGCTTCATGCCAGCGTCGGCGGCTACGCGGTCATGAACTGTCATCTCGACTTCCCTTTTGGAAACGAAATACCCTACCACCTGCAATGGGATAAAGACGTAAGACAAATATAACTTCTACTTAGTTAGAGGATTACGGAGCCTATTATGTTTAAATTAAAAAACAATACATTTATTTCAGGTATCTAATGACCCATATCAAGCAACATTACAATAAATTAAAAATTAATAATAGGGTTTTTCACACAATATGAATCTTATCCATACTAATAAGTCTCGCTCGAAATTTTGAGCACGGATAGTCTAGCCTGAGAAAAGACAAATTTTACTTTTTCCACGCGTACAAAGTCGCGGGCACTGACGACCCTGGCTGATTCACTGACATAAATATCAACGCACAGCTGATATTATCTACTGTACCAAGAAACTTGAAATTTGGTAAAGGGTGTGTTTCATGATAAGAGCACTATAAAAGAGATAAGAGAAGTAAGCACTAAGAAAGATTTTTTATAAATCCTTAATGGAATGAAATAAGTTTACGCAGGGGGTGAAGTTTACGCAGACGTAGTCGTGGGACTGGTAACATTATAATTTTCTAAACATCTTCATTATTCTATTTCTAGCCCACTGCAGGATAATTCGGTCTACGGCTACCGAAATCCAGTCATTCCGGTAGGATTGAAGCTCGTCCTTCCATATCTTTCTGGGCTTTCCGCGTTCTCGTTTTCCATTTTGTGGAATCCACATTGTGGTTTCTTTGGGCCAAGATTCGTCAGGCATGCGGCAGATATGTCCTGCCCAGTTCCACTTAAAACATCTTCATTAGTATTTCCAAAATGATTAGCTCATAAAAGCGATTTGCATCCAGCATTTTCTTGCAAACTCGGTCTAGCAGTCCTGGATTTATAAATAGGCCGTATAGGCCGCGGCCTAAGGGCGGCAGCGTCCAGCGATTTCAGAGGAAGGTCACTTGATTTCAGAGGATGAAAGTCAAACACGTCCACTGGATTTCTCATGATTTAGTGGCCTACACTTATAAAAATTATAAATCCGGCACTGCGGTCAAGTCGTCAAACCTGAGGGTGCCATTTTTGAACAAGTGACTTCACAAGTCAAGCGGTTACTTCGTACAAAACCTATTACCTACTTATTCGTAGGCACTATTCATATGTTTACAAGCACCAGTTATAAAAATAGCTCGCGTGGATGGTCATTGATATGACATTATTATTTTATGATATAGTTTACCTGTTTGTCCCACAATTCCACGCTGATCTGGGATTTAAAAAAACATAAAATGTGCCAGCTGCTTCTCTTCCCGGGCAGATCGTAAAAGCCAATCGAGGGAATGGGCGAAAATCTAAGGAATCATGGCAATAGCAACACATCTCTATTTTCCGTTTTCCATCTCGACGCTCACCAACATGCTAAACGTAGCTTTAGGTCTTATAGACGAGAGCTCTGTCTACCCCGAAAGGGAAAAAGACGTAATAGTATGTACGTATGTTTGTCGCACCCGTGATGGAACAAGTAGGACGATTTTGTCCCAAGTCCCATTACGGTGTTACTGTATGTCTCGGTGTTATACTACTCATTCTAATCACGTTTTTATTCCATACGGGATAAACAGAGCCAAGGATAGTAAGATATAATCTATTTTTGACGAGCTCCGTGGCGCAGTGGTCAACACGCCTGCCTGCGGCACGGATGATCCCGGGTTAGATCCCCGGTCAGGTCAAGATGGAAAATGATCTTTTTCAAATTGACCTGGGTCTTGGATGTTTATCTATATATGTTTTTGTTATAAAATATAGTATCGTTGAGTTAGTATCCCATAACACAAGTCTTACTACTTTGGGGCTAGTTCAATCTGTGTGATTTGTCCATATAAATTATTTATTAATTTATTATTGAGGTTTCTAATTCCGAAATACCAATAATAATGGAGCAAATGTAAAAAATTATAATATACGAATTTAATTTTAATGTGTTTATGTATGATAAAAATGTACATATTACTACTGTATCTATAGTATACCTACATTATAATGACAACTAGCAAAATAGTGAAGATAAGATCTTTATGTTTTTGCCTTGTGCATTCATTAAATATGGAGCGAAACAATAAAATAGCATAAATGTGGAACCCGTTGTCTTTCGCATTTATAATTTTTGACGAGCTCCGTTGCGCAGCGGTCAACACGCCTGCCTGCGACACGGATGGTCCCTGGTTCGATCCCCGGTCAGGTCAAGATGAAAAATGATCTTTTTCAGATTGACCTGGGTCTTGGATGTTTATCTATATATGTATTTGTTATAAAATATAGTATCGTTGAGTTAGTATCCCATAACACAAGTCTTGCTTAAATTTTGAGGCTAGCTCAATCTGTGTGATTTGTCCATATATAATTATTTATTATTTATTTATAATAATTAGTATTATATAAGTATATTCGCAGATTATAAGGCCTACTAAAAGGTTATAATTTTTTCATCGCTATAGGTTTCTCAGTTGTTAGATATTGTCTAGGAACGGATACACATGCTACTTAGTAGCATGCTATCGTGCTAGTTTTGAGCACGTGCTATCTAGAAGCACGTGTCAACAGCCATGGATAAAATATATTGAGGCGGATATGGAAGAGGGAAGGGTATTCATTGACTATTATTAATTTATTATCACAATCACACACAGACTTACAGTAAAAACACCATGTTACATGTTACAAGAAACAATTTACTAAATTTTCTTATGTTTTCGCGATTGTTACACATTTAAATAAAATTATTTTAACACATACACACAACACTGTAAAGTGCTTGAAACGTTAGGTGTATAAATAATGTAATAAACGCGATAAAAACCGTATTAAAATAATTTTATTTCAATTTACTAAATTATAAATTCGATCAGCAATTTACACATTTTAATTCAATAAAGAAAAAAAGAGGTATTACAATTTCAGGTAAGATAAAACTAAAATCATGTCAAAGTTGATTAAGAGAGAGTTGAAGGTTGATGAAGAGTATACCGCTGCAAACCTCAAACAAGCATGCTTATTTTAAGCACGTGTGTGCAGGTCGCGTCGAATTTTGTAATACAAAAACCATTTTGAAATACTGGTCAAAATGTTTCACCGTAAAATCCTTAATAATAATATAATAATAATAATAATAATAATAATAATAATAAATTATTTTTATTTCTTCTCTCACACAGAAATTAAATAGATGTACACAACAATTAGATGTAACATACAGTAATCGTAGATCCATGTGAGAGACTGGTGTCCGTACTAGGAAAGCCTGTATGACAGATTACCAGCCTCCCAACACTGGACCATGTGTATTCTATACAAGTATACATAGCAAATATGTGTATCATGCATTGTAAAGATTAATCTATGTGAGTGACTGGTATCTGAACTAGGAAAACCTGTATGACAGATTACCAGCCTCTCCATCACTGAACCAGGTGTTTACTACCCGCACTTAAAGATAAACAGTAGTATTTATACAGTGACAGAAAATACAAAAAACAAAAAACAAATCATACAAAAACATAACAGGAATCTTAAAGTAAGAAAACAAAGCAAAATGAAAGTACACATCACAAATCTGAAATTTCAAGCTTTATTGTTGAGTGGTAAAAGCGGATGGAAATAAGGTAAAGTGCATTCAAAATTGGGAATGCTGCAGGGTTTTGGATATGATGCCCAGGGGTGAGCCTTTGAAGGGACTGTTTGATTTATAAGTAAGAATATAGTTATAGCCAGTTTATTATATTTTTAGCAATCAGAAGAGGAATTCTTAAAAAAAACAACACGATAACCAACAAAAAACGTTATAATTTGAAAATAGAAAATAACAAACGAAATAATGATTTTTTACACTAAAACAATTAATTATTAATGGCTTGCAAAACAAAAAGAAAGATTTCACCAAGAACCGTAGATGTTCACCGTAGCACTGTCGGGCAGCAAATGGGCCCGTTGACGGTTCCAACCAGATATTTATAGCCACCACGGCCGGTGGGGTAGGGTACACTTGAGGTCAGCTTATACGGCCTCTCCTGACCGCATGTCGTCCTCGACATCCAGGCTCTCGTTGATCCCGCCAGGTTGACCCCTGGCCAAAGCTGGTGTGTCGCCCTCCAGGTTTACACCCAGTGAAGGCATCGAGGGTCCAGCCACGGGAGCTGATGCTGCAGCAGGAGTGCCATCATCATTGTCACCATCTGAAAGCACATTGTATCACAAATAGTTCGGACTAGAGGACAAAATGCATTCCACCTTACACAACTGCTCATTATTCGCCATTCGTTTACATTCAGTTAATTTATTCATCGTCTAATAAATCCAAGTCACACAAAGTACACTCGTAATTTTGGGATGTATCCTCCGATCACATATGAGTTACTTTATAAGTGATCGAAGGCGCAAACTTAACCTCGTATACATCACTCTAAATCTAAATAGGAGACGTCTCGTATGAATACAAACCAATTTGGCCATTAAATAACTTTAGGAAAGTTATTTGTTTTTTGTTACCATCCAGCGCTATTAACGTCGTCCTTATCGTGTCGAGTCAACGCGACAAACGCGTCCTGCCTGACGACAGACGTTACAGGCCATAGGTGCATTCATTACGAACCACCTATGAGGCGACAAACGCCAGGGTGCAGCGACAAACGCCAAGGGCGACAAACGCCAGGGTGCAGCGACAAACGCCAAGGGCGACAAACGCCAGGGTGCAGCGACAAACGCCAAGGGCGACGAACGCCAGAGTGACTAGGGATACTAGCACCCGCACCCACACCCACACCCTTACCCAAGAGACGACAAACGTCAATGGGCGCCACTTACTGTCAAAGAATGCAGCGCACGTCTCGGGGCACCACTCGCCACGCCACGGCACCATGTATTGTGCCGCAGCCTGCGTCGTTTTGCCATAGCCACCGCTTAGCAAGCGTAGCTCATAGCGCCCACTCGGCAGCGCCCTGACCACCTTCTATGGCCCGCGCATACCGGAATCTAGTTTCCCTGTCGACTGAGAAAATTTAATTACGAACACATGATCATCAATATTGAATGATCGAGGTTGACAGCGCTGTTTATTGACATAAGTGTCCTGCTTGGCCTGGTTGTCTTTCAACAACTGGCGTGATCGGGTCCTGGTGATTTCACGCAGGGCCTCTCGATTAGGCGACGATCCCTCCACGGCCACATCACGTACCAGCGCACGGATGATAGGAGTAGTAGCCTCCGTCCCTATGAGTAGAGACAACGGGGAAGCTTGTGTCGTCTTCTGCTTTGTGATGTTCAATACCAGTTGCAGCTTCCAGAGAGTGTCAGGCCAAGATGTACCCTTATAGTTTACCTGTATGCGTAACATATTGAGGACCGTTCTGACGTATCGCTCGACTTGTCCATTGGCGTGGTGCATTTCAGGAGTTATGTAATGCAGTTCACACCCCAGATCATTAATCCATTTTACAAACTCACTAGATTCGAACATACGTCCTTTGTCCGTAACCATAAGTTTGGGCACCCCGAACAGTGAGACTGCTCCCATGATGACACGTTTTAACTCCACAGCATCTTGTCTGGCCATCGGGTATAAAAGACAAAATTTAGAGAAGGCGTCTACAATCAAGAGTACGAACTTGTATCCATTCGATGCTGGAAGGGGGCCCAGGGCATCCACATGCACTGTGGTAAACGGGATATCTGGTTTTTCCCATGAGGTAATGTTCTGAAGCGGGGCTCGTGGCACTCGCTTATGGGAAATGCACACTAAACAGTGAGCCACGTACTTACAGACAAATTGTTTGAGCCCGGGGAACCAGAAGTGCTTTAATATCAGGTCCAGTGTTTTTTCTGAGCCGATATGTTCATGCTCATCATGAAATATTCTTAGAAGGCTAAGACGATGACCCTTTGGAATGTAGCACAGTAACCGTGGTTGTTCACCCACCGGCGTGTACTTGTAATACAAGACATCACCCTGAACTACATATTGAGTTGAGTCGAGTACACCATCCTGGAGCTTCTGGACAAGATTTTGAGTTTCATTGTCGGCCGCTTGAGCAATTTGAGCCAAGTTACGAGGTCTACTTATCTGATTGATGCTGGAAACTGGATTGCGGCTTAAATAGTCCGCGTGCGGCATCAGCACTCCCTTTCTGTACTCGATGGTGAACTCGAAGTCTTGGAGATAGATCCACCAGCGGGCGACCCTTGGTAACAAGTCTTTTTTTCGCTCCGTCGACTTAAGAGCGTTGCAGTCCGTGACAACAAGAAACTTAAGACCTACCAGATAGTGGCGAAAGTTTTGAAGAGCTTTCACTACTGCGAGTGTCTCGAGCTCGTACGAGTGATACTTACTCTCGGCTCCTTGAGTCACTCGACTGAAATATGCCACGACGTGTTTCTTACCATCGGGATGTACCTGCAGGAGGATTGCTCCATAACCTGCGCTGCTTGCGTCCGTATGGACTTCAGTTGGAAGACTGGGATTGAAGATAGCGAGGACCGGCTCGTTCGTCAGTTGTTTAATTAAATCTTGACGAATAGCCTCGCATTCTTCCGACCAATTAAAACGGACATTTTTGCGAGTTAAATGAGCAATAGGAGCGGTTTTTGAAGCGTAATCCCTAATGTACCGTCTGAAATAACCCGCCAAGCCGAGAAGTTGACGGACTTGTTTTACGTTTTCCGGTGGTGACGTAAGAGTAAGGGCTTCTACCTTTCGAGGACTCGGCCTAACCTGACCTCTACTCACAACCCTGCCCAAGTATTCAACCTCGGTAACAAGGAACGAGCATTTACGGAGGTTTATAGAGAAACCTGCTCGAGTTAGAGTAGCTAACACCCTGCGTAACAGTACAATTCCGTCATTTACAGTATTGCTGAGAATAAGTACGTCATCTACGTATACCAGTACGTTGCCTTCATTTATGTGATCACGCAATGTGTCATTAATTATACGCTGGTAGACAATTGGCGAGTTTGCTAGACCATAAGGCATTTTTACGTACTCAAAATGATCTTCCGTCGTAACAAACCCAGTAAGATGAATACTACTCTCTTTAAGAGGGATCTGGTGAAAACCAGTCGCCATATCAAGGCTTGAAAAGTACGTATAGCCACCTAGCCTATCTATGTGATCATCAATAAGTGGAAGCGGGTATCGATCCTTAACCGTTATTCGATTTAGACCTCTAAAGTCAACACAAAGCCTGTCCGACCCATCGCGTTTCTTAACAAGTATGATTGGACTCGCGTACTCCGATTTAGATCGCCTAATAACCCCTTTCTCCAAAAGGTCATTAGTGATTTCCCTAACTTTCAGCTTTTCTTGATAAGAGAGTTTGTAAGGACGGTAAACCACCGGGGCATCGCTGGTAAGTTTTATTTCCATTTCACCAGTTTTTACAGTAGTCGCGGCCGTGCCCGCAATTAAGTAATCTGCAAACTCTCGTATCACAGACATAAGCGCCTTTAACTCATCACCGAAAAGCGGTGTGTTGACTTTTAGGTCGTCATCGGAACATATCAAATTTATTTGAACATGAGTCTTAGAAGAATGACTAAGGTACTGACTGTCCTTCGTTCGTACGTAAGTTATTCCATCTCGGTTAAGTACATCGGTACCTATTACGATCGGCCAGTTCATAAACTTAGACGGGACTACCACTAAATCGACCTCGATTGATATGTTGCAAAATTCTACCGTAAGGGTAACGTACGAGGTGGCAATTATTTCCTTCTCACTAATGCCCTTCAGCACACAACGTTTCGGCTTGGGTTGGCAAGTAACGTATTTAAGCACGTCAGAGGAAATGAGTGACACACCAAGGGCACCGCTATCGATTAAGACATCGACTGGTACTCCACTTACAACTGCCGTAACTATGTCCTTATTTACATCTGTATGATGGGAGCAAAAGTTAATGTTCCGAGGATTACGATTTTCTGATCGAGCCTTTGAAAAGCAGTTTTCCTCGGTATGTCCCTGCTTTTTGCAAAATGTACAAGAAACCGTACTGCTATTCGTTCTAGCAGTAGAAGGTTGTGTGCTGGAGGGTTGCTTAGCTTTAGAAACATTGCACTCACGACTAACATGGCCACGGCGACCGCAAGTAAAACATTTTGTGTCGAAACGTGACTTCTGAGAAGATTGTTTCTTACTACTGCCAAAAGCAACACTATCTTGCTTCCCCCGGCTAGGCTTCGTGTATATAGACAAGAATGACACGAGGTTTTCAAGAGTCAGATCTGCATTAGCAGCAGCTGCTCGGACTTGGGCGTTGTCTATACCGCGAATGACAATAAGAGTTCGCAACTCGTCACTAATACCTTGGACTACTCGGAGCCGTAATAAAGTTCGGCGAGCATATTCAGCGTACGTTGAATATTTATCTGAAGTCGCGTTCATGGCACTGAACAAAATATTTGCGTAGTCCAATTTATTAGGGCAAAGTGACTTAAACTCCTTTTTAAAGTTCGACCACGTTCTGTCATTCGTCACCCACTCACTCAGCCATACTTTCGCATCTCCTTTAAGGCACGAGGCAACGCGCGACAAACATTCCTGATCACTCCAACCATTCGTGTCTCTGGCGCGATCCACTTCTTCACACCATGCTTCAATGTTATGCAAGGATGGGTCAAAATTGGACACATAATAGTGCTGCGATTTCATAGGCTGAACACTCTTGATTGCCTCCATCAAAGCATGTGCGAGGGTGGATGCCTCAGAAACCGGAATCACCGACTCACTAGAGTGACACGCACGCGTAGGCTCAAAGTATGGCGGTAACGGTGGAGTACTTGACCTATCCACGGGAAGCTGTTCCCGAAGGGGGTCGTGTGACTGACGAGACGCGACAGGTAAACGGGACCGGGACCTATTATCATCATGACAATGTCGCGAGGTCCGACGTGAAACACTGCGTGACACACGGTTTTTCCTACTTCGCGATCGAAAGCGCTTCCTATCATGTCGGCTAACACGGGTCTGGCTACGCGATGCACTCCTATAGCGATCCGGACTCGAAACACTTGAAACACTCCGCCTATCATTTCGACGATATCGCCGGTCACTCGAACTACGTGAAACACTACGCGAATCTCGACGACGCCGATCACTCCTGTCACGTCGCGAACAATCACTACTATCCCGTGAATTACGCCGTTTATAATTTCGTTTGCGGGTACGCGATTTTGTTCGCACCATTTTAAACACACACAACAAAACAATAAAAAGCAAAAGAAAATGTGCAAGCCAGTAATAAATGAAATTTTGAACTAGTGGGCAAATGCGTCCTTTATCCCACTTCTGATTTTAGCAATCAGAAGAGGAATTCTTAAAAAAAACAACACGATAACCAACAAAAAACGTTATAATTTGAAAATAGAAAATAACAAACGAAATAATGATTTTTTACACTAAAACAATTAATTATTAATGGCTTGCAAAACAAAAAGAAAGATTTCACCAAGAACCGTAGATGTTCACCGTAGCACTGTCGGGCAGCAAATGGGCCCGTTGACGGTTCCAACCAGATATTTATAGCCACCACGGCCGGTGGGGTAGGGTACACTTGAGGTCAGCTTATAATATTATAATTAGGTTTAAATGATAAGTAGTGTTTAGTTTAATTGTAATTTTATATTTTATATTATTTTTAGGTTAAGTTAAGTAGGTGATACTAATAAATTTTCAGTTGCGTCATAACTGAGAGATTTCAGCCAGGTAGTGGTAGCTTGTTTACAATTGATTTTGTTTAGGTGATATATAGGAACGGTTCTATTAGTTTTGTTATACAGATATTTACCTAAATAACCAAAAAATCGTTGAGCGAATGTAGTGAAGCACTGTTCAAGCTGGACAACACTACGGTTACGGCGCCTATGTGCAAAGACATCAGGATTGTAATAAAGCAGGGAGTGTTGCCTAAGAATTGTGTTAAGTATAAAAAGTTGTCTTACTGTCAAAACATCAGACAAACTATACAAGTCTATAGTAGGAAAACGATAAGGCAGGAAAAAACTTACTTTTAGGACTGCTCTTTGAGCTCTTTCAAGTGGGAGCAGTTTCGTTTTTGGTACACCTCCCCACACAGTGATGCAGTAGCTTAGGATAGATTGACAAAGGGCAAAGTATACCATTTTGATAATATGTACATCAGCAATGTGGCGTAAATTTTTAAAAATGAAAATGAGCTTCCGTACTCGAACTGTAAGTAAATTTAGATGGGAATTGAAATTTAATGTGTTGTCTATCATAACACCCAGATATTTAATACTGAAGGATAATGTAATTTTACTACAGGAACAGGCATAACCTTTTGGACACAAGTGTGCTATTATAGAGTAGTTGTCATGAATTGTCTTGTTAGTATTTCTAATGGAGAATGGAATATATTTGGTTTTCTCTACATTAAGTGTCAGGGCGCTATCTGAAAGCCAAGAGCAGACCCTGTCGAAACCTTTTTGGGCATTGTGATATACCTGGTCCCAAGTATCTCCATGAAAGATCAATGCTGTGTCATCAGCAAAAGTTACAATTTTGCCATTTGGAAGTTGTAAGTTACATAAATCATTTATGAAGGTAAGAAAAAGAGTGGGGCCAAGTACACTGCCCTGTGGCACACCGTAATTAATTGGCAAGTCATCACTTTTATGATCTCCAACTCTCACTCTCTGTCGCCTACCGCACAAATAATCATTCAACAATTTCAGAGGGATATCTCGAATTCCTAAATTCTCCAGTCTAGTCAGCAGGAGTGGTGCAGAGACTGTGTCGAAAGCTTTGGCTAGATCGATAAATATTACTAGAACTTTCTTTTTCTCATCAAGCTTTACAACAATGAAGTCAGTCATGTCATGTACTGCATCATTCGTGGAAGTATTAGCTCTAAAACCATATTGAGAATGGGAAATAAGCTTATAGGTTTCCAGATAATGGACTAGACGTTTGTTTATTAACTTTTCTGCAACCTTAGCCAGAATGGGAAGCAAAGAGATGGGTCTGTAGTTGTTGACACAGCCCCTGTCACCACTCTTAAATACAGGTATAACTTCGGCAAGTTTAAACTCATCCGGAAAGGTGCCAGTCGAGAACATAAGGTTAAAAATGTGAGTCAAAGGTGGAACTAGTATGGCGTGGTACCGTTTGAGGAGGTCACTAGAAATTTCGTCACGTCCAGACGAACTCCCTTTTTTAAGACTAAGAATCACATCTCCAACCTCAGTTTCATCACAAGGCATCAAAAAGAAAGAAGAAGAAGGGGGAGGATGACAGCGAGGTGATGTGCCGTGAGAAGCCCTAGGGATTGATTTCTCTGCTAGATTCTTACCTATTGAGGCAAAATAATGATTAATTTCATTTACTGATTGTTTAGGGTTAGATTCGGATATGAGATCAGACGCCGATTGTTGTTTGTTGTTAAGGTTAGTACATTTTTTAATTGACTCCCATAGTTTCTTATTGTTCTTTTTAGCCGCATTTTGAATCAAATTATTTTCGAAATCTTTTTTTAGTTTTTTTAAGAGCCACCCGCAAAAATTTCTATATCTTTTATAAGTTAGTCTAATAGTTTCGTCGGTAGGTTTTTTTCTAAGTTTTTGGTGGAGTTTGTCCCTATTTCTCAAGCATCGTAACAAACCGATAGTTATCCAAGGTTGTTTTATTCTTTTCCGATTTGGAACCGTTACACTATTGGTGTTAGCGATAATTTTGGTATTTAACTCTTTTATTAATAATGAAGTTGCCTCCTTCGCATCTATAGACTGGAAAATTGGGGTTAGGTTTAAGTTGTTCATATCAATATCGAGTCTATTATAGTCGATCCTTTTTACACGGAAAAATTCATTACTCGGAATTTTGTGCTTATGATAGTTGATACTTAACATTATAGAGTCGTGATCAGTTATTGATGTTTCGGAGACATAACAATTGGCCGTGTGCTTAGTTTTTAACATAATGTGGTCTAAACAGTTACCATCATGAGTAGGGAACGTGTGAGCTGGTAATATTCCGTGTGATGCTAATATATCAAGATATAATCCAGAATCACTATCGGTGTTATGGAGCTTAATGTCAATGTTTATATCTCCAACAATAACAATATTGGGATATCTTAAAGTAGCTAAGAAATCATTTAGTGACTGTATGAATGCATTGACATCTTTATAGCCAGGAGGTCTGTATATCGCAACAACAACCGTATAAGAATCAATCTCAATAACGAGGCAGTTTGAATTTCTCACAACAGGTTCCCAGGTTTTTACTCTCATATTGGCTTTGTAGTAAGCTACCACACCCTCATTTTGAGTTAAGTTTTTCTCCGTGCGTGCATAATTATAACCAGGAAGTGAGTTGATAAAGTGGGTATGGGGTAACCAGCATTCGGTCAAGATTATTATATCCCAATCCGTCTTGGACCTATCAAGGAGAGTTAGAAGACCGGGAAAATTCTTATTTAAACTACGAATATTTTGGTGAATGATTTTTAGACTAGAATTTACGTTACCTATCAACTTTGGACACTCCTCCACATCACCGACAGAGGATTGTGCTATTGAAAACTCATCAAGGACATTGTTTATTAGATTTGTATTATCGAATTTCATTTTTAATAATAGTGAAAGACTCGGCCTACTTAGATGGGTGAATGGTTATGGTAAAGTGGTTTATTTTCGCAAAAACATAGATTTGAGTGTAGGATAAGAGTAGGAGTGCAGAAAATTATAGGTATATACTTAGAAGGAATATCAGTGAACGAATTTCTATAGCAGTAGGACTAAATTTACAATGAGCACTTATCGAGTGCAAGGAAAAGTATGTTTTAGAAAACAAGGCGGGATCTTTTTGAGTATGATTCCTCAGAGGGGTTGAAATAGAAGTATGAATTGTGGTATATGTAGGTGTTATAAATATTTAAAGTAGAATTAAATAATTAAAACGTTACTTATAAAGTGATTATTGTATTGTTGAAATATCAAGTGCGAGATAGAAAGATTTGCGATGGGCAAGTATATAGGTGCCTATATGTACAGGTAACAAATTATAATAGAGCAAAACAATGATAGTATGTAAGTATGGTACAAAAATACAAGACAAGTCACTTTGATGAAAGTGAAACACCTTGACGTACAAGTAAATATTGCTAATAGTCAGTCGGGTTGTTTAGATTTTTTTAATTAAATTACTTGTTTTAACAGCATGCTTATCCAGATTCAATAAATAAATACGGACAAATCACACAGATTGAGCTAGCCCCAAAGTAAGTTTGAGACTTGTGTTATCGAATACTAAGTCAACGATACTATATTTTATTACATATACACATATAGATAAACATCCAAGACCCAAGTCAATCTGAAAATGATCATTTTCCATCTTGACCTAACCGGGGATCGATCGAACCCGGGACCATCCGTGTCGCAGGCTGTCGTTGACCGCTGCGCCACGGAGCTCGTGAAAAATGTCTGTATGCGTTACTTGACCTTCGATATTTCATTAAAAGGATGACTCAGACCCTCAATATGAACAACTTTTCCTATGGGATCAATGCCGGGATCTCGAATTTTTTTCGACTATCCCATACTACTAACTTTGATTATAAAGACTACTATTGCTCAAGCGTCTGAACTCTGAACACTTTTGTATGAAAATATCGTTTTATTTTTGAGTTTCCAGCATTTATAGGAAGAGTTGTTCATATTGACGGGCTGACTTACCCCTTTAAGTGTATGTCGAGTGTTAAGTTACACGCTGTAAAAGCATGCTCAAAACTAGCATGTGTATCCGAACATTAAATTTGTGGAAATATAGATATAGGTATGCACGTATTGTGGTACGTTGTGCGACTTGTGCGTAAAGTTGCGGTGGTGTGCCCTTGTTCAGCTCCAATACAATACGCGCACGGCCATACATACAATAGTATTATGCTCGTAGTATGCGGTATGGACAAACCAGGATTGCGGCAATAGAGTATTGTTGAGTTTAGTTAAAGGGCTCAGATTAGCAAACTAGCACCACCCCTCATTTTATTCATCATCACCATCATCAGGTCTTTTTAACACGCTTTTATTAGCTTCACTTGTATGTAAGAAAATCTTGGAATCTTAATTTGACCCACTTCCTGGTCTTCGATTAGGATGAAATTTTGCACACGCTCTGAGTTCTGATGACAATACATGACTAGCGTGCGAAAAGCGTGTTTTTAGATTTTAAACTACTTAATTATAATTACTATATATTTAGTCTCCAATGCAGAAGCACGACTCTAAGCTTTGTTTAGCTTGTATTTCCTAAGTCGCCTTCTACGACATTCACTGGAAGACTTGGAGTGGTCCTATTCTACTCTGCCGGGAATCACACGGTAGGCCGGGAAACGCAATTAAGGCTTATTTTTTATTTCTGTTCACTTCTAAATAAGATCAAATTTAAATTAGCTCATCGGTAGTAAATGAATTTTAAATTTTTGGAATTATTTTGCATTTGGTATTATTAAGAGATCTCAGTAATGAGTAGATTTCTTAATCGATGGTCGATCTCCGGTCAGGTCATGATGGAAAACGATCTTTTTGAGATTGATCTAGTTCTTGGATGTTTATCTACATAAGAAAATATTATAAAATATAGTATGGTTGAGTAGCTTCTCTTCCAACGCGAATCATAAAGGCTGATTGACAGCGCCCGTAAAATTTATTAGGCATATCTTATTTTTTATTGAAAAAGAGTATAAGCATTTTTAGGGTTCCGTAGTTCAAGATTCAAGATACAATCGTTTATTTAATATAGGTTTCTTTGAACACTTATTAATTGTCATATTTGTGTTTACAATTTTTACAACAAAAAAAATTTGTTGACGTCAATAATTACTTATGGCTAAGTTTAGGCCGCTTCCAAAGCGGAGTGCAGAAGAAGCGGCAACAAACTGCACAGCGCATTTTCTCCAAGCGACGTCAACTCACAATTCTAGTTAGACCTTAAAAACTACTTATATATATGTGGACTGAGTGTGCATTGTTTTAATTAAATGTCATGATAAAAATTGAATTGGGAAAAAATTATGTCATCATTAGTAAACAAGGAACCCTTATAGTTTCGCCATGTCTGTCTGTCTGTCCGTCCGCGGTTTTACGCAGAGACTATAAGTACTAGAAAGCTGTAATTTGGTATGGGTATGTATATTAATCATGGCAAAAAATTGGTAGAATAAAATCTTGAAAAAAAAATTTTTTAGGGTAGCTTCCATACAAGTAAAGTAGGGGAGTAATTTTTTTTTCTCTATTTACCCATCGTGTGGGGTATCGTTAAATAGGTCTTTTAAAACTATTGTGATATTGAGAACACCGATTCAGGGATCCGTTTCCGAAATATCTGCTAAACGGTTATATATGGATACGTGAAAAAAATTACAGCAGTAGTAAGTATATATACTGAAGTTGAAAGGAAAACTATCAAAGCTGAGTACTAAGTGCAAACTAAAAAATTATAGGCAACCAACTTATAAACTGTAAAATTTCATACTATTTTCATTGTTAAATGTTTTTGGTCGTTAAACTGTAAGGTGCGAGTGTGAATAGAGTGAACTCAAAGTTGTCATTCGCAACTACGGAATCCTACACTGCGCGTGGCCCGACACGCACTTGGCCGGTTTTTTTTTATATTCCCATTCAAATTGACGGTAAACAATTTTTGTATGAAAATTTCAAAAAAATTTTGAGTGTCCGGCATTGGTCCCACAGAAAAAGCTATTCATATTGACGGGCTGAGTCGCCACTTTAAGAATCTGACAAGGTTTTTTGAAACGTATTGTTGTTTATCTTCCACGCTGGTCTGGGAGAAAAGAAAAAACATAGAATGTACCAGCTGCTTCTCTTTCCACGCAGATCGTAAAAGCCGATCGAGGGCATAGCCGTGAGGAATCATGTCATTAGGCGATGCGGCTAGCAACCCATCACTATTTTGATTGCGTTCTCCACCTACACGCCCACCAACATGCTAAACGTGGCCTTTAGGTTCTATAAACCCAGGCTCTGTCTACCCCGCTAGGGAAAAAAACGTGATAGTATGTATGTATGTTGTATATTTGTTTGTTTGTGTGTTATCTCGTCACGCTTTATCTACTGATCCAATCTTCATTGAAATTTGACGCACACGTTGATAGTGCTACGGCGAAGAACGCTATATATAAGCCGCGGGCAACAACTAGTTTTGTATAGATGTGTAGAAGATATTCAAAATCACGTATTTTAAATGTATTTTAATACAAAAAGTTTGGGTATCTAACAACAGGTGTTACACATGAGCGGGCGCACAGTCATAGCAAGATTTTACTAGTTAATAGAGTGACGTGTCGACCGTCCGTGTGTGGCTGTGGCTACCTAGTTACTTCCCCTCTCTTGAAATGCTTATCAAAAGCGTTAATTTGGGCCACGAGTTGAGTAGCTAATCTGAATAAGTAGAGGACAGGACGAGACGCGAGGAGGGGGGGGGGGGGAGGAGTGACAGTGGCATTCCACCCACGCGCCAGTTTAACTATCGTAATGGCGGGCAGATGTATTGTTATAATCTGGACTCACATTGGGCGAGTCAAGTTGCAGTCGTGGCCTACAATGGAGATTTTATAGGTGTTCTTTTGCATTCACAATGCTATTTTTAACCGACTTCAAAAAAAGGAGGAGGTTTAATTTCTCGAAGACGCCTGGACCGATTTAACAAATTTTTTTTTTTTCGATAGGATCCTAATACCTTACAGATGGTCCCATTAATTTTTTATCGAAATGTGTCGAGCGCTTTTTGAAAAAATACACAAAATCCAAAAAAATGTGTAAACATTGCCGTTCGGATTACACTTATTTCCATTTTTTTCTTATGCCTTTTAAAAAAAATAATAGGGTTGAAGTCGGTTTTTTCTTTTGTTAAAAATATCTTAAATTAAGTATTTAAGGGAAAAAAATTCCACGCGGGCGGGATTTGAACCGGCAGTCTATAAGACTTGGTACGTCTAAACGTACACGTTACACGTACAAAGTTTAAAGACTTGATTTTTGCCGTTCCAAATCCTGCTAGCATGGAATTGTTTCATATATAATAATGCATAAAAACAGTTATATAAGATTTTATTCAAGTTTTCATCATTAGTCCCATAGGAAAAATTGATCATTTTGACGGGCTAAATTAATAATTTAAGGAACCACGGTGTATACCTTAACATCCTGTATGCAAAGTGAGGTATATACAACGTGTAACATGACTGTCGACATAGCTCTTCAATATGAACAACTTTTGCTATGTGATCAATGCTGGGTACGCTAAAAAAAATCGTCAATGTCATACAAAAAAATTTTGCCGCCCGGGTGAAATGTATGGGAAAGCAAAAATTTTTTTCGAGTTCCCAGCGTTGACCCCATAGGAAAAGTTGTTCATATTGACGGTGTCACTCACCCCTTTAAGGATATGTCGAGGGTCATGTTACATCTTGTATAGTGAGAAGTTCCTTGCTTCCCTGTGGCATAATATGTATAAATTACATACTAGCTTTTACCGCGACTTCTTCCGCGTAATTTGCAGCCTATTTGCTATTCTGTTGTATAAGTTAATTCATCATCTTTCATTCATCTTAACCTTAACAACTCCACTGTTGGCCATAGGCCTCCTACTTACTCACTACGCTTGCCAAAAGAATTAAAAAACGCGGTTTGTTCGGCTTATATCGGTTCCGACGCTGCTGTGCCCATCGAAACCATTTTTTAAGCAAGGAAAGGGTATTAAGCGTTTAAAGTGTGTACAGTACAGCACATAGAACGAAGAAGAAGGAAGATAAGCTAAGAAAACATAGGATGAAAGGTGATTAACTCGGCGTTCGTCGCATCCCTATAAGCTACATACATACTCGCTATGGGTAAAATATACCCAGATATAAAACTAGATACTTGTCAAAAGTAATTGCTAATTGGCTTGTTTCTTTATTTTATATTTATGAAATGATACCTAAAGATTTAATTAATACCAAAAAAACTTAATTATATGGTTTATTTTGAATTGGAAAAAAAATTCTACAAGAGATCAAAAATCTCAATTCATTCTAACAACTTACACACCATATTGTGAGTATGGGTGAAAATCACCCATACTCACTTTGCATGTCCACAACTCACCAATGAGTCGCGCCAACTCAACCTCCCGATGGGAGACGACGCTCAAGGACGTGACTCGAAGGTACTCAAAAGCGCGTCACACTGTGGTTAGTCAGTTAAAAAATATAGTCAACTGTTTGTAGCTCTGGGTAAAATTTACCCAAAGCGAGCAACGCCGAGTTAAAGCACAGAAAGACAGCAGTGAGTTTTACGTTTACATCGAAAGCCGGCGTAATGACTTGTCTCGAATTTCGATGTAAACGATTCTCGATCGCTAAAACTTGAGTTTTTGTATTCATAAACTGTACATTCAAGTGTTTAAGCTACTTAATTTCTACCACTTCCTTGGCTGGTATTTGGCTGTATCTGGTAACGTACCTATCACTCATCTCTTCACTTATCACACGCTTACCGCTTCATTGGTGAACCTGACATGATTTTAATATAGGTCCATATTTTAAATAATAAAGTGGGAGTAGCCCACAGGTACAACAAATACCCCTATGCTACAGACAGAGCCAGTAATGTTATCGCTCGCTCGTTTCGACTTGACTATTTAGCGAGTAGAACAGTGTGAGCCAGCGCTGCTTGCAAGTAGCCAGTGGCCAACCAGGACAGTGACGAAGCATCTAGAGAGAAGCGTTTAAATTGACCACACTTACTAGCCGTTATAAATTTAATGCGACGTCCTTGTAGGTAACCGATCAGGGCAGCAGAGAAAATTATAAGGGATATTACATGAAATCAGAGAAAAACGATCATAAACATGACAAAAAAATTAAACTAACCCAATACCAGCTTTCTAATAGGCAAATCGGTGATTCAAACGTGATCGGTAACAGACAAACAGACAGCAAGACAGATTTATGTGACATACTGAAAGAAGTCTATATGTCACTTATAGACGTTTTTTCAGTTTCTATGAAAATAAATAATTTATATCGCAGTTTATGTTGAGTTTATAGCGGAGAGATCGTTGACCAGTTGAGTCTGTTCGAACAAATTTTTATTTTATATCTGTGACAGTGCCACTTGTTTTATATAGACACAGGTGAAACACATAACCCCTCTTTGGGTACAGTAGTTAAAAATTGTCGCAGCGCACCAATCAGAAAGATGAGCGAATGTCCGCAATGTCTAAAGTCGGCACAATAGCCGCATTGTCGCGAGACAATTGCGCCTCACCCGGTTTTGCTCTGCTGTCCACGCCATTGTCCTATCGTCCTTTGCTCTGGGTTTTAAGGTGCAACAATCACAGCAGAAAATACCGTGTGGTCCCCGGCTGAACAGAATAGGACCACTCCAAGTCTTCCCGTGGATATCGTAGAAGGCGACTTAGGAAACACAAGCTAAACAAAGCCTATAAACGTCAAAGAGACCTCCAACCCGTCTGGCCAACGTGGAGAGTGTAGGCCAAATCCTCTGATTGCTCGCTCTTGCTAATTTATAATATATGGCTCTGGTAGTACAGAGAGGGTCGTGTACACGCTATGGAGACTAAAAAGGACCTGATGATGATGATGAATCATAGCGTGGCGTGGCTTTTCTAGGGGCTCCAGGTCTAGGACCTACTAAGAAAAATGTGTATTTTGACGTTTGTTTCTTTACCTTTCTTTCAAATGGGTGCAGCAAGCAGTGAACCTAGAAAATTGTGTGCATGGCCTTAAATAATTCTTCCTTCCAAATAAAAAAAAATATTTTTTTTAAATGGCTTAACAAACATAAAAAACGGAAGAATTAAGAACCCAATTTCTTGAAGTCGGTTGGGGATACAACTACCGTTGATTCCCTACACTGGCTGGGGCTTATTTCCTAAGGTCGTATTAGTGGAACAAAGAAGAAAACATCATTCAGGACGAAGGTCAGTCGTAACTCTACCGCCAATCTCAACTCTTGTTAGTACTTATGCGGAAGATCGTTAGTGCCCCTCGGAACTCAGACAACTCAGGAGTGCTATTTTTGAAATTGCGCGTCACCAATACGCAAGTCGTGCACGACTACAAATCACACTCGTCTCCGAAGTCACGAAATGCTATTTGGCTGTATTTTTGAAACCATCGCTTAAGCTTGGTGCAGCCAACTTTTAGCGAAAAATATTTAATTCCTTCTTGCTTCACGCAGTATTTTTCAAAAACTTTTATAAGGAACGCATTACCTGCGTCTGTATTTCCAAGTGCATATTTCCTGAATCTTTTTAAAAATAAAGTGAATTGGCTTCTTCTGGGTAAGCTCGCTTCAACTTAGGCAAAGATATGGCCATCTTTGCCTCTGTGCTAGATGATGGTCAAGAGCAAACCCATTTAAAATAAATAAAAAATAAGGTCATTAATGATTTTTTAAATGTTTATGAAGTGTAGCGTCAAACGGACGGTAAAAAAAAATATGACAGATAATAAATAAATAATAAATAAATATATAGGGACATAATATCACACAAATTGAGCCAGCCCCACAGTAAGTTGTGAACTTGTGTCGCAGGATACTAACTCAACGATACTATATTTTATAATATATACTTATATAGATAAATATCCAAGACCCAGGTCAATATGAAAAAGATCTTTTTCCATCTTGACCTGACCGGGGATCGAACCCGGGACCCCCGTGTCGCAGGCTAGCGTGTTGACCGCTGCGCCACGGAGCTCGACACTTCAATGAACGAGATGAACTTCAAATGTCAGGCAGTGACTTTGACGTAAAGGCATTCGTCGCCTGCGGAAACGAGCGATCTAAACCGCTCGTTGCGAACTCGTCAACGAATGATTCAAAAATGAGGCTTTTTGGAAACACTCGCGTCACGGCTCGCGTCAATCGCTCGTTTAGTGGGTCACATGTTCAAAAATAGTGCCCTGGAACTGACACGGGCACAAGTACTAACTAACAATAACTTGCATGAAGAGTAGATTTCGAATAATGTTTTTGATTATACCTACATCTAACTTAATTATAGGTATTATGAGAAAAATCAATACACACAATAATTACTTTGAAGACAAGTATAGACTGAACAATTTTATATCATCGATTTTCATTACAAATACTAATACATTTTAATTAATGTTTCGATATTAATATCATAGAGTAACAATAGAGGGAATGTGTGGGGAATGATATGAAGGAACGAGGAGCTAGTGCCGATATGGTTGGTGACAGGAAACTTTGGAGAGAGTTGACATACAGAGCCGACCCCAAATAGGGAAAAGGCAAGGAAGAAGAAGAAGAAGAGAGTAACAAATCAAAATTATTACTAGTAGTCCACCCCGGCGCGTGGTACATACATAGCCTGTGGCACTCAGAGATAAAGTACCTATCCAACAGTGAAGAATTTTGAAATCGGTCCTGTAGTTCCTGAGATTAACGCGTTCAACCAAACAAACTCTTCAGCTTTATAATATTAGTATAGATATATAACTTATTACTTACAAAATAAAAACACTTTTTCAATGGCAATTTCTTTAAACTGGGACAGGCGCTTGGGTAGATGTTTCTGACCGCAGCTATGTGGTCTCAACGCCTTAATCGTACGATTTGTTCTCAGAGACTCGCATTGATGGCGCCACTCGAAACTACACAACATTGTATCTACCGTAATATGAGAATATAAAAACATGATTCACAAAATATATCTTATTAAAAATCAAAACAATATTTTAAGCATATTTTAAAATGACACCGTATATTTAGTAAGCTAATGGCTAACGCAGATTACCGCCATCTAGTATCGAGTAGCAAGCAACTCTCTTGCGCCATACATTCGCCTGCTTTTCGCAACCATAATTTAGTCCGATATTTTTGCATGAGGTGGGCAGTCTATTACGTTAGTATTATATTGTCTTTGCCGCGGCGTAATGATATCCACTTCACCAGTGGGTGTGTCGAAACTGTCTCCATCTGTTGTGATTGGCAAATACGGCATTTGACGGACTGGCGTTGATGAGTAATCTTTTTTTGGTATCTTACTGCGACATATAACACACAACCATACATTGTTGTTCTGTTAGACCAGCACAAATCTGCAGGCCTATTTGCTAACTTTTGACAACTACGGTGTACATCATTTTCATGGTAACTTTAATATTCATTACGGCTTCGGTATGAATGACTATTTTTATTTAAGATATGAAAACTGTAATGGATGCTAAAGTGACAATCAAATTGTTGTACACCGAGTTAGCAAATCGGCCTGCAGGCCGTAGTATTTTTTGCAATCGGTGCATTTTATACAGGAGTCACAGGTATCAATATTGTGATTACAAAAAGCACACTTACAAGTGGCCATACCTGTTTCCAAAACCAAAAGATACTTATTTAAAAAAAAATAGAAAGAAAAAAATCTATGTATGCCGCCGCCGAGTCTCGAACCAAGGGCCCTCAGAGCGCTACGTAATTCCTATTCATCATTATCATCATCATCAGGTCTTTCTAGTCTCCACTGCAGGAGCACGGCCCTCTCTGTACTACCAGAGCCATATACTAGCTTGAGTAGTCAGAGGATTTGGCCTACACTCTCCACGCTGGCCAGACGGGTTGGAGAGGTCTCTTTGATGTTATAAGCTTTGTTTAGCTTGTGTTTTCTTAGTCGCCTTTTACGACATCCACGAAATGACTTGGAGTGGTCCTATTCTACTCTGCCGGTAACCACACGGTGTATTTCTATTCATACCTTTGAAAAAATGCATTCCCTCCAAACATAACACCGCGACACAAAAACAACTCGTGTAAATTCTAGGCAAGCAGGAAAACAATATTTTTATTCTAATTAATAGTGACTTCATAGGCACGTATGTACGAGGATACTCATAGGATATTGTACTTATCAATATTTAGTAAATAAATAAATTATATATAACAAAGGGTCTCTCACGTGCTATTTGTCGGGATTGCCGACAAATAGCACGTGACCCGTTGTAATATACATATGTATATATCTCTCGTTAGTTAGAAATATAGGTATGTTGTGGTAACTTTGTGGAAATAATAAATAATTTGTTTGTTTCGCGTGTGTGTTAGTGGCCAAAACTGGTGTCAGATTTTTCAAGCTGCTCAAATGCATCTGACATAAAATTTATTAATATATCCCAAATTTGTTGACAAAGGAGCATGCACTGATGGAGACATTGACATTATGGGGCCCCGACCCTCATTAAAAAATTACTAAATTGCATGATTACCAAAACTATACAGAATCACTCGGAACATCATTGCAATACAATCAAAACAAAAAACAAGTTCATATTTTGTGGGGTTTGTGATTATAATATAAAAACAAAAGTTAAATATTAAGGTATGGACAAATGTATCTGAACAGAATAAATCGAATTATTTTAATACGGTTTTTATCGCGTTTATTACATTATTTATACACCTAACGTTTCGAGCACTTTACAGTGTTCGTGGACGCAGGTAGATAGTTTAAATGTGTAACAATCGCGAAAACATAAGAAAACAGAATAAATCGATCAAAATACCTATATGAATAAAATTAAAATACCACAAAGAATTATCACGTAACTTTAAAATCCAATTAAAAAATACCTATATGAATTTTATATTAAACTTTATTTTATGCTCATACACGGTATATAAGGGGTGGGCCCGGGAATGGGCAATCCCCTTTTGAAATTTTCAAATGGCCATAATTTCTATACGCTTTCTTTTAGGATGTAACAAATTGATATTTATGTTCAGTAAATAATACCTATTTTTATAATAGAAAGCTGTTGGTCTTCTATGTATAATAGTCTCCAAATACTATCTTATAACATAACTTATTCGTAGCTTATAACATCAGAAATCGCTTTGAGAGGATGGCCTATTTTTAGTCCTGAAATGTAAGTGTAATGAAAGTTATAAACTCTGCATCATTTCAATATCTCGACAACCGAAGAAATATGGTACTCTCTTGAATTTTGAATAATAGAGAGGCGACTAAACCTACATGTCTGTGACCACATTAGCAGTGCAGGGTGTGCGGGCGCAGTGCGTGGGAGCAATTGTTCCACATGCTACTTGCGGCGAAGTGCTGGTGATCGAGTTGCTTCGGTGAGGTCAGGCTTCAAGTTCACCCACCATCTGTACCTGTTATTACATATTTTTCGCCAAACTTTATATCAGTGTGTTATAATAAAAGGCTAAAGCATATTTTATACGCTTCCTATTCGGATAAATTCAAATCCATGTACAATAGTCTCCAAATCTTTTACATCAGAAAATTGCGTGAGGACTACAATCTAAAAAGGTCAGCTCATTTAGTCCTAAAATGCAAGTTCTTGTAGATTACTGAGTTCAGAGAGACATTCAGAAACTCTGAATCATTTCAAAATCTCAGCAAACAAAGAATATACAGTGATGAAATTTGAATTATATGGAAAGGCGACTAAACCAACATATCTGTGACCACATTAGCAGTGCTGGGTGTGCGGGCGCAGTGCGTGGGAGCAATTGTTCCACATGCTACTTGCGGCTAAGTGCTAAGTGCTTGGTGGTCGAGTTGCTTCGGTAAGGTCAGGCTTCAAGTTCACCCACCATCTGTACCTGTTATTACATATTTTTCGCCAAACTGTATATCAGTGTGTTATAATAAAAGGCAAAAGCATATTTTATACGCTTCCTATTCGGATAAATTCAAATCCATGTACAATAGTCTCCAAATCTTTTACATCAGAAAATTGCGTGAGGACTACAATCTAAAAAGGTCAGCTCATTTAGTCCTAAAATGCAAGTTCTTGTAGATTACTGAGTTCAGAGAGACATTCAGAAACTCTGAATCATTTCAAAATCTCAGCAAACAAAGAATATACAGTGATGAAATTTGAATTATATGGAAAGGCGACTAAACCAACATATCTGTGACCACATTAGCAGTGCTGGGTGTGCGGGCGCAGTGCGTGGGAGCAATTGTTCCACATGCTACTTGCGGCTAAGTGCTAAGTGCTTGGTGGTCGAGTTGCTTCGGTAAGGTCAGGCTTCAAGTTCAACCACCACCAGTACCTGGTATAAGATATTTTTAACAAGGTTTGTTAAATCTAAGAAATTAGGCAACTCGCTTATTTGGAATAAATTAAAAAATAGTTTCATTATAAATAAAACTATTTTTTGTTTGAGTTGTTCGCAGTCGACGTCGCCAATATTACTTGGATATGTCCTTAAATTATCTCTTACGACGTATATTTGGAGAGAATAGTCCTATCCTAGACGAATACCACGTGGCTTAGACTACTAAACGGTTCATCGTGGAATTGCATACCTATGCACATATGAGAACGATATAACAAAGACAATATAAAGTAATACCATCGCTAACGTATAGCCAAACTCATACATTACAAGGTAGGCCGCATAGATAGGCGACGCGTTGCAGAGTTCTTTTCCACTCGTCACTAGATGGCGTTAATCCGCATTAGCCTGATATAAAATATGAATTATTATACCTTATATATTTTTTTTTTATATATTTTTTTTTTTTAAATAAATATATAGGGACATATCACACAAATTGAGCTAGCCCCACAGTAAGTTGTGAACTTGTGTCGCAGGATACTAACTCAACGATACTATATTTTATAACAAATACATATATAGATAAATTAGATAAACATCCAAGACCCAGGTCAATATGAAAAAGATCTTTTTCCATCTTGACCTGACCGGGGATCGAACCCGGGACCCCCGTGTCGCAGGCTAGCGTGTTGACCGCTGCGCCACGGAGCTCGACTGATAACTAGATAAATTTCGTGAAAAAATGCTTTTATTTTCTAATAATATGATATCTACAAAGTTATGACGCTGCCTACCATTAGAGCCATCAATGTGCAATTGTCAGAAAAAATCGTACGACTTAAATAAATAAATAAATATATACGGACAAATCACACAGATTGAGCTAGCCCCAAAGTAAGTTCAAGACTTGTGTTATAGGATACTAACTCAAGGATACTATATTTTGTAATAGATACTTATATAGATAAACATCCAAGACCCAGGTCAATCTGAAAAAGATCATTTTCCATCTTGACCTGACCGGGTATCGAACCCGGGACCATCCGTGTTACAGGCAGGCGTGTTGACCGCTGCGCCACGGAGCTCGTCAAAATTATATGGGACCACGTGACATAGTATTCCAGAGCAATCCCAATCCCAACTAATATTATAAATGCAAAAGTGAGTTTGTTTGTTTGTTTGTTTATTTATTTGTTTGTTATTGTTTCACCCCCAATCTACTGAACCTTTCATCATGAAGTTTTGCATACACATAGGTTAGGGTACTGAGCAGGACATAGGCTATATATCACGCGGGTGAAGCCGCGGGCAACAGCTAGTTCCAGATAAATCTTGTATACTCTTACAAGTTGTTAAGTATACACTTATAACCTACTTTGTTTTTTGTAGCTTCGCCAGTCGATTGGTAGGACGAGTCACGGTGCCGCCACAGGAAGCCAGCAATTGTCCCGACTCTTGAAATGTGTGGAGATCTGATATTATCAATTAGCCGGCGGCTAGCGCTCTATGCCGACACCTCTGCATATGTATTTTACTAGTCTTGTACCAAAAGCCCACGTGCATTAAAATTCTTATTTATTTAATTCAAAGTTTTTGTAATAAATTTAATACTCTGTGTGTTCAAGTGCGGGATGCCCTATTTTGCTGTGTAGTGCTGGGGTAGGGTACTATTATTGAAATTAAAATCCCATATCCACGAAGTTCCACGCTGCGCTTCCCTATTCTTGGCCGCCACCCCGGGACTTTAATGCCCCAATGGCCATCCGTCTCCGTCCCCGTCGTCCCGACCAGGTGGATGGACGACCTCATCACGGTCGCAGGGAGTCGTTGGACTCAGCTTGTACAAGACCGCAAAAGGTCCACCATAACATAAGATAAAACAGTGTAGTCTGCTCAAAATCCCACCACAAATTGACAGCCATAATCATGCACGGCTACTTTTTTTTCAGGGTGAGAACATATTCTCATGGTACAGCATAGACGGTGATGCATCTGCGCGCGTAGCGGATCGCTGGGGAGGACGTGTGCAGCGCATTGGGGACGGGCGCCTAGGCCTGGGACGGGGCTCCATTAACGTGACCTCGGTCCGAGAGACCGATGCCGGGCTATTCCGCTGCCGCGTCGCCTTCCCCAACCGCACACCACCTGAGCGACACAACGGCACCTTCTACTACTTGGAAGTGGACGGTGAGTCCTAACTGATCAGTCCAGAAACGTCGGTCCAGACCAAGAACATATTGTCATGGTACAGCATAGACGGTGATGCGCAAGCACTGGGGGGGGGACGTGCAGCACATTGTGGACCTGCTGGGCCTGGGACGGGGCTCCAATAATGTAACCTTGGTCCGAGAGACCGCTGTACCGCTGCCGCGTCGCCTTCCCCAACCGCACACCACCTGAGCGACACAACGGCACCTTCTATTACTTAGAAGTCGACGGTGAGTCCTAACCTTACTGATCGGTCTAGCAACGTCGGTCCGCTAGACCGAGAACATATCCTCATGGTACAGCATAGACATTGGAGCTTCGGCGCGCGTAGCAGACCGCTGGGGGGGACGTGTGCAAAGCATCGGGGACGGGTGGCTAGGCCTGGGACGGGGCTGGGCTCCATCAATGTGACCTCAGTCCGAGAGACCGATACCGGTTTGTTCCGCTGCCGCGTCGCCTTCCCCAACCGCACACCACCCGAACGACACAACGGCACCTTCTATTACTTGGAAGTCGATGGTGTGTCCTAATTGATCGGCACAGCAACGTCGGTCCGAGAGACCGACTGTACTGTTATCGCGTCGCCTTCTCCAAAGACACAACGTTCGAGCGTCGCAACAGCACCTTCTTCCTACTACAGTTGACGGTGAGCCTTCCCCAACCCTTCACCGCTCGAGCGATGGAACGGCACCTTCCTTAAAATCGATGGTGTGTCTTGGCTTCTTCTAACTGAAGCCGAAGATTACATCTTGAACAGCCTATGTGGCGCAGAGCAGTTACATACCAGCCTGCGACACGGGGGATCGGGGACGGGGTTCGATCCCCGGCTAGGTCGTGATGGAAAACTATCTTTCCAATCTTTCCATATTGTCCTGAGTCTTGGATCTTTACCTATATAAATATCTATCATAAAATATAGTCTCATTGAGTATTATACGACACAAGTTAACAACTTACTGTGGGGCTAGCTCAATCTGTGTGATTGTCCCTCATCATCAACAAATTAAAGAGCTGTGCTTATGTTGGTGAAGCTTCTTCCATTCCTCTCTTTCTTACCCCAGTTTTCCACTCCTCTGTAAGTGGCAACTTTAATTTTTTCTTTTATTTGTTTCATGAATGTGTGTTCCCTCTTTTTTTCTTCAATTTTGTTCTAGGCTACGTTGTCGTGTTGTAATAGGTGTCCCACCATGATTGCCTCTATATATTTTGATTTGTACGTGATCTTGAGGACTCAATTCGTCCATGAACATTGCAGGTGGCAACTTGATCGTGACCCCACCGATGAACGTCACAGTGATGGAGGGCGAGCGAGCGGAGTTTGAGTGCCAGCCCAAACAACCAGAGTCCATCGTGGAATGGTGCGTATTAACTTTGCACAAATTTTCAACAGTATATTTTCGAGAGAATTGTTATAAACTAACGATGTTCACAATAAATGATGCTGTGTGGTTCCCGGCAGAGTACAATGCGACCACTCTAAGTCTTGCCGTGGATGTCGTATAAGGCGACTTAGGAAACAAAGCTGATAAACATCAAAGAGCCTTCTCCAACCCGTTTGGCCAACGTGGCCTTGGATTGCTCAGGCTAATATATGGCTCTGGTAGTACAGAGAGGGTCATGCTCTTGCAGTGGACACTTATAAAGACCTGATGATAAAGTAAAAGCTTATATTCTCGATATAAGTGGCTTCTTTAACATGACAGAGTACGATATTCCTAACATATTGTCTATTATTTGTTTGATTTACCGACGTTACAGGTACAAAGACGGGGCGCTACTAGAGGAGATGCCAGAGCTAGCCGCACGCTGCGAGCTAGCGGTAAATGGCAGCCTAGTACTACGGCAGGCCATAAGTTCCGACGCCGGCGAGTTTCAGTGCCGCGTCAGCGCTCCCGACGACCAGCAGCAGAGCGCCAGTGCCTTCCTTGACGTGCAGTGTGAGTATAAATTAACCCTGAGCAAAGAGATCACAGGATTTAGGTGTTAATCTGTTTGTTTATGTCTATCTTTCTGCAGCATCGTATCTAAGCTTAGCAGGAGGGTATGATGAATTCCACAGAAGTACTTGTAGTTGGAACTAAGTACGCATTGAAAGAGCGCACAAAGCGAAAGCTTTCTGTCCTTGTTTATTCTCTCTCTCTCTTTCTATTCTGAGCATTCTTCCCGGTTGCCTGATCAGCTGTGGTGCGTTGGAGCACAAGATCCGCTATTATGGCAACATATTCTGTAATATGTACTAGCTATTAATATAATATTACAAAGGCAATACAATACTAACGTAGTTTTTCTTAACGGCCGTTTGCCAGACTTGTACCATACCCCTCGTAGAGCAAAGTTCAGCTTGTTAACCACTGCCTCACGAAAGTCACGTCAGCGCCATCTCTAGAATGTATACTTACCTCTTTTGCAAGTGACGCCATCATATAAGGCCTTCGAAGGAATACTTTACCATACATATTAAATCGTGCTCCGTTTCCATAGATTTGATTATAATTAAGATTTGAATTATATCATTCAATATGTATGGACGGTTCTTTTTGTATTAACAGACAAGGCGAAAGTGGTGTACTCGCCGTTGGAGCGTTTCCTGGCGCTAGGCAAGCCAGCCAGCCTGGACTGCCACTTCAGCGCAAACCCGCCACTCACCAACCTACGCTGGGAAAAAGACGGCTTCCTCTTCGACCCCTATAACGTGCCTGGCGTGTTCTACAGTAGAAACGGCAGCCTGCTTTTTAATAAGGTGACAGACAGTGATCCGTAGATTTTCGAAGCACATATATCAACTGGGAAGCGGAACCATATCAAGATACGATCCGTTCAGGTTACGTACAACGTTGCCGTTGCGTACATTCTGTAATATTTGCATGCAACTCCCACTTCTACGAATACTTACTTATTATATCGGAATCGAAAAGTATTAGCCTCGCCTTAGGACATGCTCAGTGCTATGCAAGTTATATTTGTAGTCTCAGCATTATACATTCTTCTCTCTCCTTTTCCCACCTATAGCCGTCAACCAGCAGTCGAAAAGTAAGCGCGGCGTAGCCTAATGTTCCGAGGCTGCTTATCCACTTTGGTTGCATTACCTGCTTACGTAAGGTTGATGCCTGGTTTAGAAGAATTATCGGAGGGAAATCTCACAAAATTTCACCAATCTAATGGGAGAAAAATTTGGCAAATTCGTCTGACGTAATTTATAGACGCCCCTTTTTAATTGTTTCAAAAACATACTTCCAAAAAAAATGTTCCTCAAAGTAACGTTTACATTGTGAATGTGCCCAGGTGGATGAATCGCACGAGGGCCTGTATTCGTGCACGCCGTACAACGCGCTGGGCTCGGAAGGCAGCTCAGCGGCGGTGCGTGTGCACGTGCTGCGGCCGCCATCGCTGGCCGCAAGCCCGCAGCCGCTGTACGTCGCCCGCCGCGGCGAGCACGTCACCATGCCCTGTGCTGTGGCCATCGACAGGCGATACGACGAACCTTCCGTTATATGGACACGGGTATGATGATTTTCAAGCATAAAATACCTGTGCTAATATAAATAACCCACCAGCACTACGTCGCCCGCCGCGGCGACCGCGTCACCATGCCCTGCGCTCGACAGGCGATATGACGAACCTTCCGTTATATGGACAAGGGTACGGTGATATTCAAGCTTTTAAATACCTGTCCTCTACTTCCTAATTCCATGTAGTATACTGTATCTGTTTTTCGTCATCATTATCATCATTATCAAGTCTTTTTAGTGTCCACTAAAGGGGCATTTCCCTCTCTGTACTACCAGAGCCATATATAAGCCAGAGCAGTTAGAGGATTTGGTCTACAATCTCCACGCTGGCCAGACGTGTTGGAGAGGTCTCTTTGATGTTTATACCTAAGCTTTGTTTAGCTTGTGTCTCCTAAGTCGCCTTCGACATCCACGGGAAGACTTGGAGTGGTACTTTTCTACTCTGCCGGGAACTTCCGAATTACACGTTTACTGTATCTATTTATGGATTCTATTAATAGAACAATTTTTCTCCCGCAGAAAGACGGTAATCCCCTACCAGCGGGGCGTTACTCGATCGACGGCGGCAACCTGACGCTGAACTCTGTGGAGGAGACAGACCGTGGGGTGTTCGTGTGTGCGGTGAGCAACGCGGCGGCGTCCGTGGCGCTGGAGACCGAGCTGCTCATCGAAAACGTGCCGCCGCGTGCGCCGCATAATCTCACCGCCGTGCCGCATGAGAACAGCATCCATCTCTCCTGGGTACCTGGTGAGATAGACCGATAGTGAATGAATTATACCAATATTAGGTAAATCTCGACACACGGCAATATCACAGACTTAATATGAGTACCTAAGTGGGTACCTACCCACTTAGGTACTCATATTAAGTCCTGGGTGTGGTGTCCGTGGATACCTACCCACTTTTATTATTCATTACGTAAATAGTAGGACTGTTAACTTACAAAACGGAAAGTCCTCCTGTTGTGATGTTTCGCCCCACCTAGCGAGGATCAGCTGCGGGGACCGGGGGCGGAGGAACCACCGGCCGCGGCCCCCACCATGGAGAGGACCACACATTCTTTCGCTTGACCACCGCGGCTTTAGGCGCGTCGCTTATATTTGTTTTTCCCTTATGTATTTCGTTTATTACACCAGCCTTAATAACAGTCCACTCTTTTATTTAAAGTCCCAGTTTAGGACCCCACATAATTTGGTCCTTTCGCGGAGTAAATACATTTTAGGGAGGCATCTAAAAGTCTTAGTAACGCGTCGTAAAGGTCATCGCGGACTTCGGCCACGTTCGAGTTACGTAACGAAGAACATTCTCGAACAGCGAAAATCTTCACATCTACACATCTAATTTACCTGGATTATACCTATTGGCAATCTTGTATACACAATAGTTACTGGAAACTGGATAATTGGATAATTACAGTGAGGAGTGACAAAAAAAGGACAGAGTGGTATCATAAAGGCGGTGAGTCGTTCCAATACTTATCCCATCATAATTCCTTTCTTCATTTTGTCCTCTCTCAATTTCCTTTATCCTTAACCTTAATATCCAAATCCATTCCTTATTTCTTTTTTACTTATACTTCAGTAAAAATTAGCAACTACTTGTGTCTATATGTGCATTCATTTCTCATAAATCAAGCAAGCACTACTGCATTATCTCGTTATAGCTACCTATACACGCATATACTGCACCGATTCATAGCGTCTCATTTGCAATCATCCATTTCTTTGTTCGCATTTTTTACCTGCGAAAGGGTCGCTTGTCGTCGCTAACGGTGACTCATAACTTGTTTACTGCAATTTATAACTTCGATATCAGTTGCACTCCAGTACTTGTTATATAAAATGCCTGACAGCATGCTTAAAACATTGATTAAAAAACGCTCTGCTATTAAGTCAAAGGTGACTATTTTTGGCAATTATCTTAAATTAATTAAAGACATTCAGTGTTTAAGTGACCTACAGTTAATCGATTTAGAGTGCAGATTAAATAAATTTGAGTGTTTACGTGACGACTTTGATGCGTTACAGACCGAGATCGAGATTCTTTCCGACGAGCCGCGAGACGAGGAAGTGCCAGTGGAACGGGAGCAGTTTGACAATGATTATTACCCACTGGTAGCCCTGGCCCGCAACCTGCTTTCCGGGAAGAAGAAATGGGAAGGGTCTGTAGCGAGCTTCAATGATGCCGAGTCAACTCCAAACTTAAACAGTTTCGTAAGGCTTCCAAAAATATCTCTGAATGAGTTTAGTGGTGGTCTCCAGGATTGGTTGTCATATAAAGATTCTTTTCTTTCCTTAATGCATAATACGTCTTTAGATAAAATACATAAATTCCATTACCTTCGCGCGTCCCTAAAGGGCAGTGCAGCTTTAGTGATTAAAAATATTGATGTCAAATCAGATAATTACGACATTGCATGGAATTTATTGTGTGAAAGATATGACAATAGCCGTTTATTGATAAACAACCACTTACAGTCATTATTTAACGTAGAACCTATTGGTAAGGAATCAAGTAGATCAATTCGCTTTATTGTTGACGTTACAAACAAAAATATTAGGGCATTAGCAACTCTTAATGAGCCTACCCAGCATTGGGACACGCTTATAATTTATATGATGTCCACCAAACTTGACAGCGTCACAGGCCGTCACTGGAAGGAATATAGGAACACACAGTTGTCTTCAGATACATCTCCTACACTTGTTCAGTTTTTAACGTTCTTAAATAAGCGAGCAGACTTATTAGAAACAATGGAAGAACAAAAATCACATAAATTAAAGTTTGAAGGTAATAAATCTAAGAGTTTAGTAATAAATAATACAAATCAAAGCCATTCATCTTATAAAAATGCAATAAAGTGTAACTTATGTAACCAAGGTCATTATTTATTTACATGCGAATCATTTAAGAGTCTACCGATTGAATCACGCATTGAAAAGGTTAAAGAATATAAAGTGTGTTTCAATTGTTTACGTCCAGGGCATTCGGCAAAAACTTGTCGACTTTCACACTGCAAATATTGTAAGGTCAAGCATAACACTCTTTTACACTTAGAACAACGTGATTCCAGTATTTCCAACCCTTCTTCTTCTACATCAGAAGGTATTGTACTGGCGTCCGAAGCTATTCAGCACACAACTGCTGCGCGTGTCTTCTTATGCACGGCTTTAGTAAAAGTGGTTGACGGCAAAGGTAACAAGCATACTGCTAGAACTATTTTAGACAATGGAAGTGGCATAAATATTGTATCTGAGTCTTTATGTAATAAGTTGGGTTTGCCAAGGCGAAATATAAGCTCCACAGTGTCAGGGTTTAACAATCTTGTATCTAGTAGTACACAGAGTTGCGTAATAACTATCGAGTCATTCCATAGTGAGTTTAAAGCTGATTTACATTGTAATATTTTCGAAAATGTTACCACTGCCGTACCTGTCTCATACATTGATGTCAAACACATACAAATACCAGCAGGAATTCGCTTATCGGATCCCTCTTACAATATTCCGTCAGCTGTTGACATTCTTATAGGGGCAGACATTTTTTGGCAAGTATTAGGCAGCGAAAAAATTATATTAGGAAAAAATCTGCCTCAGTTACATGAAAGTAAGTTAGGCTGGTTGGTAACAGGACACATATTAAATTCATATCATACACAAAATCAATGCCTTATTACAAATAACACAGATAGTGACTTGTGTCGATTTTGGGAACTCGATAGCATCTCATCAGTGCATTCTTTATCTGCAGAGGAGCGTGCGTGTGAGCATAGCTTTAGTGTTAATACGAAACGAGACAACGACGGTCGTTTTGTAGTTACCATTCCTCTTAAGCAGGACCCAGGCGTATTGGGTGATTCCTTTCAACTGGCTAAGCTTAGATTTTTATCCCTCGAGCGTAAATTTAAGCGTGATCCAAATTTTGCTCTAATATACCTAGATTTCATGCGTGAGTATGAAGAATTAGGGCATATGACAGAAAACAAGCGCTCTTTTCCTAGTGATGGCACAGTTAACTACTATATTCCTCATCATGGTGTCATAAAAGAGTCTAGCACAACGACGAAATTACGAACCGTTTTCGATGCTTCTGCTTCTACCACTTCAGGTTTATCCTTCAATGATATACAAATGGTAGGGCCCACGGTTCAAGACGATCTGTTAGCCATTCTTTTAAGATTTCGTCAACATCGTTATGTCGTATCTGCCGACATTGAAAAAATGTATAGAGCTATAAACGTCAATCCATCCCAACGTTCTTTACAACAAATTGTCTTTAGATACAATGATACAGATCCATTAAAAACTTACACTCTTAATACAGTGAGTTATGGTACTGCTTCTGCTCCATACCTGGCCACAAAATGTTTGGTTAGTCTTGCATCTACGGTAGATAACCACAACATTAAGGAAAGTATTACACACGACTTCTATATCGATGATTATCTCTCCGGTGGCTCATCAGTGAGCGAGACGGTTGAACTTTGTAAGGGCGTTGCCACTGTGTTATCATCTGCCAAGTTTAATTTGAGAAAATGGCAGTCTAACAATGTTCAAATACTCAACCAATTGATCTCAGACACTAATTCTATGAATTCCAATAATATTTTAGATTTTTCGAGTAACAGTGATAACACACCTTCCAAAACTTTAGGCCTTCACTGGCAATGTAACACAGACACTTTGTCATTTTCAATCAATATCAAATTACGTACACCCGTAACAAAACGTCACATTCTTTCTGTTATTAGTCAGATATTTGATCCTTGGGTCTCGTGGGCCCATGCATTGTAGTGGCAAAATTAATAATGCAAAGGCTATGGATAAACAAATGCGCGTGGGATGATGAAGTTTCATCCGAGTTATTCGAATTATGGTCTACATTTGCTAATACCTTGCCATGTCTTAATAACTTAAAGATACCTCGGTGGGTGATTCAGCATCCCTCACAGTCGATACAAATTCACATATTTACAGACGCCTCGGAGAGTGCTTACGGTGCATGTGCCTACGTTAGGTCTATTTCTCAATCAGGAGCAATTCACGTCCAACTATTAATATCAAAGAATAAAATAGCTCCCATTACTAAAAATATGACTATCCCGCGCCTTGAATTGTGTGCAGCTTATTTAGGTGCCAAATTGTTTAAAAAGGTGATAACTTCTCTTACATTTAATATCGAAACATGCAAATTTTGGTGTGACTCAACAATTCGCTACTTGACAATTTTCTGAAATATATTTTATAATATCTATAGACTTATTTTAAACCCCCCTACAATTATATTTTTTTTGAAAAAGCTTTATTTGATAAGAAAACATGATTTTTTATCTTTTGGTTCGAAATTCGCGCTAAAACACTGTGTCACGTGACATTTCCATGTTATGACGTCACAACTCAATAAACAAAGCACGGCTAATACGGCGCTCTAACTGTTTTGAGGTGTAAATTAAACAGATTTAACTGGAATTGTGAAAATGACAAGTTACAAAACGTGTGCGGTGCCTATGCTTAGAAGTACGACAGTTAAATGTCCCAAGAAATTGTTTATACTATACATAATTATAAGTCCAGTCCTGCCACGCCGAGGCCGAGATCCACAGTTTCCATCTGATAAGTCTGTGATATTCTTTTGTGCAGATCACTTTGATGTAAGTATTTAGAAGAAATCAATATGTTCGATTTTACAAAAATAAATTACACCTAACCTAACTTCTTAAAATCATCACTAATCACTATCACTAATAAATAGCATAAAGCATTTCGCTGTCTGTATGTATGTTTGTTTAAATCTTTTTGCGATCATAAACGAATGGACTCTGGGCTGCACTATCTGCTTTAATGTAGCCTGACTCCATTTCGTGAAACTCTTTTTATAGCATAAATCGAAATAGTAGAGCGATTTTTCTCCACTTTTTCTCAGCAAAATATAGAACCAAGGAGGCTCAAAACATTGTATAGAACAAATTGGAGACATATGTATGAGAACAAACGACTTGACGAGCACTTGACGTTGATCACGTTGTCTTTGACGTTTTGTTTATTGAGTTATGACGTCATACGAAGATTAATCATGGCCGCCACTTGTAGACCACAGATAAAAAATACTGAGATTAATATTCCAAAAATTAAATATTAATAAATTGTTTTAATGCAAAAAACATATTGGATGATAATTGTTTAGTTATAAGCTACCATAAAAAATATATTTCATATTTTATTGCTACAACTGTCTAATAGCGAATTGTGTTGGGATGGTTGTCAACGCCTTCTAATCAACTTAAACAGTTTGTGCGCAATAGAGTGAACGAAGTTCAAGATATTACTGGTAGGTAGTTATGTTTGGGGTTACGTGCCTTCTAAAGAGAACCCGGCGGATTTAGTTTCCCGTGGGGTGAAGGCTGATCTTATCAGCAACTCTTCGTTGTGGTGGTCGGGTCCATCTTTTTTACATAAGGATGAACAAGATTGGCCACAATTTCCTAACACGGCCTCAAAACATGATTTGCCAGACCTCGTTTCTTGTTTAAATATCCAAAACAATGATAAAACTGATAATTCACACAATAACATATTTACAAATTTAATTAAAAAATATTCTAAATTTACACATTTACAAAGAATCATAGCTTATTTACAAAGATTTATATATAATTGTAGGAATAGGGATAAGAAATATACAAATCATCTTTCATGTGAAGAATTAAATAATTCTCACAACGTTATTATACGTATTGCCCAGCAAGAAATATTCCCAGATGAATACGAAACTCTTAAAACTAACAAGTCATTGCCAAAGAAAAATAGATTAATAACACTTTCTCCGTTTATAGATTCAAATGGTATCATGCGTGTTGGCGGTAGACTCGATAATTCGCCTTATAGTTATGACGTTAAACACCCTATTATTTTATGTGCTAAGCATCACGTAACTAAGATCATATTTCATATGTATCACTTAAAATTATTACATGCTGGACCACAATTGCTGTTGTCCAATATACGTCAATCGTATTGGCCTTTAGGGGGCAAGAATTTAGCTAAATACATCACAAAACATTGCTTAAAATGTTTTAGATTCAAATCTTCTTGTGCTCAACCAATCATGGGGCAGCTACCTCAATCCAGAACGGAGTTAGTCTATCCTTTTCTTCACTGTTTTGCGGATTACGCAGGCCCAGTGATGATTGCTAATCGTAAGGGTAGGGGTTGCCAACTTAGTAAGGCATATATATGCATCCTTGTTTGCTCAGCTACCAAGGCTTTACATCTGGAGCTCGTTACGTACCTTACCAAAGAGGCCTACTTAGCTGCTCTTAAACGTTTCGTGGCTCGTAGGGGAAAACCTCGCTCTATCACATCTGACAATGGCACCAATTTTGTTGGTGCCAGTAACGAATTACAACGTTACCTAATAGAGAGTAATGTAGCAGCTGATATTGAACAGGAAGGTATAAATTTTCATTTCATACCTGCTTTCACTCCCCATTTCAATGGCTTAGTCGAAGCCGCTGTGCGTGCTACAAAGCATCTTCTTAGAAGATTACTTCAACTTTGTAACTTCACTTATGAAGAAATGTCTACATGTTTGACACAAGTAGAATCTGTTCTAAATTCGCGTCCACTTACGCCTTTAAGTTCTGATCCTTTCGACTTTTCTCCCTTAACTCCTGCTCACTTCCTTATTGGACGGCCTCTGTTGTCGATACCACATCCGGAAGTAACAGAGAGAAATATTTCAAGTCTCGAGAGATTTAAAAGAGTAGAGCTCATAAAGCAGCATTTTTGGCAACGATTCAGTTCTGAATACATCTCACTGCTTCAACAGAGAACTAAATGGCAGAACTCGAATGAAGATCTTCAAGAAGGTTCCTTAGTTCTTATAAAGGAAAAGGCTCTTCCACCGTTGCTTTGGTCACTAGGTCGAGTGACCAAAGTTTATCCGGGCAATGATCGCGTCTCTCGGGTTGCCGATATTAGGACAAAAAAGGGAACCATCCGAAGGGCCTTTAACAACATTTGCCCACTTCCAGGTTCATTTGATGTTTGAAGATCCAGCCTCTTCAACGGCGGGAGTATGTTGTGATGTTTCGCCCCACCTAGCGAGGATCAGCTGCGGGGACCGGGGGCGGAGGAACCACCGGCCGCGGCCCCCACCATGGAGAGGACCACACATTCTTTCGCTTGACCACCGCGGCTTTAGGCGCGTCGCTTATATTTGTTTTTCCCTTATGTATTTCGTTTATTACACCAGCCTTAATAACAGTCCACTCTTTTATTTAAAGTCCCAGTTTAGGACCCCACACCTCCCTAGTACAGAGTCACTAGTTCACTACACCTCTACCCGTTCAATGGTGTGTTTTATAGCTTTCAAAATGGGCTTACGGCCGCTACTGTTGCTTTGCTCTGGAATGGAATGGATGAAAATGGCAGAGCAGCTGTTGTAGTATTTTGACGGCTTCCGTGGCGCAGTGGTTAACACGCCAGTCTGTGACACGGATGGACTCAGGTTCGATCCCCAGTCAGGTCCTGATGAAAAAGACCTTTTTTCAGATTGGCCTGGCTTTTGGATGTTTATTTATAAAATATCGTTGAGTTAGTATCCTACGTCACAAGTTTAAAACTAATTGTGGAGCTAGCTCAATCTATGTGATTTGTCCTTATATATTTATTTATCTTACAAGATCATCTGATATGTGCAGGGCACAACGGCCCCGAGGTGGAGTACACGGTATGGTACCGAGAGCGGTTTGCCCGCGAGTGGCGTACCATGAAGATCCTGTCGCGCGGCGTGACGGAGGCCACGCTAGTGGGGCTGCACCCCGCCAAGGAGCACGAGCTACGGGTGCTAGCCAGCGACCAGCTCGGCGACGGCCTCTTCAGCAAGCCTGTCTTCGTGTGGACCACAGGTCAGGATGTGCAGCTGCCTGTAACAAAACTTGGACCTATTACAAGAGACGTGACGGAGGTCACACTGGTGAGGCTGCTCCCTGCCAAGGAGCACGAGCTGCGCGTCCTGGCCAGTGACTAGCTCGGCGACGGCCTTTTAAGCAAACCTGTGTTCGTGTGGACCACATGTCAGGACTTGTTGGTTACCGTGCAGCTGCCTGTTAGCAAACTAGGATCTGTTACAAAAGGCGTGACGGAGACTACGCTGGTTGCTACGCCCAGCCAAGGAGCAACACCTGCTCGTGCTAGCTAGCAACCAGCTCGGTGACGGCCTCTTCAGCAAGCCTGTTCGTGTGGACCACAGGTCAGGACTTGTTTGTTACCGTGCAGCTGCTTGTTACAAAACTAGGACCTGTCACAAAACAAACGTGACGGAGGCCGCGCTGTTGCTGCGCCCCGCCAAGGAACAAGAGCTGCGCATACAAGCCAGCGACCAGCTCGGCGACGGCCTCTTCGGCAAGCCTGTGTTCGTCTGGACCACAGGTCAGAATTTGTTTCAATTCAGGCATTCGTTCGTGATTGATAAGCACTTATATTAAGCCTCAAAAAGCCAAATTTTATTGGAGTCAAGTGCAGTCTAAATGATTGTTTATGGATCCATATCGATCGATCGATATGGATGAAGTCGAGCTCCGTGGCGCAGTGGTCAACACGCCAGCCTGCGACACGGAGGTCCCGGGTACGATCCCCGGCCAGGTCAAGATGGAAAACGATCTTTTTCAGATTGGCCTGGGTCTTGGATGTTTATCTATATAAGTATATATTATAAAATATAGTATCGTTGAGTTAGTCCCACGACACAAGTTCACAACTTACTGTGGGGCTAGCTCAATTTGTGTGATATGTCCCAATATATTTATTTATTTCTTAAAAGATGTTTTATTGAGTCAAATATTTTGCCTGGACCACAGCATCTCCTTCTTTATGATTTTTACAGACTTAGGTATCTAGATCTTATATCATGATACTTGACACTTTCAGAGTCTGACGCTGAAGAGAGCGCGACAATGTTCCCGTCGGTGACGGAAACACCAGCATTCGCAGCGGAGCCAGGCGCGGCGGCTGGCGCTCCTGGAGGCGAACTACAGGTACACATTCATCATCATCATCAGGTCTTTTAGACTCCACTGCTGGAGCACGACCGTTTCTGTACTACCAGAGCCATATGCCACTCAGAGTCTTTTTTTTGTATTTATTCATGCTACTCTGTTAACTGCTTTACGAATTTTACAGAGAAAATAGATAAAGGTAAAAAAAATTGCGTCAAACCTATCCATGTGGGCTAGAAGTAGTTGCTGTGTATAGATAGATACTACCATGTTGTTCCCGACAGAGTAGAATAGGACCATTCCAAGTCTTCCCGTGGACGTCGTAGAAGGCGACTTAGGAAACACAACCTAAACAAATAAAACTGTATGTGTGTGTTTAAGTTATCTAAATAAAGCTTTATTCTATTCTATCCTATAAAACATCAAAGAGACCTCTCTAATGCGCCCGGCCAGCGTGGAAAGTGTAGACTAAATCCTCTGACTGCTATGGCTAATATATGGCTCTAGAAGTACAGAGGGTTATCCTCCTGCAGTGGAGACCAAAGAGACCGGATTATAATGTTTTGTTTCACAATTGATTTAAAGCCTTGATGCACAAATATCGTCTGATGTCATTTGGTATATGGGGCCTTGCAAGGGAGGGACAGATGTATTCGTAGGAATCTAAGACGATGCACCTTTGCAGATTTTCCATGTACATCGGAATATACGAATCCTTTCGTATATTTATCGCAAGGCAAATAAGCAAAATCATGGTCACCCTATTGTCTATCATAAGAGTGACCATGATTTTGCCAATTTGCTTTGGAATAGGAATGATGTTGTAGAGTTTCGAAGTTTTTTCGGCTGACCAAAATAAACACGTACTTCAAAAATGAGATATTCCTTGGTAGTTCTTGCCTTGATTATAAGTAGATGGAGTGTTTTCTCTACGTCGGTTTGTATGTGTCTATTCGTTCCACCAGGTGAGCGTGCGCCTGATCGATGAGGGCGCGCTGGTCCGCTGGAGCGGCGCAGCGGGGCCCGACGCGGGGCGCTGCTCCGTGCGCTGGTACGAGGGCCCCGCGCCCGGCGAGCGTCTGCTGCTCTCTGTGCAAGCGCAGCACGACTACCTGCTCGGTCAGTATGGCAAATAGAAGATAACACTGCAATAGTCTTCCGCCAGAGTGCAGCATTAGCGGAGACAGTAAACAAATGTTTTTATATTGTCAAGACGCCCAAAGAGCTCTGGAGAGGGCTATGCTTGGTATTTCTCAACGAGACTGCATCAGAATTGTAAAACCACCAAAACGGAAAACCATCGACATAGCTCAGTTGCCTCTTTAATGTGCCAGTGGGCACATAAAGGGGAACTGATGGGGTAGAAAGGTTCTCAAATGGCCACCACGTACTGCGCAACTGGCTTGTCCGTCATCCACCGACCAGGTGAATTCAGGCTGCTTCCGAACAGTCACTATTATGTTCATTACGGGACTTACTGCGATTATTTTTAAGTTTCGTCTGATATTTCGACAACATTGCAGCTGCCATTTTCACCTCAGTTCTAGTTCTGTAATTTTCACAGACTAACTGAAGAGAAAAAAGGGACCTAAGTCCCGTGGTGAACATAATAGTGATTGGGGCCGCGAAAGCTTAAAATCATCCGACCAGTCATACTGAAAGTTATACTTGGGGGTGGCCTATGACCAGTAGTGGACTTCTTGCTGCCTTGACATGTATACCATTGACGGTTTTTATCGTGTCTGCAGTGAGTACCGTGGAAGAGGGCATGCAGTACTGGGCGCGCGTGGAGTGCGGCGGCGCGCGCGGCGGCGCGGCGCTGCGCGTGCCCGAGTTCGCGCGCCTGCGCGGCGTGGCGGGCGGCTGCGCGGCCGGCGCGCTGCTGCTCGCCGCCGTCGCCGCCGCCGTCTACTTCCTGCGACACAGGCTTTTCCCGCGCCGCGCGCCGCCGCCGCTGCCTAGCAAACGCGCACGCTGATCGCTCAACGCAGTTCTAACGTTTTAGTACAAGTTATATGACAACTAGATAGTATACGATGCAGGTATGGTAAGCTGGATATTCTAATAGATGTGTTTATAGGCACGAAAGCCGAGTGCTTATAATAGCTAGCTTACTGAGTACGAGCATCATACGTTTTTTAATACATTTGCGATTTTTTACTATGAAATAAAACAATGAGGTTTTCTTATGTTTTCGCGATTGTTACACATTTAAATAAAATTATTTTAATACGGTTTTTATCGCGTTTATTACATTATTTATACACCTAACGTTTCGAGCACTTTACAGTGTTCGTGGTCGCAGGTAGACTAAGTTGACATTTGTCTAGTATTTTATAAGAACTGCAAAATCTACCGCCTAAAATATTTATTGATAACGTTCCGGATGTACGCAGTATTGGCTCACGGTGTCTGAAGGTCTTGCAGTCTTCTGCTTAGCTTGAGATTTGATTAAATTGATGACTGGATCCCAAGCTGGTGGTAACTGCCAACCATCCTCTCTATTGAAATTAGGATGTTTTTTAATTTCAATAATTTCAATAGCTGGAGTTTATAAAATTGACTGTGAGTGTGGTTTATCATACATTGGGCAAACAAAGAGAAGCATCGGTACCCGTATAAAAGAATATATTGCTGACATGAAGCATAGGCGCTCAACGAAGTCTGCAGTCTGTGAACATGCCCTAGACAAACCCAACCACTATATGCGTTTTGATAATCCTCAAGTCCTTGCAAAAGAAAACAGATACATTCCAAGAATGCTTCGTGAGGCTATTGAAATTAAAAAACATCCTAATTTCAATAGAGAGGATGGTTGTTGTTACCACCAGCTTGGGATCCAGTCATCAATTTAATCAAATCTCAAGCTAAGCAGAAGACTGCAAGACCTTCAGACACCGTGAGCCAATACTGCGTACATCCGGAACGTTATCAATAAATATTTTAGGCGGTAGATTTTGCAGTTCTTATAAAATACTAGACAAATGTCAACTTAGTCTACCTGCGACCACGAACACTGTAAAGTGCTCGAAACGTTAGGTGTATAAATAATGTAATAAACGCGATAAAAACCGTATTAAAATAATTTTATTTAAATGAGGTTTTTCTGAAATAAGCCGTTGCAATACTGAGGCGTTGGGTCCGGCCAACAGTAGTCCAGCTATCACGACTTGTCAAATATTATCCAATGGTGATGAGCATTTCAGAATACCGTCATTGTAATTTGTGTAAAGAAGGGCCTGGTCCGTAAAATACAACATTTCGATCCAAGTTTCGATGGCATAAGGACCGTTTTAATAGCAAATGAACCCATTGAAACCATGGTCATCTCTAAAAACGACGCACACACGTTAAACATGCGTGTCCCTTGGTTTTAAGTAAATGCATTATAAAAGCACTTACGACGGCGTTATGTATGAAATACCAAAAGTTGAAATTTTGCACATATTCGTATATAATTTATGTATTTTTAATGTAGACAACCAGATTTGATAAATAACATTCCAAATATTTAGGTACATTTAATAACGAGGCGAAACGATTTAAGTAGAATATATATGTAGATACGAGTATGTTCATCACATGGATTTTTTTTTCTGTATATACTTACATTAAGGTAGCAATAAAATATTTATTGATAAAACTACGCCTGGTAAAATAAAAAGGCATGGTCTTGATCGCCAACCAGCCTTCAGCCAACTTATTTTCTAACTCGGATGACAGATGACATGCCTATGAATCTAGGATTTACTGTTACCATGCGGTTTTGTATTTGAAACAAAAAGTTCGAGCAAGCAAAACCCACATTGTAATTGATAGCCATCGACACCTGTTATCCGAGTTAGTTGAGGAGCCCGATGGTCCAGTGGGTGTGAGCAGAGCTCTATGAGCGCTTACGTATGTTAAGCAACCCCTGGTGCAGTCCCTACTTGGATGGGTGACCGCAAGTGGCATAAAAATATCTCGAGCTCCTCCGTGCTTCGAAAGGCACGTTAAGCCGTTGGTCCCGGCTGTCATCGTTGATGGCAGTCGTTAAGCTATGTCAGATGCCTTAAGGCAGCTTGAAAAATCTGACACCAGTGTTGGCCACTTACACATACGAAAAACAAACAAACATCCGAGTTCGTAAATAGGGGGGCAGAACTCGGTAGGTATAGCGATCAATTAAATTTCGATTTCATAATGAGAGTCCCAAAAAGAAATAACTCAGTACCACACGGAAGTGCCTTATCTGAATGACGTAAAAATTGTAAATTATCATGAAAGGAAAATCTTCCTTAATGTGACCATTAAAAAAAAACTAAGCTAGTTTTTAATTTTCCTCCACAAATCGACAATATTTAAGCACCTAGTTTTATGGAAAACACGTTATTTTTGTAGATTAATACTTTTGTAATAAAATACATATTTTATAATAAGCTTTTGCTACATTTTCCGTCTGTCTTGTTTAATTAGTTAGTACGTACCTAGTAGTAGTTATAATTTATGTTACAAACCTATTGTTTTACTTATTGATCAAGCTTACTTGTTTCAGTCAGGTTCATGGTATCTTTACAGAGCTAGTTACTATTTATTAATCTGTTGAAGAACAGCCTAGGTACAGTACTACCACTTTAATAAGTTACATCGGCATTGTTCGATGGCGCAGAATAGCGCAACCTACTGCCGACTCAAGACGAATGAAAACATCAATCAAATAACGAACTTATTGCTACAAAATAAGATTTGAAATCTAAAAACAACAGGACTAATGTGCTATCTCGCTCGCAATACTCGTACGACGGCCGTGAGTGGTCGGGACACCGCATGGCGCGTACACATCAGCCAATAGCGGACGGGTACTGGTGACTTCTGCGCAGGTACATCGGTGTAACTTATAAAAGTGGTAGTACTGTAACAATAAATAAATATACATATATATGGAACATATCACACAAATTGAGCTAGCCCCACAGTAAGTTGTGAACTTGTGTCGTGGGATACTAACTCAACGATACTACATTTTATAATATATACTTATATAGATAAACATCCAAGACCCAGGCCAATCTGAAAGAGATCGTTTTTCATCTTGACCTGGCCGGGGATCGAACCCGTGACCTCCGTGTCGCAGGCTGGCGTGTTGACCACTGCGCCACGGAGCTCGACGACCACTAGTCTAGTTTGTGTAACACAAACTAGACTTAATAAAAATAGTCAATCAAACAAAGGCCGAAATGGATGTTGAAGAGACCATCAAAACGCTCTCTTCCTTCGTCTATAACATTGCTTACGATCAAAAGTATATGCATCCACCAGATATAGGTACCATCAGTGAGACAAACATATAACGCGCAAAACTTCCTTCTTCTTGATCAGTATTCGCTCTTTGACAGCTAAATAATCTTAGTTAACAGCATGTAGACAGAGTTAGATGGATTTACTAATTAAGTCAATATATCTATATCTCCATGGTCATATGAAAAACTAAGATCCGTTTTTCATTTCTGGAAATGGATGCCGAACCAAAGTGGTATTCTTTTTGTATAATATAGATCAATAAAATACTTGTTGCACTCAATTCTTCGGAGGCTTTTATCGACGTTACATTTGTAAAATAATTATTTATTTAAATTAAATTAATTACATAAGTTAACATGCGTTTTATTGAACAACGCAACGCTCGCAAATGTATTTACATCATATTTTAAAAGTATGTTACTGTTGTGTACATACATACATACTATCACGTCCTTTTCCCTTCCGGGGTAGACAGAGCCCAGGTCTATAAAAGCTAAAGGCCACGTTTAGCATATTGGTGATTCAAAGATTCAAAACGTTTATTCAGAAAATAGGCCCTTGCAGGCACTTTTTCACGTCAAATCACATTTAAAATTATCTTATTAAGTATTATGCATTTACTCATTATTGTTCAAAAGCTACAGACTACTAGCATTTCGGAACCGACCACTGCAGAGAAGAAATGCCGAAAGAAACTCTTTTCAACAGTATAGGTCGCCTACTCGCCTGAAGGGCTTTGTATGATTAATGATTATATTATATGTGGGCTATGGGTGGGCTCATAGATATCAGCTATGGGTGGGCTTATAGGTCGTGAACGGAATCAAAATAGTGTTGTGTTGCTAGCCGCATTGCCTATTGACATGATTCCTCGCGGCCATTCCCTCGATCGATTTTGACGATCTGCACGGGAAGAGAAGCAGTTGGCACGTTGTACGTTTTTTCTTTTCTCCCAGACCAGCATGGAAGATTGCTGTTGTGTAGTTAAGGTATATTATTATTTTCTGCCCCCGTACCATGCATGACCCAAACCCCGATTGACGTTTATCGACTACCGACCGCCATCTTGTTTTACAGCTGGATGGAGAGATAGTTTGGGTCATGCCTACACCCTCCGTTCACCTCGCGAAGCTCCTCATCAAGGACAACTCCCTCTGTGAATGTGGCCTTGACGAAGGAACTATACATGATATTTTATTTAATTGCCCGAGCTTGACGGTCCAGCTTCGTGACACTTTACCCCAAGCTTCAGCTTTTGAAAACTTAAATATCCCTCTCCTTTCGAACTTAGTCCATACACGGTATTACTTCATTCTAGCAAAATTTTTGGCAAAAAAAACTTTAAATACTACATACGTTCACCACTTTAGTACATTCAACGTTAATAATAACCATAATCCCACTACTAATTTATTGTAACCACTCATACTAATTCTGTCATCCCCATACTAACTATATGTTGTGTTTGTATTTCCTTTGTGTGTAATAACATTGGTCTTTTCCCCTCACCTTTCAGCTAGCACACAAATACCGACCAATATCAAAACTTGGAGTCTCTTCAAACCATGACGCTGGCAGAATCACCGGAACCTCGGTAGAAGCCATAATATAAAAAAAAAGAAAAAAGAGATTTAAAAACTGCGGCGTGAGCGACATGCTACTGGTGAACTGATGCCACCAAGCAAAAATACAGTGTGTTTGTACAAAATGAAAAGCAATTTCAAATAAATATTATAAAAACTTTATTTCTTAAGTCCAATGTTATTTATTGTACGTATCTGTACAACATATTAATTATATTAATAACTAAAATCCCTTTCCTCATATTCAAACTTTCCAAGGAAAAATATTTTAATTTTTATTTTCTTAAAAAGTTGGAAGTTGAGGTAGAAATGCGAACTATTTACTAATCCCTTATTACACAAATGCATTTTATAGCTAACGTATTTATTTAATCTTCTTTTCTTAGTTTATTGATTTTGCTAGATGATTTGAGATGAAAACAAATGGGAGATAATACTGCAATGTTCTCCCGCCAGAAGGCAGCATTAGCAGAGACAGTAAACAAATGTTTGACATTGACAAGTATGTCAAACTTGCAATAAATTGCCTTTATTTTACATCCGAATACGCAGATTAATTGCATTTTTATATTTTAATACTTATAGGAGTATTTTAAAATCAAATTAATAAAGGATTAATGTATAATTTCACAAATTAATTGCGACTTTGACACTGACATGTACATACGTGTCAGTGTCAAACCTTTTTTACTGTATGTGTTAGTGGCGCACTCTGGCGGCACAGCTTTCAGTAATATCTCCTATTATTACAGAAAATTAATCGGTAGAAATTCTAAATCTTAAAAGTGTATCAAAAGCTAACACTATAGTCAGATTTGACACCAAATTACAGTACTACCACTTTTATAAGTTACATCGGCATTGTTCGATGGCGCAGAAAAGCGTAACCGACCGCCGACTCGGCCCGAATGAGAACATCAGTGAAATAACAAACTTATTGCTACAACATTAGATTTTAAATCCAAAAGCAGTAAGGCTATTGCTATCTCGCTCACAATACTTGGACGAGAATGGCCGAGACGCAGCATGGCGCGTACTCATCAGCCAATAGCAAACGTATATTTTAGCGCCATGCAAAAATTTGATTTCTGCGCAGGTACATCGGTGTAACTTATAAAAGTGGTAGTACTGTAATCGTCATTAACTTTAAAATGCCTTCGTGCAACTACAGTAATACTTATAACAATTTTGGAATACATCATATGGGAATTGTGGTTATCGAATGTATAAAGGGTGGACATGGCCATTATTATAAATGCATGAGGCGGGCACAGCGGCATTTAGCCCCTTGACAAAACGGGTACACATTGACACGCAAAATAAATTTGTTGAAATTTCTGACTGTCCAGAAGTGGTGATTAGCCACAAGTACTATTTTCGTTACTTGCCCCATCTAAACTGTATCAACGGGTTAAGACCATACCTCCGTATACTCAAAAGAATCTTAACTAATGACATTCTTAAGTCTACTGTTTTGATTGTTTAGCCAGTGACACAATAATGTTTAAGTACGTTCTTCTTATTAAAGATGCTTTTTAGTATACGGGCGTTATTATCTCTTGCCCTGATACGTACATCGAATTAAGTACAAGTCAATTCGGCACACGTTTCGAACGTAAGTCCGATAAAAATACAAGTCTATAATGCTTTTTTGGAGAAAGTTTAGTTATTCATAAAGAATATGCGTTTGATTTTTTTTTTAATATTATGATAAAATTTAAAATATATGTGATGACAATTTGGAATTTCAAATTTTGATAAATTGCGTTTGAATCAGCGTGTTGAAGTGAGCCCGCTTTGCTGGCGCGGGCAGCGCTCAGCCCTGCATGATGAGATGCACGAAGTTCTCATAGTTAATGTTGCCTTGAGAGTCCTCCTGCCCTTGCAGCAGTTGCTCCACCTGCAAATAAATATACAACATGGTAAGAAAACCCTGACCGACCCTTTAAGGCCTCTCAGCCCGTCAATATGAACAACTTTTTTTTATCATCATTATCTTCTTAAGTCACCACTGCAGGAGCAGGGTTGGAGAGGTCTCTTGTATGTATGCAAGCTTTGTTTAGCTTGATGTCCTAATTCGCCTTTTACGACATCCACGGACTTTCTATGGAAATTTCTAGTAAAATAAAACAACATTTTCAATTTAATGACGGTCTTTGTGGCACAATGCGACACGGATGAACCGTGGGTGGACCCAGGTTCGATAGCTAGATCGTGGATGGTAAATGATATTTTTAGGGTTCCGTACAAAAGTTGAAAAACGGAACCCTTATATGATCACTCGAGCGTCTGTCTGTCCGTCCGTCCGTCTGTCACAGCCGATTTTCTCCGAATCTACTGAACCAAATTAGATGAAATTTGGTAAGATAGTGTAATCCTATGACCTAAACACGGATGTGCAAAGTAAATAAAGATTTTTTTTGAAATAAGGGTCATTTTGAGAAAGAAGGCAAAAATTGACCATTCCCCCCCCCCCCCCCCCCTGATCTCCGAAACTACTAGGCCGAAAATTTTGAAAAAATTACAAAATATAGTTCATTCCTTGAAGATTACAGGAAAAATAATAAGAATTCTATCACTTGAAAATTAAGTGGTAAACTCACAATAATAAGTTCATCTAGGGAAATAGTTCACTAAAACACCACTAGATGGCGCTAGTCAAATGAATAAAACATTTTTTGCACATTGTGTGTGTGTTCACGAAGCATATTGTACGGAACCCTCATTGCGCGAGTTTGACTCACACTTGGCCGGTTTTTTTATTTTAACCTGTCAATCCCCGACCGGCCTCATGAGGCCGCGCCTAATGTCATGACCTACCGTAAAACCCCAAGCGGCCTCATGAGGCCGCGCGTCCTTACTCGCCTTTAAAGCTTAATAACAAAAAATAGAGAATACTTTTGTATGAAGAACTTGAGCTATAGACAAACTAGAATAAATTTGCTTTAGTTTAAAACCCAAAAATACTTTATATCTGTGCCACAAATTCTTTTTTTCGACTTCGAAAACGTCAAATTTCTGTCACGTCAAAACACCGTCAAAACGTGTCATTTCTTGTGTTATTATGAAGACGGAACTTATTTTTATTAGAAATTTGTATTAAAATGTGTTAATATGTTTATATCAAATCAATTTAGATAATATGTTGCAAGAAATATATCGTAACATTAATGATTTTCAAGCTCAAATGCGGTAACCTAAACTATCAGATTTTACAGTGTTTATAGTGCTAATATGTTACTAAATACAGTAAAATGGCTAAAATAAATAATGGAAATAAGGTTTGAATTAGATTTATCCACTTACATAATCATTTCAAGTGATAATTTCATAAAATAAATACACGAAAAGTTTGTGGTTATTCTATCTAAAATGGCGGAGTGATGATCTATTTTCATCCTTATTTACATTGTAATACGGTCGAATACAACTAGGCGACTTGGTGAGCTATTTTGATCTTTATTTATATAGCGTTACGGGCGAATATAACTACAAAAATTATGAGTCATCACTAGCAGTTTTTTATATCGTCGGGGGTCTGATTTCAAGTGTTGTTTTTATAAACATCTTGAAGCTATTCATAGAATTGTTTATACAGAAAGACAGTGTAGGCCCTTGTTGTTTAGTTATATTACTGAGTACATATTCATTTCGGGCATTCCAGTCTGTGACACAGTTTGTAAACATTGACCTTGTAGAATAATTATATTTTTTCAATAAGCCTACTTTCTTTTCTTATTTATATTTGAAGACAATTTATTCATTAGTAAATAGTTCTTTACAGAACGAAAAAATATGCTTTAGATGCAGAGAAATGATTTTTTTCGTGAACGGCGCACTAGGTGACGTCATTTTCGCACGTGTGTAATTCGATCCGATTTCGCAAATTAGAGGTGCCGCGAGAGAGAGGTTAAGATTAGCCTGGGCCTTGGATGTTTATCAATATAAGTATCTATTATAAAATATAGTACATTGAGTTAGTATCTAGACAGAAAATCGCGAAGAGTCCGGCTTCTATCTTATACTAGAAGCTGGCGACCACTCTGTAGTCCAGAGCGGCGTTTGCCTAATGACCCGGAGGTCATGGGTTAAAATCCTACTTGGAAGAATACTTTGCAGTGTTTGTTATCTATCGTTAGTCTACTATCGATAGTCAAGGCCAAATCATACTGTCGATAATCTATCGATCGTATTACCACATGTCAATACTATGATAGCACTTTTTGAACAATACTATTCTTGATAAGTGGAATAGTATCGATACTATCGATAGTTTTTTGTCCGATAATATCGAAAGCTCAAAAAGCTACTCGATAGTATGAACAGAATTCGAGGTTATCTATGGAAATTATCGATTTTTCCAGTCTAGTTGGGATATTGCAAAATAATCACCTGAGTAATTGTAAAGTAAGATGATTCCGTGCTTCAGAAAGCATTTTAAGCTATGGGTCAACCACTATCTAAAGTCCCTTTCATAAGAAGCTATAAATTATGTAAACAAATGTTCAGGGGTTTGCAACATTTGGATGAAATAAAAAATAATATTGTTGATTTTTATGTAAAAAATAAACCAAAGATTAGAAATATTTTTCTATAAAGAATGGAGGGAGTTTGCAGGTGAAGTGATTATTTGGCAACGTAAAAATCTTTTGCCCTGCATTGAGACTCAATAGCTAATAAAAAAAAAATTATAGCAAAAATTGTTACAGAAACTTTATTATAAATCAGTAAGACTCAATAGCTAATAAAAAAAACCACTTATAGCAATAACTGCTACAGAAACTTTATTATATCTCAGAAATGCGCCAAATGTTTACATTCACGGAGTTGAAGTCGTTCTTGTACCAAAAAACATTGAGCGACAGCGTTTTGTATCGTTAAAATATAACCCGACTAATTAGAATTGGTCTTTAGTTTCATATTACTCGTATTGTTAATTTAAGTCAATTGTATTTGGTTAACTCATAATATTGTCGCTAGGTAACTCCAACTCAGTAGAAGTTTATTGATGTACTTAATTTATAGCTTCTCGTGGCGGGGAGTTTAGCATTTACTTTAACCTTTCCTGGGATCCAATCTGGTCTACCCTTTGGGTTGCAGAGGTCAGAGGGCAATCGCTGTGTAATAACCTGTAGACCTCGGGTTGGACAGTTGTCCATGGGCGGCAGTGATCACTTACCATCTGGCGACCCGCTAGCTCGCCTAGCATGGCTCGGCTAGCATGTTTACTATGGCGAGTGCGTAAGTTAAACCATTGAGATCGATACCAGGATAAGTGATGATTTATTAGAAATGCTACTCGTAACTTATATACTAAGGAAATATACATAGGTATCGCATTGGTAGGGGAGATCGCTGATTTAGGAATACGTGTATATTCTTACGTGATGTACGTGTCTTGCTAAGTTAACAATATTTAAACACTTCCTGCAGGTACATCACGTTCGTATTCCTAAGGTCGCAATAGTACTCCCCCTTTTGTAAAAAATAAAAACAATTAACAATAAAATTAACAAAAATGTAAAAACTGTAGCGAACGCAAATATACTAAATATATCCATCAATTGCATAGTGCACGTGCTGAAAAACGCTGTGTAGGCAAATATTTCTGCGCGGCAAATTATGCGTTTATGCATTGACATTGACCCTGTGTATGGGTATTTCTTCCTTATAGTTGGTAGATATTGAAATATCTCTTATGTTCTCAATATGGTCTTGATGACAGTCTGAGCTTCTCGTAGAGATACGTTTTCACTTGCCAGTTGCTTCAATCCCAGTGAGTCGGGAGATAATTTCTGCTTGCTCGTAGTCTTTTGTGAGACTGTAGAGAGCGATGTCGACTAGCGCCGATGGAAGTCCTGCCGAAATGCTCCGCTGAAGAGTGGCCACTCTTTAAAAATTTCTAAGCGTGAGCTCGGCGGCTGTGCCGGACGTTATAATTGTCGAAAATAAACATTGTGGGTGCTCTGCTCAGGACCAGGAGCTCGGTGCGTCGGCTGCTGTGGCCCTGGAGTATGACCCGTTTGCTGGCTTGCTCTTGAGACTGCTTGCTGTGAACCATTTGCTGCATCTTGAGAGAAGTAATTTTCAGTTAAAGTAGTGCTTCTGTGATCGCCATTTTACTTTAATGTTTTCCTGTCAATATGTTGATCGCTGTTCCATCTTAAAGTTGTTCGCTCTTTTGCTTGCAGGCTTCAAAGTTATCAATTTATTGTCCTTGTTTGCCATGAAATCTATACCACTGTGTAAGTCGGTAGCAATTAGGCATTAGAACTTAATGATATCACGAAATGCGGTGCAAGATTCTTTGTTGCCAAATAAATTCTTCTTCAAATAATAGGCAAATATTTATATTCTTTCTCATTACGCCTTTTTTAACAACATACGGCCATCGGCGGCCTTGCGATCTTGACCTCGTTCAATTATTTGTTGTAGTTGCACTTTCGTTCGTTGTTGATTCCATGTGAAGTGATGCGATTTGTGACGTCAAATGCGTCATCATATAGATATCAGCTGTTCACGTTGCGTAATTGTTTCTATTGTATTTAATAATTTCGTTGATCCTCTGTGACATCATTTTCTTTATAATTCTGCCGCTCGCGATGAATTTTTCTTCTGTGCATGCGCTTTCTTATTTTTCTTGAAGTTGACGGCTACAGCTTGCGGTTGCGCTGATATTTCCCGGATTTTTCTTTGCCTCGTGGTTGCCTGGTAGTTCCTGTGCCTCCTGTTTTATGAGTTTATGACCGTTCAGCTATGGTGCAGGATTCGATCAATGAATCGTGTGAGCCGGTGTTGATTCCTTTTTTCAGCGTGGTTGGAGCCATTTTTGATGGTACTTGTTGTCCTTGTGGTTCTGGTTACTGCCGGAGTGCCTCTTGCATTTTCAAACCGGTGAGACCCGCTTGTGGGAAGCCGGTGAAAATGTGCACGTTGATTTATTCGTTCTTCAGGCTTGCGTCGTCTGGGTCTTCGGTTGAGGCGCGTATCCATCACGTCGGACTACATCACGTCGGTTAGATCACGTCGGTTAGATCACGTCGGGGTCACCAATTATGGCGAGTGCGTAAGTTAAACCATTGAGATCGATACCAGGATAAGTGATGATTTATTAGAAATGCTACTCGTAACTTATATACTAAGGAAATATACATAGGTATCGCATTGGTAGGGGAGATCGCTGATTTAGGAATACGTGTATATTCTTACGTGATGTACGTGTCTTGCTAAGTTAACAATATTTAAACACTTCCTGCAGGTACATCACGTTCGTATTCCTAAGGTCGCAATATTTACTACGTTACGAAGTTAACCAACCTCATCGTCGCTCAACTTCTCCCCCAGCGTGGAGAGTAGGTGTCGCAGCTCAGCGGACGAGATGAACCCGTTGCCGTCCTTGTCGAAGTGGCGCAGCCCTTCGATGAAGTCATTGGCCGTGTCACCACTACGCGCTTTGGATATTGCCTGAAATGGAACAAATAAATAATTAAAATAAATATATACGGACAAATCACACAGATTGAGCTTACCCCAAAGTAAGTTCGAGACTTGTGTTATGGAATACTAACTCGACGATATTATATTTTATAATAAATACTTATAGATAAACATCCAAGATCCAGGTCAATCTGAAAAAGACAATTTTCCATCTTGACCTGACCGGGGATCGAACCCGGGACCATCCGTGTCGCAGGCAGGCGTGTTGACCGCTGCGCCACGGAGCTCGTCAATTTAAATAATAAAAAATTGAAATTGGACCACAAAGCATGGAAAAGTCATAATAATACCGCGTGTCAGCCCGCGCCCGGCTACTTGGCTAGTGGGCGAATGTCGCATACTCGGCCCGTGTGATATGGTATCATAATTACAGTAAAAAGGTTAAAGCCGCACACTAGGCACAGTAGCGACGCCAATCATTTTATTCCTAATACTTTACAAATAGAAAGAAATTCAAGAATGTAAATCATATAAGCACTAGTAAATAACCTGAAGTATTTTTAGAATCATGTTTAATATTATCAGAATCAGTGACAATTATGAGAATCAGTTTACCGCCAAAAACGGCCGTATTTGGCGTTTTCTCTTAATGACTGATTTTCATAATATTAAAACATGATTCCAAAAATACTTCAAGTTATTTACTAGTGCTTATATGATTTACATTATTGAATTTCTTTCTATTTGTAAAGTATTAGGAATAAAATTATTGGCGTCGCTACTGTGCCTAGGGTGCCCCTTAATTAACAAAATTCTGATGTCAATTATATTATGCACAGATAAGAAGAAAATAGCAGTATTTTGCATTTTTACAGTTACCTTGAAACCCAAAACCTTATTGAGGTTTTGGCTTTCAAGGTTACCGGCCTTATTTATTTAATTTGTTTTATAAACATGTATTATTGGGATTAATGAACAGCCTACCTCATTTTATTGTTATTCAGACACAATCTATATTGTTATATGAATAAATGAACAATGAACTATGACACGCTTGTTTCGTTTGAAATGTGTTGAAAACGTCTCTAGTAACGCGCGATGGACAGTCATATTATTCCCTGCTCAAAATGGTATTCTCAGCCCCCGTAGCATGGCACGCGCGACAACGTTTATCAACTATCGCCATCTTGTTTTTTGCAATACTGAAGAGCGAGAAGTAGATAGTTTATTGCGCGATATAAACGGCGTCGCGGGAGCCATGCTACGGGGGCAGGAACATGGCCAACTCTCCGTGGTTCGTTACAAATGCCGAAATACACGAAGGCCTGCATATCGACATCATAAACGGCATGCGCCGTGTGGTTCCCGGCAGAGTAGAATTGGACCACTCCAAGTCATCCCATGGATGTCGTAAAAAGCGACTAAGGAAAAACAAGCTAAACAAAGCTTATAAACATCAAGGCGACCTCTCCAACCCTACAGCGTGGAGAGTGTAGGCCAAATCCTCTGACTACTCAAGCTAATATATGGCTCTGGTAGTACAGAGAGGGTCGTGCTCCTGCAGTGGAGACTGGGGGGACCTGATGATGAAAGGAAGAAATAAAGCTCTTGGCCGAAAGATACAAATCCAGATAAGCTAACCACCCTAATGAACTAGCAGCTAATCTGCGATATATAAGTTACCACAAACGCCTAAAGCGATTTGATATACAGGGACTAGACTTCCGACACTAATAAGGGCTGCTGCCGCTGGGAAGCACCTTTTGACAGGAAAACATCGCTTACACCTCATCCGCTCATAGTCGACGACTGATCGCAGATAAAGCCATCACATAAAAAAAATATTCCCTGCTCTGTGATTTGGACGATACTGTAATACGAGCTCCGTGGCGCAGCGGTCAACACGCGTGACACCTGTGACTGTGACGTGACACCTGTGACGCCTGTGACACGGATGGTCCTGGGTTTATCCCCGGTCAGGTCAAGATGAAAATTGATCTTTTTCAGATTGACCTGGGTCTTGGATGTTTATCGATTTATGTATTTGTTATAAAATATAGTATCGTTGAGTTAGTATCCCATAACACAAGTCTTACTTAAGAACTTACTTTGGGGCTAGCTCAATCTGTGTGATTTGTCTGTATATATTTATTTATTATTTAACTTATCTTAGATTAGGAGTCAAAACATTCAATATTTTTTTTAATTTATTTTAACATTACTTATGTCTGATTTGTCCCCAAATATTTATTTACAAGAAATTCCATAAAATTTATTTTGCTTTCTATCATTCTTTTTAAGTGTCCCTCTATTCATTTCAAACGAAATCGAAAATACTAAATGTACAGACAAAATTTTTACTGTTTTATTATATGTATAGATAATTAAGTATTTGTACACCATTAAGTTATCCTCCCTAGGCTTATTATCTTATGGTATAAAATCAACGTATACTCAGGTGAATTAAAGCCTATGTTGCTGATAGTGTGGCGCTGTGGCATGAGACATTTTCATTTCATTTTCATTTCATTTCATTTCAATTATTTTAATTTTTAGTCACATGTATCAAATTTAAAAATTTAATAGCGGAATGCCCCCATAAATTACTTGTAGTTTCATAGATATCATAATTTAGTGTCTCATACTACAGCGCCTTAAGTGAAAGAATGTATTCAATGGTTTTTGAGTACATCCACTTAATCATAATCAAATTTTGCTTTCTAATATAACTTATTAGTAAGGGTTTCAGTGGCGTAGCTATCATATGGCCAGGTGGTGCAGTGCACCAGGGCCCCGGAGCTCAGGGGGCCCTCTAGCCTCAGCTTTGAAAAAAAATGAAAATTTTAAAAATTCTATTATTTTAAATTCAAATCTACATGACCAATGATAAAACTCCTTATTTAACATTTTCAAATGCGCCAAGCGTCCTCGATAAGCATGTGCTGTTTGTTTGTTTGTTATCGTTTTTTCAGTTATATGGTAGTTTGGATGAGTATGCCCGTAGCACATTGGATCAGCTGACGTGCTTGACGGTCGTGAGATCAATTCACCAATTCCGCCCATCAACTTTTTAATGAAGTTTTCATTCGCTCTTGCCTTGCATCAGTTCTTATTTATGATATTTGTGGCGATGTTTTCAACTTTCTGGGGTCTAGGACGTACTACAGTAGTTGATGCTAGGTTTGCCGCTGACTGTTGTCCCTACTACCAGCCTTATTTCATCAAGTGTCACCACTAATGCTATGATTTCTATTCCGCACATCCATCCATCTGGCACCAAATTCTGGTAAAACTCATTTTCGCAAAAAAAAAGTGACAAGATATGTATGATACAGGTTGAAACACAACGCTAACCGTATAATCTATGATAGCTCTCAACCTGATCGGCAATAAAAAATAACCAACGTTTTTCTAAACTCAAGTTCAAATTGACAAACTAGCTACTGTAGAAACTATAATATTGATTTTACCGCATCATTACCAAAGAAGCTGTTTTATGGTTCTTTTTTGTTGAGCTTCATGTAATCTATACTCACAAACAACACAACCCAAAGACAACGCTTAGAAGAACTTTCCTACGGAAACTATAGAGACGACGTATGGATTCAGCCTACTAGGGATGATTCAACCCACTGTTTCCTATTCTCATTCCCTATCAATAATTTTGAAGGCCGATATAAGTTCAAACAACGCGGAAAGAGGGGAGGAGGGCCCGATTCTCTCCCTATGCACCAGGGCCCTTGCCCCCCTAGCTACGCCACTGAAGGGTTTTGATTGTGAATGATTCAAAGATTCAAAACGTTTATTTAAGAAATTGGCCCTTGCAGGCACTTTTTCACGTCAAATCACATTTAAAATTATCTTATTAAGTATTATACATTTACTAATTATTGTTCAATGGCTAATAAACTAACCAGTAATATTTGCATGCTATTTACTGTTAGCAAAACATGTATGTTCCTTTTCCTATTTGTAACATCTTGTAAGACCATGTTTTTAAGCAAATAAAGATATGATTATGATCATCATAGGATAAAAATAAATATATGCGCTAACCTCCTGGAATCTTCTACGGCTATGCATTACAGGTACCAAGTCATTGAAACTTGATTTTTTAAACTATAATATAACTTAAACTTTATCACTAATTTTCTAAATTTTTTTGAGCATGCTGTAGAAGCTACAGCATGCTCAATAAAAGATTAAAAACAGCTGATATTTCAAAACCAATTTTCTTGAAAATCATGCATTGGATATCATCATTCATTACAATCAACCACAAGAATGTAGTACAATTTATTATGCATGTACCACTGTATATACTTAACAAACTAAACCAATTTCGAGGTAAAAAGAACTTGCAAATTGTACTAATACTACCTACCTATACATAAATTCAAAATTTTTACTTATTAGGCATGCTGTAAAAGGCGACTAAGGAAACACAAGCTAAATAAAACTTATTAATATCAAAGAGACCTCTCCAACCCGTCTGGCCAGCGTGGAGAGTGTAGGCCAAATCCTCTGACTACTCAGGCTAGTATATGGCTCTGGTAGTACAGAGAGGGTCGTGCTCCTGCAGTGGAGGCTAGAAAGACCTGATGATGATGATGATAAGGCATGTTGATTAGATATTAATCATTAAACGATATTAGTCTATCATTTTTTTAAAAGTAATTTATTATAAACTGAGTCAGCACTGGACCACATAAATGCATACTCAAGAACTTGCTAGTTCCTCCCCTAGCCTCCAGCAGGCCGATTTGCTAACTCAGTGAACAACGATTTGATTGTCACTTTAGCATCCATTACGGTTTTCATATCATAAATAAAAAAAAAATTCATTCCAAAGCCATAATGAATATTGAAGTTACTATGAAAATTATGTACACCATAGTTGTCAATATAATGTAGTATGTCAAAAATAGGCCCGCTGGTCTTTAGTGTAAAAATTACTTTTCTCTTAGGCACACAAAAGTACATATGCACAGTTGTGGCATCTCTTTTGTCTTACTAGTGGTTTTTACACAACAATAGGGAGTATGCACGTTATTATTTGATGTGCGTCGTATAATCCTTAATAACCACAGTAAAAAAATATGAAAGAACTTTTTAAATATCTTAATTAACGACGAAGATGTGAAAGTTTAAATAAGAAAAAGAAGTCCGATATGGACTAGTGACGTCATAGTCTATGTCATGCATACATTTGCCATATAAAATAGTGTTTTTGCAAGTGAGATAGACATATTTTCGTAAAATCATTGAATTCAAATCGTTCGTTCGCTTTTCAAACAAATTTTATTCTGTTTTCACCTTAAATACTTTACTATTGAATATTTTTGGATAGACTGGTAAGATAACAGATATTTTTTTCATGCATATTCCCTATTGTTACCATGTTAATGCAAAGATTTGCCTGTCTTGAGTACACTGGACTAGATATTTTATAGCAGTCCACCCGGCTTCGCCCGTTGTACATACCTAGCCTATGGCACTGTGGGACAACACACGTATCCAACAGTGGAAGAATTTTTGAAATTGGTCCTAAGGTTCCTGACATTAGCGAATTCAACCAAACAAATACTCTTCAGTTTTATCATATGCTAGCCGTTACCCGCGGCTCCGCCCGCGTGATATATAGCCTATGTTCCTCTCAGTACCCTAACCTTTGTGTATGCAAAATTTCATTTTAATTGGTTCAGTAGATAGGGTGTGAAAGCGTAACAAACAAACAAACTCACTGTTGCATTTATAATATTAGTTAGGATTAGTATAGATTTATGATTATGAATAAAACATACTTGGTAAATGGGAAGAAATACTTCGAAAGATATTCTCTCATCAGGCTTCAGGTGAAGAGTGCATTTCTTAACATCTGACTCGGTGGGGTTCTGACCGAGAGCTCGCAAGGCATCCCCAATCTGTGCCACATGGATCTTTCCATCACCACGGGAGTCAAACAGCTGGAATGCCTCCTGGAATTCTGGAATTTAAAGAATTACTATGTAGTAAAGGTGCTATTTTATAGTTGGTGGACTCAATATGCATAAGACTGCAATTTGTGGTGATTTATGGGGGAGGCCTATGTCTAGCATTGGACGTTGCTGGCTGATTGAAAGATAGATAGATAGAAAGTCGCCATATGGTTCCCAGCTGAGTAGAATAGGACCACTCCAAGTCTTCCCGTGGATGTTGTATAAGGCGACTAAGAAAACACAAGCTAAACAAAGCTGATAAACATCAAAAAGACGTCTTCAACCCATCTGGGCAGCACGGAGAGTGTAGGCCAAATCCTCTACTGCTCTGGCTAATATATGGTTCTGTGCTCGTGCAGTGGAGACTAATATAGACCTGTTGATGATGATGAAGGCAGCACATTACCTAGGAACACTTGTCTGTTGAAAAGAAATACTGCACTGACCCCAATTTCTGGGATAAGGTAACCTCGATGTTGATATAACACAAGTAACAATCTCTGATTAAAAATAAACAATAAAAATTCTAAAACTTAATACACAAACACATGATAAGCACACCTTCAACAGATGTAAGTTTCAGTTTGGTGGGTGGCTCGTACACAAACATTTTGAATGGTGTTCCACAGTGAACTGCGACCGAGCGCGGTGTTACGAGGCCGGCGCGAGCGACCCTCCACCAGAATAGCTTTAAAACAGCGCCAAATAAGGAAACTAGGGCGCTTGCAATAGCCGCCGCTTTCGGAATTCATGTTGATTGACATGCCATGACTCATTCCGCGACACACCTTGTACGCACAGTAATCACGTATGGCAAGATCTCTCACTACTCGTTTGTGCGTCGAGGGTCGATGTACGGACGACAAGACTTTGAATTCAACTTATAATAAGAAAATACAGCAGTTATGCTTAAGATAAGGCAATATAATTATTTACCTGCCAACTGGTCTTCAGAATAACCGGCCTAAAACAGAAAAAAACATTAGAAGTTACAAACTTTTTTTACCTCATCACAAATAGATTTATTACCAACCATATTCAATATTTGGATGATGTTAAATGAATAATAAAATTAAGTTTTAGCTTCAGTTAAAATTCTTTGTTATATCAGTCTGTTGACTTTGTGACAGTTTATGACATGACCTTGGACATTTATCTTCGGGTTGGTACTAGTCAAACGTCATATTTGCTGTTGTTTCCGGTTTCCGTAATAAACCCTGTAAGCGATCAACCTGATTGATCAAGCACGTTTAAACATATGCTTGATGATCCTTTTCAACCACGGCCCCACCGCCCACGCTACAGCATGTAAAAAAGTTTTTTTTTGCTATTTTGGCGCTATTCCCACATCTCCGGGTCAGGGCCATCCGTGTCCGTTTTCTCCTCAAGGCCGGGGCTGGGCCATCCGGGATCTGTGTAAGGTCGGTTGATTGATCATCATAGGCATCATGGTCTGTCTGGTCTGGTATCGATTTTTTTACGACTAAGTTTCACAAAAAAGTTGTACTGTACAAGTACAATAACCACAAACATAAAAAAAAACTCAAGAAATGTCGTCCCCGTAGATAAAATCGGAAGGCCTGGATGAGGCGTCCGGTCATCAGGAGCAGCCCCCTTATTTACTAACTCGGATGACAGGTGTCGATGCCTATCAATCTAGAATTTACAGTTACAATGCGGGTTTTGCTTGCTCGAAATTTTTATTTGGAATACAAAAACCGCATTGTAACAGCAAATCCTAGATTGATAGGCATCGACACCTGTCATCCGAGTTAGTAAATAGGGGGGCAGGACAGGCAGGAGGACACACTCTGACGACCCTGCACCGAACTGTGTGATCAATTCATCAAGTTCATACAAGACCACAGACATTCAATACAATGAATGTCTGTGTACAAGACGAATGATTTTTCTCCGAAACGGCCGGCCGGTTCCCGTCACAGTCACAGACGGGAATCCAGAAATGTGTGAATAGAGGTTATTATGAACATAAACAAAGGAAACGGAACGGTATCGAACAGTGTTGCCAGAGTGTACTATTGTAAATTTGCAGAACTTTGGAACCCGGTGCGTGGCATAAATGATGCACAAAGTGTCCATTAATCATTAAACTATATGTGCAGTACTTGGTTAGGGTGAGAGACGTATTCTCTTTTTATATTCAAAAGACCGATGCAAACTTATTGGTGGCTTGGATATCAGTGATTCCCCTTTTTCCGGCAATAATCGTCGGCTTGTTTGAAGGGCCCATCTAATGGCTTGTATACACTTTGATTAGTGATTATTGCAAGTGGCTTTTTTGTATTTAGTGATTAGTAAAAAACATGTTCCGACAGTTTCCGGTTAGTGTTAAGTGTTTAGTGCTTAGCGAAGTACAGTATTTACAGCGGTTTCTATTTTTCTGCGAGTAGTTCCTCCTGCGCGTCCCGCCTTCGCCCCTCACTTGCTTCTAAACGCACTAAACACGTTGGGACAGGACTGTTAAGTGTTTAGTTTATAAATGCGTATTTGTTGTTCGTGAGTTTTTAAGGGATGGTGATGAAGGAAACTAAACACCGCATACTCAGTACTAAAAGCTACCACTGGCCAATTTTAGTCAGATATCATAGTTATGGCAGGCACAGACCCTTTGAAATAACCGTGCGACCTGCGTCCACTCAATCCCATAGACCACTAATATCTCTTTTAAAATGCAATAGTTCAAGACCTGTTCAAGGCCGATTTGACCACATGTACTTTACCCGAAGTGGTACTTTTTATATATGCAATCGAAAGTACCTTGTATGTGTTAATAACGGATACGATATTCATCATTCACATTGGGAAAGGCCTTTTGAAAATTTCCTGACTCCCGGGTAAAATTTCCCCTATCTGGCAACTCAGAAGGTCAAAGTCCTGTCAATGTCATTATTTTACGTCAATTTGACAATGACAGGGAATAAGGCACAGATATTTGTTTATAAGTCCTACGTTTGTACCCTATTTTCAAAAAATCATAAAAAAAATTGTTTAAAAAAATTACAAAAAATATGGAAGTATATACATACAAGGTACTTTCGATCGCATATATACAAAGTACCACTTCCGGTTAAGTATATGTTGTCAATATGCCCTTGAATGAATGTATGCATTAATTGGTAATTCTGAATGGAGACCTACGAGTACATTACATCAACTTCACTAAAGAGCCTCTACGTGTTGGATTTATATCCCCACATCCCAAAACAAGCCTTCAAAAGGACCGATGGCCGAGGTAACACCCACCAGTGATTCCAACAAAAGAGATAAAAATATTAATTTGTTTCACACAACGATTACAGGTCCGTACTATGAGTATTAATTTAAAATTTTCGATTGATGAAAATGTCATATGTTTATATCATATTAGATACTAGCACGTAAGTATACCTATATCTCCAATTCTCCATGCATACTAGTCATGATTTTTTATATCGTCATTTCATCTCAATCTCAACCCTTTCTCAACCGCAAGAAGTCCATCGCTTCCATCATATGGCAGTTTTCATGGTACATACATATTATCACTTCTTTATCCCTTGCGGGGTAGACCAAACCCAAGGTCATAAAACCCGAAGGCTACGTTTAGCATGTTGGTGGGAGTTAAAGGTGGCAAGTGGAATCCAAATAGTGATGAGTCGCTGGCCACATCGCCTATAACGTTATTCCTTAGATTTTCGATCAGTCCCTTGAACGGCTTTTAAAATCAGCGTGGGAAGGAAAGTATCTGGAATATTCTATGTTTTTCCTCTTCTCCCAAAGCAGCATGGATTAGATGGTAGGCGCTGTTAATTAACTTGGTTCTGAACTTCTGACGCTGCTGCCCATCGAAGAAGGGTACGTAGATTAAGTAAATTGTTGGACTGGGGTAACGAGACAAGTGATATTTGGGTTGGCAAAAATTACAAAGGATTCGGGATTTGAAAGTGGCAGTTTGGGCCAGACACGTGTAATCCGATACCATACCTACCTGCAAGTCCTGCCCCCCTATTTACTAACTCGGATGACAGGTGTCGATGCCTATCAATCTAGAATTTACTGTTACAATGCGGGTTTTGCTTGCTCGAACTTTTTATTTGAAATACAAAAACCGCATTGTAACAGTAAATTCTTGATTGATAGGCATCGATACCTGTCATCCGAGTTAGTAAATAGGCCGGCTGCAACGCCGCGCCGGATAAGCAGTTGAGGATGACACCTCTGATTGTTGAGGGTGATACCCATGTATTTATACAAATGTAAAAGTGGCAAATTGAGTTTAAATAGAAGATACATAATTATTAATAATTAAATAAAATTTCAAAAAGACCGCAAATGTAACTTTTTGTAAATGAGGTATTGTTTTTAGGACCGTCCGTCTAGTCCGCACCGCAAGCCACTGGCAACACTGGTATCTAAGAAAATGGCAAAATGGTGCTGTGGATTTTGAGAAGGTTAGTGCAAATTAATCAATTTTATTTATCATTGTCATTCTCCTTGATTTTACGAAAACCTGCTATAATACTTTCGATTACATGTTGGATTATAGAACCTATCTGGCGATGATTTGAACGTAAGTAGTAATATTGGGCGCGACTAACAGACTGCTGAACCGACAGCGGCGTTCGCTTTGTTCAAGAATCTCCACGTGCCTTCCGCCATTTGAGAACGTTTTAATTCCTTATTTACTTTGCTTATACATCATATCGGTCCTTTAGTCGTGGGATTCACAAGACGGCTCATTTATTTTCTTATTTCTGCACTTTATTGGCCGGGACATGTAAATCGGCGAAGGATGGATGTCGTTCAGCGTGGTTGTGTTGGGCGGCGACCGGCGTGCCGGCTAGGGCTCTGCCGGCCGCATGAGGTGATATTAACGACGCAGCATGTTGCAGGAGCTGCAGCTGACGATGTCTTCAGGCGGCAGCGAGTTCGTGGAGGGCTGGCTGGTCGCGCAGGTGCTCGGCGAAGGCGCTTATGGAGAGTAAGTGACTATTACATCTATTTGTATACACGTTATTTATCAGGATTCATTTAGATATAATAAATAATAAAATAAATGTCCTACCCACATATTTCATATCTCCCTTGAAACATTGGACACTATCTCGTTTTTTTTTCATCTGGATTTTTATCCAGCTTTTTACAAAATAGGTTGTTGTTGACATAATATTTATATTATCATCAGCCTACACTATATCAATGTAGGTTACTACAAATCATCTCTATAATGCAGCAAGATTATTACATATCATAAATGGCAGTCAAATTGTCAAATGCCTCTAGGCTAGTAATGCAAAATAAATCACTGGTATTTAATTTAATATATTAGGTAGGTATTCAGGAACAGTTGCATTGACATTTTGCTACCTTCACCCTGCCACAGCAGCTAGAACTTTAGTTGTCAAGTTATTTACATTGATAAGGAAATTGGATGCCTATCATTCAGAAACATCCTCAGTTGCAATGCATCAGAGCCTGGATCAGTTATCAGATGTAAATGATTTGATATGTTTGAGTATATTTCATATTTAATGAAAGTGGGTGAACAAACAGATTTATCTATAAGCTGGTTTCTTCTTCATCTGAGCATTCATTCCGATCCTTAGCTGTGATGCATCCAAGCCTAGTAGGTATCTGCTATAATGATAGCATTTAGTTATATAGTTTTTATGACCAGCTGTCTGGCCAACTCCTTGTGAAGCTCTACAACCACGGACATATATATCTGTGAAAATGCTGCACAAGTATTTATCTGGGTTGGGAATCGAATCTGATGTCTAAATCTAGCAGGCATGTTAACCACTGCACCAGCAAGGCTTGCTTTTATTTACACAATTGTCTAAAATAGTAATGTTTTCAATATTGTAATAGTTTATAAATGCCTAGACAGACTTAAATCAATGGATCATTCTCCTCTAGATATTAGGACCTCCTGATCCCAGAGTGTTCCCGGTTGCATCCTGAGCTATAGTGCTTCAAAGGGCCAGATTAACTTAAGGCAGAGTAGGCAACTGCCTACAGCCCTCGCAATGGCAGCTGTATTTCCCTTAGGCACACCGCAACCACTTAACTGCCTAGTATCAGTGTAAGAGCCCCTGCCACAGTCCTAGATGACCATCCCATGAAAGACAAAATTTATTTAACCCACTTTATTAACTTTTCATTAGCTGTGAAAAAGGACATAGTTAATTCATCCCTGATGCCTTGGAAGCTGGGTTCTGCCATTAAGACATCATATTACATTAGTTTACTAGGCTTTCTTTATCTACAAGTATAAGTATCCTGTGTTAATCCGGGTAATAAATTACTTGACACCCTCTGAGGCGCAGTGGACGCCAGTCTGCGACACAACGGGTCCTGTGTTAAAACCAGGTCATGATGGAAAACATTTTTTTTTAGATTGACCTGGGTCATGGATGTTATCTCTGTTTTATAAATTATAACAAACAAATACCTTATGTATTTGTTATAATACCATACTATAATAGTTGAGCTAGTATCTCATACATAATACACGGTGTAAGACTTTAGGGCTAGCTAAATCTGTTATTGCTATAAAGGAAAGGGGTTTACATACATATAAACAGAATTACAAAATACCCGATTGATTTTAAACATTTAAAAACTTACAATCTCAGCTGAGGTCGCAAGAAGCCGAACATATTTAGGCATTTAGGTTGCAACTGCACTTCCACCTAAAAAATTACGGGGTCCATCCTATTCCGACCGAGACCACTAATAAATATATTTAAAAAAATTATCAAGCCAAAAAAATACAAAGTAGGTACAGTGAAACGAAAAAACGTTTAAGGCGCTCTTATAGTAACACTAGCGCCACCCAGCAATTAATTCTTTTAATCCTAAATTATATCGAACTAGCTGTTACCCGCGGCTTCGCCCGCGTGAATTATAGCCTATGTCCTTCTCAGTACTCTAACCTATGTGTATGCAAAATTTCATGATGATCGGTTAAGTAGATAGGGCGTGAAAGCGTAACAAAGAAGCAAACTCACTTTCGCATTTACTCGTATAATATTAGTTAGGATTAGGATTTTATTCTGATTCTAGTGTTTACGGCAAAAGCAAATAAGTTCATCATCTATGAAAGTTTTAACTGTATAGTAATCACGGTTTATGAGGAGAGGTATTTGAGGAGCCCGATGGTCCAGTGGGTGTGAGCTCTATGAGCGCTTACGTATGTTAAGCTACCCCTGGTGCAGTCCCTACTTGGATGGGTGACCGCAAGTGGCATAAAAATAGCTTAAGCTCCTCCGTGCTTCGGAAGGTACGTTAAGCCGTTGGTAGCGGCTGTCATCATTGATGTCAGTCGTTTAGCTATGTCAGATGCCTTAAGGCAGCTTGAAATATCTGACACCAGTGTTGGCCACTTACACATACGAATAACCAAACAAACAACGGTTTATGTATGATGGTGACACACGGATATTGAAATCTCGTAAATAGAATCCCGTTTTTACGCTTTGGACATGGAACCCTAAAAACCTTGATATTGAAATATGGATTTCAATTCTCAATTAATATTTGGCATATTCGCTTCCTAGCTAAGTCTCTGTGTATTTTATTCTGGTCATTTTCAACATCGCGTTCCACAAACATAGATATTTTTTCCACATTTTCGTCAAACGTAGGTTCCTTAAATACAACAAACACCTGTGCAGCGTACGGCAGCGGACGGTAAACTGACGCGAATTTCTGATAGTGTGCGGGGGGGCCTAGTACAAAATGTATGGAAAACACGCCTTCCGCAATTTCTATCAGAAAAAATTCTGACGTCCGGCTGAGGTGCCATCCGGCGGGCATCAGAAACGGACAACCCGTTAGAATTTTTCTAACAGTGTGCGGGAGCTAATACAAAATGTATGCACGGAGTGCCTTCCGGCGAGCGTCAGAATTTTTCTAACCGAAATGCGGCCGCTCTTAACCTGCGCTATTGAAATCAAAAGTAGCCTATGTCCTTTCTCAGGCTATAGCCTCTCTGTGTGCCAAATTTCGTTTTAATCTGTTCAGCCGTTTTAATTTTGGCCACCCATCCTAATTAGAACCATGGTTAGAGTTTCTTAACCTGCGTTATCGTAATTAAAAGTAGCCCACGCCCTTTCTTAGGCTATAGCCTCTCTGTGTGCCAAATTTCGTTTTAATCTGTTCAGCCGTTTTACTTTTGGCCACCCATCCTAATTAGAACCATGGTTAGAGTTGCTTAACCTGCGTTATCGTAATTAAAAGTAGCCCACGTCCTTTCTTAGGCTATAGCCTCTCTGTGTGCCAAATTTCGTTTTAATCTGTTCAGCCGTTTTACTTTTGGCCACCCATCCTAATTAGAACCATGGTTAGAGTTGCTTAACCTGCGTTATCGTAATTAAAAGTAGCCCACGTCCTTTCTTAGGCTATAGCCTCTCTGTGTGCCAAATTTCGTTTTAATCTGTTCAGCCGTTTTAGTTTTGGCCACCCATCCTAATTAGAACCATGGTTAGAGTTGCTCAACCTGCGTTATCGTAATTAAAAGTAGCCCACGTCCTTTCTTAGGCTATATAGCCTATCTATGTGCCAAATTTCGTTTTAATCTGTTCAGCCGTTTTAGTTTTGGCCACCCATCCTAATTAGAACCATGGTTAGAGTTGCTTAACCTGCGTTATCGTAATTAAAAGTAGCCCACGTCCTTTCTTAGGCTATAGCCTCTCTGTGTGCCAAATTTCGTTTTAATCTGTTCAGCCGTTTTAGTTTTGGCTACCCATCCTAATTTGAACCATGGTTAGAGTTGCTTAACCTACGTTATCGAAATCAAAAGTAGCCTATGTCCTTTCTCGGGCTATAGCCTATCTGTGTGCCAAATTTCGTTTTAATCGGTTCAGCCGTTTTAGCGTGAAAGCGAGACAGACAGACAGAGTTACTTTCGCATTTATAATATTATAAGTAAGTAAGTAAGTATAAGTAAGTATATTAGTAAGTATATTAGTATATTAGTATATAGTATGGAAGTATGGATAGTATGGATTAAAAAAATCTAACAAGTACATAACTAGTAAATTACTTGTAGTATTTTGGTTTTCATTTTCACTACGAGTAATTTACTAGTTTTCTACTTGTTATATTTAGAATTCAATATAATTTAGGATTTAAAGAATTTAATTGCTGGGTGGCGCTAGTGTTACTATAAGAGCGCCTTAAGGTAATAATGGGAAAAAAAAATAGTTACATTAGGTACATAAACAATTTTTTAGGGTTCGTATGTACGTTATAAAAAGCCTAAGTATTGGCAAAAAACTGAACGCTTAAAGTTTCGGCATGTCTATCTGACCGCACGTATGACACAGGCACTTTTTTCCGAAACTATTGAGACTACACTGTTGAAACTTAGTAGGTAGATATACATAGGTATATGCTATAAACAGCTTTATGATTTTTTAACAAAAACAAGAGAATAATACATAGAGCTGAAAGGGAAAAAATGATTTGGTCAAACCTATACGTGCAGGGTGTCCATAGGTCAGGCAACTGAGACCTATTTAAAAAGTCCATGGTAAATAGGTCTCAGTTGCCTGAAACCTCGAATCCAACCAAATTTTTATTTTTATTTTAGCACAATTTTTTTTTAATTTACTTATTTATTGGAGGTCCAAGTCGACGGAAGAAAATTTTTTTTTTTTGGATCCTGCAACTGGCACCGCGTTCCAAGTTGAATAGGTCTCAGTTGCGTGAAACCTCGAATTCAAAAATTTTTTTAAATTTTATCCTGTATTGAGACAGTTCACTAAGTCACTTGGTGTACGATACAACCTCTATTGGAGGTATACTGTTTTTGCCGAATGTGATATTCCTATATTATAGGCAAGAACCTATCGTAGAGCAGTAGACTGACCAGTAGTGATGTGACGAATATTTGCTCGTTTCGTAATATTCGATTCATTAATATGGCTTTCCACAAAAAGTGTAATAATTGTAGAAAATGGGCGAATCTAAAGAATCATAGTAAAAGCCGATGCGGCTAGCAACCCATCACTAATTTGATTCTGTTTTTCATCTCCACGCCCACCACCATGCTAAACGTGGCTTTTAGGTCTTATAGACCTGAACTGTGTCTACCTACCCAGAAAGGGAAAAAGACGCAACAGTATGTATGTATGTTAGTTTAGTAGCGAAGTTCATAAATGTATGTATGTATGCGAGTTTATTTCGCCATAACTTCTCAATGCTTGAGCTGATGGGGATAAATTGGTGAGTATTTATGAGTGAGCGTGAGTAATTATTGCATTTCTATTGGCAGTCGAGTATTTAATTTTTTATCGACTTCTAAAAGCAGGAGGTTCTCAATTCATTAGATTTTTTTATGTATGTTCTCCGATTTCTCGAAGACGCCTGGACCGATTTAAGAAATTCTTCTTTTGTTCGATAGGTGGTAATACTTTAATAATATAATCCTCTGTCTACTCTGGTTTATGTATGGCTCTGGTAGTGCAGAGAGGGTCGTGCTCCTGCAGTGGAGACTAAAACAGACTTGATGATTTAGAATCATGGAGTGTGAATCCTCATTAGTCTTTTATTATAAAACTAGCTGACCCGGCGAACTTCGTACCGCCTAACAGTCAATTTTCATTGTTTTTAAGATGTATTCTGCTATTCGGGGCGGATACAAATCCAACGAATCAATAACCATGAAATTTGGTCCAGCAGATCTCGTGTTATAAGTGTTTTATATATATATAGATATGAATTTAAAAAGATTAAAAGTAAAGTCATTTCAAGTCGAAACCATGTTCCTCGCAAAATTTTGCAGTGTCAGCTGAGAAATCGTCGACTGATGCCATGTCGGTCTCGACTTTTTGCTGAGTAATGGTTTAAGCCAAGCACTGAAGTCCGCGTTTCATAAACCTATACATACATGGCGACATTTTGATCGTTTTTAACGGTTTAAGAGGTAATTCAACCCGTCAATATGAACAACTTTTCGAGTTTGCGGTGGGAAGTCAAGGGGTACAGTTTAAGTTTGTCCAATTTTGCAAATTGATTTTAGTGGACTTTATAATATGAAATTGGTGTAGTTTGGTGAAATGCTCGTGCTCATTAACATTTTGTGAAATAGTTAAAGTGGACTGATAAATGGACTCGTATAGATTTGCCGCCCAAGCTCCCACTTACTTGGAAAAACTTTACCGTACAACACCGATACTTAGTATCTCATTATACTGGACATTGGCAATTACTGAAATTTTGGTGGAAGCCATAATATAAAACAGAAGAAAAAGAAGAACAACTTTTAAAATAGGACCAATGCAGGAAACGAAAAAAAAATACTACGAGTACCATCCAAAAATATTCAGCTGTTCGGTCAATTTGTATAGGAAGTCAATTTTGTTTTTAACCGACTTCAAAAAAGGAGGAGGTTCTCATCATCTCTCAATTCGTCTGAATCTTTTTTTATGTATGTTCCCCGATTTCACAAAGACGCCTGGTTCGATTTAAGAAATTCTTTTTTTGTTCGATAGGTAATAGACAGATGGTCCCGTTAAATTTTTATCGAAATGTGGCGAGCGCTTTTTGAAAAAATTAACAAAAACCAAAAAAATGTTTACACGCATGCCGTTCGGTTTACACTTATTTCCATTTTATTCTTATGATTATTCAAACAATTTAATAACGTTAAAGTCGGTTTTTGATTTTGTAAAAAATATGTTAAATAATTTAGTTTTCTGCTTTGGTTCCATAGAAAAAGTTGTTCATAACGACGGGCTGAATCGCCGCCTTTAAGGGTCAAAACGATCAAAATTTCGCCATGTATTTCATGTTCATAATGACGCCTGAGAAACTTGACTGGAGCCGACTAGGATTAACAAGGGTTTAAACCTTGTTAACCCATTTAATGTTCCGACCAGGGTTGTTGCGAATATCAGCATTAGCTGTTTTGTTTTTCGTATGTGTAAGTGGCCAACACTGGTGTCAGATTTTTCAAGCTGTCTTAAAACATCTGACTTAGTTTAACGACTGCCGTCAACGATGACAGCCGGGACCAACGGTTTAATGTGCTTTCTGAAGTACGGAGGCGCTCGAGATATTTTTATGCCACTTGCGGTCACCCCTATCAGAGAGGGGACTAAACCCGGGGTTGCTTAACATACGTAAGCGCACATAGAGCTCACGCTCCTCAAGGGTGGTGGGCGGAGTTAACGTCTCGTGTCGCTTGCGAGTTTTAGACAATCAAAATGCGCCATTGTTTTTCATTCGAAACAAAACGTCGCGTTTTCGCTCACTGATATTGTCAACAATTCGTAATGCATTGTTTTTTGTAACTATGTAAGTAATATTTATTTAAAAAATCATAATAATGAGCACCTTTTAAGGCCCCACACTAGGCACACTAGCGACGCCAATTGTTTTATTCCGAATACTTTACAAATAGAAAGAAATTCAAGAATGTAACTCATATAAGCCTTGGTAAACCTAAAGTATTTTTGGAATCATGTTTTAATATTATGAGAATCAGTCATTAAGAGAAATAGTGATTACCGCCAAAAACGGCTGTTTTTGGCGGTAATCTGATTCTCATAATTCCCACTGACTCTGATAATATCAAACATAATTCCAAAAATACTTTAGGTTACTTACTAAGGCTTATATGATATTTACATTCTTGAATTTCTTTTTATTTGTAAAGTATTCGAAATAAAACAATTGGCGTCGCTAGTCTGCCTAGTGTGGGGCCTTAAGAGAAAAAGCAAAATCGGCATCATCCGCTTCGATCCGATGTGACAAAATTATGCATCACCAACAACTAGTGTTGCATGGCTTACTCACTCTTATTACGCTCTCTCGTTCATGCGATGCGCTAGTGATGTGATGTGACGCTGATGTGTGGGCCATTTTGAATTAGACATAGTGATGTAATGAGTAAAAATTACGTAGCGTAAATGTACATATATTTATAAAAAAATCATTTTAATTTCTTGATTAATCGGGAATCGGGACATCCCGATCAGGTACAAATCGGGACGCGTCCCCAGACCCTGAAAATCGGGGCGTCCCGATCGGGACACCTGGCAACACAACCAACAACCCTGGATTTATCGTTGGTTCCGAAACTATTACTCTCTGTAGCTTAGATTTTTGTTTGAGAACGACGGTAAAATTTGCCTGCTAAGGTGTATCTTCCACCTACTATAGAAATAGGAGATCATCATTTCGACCCGTATGTATGTAATATTGTCAAAATTACAATTTTTAGGGTTCCGTACCCAAAGGGTAAAAGCGGGATATTATTCCTAAGACTTCCATGTTCAGCTGTCCATCTGTCATCAGGCTGTATCCCATAAACCATGATAGCTAGACAATTGGAGGCCTGGAGAGTGACATAAACTACTTTTTGTCGCGGGCAACAGATATTTAAAAATAATTGGTATTTACAAGAATGACGTTAATTTTGGAAAGGGAGGGGGCTCCCTCACTTCTTACGTCATTTACCATGATCCGCAGGCCAGGCAACGGCTGATAGTGTCATTACCATCAAAATTTAAGAGCGACGCTCTTTTCGGTTGAGTTCCCGCCATCTCTCTCAATCCCCCGTCCGAAGAATGCCACATTTACAGTCAGCCATTGCCAATGCTCCTGTCGCTGCCAGAAATATTTCCCTAAAGACTACTGTTACAATAAAGACGCGAGCAAGTATTCACATTCAGTCTACGTAGGTACTTCTTTATCAACTCGCAATACTGTTAGTATCCTACGACACATGTTCACAACTTAGCGCGGGGCTAGCATAATCTGTGTGATTTGTCCCCATATATTTATTACATACTAGCTGTTACCCCCCGGCTCCGCCCGCGTGATATATAGCCTATGTCCTTTTCAGTACCCTAATCTATGTGTATGCAAAATTTCATGTACGGTTCAGTAGATACGAAAGCGTAACGAACAAACTCACTTTCGCATATATTAGTTAGGATTTATTTAAATACTCGCTCGTGCTCGCGCTGCCCGTATTTCGAGCCAAAAACCTACAATGAAGTTAGCGCCGGGCAGTGGCAGCGGCATGAGCAGTGACACGCGAGTAACCTATACATACACGCACTGCCCACTTCCCTGCCCGGGCTGAGTGTAAATGTGGCATTAGACTTCTCGGTATGAAACCAATCTCTGACAGTGACAGCGACCAATGTCGAGGGAACTATAACAATATCGTTCTTCAAGGTGCTGCTATGGCGCGGCACCGCATTTTAATTCCCGCCATTTTGCAGTTCAACACGGAACTAGATCGGTGCAAGTAGGCAGCACATAGGGGCAATTTTACGTTTTTTTTTAAAGCACGAACTGACAGGCCTATTTTGCAATTTTCGCCTACTAGCCGGGCGCGGGCTGATACGCGTTACTATTAGTCTCGTCTCTAGTTGTAGGGCGCGTGCGACAACTCGTGCTCTGCACCACGTTGTCTTTCCCGCCATTTTGCAGTGCTACACGGAACTAGATCGGTGCAATTCGGCGAGAAAAAATGATGTAGCGAGATCGTGGCATCCTTGAAAGTTTAACCACCTCACGCGGTCAGTGGCACCGTCGCGCCGCCGAGACGCCGAGCGCCGCGGCTTCTATACTGAAGTTGTGTTGAGTTTTTTAGGTTTCCACGGAGGTACAGATTTCATAAATTAATTAATACTTAGATAACATTAAGTAAAATAGCTTTCGCCAGCGGCTAATACTCGCGGTAGTGTCGGTCGATCTCTCGGGAACTGTACTTTTCTCCAGGATGAAAGGTAGCCTTCTCCGTATTCCAGACAACGTGTATGCAAAATTTCATGATAATCGGTTCTGTAGGTGATGTGAAAGCGAAAAAAAAATCACTTTCGCATTTATATTAGTTAGGATATTTTACGTCTTAAATATTTTTTTTATTTTATACAGGGAACTCTCGACGTTCCCTTAAAGGGTTGACTCAGACCGTCATATAAACAACTTTTCCTTTGGGACCTCAATTTTTTTTTACTTTACCTTACTTATTGCCAGACCGGCTGATCACTGGTATGTAATTGTTAAATGGATATGGCGCTAGTTGGATCTTGTCAGTCCTTAATCACAACCTTTATATTGCACTGACTCAGTAGGTTCTAATTTAACTTCCAACATTTGACCTTCACAAACGTACTTGTATAAATTATAAGCAAATAGTTCGTATGTAATCTTTTTACGTTAAAGCAAAATACTGGCCACTAAGAATTTAGTACCAAAAAATATGTTATAACTTATATGTTAAAAAAACACATGATGGTCGATTTTGTTATTTTTCTGTTTGTCTTACCCTTTGTCATTTTTGTTTGAATAACTTATTATATTTTTATTTCCTTTATACACCACAAAAATCTTTTATTTCAACCCCGGCAAAAAACCCTTTATACAGTACTATTCATGCTAAACTCGGCAACTTGCGCTACCAGTGGGTGACGCCGGGTACCGCCCCAAAATTGGTGGAGCTACTAAGCGAATATCCTTTTTTTCTAAAAGAATGTATAGTTACCTACAAGTGATAGAGCATTATGGTAGAGCCACGCTACAGGTAAACTTCACTTTTGTTGGTAGCATGAATGGACTGGCTCGACCGGGGAAGTACCACAATCTCACAGAAAACCGACAAGTAGTAGCTTTACAGCTGCTACGCTGCGTTTGGTGAGTGAGAGAGCCGAAGGACCGTCCCCCTCTCCTCTGGGGAGGGAAAAATAAAAAGGCCGGCAACGCTCCGTAACACCCCTGGTTTTGCAGTTGTCCGTGGGAAGCGGTAATCACTTACCATCAGGCGACCCGCTTGCTAGTTTGCCATTCTATGACTTTTGAGGTGATGGGAGAGCCTTCAACCGGTAAGGCGAACATCACTAAAGGGCCCCCAGGAGAGACGGACCTCGGCTTTAGGCGTTGCCTGTGTTCGCAAGGCTTGGAGAGACAGCAATCTTTCATATGTCTGCTGAGCCACGATTTGCATGCATAGCCTAAAGGGACGTAAGCGGATACCATGTGAGATGCCTTCATGAAACTCCATACAGGTTACTGGTATTCGCCACCGTGATGTCTAGTTGAGATACGGCTCCTGTGTCTATGACAAATCCTAATTGACGATGCTGTAATCATTTACATATTTTTGGCAAAACACCGGGTGTTTGCTTTACAAAATCTGTTAATCTAAATGCATGAGATGCAAGATTAACTCCTAAAACGAAAAACCTACATTTATTTTCCAAGCATGGAGTGACCTTTCGCGGTATAATGGAAATATTTTGTAGGTTTAAATTATCCGGGGATGGGCCTTGCGATGCCTTTGAATGTTACCGATACGCACTCCCAATACGAAGGCCGTGAAATTAAAATTCTGTGTTAATTTTGTGGTTGATTTCATACTGCCTTTATATAAAACGTGGTCTAACGTTAGTACTTGTTGAGTTGACGAGCTCCGTGGCGCAGCGGTCAACACGCCTGCCTGCGACACGGATGGTTCCGGGTTCGATAACCGGTCAGGTCAAGATGGAAAATGATCTTTTTCAGATTGACCTGGGTCTTGGATGTTTATCTATATAAGTATCTATTATAAAAACTTACTTTGGGGCTAGCTCAATCTGTGTGATTTGTCCGTTTATATTTATTATTTACTTGGTTTTGAGGGTTCCTTACAATCGTGTAACAAAACATGTATAAAACAATATCGGAAATGGCTTAAACGAATATGATGAAATTTAATATGTAGGGAGGTTTAGAGAAATACATACTTTAAACACAAAGCCACCTCGGAAAAAGGTGGTGGATCGGGGGGCACAGCCCCCCGCAAGCAAATATACACAAAGATCTGATACTTCTAAAAACATATATCGAACGCAAAATTTAAGCAATAAAAGGATTTGCCAGTGTTTTTGCGGACCCCTTTATAAAAGCAAAAGATAAAATATACCCCTTAACTAAACAAGACACCGTAATTAGTAGCATTAGTATTAATTATTTGTTTCATGGCAGGGTTCGGCTGCTGGTACACGCGCGCAGCGGCGCCGCAGTGGCCTTGAAGGCGCTGCGGGGCGGGGCGGAAGCTGCACGCGAAGCTGCGCTACACCGCGCGCTGCGACACCCGCACGTGCTGCGCTGCCTCGGCGAACGCACGCACAACGACCAGCACTACATGTTCCTGGAGTACGCGCAGGGCGGCGAGCTATTCGACAAGATTGGTAAGTATCACTCATCATTCCGCGCGCTGCGACACCCGCACGTGCGGCGCTGCCTCGGCTAGCGCACGCACAATCTGCTGGAAATCAATCAAATATCAGCTGCTGGAGGGGCTGCAGTACTTGCACTTTGCAAATACTCTACTTGGCAGGTTTTATTTAGCTTTATATTTCGGCAGAGCCGGACGTGGGTCACATGGACATGAGCGCGGCGCTAGCGCGTCGCTGCGGGCGCCATCTGCTGGAGGGGCTGCAGTACTTGCATTGCACAGAGAACCTGCTGCTTGACCACAACGACGTTTAGAATTACCTATTTTACTAGAACGTATAAATACTTGGCACTAAGCAGGTTTTATTTAGCTTTATTTTTCGGCAGAGCCGGACGTGGGTATGAGCGCGGCGCTGGCGCGTCGCTACTGGCGCCAGCTGTTGGAGGGGCTCCAGTACTTGCACTCGCGCGGCGTGGCGCACCGCGACATCAAGCCAGAGAACCTGCTGCTCGACCACAACGACGTGCTCAAGATCTCGGACTTCGGCATGGCCACGCTATTCAGGTATATTCATATCTTTGTCCTACGGGCTATATGCATTTGTTAACGCTGTTGTACTCACTAGTGGACTCCACTGTGTACTGTAGCACTGTGTAGTGTCTTAAAAAAATATTACCCACACTTCGTTTAAATGCGTTTAGAAACTCGCCGTAATAACTTTCATTAATCAGATTGGTAATTTAACCTTAGAAATATACCGGAGGCTTCGGGTCTAAAACGGAGAGTTAGTAGTGACTTGCCGAGTCCGAACTATATTTCAGTCATAGTAGAGCCTGAATAGAATCTACTCTATTTTTTGGCGAGTAACGCCTCTCACCACTGCCACTCGTATGAGAACACCCATGACCGTTTTGGGCAGTTGCAAGTGTTTAAGTACTACATTACTTTCTACTAGAGCAATTTACTAGCCGTGTGCGAAGTAGGCTTTACATTGTGTGATGTGATTCAAGTTGGGGTGTGCGGTTGCGGCAGGCACGGGTCGCGCGAGCGGCTGCTGTCGCGCGTGTGCGGCACGCTGCCGTACGCCGCGCCCGAGGTGCTGACGGCCGTCGCCCGGCCCTACCGCGCCGCGCCCGCCGACCTCTGGGCCGCCGCCGTCGTGCTGCTCGCCATGCTGGCCGGTGGTGAGTGCTCTCTCCTGCAGGCTGTCTGCTAGTAGACTGAATGCGTTCAGTGTATGCGCGTATGATTGTAATTTGTATTCTATGTAAATCGGTACCATTGTTGCACCCCGATTTTGAATTGTGAGGACTGTGAGGTGTAGATTTGTATTCATCTCCGGAGTGTCATAGGAGATGAACGTCAGCAAAAAATCAATATGGCGGACGTAAACTGTCAGAAACGGCAGTCAGGTTTATTAGTTGTTAAATGCAACTTGTTTTTTATTTTTGTTGAAAATAATGTTTTGAAATAAAAATTTATATGTTACTGAATGAGAATCGAGGATCTTTTGAAAAGAGTAAATTCGTGATGCGACATTTCAGTTTGCGTGGCATTCATTAGTCAAAGAATTAATGTCTTACATGTGATTGAGACACATAGATATTGAGCTGCTCATTCACACATCTTTGAAACATTTCTAACACATCGGACTCAAACGCTGAAGAAATATAGAAGAGAGAAGATCAAGGAACATGTCGCCGGTTCGCATCTTTGGTATCCTAGCTGTAGGCGTTTTCAGTCCCTAAAGTTATGGTACCGAAGTTACGGGCCGCGACGCCACGTCGCTGCGAACTGCGAACATGGAGTATTTGAACTTTGTGAGAAATGTTTATGTTGAAAGACATTTTATAACTACAGTACGGTAGCGATTAGAAACCTTTTTTGACAGTTGTTTTATTATAGAAGCGGCAGTTACACGTTCAACATATTGATTGTTTTACGTTGAAAGAAAATCTCCGTTACAATTACCACGTTATAATATCGTCTACGTACGTGTAATGAGAAACTTCAAAGAGGTCTCTTATCGCAGCCGTACTTAAAGTTCAATTTGTTAACACATTTATTATAGCCTATCCTTGCAAATGGTTTGCAGTACACCCACAAGACATTTTGGAAAGTAAATCCTTGCGCTGCCCCCGCCCACATCCGCACATAACTAGCCTAGTTTGCACACAACTAGTATATTGGTCGAGTAGCGAGTATTCTAGTGACTCTCTGTATCCGAACACCAGCATATTATTTGAGTAGATTAGTAAGGAATTTAGTCGAGTCGATAGAATCAACTTTAATTTTTTTGGCGAGGTCTACTCGCTCATCCGCCAAACATGTCCGAACGGGTCGTTTTAGTCGAGTTTGTTAGTGGCTGTTAAATATTTACATACTTGTGAATTATACTCGACCAGAGCGAACGATTTTTGGGCAGTGGTGACTTTTTAGTACTAAAATACTCGCTACTCGACGAGCCGTATTCGAACTAGGCCTAAGTGTCGTTTTTTTCGCGTAGTTTATTAAATTCTTTGCTATTATAGAATTGCCGTGGAAACGCGCGGACGCGTCAGACCCTCGCTTCGCTAGCTGGAGTGCTGGTGACGTGAGCAGCGGCGTGTGGAGTAAGCTACGTAGCGGCGCGCGAGCGCTGCTGCAGCGCGCGCTACATCCGCGCGTCGAGCGCCGCCACGCGCTGCCCGAGCTGCTGCAGCACCGCTGGCTGCACGACGGTGAGTGCAGTGACCATGTTATAGAGCTGGAGCGCTGGTGACGTCAGCATCCCTCGAGCGTCCAGCTGCCCAGCCGTCTAGTGAAATTTTATGTCATAGGACCGCAAACGAGCTAGCGGGTCACCTGATGGTGAGTGGTCACCGCTACTCTTGGACACTTGCAACACCAGAGGTGTGACAAGATCGTTGCCGGCCTTTTATTTTTCCCTCTCAGAAAGGAGGATAAGCCTCCAGCCTCCTCTCACCGAACGAAGCATAGCAGCAGTAAAGCTACTACACAAACGTCGGTTTTCTGTAAGAGTGTGGTAACAGGAACATTCTGTTCTTGTTTTTTCTACTCTTCTACTCTATTCTACTGATAAACTAACTATAAAATCATTGCATACTTACCTGAATCTACAATTTGGTGTCTTTCAACTGACACTTCACAGAGATGGTGCTCCGTACATCTTATACTCTAGCACACTCGGTATACTTATTACAACCACATTAACCGGCCTCTCAAAATACGTTGCAGTCTTTTTATGCTTTTTTTTATTGAATGTATGAATCACATCGTCATAATGCCGAAACATTTTTGTTTGTGATATGTGGAGGTGGTTATTCGTAGACACCAAAATAGACACCCCGTTAGGTTAAATTTCACGAGAAACAAGTAACATGATTTGTTTATTAATTTTTATACGTATTTTACATCCTATTGTAAGTGTATGTTAATGTATTTTTACACTAATTGAACAATGGCAACGAAAAATATGACAATGTAATTTTTTGGATGTAGTATAAAATATTTTTTGTTAATTTGAACTTATGGTTTAAAAATAAAAATCAGTTTAAGCTAACGCGCCGTCTAGTGACGAGTGGAAAATAACTGCCTACTTAGTTATGTATTTTTTTCTGGTGTGGCATAGGAATTATCCAGTGGAAGATATACATTACTGCTGCCTTTACACTTTAATAATACAGGCTGAATTTTAACCTTCTGACTATATTTTAATCTCGTAATTAAAATCCCTAATGGAATACAGAATGTAATGGATGATAAATGGACTACATCAGGTGGTTCAAAATCAGCCATTTTCTACATTTTTTGTGCCGTGACCCCTGACAACGAGGAGAGAGGAAGGATAAGAGAGCCGAATAACAATTTTGCCGCCCATCCAAAACCGCCCTATATACCAATAACCCTCTCAGACTATTCCGCCATTGGCATCACAATTCAATATTTTCGAATTACTGGTGACGTAGAAAATTAACCTTCGGCCTACGTCTGAAGCAAGAAGAGCCAAGCGCCTGGTTGCCGTGCCGTGTCAGGTACTAGGTGACTCTGAGTGGCGTATCTCAGAGGCGCCTGGTGCCTCAACACGGAGCGGGACCCCATCGCGTCGGACGGACCACCCACCACAAGCTACGGACAAGATACTATAACTAGTATCAGGCGACCGTCTGTCTTTTTCCCTAGGCAAAAGGAACAAAGACAAATATTGGAATACAGTCCGGGAGGCGTAAGCTGAGTAATCACCAAAAGAAGAGTCAGACAAAAAACTTAAAAAAAATGTTATTATGTATCGTTCAGTTATAACTATTTAAATTATATTTATTTTACTTGGCTATTTAAAGATTTTCGTATTGTTCGTTTAATTGTGTTTGCAGCCATTTCACTAATAAATCGAACAAAAGAACAAAATTGCGTCACGCTGCTACCAATACAAAGGTGAAGTGTGACAGGTGCGCGGCGGGGATGCGCCGCGCTTTTGGCAGACGTCACACCTACACTATCTATGTGCACTCACACAAATGCAAAGCTCAGCTTAAACCTCGCGAACTGTACAGTATAGAAGCACTGAGTGCACCAAAATACATACAATAAATTAGATTTATCTATGTTTTTTTAAAGGTCCTGGCAATCGGACTGGTTTGTATTATTGTAAGTTTGAATTGCATGACTCGACTCTATTAAATACAGTCGACTCCATACTTGTTCGAAGGTCGACTTCTGTCTTTTTTGTGACAGTTTTTGTTACTTCTATCGGCAAATAAAGCTGGTTACATTATTGTACTGAGTGAAGTCAAAATTTCGATAGGCGCGTCGGGCATTTTTGAGATGCAAAAAAATAATTTAACATCTACTACATCGGTAAGTACCAGAAAACCGACGACATACATATAAAAGTATTTTCTGCATAATATAATATTTCCTGCCGATTCAAAAATACAACACTGTGTCAGGGCCTTTTCGCGATCAATGAACTTGTAGAAACTAACTATGCAACCACACACATGATAACCACAAACGGAATGACTTGCCAAACATTTCTTATTTGTTTTCTGTAAGTAGTTACATATCTCCAACTTTGTAACTTGATTTACGTTAATGTTTTTGATTAAGTGTCAATCAATCTATCTATTTATCGAATTGTATTCACTTACATCGGCACACACGAAATGCAACTGTATTTTTTTGTCTATACATTACACAGGACTTATGATTGTACAATCATATACACACATTTTTCTGGAACTGTAGAAGATTACGCGTGATGCTGCAAGGCGCGGTGCGGCGCTTTGGCGATTTAGCTCCGTGACGTTCCGAAAGCTCATAAAGCTAGATTACCAAAGCACTGCGCCGCGCCGGACTACTGCCACGAAGATATGAAGCTTTCGTCATGAAGAATTGAACATGGTATTTTGTTTATACAACGTGTTAATGAATAAACGCAAAACCTCAGACACCCCGACTTATTTTTATTATAAAAAGTATTATATAAATTATTAAATTAATTTTGGCGAATTATTTACGAAGATATTAGCTTTTTTTGTTTTCTTGTCCTTACGTCGTCGTTAAGTCTATGGTACTTACGCGCGATCGGGTGATATTGCCGCTTCGGGTGCCGCCGCCGCATGTTAGAGTTAAGTAAACATCAAACACGGCGTAACTAAAATATTTTTATGGTTAAAATATGACCTCTATTTTTATTTGTGGAAACGATTCTACTCTCGATTCCGAATAAACTAATTTCAGGTTTTGCGCTTTTTTCGTTAACACGTTGTATACGTATTTGTAACGTGTTACAAAGTCATATGCGTAATAAATCATACCACATACACATGTTTGGTAATGTAAAATGTTGTTAAGCAAATGTATTTCTCATATTTTTCAGCATCTCTAGAAAAAAATAATCTAAATCCATGCCGCTCATTTTTTTTAACATGCTGTAAAATATATGGTATTACATATATCCTAGTTCAATCAACTTAAGTAGCCACCGTTTACAAACATGCAGTGGTGAAATGTACATAAGGTTATTTTTTTATGGAAATCTAGTGTATAACTTTATCTAAATAACATTTTGGTAAAAAGTTTGTTGCTTGACTGTTTTTTTAGGGTTCCGTAGTAAACTAGGAACTATAAGTACTAGAAAGCTATAATTTGGTATGAGTGTGTATATTAATCATGGCAAAAAAGTTGAAGAAAAATTTTTTTTTGGGTAGCTCCCATACAAGTAAAGTGGGGGAGTATTTTTTTTTCTCTATTTACCCATCATGTGGGGTATCGTTAAAAAGGTCTTTGAAAAATATTGTGAGGTTGAGAACACCATTTTTCGATTTAGGGATCCGTTTCCGAAATATTTGGTTTTAAAGTGCAAAATTTTGTTAGAGGTACGTGTCCCCCCCCCTCTATCTGCTAAACGGTTATATATGGATACGTGAAAAAAAATACAGCAGTAGTATATATACTGAAGTTGAAAGGAAAACTATCAGAGCTGGGTACTAAGTGCAAACTAAAAAGTTATAGGCAACCAACTTATAAAATGTACTAGAAAATGTTAAATTTCATACAATCTTCATTGTTAGGTGTTTTTGGTCGTTAAACTGTGAGGTGCGAGTGTAAACAGTGTGAACTCAAAGTTGTCATTCGCAACTACGGAACCCTACACTACGCGTGGCCCGACACGCACTTGGCCGGTTTTTTTTTGTAGTGATCTAGTTAACCCTGTGGTTTGATTAATTACGCAAATGGAAAAACGTGTATATTGTATTTGCATTCAAGTTTGTTGTTGTAAAAATGTTATTTTTTTTCAGAAAACATTTCAAAATCAATAAATATTCCTGTATATTAATATAAATATTTGTGAGATCATAGTCATGTTTCGGTAATCCCCTCGTAAATTACTAACATTGATACTACTACGGCACTTACCAAATGAATTTTATGTTTCGTCTCTTATTTTCCTAACATTGCATGGGCCATATTCACAGCCTAGGTAGTATGATCTACAATAGTTATTGTGACCACGAAAGCTTAAAATCATAGGTATTTGTTGCCGGTTCTGAACCTTATTTACAACAGTTTTTCTTGAAAATAGAAAAATGAAATTAGAATAATAAATCACAGAAGCGGATAGCGTGTGGGCGGGATCGCGGTCACAGCCCGCGCCTGCGTGCGCAGAGTTGTCGCCGTCGGCCGCCGACATGGAGGCGCTGCTGTCGCACTCGCAGCCTGCCGCGCCCGACGACCTGTTGCTGTCGCAGGACTCTGCACCCTCCGCCACACAATCGGTGAGTATTTGCTAGGTACTTACCATTGCTATTTTTCGTCATTATGTCAAGGAACTGTCGCAGTCCGCCGCCGACATGGAGGCGCTGCTGTCGCACTCGCAGCCCGCCGCGCCCAACGACTTGTTGCTGTCGCAGGGCTCTGCCCCCTCCGCCACACAGTCTTATAGTATTGGCTGCGTGCTACCACCATTGCAACTATTCGCCTATATCAAACATATGTCGCTGTCGGCCGCTGATATGGATGCGCTGCTGTCGCAAGATGGCACCCTCCGCCATTGTTAAAAAAAATATCCATTAAAATATATATAATAGTTATTGATAAACGAGAACCCACGTCACTCTCAAAAATGACGATCTATGTGTGATTGGGGGACAAAAACTTTGTTCAGGAATTTGATGCATTTAATTTTTGTGCAGAATATAATGCAACGGCTGATGCGTCGCATGACGCGTGTGTGGATGCGCTGCGATGAGACGAGCGCGCTGCAGGCGCTGTGCGAGGCGCTGCGCGAGCGCGGCTATGTGTGGAGGCACCTTAACCCGCGGCTGGTGAGTTCATCATTATCATGTCTTTTTTAACACGCTTTTATTCGCTTCACTTGTATGTAACAAAATCTTGGAATCTTAATTTGACTCACTTCCCGGTCTTCGATTAGGATGAAATTTTGCACACGCTCTGAGTTCTGATTTTGACTGCTTTTTAAACTAATTATTATTTAGTCTTCAATGCAGGAGCAAGACCCTCTCTGTACTACCAGAGGCATATATTAGCCAGAGCAGACCGATTTCGCCTACATTCTACACGCTGGAGTACTATTTATGAACGTGTTACACTCGTCTTCGAACGATTTTTGTATGGAAATATCGTTCGAAGACCAGATGGGTTAGGTGACATTTTGAAACTTACCTTGCCAGAGTGTGTGCCTCCACTCTGGAAAAGACATCTATTCCAGTAGTATTATAATATTTGTGACATGTCTACCTCAGTTTTTTTATAAAGTTTTTGTTTGTCTGTCGTCAGTTGGCAATCGAGTGCGACGCCGAGCTGCGCATGCGCGCGTGGGCGGTGCCGGGCGACGGCGGCGGCTGCCTGCTGGAGTTCCGGCGCTCGCGCGGCTGCGGGCTGGAGTTCAAGCGCCGCTACCGCGCGCTGCGTCTCGCGCTGCAGCCGCTCGCCGCGCCGCCGCCCGCCACGCTGCCCGCCTGACCGAGACCATGGACTTAGCAGTGCCAACGGGCAGGCGATGGCGGCCCTGACTGTTAACGCTACAGCCGCTCGCCGCGTCGCCGCCCACCACGCTGCCCGCCTGACCCCACCGCGGACAGAACTAAATCATTCAGCGGTGGTGACCCTCATTGATTACTCTGCAGCCGCTCGCCGCGCCACCGTCCAACTGACTCCATCATGGGATTAACATTACCAACGGGACTAAATCATTCTGCGGTGGCGACATTGACGTGTGCACGGATGTAATGTTTTGAAGAAGCCACTAGTAATAGTAGCAGTACAACAAGCAGAACTAAGTCATTCTGCGGTGGCGGGCGACACTGATTGATTACTCTGCAGCCGCTTGCCGGTCCAACGCCCGCTACTCTGCCCGCCTGACCCCCATGGACTTAACAGTGTCAACAAGCTAAATCATTCTGCAGAGGCGACCCTGATTGTTAACTCTCACATTGATATGTGCACGGATGTAATGTTTTTGAAAAAGCCATTAGCAGTACGACAAATTAATGACGTTGCCATGGGTCCGTTGTCGAAGTCGCAGGGTGTTTCTCACATGCTAGCTACGCTACTATACCAGCCTTTCTCACTTATGGAATTACTGAGGCTAGTCTAAGAGAAAAGAAGATATCTGAAGAGCTCGCGATTTACAGAAAGACACACTGAAGAAAAATAAAATGTGGTGATGACGATTCTGAATGATCAAAAATGTACGGTAGTATGTATCTAAAATTGTTTGCCGGCACCCGGACCATTACCATTGTCGCGTTGATGTGGAGTGCGCCCTAGGCTACATGATGGGACCAGGAGGTAAATTTTTAACTGGTAGAATCGATTCGCCACTATTTGTTGGGCTTCCTCATGGTGAATTTGAATTGGCTCTATTATTGAACTCTTATTCGGATGGGTTATCCGAATAGTCGCACGAGACCACTCGGATTGGATACAAAACGACGAGCTCCGTGGCGCAGCGGTCAACACGCCTGCCTGCGACACGGATGGTCCCGGGTTCAATCCCCGGTCAGGTCAAGATGGAAAATTATCTTTTTCAGATTGACCTGGGTCTTGGATGTTTATCTATATAAGTATCTATTTTAAAATATAGTATCGTTGAGTTAGTATTCCATAACACAAGTCTCGAACTTACTTTGGGGCTAGCTCAATCTTTGTGATTCGTCCGTATTTATTTATTTATAATATAAAATTTGACTTGACATTTGGTGCCATTGGGTTCCATTAAGTCGCGTAGGGTATCAATGGTTCCGTAAAGTCTTATCGGTATTATAGGGTTTCAATTGGGGTGTCCTCCCAGGGTATGTAAAATAAAGGAACACTTGGTGATTTCATTCTCATGTGAATACGAACCGGGTGCCAAGGTCACAATGAGTGGCGGATCGATTCTACTAGTTCAAAAATTGAGCCCCAGACTAGTTTTAACCTGTCAATCCCGAAATTTTGCATGTCAAGGGCTAGCGCTCGCGTGCAATTAAGTTTCATGTAATTTGATTTTTAAAACCAAAAGACTAGGCGACAAATACGTCGTAGGCTTATGTCTTCAAACCCACAAAGTATCCCGGCTGTTGCTACGCTACATGCGTGTACTTTTACACAAACCTGTAGACTTGATGCCGAAGATAAATAAGTTGCTCGTGTGCTCTAGCCCTAAGTAATATATTGTGATATCTTTTTACTATCATTAAATTTGTTTTCAAATATACCTGCCTTTTTATTTGTCATTCAACAGAGATGAATTAACATTTTTATCTTGAATAGACTAATATTATAGAGGACAGATTTCTGTTTGTATGTTTCTTTGTGTCGCCAAAAATGTCACGAGCGTCATGTAGTTTTTTCTCCTCGCACAGCAGGATTGTGGGATGGGTTCGTCCCGCGGTTTTACTTGCGTGCTATGACTTGGGGTCTTCAATAGACAAACAATAAAAAATAGCTTAACTTTTATTTTTTGGTTGGTAACAAGCATACGCCCCACGTAACATGACAATTATGTACCTATGTAGGTAAGTCCTATGGATTAAAAATTTTGATAGTTGTATATTCTGAGAGATGAACATTTTGTAACCGCTCTCGGCATTTTGAAGGCGACTATAGGACTCTGATGATTACGAAAATAAGTAGCGAATATGACGACTTGCGCAAGCGTGACGACTTGCTACTCGCTGCTATGTTACGTTAGGGGCCGTTTTTTCGTAAACGTCAGGACCCCTGGACCAATAGCGAAATTTGACGTTTGTAAAATAGGTACCAAATTACTCTACCTTTACGCTACTATTTGAAACCTAATTTCAAATGTTTGGTAGGTTAGGTTAGGTTAGGTTCTCACGTCCACGTGAGACTCGTGGGAGATCGAAAAAAATCACGAATCATCACTAGGGGGGGGGGGGGGGGGGGGTGTTAGATATCAAGGGGGAGGAGGTTAAAAATTGCTACAAAACATCTCGCGTTATTACTGGACGGCCTCTTATTACTATTATTAAGTCTGGCTATGTGTGGATGTCTGGAAGTGCGCGGGAGCATCGAAAGGCCGGCGTGGAACGGGCCATCGCATGGTCGACTGGTCGAGGGCTGCGTGTTGTTTGAGTCTCTCGCACCGCAGCAAGTACGAGTACGAAGCGAGTACCTAGTGATTTCTTGTTGCATGGTATCCCTAGCGCTTGCTAAACGTACAGGAGGGTCCGAGTGTCACTATTGTGACACAGTCGTGCAGGGGTCGATGAAGATGGCACTGGATGAGGGTAATAAAAATACTCATTTATTATTAAAATGGTTTAATATAAAAAGGCCTTTAACAACGGACAGTGCGCCTACGGACGCGCCACCCGGCGCCGGCGACTTCACTGTCGCTTTACATCGACTACAAATACAATACTGTGATAATGATTGCGTTCGTCACGCTAAGTCTTGCATGCTGAATATTTTCACCCTTATTGACATTGTCCGAACAGCTTTACGTACTTTGTATTATGCAACAACGCGCAGTAGAGAATAAAACAAAGCGAAAAATCAATCCCTGTTTTTCTACCTTTAGGTTAGCGATGAATTTTTTAAATTTGTATGGGACCAACTTCGGGGTATACCTTTTTCAATAAAAAATAAATATCAAATTCGGACTACTCTGTAAAAAGTTATGAGTAGTCATACATATGTAAATATAAAAAAACGCGTCGACTTATAACCTCCTCCTTTTTTCTGGTCGGTTGATAAAGCCCGCTCCACACTCAGCAAAACTACACGAGAATAGGCGAATACGAGAGTATTCGGCAAGTCTCGGCTATATTCGTGTAGTTTCCATGGTGGCGGTATTTCGTCTTTTTTAACGCCTTTTGATAACTATTTTTCTCGTTCGTTCTCCGTGAGAAGTATAAATACGCTACAAGACATAATGCTATAAGGCCGCAGCAGTTTCAACGTCGTCAAACAGACAACTGCGCTAAGCGAGAGTGTAGAGAGCAGTTCTCGATCTCGTCTTGTTTCGGCGAATACCGGGAACGAAACCTCTCGACGAGAGTGGAGCGGACTTACGACATGTCAACAGGGTTCAACATTATTATGAGCTTTTAGAAACTGATATAATTATAAAAAGCCACCGACGAATCACAAACACCTCGCAAACATTATACAAACAATATATTAGGTTCTTAGATAATGTACGGTATTCGTATATCGTTATTGCTACGCTTTGGTTCGCTCACAGGCAATATGAGGCAGTGAATACTTACACAAATCTTTTAAAGACACAAAATAAATAAATAAGTGAACTAATCTATGATTTTTTTAAACTTGAGACTCCGTGAGTTTTTTTTTTATTATTGTATATTAATCTCTTTCAATTAAAATAATTTAAATAAACGATATCGCATTGTAGGTCGTAGGTACTTATATTTTTTGTATTAATTGCAGTTCAATGGTTAGTGCGAACTTGTGTTCTTCAAACATAAGTATTTTTACATGACATCTATCTCTTGCTTGTTATAGATCACAAGAAACATAAGTTAGGTGTAAGAAAATGTTGCTCATTAAACACATATCCCTCAGTGGTTACGAGTAAATGATCTGACGTTCTGACGTAAACTTTCTGAACAGATCCAGACTCAGTTATAGTTCTGTGGATATTTTTTACACTCTCTGGTTTTGTAAAAAAGGTATTCACATTAATATTGCTACTTTAAAATACTAGATACCTACACGCCACTAGTAATGTATACTGTATTAACTATCTAAACATCTTGTCACATTGCCTTTTTTGAAATCTAAATTATAGCCAGTGGTCGGATCAGAACGCGTGTAGTTTTTTACCTAATAACTATTACTTATTTTGTTCTCAATTTACTATGTCAATTTTCTGTGTCAAGGACCTCTTTTCGAGTAAAGGATATGGGGGGAGGAGATGGCGGACGCGACTTATCATAAAAAATCAACACTGGTGTCGTTTGGTTCTGTGTGTCGTTGTATAGGTTTTTACCACCGGTACAATCGCGTGCAACAAGTTGCCACCTGGTAAAGTCGGGTACAAACGGGTAACACTGGGTGCAAAAGCCAAAGATAGTAAGTACTAAGCTTTGGAGTAGAAATGGAAGACGCTCCATTCAACTCCGAAGCTTTGGTTTTTAACGACTAGTTATCTCCTGCTATCTTCTTGATCTCATCAAGCGTTTTACCTAAAGTTGGTGATTAAGTAAGTAACCAATCGTAAAGTAAATATAAAGAGTGAATAATACCAGCACCGAAAAACGCGCGCGCTTTTCGCCGCGTAGCTATTACCGCTTCCTCGAACTTAGGTAGATACGCTCCACGCGTTCCGAACCCCTGATTATGACCGTCTGCTTCTATATTTTTTTACAGCGGAGTTCTGGCTTCAAGAATCAGGTATTTAGGTAAATCTTGTAACGACAGTGATGCGAAAACACCGCAGAGGCGTTCCTATAGGCAAACAAAGCTAATGGCGAACAATTCTTTAATCTAATCTTAGTTGTATACTAAACCGTAAAACTAACTCTTTCGCATACGACAGACAAGACAGACAGAGGACAGGTGTAGGCCAATAAAGAGCAGGATACATTTACAGGTCGGAGAAAATAAAATTTACTTTCTAACATCTTCATTCAGTGTGAATTTGGTTAGTCGTACCTATAACCGAAAGTCGAAAACAAAATTTGATAATATTTCCTAAATTTAAAGATAAAAACCGCAACAGTTTTTCCCCTGCTGTGATAATCTTTTGATTATTGATACATACCAACATATAAACGTAGAGGCATTGAGAAGCCCACAGTTATATTTCGGAATAGATTTTTCCCCGGTGGCGGCACTGTGACGAGATATTTTCCTGCCTCGGGAAAAATCGTTTTCTGAAAACACTCATTCTACATTATGGCCTAATAATTAAATTTATTCCCCTGCCTTCAGTATTTCATTCATTTTCAAGCTAAAATTGACACATTTCAACCGACCTGCACACGTAGTGCTGCGCTTTTCGTTTACATTGGGATAAGAAAGAGCGTATTTGCTACTAAATAGTAATCACTAACTTCGACAATACTATTATCGAAGACTTAACTTACACTTAAGCAACAGTCGCGGCGCGGCTCGGGACGAAGTGTGGCCTTAACTTTAATGTAGTGACATCAGCCTTTTCCAGGCAATTATCGGATTACCATACCACATTCGGTCACATAAGTCAGACCTTACAAACTGCCTAACGGCATCTAACTTAACCTCACGACTACCATCTAATGATAACAGTCAGGGGTACTATTTTTGAACCCATGACACAAGACGAGTGATTTTTCCATTGTTTGTTGTTGTTTTTCGTATGTGTAAGTGGCCAACACTGGTGTCAGATTTTTCAAGCTGCCTTAAGGCATCTGACATAGCTTAACGACTGCCATCAACGGTGACAGCCGGGACCAACGGCTTAACGTGCCTTCCGAAGCACGGAGGAGCTCGAGATATTTTTGAGCCACTTGCGGTCACCCATCCAAGTAGGGACTGCACCAGGGTTGCTTAACATACGTAAGCGCTCACAGAGCTCACACCCACTGGACCATCGGGCGGATTTTTCCATTAAAAAAAAACAACTTTGTCTTCGTCCCGAATAGACTCGATGTATACTACATTAAAGCTCTATGATATGTTTTGTAATATTGTACATGCTACTAGGGGTACATCTTCCGATATTCAGTCTCTGACGAGAAGGACGCAGCTATATGTTAGACACGTAAAGAGATATTGCTATACGTGTCTAACGTATAGCGGCGTCCCTCTCGTCAGAGACTGAATTTAGGAAGATGTATACCTTTACGCGAAACCTGACAAACATTTTGTTACTTTACCTTTACCGGTTGAAATATTACCTTCGACATTATCTTGAAGGGGCGACTCAGCCTGTCATATGAACAACTTTTCCTTTAGGACCAATGCTGGGAAGTCGTTTTTTTTTACAATCCCGTAAAAGAAGACCTCAGCCGTCCGGGAAATTTATACGAAAATGTCGAAATTTTCGATTATTCAGCGTTGGTTTAATTGGAATATTTGTTCATATACTCGTAGATGTGCCGAGTCACTCCTTCACTCAGGGAATGCCGAAGAAAAATGTACCCGGTAGTTTTGTATGCAGATTGCAGATACAAAACTACCGGGTGTACATTCTGACCAAACAACTACATCTTTTGTTCTCATGTCACCTTTAAAAATAAGCAGCGTTAGAATGTGTTTTTCGTCTCGCCGATAATCGAGGATTATCGTCAACATAAAGTGGTTCGGAGACCATGTGTCTGTCAGAGTTTTTTTTTTAATAAAGGAGCCGCGCCGCGATCACACGTATGCTTGCCGGCGCTCCGTCAACGTAATATCACAACGGCGCCGCCGTGAGTCCGCCGGCCCGCGCCCGCCACGCTGCACGCTCGCACGATACTTCCACGTCGATATCTACAGAGTCTTCGCTTTCTCTAGTAGTTCGTTGATAAATTTCTGGAAAACGTAAAAAACGTTACTAATTATTATCAAAGCGTTTTTCCCGGTTGCGTCCTCAGCTGTGATGCTTCGGAGCCCGGGAAATCTATTAGACAGTATTCACGGCGAAGTTTTTAGGGCCGGGTGCTTGACTCCTTTTTTAACAGGCGCTGGGCCTTTAAAATCTAATTTAATCTTGGCTTACTTAGGTATATAAAAAATAAGCAGGATATAGGTTACATTATGAAATAAGCAATCTAAAAACCAATTTTTAACCTTTGAAAATCTCAATTATTCCGCAATTGCACATAGTTCTGTATAGCAATTGTCCAGCAATTGATATGTAATAGTAGCATACTACCATCACCGGCGGTTCTGACGTTCACATAAAAAAATGGTGAGAAGTTTCAAATCCAACTTACATTTACATCCTTTTGAGGTTTTTTGGCATCGGATAACAATGTCTGAAAATAAAATATTCTAAGTTAGGTACCTAATTATCTATCCATTAAAACAATATAATATATTGTTAGCTGAAGAATCCCGTATATGCAGTGGCAACCCCCACCCCTGCCTATATAAGGAGCTGCGTGCACCATTCTCGTGCATTTTGTCGTCGATCGTCAGACAGTACACATCTTAGGGAAATCTCTGTTCGAATTATTGTCGGTTGCTATAATTTTCTATTATTTTGTTAATTTAATTAATTTGGGCTAGCAGGCCCTAATAAATATTTTTTTAATTGTTTAGGGTTTTCATTCCCAACAATATATTATATTATCTTGATTTTTTTTAGTTCTGTATCTTAAGGCCAAACGGTATTCTTAGATCTAGGTATGTCAGTGATAGACAACCTTCGAGCAACACGGCCTCCGTACCGTGTTGCTCGAAGTAGACAACTGACCAGTGACCACAGAGCACGGGAATTCACGGGATGTCGCCCGTGTGCTAGCGTAGGACAGTCACATTCCCTGATCTGCCCCCTTATTTACTAACTCGGATGACAGGTGTCGATGCCTATCAATCTAGAATTTACAGTTACAATGCGGGTTTTGCTTGCTCGAACTTTTTATTTGGAATACAAAAACCGCATTGTAACAGCAAATCCTAGATTGATAGGCATCGACACCTGTCATCCAAGTTAGTAAATAGGGCGGCTGTCCACCTGACCAAAGTACTAACAAAAATATGCAATATTTTTATTTAATTGTATAGATAGGTCCTTTAAAATGATTAGTAACGCCGTGTGGTTCCCGGCAGAGTAGAAAGGACCACTCCAAGTCTTCCCGTAGATATCGTAGAAGGCGACTTATGAAACACAAGCTTAAAGCTCATAAACATCAAAAGAAACCTCCAACCCGTCTGGTCAGCGTGGAGAGTGTGGTCCAAATCCCCTGACAGCTCTGATAAAGATATACTTTATTTGGGAGAAAACAAACACACACACACACACAAGCTCTGGCTAATAAATAATATATAATATGGCTCTGGTAGTACCATAGATATCAGAATATTTACTGGTAGTACAGAGAGGGTTATGTTCCTGCAGTGGAGACTAAAAATTACCTGATGATGAAGAAGAGATAGGTAGGTAGGTCTTTTAAAACGATAAGTGTTCAATATTCAACACGGTAGTATCATATGTATGTAATTTCTTTATTATACAAAAACCTTAACACTAAAGAAAATAATATTATATTTAGCTTGCGTTGCTTACCACGAGGTGTCGGCGCCGCAGGTCGTCACTGTCCATGTCCAGCAGCTCGTCGATGTCCACCTCCACCTCCTGCGAGGCTGCCGCCGCGCCCGAGCCCTCCTTCTAAAAAAGGAGGGGTTAGGTTAAGAAATAAGACGACGAATTTTGTCGTATAAAGACAAAGACGCGTCGATGTAGTTATACCTCCACCTCCTGCGAGCCGCCGCCGCGCCGCCCGAGTCTTTTATTAGTATTAGCATGTGGTCCCAACCCCTTAATCGTACGATTGGTTCTCAGAGACTCGCATAGATGGCGCTACTCGAAACTACACAACATTGTATCTACCGTATGAGAATATAATTCATTATTCACAAAATATATCTTACTAGCAGTTACCCGCGGCTTCGCCCGCGTGATATATAGCCTATGTCCTTCTCGGTACCCTAACCAAATTTTATGATGATCGGTTCAGTAGATACGGCGTGAAAGCGTAACAAACAAACTCACTTTCGCATTTATAATATTAGTTAGGAAGTTAGGATTAGGATTAAAAATTAGAACAATAGTTTAGGTTTAAAATTACATCTAGTATCGAGTGGCAAGCAACTCTGCAGTGCCATACATTCGCCTACTTTTCGCCACCTTAATTTGGTTCAATATTTTTGTATGAGGTTGGCAGTTTGTTACGTTAGTATTATATTGTCTTTGGTATTAGTAAGCGAAAGTCGCATACAGGACCCGTCGGTTCGTGCTTAAAAAGAACCTAAAAACGCCCTAATGTGTTGTGATACGGTATCATAGTTACAGGTCGTGCTAGAGAGAGAGAGTCGTGCTCCTGCAGTGGAGACTGGAAAGACCTGACGATGATGATGAGTTACAGTAAAAAGGTTGAGTAATAAAATTCTGTATATCACAAGTAAGTAGAAATTGCAGGTTTTTTGCACATCTCATGAAAAAATTGTGCTTAAGAGTCGCCTGAACGCGCATGTCTCCATACAAACGAAAAAAGGGAATTGTGGCAATATTTGATAATTTTGGAGTAAAATTAAGCATCTCATCAATTAATCTCATTATAATCTACGTACGTTCCTATACAGTTTGGTTAAATTATCAATAGTTTGAGAATTATGCCTTTCAAGATTTCCATACAAATTTGAAAAGGCTTGTAATTCTCAAACCATTGGTATTTTAACCAAGCTGTATAGGAACGTACGTAGATTATAATGAGATTAATTGATTGGATGCTTAATTTTACTCCAAAATTATCAAATATTGCCACAATTCCCTTTTTCCGTAAATGTATGGAGACATGCGCTTCCAGGCGACTCTTAAGGTCCCACACTAGGCATTCTTGAATTTCTTTCTATTTGTAAAGTATATGGAATAAAATGATTGGCGTCGCTAGTGTGCCTAGTGTGGGGCCTTAAACCCAAAACCTGAATAAACGGTACCACCCCTTGACACGCTGGTTTTGTAAGAAATGTGTTGAAAATGCGTCCCTAGCGCGAGCGACAGTCACATTGCTGCTGCTGCTTGAGTCTGTTGCTTGCTGCGTGAGTCAATATGTCGCCCAGCGCAGCTCTGCTGGAAATTACTCAGCGGATCTAGGGTACTTACACCTAGTGATATCTGAAGTACGATCTTTTAAAAAAATTGAGTGAACAGAGCGTCAACCATGAGTTTATAAATACGTGAGTAGTAAACGATTCGATCTAAAGTAAACTATTCGATGGCTCGTAATAGTAAACTTGTCTTACTCGATAGAAAACGAAGGTCACTTTTGTAACTCATGATGCTGATACCGCAGAAAATGTTCCTGTAAACACAGGATCGTATTCGTTTACATTCAACCTTGACTCGTTTTCGATTACGAGATTCGAAAACTACTCTGGTATTCATGGTATACGTACTCATGGTGGACAAAGTATAGTAAACTATGACTGTTATAAAAACGTTTCCGTATACTACTCTCGTAAATGAAATGTAAAACTCATGGTTGACGCTCAGGCTTCTTCTGTGTAAGCTCGCTTCATTTTAGGCCGTATCTTTGCCTCTGGGCTAGATGATGGTCAAGAGCAAACCCATTTTATATTAAAAAGAAAGTACAAAGATGCGAGGGATCCTCTTCGCATTTATAGTTAGGAGTTATTTAGGCTGGTGTTACAGTCACGCTTACCGCCCGCGCGGATGGTAAGCGCTGCCCATAAGCACGTGGATGACCCGCTCGAAACTATATAACGAGTTTAGCGCCACGCGGTTTGCCGCTTCATCGTTTCGGCGGCAACGATAACGCGGTTGAAAAGCGCGGCCGAAATGCCGTCAGGGCGGGCGAACCGCGCGGTTTATTTTACTATTAAACGCTCGTGGCCCGCGACGCTTACCAACCGCGCTGGCGTACGCGCCGCTATAAAACCAGCCCTATAATTTTATACTTACAGGAGTCTCGTACAGCTTCTGTAGCTCGTCGTACAGCCACATCTCGACGGCCAGCCGCTTGCGAATCAGCGCCATCTGGTGGCTGCCGTACTTGGCTGTCAGGAACTTCTCCCGCCGCTCCTTCACCTGTAACGAGCCAAAAGAATATTTATTGCAATAAGTTGCCTACTTACTTTGCTACATTGTCAGGTCGCATATCTGAAAAACTATGTATATAAGTTCATCATCATCATCAGGTCTTTTTTAGTCTCCACTGCAAGAGTACGACCCTCTCTGTACTACCAGAACCATATATTAGCCAGAGCAGTCAGAGGATTTGGCCTACACTCTCCACGCTGGCCAGACGGGTCGAAGGGGTCTCTTTGATGTTTATAAGCTTTGTTTAGCTTGGGTTTCCTAAGACTCCTTCCACGACATCCATTGCGAGACTTGGAGTGGTCCTATTCTACTCTGCCAGGAACCACACGGTATTCTATTTGTAAGAAGAAGTATTGTTTCCGTTCTCCACCTACAAGCCCACCAACATGCCAAACGTGGCCTTAAGGTTTTATAGACCTGGTTTCTGCCTACCCCGTAAGGGATAAAAGACGTGATAGTATGTAGGTAAGAAGCTCACCTCGCCCTTATCACTGAAATTGACATGGAGTCCAGTCTTGGCCGGCGAGCGCTCGGTGGGCGACATGGCGGTGTGCGCGGGGTGCGGCGCGTGCGCAGGGAACCCGCCCGCCGCCACGCCGCACTCCATGCCGCACGCTGCCGGGCCGGGGCCCGCGCCCGTGCTCGCCCGCTGGAAAATAAACCATACATTATTATTCCTTAAATTATTTTGCGCCGTCATGTGTCCCACTGCTGGGCAAAGGCCTCCATACACTTCATTCAGTCCGGTCTTGAGTTATTTCCTTCCATTCTTTGTTTTTATCTAACTCATCGCGTTCACAACCAACCATAAATAAGTTTTTCTTTATTTGTTGTTGGTTGGTTGTGAACGCCACACTTTCGGCACATATGGCAAAAGATGTAAATTATAGGGACAAATCACTCAGATTGAGCTAGCCATTTTTTGATTTCCATCCAAGTCGGGAATTAAAATCGGGGATATAAGGAAACTTAGTTATGAAATCGCACTTCCAGCGTGGGGAATAAACTTTCCATTCAATATTTTAACACCCCTACCTAGCACCCGGATGCGCCAGACTACTTGCACTCCTGGGTTAAGTCAGCTCTGCTTATAGCGCTTATTATACGTCACGTTTTTTACTCTCTGACGAGAGGGACGCCGCAATACGTTAGACACGTATAGTTTCTTTACGTCTTTTACAAGATTTATGCATTATTAATAAGAGTGCGCCGCGGTCTGTACTGTTTGTCGGCCGCTGACCGTCGTCTGTGTTTATCTTGTGGCTTATCTCAAACGGCCGGTGGGTGGAGTACATGGAGATGGTAGTACATATATCGTACTACGGGAGAAAAATTAAAAAGATTTTAGTAAAAAAAATGTGATTGACATGATCTTGTTATGAACGATTTTTGTCGAGAAAAATCAAATTAGTAACTATAAGGCTGGTTTCAGAGTGACGCTGGCGGCACGCGCCGGTTGCCAGCGCGAGTTTGACCGGCGTCACTCTGAGGGCCTTCGCTGTGTTAAGCGGGCGCCCGACGCGGTTGTCCGCGCCGTGCGCCCCCGACGCGGATAACGTAGCGGCGCTCAATGAATTTGTAGAAACACCTCCGCTCGCGTGCGACGGTTGACCCGCCTCACGCAGCGCTGCTCTATGAGATGACATGAAACAAGCACGCGGAGCGGACGTACGCGCCGTGCGCCCGCTTAACGCAGCGAACGCCCTTAAACGCTAACTGCCTGTAGACGAGCTCGGACCGCGCGTGCTTCGCCAGCGCTGACAGCGCGCTTCTCACGAACGGCGCGTGTGAACTGCGTGACTTTGAAACTCTGCTTCTATACTAGTGTAATTGCAAGCGCCCGCGTGTCGCCGGCGCTGGTCAAACGCGTCACTCTGAAACTAGCCTAAACATCCTATGGCTACCTTCTGACCTCAGCATCAGATAAGATGAATATTTCATTTTCATTCGACTCCCTCTTCCTAACATAAGTGACATACCTATACTGACAGACAGATTGAATTACATAGACAGTGAAATAAAATCTGGAGGTTATAGGTCCATTACGCCCTAAACAGGGGAGAAGAGTCATCGGCCCCTATCAACCATTTTAGGCATAGGATGGCCCAATTTTAACGGTCGATATTGGTCGATATAATATACCTACTGATGACTCAACCCGTTAATGTTTTTTTTTCTATGGGAACAATGCTGGGGATTATTAATTTTTATTAAAATTAAAATATCTTAAGATGAATAAAATATTTGACTATTGACTTGCCGGGAACCACACGGTCTGTGACTATAGGACTATTATTCGCAAACGTCTTCGCCAGTGGGTCGTTCTCATTTATTGCAAATGTTACGTTAGCCATAACGTAATAATATGCTGTCGCCAGCGAGGCACGGCAGACCCGGCACGAGCAACAACCGTGTCTCCTGTTGTAAACCTGAGATTTATTCTGATTGCATAGCAAACATTCTAATGCAATACAATCGGTGTAGGGTTGCCAACTCTAGAAAGAAATGAACTGAAGAGATTTCAGAGGGAGGAATGTTACATAATTGTCTTTACGTCCATACTTTTTCCTATTGGTGATAAATGCCCTAACTGCTAGGCATAGTACATAGGACAGACAACGCCGTCTTAGTTTATTGCGTGTATTTTTCCAATTTTTTAAAAATTGCGGATTATGTTTGTTGACACTCGCGACCACTAGATTAAGTTTCGTAATCGTTTGTTTATGAATAATCGAGTGTTCAATCAATACTCGTAAAATCTTATGGAAATCTGTGATGATATGCTTCGACACCCGGGGCCCGGACGGCATTATGACGGACATTGTGATTGGAAACAGTCGTTTAATAAAGAAAAGACCAAGTCGCGTGACCTGACCACCAATTCGAACGACCAATGTTTACGATTACTCACTGCTGTGTTTCACAACAGCTCGATTCATCAGCAGATTTTCACACGTACATGTGGGATCGTTGGGGTTAAGCAGGCTTACTTGCTAACTTGTGACAACTTCGGTGTCCGTTTTGGTGGTAACTTCAGCATCCATAACGGTTTAGAAATATATATATAGGGACAAATCACACTGATTGAGCTAGCCCTAAAGTAAGTTCGAGACTTGTGTTATGGGATAATAACTCAACGATACTATATTTTATAATAGATACTTAAATAGATAAACATCCAAAACCCAGGTCCATCTGAAAAGGATCATTTTCCATCTTGACCCTACCGGGGATCGAACCCGGGACCTTCCGTGTCACAGACAGGCGTGTTGACCGCTGCGCCACGGAGTTCGTCAGTTCATATGCGCTTTATCCGGACATCTAGTAATGCTATCCCAGTCCAGACAGGTTCCCTGACTTTTCAAGGAGTCTGTAAAGAGGCGGGCAATTGTTAGCGATAAAACCTTTATGCGTACTCTGGGAAGGGCTAGGGCTCTTTGTAAGGCTCTTTGTGTTGTGTGCCGGGCTCGCAGAATGGGCGTTTCACCGCACCGCCTTTCAACCAAGTTCCTAGCTTTGTGTATTACAATACTAGGGAATTATCCCACGACTTCGTCCGGGTAAAACTTCACCACCACACCGCCTCAAAATTAGGGGTTGAATTTCTCAAAATCCTTCCTTATAGTGCTAACTTATACTATCATGAAAGGAACACCTGTGCTTTTCAAGTTTCTAGCTATTAGTCTCGGCTGTGCTGTGGGTTGATATTATAATATAAGTCCACTGACTTATAATATCAATATAATATAAGGTAAAACATATTTGCTATGTCATTCCCTTTTTTCTTCCGTGTTTAATGTCTAATTAATATAATATAATTGTAACTTTGTACACTTTGTCGGTTATAGATATAATATAAAAATATTATTGTTGGTAGTTTTATATTTCTAGCCAGACAATGAGCCATTTTAAAATAAAAGGCAAATTACCAGACTGACTAGTGAGTCCACAGAGTGAGTCAGTCTGGTCTGACAAGAAAAAGGGACTGACATAGCAAATATGTTTTACCTTATTTTATCTAAGCTTATTTATTAATAAACAGTATTAAACAGTAACACATATTTACCTAACATTATAGTTAAGGACCTACCTAAGTAGGGTCGCCAGGTCATAAAACCAAAACCCCGACAGACGAGTCAGTTCAGCAGGTACATAACGGTTGAAATGTACCCTAAAAATAATAAATTTACGGAAAAATAATTTACAAACTGATGGTTAGAAACCCGAACGTATACAACAACTGTTGACTGTTGGTTGTGTTTGTAAAACAATTTTTTTATGCGCGGTGGAAACCCAGCGGTAGACATAACATACCGTCTTGTCCTCTCAGGGCTACTCGCTAAAAAAGCTACGGATACACATGCTAGTTTTGAGCATGCTACTAACGAGCATGCTGTCTAGGGTCCCGCAGTCGACCTTCACAGACGTGATTAAAATAAGCATGCTTGATTGCGGTTAAGTCAATGAATACCCTTCCACACCCGATTCAGTTTACGAGCTCAAAAATCGGCCCGCGATCGATTTTAGTAGTTTTAGTCTACGGGCCCTACCTCACCCAGATGCCATGGCGACGTTGCCGGCTACGCATCCAAACAATCATATTACAATGTATGACAGTTAACTCACTAGGCGACGTTTTGGCTACGGCTACGTCGTCAGTTTGGAAGCCTAGCGCGTAGCCACGACTGTCGGCTCGCTGTGTGGGTGGAGTCTGGCTGGAGACTGGCGACCTGGCGATGTCGCCAGTAAAATGTACACGTACACGAGCAAGCTTTAGCTGCGTCTCACTCACTCAGTGACCAACCGCCAGCCAAGAGTTTCGATTCAAAACATAAAGATTCAAATTATTGTGGTCATCAAATTAAAAATTTACTAGTAGTAGTAACTATCAGGGGCGAATGATCTACCCGTATTTACTAACTCGGATGTCAGGTGTCGATGCCTATCAATCTAGAAATTACTGTTACAATGCGGGTTTTCTTGCTCGAACTTTTTATTTGGAATACAAAAACCGCATTGTAACAGCAAATCCTAGATTGACAGGCATCAACACCTGTAATCCGTCCGAGTTAGTAACAGGGGCTGGCATGCATGACCGCATGAGGTCGGCTGAGATCAAAGAGAATCTTGTACCTATTCCCCTTGGCTGAGACTATGTATAATAAATAAAATAAATAAATATATACGGACAAATCACACAGATTGAGCTAGCCCCAAAGTAAGTTCTTAAGTAAGACTTGTGTTATGAGATACTAACTCAACGATACTATATTTTATAACAAATACATATATAGATAAACATCCAAGACCCAGGTCAATCTGAAAAAGATCATTTTTCATCTTGACCTGACCGGGGATTGAACCCGGGACCATCCGTGTCACAGGCCGGCGTGTTGACCGCTGCGCCACGGAGCTCGCTCGTATGGTAATACTTAGGCGAAACCCAAGCCACCGAAATAGCATACTGCGCCGAACAACGTGGAACGACGGTTACTAATAATAGGTATTTTCATATGTATCCTTATTATTATTATCTCTTCCACGCTAGTCTGAGAGAAAGGGAAAAACCTAGAACCAGTCTCTTTCCGCGCAGATCGTAAAAGCCCTGTGTTCTGTGGTAAAAGCCGATGGAGGGAATGGGCGTCACGAATCATGTCAAAAGGCGATGCGGTAAACAACCCATCACTATTTTAATTTTATTCTCACTTACAAGCCCTCTAACGTTCCAAAGGTGGCCTTAAGGTTTTAACTACAACCCCTGGGCCCTGTCTTCCCCGTAAGAGAAAAGACGTGATAGTATGTATGTATGTATCCTTATTAAGGGTTTAAATTCGTTTGGTAGGTACCTCTTATTTTGATATTCGAAATTAGTCCAAATGAAGGGCCTACAGATTCCCCCATGACAGGACATATAATTATAATGCAACCCACATTTATGTATGAAAAACCTTAGGAACAACCGAAATACAAAATAAAATCATAGTGTAAATAACAACGTTAGTCGTAATAAAAACAGTTGAGCTAGGGTTGCCAGTAATCAAACATTTATTTCATTACCATGAAATCAAAAGCCGGACAGTCTAATTTGGCCGTAGACGCAACCAAAACGCCTGACTGCGTCCGGTTTTACCCGGACACCTGGCAACGCTAGTTGTGGCTCACCAACCAATTAACCAGTAAATGAATGCATTGCGCAGCAACGTGAGCGCTAGATTAGCTGTTGAAATATTTAGTCAGCCTTGGAATACACTGCGGCTCTGCGGTCAACACAGAGCAAGAAATATCTTGTTACTCGCACCCACGAACGGAGTAAGTATATATTCCGTAAATATAATAATTAAATTAAATGACGTTCCATAAGTGTTCCAATATTTGAATAAAATTAATTTCATTTCAATTCCGTGCTCGCGACCTACCGAGCTATACATACATAGTATCACGTCTTTATCCCTTACGGGGTAGACAGAGCCCAAGGCCTTAAAACTGAAAGGCCACGTTTAGGATGTTGAAGGGCTTAAAGATGGAATATGGGATCAAAATAGTGACACACCGCCTAGTTATTTACGTAATTCCTTAGATTTGCGCCCATTTCTTCGGCTGCTTTCTACGGCCTGCAAGAAGCATTTAGTACATTCTACGTTTTTTTTTCTCCCAGAACAGCATAGAAGACCCTACCGAGCTATACATATACATTGAAAAAATTACTTGCTCTGTGGCGGTCAGCAACTGGCAGACCGCTGACAGATAAATTTTGAACCATGCACGGGTAAAAAAGTGAACTGATTTCGATGCGTTTTTTTTTTTATTTGATCGCAGGTTTCTTGGTGATAGAGGGGTTTTCGTGACAAGGGTTGCTTATTTTTTTTAATTTTATTACTATTCATCATATTTTGTCTACCATACCAAACCATACCATAGCTACGAGGCTGTATGGTAGGTATCATAGATATCAGAATATTGTAGGTATGGTATGGAGTGTTTTAATGGGTATTAATTTTTATAGTTATAAATTTAATATCATAGTAAGTATTGTATATAAATTATTAAGTAACTAGTAAGAATATACTGCACAATATCACGCATCTAATATTATCAACAAATATAATTAACATAAGTAGGTAATTACTAATGTTAATGATAGGTATCACAGATTACATAAGAATGTTGTGTACGTAGGTATATTAGATTAGCGAGTCTACGAATTAGAAGAATAGGTAGGTATATCAAACACCGGTTACGCCTTTCAACATTCACATGGAATACCGGACAGAATGCCATGCGGGTCACTAGAAATTGTTTTTTTTTAATTTGCGTCTTTACTCTCCTGTTAGTAATTCTTTCGGGAGCAGTTAGTACTTTTTCAGAGAGAATCTTTATATACAGTCGCCTGCAGAGAAAACTGACCCCCTTACAATTTAAATCTGTGCGTAGGGGGGTCAGATTTCTCTGCAGCCGACTGTACAATTAAGCAAAGAAGGTATAGTACATACCTTCAGCTTCAGGAGTATCCATGATAATATTTATGCAAAATAAATTTCATGACGTTCGTTATATTAATAATAGTTATGTACTGTAAACGTAACATTGTAAATTCAAGTAACTATGGTAGATATTAAAGACAGGTACAGCTAATATCAAATTTGTAAAAATAGTTTCGAACGAGGTCAAGGACTACGAATTAGATCTAAGAATAATACCTTTAGGTCGCAAATATCAATATTCTGATATCTATGCAAATATCAATGCATGCAAACGTGTAGTGAGTGACAAAAGCTCAATATTATAAATGCATTAATTTTTTCCATATTTTCTCCCGTTCGATATTAAATTAAACCATGTAAACGTAAAAAAAATTAGTTCTACCTAAGTATCTGCACACAATATAACGTGAAAAGTTGGCGTCACTATTTATTACTTAATAGCTGTTACCGTCTTGCTATATGACCTTCTCAGTACCCTAACCTATGTATATGCAAAATTACATGATGATCGGTTCAGTAGATAGTAGATAGGGCGTGAAAGCGTAACAAACAAACAAACAAACTCACTTTCGCATTTATAATATTACGCCACGCTCGAGCGTCTACCGTGACTCGTGAGTAGTAAAGGATTCGATCTATAGTCTAAAGTAAACTATTTGATGGCTCGTAATAGTAAACTATGCTCGTAAAAAAATGAAGTTGAAATGTGTAAATCATGGTGCTGATACCGTAGAAAATGTTTCTATAAACATAGCTCGTATTCGTTTACATCCAACCAACCAACCTTGAGTCGTTTTCGATTACGAGATTCGACCTCTCCTTCTCTTTCTCGCTCATTATAGGGATTTAGTATACATGACTTTTGTCCAATCTAGAAAAATGTAGGTAACGTTTAAGTCAGGATTAGGATAGGATATGTGCCTATGTAGGTAGATTAAATAGGTTACTTACTAATGCGATACAAGGCGGGAAGCCTTCCAACGAATTTTGTGTTTTCATTCGTTCTTGAACGACGACGCTGACAATGTGTTAAGTAAGTATATGTAAGATGTAATGGCCTGAAATCAAGTAGGTAGCTAATTCAAGGGTTGGGGTTAAACGGCCACAATGTAGGTATGAGGTGTAAGTTCTTGATGGGTGGGTACCTACTTTTCAAATTATTTTTTGATTTTATTTTTTAAATTCTTCATACAAGTCATTTCTGTCTGTCCTGCCTGTCCTCGTCAGAAAATACATATATCAATTTTTTTGATCTGCAGTCGAATACACCTTTATTCCGAGATGGTAAGAAATAAAACCAAAATAATTTTTTTCGGCCTTAGCTTTCAATAGTGTATTATATCTATCACACATCCTCATATTTTATACGTTTTTAATATGCCAATACCTATTCAAATTAGGTATGTAAGTTAGTTTATCTTCTTTTTGCTAGTCTAAATGGTCATTACTTACTTTTATAGTACAGCTTTTGACTTACTTTTATAGTACAGCTTTTGACCAGTAGATGCACATACATGCTTAGCGGTTAAAGTATAATAACCATTTTTATGGTTTAGCTGTAATTGGTTAAAATGTACAAGTTTACTGTAGGAATTAATAGTTGAATTAATTTTAGGGTTGTCACTAATTCGACCGGAATTTTCCGGACATGTCCGACATTCAACATTTTGGTCTTCATCAATTTTGTTTCGATAAATATTGCATTGGAAGGCGTCAGTTTTCGTCGTATCAATGTTATTGATTCTTTAAAACTTCAGTTATTTTACTTATAAATATCGTGTGAAATATCTTACAACACTATGTCGTGCAATGTATTACTAAGTAAATTATTACATCAGGTAATCATGCTTCGGGCTATCCTACACACACAAACGATCCAACACACTCGATTTGTAAATTAAACTTTTTTGCTACAATGTTTTTATACTCAATTTGATTTTGATTCTGTCAGTAATCTAGGGCAAGCACTGATTTCGATGATTATGATCGGAAAACAAAAATCAGGAATGGGGTATCCAGCATGAAAAAAATATGTATTATCTAACCAGTTAATCCATAAATATTCAAACGTAAAGTACTTACTAACAGTTAAAACAGAATAAAATGTGGTTGATAAATGAACGCGATATAACGATTTTACGAAAATACGTCCATTTCAATCGCAAATCGGTATTTCTATAGCAAATGTAAGATGATATGGACTTAAGACATCACCAGACCATATCGGACTTCTCTTTCTCATTAAAACTAAGTATCACATGTTCGTCGCTGGTTAAGTTATTTCATAAATTCTTTAATTTGTTTACTGTGCTCAATAAGAATTTTAGTAAGCAAATAAATAATAGTGCATATTCCCTGAAAAGAAAATCCACTCTTCTATATTTTAAAACTAATATAAGTATTATAATTAAGTAAATCTGTCTCGCTCTCATGCCAAAACTAATGATCCGATTAAAATCAAATTTGATACACAGATAGTCTAGAGCCTGAGAAAGGACATATAATGTATATATGCTGCATATGAGACTATCTATCAAAAACCGCACAAAAAACATGTTTGCTGTATGGCACCTCGCTAGTGTGCCTAGTGTGGGCCCTTAAATATTTATATATATATCTAAACATTGAGCAAATATTTCAAGCCTGTTTCCGTTATTAATATCGAGCAAAAAAAGGCAAAAAATCACGTTTGTTATATGGGAGCCCCCTCAAATATTTATTTTAATTCTGTTTTGGTATTTGTTGTTATAGCGGCAACAGAAATACCTACATCATTTGTGAAAATTTCAACTGTGTAGCTTCTCGGTTTATGAGATACAGCCTGGTGACCGACAGACAGACAGACATCGAAATCTCGTGAATAGGGTCCCGTTTATACCCTTTGGGTAAAGAACTCTAAAAAACAGCTATCTAAAATATATATATCTGATCAGTCAGACAAAATATACCTATATTTGTATATTTTAAAGTTATGTAAGGATTATTTGCCGTCAGATGCAGTCGGGCGCCGGCATTATCGCAATCAGCTGGCAGTAAGGTCGCTTGCTATGTTATCAGTTGCGGCTTAAAAATAATTGAACAAACAAATCAACGTCGATTATTTCTTTTATCACGGGCATTCATTCATTTCAGGCCTGAGAATATCTCAAGAAAATTCTTCTTCCATTTTATTTTCACGATAGACATTGTTCAGTGATCTACATAATGCAAGCTAACCATTTCTAACGAACTAGCGATGTTATATAAATACTTCGACGTCCATACAAGCTGTAAGTTAATAAGATTACGATATATTACACAAAACGTTCTGGTTAATTAGATAAGTAATAGATCGGTGCGGTGATTCGATTAAATAAATTCGTTATGAAGAAATAAAAAGTAGGTAGCTATCCGTCCGTATACCTATATTTATTAACCTAGGAATAAGTTAAACTGCGTATAGTTGTAGGTATAGATAGGTATCTGCCACCTGCAATGGTTTTTAGGGTTCCGTAGTAAACTAGGAACCCTTATAGTTTCACCTTGTCTGTCTGTCTGGCTGTATGTCCGTCCGCGGTTTTACTCAGAGACTATAAGTACTAGAAAGCTGTAATTTGGTATAGGTATGTATATTAATTATGGCAAAAAAGTGTTGGAAAAAAATCTTGAAAATAATTTTTTTTTAGGGTAGCTCCCATACAAGTAAAGTGGGGGAGTAATTTTTTTTCTCTACTTACCCATCGTGTGGGGTATCGTTAAAAAGGTCTTTGAAAAATATTGTGAGGTTGACAGCACCATTTTTCGATTTAGGGATCCGTTTCCGAAATATTTGGTTTTAAAGTGCAAATTTTTGTTACAGGTAAGTGTCTCCCCCATCTATCTGCTAAACGGTTATATATGGATACGTGAAAAAAATTACAGCAGTAGTATATATACTGAAGGTGAAAGGAAAACTATCAGAGCTGATTTCTAAGTGCAAACTCAAAAGTTATAGGGAACCAACTTATAAAATGTACTGGAAAATGTAAAATTTCATACAATTTTCATTGTAAGATGTTTTTGGTCGTTAAACTGTGAGGTGCGAGTGTAAACAGTGTGAACTCAAAGTTGTCATTCGCAACTACGCGTGACAACAACACAAATCCTACACTGCGCGTGGCCCGACACGCACTTGGCCGGTTTTTTTTTTCTTTGATTAAAACTAACGTGAGGTACTCACGTAATTAATATGTAATATACGGGTCACTCACGACTCACGCTCGTATATGAAGTCGGCAACAGGCCGACATGTTTCGACCACATTCGGAGGTCTTCTTTAGGGCGAATGTGAACCGAGACGTGCGTACCGATACGAAGTCCGCACTGGCACTTCACATTCGCCCTGAATATTGCTGGTATTTTAGCAAAATCAATCAAAATAAAATAAAAAAATCAATGTCGCCCCTTAGATAAAAATCGGATGGCCTGGGCGGTCACCGGGACCTGTGCCGACACTGACGGCCCTGCTCCCCTATTTACTAACTCGGATGACAGGTGTCGATGCCTATCAATCTAGAATTTACTGTTACAATGCGGGTTTTGCTTGCTCGAACTTTTTATTTGAAATACAAAAACCGCATTGTAACACTAAATTCTTGATTGATAGGCATCAACACCTGTCATCCGAGTTTGTAAATAGGCCGGCTGAACTGTGTAATCGAGTTCATGTTATAAATCGTTATCGTATTATTGTATGCTTTTCTCCCACCCGTTCGGGTCCCGTCAGTTAGAATCGCGTTGAAATCCGGACATGAGGTCATATCTGGGAAATTCCGGACATGTAAATTGCCAGCCCTAGTCGCAGATTTAAAAGGTACCTATGTGACATAAAATTTGCTACCTACTACTTCCTATCCTACCCACTTATCACAGGGAAGTTTGATGAAATTAATAGCAATGTAAGGAAAACCAATATGAGGAAACTGTCGTTCATGAATTTAAAAGGTAGGAACATTCATGAAAAAAAAAAAACAAAATAAATAAGGAAGGTAAGTACCTAGGTATTTAAGTACCTTTCTTAAGTAGGTAGGTACCCTCTGTCCAATATTAAATAGGCTACGCTGTTGTTGGTGTCTTTGGAAAGAAACAATCACAATTATTGGCATCAGTATACCTACAAGTGGTTCGCGATTGCGTTCTCCATTTCACACACTAGTGAACAATCCACTAATGAGTACCTACCTATTTTCCTCAAGCAGAGCCCTCTATCAATATCAGTATCCGACACAGGCTGTGGCTGGTTTTTGGTTCAGTTCCTTCTTACCTTCCTATCTAGCTACTTACTGCCTGTTACTACCAACCATATCTCTACAGATATCACATAAAAACATCAGATGCTTCGGATCGGAAGGCACGTAAAACCGTTGGTCCCGGCTGTCATGATTGATGGCAGTCGTAAAGCTATGTCAGATGCCTTGAAAAATCTGCCACCAGTGTTGGCCACTTACACACACGAAAAACAAACAAACAATATAAGAATAGTAATTACAAAGCTGTGAAGTTAGGTTAGGACAACGGGAGGTATCATCCATGAAGAAGGTACCTACTACGTACTCTGTACGTGAGGGTCATAGAAGGAGTAGATAGTCACAGAGTGAAATTATATTACAGAGCAGGCAATATGGCTGTCGCTCCGACATACCGTGCTCTGTGGATTATGGTCTTTGTCTTTATAAAAAATAAACCTAGTGACAGAAGAGGATCTTGGTCACGCGCGAGCGCGGCGCGGTTTCGCAGGGAACAAGTACCATCAGCATGTACCGTACCGAGATCGCGGCTGCGGTCAGTGCCCCCGGGGAGGCTGGGTCGCGGCGTGGCTCGCCGACGGCTCAATCACTGCTGACGCAAACTTTAGCACTTCACAGCTCACGTGTTGGTTTATTCACGCACTGGCACTGAATCCGAAAAGATAAACACAGAATCTTGACACGACACAATCAGCTCGCTGGGCTCGCGAGTTCAGACTGCGGGGGACGCGCGGTAGCGCCCGCACGCAGCGCCCTCCCGCTGCCACAAAATAGGGAGGAACCAGATGCGACTCTTCACAGGTAAAATTACGGCCACGTTACATAAAAACGTAGTGCTGTGCACCTGATTAATGAACATCAAAGAGCAAAGATATAAACTTACTAAGTACGTATACTACCTGACTACGTATACATTATACCTACTTACAATACTAGAAAAACAATAAAAAAATCCTTAGGTTAGGGTCAGTCAGCTGGGGAAAACCGCGGAGTTGCATATTTCTTTAAATATTTGCATATTAATTCATATGTTTATCACAAAAAATTATTTTTTGCCCTCCAAGAGTCGAATATTGACCACTCTCCAAATATTTCCGAAATTACTTAGCCTATAAAGTCCTCATAAAGTCCATATCCTTCAAAAAAGCAAAGACAATAGGTATACCTAATACTAAAAAGTGAATTTAATTTTTATCTTCCCAAGAACAAGTTATCTCTGTGACAATTATTATTTTAAAATTTGGGCTTTGCCTTGCTTCCTCGTCAGTTTAAACTGGAACCTGAAATCCTTGCGCTATTATTCACATTTGGGCACGGCCAGGCACGACGACGGCGCTGGCTTAATCCAGCACGGTACATAGAATTATCGTTCCTTAATCTCCATATTTTGTTGCTAAGCCGTGGGGCCGCTTTGGGAGGCAGACGAGGTGCGAGGGAGGCATGGCTGGCCATAGCTGGTGGCAGTGGCAGCTATCTCAACCCTAGGATCCAGGCACCGCAACAAAGCATAGCAGATAACCTTTTACCCGCGCGATAGCGTTAAACAAAGAATGACAAGTGCACTGATTATAACAAACGGGCGGGGCGAGTTTATCGGAATTGGAGTCGGTCGACGACTTGGAGCTATTCATAGACTTTCAATTAATTTTGCTGATGCTCATAATATGTCCGAGCTTCTTGACGGCGGTATTGTGTGGAAGTGGAAATAACACTCAATTACGTACGCATAACTATTCATTACAATATGAGTTTTATAGCGCGGATATGCATATTTTTCAAAAGGTATTGCATGAGTTTCATGGAAACATGCCGTTTGTTGACATTTGCCATATTTGTGTCTGGAGTCTGGGGCTTCGTACGTAGAAAAAACAAATCGACTGCCCTGGCAAAAATTATAGCCCCAGAACCTTGATCGAACGAAGCCCAGACCGATACGGGCGAGTGTACGGATTTCCCTCAACACTGTTTACTAAAATAAAATGTCAACATAGCATAATATTTTCAAATAATTTTGTCATTTGTTTAATAAATTAGCAGAAAGACAGGCTTTTGAAGGTTAAAAAGTTGCTAAGTTTGTTTATCGTCATAGTATTTCTACTTATACAAAATCAAAGTTATCTTGTGCATCTACAATAATAATTTTGAAAAAATGCAATTATCATCTAAACTACCTAACAAAACGGTTTTGTACTTACACTGTTTGGATAAAAGCGCAGGTTATATGTATTAATTATTTATTTAACATTCGTTTGTCATTATTGACCATAAATAATCAAAGAATTAATAAATAAATATAAATATATAGGGACATATCACACAAATTGAGCTAGCCCCACAGTAAGTTGTGAACTTGTGTCGCAGGATACTAACTCAACGATACTATATTTTATAATATATACTTATATAGATAAACATCCAAGACCCAGGTCAATCTGAAAAAGATCATTTTTCATCTTGCCTGACCGGGGATCGAACCCGGGACCCCCGTGTCGCAGGCCAGCGTGTTGGCCGCTGCGCCACGGAGCTCGACTCGGATTAGAATCTAGAAAAGTACGAATCCTACTCACCGCGCTTACATTTCCTCTCGAGCTACATCCTCTAGAAGCGATAGCAGCCTTGTTTTTCGAAAACATTTTGCTTCGTTTCACAAGTTCATGAGTCACCACAACATGCCTATAACCGCATGACCGCTCACTTATTTCCCAGCAATCAGTGAACTGGTTGATGACACTACACGATACGCATTTTGAAAGAAACCAACCTATTTCAAACGCAAAGAAGACTCATCACGGTCTAAAAATAAAAAAAAAATATTAAAGACTGAGTGGAGCACGGTGCTTCGCTAGGCCACTACTGTAAGCCACTAGAGATCTATTAGGTGAGTCTAGTTGACGATAAGATAAGATAAGCTGACGAGAATTCCTTTCATAGCTATTTTAGGACAAACTCATCCTCGAAGTTATCCAAGTATAGTCGACACTATTTTATGTAAGTATACCTACGTAGAAAGAAATCTAAAATTATATCCATCTGAGGTGTCTTTCTGGGTTCTGTGCATCTGAGCGAGTGATGAAATAGGCGAAGATAGGGAGTTGATTAATAAAATTAATTGAGACAAGTTAATAAAGGAAACAAGCACATCTTCATCATCATCATCTGTCCAAAAGACCTTTTAGTCTCCACTACTGGAGCACGACCCTCTCTGTACTACCAGAGCCATATTAGACAGCGCAGTCAGAGGATTTGGCCTACACTCTCCACGCTGGCCAAACGGGTTGGAGAGGTCTCTTTAATGTTTTAAAGCTTTGTTTAGATTGTGTTTCCTTAGCCGCCGTGTGGTTCCCGGCAGAGTAGAATAAGACCACTCCAAGTCAACCCGTGGATGTCGTAAAAGGCGACTAAGGAAACACAAGCTAAACAAAGCTTATACCTAAACATCAAAGAGACCTCTCCAAGCCGTCTGGCCAGCTTGGAGAGTGTAGGCCAAATCCTCTGACTGCGCTGTCTAATATGGCTCTGGTAGTACAGAGAGGGTCGTGCTCCTGCAGTGGAGACTAGAATGACCTGATGATGATGATGATGATGAGTCGCCTTCTACACATCCACGGGAAGACTTGGAGTGGTCCTATTTTACTCTGCCGGGAACCATATAATATTGACTAAAACCCATCCATAATATTAACTAAAACGTAAGTGCCATTAACTAAAACGTATTAACTAAAACGTAAGTACCAAACATTATCTTTTGTATTTTATGAATATGGAAGTAATAGGTTTTAGTAAAACTAGACTTATGAAATTATAAGTCAAGCCCACGGATCTCAGTATATCAGGATAGGCCCCTAAGAAAAGTAACAGTGACGCAAATATCAATGCATGCAAACGTGTCACGACACAAGCTCATGCACACATTGACATTAATTATGCATGCAATTTTCCCTACATTTTCCCCACACATGTAACGTAAAAAGTTGGCGTCATCTGTGACTTCCCCGGGCCATATTATTCCTGGGCCCATCGATTATTTGACCACGGACACCGACCTCTCACTTCAAACCAAGCCACGGGAAAATGAGAAGTCTGTTAATTAATTTAATTTAATGGCATCTTATGGCGAAACCCTCAAAATATATACCAAAAACAACTTGGTCACAGAGGGTATGTTAGGTTCCTTTGTGATCAAAACAGGAGCGAGCGAGCGAAGCGAACAAGCGTTCCCAACTAAGGGCGAAACCACCAATGTTAAATTATTTAAAACAAGATCGATTTTCAGCAAATATGTAATAGTCAAAAACGATCCCACGTAAATGGACATTAAACCTATTTTCACGGGTTGTAATTTATTTGACGGTCTGCATTTCAATTTACGCTTACACAAACCAATAAACGCAACGTTAACTAGATAGGTATATGTATGGTACTCGTACATCCTGTCAAACATTAAAAAATGTTGTCTTTCATCGGACATTAGCTGAAATTGCTTTGGCGATGATTAGCAGGGATGTGATGATCTATTTACCATTGTTATGCAAAAGCACAGGGGCTGATTTATTTCATAAATTACAGAAATACGTTTAGTCACAAATCACATTACAAGAAAACGAGACGGGGAGGGGCGTGTCGGTAATGGCTTTAACTCCAAAAGGAGGCTTTTGAGCGAAGAGTTCTTACATGAGACCTTCACACATCTAAACTTAAATTTTCTCCTTTCAATTGGCAACTATTAACAAAACACTACTGGTACTCACGCTGCTCCTGAACTTGAAGAACAGCGACATAGCAAGCCACGAGTTGGCCGGCCACCGCGCCGACACTGCCGCGCCGCGCCGCGCCGTCGCCACGCCTCTCAGGCTCACCACTCACGAAGAGCAGCAGCCTATACACACACAGCCCCAAAGGGACGAGCTCTGACAACAAAACATCGTTCAGACCTGATTTCTGATGATGCCTTACAGGGATGATAGCTACAGGAAATAAAAATTGTAGACAATAAGTTTAATTTCAATTTGTCATTATCAATTGGATTTTCCATGAGTAATATCCACCGGTATCCTATGCTGTGCGCTGCGCATGTGCATTATTATCGACCTAACCCTTATGTTTTCAATTAGTCGACAACGTGCGAGCCGTTCATTGGAACACTATCCTGTGATTACAATACGTTGCCAGTTTATGACTATTGATGTAAATAAGTGTTATTAAGCACTCTGATGCATCAGGGTCAATAAAGAAAATAGTTAATCGTGTGAAGTGTAAAGTGGTGATGAGAGCGTGGGCCTGGTGGTTCGCTCTGGTGGGAGCGGTGGCAGTGGCTCGGGAACTGGACCCGGCGGCTTGCAGCGCCCGCTTCGATGTCCAGAGGGACAAGATCATCCGTACGGAAGAGTCCCGGGATATGGGGGCTCGCTACTTGTCCGAGCTGGACGTCGGGACGCGAGACGAATGCCTGAGACTCTGCTGCGAGACCGACTCTTGCGACGTGTTTGTTTATGAGGAGAAGGTGAATTAACAAAGAGACACTTTACTAACTTCCAATAATGATAAACTTTAAAAAACAAACTGACAATCTAACTGCTAGACCGATTTTGATGTAATTAAAATGAGAACAGAGCAAAAGTTACCTTACAGATAGAGATAATATGTTTTTAAATTGGCGTAATTATTAATAACGACGGAGCTATAAGGTAAAGATTTTTTTTAAATTGCAATAACTTCTGTACACTTCCGGTCCAGATGTAAGAAATTGAATACATATTTATAAGTTTACATTCATGTTTACTAGTTTACAAACACTATCTTATAATTCAATCAGAAAATCTCGGAGGCAGGTGACGCGTCGGTATATCAGAATTGCACGGTTTTTGAACTCATCTACTCGAAAACGAACGTGTGTCCAAAATTTCGGAAAGTGTACCTATGTATGTAAATGAAATGAAATGAAATGAAATATTATTTATTGTAGAACACAAAAACTAAAAGAGAAAAACAAACAAAAAACAGTACAAAATTAAGCATTGTGCACTACAAAAGGTGGCGGCTCAGTGTATGTTTGCATATTTGTATGTTTTGTCCGCGCATAGCTCAAAACCCATAAGTCAGATTTAAATATTGTCCAGCTTAGGGAACAGTGCAAGTTTCATCAAATCAGTTCAGTCATCATCATCATCAGGTCTTTTTAGTCTCCAATGCAGGAATACGACCCTCCCTGTACTACCAGACCTTTAGCCAGTGCAGTCAGAGTATTTTTCAGTCAGTTTTTTTTTTATTGTTCTTGGTATTTTTCTCGTAGTCGACGAAAACGGAGGCGCGTGGCGCGCCTCATTTTTACGTTTTGTATTTTATACTGAACAGTGATAATGATAACCTGTATCTTCAATATGCCAAAAGCTGATTAAGAAATTACGTTTTTAATAGTCCTGATTGCAGTTCCTTCATAATTATTATTTATCGCATCGTTATCAGTTGACGTATTCGTTCGAATCGGTAGTAAGGCAATAAATGGAATGTCTACATTTTAATGATGATTATTCATTATAAAAATATATAAAATTAGGTACGCAAACGTCAAAAAACACAAAAACGACGAGCTCCGTGGCGCAGCGGTCATCACGCCTGCCTGCGACACGGATGGTCCCGGGTTCGATCCCCGGTCAGGTCAAGATGGAAAACGATCTTTTCCAGATTGACCTGGGTCTTGGATGTTTATCTATATATGTATTTGTTATAAAATATAGTATCGTTGAGTTAGTATCCCATAACACAAGTCTTTCATTAGAACTTACTTTGGGGCTAGCTCAATCTGTGATTTGTAAAAAAAAAAAAAAAATTTTTCGGGTCCTAGTAGTGCTGCTGTCCCCATTCAAAATAATTATTTATAACAAAACAAAACAGAGATATCAATTGAAATACTTTATATGGGATTTATTAGTTTTATTATACTATTTATTATTTTCTTTATTAAATAAATAAGGTATCAATTGAAAGGTTATTTTTCGAAGTCTCAATAGAGGACCCTTCATACTATTGGAACTATCTTTTACAATATTAAAGCCATTTAAGGGTGCTCCTTGGCTATTTCGACTATGTTTAACCTCTATAAAAATGGTCAAACATAAAGCACAATACCCAAAAAACATTATACCTACTAATTGTAGAATGTATTTTAATTTTTACTTGCTGAGGAGGTCATTACGACCACTGTTGGCAAAAATGATAAGATTTTATACGTAGGGTTTTGTATGATTTCGACCGCTATGTATGTATGTTCGTTTGTCCTTGTATCTACTAAACTAATCAACGAATGCGTTTAAACCTAAGTTCAGGCACGGGCACGCGGTGTTGTGCGTGTATGAGTGATTGAAAAGAACGCAAAAAGAACGATAGCAAAGTATGCATATAATACGGTAGTTGCCTAATGTTAAGATTATATAAAATTTGTTTCTAATGAGACTAATTTCTATCTAACAACACTATAAAGAACACTTTTAATTTGATATCGATTCGTTAAGTGATCTTAAAGCTTGTTTAAAGTTGGGTGAATAGGACCATTTTTTGAAGTATGAAAATCTTTAATTACAATTATACTGTATTTTAGTCTGCAAAATTTATAGCAACTTTTATTAAGAAACCATTACCATAAACGAAATATTTCGTATAGCTACCAAACAAAGTTCTCACGCCACCCATACAAAATACAAGCTTGTGACGTCACAAATATGTAGGCATTTCAGCAGCGCGTTTTCACGTCTAAAAATTTACGTCTAAAACATGTGACTTTAAAACTTTTATAACTGAAAGAGTTTTTTGTTTAGAAATGTATTTCTGTCACTATTGTGTTTATTTTTGGCAGGTCTTTACATAGCAACATGAAAAAAAATTTAGTCAACATGCCCATTTTGAGAAAAACTCGAGAAATTATTGTCCACTATTATCGGAGTCTCCCGGGCAATCCGGGAGGGTTGGGAACCGTCGATACGTGTCCTTGAACTATTAAAATCCGTGTCCGCTGTAAACCGACCCGCGACCTACACCCAGCTTACTTGCGCGGTGCATGCTGCAGCTTGCAATTGAGATACTTTCTTGGTGACCTGTATTCTAAGTTATGTAATGAGAACAAGATTTTTGCAAAACGTACGGGACAAATAAAACTAAATGAAACTGTTGTTTGTTTTTCGAGTGTGTAAGTGACCAACATGCTGGTGTCAGATTTTTCAGGCTGCCTAAAGGCACGCTGGCATAACTTAACGACTGCCATCAATGATGATAGCCGAGACCAAAGGCCTAACGTGCTTTCCGAATTATGGAGGAGCTCAAGATATTTTATTATGCCACTTGCGGTCACCCATCCAAGTGGGGACTGCCCCGGGGTTGCTTTACATGCGTAAACGATTGTTTTTTGTTGTTTTTCGTATGTGTAAGTGGCGAAACATCGCGCGAGTCGATGCGCAGTACACAATATAGTACGATTCACACTTGCGGAGTCGCGTCGGAACGCGTCGGCTCGGATGCTCGAGCACGCGCCCGAGGCCGATCGGAGCCGCCTCGCGGCTATTTCCGCCGGCATGCGCGAGCATCCGAGGGCATGATCACCCGCGCATGCGACAACCAAATGGAGCCAATCAGATGCCGGCATTAGCCGAGCCGAGCAGCCGAGCCGAGCAGCCGAGTTCAGCCGACCGCGTACCCGAGCAGCCGACCGCGTACGCGAGCAGCCGATCGCGTTCTCGAGTAGCCGATCGCATACGCGAGTAGGTCGAATCGCGGACTCCAAGAACGGCCGGTCGGCTTTAAAGATGCGTAAATTGCATGCTAAAAGGGCACTTAACTACTTTACGGAGGTTTTAATTTTCTTTGGCAAATTGTAAAATACGCTCCGACGCGGCCCAACGTGTCTCCGCAAGTGTGAATCGTACTTATTGTTATTACGGTTAGCGGAGGGCGCGCGGGGAGGCGAGGCGCGTACTGTGCAGCTCGCAGCTAATATCCGAGCCGCTATACAATTTGATTCGGAATGTACATACAATACTTTTAAAGGAATTACCGAGAGAATTTAAATCGTCATTCTTACCATTATTTCCCGCAGAGTCCCGGCAGCTGTTACATGTTCAACTGCGGGCCGCCAGAGGACTTCCGCTGCAAGTTCACAGCTCACAGCAACTTTAGCAGCGGCGTGCTGGCGCTCAGCCGCCGCCTGGCAGAGCTGCAGGACCAGGAGCACCACGAGCGACAGCTCGCTAGCCTCAGGTAGTCACACCAAGTTCACAGCTCACAGCAACTTCAGCAGCGGCGTGCTGGTTACTCAGCCGCCGTCTGGCAGAGCTGTAGGACCAGGAGCAACATAATCGACAGCTCGCCAGGCTCAGGAAGCTCACTGCTAATTCCTCGCTTTAAGCCACTTTAGCAGCGGCGTGCTGGTTACTCAGCCGCCGTCTGACAGAGCCGCAGGACCAGGAGCACCACGAGTGACAGCTCGCCAGCCTTAGGTAGCCACACTGTTAGTTCACCGCTCACAGCAACTTCAGCAGCGGCATGCTGGCGCTCAGCCGCAGCCTGGCCGATCTACAGGACCAGGAGCAACATAAACAACAGCTCGCTAGCCTCAGGTAGCTACATTGCAAGTTCAGCTCGCAAAGTAACTTTAGCAGCAGCGTGCTGGCGCTCAGCCGCCGCTTGGCCGAGCTGCAGAACTAGTCAGCTCGCATAGCAACTTCCGGGTTATGTACACAAATGTCCGACCATACTGGCGGGTCTGTCCTGCGTTCAGGTTTGACGATCTGGCAACTCGTCAACCGGGAACAACTGTGTATTCACTTTTTCTTTAGATTCTAACGTAAATTAATATTAAAAAGGCTAGGGGTTCGGCCTATTCCTTTCTTTTTACATTGAGGAGTCGGTCGAAAAATGCCAAAGATCCACTTGAATGGCGCCTATTTAACGTAATACCCTCACCGTCGCAATCAAGCCTTCGAATGTATTGCTGACACATGACTTTCGTTTGCAGGAGTCCTACGAGCACGCAGTCCACTACTACGACAGTGGCGGCGCCTCGGCCGCCCCCTTCCGCACCACCGCAGCAGCCCCCACGTAATTATCATTTCAAGTACTAAATAATGTAAATTACCTAACTGACTCACGTTTATTGTAGTTTTTATCACCCCTAATGTGAGACCTTAGGAGGCAGTCCAGTATAGATCCCAAAGAATCCTCAAAAACCAGGCTTACACGTTGGAAACAAAAGTACTCATCCAGTCGTTCCGATATTCCGCGTGTTGAGAAGCTTCCACCTGGTGCAGATCTCCCCTGGGTGACCCGGAAGTCCCTAAACCGACTCCGAGCTGGCGTAGGATGTGAAAACAGGGTCAAGTGGGGTTTCTCTACCAACAATGTGTGTGAGTGCGGTGTTGATCAGACCATGCCTCACCTTCTGTCGTGCCCTATCTGCCCATTACTTGCACAGTACAGGACCTTAACGACGCCAACGACTGGGCAATCAGCGTGGCCCTTAGAGCATTGCATGGTCAAATACTGGTCAAAACATATTTAATTGAAAGAAGCCATTTCGACTCGATAAGAAGAAGAATGTGAGACAGGAAATCTATGGAGGCATGCATGGCCCTAGTAGTTGCCAGATCCCTTTCTAGGTCAACACAAATGTCGCTAAAGTGTGTCCATGCGCTGTGAGGGCCCGCACTTAATAATCGTTGCGAATGATACTTAATATTTAGTAAATGTTCTAAAAGAATTGTACAACTTGGAATTAGAATTTGTAACAGCCTATTACGGGAGTTATCAGGTAAAATGTTGGGCCCTCACAGCGCATGCACACGCTAAAGTAATCCATGACGGAATGGTGGCGCATGAACCGGCAGAAAGAGCAAATAACTGCTCGACTAACGTTTACGTATCGCGTCGTGGGTGGATGAGTTCGTTAGTCACATCGTAAATAACAGTAAACAGCTGAGTCACAACACGGACGCGGTTAAAAAAATATTAACGCGATATAAAATTACAGAATGTATGAGCCCAAAAGCAGGGCACATTGGGCGGCCTGCCAGATTCGCGGTTTTTTTGTTTGCTATGAGGTGTTTTAGTTATCAACAAAACAATTTATTTACATTTTCTAAAGCTCGCTGTAAAATCGAATCAAAATCAAAACGTTTATTCAAAAAACCGGCCAAGTGCGTGTCGGGCCACGCGCAGTGTAGGGTTCCGTAGTTGCGAATGACAACTTTGAGTTCACACTGTTTACACTCACACCTCACAGTCTAACGACCAAAAACATCTAACAATGAAGATTGTATGAAATTTTACATTTTCCAGTACATTTTATAAGTTGGTTGCCTATAACTTTTTAGTTTGCACTTAGTACCCAGCTCTGATAGTTTTCCTTTCAACTTCAGTATATATACTATTGCTGTAATTTTTTTCACGTATCCATATATAACCGTTTAGCAGATAGAGGGGGGGGACACGTACCTCTAACAAAATTTTGCACTTTAAAACCAAATATTTCGGAAACGGATCCCTAAATCGAAAAATGGTGTTCTTAACCTTACAATATTTTTGAAAGACCTTTTTAACGATACCCCACACGATGGGTAAATAGAGAAAAAAAAATTACTCCCCCACTTTACTTGTATGGGAGCTACCCAAAAAAAAATATTTTTTCAAGGTTTTTTTCTACTACTTTTTTGCCATGATTAATATACACACTCATACCAAATTACAGCTTTCTAGTACTTATAGTCTCTGAGTAAAACCGCGGACGGACAGACAGACAGACAGACAGACAGACAGACAGACAGACAGACATGGCGAAACTATAAGGGTTCCTAGTTTACTACGGAACCCTAAAAATAGGCATTTTCAGGTCAAATCACATTAAAAATGAATTCACGTTGAATGTATTAGGATGTGATAAGGATCATTATGAGAACTAACCTATGTAAATGCACAGAGTACAGAATTATTAAGTAAACACATCGGTTCAATGTGATGAGATGAGGTATAAAATGGGATATAAGACAGGCTTTATTTCTCCACACGATGTTATTCCTTACTGCCAGAAAATGTACAAATATATATTTATACATACATATGAAATATAATGTAAAAACAAAGTAATTATCGTGGGTATCAGTACCAGTAAATTTTTTAACCTGAAATAATATGTTACCTAGTTACTAGCTTCCTTAAAATTTTGGCTGTTCTCCAATATGAATAAAAACGGCATTTCATATTAGTAGTTTACTTCATCGTCCCGAAGCGGATTATCAATATTAGCTGCCATGGGCAGCGTATAACCGGCGCCCCTCCTGCATGATGTTGCCTTCTCTGTCACCCTTTTAAAACTGAATTCTCTACTACTTCGGGGTTCCAATGCCACAGACACACAAAAATGTAAAAAAAAAAACTTGGAAAAAAAATTTTTTTTCGTGTAGTAAAGTGGGGGAGTATTTTTGAAGTAAAGTGGGGGAGTATTTTTTTTCTCTATTTACCCATCGTGTGGGGTATCGTTAAATAGGTCTTTAAAAAATTAAAGCAGTAATATATATACTGAAGTTGAAAGGAAAACTATCTGAGCTGAGAACTAAGTACAAACTAAAAAGTTATAGGCAACCAACTTATAAAATGTATTCGAAAATGTAAAATTTCGTACAATTTTCATTGTTAGATGTTTTTGGTCGTTAAACCGTGAGGTGCGAGTGTGAACAGTGTGAACTCAAAGTTGTCATTCGCAACTACGGAACCCTACACTGCGCGTGGCCCGACACGCACTTGGCCGGTTTTTTTTATTTTGCTCATACACGGATACCTATTTGCGTCTACTCAATTATAAAATAAAATGATTAATTTATTAAGAGGTAGAGCCATCGACTCTCCATTTTATGGTTCAGCTGAAAATCAGCGTGTCATATTTGTGTCCATATGACAAAACGCTGAGCTGAAACTTTTTGGCTGCATATCATAGAAATGGAACATAATTTGTGTTCATATAATTAAGTATATGTTGGTTGACTTTATGCACCAAATAAATATATTTCTTTCTTTCTTTCATGGTGACCACCTGACCACTAAGCTACATAGGTCATCAAATTTATGCTCATAACGTGGCGTGGAGAGTGTAGGCCAAATCCTCAGACTCTCTGGCTAATGTTTAGTTCTGGAAGTACAGAGAGGGTCGTGATCCCGCGAATGGACTAAAAAAAAGATATAATGATGATGGTGCTTGCAGGGGGTCACTGCAGCCGCTACCAATTCGAGTGCCGGCGCGGCGGCGAGTGCATCGCGGTGTACAACGCGTGTGATGGCATCCCGCAGTGCGCTGACGGCAGCGATGAAGCCCCAGAGTTGGGCTGCCCTGCTGTGCCACCACCGCCAGTACTACCCGCCACGCCGGCACCTCCGCCACCCGAGCCGGTCACCACGCCGCCACCCGTGCCACCGGTCAAGCCAGCTCAGGTTTACTACCTAATAAACAATTTTTAAAATAAATTTGCTTGTGTAAGGTCCTTTGACATCGAAACTTGGATCGTAATGTTGTATTTTTTCTTTACATGATTTGATCCCCCCGGAGGGCTTCTACGGTCTGCGCGGGAAGAGAATAAGCAGAAGAATTCTACGTTTTACTTTTCTCTTATACCAGCGTAGAATTTTCCACTGATTGAACACTAATTTTTACCAATCAGATTGCGGAGAGCGGCGACTCCAGTGTCAACGAAGGCCTAGTCGCGGAAAGCGGGACGGGGGCAATGGCGGGAGACCACTGGCCACATCGTCTGGTACAAGTGCAGCCACAGCATAGGTACAATGGTGAGTAGGTACCAATCTTAATTATCTCGGGTTCCATAGCTCAAAAGAGAAAAAGGAACCTTTGGAAATTGAAATGAATACTCAGAATACTCAAGTTAATTATTAATATAAATTGTAAAAATCTAATTTTCAAAATGTATATTGGCAGGATAATCAAATTGTTCGCTCTCGTAAAGGAATATAAACCTATAGGTATATCCCAGCCCTTTTAGTTCAAATAAAGGAAAAATGCGAAAAGTAAATTTGCAGTATTAATAAAACGGTAAGGCAAAAAGGTATAAAAAAACGCGGAGTGAGACCTGAAATGTACAAAAATATTTGTCAAATGCTTAGAGTATCAATATCGACTTGATACTCTAAGGTTAAATGATATTCGTTAAAGTCTTGAGTGTCCACAAGCCGCAGAAAACATTTTTGTAGGTACTCATGCCCCGTGATGTCTTTCAGAGCCAGCCACCAGCTCGCATATATTCAGCCACAAAGGTGGGCTGCTGCAAGAAGCGGACCCCGGGGCCATGGCGCAGTACCCGCCCTTCGAGCAGCCATGGCTGCGGAGGACGTGGCCGCAGCCGCCACAACAGCAACCAAGTAAGTTGTTACTTTAAATAAACTAGCTTTTATTTTTGCCTTTAAAAATGATTTCAGTTTGACTCATATGTATGGTAATATTGTTATTATTAGATACACTGCTTTTGTATTTTATTTTTATTTTATTATTTTAGGACCTGCCTGTCTAATTAATCAACCAATATTGCAGTGTCTACCCTCCATTGTTATATCATCTATTCATGTCATGGGGAGCTATGCAACTTATTTGTGGGGCACGATTTCCACCTCACACACACTTCTATGCCACCATAAAAAGGGCGGTTGAGATGACAAGATTAGTTGATTATCCATACTAATATTATAAATGCGAAAGTAACTCTGTCTGTCTGTCTGTCTGTCTGTCTGTCTGTCTGTCTCGCTTTCACGCTAAAACGGCTGAACCGATTAAAACGAAATTTGGCACACAGATAGGCTATAGCCCGAGAAAGGACATAGGCTACTTTTGATTTCGATAACGTAGGTTAAGCAGCTCTAACCGTGGTTCTAATTAGGATGGGTGGCCAAAACTAAAACGGCTGAACAAATAAAAACGAAATTTGGCACACAGATAGGCTTTAGCCTAAGAAAGGACGTGGGCTACTTTTAATTACGATAACGCAGGTTAAGCAACTCTAACCATGGTTCTAATTAGGATGGGTGGCCAAAACTAAAACGGCTGAACCGATTAAAACGAAATTTGGCACGCAGATAGGCTATAGCCCGAGAAAGGGCACTGGCTACTTTTGATTTCGATAACGTAGGTTAAGCAACTCTAACCATGGTTCTAATAAGGATGGGTAGCCAAAACTAAAACGGCTAAACAGATAAAAACGAAATTTGGCACACAGATAGGCTATAGTCTAAGAAAAGACGTGGGCTACTTTTAATTACGATAATGCAGGTTAAGCAACTCTAACCATGGTTCTAATTAGGATCGGTGGCCAAAACTAAAACGGCTGAACAGATAAAAACGAAATTTGCCACACAGAGAGGCTATAGCCTAAGAAAGGACGTAGGCTACTTTTAGTTACGATAATGCAGGTTAAGTAACTCTTACCATGGTAACAGATTAAAACGAAATTTGGCACACAGAGAGGCTATAGCCTAAGAAAGGACGTAGGCTACTTTTAGTTACGATAATGCAGGTTAAGCAACTCTAACCATGGTTCTAATTAGGATGGGTGGCCAAAACTAAAACGGCTGAACAGATAAAAACGAAATTTGCCACACAGAGAGGCTATAGCCTAAGAAAGGACGTGGGCTACTTTTAATTACGATAACGCAAGTTAAGCAACTCTAACCATGGTTCTAATTAGGATGGGTGGCCAAAACTAAAACGGCTGAACCGATTAAAACGAAATTTGGCACACAGAGAGGCTATAGCCTAAGAAAGGACGTAGGCTACTTTTAGTTACGATAACGCAGGTTAAGCAACTCTAACCATGGTTCTAATTAGGATGGGTGGCCAAAACTAAAATGGCTGAACCGATTAAAACGAAATTTGGCACACAGATAGGCTATAGCCCGAGAAAGGGCACTGGCTACTTTTGATTTCGATAACGTAGGTAAAGCAACTCTAACCATGGTTCTAATAAGGATGGGTGGCCAAAACTAAAACGGCTAAACAGATAAAAACGAAATTGGGCACACAGATAGGCTATAGCCTAAGAAAGGAGGTGAGCTACTTTTAATTACGATAACGCAGGTTAAGCAACTCTAACCATGGTTCTAATTAGGATGGGTGGCCAAAACTAAAACGGCTGAACAGATAAAAACGAAATTTGGCACACAGATAGGCTATAGTCTAAGAAAGGACGTGGGCTACTTTTAATTACGATAACGCAGGTTAAGCAACTCTAACCATGGTTCTAATTAGGATGGGTGGCCAAAACTAAAACGGCTGAACAAATTAAAACGAAATTTGGCACACAGAGAGGCTATAGCCTAAGAAAGGACGTGGGCTACTTTTAATTACGATAATGCAGGTTAAGCAACTCTAACCATGGTTCTAATTAGGATGGGTGGCCAAAACTAAAACGGCTGAACAGATTAAAACGAAATTTGGCACACAGAGAGGCTATAGCCTAAGAAAGGACGTAGGCTACTTTTAGTTACGATAATGCAGGTTAAGCAACTCTAACCATGGTTCTAATTAGGATGGATGGCCAAAACTAAAACGGCTGAACCGATTAAAACGAAATTTGGCACACAGATAGGCTATAGCCCGGGAAAGGACATAGGCTACTTTTGATTTCGATAACGTAGGTAAAGCAACTCTAACCATGGTTCTAATAAGGATGTGTGGCCAAAACTAAAACGGCTAAACAGATAAAAACGAAATTGGGCACACAGATAGGCTATAGCCTAAGAAAGGAGGTGAGCTACTTTTAATTACGATAACGCAAGTTAAGCAACTCTAACCATGGTTCTAATTAGGATGGGTGGCCATAACTAAAACGGCTGAACAGATAAAAACGAAATTTGGCACACAGATAAGCTATAGTCTAAGAAAGGACGTAAGCTACTTTTGATTACGATAACGCAGGTAAAGCAACTCTAACCATGGTTCTAATTAGGATGGGTGGCCAAAACTAAAACGGCTGAACAAATTAAAACGAAATTTGGCACACAGAGAGGCTATAGCCTAAGAAAGGACGTGGGCTACTTTTAATTACGATAACGCAAGTTAAGCAACTCTAACTATGGTTCTAATTAGGATGGATGGCCAAAACTAAAACGGCTGAACCGATTAAAACGAAATTTGGCACACAGATAGGCTATAGCCCGAGAAAGGACATAGGCTACTTTTGATTTCGATAACGTAGGTTAAGCAACTCTAACCATGGTTCTAATTAGGATGGGTGGCCAAAACTAAAACGGCTGAACAGATAAAAACGAAATTTGGCACACAGATAGGCTATAGCCTAAGAAAGGACGTGGGCTACTTTTAATTACGATAATGCAGGTTAAGCAACTCTAACCATGGTTCTAATTAGGATGGGTGGCCAAAACTAAAACGGCTGAACAGATTAAAACGAAATTTGGCACACAGAGAGGCTATAGCCTAAGAAAGGACGTAGGCTACTTTTAGTTACGATAATGCAGGTTAAGCAACTCTAACCATGGTTCTAATTAGGATGGATGGCCAAAACTAAAACGGCTGAACCGATTAAAACGAAATTTGGCACACAGATAGGCTATAGCCTAAGAAAGGAGGTGAGCTACTTTTAATTACGATAACGCAGGTTAAGCATTTCTAACCATGGTTCTAATTAGGATGGGTGGCCAAAACTAAAACGGCTGAACAGATTAAAACGAAATTTGCCACACAGAGAGGCTATAGCCTGAGGAAGGACATAGGCTACTTTTGATTTCAATAGCGCAGGTAAGGAGCGGCCGCATATTATCAGAAATTTCTGTTAGAAAAATTCTGACGCTCGCCGGAAGGCACTCCGTGCATACATTTTGTATTAGCTCCCGCACACTGTTAGAAAAATTCTAACGTGTCGTCCGTTTCTGATGCCCGCCGGATGGCACTTCAGCCGGACGTCAGAATTTTTTCTGATAGAAATTGCGGAAGGTGTGTTTTCCATACATTTTGTACTAGGCCCCCCCACACACTATGAGAAATTCGCGTCAGTTTACCGTCCGCCGCCGTACGCTGCACACGTGTTTGTTGTATTTTAGGAACCTACGTTCTTGACGAAAATGAGTTAAATCAAAATTTAAGTGCTGATGTGGAAAAATATCTATGTTTGTGGAACGCGATGTTGAAAATGACCAGAATAAAATACACAGAGACTTAGCTAGGAAACGAATATGCCAAATATTAATTGAGAATTGAAATCCATATTTCAATATCAAGGTTTTTAGGGTTCCATGTCCAAAGCGTAAAAACGGGATCCTATTTACGAGATTTCAATGTCCGTGTGTCACCATCATACATAAACCGTTGTTTGTTTGGTTATTCGTATGTGTAAATAGCCAACACTGGTGTCAGCGATATTTCAAGCTGCCTTAAGGCATCTGACATAGCTAAACGACTGACATCAATGATGACAGCCGCTACCAACGGCTTAACGTGCCTTCCGAAGCACGGAGGAGCTTGAGATATTTTTATGCCACTTGCGGTCACCCATCCAAGTAGGGACTGCACCAGGGGTTCCTTAAACGTAAGCGCTCATAGAGCTCACACCCACTGGACCATCGGGCTCCTCAAATACCTCTCCTCATAAACCGTGATTACTATACAGTTAAAATTTTCATAGATGATGAACTTATTTGCTTTTGCCGTAAACACTAGAATCAGAATAAAATCCTAATACAATATTATACGAGTAAATGCGAAAGTGAGTTTGTTTGTTTGTGTCTTTGTTACGCTTTCACGCCCTACGAGTATCTACTTAACCGATCATCATGAAATTTTGCATACACATAGGTTAGAGTACTGAGAAGGACATAGGCTATAATTCACGCGGGCGAAGCCGCGGGTAACAGCTAGTAATGAAATAATGGTGTCCTTAAATTACGGGGCCCTGGGCTGTAGGCAAAAAGTACTTGTGTAGATACGTTACTGGGTGATATCTTACACTAAAATTTAAAAGCTGTTATCCTTAACCATGATCTCATATAATTATGAGCCACAAGAAATCCACTGCTGAACCTTTGACTATATAATCTCTAGACATCGTCATGCCTTTATTTCAATGATTAAAAAACTGGCCTATTTTTCAATGCTTGTGTGCGTGACAGCTTTGTGTTCGCAGTAGCACACGCATCCCGTCAATTTATGCCCTCAAAATCCGTCAAGTTGGTTGTGTGTGCGCGACTGACTTTGGGTTGGACAATAGTTTTTTCAACGCTTTTAGGCTAATAGAGTCTATCTAGGCTTTATATAATCTAAGTGCTGAACATAATATGATAGGCCCTCAGAATAGTAAAGATTTTACTATTCTGAGGATAGGCCTAACAAAAAAAACTGAATTACCGGTTGAAATCGGCCTGCATCCAGCGTTTTCATGAGACCTTGACAAGACAACACTGACCCGGCCGCTGCAAATACTTTTTGCTGATAAATGTTTCTGTTTTCAGTGATGGAGTGGTCTGGAGGCACTGGCATGGGGATGGGGGGCGCAGGCGTGTACGCCCGACCGGCGGACTGGCCCGAGTCTGACCCACGCCGCGCCTGGCCCGTGCCACAGCGCCCGGAACCATTTTTAGGACAGGTTGTTGTTTTTTTTTTATATTAGCCATGATGTTAGGTATATGATAAGTATCTACACAGAACAACAATCTGTTTGTTGTTCTGTGAGTATCTAGATATCTCTTATAACTATTTTAGCTCGTACGTCATCACTTCCCAAAATGTGTAGCGGAGGTTACTGCGGTGGCTGTTACTGCCTGCCCTGGCCCGCGTTGCCCACAGCTCTCCGCGGGGGTCAGGCGCTGACGACGCGGGGAAATCCATAGGTTTCCCCGTGTCACCAGGGTTGGGCCAACGCCTCGTTGGGCGAAGTTAGGCAAAGTAGACTGCAAACCATCAGACGAGCCACCTGATGGGAAGTGGTCACCGTCGCTCATGGACATCTACTACATTATAGGAGGTGCTGATGCGTTGCCGACAGTTTATGTTTTTACGCGTGTGCCCAACATTAGCAATATCATTTCAGCCAAGAAGTCTTCGACATAGACATCTCGTATGGATTTCCAAATTGACTGGCTTTGTATGAAAATATTAAAAAATTAATTAAATACCCAGCTATGATCCCATATGAAAAGTTTTTTACATCGACAGGCTGAATCACCTGTTTAATGGTCCATAACGATCAAAATTTCGCCTTATTAAAAAAAACACCAACGTCAAAACAACAATTTCATATAGGTAGGTACTTAACCTGCTTAACCTGTAGATCACTATGTACCTACCTTTGATTAAAGGTACCTACCTTACCTACTATAGTGAGCGTATTGAGTGACTCGCGCGCGTGTTGAAACCAAATTGATGTTTATTGTTCTGGGGTAGGAATTGTATTGAGTTCCTCAACGGATTGATCATATTTCATAAAGTACCTATTTAGAAATAACAATAAATGCGACAATATTTTTATGTAGGTGAATTTGGATTCAGTTATAGTAAAGTGTTAACCTTACATAGCGCTGTGCGCATCACTAAACAACCCCTTGAGAGTGGCCATTATTCTTGGTAAATTAGTACTGGCGATATCAATCACTACATATTATAAAACAAAGTCCTCCGTCGCGTCTGTCTGTCTGTCTGTTCGCGATAAACTCAAAAACTACTCCACGGATTTTCATACGGTTTTCACCAATAGATAGAGTGATTCGCGAGGAAGGTTTTAAGGTATAATACATGCCCGGGCGCAGCCGGGTAGGGCTGCTAGTAGGTAATATAAATAACTATTGGACTTCTGCAAATTTCATGGACATTGCTAAGAGCATTATGAATGAATTGAATTGGAATTCGTGTTTTGACGTTTGCAGGACATGCCAATGTACATGCCGGCTAAGACGATGCCGGAACTGCCGATGGTGTACTCGAGCCAGCAGCAGACGCTGCGCGACAGCCCCAAGAAGGGCCTGGACCTGGAGCGGCGCCCCCCACCCGCCACCGAGGCGCCGCGAGTACCCCCTCCCCCGCCTGAGCAGCCCACTCCAGCGAATCCAAAGCCAGTGTTGGAAAACTCTACCAAGAAAAAGGTACAAAAACACGTATCTATACGATGAAAGCTAACTTTTTACATAATTCAGGTCAAAGGTAATAAGTATAGGTATTTTACAACAAATGTATTCCAGCCAAAAAATTTTTCCTTTAAAAATCTGTCTGGACTACGTTATGCCAGCCGAATTTAGTTTTAATGAATAATTCTGAAACAGCTAGAGGAATATCTACAAAATTTTCAGGCGTAATCACAATACTTTTAGGTACCTCCTTACACAGCACAAGTAAAGAAATCGAATTATAATAAGTCCCTAGGCCGTGTTCACACTAAACGTATATGTATAGTCAGCCGCCGAATGTGAGCACTTGCACTGAGCAGGCTCACATCTTAGAGCATTAAACATTGGTTTAATGCTTTAAGGCTCACATTCATTCTCACTATGCTTACAAGGTACGCTGTAGCTTACAAAAGCCAATAGTATGAATAAAATAATCGGCTTGCTTAGTTAAAGGGTTGCCAGGTGTATCCGAAAAGTCGGATACCAGGTCTTACGCCGTCTGACTTGTCCTGACACGTAGGTAACTACAGACCCTGACTGTGTCCGGCTTTATTTGGACGCCTGCCTAGCAACTTGCAATGTATTTGAGGTGTCTCGCTCGACGCTAATGTTATGAGAAATAAAACTTAAAAATGTAACGTTTGCATGCAGGATTTGACGCGACCCGCGGAGAGCAGCGCGGCGGGCGCGCGGCGCGACGAGCACGAGCACTTCGCCGACGAGCACGACGAGCACGACGGCCTCAGCGAGCACCCGCCCGCCGCCATCTTCCTGCTAGTTCTGGGTATATTTGATTGATCCATCTTCAGGTGCTCACACCGGTGTTCAGAGACGTTTATAAACAAAACAAACAAACATCTGGTGTGGAAGCAATAAAAATTCAGATATAATCCAAAACAATTTTTGGATGCAAAACAAAAGGAGTTTGAAACTGTTCCTAACAGCTGACGAACGTCTGAAAATATTTATAAACAAAACATTTTAGTATCATTTGGAGTGAAAACAAACTGTTTCCAACAGTTACGCAACACCGGAGCACCTTGTAGTAAGTAGTTATATACTTACTTCCTATAGTTATTACTCGGCAAAGTTGCGACGCAGCGGCGGCCGGCTGTTCTGAGCATGGAGCTTATTTTCCTTGGTCCCAACCACTGTTGTTCTGTGGTTCCAACGCTCCAGACGGTACATTTTGCGACGCCATTGTCCAGCAGGCCGATTTGCTAACTCTGTGTACAACGATTTGAATTGCATCACTTTAGCATCCATTACAGTTTTCATAACTTAAATAAAAATAGTCATTCATACCGAAGCCGTAATGAATATTGAAGTTACCATGAAAATGATGTACACCGTAGCTGTCAAAAGTTAGCAAATAGGCCTGCAGGAAAGTTGCATCTTTTGTCGGTAGCTTGTATGTTCTCCATTCTGTGGCTACAACCGTCCAGTTACTCAGCGAAGTTTCGGTGCAGCAGCTGGCTGTTACAACAGACAAGAAAACAAAAAAATATTGATTAAGTAGTTGTTACGAGCACGGAGTTTATTTTCCTTGGTTCCGAGATTCCGGACGGTAGATTTTGCGACGCCATTATCCAGGAACGTTGCTCCAAGCGCCTAATTTTTGTCTAAATAAACATAAAATGTATACCTATAACTCTCGCTACGGTCACGGGTGTCATTTTCATTCAACTGCCTGTTCGGTGGTTGCAATGCAAATAGGGTACCTATCGGGTAGGAGCTGCTAATTTCTCATCCCCAAAGTATTGCATAATCAGAGGAGGTAGGAGATTTTATTCCGTAATTCATCATTGTTATGTGCTTCATCATCATCAGGTCTCTTTTAGTCTCCTCTCCACTGCAGAAGCACAACCCTCTCTGTACTACCAGAGTCATATATTAGCCATGGCAGTCAGAGGATTTAGCCTGCACTCTCCACGATGGCCAGACGGGTCGCGGTGGTCACTTTGGTGTTATAAGCTTTGTTTAGCTTGTGTTTCCTTAGTCGCCTGCTACGACATTCACCGAAAGTCTTGGAGTGGTGCTAATCTAGAGTAGATTAGCACCACTCGAAGACTTTCCACGGGAACCACACAGCGGATGTTCTGTGTTTCTGTTTGTTTTATTATAAATAAAAAATTAAGTGCTGTGTTTTATTATAATACGGTAGTTGCCTAATGTTAAGATTACATAAAATTTGTTTCTAATGAGACTAATTTCTATCTGAAAACACTATAAAGAACACTTTTAATTTGATATCGGTTCATTAAGTGATCTTAAAGCTTCTTTAAAGTTGGGTGAATAGGACCATTTTTTAAAGTATGAAAATCTTTAATTAAAATTATACTGTATTTTAGTCTGCAAAATTTATAGCAACTTTTATTATGAAACCATTACCATAAACGAAATATTTCGTATAGCTACCAAACAAAGTTCTCACGCCACCCATACAAAATACAAGCTTGTGACGTCACAAATATGTAGGCAATTCAGCGGCGCGTTTTCACGTCTAAAAATTTACGTCTAAAAACATGTGTCCTTAAAACTTTTATAACTGAAAGAGATTTTTGTTTAGAAATGTATTTCTGTCACTATTGTGTTTATTTTTGGCAGGTCTTTACATAGCAACATGAAAAAAAATTTAGTCAACATGCCCATTGTATGTCCTGGCTTGCCGCAGGCGTGCTGATGACGGCAGCGATGGGCGCCATGCTGAGCTGCCGCGTGCGCGCAGCGCGGCGGCGGCTGCGGCGCGGCAAGGGCGGGTTGGCGCACGACGCCGACTACCTCGTCAACGGCATGTACTTGTAGTGTGCGTCTGGCAAACAGACTTCTATATAAAGTGAGGTAGACGAGCCGTACGTACCAAATCTGAAGCGCAAAGGGAGCTAATTAACACCGTTGCGCTTAGCTCACAGCTAAACTCTGTACCGTGAAGACGCCGTCCACGTCACGTTACACGATTGCGTTTCTTGAAGTAGGGCACGTCTGCCTCAGTTTTTAGAAGTCTTTGCTGGGACGGGTTCCGGGATGCCTAGTGTGGGACGTCCGTTCTTGGAAGCCACTTTTGACATTTCTTATTAAGCGGTAATAGGTACGCACTACGCGGTAATGAAAAGTAACGGTAAAAATTCATTTTATACCATGCTTAAATTGCTTTTAAAAACGCGTCAAACAATATTAAAGTCCGACACCTGGGTCACGCGAGCGACTGACACTGAAAACAGTTGATATTATTGTGTAACACACTATGCCAAAAATACGCGACCGGAGTTCGGCGTGATTACGCCTACAAAATTGAATTACTGACGCTCTAATAACGTCGCGTTATAACGTTCAGCAAAATTTCGATTGGACGTGATGTCTTATTTGGTGTGTCATATTAGCCGGATACGTCGTAACGTTAAAACAGCGGTGGAACTTGGGACGCACATTGGGACGCGTACCTTCGGCATTGTGTGTTTAGACACTTAGCAGCGCTTTGAATGTCAGTGCTGCATGGTGCGGGCGCCACCCGCGCGACATATGCATACAACAGACAGATGCTCGAAAAGGTTGGTTGGAGATAGTTTGTTTTTATAAATCAGCAAAAAAATTACAAATTTAGCTTTAAAATAAATAGGCAGCGAAATATAAGGCAATCACCCGTCACGAATGGCGCGCCCGCGTCAAATGCCCACGGCCAATCACCTGCGTCAAGCGCCCTCGAGACGCACACAACTGTCAAAGTAGTAGCAGACCCCGGGCTTCAAAGAACTAATCTGATGATGCAAATGAGTACACGCTCAGATGAGAAAGAGCGAAGGAGACAACTGTCAAAAGTGGCATCCAATCGCGTTCGTACTGTATAGCATTGATATCTAGTATTCAATAGGCGCAAAGCAGACGAGGGACAATGGCTGACTAAAGTCCGCGGCGCGCTCGTTTAAGTACTGCAATAAGGTTGTACTTAGTCTGCGTTAGTACTGCGATAAGGTTGCACCTGTGGGTTGCACGTAGTCTGCGTATGTCCGCCAGGCGACATGAGGTATTGCGCGGACAATGTGCAACCTTATTGTATTAAAAATAAGAGCGTATCGCGAACTGTTAGACTGCCAATGACCGTCGTCTGTGTCACGCAATATTGTCGTGAATTTACTTATGACTTCCATCGCAGCTACAGTGCCTGAAGTCATTGTAAAGCTGAAACTGCCTACTTACAGGTTCAAACAGCGGGGGATGAAGGTAGTAGCGGTAGTTAAAGGTTTTTATACAATAAAAATCAAATAAGCGAGATATCATCATATAAAACTACGTTTACCTAGCCAATCTAAAACGTCATCATGCGTTGATAAACATCAGTAGGTACAGTAAAACCTTATCATTACCTACTTTTATGTATATTTTTAAGTTGAAGAAGAATGGCATACTAACTTGGTTGAGCTTAAAGTTCTAATAAAAATAATTTGAGGCCGATCAATTAAAATTCCTGCGACTGCCTTAAACATGCATGACATGAATCACGCCAAGAAGTAGAGTCGGGGGCATATAAACCTGATGCCCTACAAACAGACAATCGTAGAGGGGTTCAGTTTATCTGCCCCCTAACCGTACATTATTATTATTATTACAAGCCATTGCTCTCCCAATGTTGGGCAAAGGCCTCTTTCTCTTCTCCACTGTATAAGTACATAATATTTTTATTTCAAGGTTTTTTTTATTGGAAAGAAAAACATGCAAATAGGATATAGGTACGGCTACATATCTATATGGGTTCAGGCTACGTGTCTGATCAAATTTTAAATTTTATTGCAATGCTATGAAATTTTATTGATAACAAGTTATTACATAGAGTACATTACATATAACGAATAATGTTAACTGTTACCTACAAAATTTTCTTGATTGTTAATTTATACATATGAAACAACAGAGTTCAGTACCTAAGAACTAAATGGTTAAGTTTAACAAGGTAAAACCCGACTGCCGCTTTTGACAGTTTACGTACGCCTTATTAAATTTTTGTTGAGGTTACATAGCCTATAACACTCCGGGGAAGAATACGTAGTAACAACACCTCACACTTCAAAATTTTTCAAGCCGTTTAGTTAGGCTACAGGAGGCAACAATAGAACAGACATACTTACATACATCCATACGCGCGAAAGACATTGTCAATGTGTTTCAACGGTACCGTAGGGCCCAACCGTCCCTTAGAGTCCCATTGGGTTTGGTCATTGGATGCCATAGGGAACCCATCGGTACCATTGGGTTCCATTTGGCACCATCCACCAAGCCAAGAACCACCATCATCTACCATTCTCAGAAAAATTTATTCGCATGGTTCAAAAATACGTAAAAACAGGACCACTCGTTGATTTTATTCTCATGTGAATACAAACGATTGCTGATGACACAATGAGTGGCGGATCGATTCTACCGGTTCAAAAACTGAGCTCCTGTTTCAGCACAGGACGACTTCAGAAATTTCGCCGTTCGCAAAACGAGCAGAGATTCCATACAAAAATCGTTCGAAAACGAGTGCCACGCGTTCAAAAATAGTACCCCAGATCTATTAAATGCTTTGTTTGATGGCGGCCATGTTTCTGAAGGTGCAAAGATGACTAGAAATTTTGTTGTTCAATAGGGAAAGCTAGCTTGTTTGTCAAAGACGTTATTGTGTTTGGAAAGTGATTACTGAATAAAATGTTACCAAATGACTGTTGCTCCGTGTTTCATTTTCCTGAACACTTTTCTAGACTTCAGATCGTGGAAGTTACAATAAACTGTCTTTCTGTGTTTTTTGATAACCGTGTAAATCCGTAAACTGCTATATTCTCGAACGTACTTATACTGATCATACTGAACCACTTTTCCGAGGAACATATATCAAAAATTGGGTTCCCGGTTACTGCTAATCAGCGGAACGATTTAGAGTATAAAGTCCATTTATTTTCCATACGAGTATAACGACCGTTTTTTTATGATATGAGCGGCAAACGAGCAAGCGGTCGCCTGATGGTAAGTGATCGTTACTGCCCCTGACAACTGCAACACCAAGGGTGTTTCAGGAGCGTTGGCGGCCTTTAATTTTTCCCTCCCCAGAGGGGATAAGAGGGAGCAGGGCCTCAAGCTCTCTATCTCACCGAGCGAAGCATTAAACATTAAAGCTACTACTCAAAAGTCGACAAATTCTACTTGGAAAAAGTTGTTCAGTATGATCATTACAAGGTACGTCTATTAAAATGATTATTTGGATACTCTTAACTGGATATCAATCTTAGTAGGTAGTTTAATTTATAAAACGCATATTAGTTCAACACTTTAATAATAAATCAATCATATCACATAACATGACACACTGGGATGCGCCGTCAATACAAGTCTTAACTCCATATTCACAGAGACGACTCTGAGCTTGCTACACAATTGCGAAAAAACAAGTACAAATAATTACTAAATTAGTACTTAATACCCAATGCAGTTTTCATATGATCGATATGACTAGCAATTATATCTAAACGGCATTAGATTATAACTTGGATAAAAGTAACACTGAACCATTTATCACTTATAACAAATTGACTATGACTAGTGAGAGAGACAATCGAGTTACAACCATAATAATATATCCGCCTTTTTGAACAATAAAGGATATTATACACCGACCGTCGCCGCGTCGCGCGTCGTAACTCATATAACATGGAATAAAGGAGATATAGAACCTTGTACATAGTAGATCCATTTCAATACCAATCGCCTTCGTTGTATGTAAAATAAGCTTATCACGTAGACGTTTTCTCGCTAATCGTAGTCAATTTGTTTTAGGCGGTAAATTAATTAATTTAATAACCAACTATAGTCCGTGTTTTATAATATTAAAGTATATAGGTATGTCAAAAGTTTACAAAGGGCTAAGCTGAATAAGTAACAACATGGATGTCTTTTAATTGAGACATCGTTTAGTAGGAACACTGTATGTCAATATAATATAATATCTAGTAATATAATAGAGGCGATTCGGACTCTTGATGAACTCCCTGACTAAATTAATAATATAATACAATATAGGATTATATTTCAATCTGTTGACTTCAATAGTTGAAATATACTTAGAGAATATTGTAATATTACCACCGACATTTCCTGGAATGTCTAACGCGGCCCGTAAAAATGATCAACTTTTTTATAGGGGGACACCTTTGCCCAGCAGTGGGACAGCATAGGTTAGTAAAAAAAATGTCGAACTAATGGAAACTCGAAAAAATACTCGATATGTTCATACAAACACAAGTGTTCGGCAATTACTATAAAAATGTCAAAAAAAAACTGAGTTCCATTTAATCTATAGGAAAAGTTGATAATTTGACAGGCTGAGTTACCCCTGGAAGGGAATATTGCGGTTAATTTACACGCTGTAATAAGCCGTGCCAACACGCGAATCCAAAATGGCGACGCAAATTATTCCCTCTTACTTGCACAGTATACTTGTCTTTACACACACGTCGGTATTGCGTGCAAAAAAATATTCAGTCTACAACTTATAATAGAATTACGGTTTTTACTTCTGTATATTTGGTGAGTTTTAATAGTATGATAGATGTTTCATTCAGAGTATATCTGTTCACGAAAATAATAAAGCAAAACAAAAATCCTGAATTAATGTTATTGAGACGAAAAGTCACAATAATGTAAAAAAAACATACTATTTGCTAACAGCATTGCCAATATTTAAATATAATTAAGTAAATATTGAAAATCTTGTTTAGCTGACTGTCTGACGTAAATGCCGCCTTTTTAATTCGTTTTCTTATTGGCACGGCTTATCGCGAAATATTGAAATTTTATATATATATTTGTTGGCAGTTCAATCGTAATTTTTATGTTTTAAAACAAGTAAATAGGCGATTCGTGACTTAAAAAAGTTAAAAAAGGCAACCGCGGCCAGCTGTAACTAAAAATGGAACAAAACGGCTAGCGCAGCGACTAGTTGAATGTTCACGGAGGTCGGGAGATGCAGGCAGCTTAATACACAGGCACGGGACACAATCAGTCAAAACCTTGAGGTTTCCAGTCTTTAACAGTCATTCAGTGAGGGTTTTCGAAATTATTTTTTGGTGGCGGCACTGTGTCGAAAGGTTGATAGAGTTGTGGTGGGAAGTAAAGGGGTGCAGATGGGGTTACTTAGACGATTTTGCAAATTGATTTTAGTGGACTTTATAATAGGAAATTGGTGTAGTTTGGTGTTATAAATGCTCGTGCTCATAAAGAATTTGTGAAATAGTTAAAGTAGACTGTTAAATAGACTCGTATAGATTTGTCGCCAAAAGCTCGCACGAGGCATCAAAGAACATATGCCATCTTTGATGCTAGGTACTTGTTAAAACTTTACCGTACAGCACCGATACTTAGTATCTCAATTTACTGGACATTGGCAGCATCACTGAAATCTCGGTAGAAGCCATAATATTATAAAACAGAAGAAGAAGAGCATGGTTGGTGGATTTTGACAGCAGCTGTCAAAAATACCTCTTGACGCAGTGGCGCCACCTAGGGAAAAAATCTATTCCGAAAACCCTCAATCTATTTCTTTTATTTTAAGGCTTCCGCCGAGATTCGAGTGATTCGGCCAATGTCCAGTTTAAGGAGATACAAATTATTGGTGTTGTATGGTATACAGTTAACAAGTAGCAATCAAAGATGGCGTAGGTACATTGATTGCTTTGTGAGAGCTTCTAGTGACAAATCCATACGAGTCCATATGACAGTCTACTCTATTTATGAGCTAAATCCATGAGCACGAGCAATTATAACACCAAACTACACCATATACAGTTTACTAAAATCAATTTGCAAAATTATCTAAGGCCCTTGACTTCCCACCAAAAACTATCGTCTGACTTTTGACAATAACGGTGTACACCGTTTTGATCGTCCGTTACTTCAAAATACATTTTCTTTGCTTTCGCGTGTATGACTATTTTTATTGATATACCTATAGTCCGTAGTGGATGTTGAAGTGACCATCAACGCGTTGTAGACCATAGTTGTATTTTAGCCACTCGCTTTTACAACTACGTCCCGCAGAATGGGCATACTAAAAAGCCGGTGCGATGAACTTTACCGTTAACGAGTTTTTAGTATACTTTGTATATGCTGCTTAGATAAACTTAACCATAAACTATTTAAAGTCAAAATTGATACAATATAAACAATAGGCTCTGTATAACATTTCGATAAAAATGTAAAAGAACGCAAAGTGACACGATAGGGCCAACCGCCCAAACAAAACATACTGTAAGCAAGGTAATAACTTATACAAGGTTGACCCTAGCTCACAGTTCATAGCCCTAGTTGCTATGGAAACTACAGCTACAGGGCCCATAGTATTCCCAAAATCTATAACAAACCCTCACAATAAGGCTCAACGCAGACGCGGGACAGTGGCGGACTAAAAGTCTGCGGCGCACTCATATTATTACTAAATAAGAATGCACCTAGTCTGCGTATGTCCGTCAGGCAACATGAGGTATTGCGCGGACAAAGTGCAACCTTCATCATCATCATCTCAGCCACAAGAAGTCCACTGCTGGACTTAGGCCTCCCAAGGATTTCCAATACGACCGGTTGGAATCGGCCTGCATCCAGCGCCTTCAAGTACAACCTTATTGCATTACTAATAAGAGCGCGCCGTGGACTTTTTGTCCGCCGCTGTCCGTCGTCTGTGTTGCGCCTAAGCATGCAAAAGTGTTAGGAACCTAGCGCTTATCCTGATCCTGATACTCCTGAGTACGCTAAGGCGGCAGTTAACGTGGCTATAGCGCATATTGACCTGCGGGTCCCCTCGCTCGACAACTACGGTGTACGACGTTTTGATGGTCACTTCAACATCCATTAGTCAGTATGGTTTTTATATCTTCTTGTTCTTCCCCTTTCCTATTTAGGATGGGCTCTGTATGGCGACTCTCTCCATAATTTTCTATCGTTTATAATATTTTAATTAATATTTACCCCGCATTCCCTCATATCCGATCTGACACATTTCTCCCACGTCATTCTTGACCTTCCTTGTAAGTCCCTTTACTTCTAAATGAGCTATTATTTTTGACAGACGTTCGGCATCTCTCCTCTCCACATGTCCATGCCATGTCAAAAGATAGCGGTTTTAAATATTTTATTATAAAAATAACATACGAATGCCGCAATGTTTTTTGAAGTGACGATCAAAACGCTGTATATTGTAGTTAAAAGTTAGTGAGTAGCCCCGCTGATTGGGAGTTTAACAAGTGATATTCTCCTTTTTGACTAGTATTAAATGTTGCCTTGAAGAAAAAAACAGTGAAATTCCTAATTGAGTGCGCCATCTGTAGGTTTTATGGTCTTTTTCAGTCGTGTCAGGTCGAAACGGATTTAAAATGCATATAAAAGGCAAACCTGCCCCCCTATTTACTAACTCGGATGACAGGTGTCGATGCCTATCAATCTAGAATTTACAATTACAATGCGGGTTATGCTTACTCGAACTTTTTACTTGAAATACAAAAACCGCATTGTAACAGCAAATCCTAGAGTGATCGGCATCGACACCTGTCATCCGAGTTAATAAATAGGCCGGCTGATTCACTCAGGGTGCGTCAAAAGTATGTTAGGAAAAAAAAAACATTATGCGAAACGAAGGGTTCCCGTCAAGGTGTACATTTGTCATCACTAACTCCCTGATTAATATGGCATGTGAGGGCATCTTGTAGGCTTTGAATTTTCGTACATGGGCCCAACGACAAAGATATGAACTCAAGTACACTAATGATAAGTTACATGTCAAGTCTTACCAAGACTAGGCACTTTAAGGTACCGATACTCTAAACTTACATCTATTAATTTCGACATTTCTGTCTGTCTTTTAGAAAATAAGGAGAGCTACACACGATTTAAAGTTCACCATGACTGGAGATGATACAAGATGAAACTACTGCCTAAACAAAAGTCATGTGTAGCAATCCTCATGAATAAGTATGGGCAACCATCCTAAAATATATGCTTCGAAACATTCGATTCGTTTCGAGCGACTCGATTCGATTATCTTCCAGGAATGACTTAGCCTGGGAATATGAACAATTTATTTTCAGGGGCCAATTAGGGGAACTCGAATATTATTTTTTTTACATTTCTATACAGATTGTCGGCGGCCGGCGGAAATATCTAATTATTCTGAATTCCCAGCATTATGTGAAAAGTTGTTTTTATTCACGGGACGAGTCACCCCTTCAAGGCCAATATGTCAAGGGCAAAATTACACCCGTCGATACATACTTTTCACTTTCACGTATTTCAAAATGGTTGCCTATTTTGTACCTACCTAATTATATTGGAATTCTTTACAAGTCACGTCTTCATAATATAATAAATACATAAATATATAATTTATCTCGAGACGATGTATACATTTATACCTATATGTAATAGGTCGTACATACACGATTATATCATCCTCCATAGGCATAGTATACAATTTTACACACAAAATAAAATCGACTAATCAGTTAGCACTGATTGCTATATCTTGTACTATTAACATAGCTATTACCATTATCTATATATCTATTAGTTTCGTTCGATTCATATTTGATACAAAAAAATCTGCGATTTGAGTAGGTACAGTCGGGGTCAGATAAACCAGACCCTACGAACAGATTTTATATTGAACGGGTCAGGTTTAATCTACTTCTGACTGTACATAAGGGACGCACAGTGCTTAGTGGAAAATAAACTTTTTTAATACAATACACGTGCCAACGCAATGTAAGTTCACATTCTAATAAACAAAACTCGTATATAGGAATCATTACTGGGAAATTTACAAAACATTTATAGAGATCTTCTAAACTAAAGGTAAACTAGTGGAGGAGTTTTATTTTATTATAGAATCTCTGACTGCAGGTTGACTGGTAAGTAAATCACGTGTCATACTTAAGGACATAATAAATCATGATCTCAAGTAACGTTAAGAAATATAAAACCAACAAAATATCTATTAATTACAAAGAAAAAATAATGAAAGTAGTGCACAAAGTCTCGGAATGTTTGGACACCGCGCGCTCGCTACGCGAATCCAGCTTGCTCGCACGGCAGCACCTATTTTTTGTACATTTGGAACGAGAAACGTGTACTGACTTGAGTGCCCTCTTTCAATATGTCAGAGAGTCCGACCGAAACCGGTTTTCCACCCGAAACCGAATATTCGGCTGCGGCTTCAGTTTTGGCTGAAACCGAAACTCACATGGTCAAGTAAAAAATTACTTAAAATACTGAAATTTGGTGCATTTTAACCTTTCTGCATAAATGTTTGCGTTCGGCGATAACGTACTGACTAAGTTGTGTTGCTACAGAGCCATCCGAACGGCGAACGATAATTCCCGAAAAAGGCCGCCAGCGTCCGCGAAAGGTAGGCGCGATGCGACCCGTCCTATTGTGCGCGTACCTTAACTCTTGACTTGCGGAAAAGCAGCGAAAATTTCGAACGTGCGGAAAATTTGAATTTCAAAATTTTATACCTAATGACATAATAGTATAAAGAAAACTTTGAAAATTCACTCGCCTGGCAATTGGATGATTTTCATAGAGCACTGATCAGCGCTTAAGCAACCAAGGAGAGCGTTGCCGCGAGTAACGTAGTAAGGCGAGCGCGCACGACAACTTCCGAAATCAGCTTCGGCTTCGACAAGAGTTTAGGCAAATTTTGGCCGAAACCGAAACTTGACTTTTGCTGAAACTCGGCTGTCACCGAACTTTCGGTCGGACACTAATATGTAACGCGATTTACTAGTCAGCCTGTACAGTACAATGACACTCATATAACTTATTACAATACGTGTACTGCGGCAGTTGATCTCGTAAAGCAGTCTTGGGATTCCAATTATATTAGTGATAAATCAATTCCTGATTGTTATACTAACTACTAGTTGTACTAACTATTATATTATACACAAAATGCGCCAAGCAAGGCTTATAATCGTTATAATTCCGGGCACACATTTTTTACAATATGGCTTTGCTCCTGGTACAGTACTACTTTTATAAGTTACACCGATGTATCTGCGCAGAAGTCAAATTTTTGCATGGCGCGAAAATACCCGTCCGCTATTGGCTGATGTGTACACGCCATGTGGCGTCTCGACCAGTCACGGCAGTCGTACGAGTATTGCGAGCGAGATAACACGAGTCCTGTTGTTTTTGGATTTTAAATCTTATTTTGTAGCAATAAGTTCGTTATTTGATTGATGTTTTCATTCGGCTTGAGTCGGCGGTAGGTTGCGCTATTCTGCGCCATCGAATAATGCCGATTTAACTTATTAAAGTGGCAGTACTGTAAAAGCCTGTTACATTTTCTTTACTTATACATGTTCCTTATATACCTTATTAAAAAAAAAAACTTCATCATATGTCTATATAAAGTTAATTTACATCGAACACTTTGTTTCGTTAATAGTCGATGATAGTTTTGTAAATAAATTAGACCATTATGAATGCAATGTTTTAAGGCAGGTAAATAATTACAAATTTATATCAAAGGCACTTGGGTAGGTTAGATCCGTAGTGAAACCTGTAAATAATATGTAATAAAGTAATAAAAAAAAAATAACTTAATTTTTTTTAGACAACTTTTTAGGCAACCCATCCTCAGCAAGACAAGGATCATTTTGGCACTTGGATGGCATTGAAATGGGGGCGCTGTGTGTAATTAGGACTACCAACTAACAAAATATTCTTAGCTTTATAATAGAATTAAAAAGCACGAAATATCCGCAAAAAACATAAATAAATACATACAGACAAATCACACAGATTACGCTAGCCCCAAAGTAAGTTCTAGACTTGTGTTATGGGATACTAACTCAACGATACTATATTTTATAAAAGATACTTATATAGATAAACATCCAAGACCCAGGTCAATCTGAAAAAGATCATTTTCCATCTTGACCTGACCGGGGATCGAACCCGGGACCATCCGTGTCGCAGGCAGGCGTGTTGACCGCTGTGCCACTCGTCTATTCGAGCTATCCAAAAGTGTCGCATTACAAGATGTAAAGCACAATGGCTGCGTTTATTTCCGATTGTGGCCACGTGCCAAAAGATCCTTGTAGCAATGTACTTGGAATATTTTTCATCGAGTAAACAAATAAGTGAAGCTCTATTCGGATTTTTTAGAATAGGCTACTCTCCTGTTGTACCAAAAACAAATAAATATTACACATACTCGTATCGTATATAGTTTTGATAATGGGAAAATTTATATCTTTTTGTTATTTTCAAAAGTGATCCCCAACGTTCAATATTTTCAATCAATACAATAATATTTTAATGAAAGTATCACGAGACCGCTAATACCAATCACAGATTGTGACGTCATTTATTCGATTACATTCACTTACAACTTTTCAAAATGGATTTTTTTATTTGTCTGGACTGGTGACTTTAGCAAAACGTGCGATTTTTATAGAAAATCGTACGATTTTGAGCTTAGTCGCCGCCAGAAAGGACGAGTGAGGCGCGACAGTCGAGTAGCGAGTATTTCAGTGGCTCGCCGTGTCTAAACGCATACATTTTAGTCGAGTACATTATTAAGGGAGCCGATAAAATCTACTTATTGCTGCTCATTTGAAATGGATTAACACTAAAAAATCTGCACATAATTTGCTTCACATTCTTACTGTTCTTATCAGGAAATGGCCTTTTTTGGGGTAGTGACGAGTGTGTACTAAATTACTCGCTACTGGTCTAATTGACTAGCCGAGTGCGAGGCTTTAGGCCTCGATTTCGAAGCCAACGATTGCGGGGCGGGAGTGGCAGCGGCGCGGGGGGCGGCATTGTAGACATAATCTTGCAGTTAGTGGGCAGATAGCGCGACGCTCGAGCGGCGAAGTGTTGTGTTTATGAGAAAGTAGTGTCTCTTTGCAAACGAAATCAAAAATTGTGATTAGCTTCACCACGTCGTCGTACATAATTTTGAAATAGCGCGGTCGATCGATAAAAATAAAAATTACAACACTACGTCAGTGTAGGCGTGCGGGCACCGCTGGACGGGCGCGCATCGCTCGCACGCCGCTTCCCGCGTCGCTCTTCGAGAACGGCTACATGTAAATCCATGCGTTTGAAACGCGCCGCTCTCGCGTCGCTATCTTCGAGAACGGCTCTACGCCTGTAGCACACAGCCGCGAATGCGAAACGGAAGCATTCCGGAGCGAAACATCAGCAAAACCGCGAGACGCTGTCTAGTATGAATTTGTTTGGTGCGTTTCACGCCGCAAGCGAAACGAAACCGAAACGAAATCGCCAGTTTCGTTCCGGAACGCCGTTTCGTATTCGCGGCTGTAGCTCAGAGGCGAATCTATACGTCTGAACGCGCCGCTCCCGCGTTGCGTCTTAGAGAACGGCTCTATTTAAATTTATACCTACATTACCGCGCCGCTACCGCTGTCTTAGAGTCCAGGGTCTCAAAGCGCGCGGCGCGTGGCCAGCTGGCAGTTCTCGACGTAGAGGTCCTTGACGAGCAGGTCGGCGTGCTGCAGGCGCGCGTGCAGGCGGCGCACGGCGGCCTCAGCGCGCGCGGCGCGGCCTCGCAGCGCCGCGGCCTCGCGCAGCGCCAGGCCCCGCGCCGCCGCCAGCCGCGCGCACCGCTCCGCCAGCAGCGCGCACGAGCACGCCGCGCCTGACATACATACATACTATCATCAGGTCTTTGTTAGTCTCCACTGCAGGAACACGACCTTCTCTGTGCTACCAGAGCCATATATAAGCCAGAGCAGTCAGAGGATCCTACACTCTCCACGCTGGCCAGACGGGTTGGAGAGGTCTCTTTGATGTTTATAGCTTTGTTTATTTCACTCATATAAACTCTTGTATTGAAAAACTTCGTATGACGCTCGTACTCAGTAGGCTGGCTAATATAGTCACTGGTCTATAAGCACTCGGCTTCGGCTTGCACCTATAAACTCTCTCTCTAATCTGAGCGCTTTCCCGGTTGCATCCTCAGCTAGAGCGCTTTGGAGCCCGGAATCCATTTTCCGGCTTGTCCATTTCGCACGGTCTCTAGGCTTCTTACTTATGAGGCGATTGGCACGCATATCCTCCCTAACGCCATCTAGCCAGCAATTCTTGGGTTTCCCTCTTCTTCTGGGACCAGATGTATGCGGCACAACCAGACATTTATTATCAATGTAATTTGCCGGTTTATGCAAAACGTGACCGTACGCGTAGGGTGCCGGTATAACTTATAAAAGTGGTAGTACTAATATTAACTGACAAAACAAAGACCCGTTAAAATGTTTTCAAAAACTGGCCGTAATGACTAGCATTATATCAATCAGGTTTGTAATGACTTACCTCTCGCCTGCAGCGCGCTCAGTCGCTCGCTGAGGCGCGCGATTCGCTCGTCTCGCTCACTCAGCTCTTCCTCCTTTTGGCGGCGGTAAGCGGCGAATTCCTCCTCCAACTCGGTCACCTGCGCCTCCAGCCCACCCTGCAAAACAGAATACGATCATCATCATTGGCATCATCATTGGCAACCGTGGCACCAACGTTGCACCTCTGTTTGACATCTGGCTGGCCGTTTGTTTTATTTAGTTTATCCGACAACGACGGTGTCAAGTGGGTCGGGATTGGTATTATTTTTGGTGGTTATTTGTGGGGTTAATTTCATGTTTGTTTTTGTAATCAGTATTGTTTTTAATTGTTTATTTTATTGTCTGTGTATCTTTTTTTCTTTTTCTTTTTATTATACTGTTTATTATTGTCTGTGTTTGCGTGTCGTGGGATGGCTCGTGATGCCTCGTAAGGTGACGGCTGAAAATCAGTGCTGCACTAGGGTCCCCTAGTCCAGCGTAACACTGAGCCGTCACCTTTTGTGACACTGTGGGCACATATTTTAGCTGTATTGTCTTATGTTGTTGTTGTGTCACAATAAATATTTTTCATTTCATTCATCATCATTTCGTGTAGGTGACACGGTCAGTCGACCATGCACACCCTGGTGTCAGAGTTCTTCGGAACCGCTTCTCTGAATAGATAGCTACTTATCACACGTTGCGTAGAGTCTGTAGTCCTCCTGATCTAGAGGACTACAACCACTACGTACCAGGTGATATTCTGAAGCTTAATGCAGTCCTTCTTCGGGAATCACCGTGTAAGGTATGGGTTACCCCACACCTTACATACTTACACGGTGATTCCTACTTACGTACAAAATAACCCGAAGGTTAGACGTGCTTCCGATATTAAATCGGCCCCATTAAAGGATAAGATAAGATACATGTCACACTTGCTAGTTATAGCAATAGACAAGTCCTCGACCAGTTGTCCGCAAGCCCGACGTGAGTTTCATCATCAGGTCTTTTTTTGTCTCCACTACAAGAGCACGACCTTCTCTGTACTACCAGAGCCATATATTAGCCAGAGCAGTCATAGGATTTGGCCTACACTCTCCACGCTGGCCAGACGGGTTGTAGAAGTCGCTTTGATATTTGTAAACTTTGTTTAGCTTGTGTTTCCTAAGTCAGCTTCTACGGCATCCACGAGAAGACTTGGGAGTGGTCCTATTCGATCTTGGAGCAAGCTTCACAGCCGCTGCTAGAGACAGCTGACTGATCTCCCGTATGGTGGACAGACCGGCGGGCGAGAATTGCCGCTCGTAGTCCGTGTTCTTGGCCGCTAGTTCCGCCAGTCGCTCGTCTCCAAGCCGCTGCTAGAGACAACTCCCCAGTCGCTGCTAGAGACAGCTGACTGACCTCCTGTATGGTGGGCAGGCCGGCGGGCGAGAATTGCCGCTCGTAATCCGTAATCTTGGCCACCAGTTCCGCCAGTCACTCGTCTCCCAGCCGCAGCTGCCTCTAAGCTGACTGACCTCCTGTATGGTGGGCAGGCAGGCGGGAGAGATTGTCGCTCGTAGTCCGTGATTTTGGCCACCAGTTCCGCCAGTCGCTCGTCACCCAGCTACTGCTAGAGACAGCCCCCCTGCCGCTGCTAGAGACAGCTGAATGACCTCCTGTATGGTAGGCAGGCCGGCGTGCCAGAACTATAACGTAGCCCGTGTTGTTGGAGCCAGCTTCGCAGCCGCTGCTAGAGTCAGCTCCGCAGCCGCTGCTAGACAGCTCCGCAGCCGCAGCTAGAGACAGCTGACTGACCTCCTGTATGGTGGGCAGGCCGGCGGGCGAGAACTGCCGCTCGTAGTCCGTGATCTTGGCCGCTAGCTCCGCTAGTCGCTCGTCTCCCAGCCGCTGCTCTTCTGCCAGTGCATCTCGCTCCTCCTCGAGTTTGCCGCTCCAGTACTCTTCGCAACGCTCGTATTCCTCCTTCAATTGCTCTAGACTCAGCTCGAGTTCTCTGGAAGGAATAATAATTTGCATATTGATTAGTGGGATCATAGACAGTATAATAGTAATATATAGACTGCTGCTACCAGCGGAAATTTTACTAGTAGCATGAATGGGCCGGCTCGGCCGTGGAAGTACCACACTTTCACAGAAAATCGACGTTTGAGTAGTAGCTTTACCATTGCTATGCTTCGTTCGGTGGGGGAAGTGGGAGAACCAGAGGCCTTTTCCCACTGAGAGGGAAATATAAAAGGCCGGCAACGCCCTTAACACATCCCTGGTGCTACAGTCGTCCATGGACAGCGGTGATCGCTTATCATCATGTAACCTGCTTGCTCGTTTACTGTCCTATGACATAAAAAACGTAGTTAAGGTGCTTACTTGACGAGCTCGTTGAGCTTCTGCTTCTCATGCTCGTGGCTGGCGGCCGCTTCTGCAAGCTGCTGCCGCAACTGCGCGGACGCTTGGCACTGCCCACTACATGTAGCGGTCGGTCCGCCCGTTTGACCGGTGGTCTGTACATCTGCGAAGGGAAATACACAATATTTAAACCATCGTAAGAGTTTAACATCGAGTCGGATTGGAATGACAATGCAACAAAGGAAATTGGACCTTATATGTATGTAATCAATAAATTTCTTATTTGAATAGCATGGCGGCAACCGCCAGTCGCGGCTTCACGCTGACTCCGTTTTGTTGCATTGTACCTTACAATCACCTCTACGAGCGAGAGAATCGCGAAGGGTCCGCGCTCCTATCTTAAATTATTAAACATTCTATTCAATAGACGATAAGATAGACATTTCCTCACACTCTGCCAGTCGTCGCAACGCGAATGTGTAGACACATGCTAAGGGAATGTATGAAAATAGGTGGCACAACGATAAAATCGTTACGATTCTCTCGCTCGTGAAGGCGATGCCTAAATAAGCGCTGACTCAACGCGTAACAGTTGTCCACATACGAAATGTCATAATACAATAACATTTGAATGCAAAACTAGTGCAGAGACGAAAGAAAAGAACCTGGGTAACAAGCTGTAAAGAACGTTCAGTAGCGCAACTGAATTATCTCCATGTAACGTCAACTTTTCGTCCCGGGAGAGTTAATCTCTCCACTCCGCCACACATGGGCTCACCAACCTTTCGGTTATAGAGCCCGAAACATTCTACAAATTATTGAATAGAAAAGATGTCCCCGTCTTCTAGGATTTCGGCTCGCGAGGAGCGTGCACGAACACTTACACTTGTGTTGCGCTCGGCTGCCGGCCGGTTGTGCGGCCGCTTCTGTCTTCTCCTACTGCATTCTTCATCATTCATTCATTCTTCATTTCTTTCAACAATCTAAGAGATACTCACGTAAATCTAAATCTGCTTGCGCGGAGGTCTGTACATCTGCTTGCCCAGACTGCTCGTCTGCTCGGCCGGCGGTTGGCTCGTCGGTCTGCACGCCAATCTCCACACCCAGGCTGTATTGCTCCATGAGTAACAGTGCATTGCTGAGTTCGAGAAACTGTCGAAGTTAAAACCAGTCTATAGTAAATTTAATGAGAGTTTGTGGTGATGCATTTGGGGATTGCCGGATTTACCGTAGGTGATTTAGCAAATTGATTTTGGTTGACTTTATAATATGAAATGAAATTGGTGTAGCTTGGTTGCCTCCATGCTGGTCTGGGCGAAAAGAAAAAACATAGAATGTACTTGTAAAACCCTTATTGTGACGACAATGTGTTTGATTCCCGATCACCCCAAATACTGCTGGTAGCTGCTTCTCTTCCCGCGCAGATCGTAAAAGCATAGGCTCCCTCGATCGCGAGGGTATGGGCGTCAAGAATCATGTCAATAGGCGATGCGGCTAGCAACTCACTATTTTGATTCCATTCTCATTTACAAGCCCATTAACATGCTAAACGTGGCCTTAAATTTTTACAGACCATGGGCTCTGTCTACCCCGCAAGGGACAAAGACGTGATAGAATGTATGGTACTTTTTCCTGCAAGTCGGGTAGTTCGCGGGGTAGCTCCCGTAGTAGCTCGCGGAGACGCCGCGCTGCCTCGGGGTAGCTGGGCGCACGCTGCATACTATTCGGAGACGAGTTGGACTCCTGACACGGTTAAACACAACTTTATAAGTACGTACCTTTTCCTGCAAATCGGGTAGTTCGCGGGGTAGCTCCCGTAACAGCTCGCGCAGACGCCGCGCCGCCTCGGGGTAGCTGGGCGCGCGCTGCATGCTGCTTGGAGACGAGTCGGACTCCTGACACAATACAAGACAACTTTGTAAGATTTTTACAAGCTTTTATTCTTAATCTTAATCTTAAAAAATCTAATTAAGGAAAATTTAAGTCTATACCTTGATGGCCTTCGTGGCGCAGTGGTTACCGCACTACACTGGATTGGCATGGGATGGCATCGGAAGCGACGCGTCATTTCAAGCCTTTACGAGCCAGTTTCGACCTGCGATTTTCCTAACATTATTAACCCACCTCGCTGTCGGACCACCTACGCTTCATCATCATCATCAGGTCTTTCTAGTCTCCACTGCAGGAGCACGACCCTCTCTGTACTACCAGAGCCATATACTAGCCTGAGTAGTCAGAGGATTTGGTCTACACTCTCCACGCTGGCCAGACGGGTTGGAGAGGTCTCTTTGATGTTAATAAGCTTTGTTTAGCTTGTGTTTCCTTAGTCGCCTTTTACGACATCCACGGGATGACTTGGAGTGGTCCTACTCTACTCTGCCGGGAACCACACGGCACGGCGACCTACGCTTCGCCTGCCATCTATTGGCCACCATTCTGTCAAAACCCTACTTCACCTATCATCACCTCGCCTTGCCAGGTGTCCTGCCCAACTCCACTTCAGTTCCATAACACAGTTGTTATACTTTTCTATTTTAAAATGTGTAAAGTAATAAAGTAAGTTAAGGTAGAGTAGGTCTGTCTGGCACAAGCATTATTTGCTTAAAACACAGTCCTCACAATTCAACATGTTAACAAAAGTTATTGGTAACTGAGTAAACAATTTTTTTACAAATATTTATACAAATCATGTAAAAAATTAAAATACCTATTCAGTCACTTTTTCCATACAAAAATGGGTCTCTATGTAGGGTTTTGTACGGGTAACTGATGCTTTTTTATTTAAATAGCTTATGGCACAGATAGGTTTTCCATGATTGTCTGGCCAGTTTATGAAACTTCAACTTTTTAGATTCTTCTTTCTACTTGTGTCTTCTTAGATTAATAATTATTAATCTAAGTGTGTCTTATTTACTTAATAAGTAGTAGTAGTAGTAATAAAATAAATGAAAGACAGTAAAAAATAAAAAGTTGAAATATTGCCTAGCAAAGATAGCATTGCTTTCACCACTGGATTTGATATAACTGTAAATGAAATCCTCTTTTATGTACAAAAAGTAATCTTTTCATACAGAAAAAATCTATTTTTTTCCAGGATATGTCCTTCAGACCATGTGTTTGCAAAACAATGATTGGTATCAGTAGTCAAAGCATGCAAGCAGAGAAACAATGTTTCTTTGTTATGCTTTAATTAATGACCAATAAACAAACAAAAAACTATACAAACTCACTTTTGGCATTTATATTAAAATAACAAAATAAGAAATGAGACAGCAGAAAATGATATGAGTGAATGAAATGGTGGTAAGATGGGTGAATGTTTTTAATGATTATGAAAAGCAGTCTAACCTCAGCATGGAGCAGTAACTCGCCCAACTCAGCCGACAAGTCCCCAGCGTCGGCGGTCGGGGCGGCGACAGGAGTGGCTCGCGCGCCCGCCTCTAACGCGCAGCAAAGCTCGTCGTTGCGGTCGCGCAGGCGTTGGTTCTCTGCCCGCAGCTCCGCAAACTGTTTCGCGCGTTCATCCGCCTCTTCGCTCGCCGCGCCGCGTGTCGCTCGCTCTACCGCAGCATTTGCCGCTTCTAGTTCTTCCGCCAAATGAGCTGCCGAGCGTTCGGCTAGCGCCGCTTTGCTCTCTGCCGCTGCGGCGCGGGCTTCAAGCGCATCTATACGCGATGTTTGGGCATTTATCTCTTCTTTCAAACGGGCCTCTATCTCAGCGCGGTGTGCAAGTTCCGCCTCGAGGCGCGTGCGAGCAGCGGCGGCGCGCTCGCGTTCTGCCGCGATATCGGCGGCCGCCTGGCGCGTCACTTCCGCCAGCCGGGTCTCCACGCGTCGCACACTCGTCGCAAGCTCGGCCTCCATCCTTGCGTTACTTTCGTCGTTGTCCTGAGCAAGGAGGCTGGCGCGCCGGTTTGCTTCGGCAACGTCACCACGGAGCTTGTCCCGCTCAGCCGCAGTTAGTTCGGCCCGACGCCGTGCTCGTCTCAGCCTAAGCCTATCAAGCTCCAGCGCAGCAGTTAAGAAGAGGGCACGCGCGTGCTGTTGCTCATCTAACGGCTCGGCGCAGGCTCGCAATTCCTCGTCGAGAGCATGCTCAAGGTCAGGGGGGCGGATACGTGCACCTGTGAAACCCAGTTCCATCAAGAGGCGGCCAGGTTGTGGTATTCCTGCACTCTCCCAACAGCCAACAATAATATTGCTGGGCATGCCAGCTGTGTTTTCATCATCACCAGTTTCATCTATATCGCTTCGGTCCATATCTGCACTCTCATTATGTGACCCTTGTATTGAAGAAGTTAAGGATGCATTGAGTCTGTCAAAAAATTCGCCTACAGTTGTGTCATTACTGTGAGATTCATCAAATATGCGTTCTATAATGCGGTGATCAATACCATCCATTCTTAGCTCATGGCATAAGGACAAAGCCTGCTCATAATTAATGCGACGGTTGTGGTCAAAACCATCTGCAGCGGTGCCATTATCATCTAAGCCCTGTTGATCGCGAGTATCCATGGCAGAAGTGCTACGACGGTATCTCATCCGCTGAGAATTTCGAAGTCGCTTGTCTTCTGTATCAAGACGTGAAACAGATGCGGCACGCGGACTGGGTGATTCGTCTGATGCGGGTGATCGCTGTGGCCGTGAACGTCGCCCGTATTTTTTGGATCCAAAAACAATCCTTGGAGCTACTTCACGTCCAGAAGAATCCTCGTCACTTTGAGAGAGGGCAGCTACAGGTGAACAAGCGGCTGTCGCGGTGACAGCCTGTGATACCGTAGGAGACGTAGGCTGATTGGGGTCCTTAGCGGTCGTGGAGGGGTCTCCACCACCGAGCACGGAGAGCAGCCCGTTGCGGAACTGCGTGAAGGTGACCCGGTCCGCGCGTCGCTCGAACAGTGAGTCCACGAGCGCGGCGCCGCGGTCTTCCAACTGCAAAGCGTCACACAATTCTACTACGGCCGATTTGTTCAGGGCTTCCTCGTTATCTACGTCGAAGGTCTTGAACACTGAATAAAGTTGTTTTTCGTAGGGATTCATAGACACGGTATCCATACTTAGAGATCCCATCCAAAACTTAGGAAACTACTAAAGCATTGCATTAAATTTTACATATTGTGAACTGTTTCCCATGAAAATAGTTTTTAATTAGATTTTGCCAGACTGTCCTTCTATTTGACATATTTTCATATACCTAGATAAGTCATGTCATGCCTATCATGTCAAAGTCAACGTCAATTTGTTGACATGACATTTTGTATGTTTTTCATACAAACTAGAAGGCTAAGGTAAAAAAAAGGACATGCATTGCTTGACTTGACAGCAACGTGAGAGTTCTTTTCGATTTGTAGCGTAGGGCGTAGAATGTAACAAGGAACCCTAAAATGTATTTCGATTAGCCATTTTTCAGCTAAGCTCATTTCTATCATACATTAAAGTTAATGAGCTGTAGCAAAAAAGCAGAATGTAGGCTTCGTAGACTTAGTAAAAAAATAATGTCAGTCAGATAGACATAAACAACACTGTCTTCGTCCTGTCATGTCATGAATAATAATCTGTCATTTTCTTTGTTTGTTTCCCATAATATAATGCGTGTTATTTTTTTTATCCAAGTTCCTACTTCACATGAATACTGCTTTTCCTTCCAATCAAAACAAAAACAAAGATCATGACTGTGTTTATAAAATGTGAAATGAATAAAAATGCCGATGCATTACAGGAAGAAAAGCAAGTTCTCTCAGAAGGTGGTAGTAGCAATAACAAACACAAGTCTTATTTTGTGGGGAAAAAAGACAATTGGATCATTCTAATTGTTACAATTTTGACCTTTTCGTTCGCTACATTATACATCGCTACGGATGCGGGTGTTTTTGGAGACAAGTCTGTTCTTAACTTTGTGCGATCCAAGGTATGGACAGACAACAAATTTTCAAAGGACTCAGATGAAAGAATTGCTCCTAAAGATGCGCCAGTCGAAAAAGTAGTATCGTGTTACTATAATACGCCCTCACCCAACGCGCCGAATGATACCCAACTAATGCCTAACAACATACACCCCCACCTCTGCACACATATCAATGTTGCATTTGCTGCAGTGCGGGAAAAACAGATTTATCTTGACGATTGGCAGTACAAAACTCTACTCCAAATGCAACAGTTAAGAAAGATAAATCCCAAGCTTAAAATATTACTGTCAGTGGGTGGTGCTGGAAATAATAATGGATTCTCTGATATGGTAGTAGACCATGCATCTAGGAAAATATTCATTAAATCCATTAAAAGTATTTTAAGGAATTATACATTAGATGGAATTGATCTGGATTGGGAATTTCCAGCTTTGCATGGCAGAGAGTTGGCTTTAAGAAAAAGAGAGCGACAACATTTTTCTCAGCTCCTCCAGGAGATCAGGAGAGAGTATATTAGGGAGAAGAGAAACTACTTACTGACCGTAGCAGTGGCGGCTCCTCAGACCATAGTGGATGTTGCTTATGACATCGACCAGCTGAATTCATACACCGACTTTGTTAATGTCATGACTTACGATTTTCATTTCTACTCTAAATACACACCATTCACTGGTCTGAACTCACCATTGTTTGCCAGGGCTTCAGAGCAAATGTTTCTGTCATCTCTCAACATTAACTACACCGTTAACATGTATTTAGATAAAGGCCTTGATAGAAACAAGATTGTCGTGGGCATACCTACATACGGACACACATTTCAACTTGTTAACGCAGACAATACTAAGGTAGGGAGTCCAGCTTCTGGCTTTGGTTCTCTTGGCTCACATGGATTTGTCAGCTATCCAGATATTTGCTCTTTTATTAAATCTTTCAAAAGTGCTGTGACAGTGGCGCAAGATAAAGATGCCAAGGTGCCATATTTGTACAAAGATTTAGAGTGGGTGTCATTTGATACTCCAAAAAGTGTTATTGATAAAGCAGTGTTTATTAAGAAATATGGCTTGCGGGGTGCCATGATATATTCCCTGAATGCTGATGATTATAATGGAGTTTGTGAAGGTGAGCGTGGCGGGAGTGTGAAGTTTCCTTTACTGAAGTCTGTTACAAATGTTTTACTGAAAATACCAGACTCAATGAAGAATAGAAAGGTGAATACTAGTATTTAAAAAAAAACCAAAGAGAGAGTGTAATGTATTATTTATTGTTGTGATGCAAGCAAAATTATGTGATTACAATTTTACCTGTTTCTTTCTGGCCACATATGTGATTTTGTACATAGTGCAGGATTTCATTTTTTTGCTCTTATAATAGAGCAATGTTCACCGAGACACTGCCGGCGGCGGCAGGCGCGCGGCCGTGGCGGCGCCCACGCGCACGCGAGCTGGCTGCTCAGCCGCTTAGAACCACACGCGCATTCATTACTATGCTCTTATTAACTTTTACAGTTGGGAAAACATTTATTTACTGTTTGCTTACGAGGGTTTCCACTCCAACGAGTGCGCCTTGCATCGCTAATTTCAACTCGCTTTCGTAATGTTATTCATTCCTGCAAAAATTTACTGGCCCTCAGTAAATACTTAGGGATTGAGAGTTTGAAAATCATCTAGCAGACTTTAGGGCCATAATACAGTGGGCTCTCTGCTAAGGTCATTTTTCATATTTAAAAACTTTTTTGTAAACTTCCGATAACTTTTGTCGGCGTGTTTACTCTTGCATTTTATTTTAACCGCCTTTAAATGCGCCTTTCATTGAATCGTGAATTTGTTTTCATATCTGACTTACCCTTACCTATGGCCTAGGCCACCGAGCAAGGAATCACGAAGGCGCGAGCGACGGCCACATTCCTCGTGTTTTGGCTTGACAAGCGTGTCTTGGCGATGCTGATAAGTGCTTTTGACATCCGCGTCTGGCGATGTACATATAATAGTTCTGAGGGCAATGCTATTACAATATACTAACCTAAATAAAAGAATCATAAAACCAGTGAATACTGCATATATCTACACGTCGTCCAATATGTTTTCTAACACTGTGGCCAATATGATTTATATGAGTGTTGGTGTGGCCGGGCGTTGGACATAGATTGGCACTAAATCCGTCAGGGGTCGGTTTTTTAACGATATCAAATAATCGAAACAGTCTGTATTTAGCACATGTATCGCGCTCGCGTCGACAGTCTTTACTCAATCAATTCATAGCAGTGGAATTAATAACTGGGCCACCGCACGTGTTGTGCGGCCTTTCCGCCCACTAAAACTGCATGGCCATTATGTTTTTAGTGTTTGTATGTCGAATTCATCTCATCGACCTTTTTGGATCATGTAACATCCTTGGCGGTCGTGAATGTCGTGATCGACCATTTTCTACCGATCCTACTGGCCTCCCTCCCTTATGAGGCTTGTGAGGTTTTCTTGGGGTAGTTTTTCGCTTGATCTCTGTTTTATAATCGAATTCAAAAAGGAGGAGGTTCGCAAATCCTTTTTTATAATGTTATTTTTACCGTTCATATAGTCGCGGTTATTATTTATACACACGCATTCGAGGAATTGATTTTATTTATTTTTATGGGTAGGTATAATTTCGATTTGGTCATTTGAATAATCTTTCAAATGTAACCCTTAACGATTTTATAGTTCAGTATTTTTTGTACCTACTCGTTGTCGTTTAACTTGAGTATGAAGTGGACCTATTCCACGAAAACTACGATGCATTTTATTCAGTGGCACTACAATACCAGCCAGGACCTATGGCTAACTAATACAACGGGGCCCGTTGTCAAGAGCTACATTTCTTGCTTGCACCTCCCTCCCTTCAAGGGTTCAAGTTCCTCGGGTCATTGGGTCCCGCCCCTCTGGGCTGGATCCAGGACCTAGGTGGATCAAGTTTATTTAAGTACAGTACAAACAGGTACCAACATTTATTGTAAATTATAACTTCTTGTGACTTGACCACGACTATGTGATCCCCTCCCCCCCAGCGCCAAAGCTGGATCCGCCCTTGCCTTCCTTCAGCTCTCCTGCTACTGCCCCTGGGTTAGGGGCCCGTGGTATTTTGCCAGCTTTAACACCCTGTATTTATGCCACTTATTTTATTTTTAATTCAACGGCCAATTTTGGGGTTTAGGGTATAAGGGCAACCTATTGCCATATTATTTATTTAATAACAAGTAGCCACGTACCAAATTCAAGTAGCAGTACGGAAGAGTCTTTCACGTTTCTCATTCACAAAATCTATTACTTTCTAAACGTGTTTTAAAAAAAAAATTATCTGACTTCAAAAAAGGAGTTCTCAATTCGTCATTTAAGAATGGATTTGGACTAAAAATTCTTTTCATTGGGAATGGTAGTAATAGTAAGTAGGTAGATAGATACAAAAACAATGGTGGTAAAATATATGTATTTTTCTATACGTTAGATATATTAATAATGGCTGTGAGAAGTGTCATTAGATATTATATTATGTAAGTATTATTTTTTTTAAATGTCATGTTAAATACCCTTACTTTAAATTAATTAATGGTATAGAATATTTATATATGTACTTACATGTGTACTTTATTTATTCGTAAATTTAATTTTATGATTATGCATTTTGGTACTTCTGTAGTGAAGAAAACGTCGAATTTGACGTAAACATGTAAAATGGTTATATAAAAATTGCAATAATTTAAGTTTGTTTTTTTTTCTCGCTTCCATTCATAATTTCTCTTGATTTATTGTGGATAGGTCCTTATGCATTTAGTTCTAGTTCTGTGTTATGCATAACTACCGCCGTGTCAATCAAAAACTACAAAGAACAACGATTTACGATAAGGTTTTAAGTTCAGTAGAGTAGAGACCGAAGACAAATATTGAAGTGAGGGCACGGAAGTATTATATTATCTCTGTTTGAATGAACTAAGTTTGAATTTCTTTTTCCTACAAATTCAAAGTCAATTGAGGAGTGTTCTATGTACCTACCTATATCCCTAATTTCGACAGTGCTCCTTCACCGGGAGCATTCACGTGTAATGTAACGTTCGTTACAGATTCGAGCATTACATCAGTGAAGGAGTAGAACCTCGTCAGTCAGGGAGGTAGTATTGTAATGTAATGCTCTCAGTGAGGGTTCTGAAATCTCGTTCATCAGAGACGTATAGAGCACTGAATTTGTATTAATAATCGCCAATACAAATTAAAACTCATTTCTATTAATCATCATCAGGTCTTTTCAGGGTTCCGTACAAAAATTGAAAAACGGAACCCTTAACCCTTATAGGATCACTCGTGCGTCTGTCTGTCCGTCCGTCCGTCTGTCACAGCCGATTTTCTCCGGATCTACTGAACCAAGTTAGATGAAATGTGGTAAGATGGTGTAGTCCTATGACCCAAACACGGATGTGCAAAGTAAATAAAGATTTTTTTGAAATAAGGGTCACTTGCAGGGGCCCAATTACAAAATTTTAAAACAAAGTTTTACAAACCTTACTCTGTTATATATCAAACGAAAGGGCTCATTATGAGGATCTCAAAAATATTTTTTTGTTCGTGTAAAATCAATAGGTACTTTTGATTTTATTCACGAAAGAAGGCAAAAATTTACCATTTCCCCCCCCCCCCCCCCCCTGATCTCCGAAATTACTGGGCCGAGAATTTTGAAAAAATACAAAATGTAGTTCATTCCTTGAAGATTACAGGAAAAATAATAAGAATTCTATCACTTGAAAATAAAGTGGTAAACTCACTATAATAAGTTCATCCAGGGAAATAGTTCACTAAAACACCACTAGATAGCGCTAGTCAATTGAATAAAACATTTTTGCACATTGTGTGTGTGTTCACGAAGCATATTGTACAGAACCCTCATTGCGCGAGTTTGACTCACACTTGGCCGGTTTTTTATTCTCTACTGCAGGAGCATGACTCTCTCTGTACTAATAGAGTATATTACCTAACCAGAGCAGTCAGAGGATTTGGCCTACACTCTCCACGCTGGCCAGAAGTGTTGGAGAGGTATCTTTGATGTTTATAAGCTTTATTTAGCTTGTTTTTTCCAAGTTGTCATCTACGACATCCACGGAAAGACTTGGAGTCTTTGATATTCTAAGGTTGTGAACTTGTGTCATCGGATACTTAGTCAACGGTACTCATGGAGTCATATGTACTTGGTACTATATTATGTTATAATAGATACTTATACATATAGATAAACATCCAAGAACCAAGCCAATCTGGAAAAAGATGTATCCAACATTACCTGGCCGGCGTTCGAACCCGGGCCCTTCGTGTCGCAGGCTGGACCACGGCGCCGGCGTAACCGTGTGCACTATAAATGACATATATATACGAGTATTATAGCTGCTCAGCCTGGGCAATATACAGAGTGAAACATGACCCTCGCTCGACACGCCCTTAAAGTGGTGACTCAGCCCTTCAATATGAACAACTTTTGCTATGGGGTCAATGATGGGATCTCAAAAAATATTTCGACATTTTTATACAAAAGTAAGTAACTAGGTATTCAGCCGCCCGAGCAAAATGTATAGTCGAAAATCTTTTCGAGGTCCCAGCATTGATCCCATAGCTATTGACAGGCTGAGTTACCCCTTCGAGGGTCATGTTGTACTCCGTATAATCCCAATCCCATCCCAACTAATACTTATTATAAATGCGAAAGTGAGTTTGTTTGTTTGTTTATTTGTTTGTTTGTTTGTAACGCTTTCACGCCGTATCTACTGAACCGATTATCATGAAATTTTCCATACACATAGGTTAGGGTACTGAGAAGGACATAGGCTATATATCACGCGGGCGAAGCCGCGGGTAACAGCTAGTATCCATATAAATCAAGCGTAAATATTTTAAGGGCAGGCAATCTAGAAATGCTATGTGGTGTGATAGACATTTATTTTTTATGAAATTTGTACTTTTGTTACACAATCATAGTACAATCATAGATAGTAAAAACCGGCCAAGTGCGTGTCGGGCCACGCGCAGTATAGGGTTCCGTAGTTGCGAATGACAACTTTGAGTACACACTGTTTACACTCGCACCTCACAGTTTAACGACCAAAAACATCTAACAATAAAGATTGTATGAAATTTTACATTTTCCAGTACATTTTATAAGTTGGTTGCCTATAACTTTTTAGTTTGTACTTAGTACTTAGCTCTGATAGTTTTCCTTTCAACTTCAGTATATATACTACTGCTGTAATTTTTTTCACGTATCTATATATAACCGTTTAGGAGATAGAGGGGGGGGGACACGTACCTCTAACAAAAATTTGCACTTTAAAACCAAATATTTCGGAAACGGATCCCTAAATCGAAAAATGGTGTTCTCAACCTCACAATATTTTTCAAAGACCTTTTTAACGATACCCCACAAGATGGGTAAGTAGAGAAAAAAAAAATGACTCCCCCACTTTACTTGTATGGGAGCTACCCAAAAAAAAATTTTTTTTCAAGATTTTTTCTACGACTTTTTTGCCATGATTAATATACATACTCATACCAAATTACAGCTTTCTAGTAGTATGGTCTCTGAGTAAAACCGCGGACGGACAGACAGACAGACAGACAGACAGACAGACAGACAGACAGACAGACAGACATGGCGAAACTATAAGGGTTCCTAGTTTACTACGGAACCCTAAAAATCGGCCAAATTCGAGTCGGACTCGCGCACAAAGGGTTCCGTACCATTATCTATAGAACAGACAGACTATAGAGCAAAAACGGAAAAAATACATGTTTTTTGTATGGCAAAAGCAAAAAAAAAAATATGTAAATATTTATTTTTTTCTATTTTTAGAATAAAATTACAATAACTGAGTCACAAACGGGGTATCTCTAGGAGTTTAAAAAAAATTGGTTTATATAAAAAGTGGAAAAAAACATCTAGTGTGTCAATTTTCTACACTCTAGTGGACTTTATACATGTGAAATCGATACTCAATACTCAATACTTTATTGCTTCCTTAATGTTACATTAGGTGTTTTATTAAATTAGAACCAATTAAGGGCCCTGACGGGCGCTGCAGTAGGAGATTATTATATATTTTTATATTTAAGGTCAAAGTATATTTAAATGTCAAAAGATATATCTAATTAATTTTATTACATATATTAATTTTGTTTTTATTTAATTGTCATATTATAAGTAACACTCTAATATAGTCAAGTTTATATAGTGATATTTTATATTTTTATTACTTATATTATATCTATTTATTTTGTAAAAATTTTATCATCTAAATATTCATTGAGACTGTAATAGCATTTATTAATCAACATTTCCTTAATATGCTGCAGAAATTTTTTGTCACTTTCTATATTTTTAATATCGTCAGGGAGTTTATTGTAGAGTCTACGGACATGGCGTGTGGACTAGATGCGTGGAGTTGGAGACGTGACTAGATGCGTGGAGTTGTAATATCTAATCGAACCAGTGGAATCGTGAATATTTCTCGCCAAGGCGGAATACTCGAAAATACGCGGGAAATTTCGATTCATGATACTGGCAAAAATACGTCACGCGAAAGGCACACAACTGCACACAACAGAAAAAGGCATTCACTGTCTGACTGACGTTTCCGTTTTTTAATCTGTATGTTGGTTGGTTGACGTGACGTCACGTCATCGAGAGTTGGTGTTCCGAATATTTTTATTTGTTTCGCAATTTCTTTATCCAAATCTAATCATATTACAAATATAACACATGTCACAAACAGTCAAAAGTAAACATATCAACGAGATGGATAACCAATATTATTACAAGCTAATGGCCAGCTATTTGTCTAAACGGAACTGTGACGAGTCGTTCATGAGATACTTTTTCGGTAAGAATTCTTTGAAGAAGACGCCTGAGGAACTAGAAAGAGCTGACGAACGGAAGCGGCGGTTACAGCGAGAGCGTTCGCGGCGATATCGCGCGTTGAAGAATGCGCGGCGGCAGCACGAGGGTGGCGGCAGTGGCGGCCGGGACAGCGGGGACAGTGACGGAGCCGCGCTGCGCTCCAAATCGCGCACGCTGATGCTTGAGGAGGAGTTCAGTGACGGAGACGAACCTCCGACGTTGTGCGACCTCAACTTCGAAGATAAGTGGCTAGGATCCGACTGCGCCTCGGATGACAACTCTGCGCACTCCGCCGCTGAACTGAAGGAGGCGACGCTCGCTGCCGACACGCCGCTCAGCCTCAAAGAGTTCCTGAGCTCACCCAATGCGGAGCTGGATTACCCTACAGTGCACAGCCTGATGTTCCACTGGCTGCAGACGTAACAACATGGTCGTTCAATCTACCACATTACAGGTTGTACATTCAATTGGCTATCTTGCTAGATTAATGAAGTTTCCTATATGCTAAGGAGATTGGGTATTCAATGTCAAAAATTATGAGCGACACATGCCACTGTTTGCAATACAAGGAAGTAGGAATGCTGATTTAAATAGGATGATATGTAAATGTGATAGGCTCAATTGAATGATCACATATTATTCAAAGGATTGGATGGGCTTATCCCTGTTCAAATGTAAGGTGTTTCTATGATTTCCACATAATATCTTAATCCAGCTTGGATTTAGAATCGTGAGCCCCAATTTTTTTTTTATGGTCACCCGGAGCAACTGAGCGCAGAAAAGACGTTAGGTTCAGGTTTTTTTTATGACAACCCGGAACAACTTAGGGCAGAAAAGAAGTTAGGTTCAGGTTATTTTTTTTATGACCACCCGGAACGACTGAGGGCAGAAAAGCACACGGGCGCACGATTCTAAATTTCAACCCTTAATCCTGTTTTTGTCAGTGTATATTATGTACCTTGTATTGTAACTAGAAAGCATATTATAAAAGTCTAAATACAGGGAAAATACTAGTTTATGTATAATGCATGGCATAGAAATGAAATAAAGTATAATTGAGTATAATAGGTACTCAAAGTCTTACATCTGTTTTCAATGTTTTAAAAGATATGCAGTGCAATTTAACCTATTTGTCCAAGGTCCAGTTACGTATGGGGATGAACACAAGATTTGTAAAGTCATACTGGACAGCAGCATTGCAAACACCTTCTCATGGCATACATTTTTGCTACAAAATTGGTTAGCCACCATCAGACTTCAAACAAAAATTTGATCATTAGATTTCAAACAAAAAATTGATCATTACATTTTAAACAAAAGTGTAACCATCATTTTCCAAACAAAATTTGAAAAGGCATTCTAGTTTTTCTTTCATTTCATAATTTCAGAAATAAATTTGGACTGTCTGCCTTATTATTAGCATTTTTCCTGTATTGGTATAGTGTCGCCTTACATTGAATTCGGCTTAAAGAAATTAATGTGGTAGCTTTCACATATCAAACAGCTCTCGTACATGTCAATCATGTCACACATCAAGTAATTGAACCGTCCTACTATAATTTTAGAATGTTTGTGTATTTTAATTACGAACCTACGCATAATGGGATCTACACTTCGAAGTCGCCGATCCGACGATGTGTGTTGGTGACTTACGATGTTTAATTACATTTGAACTAACAATAAACACAATAAAGATTCGCATGTTGTGTAGTCGACAAGCTGCACGCGTAAGCGTGGATGTAAGACATAAAACACACATATAAAGCGTACGGCGAAGGAACGGCGCAGATACGTGCAGGCATGGGACACTATGATAGGATTTTAAACCTTATTATCATATTTAAAATGACCAATATCGCAAGAAAAAATTTACGCCTCCCAGTTCGCACGTGGCATGTTGCGGTAAGTTTTTCCTGACTTTGAGTATGACAATAAAGCTTAAAATCCTATCACAATTTTTAATGTCCGCGCCGTATCTGCGCACCTTGCCTTATTAAGTTTTACGCCTAAGTCGCTGGCATCGTCGGCGGCAGTCGCAGACATTGGTGTGTACATCCCTTAACTAGTACAAGTGATGGATGTGAAAAGTCAGTTCAGAACATGTGATGTAAAACTGATAGGTTGTTACAAAAAATGTCATATCATAATCGAGATTTTATGACACTTGTGATTATGTTTTATTCTGCAAGTAGTTTGCTCCAGTCACAACACAAGTGCCATTCTTAGATTCACTGTGCCAGCAATTCTGAATTTACCATGGTAAATGTTAATTCTGTTATATATTTTCGGACTTTAGTTTTTAAGATTATTGATTTCATAAAATGAAAGTCAACATTTTATATTGGTAGCCTATGATGCCACTAGATTTAGAGTATTCCACTAGACAATAAGTTGTTGTTAAGTTGCCATATCTTAATAATTAGATACTCAACTATTATACATATATATGCATATAGAGATGTATAGAGTATATGATTATATACCTATAGTTTGTGATATGGATGAATTTACATTTTGTGTGAAATCTACAATATTAACTGTAGTAAGGAAGCACAAGGATAGAGTAAATTAATGTAGAAGTCTCAAATGGACTTACTGATTCAATAGCATATATGTATGCATAAATGCATGAAGTAGCAATAAGTAAGACTTGCTTCGCTCTTGTAGTCGAAGCCTGCAGATGTCTGAGATCATAAGAATTTGGTTTACATTCCTGCACGAAAATATGTATATGATATGTACAAGTGAAATGTGATGGCAATCAGAAATAATTGATAAATTCCATTTGCATTTAATTATAATACTCTTTGTTATTATTAGCTCTCTGGATCTATGGGGATATGTTAGTGTATTATTGATCATTAATGCCCAATTACATTACCTTTATGCCATACAATAGGGAATTTTTACCTTAGATAACAAATGTGTAAGGACAATGGCCAATTAATAAGTTTTAAAAGTTATTATCAATATATAATTTGAGCTTTGAGAATTTTAATTTGGCTACTATTTTTTAAACATGTCGCAATACCTACTTTGTTAAATATAGTATGTCTAGATTCTAATAAATGGCAAGAAAAATATGAAAAACAAAAAACAGTGGGTCTTCCATATCATCAGCAGATTTGGGAAGCTTCATTTTTTCTTACGTTTAAAATTCTTAAAAAAAAATCCTAAAATGTTTATGTAATGATATCTTTCGCCTCTAGAACAACAAATAATAAAAAAGTTATACATTTAGAAATTATGGAAGATGCTATACATAATTTGCTAACACTGAGGGTTCTGTGCGACCATACAATATACAGAGTACTTGTAAAAAACCAGTAACCTCGCAGGATGAGATGGCTTAAATTTTTGACATAATTCAATACACTAAATAAAAATAATATAAGACTTTACTGTCCTGTCGTGTCGTTTTATGTTTCATAACGAAAGGACAATGCGATACTGGAGCTCAATTTTTAGGGTTCCGTAGTAAACTAGGAACCCTTATAGTTTCGCCATGTCTGTCTGTCTGTCTGTCTGTCTGTCTGTCCGTCCGCGGTTTTACTCAGAGACCATAAGTACTAGAAAGCTGTAATTTGGTATGAGTATGTATATTAATCATAGCAAAAAAGTCTTAGAAAAAAATCTTGAAAAAAAATTTTTTTTTGGGTAGCTCCCATACAAGTAAAGTGGGGGAGTCATTTTTTTTTCTGTACTTACCCATCTTGTGGGGTATCGTTAAAAAGGTCTTTGAAAAATATTGTGAGGTTGAGAACACCATTTTTCGATTTAGGGATCCGTTTCCGAAATATTTGGTTTTAAAGTGCAAATTTTTGTTAGAGGTACGTGTCCCCCCCCTCTATCTCGTAAACGGTTATATATAGATACGTGAAAAAAATTACAGCAGTAGTATATATACCGAAGTTGAAAGGAAAACTATCAGAGCTAAGTACTAAGTACAAACTAAAAAGTTATAGGCAACCAACTTATAAAATGTACTGGAAAATGTAAAATTTCATACAATCTTTATTGTTAGATGTTTTTGGTCGTTAAACTGTGAGGTGCGAGTGTAAACAGTGTGTACTCAAAGTTGTCATTCGCAACTACGGAACCCTATACTGCGCGTGGCCCGACACGCACTTGGCCGGTTTTTGAACTAGTAGAATCGATCCGCCACTCGTTGTGACGTCAGCACTCGGTTCGTATTCACATATGAATAAAATCAACGAGTGGTCCTGTTTTTACGTATTTTTGAACCGTGCGAATATATTTTTTTTTTGTTTTTTCTTACATTAGTACCTTTGGTAGTTCTTGGTGTTCTTGGCTTGGTGGATGGTACTACCAATGGTACCTAATGTGGCCCAATGGTACCTGTGGGACCCATTGGATGCATGGGACCCTTGGTACCCATGGGACCCTTGGTACCCATGGAACCCTTGGGACCTAATGGAACCCATGGATCCTTGGGACCCATGGACCCCTTGGGACCCAATGAAACCCATGGAATCCTTGGGACCCAATGGGACCCATTGAATCCGTGGGACCCAATGGGACCCATCGGACCAATGGAACCCTTGGGACCCATGGGACCCTCGGTACCCTTGGGACCCATGGAACCCTTGGGACCCAATGGGACCCTTGGGATCCAATGGGGCCCTTGGGATCCAATGGGACCCTTGGGATCTAATGGGACCCTTTGGGTACCCTTGGGACCCTTTGGGACCTAATTGGACCCATTGGGACCTTATGATACTTATAGAACCCATTGGGATCATAAGTAGTCAAGTCAAATTTCATATTTTATTGTATACGTCTTTGAATCCGAGTGCTCTCGTGTGACCATTCGGAAAAACCATTCGAATAAGTTTTAAAAATAGAGCCAAAAAAGATTCACCATGCGAAAGCTTAACAACGAGTGGTGGATCGATTCTACTGGTTCAAAAATTGAGCCCCTGGCGCGCGCGTATGCGCCGCCCTTAGAGTTGTAAAAATTTAAGCAGAAAATTAAATTATTATTTTTAGCTATCTACTCCTACAAATACACTGGTGTTCCCTACATATTGTATGGTGGCACAGAACCCTTAGTGTTTGTGTTTTGTTGTTTTATTTATTTTCTTGCAATTTCGTGTTCATTAAGTGATTCTTGTGTTCGAGGTTTATATATTGTAGGGATTCAATATCAATTAAAATTGCTGATATTGAAACAGGCCGTTGCCTTACATTCGCCGATCGATAATATCTTGTTCAAAAATCTAAATAACTGATTATTTTCTATATCTAGCCATAGTTTTGTATAGACTGTTGAGGATTAAAAAAAGATATTTCAGCCAAGGCCCAATCATTTTTGTTCAGCTAAGTTTTTAGTTAAGATATTTCAATGTAGTATTTTTGCATAGGTTTATTTAAGTTAAAGAATTCAATTTTTAAGCTGTTGACAAACACTGTGCTATGATCTGATAAATATTGACATGAAAAGTGATAATATTTCAGTGAGTCTCAAAATCAGAGAACGAAAAAACATAGAAGTCGCCTTCCATACTTACTACCATAAATCTCATATTTGGCGCCACGCAAAATGAAAGCTTGTGGTGAAGCAAACAACTAAAGAAAGAGAGACTTCAATAACTATCTGCACTGCATATATGCAGGCATATAAACCAAGGCTCCTGAACATAAAGCTGTAAAGGCTGGTTTCAGAGCAAGGCAGCTGGTCGCACCGTTGAACAGTAAGCGTTTAAGAGGGTATACTAGCAGTGCGTTTTCCATACAAATGTATTTCTCTATTTACTCGCTGAAAACTGCTTCTAGAGGCACAATTCTTTTTACATACAATCTATTACTAAAATAGGTATGTCCCTATGTTTTATTTTTTTCTAAAAACCTGTTTAAAAGAAAAAAAAATTGTACAAAAACAGTTTTTTGGAAAAAAATAAAAAATAGGGGCATTCCTATTTTAGTACTGGATTTTATGAAAAAAGAATTGTGGTTCTAGAATTAGTTTTCAGCGAGAAAATAGAGAAATACATTTGTATGGAAACCATATTGAAAAAATACTGCTAGTATACGCTCTTAACTCTTAGTATCGCACGTATGCATTGAATTGGTAGCGCTGGCCGGCGGCGCGCATTCAACAGGGGTGGCAGTGCAAAGCTTCTTCTAGATGTCGCTGCGTACGATCATTCCTAACTAAAATATGAATAATTTTAGACTTATAAGCAAGTAATAAGTGCGTAATAATAGTGATAAATCATCAATCATCACATAACGCATTACAGGATACTAAACGAGACACAACTAGAAGTTTTATTGTTATAGCCGTTTACTGTCCTCTAATGTGTTAGCAAAAGATTGTATGTATTTTGCTCATTGCAAAATACATACAATCTTTTGCTTTACAAATACTTTCTTTATACAATAAATATGTCAATTTGTCGGAAACTAATATAAATATTACAATAGTTTAATTCACTAGATCAGTCAGATTATGTAGCAAAATAATTTTGTGTCAAAAGTCGATCCAATGGACAGTTTGTTTTTGCGATAAACCGTAAACATCACCACTATTAACAGTTACCATCTCTACTGCGTGATTATGAAACGTGACAACCATTTAGTGTAGTTACAAACGAGCGCGTCCGGACGCTCTGTTCAAACGCGTGACACTAAAATCATCCTTACTGTTCGTGCCATACAGCCTTAAAAAAATCTGCCGCGGCCCACCATTTGTGTTGCTAAATGGGTAGATCGACGCGGCTTCTATGCTTTTTTAATTAACTGCTCAAAATTAATTTTATAAGTCAAATTGGTTCAGTATTTGCTACGATTTTCATGTATACTTTTAAACATTTGATAAAGTATACGTGCTTTCAAATTGTGTTCGGCTTGCTGCCACTAATGTCACCACTGGGTGCCATGTTATATATGTTATGTTATGCAGAGATATATATCACACACATACACATATATAGTTATAAATAGCTTATTTAAATTAGTCTACTCAAATGAAATCAAATCTCACGCATAATACTTAGTGCTATGCCATTCTCAAATTTTCCGAGTACGGAGAGAAGGGGTCGATTTTTTGGTCTTTATTCCAAGTGGAATATTTTTATTGTCGTCAGAGAAATTGTCGTGAATTTTTGGAAATAAAAGATAAGGAATTTTTGAAAGCTAGGGTGTTTTCTCGGCACACCACTACACAAATACGCGTAACTATATCACTGATTGAACATATCATCTTGATTACGTTTTAATGTTCTCTCTATTGTTTCTAGTTGAATGTTTACAAAAGTGTTATACCGTCGGAAACACTTAACGGCAATGACTAGACCCCCTCCAACCGAACTTACTATATTTTGTCCCAACCAAAAAACTGTCCACACTCTTTTCATAAGAGTTAATGGGTAAAACCCAGTAAAATCAATAGGGGCATGGCAGCGCAAAACTAATTGTAGACGTCGCTACATACGATCTTTCCTAAGCAAAATATGAATATATTTATTTTTAGCCTTTTATGCAAGTAATTAGTGCATAAAAATAGTGATACTACATTTGACCATTTGTAAAAAAAAACTATAAAACTCATTTGTTCCCTTAAAAGATTATAGTATGTATTATGCAAACATAATCTAGAAAATTACAGTATAGTTTGTTTCGGAACAACTGTAAACAACGCCGCCACTCTTGCTTGACAGTTGCCATCCCTATTAAAAAATAGATACATATAAATGCGTCGTATTTAAGAAAGAACATGATTATGGAGTTACGAGTATTTACTAAAAACAGGGTCAATAATGATTTTGATTTATTTTTTGGTTGGAACAATAAGAAATGCTGTATTACGAGTATAACTTATACGCTGTGCTAGCTAGTAAAAGTGTAGAGTGCCACATACTGGGTGTTAGGATCCCATAAGTGCCCTCAACCATCAAATCAGCCCGTCAAAATGAACAACTTTTGCTATGGGACCAATGATATAAACTAAAAAAAAAACCGGCCAAGTGCGTGTCGGGCCACGCGCAGTATAGGGTTCCGTAGTTGCGAATGACAACTTTGAGTTACACTCGCACTTCACAGTTTAACGACCAAAAACATCTAACAATAAAGATTGTATAAAATTTTACATTTTCCAGTACATTTTATAAGTTGGTTGCCTATAACTTTTTAGTTTGCACTTAGAACCCAGCTCTGATAGTTTTCCTTTCAACTTCAGTATATATACTACTGCTGTAATTTTTTTCACGTATCCATATATAACCGTTTAGCAGATAGAGGGGGGGGACACGTACCTCTAACAAAAATTTTCACTTTAAAACCAAATATTTCGGAAACGGATCCCTAAATCAAAAAATGGTGTTCTCAACCTCACAATATTTTTCAAAAACCTTTTTAACGATACCCCACACGATGGGTAAGTAGAGAAAAAAAAAATACTCCCCCAATTTACTTGTATGGGAGCTACCCAAAAAAAATTTTTTTTTCAAGATTTTTTTCTACGACTTTTTTGCCATGATTAATATACATACTCATACAAAATTACAGCTTTCTAGTACTTATAGTCTCTGAGTAAAACTGCGGACGGACAGACAGACAGACAGACAGACAGACAGACAGACAGACAGACATGGCGAAACTATAAGGGTTCCTAGTTTACTACGGAACCCTAAAAAACGACATTATCGGGTGTATCCCATATGTCAGCATTTCAGCACCAGCTTTGTCCCCACTGGGGACGAATGGGATGCCATTTAGTAAACATTTCGTATGTCCCCCCACTGGTGACAAATGGGATTTTACTTAGAAGACATCCCAGTCGCGTCACCCCTAATAAAAATAAAATTTAAAACTGTATTATTATTTGAAGTATATATTAGGTATGTAAGATACAGTATTTTTTTTTTATTAGGGGTGACGACTGGGATGTCTCCTAAGTAAAACCCCATTTGTCACCAGTGGGGACATACGGGATGTTAACTAAGTGGCATCCCATTCGTCCCCAATGGGGACATATGAGAGTTTTTTAAAGAAAAAGTCCCATACGTCCCCAGTGGGGACAAAGCTGGTGGTGACGAATGGGATACACCCACATTATCTTATAAAAAGTATTGAAATTTTTTCGAGTTCCCAGCATAGGTCCCGTAGGAAAAGTTGTTCATTTTGACGGGCTGATTTGATAGTTTGAGGAACAACGGTGTTTACACTTACACCTTGTATTTCCTTAATGATAATATTGCCAGGTGCTTTTTGTAGATAATAAACGTGTCAAGTAAAATCTGGAACAATAGATAACTTTCCCCAATAAATGTTAAGAGAAATAAAGAAAATGACAGCTCATACATATTTGTAAGTAAATATTTTTTTTAAGAAGAGGTAATACAAATTTAAGTATGTTCTCTATGATTTCTTGAGGAAAGTTGTCTAGTTTTATATTTGCTGAAATTTAATTTTACTAGTTATGAACATACATACGTTTTATAATTAAATCAGTTCTGAACTTCTGCTGAATAAGCAAATATGTGGACATCAAGCATTGGTACAGATTATTTTAATATTTTCGTGATTTGTTTATTTGTTTTATGTGTGTATAAGTGGCCAACACGTGTCAGATTATGAAGTTGCCAAAAGGCATCTGCCATGTTAAGCTATGACGATGACAGCCGAGAACCACGTGCCTTCAGGAGCACGGATTTTCTTGAACGATTCCACAATCATGATAGCAAAACGCACAGTTATAATAAAATACCCAACGATAAAAAAAATATAAATGTCAACAATTATTTGGTATTGGAAAAATGTGATAAAGCTATATTATTCCGATAATATCAACAACAATTAACGCCATTTATTTTTTGTTATTAAGTAATTAATAATTTGTTAGTACGTATTTTACCTAACTCAGTGTAAAATTGACAATAACTTGTCATTAGTATTTGTGACGCAGATTTCTTTTACTGCCATATTCTTATTAATTTTAAAATATTTCAATGTTATTGTAAGCTAGTGGGGGAGTATTCTGAAATCCATTTTAGAAACAAATCCGCACAGAAATTTAAATTAAAATCCTTTAAAGTGAATTTAGACCGCATAAGCAAGCCTTAAAAGGGTCGTACTCACAGATCCAAGTCGTACTCCTGCAGTGGGAACTAAAAAAGACCTGATGATGATGAAGCAAGCCTTAAAGATTTAAAAGATCGGCGGAGTCTCTGCAATTAAGGTTTTATGGAGCTAAAGACGCGGATTTTCCACCGTAACGGGCCCTTTATGCACAAGACCAGTAGCCGAGCCAAGCCAGTAAGCCCATACCTAACACTTAGCTGATTGGCTTCGTGTTAATGGCGATATTTGAGTCGGGCCAGTAAGTTCCAACCAAAAAAAATTACTGGCCTTGTGTAAAATGCTAAGAACGCTTATCTGCGACTCAGATTTTAGGTACCTTTGCTTAAGGTTTAAAGTTCTCTAAAGTGTTACTTAGAATGCTCTCCTACTTGTTCCGCGATGCCTTCAAATGTAGTGTTGTATGTAATGTAACTAACGCTTAGGTACTGTAAGGTAGTGCCATATTAAAGAGCTTCCTGACTATTTTTCAATAGATATTTTATTTCATTAAAACATATTCGTTTTGCAAAATATAAATAATGCTGGGCAATATGTCTTCAATATTTTTCTAGTTATCTTGATCTAAAACCATTTCCAACCAATTGTGCTGAAGAGATTAATTTCCCTCATGTCTTGAAGCCAACTTAGTACTAAATAGGTATATAAATGAATAGGGGTAATATCTATCCCTCGGTAGTCGAGGGATAGATATTACCGTAAGTGGAACCGCGGGAGAATTGAGCACGTTTGCACACATGGAGATAGGTTTATAAGATGCACATTACTGCAATAGCCGCGGGAAAAAGCTAGTATATCAATAAAAAATATCATATCTTACCAACTTACAAATATTTATTATTAAAAAAAAATAGGGACATATCACACAAATTGAGCTAGCCCCACAGTAAGTTGTGAACTTGTGTCGTGGGATACTAACTCAACGATACTATATTTTATAACATATACTTATATACCCAAGACCCAGGCCAATCTGACAAAGATCGTTTTCCATCTTGACCTGGCCGGGGATCGAACCCGGGACCTCCGTGTCGCAGGCTGGCGTGTTGACCACTGCGCCACGGAGCTCGACATAAAAAAAAGTAACCTAAAAAATCGCCCACGTGAGGAACACGTTAATCTTGCCATTAATTGACTAGGAATGCACATAGCCGCAAGTGGAACTGCGAGATAAAGGTAGTAACTTTTAAAAAAATATCATTGCCTACCAACTTACAAATATTTATTAATTAAAAAAGTAACCTAAAAAATCAGAAGACAGCTACCTATGTCAGTTTTCTTGACGACAGCAAGCCCTTCGCCCCACGTGAGAAACACGTTGAACTTGCCACTAATTGACTAGCAAACATTTTTTTTTCATATCTGTGCTGCGAATGCACATAACTGCAAGTGGAACCGCAGGATAAAGCTTCAATAAAAGTAATCATCTCCTAACAAATATTTATTAATAAAAAATAGTAATCTAATAATCAGAAGACTGCTGTGTCGGTTTTCTTGATGGCTGAGGAACACGTTGAAGGTGAGGTAGAGCGCCACGGCCGACAAGAAGTGCCACAGGTCGTGCGAGTTGTAGAAGTGGAGAATACGGCACTCGGTTGTGATTTTTTAATGTCATTTAAAACCGATTTAAATAATTTTTTTGATTAAAACTAATAAATATTAATATGTAAAATAGGTACACACATTCGCCCTGAGGAAGAACTCCGAATGAGGTTGAAATATGTCGGCCTGAAGCGGACTTCATGCGATTTGAATAAAGCCGTTTTTTAATGGTCCTGCTTCTGGGCAAATTGTCTTTATTTTCTTGTAGTTATCTTGATCTAGAGTCATTTCGGACCATTCGCGCTGAATATTGATTCCCTCATTTCATACAATTAATTTGCTATATAATTCACTACCGAGGTAAGACATTACCATTACCGCAAGTGGAACCGCGTGATAAAGCTAGTAAATAAAAATGATCATTTCCTACCAACTTACAAATATTTATTAATAAAAAAGTAACCTAATAAATTAGAAGACAGCTATGTCGGTTTTCTTCACAGCTGCAAGCCCGTCGTCCCACGTGAGGAACACGTTGAAGGTGAGATAAAGCGCCACGGCTGACAGGAAGTGCCACAGGTCGTGCGAGTCGTAGAAGTGGAGAATACGGCACTCGTGGTTGAGGTGGCGGCTCTGGGCCGGCGTGGACGACCAGTCTGTGCTGCCTGAGAGGAAGAAGTACAGCGCGGGGCCCCACGTGATCATCGCGCCCGCTAGGTAGCACCAGGCGTACCTGTATAAAAACATCACGGCTTTATGAGTAAGTACATTTTTTTTAGCTTTTTAATAAGCACGCACATCTAAGTGGCGACAGCCAGTCAGAATGGTCAACTTTTCCTATGGGGCCGCTGGTAGGAACTCTAAAAGTTAAGGCATTTTATTTATTTATTCATGTACACATTAAACAGTAAAAGAAACAAAGTTACAAAAGAAGACTTCAGTACATAGGTACTACTTATTTCAAAAGAAATCATCATCTTCATTATTGCCTCGGGTTCGCCTGAAAAAGTTTGTATGGAAATGCATCCCGAGTTGTTAGTTATTCTTCTAATCCATCCCAAGCAAGTGGCAACTCAAATATGTACTTGTATCTCCTGACAAACGAAACGCCTAAGTACCCTTTCTTTGCTTAAAAAACTTTCTATGGGCAGCAACGTCATGATATAAGTAAGCCGAACGAACTGCGCTCACCAACCTAATACAGGCCTCCCCTAATATGGGCAAAACTTGCCCATATTGGGGGAGGCCTGTCATGACCAGCAGTGTGCTTCTTGTGGCTAAGATGATGACGATGATTTGTAGTGAGAGCGGCAATAGATTTTAACATTGTGCGAAAATTTCTAGTATTATTTAAGAATGTATGAAGAATGTATGTATCTTGTCTGTGTTCTAACGCAGCTTTCAAGATTTGACCCACACAGACAGACAGTAAGTATAATAGAAAAGTTATGAATAAAATAACATACTCTAAACTAAAAATCCCGAACCTCTAGCCGGCTCAGCTCTCTTTGTCTCCCCATTATCGACGCCCTTGAGTGGAAGCCGTTATTCATAGAATTCATAACATATCGACATCATGTGTGCTCACCAGCGCGGGCGCTCCCCGTTGAGCAGCTTCATGGTGAGGTAGTAGATGAGGTGCAACAGCGTGTTGCACAGCAGCAGCGTCAACAGGTGGCTCGCGAAGTCCGCGCCCTCCGTGAACAGCCTGCCGGGCAAGAGTGAACAACATTGTAATCGTATGCTTTTAACCGCAGTTGATTATTTATTTATTTATTCATTTATGTACACAGAGAAACATGTTAAGACAATATATATACAGAAAATGAGTACAAGGGAACTACTTATTCCTAAAGAAATTTCTTCCAGTAGCCCCGAGAGAGGATAACTTAATACCTAATAAAGGCAGACTGGCGTGTGCATAAATAATAATTTAATAACTATAAACTTAAACACAATTATAGACAAATAATAATACACATATAAAGATATATATAATGAGAAGATATATATAAATAAACTACGTACATACATATAAATACATACATATATTACGAAGATTTAGAGAGAAAGTGATCTTTTACTCGTCTTTTAAAGATAGAAATAGATTGAGATTCACGAATAATAGGCGGTAGAGAATTCCATAGCCGGACCGCATGTACAGAGAAGGAGTAGGAGAAGAAAGAAGTTCTATGAGTAGGATCTGCAGCAGCGCAGTTGATCTTGTGTTGATGTAAATTCCTCGGGAAATGTAACCATTATTTTCTGGATAAAAGTAACCCATATCATTATCATCATCATTTGGTCGCTTTAGTCTCTACTGCAGGAGCACAACCCTCTTTGTACTATCAGAGTCATATATTAGCCAGAGCAGTCAGAGGATTTGGCTTACACTCTCCGAGCTGGCCAGACGGGTAAGAGAGGTATCTTTGATGTTTATAAGCGTTGTTTAGCTTGTGTTTTCTAAGTCGCCTTCTACGACTACCACGGGAGTGGTCTTATTCTACTCTGCCGGGAACCACACGGCCCGGTTGAATATCTGTCTACCCCTTTTGTAAGTACGCGGCCGTTATCGTTGTCGTCTCGTTACTTTACATACAACAGCAGCAAAAATGTAAAAGCCACAAAGTGGATACTATGCATATCCGCCATTGAGCTTCATACTTACCAATACAGAGCAAAGGCCCAGTTGACTGCGTTAGCCATGAGCAGGGCCACGAGCCGCGGCATGTACAGAGGCTTACGCGACAGCTGCAGCGCGGCCGTTTGTAGGCTCTCCTTCTCTGGAAAGGTACAACTTAAACATGCTGAAACACTTTTCATCCGACTATGTAGGTCAAGTTCGGCCAAGGAAAGAAAGAAAAACGCAACAATCCGGAAGTTGATCACCTTACAATTATGAATCACGACCCCAGGAATGAGGGTAACAACGCGAGGAGGATGTATGTAGGTCGGAGTCAACCAGCGGTGTCACCCTTAATTGACTGTCCAGTGGGGGCGGGATGGATGGACTGCTGAAGCTTAGATTAGTTGGTACCCTTGGGTATGGAACGCTAAAAAGATTACCTATTGGAGTCTTTCTCCGCAGAACAAAAGTTACGCATTACTTATTTACTTTTTACTTATTATTTTCTTTTTAAATTAATTTAAAACTTTAGGAAAAATAAATTTAGGGAAACTCAGCGTTGGACACCTATTTACCATATCAGACGACCTGACTAAGGTCCCAAGAAGGCGCTGGATGCAAGCCGCTTCCAATCGGTTGTATTGGACAAGCTTGGGGGGGAGGCCTATGACCAGAAGTGGACTTCTTGCAGCTGAGATGATAAAAAGGGTTACCAAAGCGAAACTGTCCAAGGTAGTAGATTCGCAGCGACAGTAGCAGGAAGCCGAATATGTGCACCACTGTGAACGCGGCCCAGAACAGCGAGCCGCCGCCCAGCACGCCCCACACCACTGAAACATATCAGAAATGCGCAGATATAACGTAAGCCTGTTGCCAAGCCAGACCGAAAGCAAATCTATCCTTTTTATAATTTAAGCATGATTAAAAGTGTTCCAATCTTTTCCCTACAGACTAGTGGCCTCACAGCTCATCCAGCATGATGAAGAGCATGCTGGATGAGCAGTTCCTTGTGAAGAAAAACATACGATGGCGATGAGAACGGCCAGCAGGCCGATTTGTTAACTCGGTGTACAACGATTTGATTGTCACTTTAACATCCATTACGGTTTTCATATCTTAAATAAAAATAGCCATTCATACCGAAGCCGTAATGAATATTGAAGTTACCATCAAAATGATGTACACCGTAGCTGTCAAAAGTTAGCAAATAGGCCTGCAGTACACCCAAGGAGGCGTACGCGCACGCGTCGACGTCGGGATGCCGTGACTGGTCGATCTTCAACATACTTACTCAAGAGGCCAGCATGCTTTTCATGAAAGTTCCTTATGAAGAAAATTATATCGATGGCAATGAGCACGGCCAGTACACCGAAGGTGGTTACCATGCTCAGGACGGCTAGCATGCTCTTCATGAAAGTTCCTTGTGTTGTTCACCATGCTCAGCACGGCAAGCATGCTCTTCATGCAAGTTCCTCGTGAAGAAAAACATACCAATGGCAATTAGGACGGCCAGTACACCGAAGGTGGCGTGCCCGCGCGCGTTGACGTCGGGTTGCCGCGGCTGGTACATATCAATTACTTAGTTACCATGCTCAGGACGGCTAGCATGCTCTTCATTCAAGTTCCTCGTGTTGTTCGCCATGCTCAACACGGCAAGCATGCTCTCCATGCAACTTTCTTGTGTTGTCATGATAAACATACCGATGGCGATGAGGACGGCCAGAACCCCGAAGGTGGCGTGCGCGCGCGCGTTGACGTCCGGATGCCGCGACTGGTAGATCTTTACCATGCTCAGCACGGCCAGCACGTACATGAACGCCGTGTCTGGAACCGATAAAGTCTTCGTCTTATTGCCAACTCATGGTTTGAGACTTAAAAAAGGAATCCTTAAGTTATGTATTTTGTTAGAATTGCACAATTATTGTACTTGTTTATTGTACGTGTAACAACTGACCGAACTGGAAGTTGAGTCCGTTGGGGCAGACGTGGTAGCTCGCCGATAGCACCGCCACCACCATCATACCAGCGCCCAGTGCCTCCAGCAAGCCGTAGTGCGCTGGGATGCCGTAATCCTGCAATAACCAGAAGAAATTTATAAAAATTATACCGGCTACAAGTTGTATAGTGACTGATACATTATATATTCTCTTTCTCCAAAAAGTACTGAACCGATTTTTATAAAACTTGCACGGTTCTCTAGGTTGAGCTATACTTGTTTTTAAAAAAAAAACAGAATAATTTGCAATCCGACTTAAAGTTTCAGAGATGTGCACGGACGATCTGCTGGCCTGAGGGGCAGCGTGTTCCGCAGGTAGCCGGCTAAACACGTGGCTAGGGTAGCATGAGAGACAGATCTCACCTATTGCCATATGGCTGGGCGCGACACCGGCGTTGCATGTACAGCAAAAACTGCGTGCTCAGCCGCAGGTGGCCACTGGACAGGACATGTGGTTGAAGTGGCTGAAAGACAGTTCTCACCTGTTATCGTGGCTGGGCGGGGAGTGCGCGGCGTCGACGTCGTACTTGCAGTAGTACAACAGCGCACCCAGCAGCAGGTAGCCGGATGAACACGAGGCTAAAGCGGCCTGAGAGACTGTTCTTAACTCATAACAAGGCTGGGCATGATACCGGCGACGCAAATGCAGTAGCAAGAACATTAGGTACCCGGCTAAACACATTGGGAAAGTGGCCAGAGAGACTGATCACACCTCGTGTCGGGGCTGCGCACGGCGCGCGCTGTGCCGTCGTCGCACTTGCAGCAGGAATAGCGCGCCCAGTAGTAGGTAGTCAGCTCAACGTGTGGGTGAAATGGCCTGGGAGACAGTTCTTACCTCGTGTTGGGGCTGCGCTCGACGCGTGCGGCGCCGGCGTCGCACTTGCAGTAGGAACAACGCGCCCATCGGCAGGTAGCCAGCTGAACCGTGAACAGTCCTGAGATACTTTTTTTACCTCATAACGGGTCTGGGTGCGATTCCGATGCGTCGTATGTGCAGCAAGAACTGCGCGCCCATCATAAGGTAACCGGCATTAGGTACACATTGCCAAAATGGCCTGAAAAGACAGTTTTCTTCACGGAATTTTAAACACAAGCTGTGTTTTGTGGTTCTTACCTCGTTACGAGGCTGGGCTCGACGCGTCCGCCGCCGGCGTCGCACTTGCAGTAGGAAGAGCGCACCCAGCAGAAGGTAGCCCGCGTTGCTGAACACATGGTTGAAGTCGCTGAGCTCGCCCGCCGGGTGCGCGCACAGGAAGTTGTAGTAGCATGTATCCAACGTGCCTGACACGTTCAGTAACTGTCAATGTGAGACAAAACGAAAAACTTGATTTGGGTATAAGAGATTTAAAAATCTTGACTGCGACCTGACTTCATCTGACCCGAATCATATGCCAACTGAATAAAAATACACCAGTATGAAATTGTCTCAAGCACATCTAGCACCAATCATTAAGCAGATGCCTTCAATCTTGGCTGCTATCTGTCTCTATCGGGCTGATATGCCCATCAGCTGAGAATGCAATTGGTAACACAGTCGAATGAATGAAGGAAAGCTGCTAGACTCACGAGCTGGAAGGCCGCCACGAACTGCACGACGGGCAGCGCGTAGAACACGGCGACGGTGTACAGCGTGTGCAGATAGCGGTCCGAACGCGCGCTGAGGACGCGGTCGCGCCGCCGCGACAGTGCCGCGAGCCGCAGCTGCGGCGGCAACCCGAACGGCCGCACGCCGTCCGCGCTTACCTGCTGGAAAGGTAAGGAATATTTAACCAATTATGTGTTTTTTTTTTCTTTACGGACTAATCACACAGATTGAGCTAGGCCCAAAGTAAGTTCTTAAGTAAGACTTGTGTTATGGGATACTAACTCAACGATAGGTACTAAACTGAACCCGTTTCGCCAGCGTGGAGTGTAGGCCGAATCCTGCAGGGAATAAAGAGTAGCTGTCAGTAGCTGTACCTGTGTTTGAGTTTCTCCCGTGGCCACACGATCTTGCGTGCCATTAATAGCAGGGCCGTCTACTGTGTCTCCAGAAGGTGTCGCGGGGCTAGCGGGTGAAGCGGGAGACGCGGGGGAGGTGGAAGGGCTGGCAAGAGACGCCGCCGTGGTGCGTGTTGTAGGTGTCGGCTCTTCGTCGGAATCGCTCATGTCACTGCTGTCGAACGTAGCGTCTGTACGAGTAACGACAATCCAGGGATTATTATTTATTATGGTCAGAGAAAAAAATCCGGAGTTATTGCAAGGTATTTGTTGATGATGGGGAAGAGAGCTGTTAGACTCACGAGCTGGAATGCCTTCACAGACTGCGTGACAGGCAGTGCGTAGAACATGGAAGAATATAAAATTTTAAAAAATACCCTAAATCAATAAAATAAAAAAAAATTAAGCAACTCTTGATAAAATCCATCCATCCTATTTTGACAAAATATGTCTAAGAACCATCGCTGAGAAACCTACTTGCAAATAAAAATACGCATTCAAATCGGTTCACTAGCTTTATCGCAACGGTGCCACAGACAGACATACACACAGAGCTTTTCAACTTATGACACCTCTCTTTTTGCGTCGGGGGTTAAATAACAGATTTTAGGTAAATCATGCCGATTGGCTTGACCTATGATAATATCACTAAGCAAAGCATCCCTGATCCTCTGAGTGACGGATACTTTTTAAGCGACTTCAAAAAAGGAGGAGGTTCTCAATTCGTCTGTATGTTTGTTACGCAATTAGTTAGTTATGGATCGATTTTAGTGATTCTCTTTTTGTTCCATAGGTAATGCTCCAGAATTGGTCCAATAAAATTAAAAAAAAAATAAACAAAACCCAAAAAAAAAATTTAAAGAATTCCGTTCGGTTAAACTTCTTTGTATATTATTCTTACGCTAATCAAGACAAATTCATGAGAACGTCTGATCCCCATCTGTTTTAATTATAAATATAATTTACGCGGATTTCATTTTTGTCTGGAGTTTGAGTTTTTCATTGACACGTTGTATATTTATTATAATACTCTTGTTGGTATACTGACCGGAGTCTCGCCGTCGTCGTTGCGGACCATCCACTTCACTCTGACCACCAGCCCGAGTATCTATAGACAAAATACATATTTTCAAAATGACAGTTTTGTAAATTGATACCATGGAGATATATGTAATACGTTTGATTATACTTCCGTGATTGAAACCAAAACTTTAAGCCAAAAGTCGACAAAGACCTAACTAAGTATATAGAGCTGCCATCTCATGTGACATCAAAAAGGCTCCAATGCATTGTAGCTGTAGCACCCAAAGAGACATAAATTGACTGGCTGCCTCCGTGGTCCAGTGGTTAAGGCGCTTGCTTTGTTGACCCGGGGGTCGTGGGTTCGATTCCCACGGGAAGCATACTTTGTTAAGATGTTTTCAGTTTGGTTAGGACATTGCAGGCATGAATCACCTGATTGTCTGATATGATTCCGTGCTTCGGAAGGCACGTTAAGCCGGTGGTCCCGGCTGCCATCTGGTAGTCGTTAAAGGAACCACGTCAAAGGCCGAGAGGCGGTTCCGAAGAACTCTGACTCCAGGGTGTGCATGGTCGGCTGACCGTGTCACATGAAATGATGATGATGACCCAAAGACTTCGACATAAATTGACTGGCTGACGTCACCGGACGTGGACGGCATCTTCACGATACCAAAGAATATATACACTACGACGATACCGAGTTTAGGTGTGAGCTTAGCTCCCTCTGGACGCTTCAGAATTCGAACCTTAGTTTATACCTAGAGAAGTCTTTGGCAGCACCTAAGTGTTACCTATGGGCGTAGCCAGGGGGAGGGTTCTGAGGGTTCATACCCTCCCCGAAATGTTAGGATAGAGAGCGCAATAACTTATTACGAATTATCACACTAATCTTTGACTATATACTCTCTAGGCTCCGTCATGCCTTTATTGCAATTATTAAAAAACCAGCCAAGTGCGTGTCGGACCACGCGCAGCGTAGGGTTCCGTAGTGGCGAATGACAACTTTGAGTTCACACTGTTCACACTAGCACCTCACAGTTTAACGACCAAAACAGCTAATCTAACAATGAAAATCTTATGAAATTTTAAATTTTCCAGTACATTTTATAAGTTGGTTGCCTATAACTTTTTAGTTTGCACTTAGTACTCAGCTCTGATAGTTTTCCTTTCAACTTCAGTATAAATACTACTACTGTAATTTTTTTCACGTATCCATATATAACCGTTTAGCAGATAGAGGGGGGAGGGGGGGGGGGGGGGCACACTTACCTCTAATAAAAATTTGCACTTTAAAATCAAATATTTCGGAAACGGATCCCTAAATCGAAAAATGGTGTTCTCAACCTCACAATATTTTTTAAAGACCTATTTAACGATACAACACAAGATTGGCAAATAGAGAAAAAAAATACTCCCCCACTTTACTTGTATGAGAGCGACCTTAAATTATTATTTTTTTTTTAGATTTTTTTCTACCACTTTTTTGCCATGATTAATATACATACCCATATCAAATTACAGCTTTCTAGTACTGATAGTCTCTGAGTAAAACCGCGAATGGACAGACAGACAGACAGACAGACATGGCGAAACTATAAGGGTTCCTTTTTTACTACGGAACCCTAAAAAACTGGCCAATATTTCAATGCTTGTTTGCGTTACAAGCTTAGAGTATCAATATAACACAAAGCTGTAACCTTATTGCATCCATTATTAGGTACCTATAATGGATGCAATAAGGTTACAGCTTTGTGTCAGCCACGTGTCAGCACACGCGTCCTGTCAAGTAATGCTATCAAAATCCGTCAATTTGGTGTATCTGTTTGCATCATAGACTGTGGATTGGACACATTTTTTTTCTATGCTTTTAGGCTAATAGTGTCTTAAATTATATCTAGGCTTTATATAATTTAAGACACTAATATTTATTTTGGAGTCACCTTCTCCACTACTCACCGCCGCCGTCGATTATTAGATCGTATTCAGACGGAACGGCTTGGCTCTCATATTTTATGCACTTTTAGTAATTTTATTTTCTTGAACCCTCCCCGAAACTAACACCTGGCTACGCCTCTGGTGTTACCTGTTGCTGTGGCGAGGACGGCTAGTGGCTTGACGTGCTTTGCGAAGGGCGACCAGCGCTGGGCCAGCACCAGCATGAAGAACGCCACATAGAAGCTGAGGAATACTGCTACCGTCACCGTCGTGGCCACCACGTACTGTTGCCGTGATAGAGATGGCTGTAATACGGTATTTTGTTTTAACCACCGCACCACGGAAACTTTTGCAGATTATGGTACTAAATAAACCGGCCAATAGTGAGAATTACATATTATATATATCTATATAATTATTCGCAAATACCGAAAGGTTTAATGTAACATACATTTTATGTGAATAAAAAATATGAATATATATAAAACAAAGACGGGTTTGTTACAACACTTATAATTCGAGATCTGCTGAACCAATTTTCATGGTTATTGATTCGTTGGATTTGTCTCCTCCGTCCCGAATAGCAGAATACAAAACAATGAAAACTCGATATGTGTAATGAATACTTAATCATTGACTGTTAGGCGGTACGAAGTTCGCCGGGTCAGCTAGTATATATATATATTACATACGAAGAATCCTGATCAAAAACACGTCTCGTATTTTTTTATAGTAAGAGGCATTACCCAATACGTATAAGCAGATACACATTCTGAGAAAATTGCAAGGTGTCTATCCGTCTATCACGGGGCTGTATCTATTAAGATACAGCCCCGTGATAGACGGATAGACATTGGAGGTTTTGGGCTCGGATCATATTGTGGGCAAATATTTGATCTTCATTTTTACAGATACCTAGTCATTGTCTTGCTCTGGGGCAATCCAAGGAGGGTTGGCTTCTTGACATCCGGCAGCCCTTGAGACTTTTGTTAAATAAAATGACAGTATAAATATTATCGTAAGTGCGGGCCCCGGGCTCTGACACAGACCGACGGGTCAAAGCGTCCTGGATTACAAAGACGTAACCTAACTATGAAGAAAAACTGCCAAGCCCAAATCTGGGGCAATCCAAGGAGAGTTGGCTTCTGATATCCGGCAGCCCTTGAGACTTTTGTTAAATAAAATGACAGTATAAATATTATCGTGAGTGCGGGCCCCGACACAGACCGAACGGGTCAAAGCGTCCTGGATTACAAAGACGTAACCTAACTATGAAGAAAAACTGCCAACAAAAAGAGATGGCTTAATGACCTTTATTCATCTAAAGATTGGGCTTCATAAGCCCTCGATCGCGAGAGATGGAAGGAAAAACGTTGCTCTGCAGTGGGACAGTAAAGGTTGAAAACAGAAATAGTTTAAAACTGGTAGAGTGAAAATACTAACTTTAATTTCTAGTTCTAAAGTCTTAACCCTGGGCAACTCCTCGCGCAGATACGGCGTCTGGCCAAGGATCTCCTGCCACAGCCAGTCCGGGTCCTCTTCATCCTCTCCCGTGCACGCCTGGTCGCTGTACTGCACCAGCGCCACCACGTAGAAACCCAGGGGGAAACGACTGCGCTGGAAAATAAACCCATTTTCAAGGCTGTGTACTCGTCATACATACTGTCACTGCAAACAGCGCAGCTCCTGATCTTTGCAGGGTGAAATGTCAGACAGTTTCGAAGGTTAGTAATAGAGTCCCGCCGCGTTGGCAACCCTGAAAATGGTCTCACTCATTGCCAACTGCGCGGTGCCTGACCTTTGCACCGTCATCCTCAGGGACTAAGTCTCTACCAAAGATGCAGTCCTGTGTGGCACTGGTCGGAATGTCATACATATAGTTTTGAAGGGTAGTATAAGGGTCGAGTTGGCACTCTTACGGAAACTCTTAAAATGGTCACACTCACTGCCAACTGCGCGCGCCTGGTCTTTGCAGGACGATATTCCAGACAGTTTTGGAGGGTAGTAGTGGGTCCTGTCCGCAAAGGTGCCACCCTTGCGGAACCCTGAAAATGGCCTGACTCACTGCCAGCTGCGCGGCTCCTGATATTTGCAGGGCGGAATGTCAGACAGATTCGAAGTTTAGTAATAGGGTCGCGTTGGCGCTACGGAAAACCTGAAAATGGTCTCACTCACTGGTCTCACCCGCCAACTGCGCGATTGCAGATCTTTGTTGGACGAAATGTCAGATGGTATCGAAGGGTAGTAAAAGGGTCCCATTGGCAACCTCGTAGAACTCTGAAATGGTCTTACTCACTGCCAACTGCGCGGCGCCTGATCGTTGCACCGTCATCCTCAGGGACGTGGCTGCGATGGCGTCCATCGTCTCGCCGATGGGACACTGCAATCAACAATGTTGTCCGTTTTGTCCATGGAGCAGGGAATTTGACATTTCGTGCCCTGCGGTTTTTTTCTTAGGTCTAATAAAACCGAAAACAAAACTAAATTTTCGACCAAGGCAATAAAAATAATATTTCTTGTTATTACAAGGAATATTATTATTATTGCCTTGTTGCATTTTGTTTTTTTTTTAATCAAAATAAAGTACCTGCATATCAATAGATTTGCGATGGAAATACTACATGTTAAATTTAATACAATATGGATTTGTTTCCTTTATATAGAATTTTATGCCGTGTCGTTCCCGGCAGAGTAGAATAAGACCACTCCAAGTCTTCCCGTTAATGCCGTAGAAGGCGACGGAAACACATGCTAAACAAAGCATATAAACATCAAAGAGACATCTTCAACCCAAATGGCGTGGAGGGTGTAGGCCAGGTCTTCTGACTGCTTTGGCTGATATATGGCTCTGGTAGTACAGAGGGTCGTGCTCCTGCAGCGGAGACTAAAAAAGACCTGATGATGTAATGTGGTGTGTTAGTCAGACGACCTGATAAAGGTCGCACGAAGACGCTGGATGCAAGCCGCTTGCAACCGGTCGTATTGGAAATCCTTGGGGGAGGCCTATGTCCAGCTGTGGACATCTAAAGGCTGAGATGATGATGTGATGTGATGCAATGGGTAAGGGCCCCGTGGTCGTGACTTACCGTGTAGTTCTGCACGACGAGAGTGGCGCATACGTCGTCCTCTGACGTCATCACCAGCCGCACACTGCTTTCATCATCCGCGAACCGGTAGTAGTGTACCCTCGCTGCTGTCTGGAAAAAAGCTACTTATTCAAATAGTTATTGTTTATTATGATTCAAGAGTGAGCTGATTGTTATAAGACGTGGTGTTTTGAGCAACGGGTGAGCGAAGCGACAAGTGTTGTTTTGATCAATATAGTTATCGAAAAATCATACGACGTCTTTCAACACATCTGGCAATGTACGGAGGCCGTGTTGCTCGAAGCTGGCAATAGATAATTAAATGAAATCCAAATTTACCTTGTTTCATGATTCCATTTACATCTTAATGGTGACACATTTGGAAATCTATTAAATGTCTGAGATTTAAATTTTTGTTTATATAATTATGAAAAATAATTAAGTTAATAGACAAAGTCCATTACAAACATAAAAAATATCAATACGATAAATATAAAACTGAAAACTCGGTTACTAGCACCGAGTATATAAAACTAAACTGCATTTTATTTTCCCGTAGATCTTCTTAAAATACCCTGCTCTGTGATGCTGATGATACCGCAGTGACTACAATTCCCATACAAAGTACTAAAAGTTATTTCTCGACGTTGTATGTTTGATATGACGTACCAATGTAACGAACACGGATCGCGCCACGCCATGCTGCAGCCTCCAGTCGCGCGCAGAACTCGCGCGCACGCTCAGAGGGGACGCGCGCGCGCACGCCGACACCACGTGCAGGGAGAACTCGCCCGCAGCCTCCGCCTGGACCAGCGCATCATCTGTTAAAAATCATCATCATCATCAATTCTTTTTTAGTCTCTACTGCAGTAGCACGACCCTCTCTGTACTGTACTACCAGAGACATTAGCCTGAGCAGTCAGAGGAATTGGCCTACCCTGTCCTCGCTGGTCGTCTGACTGACCAGTATTGGTACGGGCTGGAGAGGTATCTTTGATGTTTATAAGCTTTGTTTAGCATGTGTTTCCTAAGTCACCTCTACGACATCCACTGGAAGATTTGGAGTGATCCTGGGTGTGGTGATCATTTTGTACCTGTTCGTTCAGCCGCCGCTCGCGGATTTTTGATTACACTCGGGACTTCAGGACTAACGTGAAAACTTACCACAGTAGCTAGAGCCATTGTTATTAGCGCTGTCATCAGGGCATAGCGTGCGCTCGAACTCGTACTGCAGCGAGCCCCCAGTCTCGTACGGCAGCTGCCATGTACCGGCGCCTGTAGGTAAAAAAATTATCAATCTTAGGACCGCCATATATTGACCGGACCGGACCTTGAAAAAAGATTATTTAAACTTCACAAGATATGTATATGTACTAATTTGAGATGTTGGTTACGCGACCTTTTTTTTATGTCATAGGACGGCAAACGAGCGAGCGGGGCACCTGATGGTAAGTGATCACCGCTGCCCATGGACTAATGTAACACCAGGGGTATGACAAAAGCGTTGCCGGCCTTTTATTTTTAGGGGGGATAGGCCTCCGGCTCTCTCACTCACCGAACGAAGCATAGAAGCTGTAAGGCTACTACTCAAACGTCGATTTTCTGTGAGAGTGTGGTAATTGCCCGGACGAGCCGGCCCATTCATGCTACCAGCAAAAGTGATTTTCGCCGGTAACCTGGCTCTACCACGACTAAAAAGGATCTTTAGTGTAGGTATAGGTATACGCCACGCAGCAGTACGTGACGTTTCTGGCTATTGTCCTAAAGAAAGCATGGGATGAAGCTTGTACACTTTGCCACCGTTTCATTCAAATTTAATAATTAGGAGTTACCAAAAGGAATGGTCAGGGGCGTCATTCTTACCACCTATCCTTTGGTTGTGTTGTGTGGCATCAGGTGGGCCTTAAGATTAATTAACTTTTAATAATAGCGAAAAAAAAAATCTAAATAAAAAACTTTCGAATCATAAGAATCACTGACAATGTCATGACGTTGATGACGAATAAGTAGAAAATGTTTAAACGGGACTAAGGTTCATTCTTAAGTTTCATTTCATGTGATATCGACGCAGTAAATTTCACCCAACTTCTATTAAAAGTTCAGGACTTTATGTTGTATATCAGACGGCGGAAGTCTAGACGATACGACAGTTTATTGATTTTAAAAATTATATTCATTTAAATTCTGAGACATGAAAATACAATTTATCAACACCTATGTACACTACACATCACGTGATGGCATAAAGTATAACCCACCCCTTACCTTTGCCTTGCGTACTGGGTTAAAAAGAAGAGGAACCCACCTGCTCTCTGCCGGTAGGTAATGAACATTGGGTGAGTGGGGTCTCCACCTTCGCTTCTCATCCATACCCGGCTCGGAAATTCTGCGTCCAACTCATTCTGTAAAATATACGGAAACAATGCTGAATAATGGTTCTGTAGTGTGGTTCCCGGCAGAGTAGAATTGGACCACTCCAATGATGGAAATACTTGTGGGAGACTTATGTCCAGCAGTGGACTTCGTGCGGCTGAGAAGATGATGATGATGTTTGCCATACGAGTAAAGGACGATGGCCTAGTGTAAAATTTTTATATTTTCTTATCTTTCTCTCCTCACTGTTCACTCACTCAAAAATTGGACAACTCACCGGCTTGAAGACGAGGATGTATTCGATTGTATTGTCCACTGTCAGCTGGTGCTCCTCATCAAAGCTCAGCCTGCAACACAAGCAGATAACTTGGCAGATAACAGACCCTCGAACACCGGCGATTAGTAGCTAGTCTGTGTGCTGCATTTCGGAGAGTGTGCACAGGAATTGCATGATTAAATCCCCCCTGCATCATTTCACGACGCGGCGTGGACAAGAAATTCATCCATCAATATTCCTTCTCAGCGCACCTCTGGATTTGCCTCTTCGTTGATTATGCGAACTGCTAAGGAACAGAATTCCCTCCCCGCGTCCTCTGTCTCCTAACTTGTACAATTTAGGGATTTTTAAGGCAAGAGTGAGTCGGCATTATTTTGCGTATACCAACCTAGACCTCATCGTTGCTTCCCATCAGGCAAGATAGAAGTCAAACTCTCGCGCTCAATTTTATTAAAGAAATAGCCGGCACTGGTCACAAGTTCGATATCTTGCGGTTGCATGCCTTTTAATTGTCATGGGGTGCTAGGAGACCCAAAGTGTGAGGCCCCCATGCAAGCGCTATACCACTTGTAAGCGCAGATACCTTGTGCAAGCATGAGGCCCCGGGCGGAGGCCCGGTTTACCTGCATTTTGTCATTCTGTATGTTTAAAAGGGGGTATGCTACCGACTTTTTTATTTCCTTCACATTTCTCACACAGAATATCTTATGCATTTCCCTAAATACTAGGTCATGTCAATGCAATATTATGGTAATGGTTCCCTTTAAACCACCTAATAAATATTTATCTATGCTATGCCTAATGGCATTTCTTTAAAGAAGAAAACCAATTGTGTTTGAGCTCATTTGATTTGTCTTGGCTAGCTCTTTACAGTATGAACCGCTCATCATCAAAACATGTCACAAAAATTAAATTTATGAAAATGCTTATAATACGGTCTCGCGCCATGAAAAAGAAAAACTTCTGTTTGACCAAGACGAAAAAAAAATGATCAGCTTTTCATAGTACGTTGAATACCTGCTGATCCAAAATGTATGGAGCAGCTGCTATTTTTTTCTCATTTTTAGGCTTCGTAAGAGTCGCCTGGACGCGCATGTCTCCATACAAACGGAAAAAGGGAATTGTGGCAATATTTGATAATTTTAGGGCAACATTAAGCATTCATTCAATTAATCTCATTATAATCTACGTACGTTCCTATACAGTTTGGTTAAATTATCAAATATTTGAGAATTATACGCCTTTCAAGATTTCCATACAAATTTGAAAAGGCTATTAATTCTCAAACCATTGGTATTTTAACCAAGCTGTATTATAATGAGATTAATTGATTAAATGCTTAGTTTTACTCCAAAATTATCAAATATGGCCACAATTCCCTTTTTCCGTTTGTATGGAGACATGCGCTTCCAGGCGACTCTTAACAGAACAAAAGTGTTTCAGTTTTATGTTGAGAATAGGTCTAAAATTGCCACTTAACGCAATTCATCGTAAAGGAATTCGTATTATGAATTCCCAGCAGATCATTAGCAATTCCTCTAATATTGGTAAAATGGTTTGATGAATTTAATTATTGCTAGTTCCATACGACAAGGTCAATCTGTCAAAAACTAAAATAATACAATTCCGGAATTACAATAAAGAAACATACAATTTGAATATAGAAGAATCTCACACAAAAATTCAGGAAGTAAAAGAAAATAACTTTATGGGTGTTACAATAGATTGTAATCTGAATTGGAAAGCTCACATAAACAAAGTCAACAAAAAAATTTCAAGTTACTGTTTCGCTCTCTCTCTACTAGCCGAAAACTCTTCAGTAGAAGTAACTCGAGCTGCATATTTCGGTAATGTTTATCCCTCTCTCACATTATGGAATAATATATTGGGGACATTCTGTAAATGTTCAGAGTACTTTTATCTTACAAAAAACCGGCCAAGTGCGTGTCGGGCCACGCGCAGTGTAGGGTTCCGTAGTTGCGAATGACAACTTTGAGTTCACACTATTCACACTCGCACCTTACAGTTTAACGACCAAAAACATCTAACAATGAAAATAGTATGAAATTTTACAGTTTATAAGTTGGTTGCCTATAACTTTTTAGTTTGTACTTAGTACTCAGCTCTGATAGTTTTCCTTTCAACTTCAGTATATATACTACTGCTGCAAATTTTTTCACGTGTCACATATAACCGTTTAGCAGATAGAGGGGGGGACACTTACGTCTAACAAAAATTCGTACTTTAAAACCAAATATTTCGGAAACGGATCCCTAAATCGAAAAATGGTGTTCTCAACCTCACAATATTTTTGAAAGACCTATTTAACGATACCCCACACGATAGGTAAATAGAGAAAAAAAAATTACTCCCCCACTTTACATGTATGGGAGCTACCCTAAAAAAATTTTTTTTTCAATATTTTATTCTACCACTTTTTTCCCATAATTAATATACATACCCATACCAAATTACAGCTTTCTAGTACTTATAGTCTCTGCGTAAAACCGCGGACGGACAGACAGACAGACAGACAGACAGACAGACAGACAGACAGACATGGCGAAACTATAAGGGTTCCTTGTTTACTACGGAACCCTAAAAAGGTGTTTGAGAATAATTCATAATATGTACACAGAGGAAACATTAAGATATGTATTTAAGCAAGAGGGATATTTAACACTTGTGAATACATACATATTCATTTAAAAAAATATGTATCACTTTCAAAGAAAGATTGCATTTAGGAACAATTTACGTTTACCTTTACTTACCTATTGTAAATAATCAAGAATATAACAAAAGCACATTTATTTCTGCTATTAAAATATTTAACCATTTACCGACGGAAATAAAGAGCATTAATGATTTTACTATATTTAAACGTCAACTTAAGGATGCGCTAGTCGGGAACTCGAACTCGTCAGCGCACGTGGCTAAAATGCGTGCTATTTCGCTGAGAAAGGGATAGACTCGGTTTTGAACAGTGCGGAACTGATGTATAAGCACATCGGAACAACAGTCTAGTGTGTGCGAACACAAATATTGTTGAAAATCTAAATCGTAAAAAACAGCTGAATGTTTTTATTTAAAGTAAAATAATTTATATTTTTTAATAACCAAACTATGCTTGTATGAATTTTGTTTTGGAGATTTTATATTCCTTCCCGTATTTAATTGTGCCCAAAGATGCGTTAAAATTACGTGTTAAAACGGAATGTTTTGAGACTCATAACTTTTAAAGTACTTATAATTTTACAATTATGATTCCATACAAGCATAGATAACGACAAAACAAATCGATAGAATTAAAAACTTTAAACAGACGATACCGAACAACGGAGTCATCACCCTACAGAATTTGTATGGCGAAACACCTGTAGAACATGTATTTTATGACCTAAATGAATACTTTGCTTTTAAAACATGTAGAGCAAGAAATTAGTGAATTTTGTACACTGTGCATTGCATGCCTGAAAAGGCAAACTGTTGATACTTAACATATTGTACCATCTTTAATTTACACAGTTATGCAATAAAGAATTTTGAGCTCCGTGGCGCAGCGGTCAACACCGGCCTGCGTCACGGATGGTCGCGGGTTCCATCCCCGGTCAGTTCAAAATGAAAAATGATCTTTTTCAGTTGACCTGGGTCCTGGATGTTTATCTCTGTATTTGTAATAAAATATAGTATAGTTGAGTTAGTATCCCATAACACAAGTTCTGAACTTACTTTGGGGCTAGCTCAATCTGTATAATTTGTCCGACCTATATATTTATTTTATTTTAATACTAGTAGATCAGGAACTTACTGCATGCGTATGACCGATACGTTCTGCTGTGCGCACGCGCCTCCGATCACCACCAACAACAACACAAGATGCATCGTACGACTATTTCAGCACAACATACTTATTTGTAAATATGTACTTTTTCGATAGTCCGGGTGTACTGCTCGACATGCCGGTATGGTTTGCTGCTTATCTGGTTATCGTGGTAATCTAAGCCGATAACGATATGTGTCATCGATATTTAGAAGTGACCGTGTGTCATATAGGTGAAGCCCTCGTGCTGTGCCTTTATTTTTGGAACGAAGTTCCTTATTGCGCGTTGCGAAAGGGGGCTAGACGGAAAAAATTAAGACCATAGTTGTAACGACACTTTTTGCTATAGTTGCTTCTACCTATAGGAATTTTACAACAGAATGAGTCGTCAGCCGGTGCCTGTTTAAAATGGTGGCGATCGAGGAATTCACACTTCTCACCTTTCCGTCAATTATAACTTGAGCCGGGGTCAGGTTAATCTGGTTGAAATAAAAAAGTTGGCACAAATTTTTGAACCGTTTAGTGTAACTAGAGCTCTTACTTTTTTAAAAGGCGGTGTGAGTCTAAATGCTGTAATTAATCGAAAGGAACTTCGTTCCATCCGGGTGTCCCTTGACACCTCTCATCATCACCATCATCAGGTCTTTCTAGTCTCCACTGTAGGGCACGACCCTCTCTGTACTACCAGAGCCATATACTAGCCTGAGTAGTCAGAGGATTTGGCCTACACTCTCCACGCTGGCCAGACGGGTGGGAGAGGTTGGACACCTCTCAAGTTTATTATTTATTAGAGAGAGGCTCTGTGAGCTATAGACCTCGTGAGTCCTATCGCGGTGAATCGTAATGATCTCCATACGCTTAGGTCTCGTATGCCAAATTTCGCCATATCAAAAAAATGTATATACTTATCTACGTTGATCATTGGTTGAGATATGGCTGAAAAATGCAGCCTGGAGGAGAACATACAGAGAAGTACACGAATGTTTGATCTCCAAAACCACTGAACCTAATTATTTTGAAAGAAAAAAACAAGAAATAGGAAGTTCATGGCTAGTTGATTAACTCAATATGGTGAACTCAATATGATTCGCTTTATTACGAAAATGTTAAAACATCAATATAGATAGCGCAAGAAGTAAATAACTTGAGAATTTCAAATGCGATATTTTGAATTATTTTTTAAAATCATTTGAGTTTTGCATTGTACGGATTATTTTACTGACCTTAAATTAATAGGAATAGTGACATGATTTTTCTAGAACAATCCAAGGTTCGCAGGAAATTTTACTAAAATGATGGCAACACTAAGGGAAGACTTTGTAGGCGCTGTATTAATTTATACGCTTTTAAAAATAATAATAATTTATTTTAGATCCATATTCAGAGTTAATAATAAAACACTGGAAACCCCGCAGAAGTATATCGATAAAATCATAAACAACAACGATTGTTCTACGACTTTTGATAATTTGTTAGATTTTACTTTCATACTAAAATAAAATAAATGGTGGAATATTAAAAACTCCCCTTTCGTTCAAATTCGAAAATTGAAAAATCATTTGTATTTTTTTGATTCAGTTATGTCAAAATTGGTTGAACAAACGTTGTTTACGATGTTAACTATCTCCTCCTGCAAAGTTACTGGTGTTTTAAGGTAAACGTCCCAACAGCCGTGAAGTTTTGAACTTTCCTGACTTTGCAAATCGCTTGTGTTAAAACTATTAGTCTAACAATGATGATATATACACGTGTTTGTAGGTAATTTAAAGTAGTCTTGACGTAAATAATTTTATGAAATAAATTATAAACATTACTTATTGTTATTACAAATTAAAATAAAAAAGGGCTGATTGTACCAGTATCCGGCAAGATTGTACTAATAACCGTTACTATATTGTACCAGAAACCGGTAAACTACACCACGATTTTGAATTCTATTATAAGTAGCATAAGACTTACAAAAACAGCATTTATACATGTTCGTCTGGACGGTCGGACTACTGCCCTGCTTTATTTTATTTTATACTTAATGTACCTAATCCGAGAACTGCGTCCACAAAATGAAATATAAGAACTGGTTGAGTGCGAGTCTGATTCGCGCACTGAGGTATTCGTACCAACTTGCATTTTTTTCTAAGTTTTTGTAGTCAAGCATGAACTTTAAAAAGTTGTCAAATCATGACATGATGTATTTGATATAAATTTGAATTTGATACCTTTACCTTTAATGTACTAGCTTTTTCCCGCGGCTTAGCCCGCGTTAATGTCGATCCCTCAGAAACAGTTAATTTTTCTCGGATGCAAGGTATACTATGTCCTTCTCCATACTTTAGAGATAATTAAGGCGTGAAAGCGTAACAGATAGATAGACAGACTTACTTTCGCATTCATAATATTAGTATGGATTTGTGATTATCTTACCCTTATGCGACTTGAAAGAGGTATTCAAATTTGTTTTATAGTAAAAATTTTCACCATACGTTGACCCTCCACCCTGATGCACATTGTTTTATGTTTAATTTGAATCCGGTAAGAACGTTATACAGTATTTCAAAGAAAAATCAAACTTATTCCCTTGCAATAAAGTCTTAAAATGGGTTTAGGTACAATAAATATTACTGGACTGATGCGTGTACCAATAGCCGGTAAATTTTTGCCGGATTATAGGTCAAGTAGGGAATTTTAAGTACCAATAAATGTAAAAGCCCAAAATATTCACTTTTTTAAAAGACACACAAAAATTTATAGTTTGTATTGAAAAATACATTATTTAACTTGTTAAATACATAAACAAACTTACCAAACTCCTTCTCGTATGAGTATGACATAGTTAATATTACGAACATGTCGTTGATTCGTTCAGCAACTGCACACAGCCAAAATGTAAAAATGTCGGAGTACAAACTTTTGACATTTTATTGTGGTGAAGCTGTCATACTTTTTGGTAATTGTTGCTATTATTATTGTTAAGAATATAACTAAAAAAATTTTTTTGTATAGAAACATTATAAATTTATTCGTAAAATAGTGCAAAATTTGAAAATATGTTAGATTACCGGTAACCGGGACACTACCGGGAATAGGTGCTTTTACCTTATGCTTAAGTTGCTTTGTCTGTTAGTGGAATCAAAATTATAAAAATTACATTCGTAGCATAATAACCTTATGACACAAACCTATTACTTGACACATTTGTTGCTTCATAAAAATATGTTAATAACGAATGAAATTAATTTATATAAAACGAAAAAGTACACAGGAGCTATTGCAAACGTGGCCATTTTGAAAATAAATTGCCTCTTCTGTGCCAGTGCTTCTCCGCCCAGGCCTTCGTTCAAGATGTACTTCCTCATGCCGATGTTCCAGAGAACAATCAACTCCTTCATATCAACCGACGCTATGTCAACATTGAACAACTGCCGGTCAGTTGGAGACATCCGTTTGTGCATCTGTAGCAGATTGTCGTCTCGGAAAACCCAGCTATACAAGAAGAAGTATCTGAATATTTCTGACAGGATATTAACCTTTTTATAAAGCTTTGATACGCTGAAACAAAAAAAGTAATTTTATTATAAGTTTTTAATGCACGAAAACAAATCTTAGCCGTGTGGTTCCCGGCAGAGTAGAATAGGACCACTCCAAGTCTTCCCGTGGATTTCGTAAAAGGCGACTTAGGAAACACAAGCTAAATAAAGCTTACAAACATCTAAAAGACCTCTCCAACCCGTCTGGCCAGCGTGGAGAGTGAAGGCCAAATCCTCTGACTACTCTGGCTAATACATTGCTGTGGTAGTACAGAGAGGGTCGTGCTCCTGCAGTGGAGACTTAAAAAGACCTGATGGATGGATGGAAACATAATCTTAATTTTAAATAAAATAATACGTGGTAAAAAAAATCTACGCATATACTCGTAGGTAGCATTGTCAACAGTCACATTTAGATCCTTGATAATTGCTACTTCGAATACTCCTTGTTCGTTAGATTTTCACCCAACCTCAAGAGGTCGGGTGAAAATCTGACATCAAAGTTAGTCATAAAGACATAGGTATAATAAGGCTCTAAACACACTTGCCGAAAAGACGCGACCGTAGATCGCCGTTCTTGCCTCTAACGAGCAAGCCACACATTACGCCGAAATCATGTCGCGTTATACGATACTTGCGTACCTTCCGCAGGCACCGACCAGCACCAGGCGCCTGTATGCAAAATCAATGCACTCTTAAGAGCGTATCCTAGCAGTATGTTTTAGTATTAGATTTTATGAAAAAGAATTGTGCCTCTAGAAGCAGTTTTCAGCGAGAAAATGGAGAAATACATTTGTATGGAAACCATACTGAAAAAACACTGCTAGGATACGCTCTCACGGGCACACACACGGGCGACACGGCCATGGTACCTTCGGCATAATGTGTTTAAAGCCTGAAGAACAAAGGCTTGATACTGACGCGGGCCGCTTCCCCACCAGCCACAGGGCTGTATCTACAACGTTGGCAGGCACGACGTGCAGCAGCCACGCGAGCACGGAGTAAAGGTGCGTGTTGGTGGTCTGCAGCGTGAAGGCGTACCACACCGCCGTGGGGGATAAGTGCTGTCGTACCTCCGTGAACAATATAGACTTAATAGAACCTGGAAGTAAAATATAATTAAAATTATGTAGGTATAGTATCACAGAACAAGGAATGTCTTGTCGCTCGTACGAGCTGTATTGAAATTCCTTGGTCTGTGTTAAGTATAAATAAATAAATAATAAAGACAGGAGAATTATATTTTTTAATTTATAAATTTACATAGTTCTGTTATAAAAGAAACAAGTAAAAAAAAAAGTTTATACAGGCGGATTTATAACCCATCTCTTAACGTTTCTGGTGCAAAAGTGCCTAAAACACTAGCTGCGTTGCCGCGCTGAATAGCTATGGCTATCTTTTGCACCAGAAACGACCCAGAGCGGGGGTCGCCAGTCCTTTCACCTATGCGGTGACCTAACTCTCTAATTATAGGCCCTTAGCTTCCAAACCCCAGCTGCCCATGGTCTCTACGGCTATGGGCACAAAACAATACTGTGGCTCCAAAGCCGCGTATTTCCGTCGCTTCCTCTCCGCTGCGTCCTCTGCTGCTGCTGCGGCCATACTAACTGTACGTGCAAGGTGGCTGGCAGCGACTGTACTGACGCAAGTGGCAATAAATATATAGGGACATATCACACAAATTGAGCTAGCCCCACAGTAAGTTGAGAACTTGTGTCGCAGGATACTAACTCAAAGATACTATATTTTATAAGATATACTTATATAGATAAACATCCAAGACCCAGGTCATTATGAAAAAGATCGTTTTCCATCATGACCTGACCGGGGATCGAACCCGGGACCCCCGTGTCGCAGGCTGGCGTGTTGACCGCTGCGCCACGGCGCTCGTCAAATAAATATAAGGTTAGAAGGTGTTACAAAAATAATTTCGGGGAATCCGCCTGTACAGTCAGTTTGTATGTATATGACATGACAAGATGTTTGTTCTTCATGCAAAAACTACTGGATGGAAATTGATGAAACTTTTCTACCAGGCTATAAATAACGCGGATGAATGACGCGGTCATATTTCGATTTTAAATATTGCAAACTAGCAGCCCTCCCCGACAGCGCCTACATATGTATTATACCTATAAACCTTATATTATTATACCTATAACCTGCCTCATGAATCACTCTATCTTTTGGTGAAAACCGCATGAAAATCCGTGCAGTGGTTTTTGAGTTTATCGAGAACAGACAGACAGACGCGCCGGAGGACTTTGCTTTATAAAATGTAATGATGATAGACTCTTTACAAGGGACCTTTTAAGCCCCTTCGTTGCGGTGTAAAAGCGTAACAAGCAAAGAAATAACTAAACAAACAAAAAACTCATTTTTGCACTTACAATATAAGTTAGAATAGGATTGTATCTACGTACCCCACGTGATAGGATTCCTGTTAGAGGAGCTCACGGTATAGATCTTGAGCTCCTTCTCTCCTCGCTGCCTCCGGCGGGCGGTTTCCCAGGCTGCAGCCAGCAGGGTGTTGCTTACGATATCCACGGGCACTATGTCGATCATCAAGGCCGGGTCTGCTATTATTGCGTGTGTCACGCCGTATAACATGTTCAGGATATACTGAAAATATACCCAAAATGACATCTTAATTAAAATAGATAACATTAGCTTGACAAAATATAAAGCCCTTCTCCCATTGCAGCGCCCGTCAGGGTCCTTAATTGTTACTTTTGTTCAATATGCTAAGATCTATATTACGCATTAAGGAAGCAATAAATGATTGATTGATTGATTGTGTAAACCCGCCTCTGGTGTTGAAGTTTGAAGGTTACTCAACCTAAAGGTGGAAATGTGTAAACCCACCTCTGGTGTTGAAGTGTGAAGATTACTCAGCCTAGAGGTGGAAATGTGTAAACCCGCCTCTGATGTTAAGTGTGAAGGTTACTCAGCCTTAAGGTGGAAATGTGTAAACCCACCTCTGGTGTTGAAGTGTGAAGATTACTCAGCCTAGAGGTGGAAATGTGTAAACCCACCTCTGGTATTGAAGTGTGAAGATTACTCAGCAAAGGCGGAAATGTGTAAAACCGCCTCTACTATTGAAGAGAAGTTACTCACACTACTGGCTCCGTGGCTGCCGTCCACCCAGCCTGGCGTTGGTTCCGTGTACGAAATAATGACTGAAAATTATACAAATGTGATACATGTTTAGTCAATAAAACGAGTGATAAAGTAGAAATGACAAGGTCAAAATTAAATTTCACTGTTAGCGATCTTAATAAAATTGTAAAAATTTTCTTGTTTTCTCAAACATGCTAGAAAAATCGAACATACGGTATGTTTTATCAACCACAACGTATCTAACTCCATATTTTTCGTGGCTGGAAATAACTAGGTATAATCTTTGCCTATATTTTAAAAGGTTCCGTAGCCGAATGGCAAAAAACGGAACCGTTTTAGATTTGTCATGTCAAGTCTGTCTATCTATATGTCAATATAATCTATATTTATTCCGAAACTATTAGTACTATACTGTTAAAACTTGGTAGATAGATGTATTCTGTGAAACGTTTTATGCTTTTTATATAAAAATTAAAGAGTGATAATAATTTTATCCTCTTTGTTCGAATTTCCTACCAATTATCTGAAAAAAATAGGTTGTCTATACAAGCCTTGGCTGCAATGAGGCATAGATGGACGAATGTAAGAATGTGGGCCGATGCAAAGCCGAGGCACAGAAACGTAAGTTCATCAATGCCTCATTGCCTTTTCTAGCCGCTGAAAGGCCCATTTTTTATAAACCAATAATATGAACTTTAAGAGCGTATTCTAGCAGTATTTTTTCAGTATGGTTTCCATACAAATGCATTTTTCTATTTTCTCGCTGAAAACTGATTCTAGAGGCACAATTCTTTTTTCATAAAATCTAGTACTATCATAGGTATGCCCCTATTTTTTAATTTTTCCTATAAAACAGTTTATATCAATATTTTTTTCTTTTAAACAGTTTTTTAGAAAAAAATAAAACATAGGGACAAACCTATTTTAGTAATAGATTTTATAAAAAAGAATAATGCCTCTAGAAGCAGTTTTCAGCGAGAAAATAGAGAAATACATTTGTATGGAAAACATACTGCTAGGATACCCTCTTAAATGATCTAATATTTCGTTTTGCTTTATAACAAAAATATGAGCGATGTTCATACCAATCGTGGGTCGGACGATACAGATAGGCAAGCCTCCTGACATGGTTCGCACGGCTTCCTCGCTCACTGCCTTCGTGAACGCGTAGGTGTTGGGATATTCTCTTCCAATGTACCTTCGAAATAATCGACATTTTTATATTAAACGCACCGAGTTAGTGTAAGTGCCGCGTGATTCCCGGCAGAGTAGAATAGGACCACTCCAAGTCCTCCCGTGGATGTCGTTAAAGGCGACTTAGGAAACACAAGCTAAATAAAGCTTAGATTCAAAGATTCAAAACGTTTATTCAGAAAATAGGCCCTTGCAGGCACTTTTTCACGTCAAATCACATTTAAAATTATCTTATTAAGTATTATGCATTTACTCATTATTGTTCAAAAGCTAGCTACAGACTACTAGCGTTTCGGAACCGACTACTGCAGAGAAGAAATGCCGAAAGAAACTCTTTTCAACAATATAGGTCGCCTACTGAAGGGCTTTTTATGATTAATGATTATATTATATTTCTTTCTTTTTTACTTTTATATTTTTTTTTTCATCTGTTTTCTTACTTATAAATAGAGACCTCTTCAATCCGTCCAGCGCATAGAGTGTAGGCCAAATGTTCTGACTGCTCTGGCTAATATATGGCTCTGGGTAGTACAGAGAAGATCATGCTCCTGCAGTGGAGATTAAAAAAGACCTGATGATGATGATGATGAAGAATATTGGTAATTCTAAACAATATCGGAGTAGGGTCGGGTCGGATTTTCAATGAAACAATGAAAATAATATTCTTTGAATAATTTCCATTGAATGGAATTTATTTCCTATTGACAATTGAAAGTAAAAACATAAAATATACCAGCTCCTTTTCTTCCCGCGCAGACTGTAAAAGCCGGTCATGGCAATTAGTGAAAATATTGGTAACCAGCAGCCCTACCCGGCTGCGCTCGGGCATGTATTATACCTTAAAACCTTCTTCGTGAATCACTCTATCTTTTGGTGAAAACCATAACAAAATCCGTGGAGTAGTTTTTGAGTTTATCGCGAACAGACAGACAGACAGACGCGGCGGAGGACTTTGTTTTATAATATGTAGTGATGATAGTGATCAATACTGGTAGTACAGAGAGGGTCGTGCTCCTGCAGTGGAGACTGGAAAGATCTGATGATGATGATGATAGTGATCACGTAAATAGGCAATGCGGTACCATCACTATTTTGATTCCGCTTACCACCTTTACGCCCACTAACACGCTAAACGTGGCCTTTGGATTTTATGATTTTGGGCTCTGCCTACCACGCAAAGGATAAAGACGTGATAATATGTATGTAAGCTTCAACGGATAAGCAATCGGTCTAAGAAACTTACTTAGCATGTAGATCGTCCAGGGCACTTTGATTATATTTCATTTCTTCTAACTGAGTCAATTGTTCTTCAGGACTATTGGGTAAACTCTTGGTGGCTAGCTCCACCAAGGCTGTAGGGGAGATGGGGCTGGGGGAGAACTGTTCCGGGATCTCGGCGAGGTGTCGACTGACAAGAGCTTGGCTGTATGCTGACGACACGTGCACGAACGCTCTGGCAAAAGCAAATGAAACATTACTAAATATACAGCATGTAACTTAACGCTCGAAGTGAGTTCACACACTAGCGCCACCCAGCAATTAATTCTATAAGTCCTAAATCATATCAAATTTAAAAAATCTAATAGCTGAATGCTCTAGTAAATTACTGTTTTCACGACATAACCGCCAAAAGTGGCTACTTTTGGCGGTAATATCTATGAAAAGTAAAAAAAAAAACAATACTACAAGTAATTTACTAGGGCATTCAGCTATTACATTTTTAGGGTTCCGTAGTAAACAAGGAACCCTTATAGTTTCGCCATGTCTGTTTGTCTGTCTGTCTGTCTGTCCGTCCGCGGTTTTACGCAGAGACTATAAGTACTAGAAAGCTGTAATTTGGTATGGGTATGTATATTATTCATGGCAAAAAAGTGGTAGAATAAAAAGTTGAAAAAAAAATTTTTTTTAGGGTAGCTCCCATACTAGTAAAGTGGGAGAGTAATTTTTTTTTCTCTATTTACCCATCGTGTGTGGTATCGTTAAATAGGTCTTTCAAAAATATTGTGAGGTTGAGAACACCATTTTTCGATTTAGGGATCCGTGTCCGAAATATTTGGTTTTAAAGTGCGAATTTTTGTTAGAGGTAAGTGTCCCCCCCCTCTATCTGCTAAACGGTTATATATACAAGGTGACTGGTAAGAGCTATATAAACCGAAAAGTGGTATGTAAGGTATCATATAGACATGCTAGATAAAATAACATCTTGTAAGAAAAGCGTCACAATACCGAGTTAATTAACATTTCATAATTAGACAAAAATCTTAAGGTACCAACCCTACATCAGCTGTTGTCATTCATCATTACGAAAATCTACAATTTTTACTATCATTTGACCAATGACCTAGAATACCAGGAGCTAAGAAATTACAATTACAAAGACTAAACAACGACCATAACGAATAATCATTGCCTAAGATCCTTGTGTCTCTGAGAGACAGATTTTTAATTTAAGTGGTAGTTCAATCACTAAAATTTAAAATCTGTCAATTAGTGATTATCACTAAATGAAATAATTTACTTACGTAAACCATAATCAGCAAACAGCATCGTAATTTTTAAAAATAATTTAACTGCGAATCAAACAAATGGATTTAATTATGCGTGGATTTCTGACAAACTTGCTAGTTGGTTTTGATTTTTATTACATATCAATAACAATAATAATAAAAAAATCCTCATAATGTCACTGGTATTACGGGTAAAGTTAAATCTTCTTACAGAGTAGAAGCCCATCATTAAAAGTAAAAACAGCTGATATCAAATCGTAGGTATGTAAACTCTTGACATAAATTAATGCTTGAATTAACAATAAACAATTAAATTCTATCGACTTAAAATTAAATTTCAAAAGACAAAAAAACATTCATGTAATTTCGAAAGTAGAAACAATTTACCGAGATGCAATGCATTATCTCTTCTGCGAATATTATTCATCTTCATGCACGTAATTTTCTGTCTCGCTCTCTCATTATTCGCTTTATTTTATGATATTTTAGGCTTGGTTCCGTATAAAATTTTTTAAATACCGTTTTTTGCTATCAGATAAATAAGTTTTCTTTAACTGTTACTGGAACGATGAACTAAATGTTAACTTAGCTTTGTAAAACATTATTCGTACATGAATTGAATTAATTAAAATCCTTGAAGTGGCAGTGGGCGAGGCACTAACGCGCAAGACTGACAGCCATTGGGGTAATAAAGTTCTCTCATAACGACCACGTACCGCCAAGCGCAATGTTGGAATCCCACTGACCAGAAAAAGCAGTTATCACGAATTATTTTTAGTTTTTCGCTCTTCACATAAAAACATTTTTTTTAATAGGATTTGTTTTGCACTAAAGAGAATACCGATTCATAAATAACAACAGATACCTCAGATACAAAAAAATGCGTAAAGAAGTTGTAAGATTTTTCACATCTTCAAAAGATTTTTGATATCGCAGCTGCTGTCCAAAAACTTCGGTAAACACGACGGTCAGTTAGACTGGAAGTCTTTTGTCTAATTAAATAAATTACTTTATCCACGTCAAACGCACTTGTGGCGGTTTAGAAACTCTGACACCAGGGTATGTGGGGTCGTAAGACCTTACCTAACTTACCTACACGAAATGAAGAAAAAATACTTTAAAAAAGGTTTTTCCTTATTGCATTGCGGAACCATAATTAAGTAGGTACTAGGCATACAGGATAGATGAAAGAGGTCACTTTGATGTCGCCGCTTGCGCTTGTATCGGAACTCGGAAGAAAGTCAGTCGATCGGTAACATTCTTAGCGAAAAGAGTGATTATCTCACGCGTTCGTGTCATCATTACTATCGACTTTTTCGAACATGAACTACTCAAATTCGGAGTATTATGATATGGTTATGTGTGTGGGGTCATGCGACGGCAACCTGGCGGCTGCTCGTCGTTTGTATGAGGATCGCTACGTGTTGGGTAGGCCCGACGCCCGTCAGCTTCCTTCCTACGCGTGCTTCAGGAACCTCGTGAACCGGCTGCACACCACCGGCAGGCTACAACCGAGCCCTGGCGAGGGCCCACCGCGCGGGCGAAGTGACTTGGAAGACCAGATCCTGGACCATTTTTCGGCGGACCCCACGACCAGCACACGTCGCTGTGGAGCAGTATTAGGAGTGTCACAGTGGAAAGTGTGGAAGACACTGAACACTGATGGGCAACACCCTTACCACTACCGGAAGACCCAGGAGCTCCTGACTCGGGATTTTGCCTCGCGTGTTCAGTTCTGCACGTGGTACGATCACGAAGTCACGAGGGACCCGACGGTGGCCATGAACATTCTGTGGACAGACGAGGCGTCTTTCACAAGAAGGGGCCTCTTTAACTGCCACAACGAGCACGTCTGGGCGCACGAGAACCCGAAGGCTTCCCGCGTGGCAAGTTTCCAGCATAGGTGGCGGATTAATGTGTGGGCAGGCATTATTGGAGACAGGCTCATTGGTCCAATTTTTTTGCCGGAATCCCTTAATGCCGAAAATTATTTATTATTTTTAAGAACTGAGCTGGAAGAGATGTTGGAAGATCTTCCAGTAGCAGCCTACAGGAGAATGATTTTCCAACATGACGGCGCTCCCGCTCACTTCGCCCGCGAGTGCCGAGCGTACCTGGACCGGCGGTTCGACGTGTGGATAGGTCGGAGCGGTCCCGTGGCGTGGCCGCCACGATCACCTGATTTAACCCCACTCGATTTCTTCTTGTGGGGTTACATAAAAACAAAAGTGTATGCCGTGGAATGTGAGAGCCCGGAAGAAATGCGTGGGCTGATACTTGCGGCGTTTCAATCTGTCCCGGCGGATATGCTTTTGAACGTCGTAAGCTCAATCCAAAAGAGGGCGCAATTGTGCAGAGATCGTGGTGGAGGACACTTTGAGCCGGAAATTACCTGAATTGTGTACCTAAATCTAAGTGGTGATACATGTCGTGCTCGTGTATGATTCTTAAATTTTCATTTAATCCAGTTTAAAACTCGAGATCAGTGTTTTTTTTTTGAACGCAACAGATTTACAACCTTCGATAGAAGTACATAAGTGTCAAATTTGTGAAACAATGTTGTTGCTAAGTTCCGCAAAGCGTATGCCGCAAAGGAAAGGCGGCTTCTTTGAAAGAGCGGCGCGGCGGCCGGCGCGGTGTCAACAAAGAGGTAGGTGTCTGAATTGTACTAGGCTGGCAGAACATAGCAAGAGTTCGAAATGATCTCAGCTGTGTTTGTGTTTAGAAATAAATTGCTATTATTAGGATGTGTCTACAAAAGTACTAGGAACATATGACATACAAGGGCTTTGCCGCAAGTAACGAAATTTATCAATGAGTCTTTCTTTTCTTTCTAATATTATGCATAATTAGGGGTGTGACCAAAACAAAAAAAATATGTTTTTCTACTTTTGTATGGAAAATATCTTAACAAGATTTTCGTTTCTTTTCACCGCCATATGATTTTCATAACCCTCGGGGTATGGCCTTGTCACGGCTTCATATAGCTTTTACAAGTCGCCTTGTAGATACGTAAAAAAAATTACAACAGTAGTATATATACTGAAGTTTAAAGGAAAACTATCAGAGCTGAGTTCTAAGTACAAACTAAAAAGTTATAGGCAACCAACTTATAAACTGTAAAATTTCATACTATTTTCATTGTTAGATGTTTTGGGTCGTTAAACTGTAAGGTGCGAGTGTGAATAGTGTGAACTCAAAGTTGTCATTCGCAACTACGGAACCCTACACTGCGCGTGGCCGGACACGCACTTGGCCGGTTTTTTTAAATTTGATATGATTCAGGACTTATAGAGTTAATTGCTGGGTGGCGCTATAGTGTGTGAACTCAATATCAAAGGCCAAGTTACACGCTGTATGTAATATTTAAGAGCCCTTTTTAGGGTTCCGTAGTAAACAAGGAACCCTTATAATTTCGCCATGTCTGTCGGTCTGTCTGTCTATCCGTCCACGGTTTTACTCAGAGACTATAAGTACTAGAAAGAAAGCTGTAATTTGGTATGGGTATACGTATATTAATCATGCCAAAAAGGTGGTAGAAAAAAATCTTTTTTAGGGTTGGAGCCATACAAGGTGGGAGTAATTTTTATTTTTCTCTACTTACTATCGTGTGGAGTATTGTTGAATAGGTCTTTAAAAAATATTGTGAGATTGAGAACACCATTTTTCGATTTAGGGATCCGTTATCCGTTCCGTCCCCTCTATCTACTAAACAGTACATAGATACGTAAAAAAAATATACAGGAGTAGTATATATAACGAAATTGAAAGAAAATCTATCAGAGCTTAGTACTAAGTTCGAAGTAAAAAGTTATATAGCACTTTTTCATTAACCGCAAAAATAACTTGGCCATTAAATACAAACACTATGAAAAACAAAGTTATTTTTGCTAGCGCAAAATTGTAGAGGTTTTTGGCTAATCGAAGCTTGCTTCTACAGAACCCTTCATGGGCGAGCCCGACTCGCAATTGGCCAATTTTTAGGGTTCCGTAGTAAACTAGGAACCCTTATAGTTTCGCCATGTCTGTCTGTCTGTCTGTCCGTCCGCGGTTTTACTCAGAGACCATAAGTACTAGAAAGCTGAAATTTGGTATGGGTATGAATATTAATCATGTCAAAAAAGTGGTAAAAGAAAATCTTGAAAAAAAAAAAAAAATTTTTTACGGTAGCTCCCATACAAGTAAAGAGGGAGTAATATTTTTTTTTCTATACAAACCCATCGTGTTGGGTATTGTTAGATAGGTCTTCAAAAAATATTGTGAGGTTGAGGCCACCATTTTTCGATTTAGGGATCCGTTTCCGAAATATTTGGTTTTAAAGTGCAAATTTTTGTTAGAGGTAAGTGTCCCCTCCCTCTATCTACTAAATGGTTATATATGGATACGTGAAAAAAATTAAAGCAGTAGTATATATACTAAAGTTGAAAGGAAAACTATCAAAGCTGAGTACTAAGTACAAACTAAAAAGTTATAGGCAACCAACTTATAAAATGTACTCGAAAATGAAAAATTTCATACAATTTCATTGTTACTTGTGTGTTGAGAAAAATACTTTTCCAGAGCAGATTAAAATAGCAAAAGTGATTCCTATACACAAGAAAGGCTCAAAAAGGGATCCAAAGAATTTCAGACCTGTCTCGGTTCTATCCATATTTTCTAAAATTTTTGGGATGATCATTAAAACTCGTTTGCTGGAACACTTAAATAACAATGAAATTCTAAGTAATGATCAATATGGATACCGGAAAGATATAGGAACAAGAGACGCTATAGATGCACTAGTAGGTGAAATCATATGTAAGCTTAATAATAAACAAAAGGTTGCTAGTGTTTTTTTGGATATGAGTTCTGCGTTTGATTTGGTGGACCATGAGATCTTATTTAAAAAGCTAGAACACTATGGAATACGTGGTAATTTATTGATGTTATTTAAATCGTACTTTCAGAATAGAACGCAGTTTGTAGAACTTAGGACAGTTGAAGATAACAATGAGAACATGGTCAAGTCGAGTCATTAGTTTTAAAAAGAGGAGTGCCGCAAGGATCCATTTTAGGGCCCCTTTTCTTCTTAATTTTTACAAATGACCTTATAAAATATATTTTAACGCTACATCCTGACATAAAATTGATACTCTTTGCAGACGACACAAATGCTGTGGTACATGACACCAATCTTGTAAATCTTAATGACAAACTCAATGTGCTGTTACATGACTTTCATTATGAAAGTCATGTAACAGCAAGTTTTAAATTATTCGCATTAAACCATATATGAAAGTTTCATATATGGTTTAATGCGAATAATTTAAAACTAAATTCTGACAAAACTAAAGCTATACTATTTAAATCGACATCAAAAAATACGGAAACTCTTGACATTATCTTAAATAAAAATAAAGTAGTTAGTGTTAAAGACACAAAATTCTTAGGCATACATATTGATGAGCTTCTAAATTGGAAAACGGAGCTTAGATCATTAGAGGACTCTATCTCATCGTCATGCTTTGTAATAAGAAACCTTCGAAATGAAATTACCATAGATCATCTAAAAAAAGTTTATTTTGCACTAGTAGAATCAAAATTAAACTGTGATGTGCGAGTGTGAACTCAAAGTTGTCATTCGCAACTACGGAACCCTACACTGCGCGTGGCCTGACACGCACTTGGCCGGTTTTTATTATATGAACTGGCTCTCTGCCGAATTTCATGATGCTGGGTCGACGAGAAATACCTTATAACTAATTACTTTTACTAAGTAGTTACTTTATTATTTCGATGCTACGCCATAATAACGGAAAACGGACGAAAATCATTTTACCGTAGGTTTCGGCAAGCGTTGCCGAAGTTCAGCATCTCAAATGTGCCCTTCACGTTGGTTTCCGCGGCCTTCCAAAGCGGCTCCACGAAGCGTATGGTGGCCGCGCAGTGGAAGATTACGGTTACCTAAAAACAACTAAGTAAATAAATAAATATATACGGACAAATCACACAGATTGAGCTAGCTAGCCCCAAAGTAAGTTCGAGACTTGTGTTATGGGATACTAACTCAAAGATACTATATTTTATAATAGAATACTTATATAGATAAATATCCGAGACCCAGGTCAATTTGAAAAAGATCATTTTCCATCTTGACCTGATCGGGGATCGAAACCGGGACCTTCCGTGTCGCAGGCAGGCGTGTTGACCGCTGCGTCACGGAGCTCGTCTACTTTCTAAGCCTTGTCTTAACTAAGTAGATAAGTTGAGTTAATTTAGAAATTAGATTGGGAAAAAATCACGCAGTCAGGATTCTTCAGTCATTGTACGAAATCACACAAAGGTTTTCTTTGAAGAACTCATATCAGAATAAAGCATTGTGAATGCTTCATCATCATCACGTCTTTTTTAGTCTCCACTGCACGACAAGAGCCATATATTAGCCACGTCATCACGTCTTTTTTAGTCTCCACTGCACGAGCATGACCCTCTCTGTACTACCAGAGCCATATATTAGCCAGAGCAGTCAGAGGATTTGGTCTACAGTCACCACGGTGGCCAGACGGGTCGGATAGATACGAGTGTGCGAGTATCTTTTATGTTTATAAGCTTTGTTTAGCTTGTGTTTCCAAAGTCGCCTTCTACGAAATCCATGGGAAGGAAACACAAGCTAAAAAAGCTTATAAACATCAAGGAGACCTCTCTAACGTGTCTGGCCAATGTGTAGAGAGTAGGCCAAATCCTCTGACTGCTCTGGCTAATATATGGCTCTGGTAGTACAGGGGTCGTGCTCCTGCAGTGGAGTCTACAGACCTGACGAAGATAGCCTTTAAGTCTACTGACCGTCTCTGTAAGCTCGGTCCAAGTGTCCGCCTCCCAAGGTTCGTTTGACCCACGTCGCCTGCGACCACCAAGATTTTCTTATCGAACCCCGGGTCCATGACGCGCACTGACTCCAATTCATCTGGCCAGCGTGGAGAGTTTAGGTCAAATCCTCTGACTGCTCTGGCTAATATATGGCTCTGGTAGTACAGGGGTCGTGCTCCTGCAGTGGAGTCTACAGACCTGACGAAGATAGCCTTTGAGTCTACTCACCGTCTCCGTAAGCTCGGTCCAAGTGTCCTCCTCCAAACCAAGCTTCGTTTGACCCACGTCACCTGCGACAACCTGGATTTTGTCAGCGAACCCCGGGTCCACGGCGCGCACTGACTCGAACACCTGATTCAGAAGAAACAATCTAGATTTTTTCGACTATCAAATAAGTTTTGGAAATATCCAATTTTTTTATAAACTACTAGCTTTCGTCCGCGGCTCGACTCGCGTGATAGCCTATGTCCTTCTCAGTACCCTAACCTATGTGTATGCAAAATTTCATGATGATAGGTTCAGTAGATACGGCGTGAAAGCGTAACAAACAAACAAACAAATGAATAAACAAACAAACAAACTCACTTTCGCATTTATAATATTAGTTGGGATTGGGATTGGGATTGGGACTGCACAAAAAGCAATGCGTTGTTTTGGGATATAGTGGAGAAATTAGACGTGTAGGATCGAACCGCGGCGACCGAATTGGCAAGGCGTAGTCGTATTCGTATAAAGATTTAGACGCTGGTTCAAATCCTGCCCACGTGGAATTTTTCGTGTCGAGAAAAAAGGCCATAAGCCGTGTGATTCCCGGAAGAGTAGAATGGGATCACTTCAAGTCTTCCCGTGGATGTCGTAGAAGGCGACTAAACACAAGTTACACAAAGCTTACTAACATCAAATAAACCTCTCCAACCCGTCTGGTCACCATCGAGAGTGTAGGCCAAACTCCTTCGACTTATAGCTCTATAGGTAGTACAGAGAGGGTCGTGCTCCTGCAGTGGAGACTAAAAAAGACCTGATGATGGTGATGAAAAAGAGATTGTGTCTTACAGGGTTGTCCAGCATGCCCTGGAGCCTCTGCTCGGCAGTCGTGCCGCGGCGGCAGCGGAGGAGGAGGTACACCTTCTTCACGTCACATGTCCTGCACCGGGGAATATAACATTACTAGCATTTTAATTTAATACGGTTTTGATCGCGTTTATTACATTAGCTCCGTGGCGCAGCGGTCAATACGCCTGCCTGCGACACGGAGGTCCCGGGTTCGATCCCCGGTCAGGTCAAGATGGAAAATGATCTTTTTCAGATTGACCTGGGTCTTGGATGTTTATCTATATATGTATCTATTTTAAAATATAGTATCGTTGAGTTAGTATCCCATAACACAAGTCTCGAACTTACTTTGGGGCTAGCTCAATCTGTGTGATTTGTTCGTATATATTTATTTATTTAACACCTAACGTTTCGAACACTTTACAGTGTTCGTGGTCGCAGGTCTGCCTGTGATTTTATTTAAATGTGTAACAATCGCGAAAACAATTTCGACGCAAGTTTATTTTTTAAGTGGTGGTTAAGGAATATTTGGTTTTTATAAATACTTTAAGTACAAATATTGAAGTTTAAGGCCGTATGTTTAGTTTGCCTAGCAGTATGTTTTTTTCATACAAATGTAAGTATTCCTCTAATTTTCACGCTGAAAACTGCTTCTAAAGGCACAATTCTTTTTTCATAAATTCTAGGCCAAAAATAAGTATGGCCCTATGTTTTATTTATTTTCTAAAAAACTGTTTTTCTAAAAAAATAATTTTTAGGCAGATATTGTGAAATGGTTTATTAGAAAAGTTAAAAAATGGTGAAACAATCGCGAAAACATAAGAAAACATTATGGCTTCAAAAAATTATAATTAATAACTTATTTAAATTAGTCATTTAGATAGATAATCAAAAATATAAGGAACGTTCTTTTTTTAACGACTTCAAAAAAGGTTTTCAATTCGTCTGTATGTTTTTTTTGTATGTTTGTTACGCGATTTCTCAGTCAGTTATGGATCGATTTTAGTGACTCTTTTTTTGCTCGATAGTTTATACACCAGAGATGGTTCCATAAAATTTTTGTCGCAATGTATAGAGTACTTTTTGAAAAAATAAACAAAAACCCAAAACAGTTGTCCAAGTATGCCGTTCGGTTTAAACTTATTTGTATTTTATTATTATGCGAATCAAGACAAATTGATGAGAACGTTACTCCTCTGTTTTGACTGAACTTCAAAGATGTTCCTACACCTAATTTTTTTTATCGAAATGTATTCAGTGCTTTTTGAAAAAGTCAACAAAAATAAAAAAAAATTGTACAAGTATGCCGTTTGATTTAATTTTATTTCTGTTTAATTCTTTCGCGAATCAAGACAAGTTGATGACGACGTTGTTCCTCTATTTTGATTAAACTACCACACCCACTAAAACCTAATTTTAAGTTCCAGTTTGTACATTTCCGTATAGAGTTGAAGACGGTTTTACTTTTTGTTAAAATAATTATTATGATTAAGTATGACATAGTTGTTGTTTTTCGTATGTGTAAGTGGCCAACACTGGTGTCAGATTTTTCAAGCTGCCTTAAGGCATCGGACATAGCTTAACGACTGCCATCAACGATGACAGCCGGGACCAACGGCTTAACGTGCCTTCCGAAGCACGGAGGAGCTCGAGATATTTTTATGCCACTTGCGGTCACCCATCCAAGTAGGGACTGCACCAGGGGTTGCTTAACATACGTAAGCGCTCATAGAGCTCACACCCACTGGACCATTGGGCTCCTAAAACTACGAAATTAATTTCGCCGCTCCTTTAGAACGCCAGAAAGTGGAGGTAAATTAAGTTTTTATACCTACTACATTAATCTCGCTTAATTATATCGAGACCCATAGACATTAATAGACCCGTGGGAAAAATATGTTTGCCGTGTAGTTCCCGGCAGAGTAGAATAGGACCACTCCAAGTCCACCCCCGTTGATTCGTCGAAGGTGACTTAGGAAACAAGCTAAACAAAGCTTAAAACATCAAAGAGACCTCTCTAACCCATCTAGTCAGCGTGGTGAGTGTAGGCCAAATCCTCTGATTTGGCTAATATATGGCTTTGGTAGTATAGAGAGGGTTGTGCTTCTGCAGTGGAGACTAATAAAGACCTGATGATGATGATGATGAAAAGTTTGTTTCATGTAATCAAGACGAGAATAGAATTACATGCGATATTTTAAATGTGCCTAGTTAATATTTCTCAATGCATCTTATGTCTTGCTAACATCATTTATGTATTATGTAATGATGAAGGTAATTATTATTAATGGGTACTAAACCCTGCGACCTTAACATATGACAGTAAGAACCTCATAAGTTTATAACATTTATGTGCTTGTACAATGTTTAAAATTACTTTCGACATACGTTTGTAAAGACGATTCAGTCCATCAATATGAACAACTTTTTGTATGGGACCAACGATGAGAACTCACCTAAGTATCTAAATGCATAAAAAGTAATCACATTCTTATCGATTACGGTACAGACAGAAGACTGGGGCCAATGATGTTGCGCCCTGTGAGAAAACTGGTAACCCTTTGGCATATAATTTCACGAGTGAAGTAAGAAGAAAGCTTCACTAAGACCGAGATTGCTGAAACAACGTAACGTGTCCGGTTAATTTCTATTGGAATCTTAATCGAAAAAATTCCAGCATTGATCACATACGAAAAGTTGTTCATTTGTCTCGTCCCTTCAGGGCAGACAAAAGATACCTGAGCAGCTTTTCGATGAGTTGCTTTCCCAGGAAGCCCGCGCCTCCTGTTACTAGCACCACGGCGCCGCGATAGAACTGCTGCACGGATGAGTCGCCCCTCCCACTGGCTTCCTCTATGACCGCGAGCCGCTGCGCAGCAGTACTCACGAACTCTTCAGCAGAGGGCATCGTCATTTTAAGTCTTAACTGTGAAGCACATTACAAGAAGCTACAAAGTTTCTGTCTGAAAAGTTAAAATGGGATTTCACGTCAGGGCGATCCCGGTATTCCGGTATCCTCGGTGAAAATTTCTCTTGTAGCAGTTTTTCAATTTAGCTTGAGTTTGTTTGACTGGGGAATGGTGCCATTTACTTGGATGAATTAAGGATAAGTAAATAGCAACTTGGTAGACTCATCGCGCGAAGGTAGGTACCCGTTCCTATAATAACCAATGGGCAGTGGACAGGCAATTAAGAATAACATCTTTTTCCATAATCTTTCAGATAAAAATATAGAAATATGCCATTTAAACTAACAAGACATTATATAAGTATACCTAACAACGGGTCACTCATGCACGTGCTATTTTGTAGGGAGTTCGGGACCAACCGCCTCGCGTCACGTCTTGAAAATGGGCTCCTGACGAGTCCGAAACTATAGTCGGCAATCCCGACAAGATAGCACGTGAGTGACCCATTGTTATAATAGAAACATACCCTGGAATATTTCTATAATGACATTCCACCCTTCATGGTAATCAGAATAAAATAAAAGTGCTATGAAGTCGGTTAAAAACATCACACTTTTGGAATTGAAAATTGTGAATCTATTCAAAATTTTAAATATTTTCTTGCAGGTATTATATTTATTTAAATGAAACATATTTCGAAACTGTCGATTTAGTCAGCAGCCCATGATTGAAAGTAATTTAAGACTACTTTTATGCAAATTAAAATAACACATTTTTTTTAATTAAAAAAATTGATAGAGACCGTTGCTTTAGATAAAAACCAAACATTTTATTACCAAAAACGCCGAAAAATAAATTCATTTAAACAGCATAAAATCAGTCAGTCTGTGAAATTTAGGTACGCAAAAGAAGTTATTTCAGCTCTGTACACAACAGCGATTTAGTGTTGACGAAAGAAATGTTTTTACATGTAAATCTTTTTGTGGATGCTAATGAACTCGACGACACCCTGTATGCGAAAGTGAGCTCTTAATTTTTAAGTTTGTTACGCTTTTTTAGGTATCTACTAAACGGATCCTCATGAACTTGCATTCGTATTGTCTGGGGTAGGGCGTAGGCTATCTTGGATCCCGGAAAAAAGTACTGTTCCTGTGGCATCGACAATAACGAGAGCGGAGCCCCGTTTGAAAGCTAATAAAATAATTAAAATTGAAAATATGTGATGAAAAAGAATGTTTGTTTTGTTTTTCGAATGTGTAAGTGGCGAACACTGGTGTCAGATTTTTCAAGCTGCCTAAAGGCATCTGACATAGCTTAACGACTGCCATCAACGATGACAGCCGGGACCAACGGCTTAACGTGCCTTCCGAAGCACGGAGGAGCTCGAGATATTTCATGCCACTTGCGGTCACCCATCCAAGTAGGGACTGCGCCAGAGGTTGCTTAACATACGTAAGCGCTCATAGAGCTCACACCCACTGGACCATCGGGTCATGAAAAAGAATTCGCCACAGGTAGGATTCGAACCCACCTATTCATATCAGATGAATAGAAAGTTGATTAAATTGAAGTAATCTCTTACTCAATTAAATGGTTTTTAAATAGCATTACAATGCTCGGTGTATTACTAAAATAGTTGGTAACACACTTAGGGCGCAGACCTAAGACTCGTGGGTTCGAATCCTACCTACCTGTGGCGAATTATTTTTCATCACATATTTTCAATTTTAATAATATACCGAGTATTGTAATGCTGTTTAAAAACCATTTAATTAATAAAATAATATTTCAAAACTTATAAGAATACTTATAACTTTAATCTGAAACTATGTCAGATGCGTTACAGCAGGTTAAAAAATCTAAACTGATGTTGGCCACATACAGACGCGAAAATCAAACATGAATACATAAACTAGAGATAAACAAACCTGTTATTCCCGTGAAGACTCTACTTCATCGACTATTCTGATTATCCAATAAAGTAACTCTCGTCTTGTTAGCTACGTATCTCTACTAGTCATTAGCTTGATCATCAACTACAATAAATAATATATTTTAGGGTTCAGTTGGTAAGGTAGGTAAGGAACCTTCATAGTATCACTCAGCACTGATCGTGAGATTAATTTGACCTTTATAAAAACCTCTTTAAATGTTGATGATGATGTTTTAAATTCTTGAACATTTAACTACTTAGCTTAATATTCCGGAACACTTACACCCGTAAGGGAATCCAAATAGTAGTTGGCAAGAGATCAAGGTATAGAATCATCAGATTTTCTTAATACTTACCTCATACCTTTTTCTTTATACATAATACTTTTATTTTTGCACAACAACAAGTAAGATTTGCAAAAACGCAACAGTTTTAATGGCTTTTTAGAGATCCGTACAGAAATTTAAAAAAAAACCGGCCAAGTGCGTGTCGGGCCACGCGCAGTGTAGGATTCCGTAGTTGCGAATGACAACTTTGAGTTTACACTGTTTACACTCGCACCTCACAGTTTAACGACCAAAAACATCTTACAATGAAGATTGTATGAAATTTTACATTTTCCAGTACATTTTATAAGTTGGTTGCCTATAACTTTTTAGTTTGCTCTTAGTACCCAGCTCTGATAGTTTTCCTTTCAACTTCAGTATATATACCACTGCTGTAATTTTTTTCACGTGTCCATATATAATCGTTTACCAGATAGAGGAGGGGGGGGGGGGGACACGTACCTCTAACAAAAATTCGCACTTTAAAACCAAATATTTTGGAAACGGATCCCTAAATCGAAAAATGGTGTTCTCAATCTCACAATATTTTTAAAGACCTATTTAACGATACCCCACACGATGGGTAAGTAAAGAAAAAAATATAAGAGCTTCTAGAAAAAAATATATTTTTCAAGACTTTTTTTCTACCACTTTTTTGCCATGATTAATATACATACCCATACCAAATTACAGCTTTCTAGTACTTATAGTCTCTGAGTAAAACCGCGGACGGACAGACAGACAGACATGGCGAAACTAAAAGGGTTCCTTGTTTACTACGGAACCCTAAAAAGGCACCATTATAGGATCACTCGTGCATCATCAGTCTGTCTTTCGGTCTGTCAATGACAGACTGTCATAGGCAATTAGCTACGAATATAAATCCAAATCAGGTAAAATTTGGTATGTACACCATCATCCTATGCCTCTAACATAGATGAGCAAACTTTATTTTATTAAAAAAAATATATTTAAGTATGTTGAAATTTTCTGGAGATAAATAGGGAAATTTAAATGTTTTGCAAACATTACTGTGTCATAAATCAAATGAAGTATCCTTACTGACACACCAATATTTACATACTTACTAAAAACTGGATTTGTACAGAACCCTTGTAGCAGGAGTCCGAATCGTGCTTGGCCAGTTTTTCTATAATAAATTATCAATTTACTAGCGTCATTAACGGCAATAATGTTGTTATAATTAATATTAAAATCTGCGAAGCGAATAGCAGCGCACGTCATTTGTTAAAAACTTACAAACACTACGGTTACGTAAGATTTAAACACTAGTCATCATCATCATCATCATCAGGTCTTTATAGTCTCCACTGCAGGAGCACGACCCTCTCTGTACTACCAGAGCCATATAGGTACTAGCCTGAGTAGTCAGAGGATTTGGCCTACACTCTCCACGCTGGCCAGACGGGTTGGAGAGGTCTCCTTGATGTTCATAAGCTTTGTTTAGCTTGCGTTTCCTTAGTCGCCTTTTACGACATCCACGGAATGACTTGGAGTGGTCCTATTCTACTCTGCCGGGAACCACACGGCAACACACTACACACTAGTACCATGGTGAAAATGGTTACTTTTCTACTCCTGGTTAGCGTCAACTTTACCGTGGACAACTCCTCCCGCCTTATCATCATCATGTTGTACTGTGCATGATGATGATAAGAGCAGTGCTTCATGAGAGCATGCTAAGTTTTCTGTAGTAATAAAAGCGGCATAGATTAGATATTCTACAGAAATAGATAAATGTCTCATTCAGGCTCGCTCTCTGGCAAACTACCTAATTTACAAAAAACCAACGATTAAATGCTTAGATACCAGCACTAAACAAAAAAGCAAAAAGTCTACTTTAACTACTAGATAGGACAATTTCTTATCTAAAGACCGTGCAAAGTGGAAAAGAAAAAGCCGGAAGGTGGACCCCGGGCTCCAAAGCTCTCCAGCTAAGGATGCAGCCGTGAAAACGCTCAGATAAAGAGAGAGGATAAACTCTTATCTGCAAACTTCATAACGCCTCTGAAATCTGATTATAACGTACGTTCGGTCATACATAACATTGACTTAACAAAGTTTTACGCCTACGTACCTAAAACCTTGTACTATTATGAACTCTGTCTGACTGAGCGGTTAACACGCCTGCCTGCGACATGGATGATCCCGGGTTCGATCCCCGGTCAGCTCAAGATGGAAAATGATGTTTTTCAGATTGACCTGGGTCTTGGATGTTTATCTATATAAGTATCTATTATAAAATATAGTATCGTTGAGTTAGTATCCCATAACACAAGTCTCGAACTTACTTTGGGATTATATTGTCTTTGCTTTGGGGCTAACTCAATCTGTTCGATTTATCCGTATATATTTATTTATTATTTATTTATTTATTCTGTGGTAAAACTTACTAAATCAATGTTCCCTTTAGTAATAAATACATTTTTTGTATTATATTCTAGATGTATTAGACTTTTCAGCTACAAGCCTACTAGTTGCTTACCGCGACTTCATCCGCGTGGATTTCACCTTTTATCTATTCGGGCGCGGCCCGCTTCGGCTCCGGGTCAACTCCGGCCCCTGGATCCGGATCCGGAAGGATTCAACCGGAAACACGCTAAGTAAGTAGATAGGCAAGACGTGCATAGCTGAATAGCCAGCTATAACGTAAACATACATACTACCACGCCTTTTTCCCCTGTGGCAAAGACAACCTGTGGGGTAGACAAAGCCCAGGTCTGTAAAATCTTAAGGCCACGTTTAGCATGTTGTTGAGCTTGCAGGTGAAAGGACTTCTGTCGATCTGGCGTCCTCTGACGTTCTGGGAGTGATTTACTTCTACCGGGCAGAAAAGGTAAATTTTGATCTTTCCACGTCCGGACGCACCGCACCCCTTGCATCCCAGGGATAAGACGACGTCCCTGGTTATCTCTATGGGTGAAACTCCAAATGTCATGCAATTACACCAATGTTTTCTTTAATCTTTATTAGGAACTGTCAAAAAAAATAACAAATTACCTAAATACAACTAAGTATACTGGTATTCCACTTTTTTCTTGCAAAAATTAAGGTGAATAGAATAAGCTTAACATTCTAGTGGTCGTGGTGGACGATTTTTAAATTGTGGTGAATAGTTATGCTGTTCCATCTTCATCTAGGTCCTTTGCCATTGTTATTAACATCAGAAAGTAGGACATCGTAGTTTTTAATATCTGAAAACAATATAAATGCATTAGTAAGGTAAAAAGAACAACAATGGATATAAGTTAGTTAGCGGGGACAGATCTAAGAAAGAGCTTTTTGGGCTGCAGCCTAGGGCGGTTACAAAGGGCTTGCTTTGGTTGCTGGGCTGTCGCCCAAAAAGCGGTAATCCGGCTTTATAATAATATCAGACCACTTTGGCCTCTACCGCTATGAAGAAGAATTTTAGTTGTGTAGAAAGAGCCACGCTGCTGGCAAAATTAACTGTTGTTCTTGGCATGAATGGGCCGGCTCGTACCGTACCTCACTCTCACAGATAATTGAGGTTTGAGTAGCTTTACCGCTTCTATGTTTCGTTCGGTGAGTGAGAAAGCAGGAGGCCCAATCCCCTTTATCCTCTGTGGAGGGAAAAATAAAAGGCCGGCAACCCTCTTGTCATTTCCCTGATATTGCAGTTGTCCAAACACAGTCTCGAACTTATACTTTGGGGCTAGCTCAATATGTGTGATTTGTCCGTACTTATATATTTTTTATCTATACTAATATTATAAGGAGGGAAGATATGATTGTTTGTTTGCTCCGAAACTACTGAACCGATTTCCAAAACTCTTTTGCCTACAGAAATCTAATTTATCTGCAGGTGAAATAGGCTATAATCTTAAATCATATAAATCCTAGATACCTAGACTCTATTCGCCTAAAAGCGTAGAAAAAACTAGTGTCCAACAGATAGTCGGCTGCGCACACACGGCTATCAATTTGACGGATTTTGACTGTGGATTTTGAGGGCATAAATTGATAGGACGCGTGTGATGACACAAAACTGTCACGCACACAAGAATTGAAAAATTGGCCTGTTTTTTAAATAAAGGCATGACGGTGTCTAGCGCTATAATATACGCAGTCGAAGTCGCGGGAAAATTTCTAGTACGTCATAAAATCAAAGAATCACTCACGGTCATAGTGGTCTGCATGCCGACCTCCACCATGCCGACGGCCTTGACGCCCAGCGGCCGCTGGCTCTGCGCTATGATGACCAGCGCTGAGCGTCTGTTGGGCACGTCCATGAGCTCCCACGGCGGGCTGTACGCGGCTCTGATCACCCGGTCAGTCTGCGAGGGTAACAGTTTAAAAGCTTATTTTAAAATTGAGTTATAATGAAAAACTCTCTATGCCTTTCATCTAAATCCCTAGAGCCGTTTAGGCGTCATTTAGAACAAGTTTTCACTCAACAAAACCCATGAAGAGAAGATCTATTATTAAGTATAATTTTCATAAAGCTAACTATGAACATATTAACTCTGCAATTAGAGATACTAACTGGGTTGAACTACTGGGTCATCATCCGCCTGATTTGGCTCTTGAGGTCTTTATTAATACTTTAGATACTATAATCAAGGAACATACTCCGTTAGCCAGCAAGAAAACAACTTCTTTTCCTGTTTGGTTCTCTCAGAAAGTGATCTCACTGTGTAATAAGAAGGACAAGGCTTGGGTGAGATGGAAAAAATACAAAAATCTATCTGATTATGAAGCTTTTTCCCAGCTCAGAAAAAGTTTTAAAATGGCATGTGATCAATGTTATAAAAAGTATATAAATTCTATTGAAGATAACATTAACAGAAATGTAAAATATTTTTGGACATATATTGCCAATCGTAGAGCCAAATCAGATATACCCTCCATAATGCAATACAAAAATACAAAATCGAATGATCCAGAAACAATCTGCAACTTATTTTCAGACTTTTTTCAACCTGTGTTTGAGCCTTCCTCGCCCACACTCAACCAATGGCAGCCGCCTTCTAACATCAGTAACCATGACACTCTTATATCTAACATTCATTTGAGTGAAGAAGAAGTGTTCAGGGAGCTCCAATCATTGGATACCTCTAAGGGCGCTGGACCGGATGGTCTCCCTCCACTTTTGTTTAAAAATACTGCTAAGAATATATGTCAGCCACTTTGTATCATTTACAATAAATGCTTGGCTGAGGGTGTTTTCCCCGCGATGTGGAAACGTGCAAATGTTACACCGGTACATAAAGGTGGTTCTAAGCACGATTGTGAAAACTATAGACCAATTTCAATACTGTGTGTACTAGCTAAGCTATTTGAACGTCTGGTCCATAATATAATTTATCCAATCTTGCATAAATCAATTATACGAGAACAGCATGGATTTGTAAAACAAAGATCAACTTTATCTAATATGATAATTTTTACCAACTTTTTATTTGAAAATATGGATAAAGGCGTACAGGTGGATTCAGTGTATACTGATTTTATGAAAGCCTTTGATAAGGTGGACCATGAACTGCTGTTAAATAAAATAGCATTCAACGGTATTCGTGGAAATTTAATGCGATGGTTCACTTCCTATATATCTAACAGATCTCAAAGTGTTGTTGTCAACGGTCATCAGTCCAGAAACGTTTTGGTTACCTCAGGAGTACCCCAGGGGTCTATATTGGGACCTTTGTTATTTTTAATATTCATAAATGACATTCATCAATGCTTTCATCACACTAATTTCTTATTATATGCTGACGACCTTAAAGTCTACAAATCAATAAAAAACTTACACGACTGCGAAACGTTGCAGCAGGATCTTGACAGATTATCAGACTACTGTCGTGATAATAAACTCCAATTAAGTGTCAGTAAATGCAGCTCTATATCCTTTACTAAGAATTTTGGTGTTATTAAATTTAACTATAAACTGTGTAATACAAATCTTTCTAAAGTAGCAGATGTGAGGGACCTGGGGATTCAACTTGACTGCAAATTGTGTCTGGACAGTCACGTTAGTAAAATTGTATGCAATGCCTTCAAAATGTATGGTTTCATTATGCGCTCATCGAAAGAATTCAAACGTACTTCCACATTTCTGTATTTATATAAAACACTTGTACGTTCCCAACTTGAGTATGCCGTGTCTATTTGGAATCCTTTTTATAATATATATATAGATGCCATTGAGAGAGTACAAAAAAAGTTTTTGCGAGCCATGCATTACAGGTTCCACAAATGCTATTTATCATATTCTGAATTGCTCAGTAGATACAATTTGCTTTCACTAGAGGATAGGCGTAAATATTTAGAAGTATCTACCCTGTACAAAATAGTAAATAATTATCTTGATGTCAATGAAATTGTAAATAATTTGAAATATACTGTTCCTAGACGTGCACATGTGCGTCAGGTACGAGCCAACCCTCTGTTCTCACTGAGTGGCTGTCGCACGAATAGTGGCTTACGAGCTCCAATTCGTCACATGATGGAGACATATAACGAAAATTTTAATAATATTGATATTTTTGCTTGTAGTATATCTAAATTTAAAAAACTTGTACTTGATTTAATGTCTTAGTATGTATTTAACTATAATCATATTTATATATTTTTTTTCTTTTTTTACTTCTACCAATGTAATTAACAAAGAATTTTTATCCTTCATTTATAGGTGCTCTTTGATTAGATCTTTATGTTATGTCTTATGTCACTTTATTTATAACATATTTGATTTATATGATAGTAGTTAGCAGCCCCAACATATTTTGTCACTCCGTGAATAACGCTGTGGGCAACATTACTGATATATTGTTAAGTGTATACAATGTTTATCATCTATTATTTTGTAATGTAGCTGTTTGTTATTCTTAATAAATAAAATAAAATAAAAAGATGAAAACTTTCGCATTAATAATACATATTATAGTACTTAGGTGTTGAGTAGTAAAACTGCGAATCAGTTCGCCAATACGAACAACTTTCCTATGCACGACTACGAACTACTAATGCAGAAAAATCGAAAAAACAAAAAACAACATTTTCATACAAATTGGTCGGCCGACTGAACAATGTCAAAATTTTGTTTTCGAATTTCGACTATTCTTGATAAACTTCTTACTAGTCTGCTCTTCTTCTATCTAAATTTATAAAAGCTGATTGACTCATCTATCAACGCACAGCCGAAACTACTGAACGGATCTGCGAAACGCTGAAATTTGGCACACAGATAGTTGTAATGACGTAGTTATCCGCTAAGAAACGATTTTTGAAAATTCGCCTCCTCAGCGGGTGAAAAAGGGGTTAAAATTTCCGTCATTTTAAAGCTAGAAGCCTGAAAATTTATTTTTAGGTAAACGGTTAGAAATAAACAATTATGTGTCCAAGGGTTTTTGAAAATTTAACACCTAAGGGGGTGAAAAAGGGCTTGTAAGTTAGTATGGTGAAACAGGATTAGCTCAACTATTTTATTCGAAACTTCACAGGAGTATTCCTATCAATAAATGAGTAAACAAGTGTTCCAGGCTCTTTCAGAATTCAACCCCTAAAAGGTGGAAAAGGGGTGACAAATAACCGAACTCCATGCGGACGAGGTCGCGGGCAAAAGCTAGTATGATATAAGTAACCTTCATATAACTCACCATGGCCTTGATGAGCTCGAACACTGCCGACATCTGCACCTGAAGCTGCAGCAGGATCAGCGTCAGGGGCCCGAACCGGATCAGTGCCTTGGGCTCCTGCAACAATAAGATACTTAATAAAACCTAATACTCACCAGTGGTCGTTTTTATCATTACGAGGCTTCGGGCGGCAGACCTATACAAGGCCCCTATCCAGAGTAAGCGGTCAATTGTTGGTTAATAGGGTTTGTTTGCTTTAGGACAGATTAGGTAGTCAGTGGACCTTCCATGCTGGTCTGGGAGAAAAGAAAAAAACGTAGAATGTACCAGTTGCTTCTCTTCCCGTGCAGATCGTAAAAGTCGATCGAGGGAATGGGCATCAGGAATCATATCTATAGGCGATGCGGCTAGCAACTCATCACTGTTTAGATTCCGTTCTCACCTACAAGCCCACCAACATGCTAAACGTGGCCTCAAGGTTTTACAGACCCAGGCTCTGTCTACCCCGTAAAGGAAAAAGACGTGATAGTATGTATGTCATCGGTTAGCTACTAAACCGATCATCGTAACATTTTCCAGACACTTTGTCTGGGGTATGGAAAAGGACAGATAACTCACGTTCCAGAAAAGAGTGCAGCAAATGCGAGCGGTGTTGCAGGTGAAAGTTTTTTAAGCAAACAGGCCTTGAACCTTTATCTATGTACGACCAAAAGGTTACCGCAATACAAATGATGAGATTGATTTGTGGTTATTTTACCATATAACAGACTACCTACTTGAAATCCGCGGACTAGGTTGCGAACAACAGCTACTCATACATAAACATACCAAGCTGGAGCATTCGTAGAGCAGCACACACCCACTGATCTGGTGGAAGGCGTAGTATACCGCGATAGTGGGCCCGAAAGTCGCCGAGATGGTTTTCGTATTCCTGAAATTTTAAAAGCACGTCTGCTACGTTATACGCTATGGATATGCATATAAGGAGTATTTGAGACGAGGCTTGTCCTGCAGGCCGATTTGCTAACTCGGTGTACAACGATTTGATTATCACTTTAGCATCCATTACGGTTTTCATATCTTGAATAAAAATAGTCATTCATGCCGAAACCGTAATGAATATTGAAGTTACCATGAAAATGTACTGTCAAAAGTAAGCAAACAGGCCTGCTGTCTGGCTGAGGGGCGAAAAGAATCGCGATATAGACGGAATTTGCATGTTTTGGTTGTTTCATATTTTGTTGCGATGCGACATCGCATTGCTCGCATGTCATCACTTAGTGCGTTTAAATCATTGAATACAACGATGCAGCGCGCCGGCAATCCCATAAGGCATCAGCATTGTGTATTTTTCTTTTTGGTAACTGTGAAAATGAGTTTGTATATTTTTTCTTATGCTTCCATGCCATACTTACTACTAAATACATTATCATGTGACTGTGCATAAACGTTGTCAGGTAAAAATTTCAAATCGTCCATGGTCCTAACATCGCGAGGCCCTACCAACTTGTTTAGAATATAGTAGTTAGGATGTTATGTAATCAATATTATGGTAGCCATATCTACTAGTTTGAACCGAGTTTGTTTTTTAGGTAGGTACTGTAGCAGAGAGGTTTCATTAAGATATTTGAAACGCTTTTGATGTATTCCAAAAGTCACTGCTTCTTTAAAAAGAAATGGTAGTTTTGACACAGAAGTCGTCCCAGGAACCTCGTATGAGGATATAGATGTAAATCTTTAATTATTTGAAAAATACTAGATACAAAACTAGATTCATTGTTATTCTTTCAGCACGAATCCCTACTCACTCGTTACAGTACTTATTTAGTAACAACTGGCTTTGCCGACGGTTCCACTCACCACTCGCGTGAGTAGATCCCTTGGACACTGTATCTGTACCGAGACCACACTGTCCGATACATTTTGTGGTTCTCCTACAAGGAAATGGCCTGGAGTCAGAGTTTAACCAGTGCAATAAACGCATTCCTTAGTATCGGTTGGGTTATTACTGACATCCTTGACATCTGCCTTCAACATCCCGAACATACCGTATCTACCTGACATCGGACATCTACTTGTACCGAGACCATACTGTCCAGTACAGTATCCTTCTTTAAGAATTAAAGGTATCCTATATGTCCACCCCCGGACCTCAAACAACCCCATGCCCCATACCAAGGAATTAATAATAGTATTAATGTACCCATACATTAAGTTTTATTTACATCGGTGCAGTGCTTACATCACAGATCATAAAAATCAGTTTAACCATTTTTAAACTGCATATTTACTTTTTAGTTCCTTAAATGGTGTAACCGCAGCGGAAAAAATACTACGATGTAACTCAAATGGACGTGTTTGATACATAGGTACAATAAACACCGTTGAGCTTCAAACCATTAAGTGCGTGTTTTCGTTCACACCAAACGTATAGTCAGCCGCCGATTGTGAGCAGGCTCACTGTCAGCCTCAGTGTGAAAGTAAAAATAAACGGCGTATTGTCGATTTGGTGTGAACGAAAAAGCGAATATGTATGGAATTACAATACACTGCGTGACGCTCGCTTACTGTCGGCGGCTGACAGTCAGTTTGGTCTGAACACGGCCTAAAATCAGCCTGTCAAAATACACCAACTTTCCTATGGTAGGACAAATGCTATGATCTCAAAAAAAAAAGAACGATAGTTTCATACAAATGGTTTGCGCGATCGGTACCCTAACATTCTTTATATGCAGAAGGAATTACTCCTATACTTACTGTATTATAAGATTATGATGAACCACAATTTCCTTCATTATCCGACATACGATTTTCAGCTCCGCATCGGTGTAACGTTCATCCCGGGCCACGGGTCTCGGGAAATTCTCCAGGTTATGAATCAAAATCTTCAAATGCCCCCACAAGTGGAACAACTGTAGGGCCAGCAACGAATCCAGGATGCAAAACATTATGGAGCAAGCGATGGTGATGTACCAGTCAATGACGAATGCGACCATGTATCCCTTGAAGTCGTGCTGACTGTCAAAAGGCAAGGCCAGGAATAAGGGGTGCTCGTATGTGAAATTTTCAGGGGTGGGCCTGCGAAAGCCGCCGGCTTGCGTGTTGTTGTACAGTGGGATGGCGTTGAACAAGATCAAGCCCCAGAACATCAGGCCTATTGAGTATATGCTGAAGAAATGCGACAGCTTGTGGATGTACAGGTGCATCTGGAAGTTTTTGATAGAATTATTTTATTATTAAAACTAGTTTTTAACCAAGGCTCTGCATACGAAAATGTTGATACCTTGGGAACAGCACCTCTTTCAAGGCAGCTTGAAAAATCTGACACCAGTGTTGGCCACTTACACATACGAAAAAAAACAAACAAAACAACAAGCACCTCTTTCCAGGATGGAAGGTATCCTATACACTTCCCTGGTCTTTATACTACCTCTAGATCAACTTTTATCGAAATCGGTTCTATAGTTGAAGTGTGAAAAGCTAATATAGAGAAATACTAACATTGCATTATTAATATATTTAGTAAGTAAATCTTTCCGTCAGAATTCGAAATTTTCCGTATTCATACCATTCGTTCTCATCTTTCGTGTTGTCAAATCTCGATTCATCCCGAAATTTTTATAGTACTTCTAATTTTTATTTAACTTTTAACTTTTAAGTCTGAATTGGAAACCTCATTTTGCGAGCATTGATCAAAAAAATAAAGAGTAAAGCACTAACTAGGATGAATAAATAAGGTATAAAATTTGCCTTTGTAGCAATAAGTTCGTTATTTCCAGAGATTTTTTTTTTTTAAATCTATGTTTATTTCACTGATGTTTTCATTCGGCCCGAGTCGGCGGTCGGTTGCGTTATTCTGCGCCATCGAACAATGCCGAGGTAACTTATAAACGTGGTACACTTACTATACTACTGTACAAAAATTACAATTACCTTGTAAGCGTAGTCAGAGGTGTGTCGGTGATGAAAGAGGTGAATTTCGTTCAGGAACTCACCAATGCAATTCTCATATTGTTCAGTCAATATGAGCCATTGTCGTGTCTAAGCAATAAAATACAATATTAATGGTTCCGAATTTTTTTTAAATGTTATATTTATACTTATATTAGTTTCAAGATGGTTTGAAGTAACTAATCCAGTTTTAAATTTCTCAAAGACGGTGTCATTGTTTCTTTAACCACTTTTCTAACCCCCTTACTGACCCCGTTCGATGTGACACTCTCTGTTTATCATCCAGGGATGTTTGATAGACTTACAATTATACCTGCCGGCCTATTTACTAACTCGGATGACAGGTGTCGATGCCTATCAATCAAGAATTTAGTGTTACAATGCGGTTTTTGTATTTCAAATTAAAAGTTCGAGCAAGCAAAACCCGCATTGTAACAGTAAATTTTAGATTGATAGGCATCGACACCTGTCATCCGAGTTAGTAAATAGGGGGGCAGGTGCATTTAAATTAATTAACTGACATCCCTGGATGGTTTCATTATGCAGCTTACTATATAGTGAAACATTAAAAAAAACATGCGGGGCAGTCTTTAGCGCTGACCGTAAAAGCCCGTGAAGGGATTGAGCGAACATCGTGGAATCACGTCAGTAGGCTATGCGGCTAGCAACCCATCACTATTTTAGTTCCGATTTCTATAACGCCCACTAACACGGTAAACATGGCCTTTGATTTATATGAACTTGAGCTCTGTCTAAGGGATAAAGACGTATATGCATGTTTTGGAAATATAAATTTTGAAAATCTTTTTTTATATTTTTACATTCGTTCGGCTACCTTCATTACCTATATAGCTCTTTTTACTTACAACCTGCACTGCAGCCATCAAAATCATTATGTAGGACTGCCCCAGCTCAAAGAAGCTGAGTATCCCGAAACGATTCCATGCGAACATGATGTAGGAGAGGCAAGAGAGCGCAGCCACCACGAAATTGACGTAGCTGAAGATAGCTGCCAGAGTGGTCTTCTGTTCTTGGGCTGCGCGCTGCGGCCACGCGCTCGTGCAGCGTAGCCAGCAGCGGACGTAGCGGATGTAGCGGATGTCTTTGGGGTGGGCCACTCCACTGAAAGCAACCCACTTATGTGTGATTTGTACTTAGTGGGTCGGGCTGGAATGGATATCCAATGTGGAACAAAAGAAAGCTCTTATATTTAATACTGAAAGCTTGCCGCATACGGGCCACAAACCACAGTCACAAAATGCAGCCTCTTTCCCATTGTTTTCATGCATTTCATATGGACTCGCCGCACATTGTTGACACCAGTAATTGTTGCCCTCAGAATAGTAGTAATATTACTATTCTGAGTTGTTGCCACACAATACTTTATATGGCGGCGATTGTGGCTGAGGCTAGTGGCCCATATGCGGCGACCCTAAGGCTTTATTAAATTGCTTTATTACAAGATACAATAGAAAAAATTTACTTTATTTGACCAAATCTATACATGCAAATAATAAAACAGCAAACATATTTTGTCTGTACAATTTGTGTTTTTGACGAAAATGGATAGTGGGACACATAAAAAGAATAATAGAAAGCAATTTTTTTTTTAATTTTTTTGTCTGTCTTTCTTTCAGCTGTCTGTATGTATGATCCGATTATGGTTTAACCAATATATAATAACCATCCAGGTTTAACAACTTAGCAAAAGTTGTTAAACCTGATGAGCATTTTTGTTGAGCTATAAAAATACTAATATTAAAAATTGGGGAAGGTCTCCTTCCTGACCAGAATGGTCAGTTGAGTCTTCCCGAATCTTACTTGGCAAAGTTGTTTTTTTGGAACAAGAACTTCTACGTTCAGTATTAACGGACCTTCAGAGCATTACAAACCAGGAAAATTCTTGGTTATGGGAACGCGCCATACTGATACCAAAAAACGAACCCAAAGGATAATTCCAAAATACTATATAAAGTTTTTTTTATGCAAAATATGTTTACATTTACTAACTTATAATAATATTATATACTAGTAATATATAATACTGCTACAAGTATTTTATTATGTATCCACATTAGACGGGTCATAAAGTCCACGCGAAAGCGACGGTGAGCGTAAAGAAGCTTCTCAGCAGTGGTCTTTCCGAAACGCTAGAAGTTTTTAGATTTTGCAAATTTAAAAAAAATATGATGTTCAAAAAGCGATACATGATATCCAAATTTGAATAAAATTTCATTTCATTTCAAAGAACTATGCTAATGAGCCCCCATTACTTAGAGCATTAAACCAACCCCATTAGCATAGTTCTTTACGCTCACCGAGCAGGGAATTTGACTGTTTTTCAACTTACTCGAGATCAGAGCCATCGGTAAATAATTGAAAACGAGAAGTCATTTCAGACGGCTCGAAGGTCCACCGCACTAAGAGACATGTAGGTACAATAATACAGTTGAATACTATTAAGGTTCTATTCAAGTGATTAAAAGTTATTACCTTTGAGTATAATTGATGCAAAAATAAATTACTAGGCAGTTTGTGTTTGTTTTCCTTTGAGTATTTTTATGAGAACTGTCATTAAAGTAATAGTTTGATAATAGAAAATTGTTTATACCGGAACGTTCTACTTTAATTATATCAAAGAAATAATATATTTACCTAAAATAAAAGGTCATGGTTCTCAATTCGTCTGTATGTTTTATTTTTTGTATTTTTGTTACGCGATAACTCGGTCAGTTATTAAAATCGATTCGATTTTAATTTATTTTTTTTTTTTTATTTATTTATTAATTTGTATCGGGCAACGAACATATTAACACACTAAGGCATCGGTGTGTTCTTTGATGACGGGGTGTCGCGTAGCCTTCCTCGGAATCGGCGGAATACAACACCTTTCGGCCAGAAGTCAACAAACATTCGCGAGGGTCGCCCAGCGCTCTGTAGGTACTCGCACCACAAACGATGCAAAGTTCACTTCATGGTGCGACTCCAGCTTATCGACCCTCAACGTGACGTTGATCTTCTTGCACACGTACTACTCCACCGCGTTGATTCCGACAAAGGGGCTTTTTACGTTTTCGCTCTACTTTGGTAAAGCCCTCTTCGTCTGTCTGTCCTCGTAGTGGTATTGGTGGAGGGAGCAGCGTCAGAACTCGTTCTTGTTGTTTCCGGTTTCCTCCGTCGGCTTTAGGTAGCTGCATTTTAACAGGGGGTAGGCTTGCAGCATCAGCATACACACGCCGAGGGGTCGACGTACCTTACTTCGACGCCACGGCGATCACGGGAGACCGCGGTGCCGCAAGACGTGCGGGGGGCGCTGACGTAGCGCTTGCAGGGACTGCGGCCGGCGGAGAGTCAAATTTTGCTGACTCGAAACTTGAGTGCGAAACATTGAATACACCGCGGCGCGTGTTCACGTTGGAGGCCTCTTGTGATCCACTTATCGAAATCGTGGAACGTAAAGCCACGAGTTCGGTACGCAGCTCACTAACGGTGGTTTCAGAAGCCTCCATCTTCAACTGCACTGCAGCCAAGCTTGCTTTTAGAGAGCTTTATCTCCTTGAGCAGCCCGATTACGTCCATGTGATCCCAGCTAACTGGAGGGACGTTCTTGAGATCCAGAGCTACGAATGACGGCATGACTGTCATCAGGATCGGTAACCTTCATAAGACTAATGATGTCTTGAAGGCTTCGTGCACCCTTTTCGTCTCTTCTTCGTGAAGGCATCTCCGTTCGATCATGTTGAGTGACAGAGCAGCGACTTAGCACTGCTAATCTCGACCTCCGAAAAAGACGAAGTGCAAATCTGAATAGCACTGACTTCATCGTTGGAATCCAGCTTGTGTTGCAGGAACGCTAGCAACTCGTTCACCACGAGTTTTTTGGAGCTTATTATGACAGCAAGGCGGCAGCGGCCAAAGCCGCGCGAACGTGAAAATTATATTTCGTTTTTATTGCGGAGCGCGTCCGTTTTCGAGTTTTTTTTTTCGCTTGGTAATGCTTTATGGTGCTCCCAGTGTGCTCCCATGAAAGTTGTACCGAAATGTATCTATCTAGTACTTTTTGAAAAAATAAAGAACCTATCGGACAAAAAGGAATTACTAAAATCGTGTATATTAATACATATGTCGCAGTCATCTGGTTGAATCTGCTATTTCATTGAATTACTAGCGCGTTCATTCAATCATCATCATCATCATCAGCCTATACTCGTCCACTGCTGGACATTTTTTTCCACTGCGGCGCTAGTAGTCACCAAAACAAATATGGCGTCAAACAGCTCGCACAGATGGCACGGTGTTGATATTTTTTTGATTAAATTAAAGTGCGTTATTTGTAATAAAATAGTATGACATCATGGATTTACCTATTATTACGCCGCCGCCGACTACTTTAAAAACTAGAAAAATTTGCAAAAATATGAGATTAAATAAAGCTTTGGAAATCATGCTACCACCAAACAGATTCAACGACTTCGCTAAATAACGTTCAGTCAGTCAAGACGTTGAATGATACATTCAACGACTTGACGAGTTGTCCTTTAAGTCATTCAATTAAATGTTGTCATTTCAATGAACGCGCTAGTCATTCAATGAAATAGCAGATTCAACCCGATGACTGCGACATATAAAAGTGGAGCCTTAGCAAAAGTTGGCACTGTAATTCACGCACTGCCGTAAAACGTCTATTTTTTCGTCGCGCAGTAAGCCTTATTTTTCATGAAATACTAGCATGAATAGCAATAACTATTTTCAAAAAAATATTTAAAACCTAGGAAAACAAAATAACAAAATGCTATATCCAAAAAAGGTTTCGTCGTTAAATCAAAACCGACAAAAAGCAGCCGAAATGACAGATACGGGTTCGAACTCAGATCGCCTACCGGCATCACCGCTTTTAACCTTATTTCATTACCAGTACCTACTATTAACGCGCGATTACCATTACGTACTATTATTATTAGGTGTTACAGCGCCTTAAGCCTGATGAGCATTTTTGTTGAATTATAAAATATACATAACATATAACATACATACCTGACTGAGTAATCGCGTAACAAACATAAAAAAAACTTAGAAGAATTAAGAATCTCCTCTTTTTTGAAGTCGGTTAATAATACCCTTTGAGCAACACAGCTTCCGTACAGGAAATAATACCCTTTGAGCCTATGCTTTGAGCTTTGTTTGTCTTCGAGCAACACATCGAGCACCACAGCTTCTGTACGTGTTGCTCGAAGTTGTTTGTACACCTCAGTTGTACAGTGTGATGATTTTTTTTAATGGCAAGTCTGGAGTATGAACTATTCATTCGATTCATTCATTCATTCAATCCAATGATTCCAATGCTTTGAACGAACGAAACGTACGAACGAACGATCTAGTTTCCGTGACTTTTCATGGAGTGTCTGTGTTTTTATTTTTGTTATAAATCAAAATCCCTGGAATATAAATTCATGTTTCCAAAAATGTATAAACAGAATAATCAAAACATTGTGAACACGTGAAATTAATATCAATTATCGTTTCAATCATTAATGTCATTGCCAAAATGGAAGAAGAACTAAGGTGTTTTGTTTGCAAGGAGTTCTACCGAGAACCTGTGCTTTTACCGTGTGGACATGCTACATGCCGTACTTGTGCTACCAGTTTACAGTGTCCTGTGCATGAAACTGACAATTCTGCTACTTCCAACGATTACCAAGAGGCTGACAAAGCGTCCGTTTCTAGCGAGACGGACAGCGGCGTGGTATGTGGATCAAGGCCCAATAGTTACGCCGGAACGCCCGCCGCACCCGTTTTCCCTACGGCAGCGTTTACTCTGTCGTGTCCGTTGTGCAGTAAGCAAGTTTACTTAGACGATAATGGAGCAGATGGGTTGCCCCCATTTCGTGTTATGCGGACGATCGTGGAAAGGTTTGGAGGTGTCTCGGGCGCGCCGCCGGCAGAAGAGGCTTGTCAGATGTGCGAGGGCGAGCGGCGGGCGGCCGTGGTCCGCTGCGAGCAGTGCTCAGTGCGCTACTGCGCGGGCTGCCGAGACGCCTGGCACCCGACGCGCGGGCCTCTAGCGCAACACGAGCTGAAGGCCCTCGGCACGACGTGTATCGACCACGGCCTGTCGCCAGTTCTGTTCTGCAACACCTGCTTGGTTCCAATCTGCCAACGCTGCCAAGCAGAGAAACATGTGTCACATGAAACACAACAACTGGCCAGCGCTGCCAGAGCACATAAGGTAAACAGTGTTTTATGATTTTTATTACTTTTGGTCTTCTGCATTGAGGAGACTTATTCTCTTTTCTTTAAATTTCATGGGTTGGTAGTGTCCTAGCTGATTGCCAACCCAGCGTGTTGAAAAAGCGTAGATTTGCAGTGGATGGGTTGCAACCCTCGGTCATGGTTTCTAGATGTCCCAGGAACTCCTCTCTTGTAGATGCTATGCTTGGGCATTCCAATAAGAGATGAGTCTCGGAGTAGACGGTAGAGTACTTAGTATGCTTAATGCTTCTTACTGGTAGCATAGTACGTACTCCACAAATATACTGGAGGCTAAAACAGAAAAAAAAACCAATTAATTGAGTCATTAGGCTGACTGATAATCAAAAGTTTCAATTTCTTTTTTTGAATTTACTATGGTATAAATTTGCTCTTGCAATTCCTGACTTTTTCTGTATATACAGCTATCCAAGTGGTAAGATGCAATACAATGAGTACTATTTTTTTCAGACTGAACTTTCACAATCTCTGCACCAGCTGTCGGAGCAGGCTAAAGCTATGACGGAGTACATAACACAAGTCAAGGGATCAAGTGAAAAGATAAATGTAAGTATTAGTAATGTATGGTGTAAGTTATCACTCACCGTAGCAGAAGTGTTGTAAGAACTTGAGTGTGCGAGTTTACATTTAGTGAGAGCAAGAATCAGCAACTGCGTGTGAACTGTAGGGCTATTTGTAAACTTGAATCAGCATATGGAACAAATTACATGAGCCCACCAGAGTCAACCCCTTGTAACTCACAAATCTGTAGATGATAGTAAAAAATTACGGATTCCTAAAAAAAGGTTCAACAAATGAATTTGGTCCCTTATTGTCATTTCAATTTCATTATACTACAGTGATAGATGATCTAGTTAAGCCCGTGCCTTGGTTTGATTTATAGCACCAAAATGTCCTACAATTTGTATCATCATCATCAAGTCATCAGGTTTTAATCCCCACTGCAGCACCAAAACCCTCTCTGATCAGAGCCAAATATTACCCAGAGCAGTCAGAGGATTTGGTCTACACTCTCCATAATGGCCTGACGGGTTGTAAAGGTTATGTTTATAAGCTTTACTTTAGCTTGTGTTTTCTAAGTTGCCTTTTATGACATCCATGGGAAGACTTGGAGTGGTCCTATTCTACTCTGCCGGAAACCACATGGCTTTTAAATATTACTCAGGCCACAGAGCAGGGAATGTAGCTCGCACCCTACTAAAAACGAAAGTAATAATAATACCGCATATCAGCCCGTACTCGGCTAGTACCCCTACCTCTCTCCATTCTACCACGAGAAGACTCAGAGTGGTCCTATTCTACTTGGTACCCTACCCTAACTTACTATATCTCTGGTCGCCAGGAGTCTTGTGAAGAACTGGAGAAACAAATAGACGAAGCGTGCGCGTGCGTGATTCGCGCTGTGGAAGTGCGGCGCGACGAACTAGTGCGTGCGGCGCGGGGCACGCGCGCGCAGGCCGCCGCCGCCGGCCGCGCCGCCACCTCGCAGGCCGCGCACAAGCTGCGGCAGGCCACAGCCTTGCTGCACTTCTCGATAGAGGCCTTAAAGGAGTCGGATCATGCGGCTTTTCTGCAGGTACGTTGGATTGCTTAGGCTAATGGGCGACGCGCGTGCAGGCCTTCAGGCAGGCATCACTACGCATGTATGAAGTGCCATACTTGTGCCATCATTGTGACATAATCATCTTTGACGTTTCCAAGACGTTTCATACAAAATATAGTTGCACCGAATTTTTGAAATTATATACAGAGGTCGCCTCGTGATTTAATACCTAGATATTCATACTACAAATACCTAACAAACATGTTCGATTTACATTTGTCTTTTCAATAAATGAAAATGAAAATGAAAAATATTTATTCAATCACTTACAAAGGGTAACAAAGTTGTGGTTGGAGCCTCCATTTAAGTATATAATATACTTGTGTTTGGAGTATCCGCTCTTCCTAGGTAGACTTAATTATGTAAGTTAATTAAATCAAAGGTAATAAATGCGATAAATCTCTTTTTTTTAACAAATTCTAATTAACTAACAGACAAACAGTGGATCTACCACCAACAATCAGTTTTTGAACTATCTATCATATAAGTCTATCAAATCTTTCGTCTTTATAATATTAGTAAGATAACTCCTAAATGACGTATGTATCGTCAAAACAGTCAACAAAATCCTTATACCCTCCACAGTGACATAGGCTATTAGTTTTTTTTGGCAGGGTAGTCGTTTTTTTTTTAGAAACTTGTTTACATATTGTATTACCTTATCTCTCATAATGTAGGCCACGCGTATCAAACTTATAGTACTATATTTATCCAGTTCAGATTACGATAGCCCCACCCACGTGAACATGAATAACGAATGATAACAAGCTATTTTTGCTTAGACAACAATGGCAGAATTAGCAGGAAGAAAATTTTTAGTTCTTTAATTTTCAATCAATAAAAATGAAATAAAACTTTAACCGCAACCCCGTTATGTTTGAACTGGTAGTCCGCCCCGACTTCGCCCGTGGTACCTACCTAGTCTATGGCACTCAGGGATAACGTACCATTAGTAAAAGAATTTTTTAAATCGGTACCGTTGTTCTTGAGATTATCACGTTCAACCAAATAAACTCTTTAGCTTTATAATATTAGTATAGATTTATTTTTATTATTGTTGTTATAGCGGCAAAAGATTTATAAAGATTGTAAAAAAAATTGATGAAAGAAAGAATGGGCAGCGCGAGCACGAGGGAGTGTTTACAGTCATTCCGAGTTGAAAAAGAAGAAATGAAGGCTGAGTGTGAATACTTGCTCACTTCATTTTTGCCACAGAAGTATTTAATAGTACTTTATGTAACTGTAAATGTTAAGTAATAAGGGTCCTTAAAATACGAATGTGGGTTTATGAAACGAACCGCAGGCGAGTTTCATAATAAGATTACATGAGTATTTAAGGACTAATTACGAACATTTGCATACAATACTTTATCTCCATAATGTTTTAGAAACTGTTCTTTAAACTTTTTCATATGTACTTCATCCTTGACTCATCTGGCAACAAATTTGAAAGTCATTACTTAATCGACAAACGATGACGTAATTAAAAATGTACAATATTATTTACGGCCAGAGACAATATACATAATTGTTGTTATAAATGTGATTGACTTGACGTAATGATACTTATTAAAAGACAATTTCTGATATCGTTATAGACATTTTATAGTGTGTGAGTAGATAAAAGATATTTCCGGCAGCGACCGGAGCAGTGGCAGTGGCTGTGTGTATAAATGTGACATTATTGTTATCATTGTCAGGTGGGCAGTATCCTGAGCGCGCGTGCGCAGCAAGCGGCGGGCCGGCTGTGTTCTTCGTTACCCCCCGCGCCCGCGGACCCCGCTCTCACCCTCGACACAGAGCCCGTGCTGCGAGCCGTACGGGCTATGAACTTCATTGAATGCATACGTAAGTTCTTATACACTTCAGAAGATCGTACATTATACGGATGATGACAAAAAATTGTCCTGTCAGGCTGAATATTAACAAATGTTTCCTTGTATCTTTTTTATTAAAAAACTACTGCTGTACTGTACATATTGTTCTGAAATGTAGCATGAAGTCATAGTTTTGTACAATTAATTTTTGTACATAGTTTTGTATTTAAATGCGCTATATCTTATCGATAATAGTAGATTGTTGCACTGAGCAGAAAGTAAGTTATTGCTGCACGAGTGTTTATTTGCTCTAAAAAGCACGAGTGCAATATAACTTACTTAATGCGAGATGCATAATCTGCTTTTCTTTCAACTACTGCAATAAAAGTAGGTGAAAGATAAAACTGAAGACAAATTACAAAAGTAAAAAATTTGTTGTTTACATTCCCGCCTTTTTTTCTTTATGGCCAGTATTTTTTTTATGCCAAGGCAATACACACTTTCCTTTGTAAACTCCATACGGCCGTTAGGTTGGCCAACGTTCTTTATGACATGTGACAACTATTGTCCCGCGATTAAAAAACAAAATTGAACAGTGCAGTAAAGGATTTCCATACATTTTTGCTGCACTAGAGCAGCAAAATTGTATGAAAATCCTTTAGCACTGTTTAGTTTTTTTTTAAATTTTAGTGCAGCAAAGTTCCGCTTTGTGCTGGATATGTAGTGCAGTTATGATAGAATTGCAGCGTAGTTGGAAGAAAAAGTAATTGTCAGGTCTGTCTTAAAAATTTCAGTGTCCTTAGAATAGTTAGTTTTAATAAAGAGAGAGTAGTTTGGTTATTTTTTTAGATATGAGGATTTGATATAATCACTACCAGACGGCAGCTTGAGGCGTAGACCTCGTTGAGCTGCTGACATTAGATAAACATAATAATAATAATAAATAAATATAGGGACGTATCACACAAATTGAGCCAGCCCCACAGTAAGTTGTTAACTTGTGTCGCAGGATACTCACTCAACGATACTGTATTTTATAATATATACTTATATAGATAAACATCCACGACCCAGGCCAATCTGAAAAAGATCATTTTCCATCTTGACCTGACCGGGGATCGAACCCGAGACCATCCGTGTCGCAGGCAGGCGTGTTGACCGCTGCGCCACGGAGCTCGTCGAACATATTTGACAAACTGACACATTGTAGCATCATAACTTAGCGGACCCTTTAATCAGTGCTGCCGCTGCTATTATCTAACCGCCACACTAAATAGATTTTTCCTTTACATACCTTGTCATCATCCATATAATCATTGAAATAATGTTGACTTCCGACTTTTGCTAACATTGGATATGCAGCGCCTGAAAAGGATATGAAGACGTCAGGTGAGAGTCGTTGTATAAATGTATACACGCTTATCATCATCAGGTCTTTTTTAGTGTCCACGGCAGGAGCACGACCCTCTGTACTATCAGAGCCATATATTTGCCAGAGCAGTCGATAAAATCCGCGATAAAAAGCGTCCATATATAAAAAAAATTGCAACTCTATATCTAGTGGGTGTACCACTTGATATTAAGTTGCACATTTTTTTTTAATGTTTAGGTATATTTCCATAAGCACTGACGAAATAATAAAACTTTTTAACGAAAATTTTTAATCGCCGGAATAAACCGAAAAGAAAAAAATAAGTTCTTCTCATTCTATTAATTTTTGACTGTCTTTGTTTTGTTGGCTACGCCTCCCGAAACCCCCTTTTTAATAAGACATGTGCTTAAAAATATGAACTTCCCCTTTTTGGAGTTATGAATGAAACATGTGCTTTAAACATATATCTCATTCTGCGCAGCCCCCCGAACCCACTGGGGTCCCGGGAGTTCCAAATGAATGAAGGATCATTCTGTTCGATTTCGACTGATATGTGCAAAAAACAGACTGATATGATATATATATCAGTCTGATATGATATATATATCAGTCTGATATGATATATATATCAGTCTGATATGATATATATATCAGTCTGTTTTTTTTGTTAAGCGGGGAGCTACGCCTCCCAAACCCCACTTCACTTGAGCTTTGAATATGACATGTACTTTCTTACAATTGTGTATTTTTTGATTGGTGGGAATTCGTCGGTTGATAATATATCTGCATGTTTTCCATCGTGTTGTAGCGCCGGGCGCGCCGTCGCTGGCAGTGGAGGCGTGCGTGGCGCGCGGCGTGTCGTGCACGCTGGCGTGGCGCGCGCCCGCCGGCGCCGTGCGCGGGTACGTGCTCGAGCTCGACGACGGGCTCGGCGGGCCCTTCCGGGTGAGTCGCCCCTCTTTATATCTCGCTACTAAACAACATTCTCGTGGCAAGTTCAGTTTCCTTTGACTAGGTCCCTTGACTCGTGCCCCAAAAAAATCGCCACGGACGCGAGTGCTGCAAGCGTCTATTGACACTCCTGTCTGGTGCCTCGCCTCGTTGGTTTAAGAGAAAAGGAAAAACATAGAATATACCAGCTGCTTTTCTTCCCGCGCAGACCGTAAAAGTCGGTCAAGGAATTGGGCGGAAATCTAAGGAATAACTTTATAGGTGATGCGTCTAGCAACCCATCACTATTTTGATTTCGCTTTCCACCATAGCGCCCACTAACACGCTAAACGTGGCCTATGGATTTTATGACTTTGGGTTCTGTCTACCCCGCAAGGGATAAAGACGTGATAATATGTATGTATGTTAAAGTTTTAATGGCCATCTCAACTTACAGGAAGTGTACTGTGGGCGCGAGACGGTGTGTACAATCGACGGTTTGCATTACGCGTCACTGTACAGTGCTCGGGTTAAGGCCTTTAACGGCGCTGGCGATGGGCCCTACAGTGACGTCATCGGCCTGCAGACCTCGCCGGGTATGTTATTATTCTGATAAAATCTAAAATATAAAACTATTTTCACACATTTTTGACTAGACTCTTAATGCACTGTCGCCTAGCTCCCAGAACGGAATTTTCTAGAACTTTTATGAGCACTGTCTGTCATGCTCACACACATCATCCGTCTCGATCTTCCATCCTGCTCACACAGTGTAAAATATTCTAGAATGTTCAGGTTGTCGGAACCGGAAGTTGCTAGAAACCCATATCACCGCGTAAAGTGGAACTAGCGGGGCGATCGTAAATTCGTTCCGACTGCACCAAAGTTGTGAGATGTCTAAAGCGGAGATGTGTGCTGGCTAAAGCGAGTTATGTTCAGGCAACGACAATAAAATACTAACGTATTGACTGGATCTCGGGACTCGGGAGATAATTAACACCGTTACGCTTAGCTCACACCGAAACTGTACTGTGAAGAAGCCTTCCAAGTCATGTGACACGATAATTTCTGTTTTTTTAATTATATTTTATTACGTCAGCCTTAGTTTAATATTGAAGTCTTTGATAGTAACATATCATTGGTATGCAGTGGCGTGGTTTTCGTGGGATGCGCGGTGCGGGGGCGCGAAGGGCGGCGGGGGGGCTGTCGCTGGGCGCGGACGGGCTGTGACATGCCTTTTTATCAACGCCATCTAGCGAACTTAGTTTTTGTTTTTTTTATTATGTCACTTTGGAAACCCTTTATTATGATACATTACTGCTCAGTGCATTGAGTAGCAGTCGGTGATGACATGATATTGGTGTGCAGTGGCGTGGTTCTCGTGGGACGCGCGGAGGGCGGGGGGGTTGTCGCTGGGCGCGGACGGGCTGTGCACGCGGGGCGCGGGGGCATCATTGTCAGAACAAATCCTACGAATTAGGGGTTCTAGTTCGCGCACTACAAACTTGACACAATTCCGCTTGAGTAACAGTCGGTAGTGACCAAAGACTTCTATATAAACTGAGTTGCCGTACGTTTCAAATTCTGAAGCGTTAATGGGGAGCTAATTAATACCGTTGCGCTTAGCTCACACCGAAACTCTGTACCATGAAGACGCCGTCCAAGTCATGTGACACGATAATTTCTGTTTTTTTAATTATATTTTATTACGTCAGCCTTAGTTTAATATTGAAGTCTTTGATAGTAACATATCATTGGTATGCAGTGGCGTGGTTTTCGTGGGATGCGCGGTGCGGGGGCGCGGAGGGCGGCGGGGGGCTGTCGCTGGGCGCGGACGGGCTGTGCGCGCGGGGCGCGGGCTGGCAGGCGCGCGTGGCGCTGGCCGACACGCCGCTGGCGCGGGGCACGCACTACTGGCAGCTGCGGCTCGACGCCTACGACGCCGACGCCGATCCTGCGTTTGGTGTCGCGCGCGCTGACGTCGCCAGAGACAAGATGCTTGGTGAGTGTTGATTTAAAATCTGTGCTGGCCACTTCGATTAAGTATAAAAAACGAGTTACAATGTCATGCTGTGGACAATAGGCTATTTTCCTTATAGAACAAGATCCCAGGGCCTCCAAACGTTACTTGTTTAAAATATTAAATTTCAGTTAAGTCTCTTCCAGCTCTTAAATATCACAAAACAGCGTTTTGTGCCTTTGCCGCAAACTTCAAAGTTTATCAAAGCACAGGTATGGCGCTTCGTATAAGCGGAGCTATATTTATGCCAAATACAACTAGAAATGAAACTCTACATCCGTCTACACGTCATTGAACTACAGAATGAATTGAAGTACATATAAGAGACGGTGCGTGGGGTCACCATATTGCTACTACATATTTGCAGCGGAGTATGTAGTAGTTTTATCAATTCTGTGCCTTAAGGTTAAACGTGTGGCAGGTACGGACGCGCTGGGCTGGGCTATGTACATCGACAGCTCGCGTTCGTGGTTCGTGCACGGCGGCGCGCACGGCGGACGCGCCCCGGGCGGCATCCGGCAGGGCAGCCTGGTCGGCGTGTTGCTCGACCTGACGCGGGGCACGCTGCGCTTCACCGTGGACGACCGGCCACAGGTACAAAGTCAGGCAGTGTATGTAGATATATTTGTTCCGCGATAACTTTCAAACCGTTGCTTCAAATACGTTGAAATTTTTAGGGCAACACAAATTTAAAGGGCAGTAAAATCGGTTCATTTGTTACATAAATATTTAAATATATGTTCGCGATAAACTACCATTATATTTTTTTTATTATTATTATTTCTATTTAATATACTAGGGACAAATTGTACTCTATATTGGAGGTGAGCATTGACATCTGCAACACATTTTATTAACTTCTGCAGGTGTCATCGTTTCCAATTTTATGAATTTCATGATCCTAAATAAATATTTCCCATTTTCATTTTTCAAAAAGCATTATGTTCGTTCAGGGTGACATCGCGTTCACGGGTCTCCGCGGCGCGTTCTACCCGGCTGTGTCGCTCAACCGCGGCGTGGCCGTGACGCTGCTGCCCGGCCTCACGCCGCCGCCGCACCTGCTGCTGCAGCAGCTGGCGCTTGAGTGACGCGTAGTGCCGCTTTAGCTTTAATAATTAATCAAAACCGACCGAGTGCCAGCGGATTTCGCACATAAAGGGTTCCGTACTAAGAGATTAAATGTATACTATAGAGGGGTTATTAAGATGATTATCGTACAACGAATTAAATCATAATGGCGGGCGTTGTAATAAAATTTTAAATAATGGATTTATGATAACTTAGTTTGTTTGATTTTTAGTGGGCAGGGGGCTGCGCCCCCCGAACCCTCGTCCTTTTTTGCAAATGCCTTTGTACATGTGCTATTTCAACATATCTGTCTGTCTGTTTTTTGATTGGCGGGGGGGCCATACCCCCATGAACCCTCATCCCTATCCCTCCGCTCCTTCTAAGTCGCTTTGAATATGAACCTTTATTTTTGTATCTGCAATATCATTTGTTACATTTATTTGCATAGGTCGCCCCAATTATTTAAAAAAAAATGAATTTTATTTCTATTTCTTATTAAGGCCCGTATTTATAAATCACACTCAATTCTAAGTTCGATCTTAAGTGCGCACTTGAGTCGCTCTGCTAATTTATAAATCTTAGTTGAGTTATGACTTGAGTTCCGCGTATCAGCCGAGTGACAGACGTATTAATAAACAAATATCAGCACTTAAGAGTGCTCTCAAGATGAAACTCAAGAGCGTATTTGCTGAGTGCAGTACAACCCTCACTTGAGAGCGACTTGTGACGGTGGTTAGACGATAGTTTGTGTATTTGAAAATGGATCTTGAAAATATTATTAACGAAATTTATGATGAAATGGACTACTATGACAGTATCTTTTGGATGTATACTTACCGCTACCCAAAAAAGTATATTAGGGACGCACAGAATCCATTCTAAATGCGGGAAGAAGACTTTTCGAAAAGATACAGGTTTCACCAAAATAGTGTTTTATATATTACATCATTAATAAAAATTGATCTCGAAACGTGTGACCAGAGGGGCCTCCCAATATCTCCCGAAATAGCAGTGTTATTAATATTGCGATTTTATGCTACAGCATCGTTTCAGGTGAGTTAAACATAGGTACATACATACTATTACTATTATTTATTATACACTACATTTATTCATCACGTCTGTATCCCTTGCGGGGTAGACAGAGCCTTGGGTTATGACCCAAAGGCCACGTTTAGTATATTGGTGGGCTCATAGGTGGAAAACGTAATCAAAATTAGTGATGGGTTGCTAGCCGCATCGCTTATTAACATGATTCCTCATGCCCTTTCCTTCGACCGTATTCCTTTCTTTTTTCCATATTTCTTTAAAAGATCCTTAAAAACATTTTTTTCCATAGGGGTAAAAACGTGTTTTTTAGCCGACATGGTGAAGTTTAATATGACTCGAACGAAATACGAAATAAAATTAAAATTAACTAGGCACGCTGTACGTTGCTTTGTTTAATAACAAAGCCGTGACGCCACGCCACAAAATGTCAAATGCGCATTTCGTTTCTCTTTTTTTTATTCAAAAAGTTAAGCTTTTTATTTTAATATTCAATGAATGAATGAATGAAGAAATGAATATATTTTAAGTCGATTGTAGTCCATAATTATATCTAAAATTGCAAAATATCAATAGAACTAATAGCAACTGTACTAGCAATAACGAAACTTTAACCCATTCGTTCGATCCATTCCTAATCATTCACTCAAAAATGACGTTTACTTGAGATCCTGATCTTGAGATCGATCTCAAGTGATACGCCGTTGATGTAAGTTTATTAATTAGCGACGATCTTAAGTGCGTGATCACAACTTGAGTGCGACTCAGCTGAGTTCGCACTTGAGAGCTGTCTTGAGCTAGGTTTATTAATACGGGCCTAAGTTCCATGATCTGTCAGGTCTGCATCGGTTACTGAATTATACCGAGTACTCTTCATGCTAACTTTTGACTTAAAATTTTAGTTTAACTTTCTCTACAATTCTCTATAGTACTTACATTTAATCTCTTTGGTTACTTGCCACGGAATAACGACTTGGTTGTCAAACCGTATTGGCTACTAATTGCTGTTCAAAATTTCTTGGCAAAATTATTTATTGTGGCATATGTACGAAGAAAGAAAGTTATGGGCTCTGCATACCAGAATCGCCGTTTGTTTATGGAACTACCAACCCACCCCGGCTGCGCCCGGGCTAATATTTAATTATAATCCCCGAAAAAATCTTTACACGCTAGTGAAAACCCCATGAAAATCGGCCCTGTAGTTTTCCCGATTAGCATGTATACAAACTTCAATTATTACTATGTATTGATATCGATTGATAAAATCGTCGGCGTCGGTATGAAGAGCATAAATTTGCTTTAACCGCCCAATAGTTTTAACTTAATATATTAATATCGTTTAGATATCGTTTTGATTATAAACGTTAGTGTAAGTAGTAGATAGATATTTAAAAAATACTGTTTTTGTGTGAATTAAATTAATTAATTTATATGACATCATTTTGTGTTGACATTGGACTTATTACAAAAAAATTGTGTAAATCAAATTAATTTACAGGACACCATATTGGGTTGACATTTCACTTACTAAAAAAAAAGAATGGAATTCGTAAACCGTATATAGTAGTTCTGTAAACATTTGTTTATATTTCAATAGGATTCTAATGGCCTATTAGTGATCGGAACGACCTGGGTATATTCAGCTAACTTCGAGTAAGAAATAGTTAGAGTTGATAAAACCACCTTCCAAAGGTTCGTGGTGTAGATATCCTCTCTGCCTTGTTTTAATTGTCTAATGGGAGATAATACTGCAATGTTCTCCCGCCAGAGGGCAGCATTAGCAGAGACAGTAAACAAATGTTTGACATTGACAAGTATGTCAAACTTGCAATAAATTGCCTTTATTTTACATCCGAATACGCAGATTAATTGCATTTTTATATTTTAATACTTATAGGAGTATTTTAAAATCAAATTAATAAAGGATTAATGTATAATTTCACAAATTAATTGCGACTTTGACACTGATATGTACATACTTGTCAGTGTCAAACCTTTTTTACTGTATGTGCTAGTGGCGCACTCTGGCGGCACAGCTTTCAGTAATATCTCCTATTGCTTGAAGTTGGGGTAAAAGTACGATCTGATTACAGTCCGAATCAAACATTATGGCGGCTCGAAACATCGGTCGAGTCGATGCGCAGTAGACAATATTAGGTCTGCGCGGGGCGCGCGGGGGGAGGCGGGGCGCGTTCTGCGCAGCTCGCAGCTAATATTCAAACCGCCATAAAGTTTGGTTCGGACTGTGGTTATAATGTTTGATCATTCCCATTCGCTTATCAGATTTAAATGGTTTTTAAATAGCATTACAATGCTCGGTATATTATTAAAATTGAAAATATGTGATGAAAAAGAATTCGCCACAGGTAGGATTTGAACCCACGAGTCTTAGGTCTGCGCCCTAAGTGTGTTACCAACTACACCACCGTGACTTCGAATCACCGCGTCGAATTCTCTCATCACATATTACCCCGTAGGGTATAACGCATTCAAAGCATGCGTATTTCATCAATACTACCCACTATTTAGTAGTGTGGTATTCTACTTCATTCATATCAGATGAATAGAAAGTTGATTAAATTGAAGAAAGCTCTTACTCACTTAAATGGTTTTTAAATAGCATTACAATGCTCGGTATATTATTAAAATTGAAAATATGTGATGAAAAAGAATTCGCCACAGGTAGGATTTGAACCCACGAGTCTTAGGTCTGCGCCCTAAGTGTGTTACCAACTACACCACCGTGACTTCTTTTTCATCGCTTATCAGATTGTTGAAAGTAATGTCGTTCGTAGAAAACTATGCTACCTTTGTATGGTATAAAATTACACATGCTTACAGCCATATCAAATTCACACCGATAGGTGCAAAACTTTGTATAAGTAGCTGTTAATTAAGAATAACTTATTTTTTTACTTTGCGTTAGGGCACAATGTTTTTAACATGAAACAATTTCGATATTTTTATTTTTTAAGGGGGCACCCTAGGCACAGTAGCGACGCCAATCATTTTATTCCTAATACTTTACAAACAGAAAGAAATTCAAGAATGTAAATCATATAAGCCCTAGTAAATATTATGAGAATCAGTCATTAAGAGAAAACGTGATTACCGCCAAAGACGGCCGTTTTTGGCGGTAAACTGATTCTCATAATTCTCACTGATTCTGATAATATTAAACATGATTCCAAAAATACTTCAGGTTATTTACTAGTGCTTATATGAATTACATTCTTGAATTTCTTTCTATTTGTAAAGTATTAGGAATAAAATGATTGGCGTCGCTACTGTGCCTAGTGTGCGGCCTTAATACGTTGTGATATATTTTTTATTTTATTTATTTTTATATTCCACATTTCCGTTTTTACGATTGTTATTAACTTAACACTGCCTTCTCAGGAGGTCCAAATGAGTATTTGTAAATGGAGGTAGATGGAAACACTTTAGAATTAACTTTGCGTTTACCTTATATATCTCTAAAACACTTCCTACTTTTCCAAGATGCTCCGTACAAATTTAAAACTTTTTGGGGAAATTTTGAAAAAATATGATTTCTATGGTTCCATCTGCTTCTGTTTTCAACTTTTTGAATATAACTTTTGTTTGCTGAGTGATTGGTTGTTGCGACGGGTTATGCGCAGAACGGCCACTTCCCAAGTGCTCTTCGCAAATATTCGATCGATCGATCAATACCAATTAGATAACGCGTTACATACAAAATCGAATCAAAATTCTGTCCGCTTGAATGCAGCTAAAAAAACTAAACAAAATAAGAGCTCACTTCAAGGAGTGCATTCTTAATTGCCGAGCCGTTATTTTGCGTTGACCCGATATTTTTATTTACTTATTTAAAAATCTTATTGAGCCTACAGAGCATTTCATCACAAACCTCCGTGTAAGTTTTTTGTAATATGATAATAAATAAATAAATAAATGGACTTAATGGCAAGAGCATTCTCTCCCAGTAAACCTTGAGAAGAAAACGGTTCTTCTTTTATATCGAGTCAAAATGGTTATTTTTGCTTTTTTCTAAATCGTTTTCGACCAGTAGATGGTCACAGCGGTGAAGTGTGAATAAAATATAAACCGATATCTAGTTGGTATTGTTTTTTTATGATATAGGACGGCAAACGGACAAGCGGGTCACCTGATGGTAAGTGAACACCGCTGCCCATGGACAACTGCGACACCAGGGGTGTTACAAGAGCGTTGTCGGCCTTTATTTTCACAGATGGATGGCCCTCCGGCTCTCTCACTCTACGAAAGAAGCATAGAAGTGGTAAAGCTACTACTTATTTTTTGTGAGAGTGTGCTACTTGCCCAGACGAGCAGGCCCATTCATGCTACTAGCAAAAGTGAATTTTGCCGGTAGCGTGGCTCTACCACAACTAGTGTTGATTGAAGTCGCAAATGGTGCCCTTTTTTCGCACAACCCGTTGCGTCTACTCGGTGTCTGGGACCTGACGAGTAACGAATATTCCAATACCCACCGAGTCTTGTCTGTTGAATGTACTTGTTTATTTTTGTATCATTAGCGAGTTCTAGTAACAGATTTACTAAGTTTTTAGCCAATGGTCGTACTTATTTGAAATGATACAACCGATTCTATGCCAGAGAAAAAAATATTTCGACGAAGATATAAAAAAAAATAGGGAATCATCAAAACTAAACATTTATGAATCGTTATAAGTATGGATGATTATAGCCATCACGATTTAGGTAAATCGTGATATGTCAGTACTGCCTAAAAAAACGCAAAAAACAATCGGTTTATGGCTTAAGGGGGCACACTAGGCACAGTAGCGACGCCAATCATTTTATTCCTAATACTTTACAAATAGAAAGAAATTCAAGAATATAAACAATATAAGCCTTAGTAAATAACCTGAAGTATTTTTGGAATCATGTTTATTATTATCGGAATCAGTGAGAATTATGAGAATCTGATTACCGCCAAAAACGGCCGTTTTTGGCGGTTATCACTTTTTCTCTCAATGACTGATTCTCATAATATTAAAACATGATTCCAAAAATACTTCAGGTTATTTACTAAGGCTTATATTGTTTATATTCTTGAATTTCTTTCTATTTGTAAAGTATTAGGAATAAAATGACTGGCGTCGCTACTGTGCCTAGTATGCCCCCTTAAATGAAATTTAGTATATTTTCCGATTTTTCTATTGCTGGATTTATAATAGAATTGGCCACTACTAGTCACAAAGTATGTTTAACATTTAGAATCAAATTTCAATGGTAGCTTTATATATTATCAATTAATGTAATTTAAATCAGAAACGTTGCCATTCTAAGTATAAGTTTTTTGAAGTTGTTTTCAGTTCATTTTAAGTTAAATATGTTTACTGATAGTGTTTAATTTAAGTAAGGTAACTATTTCTTGTAATTAATTATTTATTTCAAATCTTAAGTTCCAGTTTGTAGCTAAATGTCAAACAAAATTAAAGATATGGACATATAAACAAAGAAGATGATACATCGGATTTTTTATATTAATTTTATTATTATTGTATAATTTGCTTTTGAGCAGTGTGCTATTTATGTACTTAAATTATGACTGATTAACATTATAATTATTAAATATATTTCTGTTTTTTTTTTTATTTAATACCTTATTAGGACATAAGTAATTAAAACAAAACATATTGCACTTATTTTTATTATAAAAATAGAAATGTAAGGAAAAGTCTTTTCGAATTTTGTATGTTTCAAGTGTGTAAATAAATCTTCCTACTTGCAATAAAATTTGAACCTAATGCAGTTTCCGTAACAACTGCACTAAGTTGTGCTCTGTGTGACCTTTGATCGATCTTTACGTATAAATAGGAAAAGACTTTTCTCCGATCTTATTCATATATTTACAGGTTGAGCTACGTTTTTCTTAAAGTATATTAGCGACTAAGGCAAGATTAGTATAATATAAACTAAGCCACGACATTCGACCAAGTCTTCTTTATCATATCTGCTGCCTTCTCACCGATCATTATCGCTGGTGCACTCGTGTGGGCACTGGTAGGTCGGGGGATGATGCTGGAGTCTACTACTCTCAAGCCTTCCACGCCATACACTCTTAGTTCTGGATCGACCACCGCTTCAGGGTCTGACGGAGGACCCATCTTGCATGTCGCAATTTGATGGTGCAATGATATTACCATGGTCCTAATAGCACACTCCCAGTATGAATCCGACCCAGGAGTATGAGTTTTACATGTAGGATACTCGGCTAAATGCAGTTTCGGTGAGTACTTCTTAAAAGCTTCGGATTGACCGAGCTTAATGACGTATTCGATAGCCTCTTTAATCGTCGCCATATCTTTAGGGTCAGTTAAGTAATTTCCGTATAGTTTTGGGAATGAAAATGGATTGGTATCGCGCAGTTCCATATATCCTTTCGACTTTGGCTGCAAAAGCATCGGTACAGCTGACCAAGTGTCATGTCCCGTCAGAGAGCCAAACGCTGGGTAATACGTGCCGTCAGCGATCTTCCAACTTTGTCTGAAAGCGCCACCACCATCGAGAGTCATAGATCCACCTAAGCTTATGAGTTCAATATCAGGAACAAGCTCAGGGTCATCAGATTGCGAGGTTTTTATGTACCCCAACGCTTCCACAGACCCTGGAGTCGTAAGGAGACCATCTCCAAATTGCATCCACTGCATCAAATTGGGTAGAGTGGCGACTTTCGGCTCGAGAAGACTGGCATTTGTCGTGTTTAATTTAAAGATGACCGCAGGGAAGGAAATGTGGTCATATAAAGTTCTGCCTACTTTAAGGTCGGAAATCACGGGTATTCCTAGAGTTTCCAGATGTTGACGAGGTCCAACTCCGGATAGCATGAGTAGTTGAGGCGAGGCGATGGGACCAGCCGATAGAATAACTTCTCTGCGGCAGCGGACTGTGTATTTGACACCATTTCTTACATACTCCACGGCATATGCTCTTTTCGTTTGGGGTTCTATCAAGATTTTTGTTGCCCGAGTTTCAGACAGTATATGAAGATTCCTACGCCGTTTGTGTGGATGCAGGAAGGCTTTTGCTGCGCTCATCCTATGGCCTTTGTTGGTGGTGGTCTGTACGTAGCCAAATCCAAACTGGTCGGGCGCATTGTAGTCCACAGTCGGATGGCCGAAATTCCTGCCGGCCTCCAGGAAAGCCTCGACAAGTCCCGTTCTGAAATTTTTACAAACGAAAATTATGTTGGTAATAATTGAAAGAGCGAGGTTGTCCATCAAGTCGAGCGAAAATGGTAACCTATCACAAACAAGAATTTTTTCTCTTCGAATTTCAGTTGTTCGAAAACGGTACAACGACGTTTTAAATGCCAAATGGCTTCTTTGCCATATTTTCTCCTTCTATAAACTTGATAAACATATTTTTCGTCTTTTAGACAAACTGTCGACCGAAAATCGAATCATGTAATTTTATTGTGACAAATGTTTTGGTATGAATAATTTCATTTTCTAGAAGTATTAAAGATAGAAGTAACTTTTTCCATATTATTATTTACACAGATTTTCAATAACTACTTACAGTCGACAAATCGAAATTAGTAGTAAAGTAAATTAGGTTGGAGTGTAGCAAAGGCAGCGTAAGTATTGGGACTTAAAAAAATTTGAACGTGAAATTTGGAGGTACATAAAAGGTAAAGAGGCCTATTTTTTACTGTCGTAATAGTTAAATTTTTTTAAAATAAGCCACTTTTGTTTTTTCAATTTTACTCTGTGACTCATTGTTTTACGAAAACTCGTCTCTGAAGGTTAGGAATATGGTGTTAAAAGGAACTGGTTAACGAAAACTAGGGGTAGGTTGCGAGGAGCGAAGCGACGAGCGTTAGGTTCTACATGAGCCAAGCAACCCAGAAACGAAATTGCCGCGTTATTCTGAAGTGTTTTATAGCCAAACCCAGCACCGTAGAGAGAAATTGTAAATAAAAAAAGATGTTTTTTTATGTCTTTTAAATAGACTTTAAATATATAAAACAGGTAAGTATATTATTCTTACTCTTATAGATTTCATTTAATTATCATTTGAAATGTTGTCTTTTAATAATATGGAAATATTTTTTTTGATTTATAAAACATAGAGCAATAGTGTCTGCGGATAAACGTTGGGTTGCAATACAAAGCATATAGTTTTAAAAAAAATAAGTATCAATAATCGGAATTTCAACAATATAGCAATTGTATTTTCGGTAAAATGAAACTATAGAAATTAAAAAAATGGCGAAACGTTTTCGGTGTTTTGAAATTCGTACAAAACCTATTCTTGTTTATAATAGGTAACCAGCGAAAATAAATTCTTTGAAAAAAAAATCGCCATGATGCCGTGGTTACGGCAACAGCAAGTGTTGTCAACCGACACTGTGTCGTGCCGGTGCCGTTGACGTGTGACCAGGCTCTTAGAAGTTGAAAACTTATAATTATAACTTACTTAAATGGAACGTTCTCGACTGTCAGCTCGCCGTCGCGGCCGCGGTAAGGGGCGCTTTTGTACTTTTTCAGCTCGGCTCTCTCAGATTTCTTGTAATAATTCAGAACATCCTGGTAAGACCTGTAATAGTAGATTGTTGCACTGAGCAGAAAGTAAGTTATTGCTGCACGAGTGTTTATTTCGCACACACGTTGTTTGAACTACGGACAAGGACATTGGTTATACCTCTCATCCCAAAAAACGCACTATTCCCATGGAAACGACATTGACGCGAGCGCAGCCGCGGGCGGAAGCTAGTGGTCAATAATTATCAGGTAAGGTAATTGGAATTCTAGCTATAAAGCATTTTTATGAATCACACACTGCAGGAAATGATTATCTACATAATTATTTGCATAAATCATATAGATACCTAAGAAGTACCTAGATTGATTTACTTACATACATAACTACAATTCTAAGTCGATATAGATAAAATCGCGTCTCGTGAGCGATTTGAACTTTCTTTGACGTCCATAAAGATAATACAAAAGACATTTTTTTTGTTTTCGGAGTGTAAGTACATTATATAGACCTCGCAGAACAAAATTTTAAGCTATATCTTCGTTAAAATACCCCTTAAAATTCATGTATCCCCTTACATGTGAATTTTTAGGGGTCCAGTGCTTGCTGACCCCATTTAGTCTAACGATAGATCGTACAGAGATCTAGACGCAGTTCAAGTCCTGCCCGCGTGGAATTTTTTCACCATTTCTTATTTTCTTTATTTTATAAATAAAGTAAAATAGCATTGTGAATGCAAAATAAATCCCATATAAACTGATTTATTTCAAATTGTGGCAGCACTGGACACCACCTAAAATGTATGTATTATACAACGTTGAAGGGACATACCCGTTATAAATCAAATCACGGTCTATACAAGATCATTATAGGATAATGAAATTAAAATAGCAGCCAAAAATCATAAATAAATTTCGGCATTTCCATACAATGCAGTCGCCCGGGCGATTTGTATGGGAACGGCGAATGTTTTTTTGGTTTCTTTACTGTTATTTTAATTTCATTGTACTAAAGTGATCTAGTATAGACGAGCTCCGTGTCGCAGCGGTTACCACGCCAGTCTGCGACACGGGGGTCCCGGGTTCAATCCCCGGTCAGGTCATGATGGAAAACGATCTTTTCAGATTGACCTGGGTCTTGGATGTTTATCTATATATGTATTTGTTATAAAATATAGTATCGTTGAGTTAGTATCCCATAACACAAGTCTTTCTTAAGAACTTACTTTGGGGCTAGCTCAATCTGTGTGATTTGTCCGTATATATTTATAGCCCATGGTTGGATTTATTACGGGTATGTACCTTCCACTTTGTATAAGTCAAGTAAGTCAACTCACCATCCATAGTTACCATCGGCAGCAATTCTGTCCCAGTCCTGCGGCCGGCCGCGGGTATACAGCATGAAGTTGGTGACGCTGGTGCCGCCCACTGCCTTGCCGCGAGGCCAGTAGCAGCGCTGGCCTTCGCTGCCTGAAAATAACGAGTCGCGTTACAAATGTCATGTTAAGATATAGTTTTTAGGGTTCCGTAGTAAACTAGGAACCCTTATAGTTTCGCCATGTCTGTCTGTCTGTCTGTCTGTCTGTCTGTCTGTCTGTCTGTCTGTCTGTCCGTCCGCGGTTTTACTCAGAGACTATAAGTACTAGAAAGCTGTAATTTGGTATGAGTGTGTATATTAATCATGGCAAAAAAGTCGTAGAAAAAAACCTTGAAAAAATATTTTTTTTTGGGTAGCTCCCATACAAGTAAAGTGGGGGAGTAATTTTTTTTTCTCTATTTACCCATCGTGTGGGGTATCGTTAAAAAGGTCTTTCAAAAATATTGTGAGGTTAACGACACCATTTTTCGATTTAGGGATCCGTTTCCGAAATATTTGGTTTTAAAGTGCAAAATTTTGTTAGAGGTACGTGTCCCCCCCCTCTATCTGCTAAACGGTTATATATGGATACGTGAAAAAAATCACAACAATAGTATATATACTGAAGTTGAAAGGAAAACTATCAGAGCTGGGTACTAAGTGCAAACTAAAAAGTTATAGGCAACCAACTTATAAAATGTACTGGAAAATGTAAAATTTCATACAATCTTCATTGTTAGATGTTTTTGGTCGTTAGACTGTGAGGTGTGAGTGTAAACAGTGTGAACTCAAAGTTGTCATTCGCAACTACGGAACCCTACACTGCGCGTGGCCCGACACGCACTTGGCCGGTTTTTTACTTCCGAAAATGAGAAGTACACAAACTTCTTCTAGTTTAGCTATGGCAGCGAGACGTCTACGTCAAACCTCTGTTTTCGTTATTTTTCTAGGGTTCCGTACCCAAAGGGTAAAAACGGGACCCTATTCACAAGATTTCGCTGTCCGTCAATCTGTCTGTCACCAGGCTGTATATCATAAACCGTGATAGCTAGACAGTTGAAATTTTCACAGATGATGTATTTCTGTTGCTGCTATAACAAAAAATATTAAAAACAAAATAAAACAAATATAAGGGGCGCTCCCATATAACAAACATGATTTGAAAATTTTGTATAGATAATGGCACGGAACCATCACCAATCCTTCATGTGCGCGTCCGATACGCACTTGGCCGATTTTTTAATGATATAGATCGTAAGTGATCACCGCTGTCCATGGACAACTGCAACACCAGGAGAGTGAAAACGGACAATTTAGGCCGCCATTGCTTGGAAATGCCTTTTTTCAGGATAAACATTGTCCTGTTCCAACACCTACCCAGACAAACTCCCGATTGGTGTTCCATGCTGTAGGGCCAAGCGTAGTCAGTCAACTGGAGGTACTGAACCAAGGCCGGGATGTCGGAGAGAAGCATCTCAGGTTTCCCGGCTTCTATCAGCAGCACCATGGATTTGGGCTTGTCTTCCGTGAGCCGTGCTGCCAGCACCGACCCGGCGGACCCCGCACCAATTATTACATAGTCATATTCCTCTAGAGGACTTGTATAGCCTGTAAGAAAAGGTAGGTTTAAAATTGCTAGAATCAACTCTACTATGTTCAGTTGGTAATGTAGAAACTTTCATTCATGATTTTGGTTGCGTTGAATAATGTGATCCCTCGTGTAGTTGGTAAATAGCATATAAGTACATTATGATGCAAGTACGGTAACATGGATATTATAGTCGAAGAGTTTATATTAGGTACGACAGGAAGCCGAGTGCTTAATAAAGAATCCGGTGACTATAAAATCCATCTTACTAAGTACGAAGATCATACAACAGAGTTTCGAGCGAGTTAAAATTTTTTCAAAAAAGCTTATTGTATCTTATGAATAGAAACATAATAAAATTATCTTTTCTGTGAAAAATTTGTAACTGAACGAATGCGTTTTACCCTACGGGGTAATATGTGATGTCAGAATTCGACGCGGTGATTCGAAGCCACGGTGGTGTAGTTGGTAGCACACTTAGGGCGCAGACCTAAGAGCTGTGGGTTCGAATCCTACCTGTGGCGAATTCTTTTTCATCACATATTTTCAATTTTAATAATATACCGAGCATTGTAATGATATTTAAAAACCATTTAATTAAATTTATAACTCGCTCGAAACTCCATATAAAGAAAGGAAAGTGGCTCGAAACTTATTTACAAAGATAGATAACCAATAGGTTATCTATCTTTGTAAATAAGGTTACCCTTGGAGTATAAATATTTACTACAAAGTCTGTTAGAAATATGTTGCGGCAGCGGCAGCTTGCTGTTCTGACAAGTAACGAAATGTTACTCGTATTTTGCCGAAGTTTTAAATGATCGCATGACGATTGTTGTAGGGTTGTAGCCAACCAACAAATCTTTCTCGTTCCACGCAAAAAAGTTTTGCCATGAGTTAGTATTTTTTCTTTTACAGTGTATCGTGAAATGGAACTTAAAGATCGTAATAACTGACCGAATTTTGATAGCGTTAACTAAACCATAAAAAGGCATATAACAATATACCTATAATAAATGTTGGCTTACCTTTAGGCAACGGGTAAGAATCCCGCAAAAAGTCGAAAGGGTCCCTCGCATTAGTGGGCGAATAATTAACAGATACTGTCTGCATCATCATGTCCACGATTGGGCTTTTCAGGTAAGAGACCGGCAGAAAGCGACCCTTTCTGTTCACCCCAACCGAATTTACCCCATCTACATTATTTCCGTCATTTTCTTGGCCAAAATTGGGGGGATACGGACGAAACACTTTTGCATCTCTGCCGATATTTTCTGCTTCAGTTATGACATTTTCTTCAATAGTGATATATTCGTCTTCGGGATCGACTTCTGCTGCTTCTGTAGATAGTGTTGTGGATAGTGCCAATAGAATAATAATCTTCAATCGTTTCATTTTCTGCAATCATTAGACATTGAATTTACAACAAGCTTATTTACAACTAGCAGTTCACCCTGGCTTTGTCCGTTTTACATACATAGCTTATGTCACTCAGAGATAACGGACCTATCCATCGGTGAAAGAATTTTTGAAATCGGTCCAGTAGTTCTTGAGATTAGCGCGTTCAAACAAACAAACAAACTTTTCAGCTTTATAATACGAGTATTTGTATCTATAATATAAAAATGAATTGCTGAATGTGTGAATATAAAAATGAATGGCTGAATGTGTGAATATAAAAATGAATTGCTGAATCGTGAAAAGCGCAAACCTCGAGAGCAGCTGAACCGATTTCGCTAATTCTTTTTTTGAATATTATTTATTTATTTATTATAACTATCCAATATTCCTTGAAGTACGAGTTATAATGGTTCTTACGAGAGAACAATTTAAATGTACCATGGGTGAAGCCGGGGCAAACTGCTAGCAGAATTTAAAACCGAATAAAAAAAAACGACTGTCTAGTCAAAAACATTAAAGTCAGTGTTATGTATGATCCTATAGCTTTTAGACATAATGTTGTGGATAGGCCAGCCATCGTTTTATTTTCTGCAATCAATATGACATGTTGTATTTACAAGCCCTTTAAAAAACAACACACTGCCTTGCCAATGACATTAAGCCAGTGTGAGAGTACTCGTTGCTATTTCAGAAGTCCGATAATACATCCAAATCTGTTCAGGCATTTAAGAGTTATGGTTGAATAAAGAAACAAACAGAAACTCAAAAATTTTGCACTCTCAATATTACATTTATAAATAGTTTATAAATCTTTATTTTAGATAAATAATTCGTAATTTAATTACTAATTCTTTTTTGCCATTCATATCGGTTAAAGCAATAGGATTTCTTTTTAAATCTACGGGTTACAATTTCAGAAAACATTAAAATATAAGCATTAGCTTATATTTTAATGCATTAGCTTATATTTTAATGATTTCGCAAATTGTGGATATACTTCGATTTTCTAAAAAATATCAATGAAAAACTTTAGAACTTAATTGTTTAATATGAAAGGCAGTCATAGAACAGAACAGAATAACATAAACGAATGCAATAATCACTCACCAGTATGTTCTTTGTGACTATACTAATTAAATATAAAAAGCTCACTTTTAATCACTTAGACGTCTAATTACTTTGTATATTTTAAACTGGCCTAGCTTAAACTAGACGTGTCGCCACAGCCAAGGGGACTCGCGCATTGACGAGACAAATCCAGGCCATATGTACTCCCGCCTTGACCGTACTCTTCAAAATACCGCTACTTTGACATGATGACCAATATCAGCCAAACTCAGCGGATCAGGTACCGTTCACTGGCAAACAAGACTGTCTCGCGAATTTCAAGGGCTTTCACTACTAGCAAAGATAGTAAATACTAACATAACAGGTGTCTTATCCGTGCTGGTTCGGGAGAAAATAAAAAAACATAGAATATACCAGCTGTTTTTCTTTGTAAAAGTCGGTCAAGGGATTGGGCGAAAATCTAAAGAATCACATTGATAGGCGATGCGGCTAGCAACGCCCACTACTATGCTAAACGAGGCCTGTAGGTTTTATGACCGCGGGCTCTGTCTATCCCGCAAGGGATAAAGACGTGATAGTATGTATGTATAAATAATACATGTGTTAGATTGAACACTCTCCAACAAACCAGCCCATTAAAATAACAACTTTACCTATAGGATCCTACAATCTGGAAAAAAATCGTCATTTTCGTACTGACGACCTCCGTGACGCAGCGGTCAACACGCCTGCGATACGGATGGTCCCGGGTTCGATCTCCGTTCAGGTCAAAATGAAAAATGATCTTTTTCAGATTGACCTGGGTTTTGGACGTTTATCTATATATGTATTTTTAGTAAAATATAGTATCGTTGAATAAGTACCCCAAAACACAAGTCTCGAACTTACTTTGGGGCTAGCTCAATCTGTGTGGTTTGTCTGCATATATAAGTATTTATTTATACTAAAGTGTTCGGCCGGCTCGACAATTTGTATAAAAATGACGAATTATTTTTTCTTTCCCACCATTGGTCCTGTAGCAAAAGTTGATCATTTCGATGGGCTGGTTTGATCGTTTGTTGGATAAGAGTGTTCATACTAACACCCAGTAGACTGACAACCTTATACAAAAATATTGGTCCAAATTAAGGCTTGCTAGAATGTAGAGCGCATTAGGCGCTTGCGCTACAGACTTCTTTTACACTCTTTACTACTCGTAGATGCCGTAAATTCAGGTTAGCCGAGATATCATTTAAAAATATTATGCCAATAATACGTACTTACTTACTTCGCTGTCTCAGCGACCCGAAGTGGATCTTGTAATAATATTGTTTTAATTTTCAATCCTAATCCTAAATAATATTATATGAACGCGAAAGTAAGTTTGTTACGCTTTCACGCCCTATCTACTGAACCGATCATCATGAAATTTTGCACATACACATAGGTTAGGGTACTGAGAAGGACATAGACTATACATCACGCGGGCGAAGCCGCGAGTAACAGCTAGTAAGGTGCAATAGTGCTTTTATTGTCTCATAATATGGTAGATACAACGTTCTGACGCAAGTTAAAAGAAAAGTATATGTAGTGTAGGACCAGGGACTGTACTGTGGCGTCTAATGTATCAACAAAAGCCAGGAGACGCAGAGAGGCAGTAAGGCAGCCATATTTTCGATGTTCAGCTGTTTCCCCACCTACAAAATATGTAGATCCAGGGCTACCTCTGCAAGCTGAAGCCGTCTATTATTTACCCTAAAGATACAAAACATTAGAAAACATTATAATAACACTCTAGTCACCAGCAGGTCATTTTTAGTCTCCACTGCAGGAGCACCACCTTCTCTGTACTACCAGAGCCATATATTAGCCAGAGCAGTCAGAGGATTTGGCCTGCAGTCTCAACGTGAGCCAGACGAGTTGGAGAGGTCTATTTGAAGTTTATAAGCTTTGTTGTAAATCCACGGGAAGACGTGGAGTGGACCTATTCTACTCTGCCGGGAATAACGCAGTGTAAACTCAAGTAAACGCGTTAAAATACTTTGAAACAAACATTCCTGTGCATGACACTCGCTCACAGATTCTTGTTTTTAAATTGTTCCTGAAATAGAACTCACGAACAGGTTTGTATTGTGACTGGCGCGGGGCGCTAGGCTCATCCCGTCCCGAGAGGACGATGATCCTCATCGTCCTCTCGGGACGGGATGTATATCAATTTTCTCGCGACTTCGTCCGCCTTAAAACTTCACACCACTATTTCACTCCCTTAAGAGTTGCATTGCTAAAAATCCTTCCTTAGTGCTCACTTACATCAGGAAACCTTTCTGTGGTACCCAATTTCCAGTTTCTAGGTATAGTAGTTTCGGCTGTGCGTTCATCATCATCACCATTTCAGGTGCAAGAAGTCCACTGCTGGACATAGGCCATGTATTTATGTATTTGTGCGTTCCCCCCATGTATTTATTTTTGTCAAAAAAGATAACTTAGTATGTATGGAACCAACCAACAAAGTATGGGACCAAGAAACCAAGAAAAAGCATGCCCCATTGATAAAGCTCATTCTAATGTAGCTATATAAAAAAACAGACATGAAATATTATTTATTTTCTTTATTTAATCAATAAGTAAGACATGAAAAAAATTTGAAAAAAAAGTAAGCCTATAAAAGACATCAACGAGTACCCATTTTGAAAAATGATCTGCCGGATCCATTGTGTACATAAGTACTATTTATTTTGGAACTAGCTATACCTGCGAGTTTGTCCGCCTGGAAAAAAGCAGCCTATATCCTAAGCCAAATTTCATTTAAATCGGTTAAGTAGTTTTGGCGACAGAGTTTTGGAGTTACCTACTTTCGCATTATACCTAATGAATATTGTAAGTATGATAGCATAGATACGAAAGTATGGATTAAAAAAACTAAAAAGGCAGTGCATATGACAGGCATCTCTAATCCAAGAGTACACCCTGAACATTAAATTCTGAATCTAATTAAAATAGATCATCTTGTATGATAAGTTAATTGTTTCGGGAGGTATCGTTACCTCACAAAAACCGTAAACATAGACACATGGACAGCCATGATTTTTCTATCCATCCATCCATCCATCAGGTCCTTTTTAGTCTCCACTGCAGGAGCACGACCCTCTCTGTACTACCACAGCAATATATTAGCCAGAGTAGTCAGAGGATTTGGCCTACACTCTCCACGCTGGCCAGACGGGTTGGAGAGGTCTTTTTGATGTTTGTAAGCTTTGTTTAGCTTCTGTTTCCTAAGTCGCCTTTTACGACATCCACGGGACGACTTGGAGTGGTCCTATTCTACTCTGCCGGGAACCACACGGCTTTTCTATTTATATTTTTCTATTCAGTCAGTTTATTAGTCGATTTTTTAAAGATTCCTAACCGTTGAAGTATTTTGCTTGATATACGTGTTCCGTCTGATATTGACACATTAAGTAAAAATTCAATTAACTCGAGTTAATTGAAGTTTTAAAAATTACTTATAGTTGACTAGTTGAGCAAAAGTATTGCTGCACATGGGGATAAGTACAACATTAAAACTTACCTCAAACGCTCCGCGTTATGAGCCGAGCAAAACTTAAACTTATTCGGACCAAATTAATTAAATTTAGGTTATCATAAAAAATATTAAATAGAAGCCACGTTAATTATTTCATAAATACATTTATTTACTATCTAGCCTTTATATTACATTACAACCCGTCAATTCCCAGTCCGTAGGGAGAACCCGCGTTAGTAGTAAAATAGTAGTTTCCAGGCAATCTGAAACAAAAGAATATATTATATTACAAATTATATTGTATAGCTAAGTGCTTGTTTTGTTTTGTTTTGTTTTTCGTACGTGTAAGTGGCCAACACTGGTGTCAGATTTTTCAAGCTGCCTTAAGGCATCTGACATAGCTTAACGACTGCCATCAACGATGACAGCCGGGACCAACGGCTTAACGTGCCTCTTGAAGCACGGAGGAGCTCGAGATATTTTTATGACCCTTGCGGTCACCCATCCAAGTAGGGACTGCACCAGGGGTTGCTTAACATACGTAAGCGCTCACAGAGCTCACACCCACTGGACCACCGGGCTCCTCGCTAAGTGCTTGCCAGCAAAAATCGAATAAACACCCAAAAAGTTTTAGTAAACATAGACACACGGACGTCCTCAATACTTATGGCTTCCTATATTATTGCTGGTGGCGCTGAGCTGGTCTAAACCAGCTCTATGGCTCCACATGAAGGCTGATTTTTAAACCTCTGAACTATATAAGTTTGTTTGTTTTTCGTATGTGTAAGTGGCCAACACTGGTGTCAGATTTTTCAAGCTGCCTTAAGGCATCTGACATAGCTTAACGACTGCCATCAACGATGACAGCCGGGACCAACTTCTTAACGTGCCTTCCGAAGCACGGAGGAGCTCGAGATATTTTTATGCCACTTTCGGTCACCCATCCAAGTAGGGACTGCACTATATAAGTCGGTAATAGAATACAGAGTTGCAGAGGTAAAAAAATAAAAAATAATAATGGACTTTCAATGGAAATGCGCCCAGCTGGTCTGATGACTTTGTATGGGAGGAAACAAGAAACGTACAAAAAGCATATGTCTAGTATGTTAGCCCTCTCTAATTTGGATTTTATTTTGTTTTTATTATTTATTGTCATAGCGGCAATTAGGCGATAGTAGTACCTATACACATTCTGTGAAAATTTAATCCTAGTCGTTTACCTAGTACGGTTCAAGAGTTATAGCCTTATGACAGACGGGCGGACGGTCGGATGGACAGCTAACCATGGCACCATTTGGGTACGGAATCCTATAAAAAACTTACGCGTTCTCCTCGTACACTCCGACTTGTAAAGTGTTGGTCTGTCTTTCTTCTTCAGAGTATTTCCTCCATCTCCTGTAGTTCGGCGCGTGGCTCCCAATTATAGTCCTGGGGTGAACCACGGCGTCCACTAGTATCTCCCAACACCGGTTGTGGTTGCATAAATCTGATAAAGATATAAATAAATACTACTTAAGACGCTTACATCAGCGAAACTGTGACACCCGGAATTTTATTCTTATACATACATGCTACAGTCTTTATCCCTTGCGGGGTAGACAGAGCCCAAGGTCATAAAACCCAAAGGCCACGTTTAGCGTGTTAGTGGGCTTTAATGTGGTCAACGGAATCAAAATAGTGATGGGTTGCTAGCCGCATCGCCTATAACGTGATTCCTTAGATTTTCGCCCAATACCTTGACCGGCTTCTACAGTCTGCTCGGGAAAGAAAAACAGCTGGTATGTGTTTTCCCTTTTCTCCCAAACTTTTCATCAATCTCATCATTTCAAATCTAGAGAGCTATTCATTATCGCCGATAGTGGCCGCTTTTGGCGGTAACCATAAGTTCTCTTAATAAACTGAATTAAAAATAATACAAAAAATACTACAAGTAATTTACTACCTACCGAAGTACTGACGTAGATTTTTTCAAATCTTATATATAAGTAAAAGAAATAAAATGAAGGGTGGGCTAGTTGGCCGGCCTAAGCCTCTTAAGATCTCATTTAACATTGGAATCGCATGCTGTTGACCCTAAAGCAAAGACAATATAATATCCCTAAAGTTTATTTTTAAAGAACTGTTACAACTGGTAGACGAACTAAGATATTTTTATCTCGATTCACCAGTCTTTGACGAAAACAACAAGAACACCTTTTAAAATATTTCGTATCTAGTGCGATAAAATAAAAGAAACAAATCATGAAATGTGGCACAACTTACTTTTCTGTACTATGCTATATTTTAGATGCATTCTCTATTGAACTTTTGCTGCCTCACCGTTCATGATCTTATTTATTTTCAACAGTCTTCAAAAACGGAGGTTATGAATTTGAAACCCGTATGTAAGCAAAAACGGAGGTTATGAATTTGAGACCCGTATTTAAGTATGTAAGTAATATTGTTCAGAAATACAGTTTTTGTATAAGCTAGTCTATACCAGGTTCTAAACACTTTTCTTTAGGATACTTAAATAACTTACATACACAAATATACGTATGTATATTTAAATGTTTGACGGCGCAAATCGAACTTATTCAACTTATGTTGGATGACAGTAATTTGAACTTGATATAACCGCCTAAAAAAAGGAAACAGTGCATGTTTCATGGAAATCGATTCAGTATAGTTTTTAGATAGAGAGTTAATGTGTTTCAGTCATTAGGAAATATTGAAGATGGTTCTTTTAAATTACTACTTGTTAAAGATTTCACTTTTGGTTCTCATTTACCTTCTGGAGTAAATGTTGGATGGTTTTTCTTGTCGCAGCCCGGTTGTGTGACGGTTCCCGGGTTGTAATTAGGCCAGAAGTCGACTGTCCCCAGGGGCCGCTTGTACCCGTACTTGCTGGGGTCCGAGTGGATCACGGCCACAAAGCCGGCCGATAGAGGGTTTAGCCTGACTGCGGGGGGCTTGTTCTCAAAGCCTACGGTAGCCGGATCAAGTCCTGTTATCCTGTAATATCATAATAATACAGATGCCGCCATCTTGACGAGTTACTCGGACATATTCACGTAGTTCTAATCTAGTAGTAACTACCTATAACGTTAAATGATTCTCCCGTAACTTGTTCTTTAAACAGTAAACAAGCTATTGGTTAGGGTGAATAATAGTAATAACCTTCAAACGATCAACCCAGCACGCTAAATCAACACCTTGTTCTATGGGAACCAAGTTAAAAAAAAGACATTTTAATGAGCAAGTCAGCTGATCACATTTGTAAGAAAATAAATTTTTTTTTGTTTCCAGGGTACGTCGTATAGACCTATAGGAAAAATTGGTCAAGTGATGGGCTGGTTTGATGGTTTGAAGCCAGCCGTGTGGTTCCCGGCAGAGAAGAATAGGACCACTCCAAATCTTCCCGTGGATGTCGTAAAAGGCGACTTAGGAAACTCAAGCTAAACAAAGCTTATAAACATCAAAGAAACCTCTCCAACCCGTCTGGCCAGCGTGGAGAGTGTAGGCCAAATCCTCTGACTGCTCTGGCAGTTCAGAGAGGGTCGTGCTCCTGCAGTGGAGACTAATAAAGACCTGATGATGATGATGATGATGAAGAAGGTTTGAAAAAAAAAAAAACAAAGTAGAGAAATAAATGATTAAAGGCTTTAAAGGACAGTAAAGTAATCGTATAACGTAAAAAAAATTAAAAAAGAATCAATAGACTTACCATGGTAGTAAGATGCCTCTGTCCAGAAGTGCATTCCCGGCTATCCCGAATATATGTGCCCCCAGCGAGTGGCCCACTAGATGCGTTTTGTTCAGGTCGAGGCCAGCCGCCGACAGATTCCACAGCGTCTCGGCAAACTCTACACCTAGCTTCGGATAAAATAAGAATTTATTATGGGTAGGTAGAGTTTATATAATCATATATAACGATATTAAACTGTTGTTATTACAAAAACGATTGAATCGAATTTAATAAAAATGATTTTACCTCTTCATAGTTTACTTTATAAGGGGCTGCTTTAATTTTTGCGGATGACGTCGCTAAAAAGATCTTTATGACGTTTTCGTTACACGTTGTTCTGGAATACAGATATTCTGTTCCCGGGCAGTAAGCGTAGGCTAATAAAGTTATGCATATATGAGTAGAATATATATATCCTAACAAAATGAAACGTTTATCCTATGGGACAAATGCTAGAATCGAAAAAAAATCCCATTCTTATTCAAAATCTACTAAAAATGTCTCAAATTCAACGACCTACCTTATCCAGCAGCGCATTAAAACCGTTAATGATGTATATTTATAATACTCACTTTTTTCGAATTTGGGTAGGCCCAATTAAGATAAGAGTTGAACATGCTAGGTAGCACTGGGGCGGCAAGCTCTTCCCAATTCAGCAACGCCACATTATGCCCTGCACTGAGGTAAGTGGTCACCACCGCGGTCACTGCTGGCCCTCTGGGAAAACCTGGCAGAATAAAATTTAAAAGTTATCAAACTCAGATCAAAGGCTACATAATCATCCCATCGAAAAAACTGTCAACCTTAAACAAAAATATTGGTCCAAATTAAGGCCGCATAGTTATTAGACGTAGGCTGCAAAGTTGGTTTCCACTGGTCACTAGATAGCGCTACTCCCCGTAAGCCTAAATTTGCTAAAATTGAGATAATATAAGTTAAATGGCCAAAAATATTTTTTTAATTTTAAATACCATTTATTTCGTGTATTATGTTGTTTTATTTAATTTTTCATTTTGTAAATTTATTTTCTCATTTTTAAAATATTTCTTCTATAAAATTTCACTTTGTGCTCGCACTAACATTTTTCTCATATTAACTATTTTGACTCACCTGAAAATCCATGAGTAAATATGACTGTTGTTTTTTCAGGATCATACCATGTCGTCGTAAATATTCCCTGAGCTTCACTTATAGGCAATTCGATGTAATCATCCAGTGAACTGAAAAAAATACAGAAGTATGGAATCGATATATATTTTATTAGCTTTTATTTAGTTTTACCTGTCCAGATATTTGTGAAAGCTTGCAAGAACAATTTTATTAACTTACGGCAAAGGATATATATACCTACATATGTATATGTTACAGTCAAAACTCATTTCCGGTCAAAACGACGTTTGACAGCAAATTTCAGTCAAAAGTGGTTTTGCCTGATTTAAAATTTAGATGGAGAGTTTTTGGTGGGAAGTCAAGGGGTTCAGTTGTCGTTTACCTTATACAATTTTGCAAATTGATTTAAATGGACTTTATAATATAAAATTGGTGTAGTTTGGTGTTATAAATGCTCGTGCTCGAGAACAATTTGTGAAATAGTTAAAGTAGACTGTCAAATGGACTCGTATAGATTTGTCGCCAAAATCTCCCACGAGGCTGCCAAAGAACATACACCATCTTTGATGCCACATACCGTACAACACCGATACTTAGTATCTCATTATACTGGACATTGGCAGAATCACTGAAATCTCGGTGGAAGCCATAATTAAAAAGAAGAAAGAAAGAAAAGTTAAAATTTAGACTATCAGTCAAAATTCATAAAATTAAGGTGGTTAGTTAAAATTTCCTGGGAAATCATCAAAATATTGTTATAAATCAATTTTAAGTTGTAATGTTTACGTGCTTTCTGCATACTAAATTCTATCAGCTTTGTACGACACTGTGAATAGCAAACACCGTTGACGGTGTCATAATGAACTGTAATTTTGAATCGGACGACAATGAATGCCGATGGATGAAGCAGGTGGTCGATAGGTGCTTTAGGCAGATTGGTCTACAAAGTCAGAGATGCATGTCGGGACCTGGGACCTTTTGCATGTAAGTTAGACCACTGGCCAGTAACGGTTCTTCATGTTTTGCAGCATAAGTAATCTCTTGTGAGTCAAACGCTGTGATTCCTGATTTTATCTACTAATCTCATTGGAATGGGTTACTCACCTTTGATAAAATCGTAATTTTGCCTCCTCGTCGCCATCACTCAATACTGAAATTAGAAAATACTATAAATATTCCTCAGGACCACTCCATATTTAGACGAGTTTAAGTTAAGACATATCGCTCGCCAAACACAATTATAAATATACCTATAAGAAAATCACGTTGGGATGACGGTCTATCGGAGCTTACGGCCGCACTGTGGCGCTCGTTCGAAGAGTGTGCAGCACCGTTTTGGAGAAAACTGATTCCTGATTCGGGGACAGGGTCCAAGTTCCGGCGGTCAGGGCTTCTAGGATAGGAACCTCCTAACAATACGGACCGTGTCCAAGAGTACCGCCTTCTGAATCAAGCCCTTGATCCAGCTGCCTAATGAGAGCCTCTTTAGGTGTTGATCGAGGCTCTTGGCAATTAAGCCATGGGCTGTTACTACTATCGGCACAATGATCGCTGAGTTGTGCTCCAGCAGTGGAGACTAAAAAAAGACCTGATGAAGATGAAGAAGATTGTCCTGGTGGTCTCCAAGCTTCAGGTGGCTATGGTCTAATCTTGCCCTGGGTTTACCCTCCTCCCAAATAAAATCTTTTGTAACAGTCAATGTTTCAAGGCAAAACTATTATATTGTATTATCTGCAAATTGATACTATCAATAAAACCTACCAAGTGCAAATCGAATTTGCGTAGAGTTCCGTACGATTATTGTAATTATTCGGGGGTCCCGGGTTCGACCCCCGGTCAGGTCATGATGGAAAACAATCTTTTTTAGTTTGACCTGGGTCTTGGATGTTTATTTAAAATATAGTATCGTTGAGCTAGTATCCTGCGTCACAAGTACACAACTTACTGTAGGGCTAGCTCAATTCGTGTGATATGTCACTACTATACACTTCTTCCTCTTTTCGTGTCGATGGCTTAAGGCAATTAGATTTTGTCCCTCCAGTGTGTGGCAACTCTAATTCCACTTTCTGAGGCGGTAAAAAGGTCTTCCTTCGTGCAGCTGGTTGGGCAAGAAGGGCACGAAAGGAGGTGTGACATAGTCTGGTCGTCATGACCACACTGACACCACACTTTACACTTAAATAAAAATGAAAAAGAAATATCTAATTCGGCCCTCATTTTACTAATTTGTCCCCAAAAAGTGCATTTCTAATTCATTTAGTGTATTAATTACAATACGAGTTTGCGTTAATACTAGTTGATGTTATAAATCTTCATCAGAAAGGCCACTAGATTCAGAACTAAGTTGCTGCGATATACACAAAGGCCAGAGACGAGTGATTTTACAAGTGTTATTTTCTATCACTCGGTCATTTACCTTAAAATACCTAATACCAATGTGTAAATTCATAAATACATAGGTTTCATAGGCATAGGTACACAAACTGTTGACCCGCCTGTTAGCATTATTATAGACGCTGTGCACTCTTAGCAACCTCATACAAAATCACTTATCCTACTTTCGGACCGCGTTAGTAGATAGACACGATACGAATATGGAAGAAATAGCGTGTCCTCTTTTACCGGGTGTCACAGTTTTTTCAAACAATAATAAAAGATGAATGCCCTTCTAGAAATTACTATTCCTTATTCCTTACATACTTTTCCTTACTAATATTAAAAACGCGAAAGTGAGTTTGTTTGTGTGTTTGTTATGCTTTCACGCCGTATCTACTGAACCGATCATCATGAATTTTTTCTTTTATTTTTTCTGCAAAGGCCTTTTATTAATTCTGCAAAGGCTATAGGCTATATATCACGCGGGCGGAGCCGCGGGTAACAGCTAGTCCTAATCCTAACTAATATTATATATGCGAAAGTAAGTTTGTTTGTTTATTTGTTTGTTTGTTTCGCTTTCATGCCGTATCTACTCAACCGATCATCATGATTTTTTGCATACACATAAGTAAGGGTACTGCAAAGGCCATAGGCTATATATCACGCGGGGCGAAGCCGCGATTAATAGCTAGTATAGTATAAAAAGCCTTTGACATTGACACTCGTTTTAAAGCAGGGAGGAATAGCTTGATAGGGATAAGTTTGCCACCTGGAATTATTTAGGGACCTCACCAAACTATTATGTATTCTGTGCCAAGGAGTCAACTGGTGAGATCCATGGGGCAGTGGTTTACACGCCAGCCTGCTACACGAGGGGTCCTGTGTTCGAACAGTAGGGTGTCCCGAAAAAAACTTTTTTTTTATTTTCGCTACTCAAGACCATTCAAAAGTTGCGTTATTTGTTGTAGATTACTGTAAAAATAATAAAAAAAATATAAAAATATATCTTGAGGGCTCTACCAGCAATTTTATTTTTTTAAAAATCACTTATGTAGCCTTCCAGTTCATATCGTCTTTCCTAATTTATTTAAATTTTTCCCACTTTATTTCTTTATTTTATTTATAGCTGCACCCTAAGTTATCATTTGCAGGCAACAATAGAATATTTTTAGTCAGTAATTGGATTTGATCGCACTTGCAAAATTCATATTCTGACATATATTTGTTACATTTTCTGCTTCTACGGTAAGGCAGTTCGTCTCAATTCAATTAAGGGTTTTTTTTTATTTTTTTTTATTCACTTCTAATCAATGTAATCTCCTACAAGCAAATTAAGCTTTAGTGCTGTAAATACACTGCGAGAGTTGCTCTTTTCTGTTTCTCTGGCCTTTAATATTTTGCGAAATGCAAGTTATCGTACATGGTCTCTATTGTGAAATAACATTTAACTGAATATTATTTTTGTACAATTGCATCAATATATCTGCTGCTCTGTTTTTTATTTATTTTTTCTTGTCAATAACAAGACAATTATCTTTGAAAGAGACCAATTCTACGTCAGCAAAGACCGCCAAAGCGACCGCTGCCGCAGATCGCGTTGATCACAGCGTTGGTAGATCATATCGATCACATCACACACATAGCTACTATTGGCTGCGCTGAAGTGTTGCAATTCAATTAAATAGCTATGAAAATCATTTATAAGCTTGCTTGTCACTATTCGAAGAAAGCTTTGCTGTAGGCGACTGCGGCCGAGGCAGCAACTCGCGCACTGCTCCAAGTTTGTTTTCTTTGATAACATGTGAGCTCTATCCACGTAATTTTTTTTTGTCTTTGATCTGTCTTTGAAATTCTTGCCATTTTTTGCATCTATATCACTTATTGCCAATTTCCTATCAGTTTTTTTGTTTAGTAAAACGACTGTTTCAGAATAGGAATTTCTTAGGTTTTATGCAGGGACAAATATAAAATGAAGTGCACTTACAAGTAGCAATATTGAAAAGCTTGTTTGTTTGAGGATTCCAAAAAGCACTTTGCTTTCGTAGTCGTAATTTTTTTTAATTTCGTATCAATTATAATATATAAACAGGTATGTCGAAATAATATGATTTCAGCAACTAGGTAACTTGTAGATAAACGATGGAAATCGAAGCTTTGGGCCAAATCGTGTCAAGTTATCTAAGTTGGAAGGAAATTGGCCATTCTTCTGTAGTTTTAATTTATTTTCATCAAAATGATTTTGATAAAGTCTCTTAAATCTGGTAGATAGCGATCGCCAAATTTTTAACATGGTCCCAACACAGGTAACTCCTTTTTTCTTGAATCCATTATTGTATGTTGCCTACTTAGTTGTATAAAAATTAAAAATGTAACAATCACTTATTTTATTACAAGGAAGTGCATAGTAACATCATATAGCAAATAAAACCATAATAGAAGTGAGACAAACTGCTTCACCGTAGAAGTAGAAAATGTAACAAAAATATGTCGAAACATGAATTTTGCAAGTTCGATCAAATCTATTAACTGACTGAAAACATTCTATTATTGCAAATGATAACTTAGGGTGCTGCTATCAATAAAATAAAGAAATAAAGTGGGAATAATGTAAAAAAATTAGACAAGACGACATGAAGTGGAAGGCCAATTAAGTGATTTTTGTAAAAATAAAATTGCTGGTAGAGCCCTCAAGATATATTTTTATATTTTTTTTATTATTTTTACGGTAATCTACAACAAATAACGCAACTTTTGAATGGTCTTGAGTAGCGAAAATCAAAAAAAAGTTTTTTTCGGGACACCCTATCGAACAGGCCGATTTGCTAACTCAGTGTACAACGATTTGATTGTCAGTTTAGCATCCATTACGGTTTTCATATCGTAAATAAAAATAGTCATTCATACCGAAGCTGTAATGAATATTGAAATTACCATGAAAATTATGTACACCGTAGTTGTCAAAAGTTAGCAAATAGGCCTGCAGGTCATGATGGAAAACGATATTTTTCAGATTGGCCTGGGTCTTGGATGTTTATCTATATAAGTATCTATCATAAAATATAGTATCGTTGAGTTAGGCGTCACAAGTTCACAACGTACTGTGGGGCTCGCTAGTACTTATCTAAGTATATATTTAAAAAAATATTATTAATGGTGGCCATAGGAACTCCTTAACTAAGGGAGAAACCCCTTCGTGGCTTTTTTGTACAATTCACTTATAATAAGATATTTTTTGTAAAATAAACATATGTTTTCTTACTTACCAGTGCCAAATAACAGGAAAACGAGCGACAACCCGGCAATCATCGCCACTTTTGCACAAAATGTTTGATTGTTCATGACGAAAGATGGTTTTATAGGGGCTGCTATCATCACGTCCTCAGTTTCTGCGGCCGTGACACATTTGGCTCATCATAAACATTATCTCAATTCGGGCTTTCAGACGATTTACGAGAATTTATCTTAGTTTATAGGTACCCATATCGTAGTACCAGACTCTTCCGTTTTGAAACGGAAAACGCATGTTAATTATCTTATTTACTTCGTTTATTTTGTGTATAGGTGCAAGTTAACCATTTTGACTCGATAAGAAGGAGACTAACAAGTTTTAACTTAAGATAATCAAGCGCGATTTATGTACACAGAGCAAAGAATTTCATAGTAGCTCGCACGCGCGCGTTGAGACATACTGCTGTGTGGGGGTTAACTAATCGATGGGATTAAGTAATGGTACTTCTTATGTGGTCCCAACCTGTAATTTGTAAGATTATTTCTGACAGTTACTCATAGATGGCACCACTGTTAGCGCCACAACTTTGTATTTAACATATTACGAGAAAATGAACTTCTTTAAAATGAATACACTATTTTTACAATAATATTTAGAAATTATATTTCAGTTTTTAGCCCTCGACGCTAAAAGAGAGGGGTGTAATAAATAACTAAGTTTAACGTGTCTGTCAGTGGTTTTGTAGCTCCCACACGGATGAACCGATTTTCGTTTTATTTTTGATAATTTTATCCCGAGTGTTCTTAGCCATGTTTTGATAATTATGGTATGAAATCGAGGATTATATCAATTTATCTCATCATATTATATGTGAATTCTCATACAGCTTGCTTACAAAATCAATAGTCTGAAAGGTCAGGCAGCTATCCATGTAATGTTTGACGAGCTCCGTGGCGCAGCGGTTACCACGCCAGCCTGCGACACGGGGGTCCCGGGTTCAATCCCCGGTCAGGTCATGATGGAAAACGATGGATGGATGGATGTTGGATGTTTATCAATATATGGGTGTATATGTTATAAAATATAGTATCGTTGAGTTGTATCCCATAACACAAGTCTTTCTTAAGAACTTACTTTGGGGCTAGCTCAATCTGTGTGATTTGTCCTTATAAATTTATTTATTTATTATTTAATTATGTAAGTAACTATGACGCCTACGTTGTCGCAGTCTTATATCTCAATGGTAGCAGGCTGTAATCTGGCCTCCCTTTATTGATATTTGTCTGGGGCTCCACAAGTCTACTGCAGCAGCAAAAACTGGATTTTTGAGAAAAGAACAAAGAACCTAAAACCTCGCAGTGGGACATTAGAGCAGCATAGCTAGGCATTAAAACAGAAGTAGAGTAGAAAGAGGGTAGACCGAAACGGTTTCCCTTGACAGCTCAACATACACCACCGCAGTCTCTTCAGTTAGTCTGTGAAAATGGCAGCTGCAATGTTGTCGTAATATCAGACAGAACTCAAAAATAATCGCGGTAAGTCCCGTAGTGAACATAATAGAAGTAGAGTTGGCGGCTGATAAACTCCTCCTCCGGATGGAGGTCTACAATGTGAAGGTGGTCTACAATGTGGAGGTCTACCTACAATGGAGTCCTACGATGTGATAAATGCGAAAGTGAGTTTGTTGTTGTATGGGGGTCAGGTTTTTCTGCCCCTGACTGTATTCAGGGCCGGGCTGATAGCATCCCGGTCACATTCCGGACTCTGAGTATGTGCGAACAAATATACCTATATAGTTTCACCTATGAAATTTGTCACAATTTTTAGAAGCTGATAAGACCAAATACTAAAAACCGTGCAATTTTGACAAAATTACACACGTGCATACGGGCCACATTGATAACTGTCTTTTTTAGAAGTCGCTTACGAACACGTTGGGGGCCCTAGTGTATCCTGGGGGCCCCGTATCATTGATACGGCTGATAAGGGCGGCGGTAAGTGTAGATACGCCCCTGGTTACTAGGTACGGGAAGTACAGGAATACAGTTCTGTACATCCATAGACTCTGTCTGTGCGCGTAAAAAATATTTCATGTATGTTGTCGGCCGTGTGGTTCCCGGCAGAGTAGAATAGAACAGGACACCAAGTCTTCCCGTGGATGTCGTAGAAGGCGACTAAGGAAACCCAAGCTAAACAAAGCTTATAAACATCAAGGAGACCTCTCCAACCCGTCTGGCCAGCGTGGAGAGTGTAGGTCAAATCCTCTGACTGCTCTGGCTAATATTTGCCCCTGGCTGTACAGAGAGGGTCGTTCTCCTGCAGTGGAGACTCAAAGACCTAATGATGATGTCTGTTGTGCGGTAGGAATTATTGGCCTTGTATTTTTTGTAGGTGGTATTGGTCACTCATTGGTTTTACAAGACTCTCTTTAAACTCTCTTCATTTATCTAATTATCTATCTGTCAGTGTGAATAAAATCATGTAAGAATTAGAACGACTTACTTCTTCTTCTTCTGTTTTATAATAATATGGCTTCCACCGAGATTTCAGTGATTCTGCCAATGTCCAGTAAATTGAGATACTAAGTAGGTATCGGTGTTGTACAGTAAAGTTTTAACACGTAGCATCAAATATGGCGTATGTTTTTGATGCCTCGTGGGCTTCTGGTGACAAATCTATACGAGTCTATAGAACAGTCTACTTTAACTATTTCACAAATTGTTCATGAGCACGAGCATTTATAACACCAAACCAAACTACACCAATTTCATATTATAAAGTCCACTAAAATCAATTTGCAAAATCGTCTAAGGCAAACCCCAACTGCACCCCTTGACTTTCCATCACAAACTCCAACGACTTATACTTAATATCGATTGAGCTGTTGCATATTTATGACAGGCAGATGACAATACATTTAAACAGAGTCAATGATCTGTTCTCCACTCTAAGTCTTCCCGTGGATGTCGTAGTAGGGAACAAAAGCTAAACAAAGCTTTTACAAGAGACCATCCGTCTGTTCAGCGTGTAGAGAGTAGGCCAAATCCTCTGAGTGCTCTGGCTAATATATGGCTCTGGTAGTACACAGGGGGTTATGCTCCTGCAGTGGAGACTAAAATAGAAAAATTATACCTATTATGGAATGGATATGAAAAGCAAAGTAATCCAAGTAGTAACTTCCATAGGAAATCTTTTTTTTTTATGGACATATCACACAGATCTTTACCTACGGAATTCAAAAAATACCGTAGTTTTTCCACACTGTAAAGTCAGGTGTGACAAATAAAACAAATCATGCTGTAACATACTATTTTATTTTATATTAATATCCTTCGTATTAAGTTATAATTATTATCGCTTATATTTCTTAATTTGGAATGGTTGGTATTATTATATCCTTTAACTTAAAAATAAATAAAAAATCAAACTTTACCTGAACTACTACTTCGAACGCATGCAGACTATTTGATTGCTTGGCAAAACAAGGATCGTGGCAAAGAGCGATTTACTCTTTGGTTTGGCTGAGATGAGGCTTCCCGATTTGTTAAAGCCGTTCATTTTAAACCAAACGCGTATTTGACAAGAAAAAAGAAACGTAGCAGGCCAGTAACATTTCCGGCTTGCGGTAAAGACACGCCAGGTTTAAAAAGAATAGACTTCAGAATCATTTGCAAGAAAGTGAAAAACGTTAATTAAAAAAAAACACCGCAAAAGCATTCATCAATCCTAAAAAATCAGCGTCAAACCCTAATCACAAGTACAAATGTCCTACTTCGAGAGTTTCACTTACAACTATGTTAATTTTTCTTCAATAAAATCGTTATTTGTACATAAAAATAATACAGTGCCAACAACCACAATAAACTATAATAATTAAGTTATAAATACGATAGTGGATACAAAACAATATAGGTAAACATTTAAGATCACTTCATTGCTACTCAACGCAGACAACAACCTTACGCAGGATAAAATATTCGAATCATTTTATATTAAACAACCAGAAACAAGGGTCATTGCACCAACAAATAAACGGAAAGGAAGTAATAGAAAGAGTAGAAAGGTATAGAATTTGAGAAAAGAGAAGACATGTAAGTAGATTCAGAAAAGATGATAGAAAGATATGGATCGGTCTTAGGAAATCGTGTGATATAAATTACTGATATTCTAGTGAATCCATCGCGTTTAAAGATGGTGGTATATAAAGATGATGACTGAGTTGAGATCCATAACGAAATAATTATATTCGTTGGTGCAATTCACAGGTACATAAACACTTTTCTTCAAAACATAGCCGATACACATACTTTCGAGGCTAATTTCGGGAAAAGCATACTTACAAAATACGAGAAGGTAGCTACTTATTTACCTTATTTCATAAATCCTATCCACTGCCAAGAAACTTTGAAACTCCTAAGGAAATCCACGGAATAAGTTAAATATGTAACTTTGGTACTTATCATTAGTATCTACAAAGTAATATCATACGTGAATAACATCATATCACTTCAAGCTAAATTCCATTATGAAGGAGCGATTGAATTAGCCATTGTATTAGATAAATTATATTCATAAAGTCCGCATAGTGCTAATGTAATCCAAAAATCTGGGTACAAGACCGTGACTCATCATTCAATCATCATTCCAATGAATCAATATTTAGACCTAATTGCAAACATTCCTGTTGGGTCCCACGTTTATTAAATCTATGACTGACATGCAAATCAATATGAAGATCCGGCAAGAATATCAAATGGGCCTCACTCTGAAACTAGAACACTGAATATTATTTAGGCTGTAACTAGTTCATTTGATCCTGATGTTTGTGTGTGCGGTTCCGACCGTCCGCGTCAGTCGGTAGCTTCAGTGATGCTTCTCTGTCACTGCTTATAGCATCTTTATTCTATTTAATAACCATCTGGACAAGACTAACAGCCTTAAATTGAAATTTAACAGACCTAACCGATTAATTTCAGAGTTGAGGACAGCCCCTGTAGCATGGCATCCGCGACATCGTTTATTTCACGCGAAAAGCTATCCCCATCTCGCTCTTTAGTATTACAGAAAACAAGATGACGGTAGTCAGTAAACGTTGTTGCGCGTACCATGCTACGGGGGCAGAGGTGCTCAGTTCTATCACTGTCTAGTTGTGATATTCCGTTCCGTTCACGAGACTAGTATTTCACGAACCATAATTCATCATCAACAAGAGTTCAGTATTGGCGATCATCGTAGATGTAGATGGCCTCCCCGGCGGACTCCTTGAGCGGGGGAGGGGGCGGTGGGAAGTCGAGGTCGCCGGGGCGGAACAGCTTGGAGGCGTTGGGCGCGGGCGAGGCGGGCGCGGGCGAGCCGCTGCCGGGCGAGCCGCCCCCGCGCCGCTTCACGCCGCTCGGCGGCGCCGTCGCGCGGAACGACGAGCGTCGCGCTAACCTGTACCAACATATTTGTTATAAATACAGCGTGTAACTCGACTCGTGTCATTACCTTACAGGGGTGACTCAGACCATCAATATGAACAACTTTTCCTATGGGCCCAAAGCTGTAAATTAAAAAAAATAGACATTTTCACATACGAAAGTGTTCAGCCGCAATTTGTAAGGGAAAGCCAAATTCTTTTTGTCGTTTTTCAGTCAAAATTTTTTTGAGTTTACAGCATCTGACCCATTGAAAAAGATGTTCATATTGGTCGAGGGTCAAGTTGCATGCTGTATTAGCAAATATAACAATGGTGATCTCATCTTGACGATTCCACGACGTTTCATTCTCACAGAGTTGCGCTGATACTATACACAGAGGGCGCTACGGACTACATTTAACAAATTAAATTTCTAAACGCTTAAAATAGACTTTTCCAACCAATTTTATCCAAACTTAATGAATCGATATCACATAAAAAGTTTTCGTTTAGGTAAGCATCACAAACATTTTGCAAAATCTACTCATTCTATTCCCATGCTCTCAGATAAAAAACATACCTCGAAGCGACTTCTTCTGGGGTCTCTTCAATTTCTAGCACCCAGCTGACGGAATCGTGTTTCTCCACCACTCCTTTGACGGCGGGCAGCGGAGGGGTGTCAGGCGCGGGCGAGGCGGCGGGGGAGGGCGGGGAGTCGGGCGGCGGGGATGCGGACCGCACCGAGTCACCCGAGGACGTGCGCGCTCGCATCGGCGTGCGTTCTATGTAGCCACCGCCGGCTAGCAGCGACACGACCTACAGGCAAACAATAATAAGTAACTTCTCTGACTAAAGTGGCTTGGATAGTAGAGAAAAGACCACAAAACGTGTGCCGGGGTCCACAGCAACTCTAATGACATGACAAGCACATGAAAAACAAATTTTTTAAAGAAAAAAATACTTCGTTAAAAGGCCCTCCCTTCCAAAAATATAGAGGGGTATACGTCCAACCAATTCCACTACCGGATTATTATACCAATACATTTCTTATTGTGCGTAGTTGATACCGAGACATAACGCTAGTAGTTTGTAGATTTTGCTTACATAAAAGTAAAAACAATAAGAAAGAAATGATAAATTAAAAGAAAAATTGTATTACCTAAACTATTCACTTCGTTTCATTTTAAACAATTTTATTTCAGAAATTATTACATACAGATAATGAAAAATATGCTAACCTGGGACTTCTGGCGGAGCTTGTATCTCAGTTCCTCGTTGAGCGCGGCCAGCCTGGTGGCGTGATCGCGGTCCCTAGCAGCGACGTCTCGCAGCCGACGGTTGTCGTCACGCAAACGGTCCACATCGCGCTGGCGGGCCGCAGCGCGCTCCTTGAGCTCCTCGGCGGCGTGTCGCGCGGCGCGCGCCTCGCGCTCTGCGGCTGCGCGCCGCTCGCGCTCCGCCGCCAGTTCGGAACGGGCGTCTCGGAGGGACGCCATCTCTGCTTGCTTCAATTCAACGACAGCTCGGAGGGATCGCACCTGAAACATAAATATCGAAATTAAAAAAATTAAAGTCAATATGAATAACTTTTCTTACGAAACATTACGAGACAAATGCTGGAAACTTGAAAATAATAACACGGTACTAAAGTGTTCAGCCAGCTGGGCAATTTGTAGAGGAAAACTGTCAATAACTCGTTGTACTTAGCAATTTAAAGTGAAATATAACTGCAACTTAAACTTTCATTTGAATCTTGTAATTTACTCGTGCATTTTTTAAATTATGCAATTACTCTAACGTATAGGTATTTACCATTTTTTAAATCATAAGTTCAAACATTCTCACTTCCTTATGGCGCTATCAAATACTATATGATGCCAAATAAATTCTATTAATACGCCGAACACAAGCCAAAAACTTCAACCGATTCTGCATCAAAACACAACCCACCTCGGCTGCCAACTCGTTGGCATCCGTGCTGAGTTCCTCATTGGCAGTTATCCGCAGCTCGCAATCCTCCACGTCGCCCTGCACCGGGTCGCACGCCGCGTCACACATGTTGCACGACTTGTCGCGCGAGTCTGTCGACGCGTCGCGCGAGTCTGTCGACGTGTCGCGCGAGTCTGTGGACGTGTCGCGCGACGCCGCGAGTTTGTGGCGCTCACTGTCTGCCCGTGCCGCTTCTAGTTGCGCGCGCAACGTCCGCTCTATCTCACTGTGCGCGTGCAAACGCGCTCTGCTTTCGGCTACTTCACGTTTTAGGGACTCGATAGTTTCCTGAAATAAGAAGTGTACGTGATTTATAAGTTATATGGTACCCCTTTTTAATATTTTGGAAATACAGACTTGGTTTCCACTTTTCATATTGGCTTCCCTAATCATTCTTTAAGTATATTCAGTACATCGAAGATCAGGAGGGCGGACTAAATTTAAATTTTGTTTTCACTTCCTGAACTGTATTGCGGGATTCTTGAAGTGTATTCCATGAATTCTTTGGAGGGTCATTCATTACTTATGTGCGGGTTCGTAGTATCTCTTACATATTTTGAAAATTAAATAATTTTGGATAAACATCTATAATAGTCCACTTATCCTGTCGCTGTACGTATAGAATTTGTAAATGTTTATTAATTCTAGAACGTAGGCTACGAAAAGGTATACCATGCTGATCATACTGATCAACTGTCGCAACATCAAGGAACAAAGGTCGAAAAACGAAAAAAGAAATTGACAATTGGTTTTGTATGGGTCTTACAATTCAGTTTTTTAATTTGATCATGTTATATTCTATTTATTTATGCCCTAAGTTATAATATTATTAGTTTTTTTTCTTTTCACAAAATTTAAAGTTACAACCGTATTACCATCAAAGAATATGATTTTGTTTTTCTATTTATATTCTTTGATAGTGGTCCGTGGAACCTATTAAACTATGACAGTTGTCCATGAAACAGTTTGCTTCGACAAACTGTTTGTTTGCATTTGCCGGAGCAAACTGTTTGCAGTCACGGACAACGGACGGTTAACATTGCATCTAAAATGATTGGCTGACCTTCAGTCCCTTGATGTCGTTGGCCAGCGCAGTGACCTGTTCTACGTGCGTGGCCTGGAGGCGGGCGTTGGCCTCCTCCTTCGACGACACCTCCATTTCCAGCTCTGAGATCTTGCTCAGGCATTCTGCGACTGGAATTAAAAAATCACTCATCATATTAGAACATTTTTATTATTTTTCACATCACTGGCAACTAGCCAATTTGTACATAACGTACAAGTAATTTACGTTACAACTTACAGCATTTCTTATTGCATGGTTTATGTTTTTCGCAATTTCGGCAATTTTTGGGATGAGGAAAATCGGCAGATCTTTTTTGCTTTTGTAATCGTTAATTATACAGGTCACGCCAAACTTAATTTCGGATCGGATATTAGTTGCGAGCTGCGCAGTAAGCGGACCGCCTCCCCGCGCCCACCCCGCGCCCACCCCGCGCTTACGCAGTAAAGATCGGCGCTAGCAATACCGGCACCGGCATGTAATTCTCAGCACCCCTAACAAAGTGTATGCAAAATTTCCAACCAAGAAATTCAGAGGTATCAACACACTATTGCGTTATTTATAATATTACGTAGGTGGCTATGACAGATCATCTCAAGTTTTGTTTTCCGTGGGTGTAAGTGTAGTATAGTTACTTTTTTAAAGCTGCGAAAGGCATCTGACACTGCCATCAATGATGACATCTGGGGTCCTAACACGATTTTTGTTTAAATCTATGGGTCCTAGCGTGTCTACGGCGGAGGCGTATAGCCAAAAAGCATTAAACCTGAGTATATCTTGTAATTAGTATGTTTGCTGTGTGGTTCCTGGCAGAGTAGAATAGGACCACTCCAAGTCTTGTCACGGATGTTGTAGAAGGCGACTTAGGAAACTAATAAAAAAGTTTATAAATACCAAAGAGACGTCTTTAACCCGTCTGTACAACGTGCAGAGTGTACGCCTAATCCTACTACTGCTCTAGCTAATATATGGCTCTGATAGTGCAGAGGGTTGTGCTCTTTCAGTGGACACTAACAAAGACCTGATGATGATAGCTTCGTATTCTTGTATAGTAGCCATTCATCCCAGTGGGGCCACAAGCTACTCACTGGTATCTAAGTCCTTCTGAGCTCTCTGCTGGCGGTCGCGGTCGGCGCGGGCGGCACTGCTGCGCTCTGCCGCCGCCACTTCTCGCCATTTCTCTGCCTCTAGTCGCCACGTCCCACCATTTAATGCATCCAACTGAAAAAAAAGAAGTAATAATCTTAGGTTAGTATTTGACTTTTGGCGAAAATGTGAATCTCTACTATGTAAATATTTAACTTTTGGCGAAGATGTGAAGCTTTATTTAGCATTTTCACTATGCCGGTGGCAAAGTTGCTCAAGTCAATATAAATATAATTCGTCCAAATTCGACACGCTGTGAAGAAGACTTTTTACCAAAAGTGGCCGTTTTTGTCGGTCCAAAAGTTTATTGTCCTCAGTTTTAATTATAAATAGTTCTTATAATAGTTTGGAGGGATATCTAGGAGCTCGCAAAATAAAATTTAAAGTTATGTCCCCGTTTTCAAATATTAATTTCAAAATGGGGCAGCACTGGACCCTGAAAAATCATGTGAACTATTGCTATGCCTTCATATGTGTCGTTCATTACTGAATAGTAAGATACTTACGCGGAAAACTAAATACTGCACTAGAACGCCCAACGCTTCAACGCCTTTCGCAGCGTGTGCGAGCGCGGCGGCTTGTTCGCGAGGCGGCGCGGGCAGCGGGGCGGGGAGCGTGACGGGCGGCGTGCGGGCGGGTTGGGGCGTCTGCACGCGCTTGCCCCGGGGCCCGATCGCCGTCGCCACTCGCGGTGGCTCTGTGAAAAAAGAAACATTGTTATTATTATTTTGGCCAGCAGTGTCACACTATAATATAATTATGTTGAAAACCTTAGTCTGATCCACAGAGCAAGTAATTTCAATTAGCAGGCCGATTTGCTAACTCGGTGTACAACGATTTGATTGTCACTTTAGCATACATTACATAGATAAATAGAAATAGTCATTCATACCGAAGCCGTAATGAATATTGAAGTTACCATGAAAATGATGTACACCGTAGCTGTCAAAAGTTAGCAAATAGGCCTGCAGGTTCGCGAGCGAGTTGCATTAAATTTTCTTGCTCTGTGGTCTGATTCATAAAGGGTACCTTCAGCTTGTAAATATACTTTTATTTTACTATGGAAACAATGTTGGGAACTCAAAAAAAAAAACGACATTCTCCTACAAATAGTTTTTGAACCCCTCGTGGACTCAGACAGGATCAAAGAAAAAATGTTAATGAAGACTTCTAGACTTAGTTATTAATTTATTTTCTTTATTATAAAGAGTAAAGATTTGTGAGGGTGTGTTTGTATTTGTTTATAATGGATAAGCTCAAAAACTACAGGACCGATTAAATAAAAATCCTTCATCAATAGAAAGCTATATTATCTGTAAGTACTGCCTTCGTGGACCAGTGGTTAAGGCGTTTGCCGTGTTGACCCGGGGGTCGTGGGTTCGATTCCCACGGGAAGCATACTTTGTTAAGTTGTTTCTAGTTTGGTTAGGACATTGCAGGCATGAATCACCTGATTGTCTGATAAGAAAGATGATTCCGTGCTTCGGAAGGCACGTTAAGCCGGTGGTCCCGGCTGCCATCTGGTAGTCGTTAAAGGAACCACGTCAGAAGCCGAGAGGCGGTTCCGAAGAACTCTGACACCACGGTGTGCATGGTCGACTGACCGTGTCACCTACCCGAAATGATGATGATGATCTGCAAGTAACTTATAATTGATTAAAAAAATAGGGATCCGTCCGGAAATTGCTACCGAAATTAATACAACATATATTTAGATTCGCAGATCTAATTTTTTTATATTAATTCCATCGAACTTGATAAGTCCATGCGTTCCTCAGAAAAACTCTTGACAGCAAGACAGACAGAAAAGCTAATAATCCTTTATGAGTTCCTTTATCACCTTTTCAGGTACGGAATATTTAAAAACAATAGAATTAGGAACCTCATTTTCTGTAGTCGTATGAAAAAGAAAATCAACCATTCTATTTGAACACGTAGTAGACATATCTCCATGATTTGAACTTTCTAAAATAAAGGCCCTTTAGGACAATCGCCTACCACCTACACTGTCAAAGTGAAATCGATCGATTAGTATTCGTTTGAAGTGCCATTTTATTTATTGACCACTGTCTACGCTACGACTAAATGATTTTATTGATACCTATGGTCCGTAAAGCGTAAGGCTACGGTATGTAACGGCAAAGACAATATAATACTAACGGACGGACTGCGAGCGAACCTCCGCTTAAAAATATAAACATTCTGTCACGTCTTTTTCCCTTGCGGGGTCGACAGAGATTTGTAAAACGTTAAGGCTGCATTTAGCATGTTGGTGCGCTTTTAGGTGGAGAACGGATTCGAAATAGTGATGGGTTGCTAGCCGCATCGCCTATAGACATGACTCCTCCGATATTCGCCCGTTCCCTCGATCGGCTTTTACAATCTGCGTGGAAGATGACATAAAAATATTGGACCAAATTAAAGCCTGCTACAAGGTGGGCGTCATTGGTCGTGTGTTTGTAATGAGGGTTTTCAGAATTAATTTTACCCCAGGTGGTGGCACTGTGTCGAGAGGTCGAGCTGTCAAAATGCACCAATCATAAAAGTGATTATTAAACATGTTTGGTGGATTTTGACAGCAGCTGTCAAAATACCTCTCGACACAGTCTGGGGGAAAATCAATTCTGAGAACCTCCGTGATTCCCACGCACTGCACCGGTAGCCAGAGCAGCCACGCTCAGTTCACGCTTGGTCATCATCATCATCATCATCATCATCAGGTCTTTATTAGTCTCCACTGCAGGAGCACGACCCTCTCTGTACTGCCAGAGCAGTCAGAGGATTTGGCCTACACTCTCCACGCTGGCCAGACGAGTTGGAGAGGCCTCTTTGATGTTTATAAGCTTTGTTTAGCTTGGGTTTCCTAAGTCGCCTTTTACGACATCCACGGAAAGATTTGGAGTGGTCCTATTCTTCTCTGCCGAGAACGCTTGGTCAGACAATGGCACAATTTACAGAACTCATTGTCGATAACAACACGTATGTGAAGCACCCAAGAAAGATACTGGTTATTTTTTAAATTACCGCTCATCTACTCCGTATGATAACCAGGAAATACATAAATTTGTATTAAGAAAAGGTCCTAGTCTGTAACATACAACAGTAGGATCCAAATTTTGATGTCATAGGGACCGTCCATTGATCACGTGAGGCTAGAATGGGGGGAGGGAGGGGGTTCAGAAAAATCACGAAATATTACAAGGGAGGAGGGAAAGTGTAGAAAGATATAACGTGTATTTAATTTTTCGTCAAACGCGCAATTTCTGAAACCGACAAAACACGTGATTAATGGACGACACGGACCGCATCAACAGCAAATGTATTAAAATTGTATGTTTCCCAGAGCACACTGTTAACGCTTCATTAAGCGATGCAGCATTGAGCAGCGCCCATTTCCGTTGCATAACAAAGCGCATAATGCGCGGCATCCTAGAAAGGGTCGCATCAGTTCGTACTTCGTAACAACGTAGACCACCCGACTCCATCGCAGTCGCCGACGGAATAGAGTGCTTAGAGGCCGAGTGAGTTGCAGACCGAAAGCAACAGTGAAATATAAATATAGGTTTTTTTTTTTAATTTTTTTAAATATATACGGACAAATCACACAGATTGAGCTAACCCCAAAGTAAGTTCGAGACTTGTGTTATGGAATACTAACTCAACGATACTATATTTTATAATAGATACATATATAGATAAACATCCAAGACCCAGGTCAATCTGAAAAAGATCATTTTCCGTCTTGACCTGACCGGGGATCGAACCCGGGACCTCCGTGTCGCAGGCAGGCGTGTTGACCGCTGCGCCACGGAGCTCGACTAATAGTAATATATATATATATAGGTATAAGTTGATGCATAAGCAAATTAAGTTGATGTTACCTATATTATTCAACTGACGAAAAATGGATGAGGTTATCATGTCGAGTGTATGACTACGCATAACTACCGATTTTGATTATTCTTTTTTTATTGGAAAGGGCAGAAGTTGTCCCATAAAAATATGTGGAAAAAAAAAACAGGAGATGAATGATTTTTCGCTTTTACGCGGTTTTATTTTTGCGCTAAAACGTTTTGTGTGATCTATATTACATTACAAAGCATAACACTAGGAAAACATAATCAAAATGCATTTATTTAGTTAAAATATACTTTTTTAAGGTAAAAATCTTCGATGTAAAATTATACTTTTTTTAATTCGTTTTTGTAGTCTAGAGTCTAGAGTGCGCCATATTTGGTTCAGTGTGACGTCACAAACTTAAAATATATAAGCGGACGGTCTTTCTTTAGTCTAGCCTCATCTAATGATTATGTCATAGGTCAAATCATGGCCGAAATCAGCCTCCTCTTGACTTCGAAGTCGGATGATGAAAAAGAGAGCGTCATCAAAGTTAACCAGCTGACCGTATCTGTTCGAGTAGGGAGTCGTCATAATTATTGCGGATGATGTCTCAATAGTAAATTTGTGAACGGAGGGTCAGCGGCGGCGCGTGGGCTCCAATTGGGACCGTTGAAACGTCAAATTAACAAATGCACAGGGCTGTCTAGTGAAAAATAACATAGAATTCCATGCTGGTTTGGGAGAAAAAAAAATAAGAATTTGTCAATTCATACCATGGAACATTTTCTAAGTTCTTAGAATAATTTAAGTTTTACCAGTACCAACCACATCGTCAGGTCCTATTAAGTCTCAACTGCACGACCCTCTCTGTAGTGCCACAGCCATATATTAGCCAGAGCAGTCAGAAAATTTGGCCAACACTCTCCACGCTGGCCAGACGGATTGGAGAGGTCTCTTTGATGTTTATAAGCTTTGTTCAGCTTGTACCTATTTCTTAAGTCGCCTTTTACGACATCCACGGGAAGACTTGGAGTGGTCCTTATATTTTATTCTGCTGGGAAACAATCACAGGTAATTTTAGTTCCACGCACTTAGCACCCAGAACATACACTATAGAATTTTAAAAGTCTCAGTGCAACAAATTGTTCTATGGGATTATTTAGATCCTGTAGGCTTCGGGCGATTTCATCCCAGCCAGCCCAACATAGCAAAGAACCAACCAGCTTGCTAGATTTAGAAAATTTATTCATAAAAACACCGCATTCGAATCGGTCCGAACAGTTACATTTGTTTCGAATAATTAGTCCGATGTATAAGACAAAGGAGAACAGACAGCCAAGCAGACAACATTTATGAGACACGTGTTTCAACACGGATTGAAGAGCATCCGGTGTCCCGGCCGTTTAGCTCCTTGATGAATTGTATGACGTCATTAGAAAGTTAGAGGTTGAAATTAAACTCTTTGAAAGGAAATATTTTTCCTGTTATTTATCAGGGTGAGCGAGGCCCTGGGTCCTGACACTATCCCACAATTTACCTATGCATTTTGCGGTTCTTACCTACACTGAGAAATTATGGCAGTTTTAGGTTTGGGCTCCAAAATTAGTAATTTCTTTCTTTCTTTTAAATTATGGCTACGATGTTTGAGTGATTCTGCAAATGTCCAGTATAATGAGATACTAAGTATCGGTGTTGTTCGGTATGTGGCATAAAAGATGGCGTAAGTTCTTTAGTAGCCTCGTGGGAGCTTCTGACGACAAATCTATACGAGTCCATTTAACAGTCTACTTTAACTATTTCACAAATTGTTCTCGAGCACGAGCATTTTTAACACCAAACTACACAAATTTCATATTATAAAGTCCACTTAAGTAAATTTGCAAAATCGTCTAAGGCAAACGACAACTGTACCCCTAGACTTCCCACAACTCCTCAAAATTGATTATTAAGTAGTAATTTCAATTTATGTCTTAATTTATGTCAAATGTGTTATCTATCTACTTATGAAATTGGAAGCCTTAAAATAGCACCGCTTTTAGCGAAACCGTTGATGGTAAGTATCATCATCGCCCATGGACATTCCGTGACATAACCTGACAAATCGAAGCTTTCATTTTTCTGCTAATTTATACCCACTTATAAAAGGAGACACTAACTTTCAGACAGGTCCCATAAAAAAATTATAATTCCAGTAATTGTGAATTTGCATTTTCGAAATTCCGCATCATGCAAACCAGTCTCTTTTTATATTAACTAGGTAACTGAAAAATTAAATTAAATTATATAATTTAAAAAATTATCAATATAATATTTTTAGCGTTGCCAACCCTAAATGAATTGTAATAGAAGTACAAAAGAATGATGCGCCTACACAGGACCAAAGTGCGTCTGACCAAATGATTGCAGAAGACTTGAGAATAAATTATTTTAATTATACATACACTTTCTCAACAACTAAAAGAATTATATTTATAGTTTCTCCTTTAAAAGAAATGTATATTTTATGTTTTTCACATACCTAATTATGAAACGCTCAGAGTTCGTGGTAGAGTACACTAGTCTTACGCATGAGAGAAACAGAACTATTATTTAAACAGACTTATTGCATATCCTCTTGGGGTGGTGCTTGCAAGACTGTCCTAATAAAACTTGAAAGAGCCCAAAGGGCCCTATTAAAAGTATGCACTTTTAAGCCCTTTATGTAATCCTACATTTCAGCTACATCAATTTTGTGAAGTCTTATCAGTTTGACAGCTTTACATATTAAATATTGTTTCTCAACAGCACTCTAAAACCCCATACAATCCAAATTTATTAAAGCGTAACCAACTTGTAGCTCCATCTTTCCACTTTCCACACAATTCTCTCACAGATTCCCTTGTTTTACTGGTCCCTTTCTTTATATTAAACTTCACTCAAAGTTATCTATATGGTCGCTTTCAAGCTATTCTTGTAAAAAATACTCACAACCTTTTTGCAAACGCTTAATTACGATGAAACAGAATCACTACTTGCTTATCTTAAATGACTAATAATAATAAATACACACTTAAAGAACGAAGATTAAAAATATATTGCTCTATATAGAGTCCATATCACCTTTATTTTCGTATATTTATATATATTTAACAAATAGGTACACTATTGCGCCCAAATATTTTCTATTTTCTTTTTTAATATCCTCAATAATTACTTCCAGATGTGAGAGCACTGGCGAACTGTAACACAGGTTTAGCCTTCTACAGTCGTTAGTCTCCAAACTATTAGTTGTAAGATTTTTCTTACTTTGTTTACTTTTTTATGGTGAAATAAATCACATTTTTACTTTACTTTTACTTATATTATAAGTAAAACTATTATTATAAATGCGAAAGTGAGTTTGTATATTTATTTGTTTGTTACGTTTTATCTACTGAACCAATCTTATTAAAATTTGGCAAACACAGATTAGGGTACTGAGAAAAACAGAAGATGCCTTTTATCCCAGAAAAAAGTACAGTTCCCGTGGGATTTGCGATAAACGACTCGGCAAATTTATACGGCAAAATTGTACGCGAGCGAAGCCGCGAGTAAAAGGTGGTATGTATATATTTTTTACATGAATGGAAGCATTTATTCTTAAATAACAATGGTTGAAGCGTTATTAAATTTAATTGCGCTTTCACTTAGATCGTAGGAAATGTTACAAAAATGTAGATCTGGATTTAACATACTTTTTTTTTAACTAGCTATTTAGGTCCCACTGCTGTGCAAAAGCCTCCCATTCTGTTCTCCACCTAGTCCTATCCAGTGCCCTGTCTTGCCATTCCTTATTTAATGCACATACAAACATACAATTAACATACTTAAATATTTAAAAAAAATCGTCTTTTAAGCGAGTGACATACGATATTTGCGATAATAATAAGTTTATTTAATAATAATAAGTTTATTTAATAATAATAAGTTTATTTATTTCATTTTTAAAGTACATGTTGGACTTAAACCTACTTATTAACTAGGGCAGACTGTTATTATAAACATATAGGTACTTACAGAATAAAATTATATAAATAAGTTTAGTCCGGCACACTAGTGTCTATACTAGGCCGAGCCTGTATCATAGACACCAGCCTTCCAATATGCAACAAGGAGATAAGCACTTCTAACACATTATAAAATAATAGTTCATATCAAAAAGAAGAAATTATAAAAACAAATGCGATGTAGGCAGGCTCTTTATATGTATGTATATTTATGTAATTTCCGAATGATTTGAAATATTGCCCAACGGTTTGTTGAACGAACATGTAATTGCAGTATGTTTTATTCATGAACTTTTACATCATTGTGTGGATAGAAATCGATACATGATAATGATAAGTACATACATACATACTATCACGTCTTTCATCCTTGCGGGGCAGACAGAGCCCAGGTCCGTAAAAACTTTAAGGCCATTTTTAGTATGTTGTTGGACTTGTTGATGAGAACGGAAATAAAATAGTAATGGGTTGCTAGCCGCATCGCTTATTGACTTGATTCCTGACGCCCAATTCGTCGCTATATATAAATGCATATTGATAAGTTATTTTCTTTAAATAAAGTGTCTACTCGTACTACCGCATCCCGGGCTGTTACGGCTCGGATCACAGCTGAGAATCGTAGGCCTAAAACGCAGTAGGCGATGCGGCTAGCAACCCATCACTATTTTGATTCCGTTCTCCACCTATAAGCCCACCTAACACGTGTACAAATGTAGCTTTTAGGTGTTTATACCTGGGCTCTGTCTACCCCGCAAGGGAAGAAGACGTGATAGTATGATACATGTTAAAGACGAAGTGGCTTAAAGATTGCGGGATTGTGAAGTTTACAGTATGGTAAAAACGATGTCAAGCAGATTATTTATTTTTGCAGAGCATGGATAATATCTGTTCATCATCATCAGGCCTTTTTTGGTCTCCACTGCAGGAGCATAACCCTTTCTGTACTGTATTACCAGAGCTATATATTAGCCAGAGCAGTCAGACGATTTGGCCTACACTCTCTACGCTGGCCAGACCAGGGTTGGAGATGTCTCTTTGATGTTTATAAGCTTTGTTTACTTTGTATTTCCTAAGTCGCCTTCTATGACATCCACGGAAAGACTTGGAGGGGTATTCTACTCAGCTGGGATCCACACGGCTTTTTTTTTCTTGAAACATAGGTAATATAAATATGTTGCTGCGCTAATAATACTAAACTGTTAGCGTCTAGCGTGCAGTACCAGAGAGAATCACAGAGCTAAATATAGTTTGTTTGTATGTGTGTCAGGGGGCCGCCGCGACGTCCGCCCGCCCTAGAAGGGTCATCTGCCCAACGTGGCATCGTCATCTTTATATCAAACGAGGCCGCGCACTGATCTTTTACGATAGACGAAATTACGGCCGAAAAAATATTTCACTCGGAGAAAAAATGCCACCCTCTTTAAATTAGCAGTGGTCGATACATCCGGATTCTTTTCATCTCTTTTAATTACTAGGTGTATAAATTAGGAGTCATTAAAAAGGCAAAGCTACTTAATGTCATTGTAAGGGTTCCATACCTATAAAGGTAAAAAAAGACAGCCAAGTGCGATTCGGACTCGCGCAGGATAGGTTCCGTACCATTATTTATACAACATTAGAAAATCTAAATGAATTATTTTATTTAGATTTAATTATTTATTTCTAAAGTAAATATACAAATATATATATTATTATATCAGAATATATTTATTCTGTGAATATTTCAAGCGTTACCTGTTGCTGTTATTAAAATTGAGCGAAAATCAATAAATATGGCCGTTAATTTCATTTGACCAATAGGGCACTTCCCGTTGACCTAGAATCATGAAATTTGCCATGAAGCAAGGTCTTATGATATAGAGTAAATTAAACAATAACAAATTAAATCCTCTTTAAATTTTCCTAATGACTGACCCATACAAGACTCTATTTCAAAAATGAGTGTAAACGTGAAGCTTTTTATAACGTTTTAGTCGAAAACGGACACTTTAGGCGAAAACGCTAATTAAAGCTTCCAGTTTACACTTCAAACTGTAAACAGCACTTGTTATGATATTTTGAAGGGTTATTTTAAATGGAACAAAATTTTAAAATCTCAAATGAGGGCAGCACTGGCCTCATGGATCGTCTTAACCAATATTGCTTAAGCACTGTTGTTTGTTTTTCGTGTGTGTAAGATTTTTCAAATCAAATCAAATCAAATCAAATATCTTTATTGTGGAACACAGGTTACAAAGTTCTTATAGGTATTTAAGCATCACTGTGACCTATCCTAATGGACATACAATAATATAATAGTTGTAAGTTAAAATATTTAAGAAATTAATTATAAAAGTCATATTACATTGAGTATAGTCATAGTACATAACATGCAATAATTTATAAACAAAATTAAAAGTAAATTATGATAATGTCAGGTCAAAATGTCGTTTAAATATTCTTTAAGATTATAGTAACATTTATCAATTAAGAGCAATTTCAGTTTCTTTTTAAATGCTGACATATCTAATTTTTTCAAATTATCTGGCAATTTGTTGTAAATATTAGGCGCCATACCTATTACATTTTTATCCATCATGGCAGTTTTATGTCCTCCCATTATCAACTTAAGTTGGTATTTACTTCTAACATTATTCGATCTCATTCTTGATTCGATGAATTTGGGAAATAAGTGTGGATTTGCTTTTACAAATGTACACAATTCCATGATGTATATACTGGGTAAAGTCAGTAGTTTTAAAGATTTGAAGACAGGTACACAGCTGTCTCTAGAATTCAAACCACACATTGACCTGAGACATCTTTTTTGGGCTTTGAAGACTTTGTCAGTCTCCCGTGAATTACCCCAAAATATTACACCATAATTCAAATGGGGTGAAACCAGGCCATGGTAAGCTACCAAAGCTACTTCTAGTTTAACTCTTCTAGTTAACCTAAACAAAGCATAAGCTGATTTACTTAGTTTCTTACAAACTTCCTCTACATGAGAAGCCCATGTTAAATTTCTATCAAGTGTAAGTCCAAGGAATTTTGTTGTGTGTACTTCTTCTATTGTCTGGTTATTATATTTTATTTCGAGTTTAGGAGGTGGTTTTTTATTAAAAAAATTCATTATTTTAGTTTTATGTAGATTAATTTTCAGATTATTTTGGTCCAGCCATTCTATAATGTCACTCAATGTATTATTTATGTCAATTTCATATCCATTTGGGTCGTCACTTGTAATTATGGCTGTACTATCATCGGCAAACAGTACCATTTTTTGTCTAACATTTTGAGGCAGATCATTAATATAAATCAAAAATAGCAAAGGTCCTAATACACTTCCTTGAGGAACACCAAAATTATTTATTCTATGTTCTGACTTGTAACTTACCTCTTGTTTTGTTTCGGCACAGAGCCTAGAAATTTCTACATACTGGCTTCTGTTATCTAAATATGATTCGATTAAATTAAGCACGTTTCCTCTTATTCCAAATGCATTTAGTTTATTTGTTAATTTTTTTCGATTAACATAATCAAACGCTTGCGTCATGTCAGTATACATTACACAGACTGGTTTCCTTTTATCTACATTTCTCATCACTATGTTAAGTAAATCATAAATTGCCATATTGATAGTTTTAAGCTGCCTAAAGGCATTTGACATAGCTTAACGACTGCCATCAGTGATGACAGCCGGGACCAACGGCTTTACGTGCCTTCCAAAGCACGGAGGAGCTCGAGATATTTTTATGCCACTTGCGGTCACCCATCCAAGTGAGGACTGCGCCTAGGGTTGCTTAACATGCGGAAGCGCTTATTATGCTCACGCCCACTAGGCCATCGGGCTGCTTAAGAGTCGCCTGGAAGCGCATGTCTCCATACAAACGGAAAAAGGGAATTGTGGCAATATTTGATCATTTTAGGGCAAAATTAAGCATCCAATCAATTAATCTCATTATAATCTACGTTCGTTCCTATACAGTTTGGTTAAATTATCAAATGTTTGAGAATTATACGCCTCTCAAGATTTCCATACAAATTTGAAAAGGCTTGTAATTCTCAAACCATTGGTATTTTAACCAAGCTGTATAGGAACGTACGCAGATTATAATGAGATTAATTGATTAAATGCTTAATTTTACTCCAAAATTATCAAATTTTGCCACAATTCCCTTTTTCCGTTTGTATGGAGACATGCGCTTCCAGACGACTCTTAAGCACCGATCAGTGCTCTATGGAAATCGCTTATTTGCCGGGCGAGCAAATTTTAAAAGTTTTCTTTAAAATATTATGTCATTAGGTATAAAATTTCGATTTTCGAATTTTCCGCAAGTTCGAAGTTTTTGCTGTTTTTCCGCAAGTCAAGAGTTATGAATCCTGCACTAACTTCCCTAAGTTAGACTTTAACTAAATTACTACCTACTAACACACATGTTAAGAAGCCGATATACACTGAAAATACATACATAAAACCCGTGTAATCCTGACAATATCTCACATCACATGTCGAGCTCCGTGGCGCAGTGCTCAACACGCCAGCCTGCGACACGGAGGTCCCGGGTTCGATCCCCGGTCAGGTCAAGATGGAAAATGATCTTTTTCAGATTGACATGGGTCTTGGATGTTTATCTATATAAGTATATATTATAAAACATAGTATCGTTGAGTTAGTATCCCACGACACAAGTTCACAACTTACTGTGGGGCTAGCTCAATTTGTGTGATATGTCCCTATATATTTATTTATTTATATTTATTTATACGGGTCAAAATGATAACCTTCTTTTGAATATTGGTTCAAAATGATGGCAAGAGTACGGAGTCCCGTTACATTTTCGTCAATGCGGATGTACCATTAAGTTGTAAACATGTCTCATTGCAATACAGTATCGACATGTGGGCCCTGATTGCGATTCCAAACGCATTTACGTGCGCGCGCATGACATTTACGACGTCGAAATCACCCTACATTCCGTCTGACATGTTTATTGATGGGCCAAATTATACTTCCATTGTTTTAGCTATTAGTTTTGTTTGTCTAAATTCTCATTTAGGTCATGTGCCAACTTTTAATTCGTATATTTTTTCTCGCAGTTACACCTTAGATGGCCTTACAGGTAGCGTCACAACTTTTTACCTACCATTTTATGAGAAAATAATATTACAATTCTTACAATAGGTATATTTGACGTAATGTTTATAAATTCTATAGAGTGAAAAACAACACTATAGCTCCGTCGTCAATTATGACAGCATTGGTTCATTAGGACAAGTTGATCAAATCGACGGACTGAATAACCCCTTACAGGTTGCTTTCAGTATTTCGTATAACGATACCCGTGTATATCGTGTGTACCGTGTATAACGATAACACAGGACATGCAGTCATGCATGACGCACGAAAACGAGGAGAGCCGACCCCAAATAATGGGCTATGGCAATGAAAAAGAAGAGAAGAACTTTATTTAGATTCAGCCTGTTTCGTAGTCAAATTTTTACCCACCCAAAAGTGATAATGTTTACGATTGTTTGACTGTTCCATTGTCACCTCCTCTACTGTAGCTCAAATGGTATGGTAAATGGTACTGCAGCCCAAATCAAAAAATATCTTTTTTATGTCATACGACGCCAAACGTGCAAGCGGGTCACCTGATGGTAAGTGATCACCGCTGCCCATGGACTAATGTAACACCAGGAGTGTGACAAGAGCGTTGCCGGCCTTTTATTTTTCCCTCCCAGGGGGGAGAGGGGATGTCTTGACCGATTACGAAGTGTGAGGTGTCATTTAGATTCGTATTCTTCTCCGGAGTGTCATAGACAGCAAAAATCAATATGGCGGACGTAAAATGTTAAAAGGACTGTAAATTATCAGTCTTTTTATTAAATACTTAATGTAATTTGTTTGAATAAATGCTATTTGTTACATAAATGAAAGATGCCATTTGGGCACGCACGGAACTCTAAAATCTCACATTAAACAATATAAAACATAAATCGATTCCGCTTCGTGCAAAGAGCTACGTGTGTAAAAAGATTAACTACTTAGGTTGCAAAATTTCGCAATTTCCGCTCACCACAATGAAACGTGGAAATTATAACACAATAGCTTCCCGCGCCGGACGAACACAATAGTATCTTCGCTCGCTCATGCATTGACACTGGGATAATACAACCGTTTCCTTTTATCTTCATTAGAGTGTTAATTAAACATTTTATTAAATAATAGTTTTTTTCCCACGATTTTCCCCGCACAATTGCCTTCTAGCACCACCCGCAAACTCGTGCGTCATGCCGTGTGGTTCCAGGCAGAGTAGGTACATAGAATAGGACCACTCCAAGTTTTTCCGTGGATGTCGTAGAAGGCAAATTAGCAAACACAGCCTAAACACAGCTTATAAACATCAAAGAGACCTTTCCAACCCGTCTGGCCAGCGTGGAGAGTGTAGGGCAAATCTTGTGACTGCTTTGACTAATATGGCTCTGGTAATACAGAGAGGGTTGAGTTCCTGCAGTAAAGTCTAAAAAAAAAAACCGGCCAAGTGTGAGTTAAACTCGCGCAATGAGAGTTCCGTTCAATATGCTTCGTGTACACACACACACACAATGTGCAAAAATGTTTTATTCAATTGACTAGCGCTATCTAGTGGTGTTTTAGTGAACTATTTCCCTAGATGAACTTATTATAGTGAGTTTACCACTTTATTTTCAAGTGATTCATTTGATATATGACACAGTAAGGTTTGCAAAACTTTTTTTTTAAATGTTGTAATTCGCATAAATGATCCTTATTTCAAAAAAATCTTTATTTACTTTGCACATTCGTGTTTGGGTCATAGGATTACACCATCGGGTAAGTAATATAACATATAAACACAAAATATATATGTTTTAAGATCAATACCAACGAAATATATAATTTTGGTCAGTATAATTATCAATCAAGATAAAATTCGGAAGAAATAATTTTGAAAAAAATAAAATCTTTTGTAAAATCTTCAATTATTCAACATAACAAACCTTTTACATACAGTTTTATCGTTATAAAATTAAACAAATCGATTTGTTGTAACATATAATAAACGTAATATATACTTATTATTAAGCATAATAATCATTGGTAATTCAAATAAAGTGATAGAAGATCCTAATCTACGTTTTGTGACTAAGTCGCTTTCCCACCCAGTCGTCGCTCGCTCGCTTCGCTCGCTTCTCATATGATGGTCTATGTGTAACCATAACCTAACCTACCTTCTGTTGCCAAGTCACGTATCCAAACCAGTCACTTTCGCACTCAGTCGTCGCTCGCTCGCTTCGCTCGCTCGCTCATATGGTTGTCTATGTGTAACCATAACCTAACCTACCTTCTGTTACCACTCATTTTTGCACCAAGTCGTCGCTCGCTCGCTTCGCTCGCTCGCTCATATGGTGGTTTATGTGTAACCATAACCTAACCTACCTTCTGTTTCCAAGTCGCGTATCCAAACCAGTCGCTTTCGCACCCAGTCGTCGCTCGCTCGCTTCGCTCGCTCGCTCATATGGTGGTCTATGTGTAACCATAACCTAACCTACCTTCTGTTACCAAGTCGCGTATCCAAACCAGTCGCTTTCGCACCAAGTCGTAGCTCGCTCGCTTCGCTCGCTCGCTCATGTGGTGGTCTATGTGTAACCATAATCTAACCTACCTTCTGTTACCATTCACTTTCGCGCCCAGTCGTTGCTCGCTCGCTCATATGGTGGTCTATGTCTTACCATAACCTAACCTACCTTTTGTTACCAAGTTGCGTATCCAAACCAGTCACTATCGCACCTAAGGTCGTCGCTCACTCGCTTGTCATAATCAATTGGATTGATTTAGATTTTTATTGATATATATTTTAAATAGTATTCGTTTTGATTGTTATATTTGATGGCATGTATACTGAACAAGTTGTATGACAGGTGATGTTTAGTGTTCATAAACGTTATAATAAATGAGTTTATGGTTTTAGAATTAAATATTTTATGAATATTATAGCTTTTAAAAAATATAAACAGTAATAATTATATCAAGTAAACATTATATCTTTTGAACTTTATTGAAATGAAAATATATAATTTGTTATTATATCAAACAATACGCACCCACACCATCTTACCAAATTTCACCTAATTTGATTCAGTAGATTCGGAGAAAATCGGCTGTGACAGACGGACGGACGGACAGACAGACGCACGAGTGATCCTATAAGGGTTCCGTTTTTAAATTTTTGTACGGAACCCTAAAAAAGACCTGATGGTGATGATAATGAACAATATGTGTTGTGTTAAACGGTTGCAATAAACATAAATGCTTCTATTGGCAAAAGTGAATGTTCTTTTCCTTTTATTCGCATAAAATTTATTTTTTTCCCATATAAATTCTGCTATAAAAGACTCCCCCATAGTCATATAATATTGATTGTTTAAGTTGTAAACCACAAACTAGGTGCAGAGGCTAATTAAAATTTAAAGACAGAAGGCAACTTCCATTCTTTTTCGGATTGTAAAACAATCATTTTCTGATTGTTTCGGGTAAAGAAAATAATAGAAATACACTCTGTGACACTCTGCTCAGACGCATTATTTTTTATTTTTAGTCTTGGAACTTTATCTATAATTGTAATAGGTACGTTTTGATTATGATTTATAGTATCGTAGAGTTAGTATCCCAGGACACAAGTTTTCACCTTGGTGCGGGGCTAGCTTTGCGTGATCTGTCTATATAAGTATGTATTTAGGTACTAGCAAAATCCTGTGCATTATGGAAACGTTTTGTTTCTAAATAATGTAACATTCGTCATACAACCTTACTCAAAGTAATTTTATTTCAATGTGTAATGTATCACGTGACCAAAGGGCTGGCAATTACTTGGCACAAAGGATAAGCATTGCCATCCAACGTGGCAATGCTGCCAGCCTTTAGGGCACGTTACCGCAAGGTGATAATATTTGTGAAAATATTTTGATCAATTTTAAGTAGTTTTAATTATTATTATATACGTATAAATTTTGTCATTTGGAATTGTAAAATTAATCGAATGTGTAATAATCTCGAAAACATAAGAACACAATATGTTAATGTTTTGATATCGCAAAAAACTTGCTAATACCTCTATTTCAAATCAGAGAGTCGTTTCCTCAACAGTGCATCGAATGAGACGAAGATGCAATAATGCACATTTAATAGGAGAAAGTTGAAAGCAGAACATCATGTTCACAATAACCACGAAGACAACGAACTGTCTGTTGATTTTGCGTTTTTGTGTCGTGAAGTAAAGCAAACAAGTGTAATAAGTAAAGCTTTCAAGCTAGAGAAAAACTTAGAAAAATCATCATCAGGTTTTTTTTAGTCTCCACTGCAGGAGTACGACCCTCTTTGTACCTACTATCAAAGTCATATAATTATCAGCCAGAGCAGTCAGAGGATTTGGCCCACACTCCCCACGCTGGCCAGCCGGGTTGGAGAGGTCTCTTTATGTTTATAAGCTTTGTTTAGCTTGTGATTCCTAAGTCGCCTTGTACGACATCCACGGGAAGACTTCGAGTTGTCCTATTCTACTCTGCCAGAAACCACGCGGCTAGAGAAAAATATATTGTAATAATGTGCGTACTAAAATTAGATCTGGGAAAAGTCTCAACGTATGTAGTAACTACGAAGGTATAAGTTGGAGTCAAATATGTTACAATGTTGGTTTTTTAAGAGCGTATACTAGCAGTATTTTTTCAATATGGTTTCCATACAAATGTATTTCTCTAATTTATTGTTGAAAACTGATTCTAGAGCCACGATTCTTTTTTTCATAAAATCTAGTACTGAAATAGGAATGCCCCTATTTTTTACTTTTTCCAAAAAATTCTTTTTGTACATTGTTTTTTCTTTTAAACAGGTTTTAAAAAAAAATAAAACATAGGGACATACCTATTTTAGTAATAGATTTTATGTAAAAAGAATTGTGCCTCTAGAAGCAGTTTTCAGCGAGAAAATAGAGAAATACATTTGTATGGAAAACGCACTGCTAGTATACCCTCTTAATACCATATTAAATGTAAATTAATATTTTCCTGTCATCCTCAACGCCTGTCCGGTGGCTGCAGGCTAAAATTGCAGGTACATAGGGCATTGAGTACGCGCGCTCGACCTCCCGAGCTGCTTCTTTCTCATCCCCTATCCATCCAAGCAAGGATTCTACTTGCTCGGATGGATAGCCTTTACGAGGTTCCCCCAGTCCAACGAAATCCTAAACTTCCTTTGCTTAAAAAACGGTTTTGATGGGCAGCAGCGTCGGAATCGAGAAAAGGAGTGAGTCGTGGTGAGGATGGCAAAACCCAATGATTGAAATCCTTGGGGAGACCTAAGTTCAGCAGTGGACTTATTACGGCTGCGATGATGGTGAATATTCTCCTTCTCGTCTTGCTAGCTTCACTTGCTCTGTGAAATATTTTCAACAAACTCAAACTCCTAAAATTGACCTAGGTTTCACCAATTGTTTCGAACGTCCATGCTTTCATTCAATGCGTGTCTAGGTTGGTATTGTGAAGTCTCTCGACCTTGCAGCCTGTGACGAATGGCCAGGTATTGTGGTTCTTGGCAAGAGTCCAACGCGACGTAAAAATGAGCGACGAAAACCCTGCCAAATTGTATTTATTCGACCGCCATCTAACGAAACTTTAAATTTTGCAACGCGGCCTAACTATGTGTCAAATGTTATCCACGCACAAAAATGGTATTAATCAAACGGAAAACTAAATCTGTTGCAGAAATATATCTTAATGATTTAGAAATATATTGCCCACAAACGATTTTTTTCTTAAATTTTCGAAATGCTGTAACTTCTACACGCTTTATTTCCGGATATAATAATCTCCAAACACTTTCTTATACATTAGAAAATCGCGTTGGGACGACGGCCATCTCCCCAGGGATTTAGGATACGATCGGTTTTTCCATACAAAAATCATTTAAAGTCGAGAGGTCACACGGTCAAAAATAGTACCCTTGGATCGGGACACAGACGCTGCCTGTGGATCGGGACCACCAAAATTCAAGGAATGTACAACAACAAAACACATGTTACAACAAAAAAAAGCTAAATATCCCACATACGCGTGACTATCCTGTTTTTAATTCTTATCTGTTTTTTTTTAAGATCCGTACCTCGCCATTTGCTTCGTGAAGGTTGATTGATAAGATGATATCATATTTATCAACAACAACATCAATGAATTGAAAGTTACGTGACCGAAACAAAAGGAAGCATGGCGTTTAGGCCATTTTTAAAGCAATCGAGATGCGGCCTTGGATAGGGCAAGGCCAAACGGAAACTTTCATGTTTTAAGTACCGGGGTTCTTAAACCAAGAGATTTCAAGGTGCCTATTTTTTGCTCGACTGCGAAAAGGAAGGTTACGAGTTTAGCAGGTTTTTATGATTGGTTAATTAATGGTTATCTATATCTCTCATACCTGTATCGCTTATTGAATGCATTTTTTTGATCATCAAAAGCTTTAATTTGCCCTTTAAGTAGATACGAGTCAAATCTTGCAACTCAATTTGAAGCACTTATCCCTAACCGATTGAGCTGGAATTTTGTGTACTTAGGTAAATACTTATTTTTAGTCGGACGACAAGGCAATGTAATATTTTGGCGCCATAGTCATGATCTGATGGGGAAGTCAATAAAGGAGCTTTTGGCTCTTCTGAAGAAGATAAATCCTGTTTGAACTTATTGGATTGATCTTGACAAGCACTTAATGTGCGCTTTTGAAATAACGAATTTCAAAATTGTCTAAATATAATTTGTATGCCTGACGGCGCAGTATGAATCCCTATCTTTAATTACTAACAACTTATGTACTCATCACTGACAAATAAATGATTATGATTAAAAAATGTATAAGCATAAGTACTAAGTCGAAAAGATGCGTGAATTTTCACTCAACACGAAACATGCATAAATTCACAGCATAAATTACTTCACACAACTCTAAAAGCAACAGATCGCAATGATACCACTAATTATGTATCATTCATAAGAAAAGAAAACAAACAATCACGACATAAATCTAGCCGACTTTTTCGATGAACACAAAATATGGAAATTGAAATAGATAACTCGTTATAGATACGTGTGCAACATGGCTTTAACTAGCGTTTTTACGTCGCATATTGCAAATTTATGCCAATTTCACAGTTACTTAGACAAAGCAAAGCACCAATATGATCAATCATTATGTTTTGTAATAAATTGAAGTCCCCAAAAGTGTAATCTGTCTGTTTGTATAGGCCCTGAGTAGTAGTTGCCTTATGATAACTACTACTACTCAGGCGATTTTAATAATAATTGGAAAGGTTTATGTGTATTACAAAACAGCCCGGAAAAAGCCGAGTGGTCCGCTGGTTTATAAATAATTAAAATCAGTCTGTAAGGGAAACCCCTTTGATTTTTTAGGGTTCCGTAGTAAATTAGGAACCCTTATAGTTTCGCCATGTCTGTCTGTCTGTCTGTCCGTCCGCGGTTTTACTCAGAGACCATAAGTACTAGAAAGCTGTAATTTGGTATGAGTATGTATATTAATCATGGCAAAAAAGTCGTAGAAAAAAATCTTGAAAAAAAATTTTATTTTGGGTTGCTCCCATACAAGTAAAGTGGGGGAGTCATTTTTTTTTCTCTACTTACCCATCTTGTGGGGTATCGTTAAAAAGGTCTTTGAAAAATATTGTGAGGTTGAGAACACCATTTTTCGATTTAGGGATCCGTTTCCGAAATATTTGGTTTTAAAGTGCAAATTTTTGTTAGAGGTACGTGTCCCCCCCTCTATCTCCTAAACGGTTATATATAGATACGTGAAAAAAATTACAGCAGTAGTATATATACTGAAGTTGAAAGGAAAACTATCAGAGCTAAGTACTAAGTACAAACTAAAAAGTTATAGGCAACCAACTTATAAAATGTACTGGAAAATGTAAAATTTCATACAATCTTTATTTTTAGATGTTTTTGGTCGTTAAACTGTGAGGTGCGAGTGTAAACAGTGTGTACTCAAAGTTGTCATTCGCAACTGAGGAACCCTATACGGCGCGTGGCCCAACACGCACTTGGCCGGTTTTTAATTTTATTCCTTTTCATACATTCATGAAATCTGAAAACTAGACTAATAAAATTTTTGGGCAGTCGTGTCATAGGTTGTTTCTCTGAAACTAATATGTATTTGCTAGATCATTCTTATTTACTAAATAAGGTCCATATTCACAAATTACTGCCAAATATCAAATGCCATTTCTGTGCTCTCTGACTTTGTGGGTTTGATTAATAGTAATAAAACAGTTCTTTCATCAATTTCTTCATACTCTTCGTGCTAAGTCAATAATTTTCTCTTCCCTAATAACTTATTGTAATACTGAAACGGAAGCCATTTATCATTCAAACACTCTCTCTCTCTTCTTTCTCTTATCGTGTGGGTTCTTACATCAAACAATGACACGCTCTGAGGCACCGGAGCTCTAAAACGGATGAACAATTTCGATGCGGTTTTTTCGAAAGCAGATTTCTTGGCGATGGTACTTAAACATGTTTAATCAAAATCGGCTCAGTTAATAAGATGGAGGGTTTTTCATCTGGGGTAGCTTACAATTTTATTATTTAAAGGAGCAACGATACAAATGGAAACGCGCTCAGTTAATGATGATAGTGGACTGTACAGTGTACAATGTACCTCTACATTGTACTACATCTAGTAACTGTACCCTACAACAGCTTTTTGTACGGTAGAGATGGCATAGTTTTTTTTTTACTTAATATCGGTGTGTTAGTTTTTGTACTTAATTAATATCTAGGCAAATAAATCGTACAGGATTAAACCGTAAATTTATAAATGAGTAAAATTTAATCGATACATTTATATAACTATATTTATTTTATTTAAATGAGAACTAACGCGAGTTGTCTACGTTTATATTACATATCAGATATAAATTATAAAAATTACTTATAAATTATTTTAATATTTTTAATTTCGTCTTTTAAGTATTTTTAAAATACTCATCAAATAAGTTTTCATAACCCTGTCTTAATAAGACTATCAATAAGACATCTCTAGCTAGCCTCTTGAAGATTCTTATAAAGACCTTATTCAACAAACTAACTCGACAGTCCAGTAAAAAAGGAGTTACACGAAACACTAAAAGCAAAAGATCACAATCATTAGCATAATTGCGTAAAATTATACGAGACGCGTTAACGCACTAACCTCGCCCGTCCACGAACATTTGCTGTGACGACACTAGCTCATGCTAAGCCGCCACGTTAATCCACTCACAAACACTTCACTGCGTACATCCATGGCAAATACTGGCCCAGTGTTGGCCCCAATGTTTGACACAACAACAATGCACGTAGGGAACGTGCGTTCCGCGTCACGCTATGTGCCGGACTGCCGTTGCTGGCAGCGATTCATTGACGCTGATCAGAAAGCAGAATGTTTGAAAAGAAAATAGCTAAGTCCATCACTGAGCTAAACTGTTTTGTGTACTTTGAGAGGATCTGCATATCAGGCTAAGGGACTAGCAATTTTCCCGCGACTGCGCTAAATCCTCCGCGTTAAACTTCACCCCCTAAGGGTTGGATTTCTAAAAATCCTCTCTTTCTACTTACATCATAAATGACATGATTCATCATCATCAGGTCTTTTTTAGTCTCACTTCAGGAGCACGACCAGAGGGGTCGGGTACTACCAGAGCCATATATTATAGCTAGAGCAGTCAGAGGATTTGGCCTACACTCTCTACGCTGGCCAGACGGGTTGGAGAGGTTTCCTTGATGTTTATAGCTTTCTTAAGCTTGTGTTTCCTAAGTCGCACGACATCCACGGGAAGACTTGGAGTGGTCTCATTCTACTCTGCCTGGAACTACCCGGTACTATACCTTAGTTATAATGCAATTTTGGTACAGCTGTCTATTTTTTTTTAATAAAATATGTAGAAGGCAGGAGTTTTAAAACTGGTCCCGTAGTTATGAGTTTTTCCGTTAGAAACAAACACACATGAATGCTCATATCTTTCCTCTTCATAATATTAGTCTAGATTAGCTACGTCTCGCTCGTCAATTTGAATGTCTTTTTAACTACTGAACAAATATCGATGCTTAAACTAATTGAAATTTGCACTATAATATTTAAATTTCATCTTTATTGGAGAGACAGTCCGAGACTTATTGTATCGTAATACAATCATACTCGTAACACGTAACAAATATAAAAAAAATAACACTGATTTATTATCGAGTTTATTACATTATTTACACCTAACTTTTAGAACACTTTTAAAACGAACGAAATGCAACCGTATTAAATTAATTTTATTTAAATGTGTAACAATTGCGAAAACATTAGAAAATATTTTTTTTTTACCTCAACTTACTCTACTTGCTCTGTCAACAAGCGCACACAAAGTTACGTGAAACTTTTCCCTTTTGAACCGCGGTTCAACGCACGTGCAGTGCAAGAAAGTTGAGGAACTAGATAGGGCACCTGGCAATCAGCCTTGGATTGCCGCCAGAAAAATTACGATATGTTTCCTGCTTTGCCCGAAACTGTCTACAGACAAGCTCCTTATTTTTTAAAATAAATTATGTACTTAATATTAATAGGAAGAAGTTTGAAAACAGGTTCAGTATTTTTGAGTTTATCCGTTAGAAACAAACACACATGAACAGGCAAATGTTTCCTCTTTTATAATATTTGTCTAGATTAACTACGTCTCCTTAATTTATTTGAATGTCTTAATTACTGAACCAATTTAGAAGCAAAATTGTAATTTGCGCTAATACTTAAATCTAATCTTAATTGTAGCGACGGTCTGAAATGTATCGTATCGTATATAGTTACGTGAAAATTATCCCCTTCAAACCGCGGTTCAACGCACGTGCAGTGCAAGAAAGTTGAGGAACTAGATAGGGCACCTGGCAACCAGCCTTGGATGGCCGCCAGAAAAATTACGACATGTTTCCTGCTTTGCCCGAAACTGCTGACTAGTTTTTTATATGATTAGATTCGAGGAGGTGGCTTTTCCTGCTATATCTACATTCATCCTTTTCCCATATCTTATACATACATCCAATCACGTCTTTATCCCTGACGGTGTAGACAGAGCCTATAGCCATAAGGAGCAAAGGCTGCGTTTAGCGAGTTGATGAGTAAACAAGTTGATAGCGTAATCAAAAATAGTGATGGGTCGCTAGCCGCATCGCCTATTGTCATGATCCCTTAGTTTGAACTTCGATCGGCTTCTACGATCTGCGCCGGAAGAGAAGCAGTTGGTACATTCTATGTTTTTTTATTTCCTCTCAGCCCAACATGTCAATCTTATTCCTTAATTCAATAAGAATACTTACATCAGAATAGAATTGTGAACGCAAAAAAAACACAATAGAAAATTTAAATCCTTTCGTTCTTACAGAGTAAGCGAAATAGATTATTAAATACCTACTTAAATAATCGTCTTCACTCACCTTTTTTTTGTCAGAGTTGCCGACAAGTTTCAGGCTTTTCAGAAAGGCGAGCGCGACCATGGCACAGCCGTGCCTCAAACCGATACCGAATAAAACTATGCTTGCTACTTACGTAATCCTTCATGGGCGAGTTCGACTCGCACTTGGCCAATTTTCGTGTTTATGATTTTGGAAACCTTGCCTTGGTTAATATGTGGACAGTCGGGGGCAGTTATACATGACGGACAAACGGATTTTAAATTGTAGAGGGATCATGTTAAGCTGCCGCGGACTGTACGCGTAAGTTATTGTTCAGGGAACATTTGTTGTTACCGGGTTAGTATAAGAATAATTTGGTTTTTAATGTAAGTTAAGCAATACTTAAACTTAGTTTTTACTACTCACTTCCTAGGGAAAGTTGCAAAGTGAATGCGCGAAACGCATCACCTTGGATTCCAATGGTAGCCAGACACCTCTCTCTTGCATCTTCATTCGTAATTTAATTAGTATATTTTTAAACTGATTTATGACGGGCTTGAATACTACCTTATATGCTAATGAAATCAGCGGCGTAATGAGAATAACAATAAAAATCGGCCAAGTGCGAGTCGGAGTCGCGCACGAAGGATTACAACTAAATATTCTGTGAATACTTCAAGAGTCTACCTGTTGTCACGTTTGTTGTATGAACCCCCCCTTTAATCTTTATTTTATTATGTTTTTTATTATTTATTGGCACTCGAAAATACATCATCTGTGAAGATTTACTTTGGGGCTAGCTCAATCTTTGTGCGTTGTCCATATATATTTATTTATTTAATTGTCTGTTTATTATATAACTGTCTTAGCTATCACGGTTTATGAGATACAGCCTAGTGACAGACGGACATAGAAGTCTCGTGAATATTGTCCCGTTTTTACCCTTTGGGTACGGAACCCTGAAAACGAGGCAAGGTGTAATCTCACCATCAGATATAACCGCACTTGATGGAATTAATGTTGGGTAAATTACACACGTAATACTTCATGCTCAAGTTCCCATGTAGAGCGGTCTGCGCTTTCTCAGAGCTGGTCAGCACAAGAACAGTATGCTCTCGGATAGACCAGTCCCGGGCTGGTATGATAGTATGGCATATTTTTTTTAAATTTAACTTTGGAGACATATATTTCATTTGAAACATCATAATTTTTGAAAGAAATAAAGAAACATATTTCATTTGGAGCCGCACACAAAAGAAAAATACATTCTAATTAGACTTGTACATCTTTATCCTAAAGTATTCTGAGTTACATATGCTTTTTTTAATACCGAAATCTTTAAAAATAATTTGAGTAATAAGAAATTATAAAGCATCAATGTAATTTTAAAGACCTATCTATAGAAATTCCGCACGAATAGGATTGTAATTTTTTTTAGTTTCAGATCCATGTATCCCCCAAAATAGTTTATTTTTTTATTTTGCTAAAGTGGTCTACAGAGTATATCAGCCTACCAAGTTTCATTGATGTAGTCTCAAAAGTTTCAGAAGAGAACGGCTGTGACATACTGACCGACAGACCATGACTATAAGGGTTACATTGTTAATTCTGCTACGGAACCCTTAAACTGGGTTGACTCTACCACTGTCTACAAAAAAAATAATTTTTATCTCAAATGTCACCCGAATAGTACCCGGCTCAAAGGTACCCATTACACTGGCTGCGTTGCCTCGCTGAATGGCAACAGGTATCCTGCAGTTACAGATGCGGTTTATGAAAATGTGCCATATCTTATCCTCTCAGACTAATTGGGAGTACAAATTGCGTGTTCCTAATTGGGCATAGTAATACGGGAGACAATTAACTCAGTTAAGTGCTGCTAGCGGAAACTATTTATATGACGCGAACAGAATGCTTAGACCGATGCATCCGTTGGTTCCGTGTGAAAAACAAAAAGTTCTATACTACTCGCTATCTCAAATATAAACCTTATCATAGTAGACATACGGGTTTAAGTGATGAAAGACAAAGAGTTGTTAATAAAACAATAATTCTATGAATGCAATCGGAAGCTATTGACTTTTCTGTAGTTTTATATTGCATTATTTCATTGACGCGACAGACCATTTCGGTTAGCGGAGTTATGTTTTAGGAAAAGAATTTAATTTATTATTAATTTTAATTAGGATTTTTAAAACTACACGAATAAATAAAAAATATTTGAATCGACATAATAATATACGACATAGTGTGTATGACATTTGCCTCATAAATTAAACACGAGCTTAATACTTAAAAAAGTTCGGTGAATTATTTTATCTTATTTTACACTTGTATGTAGAGAAACTAAAATCGGGCAAAATGAAATTTTCATATAATAATTACAAAATTTCTGAAAAATACTCGTAATACTTTTTTATCTACTATTAAGTACTTACTTATCAAGTTGCATTGAGGAGTCATTGAACCTTGATGTAATATTATATTTTCTACAGCATGTTCTAAAAAGGTTAAAAATATCACTTGATGGGCTTAAAGAAGAAGCATTAATTTTTCGTGGTCCCACATTTGAAATAAATAATTTTAAGGGTTTTCTAGGGCTCCGCAGATCAAACTTTTAAATATTTTCTCCGTTTTCTTTAATATGATTTATTTCAAATGGGGCCAATACTGGGTCCCGAAAAATGAAAGCTTCTTCACTAAACCTAACACTAACGATTTTTGCTGCAAATCTTATTTGTGTCTTGCAGGTGGCTTACTGTACTTACTGTTCAGTAAGTGCATTGCCGTAGACTCACGACACGCACTAGCGCGCACGTCCCTCCATATGCATGGCGAGAAAAACCGTGTGGTTCCCGGCAGAGTAGAATAGGACCACTCCAAGTCTTCCCGTGGATGTCGTAGAAGGCGACTTTGGTAAACACAAGCTAAACAAAGCTTATAAACATCATAGAGACCTCTCCAACCCGTAAAGCCAGCGTGGAGAGGGTAGGCAAAATCCTCTGCCAGCTCTGGCCAATACGAGTATATGACTCTGGTAATACAAAGAGGGTCGTGCTTCTGCATTAGAGACTAAAACGACCTCATAATGAAAACTAAAAAACACCTGAAGATGATGCTGCAAATCTTATAAGCCACCCAATTTAAGCAAAACACTTTGCAGGTATGCTTACTGTACTTACTGTACAGTAAGTGCATTGCCGTAGACTCACGACACGCACTAGCGCACGTCCCATCCATATGCATGGCGAGAAAAACACTACTTTCTTCCTACGTAGCATGTTCATTACAATTTCGCGGATTTCATCTCTTATTTGCCAACGAGTCTCGCTAATGTGTTTCTTTGTTGTCACATGAATTATATTTACATATGTAATGGACAGATTTAAACAGCTTACCGTTAGAGGGTTACTTAATATTCCTACACAAACTATGGCAGTTGTTTTAAGTAAGCTTACCGTGCTTGTCAGACTAACGCATTTTCTGACATTTTACTGTTACCGCAATGTTACATATAAGGAACACTGTACACATTATTCAGTCAATTTACGTCTTCTTTCATGAATAACATTAAAATTACTTACTTTACAATAATTACAAAAATATATTATAGGTCTTCGTAATGAGAGTTTGGGTCATAGGATTACACTTATATTATGGATTACACCATCCTACAATTCACCTGCCTGATTTGGTCCAATAGTAGATTTGGAGCAAATTAGCTGTGATAGACGGACAGACAGACAGACCATGCACGAGTGTTCTTTTAGGATTCGGTTTCTTATTTTTTTTATACAGTATCCTATGAAGTGATTCTTCTTAAATAGACTATGACTAGTACTTAGTTCGCCGCGAACTTTGACACCGCGAACATATATTTAAATATCTCGATCTCGATAACTACTTAACCGATTTTGATACCCATTGAAAATTGTAATATTAGATTCTACATAAGTTTTGAATTTTATCATATTTGGAGCACCGGCTTCAGATTTGTCGCGGAACAAACATATCTACATTACATACAAAAAATGTATTTTAGCGCTCATCTGTCTCTGTTCGTGTAGTTGACACGGTCAGTCGACCATGCACACCCTGGTGTCAGAGTTCTTCGGAACCGCCTCTCGGCCTCTGACGTGGTTCCTTTAACAACTACCAGATGGCAGCCGAGACCACCGGCTTAACGTGCCTTCCGAAGCACGGAATCATCTTTCTCATCAGACAATCAGGTGATTCATGCCTGCAATGTCCTAACCAAACTGGAAACAACTTAACAAAGTATGCTTCCCGTGGGAATCGAACCCACGACCCCCGGGTCAACAAGGCAAACGCCTTTACCACTGGACCACGGAGGCAGTAATTATTCGACGTGAAGATCTCAATCGCTTCGCTCGCTCACAATAATAGCAGGGTTAGTTAGTATGTAGTTGGGTTGAATGGCTGTCCCCTTTTAGGGACTAAGACGTCAATATGCTAAACCAAGCCATAAAAAAGGGAGCTATTGTATGGAAATGTCACTGTTACTCCGTTCCCATGGCGGATTAATGAAGGACCTTATAGCACAGAAACGTGACATTATTGCATACTAGTAATAGTATGTAATGCCGTGTGGTTCTCGGCAGAGTGCAATACAACCACTGTCTTACTGTGGATGCCGTAGAAGGCGAATTAGGAAACAAAAGCTACACAAAGCTTATAAACATCAAGATACCTCTCCAACCCGTCTGGCCAGTGTGGAGGGTGTAAGCCAAATTCTCTGACTGCTCAGGCTAATATATGGATCTGGGAGTACAGAGATGGTCATGCTCTTGCAATGAAGACTGCAAGAGTACTGTCTGTCTGTCTGTCTGTACTAAGTACTGCCTCCGTGGTCCAGTGGTTAAGGCGTTTGCTTTGTTGACCCGGGGGTCGTGGGTTCGATTCCCACGGGAAGCATACTTTGTTAAGTTGTTTCCAGTTTGGTTAGGACATTGCAGACATGAATCACCTGATTGTCTGATAAGAAAGATGATTCCGTGCTTCGGAAGGCACGCTAAGCCGGTGGTCCCGGCTGCCATCTGATAGTCGTTAAAGGAACCACGTCAGAGGCCGAGAGACGGTTCCGAAGAACTCTGACACCAGGGTGTGAATGGTCGACTGACCGTGTCACCTACACGAAATGATGATGATGATGAGTGGAGACTTAAAAGACCTGATGATTATGAATAGTATCTTCTGCATAGTTTGTGATAATGGAGATGGCAACTGTCAAAAGTAGCATTATTTCGAAACGAACTGTCAAGTATGACTGAATGGAACTTTGACAAAAAAAAATTTTTCATAAACTGACCAAATTTTGTGAAATGAACTATTGAAACGTTTATATTAGCTAGTTTCCGATAAATTGATTTTTATATAAAAACTAAAACAAAAAGTGTTTTGTTATGGGAACAAATATAAGTACTTAATGATTTTTTAACGAAAGGTCAAATAATTTATCATTATCACTGTTCTTATCATAGATTTCAAAAAAAAAATTTCGTGTTCTTATGCTCTCATTACTTGTATAAAAGGCGGAAACTAAAGATATTCATATTTTTGTTACGAAAGATCGTATGCAGTGACATTTACAATAAGCCTTTGCGTTGCCACCCTTATTGCTTCACTTTTTGTGACGTTCATACAATAGAAATTGCCCGCATTATGACAAGAGGTCAATGATCTCTATTGAAATGTTTTCCGCGTAAGTGGAATATTGTGGGACTATAGATACTAAACGTGACGTCCATAAATAACTTGAATTTTGCTTTTTAAGGTTCCGTTTCTTATTAGTATCGTTAGTTTATTAAAAGAAGTTTCTGTTAATAAAAAATTGATAATCTTTGTATTCTAAAGTTGTTTTTATTAACTTAAAATTAGAAGGTAATGAATATACAAGTCCGTGTGGTTATCGGCTGAGAAGAATAGGACCACTCCAAATCTTCCCGTGGTGGTCGTAAAAGGCGACTTAGGAAACTTAAGCTAAACAAAGCTTATAAACATCAAAGAGACCTCTCCAACCTCTCTACTACTAAGCCTCTCTATTCGTGCGATAGAGGTTATCCTCCCAAAGAAGGTCGCATGGAAGAGGTTCTTGCGGGTGCAAGAACCTCTTCTCATATGCATCGTAGTCCACATACCTCCAAAAAGCCTGGTTATTGGAGTTAAATATTGATTATTTTATTTTGAATTTTGAGTAAGAGCGATGAGAGAGAAATAGTTGTAAAATTACAGCCAGATTACAACATAACTAGTAACGAAAGAAACACCCATTACAAAAAGAACTGAAACGTGAAAATAGATGATGAATCACCAAATGAGTCATCGGGGAAAAGTGAAATGTCGGTGGTCAACACTTGGCACACACCTGAGATCGCTCATAGTCACTCTAGCAAAATGTAGGGTTCACACACACACCAGGCAAAGCGTGTAAATTAACCACCATTCTCTGGAAGAGGTGACTCGACCTGTCAAAATGAACAACTTTTCTAATGGGGCGAATGCTGGATACTTAAAATGTAATCGCCATTTCATACAAATTGCCAGGAAAATCAACATTTCCATACAAAAATGTTTGGCCAGGAACACTTTTAAAAGAAAATGCCGATTTTTGGAATTCCCTGCATTGGTCCCATTGAAAAGTTGTTCATTTTGACGGGTTGAGACTCCCCTTCAAAAGAATATCGATGGTTAATATAGACACTGGATGAAAATTTACAACATTGTTGCGGAATTACAAGATTCGATGAAAATAAAAAAAAAAGGGTTGTAATTGTAAAGCATCTTTGGTCGAGATTTCTTAAACACGCATGCACATCATACCTAAAAATATCAAGACAGCAACGTTGTTTATAATATTAGTAAGCATAGACGCAAGTACAAATATCACCTCTAAAACTTATTTAAGGTAATGTTTTCTAATTTTTTCGCTATTGTTACACATTTAAATAAAATTAATTAATACGGTTTTAATTTACGCAAGTAACGGTTTACGGGTAATTTACGCGAAAGACTTAGTCTACCTGTGACCGCGAAAACTGAAAAGTGTTCGAAATTCGAAACGTTAGGTGTAATAAACGCGATAAAAACCGTATTAAATTAATTTTATCTTATTTTAAGTATTCCCAATTCAGTCAGCCCTAAGAGAATACAGAATAAAATTAGGCACTTGTACTCTAGAAAAGTTCTATTTAGAAAAGTTCGCAACAAGCGTGGGACGGTACGGTAATAGCACCAGTAGCATTGAAACCGAAATAATGTGCGAAAATTTAGATTTTGCAACTTCCCTCTTGCAATAATGATAAGATCTCCATTGTAATTTTTGGGTCAGAATGATATCAGAAAAATCCATTGTTTGAAACGACCTCTCATTCGAAGTTTGACACATTTATGCATCTGTATTTACGTATATGAACAAACAGTCACATAAAGTAAATAACAAGTATAATATTAATTCATTCAACATTCATATCTTTAATCTTTTATGTCCGTTTAATTTTTTTTACATGCTTCCTTCTAAATGTAACTGATTTGGAATAAATAGTTTTCCTATATGTTTTGAATATGTGGAGTGATGGAATGGATAAAAACAGAAAGAGTATATAAGGGCAAGTATGAAAGTCGCTTAGTAACAGAAAAAATCCATAGTCATAGACTGAGATTGGTATGGGCATGTGATACCTATGAGCAGAGAAGAAATTTATATCACTTGATTTAATTTGAAAGTGGATAGAACGACTAGCGTGTTTACCAATGCGCATCGGAGGCCATACTTATTTATTCCTAAATCAAATATAATACTCATAAGGTACCTAACTATTACATGATGAAACAAAAAAATATACAGTGATTTTAGCAAAAACTGTAGTAAACAATTGAATAAAAATAAAGACTAAAATGCGTTTCTTTTTCTTAGTTCCACAGAAACATAAAATGTAAGCCACTTTTCCTCATAACATCAATATAGCCACAAGAATCCCAAAGCTGCAAGAATTGCTAAATTTATTTAGGCACCAAAAGCGGTAGCTGGGTTGCTGGTGAGCAAGAGTTTATCTAAAGGGCCATTTAAATCGGAAGATTTCCGAATTCTTATCTATTTTCCCGAAGACAAATGTGCGGCGAGTGTGGACCGGCCGAATAAAAAAAAAAGTTTATTTTTAAACGAATTTCATCACTCGGAGAAGTAACTGCTTATTTATTGTGTCTATTGGCATCATTCCTGGTTTATGGCAGCGTTGCGGAACTATCGATAGTTTCCCTATCGATAGTCAACTTTGAACAATATTTATGCTATCGATAGGCCTCTCGATATCATCACAACGTGTTAATACAATCGATTGTATCGACAGTATTGCCAAACCTGACAAAATAATCAAAAACTATCAATACTATCGATAGCCAGTGATAATTCAATACTATTGTAACTAAATAAAGTCAAAATACTATCGATAGTATAAGTTTTGCCTTAACTATCGATCGATAGACTATCGAAAGTAAACACTGGTTTATGGCTGGAACAGTGGCGAATGTGCACCATTTCAGGATTCTTGCCGCGGCGATACTATTATAGATAGTTTTAAAACGAGGCAATACAAACAAAAAGCTATCGATGGTATAGGTTTCGCTATAACCATCGATCGATAGACTATCGAAAGCCAACACTGGTTTATGGCTGGAACAGTGGCGAATGTGCACCGTTTCAGGATTGTTGCCGCGGTTTAGGGTTGAACGCAAGTTTAATTGTAAACAAATGTAAGTTTATTGGTTTCCACTGAATAGTTTACTGCGGGAAGTGGGTTTGAGTTCATGTTTTGTCGAACGATTTTTTGTTTACGTTATAAACTCATACATATAGACTGACAAAGATAAAAATTGAAACAAAGAAATGTTTGCAATTAATCGCCCTTAGGAGATCAATATGCTATGAAGGAATGTTTTTTCTGAACGGGCGACTGGTCGAAAACCTGACATTGCTCAGCGTAGGCCTCTGTTCGAAATAAAATTTAAAATTTTCTTGAATATGATGTTCCATATAACAATTTCATGACTATTTTCTTACTACCATACCTATGAAAAATTTTTGATCAGTTTTAAGGCAAATTAATTAGACTCTACCATTAATTTGACTCCAATGATATTGAAAATTAAACATTTTATTTGAACTGCCATTGAGTCGAACGGGTGATTGCTCGAAAAGTATGATTTTTTTATTTATACTAGCAGTTACCCGCAACTTCGTCCGCGGTGACTTCAGGTTTGGAATGCGGGGATTATATAAAATATGTCGCTACAAAGCGGTAAACTAAACATATACCACGATTTACGGCTCATTTTTTTACGACACCTCCAACAAATATCGTTGGTGTATACAAAAATGTATACAAAAACTTAACAAACTATACTAAAACCTTCCTCGAGAACCACGCTATCCATTGGAGAAAACCGCATGAAAATCGTAGTTTTGGAGTTTATCGCGAACAGACAGGCAGACAGATAGACGCGGCGGGGAACTTTGTTTTATAATATGTAGTGATGTATATTTTGTATGTATCTTGTGAAATCACGGGATCAAAAACAATCACCCTTGATCTTGCAGGGCCATATCATCCAAAACATATGGCTGCATCAAACTTCACGTTATGACATTGAAAATCAATATGAGCCCATTAAATGTAAAAATAACTACGTTTGCAAGAAGTTTACACAGGTCGAGTAATATTTTAGGATCAGCGCACGTACCGCGTCGGATGTATACGAATTCTTAGTGTACGGAATCGACTCACACGGTCTATAACTCAAAGTTATTTTGCCCCAAAAACTTCGAGAGAACTGTTGAGTGTAAACACCAAAGAACGACGAGGTTTAAAGCCGATATAGCTTGAATTATTATCAAATGTTTCCGTATGAAGTGTTTACTTTACTACCATGGGCAGATCCAACTACTAGTTAGGGGAAAGGGTCACAACGAGATGAAATTGTTTTTTTAGAAGCTTGTTGTTTAATAGAGATGGAAAATCTTCGGTGAATTGAGTATCAAAATAGTAAAGTAACAAAAAAAAATTCTTAACACTTTACAGGACACTGAACGGCTATAGCAGTGATAACAATAAAGTGAACGGCTATAGCAGTTATAACAATAAAACTTCTATTGTGTCTCCGTCATCCGTCAAAAGACTAATGTCATAGATATAATCCAGAAGTGTAGCAAGCTGAAGTGGCAGTGGGCTGGCCACATCTGTCGTAGGACCGATGAACGTTGGAGCAGACGGGTTCTCGAATGGAGACCACGTCTCGGAAAACGTTGGGACGTCCCTCTGCTAGGTGGACCGATGACCTAAGAAAGGTCGCTGGTAGTGGCTGGATGAGGAAAGCAGAAGATCGCACAATTTGGCGTGCCCTTGGGGAGGCTTATGTCCAGCAGTGGACTGCAATAGGCTGATGATGATGATGATGATGTGTCTCTTTTAGTGTCCTGGAATGCGTTAATTAAGGTCAAGCACTTCATGAAGGGCTCAAAAAGATTTTGTTTTGTGGCAATATAAAACTTTTGGAAAAATAAAACTTATTTGTTTCCACTTATAGTACCTAAGTTTACTGCATTTAACATAAGAACTAAACCAATAAGTAGCTCTATCGATATTTTATGATATTTTATGCATCTGTAATTTTTCTTTCTTTGTTGGTTACGTCGGTCACTGTGTTACAAAACATCAAACAAACATCTTAAAGCAACCAGACATATAAAAAGCGATTAAAAACGATACACCCTGTACTAACTATACGTACGTAACCACATGTTTTTGCTTACATCAAAGTGAATAGAATTTTAAAACTCTGTTTGTAATATGAGTAGTGCGCTTTCTAAAATGTGTGCAATTGGACTTCTTCTATAAAATGAGAGTTGTGAAGAGTCAAATGCATTACTTGAAGAAGACTTGAAGTTACTTGAATTGAAGGGTAATTTATCAACATCACAAACGTAAACAAATATTTTACAAAAATAAGTACATGAATATTCTAAGCAAATAAAAAACCGGCCAAGTGCGTGTCGAGCCACGCGAAGTGTAAGGTTCCGTAGTTGCGAATGAAAACTTTGACATCACATACTGTTCACACTCGCACAACCAAAAACATCTGACAATTAAATTTGTACAAAATTTTACATTTTCGAGTACATTTTTTAAGATTGCCTATAACTTTTTAATTTGTACTTAGTACTCAGCTCTGATAGTTTTCCTTCGTATCCATATATAACCGTTTAGCAGATAGAGGGGAGGGGGGAGGGACACTTAACTCTAACAAAAATTTGCTAAATTTGATCCCTAAATCGAAAAGTGGTGTTCTCAACCTCACAATATTTTTTAAAAACCTATTTAACAATACCCAACACGATGGGTTTGTATAGAAAAAAAATATTACTCCCTCTTTACTTGTATGGGAGCTACCATAAAAAAATTTTTTTTTCACCATTTTTTTCCTCCACTTTTTTGCCATTATTAATATACACACCCATACCAAATTACAGCTTTCTAGTACTTATAGTCTCTGAGTAAAACCGCGGACAGACAGACAGACAGACAAACATGGCGAAACTATAGATAAGGGTTCCTAATTTACTACGAAACCCTAAAAATCGTCTTTTTTTTGTTCTGTCAAATTCATTGTTTAAAATTTGCACAAAAGTGGTAAACTGTGTTAACCATTGTTGTTCCTTTTGTAAATCACTGAATAAAGATTTTCTGTTCTATTATTTTGTTTCTTTGTTTGTGTGATAAAGAGTTTTCTTCTTAGGTAAATAAAGAGGTTCTTGACACGCCTGTTAAAAAGTAGGAGCGTTATGATTTCAGAGTTCATGTCACTGATGTATCGTTAGAATAGGGAATATGCATGAAAAAAATATCTGTTATCTTACCAGTTTATCCAAAAATATTCAATAGTAAAGTACTGAAAGTGAAAACAGAATAAAATTTGGTTGAAAAACGAACGAGATAAAATGATTTTACGAAAATATGTTTATGTCACTCGCGAAAACACTATTTTGTATGGCAAATGTATGCATGACATAGACTATGACGTCACTAGTCCATATCAGACTTCTCTTTCTTATTCAAACTTTAAAGTTTCACATCTTCGTCTTTAATAGTCATAATAAGACAGCTACTCATAATAAGGTACTTTCAAGTGATTATAAAATTTGCATTGTAATTTGTATCTCGGTCAGTCGTGTACCCCAAGCTTTACAGTCCACATAAAATCATTACACAGAACCGAGGCACAGACACAGTATAAAAAAGGAGCAGCCGAGTGTTTCCGATACAAAAACCTCGGCTTCCTCCAGTCAGCTTCCAAGAAGTAATGAAAGGGACGTAAATAGTGCGCCGGAACTGCGCTTCGGAAACACCACTGATGACCAGATGATGGATGGGGGTGACAGGGTGACATTGAAAACAACTGGTGACGAGTTTACCTAAAATGTTTAGAGTTTAATAAGCACTAGTAAATAACTTGAAGTATTTTTGGAATCATGTTTTAATATTATAAGAATCAGTCACTAAGAGAAAACGTAAACGTAAACGGCGGTAATCTCATTCTCATAATTCTCACTGATTCTGATAATATTAAACATGATTCCAAAAATACTTCAAGTTAGTTACTAGGGCTTATATGATTTACATTCTTGAATTTCTTTCTATTTGCAAAGTATTAGGAATAAAATGATTGGCGTCGCTACTGTGCCTAGTGTGCGGCCTTAAGGCGCTGTAGTACCAGACACTAGCGCCACCCAGCAATTAATTCTTAGCAAATATGTGTAAACTCTCTGCTGGTGCCAAGAAAATACTCACTACTTTATAAGTAGACAAATTTCTGAAGTCGTCCGTATATCTATTCTTGGTCAATTTGTCATATCGAGCAGCCAGGGCCGCACGCACGTCCGCTATTCATACCATGCCAGGGCCGCACTCAGCAAACATCTTTGTTTGGCTTTAATTGATAAACTTGTCAACTAAGGTTGAGGTAATCTAGCTTATATTAATTATAGTTACACATAGACTTTTTTATATGCGTGATTTCCCTGTGGTTATAAATCTTATGTGGTAGTTGTGTGTTATTCGTTATTCTTGTAATATTTTCTGTAGCATATGTGCACCAGCACTATTCGTTTTGGTATCTAATATTGCTCTATCTTTATTGTAGAGACCGACCGAAAGTTCGGTTGCAGTTACGGTAAGTCAGATTTTTTTTATTAAATAATTGGAATGGTTTTTTTTATTAATCAGTTAACCATTCTATATCATTGTTAATGGTCGAGTTTTTATATATTACAAATCCCGACTCCCTTTTACGGTTTACGCCCGCCATATTTATGTTTTTGCTGTCGTCACATGACATATGAAACTCGGAGGAAGAATACGAATCTACTATCTACAGGAGGCTACAGTAGAAAGACATACTCATAGATATATACATACGTACGTCGTCAGTCAGGTAAATATAGAGAATAAATATAATATAAAAATAATCTGAAAAGACCCTCGAGACCGCTCTCCGCTCTACTCTCCAAAGAATGAGATTTTGAGATTACGCTCGATCCCTGCATAGATTAGGTACATCGCTTCGCTAATGATTGCACCTCTTACTGCTAAAATGGTGACGATTATTTGAATACAGATATTTTAATAATAAAATGCTCGTCTATCTTAGTACTGACGCCATTTCATCGCGCGTAAGCCGACATTTGTCCACGTCAATTAGTATTACCGAGATACGCGTACTTCGAACTAAAATATGTCCGCTAAGTACCGGCAACAAAAAGTTGAGTAAAGCAGAGTTACTCAACTAGGGCTTATTGGTAAGCTGACTCAAATTCTAAAATTGGAGGTTATAACCTTTTTTTTAATTTAATGTTCTAAATCTTTGTAATGTTCCAATTACTAGACATCTTATTCGTGGTAAAATGTGTTGTAATTAGAACAGAACACTTACAGATGATTGAATAGATCCCCAATTTAAATTCTAACTGCAATCATCGAAATATTTTACCTATTTGATAATCTTTAAGATAAAAACCAACTTCAACCAAAGTAGTTATTTTCATGTACTTAATATAACAACTGGAAAAATATGGTTTTTAATTCTAATTTTTTATCCGTTCATTTCATTTACATAAAATAAAAGAAGCAAATAAAATTATTAAAACGAAAAACACTAAATATTTGTATGTGTACACGAACCTGTTTAAAATTAAATTGTAACCAAGCAGGTAGTAATTTCATATGACCCTTTTCATCAATATCCAATTTCATGATTACGCAACACTTTGATTCAGTTCATATGCAAATGTAGATACTTAAATAAACACTTATAAATGCACCTTTAAGAAAAGTGGTTCTCAACCTTCTCTTGACCCGGGATCACATTGATTTCGTTATTATTAACAGAACCTAATAAATATCTAATAGATGACGCGAAGCTTTTAAAATCATGCTACTTTCAATGATATATTATACTTAATGACGCGAAACTATTTCTCGAATTGTACTTATGAGATTGCTTATTTTACCAAAACTGCTTTAATAAATTCAGATTCAAAAGAGTTTCCGCATTACAACAGTATAGATAATTTTTTTTTAGAATATTATTATATCTTCTTGAATGTGAATAGATTAATTTCCTGTGAGAAATAATGACATTAACATTAATCCGTTATTAAGATAATTAAAAAAATATTGAACATGTATTTTTTTCTTTTGGCAATTAATCTATAAATCATATTGCAACTACAATGCTATTTAGAAATTTATACTATTTGAGGAACTTAGTTACTTAGCTCGTACGTACCACGAAGGGTCTGCGGTTTGGGAATCACTGTCTTAGCACCAGCCACTTGTGTAAATGTTTTTTACATAAATCTGTCATGCATCGTATAAGTATTAATTAGGATATGCTAATTTTAACACTCGTATAGATGCATTCGGGGTTAGTAGGTAGAGCTGGCTGTTATATAACAGCCAATGAGGCAGGTCTAAGAACAAGTTTAGTGTGGTCCAAATTAGTATATTATCGTTACGAGAGTCGCTGGTTTATTTATAACTAGCTGTCACACGCGGCTTCGCTTGCGTAAAATTTTGCCGTGTAAATATCGATTATGGTACCCTATGTCCTTTTTAATACCCTAACCTAAGTGTATGCCTTTCAAGAAGATTGGTTCAGTAAATAAAGCGTGAAGAGGTATCTAACAATTAAACAAACTATACAAACTCACTTTCGCATTTATAATACTACTCGTTGTGCACTTGGCTTCAGTTTTTCTCCGACTCAAGAATAAATAAAATATCTATACCTACCAACTTTTAACCCCCGTTAAGTGAAGATTTTTTACTAAGATTTTTATTTTTTCCATCTTAACGCCCACTCACACCCCACCCCAAAGGCCACGCTTAACGTGGCCTTTGAGTTTTATAACTTTGGGCTCTGTCTATCCCGCAAGGGATAAAGACGTGATAATATGTATGTACCCTAGATCATAAAAAGCAACTTTCATAGTAAGTATGGCTTGCAAAATAACAAATTATAAAGATCGTTGGGCTCATTTAAAAAAAATACATTCCCATACAAACTGACCGGGCGGCTGAATATTTTTATATGGCATTTTTTTTTAGTTTCCAGCATTGGTCCTGTAGGTTGTAGTTCATAATGACGAGCTGAATCACCCCTTAAAGGGTCGATCAAAATTTCGATCATAAAAGCATTGTGAATGTTCAAAATCTCCGTACACCTAATCTATTGTATTTTAAGAGCTTATTAATCTTGCTCAGTGCAGAAGCAAACATCCAAATCATGATTAAATTATTCGCATGGCGTATTCCTAATGGACAACACTTGAAAACTAGCCAACAACGATATCATAAGCCGAGCCTGGCCACTTAAGACCCATCGCGTGCTTTCATGTCTAATTTTGAACCACTAACAAAAAGAAGGGATCAATCCTTGTATCGAATGATACCTTTTTATTAGCAAATTATAAGAAAAATAAGATTTTCCTTGGAGAGGTAGGAACCTCTCCAAGGAAAATCTTATTTTTCTTGTATTGTTTACTACGGTACCCTCAAAGCACATTTTTTGGACGATACCATAAATATTTATAGAAAATGCTACCGAGTCGGCACAGTTCAGTGCATTGCAAAAGACGCGTGAGAAATTTGTTCGACATCAACTGATCAACTAGTTATATTAAAATACTAGCAGTTCACCCCGGCTTCGCACGTGGTACATACTAGCCTATGGCATTCAGGGAAAACGTACCTATACAACGGTAAAATATTTTTTAAAATCGGTCCAGGAGTTCCTGACTGACGTTAGCGCATTGAACCAACTTGAACCAACTTACTTTGGGGCTAGCTCAATCTGTGTGATTTAAAAAAAAAAAAAAAACTTCAGCGTTCTAATATTAGTACAGATTGCGTTTATGGTAATTATTTTTTACATTTATGGTAATGGTATTTTATATTGTCTTTGTAATGACCAATAACTAAAGTAGCTTTGATTTGTAATTTGGTGGAATATATTATGATATTAGCATGGTTGGATACCTACCCAATCTACTTTAAAGGATCATTAATCTAGACATATTGATATCAAATTAAAGGGTAGTTTTACATTGTCCTTATTTAAATTGTTAAACGTAATTCAAAACTTTTATTCAAATATGAACACAACGCATCCTAACCTAATTCTCACGAGATAAAGAGGAAATGTAGAGTTCAAAACAGCCACATGATACTAAACATTTCAAAAATATTATACACTCAACAACTTTGGTTTTGCTGTCAAAATAAACTGCATTTATGTTCGGGAGTAGGGTTGCCAGGTCTTAAAGTAAATAGTCGGACAGAGCTGCCAGTTAAGCCGGACATTCAGGTTAAAAGGCCGAAGTCTTTTAGACGTAGTACTTACACCTATAGCACGACAATTTTTATATAAATCAGGCAGGGGTTTGTAGGCATAAAATCTACTTATGGTAATTTAAAAAGCCGAACAGGCCGGACTCATATTGATTCTCCGGACATGCAACCAAAAAGCCTAACTGTGACCCGCTTTATCCGGACGCCTGCGGCAACCCTATTCGGGAGCCTGCAGCGAGCAATGGCCGGACACGTCTGTTTTTCGGCCAGGGTCGACGACGGTACACAAACCACTTTTGTTATAATTTCCCTGGCAGGTGTGACGGTTAACAGCACAGGTAATATCTTATTTTATTCAATACTAGCTTTGGCCCACGGCTCGGCTCACGTTGATATCGGTCCTTGTTACTTTTTTCCGGGAGGAAAAGGTAAAAATACCCTAACTCTTTCTCCGAGATAACTGATAGAAAGACGGAGTTATTTTCGTATTTTTTTATTGTTACACGGTTACACGCCAGCCTGCGACACGAGTGGTCCCGGGTTCGATCCCCGGTTAGGTCATAATGGAAACGATTGCTGTGTACAAGAAGCTCCTTCTTTATGATAGTAGTTTTGATATCTGTTGTAAATTACCATTGTCTTTATATAATAATAATTATAATTTGGTATGAGATACTCTTTTTTGAAACTAACAAAAATTATTTCCTGGTAGATTTAAAAGTGTTCTCAAATAACATAATATCGATATTACAGATTTTAAAAACAGAATTTAAAGGATTACTGAGAAATGCAATAAATAAAATTCGCGTTTTGTAACTTTTATATATTTAACCAATTTAACCACGTTTATATATTTAGATTTTTCTTTTGAAAATTATTTGTATTTGACAACATGAATCGACCAGTTGGGGTGCTCTGAAATGATTTGATAATAACTGAGAATGCTACTTAAAAGTTTGCAGATGACATAAAAAGTATTTAAAATATCCTATATGTTATATATGCTACACTAAGTTTCTACTTTGTACTTACCCACTCCGCATAGATCACATGACAATGAACTTGTCAGTCAACAAAAACTTACCTGAAACAAAAACACATCATCAATTAATGTTCCGTTCAGCGATATCATCCGTAAAGAGGATATGGACTGCTAGGCTTTAATAGTCTTAAGGCGAGGTGAGTTCACACACTAGCGCCACCCAGCAGTTAATTCTATAAGTACTAAATCATATCAAATTTAAAAAATCTAATAGCTGAATGCCCTAGTAAATTACTTGTAGCTTGTAGTATTATTCGTACAAGTTTTCACTATTTTTAATTTGATGAATTAAGAGAACGAATTTTTACCGCCAAAAGTGGCCACTCTTGGCGGTAAAATTTCGTTCTCTTAAACTTAGAAGAATACTACACGTAATTTACTACGGCAATCAGCTATTAGAGTTTTTAAATTTGATTTCGTTTAGGAGTAAGTGAATTAATTGCTGGGTGGCGCTAGTGTGTGAACTCACTTCGCCTTAAATAGGCTCCAGATTTTAAATACTGTTGAAATAGGTAAAGAAGGTCCAGAACAAATATCGCTAAAGATTTATAGTATGTAACTATTATTTTACTTAAAGGGATATGTACAATTGTGTTAAAGTAGTTGCGTTCACACAGGAATACCAACATATTCTGTGAATAATTGAAGCTTCTACCTGTTGCCGTTATTAATATCGAGCACGGCAAATAAATCACGTAAGTTATTTGGGAAACAGAATAAAATAAATATATAAGGGGGGGGGCCCTTATATATTTATTTTATTTTGTTTCGTTGATGATCCGATCTCATTTGGACTGGACGGCTTGGCTCTCATCAATATAACAGTAAATTTATGCACTTTTAGTTGTTTAACTTCCACGATACCACCCCAAACCTAGCTACGCCCGGGTGATGTAATGGTGTATGTAACTAACCCGAGTTTTAAACCTAGCAATCATCTCCACTTCCCTAAGACGAATGGGAAATTAACCATGAAATCGCCAAGCACTGTGTATTGTTTTGCAAGGAAGTACCGAAAATACATGAAGTCGTAGTACTAACGGATCTATGTTTAGGTTACGAGAACTAGGCATTTGGGACGTTGTTTATTTTTTACACAAAAGAACATGTATAAGAGCTTATATTTTTTCGTTGTGCTAAGTAAGTAAAATAAATAAATAAATATATACGGACAAATCACACAGATTGAGCTAGCCCCTAAGTAAGTTCTTACGTCTTGTGTTATGGGATACTAACTCAACGATACTATATTTTATAACAAATACATATGTAGATAAACATCCAAGATCCAGGTTAATCTAAAAAAGATCATTTTTCAACTTGACCTGACCGGGGATCGAACCCAGGACCATCCGTGTCGCAGGCAGGCGTGTTGACCGCTGCGCCACCGTCATATACTTCTCAAAGTAGGCGCATAGGTGAAAAATTCGATAAATAGTCCTAAAACACTTTGCCGCAGTCACATTTTTGGGAGAGTCCATAACAACACATTGATAAGACCAGACAGGTGTGACGTCACCCATGTCGCTGTTGTACGGTACGGGTGATATGAGAAGTTTGTTAGGCAGGTTTGTTAAATATCGCGTTTATGGTAATGGCCTCAAAACCAAAGTTGCTATAAGTAGATTTAAAGAGATATCGTACGGCACAGCGTACATTTTTTAATTTATTCATTCTTTTGAAATTGTCTTGTTTAACCACAGAACAACAAATTTTAACCAATTTAACCTAATCTGACGCTATCAACATCAAATAAAAAGTTTGCATAACATTATTTTTAAATCAGAAATGTTTTTCAAAATCTACACGTTACTAACACATTACGCAGGCTGGTTCTCTTTGCCCATTAGGGGTGGCAACGCAAAGCTAATATATTAGATGTCGCTGCTAGCGATTGTTCCGAACAAAATTATGAATATCTTTATTTCAAGACTTTTATGCAATTAATGAATGAATTTGACGAACTCCGTGGCGCAGCGGTCAACACGCCGGCCTGTGACACGGAAGGTCCCGGGTTCGATCCCCGGTCAGGTCAAGATGAAAAATGATCTTTTTCAGATTGTCCTGGGTCTTGGATGTTTATTTATATATGTATTTGTTATAAAATATAGTATCGTTGAGTTAGTATCCCATAACACAAGTCTTACTTAAGAACTTACTTTGGGGCTATCTCAATCTGTGTGGTTTGTCCGTATATATTTATATTTATTATAAGAATACTGATAAATTATTAAACCTTTCGTAATACAATAAATCAAACCTATATTTTGTTATCTTTACGATAGATTATTTTAATATTTTGCAAACGTAACATACTAAATACATACTATCACGTCTTTTTCCCTTGCGGGGTACACAGAGTAGGACACGTTTAGCACGGTTGGTAGGCTTGTAGGTGGAGAACAGAGTCAAAATAGTAATGAATTGCTCGCCGCTTCGCCCATTGACATGATTCGTTATGCCCATTCCCTTGATAGGCTTTAACGATCTGCACAGGAAAGAGAATCAGCTGGTACATTCTACGATTTTTTTATTCTTTTAGACGATTTCTTAATCGTCTGGGAGGGTAAAAAAAATACAAGAAACCTCTCTAGCAAATATCTGATTTTCCTACAATTTGCCAATTAGTACAATATGTACAGTTCATTTTGGAACAATTGGATACAACGCCACTCTCAACCGTTGCCATCCTCATTAAAAGACGCGTAAACTATATTATCTTAGAACTCCAACCAAAATTTTATTTCACCGGCAACTGCTAGTCTGCGCTATTGAAACATCACCGCAGACAAAGAAACAATGGAATGTTAAGATTTATTAGCCGTGTAGTTCACGACTTTCCAAACAATTGCCTGGCAGCCGGCGACCGGGTTGTGCAACTAAGCGTTTAGTTGTGAAGACCTAGCCTTGCCTTGCCTAACTCTGCGTGTGTTAGTGCGCTAGGCATATCCATTATGATGTTTTTTTTAGGTGGATGTTCTTCGAGAAAATGTCACGTAACAGTCTTGTCTGTGCCAGGTGGGATTGTTTCCCGGCAGAGTAGGATAGGACCACTCCAAGTCTTCCCGTGGATGTCGTAGAAGGCGACTTAGAAAACACAAGTTAAACAATGCTTTTAAACATCAAAGAAACCTCTCCAACCCATCTGGCCAGCGTGGAGAGTGTATGCCAAAATTCTCTGACTTCTTTGGCGCACATATGGCTCTGGAAGTACAGTGAAGATTAAAAAAGACCTGATGATGATAATTTTTTCTTTTATAAGTCCAACAAAAATTGATAAAGATATAGCCTGTTAAAGTTCCGAATGACGTCACTGACCGATACAACTTTTACCGACCTGTAGTGTCATGTCATGACTCATGAGTCCCCACTTTTTCACTTTGACGCGCTTTATCTTTGTGATCTTTTTTGAATGAAAAATATACATATCTAATATTTTTCGATAGTCTATAAGCTAGACTAATTATTTTCAAAGGATTTTTTAGGAAACTTCCTACTATCTACAATAAACTAACTTTTTAGAACACCAATTAACATTTAACTTTAATCACATTAATTCCTCAGCATCAACATTAAGGCCTGAAAATAGAAAGCTATTTACATCGACATGAAAAAGTAAATTACTAGTTGTCAACCAGCCGATTCCATCTTCCTTTTACCGAACATTAAATTTCAAAGGCCGCCTCCGGGAACCCACGGACGAATCACTCCCACACTTGATGTATCGCTTCCTTACTTTCTATATTGTTCTAAGAAACCAGTGACTATTTATGGATGCTAATTGATCGGCTACAAGATTGCTTCATATGAAGAAACTTTTAAATGATTGTGTAATATTGGATTTCGCGAATTTGTGTTTTTAAATTGTTGAAAAGGTTAAATCGTTTCTCAAAATTTTTATTTGCATTTTACTTCTTAACTAATAATTAAATTTATTACACTATTTAACTATTTACATATTTACATAAAAAAAAGAAACCGAAAACACAATAAATTTAGAATAATTCCTGCCCGTTTGGCATGGTGGCAAGAACACTGGCTGCGTTCCCCCGTTGGATAGCTATGCTAATCCGTTGGGCGAAAAAGCAGCTCTTATCACCGGAAGCTGATATAAGCCGTGGAGTAATCTCTTTAAAAAAGCCCCTTGCGCTAGGGCCCCATGGTCCCAACGTTTCTACGCCAAACGGCACAAATATATAATCCTCAGCTAAGGTTGCATACTTGCGCCGTTTGGCAATCTCAGCGCCTTCAGCAGCTGACCCGGCTCTCATGACTGATCCCCTGAGATGAGAAGGTGCTAGTGTGTCGATGCATGTAGCGTCCCACACCAGAGCCCTACCACGTTCCCATGGGATCAGCGTCATACCATCAGGCCTCTTGCCATCATCACGCGCCACACCTCGAGGTTCGAGGGTACAAGGTACATTGATGGTGGCAAGGGCCCTTCTGATTATGTCGTTCAGAGAGCCATGGCGTGGGATTCTGCCTGCGCTGAGATGACAGCACAGACCGTGGAGCCCAAATTTATCAACTTCAATGCCGCACGGGCAGGTGTGGGGCGTGCACACGGGAGCTCCTAGACGGAGTCCAATAACTGTACGAAAGCTATTATTATCCAGTAGTGTTCCGATGGCGTAAGATGGAATAGTGTGAAGCCAATGACTGGACTCCTTCGAGGATACAGCTTGAAGCCGAGCGCGGTTAATATCACTATTTATAAATTTTTGTGCCAAATCTGAAGCAGTTCTCTGTACCAAAGGAGCGTCCCAGAGTTTTTGTTGTTGTGTTTCCACTGGGAAGCTGTCTTCGGGGCAAAGAGCTAACCAAGTTTCCTTTGCCTCTGCTAACAGGTCAATAGCGAGGTCTTCGTCTTTAAGAATTTTTTTGCATAAGGCTGTGACACTGTGAACAGAGGAAAGGAAAGCAGGGAGAGCAACACTAGAAATTTTTCTTATACCGATGCCACCATTTTTAATTGGTAAGGTTAACTGTAACCAGGAATTTTCGTCGAATCTTAAATTTAGAATACTCTCTAAGGTTGAATGTAGACAGTCATCTAATTTTTTAAATAGTTCCAAATGTTTCCAGATTGGGCTTGCGCGAAGGATATAGGTAAATTTGGGAACAAAAAGACAATATTTTAAAATAGTGTATGCAATGTGTGAATTTAAAATACCCAATCTGGAAATTGTAAAGTTAAAATGTTCTAATTTTTTTTCCAAAAGGGGAGACACGCTGTCCTCTAATAACGGGGCGCCTAGAAGAAACAAAGAATCTTTAGACATAACTTTTATATCCCCAGAAATTTTGAAAAAGGAATCTAATATGTCCATTCGAATAGTTTCCGAGACGTTTTCAGGGATGTAAATTTCACATTTTTTAAAATTAAGGTCAAGACCGATTTTTTTGAATTTTTCAATAATTGTCAAGAAATCTTCTTATACAGATTCTTTGCTTCCCAGTAGCGTCCCATCATCTAAGAACCAGGTGTTCAATTTAGAATTTAGGGATGAGATGATTGGATGGATACCTAGACTGAATAGCGCTGGCCTCAGGGGATCACCTTGTTGCACTCCTGTAGATGATAAAATGGTGTTGTTTTCGTAAAGCAGTTTAGTAGGGGATGAATAACATTGATGAACATAGGTAAAAAGTTCTGGAATATGAGTATTAACTTCTTGCAACAAGGCGGTCCTATCAATGGAATTAAAAGCATTTTTAACATCTACTTTGAGCAGTACCTCCGCACGATTATTTTTTAGAAAAGTGCGCACGGAGTGTACTGCTGCTTCACAGCCACCTTTGCTTCCAAAACCTAGTTGAATAGGCTGTAGTTTATTTCTCAAAGTTGAGGCTATGTGCCTGCAAGCCAGTTTTGAAGTCAGGCGGCGCATAGTACAGCCAATGGCAATAGGTCGCACTCCGCCGTCCTTCTTCTTGAAAGCACATAGTCTCGCACCAAACATAAATTCAGTGAAACTATCTAAAATTTTCCCAGAAAGTAAAAATGAACAAAATTTCGTGAGTTCCCCTAGCAGCTCCCTTCCAGCGTCACCTGCAGACACACTAACCAGATCTTTTAGATGCTGGGGAGTAAGCCCGTCTATGCCACCAGAAGAGCCACTAGGGAAAGATAGTATAGCCGAAAGAGTATCTTCGTTCTTAATTTCGAATAAATTTGGAGTGTTATGTCTTGTTATGGAAGAAAAGGCAACTGTGTTGGATGTAGGATGTTTTTCTCGAAGGCAGTCCAGGGTTTCCTGAGTGGGAGGGGCGAGAGTATCATCAGAGAAGAGAATACGAGCTGCGTTTCTCAAATCTCCATCCATGACCTTATTTTCGACCACTTTTTTTATATCAGATGAGCGTTTAAATGTGGGTAAGGAATGAGATGGCATGGGAATGGCTACTGGATTCGAGGCATTGAATTTTAGGGCCTTTGTTAAAGTATCAGATGAATTATGGACATGAAAGTATCGATATGTAAAAGTGAAAAGGTTATGCCAGTCTGATAATGAGTTGTTTGAAATGCATTTTTGCAAGGTCAGTGATAGAGATCGAGCTAAAGTTACTCTCGCACCCCTTGGTATTCTTTTGATAACTGGTGTAGTCTGGTGAAGGTGGGTGATAACTTGTTCGAAGGACAAAGAGCTGGTTGTAAGAGAGGTATTGGTGTGAGGATTGACGGTGGGCTGTGGTTGTGAAGTATGCTGGTGATTGTTATGGCGACGAGATGTGTGAATGTTGAGGCCTCTTTGCCCTTTGAAAAGTTTGCCATCGTTGCACTGCTGACATCGTAAGAACTCCGGCTGAGACATATTTTTATAGAAATGAAAAAAGAAATAGAACCACTAACCTTATGAAATATATACACACACTCAAATTATAATAAACACAAACAAATAATACGATAAAAGCACTGAATTTCTATGAATGTAAAAAGTCAAAACATAAAAATAATGACGCGTTGCCGTTGGCAGGTCTATGTCCTGCGCACACCGCAGGGCGCCGCTGACGGACGCCGCACAACGCCAACCTTAGGTCTGGGATTTTCCGTCGTAGCATTTCGTCGATTTCGTCTTTCGCCCCATCGCATTGGAATGGCGTGAGAATATTTTATTTAAGAAAAATTGTCTCACAATTGTCGAAAGTCATTCTGTCAAACGACTTTGATTTGATTTCTTGATTCTACGCAAGCAATATCATCTATCGGAGCTCACGGCGCTTAATGCTCAGTGCGCCTTAAACCTTTATCTTGACCAAGTTAATATTATTATTACAGTTGTGATTCTGAAAATTTAACTTTAAATTTGGCACCGGTTTCATATAGTCGCCATTTTAATTATATATTTTGTTTAATAATATATTTTATATTTTTATAATATATTGTTTTCAAGAGTATCAGATCTCTATTATAATCTATATTATCTTAACTAATTGTTTTTTTGTCTTTCTGTTAGGAAGATAATGACTAGATATATTATAACAGTATACAACTAAATTATTGTTATAAATTATGAAGGCTTGTGAGGATGCATAGATGTTTCTTGCTTTACGCGAAAGCAATTGTACTAAATAATATTTAAATGAAACTGAAAAAAGCCTAGTTTCCTAAAGCTGCTGGGCCAACTTTGACGCGGTTTTCATTATAATTTAAATATAAAGACCCTGGGAGTGTAGCCAAAAATAGTGACTTTTGGCGACACTGCTAAAGATTTTCATTCACACTTTACACAGTAAATAGTAGTTCGAAGGGTTATTTAGGGCTTTGCACATAGAGCAAGGAATGTCTCGTCACTCGCGCCACCTAGCTACATTGTAATCTTTGCTCTGTGGCCTAGCAGAATTTTCTATTTTTCTTCTTCAGATATCTGGTTCCCCCATGGAGATAGATATATGTTATTATACTTCCGTGGGTTCCCCTAACTATCGGTTCATAAATGACGGAGTAATGACGTAACAAACTTTGAAAAAAAAATTTAATCGAGACCCTCTTCATTTCGATGTAAATATAATCTGAAATTTCGAATTCAGTTTCCTCATAATCAATTAGATACTTCAATCCGAGGTCCCGAGGTCAAGAGGAGCCCGATGGTCCAGTGGGTGTAGGCTCTATGAGCGCTTACGTATGTTAAGCAACCCCTGGTGCAGTCCCTACTTGGATGGGTGACCGCAAGTGGCATAAAAATACCTCGAGCTCCTCCGTGCTTCGGAAGGCACGTTAAGCCGTTGGTCCCGGCTGTCATCGTTGATGCCAGTCGTTAAGCTATGTCAGATGCCTTAAGGCAGCTTGAAAAATCTGACAATAGTGTTGGCCACTTACACATACGAAAAACAAACAGATACTTCAAGTATTAAAGCGCTGTGATTCTCAGAACCATTCAAACTCCGGTGCTTCGGTGCATTAGCTAATTACTCAAACAGCTCGTACTTCCCCAAAAATGTCGGATCCCCCATTAACACTGCTGCCCCTCTTTGAACTTGTGCCGAAGCATCCAGCCTCCCGATTTAGACGCGTCACCAATTAAGCAATGTGTTTTTTAGAATACGTCTAGCGACCGCTAAAGATTTTATTAAGGCGAAGCATGGATTTTTAAGGGCCCATCTAAAAGAAATTATTTGGATGAATACGAAGATATCATTTAAAATTTTTGAACTTCTAGTAAGTGCTGCTACTTACGTAAAGCTTTTCTCGTTTTGTCAAAAACGGCCACTTTTAGCTAAAACGCTGAGTTAAGCATCACGTTCACACTTTAAACTGTAAACAATATTATTTACAGTTATCTAGGCCCTAGGCTGTCTATCTATCAATTTATATTAAAAGAAATGTCTATCAATTTATACAAAAATTCATGTTAAGATGCTTGGATTAGAAAAATAGCGCCACCTATTATTTTTACTATTACTTATTACTCCTAAATCAGCTCAAATAGTAAAACTCAGTACTTCGGTACTAAATTACTTGTAGTAAGTATTTTTGGTATTACTTTTCATCAATACCTTTACCACAAATATTCTGATATCTATGACCTTTACAATGCTACCATAGATATCAGAATATAATGCTACTGATAACGCTGTGTGTGGCAAATTTCTGGTCAACACAAATATAATTCGCCCGAGTCGATACGCTAAAAAGAAGAATACCATCATTTCAAATTAAGAAAATCATGAACTAATCGTAACCACGGCCATCATCACGGCGTTGACAACAACACAGTACACCCATCTACAAATCATTTTGTCGATTTTTACATTACTGTCCATCATAATCTTGCTTAGTTTGGTGTTAAGCCAGCGTGGTGTAACAAAAAGATAATATTTTTTCTGCGAATACCAACTGTTCACGAAAGTAACGGAAGTTAAGCAGAACGAAATGTAGTTCAATTGTTATGTTTGCGAATAAATGTTCCTCTTTTTTGTACAATTCATTTTCAGGGTTCCGCGTCAAAAAGGGTAAAAATAAATAAATAAATATATGTATTGGGACATATCATACAAATTGAGCTAGCCCCACAGTAAGTTGTGAACTTGTGTCACAGGATACTAACTCAACGATACTATGTTTTATAATATATACTTATATAGATAAACATCCAAGACCCAGGTCAATCTGAAAAAGATCGTTCTCCATCATGACCTGACCGGGGATCGAACCCGGGACCACTGTGTCGCAGGCTGGCGTGGTAACCACTGCGCCACGGAGCTCGTCACAGGAGACAAGCACAAACACAACAGACAAGAGCAAAAATGAGACCCTATTGCCTCCACTACTGTAAAAATTTTCCACTGCGTCCGCTGCCCGTCCATTCGTCCGTCTGACACAGGGCTGTATCTATTGAACCGCAACAGGTAATTTAATCATCATCATCATCAGGTCTTTCTAGTCTCCACTGCAGGAGCACGTACGCACGTACCCTCTCTGTACTACCAGAGCCATATACTAGCCTGAGTAGTCAGAGGATTTGGCCTACACTCTCCACGCTGGCCAGACGGGTTGGAGAGGTCTCTTTGATGTTAATAAGCTTTGTTTAGCTTGCGTTTCCTTAGTCGCCTTTTACGACATCCACGGGATGACTTGGAGTGGTCCTATTCTACTCTGCCGGGTATCACACGGTAATTTAATATTTTTATATTATTTGAATTATTGGTTCCTGGCAAAGTAGAATAGGACCAGTCCAAGTCTTTCCGTGGATTTCGTAGAAGGTGACTTAGAAAATACAAGCAAAACAAAGCTTATAAACATCAAAGAGACCTCTCTAACCCGTCTGGTCAGCGTGCAGGGTATAGGCCAAAGCCTTTGACTGGTTTTTAAGTAATACATGGCTCTAGTAGTACAGGCCCCTGCCTGTACTACTAGAGAGAAGCACGACCCTTCGTGCTTCTGCAGTGGAGACTTAGAAAGATGTGATGATGATGTTATATCTATTGCCAATATAACAATAATAAAATACCGAGGGGCCCCATACAAAACCGTGCAAATTGTATAGCGGTACGGAACCCTCCGTACGCGTTTGCGACTAGCACTAGGCTGGATTTTTTATGAATCGTGACTTATTTCTAAAAAAAAGTTTCTTTCTATTGAATCGTGACTATTTCGGTTCATAATCTTACGCCATAATCTTTATTTACTCACTATACAGCGTGTAAGTGTCCCCTCGATATATATTTCCCGGAACTATATTTTTTTTCTTCTTTCAAACACGCCGCTGTAGCGATTTGTACGAGATTTTAAAAACTTGTTTATGATGTCAATCTGAAAACGATCGTTTCCCATTTTGACCTGACCGGGAGGCGAACCCTATGATTCAAAGACAATAGCGGTACATACAACTGAGCTACGAGATTGTCTAATGTTGTATGTACTGTTTTCTTATGTTTTCGCGATTGTTACACATTTAAATAAAATTATTTTAATACGGTTTTTATCGCGTTTATTACATTATTTATACACCTCGCAGCGCAGTCTACCTGCGACCACGAACACTGTAAAGTGCTCGAAACGTTAGGTGTATAAATAATGTAATAAACGCGATAAAAACCGTATTAAAATAATTTTATTTAAATGTTGTATGTACTCTAGAAACATTACACCTCCTTTTTGGGTAGTCGTATAAAAACAAATCATGCGTAAAGTATAATGACGTATTAATGTGAACAGAATGTGTACTTTCATACATCATCTGCGTTTGTCATTCGGGTTAATAGTAAAGTCGAGATGTAATGCAGGTTAATATCTTCGTAAATAGTCCATTATTATAATGTTTCTGTGGCTAAGAGAAATATTAAAGAAATATATTAAGAGAAATATATGCAAGGCAAAAATTGGAGAAAAAGTTAGAAATGAGCATTGCTGTGTTCCGAAACAGATTAGGCCTAGACAATGTACTAACGTACAGACAGAACACAGAACGGAAACTCGGAACGTCCCCCGCAATATACCGTCCCTGCACCTTTTCCCGTTCTATTCAAACAATAATAATTAATATTTTATTTCTAAATAAAATCAATTTAAATGCATATCGACAACAGAACACAAAAATAAGGTATCGACGTAAAAAGTGCCTGGCCTATTGAATTGCTAAATAAATTCTATTTCCTCTCATGTCAAATGTGTATCTCTATTTAAGTACTATATTTTATGCAAATAAATTATTTTGATTCTCACAAATCTGTCTTTCTGTCATTTTCCTTTGTTTTGAGTTTTTGGATGGATGGTAGTTCTATCTAAGTGGTTGTTTGTGATTCTTGGTGGTTGTTGATGGTACCAGTTGGCTCGGTGGCACTCGATTGGAATTCGATGAAACTGAACTCATATGTTTAATGTGCCCGTGTCCCGGGTGCCGTGTGGTCCCCGGCAGAGTAGAATAGGACCACTCCAAGTCTTCCCGCGGATGTCGTAAAAGGCGACTTAGGGAGCATAAGCTTAACAAAGCTTTAAAATATCAAAGACACCTCTCCAACCCGTCTGGCCAGCGTGGAGAGTGTAGGCCAAATCCTCTGACTGCCCTGGCTTATATACGGCTCTGATAGTCAGAGAGGGTCGTGCTCCTGCAGTGGAGACTTAAAAAGACCTGACGATGATGATGATGATGTTTAATCTCTTTGGAGACATATTTATTATTATTTTAAATTCGGTAACTGCTGGAGGAGAACTGTTTAACCCTAGGCGTAAAACTAACAGAGAAGGCACATGGTGCAGATACGGCGCAGGTGTAGAATACTATGATAATATTCTAAACCTTATTGTCATATATAAAACGACCAGCATCGCGAGAAAACTCGCCAAGCTACCGCAAGATGCGGGCACGGGCAGCCAGAGGAGGCATCAATTTTCTCTTTCAATATTTATTGGTCATTTTGTGTATGAATTCTATATGATAATGAGGCTAAAAATCCTGTCATGGTGTACCGCGCCTGGGGTACTGTTTTTGAACGCGTGCCACTCGTCTTCGAACGATTTTTCCATACAAAAATCGTTCGAAGACGAGTGGCACGCGTTCGAAAATAGCACTCCCACCGTATCTGCGACATGCATAGATATCAGAATATTTACTAGGTGCGACATGCCTTCGCCTTACGCCTTTTGTTTGTTTCTGTGAGTTTTATGCCAACACTAGAGGGATGGTCGTGCCGTGCATAATCTATACTATCTTCTGTACAAATCATAGATTAAAAAAAAAATTGTACTAATATTATAAAGCTAAAGAGCTTGTTTGTTTGGTTAATTCTCAGGATCTACTGGATCGATTTCAAAAATTCTTCTACCGTTGGATAGCTACGCGCTATCCCTGAATGCCATAGGTTAGGTACCACGGGCAATGCCGGGCGGACTGCTAGTAGAAAATATAGATGAAATATGATTCAGGATGCTAAATGTTACAAAAGTGTCGCACCTACGCGTAAAACACTTTCTTTCATTGAAAAGAACCCACACGAGTGTATTGACACGAATCACGACCGGTTCCAAAATGGAGGCGGAAATTTCGGTGTTTTGAACTGTTATGTAACGAATGTTAAACCAATTTATACGATAAACTGAAGTGCAAACGAACGTTACGGTATTTTTTCTGTTCATGGATAAGAACATGACTAAATTAATATTATAAAGAGCTAAACTAACATGCTAAACGTGGCCTATTACAGACATGGCCTAGCTGAATTTTACTGTATTATAAAAAATAATATGCGATGTATACAACATTTTGATTAATTCTAGCTATTTTCTTAGGTTCCGAGTGTTTTTTACTAACACCAAACGGGTTTTTAGGACTGTACTGACTGTTTTAGGAAGTATTTAATTCTATTGTTAACTTAATGATAAAAAGTAATAAAAACAAAATAGACTGACGCCAGCCTGCGACACGGAGGTCCCGGGTTCGATCCCCAGTCAGTTCAAGATGGAAAATAATCTTTTTCAGATTGATCTGGGTCTTGGATGTTTATCTATATAAGTATATATTATAAAATATAGTATCGTTGAGTTAGTATCCCACGACACAAGTTCACAACTTACTGTGGGGCTAGCTCAATTTGTGTGATATGTCCCTATATATTTATTTGTTTATTATTTATTTATTTAATTAAGAATAAAATGCATTATACGTAGTTTAATGCGACATCAAAAGTATTATCTAATCATAATTAATACCGCAATGAAAAAGACATAATGCTGACACGGAAACTAATCAACTTATCTAATTATTTTGCATCAAGTTCACATTAGTCGCGATGACAGGCGAGTTCAGAGGTGCGAGAACATTTCACCAAGAGTTGCGTACGAAAAGATATATTTTTTTAACTGGGGTACCCTAAGGCGCAACACGCAAACCACACAGAAAGAACGCTAAGACGAGGACGAGGCGCGGACATACCTTACTGCCTAGTAAAGATTCTACATTAATAGTTAGAAATTCTGCCTCATTAGTTATACAAATCAATATACAAAATTTTTATGAAAAAAAAAACGGCACGTGCCCAGCGAAAAATGTATATAGCCTTTTTCTTATCACTCTAGATGGCCTGGGATTCTGATGACACCTTCGCCTCATAAATCAAAATCTGTTCAGGCGTATAGAAGTCAGTTACTGAAATCAACTGTAAAAGTACTCGACACTTCACTCGCACGAATGCTCGATAAATATAAACAATAGCGATGAGCCATTACAAAACCATTAGTTAGATAACACTCCTTATACGCACTGGTTGTATATTATTCGACTGATTTTTGTTGTCTTTAGTAAGAAACTCGCTTTCGCACGCGGCTTTGTTCGCGTGAATGTCGCCCTTGGGAACAGTACTTTACAGGAAGCGAGCAAGATATTTAAGTCGAAATGGGGCGAAAACACAATTTTTCGTTTGTGTTTAGATATTTTTGTTCCGCGATAACTCTTGAACCGGTGCTCCAAATAGCGAATTTCAAGCTGAAGAGGTAACATACATAGGTATAAGGAGATCAAGAGAATGGCTGAGAACCGAGAGACATGGAGAGTACTCCACCGACAAGAACACAGTTCTTAAATTATAGATAGATAGATAGGTAACATACAGATGGACGGAGTTACATTGGCATTATATTATCGAGTATATTGTACATAGTATGGATTTAGGATTAGCAAGAAACTAGATTTTCAATATTATAACAAAGATTTCTAGCAGAGAAGTATTTCTATCAAAAGCGGTTATTCAAAAAGGGTGTGATTATTTCTCCCAGACCAGCATGGAAGAGAAACTCATACATCACAACCTACCTGTAACCATTGATGAACATAAAAAAAAAAAAACAAAAAGTGCTCCACCTGTCAATGTCATTGCTCATTGAATAGAGCGGATGTTACCCATATATACACATCGTATGCGGGTTTTAGCGGGGATTTACGGAAAGGCAAATTAGTGAAAGGGGCGAGATGCCACCCACGCAGACAGTGCATCCGCTGCACGTCCGTTGATGCATCGTTTATGATATTGCAATTGTTTAGAAATGCATTATTGCAAATCAATGAATCGATAATATTACTTGAATGTATGATTGATTTTAATTTCGTACCACACATGGATCTAAGAATAATCAGAATATGCCCTTGGAAAATGTAACAGTGACGCACATAAAAATCCCTACACTCGTGTCGCGACACTAGCGCACGCACACATCGGCACAAAAATCCCTACACTTTTCCCCGGTCGAACGAAATGTCAAATTTCCCAAATGTCAAATACATGCTGCACACATGTGACTTGATGTGACGTAAGTTATGCTTCACTTTTGATGTGTCTAATGCCGGGTCCATATTATTCCTAGGTCCATGGTACCACATTGGTGCATTTACCGTGCCGTGCGGTTCCCGCAGAGTAGAATAGGACCACTCCAAGTCTTCCCGTGGATGTCTTAAAAGGCGACTTAGGAAACACAAGCTAAACAAAGCTTACAAACATCAAAAAGACCTCTCCAACCCGTCTGGCCAGCGTGGAGAGTGTAGGCCAAATCCTCTGACTAATCTGGCTAATATATTGCTGTGGTAGTACAGAGAGGGTCGTGCTCCTGCAGTAAAAGTAAAAGTAAAGTAAAAGTAAAAATGTGATTTATTTCTCCATAAAAAAGTAAACAAAGTATGAAAAATCTTACAACTAATAGTTTGGAGACTGACGACTGTAGAAGGTTAAACCTGTGTTACAGTTCGCCAGTGCTCTCACATCTGGAAGGAATTATTGAGGCGGTTTACGTTAAGTACCTTAATTATACAATATTAAAAAAGAAAATAGAAAATATTTGGGCACAATAGTGTACCTACTTATTTTGTTAAATATATATAATTAGAGAATTATATATATATATATATATATATATATATATATGGCAGTGTAGACGAAAAAAGACCTTATGGATGGATGGGTGGTGCATTCACATTATCATGCAGTGGAAACACACCCACTATGACACTTGTATATAAGTTTTAAGAATGTTATGAGATTCAATCAATCAATCAATCTTTATTTGTTGTGATTCATGTTTTCATCGTTGTATTTCTCAGCTCTTCCATTTGACAAAGTTTAGTTAACTATACCACTGTAATCTAGAGATTATAAGAAACAAAACGATATGTTTTTCATCAATAAACGCTACCATCCACCGTGGGGGGCCCACGGTGGAAGTAGCAAATTTTTTTTATATGGCGAATGGGCATTCGCTATACAAAAAAAATTTGCTCGTTTACCAGAATAGCCCCGAAAATTAGCTTATTAATAGTTTGCTCTGAAGCATAGCCGCTCAAGAAGCAAACGGGTCATCGCGCTCGGATGATGATGATAAGTTTGCTATCGTCACTGTCACCGCATATCATTTGGTGTCGGTTAAATATTGGAAGCTAACTTATTCATACCAACACTTCCTTACGTCGTCGATTGAGCCGAATAGTTAGTACGTATGTTTGTATGTATGTCACAAGACAAAACAATATTATGGAGACATTGAGCTGGCCTGATGATGGAGTAGGAAAAAGGAACATGAGGAATAGGAACTCCTAAATCGAACAAAAATCAAATTGGTAACTAAATTATGGTTAGAAAGCAATACAGTCGTAATAAAATTTTATCATCAAAATCATCATCATCATTTCGTGTAGGTGACACGGTCAGTCGACCATGCACACCCTGGTGTCAGAGTTCTGAGGAACCGCCTCTCGGCCTCTGACGTGGTTCCTTTAATGACTACCAGATGGCAGCCGGGACCACCGGCTTAACGTGCCTTCCGAAGCACGTAACCATCTTTCTTATCAGACAATCAGGTGATTCATACCTGCAATGTCCTAACCAAACTGGAAACAACTTAACAAAGTATGCTTCCCGTGGGACCCACGACCCCCAGGTCAACGAGGCGAGCGCCTTACCCACTGGACCATGGAGGCAGTCATCAAAATGTTTTTGATTTAATCTGTTTGCGGTTGTGGTCAATGTTATTGCATTGTTTTCGTAGCAATATAGAAAACTAGATACGTTAATTAACAACAGCATAAAATCAAAATCTACTAACTACTGACTGGTATGAAACTTGCCGTAAGTGCCTAGGTATTTTCTACAGGAAGTTAGGAAGTTGTAGAGCTAGTTTTTCTTACAAGTGGTTTGAACTAAATGGACCAGAAACCGTTCTTTATTTATTAAAAGAGGAAATATATAACTGTTACAAATTTCCGGTGTTTTACTTTAGGCTGATTTGTGTTTTTCGCGTGTGTAAGTGGCCAGTCCAACAGTGATGTAAGATTTTTCAAACTACCTAGAGGCAGGCGTTACTTTAGGCAAAGACAATTACAGGTATTTAATGATTAAATCTACGTGATTTGATCATATTAGCCATTTTTCCGTGACTTCATCCGCGGAAACTAAAGCACGAACCCGCTGATAATGTAGCTTTCTTAGCTAAATGAAACAATTTCCGAAAACTATTCATAATTTTTTGAATAAGTTAATTCATTCCAGACAAACACAATTTTTTCCTCTGATAATATTGGAATAGATAAGTAGTTATTATATACAGGGTGATTTTAACTCCCTGGCAATATTTAATGACAAAATCTGAATCCCCAATAGCATACACAAAAAGACAAAAAGGTATAAAATAAATATACATAGACTTCCCATTGAAATTTGACCAGCAAATTGTTCCCAAAGTCCAATTTTTTTATTTTTAACTTTTTTTTTTGCCAATCTGTGTTGTATCTGTTTCCGATATAGTATTGCCCGGAAATTAATATTCAAAATAGGTAACTCATTCTAATCAAAATGTGACATGTAGTTGTATGATATGGTCATATTGGCCATGATTTCTTTATATGACATATTTTTAAGATACGATTACAATAATTCTGTATGTATACTATTCCACGTTTTGTAATAAACTGCCCGTGTTACATATCAAAATAATATTTATTTTATTTAATGTCTAAGTATTGTATTTGTTCAGATTAGTATCAGTAGTACCAACTTCATCGTAATAACTAAGTATGATTTTATCTGAATTCCAACACCCTGTTGTATGTATTGTATATTGATGAACAAACGTACAAAAAGATAATAGAAATTAGCAATTTTACCTTTGGTTCTCCTATATCCATTCAGGGTTCCCCATTGATTCTTCTTCAATTCCTCAATTTCGCTGCATATGTTCAAATCACTAGAGAACACTTTCTTATGAACTATCAAATTCTTTCTATTGCTTTTAGTATCCGGTTGGAAAAAGGACACAAACTTATGGATGGGACTCATATTAACGAATTAAATTTAATAAAAAAACACGGTAATAAAATTTGGTAACTAAATTATATAGGAAATTGTTTTAATTTTGTTCACTACACACTAATAACAATCTTAACAGATGCGCTTACGTCGCGGGTACAGCTAGTCTTTATAATATATAAATAAAATAATGTAAATTAACACACGCACAAAAAAAAATATTAAAAAGTAAATAAATCGATTAAATATTATAGATATACGTAGTATATTAGGCACACATCATACGAACGCGCGGTCGCAACAGTCGCCGGAACAAAAATATAATATTTTTGTTGAAAGCCGAGCGCATGCGACAGTGTCGTTGGGCGATCTTTTAACTATTGCCACTTTCCTTTGCCGGCAAGGAACTTTCGTACCGGCTCAGCAGTGCATACTAGATATTTTAAATGGTTATTTCCACAACTGGCGTTATATTTTACAAATAAATGAGAACAATTTTTTTTTTGCTTTAAAAACGAGTAGGTAAATTTAAATAGACTCGATATAAAAAATTATTTTCATAGAAACTAAAACAGTCTGTTATATTGAAAATGTCATTGTTTGTTATTGTTGAAGTTTCAGTGATGCTCATTCCGTAAAAATTAAAATATTTTTATTTTATTTTTACTGAAGGGAAAGATACAATTTTGACACTTGGAACTAAGAGATTTTGGCGTGTTCTGTGTTTATTTAAACCGATTTCAGTTTCCAATTATCAGGTTCAGAAATAGCACTCCGGGACATTGGTAATAATTTTAATTGCCCCTTTTCTTTATTTCTTCGCGAAGGCTGGTGGTATCAATATCAATGCATGGGCTAGTCCTGATAGTTGCCCTATTTGGAATACCTATTTTGGAATGCGAAAGCCGTATCATCGAATTTTGTTTCTTCAAATACCATTCAACGATATCTCTATACTACGATGCATTGTAGCGTCTTTTCTTTGTATCCCATCCCAACTTCCCAACTAATATTATAAATGCGAAAGTTTGTTTGTGTGTTACGCTTTCACGCCGTATCTACTGAACCGATCATCATGAAATTTAGCATATACATAGGTTAGGGTACTGAGAAGGACAAATACTGTATATTACGCGGGTAAAGCCGCGGGTTACAGCTAGTTTACCATATTATGAGAAAATAAAAGCATTACATAGTCACGAAATGTACCTAATTTAAACTTGAAATTAAAATTAAAACATTACAAATAAAAAAACAAAATTTGTTAGTTGAAAACAGAAGCAAAACAAGTAATTTAATTAAAAAATTTAAGCAACCCGCCTGACCATTAGCAATACCTATTTACGTCTGGGAATTTTACGGAGAAACATTGAAATACTGGACTGGAGATTCGGCTCTCTGTTTGGGTTCACAAGATGGTAAATTTTGCTGATATAAAAGGGGGTCAAAATTTTCTGTAACAAACCAAGATATTTTGCCAAACTAATATTTGCGTTTTTTCTATGCTGGGCTTTGAGAAAAAAATAAACTTAGTATGTACCAGCTGCTTGCTTCTCTTCCCGCGCAGATCGTAAAAACTGATCGCCGAAATGGGCGTCAGGAATCATGTCAAATTAGCGATGCGCCTAGCAAGTCATCACTATTTTGATTTCGTTCCCATATGCCTATCAACGTGCTAAACGTGGTCTTAAGGTTTTACAGATCTGGGCTCTATCTACAGTAAATCATCACTGGTAACACCATATTAGCCGAAGATTTTTGCATCAGTGCCCAAAGTCAAAAGTCCTCGGCGCCAATATGTATTTGGACGAGAAGACACTATGAAGCTTCCAGAAAGCTGCCCAGCAAAGTCAGATTCACTGAAAAACCTTGTCCTTGGACTGGAGCTTCCTACCTATATCAATTGACCCTGTTAGCAGCAGACTGTAGTTGGAGTAGAAAAACGATACCTCGAGCTTGCTGAATACATGTTTATTTACGTTTAAGTAAATGTACCTCTCTACAGGTTCAAGGGTTTAGTTTCCAACAATCACTGGAGAAGGCGCAACATGAATATTCGACATAATTTTTGTCTTATCCATGATCTTTCTTCTTGGGAAACTTCATTGAGGTCATTGAGCATGGTCCTGAAATGACTCCGCCGGTTTCAGAGAAATGATGTCTCCCTTCGATATAGCGATGGTCAATACGGCATCACTGGAGAGACCGAAGTACGAGTACGGTCTATGTTTCAATTGAATCGAAGGCTTTCTCATAGTCTACAGACGCTAAGTATAGTTGGTCTACTGTAGCCAAGTGCCAACCTGCCGCTGCGTAGTGATGTGATCTATGGGACTAATAGCATTTAAAACCGATCCATCTCAAATATCTGAAAAATTAAGAATATTTCTTTCTTTCGGAATCAACTTGTTATCCCTTTTGTCACGCTTAGAACATTGTTGTTTATATGTCTTCACTTTGCATGTTTATTGCGCCTTATACTATGATGTATTATCTGTGGTTGCAGCGCTGTGGTATGCAACACTAGCGCCACCCATCAGTTATTCTTTTAATCCCAAGTCATATTAAATTTAAAGAAATCTATCATGTACATTACTAGTGAATTACTGGTAGTATTTTGGTTTATTATATTCATTTGATAAATTGAGAGGAACACCGGCTAGCGCCAAAAATTACAACTATTAGAGTTGTTAGCTAACTAGAGGTGTAGCTAGCTCCAAGTGAGCTTTTGCCACTTCACCGGACCTTTGCGGTGAGGACAGAGTGCCCTCAACCTGTAAGGCGAGGCGAACATCACCGAAGGGCTTCACGAGGGACGGACCTCGGTTTTGGGCGTTGCATGTGCACGCAAAGCTTAGAGAGAAGCTAACTTTTTTACGCCTGATAGGCCGCGATTTGCATGATCGTAAAATGGGATTCCTCTGGCTATTTAGAGCCGGAGAGCTTTCAGTAACGAAGTAGTTCCGTCATTCGTAAGTACTTGTGGCTACCGGTGGCGCGGTGAATGAAACGATTAAACAAATGGGATATTACGTCGTAGGTCATGATCGGGCGGATGCAAAGCTTATAGAGAGTCAACTTATTCCTAAGTGACATCCTAGCATTACCAAATTGAAAGCGGCATGGTTTCAGACTTTGTAGATTTGGGGACCGAAAGTCATGAGACTATCGAGTACAACACCAAGGTATTTAGCCTTCTAAGCCCAGGGAATGGACTTGTCATATAGCTAGAGTAATCCTAGTGGGGGTTCAAATTAATCTGGATGCGCTACCTCCTAAACCACAAGCCTAGTGAGTCGAAGGCAGATTGGAGACGTTTCACAATGACTGATTTCATGTGGTGAGACGTATTAGAGAGCTGTATCTTCAGCGAATAGAGCCAACTCTACGTTAGGAGTCTTAGGGATCATCATCAGGTCTTTCTAGTCTCCACTGCAGGAGCACGACCCTCTCTGTACTACCAGAGCCATATAGGCAGTCAGAGGATTTGGCCTACACTCTCCACGCTGGCCAGGCGGGTTGGAGAGGTATCTTTGATGTTAATAAGTTAAGTTAAGTTTAGCGTGTGTTTCCTTATTTGCCTTTTACGACATCCACGGGATGACTTGGCCACTCCTGTTCTACTCTGCCGGGAACTACACGGCTAGTCGTAGCGTCGTAGTGGCTGTCTTAGGGATATCGTATGTGTAAAGCAAACTCAGGCGGGGCGAAAGAACAGCGTCTTAAAGAACGCGGGGTCAAATGGGACGGGGTCTTGGAGACATCCTTCAACTCTGTAGTGGAAGGTCCTATCCGACAAGAAGTCTCGAATGATAAACGCGAGACTGTTGGGAAGGCCCAAGTTGCCAGCTTGGAAATTAAGCCAAAATGTCAGAATTTGTCAAAAAAATTCGCTATACTGAAGAAGAGGGCTCCCGTGGGACGATTCCTGGTTCGGAATCTGAAGAAATGCTCCGTAAGGCGGTGTTTTGATAGATATGCTCCGTATTATTTATATATATAGCTATTTCTATGTGTGACTGTGGAGTATGTGTAGTTTGATTCAAAGTGTCTCTAAGTAGTAATGTACTGTGCTGTAATAGCTAGCTGCCTGTACAAAAAATTATCAATAGAGGGATAACTGTTACTTACAAACAACCCTAACACCTAACACCCTAACCACCTAACACCCTAGCCCTAACCATAAGTTAAAAATATATACGTATATAGATAAATCAAGGAAGTCTAATACCGTGAGACCTAAGATATTAGACGGATAGGCGGAAGGATCAAGGGTGTGGCGTACGAGGTGCAATGTACGCCAGACAGTAGATTTTCCTACTACCAGTCAAGCAGACTCACAAGACTGATCAGTAAACTGACGGCTAAGGGTGTCTTGGCCGTAGTAGGAGGTTGGTGATGGATCGGTCGATCCCAGACAATAATACTAGTCGATTGTCCGAACCAAAGAGAATTTATTAAAGTAAACATTATCTATTTATACAAAAAATAGTTACAAGTGTGTGTATTGATCACATTTAAAACAATATTTGTCTGAGTCAAAATTAGTTTGCGTTGCGTTCTTCGTGCTTGCATATTTTTGGGTGAATGTCCTGGAGGTCACATGTTCACGTGAACACACAGATTGAGCTGGCCCCAAACTAAGTTCAAGACTTGTGTTATGGGATACTAACTCAACAACAGTATATTTAATAGTAGATACTTATATAGATATAACACTAATATTATTTACTTTACTTTCACGTATGTATATTTATTAAAAGTATATATTTTTATATGTCATATAGCATACTTAAGAATATGATTTATTTAAACTAAATAAACCTAAAATACAGTTATATATACATATATATTAATAATACCGAAAGAGCTCTTTTACCTTTTTTGTTTAAAAATTCATAGATGCGCACTCGCACTTGACAGGCCGTAGCTGAAAATCAGTGAGCTGCTCTCTGGGCAGCACCAGCACTGAGCTATGACCTTTTTGGATTGCTGTGGCACACAGGTACAAAGACCATGTGTTGCAATGGAGATGATGTTTTTATGTTTTGTTCTTAACTTTTTTGTATGTGTGTGACTTCAGCTACAAATAAACGTATCTATCTATCTATCTATCTATCTATCTATCTATCATATACATCCAAGACCCAGATCAATCAGAAAAAGATAATTTTTCATCTTGACCTCTCCAGAGATCGAACCCAGGACCAGCGACACGGGTGGTCCCGGGTTCGATATCGGCCGATCAGCCAGCGTGTTGACCGCTCTGCCACGGAGCTCGTTCTTGAGTCTTTTGAGGTGGATCCGCTCATAGATTTTCCCCAAAGAACTCTTTACTTAAGCTAATACGATGTGGGATTTTTATGTCTTTGCCTGGCTTGGGGATGCCGATCACAAGTGCTTCCTTCCAGCCGCCTGGAAAGGTGCAATTTACAAAACACGCATAGAAAATGCTCAAAAGTAGAAGTGGGAGGGTCTGTGGAAGGCATTTGAGCGTTTCGTTTGAGACTCCGCTCAAAAGTAAAAAAAAAACAACAATAGCGCGTTTTAAAATTGCTCCAGCGCCATCTAGTTCTCGTTACAGGAACTTAGTATTTACTTCTGCAAAATTGTTCATTTAAAGCCGAAAATATAAATTTTAACTGACGTTACATGGTTCACACGTCTCCTGGGAGGACCAAAAATCTAAAGAAACCTCGTATTTCAAAATTGGTCAAGGCATTATAGCTACAGGAAGGGTCAACTTTTTGCCAGTTTTTGCCAGTTAACGTCCGCTGTATATTTGTTTTTTTGACGTCACATAGCCCATGACACTCCGGGGAAGAATCCGAATCTACTGACACCTCACACCACAAAATCCGTCCAGCCGTTTAGGCTGCAGGATGCAACAATGGAACAGACATATTTACATACATACATACATACATAGATATATACATACATACATACATAGGCTCGAAAAACATTACCCTCCTTCTGGGTGGGTCAGTCGGGTAATAAAGATGACGATTTTTTTAAATCTATGGATGGGGTTCTAGCTGCGTCATCTATTGACATGATTCATAGAATTTCCCCCATTCCAAAAATTCTACTTTTGGCACATTTTCTTTTCACCCAGACCAACACGAAAGAACCTCTCCAACCCGTCTGGCCAGCGTGGAGAGTGTAGGTCAAATCCTCTGAATACTCAGGCTAGTATATGGCTCTGGTAGTACAGAGAGGGTCGTGCTCCTGCAGTGGAGACTAGAAAGACCTGATGATGATGATGATGAACACGAAAGACCTGAATCATTTCTGTATTAAAATTACTTCACTACATAAAACCCGTCAACTGGAACGTGCAGTAACAGAGGTCTTTGACATCAGTACAGTAAAGTTAAAGTACTGCTAACTTTTTAATCCCCGACGTAAAAAAGGGGTATTATAGCGTGTATGTCTGTGGTATCGTAGCTCCCAAACTGATGAATCGGTTTTCGGTTAGTTTTTTTTTTGTAGCACAGATAATTTATTTTGAGTGTTAATAGCCATGCTTCATTAAAAATCTGTTCAGACGTATGAAGATCATGGGCTCTTTTCTAGTTGATGACGGGATCTGACTAACTTCCTTATGTCCGATCAATTCGGTCTTTGCCTAATATTAAGATTATATAAAATATGTCTGTCCGTCCGCGGTTTTACTCAAAGACTATAAGTACTAGAAAGCTGTAATTTGGTATGAGTGTGTATATTAATCATGGCAAAAAAGTCGTAAAAAAAAAAACCTTGAAAAAATATTTTTTTTTGGGTAGCTCCCATACAAGTAAAGCGGGGGAGGATTTTTTTTTTCTCTATTTACCCATCGTGTGGGATATCGTTAAAAAGATCTTTCAAAAATATTGTCAGGTTAAGAACACCATTTTTCGATTTAGGGATCCGTTTCCGAAATATTTGGTTTTAAAGTGCAAAATTTTGTTAGAGGTACGTGTCCCCCCCCCCTCTATCTGCTAAACGGTTATATATGGATACGTGAAAAAAATTACAGCAATAGTATATATACTGAAGTTGAAAGGAAAACTATCAGAGCTGGGTACTAAGTGCAAACTAAAAAGTTATAGGCAACCAACTTATAAAATGTACTGGAAAATGTAAAATTTCATACAATCTTCATTGTTAGATGTTTTTGGTCGTTAGACTGTGAGGTGTGAGTGTAAACAGTGTGAACTCAAAGTTGTCATTCGCAACTACGGAACCCTGCACTGCGCGTGGCCCGACACGCACTTGGCCGGTTTTTAAAAGTATGAAAATCTTAAATTTCAATTATACTGTATTGTAGTCCGCTAAATTTATAGCAACTTTTATTATGAAACCATTACCACAAACGTAATATTTCGTATAGCTACCAAACAAAGTTCCCACGCCGCCCATACAAAATACAAAGTTGTGACGTCACAAATATGTAGGCATTTCAGCAGTGCGTTTTCACGTCTAAAAATTAACGTCTAAAAATATGTGTCTTTAAAACTTCTATATCTGACAGAGGTTTTTGTTTAGAAATGTATTTCGGTCACCATTGTGTTTATTTTTGGCAGGTCTTTACATAGCGACACGAAAATTTTTTAGTCAAGTAGCCAATTCGAAATTTGGTAGATACCGTGTTATACTTCAAGGATATTTAAAATGACGGGAGGTTTCTAAATATTTTAATTTTACTTCTTATAAAATAAATTGAATTGAGATGCTGTAAGTCCTCTTAAGGCGCTGTAACCTTCTAATAATAGTACGTAATGGTAATCGCGCGATAATAGTATGTACTAGTAATGAAATAAGGTTTAAAGTGGCGATGCCGGTAGGCGATCTCAGTTCGAACCCGTATATGTCATTTCAGCCGCTTTTTGTCTGTTTTAATTTAATAATTCCTTAATTATAACCAAATATTGTAATATTTTTAGGTATCCATTTTGCTCAGTAAGTTTTACTTTTTATAGATGTTAAAAAAATGGTAGTTATCGCTGAAAATATCAAGTAATCCGCGACGAAACCTTTTCTGGATATAGATTTTTGCCATTTTATTTTCCTAGGTTTGAAATACTTTTTTGAAAATATTTTGATGTCATCATTTATCTTGATCTTTGAACTGTACTTTATATTTTTTTCATGCTAGTATTCCATGAAAAATAAGGCTAACTGCGCGACGAAAAAAAAGACGTTCTCTAGAGTGAATACATTGCGAAATTTCGATAGCTTTGAAACTGTAACGGGGTATTTAAGCCCGCCGGCATGAACAACTTTTCGGTTATAGATCTATTTTTTGTGGCTCTATATTTTATTAGGGATTCTGATTTTGAAATTAAAATATTTCAAAGGAGTTCAAAATCAAGGGAAAGTGACATAAAAATATCTCGAGCTCCTCCGTGCTTCGGAAGGCCCGTTAAGCCGTTGGTCCCTAAGTAATCCAAATACCATTAGGCAGCTTGAAATATCTGACACCAGTGTTGGCCAATTACACACACGAAAAACAAACAAACAGGACTTAGCTGAACCTTTTACTTATGATTTTTCGCTGACGTGTCTACGGAGTTACATCCATCGTGTTTGAAGCGCGAAAGTTTAAAAAGAACACCCTATATAGCATTATATAAAAATCATCTCACGAGTCTCGTAACACGTTCATAAAGTGACGTCAGCCGCTTTCTTATGTTTTGTTTACGCTACAATCATTAATGAGCTCCCGTCATTAAATTTGCTGCCTATATACGAGTACCAGTTTTATTACCGCGTGCTGTTGATAATATTGTTTTAAAAGATGCCGACTTTGCATCGTGTAGTATAATTCTCTGTATAAAATAGGACTATTCCATTATTTATTAAAATAATAACTGTTTAGGATTAACAGGTTTTGAAACCGAAAAGCTGGACAGAACAGACCAGCCAACTACTATATTAATAAATATATTGCCGGCAGAGTAGAAGGACTACTCACAGTCTCCCCGTAGATGTAGTAGAAGGCGACTTAAGAAACACAAGCTAAACAAAGCTTTTAAACATCAAAGAGACCTCTGGAACCTGTGTAGGCCAAATCCTCTGACTGCTCTGGCTAATATGGCTCTACTAGTACAGAGAGGGTCGTGTTCTATATAATACATAGAATCTCAAATATACAGTTTTGGTATAACATTACATGATATTTTGTAAAGTAAACCAAGGCTTTAATTAACACCAAAATAGCCGATATCTCAAACAAATGAGTAAGTTTGTCTCCCATCAGGTGAGATGGGAGACAAATGCCTAATTCAATAATTAATAGAAAAAATTACCCAATGGGGCCTTGCATGTTTTTTTTTTTTTGCTTTAAAAAAACTGTTAGTTAAAATTTATGGTTGATGGCACTTAAGATTTAATATAGATACAGTAAGTAGAGTTTAAAATTTCAAAAGTACAAACTTTAAAAAATAAATAATTTAACAGCCATTTTTTTATTATTTTAGCCATTTTCATCAACGCGATATAAACAAAGCTCTCAAATCACGGAAAAAAATATGGATCGCTCATCCATATCATGAAAAAAACTCAGAATGCAGTAAAAGCTCCATTTTAAACCAGCAGCGACATCTACACCAAAATTCCGAAACAAAATATTGTTTCACCGCTGGATACACTATCGCTACGTTGGCAGCAAGTTGTTCCGGCACTATGGCATAGATGGCGTTAGCATAATGATCATGATGGTTTAGAGAAATTAGTATGACAGACTTGGGGTAGAGCAAGGTAGAGATTATCTTTCTAATCTAAAGCTAAACGTCCATCCCGTGCAAAATATGCTCACACACAAAGTATATATAAATGTAAATCGTAACTGTAACCGTTATTTTTTTTACCACGTCTTAACAAGTTTCTGATCTGCCAGTCTCGTTAAATCGACTAGATTTAAGAAAAAATTGCGCCTTTAAATCGATTTTTGCATTGAAGACAAAACAAAGACCGGATAAAACCGTGTCATTTTTCGGGCAGTCTGCTTCATTCTCTTGGCATTGCTTAATCATTGTTATGGCTTGATTAGTTAACATTTTGGTCTACCAACGAATAGCCTTACGCATTCAAGAAAAGGTTGCAATAAATATTACCCACTCGTACATAATAATTAGTGGATGGGCGTTCAGTTTTAAATCAGACAATCTCTACCATTTTTCAAAGGTTGACATCACAAGGCAAGTGCTTTTCACAAATATCATTCGTTTTTAAACATTCACACATCAAAAATAGTGTATTGTAGTTAATCCTTGGTCACTCTCCAGAGGTCTACTTGTGGAAGGTAGAGTCACTAACGAGCAGGGTCTTTTATGTTATGTATAAACTATCTTCTTGAAACTGGACACTCGGAACGAATTTTTATTGTATTAGGTACATTGTTTTTAGAGTGATAAAAAAAACTTACATAAAAGAAGTTTTAACTAGAACTATTGCGCGTATACAAGGTGAAATAAGTATCGTTTTGGGCCTGGGATGATTCAGCCCGTTGATTTGTTTTTTTTGGAACTAATGCTAGGAACTCATTTTTTGACATTTCCATATCCACATTGACCGGGCGACTTATCATGTTTGCATAGAAATAACAAATAAATTGCTTTTCCTATGGCACCAAGCTGCCATGGTGCCATAGGAAAAGCAATTTATTTCGACGGGCTGATTCATCCCTTCAAGAGCCCAAAACGGTCAATAGTCCACCGTGTATACGCACCACGACAAACAAGAATCTCCCTATAGTTCGAGTCGCTCTTAGCTGGTTTTTGGTATGTTACGGTGAATAAGTGTTAAGGCGATAGTTGGGGAAGAGCCACTACCGGCAAAAATCTACTTTTGCTAGTGGCATGAATGGGCCGGCTCGTCCGGGGAATGTCATACTCTCACGGAAAACCGACGTTTGAGTAATAGCTTTAGTGCTTCTATGTCTTCGTTCGTGAGTGTGAGAGCCGGAGGCCCACTCCCCCTCCCCACTGGAGAGGGAGAAATAAAAGGCCGGCAAGCAGGCAACGCTCTTGTGACATTCCAGTTGTGTTGCATTAGTCTATGGGCAGCGGTGATCACTTAACATCAAGTGGACCCGCTTATCCGTTTGCCGTTCTACGCCATAAAAAAATGTAAGCTTACCTTTAGTGGTGGGTAAGGTAGTCGGCCGTTGAGCAGGCACTCGATGCGATGGGGGTTTGCGGGGGGAAGGGGGCGGCGCCAGGGAGGTGCGGGAGCGGATCGACACGGGGGATGCCGACAGCTTCTGGACGACGCCATTTTTCTTAGCTGAAACAATACAAAACATCATAAAAATATATATATATTATATACGGACAAATCACACAGATTAAGATTAAGCTAGCTCCAAAGTACGTTCCGAGACAAATACATACCTGTATAGATAAACATCCAAGACCCAGGTCAATCTAAAAATGAGGACCGTTTCAACATAACCTTCCACAACATCATCAGCGTCAGGTTTTTTTAGTCTCCGCTGCAGGAGCATGACTCTCTCTACTCTATACTACCAGATCAGAGCCATGTATTAGCCAGAGCAGTCAGCGGATTCTGCCACACTCTCCACGCTGGCCATACGGGTTCGAGAAGTATCTGTGATGTTTATTAGCTTTGTTTAGCTTGCGTTTCCTAAGTCGCCTTCTACGACATCCACGGGAAGACTTGGAATGGTCCTATTCTACTCTGCCGCGAACCACACGGCATATCAATATATCAATAAGTCTACGGTACGATAATCATAGTCTACGGTACGATACTCATGTTCGTCTCTACGGACGACATGCTAATATTCGAACCAGTTACGATCTGACATACTTTTGAAAGGACAGACTTTGCGCAGGCGCTATTGTCTATACGTGGCTTGCGTAACCGTTACGACATACAGCACAATCTGCTTATTGTTTGCAAACATTATTAATCCTTTTCTTGATATTAAACAGGGAAAAATAACTACTATGACGAACTCCTTATGCCTACGCTTGGTGTTTCTCTATTCGAAATGAGGAAATCCTTGGAAGAACAAAATTCACCGACTAAGCTCAAAGGATTAGTTCCTTAAAGTGGCAGAGGGCGAACACATAGCGCATCGAACCGTAGCCGATGGGGCAAAAAGGTTCTTGAATGGCGACCACGTACCGGCAAGCGCAGTGTCGGATACCCACCGACCAGGTAGACGGACGACCAATGTCGCAGGGAAACGCTGGATGGAGGCCGCTTCCAACCGGTCATTTTGGAAATCCTTAGGCTATCCTATGTTCAACAGTAAACTTCATGCAGCTGAAATGATGAAGACGACCTCCTTGTCGCAGTGGGTTACATTTCAGACTGTTACATGAGGCGAAGAATTGCGTAAACAGGCCCATAGCTGAGGTCCGTCCCTACCCTTTGGTAATTTTTGCCTTACAAGTTGAGGGCACTCTGCCAGGGTGAGAGGTAGAGGGAGAGGCAAAAGCTCACTTGAAGCTAGCACACTTGGGGCTAACAAAGTCCGTCCGTCCGACAACGTACTAATATTATAAATGCGACATTAACTCTGTCTATCTGTCATGCTTTTACGCCAAAACAGTGAACCGATTTAAATAAAATTTGGTACACAGTTGGTCTAGAGCTTGTGAAAGGTTATAGGCTACTTTTTTCCGCGCAGACGAAGTCGTGGGCACAGTTAGATTCATATAAAATGCTCGGCATTTGTCGTTGTCACCGAACTTCAAATTTAACTTTTATATATTATATACATTGTATACATATACATAATACATTATATACAATATTTATGTATTATGCGTACCTCCGACATAATGTCAGTAAAATTTCAATAGAAATTCATGGTCAAAGTCAAAAGGTTAATACATACATACATGACTCAATGAATTTTCCACGAATATAACATAAAAGAACCAAACATTAATTCCTGCAAAGGAATACCAGGAAATGGCATTGTATGAGCGACTTGTATCATTTTATATGCTTTTATTTGCCGACTACGGACAGGAGAGTAAAGTTTTTAACGCGTATCGACTGTGTTTTCTTTATATGAATCAATTTATTGCGTTTGATCATCTTGCCTGATGGGAAGCAACGGTGAGGTCTAAGGTGGTACACGCAAACTAAAATAATGCTTATTCACTCTTGCCTTGAAAATCCCTAAATTGTACGATGCGGGAAACAGTGACGTTGGGAGGAAATTCCATTCCTGAGTGGTTCGTACAATTAAGGAAAAGGCGTACGATGAGCTGAACTTCGACCACATATTAATAGAATCCCTGTCCACGCCATGTCTCCGACTGTGAAATGATGCAGGGGGAATTAAACTCCCCCAAGGATGGACCTTTGGGGGGTTTCTGCTATACTCACCGCGCTTGGCAAACGGATTGGTGAGAGCAGTTTGTTTGGCTTATTTCGTTTCCGACGCTGTTGCCCATTGAAACCGTATATTATCCAAGAGAAGGGTTGGATTTTGAAACTCCTGACTCTGACCATGTTACTATAGAAAGTGCAGCCTAACCCTATCGCGAAATCGAAAAGTGGTGTTCAGAAACCGATAATGATTTTTAAATACCTATACAAACACCCCACAACAAGTAATCGACGAGAAAATAAATTACTCCCCGTACTTTACATGTTCTACACACGATGTATAGTATAGTGTAAAGTAGAGATCTAGACATCTTCTTAATACTATACAATGCTCGAAACTAAAAAAAATTATATTTCCGTATAAAAATATTCAGCCGCCCGGTCAAATTGTATCATCATCATCATCATCATCAGGTCTTTGTTAGTCTCCACTGCAGAAGCACGACCCTCTCTGTACTACCAGAGCTGTATATTAGCCACAGCAGTCAGAGGATTTAGCCTAAACTTCAGATTGTATGGGAATGCAAAAAATTATTTAAGTGTCCAAACCGATGAAAATTTCGCCTTGTATACTATTCGCTAAACGTGCCCATGCTATATTAGTAAGTGAGCAACTTTTGTTGACTAGGTTTTGTCTGTTAAAACCAAGTTAAAGTTAATACTATCAGTTCTGTATTGTTTATTGTCTGTGTATTTATTTACTACTAGCTGTTACCCGCGGCTCCGCCCGCGTGATATATAGCCTATATCCTTCTCAGTACCCTTACCTATGTGTATGCAAAATTTCATGATGATCGGTTCAATAGATACGGCGGGAAAGCGTAACAAACAAACAAATAAACCCACTTTCGCATTTATAATATTAGTTAGGATTAGGATGTATATTCATTCTAACCTTCAAAGAGCTACGCACATTGTTGTTTTGCTATGTTATGTTTCGAGGAAACTTATGATTTCACTGCGATGACTCACCTTGGGCGGGCGGGGGTTGCGGCTGGGGTGGCGTGGGCGGTGGGCGGGCGGGGGTGGCCTGCGTCGGGCCGCTATCTCGCTTCTTGCCGTTGCCTGGAATTAAAAAAAAATGCGTTACTAAGGGGGTAGTAGAGCCAATATTGTTTTTGGTTTAAGGGCGTTTTCTTTTGGTTTCAAGATGTTTCAGGTCAGTGTCAGTATTACACACAAGTAGCACATAAACGTCGGTTGGACTCACGCATTTTCCCTTTAATCTCAAGGTTTTTGTATGAAAATACACACGAGCGCTTTGATTTCAGCAGATTAAAGCGGATGCGGATTTTTGCGATGCGGCCCGGCATAATGTGCGCTTACCTTTAAGGGGCTCAAGGCTTAAAGGTAAAATCATAAGAGCGTGAAAGTTCTGTATGCTTTGCTCGGAGTGATGGGGCCACCAAACTTCACCAAAGTGAAGGATAAAAGCGACTGCATGCAGCTAGAAAAGTAAAATACCTTTTTCGAGGGCACCCTTGAGTAATAGGCACGTTTTGACGGCACGCAAACCTGCGATATGATGGGCACCGGGTTAGATTTCCGGCACATCTAATCATTTAAACCGGTATTTGCCTGTGGTTTTAGAAATACCCTAGGAATAGGCGTCAGGTAAGCAGCCGGTTGTAAAAACATTCGACAAATCGTATCGCGGCATGAACGCTGTTATAACAGCGGACCCCGGTCTACGAAGCTGAGGATGCAACCGGGAAAAAGGCTCAGATGCGAAAGAGAAAGAGTAAGAGAGCGTGTCATCATCATGATCAAATCCTCATGACGATGATACGTACTCTCTCTGTCATATGTGGCCCTCAAGCAAGTGCAGATACTAGCACAGCCATATATTAGCCAGAGCAGTCAGAGGATTTGGCCTACCCACGCTGGCTAGACGCGTTGGAGAGGCCTCTTTGATGTTTATAAGCTTAGTTTAACTTTCCCAAGTCGCCTTCTAAGACATCCACGTGTGGTGACTTGGAGTGGTCCTATTCTAATCTGCCGGGAACCACGCGGCTAAGCTATGAGATGATAAATATCTACACGTTATATACCATCGATCCTGCCCCCGTAGCCTGGCACCCGCGACGCCGTTTATATCGCACGATAAACTATCTACTTCTCGCTCTTCAGTATTGCGAAAAACAAGACGGCGATAGTCGATAAACGTTATCGCGCGTGCCATGCTACGGGGGCTGGTCGCTGATAGAAGCCTTGATAGCAAAAAAATTAAACCTCCTGTTGGCTTCATCGTACTCGTAAAACTTTCACATTTCTAGTTTACAAAACGCTTACAAAGGCTATTGTTAGCACTAAGTTGTTGTCAATTGGAAGAAGCTATCTCCGCAATCGGACGCACCTGTGGGAACCAGTTACGCAAAAGATGAGAAAACTGTTATCGTGCACGCAATGTTTTGCCAACAAAAGAAGATTGTATCTGTTGAGAACAGAGAACATCATAACTTAATTATTCATGATATTTTTATGACTATTTTTTTTTATTAGATAGTAATCAATCAAGCACGATCGCCTTGCTTGAAAAAATTAGAGGCACTTGCTCGAGATGATGTAAGGATTCCAAACATATCATCCAAATACTATTCGGGCATTTAAGAGTTATGGTGAATAAATAAACTCACACACACATACATTAACTCTATTACCATTACAATCTTTGCATGGGCAGTCGCGAAAAATAACTCCAACCAGTTTACGCTTTCACGCTTTATTTAACTCATCCTAATTTTGCATACGCGTTGTCTGGGATACGGAGGTTAAGGTCATCCCGGAAAAATTGCAGTTCCGATGGATTGATAATGCGAGTTGAGCCGCAGGAAAAGGCTTGTTACTAATAAAATAATGAATTGAAATATAATGAAAACGGGGGGAAGATCAACCTGGTAAATAAAAAATTACAATTACACACAAAATAGGTAGATACTTTGTTTGATTTGATATTCATTAATCGCAGACGTAGTTATAGTGTAATAGTTACAAGCTTTTCTCCGTATGTAAGTGGCCAACAACGGTTTAAGCAGCAAGTAAAATATGTATTTAATATGCTTGGAATAGTTGATTGGCTAGCTACGAAAGAATGTAGTGGCATTTTTTACCTCCATATGCGCCAAATTTTTGGGTATTGTGGCAAGCAGGCATAAAATAAAAAAAATACACCTTAATCGGGTAGTTGGTAACTCTATACTAATTTTTGAGTAGATGACTACTATGTTGGCTCAAATAGAAGCCTGTCTTAATTCGAGACCAATGTCTCACATCGAAGAACAAGTCTTATATCTAATAGGTAATGTAGTCCTTGACGAGCTCCGTGGCGCAGCGGTCAACACGCCTGCCTGCGACACGGAAGGTCCCGGGTTCGATCCCCGGTCAGGTCAAGATGGAAATTGATCTTTTTCAGATTGACCTGGGTCTTGGATGTTTATCTATATAAGTATCTATTATAAAATATAGTATCGTTGAGTTAGTGTCCCATAATACAAGTCTCGAACTTACTTTGGGGCTAGCTCAATCTGTGTGTTTTGTCCGTATATTTTTATTTATTATAACTTGACATACCTCCAGCTACATGGTAAGGACGTGTAACGGAGAAACATCCGGGCTTGGACAACATTAAGAAAGTGATAAACAGTTACAATAAACGACCTATACCTAAAATTTGTGTATTACCAGTGAGCAATTAAGATCTTATTTTATGCACGCTAAAACGCGCTATACTAGTTTTTTTTTACAGATGGGATATTATTATAAAGCTAAATATACCATTTTAATGAAGCTAGCAAGAATCAAGTAGTATTCGTTTGTACTTGGGACTTGAGACATTTCGTTCTTATGGCATTTTGACTGTGTTGTCATTTGCCAATCTACTGATGATAGATACTTTTTTACGCAATACAATTTGTTGTTACGTTACCCCCTGACGTTACCCATGGGGACTACGTCTCGGGTTACTAAACACGAGCGCTAATAATTGTACCCCACTGGGCCATCGAGCGAGCCCCACGTGTGAAAAACACGTAGTACGCGTGAAAGATTGAAAGGGATTTCTAGTTGTAAGGCTTCCACATCCACCTGCAGTTGCATGTGCAGCGCAGAAGACAGTGCCTTCATATCTATGCTGACTTTGGAGTTCGTCAGCAGCAGCAGCAAATTATTATAAAAAAAAATAATAACATAATATTGTTTAAATAAATATTGTTGCTATAATAAAAAATATTGTTGGGTGACTCAGCCCATCAACATAATCAACTTTTGCTATGGGATCAATGCTGGGAACTCGAATTTTTTTTTACTTTTCCAAATACATTGCTCTGAACACATCCACGTATGAAAATTACGATTTTTTTAGGTTCCCTGCATTGATCCAGTAGCAAAAGTTGTCCATATTGACGGGTTGAGTCAGGCTTTTAGGGGTGTTCTGAGGGTCATGTTACACTCTGTATTTCTCGTCTAGCACCCCTCCTCCACCGCCACCCCTGTCGGTCGCCGCAATATTAATATTATATTACAGTATATGTGTACCAACTGAAATAATGTTACAGACTTTTTATCAGCGATTTCAACTTACGTTATATTAAACCTCTTACACCGTGGTTAATCCACTTTAGACAAAATGACGTAGGGTAGGCAAGCCTTTGATAACACTTCTCAGAATAAAACAGATTAGAATGTTACACACACAAGCAGAACTTGTGAACATTCAGAAACATCACAATCATTTAACAGTAATTGGGCGATTAAAATTTACCAAATTACTACCATATGTTCTGCATTAGAGCCATCAGAGCTCCACAATACATAAGCATGTATGTATTATCGAGTAGCAGTCAGCCAGTACGTTGACTCTTGGCTTTACTAATTTATGCTTTATGTTACAAGCACGCGAGGTAATGATGGGAGTATCGACCTGAGAATCTTCTATAGCGTTCTAAAGAATAATATTTAAGCCTTAGATGAGATAAAGTATTAACAATTGACTCAATACGAAAATTAAGGAAAATATTTTGAAGAATTTAATTAGATGCTGTCCACCTATTTGGCGGCTACGACAGAAAAAATATTGTATTGATGGGCATAAAAACAAGAATCATTCTTATTACAGCAACATACACGCTATTTGCTAACTTTTGACTACTACGGTGAACAACGTCTTGATGGTCAATTAAACATCTATTATGGCTTTCGAATCATTGACTATTTCTTTTTTAAGATTTATAAACTGTACCGGATGTTGAAGCGACCATCAATACGTACACTGTATTTGCCAAAAGTTAGCTAATAAGCTGGTCTTCCACCTTACACTGAAAATCCGAAAAAAAAGTGTGAGTTCCGATTTTATCACAGACTATTCGAACACCGGGCTCACTGGACGACGGGTCCCGAAGTATCTCAGGTGATAATGTATCCGAGAATAAGCTTATATGACAGATACATCAATAGTTTTATCAATAGCTCGCCCAATAATGACGATTAAGGCAATTTTTAAGACATTAATGCAATTTTAGTTCGTACCTCATTTTAAAATAAAATACAGCCTATACAACTCCTTGATAATAAAGCTTTGTATTGGTGAATATTAAAATTTGGTACAGTAATTCTGGCGTTTATTTATTACAAACAAACTCACAATTCTTTTTTATTTTCCCTATCTGTTGATGCTACTGAGCAAAATAATCTGTAATAAGCCTAAGTTACCTTTGGCTATAAAATAAAAGTACCTTATTTACTTAAATTAATAAAAATATTTATTACCTCTATATTTATTTTTTGAAAACATTGTAAATGATCGAGTTTCGAAGTACTGTTAGAATTCAAAAAGCCTATTAACTTTTTGAAAACTATATTTATTTTCGTTGTGCTATTGAAACACGTTTTTAAAACGAGCTAGCCCACCAATCTAATAAAGGCATTCTTTACAGTATTTTAGTAAGATACTAGTTACATTTTCAAGAGTTTTAATCTCAACTTCAGTTAAATACCGTACAAAACACTCACCTCTGGCCCCGAAAGATCCAAAACGCTCACGGGTTACCGCGATCTTGTACTTCTTGTCGCTAGGAACCGGTAACTTGGACGGGTACTTCTCAGAGTTGCTTCTGTATAGTTTCTCCTTTGAACCGTGGGCCCCCATCTTCGGTCTCTTCATTAAGTTAAGGCATTCAACTATCTTCCATTGTCTATAGGCACGGTTAGGAACTACATAGTCTTTCTCACTGTTAGTCACATCACATCACCGTTGTGTACACCCCGTTATCACTTATCACCTAAATGATGTTTGCATGACTGCTCTAAAAACATTTTGAATTAGTTGACATAAAATGTGTGAGCATTCAAGCCAAGTGTCATTATTTCAGTCCACGTTTATCATATACTAGCTTTTGCCCGCAGCTTTGCTCGCGTTAAGAAGTAGAATTGATCAAAATCCTTTCTTAGCGGATGCCTACATCATAACATCTACCTGCATGCCAAATTTCAGCCCAATCCGTCCAGTGGTTTGGGCTGTGCGTTGATAGATCACTATGTCAGTCAGTCAGTCACCTTTGAGTTATATATATTTAGATTGATCCTACCTATTTTCTCAAAACGTTTTGGTAACACTGATACCTACTGCTAAAATTTAATTGATGTCAGGTGTCTCCACAGAGCAAAGAATTTCAGTGTAGCTCGTGCGCTACGACGATGCTCTGTGGGTGTCTCATTGAGGTAGGTAATTTTTATTTTATTTATTGAAGCTTTTTACAGTAAATACCTTATTAGATTATTTTATTTGAATAAGTCCTTTACTACAATAACAAAAATAGTGAAATGTGGTACCGATTTTTGAGAAAACAAAATCTGCATTAATAGCATTTCTAAAAATGCCATGCCGGGATGAAAACAATCAGTTTGAGAAAATTCATAGGCCTAATATAGTGATAATACGTGACGTTTGTTTGACTGTGGTGGATATAGGCTAGATTCCTAAGAAAATGTAATTAGTCCGCCAGTTAGATAATCAAACAAATAAAGGACACGTATTTTTTCTTTTGTCTTTTGAACGAAATATGATAAAGATAAAGCCCATTTTTCCGTGGGACGTCACTGTGTCCACTTAGAAAACTATGATGTTACGACGGCTCATGAATTTCTTTTATCATTTATTATTGTTTAATTAATTGAAAAAGGAAAAATACGGGGCCAATATTTTTTGATTATCTAATCAACGGACTAATTTTAATATTATTATTTTGACCCAGTAAACTAGCCTATTATAACCTTTAGCTCTGTAAGCTATATAATGGATTATAACGTGATTGGCCGTGTGGTTCCCGGCAGAGAAGAATAGGACCACTCCAAATCTTCCCGTGGATGTCGTAAAAGGCGACTTAGGAAACTCAAGCTAAACAAAGCTTATAAACATCAAAGAGACCTCTCCAACCCGTCTGGCCAGCGTGGAGAGTGTAGGCCAAATCCTCTGACTGCTCTGGCAGTACAGAGAGGGTCGTGCTCCTGCAGTGGAGACTAATAAAGACCTGATGATGATGATGATGAACGTGATTGGTAGTATGAATGATTTCAAGAGTCACCAGATGCTTTCTACAGCAAGAGCGCACGTGGCCGTCCGTCGTACGCGCACAGTCAACAAAGCGAGTTCGCTGATATAATTATTGCAACGCCGTCTATTTCGGTAGGCGACTCACACCACACCAGTCTCCCGCGACCCCTCTCTAAATACCCTATCCTCAAAGCCCACACCAGTGACCAGCCAGGGAGTGAAATCCTGCGGCTCACTTTAAAATGGTCACGTCACGCATTACCGTGCGTTTAAAAAGGATCCTTTCAGAGCGGCTTAACTCGGTCATTTGTCATTCAACGTTACATTATTACACTAAGTATGCTTTGTAATTTCAAAACATTTAGTCACCGACAGATGTAGAAATTTTTCAACTTTGTATATTAGAAGTGAATTTTGAAAACTAATATAGGCGTTGAGAAATTTTGGCAGGCAGATAATCTTTGAATTTGGATTGGCAGTATGAAAGCCGGCAGGCACCGTCGAAATTGAGGACTGCACAGCGGAGCCATTTAGTTCTTCTAAAGGCGTTAGACAGGGCTTTATTCTATCAGCTATCCTCTTCAACATTTACGAAGAATGCACAATAAGACGGACTTGTGAGGACTGGGATGGCAAAGTCACGGTGGATGGAACCAGACTGACAAGCCTCCGATACGCAGACGATAGCACATTAATAGCTGCAAGTGAAAGCGAAATAGTGAACTTCCTTGCTCAGCAAACCTGCTTTAAGTGCAGCATCATTGATAGCAGATACAAAATAATAAGAAAAAAAAGAAGTCCTCTGCTGGACAAACATAAATTTGCAGTTGGGTCTGAGAATTAACCCGCCAAAACCAAACTAATGGAGGTAGATCAGCAGACTTGAGCTGACGGGTGCTCTCAACCTAGATATAGTCAATGACTATTTACCTGGGGGCCAACATCAATGACAAGGGATCCTGTGAGATGGAAATAAGGAGGTGAATACGAATGGCCACAAACGCCATGCCTCGGCTCCAAAAGATATGGAAAGACCGAAACATCTCACGGCAAAAAAAATAAACTTGTCCAAACATTAGTTTTCTTCATATTCAGCTATGATGTTTCGAGAAATAGAGACCGCATAGACGCCTACAAAATTTGGTGCTGGAAGAAGATGCTACAGATATAGCTTGGACTGCCCTCCGCACCAAATTCAGCGGGAACCAGCTAAAAGTTGTCTTTCATACACGCAATTTAAAAAAACTACTTATGTTGTAGATAGTGTTGAGTTTATAAGTAACCAACGCTGAGGAAATGGTGGAAGTTGACCGGCGACTAATTTCCGCCCAGTGACAACTTCGCACGTCGCGCTCAATCACCTAAATGCAACTGGAAAAACCTGTTACAGTTGTAGAAAAATAAAAAACTGTGACAGATATCGGAAAGGAACCTAACTTAATTTTGAATAAAACGCAAAATATCATACGTGATTTGCACCGCATCAATCACTTTCATGATGACGGTATCATGAGACAATTTATCTAAGATATTAAATTCAATGGTAAAACAGATTCAAATTTGTGCAGACGCACGAAAAAAATAATCGTATATAAAAACATAAAAATATATATGCTTCGCAACCCATTTAAATCAGATCGTGGGCTCATAGACAAAAAAGTGGTCGAAAATTTGTTTACGGTTCATAAAATTCTTTTAAAACCTCACCAACTTACATCAAAATGTAAAAGTTACTTTTGCCCATGAAATCGTTTTGGTAACTGTTCGTAAGAGAGATATTTTAAGATTATAAAGATATTTTTAATCAGTCGATAAATTGATACCCATTCTGCAGTTAATTTCCATTGAAAATAATTTTATTATCGTTTGCGGAGATAAAAGAAATAAATTCCAATCGAAAGAGATTTATCCAATTAATCCGTCGACTGACAGTATTAGTAAAACAAATAAGACTCGCCGTAGATTTGGTCTAAATTTAACTTCACTAATTGATCTCAAATTATACGCACCAATCTCCATTTATCGAAAGGATGGTCTTCGAAGATATTTTGTTGAGCAGAATTTTTTAAATGAGGTCACCGTATTTTTTATTGTATTTAATTTTACTTTATTTCTTTTGTAATTGCATTAGTCTATTAATGATTGACTAATGCTGTTTACGTAATTCATTTAAGTGGTTATACATTAAAATCTATATGATACTTACCATAGACGGATGAAGATAATTTTAGCCCCCTGACAATATCATCTTGGAATCAAAATCCATTATAATAAACGGCATCGTAAGAAAAAAAAGAAATAAAATTTCGTCCAGCTGACAAAGAAAAATTGTCCTACAATGCAAATTCACCAGGCGTTTGCATTGGAGAACAATTTTTTTTTTCTGTCAGGAGTTTGTTTTTTTATTTGCCTATTGGTCCTAATTCCGGCAAAAATTATAACAATGTACTTATTATGATTGTGATTCTTATCGGTGAGTTAATATCAACTTGGTGAAAAAAAGAAACTAAATTCGTATACGAATTTCAAATGCAAAGAATTATCAATTTTCTTATTGCCATTAGTGACTTTATAAACATAACACATCCTATTATTTTGAGATCGTATTAGTCACTGCAAAACAAGTCACAAGTAACATAACATTGCCTTAGATTCGAGCTATTTCTGAGGCGCTTTCAGGGTTAAATAACTTGAATGCATTGCGCTTCAGGAGAACTTATTTCGAACCACTTTCGAACTGTTGTGCATTGTGAAGATTCGAATGTTGTTCAACAAAAAATAAGCTTAAAACAACAATAGGTAGATGATTGAGTTTCAAACGTCGTAATAACAACTTTAGTAACAATACTATTACGTAAGTATGTATTTGTATTAGAAACGCTAATATTGTCTTAGACTATTATTACAAAATAAACTAGATACTTTCAGAGTTTCCTACATAAAATATTGAAGAACCTTATAATTTAATGTCCAACATAACTTGTAATTCATTAATAATGCAATCATTATGCAAAATTTCGAAATTCACCTACACATTTTGCACAGAAAAATATTCATCAGTGCGCACAAAAATCAACAGCGCGTTGAGTTTGCAAAAGCGAATGCAGGGGGCGTAGAACATGGCTCGTCATGTTTTGTAATCGCTTTGTAGTTTAATTATATTTAAATATATCATTAGCAACTTCTGTGCACATTTATTATTTGACAAAATTGTAGGTTTACGGATGAAATAGCATTTTTGTTGCACTTTATTAAAATGAAATCTAGAACTCATAAATAAAACATTTGATTGTTTATATGAGAGGGAAGTAAAACTATTTTTGTTTTCCTTTTTTACCCGATTGTCTACGTATTCTGTGTATCTCGCGTATCTTGTATATTTGCAATTTTCTTTAATATCTTGTATCTTTCAAACGGCAAGATCCCGACTGTTTAGGTATCGTTAGTTTCATCTAAAATCCCGAATATCCTTAGTTTTAATTTTCAAACGGTAGGCAATTATGTCTTTTAATTTTTATAATAATACTACTAGTTTTCTGTTATTCTGTAATCTATTAGGGATCCTGATTTTAAAATTTAATATTGCGAGTGGGTTTAAAATCATCTGATACAGTCAGTATCGTAGCACTCAACCATTTTGTTCTTTTTCAGCCTCATTTCATCTCCGCATCTCTATGCTGTCATCAGTTCTCTATAATGTATATTCATTCTAAACATCGACATACTAAATAAACAAAGAATTGATTGTAATATTATTATAGTGCGATTTATACATGCAAGAATTTACTAATCTGTTTAAAGAAATTAAGTTATACGTAAGTATAGTAACTAAGTACATGTAACTATTTTGGAACATTTCAATAAAGACACATTTAAGCATTACTGACTGTCATTTCCTTAAATGTAACATTTATAATAACGCTAGCGAAACCAATAGTAAGACCTATGTAGGTATTCTCCTTCTCAAAAGCAATTTAAAAAAACCGGCCAAGTGTGTGTCGGGCCACGCGCAGTGTAGGGTTCCGTAGTTGCGAATGACAACTTTTAGTTCACATTGTTTACATTCGCACCTCCAGTTTCACGACCAAAAACATCTAACAATGAAAATTGTATGAAATTTGACACTTTCAGTACATTTTATAAGTTGGTTGCCTATAACTTTTTAGTTTGCACTTAGTACTCAGCTCTGATAGTTTTCCTTTCAACTTCAGTATATATACTACTGCTGTAATTTTTTTCACGTATCCATATATAACCGTTTAGCAGATAGAGGGGGGGGGGGAGGGGGACACACTTTCCTTTAACAAAAATTTTCACTTTAAAATCGGAAACGGATCCCTAAATCAAAAAATGGTGTTCTCAACCTCACAATATTTTCCAAAGACCTTTTTTAACGATAACGATGATTAACGACCCCACACGATGGGTAAATAGAGAAAAAAAAAATACTCCCGCACTTTACTTGTATGGGAGTAACGCTAAAAAAAATTTTTTTTTCAAGATTTTTTTCCACCATTTTTTTTGCCATGATAAATATACAACATACCCATGCTAAATTACAGCTTTCTAGAACTTAAAGTCTCTGAGTAAAACCGCGGACGGACAGACAGACGGTCAGACAGACATGGCGAAACTATAAGGGTTCCTTGTTTACTACGGAACCCTAAAAAACAGATATGACGTTCACACTCAACAACCATTGCCTATTAGTCATTGTGTTAATATTAAATTTCATTTGTTACAAACGAAGGACCAATTTCACCGACATTTTACTACGCCATGTGCTTGCGTTACAAATGACAAATTGTAAGGTCAACGCCTGATTACTTTCAAATTAACACAGCTGATAAAGATCGCGGTTGTTAATTAGGTGACAGATAAAACAAAAATATAATGTTTACTATGACTATAGATAAACATTTTCAACAGAGATCAGTCATCATCAAAAAATATTGGAGTTGTAGTTAAGTAAGTCAACTTTTTCTCTTTCCAATTTTTGGCTATATTAAAAGCAAAAACTCAGCTTTGTGAGGGTACACACGTTTTTATTCCTAAACCTATATTTTTAATGGCACAATAACGCATCTAACTACATGAATTCAGTAATTTTATGTTTAATTCCCGCTCTACATATTTTAATTATAACACCTCAAGTTTTTAAATAGGAAAAGAAACTAATCTGCCTACAAATAAATATAGACTATGTTACTTGTAAAGCAAAAATAGAAAAGACACCTCAAAAATCCAAATTTGTTCAGGCATTCAAATGTTATGAAATTTAAAATATAGTTCATTAATAAATGATTCTGTCTCAAGTTAAGATTTCTTTTGCCGCTGACTACTCTTTGTTTGTTTTCACAAATATTCAGTCAACATTTTTATCTCACACTCGATTGCATCCAGCGTCATTATTTATCACTATCACTCGCACCACTATAGAGAAAACACTAAATTGCCACATGTCACACAACCTTCAAAGCGTAGAAACGAAAAGTGACTGGAATGTGTGGAGAGTCACGGCACATCGGTAGTGGTTCCCCTCCAATGCCTCGCTTGAGTAAGACAGTAATCTCTTGCTGAAAAACCTAGCTCCATTATTAGATTCAGCTCAATGGTTACTAACCATACGTCGGGTAACGCTTATGCTGCACCCATGCAATCGTAGCCATTTAAGTGTGAAGGAGCTCGCGTCAGTCAGTCAATACGATGTTGGTCTATACTAATATTATAAAAAATTTGCTTGTTTGAATAATTGAATAGGCTCCGAAATTACTGGTCTGATTTTCAAAACTGTGTGGCCTGTAACATATCACTATTTTGATTCCGTCGCACCTATAATTACGCCAAAGACAATATAATAATAACGTAGGGCGCGAGCGACAGGACATTCATTGCTCTTCATTTTTCATTCATTGCTCTTCATTTTTCATTCATTGCTCATCTGTGGTACTAACGTATAGACTGCCAACGTCAAAAATAACGCTGGGCCAAATTAAGACCTATTACAAGATAGGCTTTTTTTGCTATCAACTGCTTTTGTCCTAACGCCGATAAAATAACGCATTCTAAATCATACTTCATGCTGCAGCACCGCACAATGTTACGCTGCATCAGTAATATTTGGGAAACATTGCGACACACGAAAACAGGTTAAGCGACATTTTACTGCTGTCATAAAACATTGGCAGCGGGAACGCCTAGACGCGTAGACCTGTGCATTTATATACTGTATGAAATGCAGCTATGGACCACCAAGGCGTTAGTAACTGTAATGCAACCGGTACCTACACGCGTAGAGAAAATGGTAGAGTACACGGTGCAGTAGCAACTACAACAATGGAAACAGTATTTGTAGTACAGAGTACTTAAAAATCCGATCGAGGAATGGGCGAATCTCGGAGGAATCATGTCAGTTGGCGATGCAGCTGGCTACCCATCAATATTTTGATTTCGTTCTCCACTCACAAGCCACCAACATGCTAAATAAAACGCAAAGAGTAGTAAGGGTTTCAAAGACCTGTGTTCTGACTACCCCGCAAGGGAAAAAAACGTTTTAGTGTGAATGTATGAGTACTTTAAAAATTGAACGCCCCGCCACAGATTATGATTATTTTAATGTATGAGAGAATAATCCTAGTAATGTATTCTTGATATAGTTCTGTGCCCTCCATGAACAGCCCCATACTTCGCCATATGTTTGAGATTTTGACAGCACGCACCGCTCAACGCGCCGTGCTATGAGCCGCTTTTTCTTAAGCGAAACAGTGTCTAAAGTCTCACAAAATTGTTCTTACAATCTGCTGAAACAATTTTATACAAGTAGGTAGATAATTTTCTACGTAATCGTCATTGTTTTTCGTGTGTGAATAGCCATAATCGATTTTTTGTTTGCTTTGAATTCGTCATTGTCTGATTGTTGTTCAAAGAAATCGCACCACGGGCTACTGTAAGTACAGGCAGTTTTGAAGCCGCCTCTATACAGTGGTAATAGTAACGATATTGCTTTGTTTGCTAACTGTTGTAATATCAACATTTCAAATTACACAAACATGCTAAGCTGTGAAGGTCATTATGTCATCACAGGTATTATTCGAGTACAGACATATAGGTAGACTGATAATCACTAAAAATAACTTAGAGATGACTGTTGATGAACATGTCACACCTAAATGCGTAGATCAAAAACTCCTCTCTGCCTAAATTATTTTGGATATATATTTGATCAAACTTCAAACATCATTGGTTTATGAGAAGCATGCTTTTCGTCCATGTAGGAAGGAGGAACATTTTGAATAATATTTAGATGTTTTCATACTTTCGTTTGTGCAATAAAAATAATTTTAGACAGGAATTAGTTAAACTTGGAGGGTTCTATAGTTGAGTTCGCAGGGCATCACTAAACTCAGCTAAGAGTTCAAGCTGCTTTACTGAGTATGAGAGCCCTACTCACTTTAAGAGGAAGCGTTTTTGGGGTCCAATACTGCCCCCATTTTCTATAAGTTATATGTAGGTTATATGAAAGAAAATGGAGATATCATAAATAATCCTGCAAACTATTACGAACAACTGTTTACAATTTAAAGTGTGCAGCTTTACTTTGCATTTTGCTTAAAGAAAAACAGAAAGAAAGGCTTCACTTTATCACTTCAAATTGTAAACAGCAGGTCTATTTGCTAACTCGGTGTACAACGTTTTGATACTCACTTCAACATCCATTACGGTTTTCATATCGTAAATAAAAGTAATCATTCATACTGAAGCCGTAATGAATATTGAAGTTACCATGAAAATGATGTACACTGCAGTTGTCAAAAGTTAGCAAATAGGCCTGCTGTAGATACTGCTTAAATAGTTTGAAAGGTTATTTAAGGCTTTGTAGAACAAAATTGTATTTGATCTCTCCGTTTTCTTTCAAATAATTTATTTCAAATGGCAGCAATGAACTTCGTAAAATTCAGGCAATGAAACAGTTTAGTTTTTTTTCTTGTGTGTTGTGTTTTATTCTGGCTCCAGTGTTGACCACTGGAGTCAGAATAAAACAGTGAAAAAAGTATAAGAATAGAAATAAAACCTTACCTGAAAACCTCAAAAAGGTTAGAAATAAAACGACGTACAAAAACCCAACTCACCCATAAAAGAATTATGGCGGACTGATTGTATAGCGGGTGCGGCTACAGCATCACTGACAAACGAGCTACCTGGTCAAATTCAGGAGATCAGTATCTGTTACTCCATTTGCTGTACCATTGCCCTGTTTCGATTGGCTGGTTAGTAGGCTAGAAAACGCAGCCATGCGGATCTTTATGACGTGAACGATTTTATACAGCATACATCTTGCATTTGAGTAATTCATTGATTCGCAAAAAATATTTTTACCATGTAATGCATTTGGAATGAGATGCAGCATGTCTTTTATTAAACATAATTAGAGATAATCAGTCGGTCTGTAGAATAAAAACTTGATACATATTAAGTAATATAATTAAAAAACCGGCCAAGTGCGTGTCGGGCCACGCGCAGTGTAGGGTTCCGTAGTTGCGAATGACAACTTTGAGTTCACTCTGTTCACACTCGCATCTTACAGTTTAACGACCAAAATATCAAAAAATGAAAATTGTATGAAATTTTACATTTTCGTTTTGACTATAGCTTTTTAGTTTGTACTTCTCACGTATCTATATATAACCGTTTAGCAGATAGAGGGGGGGGACACTTACCTCTAACAAAAATTCGCACTTTAAAATCAATTATTTCGGAAACGGATCCCTAAATCGAAAAATGGTGTTCTCAACCTCACAATATTTTTGAAAGACCTATTTAACAATCACACGATGGGTAACCCCCACTTTACTTGTACGGGAGATACCTTAAAAAAAAATTTTTTTCAAAATTTTTTCTACCACTTTTTTGACATGATTAATATACATACCCATACCAAATTACAGCTTTCTAGTACTTATAGTCTCTGCGTAAAACCGCGGACGGACAGAGAGACAGACAGACAGACATGGCGAAACTATAAGGGTTCCTTGTTTACTACGGAACCCTAAAAAGGTTTATTAACGAAGCTTTTCTGATCGATTCTCAATCGATCTACGCCGAACAATTTTATTTGTACGAATATACCTACTCAATTCATAGAAGATTAGATACAAATATACGTCATCTGATCCCGTCTTTGCTCCTGACGGGGTATACCAGCCCAGGGTCATAATTTCTTAAGGCAACGTTTAGCGTGTTAATAGGCGTGTAAGTGGAGATTCGGGAGAACTTATTCAAAATAGTGATGGGTTTAGCCGCATCGCCCTATCAAAATGATTCTTCGGATAATTGGTGTTTTTGTGCAATACTATAGTTTTTCAATGCTATTCTGATACACTCTTATTAAACTAAGAAATAAAATATGGGAAAAAATTCCACGAGTAGGATATGAAGCGCGGTGGCCTAATCGGTGAGGCGTTAGTCGTACAAAAAATAAACACTGCTACGTGTAGTTGAAGTACTGCACGAGCGGATTTCCCTCACGTTACCGCTTATTTTAATAAGAGTATATTCAGGTCCCGTTAATCTAAAATTATCTTTATCTGCTAAGACAATCGAAAAACGGTTTCGAAATAAAAACGCGACGGGTTTAGAAATAGATGACGAGATGCTGGTGAGACACAGCGAGCGAGGAATGCGCAGCCAGCAACGCTGGACTGGACACCACTCATGTACCGTGAATAGTCCAAAGCATATTTGCATGAACTTTATGGTTTATTTAACTTCTTTTTGTAAGCCTCTTAAGAGTTTAAACATACATACAAACTATCACGTCTTTTTCCCTTGCGGGGTAGACAGAGCCCAGGTCTGTAAAACCTTGAGGCCACGTTTAGCATGTTGGTGGGCTTGTAGGTGAGAACGGAATCGAAATAGTAATGAGATGCTAGCCGCATAGCCTATAGACATGATTCCTGATGCCCATTCCCTCGATCGGCTGTTACGATCTGCGCGAGAAGAGAAGCAGCTGGTTCATTCTATGTTTTTACTTTTCTCCCAGACCAGCATGGAAGCGAAGAGTTTAAAGACTATAGGAAATATTGACAAAAGAGGAGGCCCATCTCCTTCTCAACAATAAACGGCCAGCAATTCTCCTGTCATACCCTTGGTGTCTTAGCCAACACTTGCCAAAACCGAAGGCGAACTGGTACCTACTGCGTAAAGCGCCACTCAAGAGGGCAGGGTTAGGGGCCCCAACACAAATAAAAATAGGCTCCTGTCAGTCTCAAATCGTCCAGTCCGGACGACCAGCCATGTAAAAGTGCCTAGGGGCTCCAAAATTAATTCGGCCTTGACTTTACCGATAGCAATCAATCGAGTTGCAATTTCAAGACAATTTGAGTTCTGAAATTTTTTAATCTAATTTGACCTTCAGTACTTATTTGAGAGTTGTGGACAACATCAAACACTCCGCGTTGTGTATCGTACGATTCTATAGGTTTAGAGGATCCTGAATAATTATCTTTTTGTAACATAAAGAGAGCGAAATGTGTATTTGTCAGTCATCACATGTCCATAGGTGATCCAAAATTTATTTTCGTATTTGTATGTTATAAAGGATCAGTTCAATATCATGTACCCTATTTGTTTGTCGAGCTCCGTGGCGCAGCGGTCAACACGCTAGCCTGCGACACGGGGGTCCCGGGTTCGATCCCCGGTCAGGTCAAGATGGAAAAAGATCTTTTTCATATTGACCTGGGTCTTGGATGTTTATCTATATAAGTAGGTATATATTATAAAATATAGTATCGTTGAGTTAGTATCCTGCGACACAAGTTCACAACTTACAGTAGGGCTAGCTCAATTTGTGTGATATGTCCCTATAGATTTATTTATTTATATTTATTTATTTATTTTCTGAATAAATTTTGGTATTAGTATTCATTAACATTCGTTTCAAGAAAAACCGGCTACCGCCATAAGCGGCTACTCTTGGCGGTAGCCGGTTTTAGTCTTAATTTATCAAACAAATATTAATTAAAATTAATTCCAAAATACTATCAGGAAATTAATATTGCATTATGGAATTAGCTTTTTAAAGACTGATACGATTTGGGATTACTGGAATAAATTGCTGAATGGCGCTAATTTCGCATATAACTGCGCCTTAATACTGAAATTACAGAGTCACCTGGACGCGCATGTCTCCATACAAACGGAAAAAGGGAATTGTCTCCATACAAACGGATAATTTTGGAGTAAAATTAAGCATTTAATCAATTAATCTCATTATAATCTACGTACGTTCCTATACAGCTTGGTAAAAATACCAATGATTTTCAAGAAACCTTTCAAATTTGTATGGAAATCTTGAGAGGCATATAATTCTCAAACATTTGATAAATTAACCAAACTGTATAGGAACGTACGTAGATAATAATAAGGTTAATTGATTGGCTGCTTAATTTTGCCCTAAAATTATCAAATAATTGCCACAATTCCTTTTTTCCGTTTGTATGGAGACATGCGCGTCCAGGCGACTCTTAAGCTATTTAAACCGACAATAATAAAAAAACCGGGTTAACGGCCTTTTGATTTCCCCAGGTTATTAGACTCAATATAGAAAACGAATTGTTTATATGTAGGTCACATAAATTAGTTAATTCTAAAGCGTTACGATAAAGGAAACATTAACTCGAACGTTGCCCTCTCAGAATATTTAACAGCGATCGATTACGTATAGAAGTGGATTTAAATATGAATACTGGTTCAACTAAAGATTGCAGCTAGCAACCAGTAACTTCCTTAAAATGCTTCCTAGAACTATTTTAGATATTAGAGTTCAGTACCTTACAAAAAAAATAAAATTGCCAAGTGCGAGTCAGACACACACTAATGGTTCTGTACCAAAATTAAACGGCAACAACTATACGTTTCTTTCATGGGGACAATGTAAGTTTGCATGAAACCTTTTTGATGCGATCTTTTTTTGTTTCTCTTGTGAGGTTCACTAAACCCTTTCCTGCACGAACACTATTGTTCGTAATTATATTGTAACTAAATATAATATTAAAAAGAAGAAAGAGAAGAGAAGATTTGGAGAAGAAGATTGGTGTTCGTTTGTTTGCATTTAATAGGCTCCGAAACTACGGGACCGATTGTCAAAATTTTTTCACTTATAGAGAGCTAATTTATCCGCGGGTGACGAAGGCTATAATTTCCGTCGGCGAGGTCGCAACACAAAATTCCCGCGTCGCAATGGAACAAAAAGACAGGATTCCTTTTGCGCCTTTTTCCAGTGTAGTAGACTAATAAATTTATTAATTTATTCACTACACCTAAGTGGTCCACTGCATTAGAAGTATGTGTATTTTTATCTTTAATCACAAATTAAAACATCGGTCTAGAATTCTTGCTAATGGAATAAATATAAGTATTTATGGAGGATCTTTTAATAACATGAAAATAAACGCGCGACATTTAATCCTATCCTACTTCTTACTAATATTATTTATTATTATTTAAATATCATATTGTTTTGTTTTTCGTATGTGTAAGTGGCCAACACTGGTTTCAGATTTTTCAAGCTGCCTTAAGGCATCTGACATAGCTTAACGACTGCCATCAACGATGACAGCCGGGACCAACGGCTTAACGTGCCTTCTGAAGCACGAAGGGGCTCGAGATATTTTTATGCCACTTGCGGTCACCCATCCAAGTAGGGACTGCACTAGGGGTTGCTTTACATATGTAAGCGCTCATAGAGCTCACACCCACTGGACCATCGGGCTCCTAAATATCATAAATGTGAAGGATTGTATGTTTGGATGTTTGTTAGTCAGTAAGTAGATGCCGTTTGGTTCCCGGCAGAGTAGAATAGGACCACTCCAAGTCATTCCGTGGATGTCGTAAAAGGCGACTAAGGAAACACAAGCTAAACAAAGCTTTTTAACATCAAAGAGACCTCTCCAACCCGTCTGGCCAGCGTGGAGAGTGTAGGCCAAATCCTCTGACTACTCAGGCTAGTATACATGGCTCTGATAGTACAGAGAGGGTCATGCTCCTGCAGTGGAGACTAGGAAGACCTGATGATGATGATGATGATGAAGTAGATGCTATTTTTGCAACTTATAGTTTATTACCCAGATAAACACATAGGCTACTTCTTATCTCGGAAAAAGTTACTGTTCCCGAGGGATCGACACTAACGCGATCGCAGCCGCGGGCGAAGACTAGTTTTTCATAAATTCGACAAAGTTGATACCCGTCTAAAAATACATGTTGCGGATACTACGGTTGCAACGAAATGAGGTCGTACTACTGCATTAGTTTTGGCGGAATTTCGTAATAAACAAACAAACAGGGCTTCGGCTGGCACCGCGCCAGTTGCAGTAGCAGAACAGCTGGTCCCGTTTCTTTAATCTGATATTATATGATACAGCAGCTGATATATTCTACGTTTTTTCTTCTAAAGCAGCATTTTAAATCTTCAAGAATAGTGGAAACATCACAGATCTTCAGCTTTTTATAGTAAACCTAACCCATGGATCTAAGAAAACAGATCCCTAAGAAACTCAACAGTGACGCAAATACCAATGCATGCACTTTGACTATGTATTTGGATCATAGTCTAAGAGTTGGACAATCTTTTGCTACGCTCATATGTTAATAGAGTCTATCCAGACTTAATATAATCTAACTGCATGCATACGTGTCGCAAAAGCTCACGCACAGATCGATAATAGAAATGCAATTTGCCTTCATTTTCTCCTATTCAAAATTAAATCGCTTGCAAATGTTAAATAATTCTTTATGATGCACCCATGTAACGTAAAAAGTTGGCATCACTTGTTGTATCCTCAGCGCTCGGACCATATTAATAGGTCCATGAACTAACCATAGCCCGACTGCTAAGGGGGCACCCTAGGCACAGTAGGGACAGTAGCGACGCCAATCATTTTATTCCTAATACTTTACAAATAGAAGGAAATTCAAGAATGTAAATCATATAAGCACTAGTAAATAACTTGGAAGATTTTTGGAATCATTTTTTAATATTATGAGAATCAGTCATTAAGAGAAAACGTAATTACGGTAATCGATAGGATATTAGGAATAAAATGATTGGCGTCGCTAGTGTGCCTTGTGTGCGCCCTTATAGGTTATTTTTCTTCTCGACGGCAGAAACTACACCACAGTTACGAGTAATTTTGGACCAAAGCAGTAAAAAATACTTCTGCGATTGCAAATACTAGTTACTTATGTACAAACGAACCAATGTCAAGCCATTAGCACCCAACTGAGAATTCATACGACTACTTATATAGTAGCGACAGCAACATTTTTGTTATTTTTTTTTATAAATATATATTTCCCTGTAGTCGCCGAATTTTCCCTGTAGTCATACTAGGCTACTACCTGGGTCCCTGTCAGTGTTGGGTCAGTGTATCACAAACTTTAGAGGGCCCTTAGTAGAACATACTCATTTGCACAGTCATTGGCTGCGAAGATACAGTAACTTTCCTAATTAAATTATAGAAATCACCTGGAGACGATCTTAGCGTCATCAAACAAGGAAGAAAGATCCTTTGATATATATCTATATATATACATTAAAAAAAGAAGTCATTTACCCCATAAAAATGTGTGGTTTCTTAGTAAGACAATAAGTATCAAGAAAATAGGACAAAAGTTTTGTTTGTAGAATTATCTTAGTTGACTATTCGCTGTGCATAGAAAATTTTTACGTACTGTCTGAGTAAGTAATAGTGATTGATGTTTTCCTGAAATGTTTCCTACTACTATAGAGGAAAAACAAGCTGAACAAAGCATAAAAACATCAAAGAGGTCTCTCCAACACGTCTGGCCAGCATGGATAGAGTAGGCCAAATCCTCTGACTGCTCTGCCTAATAATATTATGTCTCTGGTAGTACAGAGAAGGCTATGCTCCTACAGTGGTGACTAAAAATGACCTGATGATGCTAATACCCCTAAAAAAACTATTTTGCTTATTACTCTAAAGAAAACGTAGTCTTAGGTTTTTGTGCCGACGGTACTCTGAAGCGAGATTAAATCACGGCGTGAGGACGCGAGGCGGACTTGCATCCGGTATGGGATTGTTTTCATGCACGATTCTGCGCTGGTTCACATGTCATGATGTGAAGTCACTATTTGACGACCTTAGAATACAGAAACCTTAATAAAGTAGGTACTCCAGGAACCACAGTCACGTATAAAACTGAGGAAAAACGTCAGTCAGCAAATTGTTAGCAGCGAGTGACTTATATTTAGTTAATTATTAATTTAAATGTAATTCATGCTTGTCACAAAACTAACATTAATACATTATCGGGGGGCACGGCAGTGCCCCGCCAAGTGGAGCGAAAAAGCGGCACGGCCGTACCATTCTTTTCTCGAAGCAGTTCAGGCCATTTGCGACACCCTAAGAATAGGACCAGTCTAAGTCTGGATGTCGCAAAAAGCGACTTATGGAACACAAGCTAAACAAAGCTTTTAAACATCAAAGAGTCCTCTCCGTCTGGCCAGCGTGGAGTGTATATGGCTCTGATAGTCAGAGAGGGTCGTGCTCCTGCAGACTTAAAAAGGCTTGATGATAATAACGATTGGAGTATGGCGTATTGTACGATAAGACTTTATACGTTAGTGCAAGCCAGCCACTAAATGGTTTGAAAGCAAAGGCATATTAATAATGAAAGTCACGTAACGTCAAATTAAGCATTCGTAACATGTTCCTATTAGTTACGCGAGCAACACACGGCCGCAACGGAACATTGCCTCTAAAAATAAATTGTGCACAAATTCTTGGAGTCTCGAAGAACCCTTGGGTATCGTTATGTTTTTTTTATCATCATCATCATCATCATCATCATCTTAGCCCACTGCTGAGGATAGGCCTCTCTGTGTTTTGTGATCCTGTCCTGATCTTATCCAGGAGGGACCCGCGACTTTAACTATATCGTCGACCCATGTCATAGGAAGACGTCCAATTTCCAGCCAACCACTAAATTGTCCAAAAGCAAAGGCAAATTAATAATGAAAGTTATACGAGCACACGGCCGCTACGGAACACTGGTTCTAAAAATCTATTTGTGCACAAATTCCTCGAGTCTCGGAGAACCCATCATCATCGTCTTAGGCCACAGGCTTAGCACAGGATCACGAAACAACGAGATCATTTCGTGATCCTGTGCTGATCTTATCCAGAAGGGACCCACGACTTGACTATATCGTCAACCCAAGTCATAGGACGACCCCCGACGACTTCTTTAAATTTTATATATAAAAGAATATTTATAAGCACGGGCTTCAAAGAAATGAGCCGAGAATGGAACAAGAAACATTATCTGATGAAAATGAAAGCACAAACTGATGTGACTATTTAACTTCCTTCTTATAAGAACGATATAGGATATAGAACAATTGGGTAAGTGAATAGGAACATAAATAAAAACTAACCGACCGACCGAATGTCCTTCAATGATATGCAAAGTTGACACTGCAATCTTTATCAAAATTCAAATCTGTCGGTTAAATCAATTGCTAATAAGCATATTGAATAGCAATTAGAAACAAATGACAAAAAATAAGCATTTCGCCTTCAAATATGAATAAAAAACGAGACAGCGAAAACGCCGCGCGACCAATATTAACATGCTGTCTTGAGTTTATGAAATAAATCTTATCCCGTAACGCATAGAGAGTGAATTGCTTTGAAAGTGATCATACTAATGTTAGATTAAGTTGGTGTGAGGCGTATCTATTATCCGATCGAAGCGATACAGCATCGCTGTGCGAGCGCGGTTAGCAAAAACAACACGTAAGGCGCCAATTATTTTACTTTCCAAGCAGATGCTTTTCTCTACGACGTCGCTTTGAAATTAAATCAATTCACTCCATGTAAGCTATGCTTAGTCATCAACATCATTATAGCTGTACAAATCCTTAAATAAATATGTCAATTCGTGATCTTTTCAGTCTGTTCTATTATATTTATTTAGTTGGTAGATACAATATGTATTCCTTCCTATCGAGGGGGTTGTTCAAATTTTGACTTATCATTATCATCAAACCTACGTCAAAAAGGCATATCATTATTGATGTAAATACAAGGAAATTAGTAAGCATGGATGGGTTACGGCATTAACTAGTTCATTACCATCGTCTTTTTAAGTTTCCAGTGCAGGAGCACGACCCTCACTGACGTTTTGTTTAGTTGAAAATAAGTTGTTCGTTTTCATAATGCTATAGTACCTACACATATAGGCGACTACCCTGCTCATTTCCTACTCTATTGCCACTCATTCACCAGAACTACCCAACCAAATTGTATTGACTTCGAAATGGCCTGCTTTACACTTGCGTAAGCAAATTCAATACAACTTGAAACAAAAGTAGTCTGAATTAAACAAATATCGGGTTGTTTGCGCACTTGAGCTCATACCCAACGATAACAACCAGTTTTATAGGAATCACCTGTACTATGCGGCGAACCGGTTCTCGCGGTCACAAAACCACGAAGTCGTCACACTTTCAAGCTTTTGGGATAATAGCGCACAATATGATAGTTCGGAAAAGTAATAAATACTCTTATTAGTGCAAGCCACTGCAATACTGAAGCGATGTTACAACTTAGAAGAAGTAAGCATCGATCGATAATGTTGCAACTAGCTGTTTTATAGAATTTTGTTCATCTATGGTACTTTTAGTTGGTAAAATTGTGTGTACTGTGTCAACTCTCTCTCTCTCTGTGGCGCTGCTACAATAAACGGATCGTCTGGAAGCCAGCATTTTAATTTATCACCACAGCGACAGACCAACAACATAGAGCCAGCATAAAAACAGTCCACTCCCAACAATCCCCGAAATACCGTTTTTTGTACCATTCGTCGTCTTGGCCGCAGAAAGTCTACTGCTAGACATGGGTTTCCCCCAAGGATTTGCATCATAGGGTTTTGACATACTCGCCACGCTTGACAAACGATATGGTTTGGCTCATATCGGTACCGAGACGCAGCTGTTCATTGAGACCGATTTTTAAGCGAGGGAGGGTAGGGATTTGTTAAGACTGGAAGAAAGGGGATACAATACAGGTATTTGGGATGTTATATGTCCGGATAGATTGGGGATGAGAAAGTAGCAGCGAGGGAGGCCGCCGGGCGCACGTACCCGCAACCACCGAACAGGCGGTTGAAGATGACACCCTCTGACCGCTATTTGTACGATTATTTAGGTTAAATTGAAAAGTATTTTATAAGCACAAACATGAAACAAAATCAAATCAAAACGTTTATTCAGAAAATAGGCCTTTGCAGGCACTTTTTCACGTCATATCATATTTAAAATTATATTTATAAGTAATTTTATTTCTTAGGTAGGTTTTGTACAATTAATAAATACATATTATTTAATAAGTTATTTAGACTACTAGCGTTTCGGAACCGACCACTGCAGAGAAGAAACGCCGAAAGAAACTCTTATCAACAGTTTTGGTCGCCTACTCGCCTGAAGGGCTTTATATGATTACGAATATTTATTCCTTATTGTCTTTTACTTTCTTTTATTTTTAGGGTTCCGTACAAAAAATGAAAAACGGAACCCTTATAGGATCACTCGAGCGTTTGTCTGTCCGTCCGTCCGTCTGTCACAGTCGATTTTCTCCGAATCTACTGAACCAAATTAAATGAAATTTGGTAAGATGGTGTAAACCTATGACCCAAACACGGATGTGCAAAGTAAATATATTTTTTTTTTTAAATAAGGTTCAGTTTAGGGGGTCCAAATAGAAAATGTAAAAAAAAAGTTTAGCAATCCTTACCGTGTTATATATCAAATAAAAGGGCTTGTTATGAGGATCTCAAAAATATTTTTTTTTGTTCGGGAAAAATCAATACTTTTGATTTTATTCACGAAAGAAGGCAAAATTTGACCATCCCCCCCCCCCCCTGATCTCCGAAACTACTGGGCCTAAAATTTCGAAAAAATTAAAATATATAGTTTATTGCTTGAAGATTACAGGAAAAATAATAAGAATTCTATCAGTTGAAAATTAAGTGGCAAACTCACTATAATAAGTTCACCTAGGGAAATAGTTCACTAAAACACCACTAGATAGCGCTAGTCAAATGAATAAAATATTTTTGCACATTGTGTGTGTGTTCACGAAGCATATTGTACGGAACCCTCATTGCGCGAGTTTGACTCACACTTGGCCGGTTTTTTTCTTTCTTTTTTCTGTTTGAATCATCGATAATGATCCCTAATGTGCCTCCGTATGCTCAGCCCTAAATCACAGATTCTGCGAAAGTAGGCCTAAAATAAATCATAGCAAATCTGAGTAATGACGTATAAATTCCACATTGTTGACTTCCTCGAAAGGTTTTGACGTTTATCGACGATAAATTTTAAATATAGCTTTGACGCAGCATAAAGTCAAGTGAAGTAGGTTCTCAGACTCGAAACTTGCCATTATTTACTCCTCAGGGAAAAATCATTGTAAGTATTATAACTATTTTTTCACGCGGTTTTCATCATTTATCATCAGGTCTTTTTAGTCTACACTGCAGGAGCATGACTCTCTCTGTACTATCAGAGATATAAACCAGAGGATTTGGCCTACACTCACCACGCTAGCAACACAGGTTTGTACCTTTTGTTTACCTTGTGTTTCCTAAGTCGCCTTCTACGACATTCACGGGAAGACTTGGAGTAATCCTTTTCTTCTGTGCCGGGAACCACAAAGCATTCAAACGTCTACAGTAGGTCCCTTGCTCAGATAAAGAAATCTCAAAATCAATTCAGTAGATTTTGAGTTTATGATGAAACAATCAAGAATCAAGTCTCAAAAGTTTTTATTCTAGTCAAATAAAAGACTGAGTTTTGTTATAGAGTAAAAGTTGTTCTAAGTCAGAATCTAGATAGCTTAACAATAAGCTCATTGCTATTACAAGCAATGTTCTTACATGTCTCTATTCATGGTTTCTTAAAGAAGCAAACATTCCCAGCCCCAGCCTCCCACATTGTTTATGCGCGGGCGGTTCTAAGAAGTGCATTAACGAAGTTATACCTAGTTAAGAATGCTGTCTAATGATTTTAGAACGAGATAGCTGAGTGCAGTGCTTAGAAAATATGGTAAGTAACTTCGAAGTTGACTGTAAGTTGTTTGCTTTGTTTTGTTTTTCGTGTGTGTAAGCTAACACTGGCGACAGATTTTTCAAGACGACTGCCATCAATGATGACAGCCGGAACCAACGGCTTAAAGTGCCTTCCAAAGCACAGCTCAAGATATTTTTATGCCACTTGCAGTCACCCATCCAAGCGGAGACTACGTCCGCGTAAGTGTAATACAAATCTACGGTAACTATGTGTCTCTAACTATGATCATTCATTCTTAAAATACAAAATACTTACGAAATATAAGAGTGAGAGAAGTAATTTTGGGTTTATGGGAGCGACATTTGCAGCGTTAATTTTTACCCTGTATTGAATTTGCATATTTGTACGAACACGATTTGGTAGAGTAGTGAGCTTGTAAGTGTACTCTACCGCAGACTCTAGCCTGTACCAGAGATTTCTTGAATAGCTTGTCACACTAAATAATAAATGCTCGCGGTACAGTTCTAATTCAATACCTAAAGCATCTTACGGTCAAAGAAAATGACGAACACCACACGTAAACAAGATCTGAATTACCTAGAAAAACTGTCTCACAATTTCAGGCATTAACCTGGAAGGAATCCTCTTGATCAATTACTGATATATCTAATAATTTAAATAGTATAATCCATAGGCATATTTGCTAACTTTTGACAAATACGGTGAAAAAGTTGAATAGTTCGACTTCAACATCAATTACAGTTCATTCAGTCTGCCCCTGTAGTATCTTATCTTATCCCTGGTGTAAAAAATGGGGCGACTGTGTCCAATCCAAAATGGAGCGACACTGTTCATAGTTTATTCATAAAAACAATATACATTGTGTTTGAATTTTTAACATGCTATTACAATAAATTACAATTGTTGTTGTTAATATTAACAGTTGTTAATATTAACAACTTTTCCTACGGAACTATGCTGGATGGATGTTAAACTGGCCATCAATCAAAACATTGTACACCATAGTAGTCAAAAGTTAGCTAGTTGGATCTACAGAGGATGAAACTAGACACTGACTACCACCGCAACCTCATATTGTATTTTGAACGTTAAGAAAATTCTATTCGCTTCTATTGAACTTTTAACAACAATGCAAGTCGTTCAACTCGATTTGAAATTCAATACGATAGAAAATACGTAACATTTAAATTCTCGATTAAATAATATCGATTCTGTCTGTTACGTCGCGTAATATAATCGACTGACCCAGTTAGGGTCCATCGCCGGTGGCCTGAAAGGCTCTGTGACATTGCATTGACTATCTTCGCCTCAAAGCCTTGGAGGCGGATTGGTATAGATTACTATAGATACATCGCCCACTATATCTACCTACGGTTGTGGTCTTGAACCTTAAAATTACTATGATTATTTACTACAAAATCGTGCGCAATGTGCATTAATAGCTAAGTCACCAGCTGTCCTTATTCCCTGAGAATGTTCCCCGTTTGATTCCTCCGCTTTTCATCGTGTGTGTAAGGAGCCAACACTGGTGTGAGATTTTTCAAACTTCCTAATGACATCTGACAAAGCTTTAATGCCATCAATATTGACAGCTGGGACCAACTTGAGCGCCTTTTATACCACTTGTGGTCACCCATCCCAGCGAGGACTGCGCCTGGGGTGGTAATGGTGGTTGGTGGTGGTGGTAATAATGGTTAAACATTTGGCATTCACAATGCTGGGCCATCGGCATCCGTTGCTTGTAAGCGTCGGAGCACGGACAGCATAAAACCTAAGTTTATTACTTGCTGATTATTTTAATGCATGCCTGATGCCAATCCTCGTAGGTTGTGGCGGATATCAGTAGGCCCATGCCCAGGCAGCTCAAATATAGAGGGGCCGATAAACATCAAAGAGACCTCTCCAATCCGTCTGGCCTGCGTAGAGAGTGTAGGCCAAATCCTCTGACTGATCTAGCGAATATATGGCTTTGGTAGTGCAGAAAGGGTCGTACTCCTACATTGGAGACTAATAAAGACCTGATGATGCTGATGATGATGTAGAACGTATTTTACTTTCTATTTTTCAAATCAAAATTTCACAACTGGCTAAATCCACTAATGCATTCTATACAGTGCAAGAGTTTGTCAATTTCAAGCACTGAGCAAAATTCTAAATTAGAAACACTGCTATGGTTGACTTGAAAAGTCTTATTCTAATGATTTTGACGTTTACAAGAAGGCGAATTAGGTGGTACATAAAAATTTTACCTGACGAAACGAAAATTTAATATTTGCAGGTTATTGTAATAGCTAATGAGGTTAAAACTGTAACTTTTATCAACATCTATGTTAAGTAAAAGGAGAGGCACATAGAAGGGAGAAGGGTTAACCCCACTACCCCCTTTGCAAACCACTCCATTATCCCTGCCAAAAACAGGTATTGTATGTTTTTTCCGTGCAATGACACTAACAAGAGCCTAGCTCTTTATATATCAGAGACATGTCCTTCTCAAACAAAAATAAAATAATTCTACGTATTTTATGGTTTGTGGCATGGAGCGGGCAAGACTGCAGATCCACTACTGTTTGTAGGGAATGTTTTGGCACGAGGGGGAACCTACTGATTTCCTCGTTTGATATCTACTGGAATAATAGAGTGGTGGTGGTGGCTAGCCGGCTCTAAAACCTCCAATACACGCGTCAAGTAAACGGTAGAGTACACGGAAGAGTTCTTACTGTGCTTCTAACTATACCAGTGTAAATAGCATCGGTAGAGTAGAGTACCAGAAATTGGTAGAGTGGAGTGACTAGCAACGCCGGCATGCTACTCTAAAACTTGCCTTTCCCCACTGCTGCCTTCACAGTAGTGAAGTAACTCTACCATGCACTTTACTAATATTTGGTTACTCTACCCATGTATTCGCTTAGTAAAGATAGAGTTCTAGTGATAACCGCGGTGTTCTAACTCTACAAACTAAATTCAAATTTACGCGTAGACATCAACTTTTTTAAGGACATCACAACTCGCCTCATCGAGGCAACGGGCGACCCTCGTGCTGGCAGCTATTTAGCACAACGTATCAGTATAGCTATTCAGCGGGGAAACGCTGCCAGCATTCTTGGGACATTGCCTCGGTGTGCTGGGTTGGAAGAGGTATTTTATTTATAATTGTATTGTTGTTGTATCAAATAAATTGATTAGCATAAAAAAAAACTTTACCAAAGCTAGTAGAGTAACCCGAACTGATAGAGTAGTAGGTTAGTGTACTCTACCACTTACTGTATGCGTGTACCACAAGCTTAACGGCGATAAATGACACAGATTTCCGTTTCGCCATAGCCAGTACAATAAAATGCAACAATGTAACCTACAACGGGAGCTAGAAAATGCCGAGTGTATAAAATAAGACTTTGGCTTGACAACCAATCACAAAATTATTCCTATAAAGGTAAAGTTACTTATGTCGTCCACTTTAATTCAAAGTAAAAAAAATGTATTTATTTTTCTCCAATCAATCTATGACATAAATTTGCGAGAAGACTATCTTTATTGTGACAAACACAGATTGGAGGAGACTGGAGTCTGATGTAGGCAGGGCCTGTATTACAGTAAACCAGTGCACTCCTTTTGTGGATGTTCGTGAACAATATATGTATGTACTTGTTGGATGAAATACAAATATTAAGTACCTATTTTCAGTATGGAAATTACAATAAATTAAACTAAACTTACAAATTTAATTCAAAAATATACTTATTGATCGTAGATTTATTCGTAAAGAAATATTGATTAGCTATTTAAAAGGCAGGTTTTAGTCCTAGCAGCGCTGGTGAATTGTTAATGTATGTCCTAGATTGAAACGATAACTTTTAGGGCCAATTAGGCGAGGTTGAAATCCTGAATAGTGAACTCAATTTTCATTTTGGTTATTGGTCTAATTTCGAAATCGATTTCCTGGGACATATTTTAAAAACAAGTAGGTTATACCAGTCATATCAGCTGATTTAGAGGTTGATATAAGTTTTAAAAAATATGGATTACAAAAAAACTATTTATTTAATCAATCCTTGCAAAGATCTCCTGCATTCTTTTGAACGTTTGGAACATACCTACTACCTATTGCTGCAGTAAAATTTTCACGTCACATGGCATCATGCCTAGATCCAAGCCAAGATAAATATATCTTAATAGAATATATTTACTTATACGCCGTTGTTTTCGGCTCTCACCATTATATGGCAGTCGCTAAGCTATTTTAGATGCTTTTAGGCAGCTTGAAAAATCTGACACCAGTGTTGGCCACTTACACCCGCGTAAAACAAACCATAATATTGGATATGCCTTACTTTATCATTTGCCAGATCATCTTCATTCTACTCTTCTACAATTTGGCTCGCTATCCCTATCAGTTTAGGAAATTAACACGAGGTTAACGTTTCACAAACCTGACATAGAATGACATCACTACATATCAGTACATATTATAAAACAAAGTCCTTTGCCGCGTCTGTCTGTCTGTCCGTTCGCGATAAACTCAAAAACTACTCCACGGATTTTCATACGGTTTCCACCAATAGATAGAGTGATTCACGAGGAAGGTTCTAAGGTATAATACATGCCCGGGCGCAGCCGGGTAGGGCTGCTAGTCATCAATAATAACATCATCATTATCTCAGCCCCGAAAAGTCCGCTGTTGGACATAGGTTCCCCAAGGATTTCCGATACGTGCATGCAGCGCCTTCATGTATATGTATATAAATTAACATCGTATTTAGGTAAGTGATATAATTTTCACCTGTCTATCACAATTTGATATTAACGATGTAGCAATTTAGAAATACCTGTATCAAAATATCATAACAATTTTAAACGCAGTTTTTGGTTGGAAGTTAAGCGTTTTCTTATGTTTTCGCAATTGTTACACATTTAAATAAAATTATTTTAATACGGTTTTTATCGCGTTTATTACATTATTTATACACCTAACGTTTCGAGCACTTTACAGTGTTCGTGGTCGCAGGTAGACTAAGTTGACATTTGTCTAGTATTTTATAAGAACTGCAAAATCTACCGCCTAAAATATTTATTGATAACGTTCCGGATGTACGCAGTATTGTATTGGCTCACGGTGTCTGAAGGTCTTGCAATCTTCTGCTTAGCTTGAGATTTGATTAAATTGATGACTGGATCCCAAGCTGGTGGTAACTGCCAACCATCCTCTCTATTGAAATTAGGATGTTTTTTAATTTCAATAGCCTCACGAAGCATTCTTGGAATGTATCTGTTTTCTTTTGCAAGGACTTGAGGATTATCAAAACGCATATAATGGTTGGGTTAGTTAACGTTAGATGTATAAATAATGTAATAAACGCGATAAGAACCGTATTAAAATAATTTTATTTAAATGGAAGTTAAGAGGTTCAGTTGTGGTTCGCTTTAGATGATTTTACGAATTAATTTTATTGGACTTTATAATATGAAATTGGTGTAGTTTGGTTGTCATAAATGCTCGAGCTCATGAACGTAAAACAGTTAAAGATTTTCATATACACTTGTATAGAATCACCAGAAGCTCCCATAAAAGCAATCAAAGGACCTACGCCATCATCATCATCATCATCAGGTCCTTTCAGTCTCCACTGCAGGAGCACGACCCTCTCTGTGCTACCAGAGCCATATACTAGCTTGAGCAGTCAGAGGATTTAGCCTACACTCTCCACGCTGGCCAGACGGGTTGAAGAGATGAGAGAGAAAGGTCTCTTTAATGTTTATAAGCTTTGTTTAGCTTGTGTTTTCTTAGTCGCCTTTTACGACATCCACGGGATGACTTGGAGTGGTCTTATTCTACTCTGCCGGGAACCACACGGCGGATTTGGGCTTTGATAGCAACTTGATATGATTACTATATACCGTACAACTCCGATACTTCATTTCTCTTTGAACCAGACATTGGCAGAATCTCTGAAATCTCGGTGTAAGTCATTAAATAAAAAAATAGAATAGAACAATTCAAACACAACAAATTGAACTTGCGTCATGCATGAATATGTAGTAGTATTGTTTTGTCGACTTTAGTATAATAATATGAAGTCATACCTATCTTAGGGTATTTTCTCTAATTTGTTTTTAAACATCCCTAATAAGTTATTTAAATAAACATAAAGATTTTAAGCGAAATTTAATTATTATCAAATCTTTTAGTAGGTAGCGTTGTATGCTCCAGATTCCTTGGTATTGTAAAATTTGTGTAGATACCTGTTGTCCGTAGGAAGTAAGGTATGCATTTTCACCGCACTATAAAATGGCCCCAATAAAAACCCTTTTTCGACACTTGCGTTTATTATAGATTTTGTGAATTATCATTTGTATTAATAATAGTCCATAAAACGTACCTTTGTACGTGAAATCTCTAGTTTTAAGTTTTTTTTTCTGTATATTTTTTCTTCGTGTGCATAAACTGTTAAATAAAATAAATAAATAAAATGAATTTTACTTCAAACACGATCACCGTTCAATAGAATTAACCGCGCAGTTAACGCATAATGAGAAACGTCAAAGTGGCTACTAATAATGCCGTCTGTAGGCCTAGTTAATTTGCGCCCCCCTTGCTGTGAACAGTGTACGTAAACACCATTGACACACCTTATTTTCTCATACGTAACATCACCTTCATCATCATCAAACTTTAAGAGTCGCCTGGAAGCGCATGTCTCCTCAAAAAGGGAATTGTGGTAATATTTGATAATTTTGGAGTAAAATTAAGCATTTAATCAATTAATCTCATTATAATCTACGTACGTTCCAATACAGCTTGGTTAAAATACCCATGGTTTGAGAATTACAAGCCTTTACAAATTTGTATGGAAATCTTGAGAGGCGTATAATTCTCAAACATAAACTGTATAGGAACGTACGTAGATTATAATGAGATTAATTGATTGGATGCTTAATTTTGCCCTAAAATTATCAAATATTGCCACAATTCCCTTTTTCCGTTTGTATGGAGACATGCGCTTCCAGGGAGCCGCTCTTGTCGGTGGAGCTCTCTCTATCTTTCTCTGTCCTAATTTTTGTCCTTTTGACACCTACGACACCATGTTATGGTGTTATTAATTTTGACTAGAAATTACATAGCCTTTCCTTCTTTATGCTTTATCATCGAACACAACCCTGTCAGTACTACCACAGCCAAATATTAGCCAGAGCGGTCAGAGGATTTGGCCTACACTCTCTACGCAGGCCCGTCATGGGAGAGGTCTCATTGATGTTTATAAGCTTTGTTTACTTTGTGTTTCCTAAGTCGCTTTCAACGATGCATCCACGGGAAGTCTTGGAGAGGTCCTAAGGTCCTAATCTACTCTACCGAGAACCACACGGCAACTCATACAAGATAGACAAAATATTCTTTCCCTCGATCATTTTTACGATCTGCGCGGAACGAGCGGCAGCTGGTACATTTCTCTTCCTCTTATAGCTTGGAATTGTAGGTATATCTTTCTAGCATCGCAAAAACCGTTTACATTGTAGAGTCGGTTTCAAATTAATGTCTCTCCCAAAACAGTGACATTTTACTTTTTTTTTTGTTGTTACAGTGAACCGTTTGAAGCCGACAGGCAGTCTATTTCGCGTGGCCGTCAGTCCCATCGCGGGGTCAACGATTCTCGCCTCGTCAACAAATCCCTCGCCGAGAATAACCCGTTACACAGAAGCGGTCTCCAGTCGATTTCGACATGCGTCTCAAACAACTATTTTACGCTAGTATCAATAATTAAATAATACAATGCTTGTTTTTTTTTAAATTGAATATTACAAAAAGGAAAACACGGGTAAAGTAAAACAGCTTCAAAATCATAATGGGTTAGATTCCTAAAAATATCAGTCCATTAGTTAGATAATAAAAAAATATAGGACACTGCATTTTTCATTTGCTATTGAACAAAAGGCAATGCCGTGTTGTTCCCGGCAGAGAAGAATAGGACCACTCTTAGTCGTCCCGTGGACTAAGAAAACATAAGCTAAAAAAGCTTATAAAAGTTATAAACATCGTAGAAAACTCTCCAACCCATCTGGCCAGCGTGGAGAGTGTAGACAAAATCCTCTGACTGCTCTGGCTCTGGCAGTGCAGAATTAAAATCACCTGATGCTGGATTGAACACAAAATGATAAGCCCGTCAAAATACCGTGTGATACCGTTTCGAGGAGCCCGATGGTCCAGTGGGTGCGAGCTCTATGAGCGCTTACGTATGTTAAGCAACCCCTGGTGCAGTCCCTACTTGGATGGGTGACCGCAAGTGGCATAAAAATATCTCGAGCTCCTCCGTGCTTCGGAAGGCACGTTAAGCCGTTGGTCCCGGCTGCTATCGTTGATGGCAGTCGTTAAGCTATGTCAGATGCCTTAAGGCAGCTTGAAAAATCTGACACCAGTGTTGGCCACTTACACATACGAAAAACAAACAAACAATACACTTTAAAGAACTTTAATGTCGCGAATACATATTCATGAACTTGCTTTGATGCGCTTTATCTTCATTTATATTTTATATTTATGTATTTTAGTGGTAGTTATCTATGAATTTTAAGTGTATTAATATTTGTTTTGCTGCACCAACGCGTTTAATGTTTTTTTCCTTCTACCCTAAGGTTGACTGGAAGAGATCGCTTAGCGATAAGTCCGCCTTTGTACCAATTTTAAGTTATTGTTTTCCGAATATGTATATTGTTTGTTTGGTGCAATATAGAATTTTTCATTCATTCATTTATTGTTTGATTCACAAAAGAGGAAATAAATGTCCTATATATTTTGATTAACTAACATCTTCGAGCAACACGGCTTTTCCGTACCGGAACTAACATACGGACTTGTTTTTATGTTATTTTGTTTTGTTTATTTTGCCGCAGGATCTAACCTTATCGTTTCTATACGAGTAATGTTTATTATATACAAGGTGTAAATTGACCCTCGACGTACCCTAAAAAGGTTACTCAACCTGTCAATATGAATAACTATTTCTATGAGAATCAAAAATAGGAACTCAAAAAAATTTCGATGTTTTCATACAAATGTGTTCAGCCGCCCAGGCAATAAGTGTGGGAAAATAAAATCAAAGTGCCAAGTCCCCAGCATTGGCCCTATAAAAAAAGTTGTTCATATTGACGGTCTGAGTCACTTCTTAAAAAGAATGACGAGGGTAAATTTTACGCTCAGATTTTACGTATTGCATACGAGTAGTTATGTCAGTTTGATTTTTCTAATTGTCAAACCTCACCAACATAACTATGAGACTGACTAACATCCTTCGCGAAAATTGATTCGAGAATAATTATAAAAATTTACACGCTGCGTGGAGGCTAACTACTCAATTTTCAATCAGCTCTTGGACTATAAACTATATTAGCGACATGTCGTAACAAGAGAAGTAAAGAAATGAAATATAACTCGACTCTCGCCGTCATGCTTTCGAAACGGATTATTTCTTTATCAATTTAACAAGTTTCAATCATTTCTCGCGTGCAGTCTCATGGGCGGTGAAAGGTGGTGCATGCCACCTGTGCGGATTATACAAGGTGGAAGAAACAGTTACTTATCTCTATAAATGACTAGACTTTTCCCGATAAAACGCTCTTATCTCCTACAGGTCTCCACGTCTACCATCATGCTGAACGCGGCTTTAGTACTTATAGATCTGAGCTCAGTCTACCCCGCAACCCGCAATGTGACAGTATGTATGTACCTATAGGTTGACTTTGAAGTTCGACGTTGAGTTTTTGGTGGGAAATCAAGGGGTACAGTTGTCGTTTGCCTTAGACGATTTTGCAAATTGATTAAAGTGGACTTCATAATATGAAATTGGTGTAGTTTGGTGTTATAAATGCTCGTGCTGGAGAACAATTGGTGAAATAGTTAAAGTTGACTGTTAAATGGACTCGTTTAGATTTGTCACCAGAAGCTCCCACGAGGCTATCAAAGAACTTACGCCATCTTTGATGCCACATACCGTACAACACCGATACTTAGTATTTCACTATACTGGACATTGGCAGAATCACTGAAATCTCGGTGGAACCATAATTTAAAAGAAGCAAGAAGAAGAAGTTCGACCTTGATATTTTATGAAATGACAGATTGCTGTGCAAGTGGCAAGTGTCGCGCATTTAATATACTATAGAAACTAGCAAATTTCCTCCAACTTCGTCCGCGTAAAACTTCACCCCCCTATTTCACCCCCTTATGGGTTGAATTTCTAAAAATCATTAGTGCTCACTTATTACATATTGAAAGGAATTGTACAAATTTTTAAGTGTCTAGGTTCGGCTGTACGTTGATATATACCTATGTCAGTGAGTTATTCAGATTAATAGAAATATAAAATACGCATAACTTAATTATGTTGTCTTTCTAGTCTCCACTGCAGGAGCACGACCCTCTCTGTACTACCAGAGCCATATACTAGCCTGAGTAGTCAGAGGATTAACATTACGAGCTCGAATTGTCGAGCTCCGTGGCGCAGCGGTCAACACGCTAGCCTGCGACACGTGGGTCCCGGGTTCGATCGGTCAGGTCAAGATGGAAAAGATCTTTTTCATATTGACCTGGGTCTTGGATGTTTATCTATATAAGTATATATTATAAAATATAGTATCGTTGAGTTAGTATCCTGCGACACAAGTTCACAACTTACTGTGGGGCTAGCTCTATTTGTGTGATATGTCCCTATATATATATTTATTTATTTATTATTTATTACGCATAACTTGCCGTTAGGTAATCAACAAAACAGCAGCCAAAATTCAATGTCAACTAAACAGGAATTTTTAAGAACTACGAGTATATTATTTTGTTTATACTGGCTTGAGACTAAGTGTATATATATACATTAGATAAATAAACTTTGGTATTTCATCATTATTGATAGCAGTATGCATTTAAGCAGCTGGTAAAATCTGACACCAGTGTTGGCCATTAACATACCTACACGAAAAGCAACAAATTTTTTTCTACTGATGAGGGTAAGGACTTGGGCTCTGTCTACCTCGCAATGGAAAAAGACGTGATAGTATGTATGTATGTATAAGGGTAAGGAAATCAATACTAACCCGTACAAAAGGAAAGCCGACCGCAAAAAATTAATTATTTTTTTTTAACTGCCACATGCTTAGCTCACCCGGAGAGTTTGCATGCATAATAGTTTCTGTTCCTAAAGATTATTACATTTAATTGTCCTAAAGAATTACGCGTAACAATATTTTTTTAGATATGTGAATTATTTTAATAGCAATTATGTCAATCAAAATTATGCGTGCCGACCCCAAACCCTTTAAAGTACCGTTAATACTGTAACTGGCGGTAAAATAACCTAAAAAGAAGGTTAACCTCAGAATCAGTGATAAGTTGGAAATTTGTATTTAACCTTTATCTAGAAATTCTTTATGTCATAGAAAAACGCATCAAGTCCAAAAAGATTTGCAAATAATATTTCCCCTACCATAATTACAACTAACAATATTTTTTTTAGTTTAATTACATCAATTTTTTTTCCATGTATTTTGTTCTTACCTATATATTTTATTCTCCCAAATAAAGTATATCTTTATCTTTATCAATACGAATTTGTCTGCTCATAAGTTCCTAGTACTTACGAGCAGTGCTACTAAGTACGTAAAGGTTACAAAAGCATGTGTGTATGTATGTTGTATTATAAACAAATAAACTTGTTCTAGTCCGTGAGCCACACTTTCTAATCTAACGACTTTTGTTTTCTGTTTTTATCTAAGTATCTATTAATGTGCAATGCTTTATGTAAGTCGATATTAAATAATGGTTTTCTAACGAGCGTTTAGTGTTAACATGACAGCTCTTGGCCGAACTGTTTGAAGTGTCTCTACCACGTCTCTCCATGCCGGTCGGAATGTTATCTTTTTGTTCATTTTGATATCACTTATCATTATCTCGTGCGACAACTTGCGTAACTTATACCCTGATACTTTCTCTGTTACTTTATATTGTACTTAACTATTGCCCGTGAGTTCGCCAACTAAGGGCTACGGGATTAAACTATTATTTATTTTTCTTGCAGGGTCTCAAACCTTACCAGTAAAAAGTTACAAACAGACATTTAGAATTATCTAGTATTAACTAGCTTTTATTTTTTCGTCTAATTAAATTATAAAATACAATAATTGAAAATAGAGGTAGGTAAAGTGAGCAGTGCTAACCAAAAAAGGTTGGATAGGTTGGTGTAACATTATATTATCTATGGTATTACGTAGTCTAAAATAAAGCCCATAGCTTACTATTATATATAGGGCTCGTAAGTCAAGTTAGAAAGATATCCGAAGTGAAGTAAACTAGTCCGACAACTTTATCTTGGTATTGAATCTACCTGTTTTGCTGAAAACGTATCAAGTAGTGAGCAAGCGACAAAATTCAGACGAATACCGTTTAAATGGACGTTAGTCTAAGACTATTCAATAGATGTGAAGAATCTCTAGAAACTACACAGCGTTCCAAGATGCACAACAAATTGTTTACATTTCAAATAACATCTTGTGAGGCTCGCAGTTGTTCAACCAATGGCATGTTGACACAGAAGAACTGAAGGACAGTTAAACGCCTGTATTTAGCAATCACTTATGATTTTCCCGTACAGGTCTATCGTTTACCATAAATAGGTAAGAGCAAAGTTTTAAGGACACCGTATCGAAAGGTGAATGGCCCGGAAGTCAGCAAGATTTGCGTTAAGTTACCTTAAATCTCAAGTGAACTGAAATAATGACACCACACAAAACTACGGGAAAGTTAACCGTCACGTGTCTTGCATTACGCCGGCGTCGTTAAGGCATCCTTCCGGCGTCAGCACTTCACTTGCATATGACACATTTTCGTTAAGAAAATGCGGTATGCGGGTAACCTTAACGAGGGAAGATCCATTGATTTTTCGCGGTGCAAGTTGACGTCACGCGCGCGACAGACAGACGGCGCGCGCCGACTCGCGTCTCGCAGGCGACTGGCAGCGGAGCCAGCAGATACAGAACCAGTCGAGAGGAAATGCCAGTTGCCATGCCGTCCCCTACTTGCCACGAGGGACTCGACTGGCGACTGGCGATGGCGACTTGACCTTCCGCATCGATTTACTATCGAAGCGCAGCTGATTTTTAATTAGGCGCAGGGAATGCAATGCGATGGAATCGTTTCTGAATGCTGAGCAGGTAAAAGGTATAAATACTATCTTTTTACCTGCATAGTATATAGTATTTATACCTAAGAATGGTACCTATATCTAAATGAAGTTGATATTTAAACATACTTATTTAGCCTACACACCCTCTTTTTTTAATTGTATAAAAAGAGGGTTTTAGTCCACGAATTTACATCGAACAACATGAGAATGAGAACTTAAAAAAACTTATGAACTTCTAATTCCTTTTAACCAAACAGCTTATCCGAGTTTCTATGGTTACTTGCATTATTGTAGGATGAAACCTGATAATGTTGTCACAAAAATAAGATTTTCAGTACTATTACTTCTAAAATCTTGCGTTAATTTTGGGACATCCTATATTAACATAATTATATTAATATACCCCAATAACCATAGATTAGTTAGAAAAACAACAATAGATCACCCGCACATCAATAGCAATGATATACTTATTAGAATTTGCTTTTCCTCGACTGCAGGAGAATATTCTTTATCGCTAAATAGATTTTGGTAGTTAAGACAAAGACAATATAATACGGTTAAGATACCGTTAATACGTCTATTATCCCCAATTAATTAGGATAATAATCGTATTAAAATGATGGTGGATTTTAGGCACCACAATATAAGCTACGATTTTTTAGGGTTCCGTAGTAAACAAGGAACCCTTATAGTTTCGCCATGTCTGTCTGTCTGTCTGTCTGTCTGTCCGTCCGCGGTTTTACGCAGAGACTATAAGTACTAGAAAGCTGTAATTTGGTATGGGTATGTATATTAATCATGGCAAAAAAGTGGTAGAATAAAAAGTTGGAAAAAATTTTTTTTAGGGTAGCTCCCATACTAGTAAAGTGGGAGAGTATTTTTTTTTTCTCTATTTACCCATCGTGTGTGGTATCGTTAAATAGGTCTTTCAAAAATATTGTGAGGTCGAGAACACCATTTTTCGATTTAGGGATCCGTTTCCGAAATATTTGGTTTTGAAGTGCGAATTTTTGTTAGAGGTAAGTGTCCCCCCCCTCTATCTGCTAAACGGTTATATATAGATACGTAAAAAAATTACAACAGTAGTATATATACTGAAGTTTAAAGTAAAACTATCAGAGCTGAGTTCTAAGTACAAACTAAAAAGTTATAGGCAACCAACTTATAAACTGTAAAATTTCATACTATTTTCATTGTTAGATGAAGCTGTGTAGTTCCCGGCAGAGTAGAATAGGACCACTCCAAGTCATCCCGTGGATGTCGTAAAAGGCGACTAAGGAAACACAAGCTAAACAAAGCTTATTAACATCAAAGATACCTCTCCAACCCGTCTGGCCAGCGTGGAGAGTGTAGGCCAAATCCTCTGACTACTCTGGCTTGTATATGGCTCTGGTAGTACAGAGAGGGTCGTGCTCCTGCAGTGGAGACTGGAAGGACCTGATGATGATGATGTTAGATGTTTTGGGTCGTTAAACTGTAAGGTGCGAGTGTGAATAGTGTGAACTCAAAGTTGTCATTCGCAACTACGGAACCCTACACTGCGCGTGGCCGGACACGCACTTGGCCGGTTTTTTTTATTTCTTTGAAACCTGTCGAGTGCGGTAGGTATCAAATAAAGAAATTTAAGAGAATCGACTACCTGCAATTTTCATACAAAAAGCGATAACTCTTCCACCTCCCTAAACCTTTACGAAAAATTCTGGTGTCATTCGATTAAGCACACCTTAATCTAGGGCTAACCGTTTTTCTTTTTTATTTATTCGGTTTAGATTCATTTTAATAATTTAAAATGCCCCGGGTATATTTAATGCATATTATAATATGGATATTTACTTAGATGCTCATAACTTTTGTTGTAAGCAATATATCTTAAATATCAAAATCACTATTTCTCTTAATGACTGATTCTCATAATATTAAAACATGATTCTAAAAATACTTCAGGTTATTTACTAAGACTTATATGATTTACATTCTTAAATTTCTTTCTATTTGTAAAGTATTGGGAATAAAATGATTGGCGTCGCCACTGTGCCTAGTTTGCCCCCTTAAAGCCCATTGCGTCATCATCATCATCATCATCATCAGGTCTTTCTAGTCTCCACTGCAGGAGCACGACCCTCTCTGTACTACCAAAGCCATATATTAGCTTGAGTAGTCAGAGGATTTGGCCTACACTCTCCACGCTGGCCAGACGGGTTGGAGAGGTCCAGACGGGTTGGAGAGGTCATACTGCGGTCATTGCGTCATACTGAATACTAACTGCTTCTGATATACCTACTATTACTTTTTGTTAGTACACTAACTATAAGGAGTAACTTAGCCCGTTAAAACGGACAACTTTTCATATGGAAGCAATACAGCAAACTAGAAAATTTTTTACATAAGTACAAATTTTTAATCAAAAGTAAATATCCTGCGACACAAGTTCACAACTTACTGTGGGGCTAGCTCAATTTGTGTGATATGTCCCTATATATTTATATTTATTTATATTTAAAGAACCAGCAGCAGTAGGGTCACGAAGGGTTTTTTTTTTGCAACTACTCTCATTTACTACTATTCTACTAAGTACTACCTAAATACATGTACGTACAATAATAAAATAAATCAACAAACAAATACAATACGTAAACATTGATTTTGCCCCAGAGTGAACTAAATGTATATGAATTGATATTTTAAGATTTTTGTTGGCAAGCGCCTCCCCAGTAACAACACAGTATAATTTTATAGTTCAACATTGCTAACTATTATTTCATAGGCGTTTTCTTTTATTATTTTGTTTCTTTATTTTTTAACCCAAAAAGAGCGTTTTAAGTCTTGCACATAGGGGTGTGTATACACACAAATGGAGGGTCGTGTATCTGTCTGTGGTATCTAAGACACCAAACAAGTGGATGGATAATTTGCAACTACATTCAGCAGGTTATACAGTGTAATTAAATATAAATATATACGGACAAATCACACAGATTGAGCTAGCCCCAATGTAAGTTCGAGACTTGTGTTATGGGATACTAGCTCAACGATACTATATTTTATTACAAATACATATATAGATAAACATCAAAGACCCAGGTCAATCTGAAAAAGATCATTCTTCCATCTTGACCTGACTGGAGATCGAACCCGGGATCATCCGTGTAGCAGTCCGGCGTGTTGACCGCTGCGCCACGGAGCTCGTGGTACGGAACGGTAGTAGTAGCGATAATAAAATAACGTCTTCAACATGATAACGTATAAATTTTGTTCTGTGACCAAGACTGAAATCGAGAAAAATTTATATGCTTTTTCATAGTTCGTTATATAGCTACGGATCCAAAATATATGGAGCATGATATTATTTTCTCGATTTCAAATGCAATCAGTAATTTTCTCAGTAGCGATATTCGTGAGGCCTCTTTCTGCCATCTGAGCGACCCGGATTGGATTCCCGATTCATTAATTGGTTTGGGTTATCTAACATCTAAAGTGCATATCTAAGAAAATCATCTTCGTTTATCTGATAAGTATGCCTAACATCATATCTTGGTAGAGAATCGAAAATATTAGAGCGGTACTAGTTATCTTCGATATTTTTTTTGTTAGGGTCACGTGCAGATTATGCTCAAGCAGTTATCTCAAAGTTTAACTTCTTTTATATTTATCAAACGGAAGGGCCTAGAAAATTACACAATTTATGAAATGATTGCGGAGAAATCATGTCAACAGTTCTTAGATCCATGGTCAACAGGCGATGTGGCTAGCGCAAAAGACCATGTCCGCCTTACTAAATAGTCTCTTTTATGAATATATCCACTATTTCAAAACCCATATCAAATAAGAAAGCTCGTTAAGAGGATGCTCCTGCAGTGGAGACTAGAAAGACCTGATGATGATGATGATGATGAGGATATAAATCTCAAATTATTTTTTTAAATGAATAGTTTTTAATTTATTCATGACGCATTCACGCATTGTTGCCCACTGGTACTCATGTTTTGGTGGGATTTCTGATAAGTATATAGAATAACTTATAAGGCGGCTAGCAGTTTGTTGCCAAGTGGCGTGCTGGAGGCGGTGATGTCGCTCTGGGAGCTGTGCAGGCTGCTCTTGCCGCTATTTCTAGTCACACGGATGATTAGCCCACTACTACCTTCACCTATAGTTGGCCACAACGAGAAGAAAATACATGTTTCGGTGGGATTTCTGATAGAGTAATTACGTGGTAATTACTCACGTAATAGAGGAAAACGGCTAGCGGTGTGTTTGCCAAGCGGCGTGCTGGAGGCGCTGATGTCGCTCTGGGAGCTGTTCAGGCTGCTCATGCCGCTATTTTTTGTCACACGGAAGATTAGCCTACTCGTAGCTTTATCTATAGTACGCCACAACGAGAAGAAAAAGAAAGATTTTGGTGGGATTTCTGATAAATAGAGTAAATACTCACGTAATAGAGGAAAGCGGCTAGCGGTGTGTTTGCCAAGCGGCGTGCTGGAGGCGCTGATATCGCTCTGGGAGCTGTGCAGGCTGCTCTTGCCGCTGCCGGCCGCCGAGCCCAGCTCCATGCGCATGCGCATGTGGCGGCTGGAAAACACCAATGTTTGTAGCGAGCTGTATTCAGTTTTATACTCAACTGCTAAGATGATCGTGACATTTAAAAACATCAAAGAGCCTTTTCCAATTCGTCTGGCCAGCGGCTAATATAAGGCTCTGGTAGTTTAGTAGCCTAATGCCAACAACAAACAATCAAATCTTTCCGCTTTATAAATAAGTAAAGATTATTATGGCAAAAATTCTAATACATACTTATAAATAATAATTTAAGTACCTTTTTGGTTTCATATTGTTGCTTGTCGATTTCGAGCTCAACATCCTACTAACACTACACGCAGTCTGTGATCGTTGTAAAGAATAAGAACAGTCCACTTTCGATTTGATATCTTTGAACGACTTAGTTTTATAGTCATTCTTAATGTCTAACGAATTCTTCTTAGACAAAGTCTCTCGCCTCTCTGTCTTTTTTACTGTCTTTGGACTACTCTGAACACTTACATCAACATCAGTCTTTTTACTGGCCAACATACTTTTCAGCTTGCTTGGCACATCACGCTTGGGCATTTTGTACTTTTTCAACGTAAAACTACGCTTTTCATCTTTACTCTTATCTGAACTTCTAATGTCTTTTTCGCTGTTCAAGGAGTTTCTTTTACTTGCACAATTTGGAGTCGTCACCTCTTTAGTTGAAGAAACTATATCCATTTTGTGGTTATCCGAGTTATTGTCTAATGAAGTGAAATACGCGTTGATATTACCCGTGCTATTATTTTTCTGACTGCATTCTGAGCGTGTTGACGGAGTAGATCCCGCTGGTGACATATCATCAATCACATTGAGATAAACCGGAGATGCTCTCTGATTTTCGAAATCTGTGTACACGCCGCTTGACTCCATACAAGAGTCATCGTTTCTATTTACTATCAGAGGAGCATTACCATTCCCATTTTTACCTCCATATAGTGCGCCGTCTATCACTTGAGCTTTTCGATCACCTCTTTGCATTTGATCATCTAAACCATCAGCGTCGCTTTCGGTAAAAAAGTCTGAATCTGTCATTGGATCTGCTCTTCTAGTCACGGGAACATTTTGCCAATTCATTTCTAAGGCATCTTCACGTTGTTCCATAGAATGATCAGCACCTCTACTAACTGGTCTTGACATTTCACCGTCACCTTGGTATCCATCTAAGCTCGTAATACTAGTAATACTAGTGATAAAACTGTTAGATACTTTTGATGTCTCCATAGACTTAGAATAGTCATTCTTACTATCGGAATAAGTCTGAGAATCATGTAGAGTTGAAGTAGAGAACTGGGAATATGAACTTATTTCACCATTTAAATCTGAGCTGTCTAGAGGTAAATCTTCTGGCGATGGTGTCTGTTCAATTCTACTTACTATAATACTACTGTCTTGTTTGCAATCCAAAGGTATCTCTAAATTAATTATGTTGTCTGCCATAGAACTGACTGGTTCTAAAATGCTGCTGTGTATTGAGGGCATAAATTCTTCATCTTGATTTGAATTATTAAATTCCTTTTCTGAAGTTATATTTATTGAATGATGAGAATCAGAATTTTCTTTAGAAACTTCTGTTACATGATGTAAATACTGATCGCTGACTTGCTTTGGCTGATTGTCAGAGTGGAGTAAAGAATCACAACATTCTTGATGATCTGCTTCCAAAGTAATACGAGGGGCTAAGGCTCCTTGAAGTCGTACATTTTTATTCTCCATACTTTCAAAGCCATCATTTTGAATGGTTGATGCTGCCGAATTACTTTCAGTCTTATCGGTTGACGGCGAGTCTCCATTGTCTGGAGATATTTTGTTACAACCATTACTATCACAGAAAATTGGAAGTCCCTCCACTGTTGGAGAAAATGCATTTTCCAAATAACAAATATCGTCCATTTGATCAGGAGTCAGGATTCCTAAACTGTCATCTAGAGAGTTTTCTTCGTTTGTTCTACTCAATGAATGTTCGTTTGGACTGAGGTTTGTTTCAAAAGTACGCGGAGCGACGTACGACTTTAGTTGTAAGCACAGGTCTGACCTCGAATGGGTGCTAAAAACTTTCTTTGCTGGAAAATTCACTTCAGCTTCACATGAGTATTCAAATTCCTTCATAGGTTTATCTTCAAAATTAAGAACATTCACCCCGATGCGATCCGGACTTTTATCAGTAATACTATTCAATTTATTTAAACTTTTTGTGTGATCGATATCTCCTTTTTTCCACACATTTTCTGAGTTTTTGTGATATGACGTTGATGGATCTGTCGTGAGATCAAATAATAAACTATACGGTCCAGATTCATCTTGATCTTTTTCATCAACCAATTGCTGAGTTATATCATTTATTAATCCTTTCGTTTTCTTATCAACATTTCGATCTTGTTTCTTCGTGATTGCGTTTAATTTCTGGCGTAAATCAAGAATTCTGGGATTTTGTTCTACCACCTTTTCTAAACTTAAACTCATTTTAGGAATAAAAGATGCATAGCTTGTGGAAAATGTTTGTTCCGATTTTAGTTTTACATCGGGGTAAGGTTGTTCTGTGGAACAAGTTGCTCTTTTTAATTCATCTCGATCTAAAGACTCCGTGCGTGTTACTTTAGTAGGATTGTGAGCGAAAATTCCTCGAAGCTCAATCGATCTTAGCTTGCCATTTTTGTCGACCGGAATCTGGAAAAAATATATACAAACAATTAGACTTTAAAATGCACTATAGATATTCTATATGTTTTAACTACTCCTATGCAATTGCTCATCATCATCATTTCGAGTAGGTGACACGGTCAGTCGACCATGCACACCCCGACGTCAGAGTTCTTTGGAACCGCCTCTCGGCCTCTGACGTGGTTCCTTTAACGACTACCAGACGGCAGCCGGGACCAACGGCTTAACGTGCCTTCCGAAGCACGGAATCATCTTTCTATCAGACAATCAGGTGATTCATGCCTGCATTGTCCTAACCAAACTGGAAACAACTTAACAAAGTATGCTTCCCGTGGGAATCGAACCCACGACCCCCGGGTCAGTAAAGCAAACGCCTTAACCACTGGACCACAGAGGCAGTTTTATGCAATTGCTTACCTAAGCATATATACTTTCTTCATATTCTCGCGACTAACTAGAAAACTAACGATAGTATTATCAAACAATGAATTGGCTGCGTTTTCACATGGTTATGCAGGCTGATTTTGAACCTATGAACTATATTGTAACCTCGGGATCAGAATCCTTAATAGAATACAGAATTGTAAGAAAATTAAGGACTTAAAACGTAAAAATTTTTGGACCTCCCATACAAAGTCGCCGATCACCTGGGCGAATTTCTATGGGAACTCTGATTTTATTTATAGATTTTTACCTTTTTTTTCTTTCAATTCTGGACCCCTAATGGAATACCATTAGGGGTTACTACTGTATACAATACGCTGTCATCTAGAGGGTACACTTCTAATTTACATATAATTGATGTATACATGTGTATGATCCAATAAAACGTAACGTTACAGTTACTAACTCCGTTAATTTCTTGTTAAGTTAAAAGTATGATATGGGGGCGTTGCTGTGTCTTTTTAACCGAATTTCAAAAAAAGGAGGAGGTTCGCAATTCGTCTGTATGTTTTTTTTTTGTATGTATGTTACGCGATTACTCAGTCAGTTATGGATCGATTTTAGTGATTCTTTTTTGTTTGATAGGTAATGCTCCAGAGGTGGTCCCATAAATTTTTTATCGCAATGTATCAAGCACTTTTTGAAAAAATCAACAAAAACCAAAAAAAATTGTACAAGTATGCCGTTTGGTTTAATTTTATTTCTATTAAATTCTTTCGCAAATCAAGAAAAGTTGATTACGACGTTGTTCCTCTATTTCGATTAAACTACTACACCCATTTACTTATAGGGTTGTTGTGGGTTTTACATTTTTGTTTAAAATAATTATGTAGTACTGCATTAGTTTTTTATTATAATTTGAACACAAGTAACTAAAAACACAACTTTCTCATAAAATCCTAACTCCTTACTAATATTATAAAGGCGAAAGTGAGTTTGTTTGTTTTTTGTTTATCTATTTGTTAGTTTGTTACGCTTTCACGCCCAATCTACTGAACCGATCATCATGAAATTTTTCATACACATAGGTTAGGTACTGAGATGGACATAGGGCAAAGCCGCGGATAACAAGCTAGTAATATATAATCGAACAAACGTCTGAGTCTATGTAAAATCCTGAAGTGAAATCATTGTGTTTGTTCCTACGAGTAATTACACTACCACCGTTCTCTTTCTGCGCAGAGTCCTTACAAACCTTTTTCGCTTCATCCACATTTATTACTCTTTTCATGCATGCTCACCGGTCTGTGCATAGTATTTTAGACGAACATAGTACCCCAATGTCGGGTGTGAGTCAACTGGGCATAACGTTCGACGTTGTCCGGCACGGTTCAGCGCCGGTCGTCACGGTGGGTGCGCCGTTGTGCGTATGCACACGTGTCGGTGCAACCGTGGAACAACTATTATATAAATTGCCAACATAGTATTTGTCCAAAATATAATCAACATCATCACAGAATAGAATATACTTTATTCAAAAACTTTATTGCACCAAATAGGTAATACAAGTTATAACATGGTAGAAAACAAAACAAAGGCGCTTATTGCCTAGGCGATCTCTTCCAGTCAACCTTAGGGTAAACGGACACAGTACACGTAGTAGGCGTTGGAGCAGATCAAAACAACAAAAATATGGTGAACAGGAGAGACGGATCTCTGCTTTGAGCAAGGCCTGGGTGCGCAAGCTTGCAGGGGCAACAAAATTTCATATGCATGATGGGCCGCGATTGCATCCAAGCTTTTGGAGAGCAGAAGGGCCTGCTCTCCAAAAGCTTTCTTCTGGCTTTGGATTAAGTCATGGTTGTCTATCTTGGGTGTAAGTCACTGAGACCTGCTGATCACAGACAAACATCACATTACTGTCACAGTACTTACATATACACCAGTGTGCCAAGCAGATGAACTTTTAAAGCAGCGTAATCATCAAGTGTTAAAACAGCCGCTCTACCACTGCGAAACACCAAAGAACTGATATGGAGTTTGGTGAAATGCAAAGTTGTCAGTAAAAAATACTATTTTTTGTCTGCAGCGGACATAGCAAGATTAATACAAGACCATGTAAATATTCTGATATCTATGTACAAGACCCATATAAATAGTAACATTTTAATATCAGAAGACTGGAGAAAAATACAGATCAGATCAAAAAATATCGACGTTCCCACACAAATCGCCTGGGCGGCTGACTTTTGTACGGAAATGCCTATTTTTTTATTTTTGGATGATATTTTAATTTCATTATACTAGGTATAATGGTCTAGTATAGACCGTGGTTCGATTTATTACAGGAATGTCCCTTCCACGTTGTATGTCTAGTCGTACGTAGCAAAAGGTATTGCACAAATGCAGAATTGCTAATTTTAGTTCAGTATTAGGTCAGTAACTAAACTTAATATCGGTGTCTATTATTAGTAATAAATAAACATTTTGTTCACGCTCTAGTTATCATACAACAAGCAGACTAACAGAACTAAAAATAAACTCGTACAAACGCATATTAAATCTTTACACTATCTTGATAAAACAACCTTACGGTTTAATAAACTGGCCTCTATTACGAATGAGTTAGTTCCTGTAAGAACAAACACTAGTAGAATTATTAATATTTACGAGATTTGGCACAAACCTTTTATTTATTTATTTCCGGCGACGTTACTTTACTATGGAATATAAATTAATTCTACTAGGTAAGGTAAAGAGTTATATTTAAACTGAGGTAGCTCAGAATATGGTACGTACGGCCCGTCTACCTCAGTCTTAGAATAATAAATCTCCAGAAACCGCATTGGCATATAAAACTGAGGAACAAAAAGATACGCTCAAAGGACCTGAGATACGCTCATGGATCGTCAATTGACATTTGTCATGGCGGCCGGCTAACGTGTCGGCGCTCTTCAATTTTAATTTCATTATGCCGTAATGTGCAGTTCCCACATGCAGAATTGCAATCGGACGTAACAACAAAAATGACGAGATCACATTTCACGTATAATTAAACATCTACGAGCTATTTAAATCATTTACAGATAAAATTTTACAAATATTATTTTGCCAAAGACAATGTCAAGTCCATATGACGTTCATTGTAAAGTGTTGCTACTCTATAAAATATTTTTCCCCAGTATGTTAAACTTTATTTTAAGATAAAATTTATTTAAGTAGTATAACTATTAACTAATTATAACGTTTTGAGGTGCATTTAGTCAAATAAAGTATTTAATAAGGAAAATGTTCAGTAGAGTATATTGAATGATCTGATTTATTGTGTTAATTAGGTTATTCATTGTATAAATGTCTCTCAGGAATAACTCAATATTTATTCAAATGTTTTTAGCAGCTTAAAGGAGTATAGATCACAATAGTGACGTCATTTTTGGAATCCATATTGGCGGACGCGACTTTTCATAAATAATCGACTTGGGTGTCATTTAATAGGTTTTTGGGGTGTAGACGTCAAATATGGAATCCAAGACGATGGAGACGACTTCTCATAAAAAATTTACCTGGGTGTCGTTTTATAGGTTTTTGGGGTGTAGATTTCCAAAATTACTGCTGTTTTGGAAGAATTCCAAACTGGCGCGAAAATCTATTATCTGCAAAACCTGTACAGCGACATCTATGTCGATTTTGTATGAATGATTGCGTCCACCAATATCTTAACTGACATCATTTTCGAAATCTACACCTAAAAATGTACATAACGATACCCATGTTGATTTCGCATGAAAAGTCGCGTCCGCCATCTTGGATGGCAAAACTGACCTCATTTTCGAAATACTCATCCTGAAAACCCCATAGAACGACATACATGTTAGTTGTTTATCAAAAGTCGCCTTCGCCACTTTGGATTACAAAAGTGACGTCACATTTTAAATTTACACCCGGACAAAACCCATACAACGATATTCATGTCGATTTCAAAAGCAAAAATCTGATCCGCCATCTTGAATTTCAAAAATGAGGTCTCTTTTGTGATCTTTACCAGTAGCTATTTGAAAAAATATTCATAAGTCAGGCTGTCTTACGCCAGAGTCGTTTGTCCTAAATATTTCAGGACTAACTAGTTTGTCCCGAAATCAGTTTTGGCGTGTAACATGTAAGTATACCATAAGGGAGGTACTAATCAGATATTACGCGGCACAACCACACAAACCACTGGGTACTTATACATTCTGTGTACTAAGTATCGGGAATTTGTCAATAAAACAAAAAATACAAATTATTCATCTAAATTTATTTTATCGCCTTCAAAGTAGGCCCCATCGCTTGCAATACAACATCTCCACCGCTTCACCCAGTCTTCCATACATTTTTCATAGGCTATTTGCGGTATGGCTTTTAGCTCATTCAGCGAATTTTCTTTTATGGCTTCTATCGACTCAAAACGTTTTCCTCGAAGTGGTAATTTTAACTTGGGAAATAAAAAAAAGTCAGACGGAGCCATATCAGGTGAATACGGTGCTTGGTCGAGAACTTTTGTTGAATTTTTCGCTAAAAACTCTTTCACTATAATGGCTGTGTGTGATGGTGCATTATCATGGTGCAGCATCCATGAGTTGTGTTGCCACAAATCTGGACGTTTTCGGCGGATACTCTCACGCAAACGCTTCATGACGCCTAAATAATATTCTTTATTCACGGTTTCTCCCTCCGGAAGGAATTCGGAGTGAACCACATCACGGTAGTCAAAAAAAACTGTCAGCATCACCTTGATTTTGGAGCGACTTTGCCGCGGTTTTTTGGGTTTCGGCTCGTTTTCGAGACGCCATTCAGAAGATTGTTGGCTTGTTTGCATGTCGTACTCATAAACCCATGTCTCGTCGCCAGATATTATACGTTTCATAAAGGTCGGATCCGTAGAAGCTCGGGAAACCATATCTTCAGCGACATGCTTTCGCTGCGCTTTTTGAACAAAATTGAGCTCTTTTGGAACTAGTCGAGCAACGACGCGTTTCATGCCTAAAATGTCAATGAGAATGTTGTGGACGGACTTAAAAGATATGTTCACCTCACTAGCCAACTCTCTCAGACTCATACGTCGATTTTCGAGCACTAGCTTCTTGATTCTGTCGATGTTTTCTTTGGTCGTAGCGGTTGAAGGTCTACCAGAACGAGGCAAGTCTACTACTACTTCTCGGCCATCTTTAAAAGCCTTATACCATTCATAAGCCCTTGTTTTCGATATACACGATTCGCCGTAGGTATTTCGCAACATTTTTAGTGATTCACCACATGAAATATCATTTGAAACACAAAATTTAAGGCACACTCTTTGTTCAACAATATTTTCCATTGTAAAAATCGCCGAGGACTCAAAACTATGACCAACAAAAAGCGTAATTTAAAACAAATTAAATGACAGATCCCGCTCAAATTTTGCCCGCTAAATCAGTACAGTGCTACCAACATGCAGTAAAAAAATTAGAACGACCTCTTTTACGCGGGTCTTTTTATTGACATATTCCCGATACTTTTTACACAAAGTAGTACAAAGTGGAAGGACATACCCGTAATAAATCGAACCACGGGCCAGACTAGATCACTTTAGTATAATGAACTTAAAATAATGGTCAAAAAACAAAAAGAAAATCGACATTCCCATACAAATCGCCGGGCGGGTGCACACTTTTGTACGGAAGTGCCGAAATTTATTTTTGTTTTTCGACTGTTATTTTAATTTATGTATACTATAATAAACTATAACCGTAGTTCGATTTATTACGGGTATGTCCCTTCCACGTTGTATAAAAACTACTAACAAATTAACACGAGTGTTGTTAATGTGGTTTCCAGGAAAATGTAGTCACTCTTTTGCAGGTTTTTATAAATATCTAAATGTTATTTTATAGGAATAAGTCGTTATATTTAATTACGTTCAAAAAAATCACATTAACTTACTATCTGTGTGATTTGTCCGTATATATGTATTTATTTATTTATATTTACTAAAAAAATTACATTTTTTTTTCCCAACTAATGGTAAAAACTTATAGTCTAGCAACACTAAGCGGGTGTGAAACGCGCGGGCGCGGGGGGTTTTGCCGCGTTTTTGGACTCAGTCTGACGCATTGAAAAATGACAGATGAATCCTTCTGGAGATTTATTATTCTAAGATTCTGAGATAATTAACACCGTTGCGTTTAGTTCACACTCACCTCTGTACCGTGAAGATGCCGTCCACGTTACGCGTGACGCGATTGCTTTTTAATTGTCTGTTTATTGGAGTAGGGCACGTCTACCTCAGTTTATATATAACGAAGTTTGTGTGCTCTGTGAATCTTTGTGGGTACAGAACGGTTATTTAGCAGGGCATGAATCTGCTTTAAACCACACGACTGCCCTTTCTATGCCTTATACTGGAAACGTGGACACTGTGAAGCTGCCACTACCTACCAAGTTTAAGAAAATTGCTACTTTTTTTAACTAGTGGCCTCGAGAGTCTTATCACAGCGAACCCATAATGGTTCTAATCACCATACACCCCAATGGCGCTTAGATCAATTATTTATTAGACATAAAAAAGAAATTAAATCAGGATTACCATAAAAAGAGACATTGTCGAACCTGCTCACGAATTTTAACTCGAATCTCAGCGAGACGGCGTAACGTGCCTACCAAAGCACGGAGAGGCTTGGGAAGGCACGTAAGGGCACGTCACGCTGAGATAACTTTATGCCACTTGCAGTCACCCATCCACGTGGAGACTGCGCCCGGGGTTGCCTAACATACGGAAGCGCCAATAATGCTTACGCCCACTGGACCAACAGGCTCCTAATGATCGTGGCAGTGCTATAGGTATAAATAGTATGCAATCTTCATCTACATCATCAGATCTTTGTTAGTCTCCACTGCAGGAACACGACCCTCACTGTACTGTACTACCACAGCTATATACAGCTAGAGCAGTCACAGGTTTAGCCTACACTTTCCACGCTGGCCACACGGCTTGGATGTCTCTTTAATGTTAAATGCTTTGTTTGGCTAGTGTTTTCTAAATCGCCTTCTACGACATCCACGGGAAGACTTGGAGTGGTCCTATTCTACTCTGCTGGGAACCACACGGCTATGCCTATGCAATATGCAGTGTCAACATAAATTACCTAACTATTGACCCACAGACAGAATGATGCCTCCTTACAGTTATAAGACTACTAATGGCTTTGTAGCTGCAGCCGACATGTAGCAGTCTGATTCTTCTTGTAATTAAACGCTTGAAATATTCTCATTCAGTGTAAGCATGGTGGTACGGTATCATCTAATGTCCACAAAGTTTCATACAAACTATAGATGCGCTCCAACTTACACAGATGGCGCTTAATTTAATGGATATTCATTATAAACTAACTATAGTTAAAGCATTGTCAATTATTGTACTTGAACGGATTACATTTTTTTTCTTTCCTTTTTACGCTTAGACATTTTGATTCGTCCAGCCACAGTAATGCTGTTTGAAGGTTTCTTTGTTGTAAAGGGTTAATATACCTATCCTTGCTATATTGACTGGCACTGACTCCAAATAAAAAATAATTATAAATTGTAAATATTTTTTTTATTGTTCTAGGTTGCTAGTGATTACATTATTATTTTCTACTTTTTTTTAGTTCCACTTTGACTTATCTATGTTTAGAGTTGAAGTTGGCTTTTGTTTAAAAATGTTTTTTGTGCTAATGACATTTTCACATTTACTGAATTTATGATTTATGCTTTCGCTGTCTAACTATTATTATCACAAAAAAAAGCAAATCTTACAAATAATCGCGGTAACTGCCGTGTGATAGATAATAATATTGACTGAATCACAATTTAGTTCACATGTAGTTACGGGTTATCATAAGGCAGTTAGACCTTCGGCGAAAGATAACCTTAGGTACGTGTCATACTAACCTAAGTACGCGTCGCGAACCTACCTCTTCATTGTCAATACTCTTAACCTAGGTTATCAATGTTATCATTTATTATTGAAAATAACATAAATGGGAAAGCACGCGATACCTGGATTTTGTGATCACGACTACCAAAAAGAGTATAAGGTATAGTTAGTGTTACTCAAATTCATAATATTAACCGAGTTTCTTTCTTCGACCACATATTCTAATTGCTAGTTTCAAGTGATTTGAATCTCACTCTCCCGAGTGTAATAGAGTAATTACCACTAATTATCTACATTGTTTTGCAAAGGTAGGTACCTAGATAGTCTTTAATATTCTAAAAGGCTTATTTCCTAAAAAGTAATAAAACTCATGTGCATAATGTAACGCAGTTGAAGACCTCATTGTGGCCAACGATACCGCGATAAGCCGATTATCGCCAAAATGTGACCATGGTTGTCATAGGCGTGGCCCGTTGCCATATTATGACCAAAAGATTTTAGAATACAAAGAAAAAGACGCAAGCAGTAATTTTTTTTTCTCTATTTACCCATCGTGTGGGGTATCGTTAAATAGGTCTTTAAAAAATATTGTGAGGTTGAGAACACCACTTTTCGATTTAGGGATCCGTTTCCGAAATATTTGGTTTTAAAGTGCAAATTTTTGTTAGACGTACGTGTCCCCCCCCTCTATCTGCTAAACGGTAATATATGGATACGTGAAAAAAATTACAGCTGTAGTATATATACTGAAGTTGAAAGGAAAACTATCAGAGCTGAGTACTAAGTACAAACTCAAAAGTTATAGGTAACCAACTTATAAAATGTACTCGAAAATGTAAAATTTCATACAATTTTGATTATTTGATGATTTTGGTCGGTAAACTGTGAGGTGTGAGTGTGAACAGTGTGAACTTAAAGTTGTCTTTCGCAACTACGGAACCCTACACTGCGCGTGGCCCGACACGCACTTGGCCGGTTTTTTTTTATAAAACAATAAATGATAAAGATAAGGCACGTCAAAGTTTATGAGTGGGGGTTTGTGACATCCATCACAGATCGCTAAAACTTTACCGGACAGTGACGTCACATTCACATGGTATTTTAACGGGCTATATCTTTTTTAAAAATTTTTTTTTGAGATTGACTGAAAAAATACATGTGAAATGTTTTTTGATACATAATCCACCTAACTGCCGACTATATTTTTTAACTGGCCTATTATAACGTTCTGTCTGGCAATGCTTATTATTAGAAGAGCCCGATGGCTTAGTGGGCGTGAGAATCATTAGCGCTTTCGCATGTTAACCAACCTCGGCGCAGTCCCCACTTGGATGGGTGAAAGCACGGTAAGCCGTTGGTCCTAGCTGTCATCATTGATGGCATTCGTTAAGCTATGTCAGATGTCTTTAGGCAGCTTGAAAAATCGGACACCAATGTTGGCCACTTACACACAGGAAAAACAACAACAAAATACTTATTACGACCCTACTCGATCACGATCAACAGCATTCAACAATAAGGAACCAGAACTAAATATCTTTCGTGTAGAAAATGTTTTCATAAATCATTTCAAGATTTTTCCGGTAATCAATATGGATTTAACTCATTTAACGCTATTGTCTGCTAAATCAAACTGCGAGATTAGTGAACGCGTTGAACCATTGTTATTTCAAGGCCTGTTATGTTGCGCAGTTACCGCGTTTCTATGAGCCTTATCTGTGCTATGAATGCTATGATAAATGCTCAAACAGTCGAACGCTTTGCAAACTATGTACGTATTTATGTAAGGAAATTTTTGTGAGAGGTGCATAGTATATTATCAGGTTTTTATCTCATACAGCGTAGACAGGGCAGACGCAAGACCCATGGGCAAGCGAGTTGAGCCGTGAGCGTATATAGGCTGATTTTGAAATTATGAACTTTATTAAAATCTCGGAATCAGAATCCCTAACGGAATACAGAAGTGAAAGAAAAAAGGTGAAAATCGAAAAATAATATCAGACTTCCCATAGAAATTCGCCCGGCTGATCTGCGATTTTGTATGGGAGGTCTAAAAATTTTTACGTTATTTTTCTTACGGCTCTGTATTTTATTAAGGATCCCGAGATTACAATATAGTTCATAGGTTCAAAATCAGCTTGTAACAAAAGAACTCAGTACCTATTGCAAAAGAAGAATAGGAGTTCAACCTATTTTCTTTAGTTCTAGTCAACGTTCAGATGATACCTTATGGCTGCTGTTGGATGATCAGCATTTTTCCACACCTTGAACGGAGTAGGTATGAGGTCCTGCCTTCGACTAGGCCTCCCAAGTTATTCTCCTACCACTAGCATTGCTACTAAGATACTTTTGGATTTAATACACAGTAACTTCAATAAATAATAGTAAAAATATACACTTCTTAGCGTTACGATGGCAAAAACATAACATTGTCGAGGCCCACAGAAATATACAATAACAGCATTATATGGTTTGCATTACGAGATTCACAAAAAAGTTACATAATAAGTTTATTAATCCACGGAATACCTCAGCACGTGACCAAAATAATAAACTGCAAAACCTTGTTCATTCAATTCGTGTCTGATGTTCATAATAAAGACCCGTGAATGTTAAAAAGTACGTGGGAACATATTAATTAAGTACTTTGTTCTTGGCAAAACCAAAGCTACAGTTATATGACATAGTAATTACGTTTTCAGATCGTGTGAAGAGTACCACAATGTAGTTGAAGATCCCACGGGTGCAAAGTTTTTCAGTTACTCGAACTAACTAGATTACAATATAGGTATTTAGTACAGATGGCTTCAGGTTGAGTTATGCCGTACTCATCCTACAAATTTTCATCCCATGAATATTATTGAAGATTTTTTTCTTCAGTCACCCTATTCCATTCTCAACTCATCTCATACATTTTTATCAAAAATATATTAATATTTTTTTTTCATCACTCATCCCAGTTCTATTCATCTGATAGAAAAATGTATTATTTTTATTCCTTGCTCATTCCTTTTCAGTTCTTTACTCAGTCCGTAGAAATGATCAATTTTCGAAATATTACTGGCAAAGAGCGAATGAAAATCGCGCACCGAGAATTCCGCTCAAAACAGTATTTTTACGATGTTAATACATGCACATTTAATGGTCTTCGGAATTATTTCTTTTATTCATGCCAAAAGCTTTGCTCCATATTTAATTTTTTCCTGTTTAGTAACATTACGCGTGTGCGCAAATTATTAAAATATGCGACTTAGAGTTAACTTATTCAAAATTACAATCACATTCATAACATCACTATTTTAATCCGTTTTGCACCTGTATGTCTACCATCACGATACCTTTAGGCCCCAGTTTCAGTCCACCCCGATAATGATGTACCTTATTAATATCTTGCAATATTTTTTAAGATTATCGCCATCTGTGATCGCCATCTTCTACAAACAATGGATTAAAACATAGACATTTCCGTGTTTGAGTTGAGAATGTTTTATTTTTTATATGAAATGTGTTTGCTCTTGACCATCATCTAGCCCAGAGGCAAAGATATGGCCTAAGATGAAGCGAGCTTACCCAGAAGAAGTTCACTCTATTTTTGAAAAGATTCAGGTTATATGCACTCGGAAATACAGACGCAGGCAATGCGTTCCAATCCCTAATGTGAGTTTCGAAAGTTTTTTTTTTCCTTTTGAATTTCATTCATCTCACTAAAAATTGCTAATCACCACACTTCATTACTCTTATATCAAAACCAACACAGAAAAGAAAATAGAAAGTTATTACCCGTACAGTGTACATCGTTTAACTCTGAGTGAGCCTCGCTGGCTCAAATTGGTCGAGTCAAGAGTTAAGTAAAATAAAATGGCAAGTTGATTGTTGTTACTGCCTATTAGAAGAAAAAACAAACTGCTGCTGGTCATTGGTACTACAGATTAACGAAAAAAAATCAGGAAAGTGCAAATAGGACTGGCCCATCAAGGGTGCCGTACAAAAAAATATCGGATTTATTCTTAAATTTGTGCATTTTTCATGTTTCTTGGTCAACGGGAAGTACCCTATAGTTTTTAATTCCCTTGGAATTTTGAAAAAAAATCGCAAAATTCCTTATATTGCGTTCCTGAGAAAAGGTCAAACAAACTGACATACGGACAAACGAGTGATTCTATAAGGGTTCCTTTTTATTTTTTGAGGTAGGGAACCCTAAAAAGATTGCCATGGTGCGATACCGTAACATCCATGCGGAACTCATTGGGAATATTAACAATTTAACGATACCTCAAACATCTAAAACATAGGCATTAAGTAGTTACAGTAGAATAAAAACGTACATACTATTACCGCAACATAAACAAAATAACATTTCATAACTTGCAACTTGCTAACCTTGACTAATAGCGATATCGACCATTTGATACTAACCCATTACACTTGCTCGCTCGACTCGCCTTTTACACATGACTAGTGTGAACATCGTCATGACAAGACGTAAGTCAAAATTACGGAGTCGTCGTTAAACATTATCATGCTTGTGGTAATAGCGTGATATGATAATACCTACTAACTTATTATGCAATGTTAGAAATTGCAAGCCCCGTGAGCGGCCTTTTGTTCATTTTAACGCTTTTGAGGCAAACTGAGTAGTTCTACTTCTTTCAGTTTTAAACAGACTTCAAAAAAGGGGGTTTGCAGTGCGGTTGCATGGCAAAAACATAAAAATCTTTGTTGCCCCTAACTTGTGCCCTAACTCTGTGAAATATTAACTAAATTTCGTAAATAAAGCTTATTGTTTACTATTTTAGGTGAGAACGTGACTCGTTCGTCAATTGGCTCAAATAACGTAAATTTTTTTTAAAACGCACTGAACCTGAATAATGCGCATGTAACCCTTTAACTTTAATACCTACTTTATATTTCAATATTTGATGTAATTTCAATTTTCAACAAAGCCGATAATGCGAGACCGATTTTGTATTATCAATTATTGGACTAAATAGTTAATTTTCCTTTCAAACCTTGTCATCATTCGTATTGCTTACACAAAAAACAGAGTATAGAATCAAACCTGTTGTAGTGAGTTTCGTGTGCTCAGGCCATTAACACATTACGCCTGGTTGGCTAATAAGTCCGATATTGCTCCAGTTCGAAGCCGGAATAGCTACAGTTTTTATTTCAAGCAGTTTTTCAAGGCGATTTCATTTGGGAACAGTTTTAATTTTAATATGTAAAATACGGGTCACTCACGTATGAAGTCAGCTACAGGCCGACATGTTTCAACGTTTTAATTTTAGGCAACAAGTTTAATTTCTATAATAAGCTCGATATTGACAGACTCATTGGTCCCGGGTTCGATCCCTGCCAGGTCATGATGGAAAATGATCAACTTATTCAGATTGGCCTGGCTCTTGGTTATTTATCTTCATAAGAAATTATAGTATCGTTGAGTTAGTAGCTTACGACACCGATATGTATATTTATTTAAATTGTTCCAGATTCCAGCAGAGCAGTCCTGGATTTATAAAAAGGCTGTATAGGCCACGGCCTAGGGGCGGCCTATACGGCCTAGGGGCGGTAGATTTCAGAGGAAGGTCACTTAATTTCAGAGGGTAAAAGTCAAACACGTCCACTTGTTTTCTCATGGTTTAGAGGCCTACACTCATAAAAAATATAAATCCGGCACTGCAGCAGAGACGAAATAGCTACAGCTTTTATTCCAAGCTCTTTTCAAGGCAATTTCATTTTGGGGGCGGTGTTAAATTTACACAATATTTCTGAATCAACTAAGTAGTATTGTTCTTTTATTATTACCTTAAACGTTTATTTGTTTTTGGCGGTAAATAAACATTATTTTTTAGTTCTGTACCCAAAAAGTAAGAACGGGACCCTATTCACGAGACTTTGATGTCTGTCTGTCTGACACCAGGCTGTATCTCATAAACCGTGACAGCTAGGCAGTTGAAATTTTCATAAATAGCGCTATAACAACAAATACTAAATTCGAAATAAAATAAATATCTTAGGGGGCTCCCATACAACAAACGTGATATTTTTGCCGTTTTTGCTCGATAATCTAATGATATTAATGTTACGGAACCTTTTGTGCGCGAGTCCGACTCCCACATTGCCAATTTTTTTTATTTATTTATGAGTAGTCCCAGTCGCCGGATTTTTTTGTTTATTCCGGCATTTGGGACCGTTGTAAAAGGTGATTGCGGTCCCAGTTGCCGGAACCCGCAAATGTCGGCAATTGCAATAAAAGACGTGACTAAGAGACGGAGAAACTGCCTTTAGAATGTGCATATAAATACACAATGAGGATAAATTAAAAGGAGTCGATGCTCGAAGGCCTTCCATTTATAAAGCAATTTAGAACACATTAATTTCGGCATCTCTCACGAAATACATGAACATCAAAGACTAGCAGTTTTCCCGCGACATCTTCCGTGCATAATATAGCGTATGTCACTTGCAGATAAATTAGCTCCCTAAAGGTTAAAGAATTTTAAAAAATCTGTTCTGTTGTTTCGGAGCCTATTCAATGCAAACCAACAACCTGGCCTCTCCAACCCGTCTGGCCAACGTGGAGAGTGTAGGCCAAATCCTCTAACTACTCAGGCTAGTATATGGCTCTGGTAGTACAGAGAGGGTCGTGCCCCTGCAGTGGAGACTAGAAAGACCTGATGATCATGATGATGATCTTTATAATATCCCAACTATTCCAACTAATATTATAAATGTGAAAGTGAGTTTGTATGTTTGTTTGTTACGCTTTCACGCCGTATCTACTGAACCGATCATCATGAAATTTTGCATACTCATAGGTTAGGGTGCCGAAAAGGAAATAGGCTATATATTACGCGGGCGGAGCCGCGGGTAACAGCTAGTTATAAATTAAAAATAAATTCAAAAGTATACACCCTTTTATACTGTACCCTGCTAAGAAGTTAAATCACAAGTAGCATTATTGGCCATGTTCTGTTTTATACAGTTTTTTTCCATCTTATGGTGGATATATTCGTAATAGAACATATCTAATGTGACATACCTACATACAATAAACCTAAAAACAAACAGTTAGGTACATTGAGAACCTCGTAATTTTTAAGTCGGTTAAGGTGATGAAGTTTATGTAAATTTATATTTGTAATACAAAAATGTGCCACGTTCAATAATATCTATCAATAGAATAGTACTAACGTATTTATGTTTCGTAACTTTAAACACACACTGTGCCTCTCGCGTCCGACTCCTCACCTTGAGTTGATTCCTTGATTCAATTAACAGAGATTAGGAACAACTCATATTTACAACAGTAGGCTAGAATTCGTACCTAATACGTACGTAACTCGTAATTGTTGTAAATGAAAGACAGGTTGGACCAAGACTACCCTTTATGTATATACCCACAAGTATGTAATATTAAATTTGACAACTAACAATCACAACAGTAATATGAGTATAGGTATACTTCATCATTAGGTCCCTTTTAGTCTCCACTGCAGGAGCATGACCTACTTTATACTACCAGAGCCATATTTTAGCCACAGGCAGTCAGTGCATTTGGCCTTCACTCTCCACGACAGGTTGGAGAGGTCTCTTTAATGTTAATAAGCTTTGTTTAGCTTGTATTTCCTAAGACGCCTTCTACACGTCCACGGGAAGACTTGGAGTGGTCCTATTATACTCTGCCGGGAACCACACGGTGTAAAATACGAGTTACATATCTACGACGTATCTATTTCCATAGTTTTAATATTCACAGCACAGACTGTGTTTTTTCTTGTTTAACCTAAACGATACGTTTGATATCCAATTGACATCTCATGAAATTACATTATTTTATAAACAACTCGCCTAATCTGAGAGAAAAATTGTAAAATTCCGGCACTAGATTTTTTTTACCCGGGGCAAATACTTAGAGCCTGCGCCCCCAACTAATTGTAGACGCAAAACTATAAAGACAAGTGCAACAAGTAAACGCATTGGCCTGCGATTTGTTCATTAATTTGCCCATCAATCTCGTCACCCCACTTAGGCCTGGCGTTCAGAAAAGTACGGGCCTTGAGGTGCCACCCTTTTCCTAAATACAGTTATATCTATTAAATAATTAGCAATGACAAATCTATGCAAGAGAGAAAATATTTAGTTGTTGTTTGCATTGAATAGGCTCCGAAATTTTGAACCGATTTTTTAAATTCTTTCTCCGATAAAAAGCTAATTTATCTACGAGTGACATAAGCTATAATTTACACGGACAAACTTGCGGGAAAATCGCCAGTATTTTGTAAATGCTTACTATCTAAAATCATCGAATATAACCGGTAAATATAAAGGCAGTTAATGAGATGATCACGATCACGACCACGACTTTTGAGCAAAAATTGCAAATGTTTCCATGCTCTAACCACAATAGACATAAGGCTCATTTTGCTAATCCGATATCGGGTAATAAGACGATAAAATCTCATCCTCGTTACACGTGAGAGGCATCGGGCAAAAAAGCATAACCCGAAGGTTAATAAAGGCACTACAGACATGTTTACATTTCCTGTTAAATAATTTTAATTATGATCGGATAAAAATTCTTATTTCGAATAATAATTATTTTGCCGAGTGCCTTATCCTGTTATCCTAATTTGACATAAAATGTTATACCAATACCTAGTTATCTAATATTTACATATAAATTATTTCTGTTTGGTGGGTAGCTAAAATAAGTGTTTACGGGTATAAGGAGTGAAAGTTTATAAACTCTGTTCGTAGTATCAATAAGTATTCTACACAAACTATACCTCTTAGTCTTAACTATACCTATTGATATTTCGAACAGAATTAATAAAAATTGATTAAATATTTTAAAAAATCCACAAATTTTAAAATTATGATCGTACTTTTGGACACATAGGCCTGTTTTAACTAAAAATACTGTATTAAAGCTATGTAGTTGAAAAAATTATTCATAATTAATACTTATTTTCCTGATGTTCAATTAGCGTTTAATGATCTATAGGTTTAAATGAGCTAGTTAGGATTCATTTCAGGATTATCTCAAAGTAAATTAACTTCAAAAGGCAGTTGTTTAAATTAAATGCCATAGACTGGTTTATGAACCCGACTTTCAAGGTTTTTTTCAAAATATTTATTCGAAGAACCAGTTACATCACCTTCGGCGCATCTTATAATTATGTATAAGATATAGGCAAAGTGTATAAGTTAATTTTGAGATTATAAAACCATATCTCAACTCAACATTGTTTAATACTACGTTAAATATTTTTACAGTCTGCTTACAAAAGGGGTGAGTTAAAGAGGAGGCATGCATTTTTCGGAGTCCAGTGCTGCCCCTATTTTTAAGAAATTATTCGAAAGAAAACTTTTTTTATACTGCGAGGCTCTGTTTTCGGTTAGAAGTGTACGGGAAGCTTTTCTTTGCATTTCCGCCAAAAATTGCAGTTTCTGACAAAAACGGTAAGAAACGTTTTACGTTCGCACTTTAAGGTTTGGCTGGGAGAGAATGCCATATGGCATTAAGTCCACCTTTGGGTTAGGCATTAAGTGGCCCTAAGAAAATATGGTCCGCGGATTAGTTAATAACTTTTTCTAATTCTAGTGATTATCTGGTTCCAAAGCCTCGGTAGTGGGTAAATAGTTTGAAATTATAATTAAAATTCATGTATCTCTTAAAGGGTTTATCTATACTCAGGACAAATTCCCTACTTACCGGTTTATAGTATAATAATATGCCGTGTGTAAATTTATCCTCGACGTAACCTTGAAAGGGCGGCTCACGTACAGCTGGTATACACGTATTTAAATGCATGTTAGTTTTATTACACCCTAACTTTGATGACTAGTTATTTAGATTTACATGTATGGCTTTGGTTATATAAAATCACTCATTACATATTTTTACAGGACCACGGCGCAGGACTGTTGTGTATCATTATTATTGTACAAAAAGCTTGTTAATAAGTTTAATATTCCTTTCTACTTTGTGGTATTTAGTTTAGCATACGAATGGAACCTTCAAACTACAGTAAATGTATAAATTATTGTTTTTTTCATATTCAAAAATTTTATTCGATACAAATTTCTTAGAACACGACTGTGGGAAAAACCAGTCCGTCTTTACGCGTGTAATAGTATATAGACATATATATTTACATACAAACATATTTCATTTTACAACTGAAAAGCAAAGACCTTTTAGTATTAGCAGCTCAAATGTAACTAGTCACTGATCCACGAAAATGATCTTACAACGTAACATTATCGACACGAAATAAGCACGGTTTGAAAAACTGCGCATCCCGGCATAGCCTGCACAAAAACTGAAGCCATTGACCCGCAACACTTCTGGCGCTGACGTAAGCGCGAAACCTGAAGATTTGCCATTTATCAGGTTTAATACAGATTTTTTTTTCATTCTGGTCTGGTTAAAAGCAACTAGTCTAGCGAAATCTGCCGGGTTTGTAACTTTTCTAAGTTCACATTATTAATGACATTATCAGCCTTACCATATCCCATTACCTGGGGTCGGCGCAATTTGTTTTTTTTTTTTCACCTACAATTCTCTATTCCCCACCATTTCTGCATCCACTTCCACCTTTCTCATATCCCTCACTATTGATAATACCTTATTAAATTAAGAAATAAGATATGGGAACACGTGGGGTAGTTATGTTAGATGACACAAGCCCTAATGCGTATAAGAATATTGGGATATGGTAGAGAAATTCAACGCGTGGTATCGAAGCGCTGTGGCCTAACTGTAAGGCAGGCTAGTCGTGCAAACACTGACGCTGGTTTGAATCCTACCCGCATGGATTATTTCCCATATTATATTTTTATATATATATTAAATTAATAAGAGTACCTATTTAGACTAAAATTGTGAATGCAGAAAAAAGACCTTTAAAATGTTGATTATACCTATACTGTACTTCTGTTATTTATAAATCACCAGCTCATAGAGCACGAAGCACGCAAAACTGGTTGACCGCCCGTTTAATTGACTTTATCGCACATGAAGACTGGCCCTCTTCTAGTCCAGATTTAAACCCACTGGATATGGCTGATGAGATGAGATATTATGGCATAAACAAGACCACTAGTTAATCAAACTCAGTGTCAATTTCAGTTGTTTATCATTGAAAACTAACAAATGATGAACACAATCACACCTCTTTATTTTAATCACTAAATAATAAGTACCTGCCTAGAACTGTTTGAAATATTACAGTGGAATTAATTGATTTGTCTGCAGTAAACAATAAAATAATCGATTTTTCCTAAGAAAAAAATAAAAAACAAGTTTTTATCCAAAAGTATTTTCCAAATCTTTGGTACACTCAAAAGCAAGTTATATTAAAAATAAACTAAAAAACACTCAGTCGAGACTTCCAAATACTCTCTGAAAATTAACTGTCTTTTTCACATCCAAAGCTATTCCGCCGATGACCATTTCAGTGAAATTATCCGTCTTCTGACGGATACATTGGTAGGTACATTTTGCCCAAACAGAGACGCTTCGCGCTCCAAAACCTTCAATATTTCTAACAAGTGACAAATTCTATCTAGTGGGGTACTAAATTGGCTATGGAAAAATGTTTGCCTCATTAACTCTATGTGGGTCTGTGTACAGTGACCCCACATAAAAAGTTAGTAAGGGGGTGTGCTATGGGACTTACATTTAAACTTTCTCTGTAATTCTAATTTGACTTAGATACCCTGACCTACCCATTCTTTCTTACATACATTTTCATTTCCACGACTATTCTTGTAGATAATACAATAACATGACGTAACTATACGAATAGAACGTCCGATGCTTAGAATTTAAACGTCTGTTCCAATTCTGTAAATTTTCTATTCAAATACCACTTTGTTGATTTTATGCATCAAATAAATATAACTATATCTTTCTTTCTTTCACTTCAAATTAGCAGTTTCGGTTCTGCAAATCATTTGATTCCTACCGACTTTACCCAACTTAGCGAATACTTAGGTGTATTCGTATATAATGATGATATATTTTTGTTAAGAACCAATCGATCGGTTTCACAACAAAAATTCAACCATCCGCCACTGCAAAATTAAATGGTTTTGACGTTTACTACTACAACGACGACATTTTCTATGATTCCAAAAACAATTTGTAGGACACCTGCCTGATCAATTTGCTGTGATTTGCTGATAACTTTACATTGTGTTGTCTGTGCTTTACACCAACCGCATTCAGTTTCAATATCGATATTTGTTTCCATTCTACATCATATCATCCGGTAAGGTTTATAATTTTTGTATGCATTATGTGCCTTGATTGTGTCTTTAATTTTCTTGAATAGCTTTTGAAATAGAAGGTTTCATAACTAACTCCGCTCAGATAAGAGGAAAATCCGTACCTCGCCGGCTGATTGTGTCTTTTGTTTGGTTTCTTTGCGTTGTGCGAGTACACTTGTTTTGTTCCTAACTTTACATTTTGATAGTTATCAAAATGCAAAGTTAGCGAGATTATTTATCTATATCAACTGACTGATATATTTCTACGATAATTCAGCCTTTTGTATAAATGGATGCCTATACACTAGATACAAGGTGCAATATTTTAGCATTGGAAATTTAGCGTCAAAATCATGTGAGTTTTTTTATGAATCTTACCAATTGTACTAAATGCCATTAACATTTTAAGCATTATTATCGAACCTGCGAAGAAACCCGCAAACAACGTCCTTGGCAATGATTTTAATAACTACCTTCACACCCATCCAAAATCATTTCGCAAACTCACCTTAGACATTTCGGCACGTATTCCAAAACACTACACAATCAATACACCTCCATAACTGCTGCTTCAGGTTTACTAAATTCAATCGGAAAATGGCTAGTCATGAGACCGTTCGTACCGCATTTTCGAGACGCCGTATCGCGACGAAGGCCCGATCAATACTGGAGTGGTGGTTGTAGCCGGTAGATATGGTAAAAAATGTAGTGTTACATTACGGCCCGCGTGCGCGCGCAATGTCTTGTTGACGGACATCGCGCATGTGTGGACTGGTGAGGAGATGGAAGCGCTCGCAGTGGCGTAACTAGCCTTTGAGCCCAGTCATCATCATCATTTCGAGTAGGTGACACGGTCAGTCGACCATGTACACCCTGGTGTCAGAGTTCTTCGGAACCGCCTCTCGGCCTCTGACGTGGTTCCTTTAACGACTACCAAATGGCAGCCGGGACCAACGGCTTAACGTGCCTTCCGAAGCACGGAATCATCTTTCTTATCAGACAATCAGGTGATTCAAGCCTGCATTGTCCTAACCAAACTGTAAACAACTAAACAAAGTATGCTTCCCGTGGGAATCGAACCCACGACCCCCGGGTCAGTAAAGTAAACGCCTTAACCACTGGACCACAGAGGTAGCCTAGTAAGAATAGCCTTCTTCTACAAAGACTAAAGACTGCTGGTGCAAATCTTGCCTGCGTGAAATCTTTTTTAGGGTTCTGTACAAAAAATGAAAAACGGAACCCTTATAGGATCACTCGAGCGTCTGTCTGTCCGTCCGTCCGTCTGTCACAGTCGATTTTCTCCGAATCTACTGAACCAAATTAAATGAAATTTGGTAAAATGGTGTAAACCTATGACCCAAACACGGATGTGCAAAGTAAATATATATTTTTTTAAAATAAGGGTTAGTTTAGGGATTCCAAATAGAAAATGATAAAAAAATGTTTTGCAAACCTTACCGTGTTATATATCAAATGAAAGGGCTTGTTATGAGGATTGCAAAAATATATTTTTTTTGTTCGGGTAAAATCAATACTTTTGATTTTTATCACGAAAGAAGGCAAAATTTGACCATTCCCCCTGATCTCCGAAACTACTGGGCCTAAAATTTCGAAAAAATTACAATATATAGTTTATTGCTTGAAGATTACAGGAAAAATAATAAGAATTATATCAGTTGAAAATAAAGTGGTAAACTCACTATAATAAGTTCACCTAGGGAAATAGTTCACTAAAACACCACTAGATAGCGCTAGTCAATTGAATAAAACATTTTTGCACATTGTGTGTGTGTTCACGAAGCATATTGGACGGAACCCTCATCGCGCGAGTTTGACTCACACTTGGCCGGTTTTTTCTAGTATTAACCTCTTTCTTCTCGATCACAAAATGTGCCTTTGTTATTTGGTTACAACCATTTAGTCGTGAGGATCAGCCAATATTTGTTACCGACGAGACTGACCGACTGTCCTACCCAGACTGTTGTCCACGGGGTGCTAGATATATTAAGGGTCTCTGCTTGCAGACTGCGGGAGTCTCCTCCCCGTGAGAAGCACCCCAAAATATTAATGTGTGATCTTTTACAATTAGCATTTCCTTATGGATACAGTGAAATACGAAAACATCATTTAACTTTCCTTGCATCAAACTACTTGAATGAGTCGTTTTATTTTTATTGCTTATTTGTTATAATATGATTGTCTCTGAATATAGAAACTATTAAAAACAAAACGAACTCAGGCCACAGTGTAGTGGCACTGGCCCGTAGCGAAAAAGCGGTCTATATTTTTATTTTATTGTATTATTTTTGCGCCCCTTCATTGCACCCAGGGCACTAGAAGCACTACACTCGGCTCGACCGCAGTCATCGAGGCCAAGCCACTAGCTGATTGCATCGCACTGATTACTGACAATTGCGGTACTGATATTACTATTAGTTACACATACTTGCTGCCCGGTATTGATGACGGTAGAATACGATATAAATTGCATATGAAACAAAGGATCTTGATTGATCAATATGTATGAGGTAGGTAGGAATTTAACGCGATAAAAATATATAGCGTGTGACCTAATAAATGTAGATAACATTTAAACCAATGTAGGTATATCGTTGATTTAGTGCAAACTGACATACTTTTATTTTATTAATAAATAATAATAAAGTATAAACGATGTTGGGGTAATAAACACTCTCTTACCCGTTTGGCCAGCGTGGAGAATGTAGGCTAAATCCTCTGACTGCTCTGGCAATCTTGCTTTGGTATACAGAGAGGGTCGTGCTCCTGCAGTGGAGACATAAAAAGATCTGATGATTCTAAGCCGTTTTCTCGAGGTATCCTCAACTCGAGTCAATCAGTATTCTTAGTTATAAAAGTCCCTTGACTCATGACCTCATGACGATTCCTCAGTATTTTTTTGTTTTATTTTTTTTTTGACGGCCCTGAATACGATTCCTTTAGAGCTTTTCCTTTTTATTTCGCTGATGACGACATGACGATGACAACGAAATGATGGTGATTCACTTCATTGATTCGACTGGCTCTTCACGATGATTGGCATTTATACCACCAAGTCCCATCCCATACACACCCAGTCTTCATATTATTAAGTTTGGCAGAAGTTTGTGTGCGGTAATGACTAGTTCTCTTCATTTTGAAATGATGCTATTGATGAAAAGTTATAGACTAAGAATATAGGAGGCCACAATAAAACAGACATGTTTCACATACATACGCGCTAAAAACACTACCCTCCTGAGTGAGTCAGTCCGGAAAAAATCCATCGACCGAAAAGGTAAAGAATGATTTTCAGAAAATAAGGAATGCCTGATCGAGGTAATTAGATAATAACAAGTATTTTCGGTAGTAAATTGAGTATTTATCAACCATAGATTTAGAGTAGATAATCGATAAATTACTTTAATCTCTCGATAAACGGAGTAACATCAAATTTAATCATTTATAGTATTGCTTTATACATAAACGCGTCTGTGACAATCATGAGGAAGAAAACGGTGTTGATAATCTCAGTGGTGGCTGCTGTGGTCGTGGCTGTGGGGTTGAGTGTGCTGATCTGGTGGCTGGTGGCTGACAACTACGGCGACATTACATTTATTGGTAACACTTGCTTGTGTCTCGGCTAGAGTAGACAACCGTCCTATAGTTTATGGGACTTTCCTTATATTTTTTAAATAATTGGGAACGTGTCGACAGGACAGGCCAACGTTATTATTAAGATTGGCCTGGGTCTTGGATGTTTATCTAGTATAAGTATCTATTATAAAATATAGCATCGTTGAGTTTGTATTCTACGACACAAGTTCACAACTTACCGTAGGTCTGGCTCAATGTTTTGTGATTTGTATATTTATTTATATTTGCAGCGTGAAAAGAGGGCAAACAGGGAATCCCGTATTTTTGAAAGGTTCATTGTCTAATGTTTTCTAAAGTTTACGCAGTTGAGACACATTTTTTTATCGTGTTTTACTAAACAATAAACGACGATAATGAACACTTTACAGTGTTCCAAATGATAGGTGTAAAAATAATGTAATAAACACGATAAAAATGTATTAAAAGTTATTTTATTTAAACGTTCATTATCGGTCGTCCCATAACACCGAACAAAAAGTTTAAATTATTGGTAAGGACCTTCTGACGAGAAAATTCCATATCGATGACAATTGGACATACACAGCGGTTGACCAAGTCAGGACAGACAGAGGACAAATTAAACAATTGTTTGTAATCACTACATATTATAAAACAATATATTATAAAACAAAGTCCTCCGCCGCGTCTGTCTATCTGTGCAATAATCTCAAAAATTGATGCACGAATATTCATGGGGTTTTCATGGAGTGATTTTTGGGGAAGGTTAAAAGGTATAATACATGCCCGGGCGCAGCTGGGGAGGGCTATTAGTGAAAAATGACAAGATTTTCAACAGGAGAGGATCTAAAAAAGGGATCTGACTAAACAAATTGTAATTAAAATGATCAATCATTTGATTCTAGATTTGGAAGGAGAAGGTTTCGAAGATGTCTCTCACGCAGCAGGGTTCACGAGAATATCGGGAATTGGAGATCTATTCTGGTTGTTCTATCCTACAACCAGTTTTTCGCCTACAACTAGACCCATTGTATTATTCCTGGATGGAGTAACTGGCGTGCCGCCAAGTCTCTGGGCAAATTTTGGCATGTTTGGACCTCTCGATTTCAATTTAAATAAAAGGGAAGATTCTTGGGTAAGTATGTAAGAAATAATACCTAAGTTATTGTAAATATTGCACCGACTAGGTGGTCGGACGACCTGATGAAGGACGCAGGAAGACGCTGGATGCAGGCCGCTTCCAACCAGTCGTATTGGAAATCCTTGGTGAGGCTTATGTCCTCCATCGCAATGGACTTCATGTGGCTGAGATGATGATGAGGATGATGAAATATTGCATGTCAGATTCATAAAGAAAATATTTCGAAAAAGTATAATTCACAATACATTTGATCCCCTTGAAGTTAGTGGGTCCAAATCAAGGAAATGAACAGGTAAAATTTTAACATTTTCCATAACTAAGTACCTATCTAATTATCTGTTTAAATTTTAGGTGGAATCGTACAATTTATTGTTTATGGATGCCCCTCTAGGCAGAGGATTCAGTTCTGTTCAGCGTGAAAACAGAATCCCTGGAACGCTTGATGGGCATGGTAAGTCCATGAACATTCATCTAGTTATAAGTTTTAATATATGAAGCTGAAGAGATTGCTTAAACGCGCTAATTTCAGGAGATACTGGACGGATTTCAAAAATTCTTTGACCGTTGGATATTGTATTATTCCTGAGCGCCATAGTCTATAGGTACTCGTATGTACCACGGGCAAAGCCGAGGCGGACTGCTAGTCATGTATAAGGTACTTAAGTTATAAATATACAGATCTGTGGTTACAAATAATTCCGTTGAAAAAGTAAACGAATCGAAAGTTAAGGCCGCACACTAGGCACAGTATATAGCGACGCCAATCATTTTATTCCTAATACTTTACAAATAGAAAGAATGTTAATCGTATAAGCCTTAGTGAATAACCTGAAGTATTTTTGGAATCATGTTTTAATATTATGAGAATCAGTCATTGAGAGAAAACGTGATTACCGCCAAAAACGGCCGTTTTTGGCGGTAATCTGATTCTCTGAATTTTCACTGATTCTGATAATATTAAACATGATTCCAAATATACTTCAGGTTATTATATGATTTACATTCTTGAATTTTTTTCTATTTGTAAAGTATTAGGAATAAAATGTTTGGCGTCGCAACTGTGCCTAGTGTGCGGCCTTAATCTCAGTAACTAGTGTGCTGCCGTCTTAGAGTATCAATTATTGATACTCTCCGTACGTTAGTACCTAGGTATTATTACTAATTATGTGGCTGCGGTTTCTTTAAAATTTTGAATATTTTAGCGCAGTATTTTGTCTCCCACCTGGAGTCATTTTACGCTCGCCACGGGAACTATAGATCTGCGCCTTTGTACATCATGGGCGAAGGCCATGGGGCACAACTTGCGCTGGCTCTGGCTGTGAAACTGACGGAACCGGTAAGTTATTGATAACTTTATACGTTCTTCTATAAAAAGTCTCTATAATGTACATTCGGGCATAATCAAAAAGCGCGGTGTTACTTACAAGGTTTATTACCTAAGCTTACCTAAGTAGGTACATCATCGAGGTACCACATAAAATTGTCTCACCCTGTACATCTACCAGATTTTTGTTGTTAAGACGGAAAAAAATATAAACATGTACTTAGTAAAAATATCAAGTTTGTAACTATTACGATCTTTGTGACAGACGGACGGACAACAGACTCATAGTAATAAGGATCCTATTTAACCCTTTGTGTAGATAAATATACACACCCTAAAAATATCAGATCTTGACCTTTGATTTGTCTTCCCAAGACAAATCAAAAGCTATATCTCGCCAATTTTTTTTTTATGTCGGACGCTTTTAGCCCACGTTTTGACCCAGATGCGTTGAATGTCATATTATTATATTCCAGAGCTCAAATTTGGAGATAAATTTACAAGGAGTCATCATCGGCAACGGCATAGTATCCCCAGCAGTGGCACTCACCCGACTAGGGTTCTACCTCGAAGAACTAGCTTATATTGACGGCAGAGGTCGAGAAGTCATCGAAAACTTCTCAAATGAAGCGAATACACTGGTTAACAGTGGAAACTATGAGGAAGCATTTGACCATTTCCTCACTTTGGGAGAAGTGGTGAACGAAAACGCTGGAGCCATTGCCGTCAACTTGGGATACGTCGTTGAAAAGTTGACAAGTGAAAACATAACACGTAAGAGACTTAACCATTATGTATCATCATCATCAGGTCTTTTCCAGTCTCCACTGCAGGAGCACGACCCTCTCTGTGCTACCAGAGTCATATATTAGCCAGAGCAGTCAGAGGACACCGCCCACTCTTGCTGGCCAGACGGGTTGGAGAGGTCTCTTTGATGTTTACCCACATCTAAGCTTTAATTAGCTTGTGTTGTTTCCTAAGTCGCCTTCTACGACATCCATGGGAAGACTTGGAGACTTGGAGTGGTCCTATTCTTCTCTGCCGGAAACCAAACGGCACGACACGGCAACCACACGCTAAATGTGCCTATTGATCTTTGTTCTTAGGCTTTATCTACCCCGTTAGAGATAAAGACGTTTATAATATGTATGTTAGTTTCCTTTTCGACATCGCTTAGATACTAACCGAAAGTCTGGTATTATGAATAGCAAAAATCTTTAATTATTCAGGATCAAATTATTTTGGGATGAAGAATTACGTGCAACGTGCCTCGCAAACGCGAGCGACCTCCCAGTTCATGGAAGAAACAGTGGCGCCATCTTTGGGCATCTCCACTACAGCATACGACGGGTCACGAGAAGCGGCGCTGAACTCCTTCAGGTCCATTTTTATGGTGCCTTCTGTGGATAAAGGTAAAACAGCGTTGCGGAATTATTGACAAGTGTGTAGGTGGCACGGTCAGTCGACCATGCACACCCTGGTGTCAGAGTTCTTCGGAACCACCTCTCGGCCTCTGACGTGGTTCCTTTAACGAATACCAGATGGCAACCGGGATCAACGGCTTAACATGCCTTCCGAAGCACGGAATCATCTTTCTTATCAGACAATCAGGTGATTCATACCTGCAATGTCCTAACCAAAATGGAAACAACTTAACAAAGTATGCTTTCCGTGGGAATCGAACCCACGACCCGCGGGTCAACAAGGCAAACACCTTAACCACTGGCCCACGGTGGCTGATCCTTGAAAAATTGCTACTGTACTTACATAATGGGCATGGGTGTCATTCCCAACTGTCTGTCTGGTGGTTGCAGGTATGGCAGCTATATTATAGCTGCTACTTCCTTATCCCCAATCCATCCAAGCATCCTAAATACCTTTATCCCGTTCCCCTCAATTCAATAAATATCCTATCCTTCCCACGTTAAAAAAAGGTTTCGATGGGCAGCAGCGTCGAAACCGAAATAAGCTGAATAAACTGCGCTCACCAACCCGTCTGCCAAGTTTGGTGAGTGAGTATAGCAAAATGATGGGGAAGGCCTATGTCCAGCCGTGGACTTCTTCGTATATGGTTTATATACCACGGGTTTATACACCAAATTATTTCCTTTTGCAGTGGAGCACTTACTCCGGAACACGGCAGTCACAGTTTCTATTTACAACGGCAATCTAGACGCCGTATCCAATACTCCTGGTAAGTGGACATCAGTACAAATGTTTAAGGATTTTTAATCAAATATACCTAATCCCTTGGAATTAAGAGTCCCACGTAAGGCCGCAATCCCATACAAACGTAGTTTCGTTTTAGTTTTACAACAGTTAAGCCAATTTCAACCAAATTACAAAATTACAGCGAGTTGAAGTTTCGTATCGAAAACTTGTACTCGCTGTAATTTTGTCTAGGTATTGTTTTCAAAATTGAAATCTGATTATAAACATCAATATGCCTTATCCGGTCGTATGTACGAAATTTGGTTGAAATTGGCTTAACTGTTGTAAAACTAAAACGAAACTACGTTTGTATGGGATTGCGGCTTTACGTGGGACTCTTAAGCAAAGACGAGCGCCGCCCTACATCTGTTTAAAAAAATCTGTTCTCGCCCAGCGCCCCTATTTACTAACTCGGATGACAGGTGTCGATGCCTATCAATCTAGGATTTGCTGTTACAATGCGGTTTTTGTGTTCCAAATAAAAAGTTCGAGCAAGCAAGACCCCCATTGTAACAGTAAATTCTAGATCGATAGGCATCGACACCTGTCATCCGAGTTAGTAAATATGGGGGGATGGCTACTACGCCAAAGGTATCTATCATTTTCTTAGAAACCGAAGACGTAGAATTTATTGCCGATTTTACTTAACTGTTTTCAGTTGGTGCCCCTTTTAATGATTCGATCTTAATCACCACAGAGCAAGGAATGTCTTGTTGTCTGCGCCCTGCAAGCTACATTGAGATTCCTTATTCTGTAAGTGATAGTCACCAATTAAGAGCGGCAAGCACAGAACTATATGCGGCAAGATTTGTTGATTCTTTCGGCAGGTCATCAAGTAGATTAGCACAAGGCTCTTCTTGCTTGCAAGCTTGAGTTGGCCCTGGCCGTCATAATTAAACATTTACCTGATCCTCATCTTACAGGCCAACTCGAATGGATAAACAATCTGGAATGGAGCGGGCAGACCGATTTCCTGAACAGCACGCGACAAACTCTAGTGGTCGACGGTCTTGTACAAGGCTATTTCAGAGAAACCAGCAGACTGAGGTTTTACTGGATTAATGCTGCTGGAGTATCCGTAAGTATTTTTCTGAGAAATAAGTGCCGAGTCGAGTTGCCGTGTGGTTCCCGGCAGAGTAGATAAGATCCATGGGGATATATTGTACTACGTATAGGATCACTCCAAGGGTACTATTTTTAAACGTGTGACCATTCGTCTTCGAACGATTTTTGATGGAAAAAGCGCTCGTTTGCTAACGGCGATATTTCAAAAATCGTACCCCGAGTCTTCTCGTGGATGTCGTAGAAAGTGACTTAGGAAACGCGAGCTAAACAAAGCTTATAAACATGAAAGAGACCGTCTGGCCACCTTGGAGAGTGTAGGCGAAATCCTCTGGCTGCTCTGCCCCCGTATTTACTAACTCGGATAACAGGTGTCGATGCCTATCAATCTAGAAATTACAATTACAATGCGGGTTTTTCTTGCTCGAACTTTGTTCTTGAAATACAAAAACCGCATTGTAGCAGCAAATCCTAGATAATAGGCATCGACACCTGTCATCCGAGTTAGTAAATAGGCCGGCTGGCCCCGATAGTAATACAGAGAGGTTTGTGCTCCTGCAGTGGATACTAAAAAAAGACCTGAAATAACGGGTAACGATAGGTACAGATGCATATTCATTTAGAAAAACTTAAACAGAAATTTAACCAGGTATTTCTTTTATTTTCAGGTTCCCTACGACAGCCCGCGCGCAATAAGAAGAGTACTGAATCGGATAACGGGAACCAATTAAGCAGCCACCTTCAATCGACAAATATCATCATAATAATATATCGAAGGAGGAAGACTAATAATTAGACCCTTGATATTCTTGGGTACTTCTTTTTAACGGATAACTGCACTAAACTAGCAATTTTTTTATATATTGTAGAGACCACTTAGAATATAACTTAGGTGAGTTTGCTAGATTCGTAACCCTGGGGCCTGAAAGTATGGAACTTTTTTCAGTTTTTACGAAAAAAAACTACCCTAAGGATGCCTTTTTCGAGTATCTTTGTGTTATGCTTTTATTAAATACACTAAATTATCTACCGTTTGAGTATAATTTGAACTCTCTGTGCCTGAATCATACCTTGTCAAACTATACCCATTTTTTCCCAAACTTGGCACAATTTGAGGTAGTTTTGCTTTTCGGGCCCGTAATACTAGATATAAGACCTTTTTGTATACACTTAGTTGGCAAATAAATGATTATGATCAATAACAGAACTAAAGATCTTACAGGAATGTTGTAAAGAAAATAAAAGATAAAAGACTATATAAACTTTCAAATGAGTAATATTTTATCTCTAAGTTTTTTAACAGTAGAGAAACAGACTCTCAAAAATGGTCCTTTCGACATTTGTACCACAAAGATATTCTAAAAAACTGAAAAAAGTCCCATATTTTCGGGCCCCCCAGGAGTAGCAACGGGTTAAGAAAGTTGCAAACTTGGGTGTATGTAGGCTATTCTTAGTGGTCTCTTCAATATATAAAAAATCGACGATACATGCGCGTTTGCAATGTTTGACACTTTTCGTGTCGATTGACTGGACTATGATAAGCGTCGCGGGCCACGAGCTATGAGAGTAAAGGGATCGTTACATAGTAAAATAAACCATGCGGATCGCCCGCGCTTTTCAACCGTGCGCGGGCGAGGAGTCACAGCGTCCCGTGTGCATTACATTACATAGTCTGATCGGACGCGCGTATGCTTGCGCTTTCCGTCACCGCCAAATTGATGAGGCGGCTAACCGCGTGGCACTAAACTCTTTATAGTTTCGAGCGGGTCATCCGCGTGCTTATGGGCCGCGCTTACCATCCTCGTGGGCGGTAAGCGTGATTGTAAATCCAGCCTTTATCCTTTGCAGGGTAGACAGAGCCCAAGGTCACAAGACCCAAAGGCCACATTCAGCATTGTGGTGAGCGTAAAGGTGGAAAGCGGAATCAAAATAGTGATGGTTTGTTCTACTTTCCTACCTTGCTTTAAATGAATGTTATTTTGTTTTAACTGTATGTAATAATGATTGATGATTCCAGTGTGCATTTACATCAATTTAAATAAATAATTAGTAACATTGATGCATTTGATTCGCTAACTATTTTTTCCTATAGGTATATATAACATTTTAAACTTATGATTTAAAATGGCTTGATGAAGATGATACACGTGGATTCTTCAGAAAATAAAAAACCCAAATACCGGTTATAATTTTTTCTTGTTTTTAAGATTGTGTACCCAAAGGGATCCTATTCACGTCCGTCTGTCTGTTATCAGGCTGCATCTCATGAACCGTGATTTGGTCACAGGAAGGCGCTGGATGCAGGCCGCTTTCAACCGGTCGTATTGAAAATCCTTGGGGGAGGCCTATGTCCATTATTAGACTTTTTTTTTTTTTTTTTTTTTTTTTTTTTTATTCATGATGATCCAGCGATTGACCACGATCTCACCTGATGTTAAGTGAAGATGTGGTCTATGGTGGAGCTCGCTGGCTCATTAAAAACCTATTCACTCTAGCCTTAAAGAGACCCAAATTATACGTGTCAGGGAAAACCTCCGGTGGCAAGAGGTTCCATTCCCTAGCCGTACGCAAAATAAACGAAGAGGAAAAGCGCTTCGTGCGAGCTGGCGGAACATCAACCACATACGGGTGCATACTTTCGCCTCGTCGAGCAGACCGATGCCGAAAAAGGGTGGGTGGGATAAGTTCGTGAAGTTCCTGTGAACACTCCCCGAAATGCAACCTGTAGAAAACCGACAGACAAGCCACTCTACGTCGATGTTCAAGACTTTGAAACTTAAGCTTTTCGTTGCCTATAAGTTTAAGGGCACGACGCTCAACCGAGTCTAATGCTGATAACTGATATTTGGCCGAACCATCCCAAAGGTGGGAACAGTATTCCATGCAAGGACGGATTTGGGCTTGGTATAACACCTGAAGTTGGTTGGACGAGAAATATCGTTTTGTTTTGTTTAGTATACCAAGTTTTTTGGCCGCAGTTTTTGCCTTGTGTTCGATGGTGCGACCAAAGTTTAGAGTGGAGTCCAGAGTCATTCCAAGCAATTCGAGGCTGTCAGCCATAACCACAGGCTCATTCCGGAAAGTGGGAGGAGATGAGTTAAACGGGGTCCTTTTAGTGGAGAACAAACATGCTTGTGTTTTTGAGGCGTTAAAATTAACTAGATTGGCCTCGCCCCAATCCGACACTGTCTGTAAGGACCTGTTTATATGTTCCACTAGGCTTTCCCTATGAGTTTGGATCTCCCTGGTACCGTCTCGCGGACCGGGAATATATCTCTCCACAACAGTGCTGTCATCCGCATAACCAAGAATACCCGGTTCAAGCAGATCATTAATATGCAGCAGAAAGAGTGTTGCAGAGAGCACTGACCCCTGAGGTACCCCGGCATTAATAGCCAATTGATCAGACGAGCAGCCATCAATGACTACTCGTATTGATCGTTCTCTCAGAAAGTCAGCTATCCACGAACATAGACCGGGAGGTATTCCATAAGATGGTAATTTGCTCAATAGGCCGTCATGCCACACCCTATCAAAGGCTTTGGAGATATCAAGTGATAAGGAGATAGACTCTCCGCGCTTATCAATAGCCTCGCCCCAGAAGTGTGTGGCATAAACAAGAAGGTCCCCAGTTGACCGATTATGTCGAAATCCGTATTGTCGATCACTGAGGAGATCGTTACCTTCAAGATATGCCAGGAGCTTTCCATTAAGGACACGTTCCATTACTTTACATAGAATGGAAGTGATGGCTATTGGTCGATAATTTGAGGGGTCAGCACGATTTCCCCTTTTAGGCACCGGTTGCACATTCGCAAGTTTCCACGAATTCGGGACCCTACCCACCTTCAGCGACAGACGATAGAGCCGCGTTAGTATAGGAGAAAGCTCAGGTGCGCAGTTTTTTAGTACCACCGCTGGGATTCCATCAGGGCCACTGGCTTTGTTTGTGTCCAGATTGCGCAGGGTCTTGAGCACGTCCTTTTGGTGGATGGCTACCTCGGGCATGGTGGACTCACACATCTGCAGAGTAGGAGGTACGGCGCAACCCGCATCGAGTTGGGAGTTTTTTGCAAATTGAGAGGCAAATAAGTTCGCCTTCTCAACTGCAGTGTGGGCCAGTGTCCCATCTGGTTTCAGTAGTGGCGGTAGTGAAGGACGGCAGAAATTAGTATGCACTGATTTCGCGAGGGACCAGAACGCTTTACTTCCTGAAGGATATGCGGCAAGTCTACCGCTGATCCGGCCAATAAACTGGAATTTGGCTTTCCTTAGAACCTTTTTACAGGCCTTGGCGGCACGGTTGTAGGCTTTTTTCCAGACGTGGACATCAGGGTCTTTTCGGCTACGAGCGTTAGACCATGATACAAAAGCGGAGTGTTGCTTGCGGTTGAGATGATGATGACGTTTCCCCGAAAATAACATAGCTACCTAAGTACCCTTTTCTTGTTAGTTAGGTATTTACCGATTTTATTAGTAACCATTACCGAAAACCAAATTGAATGCCATCTCAAAGCAGAAGTCGGTACAACTCTGTACAACACAAGAATGGTATTGTACTGTGTATACCAATACCATTCTGATTTTTTTTAATCTATGGTGTATACAGATATATTATGCACTAAAACGTACGATTTTCGTAGGAAAAGAATAATCGCACGAATTGTGAATAGCCTGTTCAAAAATAGTCGCCTAAGTAACGCAGCGACGCAGACTGCTGTTTTGCTGAAACGCAACAAAATTAAAAAATCAAATATAACCTCAAAACGTCAAAATATCATTGAAAATTTGAAAACAAGAAACGAGAATTTAGATGAATGAAAAAACAGGTTTATTTTACCTAAATGAAAATGGCTTCAGTGCTAATTAACGCAATTAAAAGGCTGCATATATCGGTAACTCCTCAAATCCGTGTGTATTCTTCAAATGTCTCAGTGCCTGCGGTAACCAATGAGTCCCTAAACGTGATACAGAAAGAGTGGAAGTTCGCACCCGTTTACACCAAACCAAGAGAAGTATGGATTGAGAATCTAGACTCGATAGAGGAGAAAAAGTTAGGACTATTTGAATTGCATCCTGACGTTTACGCAGCAGTACCAAGGATAGACATTATCCATAGCAATGTTACTTGGCAAAAAAAGTACAGATGGGTGTCGTGGGCACATACTAAGACCCGAGCTGAAGTGAGAGGTGGAGGAAGGAAACCGTGGCCACAGAAAGGGTTAGGAAGAGCGAGGCATGGTTCGATTAGATCTCCTTTGTGGCGGGGAGGTGGTATCGCCCATGGACCACGGTCGGGGAAGACTCATTTCTTCATGTTACCATTTCATCTCAGATTGAATGGACTTACGTCAACTTTGTCAGCCAAACTAGCACAAGATGACTTGCATGTAGTGAAAAACTTAGAACTGCCTACCGATGAACCAGAATATTTAGCAGAGTTGATTGAAGCTAGGAATTGGGGACCCTCTGTTTTATTAGTCGATGAGTAAGTACCTACTCTACCCTATCTTTAAGCCTGTATGTCTGATACTTTCACACCCAGGTCGTTGCTTGCTGACTTGTAGGATATAATATGTTATTATTTGTTTTTGACTGAAATTGAATAGGCATTTTATATAATCTTCTCGAACCTAACAACTTACACTCTTTATGCACATTGTAAAGTTTTGGAAGTTCAAAAGCTAATGGTAAACGAAAAGAAGTTTGGAGGCAAGCTAATGGTAAACGAAAAGAAGTTTGGAGGCAGCGGCAAGTGTAGGCTAAGAATTTTTTAACTATAAATAGGTACAGTCCGAATCAAAGTTTATAGCAGCTCTGAACATCGCGAACTGCTCGGAACCCAGCCTCCATAAAGTTTGCTTTGCACATCGTGTGTAGTTTTATGTAAATTATTAAATAATTTTTCTTGTTTTTTTTCAGTACGGATTATGCGCCCCGCAACATAACAGTTGCAACCGATTCCCTTCCACACATCAATATTATGCCAGTGTATGGTCTAAATGTGTATTCAATGTTAAAACATGAAACGCTTGTTCTGACTCTGGCTGCTGCTGAGCGAATTGAAGAGAGGATACTTCACCATCTCCATTCCTTCACTGGAGAGAAGCAATCTGCCTTCAAGCTTGACCAAGTGTAGTTTGCTTGGGAGCAAGAACTTGTTGTGTATGTTGATACAGTTGTGTACTTTGAGTGATTATACAGCGTGGATAAGGAAATATGTGTAATAAACCATACCACATAATAACGGTTTTGTGTAACTCCTCAATTCAACTTTGTAACTAAGATATGCAGTTACAGGCTGCAGTAGATACAATGTTGTGGTTAGTTTTGTTTTTTGACTGATATTATAGTTTTACTACATTATAATGAGCTAGTACAGCAGTGGTTTGTTTATTACGCTAATGTTGTATCCACCTGTATATGATGTTATCTAACAAAAAATACTATTCATAAAAATAACAACTATACCTTTTACTAGACAGATATTTGAACAATATCAATACAGTTGAAAACTATTGTTGCTGATGACCATATGTATTTTGTAAATTTCTTATTTGTAGTGTAGGTATTGTGTAGAATAAAATAAATTAAGTTCAAAAATATTTTATTCCATCCATTTCTTACACAATTCCAGGGAATTAGTAAGATAGTCACAAGCAGTCACAAATCTCCAGGTGGTGCTTTCTGTGGTTGGCATTTCCTAATTATACTGTCCTAAAAATATATTTCACAAAACAGTGGCAGTCCGCTGTGTCACTGGAATGCACAACACGTAATGCAGAGAGATTTTCACGTATGGTATCAAAATCGTCTTAGTTCCTAATTATGCCACGCCTATTCTCTTTCTGAATAGTCAACTAAGCTGGTAACTTTACCAAAACTATGACCACCAAAACATGCTCATTATTTGGTAACCCACCATTTGAGGGTTACCATACCAAGGGGGCAATTGGAAGATAGGTAGACAAATCCCTGGGACAGGCTATCTAATAACATTTTAGAAATCAAATCTAAGTCGTATGAAAACTGGTCACTCACGTTCTCTCGAGTTAGGGACACTGCGCCGCGTGTCCCAAACTCTCCTTGGAAAATGGGCTCCTGACGAGTCTAAACTATAGTCGGCAATCCCAACGTAATAGCAAGTGAGTGACCGTTTTTTTTTACCCAAAGAGATCTTTATTTTGATCTATATGTTCATTTTTTTCATGGATCCATCCTCAGGGTTACTTAATTTGGCTTGAGCCTTTATCATGGGCGACATAGTAATCATTTTTTATTGCTGAGTGGTTCATTTTTGTCTTGTATTTCGGGAATCTGAAACAGACAAATAAAATATAACTTTCATTTATTTTATTAATGCCTGAAGTAGGTGGTGAATGAATGAGCTCCGTGGCGCAGCGGTCAACACGCCGGCCTGCGACACGGATGGTCCCGGGTTCGATCCCCGGTCAGGTCAAGATGGAAAATGATCTTTTAAAGATTGACCTGGGTCTTGGATGTTTATCTATATAAGTATCTATTATAAAATATAGTATCGTTGAGTTAGTATCCCATAACAAAGTCTAGAACTTACTTTGGGGCTAGCTCAATCTGTGTGATTTGTCCGTATATATTTATTTATTTATTGCACCATAAAAAAAACAGAAATATAAACTAAGACAACATAAAAATTGGTACAAAAGCGGATTTATTGCTAAGCAATTTCTTTCAGTCAACCTTTACCTTAGGGTTAGAAAAATTAGAAAATATCGAAACAGAGCGGCGCAGTAAACAATGAATTTATTACATAATTTTTTTTATGCTTACATATTTTTATACCTACGTATATAAATACATACATGTATGTATGTATACATTTTATAAGTAGGTACCAAATTTGAGCGAGAGCCTGTGTGAGGCTAATTTTGTGCAAAGAAGAGGAAATGTGACTTGACTTGATTTTTGAAAGACATAATGGATTGCGCTTCTCTAATACTAGGAGGTAACGCATTCTATAGAAGCACAGCCTGGACAGTAAAGGAGTTGGAGTAAAAACTGGAGACGTGAGCAGGGATAGCAAGTCAGAGGGAGGCAGAGCTGCGTAGTTCGCGATTATTGGTCTCACTGAGAAAAATGAAGCGTTCTTTAAGGTAACATATAAAAGTAGTACTAGTAACGTAGAGCATAAAAGAGAGTGTGTGTAAGTTACGACGAAGTCTAATTGGGAGCCACTTGAGTTGCGTACGATAAGAGACATGAACATATTAACGCAAGCCAAATATGAATCGTATATAGAAAATTTTTGGAGTCGCTCAAGTTTATTTAATTGCTCTTCAGTGAGATCAAGGTAACAAGGATACGCATAGTCCAAAATAGGATGAACTAAGGATTGTGCAAGCGTGATTTTAGTCTCAATCGGCAAAAAATTTCGAATCCTCTTAATAGAGTCAGCGGCGGCAAACAACTTCCTACTAACCTCAGTCAATTGTGGTTTCCAGGACATATTGCTGTCAAATACATATAATACCCAAGTTCTTCACTTTATCAAAGCACACTCCAATCCACTTTGGAAATCTGTCGGGACTCGGGACTACCCAGCACTATGGCTTGGGTTTTAGAAGGATTAACTATAAGGCCGTGTGAATTGCTCCAGTCCGCAATACGAGATAAGTCTTCGTTAATATCAGAAACAGCCTGAGAAAGATCACCTAAAAACGTATGACGATAAATTTGGAGATCGTCCACGTAGGAAGTGTAGTTTTGAGATGTAATTGTAATTTATAAACAGAGCAAACAACAAAGGAGATAGCACACCGCTTTGAGGAACGCCGCAGGACGTCGGGCAGCACGTAGAGAAGTGATCCTCAATACGCACACGCTGTTGACGTCCCTGCAGGTAAGAACGAAACCAGTCAATCGCTGATAGAGATATGTTCACAGAGCGTAACATAGCTAGGAGAACGTCAAAATCGACGGTGTTGAAGGCGTTGCTAAAATACAAAAGCAACAAAACAATGTGTTCTCATCTATCCATTGGAGAGCGATGTTGTCAAAAATTTTGACAAAAGCTGTGCTTATGTTATGACCTGCCCGGAAAACAGATTGGAAGGGACTGAGAATATTGTTTTATTGAGTTCCAATGCTGCCTTTATTTAAAATCAATGAGGGTATTCTAAAATAATTATTGTGACAATTTTTAAAAGGGTAGGTATTTAGCTACAGATTTTATAATCTACATCGAAACGGTTCACTATTGGAACGCATAACTTTTTTTGGGATAAATATTTCGCATAAGGGTATGTTGCGCATAAAATTTGTATGGAAAATTTATACGTTATATACTTTTATGCGAAATATTTTTATGCGAAACAACTGTTATACCAAAAAAAGTTATGCGTTCGGATAATGAACCCATCGAAACATGGTACAAGAACATTCCTCCAACCCTCAAGAAATATTTCTGCATTTGACATTTTGTGGCAGAATATCCTGTTAGTCTCTAATTTTAAATAAATAAATAAATATATAGGGACATATCCAGGGTTGGCATGATTAAAACAAGTGATTTTTAAACACATGTTTAAGACAGTAATTAAAACAGTTTCAATTAAAATCGTGTTTTATATTACGTGTTTAAAAACAAGTTTTAAACAATGTATTAAACATAAAGAAAACAACAAGTTCAAAATTAATTTTCATAGTAAATAAAATTAAATAATGATTCAGGATTCTAAAAAGATTATGAAATGTTAGAGAGAAAGGCATATTTATAAAGAACTAGCAGATACCCGCGACTTCGTCCGCGGTGACTTCAGGTTTGGAATGCGGGGATTATAAAATATGATGCTACAAAGCGGGAAATTAAACATACACCCCGATTTACCCCCTTAGAGGTTTAATTTCGGGAAACTATTAAAAATGTTACTCATTATTTTTGCCGTTCTCAATCCACACGAAATTTCATACAAATATGTCCAAGGAATAAAAGGGGATGACTTTTGAAAAATCCTTCCTTAGTGGATGCTTACGTCATAAGAGGAATACGTGAGCAAAATTTCAAATTTCTAGCTCTAAGGGTTTGGCCTGCGCGTGATCTTTAATAATTGCCCATTTTTAAAGTATTAAAATGAATATAGTATGTTATCCTTAATATATAGACATATGCCATCGCGGACTTTTCTGTAGACCTAAATAAGATACACAATTCCACCATACATTGTTTTGTTATATCTCAAAGGGTTTAGACAGCGTTTTCGTTGAAAGCTCCCAAACGGTTAATTTTTTTATGACACCTCCAACAAATATCGTTGGTATATACAAAAATGTATACAAAAACTTAACAAACTATATACTAAAACCTTCCTCGAGAACCACGCTATCCATTGGAGAAAACCGCATGAAAATCGGTTCGGTAGTTTTGGAGTTTATCGCGAACAGACAGACGCGGCGGGGGACTTTGTTTTATAATATGTAGTGATAGTGATAAAATTCATAGGTGATTCCCCGCCAGTAGTCCCGCTAGGAAAGTCCCCAAGTCGGCCCCGAAAGAAAGTAATTAACCTGTGGGTATTTCCCTAAATACAAAGCGCTTTTGCGGCTATTCCCCTAATATAAAGGGGCTTCCCCCGATTAACAAATTTAAAACATACAGAGCGAAAGTACTGACTGATTAGAGATAGGCACGCATGACAACATAAAATAAACTTTTATCCATTGATAGATTTGTATATATTGATTATTACGCATTTGAAAGCATTTAGTCTAGAAATGAATAATTAAAGGCCTAATTGATGATTAAATTAACGGCAAAACCGAAAATAAAAAAAAAACATAAAATAAAAAGAAAACACTTATTTAAAACAAATTGAACTGTTTGCTTTATAAAATTTAAAAAAAACTGCTTTTTTTCCAACCCTGGACATATCACACAAATTGAGCTAGCCCCACAGTAAGTTGTGAACTTGTGTCGCGGGATACTAACTCAACGATACTATATTTTATAACATATACTTCTATAAATAAACATCCAAGACCCAGGTCATTCTGGAAAAGATCATTTTGCCGCTGCGCCACGGAGCTCGAGTTTGTAATAATTTGTACATTAACACATGTGCAGATAGGTATTACAAAAATAAAAAGTACAATGATCATAGTCTATAGAAACATAGAGCATGTACTTACTTTACTTGAAGCTGGCTTTGTAAAATTACCCGCCATTTTCTGCCTAACATTCCACCTCAGCTCTGCCCAGTTATTCTCTCCAGGTACGTTAGGCTTATACTTTGCCCAGAGAGAGGTGTAGTAATGGTACAAAGATACAGGGTCACATTTCTTCATCAAAGGTGGCTTTTGAACTTTAATCACTGAAAATATAAGAACTTTTTAATTCACATCTTAAATTATGAAGAAAAATGTTACAAATATTTTTTTAATCTTTTTAATGGACATATAAATAATTCTGCTTTGTAGGTGGGCTCTTCTAATACATATAACAAAAAAATTTCAAAAAATAAGAACTGTAATTTTCAGAATTACATACAGTTTTTGGAACGGCTAGTTCCAGTAGTTGTTGTTGTTGGGGCTTTATCTTTACACTCTGAATCTGTCTTCTTCTCCACTCTGACACATGAGCACGCTCTTCGCAGAGGTTTCTCATCAATTACTTCTACCTTCCTACGTATACAGGGGGCCGAGTGAGTTTTCCTGTTTGTATATTTCCTTGAAATGCATTCCCTGCTACAACACAAGGAAATGCCCTCGTTAGCCTTAGAACGGCTTCTTGAGGAAAAGGTTGTAGCGCTGTGGAGTCTCTCTGGACCTTGCTGGTTTTCTTTCTCACTGAGCAAATTTTCTCTCTGCTGTAAATCATGTTTTATTAACTTCTTTAAATCTGAAAGTAAAAAGATAAAAAATATATTATTCTATATTTATTAATCTGAATTTGTGATAAATATTACTGTGCTCAATAGAATCGTACGTTAATTAATAAGAAAGACTATTAATATAATCATTCATGATGGCATCTTTACATTCTTAAAAGTGCTTGAATAATTTATTCAGGGAAGCTTACATTGTGATGGGGCATTTTCCCTTACAAACATTCTTAGATATAATATTTGGATGGGCTTTAGAATAGCTCAAAACTAATTTAGATATTGTGTAGATTATAATCAATAAACCCGCTATCCTCTGCCTGAAGATACCATTTCTAATGCACAGAGTTGCACCATTTTCACATTAAAAGGTCTTTCACTTTCATACTTTGGCTACTTTAAACTTTTTAACCACGAACGTTGGAATCAATCCGACAAACATTGTCTTGTCCATTTTTTAAGCTCACCCAAACAAAAGAAAGGCTTACATTCATGACGGGGGCCAAGGTCAAGAATTATATGAGTTCGGGATTAGAACCGACGGAAAACAATCGGACGAGGAGTATAAGTTTTCTTAACTAATATTATAAAGTACTGAACCGATTTCAAAAATTGTTTCACCGTTCGATAGGCACGTTATCCCTGAGTGCCATACGCTAGGTATATACCACGTGAGAAGCCAGGGGACTGCAAGTAAATAAAATAAGCTCACCTGTAATGAAATACTTCAAGACTTCGCCGCTTATGTTGCGTATACCCAAATGATTGAGATACCGTAATACTTCCCTAGCATCTAACTCTGAGGTTATTTTATAATAATCTAATTCCATGTTATTTTCCACACCGTAATTCAATAAAAATAATAAACTTATCACGGATTTGTAACCGAAGACGTTCAAAAATAATTCATTCACAGGTTTAGACAGAACTGACAGTGACACCGAGTGAGTGACAGACACAAACACAACAAAGATAGTTTTTTTTTAATATTGTTTTACGGCCCTGGATACAAGTCCTTTTGAGCCTTTCTTCATTTATTTCGCCAGTTGGGGAGTTATTCTTGATTTATTAAATAAAGAAAATAAGAAATGGAGAAAAAATTCCACGCGGGCAGGACTTGAACCTGCGTCTAGATCTCAGTACGATCTATGCGTTGCCAATTACGCCACCGCGCTTCAAGCCCCGGCGCCGAATTTCTCCACCATATCCCATTCCTCTTACACCTTCGAGCAACACGGAAGGGAGTAGCCATACGCTGCATTCCCCTCTGTCAAGGTACAAGCCAAAATTAGGCATATGCATGTCTATGTGTTAGTTGTGTGTGACTCATCTGTACACAAATTATTTTTTCATTTTTTGTGACAATGTCATAATTACCAAAGACAATATAATACTAACGTAAATTACTATCAAGTGACAGTTTAAGTTTTGTATGTAGGTGTGCGGAACTAAACTTGTGTGCACATTTCCCCCCGCAAAAAACGCCAGAAAAATTGTCATAGTAAATTGTCACTTTGCCCACTCCCTCCGTCCGGTACGGAGGCCGTGTTGCTCGAAGTCTTACACGCATCTAGGCTTGCGTCACCCACCCAACACAACTACCCCACTTTTACAAGTGCGGTATTTGATTTCAATTCATTTTGCAATGAATTTGGAAATCAACTAATGTGTAGGAAGCCATACAATACTTTATATGGGATTTTATTTTGCATTCACAATGCTATTTTACCTTATTTATTAAATAAAGAAAATAAGAAATGGAGAAAAAATTCCACGCGGGCAGGACTTGAACCTGCGTCTAGATCTCAGTACGATCTATGCGTTGCCAATTACGCCACCGCGCTTCAAGCCCCGGCGCCGAATTTCTCCACCATATCCCATTCCTCTTACACGCATCTAGGCTTGCGTCACCTGCAAGTCCTGCCCGCGTGGAATTTTTTCTCCATTTCTTATTTTCTTTATTTAATAAATAAGGTAAAATAGCATTGTGAATGCAAAATAAAATTCCATATAAAGTATTGTATGGCTTCCTACACATTAGTTGATTTCTAAATTCATTGCAAAATGAATTGAAATCAAATACCGCACTTGTAAAAGTGGGGTAGTTGTGTTGGGTGACGCAAGCCTAGATGCGTGTAAGAGGAATGGGATATGGTGGAGAAATTCGGTGCCGGGGCTTGAAGCGCGGTGGCGTAATTGGCAACGCATAGATCGTACTGAGATCTAGACGCAGGTTCAAGTCCTGCCCGCGTGGATTTTTTTCTCCATTTCTTATTTTCTTTATTTAATAAATAAGGTAAAATAGCATTGTGAATGCAAAATAAAATCCCATATAAAGTATTATTCTTGATTGTTATCAACGAAATGATGTTGTAATTCATTTCGTCGTTTTCATGGAGCCCCTGGTGACAACTCTTCGCGAATCCACTGGTTTCATCATTGACGACGCAGAAAGGCGGACAACCACCAGCCCGCTATGTAAATCTCACTACAGCCGCACAATGACAGTCTATTTTAGTTATTCTACACATTGTTCTGAAATATGGGCATTTATAACACAAAATAACACCAATTTCACATTATAAATCCACTAGAATCAATTTGCGAAACAATCCAAAACAGACACCGTGTAGTCCGCTGAAATTCCCGCCAAGAACTTCACATAGATAGATATCAGATATCACATCGTCGACATATTTTTTTTTAAATTATTTTATTGCTCTGGAAACTGGAAATGAATCTTTGGCTCTATACAGACGGACCGCATTTCAACTGCAATCCAACCGCAAATTTCAGTTTTAGTGCAGTTGACACGACTGCAATAGAACTGCAAACCAAACGTGCAGTCTGATAGCAGTCGTGTGAACTGCACACCGACTGCATCCAAACTACACTATACCCACCCGCCCGCACGCTCCGCCCTCCCGCGCATGGAATCAGTAGCAGAAACAAGTATGGTGCAGTTCGGAGCATAGATGAATATTGTATATACGTTCGGAGTCAGTCGGTGTGCAGTTCACACGACTGCAATTAAATTGCAATCGGACTGCGCGTTTGGTTTGAAGTTCTATTGCAGTCGTGTCAACTGCATTCAAACTGCACTTGAACTGCAATTTGCGGTTGGATTGCAGTTGAAATGCGATCTGTCTGTATAGAGCTTTTATAGCCATTTTTCATTTATTTCGCCAGTGTGGCGTGTGGCACTGCATTCACCTAAGTCTAAACGTGCTAAAACTGAGATAAAATAAAATTTTTAATTTTTATTTAAATTTAAAAAATTGCCTAAATAATTGTTTTAATGTTGGATAAGTTGCAAAAACTGCGAGAAAAAATCGTAAGATCTATAGGTTGGAAACTTGGTATTGAGTGGCAGTGGCAGCACTGGCAGGCAGCACAGCAAACAGTTAGATTATGTACCTAAGCACACAGCATGACGGCACAGTAGCAGCTTGTGTGCTAGATACCCAAGGAGACTCACAGGCCCACGCAGCTCAAAGGAACCAAAAAATGTATGGCGTTTGCTGTAGCAACGATGGCAGCCATATTGCTATCTCTGTCTTTCACTACATTTCTCTTTCTTTCATTCAGTCAGGGGTACTATTTTTGAACGTGTGACACTCGTATTTGACTGAGAAATCATTCGAAGACGAGTGTCATGCGTTCAAAAATAGGACCCCAGTTGTTCTGTCACTGCTGTAAAAACTCCCGCCATTTTGAAGTTCTTGAAGTTAACTTTGAAAATTTTATTTTTACTAGTTTAATTATGAATATTAGTGAAAAGTACAACAATTACACTGTGTTTTTGGTAAACTTATTAGTTTTATAAAAATTCCGCCTCAAGTATCTTGTATTACTTGTTAAATATGTAGTATTCGTACCAGTGGAGTGACTAACAATAAGAGGCTGAAGAGAAGATGTTTATAGCAAAATTTCCATTAAATGAGGCGCGGTAAGCATTAATATTATCTTTTTACATATTTTACACCATGCCATTATTACAATAACATAGTGAAAATAAAGATATTGATAAATATTTTAATTTTACATTGTTCAACTAGTGATGTGCACTTCGACATTCGATACCTTATTGATACGTAACTACCAATCAATACAAAAATCTAGTTGCTAAATTTATTTCATTTATTGCTGTTTTAGGTTTTGTTATTAAAGTTAAAATATGTAAATAATTTTCAGGTGTAGGCCAGTGGGCGATGTTTGTGGGCAAAGAAAATTTGATATATGTTCCAATAGAGAAACTATATACATTCCGGAGAGCACTTACGGATATAGGTCACCTCAAGCCCTATGCTGTCCACTCGAAACATTCAAAAGCTTTTCTTCTCCCTGATGAAATGTTGCTCTTTCCTTATCACTTACATGCAAGTAATTATTCTATACCTACAAGTAGAAGTAGTCGCTAGACTAGTTACGTCTGATAAACATAATATTATGTACTTATGTGCAAAATAACTATCAATGAGATACCAAAAAATGATGGTAAGTTATGTTTTCATGATTCACATACTTAACATATATGTTATGTACATATGTGTGTGTTATCCTAACTAATATTATAAATGCGAAAGTGAGTTTGTTTGTTTGTTTATTTGTTTGTTTGTTTGTTACGCTTTCACGCCCCATCTACGGAACCGATCATCATGAAATTTTGCATACACATAGGTAAGGGTACTGAGAAGGACATAGGCTATATTTCACGCGGGCGAAACCGCGGGCAACAGCTAGTTCAACCATAAAATATAAAAATATATTTAGGCGGCCTACCACGTAGGTCCTTTCTCTTTTTCTCCCATAGTTCTTTGTATCATACATATGTCACTAATCTCGTTAAAAGTATATTTTTATGATGTTATTATCAAATTTTTAAATCCGTCATTTCTCTTGATTTCCTTCAGTTATGTTAACTTTTTAGGTCAAAACTGCTGCTATTTCTGTGTAGACATAATATTACCTGAATGTGTGAGTATTGAAATAATGAATCAAACTTTTATTTATATTTTTTGCAGACTTCGTGAGCCAACAACAGGCATTGGTGATGAGGAACAATGAGAAAAACATCGACGTCAAAAATCTTTTTCTATTTGGAGGGTTGATATTTCCTACACAATCAATCCTATTTTTTAAAATCGATGATTCGAAAATCTATATATTATCCAAATAGACTTATTTTTCTAAACGTTGTTTTGTAATGGTGTTCCCACACAGCAGTTATATTATTTAACGTCATAAAACAATTTGTAACAACGATAACATTCTATAACACCATACATTATCAAGAATGTTATTGTGTGTGGTAGCACCATAACAATGGTAGATTGTGTCCAAAATAAATGATTTGTATTGACAATGAGGACTCGTTTAATTTAAAGAAGTTTAGTACATCAAAGAATCTGAAGGACAACCGTGCGCCACCTACCACATTGTATCGATATCGATAAACTAACGTAGTAGGCAAGCTCTAAAATTGGTTAGACTGTTCGGTTGCCAGACTTGCTTGTGACATTAGTGTTGTGAAAGTTTGTATTAGTCCACTTTGTAAATTGACCAAAATTTAGATGATTCATTGGCTAGTATGAAAGTCCCGTCTCTTAAAACGTAGTGATTATATGCTCTTTGGAGACTCAGTAGATACCTTACCTACCCAGATACCATTGCTGTATCTTTTTCAAAGAAGACATTGACGGACGGACAACTGACATTGACCATTGAGACATGACCGGCATGGAGACTTGGCGGGAATTTTAGCGGACTACACGGTGTCTGTTTTGGATTGTTTCGCAAATTGATTCTAGTGGACTTCATAACGTGAAATTGGTGTTATTTGGAGTTATAAATGCCCATATTTAAGAACAATGTGTAGAATAACCAAAGTAGACTGTCATTGTACGGCTGTAGTGAGATTTACATAGCGGGCTGTTGTGTTGGTTGTCCGCCTTGCTGCGTCGTCAATGATGAAACCAGTGGATTCGCGAAGAGTTGTCGCCAGGGGCTCCGTGAAAACAACGAAATGAATTACACCATTATTTCGTTGACAACAAACAAGAATAACTAGCCAACTGGCGAAATAAATGAAGAAAGGCTCTAAAGGACTTGTATCCAGGGCCGTAAAACAATACAAAAAAAAACATGACCGGCATGACAAATGACAATGACTGACAGTTGAACAATAAAAAAACATTGTTGTTTTTGTGAAAATATAAAATATATACAGTTTTATGAAGGAAATACCTACGTTAATATACTTTTCTTGAAGGTAAGTCCTAAACATAAGTAAAACCAACTTACTAGATAAGATGTAAGTAAGTAATTTATCCCACAAAAGTGCCACTCGTCTTTGAGACAGGTGGCCCATGGTATGAATAGGCTACAAGTTTACCAAAATCTGGCTGGACCGCCGCGTACGCGATAGCAGCTGCGAGCTGCGACCTTCGTGCTGGGTCATAATTATTTAGAATATAATAGAAAAATCTTTATTAGGTGATAATGATTTGCAAATGGAACAACAATTACAGTAGGTAAACATACTCCACCAATTTGATTTAGCAAGTGTCGCTACCCGTTCATAGGGGCAATCTGGGGCAATGCGGTCAGCATAATGGGAACCTATGAGACGGGTATGCTCCACGGCGGGCTTTCGAATAAGTAGTTTTGTTCATTATTTATAATATACTTTAGTTAATTGTTTAGTTTATTAAAATATATGTTAGTTTTACTAGCTTTTGCCCGCGGCTTCGCTTAAGTACAAAATTTGGACCCCCGTTTCAATCCCAATGGGAATTGAAACGGGATTGAGAAATCCCTTATCAGTAATAATAAGGGTATTACTTTATTATTTTGGTCCTTTTTTGCAAAAAAATTACACCGTTTAGGTATAAATTTATAGCCTTATATCAGAATACAAAGATTTTAATATGTAATACATGAACAGTTTATCTTATTCTACGGTAACTGATTCTGTGTGCCTTACGGCAAAGGCCTCCTCCTATTTCTTCTACTGCTTTCTGTAGGCTGCCATTCATAACCAAAGGTGGCTTAGGGTCTTTTTTAAAGTTGTCCTTTCATCTTCTCACTGTACCACCTTGGCCATCTCGTAGGTACCAGACTATTATCTGTGTGCTCCATTTTTCATACTTGCAAAGGAGCATGTACTCAGTCCATCTGCATTTGAGCTGATCAATGGTTTAAACCTTTTAAGTCAGTGGCAAATATATAGCCACCAAAAATTTTACCTTATGACCCCGAGATAAGGCCCAAAAACAATGACTTGAATATACCTACTGCCTTGTAAAGGGTAAAGGATATCTTTTATTTCTGCTTTAAGTACCTCTAATGCTTGTGCTCCTGACTTTGTCTTTCAGTTCTATTCCTTGAAAATGCCAGAAAGCAATGGCAAGGAAAATTCCTTGCCATTGCTTTTTGGCATTTTCAAGATTGTCTCAATACGTTTAAGGCAGAGCCCAGGTTCCTTAACCATATATGGTACAGCAGAGAATGCAGGTATTGCCTTATTCCTTCGTTTTTATACATACTGAATACATAGTATCATAACTTTGTCCCTTAAACCCTACATCGCCTACTCACATGATTCCTAAGATTTGCGCCCATTACCTCGGCCGGTTTCTACAGCCTGCACGGGAAGAGAAGCAGTTGGTACATTCTATGTTTTTTATTTTCTGCCAGACCAGCGTGGAAGAGATTCTTTTTTATAATTTCCTTCAGTGTTCATAATTCCCTCCATCCAGTAGCAATTCTTTTATCTTTTTCCTTGGTCATTCTTATTCTTGGGTCTTACTGCTTACTGCTACCGTGGGCTATTTTCCACACTTAGGCCGCCTATTCGGGCCCATATTCTTGGGTCTTATTTCTTGAGATATGTATTCATTTTAGGATTTTTGAGTAGTTTTGACTACAAATTTTCGGTAGGTTGTATCATTCTGAGCACTACCTATCTTAATGACCATAGCCAAGTGGAGGTAGTGGTGAGCCAGTTGCTCTAATTATTTATATTAAGGGGGCACCCTAGGCACAGTAGTGACGCCAACCATTTTATTCCTAATGATTTACATTCTTGAATTTCTTTTTTATTTGTAAAGTATTAGGAATAAAATGATTGGCGTCGCTACTGTGCCTAGTGTGCGGCCTTAAAAGCCGCAAGCTCCAATACACAACATCTGAGAATCTAACTGGTATATTTTACAGATATACTTAATTCATATTAAGGATAAAAGCATAATTCGTATTTATTTAAATGATAAAAAATGAAATCTAAATTTATGTAAGAAAAAAATTAAATAGCTCTTTATATGTAGTTGTAACATGATTACCAATTAAATATAGCATATATAGCCATCTGTGTATAGTTAGAGCGCAGTTCTATAGTCTGTACAAAAGTTCGTATATAGATACGTCAAAAATGATACCACCATGTTACATAATATTAGACTAGCCCACCCCCGGCTGCGCCCGGGCATGTATTATACTCATAAAACCTTCCTCATTAATCACTCTATCTATTAGTGAAAACCACATGAAAATCGGCGCTGTAGTTTTTGAGTTTATCGCGAACAGGCAGTCATCGGCGGCGGAGGACTTTGTTTTATAATAGTGATAGTGATGATAATATGTAAAATATACACAAAAGCTCTGTCAAGAAACTAGCGTTATCGTAAAGACAATATAATACGTACAAGTAGATATATTACTTAATTGTCATTGTTACAGCGTCGTTATCACTTTATCAGTGAGCTGTTCACAACTGGCATGTCTCGGCTCACACTCGCGCGGTACGCTGCGGCGATCACACGGTGATGGCGGCTTACGCTAACGACCCGGCCGTGGCCAACTTCATCGAGTACTTGAGGATACCGAGCGTCCAGCCCGATGTTGACTACGGTGAGTTGTCCTTGTGGAGGGTAGATCCCTACAATTTAAATATGTTTGTAGAGGGGTCATTATCTGCCCCCGAATATACGTGAGACGATTTTGGCAATTTTTTGAAACGCTGCGGCCATCTCACGGTTATGGCGGCATACGCGAACGATCCTGCTGTGGCCAACTTGAGGATACCGAGCGTCCAGCCCGATGTTGACTACGGTAAGTTAGTAAGTTGTCCAAGGAACCGTCCATGTACAGTAGGGGACTAATAAACCTGATCTTACAATTAAAAATCTGTCTGTCTGTCATGTTTATCTGCCCCCGAATATACGTGAGGATATTTGGCAATTTTTTGAAACGCTGCGGCGAACACACGGTGATGGCGGCATACGCGAACGATCCGGCCGTGGCCACTTCATCGAGTACCTGAGGATACCAAGCGTACAGCCCGATGTTGACTACAGTAAGTGGTCGTCCATGTCCAGATAGGGCAGATCATCATCATCAGATCTTTTTATGTCTCTACTGCAGGAGCACGATCCTCTCTGTGCTAAAAAAGCTGTATTAGCCAGGGCCAGACGGGTTGGAGGTATCTTGATGTTTATAAGCTTTGTTTAGCTTGTGTTTCCTAAGTTGCCTTTTACGACATCCACGGGAAAACTTGAAGTGGTCCTACGGGAACCACACGGCATAGGGCAGATCGGGCGTCCATTTACATGACGTGATTTTGGAAATGTTTCGGAGAGGGGGCTGAGTGGGGGCTGGCCATGGTGAGTTGTCGTGACAATATCAACTCGACGCCGCGTCCCCTGGAAGAGGTAGCAGAGTTAAAATCTCTTGTGACATTTTTCCGTGCAAAGATTTCGTTGAAAATTCATATTTTCTGCATGAAGAAGCTTACATCAGCGAACCTAGTTATACTAAAATATTACTCCTAAATCAGACCAAATTAAACGATTTCTGTACTTTGCTTCGTGAGCCAATTAAAGCCATGTATTATCTGCCGACATTGATAACTGGCAAAATTTTTAAATATCATACTGTCCAGTTTTTTCACAGAGTCTTCACAGAGGCTCTGCGGCCCCTAAGGCACCCTTTTGGTGTGCAGCACACTCCGAGTATAGCTCATTTATTTATTTATTTACTAGCCTGTTAAATCCCACTAATTTGTTAATTTAGATAGTGTAAATATATTTATCAGATAAACATGAATGTCTGTGCGCGTGTGTTTATAAGATATTATTTGTAAATAGAGACATTCAAACTTATTACATAAGTATAAATGTTTACTGTATGTATACCTAATACTAGCAGTCCGCACCGACTTCGCCCGCGGTACATGTATACATAGCCTATGGCACTCGGGCAGGGATAACGTACCCTTACGTACCTATCCAACGGTGAAAGTATTTTTGAGATCGGTCCAGCAGTTTCTGAGATTAAATCGCGTTCAAACAAACTAACTCTTCAGCTTTATATATAACTAGCTTTGGCCCGCGGCTCCGCCCGCGTGATATATAGCCTATGTCCTTCTCGGTACCCTAACCTATGTGTATGCAAAATTTCATGATGATCGGTTCAGTAGATACAGCGTGAAAGCGTAATAAACAAACAAACAAACAAACTCACTTTCGCATTTATAATATTAGTTAGGATAGGATATCAGTATAGATTTGTTTACACATCTAGTTGTATGTACTTATATGTATTTCGAGCCGAATATGTTGACACAGCCAACAACACCTGTATTCATATTGTGTTTCCATTTTCACGGAAGATCAGTGTTGCTGCCTATTATATGACAGTTAACAACGTATGGTGAGTGGGGCTCACTTTCAGTGGTTCAATTAAATCGTAACCAGCTGTTGCCCGGGGCTTCGCTCTCGTTATATATAGCCTATATCCTTCTCCGTACTCCAAACAACGTGTATGCAAAATTTCATGATAATCGGTTTAGTAGATACGGAGTAAAAGCGTAACAAACAAACAAATAAACTCACTTTCGCATTTATAATATTAGTTGTGTTGTAGCATATTATACTGCCATGTGGTTGGTTCCAAGCAGAGTAGAATAGGACCACTCCCAAGTCTTCCCGTGGATTTCGTACAAGATGACTTAGGAAACATACTATACAAAGCTTGTAGACATCAATGAGACCTCTCCAACCCGCCTGGCCAACGTGGAGATTGTAGGCCAAATCCTCTGACTGTTAAGGCTAATATATGGCTTTGGTAGTACAGAGAGTGTCGTGCTCCTGCATTGTTATTATTATTTTTATTATAAAAATAATAAAAAAAAAATCATTTATTTCGGATAACAAAGATCCATATTCACCGTTACATTTTACACTTACATTATGTTCTCTCAAGGTTTATCCTTCACGGGACGAATCCCGGACCTTTGAGGCTTGCATGGGGACATAGGTCCAACACGTAGAGGCCTTGTGAGAGTTTTTGCTATAATTTGGGATGGAGCACCACCAGGGCATGACAGTAAGGACACTATAATAATGTCCTCACTGACAATTCCCAGTAAGTGCAGGACTATGGAAGGACAATGGAAAAACTACATTAGGGCTATTGGGATGATATGTTAGTGAAATGGTAAATGGGCTATGGAAAGGACTATGGCACCTGCCTGACCAATGTTTAAAAACACGGAAAAATAGGCAGGTGATGACTCGCCAACTCAGTCAACGGGCCCCCGAAAATGGCTGCACGACGCAAAATGTGCAGCAAGAAAGGCAACACTAGTTGAGCGGCTGAAGGGTGGAGAGGTGTCACTGGACTTTAAACAACCATCATTTGTTCCCTTAGAGTCCCACCAGGTACGCCCACTCGCCACTTACGTTTCACATCCACCCTTCGAGCATAAAGCTCTCGCGACTCCACTCTGGCCGGCCGGTGAGGGCAAGCCAGAGGTAGGGGTTCCTGTTACCTCTTCGGTTTCCACTCCGACCGACCCGTTAAGGCAAGTCGGATACGAGGAACAGGGGCCTACCCTAGGAGCACTCAGGTCCGTGGGGTCGCTACTCCCCAACAGCTCGCCACAAGCTGCCCTGCGGATTATTATTACGAGCCATTAAAAAATGTCCCAATGTTGGTCAAAGGCCTCTTTCTCTCGCTTCCATTTGTGTCTGTCAGTTGCTATAATTGACCAATTATTGTTGTCACACCACCTAGTTCTGGGTCGGCCGCGTCCCCGTTTGCCATTGGGTCTCCATTCGGTAGTTATCTTAGCCCAGCGATCATCGGGCATTCGCATGACGTGTCCTGCCCAGTCCCACTTCAAGCCTCCTGCATTGGAGACAAAAAAAACTTATAATATGATCAGTATATGGGTACGTTCGAAAATAAAGCAAGGTTACAGTTTAACCTTTCCATGCTGGTTTGGGTAAAAAAGAAAATCATAGAATACCAGCTGCCTATCTTCAGATCATAAAAGCCGGTTAAGGGATTGGGCGAAAATCTAAGGAATCAAGGCGATGCGGCTAGCAACCCAGTATTATTTCAATCCCGCTTTTCACCTTAACACCCTCTAACATGCTAAACGTGGCCTTTGAGTTTTATAACCTTGGGCTCTGTCAACCTCGCAAGGGATAAAGACGATAAAGTGTATGTATGTAAATAAATGTAAACTATCCTTTTAGTCTCCACTGCAAGAATATGTACTTATCCAATACAGATGCTACGTAGGTGATGCAAGGCGCAAGGCATGCAGTGCAAATTGCATGCAGCACTTGTTCTCCCAAGTATTGTGTAATGAGGATACCGCAAATTGTCGCCGATCATGGGTGTAGATAGGGCCCACAGCCACACTCAATGACACAAAATTGAATAATGGCACAAATGGATTGAAATCTGAATGAATGGAATCCGACGGCCTCTGTGGAGCAGTAAAAACAATGCGATGTACTCACAGGGTAACATGGACGGTTAATTTTTTTAAATGAAGTGACCATTAGCGACCATTAGCCGTGTAGTTCCCGGCAGAGTAGAATAGGACCACTCCAAGTCATCCCGTGGATGTCGTAAAAGGCGACTAAGGAAACACAAGCTAAACAAAGCTTATTAACATCAAAGATACCTCTCCAACCCGTCTGGCCAGCGTGGAGAGTGTAGGCCAAATCCTCTGACTACTCAGGCTAGTATATGGCTCTGGTAGTACAGAGAGGGTCGTGCTCCTGCAGTGGAGACTAAAAAGACCGGATGATGATGATGATGATGACCATTAGCAAACCGTATATGAAGGGTTTCGTAGTAGTAAGCTTATAGATTAGCCAAAATACCACTTTCATTTTACGTCAGAAACACAAAACTCGAATTCATCGTAAGATATTTGAAATATCATTTGGTGAACGTAAAGGTCATCGGGCAAAATCTGACCCAGTTAACAAAAGTTTTCCTACAAACATCGAATTAAGTGAAATTGTTAAGTATTAAACAACTATTAATTTCATGTATTTAATTATTTTTAAAACCATGGAAATAAAAATTAAAAGATGAATGATAAATCAGTATTCAGTAAGCATTTTAGGATCTCTAGATCATACGTAATATTATTAAAACCATCATCATTTACTAAAACCATCTTAGAAGGAAAGATTGAAGTTAAGAGAGGAAAAGGAAGGCCAAGGAGAGCATTCACAGACGAAATAAAAGAGAAGGCAAAAGTCGTGTCGTACAGAGAGGTCAAAGAGATAGCGGAGGATAGGGAAAAATGGAAAATACTCCACCGCAAGAACAAGGTTCTTAAATATATGATGATGATGATGAGATCATACGTATCATAATATCATAATGATAGCGAGCACTGTATAGTTTTTGTCTTGGGCCAGACATCAAGAGCCAATAGACGCGCCTGCGGGGATTTTAGACAATACAATTATTCCATGTAAATATTCTGATATATATGAATTATTCCTATAGACGTTGATCATCCCAACTAATATTATAAATGCGAAAGTGAGTTTGTTTGTTTGTTACACTTTCACGCCGCATCTAATGAAACGATCATCATGAAATTTTGCAAACACATAGGTTAGGGTACCGAGAAGGACATAGGCTATATATCACGCGGGCAAATCCGCGGGTAGCAGCTAGTATCGAATAAAACATAAAAACTTATCTGTTCTTATTTTATTTTTAAATCCTTGATAGGTACTAAAACGAAACCAATAAAAATCTCCGAAAACTTAATATAATGAACCTCAATATATTATTTTAAATTTTTCATATTTTGGCCTGAATCTGCATTAATGCGACATAATGTATTCGTAAACTAGAGATGTTTATCTAAACTTCCTACTATTTTTTTTCTGTAGGCCGTGGGTATAGATTTCATACTAAGGTGCCCAATTACCTTTTCATTACAATTTGTTAACGTTATAAGTTTAGGGCCGCTCCCAAAGCTGAATGCAGAAGAAGCGGCACAGCGAAAAATTACTTTGTTTTTCTCAATATTTGTATGAATGACAAAGTTATATTTGCGGTTTATGAAAATGTGTTGTATCACAACACTGCTGACTATATGCCGTTCAAAAAAAAATTCGTTGAACGTGTTTTATTAATATACAGTACACCATATTTTTTATATTTTCATTTCACTTTTTCCACGCGTTCCTAACAGTAATGGTATTGATAGACAGACAGAAGGAGAGCCAATAGATACTTATTCCCATTTATACATAGTTTTGTATAGGTTCTTTTATATTGGTTCCTTTTTAACCTGTTTTCGTACGGAACGCTAAAATCTCGTCATTATTTCAGATGCCTGCGTATCCTTCCTCAAGAAGCAGGCCCGCCAGATAGGGCTGTCGGCGAAGGTGTACGAGGTGGTACCCAAGAAGCCGATTGTGGTGTTGACATGGGTCGGGAAGGAGCCAGGTCTTCCTGCTGTGATGCTGAACTCGCATATGGACGTTGTGCCTGTATTCGAGGTAAGGAGATGATTTTAAAACTCGACATTATCTTTGCCTGTTGCCTGCTTGTTTTTGAGATAAAACTTTGTGTTAGAGATAATACAAACTACATCGATATTGAGAGTTGTTTTTAGGATCCTTAGCTGAATAGATTCAACATTCAAAAATTCAAATGTTAATTGCTGAGAACACTTATTAATTGTCATACATATATTATTTACAGCTGGAATCTTGTTGACATCAGTAATTACTTAAGCGGTAACAAACTGCACATCGCATTTTCTCCAATCTGCGTCAACTTACAATTATAGATAACTTTAAAAACTAGATATGTAGAAGAAGAAAAAAACGGAACCCTTAAGAATTCGTCATGTCTGACTATCTTGTCCGTATGTCACAGCCACTTCATTTCGAATCTATTAGGACCAAATTGTTGCAATTTGGTAATTAAATCTGTAAACCGCTTTAAGATTTATATTTATGGGCCGGTTTCAACCGGTCATTTTGGAAATCCGAAAGGAGAGGCCTTTGACCAGCAGTGGACTTCTTGCGGCCGAAATTACGCAGAATGAATTGTGATGATAATTAACGTTCACCCAATCATTTTTAAGGTGATAAATATAAATACGATGAATAAATATTAGACATTTGAATTTTTACATTTTCCCGCGTTATATAGGTAGCGAGGTTTAAATCTCCTGAAACAATTCCTTCCAGAAAAGCTGGACCTACCCGCCATTCAGCGCGCACATAGACGAAGAGGGGAAGATCTTCGCGCGCGGGTCGCAGGACATGAAGTGTGTCGGCATCCAGTACCTGGAGGCCATACGGAAGCTGAAACAGGCCGGCGTGAAGCTAAAGAGGACGATACACGTGTCTTTTGTTCCTGGTGAGTTGGATTAAGTATCTTTTTTTTCTGAGGAACCTATTTTAATATGACAAAGAGACATGAAGTGTGTCGGCATCCAGTAACTGGAGGCTATAAGGAAGCTGAAACAGGCCGGGGTGAAGCTGAAGAGGATGATACACGTGTCTTTTGTTCCTGGTGAGTTGGGATAAGTACCTATTTTCTATGAGGGACCTATAAGAGGTTTTCTAAGTAACATTTAAAAAATATCATGATCAGTTCTTTTTAGTCTCCACTGCAGGAGCGCGACCCTAGAGTTGGATCCTATCCAACAACAACCAGAGCCATATATTAGCCAGTGCAGTCAGAGGATTTGGCCTATACTCGCCACGCTGGCCAAATAGGTTGGAGAGGTCTCTTTGATGTTTATAAGTATTTTAGCTTGTGTTTCCTAAGTCGACTTTTAAGACATCCACGGGAAGACTTGAAGAAGTCCTAGTCTACTCTGCCGGGAACATGCGCCAAAAAAATTAATACAATTTTCCTATATTTCTCCCAAGACGGGGTTGATGATAATTGTCAAATAAGACCCTAGTTAAAAATAAAGTAACTTTAAAATTTTATCTTCCATGACATTGACATTGGCCTTTTTATCAACGCCATCTATCGAACTAATAATGTTTGTACTTTAAAAAGTCGCTTTGAAAACCCCTCATTTCACTAGCTGCTTCACGCCCTATCTACTGAACTGATCATCATGGAATTTTGCATACACATAGGATAGGGTACCGAGAAAGACATAGGCTATATATCACGCGGACGAAGCTGCAGGCAACTGCTAGTTGTGAATAATTTAAAAATTTTAACTTTTTTTTCAGACGAAGAGATCGGCGGTTTGGATGGGATGAAGAAATTCATCCACACAAATGATTTCAAGGCCTTGAAAATCGGATTCGCTTTAGACGAAGGCATGGCGAATCCCGGAGAGGAATTCATTATATTCAATGGCGAGAGGAGTATTTGGCGTAAGTATTGACAAATAAATTAACTTTTACAAGAAATATTGGGTGCTTTGTGGTGGGAAGTCAAGTAGAAGTTTGCTGTAGACAATTTTGCAAATTGATTTTAGTGGACTTTATAATGAAATTGATGTAGTTTGGTGTTATAAATGCTCGTGCTCATTAACAATTTGTGGAATAGTTAAAGTGGACTATAAATGGACTCGTATAGATTTGCCGCCAGATGTGTGATACGTTCTTTGATGCCTCGTGGGAGCTCCACGAAGCATCAAAGAACATACGCCATCTTTGATGCTACTTGGAAAAGCTTTACCGTACAACACCGATACTTAGTATCTCATTATACTGGACATTGGCAGAATCACTAAAATTTCGGTGGAAGCCATAATATAAAACAGAAGAAGAAGAAGAAATATTGACGGACGTCTTATCTGATTTTCTTAAAACCATATCGACCCTGCTCCTTCGATATGGGAATCATCATGATCATTCGGTCTTTTTTAGTCTCCACTCGAGGGGGAAACGACCCTCTCTGTACTAACAGAGCCATATATTAGCCAGAAGAGTAAGAGAATTTGGCCTACACTCTCCACGCTGGCCAGATGGGTTGGAGAGGTATCTTTGATGTTTATTAAGCTTGTGTTTCATAAGTCGCCTTCTACGGCATCCATGGAAAGACTTTAAGTGGTCCTATTCTACTCTGCCGGGAACCGCACAGCGGTTTTATTCAATTTATTTACATTGATTACAGAAATCCACGTGCACTGCACTGGCCAGCCGGGTCACGGTTCACTGCTCATTCCCAATACAGCTGGTGAAAAAGTAAGTACCTATATGACGTATTTTAAAGGTATTATTATGTATTAAAAATTCGCCATTTCCATATAATAGCCGCCCATTTCATTTGTATGGGAACGGTATTTTGGTTCGATTTATTACGCATATCTCTTAAGGCGAAGTGAGTTCACACACTAACGCCACCCAGTAATTAATTCATTTACGCCTAAATCAAATCACATTTAAAAAATCTAAAGCTGATTGCTCTAGTAAATTACTTGTAGTATTCTTTTTGTTACTTTTCATAGATATTACAATCTAAGTTTAAGAGAAATTTACCGCCTAAAGTGGCCACTTTTGGCGGTTATAATCCTCTATTTTTAATGTGATGAATTAAGAGAACTCTTAATTCATCAAATTAAACATAGTGAAAACTTGTACCAATAAAACTACAAGTAATTTACTAGGGCATTCGGCTATTAGATTTAAAATTTGATTTGATTTAGGACTTATAGAATTAATTGCTGGGTGGCGCTGGTGTGTGAACTCACTACGCCTTAAAACATTATACATAACCTTTGAAGTAGCTTGACGATGATGACAGTGTTGACCACTTACAAACAAGAGAAACAAGCAATCAACTTGAACTCTCCTTTCAGTTGAGGTACATCATCGACAAGTTCATGGATTTGAGAGAAGTGCAGAAGAAGATTTTGGAGAGCGACCCCAAGCTGACCATTGGGGACGTCACCACTATCAACCTAACGCAAATATATGTAAGTTATTGTTTATACTTCTTAATTGAAAAAATCCCTATATATACTTAGTTGATGTCTCTTTTTCAACCGACGAAAAAAAAGGGAGGTTATCAAGTCGGCGCATATTTTTTTTAATGTTTGACCTATGTAAGTTATTGTTTATACCTCTTAATTGAAAAAAAATCCCTATATATACTTAGTTGATATCTCTTTTTCAACCGACGAAAAAAAAGAGGAGGTTATCAAGTCGGCGCATATTTTTTTTTTTAATGTTTGACCTGGCATATATTTTTCAGAGTAGTTCGATTTTGAAAATACTTTTTTTGGGAAGGGTCCCATAAAAATCTCCAAAGTTGGTTGCAGATAAATTTGGAAAAAATCTAACCCATCACAAACGAAGATTTTTTTTTTTTTTACTTTTCGAAGAGTTATTTTTTGCGTTAAAAAGTTTTATGTTATAATTAGTATTATTATAGCTTCATGTCATGTACCTTTTATATATAGTTATTTACTTAAGGCGCTCTTATAGTAACACTAGCGCCACCCAGCAATTAAATTCCTTAAATTTAAATTTGTATTGAATTTTAAAAATCTAACAAGTACAAAACTACTAAATTACTTATAGTATTTTTTGTATATTACAAGTAATTTACTAGTGCCATATTTAAAGAGAAAAATCCATTAACGCCAAAAGTGGCCACTTATGGCGTTAACCTGTTTTTCTCTTAATTTATCAAACGAATATTAGTGAAAATGAATACAAAAATACTACAAGTATTTTACCAGTTAGGTACTTGTTAGATTTTTAAATTTCGATATAATTTAGGATTAAAAGAATCAATTGCTGGGTGGCGCTAGTGTTACTATAGGAGCGCCTTAAGATAATTAATTGAAATAATTACATTGCTTATATGATAAATGCTAATGGAATCATATATATCCTCATTTGAATATAATTATTTAAAGAATAACGAAATATTTTATAGGTGTAATTTAGCATTCATTTTGATTATACTTTAAATAAAATAAACAAAATAATATATGGGTAAATTCCACTTTACAGTCGCGCCTGTGCACCGGTAGTTTTAAAAATAGTTTGAAGGAACAAAAATTAAATTGATCGTCCCGTTTTCTTTCGAATCATTGATTTCGAATGGAGGCAGGATCCCTAAAAAAATATTTATCCCCTTAAAATAACATCTCTGTTAGTCTTACTAAAATAAAGAAATAAAATGTGGTAAAAAATAATCCAGGCGGGCCCCTAAATCCTTACTGATTTGCACGTGACATCAACCCTACATTCACATTCGAGTTCTCTGGTCATTTAGTGTCACACAATACCAGCCATGTGTATTTTTTATTTGGTTCACATGTAGGTTAAGTTGCTTTTCAGCTGAGCCTTAAATACCTATTTTTATTTATTATGCTTTATTTTCAAGCAAACCTATTATTCCCATAGAAAAAGTGGTAAGTGTACATTTCGCTTATGAAACAAATGCTTCATTGTTTTCCAATGCAAGTTCGCGTAGGTCTATACATTATCTCCCAAGTGTGGTTTCCGGCAGAATAGAATAGGACCACTCCAAGTCTTCCCGTGGATGTCGTAGAACGCAACGTAGGAAACAGCAGATGAACAACGCTAATAAACATCAAAGAGACCTCGTTTCTGACTGCTCTGGCTAATAGACTGGCTCTGTTAGTACAGAGATGGTTATTTTTTTATGCCATAGGACGGCAACCGAGCAATTGGGTCACCTGATGGTAAGTGATCACCGCTGCCCATGGACTAATGTAACACCAGCGGTATGACAAGAGCGTTGCCGGCCTTTTATTTTTCCCTCCCAGAGGGGAATAGGGGGGATGGGCCTCCGGCGCTCTCACACCGAACGAAGCATAGAAGCTGTAAAGCTACTACTCAACGTCGATTTTCTGTGAGAGTGTGGTACTTCCCCGGACGAGCCGGCCCATTCATGCTACCAGCAAAAGTGATTTTCGCCAGTAGCGTGGCTCTACCACAACTAAAATGAATCATGCTCCTGCAGTGGAGACTAATAAGATCTGATGATAATAAAAAGGATACCTATCGATCAGATGGTCGACCATGTTGTGCTCCGTGGCGCAGCGGTCAACATGCCAGCCTGCGACGCGGGGGTCCTGGGTTCGATCCCCGGTCAGGTCATGATGAAAAACGATCTTTTTCAGTATGACCTGGGTCTTGGATGTTTATCTATATAAGTATATATTATAAAATATGGTATCGTTGAGTTAGTATCCTGCGACACAAGTTCACAACTTACTGTGGGGCTGGCTCAATTTGTGTAATATGTCCCTATATATTTATATTTATATATTTATTTATACTACACTTCCAACCGGTCATTTTGGAAATCCTTGGGAGGCTTATATCAAGCAGTGGACTTTTTGCGCCTGGTCTGGACTCTGCTTCTTCTGTTGTACTTACCTGGAATTTGTGCTTTACTGTTATTACCTTCTGTCTGTAAATATATCGGCTTTCGTGGACGTATTCCATTATTATTGCATAACATTTTCCTCACACATAACTCATATATCCATACAACAACTCTCATACAACAAACTTTTTTTGTTCGATATTAATAACAGCAACAGGTAAACGCTTGTAATATTCACAGAATATTTGGTTCTAAAAATATATTAGGTCCTTATCTATGAAATTGGCGTTTTCTATAGACAATTTCGAGCAAAGTAAATTCTTCATACTACCGTTTTTAGCATTATTTCGGGTTTGATAATAAATTCAATAAAAGTGAGACTTTGCATGTAGGTACAAAAGGCTAAAACAAAAAACAAACACATGGTAATTACACCAGCAGTTTGATGAATTTGTATGGGTCATGATTGGTAAAAAGCATGTAGATATAAGTGCTACTTATATTGTACTAATTAAGGATGTGTATTTAAGGGAGGTGTGCAATCAAACGTGGTCCCTGAGAAGCTGACTGCGGTGTTCGATGTACGGCTGGCTGTCACTGTTGATCACACCGAGTTTGAGAACCGGGTAAGTATAGAGATCTCAAAATCAAGTCACGTAGAAAGTCTTTTATTTCTCTTGATGTTTCATGATAGTATCTTGGCTGCTGCTCGATAGTGTCTCAATATGTTACTAAATTGGCGCAGCGGTCAACACGCCTGCCTGCGACACGGAGGTCCCGGGTTCGATCCCCGGTCAGGTCAAGATGGAAAATGATCTTTTTCAGATTGACCTGGGTCTTGGATGTTTATCTATATATGTATCTATTATAAAATATAGTATCGTTGAGTTAGTCCTATCCCATAACACAAGTCTCGAACTTACTTTGGGGCTAGCTCAATCTGTGTGATTTGTCCGTATATATTTATTTAATTATATTGTTAAAACAGCTGACTCGCGCCCTAGATGATGTAAGGCACGGGTCGCCTATATATGTGCATGCTACGCTCGAACAAATATATTTTAAAAACACGCCTGCTTTGATAAGAAGCCTACGTTACTCGGGATAGGGCAAGTATTCTAAATGTTATTAGGAGATATAGTGTTATAAATATACTCACATATCTTTAGAAACTCTGAAAACAATACAAGAAGAATTTATTTGCGCTAGCAGCGAATTTACAAATCTACTACCCATGAAGCAAGCGTCCCACCAAGCAAAAGAACGTTAAGCCGTGGGTCCCGACTGCCATCTGGTAGTCGTCAAAGGAACCACGTCAGAGGCTGAGAGGTTGTTTCGAAAAACTCTGACATCAGGGTATGCATGGTTGACAGACCGTGTCACCTACACGAAATTAAAAAAAATAAAAAAAATTACTCGGTTTACATTATTTTTTTTCTTCTCCAGATCAAGACTTGGTGCAAGGAGGCAGGCGACGGCGTCACGTTTGAGTTTGAGCAGAAGAACTCGCACGTGGAGTGCACCAAGACGGACGACTCCAACCCCTTCTGGGTGGCCTTCAAAGCGGCTGCTGATGACATGTTCGTAAATCTAGCATTCATAGTATAATATTTTTTTATGTCATAGGACGGCAAACGAGCAAGCGGGTCACCTGATGGTAAGTGATCGCCGCTGCCCATGGACAACTGCATCACCAGGGGTGTCGCAGGAGCGTTGTCGGCCTTTTATTATATCCCCCCAGAGGGGAGAGCGAGATGGGCCTCCGGCTCTCTCACTCACCGAACGAAGCATAGTAGCGGTAAAGCTACTACTCAAACGTCGATTTTCTGTGAGAGTGTGGTACTTCCCCGGACGAGCCGGCCCGTTCTTGCTACTAGCAAAAGTGATTTTCGCCGGTAGCGAGGCTCTACCGCAACAAATCATAGTGGTGTCATCTTTGAGGCGTCCACGAAGTTTCGTACAAACTAGAGTTGCGCTCCAACTATACACAGATGGCGCTACGTTCTATGTTTGGTTAGTTGCAAAAAGTCACCGTTAGATGGCAGTAGGTCCGCTGCTAGTTAACTACTGCGAATGTATTTAAGCGTAAAAAGGTTAGTACGCATTTATATTACGAATCGAAAACGCTTTTCATAGTTAGTTAGTAGTCGAGCTCCGTGGCGCAGCGGTCAACACGCTAGCCTGCGACACGGGGGTCCCGGGTTCGATCCCCGGTCAGGTCATGATGGAAAAAGATCTTTTTCATATTGACGTGGGTCTTGGATGTTTATCTATACATATAAGTATATACAGGGTGTAAAGGCTAACACCGTTGTCCTTCAAACCATGGATACGTAACTCTAAAATATAATTATTAAAAAAATATTTAAAAAGAATACACCATTCGTTTTATAGAAGTACCACGATTTGTTATTCCGATATTTTGCGTTATTTCATGGACATTACACGTGTCAGCGACCTTTTGATAGGCGCCGCCGCCGCTCCGGGGTGCGGCTTCATTGACAATGCTACATACCTAGATTACTACGCGCGTGTGTAGTAGGTACCTAGCGTAAGGTATTCGGGTGAAGTTTGTTTATGAAAAAGAAGGACTTTTTTTCGAAAATACTTTCTTTTAGATTATGATAGTATTGGACTCTACTCATGATTCTGAATAACTGGTATCAAGGATAACGGTGTTAAACTTTACACCCTGTATTATAAAAATATAGTATCGTTGAGTTAGTATCCTGCGACACAGCTCAATTAGCTCAATTTGTGTGATTTGTCAAAAAAAAAACAAAAATATAAAAAGAAAAAGTTGTAATAATATAACACGTAGCGCCATCTGTGTATAGTTGGAGCGCAACTCTATATGAATCTTCGTGGACAAGCGTTCAAAGTATAGTATACATTTATTTACAAACATACATACATATTATCAAGTCTTTATCCCTTGCGGAGACAGACAGAGCCCGAGGTCATATAACCATGTTAGCATGTTAGTGGGCTTGTAGTTGTTGGAAAGCGGAATCAAAATAGTGTTAATAGTCTTGGGTTGCTAGCCCCATCGCCTATAGTCGTGAAGCAGCGGCATTTTATGCTTTGCCCTTTAGAAAACAGTAAGCCGTTTATCGATTACCAATAGGCGATGCGGCTGGCAACACTTTTAGACCTCATTAGAAATCAGACTTCCCATAGAAATTCGCCCACCTGATCGGCGACTTTGTATGGGAAGTCTGATTTTATTTTTCGATTTTCACCTTTTTAGGGTTTCGTAGTAAACTAGGAACCCTTATAGTTTCGCCATGTCTGTCTGTCTGTCCGTCCGCGGTTTTACTCAGAGACTATAAGTACTAGAAAGCTGAAATTTGGTATGGGTATGTATATTAACCATGTCAAAAAAGTGGTAGAAGAAAATCTTGAAAAAAAAAATTTTTTTTAGGGTAGCTCCCATACAAGTAAAGGGGAGTAATATTTTTTTTTCTATACAAACCCATCGTGTTGGGTATTGTTAGATAGGTCTTTAAAAAATATTGTGAGATTGAGAACACCATTTTTCAATTTAGGGATCCGTTTACGAAATATTTGGTTTTAAAGCAAATTTTTGTTAGACGCAAGTGTCCCCCCCCCTCTATCTACTAAACGGTTATATATGGATAAGTGAAATAAAATTACAGCAGTAGTATATATACTGAAGTTGAAAGGAACACTATCAGAGCTGAGTATGTAGTACAAACTAAAAAGTTATAGGCAACCAACTTATAAAATGTACCCGAAAATGTAAAATATCATACATTTTCATTGTTACATGTTTTTGGTCGTTAAACTGTGAGGTGCGAGTGTGAACGGTGTAAAATCAAAGTTGTGATTCGAAACTACGGAACCCTACACTGCGCGTGGCCCGACACGCACTTGGCCGGTTATTTTCTTTCGATTCTGTATTCCATTAGGGATTCTGATTCCGAGATTTAAATATAGTTCCTAGGTTCAAAATCAGCCTGTGTAAAAAATGACGATGATGATGTATGTTTATCGATTCTAGGAAGCTGAAGCTATCTTGCCGCATCTTCCCGGGCGGCACGGACAGCCGCTACGTGCGCGAAGTGGGCATCCCAGCCTTGGGCTTCTCGCCCATGAACCGCACGCCCGTGTTGCTGCACGACCACGACGAGTTTCTCAGAGCTGACGTGTTTCTTAAAGGCATCGATATTTACGTCAAGTTGATTCCGGCCGTTGCTAATGTCTAGTAGTCTTATTAAAACAAGGACTTTCGAACCAGGTTTAACCCAATATTCTCCTTAAAAAAAATTACAATGACAGCTGTATAAACATCAAAATGATAAGTGATGACGTATTTTGGTCGGATAATGGTTTAAACCAGGTACTAAAGCTAGTCTTGGTTTTATAATAAAACGAATTTCGTCTTATTATTCAAATTCAAAAATGCTTTATTTTTTTCTCCAATCTGTATCTACCCACAAATACAAATTTTGGTACAAATTGTATACTTATGATAAGATTGTGAGAGACTGGTGTCTGAACTAAGCAGAGCCTGTATCTCAGTACACCAAATATTATAAAAAGAGGACTAACTTTAATACCCGATTTAAACCGTTATCCGACCAAAATAGGTCAACGCTTATTACTTTGACGTGCGGTCAACAGTCAATGTAAATTCTTTTGGGCGTATAATGGTTTAAACCAGGTACTAAAGTTAGTCTTCGTTTCATAATAAAACGGTAAGGGTTTGGAGGAGCTAGGCGTTCGCGCGGCGCGTTACAAAATAAAAGTAATAGGTATTTGTACCAGACATCACCGTGCCGTAGATACGGCGCGTCTTTAAGCGTCGAGTGTTGTCCGTTGTCAAACATATGAAGCTTTCGTTAAACGCGCGTCGCGTCAGGCGGCGCGCCGGGCGTGGCGTTTTCGCCGTGGAGTCCGCGCCAAGTTCCCCTTATATGATAAAATTCAGTAGTAAATTTATTGTGGTATTTTTGGTACCTATCACAAATCCAAATTAATGGATTGTAAAAAGTGCATAGTCAATAATGCATTGAATATACGTATATTTTATTTAAAGTACTATAATGAGCTTTGATTATACAAAGCCAGGAGAGTAATGGAACTGGAATATTATTTAAATATAAGTAATTTGTGATATATAAATGATATCACGCCACCATCCATACTAAAACGATTTTAAAATGAAGACGGTCTCCGTGGCGCAGTGGTTAACAAGCTATCCTGTTCCTGGTCCACTAGCTGCTACACGAAATATATCAGAAAATTATGACAATATTTTTTGTATAACACGATTGGTATATTTTGCATATTCTAGTTTTTAAAAATACGTACTATTTTTATTGTTAATGTTATTTAAATAGATTTGAGTTGTTCTAAAATATTTTATATACTAATTATATTTAATAACATTATTTGTTAAGTTTTACATATTCAAGAGATGTTTTTGATATTTATAAAAACTGCCTTAGGTACCTACATATATGAATATTTCAGGGTCAAGTAAAGAGAAAACGGAAAGATGTAGATAGATCTAGATATTGCGTTCTTAGTGGCCCTATGGATAACCCTTCAAAGTATTTGTTTGTTTGTTTTTCGTGTGTGTAACTGGCCGACACTGGTGTCATATTTTTCAAGCTGCCTAAATGCATAGCTTAACGAGTTCCAAAGTATTGTATGAACTACTGGTTTCAAGTTAAAGTGATAATATGCTTTTCTTATTGTTTTTATCAGAACGGGGCATTTTGGCGAAGGGTTAAGTAATGCTTCACATATAATAATTTAAAGTGTGTAAAACTTGACGAGCTCCGTGGCGCAGCGGTCATCACGCCTGCCTGCGACACGGATGGTCCCGGGTTCGATCCCCGGTCAGGTCAAGATGGAAAACGATCTTTTTCAGATTGACCTGGGTCTTGGATGTTTATCTATATATGTATTTGTTATAAAATATAGTATCGTTGAGTTAGTATTCCATAACACAAGTCTTTCTTAAGAACTTACTTGGGGCTAGCTTTTGTTGTTAGTTGATATAATATTTTGAGGGGTTATCTAAAGCCTCATACGGACATACTATCACGTCTTTTCCCTTGTGCGGTAGACAGAGCCCAGGTCTATAGAACCTAAAGGCCACGTTGTTGGCGGGCTTGTAGATGGAGAACAGAACGAAAAAAGTGATGGGTTGCTAGCCGCATCGCCTCACACCTATTCCCTAAAGCCTCGTTAAACATAATTTTAAATGATATCTCCGTCTTCTTTTAAAATTAAATGATTTATTCCAAACGGGAGCACTGGACTCCGAAAAATTCATGTTCTATATAGTCTTCTAAAGTATTCGATTTGCCCCCCACGTTGTTTCCAGATTCTAGGGCTTCCATGCGACTTTTTTTAAATAATTAATATAACAAACAGTTTTTTTTAATTAATTATTGAATTAGGCATTTGTCTCCCATCTCACCTGATGGTAAGTGATGATGAAGACGATAAGTTTTTAAATAAACCCCGTACATCTATTTAATAGAACAACTTATTTAAATAGGCCGAAGTTAAGTAATTCGGGGGCATATACATACAGTATGTAACTTGACCCTCGATATTCTCTTAAAGGGGTGACTCGGACCTTCAATATTGTCAACATCAACTTGTCCTATGGGATCAATGCTGGGAACTCGTAGACGGGCTGAGTGGTCTAATTACACGCTGTATAGCATGTTTGGTATTAACATACGGATGAATGACAATAAGAAAATATAACATATCATTTATATGAAAATTTATATACATAACCATAACATTGAATTCTTTTCTTTGCTTTTTTAAGATACTTAGGTAGGTATATCTGTCACTGAAAAATTGTGAACTTCGTTAGTTTATAATATAACGCATGTGGTTCTAAACGAAATTAAGGTGTGGTTATATGACGAGAGTTTACAATTTCCGTTGACATATTCTTGGAAATACATGTTGATTTGTAAATCCTTAGCATGGGATTATTCAAAATATTTATGTAAAACTCTGATTTAGGATCATCAATAGACACAAAATAAGAATAAAGTTGAATGTTGCCAAGGAATTCAAGTTCCAGCAGCCAATTACATAATTTATTAAAATTCGATACAAATGATTCATTTTTAGGGTTCCGTAGTAAACAAGGAACCCTTATAGTTTCGCCATGTCTGTCTGTCTGTCTGTCTGTCTGTCTGTCCGTCCGCGTTTTTACGCAGAGACTATAAGTACTAGAAAGCTGTAATTTGGTATGGGTATGTATATTAATCATGGCAAAAAAGTGGTAGAATAAAAACTTGAAAAAAAATTTTTTTTAGGGTAGCTCCCATACAAGTAAAGTGGGGGAGTAATTTTTTTTCTCTATTTACCCACCGTGTGGGGTGTCGTTTAATAGATCTTTCAAAAATATTGTGAGGTTGAGAACACCATTTTTCGATTTAGGGATCCGTTTTCGAAATATTTGGTTTAAAAGTGCAAATTTTTGTTAGAGGTAAGTGTCCCCCCCCTCTATCTGCTAAACGGTTATATATAGATATGTGAAAAAAATTACAGCAGTAGTATATATACTGAAGTTGAAGGAAAACTATCAGAGCTTAGTACTAAGTACAAACTAAAAAGTTATAGGCAACCAACTTATAAACTGTAAAATTTCATACTATTTTCATTGTTAGATGTTTTTGGTTGCTAAACTGTAAGGTGCGGGTGTGAATAGTGTGAACTCAAAGTTGTCATTCGCAACTACGGAACCCTACACTGCGCGTGGCACGACACGCACTTGGCCGGTTTTGATATTTCTAATGAAATCTTATTCATTCAAATAAAATGTATGTATTTTATTTAAGATATAATTTTGTGACGTATGTACGCTGCGCTCAGTGTGTATTACGCAAATAGAAAAATATTTATTTTCAAACATTAGGATTTATTTATTTTATGTATAATTTTTTTTCCTAACCTAATAAACAAAGATAGTTGTGCAATAAAAAGACTGCATTTTTCTTCTGCATTGGAAACTTGTTTGTTTTTAGTACCTTTCAGTATGTTATTTGTTAAACTTTTGCGCTTTTAAACATATAATTATTAATATTATATTCTATAAAAAACCTATGATATTTTAAACATCATTTGGTGAACGTAGGTACGTAACATTTATTTTACAACAAAGTGTTGTTTTGTAATCAATAATTTACATATTATAGCTAAGTTTAATGCCGCTTCTAAAACGGAGTAGGTACGTGAATTTAATATGTATTTTTTTTAACATTGATTGTGTGACTCTACAAATAGAAAGAAATTCAAGAATGTAAATCATAAAAGCACTAGTAAATAACCTAAAATATTATCAGAATCAGTGAGAATTATGAGAATCAGATTACGTTTTCTCTTAAATCTAAATTAATTTACTAGTGCTTATATGATTTACATTCTTGAATTTCTTTCTCTTTGTAAAGTATTAGGAATAAAATGATTGTCGTCGCTACTGTGCCTAGGGTGCCCCCTTAAGCAATAGGGTCCACACTAATGTGTGTTTATCATTTTGATCATAATATTACACGACTATTTTGAGGCGAACAGTTGCACAGAATACTTTATCTACATACGTATAAAGTGTCTAAAATTATTCAGAAACTGTACCTTTTTTTTAACTTTTTCATACTTCATTCTCGATTTCTAGATAAATTGTTGAGTATATTCGCTGTTGTCACTCGCCACGCAACCTTTTTTTTATATATTTCGTCACGATTCCTCATCTTCTGAAGGCAATCGAAATTTGTAAGCATTATACCTGTATACCGACTTAGATACTTTATGGTGAGTGTGAATAAAAATAGTTATTCAATGTTTATATAACATGTAAATGATCTAATAAAAGTGTTATGAAAAATTATATTTGTACTTACTTTTATTTAAAGTAGGAAAGTACCTACTAGACTCTTGCGCCGAAAAAAGTTAGAACTACTCTCTGAACCTCTGAAATAAGACTAATTTTTTATTTAATCTATCTCTGAAATCTACTGAATGGCCTATCTACCCCTCGAAAGTCACATCTTTCAAGGCTACAGGTTGGTCTTCCGCTCGCACTTTCAATAGGTAGATCGTCAGTAAGCGTTTATCTTATTCACATAATCTGTTTAGATTATATATATATATATCGCGCGGGCGAAGCCGTGGGTAACAGCTAGTGCTCAGTTAAAAATAGGCTATAGCCTATGTCCTTGTCAGTACCCTAGCCTAGGTGTATGCAAAATTTCATGATGATCGGATAGGTAGATAGGGCGTGAAAGCATTACAAACAAACATTTTCGTATTTATATTATTAGTTGTATTGGGATGATTGGGATAGAAAGGGAAAGTTGGGTATCAGCAGCTGTGTTAAATAATATGGTGGTGCTGTGTGTCGTCATCGTCAATCCCGAGGGATATTAAAAAGTTATTCTTTGACAAAGACAGCTGTCAGATTGACAGTTGTGTTATAAACAATAATTCCTATAACAGCATTTCTGCTTGTGTTTACTAAATGATTTCATATTTCTTAGCCGAATTTATCAACAAAAATGAATAAAATCTGTAGGATATGTTTAGAAGAAGGCGTTCTCTCATCAATATTTACCAAAAACTTCAATCTTACTTTGTGTGAAATGATAGAATATTGTTCAAACACTAAAGTAAGCAAATTCCTTTTCTGCTTATGTTTTGTATAAAATTGATGCATTAAGGACTAAGAGAGGACATGAATGGTTCAATCGTTTCTCTGATGAAACTCTGTTCTATGTTGCTGCCTGGATCATCTCCACCTTGACCGCTTTATCTATTAGAGAAATCCCCATTGCATGTTAGTAACTTCCATTTTAGTACTTATCAGTTGCAGTCCAACCATCTCTTTATGGTCTTCCTTGGCTTATCATTGGCATTATCTTTTGCCAACCTACTTTACAATATTAGTTAGCATCATACTCAAAAGTATGAAATCAATTGATGCCATAATTTAATTACTTAACAATCAATACAGAAATAACAGCTTATGAAACTTAGGTAATTATTCAAACAAATTGTTAGTTTCATTATTTAAATTGCAGATAAGCAAAAATGATGGATTGCCTGAACAAATGTGCAGTAACTGTGTGTACAAACTTGGCATTGCTTACCATTTCAAACAAACTTGTGAGAGAGCCGACGTGAGACTTCGGCAATACTTAGGACTACACACACCACAAAAGTAAGTATTGGATTGACACCCTTCGTTAAGATAGAGAAAATGATAGCTCTGGTGCTGGCCATGTATTTTTAATAATCCTAGATGGCATATTTCTGATTAAAAATGAACATTTGTGATGATTAAGGATTCACACCTCTAGGATTTGAATCCATATGCAAACTAAGCCTATTCACTATGCCTTAGGTTGGTTTCAGAGTGACGCTGGCGGCACGCGCCGGTGGCTAGCGCGTCTCAACAGCGCGCGTTTGACCGGCGTCTCTCTGAAACGCTAACTGCCAGTAGACGAGCTCGGACGGCGCGTGCTTCGCCAGCGCTGACAGCGCGTGTCTCACGAAAGGCGCGTGTGAACTGCGTGACTTTGAAACGCGCGTGTCGCCGGCGCTGGTCAAACGCGTCACTCTGAAACCAACCTTATAGTGTCTAGGCATAGGCACACTATCCTAGGAACAGGGGTAATATATTAAGAGAAAGTTCGATGTGGTGTACTTAAACGTTTTTGGCTTGGTAGTTGTGTTTTTCTATTTTACGTAGAACATGACTGCTATACCAAAAAAAAAATATAACCTATGAAAAATTATGTCAAAACTCATCCAACAAACTTTGTTGTTTATGATATTAGTTTCTGCTTTATCAATATAGTAAGCAGCGAGATGAGTTTTAAATCAATGTTAGCGGATATCCAGCTTCATTAGAATCCATAGTAAGGATGTTGTCATTAGTAGTAATAAGGATGGAGAAGTATTAAGAAAACCTATTTTTTGTTTAGAACAAAAAGTACAAGAACTGAGTTTTATATCTCAAGAAAAACACAATATTTTATCTCATTACAGATTTCATGATGCTGCAGTCATGACAGATCCTGTAGTGAGTACTTTTTTCTTAAAATAAAAGCTATTTCTTTCGAGTTGTAAATGGCTAGTTTTATTTAATGATTTTACCAGTAGTTTGCAACTGCGACTGACCAGTCATTCCTCAGTTAGGTCTTTTAAGTCCAATGTGATGGACAATCTGGGTAATTTTTAATTATGTGGTCCATTGACTGGGCATATATGGCTTTCTATATTCTAAGATTTATAAGATACTGAAACAAAACAAACAAAATGGTGGATGACTAGAAATCTTCCATTTATGGCTAATGGCCGCTTTTATGTACGAGATTTACTTAAATATGATTCGTTAGATTTTCGCCCATACAAGTATAAAATATTAACAAACAAATGCTTCATAACATTTGGGCCAACACAAAAAGTTTTGATGAATTTAAATACCTATAGTAAGTACATTTTAATTAAATTGCATTTATGTTTCAGATGCCTGTACGCACAACTATCATTAAAAAGTGGTAATTATTCTTTTTATATTCCGTATAGACTAAAGGTTAAGTAAGTACTTAATGTGAGTTTGGTTTCAAACTAGCGATGATTACATGACTGCACAGAAATGGAGAGTTACGTTTTTATGGTTCACTAGCTGTTACCCGCGGCTTCGCCCGCGTGGGATATAGCCTATTTGATTTGATTTATCAAATCAATAGCCTATTTGATTTTTTCCTATGTCCTTCTCAGTACCCTACACTATGTGTATGCAAAATTTCATGATGATCGGTAGATACGACGTGAAAGCGTAACAAACAAACTAATTTCGCATTTAAAATATTAGTTGGGATGTAAATACATGAAGCAAATATGGTCTGCTGCATATGCAGGCTTGGACTTCAATTTTTGAACTGTTAGAATCGATCCGCCACGCGTTGTTTTTTGAAGTTCATATTTTTTTCTTTCCTTCGTCTTTTCTACAAGAAATTGTCCAAGATTTTAACCGTTTTTTTACTATAAAATTTTATAATTCGCCTTGCCGATGGCAGTCGTAATGCTGTGTCAGATGCAGCTTGAAAAAGCTGACACCAGTTTTAGCCATTTACACATACGAAAAACAAACAACAAACATTTAAGTTTCCAAATATTCCAGCAAATGCATGAGCCAAAGAAAATCCAGTGGGAATTACAAGAGGAAGCCAGAAGCAGAAAAGCAGAAGCGCGGTCCCAAACCGAAGCCGAAGCAGGAGCATAGCTGCTACCAGTGTGACAAGCAGTTCCGTTGCCAGGCTCAGCTGGAGATGCACGTGAGGTATGTTTAACGTCATCATCTTCTTCATCATCATCATCATCAGGTCCTTTTTAGTCTCCAATGCAGGAGCATGACCCTCTCTGTACTAACTACTAGAGTCATTTATTAGCCAGATCAGTCAGAGGATTTGCCCGATTTCAAAACTATCTCAAAAATACTAACCCTTTTTAATGAAAATTGCTTCCCTAAGTTGGAAAATACCTACGGCAAACGAGCACGCGGGTCAACTGATGGTAAGTGATGTTATAACCGCTCCCCATGGACATTGGAAAACTGCAACACCGGGGTTATGACAAGAGCGTTGCCGGCCTTTTATGAAAACATACTCTTTTTTTGACGAGCTTCGTGGCGCAGCTGTCAACACGCCTACGACACGGATGGTCCCGGCCCGGGACTCCCGGGTTCGATCCCCAGTCAGGTCAAGATGAAAAATGATCTTTTTCACATTGACCTGGGTCTTGGATGTTTATATAGGTATGTATTTGTAAAAAAAAATATGGTATCGTTGAATTAGTATCCCATAAGTCTCGAACTTACTTTGGGGCTAGCTCAATCTGTGTGATTTGTCCGTATATATATATTTTTTTTATTTATTTAAGACGACCAACAGCTTTCTATTAGCTTATCTACTAGCAAAAATAGGTAATAATCTTATAAACCAAGAAGCCAATTACAGGTTCTCACATATAGAAACTGAGTAAGTTAACAATAAGGTTGAACATAAAATACGTACACGCTACTTTTAGATTATATTTAACTCCATCATCATCTTCTTCATCACTTGTTCCATATTTTGGGTCGACACTGTATGTCCACCTCGAAAGCTTTCATTTCCCAACCATATCGGCACGAGATCCCTTCCTTCATATCATTCCTCACACATTCCCTCCACGACTTTCTCAGCCTTCCCTTTCCTCTATGTCCCGACACATTTACGAGTAAGTTGAGCATCCTTTTACCCAGGTGATCGGCATCCCTCCTCTCAATATGGCCATACCAGCGGGCCTATTTGCTAACTTTTGGCAGCTACGGTGTACATCATTTTCATGGTAACTTCAATATTCATTACAGCTTCGGTATGAATGACTATTTTTATTAATGATATGCAAACCGTAATGGATGCTAAAGTGACAATCAAATCGTTGTACACCGAGTTAGCAAATCGGCCTGCAGGTCAAGCGATGGTTCTGATTTAGTGCCGGATTTATATTTTTTATGAGTGTAGGCCACCTTTCTAAAATAATAATTTTCCATTTGTAGTATGTAAAGGGGCCTCCTTTACTACAAATGTAAAATTATTATTTAAATAAACAAATGAAAGTGCGTAAAAAAGAAACAAGATATACATTTTTTTTACTTTTATCCTCTGAAATCAAGTGACCGTCCTCTGAAATCTACCGCCCCTTGGACGCTGCCGCCCCTACGCCGCGGCCTATACGGCCTATTTATAAATCCAGGACTGTTCTGATTGCTGCCTTAAATTGGACAATACCTACCTACGGCAAACGAGCGAACAGGTCACCTGATAATCGCCGCTGCCCATGGACAACTGCAACACCTGGGGTGTGACAAGAGCGTTGCCGGCCTTAAGAAAACGTATTTTGAAAGTTCCAATGTTTTTGTTTCAGAACTCACACCGGAGAGAAACCGTTTGGATGCATGTACTGTCCACGTCGATTCACGCAGAAACACAACTTGACCATACACCTACGTATTCATACTGGAGAAAAACCCTTCCAGTGTGAAGTTTGCAGGTAATTTTGATGACCTCTGTCTGAGGCTCACTGGTACCGGTGTTCCATGGTTGATTAGTAGTAGAACGAATTTATTTATTTACTTATTCATTTATTAGCTTACTTAAATGATTACAATCGTGTGTATATGTCGCAGTCATCTGGTTGAATTTGCTATTTGATTGAATGACTAGCGCGTTCATTGAATGGCGACGTTCAATTGAATGGCTGAAGGACAGCTCGTCAAGTCGTTGAATGTAACGTTCAACGTCTTGACTGAATAAATGTCATTTAGCGAAGTCGTTGAATCTTAGCCGACTTTGTAGCATTATTTCATTTTTCTTCGTTTTTAAAGTAACCGGCGGCGGCGTAATAATAGGTAAATCCATAATGTCATACTATTTTATTACAAATAACGCACTTATTTAATCGAAAAAAATATCAACATCGTGCCATCTGTTCGAGCTGTTTGACGCCATATTTGTTTTGGTGACTACTAGTGCCGCAGTGGGAAAAAATGAACTAAATTTGAATCACCTGACTGATTCTATGTCCGCTCTTTTCAAAGGGCTATGTTACAATCCGCTAACTAGTTGGACGTTGAGCGACGCTTATTTGTTCAACGTTCGGCCTAGTCATGACTCATTCAATTAAACGTGGTCATTCAATGAACGCGCTAGTCATTCAATCAAATAGCAGATTCAACCAGATGACTGCGACATATACCTACATAATATATGAAGATTATAAATTGATTTTGAATAGGTGAATATATCATAATCATATCAAAGTAGATAATTTTTAGATCGAGCGAGCCAAAATTGTATGTGGAAACAAAATATTGGCTCGCTCGATCTAATAAAAATATTTTACAGCCTTATAAAATTGTCGATATTTAGATATATCCTTTAGTTTTATTGTCATCAGGGTTATTTTTGTAACAAGCCACGTATTAATTTCAGCAAAAGATTTTCGGCCCAGGGCAATCTTCAGGCGCACCTCAAAATACACACTGGCCAAAGAGATCATGTGGGTAAAACGTTCTTACGATGTGTTTGTAACTTCTTCCGCTTTTTATTGTTTCCGCTAGTTCTTTTCTTTTGTGATGCCTTTTTATCAACTGCCATTTTTATCATGCCAACTGCCTCCGTGGTCCAGTGGTTAAGGCGTTTGCCTTGTTGACCCGGGGGTCGTGGGTTCGATTCCCACGGGAAGCATACTTAGTTAAGTTGTTTCCAGTTTGCTTAGGACATTGCAGGCATGAATCACCTGATTGTCTGATAAGAAAGATGATTCCGCGCTTCGGAAGGCACGTTAAGCCGGTGGTCCCGGCTGCCATCAGGTAGTCGTTAAAGGAACCACGTCAGAGGCCGAGAGGCGGTTCTGAAGAACTCTGACACCAGGGTGTGCAAGGTCGATTGACCGTGTCACCTACACGAAATGATGATGATGATCAAGAAGAAGAAGAAAGAAAATATTATATATTGTTGAGAGCAAGAAGTTAGGCTTTCTGGGCACCACAGTAACACAGCCGCACTTAATATTGCTGAAGAAATCCCATCTGACTCTGTTACTGTTATTATTAATTTGTTAAGGAATGAGGGTGCCCCAATAATGTTATTGGTCAATAATTTGTCAGCCGTTGTGAATTATATATTCCGTAAATATTGTTAAATGGTAATAAAGCATAAATCCTCACTAATATTATAAATGCGAAAGTAACTCTGTCTTTCTCGCTTTCACGCCAAAACTACTGAACAGATTTAAATTAAATTTGGCACACAGAAAGCCTGAGAAAGGAGGCCGTAGGTTACATTTTTCCGTGCGGACGAAGTCGCGGGCACAGTTACTAATGAAATGATTTGGTTTAATAAATTATCTTGGAGCATAGTCTAAGCGGCTGTTGATAGTGATAGTTGTCTAGACACTCGAAAAAATGTGTGATAAGTATAAAATTAACTAAATATAAGCTTATGAAATCGCAAAATCCTATTACGTGACAAAAATTACTATGTTGCAGGTTTGTTCGCTGTGCAGTAAGTCCTTCATAACGTCGAGCGAGTTGACGCGCCACATGAGCAAGCACCGCGGCGTCAAGAACTTTAAGTGCGACGCGTGCGGCGTCTGCTACGTGCAGGCTAGGGACCTCGTAAGTCAATACTAACATGATGAAACGTCGAGTTGACGCGCTACCAGAGTAATCACCGTGGCGTCAACTTCAAGTGCGAGGCTTGCGGCGTCTGTTTCGTGTAGGCTAGGGACTTCAAAAGTCCTTACTAACAAGTTATAACCTCGAATTGACGCGCCACATGAGCAAGCACCGCGGCGTCAAGAACTTCAAGTGCGACGCGTTCGGCGTCTGCCACGTGCAGGCTAGGGACCTAATAAATCAATACAAACGTGTTGAAACGTCGAGTTGACGCGCTACATGAGTAATCAGCGTGATGTCAACTTTAAGTGCGAGGCGTGCGGCGACCTACCAACCATCACTTGTTTTGATTCCGTTTTCCACCTTTACAACCACTGACTCGTTTCGATGACCTTAGGCCCTGTTTACCTCGCAAGGCTTAAGACGTGATAATATGAATGTGTGTCCTTCTTTGTTTCAGAAACTACATAAACAGAAGAAACATCAAGTCCCAGAAGAGACTGCTAAAACTCAGAGCGAAGCCTACAGCAATGCGAACATAGACATAATTGGCATAGACGTGGGCAAAGATGTAGCACCGAACCCAACTGCCCCTGTCAAGGATGTCAACCATCACATTCAGCACTTAGTCGACCCCAAACCCCAAGAACATCCGCCTGACCAAACTCATATACTATCCTTTGACCAAAGGGGCTTGAAAGATATCTACTCAAGCCATCCATACCCAAAAAATGTCGACAGCCATAATTGTGCTATCTGCGGTGAAGGCTTTGAGTATTTGACCGCTCTGGCGCAGCATCACCTGCAGTACCATAAAGGATATGAGCCTTTACACATTAAGAACTATAGTGCCCTTTAAAGGGATGAAATGTTCTAAGTGAATTATTGATTCGCATAACCCCCGAGGTGGCAAGCCGATGACTCGCGTCGGGTTTCATAATGTGAATTTATCATTATGACACATATCCTATATTTGCAATTGAAAATATGTGAGGTAGGATTCGAACCACAACCCTAGATATACGCCCTAAGTGTGATACAACGACACCACGCGTCGAATTATCTCAACACATAATATCCCATTGTGAGTGAATGAACCAATTCAAAAATAGTGAATTTTAACTGATATATTTATTTCATTTCACTTCCTTGTACTGAACTGGTGACCACGCGCTAGCTAACCCATCTCTTAACGCGGGAGAAGACCTCCAGATCAGTTAAATAATAATATACAAGAAAAAAATATATAATCATATCAGATTTTATGACTGATCAAAATCATCGCTCCTATTGGTTGATTCTTCGGTCGAGCTCCGTGGCGCAGTGGTCAACATACCAGCCTGCGACACGGAGGTCCCGGGTTCGATCCCCGGCCAGGTCGAGATGGAAAACGATCTTTTTCAGATTGGTCTGGGTCTTGGATGTTTATATATATTATAAAATATAGTATTGTTGAGTGAGTATCCCACGACACAAGTTCACAACTTACTGTGGGGCTAGCTCAATTTGTGTGATATGTCCCTATTTATTATTATTTGATTGTATTCAAGCACACGCGTTTGGCACGTTCTACTCGCCGGTACGGCTCGCAAATAATCATTAAGTTTATGTCAATATGTGAAATGTGTTCCTCCTGGTCTGAACATTGGGTGAGGTTTCATACCTATCATCATCATCAGGTCTTTCTTAGTCTACACTGCAAGAGCACAACCCTCTCTGACTACCAGAGCCATATATTAGCCAGAGCAGTCAGAGGATTCGGCCTACACTCTCCAGACGGGTTGGAGAGGTCCCTTTGATGTTTGTAAGCTTTGTTTAGCTGGTGTTTCTTAAGTCGCCTTCTACGACGTCCAGGGGAAGACTTGGAGTGGTCCTATTCTACTCTGCCGGCAACCACACGGCTCATACCTATATACAAGGCTAACTTTACATACTGTTGTAAGAAAATATAATTAAGACTAATCTTTTTTAAATTATTTATTATACTCATAAATTAACATAATTGTTTCTTTTTATTCTCACTATTTTATCAGGTAATTTAACACTATTCAACGAATTGGTACCCATGGTTCAAAAATGTCACCAATTTTCTTCTTAGCTGAAAGAGAATAAAAAAACTTTGATAACAATATTAACTGTGAAAGAAATTGAGCAAAGATGGTCTAAATAAAGATGAAAATATTTTTTAAATCACTTATTTGAGAGCATCCTTAAGAGTCGCCTGGACGCGCATGTCTCCATACAAACGGAAAAAGGGAATTGTGGCAATATTTCATAATTTTGGAGTAAAATTAAGCATTTAATCAATTAATCTCATTATAATCTACGTACGTTCGTTGATATGGAGACATGCGCGTGCAGGCGACTCTTAAATCTTTTCAAGGCAGTGGTAAATATGTAGCCACCAAAAATTTAACCTTATGTCCTGGAGATAAGATTCAAAAACAAAGACTTTTGAATATACCTACTGCCTTGTAAGGAGAACTGTCATAAGCAACACTAGCGCCACCCAGCAATTAATTCTTATAACCCTAAATCATATCCAAATTAAAAAATCTATGTATAGGTAATGTACATAACTAGTAAATTTCTTGTAGTATTTTGGTACTACAAGCAATTTACTAGTAGAAGCACTATTTAAAGCATATTGTCAAAAGTTAGCAATAGGTTTTAAATAATGCTACATTTTTTTTTCTGGGTAGGCCATTGTATAAAAGGGTGAGGTGTTATGGTACCAAGGCATGTACATACGTGGAACAGGGAAGTCATCTGGGTGCAATTCAATATAGTGTCTGAACACCGCATCTTTTTCTGCATAGTATTCATTACGTCTGTTTTGGATATAGGTCAAGACCGTCGTCCATCCTAAAACTCCCAGCACATGTTTATGTATACCTGAAAATGCATAGACAATGTGATGAATTTATATATTCATCCCTTTATTATGATATGATGTGTTTACTTATTCAAAAAATAATGATGTTGAATAAATAATCCATTACACAAAGATGTATGTAAGTGTAATGCAAAATATATATATATATATATATATCTAATTCAATGCATCAAGTCTTAGACAGAGGTCACACACATGTCACAGGAGCCCCAAAGAACCTTCCATAAATAACATACCTCCCATGTCCTTGTCACAGATACTCACATATGACCTCCTCCTCCTAATCCCCATTAATAAAAACTAGAATACAAATAATATACTTTTGTTATCAATTTAATGTCATTTAATTGGTTTTTAAATAGCATTACATCTTTTTCATCGCATATTTTCAATTTTAACAATTTAATGAGGCTTGGAATCAAGCAAGTCTGGGAAAATATCAATTTCACATTATATTTTTTCTGATTTTCAAGTAAAACATATCAAGAGTGAGAGTGCTAGTAGTAGTATTGAAAAGGTCATTGAATTGTTAGCTAATGAAGGCCCTGGTGATCGGCTTTGTACATATGATGTTACAAAGCTTATGACCCCTCTCTCCTGTTTTCACACTCCCTTGACCCCTCTCTTTCCCTTAATGTGGGACGTTATTTTTGGATGGCTACATGATGATTAGCAGTATTTGTGAATGGAGGAACAGTAGTACTGCAAGTCGAATTGCTAATTGTAATATAACTTTAACACATTCAGTATTATCTTCCAAATGTGTTATGATTGTTTCCTCAGCTCCTGCCATGGTATCACTGCCTGGACTGTACTAAAGTACAGTCACCACAGCAGGAGCTTATGCTATACACAATACTTATATTGTGGCAGCTTGTTATACTGCTTATAATGTCAATATTAATGTAAAATTTCACAGATTTTGCTACAGATTAATTCAAGTGGCCCTAATTCACATTAATTTTAAGGTTAATGTATTAAGACCAGAATACTCAGCTAACAATAAATACGAAAGGTTGGATGTTCTTCCGAAAGGCATTAGATGTGAGTCCAGTCGAACTCAGGCATGCAGACTGATACAAATTCAACCAGTAAGGATAAAAAAAGATTCATTGCAATGAGGCACAATGTATATTATAGTTTTTGTTGTTGGGCGAAGATATAAGGAATCACATCAATAGGCAATGTGGCTAGCAACCCATCACTATTTTGATTTGAATTTTCAACTATTACGACCACTACGATGCTAAATGTGGCCTTTGGGCCTTACGACCTTGGGTTCTGTCTACCCCGCAAGGGATAAGACGTGAAAGTATGTATGTATGTGTGTGTTTTGGTTATGTAATTACCGCTGAATACTGGCCGTCTCGTGCCAAAGTTAACAGCAACTCCCGTGCCGATTCCAAACAGGACACCCATTAGTTGAGGCCATATTTTGTTGAGAAAAGGTTTCTCTCTTCCTTCATCTCCTAGTTTGAGGAGTTCGATCGCCGACAATGTAGAAGACATCGTTATTTTTTAGCTGTGTATTCGCCAATAGAATTTTTAAGTTTTCTCTCTTCAACATCAATGTCTACAAAACTAATGTCAAAGTGACAATGACATAATAAAGCTTTTTTTGTTTGTGGCTTTTACGCGTTACGTTTTAGCCATCAAGCATGCAAAATGGGGATGGTAACTGTCACGTCAGTAGTGTTGATGATTGACGGACGGCAGTCGTTATGCTATGTCAGATGCCTTTTGTACCAGTGTTGGCCACTTACATACACTTAAAAGCAAACCAAGTAGGGTTGTTTCGAAACAACTGTCAAATGTATGGACTTTTGAACTTTATCAATGTTTTTCTTCATATTCAGAAGAAATCTCATGAAATTTTCTATTAAATTGTTTACATATTTTCGTAGACTAGCTGATGCCCGCGACTTCGTCCGCGTGGACTTTATGACTCCGGCTTATAAATATACCTTAATACTAAACATACATAAGAAAATACTTGTATGTTATAAAGTTGTATGGCATTGCATTGGCTATTGCTAAATATTGAAGGGATAAAATATAAGATTCTTTTAGACTTTTTGATCCACCGACACGATAAGAAGAAGACTATATAGCTAGCTCCAGTAAGCTTGCGCTACTTCAACAAATTTTGAGGTATGGGCAGAGTGCCCTCAACCTATCGCACATCTCCAAAGGGCCTTCGAGAGGGACAGACCTCGGCTTTAGGTGTTGCCTGTATGTTCAAGGCTTGGAGAGACAGAAAACTCTCATGTTTTGCCATATGGGCTGAAAACTACGTTGCCAAAAGGAAGACGGCTGGGCGGTCACCAGTAATATGAGCTCACAGATCACCCCTACATACATTGGGGGTAATCTGTGTATGAGCTATAATATAGTACTCTACGCACTCTATCCCAGTGGAGAGTGTGGCTCTGTAAAATTGTTGATATAAAATTTGACATGGTAATGTATCAGATGTTCTAAATCCTCGATTTTTTTACCTCAACAAAAAATGCTAATCAAGCTAAACAACTTTTGCTACAGCGTCATTTTTATATTTACCATAGTTTACCTGGCCCATTATGGTTCTGCGTCAGGTGTTCCAAATCCTCGAATTAAATACTTCAACAAAAAATACTCATCAGGTTGAATAACTTTTGCTTAGGCGTCATTTATATATTTCTTATAGTTTACCTGGACCATTATGGTTCTGCATGAGGTGTTCCAAATCTTAGATATTTTATACCTCAACAAAAATGCTCATCAGTCTTAACAGCTTTGCTAAGGCTACACTTTTATATTTCTTATAGTTCAGCGGGACCATTATGATGCTGCATCAGGTGTTCCATTTTCCAAAATTATTTCTACCCTATATGTTGCTCCGGTTTAATAGCTATATAGCAAAAAAAGTTTCATTGTAATCCGTTCAATATTTCCGGAGATAAACGTGATCATACATACAGACAGACAGACAAAAACACTAAAAAAAATTTTTTGCTTTCTATTTTTCTTTTTAAGCGTCCCTCTATCCATGTCAGTCAAAAATACTAAATGTACAGACAAAATATTTTTACTGTTTTATTAACTGGTCGGTGAACGGGTTGCGGCTCATATATTTATAGGTTATGTTTAATGAATACTTTAAAAATCTTTTGATATGGAAATAAATATGAGTTTTATATTTTTTCATTAAAGGCCGAATGTTTTGTCATTATTCTTATCGAGTAATTGTTTGCATAAAAGGCTTAGTAATTGAAGATATGAATATGATGGAATATGAAGATATTCCACAGCCTAAAGCATTTAATGCTCTAGTTCCACAGACATGATTTTTTTAATCATCTATTACTCATTACATACATTTATCTGTGAGATACTTCGAGCTTACACTGAAGTTTGCCTTGTTCTCAACCTCTCAATTTTTTTTAAAGACCTATTTAACAATACCCAACACGATGGGTTTGTATCGAAAGAAAAAATATATTACTCTCCCTCCCTTGTCTCTGAGTAAAGACAGATATGGCGAAACTATAAGGGTTCCTAGTTTACTACAGAACCCTAAAAAACGTACGCAGTGACATCTACAACTAGCTTTGCGCTGCAACCCCTATTCTACGTGCTTGATGGCGTGTTTAATGGTCTCCGGCCTTGTTTGATGCGCTTGATACAATACATGATCAATCAATACTTAGCTCATGGAGATGTTAGACTCCGAATCAAACTATAAGCCGGCTGAGAGAGGTCAAAGATGCGCGCGCGGATCGGCGGGGCGCACGCGGGGCGCCTCGCTTTCGACCTTCTCTCTCTAAAGCTGGCACGTTCACAGTACTCACACTTATGCAATTTCACTATACAGTATGTTTAAAAATAAATGATTTTGTTTCAAAATCTCCACCATCACTTTTTTACTATGATGCATGAAATAGTTAATAACATTGTACACTATTTTACGAGATTGTCCTGTTAAAGTTTTTCCGGAACCAATTCTTGCAGAAGACATTTTATTCGAACCTCCAAATAGGCAATAATCATACGCGTCACAAGTCGATCACACGTGCGTGACGGACGCTAAAGACCACGCTGTATATATGTTATGGACCAGATGATAAATTGGGCATTATAGATAATGCCCGGTCATTTTGAAAAATGCCCAATATCAGCGTGCAATTTGATAATAATTATTCAAATAATCAAACTGACCGGGCATTATACATATTGTCAATCACCTTTTAGCAGAGTAATACAACCATTTTTAACACGCTTTTATTAGCTTCACTTGTATGTAAGAAAATCTTGGAATCTCTTTGATCCACTTCCGGTCTTCGATTAGGATGAAATTTTGCACACGCTCTGAGTTCTGTCTACTCTCTCGTGTTAAAAGCGTGTTTTTTTTTTCACTAATTATAAATAATTATGATGAATGATTATTAATCATTATTGTTATTTAACTTAAACTAATTGTTAAGCAATTTGATTAGTTTACTTCGATCAAGTTAAGCTTGCATGCGGGCAAAGCGAAGACGCGTGCAAGTATATTATTTGTAGGTACTTAGTAATTTTTAATAACATGATTTTATTATGTTTGGATGAATTCGTTCAAATCAACTTAAAATAAGAATGCTACACTATTAATAAACAAAACCATTCATTCCTGATGCTTTTAGCGTAGTATAACAATAAATTAAGCAGAACAGGAACATTTACTACTCCAAGAAGAAATGAAAATAAATTGCACGTAATTTGGGATCAAATCGGAGAAGTGAAATTGAAATTGGGATTGAGCGGCGTAATGGCGCTATCGAGGTGATCCAGGGAATTCCTGGCGTTTACACACCTTCCGATGCCTTTGATAATCTTGACAAATACAGCTTTTTTAAACTACCGCTCAAAAAGGAGTGTATTGTTTTTAGAGTTCATGTAAATTCATAATGTGAGTTCACACACTAGCGCAGCCCAGCAATTAATTCATTTACTCCTGAATCAAATCAAATTTGAAAAAATCTGATAGCTGATTGCCTTAGTAAATTACTTGTAGTATTCTTTTTGTTACTTTTCATAGATATCTAAGTTTAAGAGAACGAGTTAAAAATTCGTTCTCTTTATTCTTCAAATTAAAAATAGTGAAAACTTGTACCAATAATACTACAAGTAATTAACTAGGGCATTCAGCTATTAGATTTTTTATATTTGTTAAGATTTAGGATTTATAGAATTGATTGCTGGGTGGCGCTAGTGTGTGAACTCACTACGCCTTAATACAAATATATACGGACAAATCACAAAGATTGAGCTAGCCCCAAAGTAAGTTCTTAAGATACTAACTCCGATATCTATAGGCTTAGAGCATTAAACCAACTCCAGGTAATAAAAGTAATGGAGAACCGCCTGTTCGCCTACCCGCACTTGTACAATTAGCATTCGCCAGCGGCTCCTCTGGTGTTACTGTTAATATTTGCAGTTTGTTTGTTTGTTTTTCGTATGTGTAAGTGGCCAACACTGGTGTCAGATTTTTCAAGCTGCCTTAAGGCATCTGACATAGCTTAACGACTGCCATCAACGATGACAGCCGGGACCAATGGCTTTACGTGCCTTCCGAAGCACGGAGGAACTCGAGATATTTTTATGCCACTTGCGGTCACCCATCCAAGTAGGGACTGCACCAGCGGTTGCTTAACATACGTAAGCGCATACAGAGCTCACACCCACTGGACCACCGGGTAAAACTAATGAAGAAGAATAAGAAAGTTTTTTTTTTCAGAGACATCATTTTTTGTTTGCTTTATACAGACTATACATAGTATTTAGTTTCAGAGAAACAAAAAAAGAGTTAAAAATGTTATCGTTGTTATTTGCAGTGATGTACGTACATTCTATAAAATCTAATATATTAAAAAATACCTACGAAATAAAACATGAGTAAAGCCGTTCCATAATGAATTATCTCGCGTAAGTTTTATATATAAAAATCAAGAAAAAGTCAATAGGTCGGAGGTGTAAAGCCCGCTAGCGGCTCCCGCCGGCGTAATTAATGCGGTCTCCGATACCTCCAGGTAATAAAAGTAATGGAGAACCGCCTGTTCGCCCACCCGCACTTTCTTATTGTGTTAACTTATTGTGCAATTAGCATTCGCCTGCGGCTCCTCTTGCTATACTGAAGCTCTCGGAAAAAGATTTAGGCCATATCCAAAGAATGCCAACGGGTAGGTAATTACTAGACCTGCCCCCTTATTTACTAACTCGGATGACAGGTGTCGATGCCTATCAATCTAGGATTTGCTATTACAATGCGGTTTTTGCTTTCCAAATAAAAAGTTCGAGCAAGCAAAACCCGCATTGTAACAGTAAATTCTAGATTGACAGGCATCGACACCTGTCATCCGAGTTAGTAAATACGACTGACCTTCCGTCCTTCAGAGATAGATACATACTTACTTGAAAGTTTCACAGAATGTGTTGGTATATTTATTAACACTTACCAATCCATACTATCCATACTGCCTGATTCCATTATGGAAGTATGGAGCCTATCTTTTTCAGGCTCTAGATTGTTTGTACCAAATTTAATTTCATTTTCACGCCAAAAGTACTTAACAAATTTAAATTAAATTTAGTACACAGATAGTCTAGAGCCCGAGAAAGGATATAAGTAGTATAATTTAATATAATTTTTTATGATGGTGCTTCTTTATGGCATATCGTAAAAGCCAATCGAAGGATAGGCCGAAAATCTAAGGAATCATGGCAATCGGCGATGCAGCCAGCAACCCATCACTATTTTGATTCTTTTCGTTTTCAATGCACACGCCCACCAACGTGTTAAACGTGGTTTTAGGTCTTAGACCTAGGCTCTGTCTTCCCTGCCAGGGAGAAAGACGTAAAAGTATGCACCTAAAATTAAAATTTTTGCAAACTCAACATTTTAAAAACTGAACTTGCTCCTAAATAAATGGATGGATAATATGCCCAATAACACGCTAAACGTGGCCATGGACAAAATACACGAAGAGGATCGACTCGCCGCGCACTTATAATGCAAATTAGGAAAAGGAAATTGGCTTTTTCTAAAGCATTCGAATTCCATATTTGAATGGAATTTTAAAAAAAATAAGAGTCAGCTGCCAGCGACCATCAGCGTTAGTCGTCAAGTAATTTAAATTTGATATTGTATAAAACTACGTACGGTCCAATTTCGTATCAGTTTCTTTATTCATAATTTTTATTTATAATTTTGTTAAAAAATACTGTAGTACCTTGTTTCCTTAGTCGACTTCTAGGACATCCACGGGGAGACTTGGAATGGTCTTATTCCAATCTGCCGGGAACCTCACGGCTTACGGGTCCTGGTTGCAGCCCAAAAAGCTGTCATTTAAAATCCGCTCCTGCTTTTAATGATCCAATCTTTCGATCAGGGGGGCTACCATAACCTCTTATAGCAGTATTATTTCAATATTACTTTTGAAATTCGTACCATGACGTATACAAAACAATATTACTTTAATGTTGTTTTTACTAGCAGTTTTGATGACGTCAGAGCAAATCATTCATTCATTTGGTACCATGAGCCGCTATTTGACAGTTAGCAATATTGTTTTTGTGTCAAATTAGCGATCTTAAAAAAGTTAGTCGGGTACGATGGAAACAAAACTTTTTTCCATTTTAGTGTGATATTTTCATTATTATTTGTACCTTTACCACAGAATACATAATAGTATAAGCCTTTAACAACACTGTATTGTTCACATAATATTGAATTTGTGAGTGGAATTGTGTTAAGAGTGTTTAAATAAAGTATAAACAAGTGATTTAATAACAATCAATCAAACAGCTTATTTTGCACAAATCGTCATAGCAAGGTCAAAGAAATGGACAAAACTGAAACGCGATGCGGCTATCGCTGTTTTATTTTCCACCACCTAGGTACACCTACGAGAGAATCTTTAGGTTAGAACCCAGTTGGAAAATACTCACAACAATTATTATTGTAGATACCTATTGCAAGTTAATAAAGATCAAAATGTCTAAGAAGTGGTTTTCTTTCTTCCATCAATTACATTGGACTTTGATTAGTAAAAATCACATGTTTACCAGGGATGTTTGGTTTGTTGTTGTTTATTTCATTGATAAAAAAACCTGCGGCAGATTTTTCAAGTTGCATAGAAAGGCATTTTACTTAGCTTAACGACTGGCATCAAAAATACAGCCGTTACATCGCCTAAAAGTGCCTACAGAAGGAACATAATACATTAACTACCCTGAAATCTAGATAGGTACCTAACTACCTACTGTATGTACTTACATTAAACCACAGACACTAGTATATACCTACTCCAACAGAAGAATTGCTTCTTTAATCTGATTGAAAATTATAAGAAGGACACAAAAATAAAGAATACAACAATAATGTTCTAACAATTTTATTAAAGTAACACTACAACAATCATTTTGTTTTTGTTTTAGGTTAGGTATACGCCGTCGCTATTTCTCTATGAGTTTCAGAATTCCCATCATCATCATCAAGAAATCAAGATCACTTTTTTTTCTCGTAGATAGGTACATGACACGTTATACGACTGAAAAAAAAACTGAAAATTCCCAAGTGAATACAAAAATAACTGTAAGAAAAAATTGTCGTCTTTGTATTGTGTAGTTTTTCTTCTTAAGTACATTCAGATTTTCACGAAATCACGCCACGCTTAACGCACACAATAGATAATTCACTTATTCATTTGGTTTTAGTATCATACTTTCATGGGAAAACCAAAATTATATTAATTTTATCATTATTAATTATCTTCGAGATCGAGGCTAGGTACCTACAAACAAGAAGAGGCGCGCGAACGCGAACTGCACGTCTTGAAAAAAAATGCTCCGTTTTACGCTAACAAATACAATTTTTGTTTAAAACTATAAAATAATTTTAAGTATTTAAAGTTATCTTATAAAAAATACATTTAAAATATTTAAATTGGATTGTATAACTATTAAACATTATTTATTTATTAAAATTCAAATTGTATTTGTATAAAAGACGACCAATGTTGGTAATGGATCGGAACGCCGCGTAAAAAGGACGGAGCTATACAAATTGCATAGCGTTGTCCCGCTCTCACAATCGTCAAGGAATAGAAATTCATTCGTTCTTTACCATCACTAGGCAGGAATAAAACAATCTTGTTTTAAAAGTTCATGGTACGATTAGAAACAATATTACAATAAGCTTGAAATAAAACGGACCAAAACCATGATGGTTTTATAAAAGTTCATGGTAGGCCCCATCTACGTAATCACTCTACAGGGTTGATTCTTTCACTGGTCTACAAATATTTATGATGCAAGTACGGTAAGCTGCATCGGTTTATTAAACTACTCGACACCTTGACTATAATACGAGACGTATAATAGTCAGCTTTCTGAGTACGAGTATTATACGACGTTTTTCAAAACATTTGCGATTATCATATAATAAATTGAGCAGTTGTGAGTCCGCTAATTATAACTTTATTTATTACTTTATAACAATAGGTATGATCCAGGTTTTAATGTCCAAGAAAATTATTATAAATCAAATGACTGTATCAACTAAATGCTAAGTTCTTCGACTCTTTAGTTTCATAAATACGAGTACTTATGTTAAAGTGATTTCTCTGTAAGTGAATAATATATTATATTATGTAAGTATTGTATTCTTTTGAGAAATAAAATTCTTTAACAATAAGCAATAGTACTTGGAAATTTATATTTGCATATAGGTACTTACTTACCTATCACACCAACAAATCCCACTCCGTAAGTAAATAAATACTACTTATTGATAGTTTTTCATTCCGGTCGTGTTGTCCATTTCGGTTGCAGGCCATTCAACCGATATAGAATTTTAAACCTTTTAAAATATTTTATTTGTGAGTGTTTTAAAACTTCAACATTTATCTCGGCGTTTATAAAATCTCAGTGGTTTTGTGGTTCCGTATGTGCAAGTTCCTATTGCCATGGTGGTATCTCAGATTAATAAGGTGGTATCATCTTTGACATTTTCACAAAACTTCATACAAACTAGAGGCGCTCGAACAAAGTCAAAGTCAAAGTCAATCATTTTATTCATCATAAGATATTTCACTATCATTTAGTGAACGTCAATTTTTTTCATAATTACAATTAGTTTACAAAAATATATTATCCGCTTCCAAGGCGGAGTGCAGAAGAAGCGGCAACAAACTGCACAGAGCATTTTCTCCAAATGACGTCAACTTACAATCAACGACATACCTATTTAAAATTACTTAAGTGGACTAGAGCTTACATTGTCATGTCATGAATTAAGATTGAATTAGTAATAAATGTCAAATCATAATTATAGAGGAAATGAATCATTGATTAAATGTTAATTTAATTTAATATCAAGTCAAAAAATTATAGTACAAAATGTACCAAAACATGACATTACATATACTTACAACACATTATGAGGTAACGGCGCCAAGCTCTGGCCAGATATGTTTGTCATTTAGGAAATCATCAGTCCTATAATATGCCTTGTTACAAAGTACCTGCTTAACATACGCTTTGAATTTTTTATCAGGCATATCAAGGACTGATGCAAAGATGGCGCTTCATGCAATATTTAAAAATATTTATAATCCAACTAACTATAAAAGCCATTTTCGACTATCGCATTTCTTCAGATTATATTTTTGTCTTAAATGGTTTTTAAATAGCATTACAATGCTCGGTATATTAAAATTGAAAATATGTGATGAAAAAATTGTTTTTTATATTTTTGTCTTTTAAATATGTGCGTACTATCCTTTTTACACATAGTTTTTTTTTAATGTTTTTACGTTTGAATACATTACTGCCATCTAACGGTGACTCTTTGAACCTTAGCTAGCCAGAGCGTTTGCTTCCAGATGAGGCATCTATTCCTGTAGAATTATAATATCTATGTATTGCCATCGTTTTTCCTTTTGAAAAATGGCCTTTATAGGAAAAGCTTGACTTTGTGTGATTGAGCCATCAGCCTAATATTACAGTAATATCCTGAGCAGGAGTGCCGCCATTTGCGATGGTAGTGAGGAGCAGGAACAGACATTAGTTGATCATTTCCGCAGTTAATCGTCGTGAATCATTGCAAACGAGCGTTTCCATTGCGTAGATTTTCATTTCTCATTTAGACTCGATAGTGGTTATAGGACGGCACGCAGGTAAAAATATGAAACCAGTGTTAATTACAAATGCTCTTGAAAAAATATAACCCGAGTTGACACGTTGAGAAGAGTGAATTAACAAATTCTACGTATAAGAAGAAGGTTCTCCAATGGCGACCATATTACCGGCAAGCGCAGCGTCGGACACCCACTGACCAGGTGGTCGGACGACCTGACCAAGGTCGCAGGGAAGCTCTGGATGCTGGCCGATTCCAACCGGTCATTTGGAAATTCTTGGGCTCTCTCAAGGCCTAAATGTCCAGCAGTGGACTTCTTGCCGCTAAATTGATAATGATGATGATGAAATACCTATAAGAAGTTTTTCCGTAGTCTGACCCTATACCTATAAAAGCAGTAGATGAGCCTAGGATTGTGTCACCAAGACCTCGTGACAAAGCTGCTGTGAAGTCAGAATTACAGTTTTGGAGCTCAACTTTAAACTTCCTGTATTATATTTTTTTTATATAAAAATATTTATTGACCTTTATATGGCAAAAGGGCGGACTGAATTATAAAGCGTTCTCTGCCAGCGTCTATACTGCGTTTAACTTGACCCTCGATATTCCAGGGGTTACCTAAACCGTCAATATGAACAACTTTTCCTTTGGGATCAAAGCTGGGAACTCAAAGAAAAATTCGACATTTTCATACAAAAGAGTTCAGCCAACCAGGCGTTTAGTATGGGAAAATTATTTTTTTTAATTCTCAGCATGACGCATGACGAAGTATGACGGGCTGAGTCACCCCTGTCAGGGTATGTTGAGGTCAAGTCACACGTTGTATATCAGCAGAGCTCTGGATGTCTTACCAAGACCTCGCCTAAAAGACACTGCGAAGTCAGATACAGGAATGGATGACAATTTTTGAACTTACTATTATATATACTACCTACTTAAAGCAATTTTCCAATGCTAGCCTATGTCATCCGCCTTCGAGCAACACGGCCTTCCGTACCGGAAGGGAGTAGCCATACGCTGCGTTCCCCTCGGTCAAGGTAAATTAGGCATATGCATGTCTTTGTTCTTATCTATATAAGTATCTATTAAAAAATATAGTATCGTTGAGTTAGTATCCCATATCACAAGTCTCGAATTTACTTTGGGGCTAGCTCAATCTGTGTGATTTGTCCGTATATATTTATTTATATTATTTATTTATTGGTCCCATAGGAAAATATGGTCATATTGACGGTCTGAGTTACCCCTTTAAGGGACTATCAAGGGTCAATTTACTTGCTGTGTACTGTAAGTTTATTTGTTTCTTTCTGAAATCCATAAAATTGAATGAAAGGATTGGGATGAAAAAATCTTGCCCAGTCTGTTGATTTAAATGGTTCTGACGTTTAAACTAGCCATTTTAGTTATATAGATAGGTTGGTAAATAAATATTTAAAAAATATCTCCCATAGAAATTTGATTGGAAAATAGACCGATCCAAATTTTTGGCAATTATAGCAAATGACTTTCTAAATTAAACAGTTATTCTAAAGTTTAAACTGGGCCTGGATCTAGCGCTTTCCTACGACCTATAGGTTATGTCGTCCGAGCATCCGGTCAGCGGGTGTTCAACGAAGCGTTTTCCGGTAAGTGATTATTAAACTTATTTGAGAGCTTTCGGGGAGTTACATGTTCTCGCCATTGGGCTTCGAGACTTTGGGTCCATGGGGTCCCGAAGCCAAAAGATTTATTTCTGACTTATCGGCGCGTCTTATTGAGGCAACTGGTGACCACAGAGCTGGCAGCTTCCTGGCTCAAAGAATAAGCCTAATTATCCAGAGAGGAAACGCTGCCAGTGTGCTTGGAACCATGACTGAAGGAGTCGCGTTAGACGAAATTTTTAGTTTATAAGATATTTTTATGTTATTGACTCAGTATTGTACATGTCAAACAAACAAAGTTGTTATTTAAGTAAAATAAAGGGATTGCAAATTAAAAACTTATTTTCTGAAGTTTCATTTCAATACCATCCTTATTCGGTTAATTTAACTATCGGTTCTGGATACTGAATAAGTTTATCGACAGTGCGTACTCACAAACTTCGTTACGCCGACTAAGAGCCGAAGTCATTTTACAGCTGAGCGCCGAAAGTAAGTGGCACTAATCAATGCCCGGAATGGGATTAGCAAGTTTACCAAAAGGTCGGCCCTGGACACTACTCCTGATTAGCTTCGTAATAAGTAAGAGCGTGTAAGGGTCGCTCTTTACGCGACAGTTCTACGGAGGTTGTTTACTAAAACGACGAAGGGTTAGGCTGGGCGTCCACTTTTCCATTGAAATTTAATTATTTTTACTTGGTACAAACTGGAAATAAAAAAAAATATCAACTTTATTACCTTCTTGCCTAATAGCAGTAAAGTCTTCGGTAGACGCGTAGAGTATATATGGTAGGATAAACGGTTGAGTAGACGGTAGAGTAAACGGTAGAGTAGACGGTAGAGTATCCGCAGAGCAGACGGTAGAGTAAATGGTATGGTAGATGGTAGAGTAGACAGTAAAGTAGATGGTGGAGTAGACGGTAGAGAAGATGGTAGAGTAGGCGCTAGAGTAGACGGTAGAGTAGACGGTAGAGTAGACGGTAGCGTAGACGGCAGAGTAGATGGTAAAGTAGACGGTAGAGTAGACGGTAGAGTAGACGGTAGAGAAGACGGTATTGTAGACGGTAGAGTAAACAGTAGAGTAAACAGTAGAGTAGACGGTAGAGTAGACGGTTGAGTAGACGGTAGTGTAGACGGCAGAGTAGACGGTAGAGTAGACGGCAGAGTAGACGGCAGAGTAGACGCTAGAGTAGACGGTAGTGTAGACGGTAGAGTAAACAGTAGAGTAGACCCTAGAGTAGACGGTTGAGTAGACCTCAATGTTTGTATGTATGTATCTTAATAAATTTAACATTTTATGAATTCAACTTCCTGGTCCTTAATCAGTATGTATATATTTTTTGCCTAAATGATTAATAGTATTAAAGCCTCCGTACATGCGTAGAGTACCTACTCGGTTGAGTAAACTATATGTAGAGATGTAGAGTAGACTGTGGAGTATTTACTATACTACTAACCATATCGGTGTAAACAGCATAGGAAGAATACAGAAAATGGTTAGAGGGACTAGCAACGTGTGCAAGCTACTCTACTACCTGTATTTCCCACAGATTTTTGATTATTTTCTCTACCCATCTATATACACAGTGGGTAAAGCTCGAGTAATAATGACAGCTGCCGCGTTCTACTAACTCTACTAGCAAAATTCAGGGTGCTTACATCAACTTTATCCAATATTGTACTCAACCCTTTTACTCTACGCGTGTAGCAAAGGACAATCAACGAAATTATGAATACAAGTTACACGCCTAATTTCAATTTAAAATCTGTTAATTTTATCTCTGCCATTTTCGATGCTCGCTTACATGCTGCATCGCTTGGAAGAACTACTTAATAAACCTTACTTATATTTTACTACTTTTCGCGACTCCAGTCACTTGAATGTCAGTCCCTTGGTTTTTACTTTTTCCCTATGTCCTTTTCCGAACCTGTACCGATGTTGTCTATGCAAATTTCAAAATGAAAAGTGTAACAAGCACCCACATAAAAAATATTCTGATATCTACGTACATAAACAAACAACTCACTTTTGCATTTATAATATCAGTCAGCATGTTGATGAATATTTAAATGAAAAAAGAATAAAACATGTGAATATTACATTATTAGTTAGCCAAAGATTGATACTAATGGTGAATATAGAGCGATTATTTAGCGATTATTATATCATCATCATCATTAGGTCTTTTTTAGTCTCCACTGCAGAAGCACGACCCTCTCTGTACTACCAGAGCCATATATTAGCTAGACTAGTCGGAGGATTTGGCCTACACTATAGATAGATAGTTAAAAGTTAAGAGTGTATTTATCTCATGAAGGTGAATGAACCACGCCCTATTGTCACCTATTGACCACTGCCCGAGAGGAAAAGTTCCCCTTCCCATTAATAGTCTCGTCAGAGACAGACTGAATATCTCATTACACGAAACGCAGCGAAAAGAAACGACCTTTTAAGTTGGCTAAAGGTTGCTTCACACTCGCCTCGTAGTTTCTAAGGTTAATTAAAATTGTGAGTTTACGTCGCTTGGAGAAAATGCGCTATGTAATTTGTTGCCGCCTCTTCTGCTTTTCGTTTTGGAAGTAGAATTAAACTAAGCCATAAGTTAATTACTCACGTCAAAAATTTTTAGTTGGGAAATCTATTAAGACACGGTGTTTAAAGAAACCTTCATTAATTCTTGAGCCATGATAATTACAGAGATTATAAGAGATTATTAGATAGATTCTTTTAAGCAGTTTGAGAATTTAATTTCAGTGTTGGCTACTTATACACACCAAAAGCAAGCAAGTATGATCAAACTAAATAGGACTCAGCAATATTTTACATCAAGGTAATATTAGTAAGTTTATTACTACATTTTTTCGAAATAAATGTTCTAATTGGCGTGTGGTTTAATCACAGAACTAGAACTAAAGCAATATAAACCCTACTGAAATAACAACAAAATTACATCAGTTCATACTGTGATCTCTTATGGCATTGAAAAAGTGTTAAAAAGAGATGCATATACATTAGTACATTCGTAAACTAGAGGATTGTCACTATTTTTTATGCCAGTGACAGCGTTCGATCAACATAACCTCAAAGCAATTCTACATTAATCGATGTAATGTCTGATGTAATGTAGATGTCTACTTTTTTAATGGACATCTCAACTCCTATGCTGTGCAGCAGAATAAAATTCTTGGATGACTTTTTAGCACACATTTTACTACAAAATTACAGAAATTAGGCGATGTAACGTTAAAAGTTCTCGTCTATTTTCTTTCTTTGATAAATGTGCCTTGCAGCTCCAAACCACGCAACACAATATGCCATATAATAAAGTCGCTCATATATTGTAGATTCATAAAAGTTTCGTGCTATTGCTATCTAGGTAATTAAATATATATTGTTGAAATATCAGGTTTATCAATTAGAGCACCAGACACTCGTAAACAATACACACGTGATTATGTCAAATAGTTCAGTGAAATTTTAGGTTTTTAATTTTATTTTTAGTTAGGTAGTTTTATTGTTAGAATAGTTTAAATACAATTAATTGTTTAGTTAGACTATAAAATATAATCTAGTTCAGTGAAAGAAATGTTTGCCATATTATATAAGTGATTCCGAATTTGGCCGAGTAAATTAGAACCAATATAACCAATTGTCATTTCTACCTGTGACAGAAAAAGTGACACAAACAGCAAATAGTTTATCTTTTTCTTACTCGTCTTTTTTTTGTATGCTAGAACAGTGCAAAAGATATTTTCTGAATTCTTATTTTTTCATTCTATTTTAATTATTATTGGGGTTTAATAAAATACTCACTTCTTTTGATTTTTCAATGTGCTCGAAAAAGGTTTAAACATAAGAGATATGACGACCCCTAAAATTTTCAAGAGTAAAAATGTTTTTTTTCAAACACTTTGAAAAAAACTTGATTTTAACTAATCTCTCCAGGTCAAATTGGAAATGTGAAATTTTTGTAAGAAAAGAAATGTTTTGTTTTTTTAATTTGATATCACTACGTATTATAAAACAAAGTTCTCCGCCGCGTTTGTCTGTCTATCTGTTCGCGATAAACTCAAAAACTACTGCACAGATTTTCATGTGGTTTTCACCAATAGATAGAGTGATGAATGAGGGAGGTTTATAGGCAGAAATACAAGCCCGGGCGCAGCCAGGGAGGGCTGCTAGTAAAGCTATAAAAGAATAAACACGAATAATAATAATTGTTACTCGGGATAAGGTAAGAATTGTAATAAAACATCCCTGTTTGTTTGAATAAATGGACCGGTTCGTACGGGGAAGTACCACACTCTCACAGAAAATAGAATGTATGAGTAGTAGCTTTACCGCTTCTATGGTTCGGTCGGTGAGTGGGAGAGCCTGAGGCCCATCCCTTACTCTCTTTTTCCTTTTTAGGGAGGGAAAAATTAAGGCCGGCAACCCTCTTGTCACATCCCTAGTATTGCATTACTCCATGGGCAACTGTGATCACTTACCATCAGGTGACCCGCTTGTTCGTTTGCCGTCCTATGCCATAAAAACGAACTCCAAAAATAAACACTCCACTTTTTGCGCAGTTCCTAAAAAGTTTGAGATTAATGGCGATCGAGAGTACCGCAAGATGAAAAACAGCTTCTTATCAGTATATAAATGGGAAGCCAAAGGTTTTGTCTCTTCTATATAATGTTTGAAAGGAAAGAGGAAAATAAATACTTAAACCTGTAGATGGGAGCAAAAATACAACCATGTTGAAAAGAGGAAAGTAAAGTAAGTTATAAATAAAACTGGTCAAGTGTGAGTCGGTTTTGCATGTAAAAGGTTCAGATATCAACACATATATATACAACATTTTTTTCTAAAATAGCCACTCTATGCAGCAAGAGTGGGTTATAACCCACTAAGCTTACTAAAAAACGTAAGAAATTTTATAAAATTTATTACGTTTTTTAGGTAATTTTAGTTAAATAGCGCTATGTCAATACGCAGACGATAAAGACGATGCTGTAGCCCCTCTATTTTTTATCTTGAATCCATTTTTAACTGTTCCTACACCAAAACTTTTTTCTTCTCTCAGTATTCTGCGTTGATTCAGTTTTTGGAAATTTTTCAAAATTGCAGTGATGGCACAAAAGACCTAAGTAACACAGAGGTTAGTGGCTGTTATGACCACTAGTTATGTCCATTGAATTCCCCGGGGGAATTCCCTGTTTAAGTTTGGGTATTTTTCTAAGTTTTTTTCTTTGACTGCGTTTTATTTACATTTCTTTTTTAAATGAATAAGTTTTCGACTTATCAGTGATAAATCCCATATTATCAAGCATTTGTTCAGCAAATTTCTTGTAAGGTGCGTGGTGAAATTTATTACTTTATTCAGTTTTTAATATCCAAAAGCAGACTCGCGACGTTTTACAGAGCACGGAATGTTGCTCGCCTTAGCAACACTCTCATTCCTTGCTCTATGCGAAGTCTACAGCTCACACAGCCACTATAGTCTATATTGTTTCGTATAATTCTTTATTATGATGTTTTTTCGTATAATTTTTTGTTATGTACATGAGTATCTCGTGTTGTCCACCCCGCAATTTGTATTCAAACATGGTATCTTTCTGGTCGTGTTAATGATGTATTTCATCCGACAATTTGCAAACAATGGGAGACGAATATTTGAAACCAGCGATACGTGTTTAATTTAGCTTTTATTTCGCTGCTTTATCGCACCGATAGCCTGTTAAACGAGCAGAAACAAGTCGTAATGTGCACTCAGCAGGACAAATCGTAAAGAAAGGATAGTCCAGTTCTTCATATTCTCTGGAGCAGAGCTACGATTCGGTTCGTATTGCAAAGCTATTCAATCTTTCCTGTGAGTTTCACAATAGAGATTATAAGGAACGGAAGTTTTTTTTTTATTTATATATTTTATGGTTTTTAACAGATTATTTCTACTGTGAGCGGCTCATTTGTGTAACATAACGTTAGTGTACTAACGCATCCTGCGTGTTAATGTAATTGGTTTTGGTTCGCCTCTCCATAGTCCTTTGACCCTGAACTTTTTATACTGTGTATATCTATCCCCAGAAGGCATGAGTCCCTCGTGCAAGTCCTGTCATTGGTGGCTGCCACTCCTAGCTGTCATCCTTATAACCACAGACAGCTTGGATCCTTGTATGAAGCGCATGACTCCGGCTCGGGCGGTACAAACTGATAAGAATGGCCTCAAATGTTGGGACAACGTCAAAGTCCCGTCGTGTGGTGGGCGGTGCGACTCTAGGGAGGTAAGTAAATTATGAATACTGAAAAATATTACTAAATACCTTTAGCCCGCGGTTTCGCTCGCGTTAGTGTCGATTCCCTTATTATTATTTTTAACCGACTTCAAAAAAAGGAGGGTTCACAATTCGTCGTAATGTTTTTTTTATGTATGTTCCCCGATTTCTCAAAGACGCCTGGACCGATTTAAGAAATTCTTTTTTTGTTCGATAGGTAATACTTTACAGAGGGTCTCATTAAATTTTTAACGAAATGTGTGGAGCGCTTTTTGAAAAAATACGCAAAAACCAAAAAAAATGTTGACAGGTATGCCGTTCGGGTTACACTTATTTCTAATTGTAGAGTTAAAGTCGGTTTTTGTTTTTTGTTAAAAATATTTTAAATTATATTATTTCATGATGATCGTTTCAGCATATAGGGCGTGAAAGCGAAACAAATGTAACTCATTTATGTTACAGGTTTCAGACTGGGAGTTTCCTTACAAGAAGTCCCACCACCCAGTTTGCGTGTACGGCTCTCGACGTACCATGCTGGTCCAGCTTCGTCACTGCGACCCAGGGGTGGAGCCTGACACAGAGAAGTTTACGTTCCTCGCCGCTGAAGACTGCCGCTGCCAGGTATCATTAATAGGTCTTTTTTAGTCTTCACTGCAGGAGCACGACCGTCTCGGTGCTGCCAAAGCCATATATTAGCCAGAGCAGTCAGAGGATTCGGCCTACACTCTCCACGCCAGACGGGTTGGAGAGATCACTTTGATGTTTATAAGCTTTGTTTAGTGTATGCGAAGTGGCAACTGTAGGGTCATAGTAGAATCGTCATCAGGTCCCTTTAGTCTCCACTACAGGGGTACGACCCTCTCTGCACTACCAGAGTCATAAACATATTAGCCAGAGCAGTCAGAGGATTTGACCTATACAGTCCACGCTGGCCAGACGGGTTGCACAGGTAGAAATGAAATGAAATGAAATGAAATGAAATGAAATGAAATGAAATGAAATGAAATGAAATGAAATGAAATGAAATGAATAGTTTTTATTCAAATTTTGGATCTCATGTATCGCTTTTTGAACGTCATTTATCTTTCTTGTTATATTTTATTTTATTTTTTTGCCAAATTGAAAACTACTAGCGTTTCGGAAAGACCACTGCTGAGAAGAATACGCCGAAAGAAACTCAGTTCAGTATTGGTCCCTACGTGCCAGAAGGGCATAATACATAACAGTTATAAGTCTAGTCTACACATACATTTAACAAATATTTGACTAATTCCAAGCATTTTTATCTATTAAATAATCATTTATACAGTAATATGCCTTTTTTATATGCTGATTTTTAACAGCAGTCTTAAATTTATTAAACGATAGTTCTAACAATTCATTGCCGAATTCTATTATAGAAGCGTATTCCAAGACCCAGAAATGAACCCTTTGTTTTCTGCAGCCGCAATGCTGGGGTTGCTAATTTATTTATATTTCTTGTGTTCCTACTATAAATATCACAATTCTTTTTATATAAATGAAGGTTTTGACGCACATACATGATATTCGCAAAGATGTACTGGGAGGGAAATGTCAAAATATTAATGTCCTTAAATAATTCTCTAAGAGAGTCTCGAGCACCTAGTTTATATATTGCTCTAATAGCGCGTTTTTGCAGAACAAATATTGTGTTGACGTCTGCAGCGTTACCCCACAGCAATATTCCATAGGACATAACACTGTGAAAGTAGCTAAAGTATACCAAACGCGCAGTGTCAACATCAGTCAGCTGTCTGATTTTCCTAATTGCGTAAGCCGCTGAACTAAGTTTACCCGCCAAAGTTGTAATGTGGGCACCCCATTGAAGACCGGAATCAACTGTTATTCCGAGAAATGTTGTTTTATCTACTAAATCTAATGTTTCATTATCAACTATTATACGCGTTGGCAGATCTGGGACATTTGGTAGCCAAAATTTGATACATTTAGTTTTTTTCGCGTTAAGCAACAGATTATTCGCTGTAAACCAGTCCAATACTTGAGCTAATGTACTATTGACCTCGTCAAAACAGTCGGTTTTCCTATCTAAACGAAAGATAAGTGATGTGTCATCAGCGAATAGTACAGCCTTACATGTATTAACATGGTATGGTAGATCATTTATATATATGAGGAATAACAAAGGTCCTAGAATAGAGCCTTGGGGTACACCCATCTTAACAGATGATCCGGAAGATTGAACTCTATCTAAACTAACTTTTTGAACTCGGCTATTTAAATATGACCTAATTAAGTCCAGAGCTTTCCCTTTAATTCCATAATGTTCTAGCTTAGATAGAAGGGTATTGTGGTCAACGCAATCAAACGCTTTGGAGAGATCACAAAATACACCTATTGCATTTTGTTTTCCCTCCCAAGCGTCATAGATATGTTTTAAAAGAGCTACCCCGGCGTCTGTGGTTGACCGGCCTTTAGTAAATCCATACTGCTCGCTATGAAAAAGACCATTTTTATTAAAAAAGGATAGTAACTGATTAAAAATCAATTTTTCAAATATTTTACTCAGTGCTGGCAAAATAGAGATAGGACGATAATTAGCAGGATCGTTTCTATCACCCGATTTATATAAAGGTATAACTTTACTTAACTTCATCAAGTCAGGAAAAGTCCCCGTATCTATACATTTGTTAAAAATAGAAGCTAAGTAAGGTGCAATTATATCTATAATGTTACTTATTACAGACACTGAGATATCCCACAGGTCACCAGTCTTTTTATTATTTAAACTTTTAAAAATGTCAATAATTGTCTCAGGTGTAACATGGTGAAAAATGAAATGTTTGTTACAAACCGGTATACATTTTTTTAATATTTTTTTAGATTCTTTACATGAAGAACGTAAAGAGGCAGTAGCAAGAAAATAAATAAATAGGTGTCACGAATAAGACAGCTGTTCAAAGAAAGATACAACAAAGTTTTACAAAACGGATATAAATCTTTGATGTTTATAAGTTTTATTTAGCTTGTGGTTCCTAAGTTGCCTTCTACGACATCCATGGATAGACTTGGAGTGGTTCTATTCTACTCTGCCGGGAACCACACGGCACAGTAGTATACCATGTTTTATTCAGTCTACCAGTAACTACCTATCAAACCTAGTATTTAACACTCGCCACTGGAGACTGCAGCTGTCAGGTAATTTGCAGCACTGATGGGCCAGTTGGTCACTTAGACCCAGAAATGGAACTTGACACAGAGAAGTTTACGTTCCTCACTTCTGAAGACTGCCGCTGTCCGGTATTATTTGCAGAGTGCGCGTCGTACCATGGCCGTGTTTTCCCGGCAGAGTAAAAAAGGACCACTCCAAGTCTTCCCGTGAATGCCGTAGAGGCGACTTAGGGAACACAAGCTAAACAAACATCGGAGAGCCTCTCCAACCCGTTTGGCGTTGAATTGTGCTATAACCACAAAGTTTTCGATTTCAAGCCTTTTTACCTATTTCAGGTCTGTTCTTCAGAGCACACAAGCTGTGAGTGGCTGCCGCCCAACTCTACCATTTTATCCTAGAAGAAGTTTTGAAATATCCATATTGCTTTTTATAACACTACTTACCACTTATATTAGACTGTCGTAAAATTGTAAATTTTATAATAATTATTAATTAATAACCAATTAAGTGCCCCTTAAACTGGACATGACATGGACATGGACATGAGTAGATTCAGTGTCATATAATATTTATATTTCTTATTAAATTTGATTTAACTATCTAATATGGCCCTTAAAATTAATAAATTGAAAGAAAGGAAATAATTTTTTTTAATTACAATTTTTTATTATTTCTCATATCTCCTCTTTATACATAATTGGATTTTGTTTACCTTTAAGTGAAGAGCACTAGTGCTTAATCTCAGTAGGCGTATATTTCCGACTCCCTTACACCTTAATAAAAATATACCCATGTGTGATTACGATTGTGAACACATAGAAATATATAAATAAAATGTCTTATACCTATCCCCCATTGATCTTAACGGGCCAAATTTGTAACTCAGATTAAACACGTTTTAGATTATGCTGTAGTCATTTTATTTATGCCATAAAACTCTGTGTGGAACTTGTGAAATTGTGGAACACACACTTTAAAGTATTCATTTAATTTAATTTCTTTTTATTATTTTAGACATGGGGAATATCAAATGGGAATGAAAAATTGCGTTTCTGTAATTCTACATCAGTGTATTTAGGGTTCCGTTCCCAAAGGCCGGACCTTATTTTATTACTGAAACCGCGATGCCAGTCCGCTCGTCTTGTCATCAGGCTGTATCTCATGAACCACAATGTAATAGCTAGCCAGTTGAAATTTTCACAGATGATGATTTTTTTTTGTCACCAGACATAACAACAAATACTAAAAACAGAATAAGATAAATATTTAAAGGGGCTCTTATACAACAAACGTAATATTTGGCCGTTTTAAGGTCGACATGAATAACGGCAACAGGTTGATGCTTGACATATTCACAGAATATTTAGATGTACATATATTAATTTTAAAAAATAAATACTTAAATCAAAGGATTATAAATATACAAGGGAGGCGCCCATATAACAAACATGATTTTTTGCTGTTTTTTGGCTCGATAGTCTAATGATATATAGATAATGGTACGGAAATCTCGTGCGCGAGTCCAACATAAACTTGCGACTCGTGGCCCCGATGGGGTTGGCGTTTCTTCGCTCTAGGGGTCGCAGTAGGGTAACCAACTTTTTTTTACGAGAAAAAGTAAATTAAGGTTGGAGAAATAGAATAACAGTATTTAAGAAAAGTAAACAGCATTTAATTTTCTTTTGCGTTCTAAAAATATACTTTGATTCTTTTGCAAAATTTATTATTATTTTAAAATATTTCACCACAGTTAAAGATATGATTTAAACGGGGACCTTTTTTTACTAGAGACCAACCGAAACGGGATATTCTTCCGAAACTGAAATTTATCATAAATGGGGTCGATTAAATACTGGAAACACGTCTAACCTTCGGGATATTTTGTACTTACACCATACTTTACTCACGCACTCGGTGATTCCTGAAGAAGGACTGCATGCGAGCTTCAGAATATCACTTGGTGCGTATAGTCAGTGATAGCACGCAAGGAAAATCTTGGGATGGGAGCCCATTCCACAATCCTGCTGTAGAGAGAAAACGTACGTGAAATTGAACTTCACTGAAATCCACTTAATTTGACACATATATACATGGCGAAATTTTGATCGTTCTGGACCCTTAAAGGGGTGATTCAGCCCGTCGATATGAACCATTTTTCCTATGGGACCAATGCTGGAAACTCAAATTTTATTTCAACATTTTCATACAAAAGTGTTCAGCCGCCCGGGCAATTTGTATAGGAATGTCGAAATTTTTTTGATGATGATGATGATGATATCCCATAGGAAAAGTTGTTTATATTGACAGGCTGAATCACCCCTTTAATTGTCCGGAACGATCAAAATTTCGCCATGTAGAGAGGTCTTTGATTATTTAAGAGACAGTGTTAATGAAAGAAAAACATTAGACGATGTTTTACTTTCATATTAAGTAGACCTACTACGAGACTGAGAGAGGTCTTCAAATAGTCCATTCACTTAGTCAACTGTATTTTTGCCAGGAAAGTTTTCGGGCAGTTTTGTAGTGTAAATTTGGGGGAGAGCTATGTCCAGCAGTGGACGCCCCTGGCTGAAAGATATATATGATAGAGCAAGCGGGTCACCTGATCGTCAGTGATCACCGCTGTCCATCTCCCCCTCCTCCTCCTCCTACTGGACCTCCGTGGTCCAGTGGTTAAGGCGTTTGCCTGTTGACCCGGGGGTCGTGGGTTCGATTCCCACGGGAAGCATACTTTGTTAAGTTGTTTCCAGTTTGGTTAGGACATTGCAGGCATGAATCACCTGATTGTCTGATAAGAAAGATGATTCCGTGCTTCGGAAGGCACGTTAAGCCGGTGGTCCCGGCTGCCATCTGGTAGTCGTTAAAGGAACCACATCAGAGGCCGAGAGGCGGTTCCGAAGAACTCTGACACCAGGGTGTGCATGGTCGACTGACCGTGTCACCTACACGAAATGATGATGATGACCGCTGTCCATGGACTATTGCAACATCAGGGGTGTGACAAGAGGGGTGCTTTATTTTTCTTCTCTAGAGGGGAGGAGGCGATGGGCCTCAGGCTCTCTCACTCACCGACTTTCTGTGAGTGTGTGGTACTTCTCCAGACGAGCCGCCCCATTAATGCAACGAAGTGATTTCGCTGGTATAGCGTGGCTCTACCGCTACTGAAATCCATTCTTATTTCTTTGCAAGTTGTAGGTACCGCCATCTCAAAAAATCTCACCCAAAGTAAGGAACGTTCCTGGAATGGGCATGTTGACTAAAATTTTTTTCATGTTGTTATGTAAAGACCTGCCAAAAATAAACACAATAGTGACAGAAATACATTTCTGAACAAAAAGCTCTTTCAGTTATAAGAGTTTTAAAGACACATGTTTTTAGACGTAAATTTTTAGACGTGAAAACGCGCTGCTGAAATGCCTATATATTTGTGACGTCACAAGCTTGTATTTTGTATGGGTGGCGTGAGAACTTTGTTTGGTAGCTATACGAAATATTTCGTTTATGGTAATGGTTTCATAATAAAAGTTGCTATAAATTTTGCAGACTAAAATACAGTATAATTGTAATTAAAGATTTTCATACTTTAAAAAATGGTCCTATTCGCCCAACTTTAAAGAAGCTTTAAGATCACTTAACGAATCGATATCAAATTAAAAGTGTTCTTTATAGTGTTTTTAGATAGAAATTAGTCTCATTAGACACAAATTTTATATAATCTTAACATTAGGCAACTACCGTATTGTTCTTAAAAATTAATGTTCCCTGGAAACGGAAATATGGGAACGGCGCATCAGATACGTTGACTGAGACAAATGGAATACGTCAAAGACAGTTATTCATCATGTTTCCTATAAACGTGTATAGACGCAATAAGTAAGATACCAATATGAAAAAGTTCACTGTATCATTTATATTTTTTGTATTCTCAGCTGCTTTGTCAGATCAATGACCTCAACAAAAATATCAATGATAGATTGGCATATTTGAAACCAAGAATTGCGTCTCTGTGGATGGATATGAATCTCAATATAAAATTGTGCCATTAGAACTGACCCTGTTTCTTTGTTAACTGCTAAGAGACGAATATTGTCTTGACTTTGTCGCATAGGATTCTATTAACTTATGCCTAAAATTAATAAAAATAAATCATCCGGAATCATGTATAGGCGATGCGGCTAGCAACCCATCACTATTTTGATTCCGTTCTCACCTACAACCCCACCAACATGCTAAACGTGGCCTCAAGGTTTTTTACAGATCTGGGCTCTGTCTATCCCGCAAGGGAAAAGACGTGATAGTATGTATGTAATAAAGAATTAAATTGACAATCAGTATTAGTTATTATCAGTATATAGGGCACATCCTCTATCTTAAGAGGCTTAGATTACGCCCAGTCCAATCCACCTATACTTATACCCTTGTCTCGTATAAAAAACAGTTTTGATGGGAAGCAGCGTCTGAACTGAGATATAAGTCAAACAAACTGCACTCACCAACCTGTCTGCCAAGCGTGGTGAGTATGGGAAAATCCCCCCTTTTGATGCAATTTTAAAAGCCTCCTTGGCGCATTGGTTTACACACCAGCCTACGACGCAACGCCGGGTTTGATCCCCGGTCAGGTCATGATAGAAAACGATCTTTTCAGATTGGCCTGGGTCTTGGATGTATATCTACTTATATATAAGTAGCTATACTAAAATATAGTATCGTTGAGTGAGTATCCTACGACACAAGTTCGCAATTTACTGTGGGGTAAGCTTAATTACTTTTTAGGGTTCCGTACAAAAATTGAAAAACGGAACACTTATAGGATCACTCGTGCGTCTGTCAGTCCGTCCGTCCGTCTGTCACAGCCGATTTTCTCCGAATCTACTGAACCAAATTAGGTGAAATTTGGTAAGATGGTGTAATCCTATGACCCAAACACGGATAAGCAAAGTAAATAAAGATTTTTTTGAAATAAGGGTCATTTTCAGGAGCCCAATTACAAAATTTAAAAAAAAAGTTTTGCAAACCTTGCTGTGTCGTATATGAAGTGAAAGGGCTCATTATGAGGTTCTCAAAAATGTATTTTTTTTTGTTCGGGTAAAATCAATACTTTTGATTTTATTCACGTAAGAAGGCAAAAATTGACCATTCCCCCCCCTGATCTCTGAAACTACTGGGCCGAAAATTTTGAAAAAATTACAAAGTGTAGTTCATTTCTTGAAGATTACAGGAAAAATAATAAGAATTCTAACACTTGAAAATAAAATGGTAAACTCACTATAATAAGTTCATCTAGGGAAATAGTTTACTAAAACACCACTAGATAGCGCTAGTCAATTGAATAAAACATTTTTGCACATTGTGTGTGTGTGTACACGAAGCATATTGTACGGAACCCTCATTGCGCGAGTTTGACTCACACTTGGCCGGTTTTTATTTATGTCATAGAATGGCAAACGAGCAAGCGGGTCGCCTGATGGTAAGTGATCATCCGCTGCCAGCCCTTTATTTTCCCCTCCCCAGAAGGGAGGAGGTATGGACCTCCGGCTCTCTCACAGAACGAAGCAGTAAAGCTACTACTCAAACCTTAATTTTCTTTGAGAGTGTAGTACTTCCACGGACGAGCCGGGCCATTCATGCTACTATTCTATTTCTAGCCTATACCGTCCACTGCAGGGCAAAGGCCTCCCTTTCATCATTCCAACTATTGCGGTCTAAGGCTACCGAAATCCAGTCATCCCGGTAGGATTGAAGCTTGTCCTTCCGTCTCTTTCATGCTACTAGCAAAAGTGAATTTCGCCGGTAGCGGAGTCTACCGTAACAAGATGACTCAACAATTGTGATTTGTCCCTACATATTGTCCTTGAGGCAGGCCCATGTCCAGCTGTGGACTTATTGCGGTTGAGACGACGATTTTCTGCTTCAATTTCGGTCATTATGTGGCGGGCTCCTGATTTGGTAATCGTTACGAAACCATCGGCCCAGAATGACCTTTCGCCTTATCTTGATTGTGATAACGTCAAAAATATAAAGCTGTAATGGAAATGGCTGGCGATAATGTATTTCTGCTCAATAAAATTGTTGATTTTATTTTTCTTTTCCTGATTATTGGGCTGTATTAATTTATTTTCTAATTTTCCATGACGTTTAATATTTTTGTCGAGTTAAGTCGTGAATAGGCCCGCGCTTTCTCTTCCTACTGGCATAGTAAAGACGAATAAAATAAAAGTGGTCAAGTGGGAGTTGGATTCACACACTATTAGAATTCCATACCACCATTTTATTATGATTTAATTATTAAAAATATTTTTATTGTACGATGTAAAAATACGATGAACCCTCTTTCATGCGACCACATTGTCAGGTTAACCAATTTGACATACACACAGTTTTGAGTACTGATATTAGGGTTGCCAACATTTTTTTTGTGTGAATATAGTATTTTTTTCAAAAAGCTATCTAAAATATAGTGCCCTTCAAAAAAATACTGGTATTTCATAGTAATATATTTTAGTCCTCAAAAAATTAGCATAAGCTTTAACGCAGTCAATTTTTAAATTAATAAAAATCAAAACTTATTATTTTCATGGGAATTATGACAGAGACGCGTTCAGTTACACGTTACGTCTGTCAAACGAAAGGCAGTTCAAAAATTGCGGGACCTGTTTTTATTTTATTGGTTTTTTGCAAAATATAATACCTACATTGATCTATTGTACTGAAATATAGTATATTCGCGTGCTATATATTCCTCAAACAGGACGGAGTCCTGAAATATAGTACAATACTATATATTATAGTATGGTTGGCAACCCTAACTGATATAGACAAAGAGTACTTTTGATTCCGGCAAAAGTACTGTTCCCGTGGGATTTGCGATAAACTACTCGGAAAAATTCTTCGGCAAATTATACGCGAGTGAAGCCGGGGGTAAAAGCTAGTATCCCATATAAAGAAACTACGTAGAAGGCAATTCACTTATCGCCTACGTTATCACCAACACAATCACCTTAATTGTTATTTTATTTTATACTAGTTTTATTTTATTTCTAATTCAATGATATGAGTATTTCCTTTACTTAATTATTATTTATTTTAGTTTTATTTAATTCCTAATTCAATGAATTCAAATGAATGAAACAAAATGAACAAGGTAAATCAAAAAAGTCAGTTATTCATATTATTCCCTTTCTATTTATGTAATGGCACACGGACGATATAGTTGCTCGTGTCCCCGTGAATCTCAGTTGGTGGTAGCTGAAAATCAGTGGTTTGTTCTGCGAGCAAACGTATCGCTAAGCTACAACCTTTTGGTATCGTTGCGGCACACATGCTAAACAAGACTGAACTGTCAATTTTTCTTTTCTTATGTGTATTTTTGTCTTTGTATTTTTTGTTTGTATGTGTGTCATTCCGGTTTCAATAAAGTTATTATCTATCTATCTATCAATTATTTCTATTAGACGACTATCTGCCTTATGTTTTCTTTAGGCAATAGAGACCCTAGATGAATATAGGAGTAAGATAAAATACGATTAAATGTTATTTATGTGAATAAATAAACAATTAAGTTTGAATTTCTATTTAATTGGGGGCCACAATTTTAAACTCAATGACGTGTGTTCTATGCGCCCTTATTTCTATTTATTCTTAATAAATGCAGTTTTTTGGCAGTGCTTATACAGGGTGTTAGGGTAAACACCGTTGTCCCTCAAACCATCAAATAAGCCCGTAAAAATGAACAACTTTTCCTATGGGAATAACGCCGGGATCTCAAAGAAATTTCGACTCTCTTCATACGAATTTCCAGGCCATCCGAACACTTGAAAATGTCGATTTTTTTTTGAGTTCCAGCATTTCTTTCATAGGAAAAAAAGAAATTTGATTGTTTACGGGACACCGCTGTTAACCCTAACACTCAGTATAGATTTTCGCCCATTTCCTCGGTCGGCTTTTTCGCAAAAATATCATGAAAATTGAGAAAGTAGAGAAGATATAATCATATCTTTATTTGCTCAAAAACAATACAATTTATGTATTGCGACAGTCAGCAGCGGGACTGGCATTATATATCATAACATCACAGTCCCTCATAATAACACTGAATGTCATAACTGGCGCGTCATATCTTTTTATTATTTGTCACATGTTTGTCACCTTAGCTCCGAAACGAAAAAAAGATATACGCAAGTAATTCTACGAGTATAATATCATTAAAAATTTTCGTCTCATATTTTTAATTTTAATAATGTACCGAGCATTGTAATGCTCGTTAAATATCAATTTAATTCTATGAGTACATTTCACAATTTTTTTAACGAAAGTACCTGTCGTTTCACGTATTTCTGTATACAGCGTATGTATATACTCTTGATATTCCATTAAAGAAGATAAGATAGGCTGAGCCAACAGGCTCAGCCTATCAATATGTACAACTTATGTAATGGAACCATTGAAGCGAACTCAAAAAAAAATCACTTTCACATACAAAAATGATCGGCAGCCCACATTTTAGTATTGCACGAATTGTCGAAAAAAAATCTTCTGTTTTATAATATGGCTTCCACCGAGATTTCAGTGATTCTGCCAATGTCCAGTAAATTGAGATACTAAGTATCGGTGTTGTACGGTAAAGTTTTAACAAGTAGCATCAAAGGTGGCGTATGTTATCTGATGCCTCGTGGAAGCTTCTGTGACAAATCTATAAGACTCCATAAAACAGTCTACTGTAACTGTTTTACAAATTGTTCATGAGCACGAGCATTTATAACACCAAACTACACCAATTTCTTATTATAAAGTCCACTAAAATCAATTTGCAAAATCGTCTAAGGCAAAGACTCGCCACACACACTGTTGAGGCCAGTGGTTCCCACACGCTACTTCAGGTAGCGGGGATTGTGGCTGTGGGTGGATAATGCATGAGTATTCGCGAGTGATATATAACCTAAACATGGTCAGCATTATGAGCCGTGCAAATGTTCGGCTGTAATAATATGACAGAACACTTCAAAGATTTATTCTATTAGAGAAGTTGAAAGTCAAAGTCGTTAAACACGTGGAAGCGGCGGCACAGCCAAGTCAGTTACTCGCACCTGGCGGCGAAATTAATTCCAAATGTTCTTTCGCTAGTTCGCTAGCCTCAATTGACCTCCGTGAACGTAATAAAGAAAGTTCGCAAAGTTGGCTGTAAGCTGTAATACGATTGAGGCTAACTCTGCTGTGACTTTAGTCAGGTTTTACTTTAGTACTAACTAGCTATTACCCTCGGCTTCGGCTGCGTGATTTTTATTCGATTTCTCGAGATTTTTATATTCTAATAATATGATGCATACATAGCTACCGATTTGATAGCGTTAGTTAACATGACGGATTAAAAAACTTGACAGTTTTTTGAACATTGAAATAAAAGCTTGACGGAATAATTATATTGTCTTCGACGGAGTCTAGAGAGTATAAAATCAAAGAGTATATGTATGTGGAGCATATATTTACACCCTACATCGTGGAAGCAAGCAGCGGGATCATATATCAGTGATATAAGATATAATATCTCAATGTTACGACTCAGGTGAAGTTGAATATCAATTGCTGTATGGCTCTCTCGATACACCATAATGTTACGGGATATAGAGCTTCTTATTGTTGAGTGGAACAAACACAAAAATATAAGTATGATAATAGTTTGCCGTGTGGTTCCCAGCAGAGTAGAATAGGACCATTCCAAGTCTCCCCGTGGATGTCCTAGAAGTCGACTAAGGAAACAAGCTAAACAAAGCTATAAACTTCAAAGAGACCTCTCCAACCCGTTTGGCCAGCGTGGAGAGTGTAGGCCGAATTCTCTGACTGCCCTGGCTAATATATGGCTCTGGTAGTACAGAGAGGGTTGTGCTCCTGCAGTGGAGACTAACAAAGACTTGTTGATGATGATGAGAATAACAAAACAAAACATGTATGACGTATATGTAATAGTTTGGCGGCCTCTGTGGCGCAGTGGATATCACGCGAGCCTGCGACACAAGTGGTCCTAGGTTTGAGTAGTTAAGATCATAATGGAAAACGTGGACGGCTGTCCGGGCAGTGTGTCTGAACCGTACCCTTTAGGTACGATTCAGACAGACCGGCTCGCATCAGCTGCCGCAGCCGGCAACGACTTTAGATGAGTACGAAATTACTTAATTGGTGGCTTTATATTGAAAATTAAAAATGTATCATTAGGTCTTTGTTAGTCTCCACTGCAGGAGCACGACTCTCTCTGTACTACCAGAGCCACAGGAGGAGGAGCCCGATGGTCCAGTGGGTGTGAGCTCTATGAGCGCTTACGTATGTTAAGCAACCCCTGGTGCAGTCCTTACTTAGATGGGTGACCGCAAGTGGCATAAAAATATCTCGAGCTCCTCCGTGCTTCGGGAGGCACGTTAAGCCGTTGGTCCCGGCTGTCATCGTTGATGGCAGTCGTTAAGATAGCTTAACGACAGATTTTTCAAGCTTCCTTAAGGCATCTGACATAGGTCAGATGCCTTAAGGCAGCTTGAAAAATCTGACACCAGTGTTGGCCATTTACACATACGAAAAACAAACAAACCAGAGCCACATTAGCCAGAGCAGTCAGAGAATTTAGCTTACAATCTACATGCTGGCCAGCCGGGTGGAGAGGTCTCTTTGATTTTTATAAGCTTTGTTTAGCTTGAGTTCCCTAAGTCACCTTCTACGAAATCTACGGGAAGACTTGGAATGGTTTTGTCGAGCTCCGTGGCGCAGCGGTCAACACGCTAGCCTGCGACACGGGGGTCCCGGGTTCGATCCCCGGTCAGGTCAAGATGGAAAAAGATCTTTTTCATATTGACCTGGGTCTTGGATGTTTATCTATATAAGTATATATTATAAAATATAGTATCGTTGAGTTAGTATCCTGCGACACAAGTTCACAACTTACTGTGGGGCTAGCTCAATGTGTGTGATATGTGCCTATATATTTATATATTTAATGGTCTTATTCTACTCTGCTGGGAACCACACGGCATTCTCGACTTCTTCGACTCTTAAAAGTGAAAATGACATCGTTAAGTTACTATCCCATAACATAAGTCTGGAGTAAGTCTGAACTTACTTTGGGCTTGCTCAATCTGTGTGATTTGTCCGTATTTTATTTATTTATATTTTACATTAGATGAGTGCGAAATATTGGCTTAATATTGACAATTAAAAATATTTACTTAGCTTAAATACCGAAAGAATATATATTATTTTAACAATATTTGATTGAGTCGTATTTCAAACAAATGCTTTTGTGTGGCTTGGATTTCACATCGCGGGCCCATCATCATCATCATCAGGTCTTTCTAGTCTCCACTGCAGGAGCACGACCCTCTCTGTACTACCAGAGCCATATACTAGCCTGAGTAGTCAGAGGATTTGGCCTACACTCTCCACGCTGGCCAAACGGGTTGGAGAGGTCTCTTTGATGTTAATAAGCTTTGTTTAGCTTGTGTTCCCTTAGTCGCCTTTTACGACATCCACGGGATGACTTGGAGTGGTCCTATTCTACTCTGCCGGGACCCACACGGCGACCACCACCATCATCACCAAGGAACCATCGCGGGCCCATCTCATTTTAATTAAAAATCCTTTTCATTATACGTGTATTTTAGGTATAATGTGTTGAATAGTTGTGTCAGCTTTGTTCTTATATTTTACACCACTGAAAAAAAAGTATTGTAATCTTAGGGTCCATGTGTATAAATAAGTTTTTTTTATAACGAAGTAATTTCTAAGGTGATGAACGGATTGAATAAGACTCGTTAAAGCTGGTCCTCGCTGGTCTGTCAGTAAAGAAAAAACATAGAATGTACCAGCTGCTCCTCTTCCTACGCAGATCGTAAAAACAGATCGAGGGAATAGGCGAAAAATCTAAGGAATCATGGTAGTAGACGATGCGGCTAGCAACCCATCACCGTTTTCCATCTCCACCCTCACCACCATGCTTAACATGGCTTTAGGTCTTTTAGACCTGAGCACTGCCTACCCCGCAAGGGAAAAAGACGCGAAAGTATGTTAATTATAGGGAAATAGTAGAACGAACAAAATTTTAGGCTTGCGACTAAATTACTTAGTAGCGACTAGAAATATAACAAAACAATTTGGCTACAGGGGAAAGGTTGTGTTATCACATTACAGGTTATGGTCTCGGAACTGAGATAAGCCAAACCAACTGCTCTCACCAACCCATCTGCCAAGATGGTGAGTATGGCAAAACCCCCCAATGATTGGATCCTTGGTGGACCTAGGGGCCCAGCACCCAACGACGATTGATAAAAATCTACAAAAATCACCAAAAAAATAAAGATAAAATACTTAAACCCAACTACTATACAGAGCATTTTTCAATACACAAAAACTAAAAAAAAAATTATGTTTGCAGAACGTTAATAATATAGGCTACACTCAAGTTTAAATAAAAAAAAAATTTTTACTTACCTAAACATTATTGTCATTAGGAACAAAATGGCAAGCGGAAAAAAAACGCCAATTTCGGTAAGGACCATATAATTATAACACACATCAAAATATCCGATAAAAATAAGTTTTATCCAGTATTTAAGGTGAGGATTTATATTTACATTGCTGGCGTCAGCGAAAAAGTCAATTTGTTCTTTTAGGAGTCGTAAGCATGAGTTTAACTGTTTTTTTATTGCCTATGTCTTTTTATTTGTTTCTTTTTGAGTCGTAAATCTTTTGCTGAGGTGCTCTTTTGTTACTCAATCACACAGAAATTGAAATATTTTTTTTTGCTTTAAACTGACAGGCTTTGAACATTTATTTTTATAGAACTTAATGGAAAGTCAAGAGGTGCAGTTGTAGTTTTGCCTTAGACGATTTTGCAAATTGAGTTTAGTGGACTTTTCAATATGAAATTGGTGTAGTTTGGTGTTATAACTAAATGCTCGTGCTCATAAACAATTTGTGAAATAGTAAAAGTAGACAGTTATATAGACTCGTATAGATATGTCACCAGAACCTCCCACTAAGCTATCAAAGAACATACGCCATTTTTGATGCCACTTGTTACAAACCATATTCGTACTAAGTATCTCATTATACTGGACATTGACAATTTGTCAGGATCACTGAAATCTCAGTGGAAGCCATATTATAAAAAAAGAAAAAAAAAAGATAAAACTCTACATGCCACATAGAAAATGTCATTGTTGTTATTGCAATTTTATTTAGATTTAGTTGACTGATATACGAATGAGTTTGTATATATAATATACCAGCAATTTTTCCGCGACTTCATCCGCGTAAATTATAGCCTATGTTTAAGTATGTGATTTTTTTTAAATCGGTTCATTAATTTCGGAGCCTATTCGATGCAAACAAACAATCAAATCTTTGCTCTTCATAATATTTGTATAGACAAAACCTTGAAAAACTGTTTTTTTGTATTTTGTATTTATTCACTAAATCGGGATTTAAAATTTCTATGTTTACAAGTTTGGCATTTGGGACTTCAGTGTGCCTACGAGGTGCCTACACATATATTAAACCTTACTGCTTACTTATCATATCACTGAGCTCGATTATAATATAACGAAAGAAAAATAATACTTGGTAAACTCAAATCAAAAGGTTGTGAGGTTATTGAAACAAAAACACAACTGTTAGATAATGATGCTTACGTCACTAAGGAAAAGGCAAGGATATATTATGAATATGAAAACCTGCTCGAGAGAATTAAAATGGGTGAAAATCTAATTAATAATTCCTTCCATGCTGGTCAGCTGCTTCTCTTCCCGCGCAGATCGTAAAAGCCGATCAAGGGAAGGGCATCAAGAATCATGTCTATAGGCGATGCGTCTAGCAACCCATCACTATTTTCATTCCGTTCTCACCTACAAGCCCACCAACATGCTAAACGTGGCCTCAAGTTTTTACAGACCTGGGCTCTGTCTACCCCGCAAGGGAAAAAGACGTGATAGTATGTATGTATGTATGAAAATCTAATGAATATGTTTATAGGCGATGATGCTACCTACGCATCATATTTTGATTCGGATTACTATCTATGCTGACCATGATATGATCATGATATCTGGAGGGTGTGCGCTTTAGAAGAGCATAGCACAAATTTAAATATTCTGATTACTTTTCTCTTTATAAAGACACCATTCTTAAAGCGCGGTCTCGCACCGTTTTCAAATTAAAGACCTTTAACTTTCATATTTTACATACAAAATGAATAAAAATAAATATTTATTTATTATAATTAACATAATAAAATCATAACAATTTCACACTAAAGCGACGTTATATGTACGAAATTAAAACCTATGCATTTACTTTGCTTTTTCAAATAAGTTTGTCACAGAAGGAAGGTTAGGTTCATTAGGTTTCCTTGTGACCAAAAATAGAGCGAGCTAGCGTTACATCTCCACGCTTTAAAAATCTGATTGTTGAGAAGAACAAGGCAAGTTCTATTAGTTCCAATCCTCAGAAATAAATAACAAATTCGTGCTAAGCTATTCTAAAGCTCACCCTCTTGAGGACCTTTATGGTGCAGCAGTTAATACGCCAGCCTGCAAAACAGGTGGCTCTGGGTTCAATCCCTGGCCAGGAGTACTACTTATGGTGCACACATGTAACGTAAAAAGTTGGCTGGCCATAGGCTATTTTCCTGGGTCAAAATATTAATAATAAAATTAAACCGTCAGTTAGACATCAAAAAATATTGGACACGTATTTATTTCTTTCGTTAATTAAACAATAAATGGCAAAGATAAAGCGTGTCAAAGTTCATGAGTGGGGGCTTGTGACATCACAGGCCACTAAAAAGTGTACTGGCTAGTGACGTCACACACAATTTTAACGGGCTATATCTTTGTAATTTTTTGTTCGATTGACAAAAGAAAAAAACGTGTCAAATGTTTTTTGACAATCTAACTAACGGACTAAATATATTTTTTTTTAGGAAAATAGCCCATTGTGTCTTCGCAACCTGTCTATATTATTTCTAGCTAGATCCATGTATGCATATTAATCAGAAGATTTCCGATAGGCGGTTCCGAAAAACTCTGACACCAGGGTGTGCTTGGTCGACTGACCGTGTCACCTACACGAAATGATGATGATGATGAATCAGAAGATTATACTCTCATATTATTATAACCTTCTTCCAGTCAGGTTAAAGGTTAAACATAAGTTATTAGCACTGATTGAAAATCTAACGACAATGTACGGTATCGGATTTATGTTGAGATTATGTATAACATATATCATACATACATCCATACATTTATGTATCACAAATGTTACTAATATTTATCTAAAAATACTGGTGTAGATAATTTTAATTTGAAATAGATTTGATAAGTTGTCTTAATGCTCTTTGAAGTTTGGTGGGCCAGGCCAAAACTACGGAAATCTTAAGAAAACAATTTTATCACTATATATTCAACAAAATTTATAGCAACTCTTATTAAGCAGCTCTAATCGGAATCTAAATATTTAATACTAGCAGCACTCCCCGGCTGCGCCCGGGCATGTATTATATCTATTAACATTCCTTATAAATCTCTGTCTATGTGAAAACCACATGAAAATTCGTCTAGTAGTTTTTGAGTTTATCGCGAACAGACAGACAGACGCGGCGGAAGACTTTGTTTTATAATGTAGTGATATTGATACTGATAGCTACCAAACAAAGTTCCACAAATACTACATAGGCATTTTAGCAACGCGTTTTAAAATCGAAAAATAACATCTAAAAACATGTGATTTTAAATATATCTATATCTAAAAGAGTTTTTTGTTTATGAACATAATTTTACACTAATGTGTTTATTTTTGGAAGGTCTTTCCATAGCAACATATTTATTCAGGGCCACTACTTTAACATCTTTTATCCAGACAGTAATATTGGTATAACAATGAAACTTCAGAAATAAGTAGCTAGTAATATATAGATTTCAGTAATATCTTCGAATTATTTTTTATTGAAATCAACATTTGGTAGAAATATTAATATAGAGACCTTGGACCCTGCATATTTGTTTTTTTGACTGTACATTTAATAATGAATTATCATTATTAAATTATATATATTAATAAACTTTATTTTCCAACACATTACATTTGTAGGTATTTCAGTAAATACAGGTCTTAGGACAAATCGAAGCCAACCCATCCGGAAGACCATCCCTGAACTAGACGGTATGGGTCTGTATCTCAGAGAATAGGCAACCAAAAGGGTAATAGTGAGATTGTCAGATGTTTGTTAAGTACATGTATACTAGTGTAGTGGCTACTAGATTAAAAGACATTGATGCTACTTCAAAACCCAACTAGATATTTCTGTTTACAGGCTGAAGTAAATGTATTATGAAGACTTAAGTAATACACAATAAGGATTAAAAGAAGTTATAGAAGAGACGGTGCTTATAATAAGATTAATCAATATCATCAGTTGTGTCAGCAAAAGTGTTTACTTATTGCGTATTTGTTTGAAGTGAGCTGAGTTTGATTTTCAAGCTATTGGGTTTTATTATTTTGGGCTTTGAGTGCCTCAAGTAAGATAACTTTTATGATATTATCTATTACAATATATTTCAACTTTATATCGATATCGTATCTTTTACTTACTTGGTGCTTTAAACGGAAAACTTTCCAGAATAGTAATCTTAACCTGCAGACCTTAACTAACTTTTGACAACTACGGTGTACAACGTTTTGACAGACAGTTTAACATCCATTACGGTTTACATATGTTATATAAAACAATTTCATTCATACGGAAGTCATATGCGTAATGAATATTGAAGTGAACAAAAGGTTGTACTTCGTAGTTGTTTAGAGTTAGTAAATCACTGCTGAACGCCATTAGTCTTCTGTGTTCTGTGATTAGTCCAATAGGGCATATGCATTAAAAAAATATCCTTTATTTTACCAGTTTATCCAAAAATATTCATTAGTAAAGTACTGAAAGTGAAAACAATAAAATTTGGTTGAAAAACGAACGAGACAAAATGATTTTACGAAAATATGTCTATCTCACTCGCGAAAGCACTATTTTATATGGCAAATGTATGCATGACATAGACTATGACGTCACTAGTCCATCTCGGACTTCTCTTTCTTATTTAAACTTTAAAGTTTCACATCTTCGTAGCTAATAAAGATATTTTAAAAGTTCTTTCATATTTTTTTACTGTGGATATTAGGGATTATACTAAGGAAATAAAACTAATCAAGAAAATAAATAACCTGCATATTCTCTATTCAGTGCATTTACTCTCACATACAAAGCCGGTAGAAATACCAAATATAAATTAAATTAATCTTAGCGTCTTGACTAATTTCCAAACTGCTTGATATGTTGGCTAACTTTGAGTATGCGAAGGGCGGGCGTGTCACCTTGACATAACTTGGATTCATAGCTAGTAATCATTTAAGTTTTCGGAGTTTTGGACTAATGCAATCCCAATCCCAACTAATATTATAAATTTAAAAGTGAGTTGTTTTGTTTGTTTGTTACGCTTTCACGCCGTATCTACTGAACCGATCATCATGAAATTTTGCATACACATAGCTTAGGGTATTGAAAAGAGAGCCGCGGGTAACAGCTAGTTCATAACAAAAAGGTTATATGCGGCTGTAAAAAAATATACCGAAGTAAATATTCTGATATCTATGATACCAAATCATATTCATCATCATGTATGCTGGACACATGTTACGTAAAAATTTGACGTGTGAAATTCTCAGCACCCGGCCCATATTATTCCATGGGCCATATGAAACCCAGGGTCTTTCAGCATTATTGCAATATGTGTGGTGCCCGCCAGAGTAGAATAGAACCACTGCAAGTCTTCCCGTGGATGTCTTATAAGGTAACTTAAGAAACACAAGCTAAACAAAGCCTATAAACATCAAAGAGACCTTTCCAACCCGTCTGGCCAGCGTGGAGAATGAAGACCATATCCTCCGACTGCTCTGGCTAATATATGGCTCTAGTAGTAAAGAGAGGGCCGTGCTCCTGCAGTGGACACTAAAAAGAACTTGATGAAGACTAAATAAATATGTCAAAATGAGATACGTAAAAGGTAAATTTTTAGAACGGCCGTATTAGTCTAAATTTTCGTAATTTAATATCTGTGGCGAAGGGTTTTAATTTAATCATATTAATTTGACACGCATCTGTGTACCTACCTACGAGTACATTTAGAGTTGGGCAAAACGACTATATCTAAAGCCGTTTTGGCGAAGACGCTATTATTCTAATAGGACTGCTTTTTAAAAAGCATTTATGCTTTTAAATTTTTTTCCAATCACAATCTTAACCACAAGACACAATGTTTTTATTATTATGATATGGAAAAAAATCATTTTGTCAATGCCTTGCTTTGCGTTTTACAAAGGACGCAACATTCTATTGGAAAAATTATATAAAAGGAAAATCTTGAGGCTCTATTTATTGAGCTAAGTAGATCGGATGACAATGCAATATTACGGTATTATATTGGTTGTGATGGTTAATGGTGACCTCGTTAACTGCCTGTCCGATTGTTGCAGGTATGGCATCAGGCACGATCCCCAATGAATCCATCCGAGCAAGTAGCATCCCAAAAAACATCTTTATCCTGTTCCCCAGTCCAACAAATTCCCACCTTACCTTGTCATCGGTTTCAATGAGCAGCAGCGTCGGAACCAAGATAAGCCAAACATACTGCGCTCACCAACCTGTATTTCAAGCGTGGTGAGTATGGCAGAACCCCTCTATGATGAAAATCTTTGGCTGCAGGCCCATGTCCAGCAGTGAACTTCTTGCAGTTGTGTCGACAATAAAGAATAATTCGGTTTGAAAATATCACTATCACTACATATTATAAAACAAAGTCCCCCGCCGCGTCTGTCTGTCTGTCTGTCTATCTGTTCGCGATGAACTCCAAAACTACCGAACCGATTTTCATGCGGTTTTCTCCAATGGATAGCGTGGTTTGTGACGAAGGTTTTAGTATATAGTTTGTTAAGCTTTTGTATACATTTTTGTATATACAAACGATATTTGTTGGAGGTGTCGTAAAAAAATGAGCCATTTGGGAGCTTTCAACGAAAACGCTGTCTAAACCCTTTGAGATATAACAAAACAATGTATAGTGGAATTGTGTATCTTATTTAGGTCTACAGAAAAGTGCGCGATGGCATATGTCTATATATTAAGGATAACATACTATATTCATTTTAATACTTTAAAAAATGGGCAATTATCAAAGATCACGCGCAGGCCAAACCCTTAGAGCTAGAAATTTGAAATTTTGCTCGCGTATTCCTCTTATGACGTAAGCATCCACTAAGGAAGGATTTTTCAAAAGTCATCCCCTAAGGGGGTGAAATAGAGGATTAAAGTTTATATGAAACTTTTTATTCCTTGGACATATTTGTATGAAATTTCGTGTCAATTGAGAACGGCAAAAATAATGAGTAACATTTTTATTAGTTTCCCGAAATTAAATCTCTAAGGGGGTAAATAGGGGTATATGTTTAGTTTACCGCTTTGTAGCGCCATATTTTATAATCCCCGCATTCCAAATCTGAAGTCACCGCGGACGAAGTCGCGGGTAACTGCTATATAGTTATATATAAAGCATGCTTTTTCGTTTCTAAAACAGCAGACTAATCATACATGCTTTTAGTTATAACGGCCAGCCCTACCTACACTCGTTGCGGGGCTGTGGAGGGCGATGTGGCGTATCGTCACGTTCGCCGCTTCCGCAGACATTCATAGCATTTATTAATAAAGCATGCTTTTTCGTTTCTAAAACTGCACTTTTCAAACATGCTTTTAGTTATAACGCCCACCTCCACCTACACTTGTTGCGAGGCAGTGGAGCGCAATGTGGTGTATCGTCACGTTCGCTGCTTCTGCAGACATTCATAACATGCTTTTTTGTTCCTAAAACAGCAGACTTTTCAAACATGCTTTTAGTTATAACGGCCAGCTCTACCTACACTCGGTGCGGGGCTGTGGAGTGTGATGTGGCGTATCGTAACGTTCGCCGCTTCCGTAGACATTCATAGCATGTTTTTCGTTCCTAAAACAGCAGACTTTTTCAAACATGCTTTTAGTTATAACGGCCAGCTCTACCTACACTCGGTGCGGGGCTGTGGAGTGTGATGTGGCGTATCGTCACGTTCGCCGCTTCCGCAGACATTCATAGCATGCTTTTTCGTTTCTAAAACAGCAGACTTTTCAAACATGCTTTTAGTTATAACGCCCACCTCTACCTACACTCGGTGCGAGGCTGTGGAGCGCGATGTGGCGTATCGTCACGTACCCGCTTCCGCAGACATTCATATGATTTCTTAATAAAGTGCGAAGCGCCCCGGAGCGCCGGGCGCCCATATCAATAAGCGAACGAGGGATTTTAATGAAATTCCACCGAAGAATTCCGCTCGGTGCTTGGAATGCTCCAGTTTTCTGCGTCTTATTATTATAAATGACTAGACATTTTGTCTGTACATGAATTGAATAACTCTGTAGGGTACATGTATAAAACCCATTTGCCGTATTCACTTATTTTGTTAAACATGCGTTTTGGAATTCGCCTTTTTATTCGACTGTTCCGCCCAGAAGGAGGGCAGTCTTTTTCGCGTTTATGTATGTAAGTGTGTTTGTTACATTGATGCTTTCTGTAGCTTAAATGATTTTGAAGTGTGAGTGGTTATTAATTTATAATTATTATTCTTCCCTGGAGTATCATGGCTGTATGAGATAAGTAAAAAATCAATAATAGTTAGCAGTGGTAAACTGTCGTAAAGAATTTTATTAGGGTTCCGTACAAAAAATGAAAAACGGAACCCTTACAGGATCACTCGTGCGTCTGTCTGTCCGTCCGTCCGTCTGTCACCGTCGATTTTCTCCGAATCTACAGAACCAAATTAAATTAAATTTGGTAAGATGGTGTAAACCTATGAGCCGAACACGGATGTGCAAAGTAAATATATATATTTTTTAAATAAGGGTCAGTTTAGGGGGTCCAAAGAGGAAATGTTAAAAAAAATTTTGCAAACCTCACCGTGTTATATATCAAAATGAAAGAGCTTGTTATGAGGATCTCAAAAATATTTTTTTTGTTCGGGAAAAATCAATACTTTTGATTTTATTCACGAAAGAAGGCAAAATTTGACCATCCCCCCCCCTGATCTCAGAAACAACTGGGCCTAAAATTTCGAAAAAAATACAATATATAGTTCATTGCTTGAAGATTACAGGAAAAATAATAAAAATTCTATCAGTTGAAAATAAAGTGGTAAAAAGGAGTAAACTATCAGGGTCTCCACCATAACAAGTACTTACGTAGGTATAAGAGACGGCGCGAAATATGAGGCGAACAACAGTAGCAGCTAACCCTGAGTTTTAAAACCTTAAGAACTTCAAAAATCAGGAGCAGAGGTGCGGGGGACGCCATGTTGCGTGGGACGCTGTGGGTTTTCGTTCTATACGTTAGTAATTTATTAATTCCGTGACCAAGGGTCGCTCGCATCGCTTCCTTTGTATTTTTCTACTTGCTCTGTGAGCTGTAGACCTCGCGAGGCTTATTACAACGAACTCATAATTGTGGTATTCGCCATACCTATTGAGAAATTTCTAGAATATTCAATATAGTAATTGAACCTGCGTACAAAATTCGCAGGAATCTGCAAAAAATGCGACCTGTAGAGGAGAACAGCCAGCCAGCACAATATTTCAAAAACGTCAATTCTTTATTTAACAAAACATATGTAAAAGTATATAATTAAGTAGTTTAGATTTGTTTGTGTAAGATATTGTATAAATAAATCCATAAATAAATATATAGAAACGTGTCACACAAATTGAGTATCCCCACAGTAAGTTTTGAAGTTGTGTCGTAGGATACTAACGCAACGAAACTTTATCTTATAGTAAATAAATAGATACTTATAGAGATAAATTTGACCGGGGATCGAACCCTGCTACCGTGAGACCACGTGCTACTGTGTTAACCCCTACGCGACGTAGCATGACATTTTAATAATTTGTATTATATGTGTATTATTATAATAATTATGTAATTTAATATTTGTATGCTTTATCGAGCAAAACATAGCGGTCTACCACTGTTTATTTTATCATCTGTATTATTGTACCTATGTTTCACAAATAAATGATTGATTGATTGAGCTAGTCATAATCCTTGCTTGAGTGTAAGTTTTACAAGTTTTTAATTTTGTTTGCTAGTAATTTTTTTTTACACTTATGTTCTTTTACTCTATTGGTTACGTGCCGTCTACTTTGTCAGTTATGCTGTTTGTACAGCTTGTTGCCCTAAAGACAAAATAGTCGTAAGTATATTTGTCAGAAAAGCTGTGAATTTATCCTAAGTAAACAAATAAAAGTAAAGTTTATATTGGGATAAACTATTTGTCCCTTAAATACAGAGAGTACTCTACATATTTGGATACGAAGATGATTGATTGCCACAGAGGACAATGACCCAGGATCTTCTCGTGGGGAGTCAATGATCGATGCGACCCCTCGGTTCAGTTTAGACAGTCATCATAATCTCCCTAGCTTGATCGCCATAAAGGAAAATGTACCGTTTCCTTCGTCTATTTGTTATTGTACTAATATGATGACTTATTCCTCACCAAAAAGACAGACAACGGCTATTAATGGTATCTTAGATTGTATGACTTTTCTTAAATAAAAAAGGACACTTATAACAAATATAATAAATAATAATAAATATATACAGTCAAACAACACGGACTGAGCTAGCCCCAAAGTAAGTTCTTGTGTTATGGGATACTAACTCAACGATACTATATTTTATAACAAATACATATATAGATAAACATCCAAGACCCAGGTCAATCTGAAAGAGATCATTTTTCATCTTGACCTGACCGGGGATCAAACCCGGGACCATCCGTGTCACAGGTCTGTTCAGTTCTTTTCAAATAAGAAAAACAAAACAACTGCCTTGCCAAAAATGATAAGGTAAGAACTCAAATAATATCTGTTCTCACTTATATGTATTTCGTTTGTGTATATACATAAGTAAAGTCTGAAAACATAATAGTCCACTAAGAATATTGTTGTAAAACAAACAACAATAAGAATATTATTAAATTGGTTCGTCATTTTCACTATGTTTTCGAAAAAACAACGCTGTTCGCCCTCATCTCTAGAGAAGGTCTTGTATATATGTCTATTTTCAGGAAATTACATTCCCCGGGCTTTAGAAATAGTAAAACCTGTTAGAGTTTAGTACAAAAACAAACGTAATATAACGCCAGTGTGTACTAATAAAAATACAAACAAAATTCTAGGCAATTTGCCTATCGTTTCGAGTATAATTTTTAATGATTAAGCGAGCGCGAAGCGCGTGCCTTTCAATTTCAACTTGGCAAAATGTTCTTGGTATGTCTGTTTGGCTGTTCCACTCTACAAGGTACATTTCTCAACCATTCCTCGTGAAATTTTGTGAACAGGTGCATCCTAATCTTAACTAAATAAACTTGCGTTACAGAATCGAGTTTTGGGGCAACAGTTATAAATATAATGCCTTTGTAGCCCAGAAAAGGGCTATTCGTACAATCGCTCGTATTCCACCTTGGGAATCTTGTGCACCTTTCTTCAAAAGTCTAAGAATACTTACAGAACCTAGTTTATATATACTGGTTCTTCTGAATAACTTCCATAAACAAAGATATCTTTATGAGTCAGAAATGGATATGATACAGAGAGAGAAAACCCGCCCCCCTATTTACTAACTCGGATGTCAGGTGTCGATGCCTATCAATCTAGAATTTACTGTTACAATGCGGGTTTTGCTTGCTCGAACTTTTTAATTGAAATACAAAAACCGCATTGTAACAGTAAATTCTTGATTGATAGGCATCGACACCTGTCATCCGAGTTAGTAAATAGGCCGGCAGGAAAAAGAAACTTAAGTCTGCTGAACAACCTAAGCTCAGGGTATCATCACAATGCGTGCGTCACCAAACAGTGATTTAATTTAACAAGTTGCCTGTGGACCTTAAAAGTATACGATGTTCGACAACTTTTATGAATAAATTAAAAAATCTATTATTGGACAAATGCTGTTATTCGTTAGATAATTTTTAGGTTAAGCTGTATTAATTAACAATATATTCAGAGTAGGTAGTTTGATTTAGGTTAAGTAGTGAATAAGCACTTTATAATATTCAAATACAAAATTTGTTTGTTACTGAATAAGAAATAAATACAAATACAAATATTATAAATGCGAAAGTGAGTTTGTTTGTTTGTTAATTTGTTTGTTTGTTTGTTATGCTTTCACGCCGTATCTACTGAACCGATCATCATGAAATTTTGCATACACATAGGTTAGGGTACTGAGAAGGACATAGGCTATATATTACGTGGGTGAAGCCGCGGGTAACAGCTAGAATAACATAGAAAAAATTTTGATAATTAGATTTTTGAAATTATTCAAAATGTTGAAGGGCCACCGAGGTTAGTGGTACTTATGACTATTGTAAGTTCTCTGTAATTATAAAACAAAACAGTAAGTTTTATTTTATTGTGTCATTGACATGACGTGTAACTTTACAAACAAAATATATCCAAAAATAGACTCGCGAGGTCTAAGCCACAGCTTTTATTTACTTATTTAACTTCTTTACCAACGGAAAAGGTGGACTTAACGTCAAAGGCTTTATATATGTCGCAGTCATCTGGTAGAATCTGCTATTTGATTGAATGACTAGCGCGTTCATTGAATGACCACGTTTAATTGAATGACTAAAGGACAACTCGTCAAGTCGTTGAATGTAACGTTCAACGTCTTGACTGAATGAATTTAGCGAAGTCGTTGAGCCGACTTTGCAATATTTGGTGGTAGCATGATTTCCAAAGCTTTATTTAATCTCACATTTTTGGAAATTTTTCTTAGTTTTTAAAGTAGCCGGCGGCGGCGTAATACTAGGTAAATCCATGATGCCATAGTATTTTATTGCAAATAACGCACTTTTGAGTAAATTAAATCGAAAAAAATATCAACACCGTGCCATCTGTGCGTGCTGTTTGACGCCATATTTGTTTGGTGACTACTAGCGCTGAAGTGGGGAAAAAATGAACTAAATTTGAATCACCTGACTGATTTTATGTCCGCTCTATTCAAAGAGCTATGTTACAATCCGCTAACTAGTTGGACGCCGACGCTTGTTCAATCAACGTTCGGCTTAGTCATTCAGTTAAACGTGGTCATTCAATGAACGCGCTAGTCATTCATCAAATAGCATTTTCAACTAGATGACTGCGATATATACCAACCCACACTTAATGCCGATAAAGGAGAATTTTGGTAGGTGGTGGTGCTTGTTAACGTGTAGGTATACTTCAAACAAAACAAAATGTATGAGTATTTACCATGATAATGCGTATAAACCTACATACAAATTTAAGTATTATTATACTGTAGAGACTTCTCCAACCCGTCTGGCCAGCGTGGAGAGTGTAGGCCAAATGCTCTGACTACTCAGGCTAGTATATGGCTGTGGTAGTACAGAGAGGGTCGTACTCCTGCAGTGGAGACTAGAAAGACCAGATGATGATGATGATACTATATACATGGTGAAATCGGCCCTGTAATATTTTTTTTCTTTCAGATTTGGTCCCATAGTAAAATTTGTTCATATTGACGGGCTGAATCACCTCTTTAAGGAATTTTTATCGTTTCGGACGATAAAAATTTCGCCACTATATTTATATTATATATTCTCTCTGATGGTTCGTGAAGAAAATGAACGAGTACTTCGCTCTTAAAAGCAAATCGAGTTCGAGCCTTCCGATCACCTTGAGATTTTAATATACCAAAGTATAGATAAATATTTATATTAGGATAAGTCTCACAATTTGAGCTAGCCCCACGGTAAGTTTTGAACTTGTGTCGAAGGATACTAACTCAAAGATACATTATTTTTGTAATCAATACTTTATATACTATTCTACTCTGCTGTGAGGTTCCCGGCAGAGTAGAATAGGACCACTCCGAGACTTCCCGTGGAAACAGTAGCTAAATTAAGCTTATAAAAGATTTAAGAGTCCTCTCCAACCCGTCTGGCCAGCGTGGAGAGTGCAGGCCAAATCTTCTGACGGCTCTGGCTAATATATGGCTCTAGGAGTATACAGAGGGTCGTGCTCCTGCAGCGGAGAATAACAAAGACTGCCGAGAACCACACGGCGGGCTTTGACGTTTATATAAGCTTTTGTTAAGCTTGTGTTTCCTAACAATATATGAAATGCCTTAACAGAATCATTTCTCTCAACGTGCACATGTTATATGAATATATAAAACTTTTATTGAAACAAAAACACATTTACTTACAAAAAACATTGGTAATGATGACAGCTGTTGTAATTTGAAAACTGTGGAAGGGAGTAGCCATACGCTGCATTCCCCTCTGTCAAGGTACAAGCCAAAATTAGGCATATGCATGTCTATGTGTTAGTTGTGTGACTCATCTGTACACAAATTATTTTTTCTTTTTTATGTCATTTTTTGTGACAATGTCATAATTACTATCAAGTGACAGTTTAAGTTTTGTATGTAGGTGTGCGGAACTAAACTTGTGTGCACATTTCCCCCCGCAAAAAACGCCAGAAAAATTGTCATAGTAAATTGTCGCTTTGCCCACTCCCTCCGTCCGGTACGGAGGCCGTGTTGCTCGAAGTGTGTCGCAGATGTCAGCGCCCATCTGCGAAAGGAGCTTATTTCTATTGTTCCTTGAAAACAGTGTTATAGAATTATTTTACACCCATATTGTTAGAGAATCTTGCTCTTACGGCTTATTTATTACATAATATCATGGTTAGGTTACACCTATCTACTGGACCGATCATCATGCAATTTTGCATACACGTCGTCGTCGCGAAAACATCAGATAGAAAACATTAATTTTAGTATTATTATTTTGACCCCGGAAACTAACGTACGGCAATAATTTACTCTCAAAATAAAATAATCATATACGTGGAGAGGGAAACAAAATAATTCCAACCTGTAACGTGATGCGTTTAGTGCGTCTCCCCCGTCCACGCGTCAGTCGTCCCGTAGCTCAGGCCGCGAAAGCTTGCCCGCACGCTACGACTGCTACGAGTGCTACAAACTACGAACACAGTTGCAGTGCTACGAACATTTATTATTTAGTTTTACGTCGAGTGTTTTCTTATTGTGATTTTAAATTTGGTGCAAAAATGGGTCTGTTGAAGATTGGAATAAGGATTGTTTTGCTCATTATAGTAGCATGTGGTACGTATAATGTGTAATATTTTTATACCATGTAAAACAGTATAGTCGACATTTAGAGCGTGTATGTTGACCCTTGTCATTCCCTTAAAACGGGTGACTCAGACCGTCAATACGAACAACTTTTTTTATGGGACCAATGCTGGGAACTCGAATTTTTTTTTACTTTCTCCTAAATTGCCCGGGCTGAACGCTTTTGTATGAAAAAGTCCAAATTTTTTTTTTTAGTTCCGAGCATAGGTCCCATAGAAAAAGTTGTTCATATTGACGAGCTGAGTCACCCCTTAAAGACTATGTCGAAGATCAATTTACATGCTATATATTTAAAGGAGTAACTATTTCTGGTAATATGAATAAGATTTTATATGAAAAATGCCAACCTGTCGACAAATATTCACATATCTTATACAAAATTGTTCAGGAAACTAGACAAGTTAAATGGTGATGTCGCTAAGTTTTCGAGATAAGAGTAGCATAAGCCCGATACAAATTGATCCAATAAATCATCCCTAAATGAGTTAAAGGTTGCGCTGACTGCATCTTTCACTTTATGGGTATGTTTATAATTACTAGCAGCCCGCTTCGGATTTGTCCGTGGTCACCTATGGCTTAGGAATAACCATAGATATCAGAATATTTACTGGAATAACATACGGTATTCAGCGGATTTTTTAAATCGGTCCTGCAGTTGCCGAGATAAGCGCGTTCAACCAAACAAACGATCTCTTAGATTTTAGATGTATAGATTTGGAGACGGGAACGCTATGAATCTTAAAAACTTAATTCCTACTGTATTATAACGATTTTCTAAATACCGGTTGCTTCAAGATTCTGAATATAAGTAAAAATTTCGAAATATAAATATAAATAATAAATAAATAAATATATACGGACAAATCACACAGATTGAGCTAGCCCCAAAGTAAGTTCTTAAGTAAGACTTGTGTTATGGGATACTAACTCAACGATACTATATTTTATAACAAATACATACATATATAGATAAACATCCAAGACCCAGGACAATCTGAAAAAGATCATTTTTCGTCTTGACCTGACCGGGGATCGAACCCGGGACCTTCCGTGTCACAGGCCGGCGTGTTGACCGCTGCGCCACGGAGCTCGTCATATCATAGAACCTATTTTTAGAAGGTTGCTATTAAACGAACTTCTTTTAAATGGCATTATTGACACGATTTTATTAGCTTCACTTGTATGTAAGAAAATCTTGGAATCTTAATTTGACCCACTTCCCGGTTTTCAATTAGGATGAAATTTTGCACACGCTCTAAGTTCTGATGACAATACATGACTAGCGTACAAAAAGCGTGATTTTTCGTTTTTAAACTACCTAATTATAAATTATTTTCAACTAAAAATCTAAATTGTCCTCTGAATTGCAGTCAGCAACAATAAATTCGCGTATTAAAAATACTATCTAAGCAGCTATATATCTTTATTTAGCATATGGGGTTACACCCTAAGTTCAACGCTCGCTCACTCCGTTTTGATCACAAGGAAACCTAACGAATAAGAGATGGTTTGGGAACCGGGGTCCAGGGTTGACTGTATGGCTTTTGCGTGGCAAAAACTGAAATCTCGGGAAATAGCTAGTGATTGAATACTTCGAGAATTTGTAAGTTCTTCCATGCTGGTTTGGTAGATAAGGAGACCTAGAATGTACCAGCTGCTTTTCTTCTCACGCAGACCGTAAAAGCCGGTCAAGGGATTGGGCGAAAATCTAAGGAATAATATAGCGATAAGGCTAGCATTCCATCACTATTCGGATTCCGCTTTCTACCTTAACGCTCGGCTAACACGCTAAATAAGGCCGTTGGGTTTAATGACCTTGAGCTCTGTCTACCCCGCAAGGGATAAAGACGTGTTTGTATGTTTGTAATTAAATAAATAAATAAATATATAGGGACATATCACATAAATTGAGCTAGCCCCACAGTAAGATGTGAACTTGTGTCGCAGGATACTAACTCAACGATACTATATTTTATAATATATACTTATATAGATAAACATCCAAGACCCAGGTCAACATGAAAAATATCTTTTTCCATCTTAACCTGACCGGGGATCGAACCCGGGACCCCCGTGTCGCAGGCTAGCGTGTTGACCGCCGCGCCACGGAGCTCGAAGTTACTCAATCTCGAAAATCAGGCAAAGATAATTTTATCTTTGCCTACTCGGAGACATAACAGCATACGCGATCATAAAGAGGACCCTGGGCTTAGACGCACAATAGCTGATAATATAACCGAAAAAAGTGGCCCCGTTCGAGTCGGGCTCGCCTGTGTACGGTTCCGTAGAAGCAAGCATGGATTAGTCAAAATATATTTGCGGTTTATGGATATGTGCTATACCTAGCACAAAAATTACTGACAGTATCTCGTTGAAACCAATTTTCGTCGAATTTTTTGCTTTTAATGCACTTATCTTAAAAAATAAAGAGGGTTAGCTTAATCTGTGTGATTTTTACGAATATATTTAAAAAAAATTGGCGAAGTAAGTTAAGACTTGTGTTATGGGATACTAACTCAACGAAACTATATTTTGTTACCAATACATATAAAGATATACACGAAAGACCCAAGGTCAATCTGAAAAAGATCATTTTCCATCTTGACCTGACCGGGGATCGAACCCGGGACCATCCATGTTGCCGGCCGGCGTGTTGACCGCTGCGCCATGGAGCTCGTCAACTTTGTAGTCTTAATAGTTTCGGAACAGAATAACTGTGTCATACGTACAGACAGACTTGACGAATCTATAAAATTTCTGTTTTTTTGTCATTCGGCTACGGAACCCTAAAAACGCCCAGATCAGGAAAACGAAATTGGGTGGTAAACTCACATATTGCTTACAGCAAATAAGTAATTGCATTCCATTGGACCACACAGATAATAAAAATATAATAAAAATAGCATTGTGAATGAATAAAAATGCTTATGAACTATTTAACGTGTACTCATCATCATCGCACAATCACTGAGGAGCCCCCCTATGGACGTGAGCATTACTTTTTTAATTTTTTTTAAAGTATTTTTTATTCACAATATGACATTGCATTCGAATATAATCTTAGACTAAAACTTTAATACTAATTAATAGTGCTTACGCATGTTAAGCAACCCCAGGGGCAGTCCCCACTTGGATGGGTTACTGCATGTGGCATAAAATATATTTAACTAGATGATGCCTGTATGCCACGGAGCACAAAGAACCTTGCTTTGGAAGGCACGGTTAGCGGTTGGTCCTGACTGTTTGATGGCAGTCATTAAGCTAGTTCAGATGCCTCTAGGCAGCTTGAAAAACCTGGCATTGTCCACTTACACACACGAAGAATGACAGCATTACACAAATAGGGTCTAACAGCAGCATCTTCTTATCATCGTCACCATCAGTTCTTTGTTAATTCTCCACTGTAGGAGCATTAACCTCTCTGTACTACCAGAATCATATATTAGCCGGAGCAGTCAGAGGATTTGGCCTACACTATCCATGCTGGCATTTGGCCAGCGTGGATAGTGTAGGCCAGTAGACGTGGATAGGGTTGGATGGGTCCCTTTGATGTTTATAAGCTTTGTTTAGTGTTTCCTAAGTTCTAGGACATCTACAGGAACACTTAGAGTAGTCCCTATTTCTACTCAGCCGGAAACGACACGGCATACATGACTATGGGATATATTTTATACATACATACATACATACTATCACGTCTCTTTTCCCTGCGGAGTAGACAGAGCAAGGTCATAAAACATACAGGCGATGTTTAGCATCGTAGTGGGCGTAAAGGTGGAATGCGGAATCAAAATAGTAATGGGGTGCTAGCCGCATCGTCTATCAATGTGATTCCTTAGACTTTCGCCCAATCCTTTGACCAGCTTTTACGGTCTGCGCGGGAGGAAGCAGCTGGTATATTCAATGTTTTTTTTTCTCCCAAACCAGCATTGAAGCATATTTTATAGCATATTGAAATAAATATCTGGGTGAATAACCTCAAGTTGATCGCGTCACGACTTAACAAGTAGATCCATGGCTTCGTGCCAAAATGTTATCCTTATTCTTACATAATATAAAAAGGAGTCGCTTCTGCTGTCTGTTCGCTTCGACCTTTTAAACTATACAACGGATTTTCATGTAGTTTTCAACAATAGATAAAAAAGTCGCTTCTGCTCTAAATAATCAAAGCTTCTGCTAACTGTTCGTTATTCCAACTAAACAAAATAAGAGCTCACCGTCTGGAGTGCGCTCTTATTTGCCGAGCCGCTTTTCTTGCGCCGACCTGATATCTAGTTAGTATTGTTGATCGAAGGTCAGAAGTATTGAAATGCCGGTCGATTGAGTAGTTAAAGCATGAAAGCATGACAAACAAACAGTCAATTTTACATTCGCATAAAATTCTTCACGACTAGATATAGGTGCCTATACAACGTGTTAATGAAAAAGCTTGAAAACTCAGACACCTTAGCCTATGAATCAAATAAAATTATGAAGTTTAATTTTCTCTAAGTAACCGGCGAAAATTAAATTTAAGAATGCATTCAATTCATAGGCTGAGGTGAGGCTATTTAGGAAGATATAAGTTTTTTTTTGTTTTCGTGTTTATTGCAAAATGAAACGTCTATGGTACTTAATTGGGCATGCTAAGTTCTATATAGGTCATAATTTTATATTTTTATGTGTAAGAACATATTATTCTAAGAAACCAATTTTGGTATTTTTGCGATTAATAAAATTTTTCATTCATAAAGTTGAATTTTTTTTTTTTTGTAGTGACGTCATTTTTGTTAACAATCAAAATTCTTAATAACTAATTCTAAATAATATCATATCATCATCATCATCAGGTCTTTCTAATAATAAATAATATCATATATGATGTCTTTTATTAAGAAAAAAATATTTTTCGTACGTAAAACCTAGCGTAGCGAATTACGTGCGATCGAGAGCAACGTTGCCGCTTTTCGTGCCGCCGCATGATAGAATTAAGTAATGACCAAACATGGCGTAATTAAAATATTTTTTTGGTTAAAATTTGGCCCCTATTTTTTATTTGTGAAATTGATTCTACTCTCGATTCTGAACTAACTAATTTCTGGTGTTGCGCTTTTTCATTAACACGTTGTATAAGAGATAATTTTTAGCTGTAATTTGAAGAAATTTGACCGGGATCGAGGACATAATTTTAAATATTAGAGGTAAAGCAAAGGTATAAATATAAGTCCTAAGTATTTATTAACATTTCTAAAAAGCAAGAATATTACTTTATACATATTATTATTTCTTGGGTAAAATCATAGTAAAAGAGGTTGAGGGTGCGATTATCATTTTTTTGAACATTTTCCCTATTCAACTATCAGTGCCTAACAATTCAAGCTTAAAGTAGTAATAATTTTCAAGAACAGCAACAATAAATAAACATAAATATTAAATATATTCTCAAGAGTGCTCCCCAGGCACAATTCACTCCCGCGATACGGAGGGATCATCCCCTAAGCTTGTTTCCCTCCTGTTTCTGCATTTGCTTCTTATCTGTCCACTATCCCTAAACTCACCCCAGAGAAAAATCCGTTCAAGTATAAAAACTAACTAATACATGTACACATACATACTATTTCGTCTTATTCCCTTTGCGAGGTAGACAGAGCTCAGTTCCGTAACCGTGCATGTTGGTGGGCTTGTAAGGGAGAACAGAATCAATATTGTGATGGGTTGCTAGCCACATCGCCTATTGACATGATTCCTGACGCCCATTCCCTCGATCGGCTTTTACGATCTGCGCGGGAAGAGGAACAGCTGGTACATTCTACGTTTGTTCTTTTCTCCCAGACCAGCGTGGAAGGATCATGCATGTGTGTGAATTTTGATCAAAATTTTCACAATATACAATATGAGAATAAAACCCTGTCGGACCCCTAAAGGGTATATTCAGCCCGTCTATATGAACAACTTTTCCCATAAGACTAATATTGGAAATTCGATAAAAATAAAAAAAATATATTAATTAAAGAAAAAAAAAATAGCCGCTAGCCTAGATGCGTGTAAGAGGAATGGGATATGGTGGAGAAATTCGGTGCCGGGGCTTGAAGCGCGGTGGCGTAATTGGCAACGCATAGATCGTATTGAGATCTAGACGCAGATTCAAGTCCTACCCACGTGGATTTTTTCACCACTTCTTATGCTGCAGGCAGCTTCCAATCGGTCATATTGGAAATCCTTGGGGGAGGCCTATGTCCAACAGTGGACTTCCTGCGGCTGAAATGATGATGATGATGATGATAATATATATATATTTATATATATCCTAACTAATATTATAAATGTGAAAGTGAGTTTGTTTGTTACGCTTTCACGCCGTATCTAGTTGTCCGATCATCATGAAATTTTGCATACACATAGATTAGGGTACTGAGAAGGACATAGGCTATATATCACGCGGGCGGAGCTGCGGGTAACAGCTAGTAAACCATAAAACCATTTTGTTTTCAAAAACCAATGTTCAATCATGGAGATATCGGAACCGGTAAATTGTGAGTGCATAGGGTAGGCAAGCCAGGGATCTTAATCTATAAATAAATGCACTTAGGTAGGTAGTTGAAATCCCGACTAAGAAGTACCGTTACAATTTTCTTTATTAGACTCTGTGAGCCTATACTGCGTAATACAAAACGCTATTAATTAATAAATATTTTCAACGGCAGTTTTTGCATAGTTCTTATATAATAATAGACAAATGTCTACTTAGTCTACATCAGAGCTTTTCACCATAAAGCTTTTCACATAATATGTATGAAATTGTCATATATTTAACACGTAGCGCGCAGAGCTGATGGAGCAGAAAGACTCTCGCCCATTGACCAGCAGGCCTATTTGCTAACTTTTGACAGCTACGGTGTACATCATTTTCATGGTAACTTCAATATTCATTACGGCTTCGTTATAAATGACTATTTTTATTTAAGATATGAAAACCGTAATGAATGCTAAAGTGACATCAAATCGTTGTACACCGAGTTAGCAAATCGGCCTGCTGGTGGTCGGACATCCTGCCTGACAAAGTTCGCAGGGAAATGCTAGAATCAGGCCGCTTCCAACCGGTCATTTTGGAACTCTTGGGAACTTTGGCCTATGTCCAGCAGTGGACTTCTTGCGGTTGAAATGATGATGATATAATGTTCCGGAGACAACGAAAGAATTTGTATATTGTATATATTATATCGGTTTAGGATATGTTTTGTATATTTGATAGATTCAGTTTAAATGAACATCTACCTCTGGCTCTCTACCTAGGAATGACCAAGGAAAATCTGTATTTTTATAAACCGGTTCTTTTGTATTTTGTACTTTATAAAGTATTAATAATATATTAAAATACGTTATACAGCGTCTAAATTAAACCTCAAAAAATTCAATTAGTTATGTCAAATAATAATATAAAATTCAATTTGTGATATGAAAATAATAACTTTGTTAATGTAAATTTAATGTCAAATCAACAAAATATAAACCTTACTCTATTACGCTAATAAATATTACAACCAGCCCGCGTTTATTAATAAATATGACAGCTTGGGACTTACGCCAGAAAACTCAAAAGCATTTTCTTAAGCATCATGCTGTCACTGTCTCGCTAAGTTATTTAGACAAGGACAGCACCAGATTAACGTTTTAGTTTGCTTTTGAGCATTCGCGCGTTTGTTTTAATCCAAAAGGGAATTTTAGTTTTTTTGACAAACAACGAATGTATTTTTCAATACTAAGAGTAGTGTAGAAAAACGTATATTTCTTTATTAAAAATGCTTCATAAATAAATAAAGAAAAATCTTATACTTTTGCGTAAATTTTGAGAAACATGAATAGAAGTAATTGTCGCTTTCCATGTATTATGTGATATCAATATATCTTTCTTTAGGTTTAGGGTTCCATCGTTTAGCCAAAAACAATGATTTTGCCAATGTTAAGGTTGACAATAACACGCACGCACCAAAAAACAATAACAATGTACATGGAGATTTTTTTTCCTCACACATATTGAGCTAGCCCCAAAGTAAGTTCGAGACTTGTATTATGGGATACTTACTCAACGATACTATATTTTCTTATAGATACTTATATAGATAAACATCCAAGACCAAGATCATTTTCCATCTTGACCTGACCGGGGATTGAACCCGGGACTTTGCGATCTCGAAGCGATTGCGGTAGGTAATGTATTCTTGTTAGTTTTTCGTATGTGTAAGTGGGCAACACTAGTGGCGGTTTTTTAAAGCTGGCTGGCTGGGCGTGTTGACCGCTGCGCCACGGAGCTCGTCACTAAAGTCTAAAGTAGTTAAACCATTGACCGGTGCCTACTGAAAGTATAGAAAGTAGTCGATATAGTACTGTGATATAGGGTAAAGCACCCAGTAGTCAGCCTTTTAGCGCAAATCGAAACTGTCAGTTATTGCAGTTTAAGTATATAGTTTTTGGTTATAAAGAAAACTACCAGCTATTATTGGATAGGTTGTTTAATAAATTTTCTTATGAAATACTATTCAGTTCAAACATTTATCAAAGTTAAAAACTAGATGAACCTAAATATGGCACTTTTAACCAGTACTCAGCCCCTTCTGCCCACTGGTCAGCCTAATTCTATCCAGTTGTCAGCCTCATAATTTTTTTACTTGTAGTCTTTACAATTAGGACCTTCTTTTGTATAAAAGACACAAGAATTTCAAGTTTGAAACAATTTCATATAGCTCTCCAACGAATTCAGTACATCTTAGATGATACCATGCAGGGCATGCGTCACAACCATTGTTTTTTAAGTTTCTGTATCGCTATTAAGTTCCTCATCGCAGTTATGGCATTGTATTTTATTCACTGTACAAGTGACAGCTGTCTTCTTCTGGGGTTTCCTTCTTTTTGGATCGGCTGTCTTTAAAGATCTTTCTGCTTTCTTTTTTCGTAATTCTTCCTGCCTTCTCCGCTTTTCCTCTTCTTTCTTTTCTTTATAGCTTCTGGTCTCTTTAATTTATTCATCAAGATTTCGTTCTCTTCTGTTCCCTTATTTCTTCTTTTTGTTTCCCAAATTGTAGCGATTTTTCTGAAAATATCGCTCCTATTCTGTTCATAGACTTTATTGTTTTTTTTTCTTTGTAATGGGGGGTAAGGTATAATGTTTTTTCAAAACAGGTGAATGATTTGCTGAATTAATAATTATACTGGATAAAAGGTTAAGCTCTTCAGATCTATTGCTATTTTCCTTTATTTTGGAATCTTTGTTGTTTTTCTTTTCTCTTAAAAACGACTAATAAGTACATTTTTTTCTTCTATTTTGGACGGCATTAAGGAGGTTATTAGGCTCCCGAGGAAATCCACATAAAGCTATGCATCAGTCTTTCAGGGCAGTCTCTTCTGCTTTGGTTAGTACCGTATCTGGACCCATCTTTCGAGGCATTTCTGGCACTCTGAAATGTAGTCGGTCCTGAAGAGTTCTGCGTGGGACACCAAAATTTCTACTAGCCTCCCTTATTTTCATTCCATTTCTGATTGCCGCCATGGCTTGTGTTAATTGTTCTTCCTTGGATAGTCCTTTTCGACATGATGGAATCCTAAAACAAAAGAGCGACCCACAAAAACATACTTTAATAGAACATAATAAAGTTCAATTTTCAGTGAACGGCTGAGTACTGGGTTCAAAGATCCAAAAGTCAGCCACTTACCATTATATACGGCTGACTATTGGTAAAATAGCAATTTTATACCATAAGAGTTAAGTTCACTTTATTCAGCAAATAAAACACAAGCAGCAGTGTTAATTTCAACTTAATATAATAAAATTACAAAAATACCAGTGGTCGGCCACCAATGGCTGACTACTAGATTTACTTCGAAAATTTGAAACCCAATAGTCAGCTACCAAAATTAAAACGTTTTTTACAAATAGACAACCATTTTAAGCTTATATTCTCGTAAAATAAGTATTTAAATGTTATATTACTTAGTAAAATTTTTACAATTGACACAAATAATACGAAAAACTTACTGAATCCTCGACGACGTCTCCACAAAAAAAATAGTCACTGGTACACGCGCGTACATGTCACTGATGGCAGTGCAAATGAACGACCATATCTCGGCGTCTCGTTATGCTATTTGGTTTTTAAGTGTGCATAGTTACCAATCAGAGTACAGAGATTTGAATTAACGACACCATTTTCGTGTGGTCCAATTTAGACACTAAATATATGAATATAACGTTCATAAAGGCTGCGAGTATTGGTGCAAGGCTGACTACTGGGTGCTCCCCCCTTTACCACCCCCTTTGAGGTGGTTTCGAAGAACTCTGACACCAGGTTGTGCATGGTCGACTGACCGTCACCTACACGAAATGATGATGTCAAAATGAACAACTTTTGTTTTGTGACAAATGCGGGAAACTTGAAAAAAAAACAACATTTTCATACAAAGGAATTCTACTGAAAATTTGTATGAAAATTAAAAAAAAAATGAGTTGTATCATAGGAAATCCCATTGTTTTGATGGTTTGAGGGACGTAATTAAATACATTGTGAAGTATGTGAAGTATTAGGAGATATCCAGTATATGTTATGAGACAGTAAGAAATACAAGTCTGAAAGAGATTTACTAATAAGAGAATACAACGACGTGGGTCTTACCTAATCAATTTCGTCGAAGCCTTGTTTGGTAGTTTCCAGAAATGTTTACAAACTTATCATAACGTTCCTTCAGACGTAGATCTCTTATTAGATTACGATTATAGTAAGTTAAAAAAAAAGAAAAAAAATAATAATAATTCGCAACAAAAAAAATATAGACTGAAAAAAGTCTGACTGCTCTAGCCTGAGATCATTTAAAATGTAATATGGCTCTGGAAGTCAAAGAGGGTCATGCTCCTGCAGTTCTAAAAAGACTGATGATGATTATGATGATAACAAAAAAAAATATATAAAACTTTTTCTTGTTTTAGATTGTAATGGCCTGAAGAACGTGGAATTGAAGGCTCCGGACGCTGCTGAGCGCAACGTGAAAGTAGTGCTGATGTGCCTCTATGAGCTGGAGCAGTTCAAGGATTACCACGAAGAACTGTACCAGGTGAAGTGGCATCGGGGTGACCGGGAGTTCTGTCGGTACGAGCCCCGCAGTGTGCCGCCGTTGAAGGTCTTCCCCATTGATGGGATTGAAGTTGTGGTAAGTTTAGATATACAAGCTGATTTTGAACCTAAGAGCTATATTAATATCTCAAAATTAGAATCCCTACTGGAAGACAAAAACGTATATAAGAAAAAATTACGAAAACTTAAAATTTGACTCCCAATAGAAAGTCGCCCAGCTGTTCTCTTTATTTCTCGCTAACATGTACATGAACATTATAAAAGGTGGTAGAATATAGATAGTGTTAGTACATGAACCCTGGCAGGGTGTTGCGATGTCGCATTGCTGAGTGAAACAATTAAGTAGGTAATTAAATTATACATAAATAATAATGTTAGAAGTATAGTAGTTATAAAAATCAAATTAATTTTTTACAATATTAAAGGTCGATAATTGCGTTAATTTTAAAAGAATTATTAGGTTGAGTGCCCAGCGGGGACTTTATATGGAAGGTGTAATTTTTTTATCGCTTTTTTTTGTCGCAATTCTGTATTCCAATAGGGATTCTGATTCCGAGATTTCAATGTAGTTCATAGGTTCGAAACAGCCTGTATAATAAATACTTACATCTTTACTCATATAAGATTGAGCTAGCCCCAAAGTAAGTTCGAGACTTGTGTTATGGGATACTAACTCAAGGATATTATATTTTATAATAGATACTTATATAGATAAACATCCAAGACCCAGGTCAATCTGAAAAAGATCATTTTCCATCTTGACCTGACCAGGGATCGAACCCGAAACCATCCGTTTGAACTGAACAAAGCTGAACAGTTTGTATGCTTGAATTCGCTAAATTCAGGAACCACAGACCGATTTCAAAAATTCTTTACCCATTGGATAGGTACGTTATCCCTGAGTGTCATTGGCAAAGCTTGTACCACGGGCGTTACCGGGGTGGTCTGCTAGTCATTGATTATTTTCGAAGTTTTCCATTGAGACCAATGCTGGGCTCATCCATGCTGTTTTTGGAGATAAGAAAAAACATAGAATATACCAGCTGCTTTTCTTCTCGCGCAGACCGTAAAAGCCGGTCAAGAGATTGGGCGAATATCCAAGGAATCACATTGATAGGCAATACGGCTAGCAACCCATCACTATTTAGATTCCGCTTTCCACCTTTACGCCCACTACGATGCTAAACGTGGCCTGTAGGTTTTATGACCTCGGGATCTGTCTACTCCGCAAGGGATAAAGACGTGATAGTATGTATGTACGTACCAATGCTGGAAACACAAAAAAATTACATTCCTTTACATATTGACCGGGATATTTTTGCATGGAAATGTCAAAAAATCCCAGCATAGGTCCCTAAGAAATGTTGCTTAAATCAACGCACTGAACCATGTTGGTTTCACCGTGTATAATAAAGTTACTTACCATTAACCTAATTAAGGCATACAAATTTTCAATTACAGTTATTAAGGATCATTTATCCCATATCAACATGTTTTATATTGAACATTAAACTATCAAATATCCAAACCACAAACTAAAATATAATGTAGTCGAAAGCATACTCTTTATAGGGTTTCATTTAAAACACGATAATGCCTGCTTTATATGTATATACTTTACTTGATGTTAGAAAAAATAAAAATATAGGTATGATAACATAGATTATTGAACTTGCATATATCATACTTAATAAGTGCTCAAAAAATGAGTACGGGGCGGCTTGATATATGTAGAAGAAATGAGAAACTCAGCTACAACTGATTTCAGGTGATATTACCGTAGGTCGTGATTTAAGATAAATTACGTTGAATGCTGTTGCATCGCAGCCTTTGTCTACCATCGATGATCAACTGTCGACGCAGGAACCTTCGATATGGTGCCCTGTCGATATTGTGTCCGTCGATACAGCGACCCTTCGCTGCGGCGCACCTTCGATATTGCGCCTGTCGATACGCCATACCATCGATATTCGATATGGTACCTGTCGATGCTGCACCATCGATATGAGGTACTTTCGCTACAGTAACCTGTCGATGGCGAGTTTTCGATACAGCGACCATCGATGTAGTGGCCGGCAATAATAGGATCTAGACCAAAAATTGTCACCCGGCTTAAATTTTTGTTATTTTACTGCAAAGAGGTTCAATATAACCGTAAACCAGTGATAACCAACACACATATAAAGATGCAGTTGAGGCTTATAGAGATGGCAAGTTATATATTTCAATGAATTGGACCACGAAACTCGCAAAGGGTGCTGTGGTCCAACTATTTTCAAAGTTGGACCAATTAGTTGGACTACTGCCCCGAATTCCAGAAAATTGAAAATTGTTTTCAGAAGTAGATTATATCAAAAAAATTTTAATACATACTTACTTGTTTTATATTTGGAATTTATCCCATAACTAATAATAAATCAACTGTTTCACTTCAAAACTCAAGTGCGAGCAAGATCAGGATTTTTCTACTACCCATTACAATTATATGTATGGTATTATGAAAGAATGCTTTAAATTCGTCCACGTCATTATTATCACGTCATATACTAGGCAGTAGGTACGTCAAAAATTTAACTAAGTTATATAATTGCAAGTAAAGAAGAAGAAATAAAGTCATAATTATCAAAAGCGGTGAAAATTAAAAAAAAATTCGGGTTATCAAAATATTTATCAATTGGAAATTTTTCGATAAATATATACCTACAAATCAAATCAAATCAAATCAATTTATTGTGGTAATAGAGTACCTATATACAAAGTGTTATTTAATTCATTGGCATCATTTTAAATATAGACTATACCCTGATTGAAAGTAATTTAAGACTACTTTTGCGTAAATTAAAATTACAAATTTTTCAAATTTAAGAAAAGTTCTTTAACTACCTCAAAAGCTTTGATAGAGGCCATTACTAAAGATAAAAACAAAAATTAAAACAGGACTGAATTTCCAAAACACAGAAAAAATAATTCATTTAAACTGTATAAAATCAGTCGGTTGGTGAAATTTACGCAAAACAAGTGAGTTTAGGCCGATACACAACAAGTGATTAAATGTTGTCGCAAGAAATATTTTTAGATGTTATTTATTTTTGCGTATGCTAATGAATTAGATTCCACCCTGTATTTATCGATATTATACAACCATTTTTTGTCTCGTTTATACAGGTAGGTATCAAACATGCAATGTAATGTATACATAATTATGAGTGGATTTGGATGAAACTCCTTACATAGAAGATATCTGTATGACACAGGTGATCCTCTTATATGCGGTAATTAGAGAATTTGGTCCCGACTCTTTTTCAGATCTAGGGATTAACTACGGATAATACTATGATCTTGGGATAGTCCCGGGATTTTAATGGTAATGATGAGTTAGTAACAAGGAAAGTTATATTTGTAACGGTTACATCGCAAGTCTTCAAAAAATAACTTAACGAAAATTATACGATCCATCTACCCTGCTAAATATGTCCTATGAAGAAATTAAAGAATTCCTAATAGTTTTAAAATAATATGTTATTTATTTTCTAAGTATAATTTAATTTTAAATGTAATTGTTTATTGAGTTTATAGCAACTATTATGTCCTGTAAAGCCTGAATGAATGGATGGATGATTTTAATCCTAGCTCAGAGTTTATATAATAATATAATGCATTGTAATAGGTCATCATCATCATTTCATCCACAAGAAGTCCACTGCTGGACATAGGCCTCTCCCAAGGATTTCCAAAATGACCGGTTGGAAGCGGCATGCATCCAGCACTTCCTTGCGACCTTGTTCAGGTCATCCGATCACCTAGTCATGAACCAGGTCAATCTGAAAAAGATCATTTCTCATTTTGACCTGACCAGAATTCGAACCCGGGGACTACTCGTGTCTCAGACTGGCGTGTTGACCGCTGAGCACGGAGGTCGTATGGCTCTCGTAGTACAAAGAGCGTCGTGCTCCTGCAGGGGAGACCAACAATGAACTGATAATTTCTTTGTTTCAGCGAGAGGAAACAATTGGAGAGAAACTGACGATAATACCGAGGAACCGTAGCACTGCGGAGGGCACTTACATGTGTGAGGTGACAGCCGACGCGCCTTCATTTCAGACGCAACGGGTTTTTGCCCACATGTACATAGTGGGTGAGCATTTATGTTTTTCTTTTTATCTTTTTTTTATTTCAATGCCCAAAAACTTTATCGATATGGGCAAAGAACACGCGTCAATTTATTTTGAATTTGTAAAATCAGACCTAATTGTATTACATTTAATCATCTTTACCCTCACTCCATTATTTGTCTATGGAATTGTCTATTGCCTAGAGAAAATAGGTCTTCAATAGGTAGTTGTATCTTCTTCGTAGTTTTTGTTTCTTTTTGTGTCGCTAGTTACAACTATCTGCAGTGGATTTCTTGCATCTGAGGTTTTCATGACGATATACGGACAGATTTGTAAGGGTTACGTTTTCTGCCATTCGGCTATGGAACCCTAAAAACTTGGTTAAATTGTTAGATAGACGAGAATGTTAGTAAAAAAACAATAAATTAGGCGTTTGCAAGCTGCCTCAAATAATTTGACTCAGCATAACAACCGGCAACGATTAACGGCAGCTAGGACCAACAGCTTATTATAACGTAAATTTAAATACTAGCCTCATTTAGTGTACGCGAAAGTCTTGTCACACAGCTTTTTCAATTGAAAGCAAAAATGAGGAGTTTCTGAAATGCTCGACACTCACAGATGGCCCCGCACTGAGCCGTTGACATCTGGATTGGATAATATTTGATAAGCAGCAACAACACATATAACACATTGTGGCCCAATCACAGGTTATCGCCTCCTGCCTCCGTGGTCCAGTGGTTAAGGCGTTTGCCTTGTTGACCCGGGGGTCGTGGGTTCGATTCCCACGGGAAGCATACTTTATTAAGTTGTTTCCAGTTTGGCTAAGACATTGTAGGCATGAATCACCTGATTGTTTGATAAGAAAGATGATTCCGTGTTTCGGAAGGCACGTTAAGTCAGTGGTCCCGGCTGCCATCTGGTAGTCGTTTAAGGATCCACGTCAGAGGCCGAGAGGCGGTTCCGGACCATGTCACCTACACGAAATGATGATGACAGGTTACCGGACCCGACGCTCCAGTGCTACTGCTGCTTATTTCAGAACACCCTAATTGGTTGATCGACTGTAGGTACTATCGGTTGGCGTTAGAAAGTATATCCTGCAGGGGTAGGTCAAGCGACATTGACCACTTTAGTATCACTTTCTACCCTGCTCTGCCTGCCTATTTACTAACTCGGATGACAGGTGTCGATGCCTATCAATCTAGGATTTGCTGTTACGATGCGGTTTTTGTATTTCAAATAAAAAGTTCAAGCAAGTAAATCCTAGATTGATAGGCATCGACACCTGTCATCCGAGTTAGTAAATAAGGGGCCTGGACTACTAACTGTTTCACAGATCTCCCAGACGACATTCCTGATCTGACTGACCTGCAAGTTCGGTACAAACTGGGCTCGAAGCTGGTCGCTAACTGCACAAGTGGAGAGTCATTGCCCGCTGCGAATATAACGTTTTTCGTCAACGGCCATCAGGTAAGTCGAGCCACGTTGAGCAATTAACTGTTTGTTTTTAGTGTCTGTAAGTGGCCAACACTGGTGTCACATTTTTAAGCTGTCAAGTGATTAACTAACCGAGCAAGTGCGAAGTGCGAGTTAAGCGTCTTCATTTAAGATTAGGCAAAAATGATTCCTGTGTTCTGTATTAGGTATAGACACATACAGTATATATTATAATAATATTTGTATATGTAAGCACCAGCGACTGCAACATGTATTCCAAGGGAGGGGCCTAGTTACCTGTAGAACAGATCTCTTAGGAGACCTATTCAGGAACTAGTCTCTTCACAAAGTATACAAGTTCACGGTCAAAGGTATGTCTTATCATGTATATAAGCTACTTAGTAACTAAAAACTTACTCTGTACTACCAATTGTGAAAAAAAAAAATTATTATTATTATTCTCTTTATTTATTTCTTTAATCTTAGATTTAGGTTTTTATAAAATTGACATAAAAAGTAAAATATAAAAATATAATACAAAACATAAAAACTTTATAAAAACCTAAACCTAGAGTGCCGCCAGCAGCGGAGCAAGGCTCAAGCTACCAGCGGTCAGGGCACCAGAGAAAGAAACCTTCTGACAATACGTGCCGTATCCAAGAGTACTGCCTTCTGTATCAGTCCCTTGATCCAGCCATCTAGCGAAAGCCTCTTTAGATGTTGGTCAAGACTCTTCGCTATAAGACCGTTCGCAGATACGACTATCGGGACAATGATCGTTGAATCCACATCCCACATGGCGGTTACCTCGTGGGCCAAGTCAAGGTACTTGCTGAGCTTGTCCTTCTCGGCCTTCACGAGGTTTTCGTCATGCGGAATGGTGATATCAATGAGCACTGCCTGGCGTGTCGATCGATCTGTCAGAACGATGTCAGGCTTATTGGCAACAATAGTCCTGTCCGTAATGACAGATCGATCCCAATACAGCGTGGCACGACCATTTTCGAGAACGGGCGTTGGTGTGTACTTATAGTACGGCACCTCAGATTCCACAAGACCATATCGAAGAGCAAGTTGCTGGTGGATGATCCTGGCTACAAGGTTATGTCTGTGCAAGTACTCTCCGTTAGCCAGATGAGAACAACCGGAAATAATATGCCTGAGTGACTCACCGGGACGGCGGCATGCCCGACAGATGTCGACCGTACCGTCCTTTAGGATATATTTCCGATAGTTGTTCGTCATCATGACTTCGTCTGCAATTGCACAAACAAAACCCTCGGTTTCTCCAAAAAGATCACCAAAACGTAGCCAGTTCACCAACGCGAGCAGACCTACATCAGGCCCTGTTAAGGCCCGGTGAACCGCCCATGTAGCTCCTTGCTCTTCCATATGCTCCTGCGGTCTTCGATGCTTAACACCGTTGGTCTGCGCCAAGTTGTAAATTTGTTGAATTTACAACTTTCCCCCGTTTTTTTCCCCCGAATTTACACGCATGACCGCACATTTATCAACACCAAACTCCATCCTGATAGAGCTACTGAAATTTTCTGTGATTTTCAGTATTTCAACCAGGTCAGGACGTTTTGGTGCAAATAATTTCAAATCATCCATGTACAACAGGTGAGATATAGTCTCTCTATCTCTTCGGAGGCGGTAACCCAGCCCTGAATCCCTCAGTAAGGTGCTGAGGGGATTCAGAGCTAGGCAAAACCACAAGGGACTCAAACTGTCGCCTTGGAAAATGCCTCGATCGATCTTTATCAAGTCCATCGGATCCGAGAAGCCATCCCCTCCACCTGTCTGACGAAGGACTGTGGTCCACTGCCGCATACAAGTGCCAAGAAAGGATCTCAAAGTCGTATTAACTTTATACAACTCTAAGATCCTTTCCAGCCATGAATGAGGCACTGAATCATAGGCCTTCTTATAATCAATCCAAGCAGTTGAGAGGGCTGTCTTGTTCCGTTGGACTTGCTTGCAGATGGTCATGTCCATGAGGAGGAGCTCTTTGGTACCACGGGACCCGACCCAGCGTCAGGGCCCCAGCGAGAGAAACCTTTGACAATCTGTGCCGTATCCAAGAGTACTGCCTTCTGTATCTGTCCCTTGATCCAGCCATCTAGCGAAAGCCTCTTATTATTATTATTATTATTGTTCGGCTGTCTGTCCGGCTGACAGTGCGCTGTATGTCAAGCTGTTTGTCCGGTTGTCTGTCCGTCAGTCCCGCTGTTCGGCAGGTTTTCTGTATTGATCGCATTTATAAAATATTCTCTTAAAATATTGAAAGTATAAGGTTCCATAATTAGGTAACTAAGTAAAGATAATTTTTCGATTCAGTTTTTGGATATTCATAATGACGGTATTGGCGTCTATGGCTTAAAGGACCATTGTGGGTTCGATAAGATAATAAGACAAAGATAGTATGCTGTAAGTCACTTATAATAAAAAAAAAGACATTCAATATTCTGAACTAAAAATTCCGATAACTTCTGATATAGTCAAAGCTTCTGAATAAAAGCAATTTTCCTTAAGTCACGATACAGATCTGTGAAGCCACGCTTTCAATATTTTTTATAAATTTATTTATAGGAAGCGTTTTAATATCGCTAGGAAGGGCATTAAAGTGATTAAATGTCGGGCTGCGCATTGTATAGCTTATTGGTGCCATTGAAGTTCTGGTTATTATTGGTAATACTCATAGAGCAGGGAATGTTATCGTCGCTCGTGCGCTACTAAAGACGTCTATTCAACACATTACAAAATAAAGCACTTATTACACTATCCAATTTTTAGGAATCCTAATTAGGAAATCGGAAGATGTAATCGCAGTTAGGGTAGATCGGATCCGATTTAGGATGAATAGGACGTCCCGATCGCTCTATTTCCTAAATTGTATACGATTTAGGACAGTGTAATCGCATCGCTACGATTTAGGACGCCAATTTGCCCTCCCGCCAGCGTTGCCGACATCAAAAGTCTGGATTACCCAAAAGCCTAACTGAAAATCCCCAAATTTAATAAAATCGATATTTCCCACATTTTCCCAACAAATTTTCAAAAAAGAAATTAAAGTGCTGTTCATTTATATCAAATATATTTATCACCTACTAACACTTAAGCATGATATTGACGATTACAATCATCGTATTGCAGCTTTTTATTCTTTAATAAAACTTGTGTTATGGGATACTAACTCAACGACACTATATTTTATAATAGATACTAATAAGACCCAGGTCAATCTGAAAATTATCATTTTTCATCTTGACCTGACCGGGGATCGAAAGTCGAACCCGGTATCATCCGTGTCACAGGCCGGCGTATTGACCGCTGCGCCACGGAGCTCATTATACAACTAATATTCTATTCTATCAACTTATAATACCTTTCCAGTAAAAAAATATGAAAGGTTATTTTTTATAAAAAAGATTACATTTTTTTATATTTCAGGTAATTTCTGACATGACCCGACTGGCAACACTGCACGATTTAGGAACCGATTTAGTGTAGTGTGATCACTAGCTTCCGATTTAGGTTCCTAATACGTTCCTAATCAGGATTCCTAAAAATTGGATAGTGTAATAAGTGCTTAAAAGTATTTATTCAGATTTTATTTTTATATACTTAATTTAATACAAGTATGCTTTATTTTCTTTGCCGAATACGAAAAAAGGAAAATGATTACGCAATTTCTATTTCTTTTTTATCTTTAAATACCCATTTCGCGCCTTGTTGGTTTTAATTTTATTCCACTTATAAGTATTTATCCGACTCTTCGTAATTTAAACATTCGGTACCAAGTTCAAGAGTGCTTTATATCGAAAAGACGTAGGTTTAGAGTACTTCACAATGTTTATCGAGCTTCCTTGTTCGCGTGCTTAGATCATACTGTTTCCTATACAAACACTTTGTTTAATTGTTTTTTGATTGAACTTGAAACAAGCATGTCAGGGGGCGGTACCGTTTATTGAGGTGATGGGTTTTAAGGAAGTGGCAGAAATGCAAAAATCTGCTATTTTCTACTTACTTGTGGTTACATCAGAATTTTGTTACCTTTTTACTGTAATTTGATACCATATCACATCATTCAAGGCTTTTTGAGCACGAACTGACCGGCCGAGTATGCGACTTTGCCCTACTAGCTGGGCGTGGGCTGACATGCGGTATTATTATTACTTTCGTCTCTAGAGCAAGCGTGGAGTTATTCGTTAACTGGCGCGAGGTAAGAAAACTCGGGACTGCGCGCTGGTTGGCACCTTCTTATTTTAACAATTTTTTGTTGTCAACTCGCTCGACTGTAAAAAACTGTACAACCTATAAAAATGTTTTTAAGCAAGATTTCGTGCATGTGGGCTCTGTCTACCCCAAGGATAAAGGCGTGATAATCTCTCCTGACCACTTAGTAGCCAGATTTCGTAGTTGGCTTCATATGTATGTATAATTATTAAGTAATTCAAACCTCCTCATTTTTGCACGCTTGTTTTAGGCACGTCCACAGCACATTTATCGTCGTGTCGACGGAGTATCCCCCGACGGGCTCATGACGTCATCCAGTTCCATACAGTTTACAATAGGACGTCGGCATCTCAATAAGCAGATGAAGATAAGGGTAAAAAACTTTAAATTTTGTAAAAGAGGACTTTTTTATATAAACTAATTACTCGAGTAAGAGATGGTTTGGACATGTAGAGAGGATGGATGAAAAGAGACTTACGAAAGGTATATATACAGAAGATGTGACGAACGTATCATGACTAAATAACGAACGTTCGAACAACGAGTAGCCGAAACCGGCGAACATGCATGAAAAGAGTAATGAATGTAGATGAAGCGAAAGAGGTTTGTAAGGATCGTAGCAAGTGGAGATCCATAGTCTTTGCCTTCCCCTATGGGAGAGAGGCGTGATGATATGTATGTATGTACTCAAGTAAGTCGGCTATAATAATATATGTATAATATATAATAGCGCTATGGGTCGACATTTTCTACCCCATCCGGATTTTCTCTTCAGGGCGAAAGTTTATCGAGACACGTGTATAGTTATTTATGACAGCTTGTATACCCTTTATTCACCCCTCAGTCCGATGAGCCAGCCCAAATATGAACAACTTTTTCTATGGGACCAATGCTAAGAGTTCTATTAATTATTCGACATTCCCATACAAATATTTCGGATGGCTGACCACTTTAGTTCGGGAATTTCGGTATTTTTGCAAAATCTTTGGATCGGTCCCATAAAAATGTGGCTTAGGAAATGCCAAATGTTAGGTAGGTTAATTACTTGTTTCACTATTTATATAATTCCTTATTCCCAGGTGAGATGTGTCGCGTACATTTACTCAATCTACTGGAGGAGCAACGAGAAAATGGCATTTATAGACTACTCACCCCCCACCACTACTGTGTCGTCATGGTGGAACCCGGAGAGGAATGAGATCAAAAAACCTAAACCTACAGTAGTGAATTCTAGTAAGTTCCTTCTTCTAATACCTTCATCGTCATCTCAGGCGCAAGAAGTTTACTGCTGGACTCTGCTCCCCCAAGGATGTCCAATACGACTGGTTGGAAGCGGTCTAAATCTAGCTTCGAATATGACAATCTCCGTGGCGCAGGGGTAATCAAGCCAGCCTGTGACATCATTGGTCCCGGGTTCTATCGCCGGTCAGGTAATGATGGAAAACTGTCTTTTTCAGATTTGCCTGGGTCTTGGATGTTTATCTATATATATGTAACTATTATAAAAGGTCCATAGTCTCTGCCTACCCGTATGGGAAAAAGGCGTGATAATATGTATGTCATCATCAGGTCTTAGTCTCCACTGCAAGAGCACGACCCTCTCTGTACTGCCAGATCAGTCAGAGGATTTGGCCTACACTCTCCACGCTGGCCAGACGGGTTGGAGAGGACTCTTTGACGTTTGTAAGCTTTGTTTAGCATGAGTTTCCTAAGTCGCCTTTTACGACATCCACGGGAAGATTTGGAGTGGCCCTTTTCTTTTCTGCCGGGAACCACACGGCAATCATCGACCATCGGGTCTGTTAGTGGCTACTGCTTCTTGACCAACTGCTACTGATAAATAAATAAATATATACGGACAAATCACACAGATTGAGCTAGCCCCAAAGTAAGTTCTTACGTCTTGTGTTATTATGGGATACTAACTCAACGATACTATATTTTATAACAAATACATATATGGATAAACATCCAAGACCCAGGCCAATCTGAAAAAGATCGTTTTTCATCTTTACCTGACCGGGGATCGAACCCGGGACCATCCGTGACACAGGCCTGTTGACCGTTGCGCCACGCAGCTGATATAGGTACATCATTATCAGTAGCATTGTATAGGTCCTTGCGTGTGCAGACCAGACACGCACACAGATGGCTACTAAATACCTTACGGTTACTTTTTTGAAAGGACTATGCATGCGGCGAGCTTTAACGAGCATTCGTTACTTTACCGGGCGTTTTAAGCGAGGGATAACGGCTAGTGGCCGAGCTGTGTAATTTATGTTAAGGGCTCGCTGTGAATTTGTATGGTTCTGCGAAACTACGGTATATCAGTACTAACAGAACTAACACCTAGCATATAACAATCTTGTTTTATGCTAGGTGTTAGTATGAACACTTTTATCCTTCGATTAAACCAGCACAACACGAACCGCTTTTCCTATGGAACCAAAAAAATTGTCTTTTTGAAAAAGTTGTCAAATTTTGTTCTGTCACTAGATAACCTACCAAGACAAAGTCAGCCGGAGTTTGTGGTGGGAAGTCAAGGGGTACAGTTGAAGTTTGCCTTAGACAATTTTGCAAATTGATTTTAGTGGACTTTATAATATGAAATTGGTGTAGTTTGGTGTTATAAATGCTCGTGCTCAGGAACAATTTGTGAAATAGTTAAAGTGGACTGATAAATGGACTCGTATAGATTTGCCGCCCCAAGCTGCCACGAGGCGTCAAAGAATATACGCCATCTTTGATGCTACTTGGAAAAACTTTACCGTACAACACCGATACTTAGTATCTCATTATACTGGACATTGGCAGAATCACTGAAATTTCGGTGGAAGCCATAATATAAAACAGAAGAAGAAGAAGAAAGTCAGCCAGATGGTCCAGTAAGCGTGAATATTATTAGCGCTTATGCATGTTAACGCCTGTAGCGTAGCACACAGCCGCAAATGCGGACCGGAAGCGTTCCGGACCGGGAAACACTGTCTAGTATGATTTTGTTTGGTGCGTCTCACACCGCAAGCGAAACGAAACCGGAACGGAATCATACAACAGCGTTCCGCGGTTCTGCCAGATTTTCGTTCCGGAACGCTTCCGCTCCGCATTCGCGGCTGTGTGCTACAGGCGTTAACATTCATAAGCGCTAATAATATTCACGCTTACTGGACCATCTGGCTGTCTTTGTCTTGCTAGGTTATCTAAGAACAAAATTTTACAACTTTTTCAAAAATATTTTTTTTTTATTTGACAGGCCGCATCGCAAAAATCCGCATCCGCTTCAATCTGCTGCAGCGCTCATGTGTATTTTGTATGAAAATTCACAGGAGCACTTCAGCGGATTTAAGCGCATGTGGATTCGTCATAATGTACGCGTACCATAAGGGTGCAGTCCCCCACTTGGATGGGTGACGTTAAGCCGTTGGTCCCAGCTGTCACCATTAATAGCACTCGTTAAGCCATGTCAGATGCCTTTGGGCAGCTTGTTGATCTGACACCAGTGTTGGTCACTTACGAGTACACACATCATCATCATCATCATCATCAGGTCTTTCTAGTCTCCACTGCAGGAGCACGACCCTCTCTGTACTACCGGAGCCATATACTAGCCTGAGTAGTCAGAGGATTTGGCCTACACTCTCCACGCTGGCCAGACGGGTTGGAGAGGTCTCTTTGATGTTAATAAGCTTTGTTTAGCTTGTGTTTCCTTAGTCGCCTTTTACGACATCCACGGGATGACTTGGAGTGGTCCTATTCTACTCTGCCGGGAACCACACGGCCTTACGATACGAGTACACACACTAAACATTTTAATTATTTTCCTTGTTGCAGATTCTGCTAGCACCAATGAAATGGACTTTTACTACCTGATATTTATAATATCTATCACATTGCTACTGCCTTCTGTCTTAAAGTAAATTAATTTATAATATTAGAAGGAATGAGCTATGTTACCTTATATAATAATTATCAATGTTATAGTAATGATATCTGTAATATTAAACGTGAGTAACTACACACGAAGTGGTGAAAGGGAAGGTGCAAAATGAAGAAAGAAATGGGTGAATTAGCTAGGTATCAAATTTTGTACTATTATTATAAAATTATATATGAAAGTACTTTTAAACTACTGGGAACAACTGGGAAGTAGGCGTCAAAATATTAAAAAAACCCTCCGCTTATCTTTTTGATTTTAGACGTTCAAAGTATTTTTTTACAAATGTGTATAAACACAAACAATGAGATTAAATAATCTTAGCAAACAACTCACAATACACGGTGAAATATTTTGGTTTTGGACTCTTTAAGGGGTAATTCACTACACACACAAACTTTATTCATATTATAATTTTTGCATACAAATATGAAATCCATAGAAATGTATTATTTTTCAGATTCCAGCTTCAGCGCCGTAGGAATTTTCATACAAAAAGCGATAACTCTTCCACCCCTAAACCTTAACGAAATAAGGAAATTTTGGTGTCATTCGATTTAGTACACCTTAATCTAGGGCTAACCGTTTTTTTTATTGATTCGGTTTAGATTCATTTTCTTAAATAAACTAAAATGCCCCGGTTATTTTTCAAGTAAAAATATGGATATTTACTTAGGTGCTCATAACTTTGGTTGTAAGCAATATATCTTAAATATCGAAACGTACAGCCCTACTTCTCCATTTTATCAATAATGTGTAAAAAATATCGAAATTGGACTTTGTTTAAGGGGCGGGAAGCGTTATCGCATTTTGTATGAAAATTTACGGGTAGTCGATCTCCTTAACATTGACGGGCTGAATCACTACTGTAAGGGTTCATAACTAAAATATTTAATTTTCACCGTAAAGATACATTTCTTTGAACTGAAACCTTATAGGTATTAGTAATTGTTATCAAGTTTAATTGGGAAACCTCTAACCGATTAATTAACGAAATACCTAATAATTATTAGACTCACTAACTAGACACACTATAGGTATTAAGTTTCTTATTCATTCTCGTTACGTTAAAATATTGTTATAATTTATTAATATAATTTATATTTATATACATATGTATATTTATACAATATAGAATAAAACCTACATTATGCATACTAGCGACGCCAATCATTTTATTCCTAATACTTTACAAATAGAATGAAATTTAAGAATGTAAGTCATTATAAGCATTAGTAAATAACCTGAAGTATTTTTGGAATCATGCTTTAATATTATTAGAATCAGTCATTAAGAGAACTACTGATTGCCGCCAAAAACGGCCGTTCTTTGTCTTTTGCCGTTCTAAAAATGACTGATTGTCATAAGATTAAAACATGATTCCAAAAATACGTCAGGTTATTTACTAAGGCTTATATGATTTACATTCTTGAATTTCTTTCTATTCCTTTATAAAGTACTATCTGTTACCCGCGGCTTCGCCCGCGTAATATAGCCTATGACCTTCTCGGTATTCTAACCTATGTGTATGCAAAATTTAATGATGATCGGTTCAGTAGATACGGCGTGTAAGCGTAACAAACAAACAAATAAACAAACAAACTTTCGCATTTATAATATTAGTTGGGAAGTTGGGATTAAGAATAAAATTGTTGGCGTCGCTAGTGTGCCTAGTGGGGGGCCCTTAAAGGGTCGAATCAGCTAGTCAATATCAACAACTTTTCATATGGGTCAAAAAAAAACGCCGGCCGTGCAATTTGCATGAAAATGTTATTTTTTTCCAATTTCTAGCATTAGTCACATAGGTATAGTTGTTCATACTGACGGGCTGAGTCGCCCCTTAAGGAACGGACAGGGTTTTATTACCATATTGCATAAAGAAGATCTACTTATCGATAAATTATAATGCTTTAACAAAATAAAACAAAGTTGTTACATAAAGCTCTGAATGAATGAATATTATTAAAGGTTAGGTTCTTGTAGGTTAGCAACTAAATGATTTTCCTAACCTTAATGACGACCTCCTTGGCGCAGTGGTTAATACGCCAGCTACACGAGGGGCAGTGGGTTCGCTTATCAGCGTGAACGAATGCTTGTACTCTATTTTCACAGACATATGTATGCAGCTTTGGAGCTACCCCAGGAGGTTTAGTGTCAGGTAAGCAGTCGGCTGTAAAAACTATGCCAAATCATATTAAAGCATGAATGCTGTCCATAGTATCACAATATTATGCTGTCATATGACGACAGAGAGACATCTTCCTTACGCTTGAAATACAAGTTAGTTATACCTAAGAATATTATATATTTATTTAAAAGCCACAAATCTACGAGCGCTTGCACGTTTTTCGAATACATGTGGCGACTCAGTGGCTAGAACTGATGTTATGAGGTAAGTAGCAAAATATTTTTAAAAATTTATAGGCATTATTAATATGTAAATACTCACGTATGAAGTCAGCTACAGGCAGTCATGTTTCGACCTCATCCGAAGGTCTTCCTCAGGCAAGTTTGAACCAATAGAACGTGCGCACGAAGTCATCCAGTTAATTCATCATCATCATCGCCAGTTTGCTGTAACCCAATGCTGGGAATAAGCATTTTGTCTTAATTAATTTATAAAAAGTGTGTTCTGTGTGTGGTTTTGTTATTTTTAATTTTAAAGTCGTAGTTATTAGAAACGACCTAAATTGAAAGCTGATTAATATCGAAAAATATGGCCTAACATTTTTCATACTGAAGGCGTATGTTAAATAAGTATCATTGAAAATTAGGAGTTCATTTTATCAATTAAATCTTTTTTATTTTTATATTTTGACTATTGCTGAGAAAGTCAAAATTAAAATTTTTGGTCAGATAATAGGCCAACGCAGGAATTTTATAAATACTATATCAATTTCGGGTTTTTTTTTATTAGGTACTTCTATAGTTGTTGCAGTAATATTTACATTGTGAAACTTGTCTTTGTAACTGAATTAATGTTTTTTTCTTTATATCTAACTCTGCAAAGAACTTTGTATCGCAATGTACCTTTAAAGGAATTAAGATTGAATGAGATTTAACTACTACCTAATACAAATTGTACCTTAACAAGATTGTAACAAGATAAGGTATAACACTATTTTCTCGGACCAATGTAACAATTTTAATAATGGTTAGTACGAGTACTGTACATTACATGTAAGCCTTAAATTGCATAATTAAAAATATTGTAAAGAAAGAGACTAAATACAATATGTTAATAAAACTCTGTATGATCGTTAAAGGGGTGACTTAGCCTATCAATATTAACAACTTTTTCGTATGGTACTAATCCTGGAAAGGGGGAAAAATTAAACATATTTATGATCCGTCTGTTACAACAGACCGTAACTGACGCATTTTAATATTAGTATGAAAAAGAACAATTGTGGAAAGAAACATAACAAAAATATATTGCCTAGCTTGGATAATATTGTTTTTGTGTGGTTATGTCACGGGAAAAGCACCAAAATATTTAGGTTGGAAGAAATAAAAAATAGAAAAATTATGTAAGTGCTACAATTGGTTCATAAAAATCAGGAAAACATGAAACTCTCGATGAGAAGAAAACTACACAATGACGAATATCCCGACACGAACTGACTACGGATTCGTGCGATAGATGACAATAGTTATAACATAGATTTAAAAAATTGAGTCCTTTCTTACTTCTGAGTTATAATAAGTTTTCTTTTACTATTTGAACGATCATTCGGAAACGTTATTTGCATGTGATTCGAGGACTGGAAGTCATACGAGTGACTGAAAAATCGAGCTCCACAGAAATTAATGTCATCAAAGGCATTATGAAAACACGGCTCTACTCACGTTTTGTTACGTCGGATCCGCCGACTAGTTCGGTCTGTTACGAAGACTTATCGGGGCGAGTGAGCCGTGTTTTCATAATGAATTTATCTCAAGTAAGTTTTAATATTATTGTCATCAAAGGCCCTGGTTTTTTATTGTTGTAAATTCACAGTTTGGCGGGTAATCATAAGTTTAAAAAAATTTTGAATTAATAATTACCTTTCTACATAATGAGGGATTTTTAAAGTGTCATAAGTACTGATCGTCTGCGTTGATAAAAATACATCTTCAATGTTATGTATGATAAAAATGTGACTACATATTTTATTCTCAGTTTTTTTTGACTCTCTATTTGACTACGTCAACGCCATCTGTTGAAAAAAAGTAATTGATTTTTTTAATGTCACTTTATAAACCCCTCATCCTATCATCGTCATTATAACTTTATCAGTTTCCGTCGATGTCACCCTACCCTTCAGTGTTGTGCCAAACCGAATTTATGTGTTTCATTAAATGAAATACACCGAATTTGCATTTTTATTTATCCCTTATAGCTCCTAGTCCACAATAATTAAATCTCTTAAATCGAAAAAAATATGGATTTTGTTTTTCTTTTTTTTCCGGGTTTACCTTCTTATTGCGAGTTTTAATAGTGATGATTACTCGTATTGCAATTGGGAAATATACACATATTTTTTTCGTTGTGCTATGAAAATAGTTCAAAAAAGGAAAATAGGAATATCAGTGAAAAAAATTCTCTACTAATCCAAAAGCTCCAAATATATAAATATATTTTTAGCAAAAATACGTAACCGATTTCAATCCTATACATATATAAGTGTACAAACTGGAACGAAAGAGTAGGAAAAATAATAAAATAAAAATAAGTTTAAACTGAACGGCATCCGTGTACACAATATTTTGATTTCCCTCAATTTTTCACTTTATAAGAACCTGACTTGGTGACCATGGGACCACCTAGAGGTGCAACCTTTTAGACAAAAAAAGAATTTCTTCAATCGGTCTAGGCATCTTTGAGAAATCGGGAAATATACATTAAAAAAAATTCTGACGAATTGAGAACCTCCTCCTTTTTTAAGTCGGGTGATAAATGTTAAATTTCTTTCAGCATAAAAGTAGCTGACAATAAAGAACACAAGTGACGTCACTTCATTAGCACTTTGTATGGGTGATGTTGAGAACTTTATTCGGCAGCTATGAATATAGTGCACTTATGGAAATGGCTCTATAACAAAAGTTGCTATAAATTTTAAGAGTATAATATTGGGTTATTAAAATTTTTATACCTTTTGAATGGATTTTTTTTACCAAATAGTGTTTAGATATCAGATTAGTGTTATTAACAGTATTTTTCAGCTAAATGCTTACATGATCAGGAACATTTTTCAATATCTACTTTTCATGTATGTTATGGTGGTTGTAATGTAATTCCTGTATCTACTCCAGTTTAATTGTCACAAATCACAATACATAATAATTTAACATATAAAAAAAAAAACAAAAACCGACTTCAACCCTATAAATTTGTTTAAATAAGCATAAAAATAGTGTAAACCGAACGGCATGCGTGTAAACATTTTTTTGGTTCTTGTGTATTTTTTTTTCAAAAAGCGCTCGACGCATTTCGATAAAAAATTTATGGGACCATCAATAAAGTATTACCTATGGAACAAAAAAAGAATTTCTTAAATCGGTCCAGGCGTTTTTGAGAAATCGGGGAATATACAAAGAAAAAGATTCCGACGAATTGAGAACCTCCTCCTTTTTTGAAGTCGGTTATAAATATTAACGTCACATGGTGTTAATTAAACCTTTTCATACAGCGTAGGCAGTTATTAAGTACCTCATCAACTTTGTATTTTCACGTCTAAACAAAGGATCTTGACAATGACAAACAGCTATCAACAACGAAGTGATCTTGTAAGGGTTCTTTTTTATCTTTGAACGCACGAAACCCTAAAAAAAACAATGTCTCATCCATAACATTACAGTTTATGCAACTCATGAAGTGTAGCGAGTTGTACTTGCGGTAAACATACGTATATGTACACGTGTCACAGTGTGCGTGGGATGAAAAGTGGATGGTTTGCATAGAAGAATAAGGCATTTTTTTAAATCTATGGGTTTACTTCCCAATTTAATTATAAAAGCGAAAGTCATTTAGTTTGTTTGTAAAGATTTCACGCCTTAACTTATAAACCGATCGTTATAAAATATTGCATTAGACATTGCCTAGGGTTCAGAAAAGGACCTAGGCTACCTATTATCTCAGAAAAAAGGACCGTTCCCGAGGTACCGATACCAACGGAAGTGAAAGGATATGTTTAGTATTATAAAGACGAAAAACTTCCTTGTTAGTTTGCATTGAATGGCTCTAAAACCACTGAACCGATTTTAAAATTCTTTCACCTATAAAATAGTATTTTATGCAACGGTTTTATAACAGGGGTCTTAAACGCCACGAGCCTTTTAAGACTTAATTATAAACCGTCGCATTCTATATTTTTTTGTACGACTTTCAAAAAATGCTAAACTTTAAAACATAAATTTTGAGTTTGGCAACTAAATCGCAGGACATGTAAATATGACAAAATTTCGTGTCTATGGTTGCCTTCTTTTTTTAATTGATGTTCGCTTGAGTCTTAGAAAAAAAAAAACAAAAAGCTACTTTTGCAATCACGAAATCTAGGTTTAATAGTCTGTGGCTGCTAGCCGTATCGTAATAGCGACATTATAGTACGGCTGTGCCGTATTGTTATGGAGAATAGAGTAGGTATAGACGTGTTATGGATGGTCTTATGTTTGTGTTCTTGATCATATAAATGACAGATAAAAGTACAGGAGTAGAAAAAGCTAGTTTATCTGCGAGTGACAAAGGCTATAATTTACGCGCATGAATGAAAGGAATATTGCTAGTTTATAATATTTTTTATCTCGAGATGTTATCTCACGGGATTTACACTGGTAAAACTTAGTTTTTCCTCCAGTCCTTGCAATTTTTTGACTATCATTGAAAGTGTTTAAGGTCATAACCCATTTTCAGAACTCTGCACCGCCCTAAAACTAATACAACTCGCGGTTCCACGCGCCAACAGCTATCAAAATTCCACGAAAAATTCCACGCGGGCAGGACTCGACCTGCGAAAACACCTAATAGAAATTATTGTATGGCTTTTCCTACAAATTAATTGATGCTTAATTTCATTGTAAAATGAGTTAAATCAAATGTACGGAGGCCGTGTTGCTCGAAGAATACCACACTTAACTAACAATGGGTTAGTTATGTTAGGTGACGCAAACCCTAATGTTTGTTTGTTTTTCGTGTGCAAATAAATGATTATGATTATGATTATGTGTGTAAGTGGCCAACACTAGTGTCAGATTTTTCAAGCTGCCTAAAAGCACCTGACTTAGCATAACGCCTGCCATCAATGATGACAGCCGGGACCAACGGCTTAACGTACTTTCCGAAGCACGGAGGAGGTAGAGATATTTTTATGCCACTTGCGGTCACCCATCCAAGTAGGGACTGCGCTCGGGGTTTCTAACATGCGAAAGCTAATATAATGCTCACGCCCATTAGGCCATCGGGCTCCTCTTTTTAGCTCTTATGCATAAACAGGAACAGGAAGATATGGTGGAGAAATTTGACGTGTAGGATTGAAACGCGGTGGCCGAATTGGTAAGGCGTTGTCGTATAAGACAAAGATGCAAGTTTGAGTTCTGCCCGCGTAAGATTTTTTTTGATATTTTTTTTTGTTTTACTCCCCAGAGATTTAAATTAATATCAGAATAGTAAAGTAAATAAAAAAAAAAACCTAAAGAAATTATACTCGAGACAATTTGTGCGTTGCTTGCTGTGGGTTATTCTCAATATACCTAACTTGTTTACGCAATCACGATACAGAGTAAACAAACCCAAGTCAACATAAGTTGGAACTAATCTGGCAAAAGTATTCCTGCGTTTACGATCTCCCTCGTTTCATAACCCAAGAATAACATGTGGGTTATCTAAATAACCTATCCTTTTTTAGGGTTCCGTACAAAAATTGAAAAACGGAGCCCTTATAGGATCACTCGTCGTCTGTCTGTCCGTCCGCCCGTCTGTCACAGCCGATTTTCTCCGAATCTACTGAACCAAATTAGGTGAAATTTGGTAAGATGGTGTAATCCTATGACCCAAACACGAATGTGCAAAGTAAATAAAGATTTTTTTGAAATAAGGGTCATTTTCAGAAAATTTTAAAAGAAAGTTTTGCAAACTTTACTGTGTCATATATCAAATAAAAGGGCTTATTATGAGGATCACGATAAATATTTTATTTTGTTCGGGTAAAATCAATACTTTTGATTTAATCACGAAAGAAGGCAAAAATTGACCATTCCCCCCCTGATCTCCGAAACTACTGGGCCGAAAATTTTGAAAAAATTACAAAATATATGTGATTCCTTGAAGATTACAGGAAAAATAATAAGAATTCTATCACTTGAAAATAAAGTGGTAAACTCACTATAATGAGTTCATCTAGTTTAGGGAAATAGTTCACTAAAACACCACTAGATAGCGCTAGTCAATTGAATTAAACATTTTTGCACATTGTGTGTGAAAACAAACGAAGCATATATTGTACGGAACCCCCATTGCGCGAGTTTGACTCACACTTTGCCGGTTTTTATCATTATAGAGCCACTTTTGGGGCACTCAATCCGACTTTCATAAGCTCAAAATCATATTTTTTATCTTATCATATCATATTATCTATACAAATATTTTAAAGAGATAAGATTTTTATTTTATTTTTTGTTTGAATTGAACTACCTACTTGACTGATTTTCAAAACGCATTTACCTATAGAATGCTAATTTATCTGCGGGTGACGTAGGACATAATTTACTTGAACAAAGTCGTGGAAAAACTGCTAGTTAATTTATAAACTATGAATATTAAAACTTAATTCACAAAGCAAGAATTATTTTATAATTTACAACAAACAATGACTAACTACAGTACTATCAAAAAATAAAAACTAATACTAAAACTTATATTATATTAAAATTCAAAAGCTATTTATCATCATCATCATCATCAGGTCTTTTTAAGTCTCCACTGCAGGAGCACGACCCTCTCTGTACTACCAGAGCCATATATTAGTCAGAACAGTCAGAGGATTTGGCCTACACTCTCCACGCTGGCCAGACGGGTTGGAGAGGTCTCTTCGGTGTTGATAAGCTTTGTTTAGCTTGTGTTCCCTAAGTCGCCTTCTACGACATCCACGGGAAGAATTGGAGTGGTCCTATTCTATTCTGCCGGGAACCACACGGCTGCTATTTATATAAAACACTTATATCAATAAAACTAACGTAAGTTATAGACATTCAACAACAGGTCACTCACGTGCTATTTTTCGGGATTGCCGACTATAGTTTCGGACTCTTCAGGAGCCTATTTTCAAAGCGAGTGCGGGACGCGCATCGGCATGGCAATCCCGAGAAATAGCAAAAGAGTGACCCGTTGTTGTCTATTTATTAATATATAAAACACTGTAAAAATGAAATCCAAATCGCTGCGATCAGCAGCGTATCAGTAGATAAAGCCTCTGGCTTTAAGTCCGCCTTTTACTATTGTGTAATAAAGTTAAATAAATAAAAAAAAAATAAAAAAAAAAATAATAAAAAAAAAAATCAGCAAGCCGGGTGTTGGCTTGCAGCATTTATTCACTGGATCCGTTCCCGATCAGGTGCAGTTCCCAGAACCCTGAAAATCGGGACGTCTCGCATAAATTGGGACAGCTGGTAATATTAAGGGGGAACACTAGGCACAGTAGCGACGCCAATCATTTTATTCCTAATACTTTACAAATAGAAAGAAATTCAAGAATATAAACAATACAAGTCTTAGTAAATAACCTGAAGTATTTTTGGAATCATGTTTTGATATTATGAGAATCAGTCATTGAGAGAAAAAGTGATAACCGCCAAAAACGGCCGTTTTTGGCGGTAATCAGATTCTCATAATTCTCACTGATTCCGATAGTAATAAACATGATTCAAAAAATACTTCAGGTTATTTACTAAGGCTTGTATTGTTTATATTCTTGAATTCCTTTCTATTTGTAAAGTATTAGGAATAAAATAATTGGCGTCGCTACTGTGCCAATTGTTCCCCCTTAATAATACTAGCCTTGAACCTTGGATACCGCCCGTACATTTGTGTCATCTACTTAGCTCGTTCGTAAAGACTTTTTGGAAAATAAATTAACGTATCATTAACAAAAACAAAATCCGGCTTCAACCCTTTCAATTTGTTTGAATAATTATATGAATAAAATAAGTCTAAACCGAACGGCATCCGTGTATATTTTTTTTTGGTTTTTTTTGTATTTTTTCAAAAAGCGCCCGACACGTTTCGATTAAAAATTAATGCGACCATCTGTAAATTATTACCTATCAAACAAAAAAGAATTTCTTAAATCGGTCCAGGCGTCTTTGAGAAATCGGGGAACATACATACAAAAAAAGATTCCGACAAATTGAGAACCTCCTTTTTTGAAGTCGGTTAACAAATAGAAAAAAATATTTTTTATGAGTACTTTGTTTATCAACTGCTTTGTCTGTGAGAATAAATGCACTAGAGAGACGCTCAGTTTTATATTCGACAATCTCATAGCGCGGTTACGTAAATATGGTATTTTTATAAAAAAAAAAAAAAACAATTTCGGGCTATAACGAAATGTTAAGTTTAGATAAAAATTTACTATTCGGGTTTCCCTCTTTACCTTTCACTTTTGGATATACATAAATTAATCAGACACAAACTCTCAGAACAAAATATAATACCAAAGCGTCTATTTAAGGTACTAAAGAACGCCTTTGCGCTCTGCAGCGCTGCAGTTGCTAGATTGCGCATGAAAGAAAGCGGCGCCACTCTGTCCGCTCCGGTTTTCTTTTGGCAAGGGTGAGGGGATTCACGTTATTAGAACTGCGGTTGAAACTAACCAGGCACATAGATATTGTCACCGTAATAACGTTTAGTTTCTGGTGTGAGAGAAAAGAAAAAACAAAGAATGTACCAGCTGTTAAAAACCGATAAAGGGAATGGGATAGCGACCCATCACTATTTTGATTCAGATTCCTACGGATATGTACGCCACCAACACGCACTTGTTATATGCCTGGGCTCTGACTACCCGCAAGAAATAAGAAATTTATTTAAAAAACAAAAAAATGATATGGTAACCCTTATCAAAACACAAACTCGTTGTGTACTATAAAACCTTTTCCAGAAAATGATAAATACTTGTTTTAAAAGCCCGCCAAAATTGGTACAGCTAAACGTAAGATACCTAATCACGGAAAAACTTAAGTATCATCAACATCATCATCATTAGGTCCTTTTTAGTCTCCGCCGCAGGAGCATGACCCTCTCTAAACCAACAAACCCATAATTAGCCAGGGCAGCCAGAGGCCTAACTCTCTCTCTCTAAACATAAGTATATTAGATGCATATTAAGGGGGCACACTAGGCACAGTAGCGACGCCAATCGTTTTATTCTTAATACTTTACAAATAGAAAGAAATTCAAGAATGCAAATCATATAAGCACTAGTAAATAACTTAAAGTATTTTTGGAATCATGTATTCAATGTCATGTCAATATTATGAGAATCAGTCATTAAGAGAAAACGTGATTACCGCCAAAAATGACCGTTTTTGGCGGTAATCTGATTCTCATAATTCTCACTGATTCTGATAATATTAAACATGATTCCTAAAATACTTCAGGTTATTTACTAGTGCTTATACCTATATGATTTATATTCTTGAATTTCTTTTTATTTGTAAAGTATTAGGAATAAAATGATTGGCGTCGCTACTGTGCCTAGTGTGCCCCCTTAACATACAGTCCATTTTTTTCATATTTTTTTTCTTGCGTATGTATATTATATTAACTAGGGATTCCATAATTATATAGGGGTAGTATTCATTACTAAATTATTGGTTCAGGTTAAATCTCCCCGTGCATGTATATAGGTTGTTGCGCATTTTGTATGAAAATCTGACAGGCTGAAATGTGACTGAACGCGTTAACATTTGACATACAAAATGCGCGACACTTGCCACTGCCGTCGAAATTCAAAATTAAGCCCTAACACTTGAATATTTATTGGCACAGTTGACTAAAGAATCTAATTTGCAAAGCCTCATGACACATCCATAGAAATAGACAGAGTGGTCCTATTATTCTGAGCCGCAAACTACACCGCACATAATGCACATATATTGAAAGTGTTCTGAAGTTGTCAGCGAGTTAATGGATAAAGCTAGAAGCCATCTCAATAATGGCTCTTCTGAGTCAAACACATTTCAGTATCACATTTCGTGAGGTAAGTTTCAACTATCGACTAGTTCAAGTTATGCTGGTTTGTAGTATTCCGGGAGTAGCTCGCTTTTAGATGTAAGCAATTGTAAGATAAGATTTTGGTAGCGTTGAATAATAAACGGTGTTTGCACAAAACTGTTCCCGAAGGAGAAACATTAACAGCGGAGTCGCGGGTAAGAACTATTAAAAAATAAAATTATCTGGTTGCGTAAGTCGTGAAAAAATTACAAACTGTTTAATAGAACAAAATGTGATATGCATATTTAAAACATTCTAAATAACATGTGCATTGCTTTATATTTTTAATATTACATCTTACTTGATTTACAGCAGACTGACATTTCATATTTAACTGTATTTTAATATCACGTGACACCTTAACGTCGTCTATTGCATGTCAGTAATGACTAAATGTGTGTTTCCATAATTTGATATTTGCCATCACCATATGACCATGTTTAAAGCAATAAATACATTCATTCATTCAAATCTGATATGTAAATGAAATGCAGTTTTCATCTTCTGAGTTCTATAAATTTTAATAAAAGGTTACGAATCCTATGGCCAAATATTTGTATTCACCAAAGAATATTAGTGATATCTAAGATATTCGTGTACAATAATTGCAATATAAGCTTGCCTTTCGCACAATGTAGATTTTAATTTTCATCATCATCATCATCAGGTGTTTTTTAGTCTCCACTGCAGGAGAATGACTCTCTCTGTACTACCAGAGCCACATATAGCCAGGGTAGTAAGAAGATTTGGCCTACACTCTCCAGTCTAGCCAGACGGGTTGGAGAGGTGTCTTTGATGTTTATATGCTTTGTTTAGCTTACACTCCTAAGTCGCCTTCTAGGACATCCACGGAAAGACGTGGAGTGGTCTATTCTAATGGATTCAATTACATTTTAATGTATGTGTTAATCTAAAATATTATAAATGTTTTTCAATATATGTATTTATGGACCAAACTGGACCAAATAGAGAATTAAAATGGGGGTGGGCTAAAACATCTCTTTCACTCTTCGATCTATACTTTCGCACAATTGTGACGCGACTAGACGGCGCCAAGTCTGATTCAGAGCCAAATGACAAAACAGCTGCCTTTTTGAGTTTCGCTGACTCACTATAGCATAATAAATCATTTAATCATTGAGATATTTATTGTTCAGGAATCACTATCTTATCAGTTGATGCTAGAGGTTCATCATCATCATCATCATCAGGTCTTTATTAGTCTCCACTGCAGGAGCACGACCCTCTCTGTACTGACAGAGCAGTCAGAGGATTTGGCCTACACTCTCCACGCTAGTCAGACGGGTCGGAGAGGTCTCTTTGATAATAATATCTATCTTTATTAGTCACTTTTTTTACAGTATCTCATTATGATTGGGATCTTCATTTAAGTATGTAAATACTTGTGTTTGGAGAAGCCGCTCTTCCAAAATAGCTTAGTAGGTAATACTTAATTATTTAACATTTAATTTAAATTTAGATTAACAAACTTACACTTACAATTAACATAAAGAGTATGTACCTACCTATCAATATTATTTTACATATTTATTACATAGGTGAGTAAATGTTTAAAGTTGGCTCAAAATACTTACTTAATTGTGTTTATAAGCTTTGTTTAGCTTGTGTTTCCTAAGTCGCCTTCTACGACATCTACGGGAAGACTTGACGTGGTCCTATTCTACTCTGCCGGGAACTCATGATAATTTTAATTCTTATTTTTATTTTTATTTTTACCTAGAAAACTAGCCTAGTCTTAACAGCCAGCTTAGCAGTAAGCAAAAAAGGAAGGGGCTCAGCCTCCAGTAATCTTCTTAGTTGTCGTTCACTCTTGACAGAGTGATCGTGGTTGTGTAGATTGTCCTGATAGGATCTTCTATACTGCCCGTCTCTTGGGCAAGGGTTGCTGCTTGTGCAATGGCTCTCCACATCTGCCTGTTAATGGTATTATTGTAAGCACATTGGACAATGGAAGAATGGGTAGCAATTTTTATCGAGTCTGTCCATCGAGTCCGAGATTTGCCTCGATTTCTTTTGCCTTCTATAGCCCAGCAATACAAAATTACTAGAAACTTATATTATTAAATACTAGCTTTTGCCCGTGGCTTCGCTCGCGTTAGTTTCAATCCCTCGGGAACAGTATTTTTACCTGAAATGAAAGGTAGCCTATTTCCTTCTCCGTACTCCAACCAACGAGTACTTATGCAAAATTTCATGATGCTCGGTTTAGTAGATACGTGAAACCGTAACAAACTTACTTTCGCATTTATATTATTAAATGGGAACTTGGGATGAGATAAATCAGATAGAAAGATTTCAGACTTCCGGAGGTCATCATGATGCGTGACACGGTCACATATATCCTACACGTATTTGCCCACGCCTGGAATTGGACCCAGTGTCCTTCTTGTAGCAATACGGCATGTTAACCACTTCACGGTAGAAAACGAGGGTAAATTATAACTAAGTATTTGCCCACGCATGGAACGGAACCCACTGCCTCTTGTATCCACTTCACAGAGGCATTTCTTCTAAGAAACAAAAATCGTTACCCAGTAAGCAAATCGTGATTTGTAATAGACGAATGTATATTTTTCTATTACCGTTTGAATATAAAGTGGGCCATCAAAACTGATTGGAAAAATCTCGCGGTGGTATCAAAACACATAATTTTTCCTCGTCGCTTGCTTATAATATAATTTTTATCCATTTCCTTTCGTTACTTTTGTTATGTTATTGATTTGTATATGACATTCCGATAAAGGAGTATAAAAATAAATAAATATCACTCACACAAATTCAGCTGGCGCCATAGTAAGTTGAGTACTTGTTTCGTGAAATACTACCTCAACGAAACTATATTTTATAATAGTTTTTTTTTTATGTCATAGGACGGCAAACGAGCATGCGGGTCACCTGATGGGAAGTGATCTCCGCTGCCCATGGACAACTGCAACATCAGAGGTGTCACAGGAGCGTTGCCGGCCTTTTATTTTTCCCTCCCCAGAGGGGAGAGGGAGATGGGCCTCCGGCTCTCTCACTCACCGAACGAAGCATAGTAGCGGTAAAGCTACTACTCAAACATCGATTTTCTGTGAGAGTGTGGTACTTCCCCGGGCGAGCCGGCCCATTCATGCTACTAGCAAAAGTGATTTTCGCCGGTAGCGAGGCTCTACCACAACTAAAAATATTTAAATAGATAAAAATGTATGACCCAGGCCAAGGCCAATCTGAAAAAGATCATTTTCTATCATGATCTGGCCAGGGATCGAACCCGGGACCCTTCGTGTCGCAGGCTGGCGTGTTAACCACAGTGCCACGGAGCGCCTCGTTTTTACAATTCCCATATTCCCGTCTGGCCAAGGTGGAGAGTGTAGGCCAAAGCCTCTGACTGCTTTGGCGACAAAAAAAGACCCGATGATGATATGCATGTATGCATGCATGCATGCATGTACCTAAGTAAGAATTAACCTATGTAATGCATTTATGATTTACCTTTTAAATATCATTGCTTATGTGGTCCAGTGTTCAAGGCGTTTGCCTAATGACCCGGTGGTCATGGTTCAAATCCCACTGTGAAGCAAGTGCGAAGCATACATGAACCACTGCGCCACGAATCGTCATGAAAAAAGACTTACGAAGAAACTTTATAATGCAGATGTGACTGGAAAAGTAGGTGAGGAGAGCGGAGACCAGACAACGGAGGTTCATGCCAAAGGAATTATAATTTATTCCCAAAGGGAAAGTCCCGAAACTGGTGACCATGAATGAGAAAAGTTTAATTATTAATATTAACAGGACTTAGCACGAACCATTTACTTATTTCCGTTGACGTTTCTATGGAGTTACATCCATCGTGATCGCAGCGAGACTCGAGTACAGCGGTGTCATCTTGTGGTGGTGGGAACACTTGCACTAATAATGTCACTACGTTTGATATTTTGTAACTCCATAGAAACGTCGGCGGAAATAAATAGGTAAAAGGTTCGTGCTAAGTCCTGTTAATATTAATAATAATGGCGAAAGTTTAAAAAAAATTAGAAGAGTTTGTTTGTTTTTAATTTTCGTGTTTGTAAGTGGCCAGCATTGGTGTCAGATTTTTCGAGCTGCCTAAAGTCGACTAACATCAACGATGACAGCCGGGGCCAAAGAAGCACGGATGAGCTCGAGATATATGAAAAAAATGCCACCGCCGCGCGTCCCGCACTCGCCTTGAAAATGGGCTCCTGTCGAGTCCGAAACTATAGTCGGCAATCCCGACCAATAGCACGTGAGTGACCCGTTGATATATATATAATGTCTTTATCTCACGTTAGCTTTAATGATTTAATTAATGATATAATGAAAAGAGTGATGGATTTAGATGAAGCGAGAGAGGTTTGTAAGGACCGTAGTGAGTGTAGGACCTTAGTTCTCTGCCTATCCCAAAGGAAAAGGCGTAACGGTATGTATGTAAGTATGTATGTATACTATAGACACGCTGTTAAATACATCGTCCCTTCAGAGAAGCTAATATTTACACAGTACTCTGTACATGAAAAGTTAATGTGGCATGAATGCTTTGTTCTGGAATTTCATACTTGGGTTCCGCAGTAGCTAAACATTACAGACAAAAGGCATTACTTAGGGGCAGAGCTGGATAAAGCCAATGCGGGGCCCCTTGCAGATGTGAAGTGGGGGCCTCAAATTTTAACTATTCGTAATGATTGAGTAAGTAACCGTGGCGCAGTGTTTAACATGCCAGCCTGCTAAACTAGAGGCACCGGGTTCGATATCCGTCGCGGGCAATAATGTATTGCATTTATACAGGGATTTGTCCGCGGTCCAAGAGAGGAAAACGTCACGTGAAAAATCTATACCAAACCATATAACAGCAAAAATGCTGTCCTAATAGAAGACCCCGGGCTTTTTCAAGCTGGTGCGTACTGCGCCCGGGGCTACTTCACACGCCTAAGCGCTAATAATGCTCACGACCACTGGGTCATGATGAGTGACTACAGTGTTAGGGTAAACACAGTTGTTCCTCAAATTATCTCATTTTTTTTATTTTCACGGCCTGATTTGATAGTTTGAGGGACAGCGGTGTTAACCCTAACAAGCTGTACTATACAGAATGCAATTTGAGAAATAACACTTGTTTATAAATGATGGCCACATTGAAAACAGAAACCTGATTAAATATAAGTAAATGCTACATACATATATTTGCTATATTTACATCAAATTGGCTTTTTGCGGATATGTGGGTAAAAAAAAGTAAGAAAACTTTGTACGATCTGTAAAGAGTCAACTTAAACCATTAACTTTTCAGTAAGTACTGCTGAAATATGAAAAAAAAAACGATATTCCCAGCCAACCGATAATGTTTAAGGTTTTTTTTAGAATTCTCAGAATCGTTCTCTTAGGAAACGTTGTTCATTGTTGTTGGCACAAGGTTCAAGCCGTTTGCAAGGCGCCTGTTATAGATAGCACCGTTAATCGTATCCATTGTCAGGCTCCTACCTTGTTGATTCTGCGGGGCTGGCTCCAGAGAGCCAGACTCCCCTAAGCGAGATGCCCCGGGCGATTGCCCGGTTCGCCTGCTTCTAAGGCCGCCACTGCAGCTATGTGGCTAATCCGGTACTGCTTGGAGCTCGCCGTTACTATGTATTACGGCCTATGCAAATCCAGGACCCCAAATGTATTATGGTGTAATAAAGTATTCTTACTTACTATGGTTGAAGGACTGAGTAAAAAAAAAATCGTTAGTAAGTGATATACCTTTATAATTCATTACGGTACATACATTTTTTGAGCTAAACATATTGCAAATTGATTTATAAATTAAGAGTGATAAAATTATGTTCATAATTTAGCTCAAAATAAGTCTGTATTTGACGATTTGTCAGTACCTTGATCGCTTATTGGACCCTTAAAATTAATAGCCACCAATAAAACTACATAAAGATTCGATTTAAAAAATTAATGACTTAAAAAAATCCCTTATAAGAATGTGATAACAGTAAATAATATAAACAAATCTAAGACATTAAGAGAACCCAACTACGTACTTATGTGTCACCAATACTTACGTATATTAATCAATATAGCACACATGTATCATAAAATACTATTGCCAAAATTTAAAAATATAACAAAGACTAGAATAGGATTTATAACTTAACTTAAATAATAACAGATAACAAAACTGGTAGATGTCTAGGCTAGGGAAGGTACTCTACCATCAACTCTACTGTCTATGAAGCTTGTCTCAAATGTATGGAGTTTAATTTTTCCGGAATTAATTATGTTCCCATTTAAAATTTACCAATTGAATTAGAGTATAGTATTTAACTGGGAATAGTACAACGTGTCAATCTTACTATACTCATCAAACTGAACAAAATTCTATAAGAAACATTGGCTAAATTATAAAAACAAAATGTGGCCTTCTCATAATAAAACGATCATTGTTTGTATTGGGAACGAAATTATATTATAATTTTCCATATTTCGATCCATGATCCTTATGGAAAGTTTTTCAGTATGGTCAGTATTATACATCGGAGAATATGGCAAGGTTAGAGATTTACACGGTTTATAGCCTTAGCGCAGAGTACGTCACAAGTGGCGCCAATTTTTAGGGTGACCTGGGAGCGGCATAAATAAGTACTATTTACATTTGAAAGAGTTTGATCCTTATGGAAAGTTGTTCAGTATGGTCAGTATTATACATCAGAGAATATGGCAAGGTTACAGATTTACACGGTTTATAGACTGAGCGCAGAGTACGTCACAAGTGGCGCCAACTTTTATGGTTATCTGGGAGCGGCATAAAAAGGTACTATTTACATTTTGAACGAGTTTGAGTTTCGAAAGGAGAAAAGGTTGATTACATGCTTATTTAATCTCGATGTGTGCGCGGTTGTGTCGCGATTAATTTGCATGTTTTGGTATTTGCGTCACTGTTACGTTTCTTAGGAGCCTTGCCTGTTTATTCTTAGTTCTAACATTACCAGGTTAGCCAAAGTGGCATTACATCAATAAATTTCGTTTTTATGTTCATAGTCAATTTCACGTCAAAATGCTAATATTGATGGAAAACCGAAGTTGTTCAAAAAGAGAATAGTCCTAAAGCATAAAACACACGAAAAAGGTGTACGGCGAAGGCACGGCGCAGATACGGTGAAGGCGTGGAACAGTATGATACGATTTTAAGCTTTATCTGCATTCGCAAAACGCCCAATATCGCAAGTAAAAATAGACGCCTCCTCTGCCGTCAGTCACACGTGGCAATTGGGCGATAGCGTTTTTTCTCGCGATACTGGTCGTTTTGAGTATGACAATAAGGCTTGAAATCCTATCACAGTGTTCCATGTCTTTGCCGTATCTGAGCCGCGCGCCTTACCTGGTAGTTTTACCGACTTTTACCCCTTATGGTGCAGCAGTTATAAAATGTTATAAAACAATGTGTACCACAATAAAATTCTTGATAATGTATGGCGTTATAGAATGTTTCGTTATTACACATTACTTTATAACTGCTGTGTGGGAGCACCCTTAGATTTGGAGGCGTTAAAGATTCTTTCGTATCTGTTTTAAGTTTTTACTCTTTTTTATCATATCATATTGTCATTCATACAAAAGTTTGTTATCTATGCCACGCCTATTCTCTTCTTCATCGGAGTCTACATTGCTTAACTCTTGAGCGAGTTGACAAACCATACCCTCTTTTATGCACAGTTGACTTCGAAATAGTTCATTGTCGTTGACCAACCAAATGTTTGACAAGTTCAAACAACATATTCTTGGTGAAAGGACACATTGGGTAGTTGTATCTGCAAGCTTCTTCACCAGCTATCCCGGTTTCAAACGCTTTCTTCATTATTTCTAATGCTGATTTGTCTTCTTCTAGGGGGTTTAATCTGTAAAGAAATAAAGATAGGATAAATTTAAATACAGTATGTAAATTGACCCTCGACATTTCCTTAAAGGGGTAACAATATGAATAACTTTTTCTAAGGGGTTACCTAATGCAGGAAAATTTACTAAAATTTTGATTTTCCCATACTAATGGGCACGAGCGACTGAACACGTTTGTATGAAAATGTTAACTTTTTTATTTCCAGCATTAATCCTATAGGAAATGTTGTTCATATTGACGGGCTGAATTAACTCTTAAAGGGCATGTAGAGGTTCAATTTACACGCTGTATATGTTCCTTCCATGTAGTATCCGAGCCGCCATAAATTTTGGTTCGGACTGTACCAAATCCTTACGTGAGCATCAGCGTGAATCCTCTTCGGAGCTCAGTATCTGAAGAGTCGGAGCCGAGTCCGCAGTAGAAGTATCGAGCGCACTGCGTGGTGTCATACAGCAATATCTTTCTCCAACGCACGCTGTGTTTCTGAAAAATAATTTGATTTCATTATGAAAATAAGCCGATAGGTACTTTTTGAATACATATTATATGTTGATTTAGGCGAATATTATAAATATATGGGGACAAATTGACAGCTCCGTGGCGCACTGGTTAACATGCCAGCCTGCGACACTCAGGGCCCGGGTTCGATCCCCAGCCATCATGATAGAAACATAAACAACAAACATCTGTGAAAAATAGTGTAACTTAACATAGCTTGATAATGTTCAATATACTTCCAACTAAAAGTTGGCATGGCATGATGTCACAACGTGATTTGCACGCTTTAGTGCAAATCACCTAGGGAGGAACTTTGTTCAACAATGTCATTATCATCATCGGGTCTTTTTAAGTCTTCACTACAGAAACGTGACCCTCTCTGACTACCAGAGCCATATATAACAGAGCAGTCAGAAGATATAATAGGTATATTATCATTCATCATCATCATTTCAGCCGCAAGAAGTCCACTGCTGGACATAGGCCTCTCCCAATGATTTAGGTATATTAATGCAAATACATTCATAACAATAGTTTAAGGCGAGGTGAGTTCACACACTAGCGCTACCCAGCAATTATTTCATTTACTCCTAAATCAAATTAAATTTAAAAAATCTAATAGCTGATTTCCCTAGTAAACTATTTGTAGTATTCTTTTTGTTAATTTTCATAGATATTACAATCTAAGTTTGAGAGAACGAATTTTTACCGCCAAAAGTGGCCACTTTTGGCGATAAAAATTCGTTCTCTTTATTCTTCAAATTAAAAATAGTGAAAACTTGTAGAAATAATACTACAAGCAATTTACTAGGGCATTCAGCTATTAGATTTTTTAAATTTGATTTGATTTGGGACTTATAAAATTAATTGCTGGGTGGCGCTAGTGTGTGAACTCACCTCGCCGTAGTTTCTTTAAGCCTTGTAGGTTAATCTTAGCTTTATTTTCTTGCTTATTCTTTTACTTTTGTATTAGACTTGTCCATGATGACCATCCAACATAGAAAAAATCAAACTTTGCGTATCGATATAAAATTAAAAGTCATCTAAAAAGTGTTTAATTACTACTTAAAATAATTCGAGATTTCAGGACCAAGACGGAGTGTTATTATTCAAAATTTTTCAATAATCCTTGCACTTGAAAGAAATTCCAAGAAATTATCGGGAGAATTTTCCGACCCGTGCTCTCCGTTCTCGATAATTTCGAGTACAAAGTTGAGTATCACGGAATATCAGACATTATTTGCGTTGCTTTTCCACGTACACACCCACCACAAAAGTAATTTTGTATTGGTTGAAGTGCTGTCGCTCTGTTTTCACTTATACACCCTCCACAAAAGCAATTATGATTTGGTTGAAGTAGAATTTATAATATAATTTGACGAGCTCCGTGGCGCAGCGGTCAACACGCCTGCCTGCGACACGGATGGTCCCGGGTTTCATCCCCGGTCAGGTCAAAATGGAAAATGATCTTTTTCAAATTCACCTGGGTCTTGGATGTTTATCTTTATAAGTATCTATTATAAAATATTGTATCGTTGAGTTAGTATCCCATAACACAAGTCTCGAACTTACTTTGGGGCTAGCTCAATTTGTGTGATTTGTCCGTATATATTTATTTATTAGAATACTTGTTCCGCATCATTTTAATATTGATATTTTCAATTGCAAATAGGTAATTGAGCAATTAATTAATTGAAACATAAGATTTATAGCGCATGTTATATTTTAGAATTGGAAATTAAGAAATAGTAGTGAAGAGAGTAAATAGAGTAAGTTCGCTTCGCTCGTTCGCTTCTTCCTTCTGATTGACCTACGCTCTGTGGCCAACTTGTTATTGTTATATTGGAGGTTTCGCCCTATCAAAGTGATGTTCGGATGTTAGAGTGAACTGCCGAAGCATTTATTTCACTCTCACATATCATATATACCTATTATTTTACTGGCCATTAATTTAAAAACCGGCCAAGTGTGAGTCAAACTCGCGCAACGAGGGTTCCGTACAATATGCTTCGTGAACACACACACAATGTGCAAAAATGTTTTATTTAATTGACTAGCGCTATCTAGTGGTGTTTTAGTGAACTATTTCCATAGGTGAACTTATTATAGTGAGTTTACCACTTTATTTTCAACTGATAGAGTTCTTATTGTTTTTCCTGTAATCTTCAAGCCATAAACTATATATTATAATTTTTTCGAAATTTAAGGCCCAGTAGTTTTGGAGATCAGGGGGGGGGGGGGGGGGGGGGAATGGTCAAATTTTGCCTTCTTTCGTGAATAAAATCAAAAGTATTGTTTTTTCCCGAACAAAAAAAAATATTTTTGAGATCCTCATAACAAGCCCTTTCATTTGATATACAACACGGTAAGGTTTGCAAAACTTTTTTTTAACATTTTCTATTTGGACCCCCTAAATTGACCCTTATTTAAAAAAATATATATATTTACTTTGCACTTCCGTGTTTGGGTCATAGGTTTACACCATCTTACCAAATTTCATTTCATTTGGTTCAGTAGATTCGGTGAAAATCGATTGTGACAGACGGACGGACGGACAGACAGACGCTCGAGTGATCCTATAAGGGTTCCGTTTTTCATTTTTTGTACGGAACCCTAAAAATCAATAATAGTTAGCAGTGGTAAACTGTCGTAAAGAATTTTATTAGGGTTCCGTACAAAAAATGAAAAACGGAACCCTTATAGGATCACTCGTGCGTCTGTCTGTCCGTCCGTCCGTCTGTCACCGTCGATTTTCTCCGAATCTACAGAACCAAATAAAATTAAATTTGGTAAGATGGTGTAAACCTATGACCCAAACACTTATTGTTGGACGGACGGACAGACAGACGCTCGAGTGATCCTATAAGGGTTCCGTTTTTCATTTTTTGTACGGAACCCTAAAAAACAACTTTTAGTACTATTATTGAACTAAAATTTTACGATGTAATAAACGCTTAAATTTTGTTTTATCACGTTTCACTGATGTATCAACTACCAGAAGATAAAAATAAATGTTTTCGAAATTTCCACCTTTGGCTATGATACACATACTCGTCTATAGATTTACGAACTATGTCCATGGGAAATAGTCGTAGACACCGATAACTTTTGATCGATTAATTTAGTGCATGTTCTTTAACTTTAGATGAGAATTTCACGTTCACCTAAGTTCTCATAGCTTCATATCTGGCAACTGAAATTGTGGAAACAGCACACAGTCGCTTCGATTAAACGACTGAGTTAGCGTTGGTGTATCCGGCGTCTGTCTATCCAAACGTACGGCTAATGCCAAGATTTTGATAAAAGTGTCTTGAAAATGTTCAACGCACGCACATCCCACTCTCTTCCCATTTTGTGCAAGATAATCCCTGTAATCCTGATTTCTTTAACACCCTACTATAAATTGGAATTTAATAGATACCACGAAATATACGTCATGGCGGGAAATTGAATAATATATAATCAAATTTAAAAAGAAAATAATGAGTTTTTATTTTTTATTGGAAACTTGCCGAACAAACTTCTCACTTCTCACGCGTCTTTTACATAATTATTAATGAACTGTGACGTCACTGTTTACAGACATTCCTGCGAACGCTTTGGTATGGCCCAAAAAAGTTTTTTTTTATTACTTAATTATCTGTACTTATTTAAAAGGGTTTTTGGCATAAAACTATTCTAGTGTCTATCTATTTTGGAACGTCTTTCCGTAGAAGAGCGTCATAAAATACTGAGGTGGAACTACGTACCATTGTGAAGTTTTGTGCGTTGACATCCCGTTTGAAAAGGAAGCGGAGCAGTTTGCTGGCTGCCGTCAACGCCTGGTAGTCCTTGACCAGAAGATGCAAGGAATACAGAACGCCGAACAGGAGCCCCAAGAGAATGAGAAGTCTGTAAATGAAAAGAATAAAAGGTCAAATCATTTTAGGACACAGAAAGGTCTAGAAATGGCCTTTAGTAATTTTTCTATGCACGCAAAAGGGCCCTGGACGAGCATGTCTCCATACAAACGGAAATAAGGAATTGTGGCAATATTCGATAATTTTGGAGTAAAAATTAAGCACTCAATCAATAAATCTAATTATAATTTACGGATATTCTTATACAGCTTGGCAAAATTATCAGTGGGTGGAGAATTATAAGCCTCTCAACATATCCATACAAATTCAAAGAGGCTATAAGCCTCTTAAATTTTCAATTTTCAAACCATTGATATCAAATATTGCCATTGCCACAATTCCTTATTTATGATTGTATGGAAACATGCGCGTCCAGGGCTCTCTTAAAATGTGTGCATTTCGATCCCCGTCCTTCGATAAAGGGATACATGAGTCCAGTGCCCCCATTTGACTCCAAAAATTTGAAAAAAAAAACCTAGGATTCGTTTGAAATTTTGTTTGGCGAGGCCCGAGATATTTCAACTTCTTTATGAATGTTCCAACCCGTATGGCCAGTCCAACCCGTCTGGCCAGCGTAGTGAGTGTAGGCCAAAATCCTCTGACTGCTCTGGCTATATATTGCTCAGATAGTACAGAGAAGGTCGTGCTCCTGCAGTGAAGACTATGATGATGATGATGATGATGATGAATGTTTACAGATTTAAAGTGTGAACGTGAAGCTTTACTTCGCCTTTTCGCCAAACGCGGCTTTTTTGACGAAAACGGTAAGAAAAACTCTCACTTTGAATTGTATGCAGATGTTAGGGCCTAGTAACAGCCTCCGTGATCCAGTGGTTAAGGCGTTTGCCTTGTTGACCCGGGGGTCGTGTGTTCAGTTCCCACGGGAAGCATACTTTGTTGTTTCCAGTTTGGTTAGGCATTGCAGGCATAAATCACCTGATTGTCTGGATAAGAAGGATGATTCCGTGCTTCGGAAGGCACGTTAAGCCGTTGGTCCCGGCTGCCATCTGGTAATCGTTAAAGGAACCTCGTCAGAGGCCGAGAGGCGGTTCCGAAGAACTCTAAAACCAGGGTGTGCATGGTCGACTGATCGTGCGTGTCACCTACACAAAATGATGATGATGATGAGGGCCTAGTAGATCAAAATTTTAAATGATATTTTCGTAGATTCAACTTTACTAAAGATTTATTTCAGCACTGAACCTTGAAAAATTTATTTTACTTTTTATGTGACTGCCAAAAAAAGTATTGAGCTCAGGAATTGTATTGTAGATCGATTAGAATTCATGTTTCATGTTAGAATATCAGTTAGTATAATTATACAGCGTGTAAATTGCCCCTTGACATTCAAAAGGGCGACTCAGCCTAGCAATATAAACTGTTCCTATGACACCAATGCTGGGAGTTTAAAGAGAAAAAAAATGACTTTGAAATTCTTAGTAATTGCCTGATCGTCTAAATACTTTTTTATGAAAATGTTGAAATTTTTAGATATATATATATATATATATATATATATATATATAGATTTCTTTCTTCTTTTTAATTATGGCTTCCACCAAGATTTCAGTGATTCTGCCAATGTCCAGAATGAGATACTAAGTATCGGTGTTGTACGGTAAAGTTTTTCCAATTAGCATCAAAGATGGCGTATGTTCTTTGGCAGCCTCGTGGGAGCTTTTAACGACAAATCTATACGAGTCCATTTAACAGACTACTTTAACTATTTCACAAATTGTTCTCGAGCACGACCATTTATAACACCAAACTACACCAATTTCATATTATAAAGTCCACTTAAATCAATTTGCAAAATTGTATAAGGCAAACGACAACTGAACCCCTTGACTTCCCACCAAAAACTCCTAGTATAATTATACAGCGTGTAAATTGCCCCTAGACATTCAAAGGGGTGACTCAGCCTGGCAATATAAACAACTGTTCCTATGGGGCCAATGCTGGGATATTAAAGAGAAAAAAAAATGACTTTGAAATTCTAACTAATTGCCTGATCGTCTAAATACTTTTGTATGAAAATGTTGAGTTTTTTAGTTCCTAGCATTCGTCCTATAAGAATCATATTTTGACGGGCTGACTCACCCATGTATATGTCGACGATCAATTCACACGTTATATGTGAGTCCCTTTATTCCATCATAAATTCTAAATGCCTGAACATATTGGATGTGAGAGGTATTATTGGAATTCTTGCTTTATCTCGACCCGCGTGACATATAGGGTGCCCCTGCAGGTGAATTTATACCCTATATGTCCCAATTATCACACGAATAACAACTCGGAAAAAATATTATTTACTTTCACGAGAATGTCCTTAATTCATTTTGACATTGATATTTCAAAGTAACGTTGCATATTTATCTTTCACATCATCATCAGGTCTTTTTAGTCATCACTGCAGGAGCACAACCCTCTTTGCACTACCAGAGATGGCTCTGGTAGTGCAACCTAACAATAACCCTCTTTGGGTTGTGCTCCTGCAGTGGAGACTAAAAAAGAAGATAATTTTAAAAAAAGATTAATAAATAATTTTAAAAGATTTAATATATGGATATTAGCCAGAACAGTCAGAGGATTTGGCCTACACTCTCCACGCTGGCCGGACGGGTTGGAGAGGTATCTTTGAGGTTTATTTGCTTTCTTTAGCTTGTGTTTCCTAAGTCGCCTTCTACGACATTCATGAGAAGACTTGGAGCGGTCCTATTCTACTCTGCCGGGAACGACTTGGCTTTATCACACAAATAAAAATTCTCTAGGTCGCTGGTTGCTGGTGGCTGGACGCTGGTCTAGAAGAGAAAACAAAACGTAGAATATACCAGCTGCTTCTCTTCCCACGCAAGCCGTAGTAATCGGCCAAGGCAATGGACGCAAATCTAAGAAATCATGTAAAAAGGCGGTTCGCTAGCATCCCATCACTATTTTGATTGCGTATTCAATCTTTTAGCCCATCAACATGTTAAACGAACCTTTTGGTCTTATGGCCTTAGGCCCTGCCTGCTCCGCTAGGGATAAAGACGTGATGCTATGTATGTATATATGTGAAACTCAGAAAAAATATTATTAACTTTCGCACGAGAATGACCTTAATTCATTTTGACATTGATATTTCAAAATTTTATAATTTTATTTCGCATATTATTCAAATACTAATCACCGGGTCACGCATTAAATTTCGCATATCTCAATAACTTGTATTAATTTGTTTTTGTGACGTAACCCGATCTAAGTCAGTGTTACGAACAAGAATAGCTCATCGTAACAGTATCGGGGTTTTTTGGCCAGTGGAGCCGTTACACTGCCCATTCCGGTCAGGTTACGTCACTATTACGTAAAGATGTTTGTGCTCGAGATGAATGTCGTTAATTTCGCCAAGTGCAGACGGAAATTTTGCATAGACTTAATGTCAAGTAAAGCTATTTTTACCCGATTGACCTGTCCAGAATGAGGGTAATGTTTTTCGCGCGTTAGGATGTATCTTTGTATATATAAACATACATAAATATTATCACGTTTGTTTACCTTAAGGGAAAGACAGAGCCCAGGGCCATAAGACCCAAAGACCACGTTTAGCGTATTGATGGGCGAGTATGTAAAAACGTATCGACTATTGAAATTATTCCTAAAGTTTCGCCCGTTCCCTTAAACGGCTTTTACAGTCTGCGTGGGATGAGAAGCAAAACAGCTAGTATATTCTACTTATTTTTTGCTCCCAGTCTAGCATGGAACTATCTATAGTTTTATTTTGTGTTTCCTAAGTCGCCTTTACGACATCCATGGTAAGACTCGGAGTGGTCCTATTCTACTCTACCGGGAACCATACGGCAAACCACCCTCTCTAACCCGTCTGGTCAGCGTGGCGAGTGTAGGCGAAATCTTCTGACTGCTCCGGCTAATATTTGTCTCTGGTAGTACAGAGAGGATTCATGCTCCAGCAGAAGATACTAAACATGTTTTTAACAAAAAAAACTAAACTGACTTCAACCCTTACATAAATGTACAACCTGGAACTAAAAGTTGGAAATAATATTCTAATTACTAGATACCAAGCGTAATGAATAAAAATATTGATACTTTCATACCTATTTACAATTTATAATATTTTTTTTTAATTAGGATCGATGCCAGCTAATGTAACAAAGATAGTTTAATCTCTTAAAACAAACATTCAGGCAGCACGAGAAAACTTCAAGGATATTTAGTTTGGCTGCACCAATACCGAATAAAAATTGATTATAAATGGTAAAAGGTAACATATCAAACAAAAAAAGAATCACTAATCGATTCATGACAGACTGAATTATCGCGAAACAAACATACAAAAAACATATAGATGAATTGCGAACCTCCTCCTTTTTTTGTGAAGTCGGTTAAAAAGAACTAGTGATGGTGTGAGTATTTCTGTCCCATTGTTATCTCTTCTGTAGCCTAAATGGCTTGACCGATTTTAAAGTGTAAGATGTCATTATATTCGTATTCTTCCACAGAGTGTCATATAGTATGTGACATCAACAAAAAAATATTTGGCGGATGAAAACTGTCAAAAACGGCAGCCGGGGTTTTTATTAAATGATGCAAATTTAGAGATGATTCCTTAACTAAAGGTTGTCTCAACGGGGCCCTAATTTTCGTAGGATTTTTCGTAGGATAGTAGGACATAAAATTAAATATCCAAATATCGTAGGAAATAAATGTCCTGATCCTACGAAAATTGGGATAACACGAGCTTTCTCATAAACGTCACAAATTTGTGACGTATTCAGAAAGCTTTATTTCTTTTTTCTTCTTCCTCTGTTTGATAAAATGGCTTCCACCGATATTTCAGTGATTCTGCCAATGTCCAGTAAATTGAGATACTAAGTATCGGTGTTGTACGGTAAAGTTGTAACAAGTAGCATCAAAGATGGCGTATGTTCTTTGATGCCTCGTGGTCGGGAGGTTATAGTAACAAGTCTATACGAGTCCATATAACAGTCCACTTTAACTATTTCACAAATTGTTCCATGAGTACGAGCATTTATAACACCAAACGACACCAATTTCATACTATAAAATCCACCAAAATCAATTTGCAAAATCGTCCAAGGTAGACCCCAACTGCACCCCTTGACTTCCCACCACAAACTCCTTTATTTCTCGCTAACAAACATGTACATGAACATTATAACAGGTGGTAGAATATAGTGTTAGTGAAAGTACATGAACCCGGGCAGGGTGTTGCGATGCCTCATTGCTGAGTAAAAGCTGGTGACATTGTACAAAATGAAAACTTGACAACTATTTTATTTGTACAATTCATCATTTACTATTTAAAAAATGGTGAATTTGCTGAAAGAAATGTCACAATAGTGTTTGGGATCGATTTAAAAATAAAATTATTAATTTATGGCCTCCGTGGCGCACAACATTCATACTCATTTCTCACAAATATGTTGCTCCTCAGAACAAACCTGAACTTACGTTACTTTATAAAACCATTTTTAGCCTAGACTTGTATGTTTCAAGTGACATCATCCGTTTAAATTATAGCCTATGTCACCCGCAGATAAATTAGCTTTCTATAGGAAAAAGAATTTTGTAAATCGGCCCAGTAGTTTCGGAGCCTTAACAATACAAAAGAAAAAACTCCATTTTTTAACATTAGTAAGAATAAGAATTTGTACTGACGCATTTTAGGGTTCCGTGCGATCGATCGATAAAACAGAATCCTTATGGGATTACTAACGAAGTGGTCAGGTTGCTAGGTAAGAAAGTGAAAATATTTTAATAAGGGGTTTAAGCATTTACAATGCTATTCATAAGATATGATGAAAAAATGACACGCATGACGCAAGAAAGACGAGCTCAATTTTTGAACTAGTAGAATTGATCCGCCACTCGTTGTGACGTCAGCACTCTGTTCGTATTAACATGTAAATAAAATCAACGAGTGGTCCTGTTATTACGTATTTTTGAACTGTGCGAATAGTGGTATTGCTTAGAGTTGCCAAGAAAAAAAATGTTTACGGTTGCCAGAATAATTGAATGAATAGAAAAAAACTTATTATGCTATGGTTTTCTAGAAAGGCACTCATGACGGAGGATTGAGATGGTTAAAGAGCGGTAAACCCTTAGGACTTACTTCCCCTTTATTTACGTAACTAGTACAATATAATATAAGATCATCCTACATCCCGCTTCCCGCTCCCATTTCATCCTCCGTCATGCACGATTTCACGTTGGTCAGTCTAGGAAACCATAGCATTGTTATAGACAATTGTGGTAATAACGCTAAAAGCTAAGGAAGAGAAAAAATAAAGCTATCAAATTTGATGTTTTGTACGGGTATTGAGTCCGGTCCGAGTGGTCTCCCTCCGGTGACCATTCGAAAATAGAGCCAATTAAGATTCACTAGGCGTGAACTTGAAAACGAGTGGCGGGTCGATTCTAACAGTTCAAAAATTGACTTCCTGATGGGAACCTATAATAGAAAGGAGATTTGGCGGGAAATGTAACGTGTGGGATCAAAGCGAGGGGTTGTACAAAAACGAAGTCACCGTTTTTAATCCTGCTCACGTGGAATTTTTCCACCAATCTTATTTTTTTTAATTAATTAATATGTGAAAATATTTTATTGCACCGTAATTAGACATTTTGATATATGTAATGCAAAAAAAAAGAATAGCACGACGGGACGTTGCCTCCCTATCGTGCGTTTCTTTTTTTTTATATTCTACCTTTAGGTGATACGGATACAATCAACATTATACAAAACCTTTGATTATTTATATAGTCAAAATACAAAACATTCACACATATAGGCTGCATCACGAGAGGAAGGGCGGACCTCGACGTGTGCGCAAGGCTTAGAGTGACAGCAAACTCTCAATGCCTGATAAAACGCGATTACATGCAAATCCTGAAGGGCTGATCTAAAAAACTATGGCAAAAGCAGTTGGAAAGCCGCAACTTTCATCTTTTTCCTTACAGGCTAAGCTACGTTGCCAGACAGGCCTATTCTGGGTGCAAGTCATCTGGTACCGCCAGGCGGTGACCAGGTTCTAAAGTTACCAGTTACTACCAGTGGCTAATCCAACTCTAAGCATTCTATTCTGGTGGTGAAATTGAGGTGGTCGCAGGAAAAGTTATAAGAGTTTCTTATACTTCATCATCATCCTTATCTTCTTTGTTAGTCTCCACTGCAGGAGCACGACCCTCTCTGAACTACCAGAGCCATATATTAGCCAGAGCATTCAGAGGATTTGGCCTTCACTCTCCATGCTGGTCAGATGGGCTGGATTGGTCTGTTTGAAGTTTATACGCTTTGTTTAGCTTGTGTTTCATAAATCGCCTTCTACAATATCCACGAGAAGACTTGGAGTCCTATTCTACTTGCACGGAACCACACAGCATTAGCCTCTTCATTATTATTCTTAATATACTTATCCTCTTATTTACTAAATTTTGCGCCTTCCTGTTATTATTTTCTTTTATCCTACTATCCTCATTGTTGCCTAAAGAAATTGCATTTAAGGCCGCCTTTTGTTGTATTTTTCCTCAATAAGGTTTTTATATATTTGTTTTAATAGTGCAATAAGGAGTAAATAAAAAAGTTAATACATTCAAACTGCCTGTGAAACACTATAAATATTTTTCCTGAGAAATTAATGGCGGACTGCAGTAAGTAGAAAGTGTATCCGCTGATTCCACAGGCAATAAAAATCTTTTATTCAGAATTACTACATGCAGCATACAGCCGAATGAATACATACAGTCAGGAACAATCATCAACAACAACCCAATCCCAACTTCCAAACTGACATTATAAACGTATTTCGGAGGTTCCGAGGTCGGCTACCCGACGACACCGCGCGTCACACGTCGCCGTCACTACGTGTGAAATAGAATATTTATTATGTATGTTAGTTGTAAGGTATTTATTTATATGAACATATGTATGTTAGTCTGTAAGGTATTTATAATATGGGGCTCTGGTATTGTACATAATTGTAAGTACAATACTATTGCCTGAAATAAATGATTATTTATTTATTTATTAAAAGCGATATTGTATATTTGTTTTTTACCTCTTTACGCTATATCGACTTAACAAATGTTATAAGCATCCTAGCAGTATTTTTTCCATACAAATGTATTTCTCTATTTTCTCGCTGATAACTGCTTCTATAGGCCGAATTCTTTTTTCATAAAATTTATTTCTAAAGTAGGTATGTCCCTATGTTTTATTTTTGTCTGAAAAACTTTTATAAAGAAAACATTTTTTTCTAAAAAGTTTTTTTGGAAAAAATAAAAAATAGGAGCATACCTATTTTAGTACTAGATTTTATAAAAAAGAATTGTGCCTCTAGAATCAGTTTTCAGCGAGAAAATAGAGAAGTACATTTGTATGGAATCCATACTGAAAAAATACTGCTAGGATACGCTCTTAAGGGTACGCTAGTTAGGTGTTTCGCCATACAAATTCTGTAGGGTGATGACTCCGTTGTTCGGTATCGTCTGTTTAAATTTTTTTAATTCTATCGATTTGTCTTGTCGTTATCTGTGCTTGTATGGAATCATAATTGTAAAATTATGAGTACCTACTTTAAAAGTTATGAGTCTCAAAACATTCCGTTTCAACACGTAATTTTAACGCAACTTTGGGGACAATTAAATACCGGAAGGAGTATAAAATCTCTAAAACAAAATTTATACAAGCATAGGTAGTTTGGTTATTAAAAAAAATAAATAACTTTACTTTTAATTAAAATATTTAGCTGTTTTATCACAAGAACACTTCTCCCAAACGCATACTCGCGAATTTTTAGACGACGAAGATTTAGATTTTCCACAATATTTGTGTTTGCACACACTAGACTGTAGTTCCGTTGAGCTTATACATCGGTGTAAATAGTTCCGCACTATTCGTAACCGAGTCTATCCCTTTCTGAGCGAAATAGCACGCAAATTAGCCACGTGCGCCGTCGAGTTCGAGTTCCGGACTAGCGCATTCTTATGAAAGAAATTTAGTAAACACATAGGATAAGGTACTAAGGACATATGGAACCTTTTATCCCGGAAAAAAGTACTGTTCCCGTGTGATATGCGATAAACGACCCGGCAGTGTTATACGCGAGCAAAGCCGCGGGTAAAAGCTAGTAATTTGAATGAAGGAGAAAAAGCGCTGTTTAGTGCCAATTTTTTATGTCTTTGGTCAAGTACCATTTTTCTTTGTTATTGCGTTTACTGAGGTTTACAGTTATACCACTTTGAAAAGGTATCCCAATTCTTTGATTATAAGTCGAAATGTGAAAAAAAAATGGGTTATTCCACGGTTCCTCATACGAAACTGTTAATCAACTGTGTGTGGCTCTGTCATGAATACGGCCGTGTGTTGTAGGTGAATACGAGGATTTTTTTAAAATCTATGTTTCGTAGTATCTTGTGGTGTAATTAAATGTCGGATGGATATGATGAATATGTAGCTGTAAAACCTAGTTATCATTAGTTTTTCCGTACCTAAAGGAAAATTGGAACACTATTATTGAGACTTCGATGTCCGTCAGTTTGCCTGTCATCAGCTAAGGTTATCAGGCTGTATCTCATGAACCACGTCATAGCTAGACAGTTGAAATTTTTGGCTGCTATAACAACAAATTTACTAAATACAGAAAAAAAAATATTTATTAGGGGGCTTTCTTACAACATAAGTGATTTTCGTGCCGTTTTTTGCTCGATAATGGTATAGATGTCGCAGGTAAATGAACACACCGGGAATTTCGCGAAATTCCTAGGGATACCACGAAATCACGGTAAATGTTTAGTGCTATAACAAAATGCTAATATATTGTCACTGATATGTCGTTTCATACATTGAATATAGTAAAATGCCAAATTCGGGGTATGCATGCATTTGCTTATTTCTACTCTCACCGTCTAGATGTCAGCGACGCGTATTTCTTGGTGATTACCTAAATTATAACACTTCTTACTGTGTTGTGTATGCACGTGCGCACGCTCATTTTATGTCTGTTTCTAGGGTTCCGTTCCCAGAGGATTTTGCAAATGTATCGCCCGAAAAAGTATGATTTTTGTTTGGAAATATTACGATGTAATGGGTTCAAAAATTTAGCCCGGGTGAGCGGAGCCGTAGGCGGAAGTAATATTTTTACTTGTATTTTTTCCCTCTGTGATTATAATGCAAAATGAATTAAAAAACAAGGCAAATGCACATATTTACAATGATTGATTTTGAATAAGTACTTTTTAATAAGATGAGGGTATGATCAGTAACGACTAACGACACTAAAAAGTTTTTCAGTAAAACTCTCCTGCCAATGCCTGCCATAAAGTTTATAGCCAGTGTCGGGATGATTTAAGAATATGTAAAATCAAATGTGCACGGTTTAAAAAAAAATTAGATGAATAAAGAAAGTTACATAGATACACTTACTTATTGCGGACCTTTGGGCAGTCACGAAAAAATATACATCTTCACAAATATTTAAGTAATAAAAATAAAATATATAAATAGTACTTCACCGTCAGGTTATTCCATAACACTAGTAACAGTAATAATTATCTCACAACTAACCTGTATCCCATTTCAAAGATAAACCAAGAAAATTACACTTTGGTTACTGTTCAAAACTAATTTAGTTCGAAGTTGGCGCGCACTATCATATCTAACTTGTGACTAAACCGCGATGTTAACCGTTCGAATTGAAATGCCCCACTCTTCAACTATGCGAAAGGCCTCTGGAATCTCCTCAAACGGAACAGCATACGTAAGCCATTTGCTGGAGGAAAGTGGTTTCGTACTACCTTAACTGGTTTGCTTTATTTCCTTAAAGATCAGGAGATAGACTTTACTGTAATGTTACATACATAATTGTGCAATTTGGAACATCTTTTTGATGTAATAATGGCATGTGTCATTTTTGATGCGCTGCCTTATTAAGCTGTCGCGGTCATTAGTCTCTGTGAAGACGGTATTGAGAAAGAAGCTGTATCAAAGAACTGTCGGCGAAATGAAATGGACAAGTTCTTGTGCTACTACAATCATCATCATCGTCAGGTCTTTTTTAGTCTCCACTGCAGGAGCACGACCCTCTCTATACTACCAGAGCCATATATTAGCCAGAGCAGTCAGAGGATTTCGCTTGCACTCTCCACGCTGGCCAGACGGGTAGGAGAGGTCTCTTTGATGTTTGATAAGCTTTGTTTAGCTTGTGTTTCCTAAGTCGCCTTGTTCGACATTCACGGAAAGACCTTGGATTGGTCCTATTCTACTCTGCCGGGAACCACACAGCACTACTACAATAGTACCTAACTCAGATTTGGAAAAAACTTTAAGAAATATATTTTGAGAATAAAACCCCATTTCTTATTACTTATTTTAATATCAGAATAGCATTGCATATAAAACATCCATAAAATATTAATACCAACTGCCCAAAATAAAACATATACCTACTAAAATACAAGTATAGGTATTGAATGCTTTCATTCGTGAAAAATGTTATTTGACTACAAGCTACTTGGTACCAGATCGAAGCTAGTAACATGCCCACCGCACCTCAAGAGAGCCACACGGTACTTTCCACCATTGAATGGGCCACGAACTCGACGTAGGTACTTGTGTCTAATATCTAAACAATATAGACGTGTAAGACGCAGGTTAAAACCCTGCACGCGTGGAATTTTTTCCCAAATTTTACTTTTTAAAGAAAATGAGTGTACATAGAAAATGGAGGAAATAGGTAACTTTTGAAGAGAGCGTCTATAGCGTCAGTGGCGCCGCGTCTGTGATGCCGCGACAGAGCAACAGATCGTTGTTCAATACAAATGTATGAAATTCTAGTGAACATCATTCGAGCATAGCGACACTGACGCGGTGTCACAGCGACAGTGGCGCTGTGCTCGAATGATGTTCACTAAAATTTCATACATATTTGCATAGAACATCGATCTGTCGCTCTATCGCGGCGTCAAAGACAATATAATACTAACGTAATAGACTGCCCACCTCATACAAAAATATTGGACTAAATTAAGGTTGCGAAAAGCAGGCGAATGTATGACGCAGGAGAGTTGCTTGGTAGTCGATACTAGATGGCGACAAATTAAATGTGGTGTGCCCAGTAAGTGGCCACGTCAATGGCTTTTTGGCATTTTGTGACTCATTTTTTTATATTCTCATAATACGGTAGATACATTGTTGTGTAGTTTCGAGTGGCGCCATCTATGCGAGTCTCTGAGAACAAATCGTACGATTAAGGCGTTGAGACCACAATGGCGGCGTCATAGACGCGGCGCCACTGACGCTATAAAAGAACTTTAATCATAATTTAGTCTAATTTTGGAGCAAATGCAGCGGTAACAGACGGAAAGACAGATACAGATGTGATCCTATAAGGGTACCGTTTTGAATATCGTTGCACTTTAATCCGGAACCCAACAAAATGGCATATAAAATTGGTACCATCTATCAGCAATAGGGACGTCCATTGCTGGACATATGCCTTCCATAGATCGCCACAAATTGCGGTCTTGTACATGCTGAGTCCACCGATTGTACCTACCGATTTGTATGTACCATACTTAGAGAAAATTAACTTCTCTAGGTATTTTATGTACTGTTAATTCAGATTGCCTGCAAAAAATTGTAGCTACTTGAGAAACCTGTTGTTAATTTGCGTTTTAAATAGAAAGTTCAATGTGATTAAATCTAGGAAGTTACCTAGCCCGACCTGCGAGCTAACTGTTGCATAACAACTGTTAGTAAAGTTTGCTAAGGATATACCTACCACGTGAAAGTTGGGCTGAGGGCAAAACCCACAGATAGGTATTGTGCACGTTTATTCTTTGTACAATGTCAGGGCCGGATCGTATTAACTAATATATTGATGAAGTAATAACCCATCATTAGCCGTTTTGATTCCATCCTGCTTATATTTGCATTAAAATTTAGAGCAAATTTATTGAATTGAATAAATTCTGAATTCCGCCTAAATTCAGCTTCTTAGAGGATCTATGAGTCCAGTGCTGCCATTTGAAATAAAATTATTTGAAATAAAACGAAGAGGTTATTTAAAATTTGTTCCAATATAGCCCTAGACAACCTTTCAAAGTATTTTATGAAATAATATTTACATTTTACGTGAAGCTTTTTTCGTGAATCTTCCTTTTTAGGGTTCCGTAGTAAACTAGGAACCCTTATAGTTTCGCCATGTCTGTCTGTCTGTCTGTCTGTCTGTCTGTCTGTCTGTCTGTCTGTCTGTCTGTCTGTCCGTCCGCGGTTTTACTCAGAGACCATAAGTACTAGAAAGCTGTAATTTGGTATGAGTATGTATATTAATCATGGTAAAAAAGTGGTAGAAAAAAATCTTGAAAAAAAATTTTTTTTTGGTTAGCTCCCATACATGTAAAGTGGGGGAGTCATTTTTTTTTCTCTACTTACCCATCTTGTGGGGTATCGTTAAAAAGGTCTTTGAAAAATATTGTGAGGTTGAGAACACCATTTTTCGATTTAGGGATCCGTTTCCGAAATATTTGGTTTTAAAGTGCAAATTTTTGTTAGAGGTACGTGTCCCTCTATCTCCTAAACGGTTATATATAGATACGTGAAAAAAATTACAGCAGTAGTATATATACTGAAGTTGAAAGGAAAACTATCAGAGCTAAGTACTAAGTACAAACTAAAAAGTTATAGGCAACCAACTTATAAAATGTACTGGAAAATGTAAAATTTCATACAATCTTTATTGTTAGATGTTTTTGGTCGTTAAACTGTGAGGTGCGAGTGTAAACAGTGTGTACTCAAAGTTGTCATTCGCAACTACGGAACCCTATACTGCGCGTGGCCCGACACGCACTTGGCCGGTTTTTTTTATTATAATGGTATTTATTACCCACGACGGAACGGAGCAGGTATATGCGTTTAGGGTGAGAGATGTTTGTTTGTGTGTGCGTTTGTGCAAAGTAATGTTAACCTATCTCCTAAACTAATGATCCGATTTTGATGCGGTTTTCAATAACGGGTTTGTCTTTGATGAGTTCATGTTCTTAGACAGGTGTCATGGCTGTAACTCACTAGGGGGCGCCACAATATTAGTGCAAAACAATTGTTTTGCACTAATTAGGGTCGTGGGTTTTTCCAAAATTTTTAATTTTGCTTAATTATTATTTACCACCGTTTATTATCATTTAGTATTATTACCAAAGTTTGGTTAAAATCGTGTTAAATTACCAATGTTAAGATACAAAAAAGGTGAGATACTCTATATCTCAACTATCCTATCCTAACTAATATTATAAATGCGAAAGTGAGTTTGTTTGTTTGTTAGGCTTTCACGCCCAACCTACTGAACCGATCATCATTAAATTTTGCATGCATATAGGTTACTTTTTGAATGCAAGAGGTTCCATGGAACAATAACAAAAATATTTTGGGAAAAGTGTGTTACTTCTTTTACTACGCGTGATTTTTAGGGTTCCGTAGTAAACAAGGAACCCTTATAGTTTCGCCATGTCTGTCTGTCTGTGTGTTTGTCCGTCCGCGGTTTTACTCAGAGACTATAAGTACTAGAAAGCTGTAATTTGGTATGGGTATGTGTATTAATAATGCTAAAAAAGTCGTAGAAAAAAAACCTGAAAAAAAAATTTTTTTATGGTGGCTCCCATACAAGTAAAGTGGGGGAGTAATTTTTTTTTCGCTATTTACCCATTGTATGCGGTATTGTTAAATAGCTCTTTAAAGAAAATTGTGAGGTTGAAAACACTATTTTTCGATTTAGGGATCTGTTTCCGATGCAAATTTTTGTTAGAGGTAAGTGTCCCGCTCTATCTACTAAACGGTTATTTATGGATACGTGAAAAAAATTACAGCAGTAGTATATATACTGAAGTTGAAAGAAAAACTATCAGAGCTGAGTACTGAGACCATACTAAAAAGTTATAGGCAACCAACTTAGAAAATGTAAAATTTCATATAATTTTCATTGTTAGATATTTTTGGTCGTTAGGTGCGAGTGTGAACAGTGTTAACTCAAAGTTGTCATTCGCAACTACGGAACCCTACACTGCGCGTGGCCCGACACGCACTGGCCGGTTTTTTTAACTATAGGTAAACGTGGGCACTCAGACTGATTATTAAAAAATAACACGTTATTTTCATAAACTAAGAAAGCGACTGCCATTCCTGTACCTATACGTAATGTAAGTACTATAGTAAATGTAAAATTGTAAGTAGGTACCTATATCAAAATGTATCTCTGATTAACAAAAAGAAGAAAAATATATTAAAAGGGGAGAAATGCAAAACTGGCCGTAAATTTACGGCCATACTGCATTCCCGGTAAGACTAGCACCAACTTGCGGTTTTAGTGATTATTGCCTCAGTCTGAGTCCAAGTTACAGCTCTTTTGTATCAACGGATAAATCTCCGTACAAAATACTAAAAGACTTTTCTCCGACTTAGGTCGGGTTATTTTATTTACCACTTTGTAATAACAGAACTTTTCAGTAGTATTATCCATACAATTAAGTTCTTCATTTGCTTGTTACTCCATTCAACTATTTAACTTATCTGCTCGGAGACCTCTACTCTATGAAGCCAGTACAACATTACTTATTTTAGAGAAAAAAAATTACGCTTTTATTTGAACGTTCTACATGGATGTAACAGATGGCTCTGTTAGTACAAAAAGTAGGTTCAGTAGCTATTGCTTTTACCTAGCAACATCCCGTTATTAAGCGTTTCACTACGCCGACCAAAGATGGCAGTCGGATGAAAGTCATGTCGACCGTAGAGCAAGGAATGTCTTGCCGCTCGCTACATTGAAATTTCCTTACTCTGTGATAGTAAACGGCCCTGAAATGGAAGCGGCAGTGACCAATTTGTTTTAACATTGGCTTGGGGAAGAAAAACAAGGGAAAAACAATGGCAGAATTTTCATTTCCGCCATATTTATTATTCTTATTGGAAAAGAAATATAAAATGAGTCACTTACTTATATGCTTATAAGTATGTATTCTTTTTACGCATTCCAAGCGGTAAACTAACGGTTTTTTACATAAAAAATAATTGTATCGACCAATTTTTACTCATTACTGTTTTGTCTACTCGTCAATCAAAATTCGTTGAATATGTTACTTATATTGAAACTTGATTCTGTGAATATTATTACTTATATAAAAAAATTGAAAAAGGGTAATTGAAATTATTTTAATGTACCAAAAGTGGAAAGAAGAACAATAAATGAATAATTTTTGTAAAATTTTTGAGTTTTTCCTTCCCTAAGCGAATATCAAAACAAATTGGTTCGGTTAATACTACTAGGTCAAAAAACAAACAAAAATGTAATTCAATGGAATGTAACTGATATTTTTTTATCGCATTGGTTTAGTTTATGACTTTACAGTCATAAACTAAACCAATGCGAATCAAAGGAAAAAAATATTGAAGACAGTCGCATAATAATAATGAAACATATTAGCATAGTACTTATCTCCATGCGTGTTAATACTTTGATTACAGACTATGGTCAATAAATTATTGACCAACGTTGGAATCAATTAACTGAAAATCGAGTTCGCGCGCCTTCCTGTGAATTTTTTCATTTACTTTTTGCGGGTTAAACCTTTTGCGGTACTGTATTTTTGAACATAGAGTTCAATATTCTTTGTAAGGATATAAAACATTCCCTTTGAGTCTTCAGCAAATAAATTGAGCCAGGAAATGTAAAATGCACGTGGACCGTCGTGTTGCCGCATCTTAAGGCTGAGCCAAGGGATTTAAGATTTGGAGAGCTATTTTTGACAGAACTGTCACAAAAATTAGTAGGTATGTTTTCAAAATTTATGTGTGTAAGAATGTATGTGAGATTTTTGTTTCGCCATAAATCTAATTGCCCAGATTTGGAAGTGTGGTATCGTTAGGTTAGCTCTTTACATTACAGAGTGATATTAATGTTGATATTCTTCTTTGTAGGCAATCCCGTTTTTATTTACACATTAAGGAATGATCACAGACAACATAACCCATGATTAAGCCCGTCGATATATAAGTACATTCATATCGACAGGCTGAGTCGCCCTCAGCGACAAAATACCAAGTGTTCAGCCGACTGTTAAAAATATTGAAATCCCAGGTTGGGGGTAGGGGGCACCAGCCGTATGAATGTTTATATCGACGGGCTGAGTCGCCCTCGGCGACACGATACTCGTATTCGACAATTTCAAACTTGTTGCAACTTTGCCCACATGCATCGCACTTCCGTCGCTTTCAACTATATTTTCAACACATACTAGTTTGTATTTCATTTGAAATTGGGAAAGTTTAAAATGTTGTCTCTAAATTTAGGCGTAAACAATTTTGTCCATTTTGCATATCATTTTTAGGATGACAAACCTGGATAATGTTGAAAATAACGATTTTTTTTCTTGTATTTGCAGGGGATGATGAGTGATGTCATCTTTGACCTTTCCAAGTCGTTTCATGCCACGAAGTACATATTTCATACAAACTAGAGTTGCTCTGCAATTGCTTTGTCACGACGTTTCATGCCACGAAGTATATATTTCATACTAACTAAAGTTGTGATGCAACTGCATTTAAACGACATTTGATACTACAAAGTATATAATATATTTCATAGAAACTAGAGTTGCGATGAAATAATACATAGAGAGCGCTACGTGCTACCTTTAACTTGTTTGTTGTTTGTTTTTCGTATGTGTAAGTGGCCAACACTGGTGTCAGATTTTTCAAGCTGCCTTAAGGCATCTGACATAGCTTAACGACTGCCATCAATGATGACAGCCGGGACCAACGGCTTAACGTGCCTTACGAAGCACGGAGGAGCTCAAGATATTTTAATACCCTTGCGGTCACCCATCCAAGTAGGGACTGCACCAGGGGTTCCTTAACATACGTAAGCGCTCATAGAGCTCACACCCACTGGACCATTGACCTTTAACTGATATTCATACTACAAGACAATTATATTGTTTAACTGGATTTAATGTAAGTATATTTGATGATAAAGATACCTCAAATGAAATTTAAAAAAAAACTAGATAAATAAATTATATACGGACAAATCACACATGAGCTATATAACTAAGAACTTCAGTAACAAAGTAGTTTAGTACCTAACTAAACTAATACAACATCGAGTTCTAAAACAGCGCTGAGAACATTTAGCGAGTTGATCGGGATATGGTGAACTTCGACACCAAAAGTTGAGCCTGCGCCATTAATCCCTACATCTTAACGATTGTTTCAAGCCTTAAAAGCCATCTGCGGAGGCGACGAGGCCCGAGTTTCAAACTTAAGGGATCTGGGATAAATCCGGGGTAAATGATATCCCGATTGGAGATTTTATTGGTTTAATTTTGCTATCGTGGTGATTTTTACGTTTAAAGTTTATTGTACTAGTTAAGTAAATAAACACACGTAGGTAAAACTTATTTGCATAATATTACACTCATACATATTTGTTGGAATCCTAAAATATTAGCCATTTTCTTCAAAGTCGTGTATAATTAAAATTAAGTCGGGGGAAAAAGTATTTTCATTTTTGTATATTGATTTTATACAAAAATTAGAAACTAAACTAATATAATATCGGCTTCTAAAACAGCGCTGGGAACATTTAGCGAGTTGATCGGGATATGGTGAACTTCGACACCAAAAGTTGTGCCCGCGCCATTAATCCCTACATATTAACGATTGTTTCAAGCCTTAAAAGCCATCTGCGGAGGCGACGAGGCCCGAGTTTCAAACTTAAGGGATCTGTGATAAATCCCGGGTAAATGATATCCCGATTGGAGATTTTATTGGCTTAATTTTGCTATAGTGGTGATTTTTTACGCTTGAAGTTTATTGTTCTAGTTATACATTTAAATAAAAAACGCAGACATACTTAAATAGAAACATAAAATATTATACGTCTTTATAAGCAGTCGTGTAATTAATCAATATTTAGTCTGGAAAAGTCTTTTAATTTTTGTGCAAAGATTTAATACAAATCTAACAGCCCTCCCCTGTCTATTGGTGAAAACCACATGAAAATCTGTTCAGTTGTTTTCGAGTTTATCGCGAACAGACAAACAGAAATACGCGGCAAAGGACTTTGTTTTATAATATGTAGTGAATAAGTAACTAAACTAATACAATATCGAGTTCTAAAACTGTGCTGAGAACATTTAGCGAGTTGATCGGGATAAGTTGAACTTCGACACCAAAAGTCGAGCCTGCGCCATTAATCCCTACATCTTAACGATTGTTTCAAGCCTTAAAAGCCATCTGCAGAGGCGACGAGACCCGAGTTTCAAACTTAAGGGATCTGGGATAAATCCCGGGTAAATAATATCCCGATTGGAGATTTTATTGGTTTAATTTTGCTATCGTGGTGATTTTTACGTTTAAAGTTTATTGTACTAGTTAAGTAAATAAACACACGTAGGTAAAACTTATTTGCATAATATTACACTCATACATATTTGTTGGAATCCTAAAATATTAGCCATTTTCTTCAAAGTCGTGTATAATTAAAATTAAGTCGGGGGAAAAAGTATTTTCATTTTTGTATATTGATTTTATACAAAAATTAGAAACTAAACTAATATAATATCGGCTTCTAAAACAGCGCTGGGAACATTTAGCGAGTTGATCGGGATATGGTGAACTTCAACACCAAAAGTTGAGCCCGCGCCATTAATCCCTACATCTTAACGATTGTTTCAAGCCTTAAAAGCCATCTGCGGAGGCGACGAGGCCCGAGTTTCAAACTTAAGGGATCTGGGATAAATCCCGGGTAAATGGTATCCCGATTGGAGATTTTATTGGTTTAATTTTGCTATAGTGGTGATTTTTTACGCTTGAAGTTTATTGTTCTAGTTATACATTTAAATAAAAACGCAGACATACTTAAATAGAAACATAAAATATTATACGTCTTTATAAGCAGTCGTGTAATTAATCAATATTTAGTCTGGAAAAGTCTTTTAATTTTTGTGCAAAGATTTAATACAAATCTAACAGCCCTCCCCTGTCTATTGGTGAAAACCACATGAAAATCTGTTCAGTTGTTTTCGAGTTTATCGCGAACAGACAAACAGAAATACGCGGCAAAGGACTTTGTTTTATAATATGTAGTGAATAAGTAACTAAACTAATACAATATCGAGTTCTAAAACTGTGCTGAGAACATTTAGCGAGTTGATCGGGATAAGTTGAACTTTGACACCAAAAGTTGAGCATGCGCCATTAATCCCTACATCTTAACGATTGTTTCAAGCCTTAAAAGCCATCTGCGGAGGCGACGAGGCCCGAGTTTCAAACTTAAGGGATCTGGGATAAATCCCGGGTAAATGATATCCCGATTGTAGATTTTATTGGCTTAATTTTGCTATAGTGGTGATTTTTTACGCTTGAAGTTTGTTCTAGTTATACCTTTAAATAAAAATGCAGACATACTTAAATAGAAACATAAAATATTATACGTCTTTAGAAGCAGTCGTGTAATTAATCAATATTTAGTCTGGAAAAGTCTTTTAATTTTTGTGCAAAGATTTAATACAAAACTAACAGCCCTCCTCGGCTGCGCCCGGGCATGTATTTTACTTATAAATCATCCTCATGAATCACCCTGTCTATTGGTGAAAACCACATGAAAATCTGTTCACTTGTTTTCGAGTTTATCGCAAACAGACAAACAGAAATACGCGGCAAAGGACTTTGTTTTATAATATGTAGTGAATAAGTAACTAAACTAATACAATATCGAGTTCTAAAACTGTGCTGAGAACATTTAGCGAGTTGATCGGGATAAGTTGAACTTTGACACCAAAAGTTGAGCATGCGCCATTAATCCCTACATCTTAACGATTGTTTCAAGTCTTAAAAGCCATCTGCGGAGGCGACGAGGCCCGAGTTTCAAACTTAAGGGATCTGAGATAAATCCCGGGTATATGGTATCCCGATTGGAGATTTTATTGGCTTAATTTTGCTATCATAGTCATTGTTTACACTTTGGTGTATTGTACTAGTTACCGTTCTCACCTTCAAGGTCACCAACATGCTTAACGTAGCCCTAAGAATCTACAGACCTGAGCTCTGTTTACCCCGCAAGGGAAAAATATGTGATAGTATGTATGTACTGATTTAGTCAATAAATGCGCGTAAATCTTATATATGCATATTATTACACTATACTTCGTACATACTTACTGAAATCCAAAATATTAGACATTTTAGTCGAAAAATACAAACCTTAGTAACTAGTCTAATACAATATCGAGTTCTAAAACAGCGCTGAGAACATTTAGCGAGTTGATCGGGATATGGTGAACTTCGACACCGAAAGTTGAGCCTGCGCCATTAATCCCTACATCTTAACGATTGTTTCAAGCCTTAAAAGCCATCTGCGGAGGCGACGAGGCCCGAGTTTCAAACTTAAGGGATCTGGGATAAATCCCGGGTAAATGATACCCCGATTGGAGATTTTATTGGCCTAATTTAGCTATAGTGGTGATTTTTTACGCTTGAAGTTTATTGTTCTAGTTATACATTTAAATAAAAACGCAGACATACTTAAATAGAAACATAAAATATTATACGTTTTTAGAAGCAGTCGTGTAATTAATCAATATTTAGTCTGGAAAAGTCTTTTAGTTTTTGTGCAAAGATTTAATACAAAACTAACAGCCCTCCTCGGCTGCGCCCGGGCATGTATTTTACTTATAAATCATCCTCATGAATCACCCTGTCTATTGGTGAAAACCACATGAAAATCTGTTCAGTTGTTTTCGAGTTTATCGCGAACAGACAAACAGAAATACGCGGCAAAGGACTTTGTTTTATAATATGTAGTGAATAAGTAACTAAACTAATACAATATCGAGTTCTAAAACTGTGCTGAGAACATTTAGCGAGTTGATCGGGATAAGTTGAACTTTGACACCAAAAGTTGAGCATGCGCCATTAATCCCTACATCTTAACGATTGTTTCAAGCCTTAAAAGCCATCTGCGGAGGCGACGAGGCCCGAGTTTCAAACTTAAGGGATCTGGGATAAATCCCGGGTAAATGATACCCCGATTGGAGATTTTATTGGTTTAATTTTGCTATCGTGGTGATTTTTACGTTTAAAGTTTATTGTACTAGTTAAGTAAATAAACACACGTAGGTAAAACTTATTTGCATAATATTACACTCATACATATTTGTTGGAATCCTAAAATATTAGCCTTTTTCTTCAAAGTCGTGTATAATTAAAATTAAGTCGGGGAAAAAGTATTTTCATTTTTGTATATTGATTTTATACAAAAATTAGAAACTAAACTAATATTATAACGGCTTCTAAACCAGCGCTGAGAACATTTAGCGAGTTGATCAGGATATGGTGAACTTCAACACTAAAAGTTGAGCCTGCGCCATTAATCCCTACATCTTAACGATTGTTTCAAGCCTTAAAAGTCATCTGCGGAGGCGACGAGGCCCGAGTTTCAAACTTAAGGGATCTGTGATAAATCCGGGTAAATGATACCCCGATTGGAGATTTTATTGGCTTAATTTTGCTATCGTGGTGATTTTTTACACTAAGTTTTTGTACTAGCTTTGGAAATAATAATGTTACACTCATACCTACATACTTACTGGAGCCCCTCTTCCATGCTGGTTTGGGAGAAAAGAAAAAACATAGAATATACCAGCTGCTTTTCTTCCCGCGCAGACCGTAAAAGCCGTTCAAGGGATTGGGCGAAAATCACATTGATAGGTGATGCGGCTAGCAAACGAAAACGAACAATATATCTATAATGTTTTATGCATTCACAATGCTATTCTGTAGACTAAGAATAAAATTGCACGTAGGCAAGATTATTGAACCATCGAATTTGTTCGTTAATCTGATAAATTTAAATACAACATAAATTATTATGTATGTGTACATAAAAAAAAACCGGCCAAGTGCGTGTCGGGCCACGCGCAGTGTAGGGTTCCGTAGTTGCGAATGACAACTTTGAGTTCACACTATTCACACTCGCACCTTACAGTTTAACGACCAAAAACATCTAACAATGAAAATAGTATGAAATTTTACAGTTTATAAGTTGGTTGCCTATAACTTTTTAGTTTGTACTTACTACTCAGCTCTGATAGTTTTCCTTTTAACTTCAGTGTATATGCTACTGCTGTAATTTTTTTCACGTATCTATATATAACCGTTTAGCAGATAGAGGGGGGGGGGACACTTACCTCTAACAAAAATTCGCACTTTAAAACCAAATATTTCGGAAACGGAGCCCTTAATCAAAAAATGGTGTTCTCAACTTCACAATATTTTTGAAAGACCTATTTAACGATACCCCACACAATAGGTAAATAGAGAAAAAAAAATTACTCCCTCACTTTACTTGTATGGGAGCTACCCTAAAAAAAATTTTTTTTCAAGATTTTATTCTACCACTTTTTTGCCATGATTAATATACATACCCATACCAAATAACAGCTTTCTAGTACTTATAGTCTCTGCGTAAAACCGCGGACGGACAGACAGACAGACAGACAGACAGACAGACAGACATGGCGAAACTATAAGGGTTCCTTGTTTACTACGGAACCCTAAAAATCCTCCATTTTTTAAAATTAATGAACATATATTTCCTAAAGATGGATTTTTAAGGGTATCAAAACCAACCATGATGGGTACATACAGTTAATATTCTGATATCTATGGTACATACAATAATAAAAGTAATTTTATTAATACCCACAAAATACGTAATTTTTTTCCCCGGCCTAATATACGAACGGTAATTCACAAAACCAGGTTATTAAATTCTCCAAAACAAATCGTTTCTTTGCGCAAGGGTATTGCAAATGGCTGACATTTTACAATCCGGCTACATAGAAGTCGGAACCCTTTCTGCGCGAAAACAATTAATATGATTTATCACAGAAATAACAACCCCTGAACCCATTTAGCCGCATTTTTGCGTTAGCTATTGTCGACTTGTGTAATAAATTTGATTTATTACACATTAATTTCCAAATACTAGACTGAATCGGATTATTAAATTCAACCTTTGAAAGACCTTTAGTATTAGTTCTTCATTTGAAATAAAAGTATTTTTTTTTCGGGGAATCATAATTAAGACCAATAAAATTTTAGGCATGTGACTTAAGGGGACTAGAAATGCAGAGAGGGCGACTTTGGGCAAAACCCCCAATATAACAAAACAATTTTGGGTAGGTTGGTTCGTTACGCTCCCTTGTGACCTGATCAAAACAGGAGCGATCAAGCGAAGCGAGCGAGCATCCCTAACTTACTGCGAATCCCCCATATAACAAAACGACCTCGCCTCAGAGGGTATAGTCTAGGTTCAATTTCTCGTCACTCGCAGTTAGTCGCTCACTTTGTATTTTCATTACACAAATTCATTATTTTTGACACTAATTTTTTTAATTTTTTGTCACTCGTTTAAATGCTACCCTTTTTATGGGCCTCCGGCTCTCTAACTCTCTAATCGAACGAAGCATATAAGCGGTAAAGCTACTATTCAAACGTTGATTTTCTGTGAGAGTGTGGTACTTCCTCGGACGAGCCGGCCCATTCATGCTACTAGCAAAAGTGAATTTTGCCGGTAGCGTTACCACAAGTAAAGTGTCCATGTGTACATGTCCACTAGGACATGTTTAAGATGATATCACCTAAAGTGTGAAAAGGTTTTAATAAAGTTTAATTGCAAAAAGAGTTTATGTTTATAGTTAACTAGCAATTTTCTCCACGTTAATTATAGCCTATGTCACCCGCAGATAAATTAGCTTTCAGTTGAAAGATTTTTGAAAATCGTTCCCCTGGTTACGGAGCCTATTAAATGCAAACAAACAAATAAACAATTAAATATTCCTTCTTTATAATATTAGAATAGACATATATTTTAAAAATTAAATTGTGCAATTTATTGTAAAATTGTTAGTACTAAAGTCATATTTTTTGCAGACTCAAATTACAATTTTAAAGTTTAATGTTAATATTTGTTATGATTAGTTTAGTTGTTAGTTTGTTTTATGTTGATTTGTTTATTGTGTTGTAAATTGTTTGAGGGTAACAAACCGTACAGCCTCGTCTAATTGAGTCAAAATAATAATTTTAAAATGTTGCGGCAAGCAACCTTATTTCATTTAAATTTTTTTGTGATCACTCACATCATGAAAAGAACCCCTGTACCAAATTTCACAGTAGTCTCGGCTGTGCGTTGATATATCAGTCAGTGAGTCAGTCAAGATTGCCTTTTAATATATATACACAGCCGAGACTACTGTGAAATTTGGTACAGGGGTTCTTTTCATGATGTGAGTAAGCACTAAAAAAGGATTGTTAGAAATTCAACCCCAGAGGTGGTGAAATAAGGGGTTTAAGTGTTGCGCAGACAAATACACGGGAAAATTGCTAGTATCTATATAAAATGGTTGCTAAAACATCCCCAGGGACAAATTTGTCACACGGCCTTAATTGAGGCAAGGCGCAAAGCAAATTAACTTATTCTTGCCAAATGAATTTGATTAATAACTGTCTTCATTTCTACTATTTGTCAACAAGCTTCGTACATTCTTTGTTTAAATTTTCTTGAAGTAATACCTACTCCGTCAGAATATCCCATCTCTATGATTGCTACATTTCAAGCGTATTAAATTTGTTTTGGTCTGTTTTCAAAGTGAGTTTGATTACATGAATGCACCTGTTAAGGTAAATAGATCATCAACAATTATTAATATTTTATAGCTTTGTTTGTTTGGTTGAACGCGCTTATCTTAGGACCATACAATGACTGCCTTTATTGCCTCGTTTTCTTGTACGAAATACTCTCAAATGCCACAATTTGGTACTTACAAGAAATCTCTTTGTTTTGCATATAAACGTGTCCATTTAATGATTTTCACTACTGAAATTCCTGTTCAGTGAATATAAGTGGGCCCTAGGCAAAATTAAATACAGTTAGAGTAGTGCATCCTGTGATTCACTGCGTACTCTGCTTTAGTTATGTTCGTTATTTCATTAAATGTTTTATTATAATTTATTGTTTTGAAATGCTAAAAACGTGGTGTTTAGTTCGTTTCCCGGGAGAGTAGAATAGGATCACTCCAAGTTTTCCCGTGAATGTCGTAGAAGGCGACTAAGGAAAAGCAATCTAAACAAAGCTTATAAACATCAAAGAGACCTCTACAATCCGTCTGGTCAGCGTGGAGAGTGTAGGCCAAATCCTCTGACTGCTCTGGCTAATATATATATCTCTGGGTATAGTATATATGATGGTGGTATAGTTAAGTACAGAGAGGGTCGTGCTCCTGCAGTGGAGACTAAAAAATACCTGATGGTAATGATACCTAATGATGTAATACATATACAATAAGCGATTTTCGAGTGTTGACGATGGACATTTTTAATTCTTGTCAGAAATACGTTTAAGATTTGTCATTGACTCCATATTAATACAGCAAAATTATTATTTGTTAACCTTACAAAATTACTTAGATTAGATTATCCCAATCCCAATCCCAATCCCAATCCCAATCCCAATCCCAATCCCAATCCCAATCCCAATCCCAATCCCAATCCCAATCCCAATCCCAATCCCAATCCCAATCCCAATCCCAATCCCAATCCCAATCCCAATCCCAATCCCAATCCCAATCCCAATCCCAATCCCAATCCCAATCCCAATCCCAATCCCAATCCCAATCCCAATCCCAATCCCAATCCCAATCCCAATCCCAATCCCAATCCCAATCCCAATCCCAATCCCAATCCCAATCCCAATCCCAATCCCAATCCCAATCCCAATCCCAATCCCAATCCCAATCCCAATCCCAATCCCAATCCCAATCCCAATCCCAATCCCAATCCCAATCCCAATCCCAATCCCAATCCCAATCCCAATCCCAATCCCAATCCCAATCCCAATCCCAATCCCAATCCCAATCCCAATCCCAATCCCAATCCCAATCCCAATCCCAATCCCAATCCCAATCCCAATTATCAATCAATCAATCCAAATATATTCAGCCATGATCCCTTGTAAGTATTGTTTGAATACCCAATTACTTTATGCAAATAGTTATGTTTATGCTTGGCCTTAGCTGAATAACAACTGTTCTCATTGTTGAATATATTTAGAGACACCTTTAATTAAATGTAATATTTAAATATAATGGATAATTAGGTTATGTTTCTATTTTATCATTTAATATATTTCTGAAAATAATAAAATAAATAATTCGCTTTGCTTAACACATTTATTCCTTTATTTTAGAAAGTGCCGTACATAAAATATTCATGTTTATAAAACGCTGTAAAACAAAAGCAAGTGAGCCTCCGCCTAAAATAAAATCAGCCAAGTGCGAAGATAAAGGTTTTATAACATCGTAGAATAATCATACAAATTCTAAATGTGAAACCAAGAAGTTTTATAAAGAATATTTTCATAGAGAAGTAAATAAATTTGAAAACTTATGTCGTCACAGATGAATCACAATAAATACAAATTACTCGCGTTCCAATACAAAAAAAGTGCGTATACTTTTTTACCAAAACGCCTTTCAAGCCGTCAAATTATGTTTTTATGAATATTTTTTCGGAATTCAGGCAAAGTATGTACTTGTACGTAGTATTTTGTAGTCTGTGGTAGTACCAAAAAACACGACGGTTACGCCTCCCTCAAAACACTGTGCTTACCGACTCGCCCCAATGATGGTCTTCGTAACAGACCGAAACTAGTTGGCAAATCCAACGAAATAAAACGTAATTAAAGCCGAGTTTCCATACTGAATTTATCTCGCGTAAGTTTTAATTTTATTATTCTTTCTGTTCTGTAAACAGGAAGCCGCATCCGGCACAGGTGTGCTTCCGGCAGAATTAAGCGCAGAACTGAGTTACGGCATTCTCTGATTTACTGAGTATTAAGCTACAGATACACAAGTTGTTTGATTATGTTTAAGGGGGCACCCTAGGCACAGTAGCGACGCCAATCATTTTATTCCTAATACTTTACAAATAGAAAGAAATTCAAGAATGTAAATCATATAAGCACTAGTAAATAACTTGATGTATTTTTGGAATCATGTTTTAATATTATGAGAATCAGTCATTAAGATAAAACGTGATTACCGCCAAAAATGGCCGTTTTTGGCGGTAATCTGATTCTCATAATTCTCACTGATTCTGATAATATTAAACATGATTCCAAAAATACTTCAGGTTATTTACTAGTGCTTATATGATTTACATTCTTGAATTTCTTTCTATTTGTAAAGTATTAGGACTAAAATGATTGGCGTCGCTACTGTGCCTAGTGTGCGGCCTTAAAGGAAATCGTGCAAAACTATTCCCTAACCATTCCAAAATAACACAAATGCCTTAATTAGCAGTATAAAAGTACTATCATTTATGTGGTAAAATACAATATTCATTTATTGCGCTATCGTACACGTAGTCATGATGGGGTTGAGCCATCATGACCTACGCCGGCGTAGTATTCTCTCATATCGCGCCCTTTTCATACGTCTGCAACGCATGCAGAATCGATCCGTCCGCTGCACAGAGTAAAGAACGTCTTGTCGCTCGGCGTGAGCTACATTGAAATGATTTGCTCTGTGGTCCGAAGCCACTGGTACCATCAGTACTTACGTATATGACAGCGTACAACACTAGAAAACACAAACAAAAAATTTATATTTCCATACCGAAGTGTACGTTGGCACGGTAATGTGTATGAAAGTGTCGATGTTTTTAGTGTCCAGCATTCGGTCCTATAGGAAAAGTTGTTCATATTGACGGCCTGAGTCACCCCTCTAAGGAATGTCGAGGATACACTTACACGCTGTATATAAAAAAAACTAGTATGTATATAAAAGTTGCCATCATTTATATTCACCTTAGTAATAAATACTAATATTATAAACTAGCAGTACACCCCTATAGCACTCAGGGATAACCTTATAACGGACCTATCCAACGGTGAAAGACTTTTTGAATTCGGTCTAGTTAGTAGTTCCTGAGATTAGCGCGTTCAACCAAACAAACAAACTCTTCAGTTTTATCATCATCATTTCGTGTAGGTGACAAGGTCAGTCGACCTTGCACACCCTGGTGTCAGGGTTCTTCGGAATCGCCTCTCACCCTCTGGCGTGGTTCCTTTAACGACTACCAGATGGCAGCCGGGACCAACGGCTTAAAGTGCCTTCCGAAGCACGGAATCATCTTTCTTATCAGACAATCAGGTGATTCATGCCTGCTATCCTAACCAAACTGGAAACAACTTAACAAAGTATGCTTCCCGTGGGAATCGAACCCACGACCCCCGGGTCAATTTTTTGAGGGGGGACGGGGGAGAGGGGACCCCCAACTTTATAATATTAGCATAGATGTGGATGTTTGTATGGATGTAAAGGTGTGAGGACTTTGCGCATAAATTACTGAATGAATTTTGATTTAACTGTTCTTTAATACAGCTGACATATCAGACTAAATACATAAACTATAAATAACGCGTAAAAAGTCGTGGAAAAAACTAGATAAATATTAAATTAACCCGTCTGTCTCACTTAAATGCAAGGTATCAGGGGCACTATTTTGGAATCTGTAGCGCTCAGAAACGAATGATTTTAACATGGAGAAATCACTCGTCTTATGAAGTTACGGGTTAAAAATAATACCCAGAACCACGGGTGTCACTGGATATCTACTAATGGCTTTTCAATAGCGTGTCTATATTAGCTGATAGCAGGCAAATAGAAGAAGTGACTCGTTATTTTAAGTCACGGGATCGAAAATAGTACCCCAAAGCACGTGTGTTAATGTGCATCTACTAATGGCTTTTCAATCGCGTGTCTATATTAGCTGATAGCAGACAAATAGAAGAAATCTCTGTAAATGACACGGACAAAGTTGCGAAAAAACCAGTTTAATATTAAACTAACCGGTTTCTCTCACTTACAAGTTATTGCTCGAAAACGAATAATGTTTGTATGGAGAAATCACTCGTCTTGTGAAGTCACGCTTTCAAAAATAGTACCTCAAAACACGAGTGTTACTGTGCATCTACTAAAGGCTTTTCAATGGCGTGTCTATATTAGCTGATAGCAGGCAAATAGAAGAAATCACTCGTCTTGTTAAGTCACGGGTTCAAAAATAATACCCCAGAAAACGGTTCTCAATGTGCATCTACTATAATGGCTTTCCAATGGCGTGTCTATATTAGCTGATAGCAGCCAAATAGAATAAATCACTCGGTTTGGAAGTCAGGGGTTCAAAAATACTAGGTACCTACCTTAAAACACGAGTGTCACTGTACATCTACTAATGGCTTTTCAATGGCGTGTCTGTATTACCTGATAGCAGGCAAAAAGAAGAAATCACTCGTCTTGTTAAGTCACGGGCTTAAAAATAGTGCCCCCCATGAATATCCCATACCCCGTGTTTTGGGGTACTATTTTACCCAAGACACGGGTGTCAATGTGCATTTACTATTTACTAATGGCTTTTCAATGGCGTGTCTATATTAGCTGATAGCAGGCAAATAGAAGAAATCACTGTAAATAACACAGACAAAGTTGCGAAAAAATCCAGTTAAATATAAAACTAACCCGTTTCTCTCACTTAAATGCAATCAGGGGTACAATTTAGGAATGTGTAGTTATTGCTCAAAAACGAATAACTTTTGTATTGAGAAATCACTCGTCTTGTGAAGTCACGCTTTCAAAAATAGTACCCCAGAACACGAGTGTCACTGTGCATCTACTAATGGCTTTCAAATGGCGTGTCTATATTAGCTGATAGCAGGCAAATATAAGAAATCATTCGTTTTGTGAAGTCACGCCTTAAAAAATTATAGCCCAGGAGTACGATGTTTGAAATTTCGCCGTTCGCAAACGAGCCGTTTTTATACATAAAAATCGTTCGAAGAGTGTCACATGGTCAAAAATAGTACCCCAGAAAACGGGTGTCACTGTGCATCTACTAATGGCTTTTCAATGGCGTGTCTATATTAGCCGATAGCAGGCAAATAGATCGACGCGATAGGGCGGGGTGCCATATCGATTCCGCTTGCGGGAAAATGAATTAGTATGACGTTAGGTATAGTTAGTGGAAAAAGCTTTAACGTGAACAACGTTTTAAAACTTTAGTACCACCTCTAACCTATCCTTGTCTTTTACTAACTGCATCTTATCTTATCTTCTCTTTATTGGGGCCGATTATAAATCGGAAGCACGTCTAACCTTTGGGTTATTTTGTACTTACCCCGTCCCTTACTCACCCACACGGTTATTCCCGAAGAAGGACTGCATAAGCTTCAGGATGTCGCCTGGTGCGTAGTGCCTGTAGTCCTCTAGATCAGGATACGCCGATCCGAAAAGGTCCAAACGCTTACCAGCCAGAGAGTCGCAGTAGCACAAGATGTGTCTCATCTTCTCCTCTGATTCCTCACATGCCCTACATAGAGGGCTTTCGACAATTTTCAATTTGAAGAGATGACTGTTATTTTCGAAGTGTCCGGTCAGGGCTCCCATTAGAAATCTTGTCTGTTTTCTGTTAAATTTACAGAACCTTTTGTGCCAACTGGCGTTGTCGATACCAAGTGTCTCCTTGGAGTGTACGTGTCCACTCAGATTACTCCATTCGGCTTGGTGTCTACTGACGACATATGCATTTATTGCAGTTGTTATTACGATTACGGATTTACGCTGTATGATAGGCCTAAGAAAGGTTCCGGTCCGATGTATGGCGTATCTGACCCTTTCCTTGCCAGCTCATCGGCCGACTCATTGCCCTCAACCCCGACGTGACTGGGCACCCAAACCAGTCTCAGACAGTTGTGCCTGCCCAGTTGATTTAAGGCATTCACACCGTCCAAGACCAATCTAGAATCGATTCTGTCGGAGTTAAGTGCATAGATGAAGGCCTTCCATCAATACCCTTCTGTTCCTACTTTTTTAAAGTCAAAGGACGGCAAACGAGCAAGCGGGTTACCTGATGGTGATCACCACTCCCGCCCATGAACAACTGCATCACCAGGCGTGTGACAAGAGCGTTGCCGGTCTTACATTTTTCCCTCCCAGAGGGGAGAGGGGATGAGCTTGCGACTCTTTCTCTCACGAAACGAAGCATTGCAGCGGTAAAACTACTACTCAAACTCGATTTTCTGCAAAAGTGTGGTACTTCCCGGCCCATTCATGCTATTGCTAAAGTGAATTTCGCTGGTAGCGTGGCTCTACCACAACTTAAATTATTCAAATACTTTAATTTATTATATTAAAAATATTTTTTTGTAGTAATAGAGACATTTAGTGATACCGTTTAAGAGTAGGTGTGATGAAAATATCAATGAAATCTTGCAAGTCACGGCATCACTTGCCCACGTCAGGGCGTCGGCTCGGACACTTATTGGGGTACTATTTTTGAACGTGTGACCTCTCATCTTCGAACGAATTTTGTATGGCAAAAACGCTCGTTTGCGAACGGTGAAATTTTTAAAATCGTACCCCTGCTCCATTGTCCGCCAGACACAGCGTACTCGATGCTATACTGGCAACCCATGGAGATATTCCGGCAACTCATGGATTTAAATTATAATATAGAATTTAGTTGTTCGCCTCATAACGTGGAGCGTCTGAGGTTGCAGCATAGTAATGCTGCAACCTCAAACGCTCCACGTGAGGCGTGCAAATGTATAAAGCAATATAAAGCCGAACGAACACTAGAAAAACGCGTAAGAAAAAAAAATTCTATGAAACAAAAAAATCCTACTAAATAAAATAGCCGCTACGTATTTTAAATTAGCAGTACGCCCCACTTTGCCCATGGTATGTACCTAAAATATGGCACTCAGGGATAACGTACCTACCCAAAGGTTAAAGAAGTTTTGAAATCGGTCTAATAGTTCCTGAGATTAGCGCGTTTAACCAAACAAACAAACTCTTCAGCTTTATATAGTAGTAAGAAGTATAGATATAAATGTGAAAAACATTTCATCATCATCATCATCAGGTCTCTGTGGCGCAGCGGTCAACACGCCGGCCTGTGACACGGATGGTCCCGGGTTCGATCCCCGGTCAGGTCAAGATGAAGAATGATCTTTTTCAGATTGACCTGGCTCTTGGATGTTTATCTATATATGTATTTGTTATAAAATATAGTATCGTTGAGTTAGTATCCCATAACACAAGTCTTACATAAGAACTTACTTTGGGGCTAGCTCAATCTGTGTGATTTGTCCGTATATATTTATTATATTTTTTAAGTCTCCACTGCAGGAGCACGACCCTCTCTGTACTACCAGAGCCATATATTAGCTAGAACAGTCAGAGGATTTGGCCTACACTCTCCACGCTGGCCAGACGGGTTGGTCAGGGTCTCTTCGACGTTGATAAGGTTTGTTTAGCTGGCGACGTTGATAAGGAAGAGTTGGAGTGGTCCTATTCTATTCTGCCGGGAACCACACGGCCGAAAAACATTTATATGTTGTGTAATAAACATTTACTTATTATATAATAATTATTATTATTATAGATATAAATGTCTACATAACAGTAGAATGAAGTATGAATCGGTAATACCGGTAATACCGAATTGTTCCACTTAAATCACCTGTCAAAAACAGCCAGGTGCATTAACTCCACAAAAGAGTGTTCCTCTGGCAACAAGCTTGCAATCTTGAAAAACATCAATTTTTTTCGTTACGTCGACCAACAAAACAAAAAAAAATTGATTGAAACTAATAGATTCCTCTGTTAATCCTGTGACTGCTCTGGCTAATATATGGCTTTGGTAGTATAGAGAGGGTTGTGCTCCTGCAGTGGAAAGTAAATAAGACGATTATAATCATATGAAGGCTCAAGGGTGCTCAAAGAGCTATGGAGTGGGCTATGCTCGGTGTTTCTCTGCGAGATCGAATCAAAAACGAGGAGATCCGTAGAAGAACGAAGGTCACCGATATAGCCCAGCAGATTAGCTCTCTGAAGTGGCAGTGGGCGGGGCACATAGCGCGAAGAACCGCTGGCCGATGGGGCAGAAAGGTTCTTGAATTGACCACGTACCGGCAAGCGCAGCGTTAGACACCCACCGACCAGGTGGTCGGACGACCTGATAAGGGTCGCAGAAAGGCGCTGGATGCAGGCCGCTTCCAACCGGTCATATTGGAAATCCTTGGGGGAGGCCTATGTCCAGCAGTGGACTTCTTGCGGCTGAAATGATGAATGATGATGATGATTATAATGAATACTAATAGACATTATTAAAATACGGCCACATGTCGGCGAGGCTGACTATTAACGTGAGTTTACAAAAAACAAAACATGAGTAACCCGTTGTTACATGTGTATGTTAATAAAACAAATTTCATTATGGCCAATCCATTAATATTAACACAAATTTTAAGCATTACATTCATTTAAGGCCAATTTTACGAGGTGGTAATATTGACCTGTTGAATCGTTTGGCACGGCCGCCGTGTTGGCGAGTGGCCAAATGGCCCCAAAGCTCTTTTACATAATTCCCCAAACTCGCGATAAAGCACGTTTTAAAGCTATTAAGAGATTGATGGCTCTTTTCACGTCGTATTATCGCTTTGTCGGAGATAACGGTGTGACCCGGGATATTGAAATCTCTACTTAAGAAGCTTACATCAGCAAAACTAGCGCCATTTATTATTTTATTCCGAAATCAGGTGACAATCGAATTCAGTGCTTCGCTAGAAAAATACTTGTAGTATTTTTGGTATTTTCGATTTGGTAAATTAAGAGAACTACTCACAAAAAGGCGGTCACTTTTGGCGGTAATGAGTGTCTTAACCGGAAGCATGAATTTTTCAGGTTCTAGTTCTGCCCCTATTTAAAATAAATAAAACAGAGAGATCACTAAAGTTTTGTCCTACGAGGCCGTAGAACCCTTCAAGCTATCTTACGAACATCTGCATACAATTCAAAGCGTGAACGTGAAGCTTTACTAAGCATTTTCGCCAAAAGTGGCCGTTTTGACAAAAACGCTGAGATAAACTACATATTCTCACTTTAAATTGTAAACAGTACTTTAAAAAATAGTTTGTAGGGTATCCAGGGTATGCGGTTCAAAATTTTAAATGATATCTCGTTTGCCTTCAAATTCATTACTGGGCCCCTAACAATTTATGCTTCACCTTAACAGTTCGGTAGATAAACGATTTATTCAGTAAAGTTAACACAGTTGCTATGGGCTCTTAGGTACCCAGAGGCCTTTTCTTAGTTATAAGGTCATTTAAGATGTCCAGAAAATAAAGCAGGGGTCGCAGGCTGGAATATTTTCGATATGTACCCCTCCCTATCGTCATATGTCGGCCGGGCCACAAATTATTGCAAAATAGAGTGCACGGACGGGGTACGGCCCTAAACTAGCCACCCAGCGCAATGCTTATTCGTGCTAATAAAGACAACGAAAACGATGAAAAACTAAAAATTAGTTTCATCTGATAGTGTTTCAGGCTGTGTCAGATGGTTTTCTACTTAAATGAGGATATCGAAGTATATTCACGATATTCAGAAAGACGATTTTTTTTTAAATCTAGCATGAAGGGCATAAGGAATAAATAAAATACTTTTGTGCCACATTCATTTCAGGTTGTCAGACTGGTATTCAAAATCAGAATTCAGGATTCAGGATTCAGAATCAGATGTTCTATAGAGCACGCAATGTCGCTTGACTTACACCTACATTCCTTGCTCTGTGAGATGTTCATATGTTTCTTGTCTAGTTCGCCTCACAATGCCTGGCCTACACAGATATGATACGCTGCGAATCTAGGATCCTTCGTAATAGCTGGATTTCGATGCCTTGTTCGCAGACATTGGCACGTACGCATTTGGAGCGACATAACCATACAATTGTACATTTTACTTACGGTTCTTGTACATGTTACAAGGTGTTGTAATAAAACCGCAAAGTGCGAGTTGAACTCGCGGTTGAGAGGGTCGTGCAATGTCACGATTTTAATTCAATTGACTAGCGCTGTCTAGTGGGGTTTCAGTAAACTATTTTCCGGAGGTGAACATGGTACTTATATTAAATTAACCACTTTTCTTCAATTGATAGAATGGATGTATAATTCTTGTAGGTATTTATATTTAGTTTTTCCTTTAAATCTACAATTTCGTGATGATTATCCGAAAATTACCCTTATTAAAAAAAAATATTTACTTTTAAAAATGCATTGGGTCCAAATCTACCTGAATTGGTCCAGTAGATTCGGAGCAAACGGGAGAAACAGACGCACGAGTGACAGATTACTATAAAAGATCCGTTTTCTATTTTTTTTTAACCATTTTATTGGAATGCAGAATTTAAAGAATATTGGTAAGACGCTTGTAAATAGTATCCTATAGAACTGTAATTGCTTACGGAAGATATGTAATTTACAGCGTAATGATTAGGAATATAAATAAAGTCACTAAAAATATAAATTAAATATGACTGTCGCTAAACTGATTTAATATCTTCATCCTCGAATCAATCTACTGAAGCTGTAGGCTTCCTCTTCAGGCTTCTGTGAAGTCAGGCAGAAATTTCTGACCCTCTACATCAATATCTTTTCAATATCCGATATTGAAACATTCATATTCACTGGTTATATCGAACAACAATACATCAGATTTCCGAACAAAGGCTGGCCTTTTGTTCGATTATTCTGGTACATCTTATATCTCAGTAAATTGGACCAGTTGGATATAATAATCAGATATGAGATATTTATTAAAGATGATGAGGTCGCTAGCTTTATTTTGTGTCGTAATTAATTTCAATAATTAATTTTATTTTGCGATGTGTGGTAGTAATTGTTGCTATAGCGAAATCAGAAATACATTACCTGTGCAAATTTCATTTCTCTAGTTATCACGGTATATGAGATATATCTAGCCTGTTGACAGACAGACAGACATCGAATTCTCGTGACTAGGGTCCCGTTTTTACCCTTTGGTTACGGAACCCTACAATTGAGAATATGATACATACAGCGTGTTTCTATATTATATACAATCATTGAAAAATAGACTTTCCCATACTACATTTTCAGCTGGCAAATAGATGGTAAGGGAGAGTAAAAAAATTCGATGAAATGACCAAACAACGCTTTTAATGTAATAAGAGCGTTGTTCGGTCATTTCGTCGAAATTTTTTATGTGTATTAATAGTATTAAATTTTGTATATGATAATAACTTAATGCTTTTCCGAAACCTCCAGCAGTTAAAAATGAAGGCTAAACCGAAATGATTAAGCGTGGTAAAAATATTAAACTGTCGAAAAGTAAAATTAATCAATATGTCCACAAAATTACAGCAGTAATTATAAAAGTTGGACTGACAGCGAGTCGGTCCTGACACAATATTGATTTAGGAGTTTGTAGTTCATTCCGGCCCGAACAGTTATTGGAACTTTTGAACTCGGCTTTTCATGTGAAATAATAACAGTAGGCAAGGGTATGGGAAGTTCTTGGCGGAAATTTTTGCGGACTACACTGTGTTTGTTTTAGATCGTTTTGCAAATTGACTCTAATGGACTTTATAATGTGAAATTGGTGTACTTTGCTGTTACAAATGTCTATGTCTACAGCTTTTGTATTGGGAATGGTGGGTTATTTTAGTTTGGAAGTAAGAAGAAATATAGCATTATTAAAGTACATTTTTAGGGTTCCGTACAAAAATTGAAAAACGGAACCCTTATAGGATCACTCGTGTGTCTGTCTGTCTGTCCGTCCGTCTGTCACAGCCGATTTTCTCCGAATCTACTGAACCAAATTAGGTGAAATTTGGTAAGATGGTGTAATCCTATGACCCAAACACGGATGTGTTAAATTAAATAAAGAATTTTTTGAATTTAATAAGGGTCATTTTCAGGGGCCCAATTACAAAATTAAAAAAAAAAAGTTTTGCAAACCTTACTGAGTCATATATCAAATGAAAGGGCTCATTATGAGGATCTCAAAAATATTTTTTTTTGTTCGGGTAAAATCAATACTTTTGATTTTATTCACGAAAGAAGGCAAAAATTGACCATTCCCCCCCCCCCTCATCTTCGAAACTACTGGGCCTAAAATTTTGAAAAAATTACGACGATTACAGGAAAAATAATAAGAATTCTATCACTTGAAAATAAAGTGGTAAACTCACTATAATAAGTTCATCTAGGGAAATAGTTCACTAAAACACCACTAGATAGCGCTAGTCAATTGAATAAAACATTTTTGCACATTGTGTGTGTTCACGAAGCATATTTTACGGAACCCTCATTGCGCGAGTTTGACTCACACTTGGCCGGTTTTTAAAGTCTTAGTCGGTATTAATAGTAATGCTCTAATACTAAAAAAATTGTCACTGTCAATGCCGGATGAGTACATATTTAAAAGGCGTGAACCTCTCTTGTTTGAGAAGCCGTCGTCGCGCACTAATTTATATAAATTTGCTCCTGTGCGTAAGGCCTTGAGTTTACTTAATGCTCTAAGCCAGGATATAGATATATTTAATGTTTCGTTGGCGAAATTCACAAATGAGGCACTATTAAATGTACCTCGGATATTAAATGAACTTTGATTTGTCATAGCATAGTCGCATTAGGATAAGCCTGTAAGACACGCAATCGTAAAAAAAAAAAATAAAAAAAAAAAAAAATAAATAAAAAAAAATGTTTATTATTATGAATAACTAAAATAGTTGTGGTAGAGCCTCGCTATCGGCGAGAATTAATGATCCGGCTCGTCCGGGGAAGTACCACACTCTCACAGAAAATCGACGTTTGAGTAGTAGCTTTACCGCTGCTATGCTTCGTTTGGTGAGTGAGAAAGCCGGAGGCCCATCTCCCTCTCCCCTCAGGGGAGTGAAAAATAACAGGCCGGTAACGCTCCTGTGACACCCCTGCAGTTGTCCATGGGCAGCGGTGATCACTTTCCATCAGGTGACCCGCTTGCTCGTTTGCCGTCTTATGACCTAAATAAAAAAAATAATTCTGTAATGGTGCGGCTGTAGTGAGATTTACTTGCCGGGTTAAGTGCTTGTCTACCTTGATGCGTTGTCTATGATAAAACCAGTGGATTCGCGAAGAATTGTTGCCAAGATCTCCGTCAAATCAACGAAATAAGTTAAACCATCATGTTATTTATAAACAAAACTAACTCACCAACTGGCGAAATAAATAAATATAAAGGGACATATCACACAAATTGAGCTAGCCCCACAGTAAGTTGTGAACTTGTGCCGTGGGATAATCCACCTCTCCAACCCGTCTGGCCAGCGTGGAGAGTGTAGGCCAAATCCTCTGACTGCCCTGGCTAATATATGGCTCTGGTAGTCAGAGAGGGTCGTGCTCCTGCAGTGGAGACTAACAAAGACCTGTTGATTGATTGATTGATTGAGGGATACTATATTTTTAATTAATATTATGTGAATAAACATCCAAGACCCAGGCCAATAATAAAAAAAAGAACGTTTTCCATCTTGACCTGGCTGGGAATCGAACCCGGCGATGAATCAATGAAGAAAGATTCTAAAGCACTCGTATTCAGGGACGTAAAACAACAATTATTTGTCATCAAACAGTGCCACATAGCTATGGTCCGTGTTGGCGTATGTATCAAGTTTTAAATTGACGGTGTCGCGCCACCTTTCATTCAAGTTACTCCGGACCCCGGACCCGGACTGGCTGTACGCTAGCCACGTCCATTCTCAATGCGACACGTTCAATTTCCGCCTGTCAAAGGTTGGTTGGATGCAGCGTTTCCTGCACTCTTTGACAAAGAATCTTATATTCCACTGGCAATTTTCCCGCAAATTCATCCGCGTAAATTGTAGCCTATGGCACCCTCGGATACATTCGTTTCGGAGCCTCGTCAATGCATAAACAAACAATCAAAAATTTGGATACTCTAATACAGATAAATTCAAAGCTTATAAACATCAAAGAGACCTCTCCAACCCGTCTGGCCAGCGTGGTAATGTAGGTAGTAGTGTGGTAGTGTAGGCCAAATCCTCTGACTGCTCTGGCTAATATATGGCTCTGGTAGTACAGAGAGGGTCGTATTCCTGATGAAGATGAATAGGTATGTATGAATGTAGATATCATTTGTCATCAAACAAGGCCTCATAGCTGGTCCGTTTGGGCGTCAAGTCAAGTTTTAAATTAACAATGTCTCGCGGCCTTTCATTCAAGTCACTCCGGACTCCGGGCCCGGACTGGCTGTACTGGCCACGTCTGTTCTGAATACGACACGTTCAATTTCCGCCTGTCAAAAGGTTGGTTCGATGCAAAGTTTACTGCATTCTTTGACAGAGAATATTCTTATATTCCTTAAGAGTCGCCTGGACGCGCATGTCTCCATACAAACGAAAAAAAGGAATTGTGGCAATATTTGATAATTTTGATGTAAAATTAAGCATTTACTCAATTAATCTCATTATAATCTACGTACGTTCCTATACAGTTTGGTTAAAATACCAATGGTTTGAGAATTACAAGCCTTTTCAAATTTGTATGGAAATCTTGTGAGGCGTATAATTCTCAAACATGATAATTTAACCAAACTGTATAGGAACGTACGTAGATTATAATGAGATTAATTCATTGGATGTTTAATTTTGCCCTAAAGTTATCAAATATTGCCACAATTCCCTTTTTCCGTTTGTATGGAGACATGCGCGTCCAGGCGACTCTTAAATATACAGCATAAGCTAATTTCTAGAGTCAAAATATTAAAATTAGTTCGTTTCACTGCGTTTTAAGAGTAGAGACTGCCATAAAAAAAATTGTACCTACTATGAAACGTGTGCTCTTAGTAGCTCAAGAACTTATGACAATGTCTTTCATCACGGTTGGCCCCTTTATTTACTAACTCTGATGACAGGTGTCGATGCCTATCAATCTAGAATTTACAGTTACAATGCGGGTTTTGCTTACACGAAATTTTTACTTAGAATACAAAAACCGCATTGTAACAGCAAATTCTAGATTGATAGGGATCGATGCCTGTTATCCGAGTTAGTAAATAGGCCAAATCCTCGATATTAATCGACGAGCAATTTTTCCTGCTACTTCGTTCGCGTAAATTATAGCCTATGGCACTCGCAGTGAAATTAGCTTTTTATAGGTGAAATAATTTAGAAAATGGTTCCAGTAGTTTCGGATCCTAGTCAATGCAAACAAATAAATATTAAGTAGGGTACTGATATATTTATGTTAAGATTTATACATAGTATCGAAAACGGGTACGCGGAAAGCCTAGAATAAGATGGAAGAACGAGCTTTAATCTAATAGGAAAGTCTGAATTTCAATAGCCTTAGACCGCAATAATTGAAAAAAAAAAATGCTTCAGATTTTGTATAAAAATCGTAGAGCGGTTAACAGATTGCATCTACCTTCGAAATTTCAACTGTGCATAGTTAAGGAATAAAGTGGCGTTGATATACGGACATGCAGACACACATGACGTATCTAAAAGGGTTTAGTTTTTGCCGTCGGTAGCAGCCGCGATCTCAGCGCCTTTGATCAAGTATCAAAAAAACTCACATAAAAAAATAATTTAAGCGCTGTCCACACATTTCCGGCTTGCGACTCGGTTGCATGCCGTTATGGACCGTAACGGCATGCAACCGAGTCGGAGAAAAATTGATTAAACACGATTTGTATGAACTCGACCAGTGTCCCGGTGACCACTCGGACGCCCCGTCAGGGCCATCTGATTTTTTCCTATGGTTTCGATTTTTGTTGTGTGATTGAACAAGTTTTGTGCAAAAAAACAGTTGTCAAACAAAGACTTATGACCGACATTCTTTGACCGACACTACAATTGCTCGACAGTTATCAACAAATTTTGACGCACAAAGATTACACAGATTTATCCTAATATATCTGAACACATATCCCGGTCGGCCGACCGGGATCGGCCCTGACAGGAAAACGGACACGGGCGGCACGAAACCCGGATGGCCCAGACCCAGAAATGTGTGAACAGTGCTTTAAAAATAGATATTGTTGTGATATAAATCTACATCAATGCATAAATACCTACCCTTAATTAAATGCAATAAAGTTGAATTTTGAGCGGACCGTCGTCAGCTTTCGGAATTCAACATTTAAATTGCAAAAATAATGCACAGAAATGTGATGTGCACAAGTGGGTGCATATTTTGTTAGGACGCTGTTGTGACCGTGAATTGTTTATCTAGTTTTTTATACAGATAAATAGAAATGTATTGAATTTGTCATTGTTAATGAATGAGGCAGTCATGGAATACATTCTTTGTAGAACCGTAAAAGTGTAGACAATAGTTCGTATTCGTATATCTTTTTGCTGGCTTTTCTGCTGGTCACCTCCTGTTCAATAAAAAATAAATAAATAAAATAAATATATACGGACAAATCACACTTGATTGTTTTGAGCTAGCCCCAAAGTAAGTTCTAATGAAAGACTTGTGTTATGGGATACTAACTCAACGATACTATATTTTATAACAAATACATATATAGATAAACATCCAAGACCCAGGTCAATCTGAAAAAGATCGTTTTCCATCTTGACCTGACCGGGGATCGAACCCGGGACCATCCGTGTCGCAGGCAGGCGTGATGACCGCTGCGCCACGGAGCTCGTCAAAACGATAATAATGCCTGCACGATTTCATGCGGGACATTGACACAGCCAATGTGCTTGACGGTGTGTAATTTCCGTCCGTCGATTCATTTCTTTTGTCGCTTTCATCGAAGTAGTCTTCATTTGAAATTGCAAATTGAGATTACTCGCTTGTCTGTAGGAATTGACGAGCTCCGTGGCGCAGCGGTCAACACGCCGGCCTGTGACACGGAAGGTCCCGGGTTCGATCCCCGGTCAGGTCAAGATGGAAAAAAAACTTTTTGAGATTGTCCTGGGTCTTGGATGTTTATCTATATATGTATTTGTTATAAAATATAGTATCGTTGAGTTAGTATCCCATAACACAAGTCTTAAGAACTTACTTTGGGGCTAGCTAAATCTGTGTGATTTGTCCGTATATATTTATTTATATATTTATTTATTTTAATTGAATATACTTACTTATATAGAATGCTATTCACGATTTTTTTTTATTTTGCCTGTCTGCGATGCCATTACATTATAGGCAATAATCAATCCTTTGATGAACATATACATAAACTGTTCTTAGCTATAAGTAAACGTTTATTGAAATAATTTAATCATCACTTTATTTTAAAATATGTATGATTTTTATAAGAGATCATATTTTTATTAATTATAGAATTAGGCATTTGTCTCCCATCTCATTAATGCAATAATTACATTTTCACATGTGACGAAAAACGTACGGGATTTGCTGAAGCAAAAATGACGTAACCTGCTTGTAAACAGTACATGTAAGTCGAAGTTTGATTTGACAGATACAACAAAAGTTTGCACGCAGGTGACGTCATGACAACACGTGACGGTGTGTAGCGTTTTGGCGGCTTTATTATTTATGTACACTTTAATGTTGATTTGCAAGGAGAGGAATTACAAAGAAATGTCCAGATTGCAAAGTATTCTGCTATTATGAAAAATTTTACATATTTTCAAAATCTTGAAAAATACCCTATTGAATTGCATTGCTACATAGGTACTGTTTTAGGCGGACCCCAGGTTCCGAAGAACTATAAATCTGAGTATGCAACCAGAAACACGTTCAGTTGAGACAGAAAGACAGTTAGATGCTGTTTTCAGGGAACTTGTTTACATTGTATTAGGTGTATATGCGAGTTTCTTTATAACACCATTACTTACTTCCAGTCTACAAATGCCAGAACGGAGCTCGAATCATTGCGTTACCCCGAGTAACATGGACAATATTTTTGGCCGGTTCACTATCCGAACGCATAACTTTGGCCATATATAGGTTACTTCTCTTTACAAAAGCTTGCTACATATTTAAGTGATCAAAAGTTGAGTCAAATTTTGGATCAAGTCCGAGGTTTTTTGGGCTGTTTATGGTAACCGATCCTAGTGAACACTGCGCCCAAAGTTGCTTAACATGCCCATTAAGCCATTGAGCTCCACGGGAAGCAAGACTAAGCAAAACTAAAGGATGAGACACCTGACCATTCTCGTGCTTACGTATGTAAAACTCTGACAACATAACACCCTTTTCTGGTAGTCGTGTAAAAATATGTGTAAGTATTCATTCGAATGTTATTTCTCGGAATACGATTATGCAAATACCAACAACCGTAGAAAGTAAATCGTATGCACGGCAAACCTTAAAATGTGAAAATCTTGCCACCCCTGTCTCTGTGTAAGTCATACACAGCAGGAAATGTGCATTGACTACTCTCTAGACACCGTCATGCCTTAATTTCAATGATTAAATAATAATTTATAGTTACTTTAAAAAACTAAAAACGGCTTGGATTTAGAATCGTGCGCCCCGATTGCGACTGAGGGCAGAAAAGAAGTTAGGTTCAGGTTATTTTTTTTTATGACCACCCAGAACGACTTCGGGCAGAAAAGAAGTTAGGTTCAGGCTGGTTCAGGTTATTTTTTTATGACCACCCGGAACGACTGAGGGCAGAAAAGCACACGGGCGCACGATTCTAAATTTCAACTCTAAAAACACTCTTTTAGCACGCTAGTCATGTATTGTCATCAGAACTTAGAGCGTGTGCAAAATTTCATCCTAATCAAATAAATAAATACATATATACGGACAAATCACACAGATTGAGCTAGCCCCAAAGTAAGTTCTAGACTTGTGTTATGGGATACTAACTCAACGATACTATATTTTATACCAAATACATAAATAGATAAACATCCAAGACCCAGGTCAATCTGAAAAAGATCATTTTCCATCTTGACCTGACCGGGGATCGAACCCGGGACCATCCGTGTCGCAGGCCGGCGTGTTGACCGCTGCGCCACGGAGCTCGTCAAAGACCGGCAAGTGGGTCAAATTAAGATTCCAAGATTATCTTACATACAAGTGAAGCCAATAAAGCGTGTTAAAAACTGGCCAATTTTTCAATGCTTGTGTGCGTGACAGCTATGTGTTAGCACACGCCTCCTGTCAATTAATGCTCTTAAAATCCGTCAATTTGGTAGCTGTGTGTGCGCACGACTGACAATGGGTTAGACACAATTTTTTTATACGCTTTTACTGCCTGGCCACGGGACATTCGCCGTGGCGAATTTTCGCGCGGCGCGAACGACGAGTCGACCGGCGAGTGAAACAAGAGAATAAAAAAGTACCGAGCATGCCACGCGCACCGGCGACTGGCGATACGCGACCGACGAAATGTATCAGGCGAATCGCGCGGGCGACCAACGGCGCGGCGGGCGAGTGAAACAAAATCGTAAATCTGTTCGGCGCATGCCACGGGGTCGATCGAGGCGGCAGTCGCGGCGAATAGTACAAGGAACAAATGTTTTTAGTTGGTTTTGAATGGATGCCGAAATTTTATCGCGGATATAATGAGCTTGGCCAGCTACCTACCTATATGGAATTTTAAATTAAATTAAAAAAAAATTAAAATACCTATTATAGAAAAACATTGTCCGCACTGACTCTTTCTCATCGACTCCAAAAAAGAAGGTTTTTGATTGACCCGTTTGTATTTTACTATTATTTTAGCTTCTAACACGTGTGCCAAATTTCACACGGTTTTGTATGTTTTTGAATGATTTAGTATGATTTTGTATGTTTTCGTACATTTTGTATGTCTATGTATGCTTTGTATGTTTCGTATGATTTTGTATGTTTGTCCATGCATATCTCGGAACTATAAGTCAGATTGTTGAAATTATTTTTTGCGGTAGGTACTGCAAGTTTCATCAAAATCGGTTCAGTAGTTTTTGAGATAGATTATGTGTACGAGAGAAAAATTGAAGTATGAAAATCTTTAATTACAATTATACTGTATTGTAGTCCGCTAAATTTATAGTAACTTTTATTAAGAAACCATTACCATAAACGAAGTATTTCGTATAACTACCAAACAAAGTTCTCACGCCACCCATACAAAATACAAGCTTGTGACGTCACAAATATGTAGGCATTTCAGCGGCGCGTTTTCACGTCTAAAAACTTACGTCTAAAAACATGTGTCTTTAAAACTTTTATAACTGAAAGAGTTTTTTGTTTAGAAATGTATTTCTGTCACTATTGTGTTTATTTTTGGCAGGTCTTTACATAGTAACATGAAAAAAATTTTTGTCAACATGCCCATTGTAGAAATACAAAACTCATTTTTCTTTCTACTGTGAATAAGGGTACATCAGAATTTTATTAATTAACATTTCTACTTTAAGATACAATATCACAGTACATTGCGGCATTTTTACGTTTTTTTGAGCACGAACTGTCAGGCCGAGTATGCGACTTTTGCCTACTAGACGTGGGTGGGTTGACGCGTGGCATTATTATTAAGTACTTTCGTCTCTAGCATGGCGCGAGCGATATTACCTGCTCTGTGAGTCCTACAGAGCAGGGAATGTGACTGTAGCTCGTCTCAGCAATGTTCCGTGCTCTGTGTGTAGTCCCTAACTGGAAGCGTTCCGGAACGGAACATTCCGGAACAACCCGGGGTTCCCGGGAACCCCGGTCAGGTCATGATGGAAAACGATCTATTTCAGTATGACCTGGGTCTTGGATGTTTATTTATATCTATATATATAAAACAAAGACAGGTTTGTTACAACACTTATAACTCGAGATCTGCTGAAGCAATTTTCATGGTTATTGATTCGTTGGATTTGTCTCCGCCCAGAATAGCAGAATACATCTTAAAAACAATGAAAACTCGATATGTGTAATAAAAACTTAATCATTGACTGTTAGGCGGAACGAAGTTCGCCGGGTCAGCTAGTATATTATAAAATATAGTATCGTTGAGTTGGTATCCTGCGACACAAGTTCACAACTTAGTGTGAGGCTGGCTCAATTTGTGTGATATGTCCATTTATATTTATTTATTGGCGAAACTGCGAAACGTTGTCTAGTATGATATTGTTTGGAGCGTCTCACACCACAAGCGGAACGAAACCGAAACGGAATCATACAACAGCGTTTTCCACCAGTGTTTCATTCCGGAACGCTTTCGTTCCGCATTCGCGGCTGTGTGCTACAGGCGTATAATCCTCATTTGTATCCCGGCGGTGGCGGACGAATTTAAAAGTCGGATTCATTGAGCAAATACGATGATGCTTTATTTAAATTAAAGGTCGATTAAAATCACTGTTTTGACTGAAGGATCTGGATAACCCAGTGACGGTGAGCATTATTAGCGCTTACGAATGTTTCTTGAAAGAAAGAAGAATTATTTAAAAACGACTTAAAAGAAATTAATTGGTACAATGGCGCACTTATCGCTATGCAATCTATTCCAGCCAACCTTTATCTTAGGGTAGGATCAGATAAAACAAAACAAATGAGAGCGGTGCGGTTAATAATTAGGCGCTTGATATAGAGTATGGTATCAGGAATCATGTCAATAGGCGATGCGGCAAGCAACCCATCACTATTCTGATTCCGTTCACACCTACAAGCCCACCAGTATGCTAAATGTGGCTTAAAGGTACGCTAGTCAGGTGTTTCGCCATACAAATTCTGTAGGGTGATAATTCCGTTGTTCGGTATCGTCTGTTTAAAGTTTTTAATTCTATCGATTTGTCTTGTCGTTATCTATGCTTATATGTAATCATAATTGTAAAATGATAAGTACTTTAAAAGTTAAGAGTCTCAAAATATTCCGTTTCAACACGTAATTTTAACGCAACTTTGGGCACAATTAAATACGGGATGGAGTATAAAATCTCTCAAACAAAACTCATACAAGCATAGTTTGGTTATTAAAAAATTTAAATAACTTTACTTTTAATTAAAAATTTCAGCTGTTTTATCACAAGAAAACTTCTCCCAAACGCATACTCGCGAATTTTTTGACGATGACGATTTAGATTTTCAACAATATTTGTATTTGAACGCACTAGACTGTAGTTCCGATGTGCTTATACATCGGTGTAAATAGTTCCGCACAGTTCATAACAGAGTCTATCCCTTTCTCAACGAAATAGCACGCAAATTTGCCACGTGCGCCGACGAGTTCAAGTTCTGAACTAGCTCATCCTTAAGGTTTCCCACATCTGGGCTCTGTGTACCCTGCAAGGGAGAAAAAGTGATTGTATGTATGTACGAATGTACATTGGTGACCGCAAAAATATCTCGTGCTCCATGCAGCATCGTTAGGTGAAAGTCGTCACCCAATTTCAGAGTTATTTTTATTATGTTGTCGAAATATCAGACGAAACTCAAAAATAGTCGCGGTAAGTCCCGCAGTGAACATTAGTGATTGAGACCGCAAGTGTCATTTTTGCTGAAATTGGCTGTACGTACTTACACTTTTTATTTCCGTTACGAATGCAAGTCAAGTAGCAAACTTGGTTTACCTTGTTTGCGAGCTTCGCCGCGCTTTTGTTGAGCTCAGCAAAATTTATCTCTTTATTTACGTTCAGATTTATGAAAAAAGGGTTGTGGGATATATCAACACTAGCTGTTACCCGTGGCTTCGCCTGCGTGATATATAGCCTATATCCTTCTTAGAACCCTAACCTATCTGTATGCAAAATTTAATGATGATCGTTTCAGTAGATACGGCGTGAAAGCGTAATAAACTCACAAACTCACTTTCGAATTTATAATATTAGTTATGATGAGGATTTATGAAATAAGGGTTGTGGGATATATAAATATATAGTGAAAAGTTGTACCAAGAATACTACAAGTAATTTACTGGGGCATTTCGCTATTAGATTTTTTTAAATTTGTTATTTTATTTTATTTTTTATTTTATTTTGTTTATTTAAGAAGACCAACAGCTTTTTATTACAAAATAGGTAATAATCTTATAAACCAAGAAGCCAATTACAGGTCCTCACATATAGAAACTGAGTAAGTTAACAATAAGGTTGAACATAAAATACGTACACGCTACTTTTAGATTAAATAGAATTTTAACTGAAGACAATATTGGGAAAATCAGTAGTTGCTAACATCTACTAATGTATTAAGAGTAAATCTTTTTCAATGTATTATATAAGCCTAAGTAAGATGTCAAAAAAAAAAAGTGTAATGACAAATATAGGAATTATAAACATACCAAAAAGTCACTTCCTTTATAATTATAGAAAACAAAAAAGAAATCTATGGTACTACACTACTATACTATACTTATTTAGGATATAAGATGTTTAGGATTTAAAGAATTAATTGCTGGGTTGCGCCAGTGTCACTTGAATAGGTGACCGCAAGTGGCTTAAAAATATATCGAGCTCCATGCAGCATCTTGTCATCCAGTCTCAGAGTTATTTTTGCTGAAATTGGCTGTATATACATACACTTCCCGCCGTGTGGTTCCCGGCAGAATAGAATAGGACCCTCCAAGTCTTCTCGTGAATGTCGTAGAAGGCGACTTACGAAAAACACGAGCTAAACAAAGCTTTTTAACATCAAAGAGACCTCTCCAACCCTGATTGTTCAGGCTCTAGTAGTAGAGAGAGGGTCTGCAATGGAGACTAAAAAAGACCTGATGATGAAGAAGAAAGAACACATACACTTCTTATTTCCGTTACTTGGTTTACCTTGTTTGCGAGCTGACGCCGCGCTTTTGTTGAGCTCAGCAAAATTTATCTCTTTATTTACGTTCAGATTTATGAAATAAGGGTTGGTTATAATGTGTCCTTGTAACCCTATCGGATCCAGAAAGTGGTAACTCAGCTCGTCAACTTATACCGCCAACCCCACACATGGTGTATAATCGAATTCATTAGCGTACACTAAATTTTGGTTATGTACCGGCCTAAAATCACTTGTTTTACGTAAATTTCTCCGATCGACTGATTTGATACAATTTAAATGAATTTATTTTGGGGCCTTTTTTGTAATTCAGTAATATTTATATTTTCGGTTTTATCTAAAGTAATGGCCTCTATCAAAAATTTTCTTAAATTTGAAAAATTTGTAATTTTAGTTTAATTATAAGTAAGTAGTCTTAAATTTCTTTGAATCATGGGCACAGTCTATATTTAAAAGGATGCTAATGAATTAAAAAACACCCTGTATAAACTACTTTTCATATGGGACTAGTGTTGGAAATTCGAAAAAATATCAACATTTTCATACAAATAGCCCAGCCGGCTAAACACTTTGGTATAGAAATGTATTTTTGTTTCGATTTTCTTGCATTGGTCGCATAGGACATGTTGTTTATTTAGTCGGGCTGAGTTACCCCTTTACGGATCCGACAGGGTAACAGGGACACATTGTATATATGTAATGTTTGTTTGTTTGTCGAGTGTGTATGTGGTCAACACTGATGCCAGATTTTTCAAGCTGCCTTAAGGCATCTGACATAGCTTAACGTCTGCCATCAACGATGACAACCGGGACCAACGGCTTAACGTGCCTTCCGAAGCACGGAGGAGCTCGAGATCATTTTTATGCCACTTAGCGATCACCCATCCAAGTAGGGATTGCACCCGGGGTTGCTTAACATGTGGAAGCACTTATAGTGCTGACACCCACTAGGCCATCGGACTCCTACATGTAATAAGAAATAAGTACTTATAGGTATAGCGGACGAGATTGGACGCATTACATCTTCGCAAATTAACCAATGACACTCCCTTAAAGCCCGTAAAATAAATAACTTTTTAAATAACTATGTCCTGCCGGCTTCGCAATTTGTATGAAAATGTCAAATATAACATTGGTCTCATAGGATTGGTCATTGCCAGGCTCTCACACCGCAGGTCTCGGTTCGATCCCTGGCAGGACATGATGAAAAACATATTTTTCAGGTTGATGTGGGTCTTGGATGTTTATCTGTACATTACATGTATTTGTTATTATTGAAAGAAAATGAAAATATATTTCTTTCCCAAAAAACTTAATAGTATTACAGCCATTGAGATATTAAGTACTACGTACTAGAGAAGCCACCGCAACTGCTCACTTTGTCCCGTTCGACTGTGGCCGCCGCACCACAGCTAACTTAGTCGCTTCTATCTCTTTCGCGCGTAGTACTTCCCACAATTAATAACCAAAAACATGGCGAAAATCATAAAAATGCCTTGGTGTGTATTGAGTTATGACAGTAATAACTTATCGAGCACTGCACAGTGCAAAGGAATAAATTTTCATCAGCAAGTACTTAAACTAATTTAATTTTTCCATAAAGAAAATAAATGTTATTACCTCCCGCCAATTTGCATTATGTTGACATGTTGCTATGGAAACGCGTGATTGCAGCAAATATAGCGCTGAAGTATTGAATATGGACGATTGGACGTTATTGTTTTAGCGCTACAGTGCTAAAACAATAACGTCCTACAGCGCTGAAATTTTAATTTACTAAAAATGGAACACTGAATATATTTTACGTAGCGCCTCTAGTACGTAGTACTTAATATCTCAATGATTACAGCTGTTTTTAAAACATGTCAAAACAAAAACATAGTATCATTGACTTACTATCCCTTATCACAAGTCTCGAACTTAAAATTTGGGGCTACCTCAATCTGTGAGTGATCTTACCTATTCATTTTTTTTTTGAATGGACTACGTAGCTAGCTCCAAGTGAGCTTTCGCTACTTCACCGGACTTTTTGAGGTGAGGGCAGAGTGCCCTCAACCTGTAAGGCAATCATCACCAAAGGGCCGGAGAGGATCTGGACTGGGCAAGAACGATGTCTATGGGATCATCGGGATCGGTAAGGACTTACCTATTCAACAGTGAAAGAATTTTATATATCAATCCAATGATTCCTGAGATAAGCACGTTCAACCAAACAAACTAACAAACTCTACAGTTTTATAATATTAGTATACTTAGATGATGTAGGGACTTAATTAAAGAATGAGGCTGTCTAAACACTTCATGAAGCCGTCTCCATAAATGTTGTGAAGTAATTTAATTCTGCTTCTCTTGCTAGCTTAACAATGTAATAAAACAGCCCCTTACGAAACTTCCCACGCATAATACTTAAGGGAAGATTATTTATTGTAAGGGGCGTTATAAATTTTACCTGTTCGAGTGTTTATTTTGTGGAATGCAGTTCCTTTTTAACCGACTTCAAAAAAGGAGGTTCTCAGTTTGACCCGTATGTTTGTAGGTATGTTTGTCCGCTATTATCCCGCGTGTAGCTGAACCGATTTTGATGTGGTTTTAAGAATAGTATTTATTATAGAAGGTTTTAGTGTACAACGAGTTGGTGCTTTGTAGGCAGTTTCTTTTCTTAAGGATATTATCAGGACTAATATTATGAGAAAATATTTTGTAACTAATGGATAAACTTAAATACTACTAGACCAATTTTTAAATTCGTTTACCGATTGAAACCTATATTTTAAAGGAGTAACATAGGTGTAGGTATTTAACTTTTAAAAAAATCGGATCCCTATTCCAACTGCTACCCACCCAAGCTGGTACCCATGGCTTAACGTGCTATCCGAAGCACGGAGGAGCTGGAAATATTTATTTATGCCACTTGCGGTCACCCATCCAAGTGGTGTCTGCGCCCGGGGTGGCTTAACATGCGTAAGCGCTTTATTATCAACAGATAAACAAAGACTCCGATAACGTTGGAGGTGTAAGAAAAAAAAAAAAAAAAAAAAAAAAAAAAAAAACATGCGTAAGCGCTAATAATGTTCACACTAACTGGGCCATCGAGCTCCTTCCCCTTTTGTTTAGAATTCCTTGATTAAAATTAAGCTCAGAGATTCAAAATCACACTGTATATTTTGACGTAATTCATACAAAGTGAAAATATAAATAAATGGCTTCAAAATTCGTTTCCGAGAGCTTATCATAACATAATACTCTTCCTAAATTACCTATATAATAAATTTTACGCGAATTGTATCACGCACGCATCTTCCTACACGGTATGGGAATATCATTTACATACCGTTACCGCGTGCGTAGGTAAGTGTGTTAATGTTGAATTATGCAAAAAACTTGAGCTTACCGATGTATTTGCATTTCCAAAATGGCTAAGGAAGTTAAGGACACCCTCAACTTTCCCTTAGAGGGGTAACTCAGTCCATCAAAGTGAACAACTTTTGTCTTAATTCAGGGAACTCAACATTCTTTTCGATCTTCCAGATTATAAATGAAAATGTCTTATTTTTGTTCTCAACTTTGGTCCCATAGGAAGGGTTGTTCATATCGACGGGCTCAATCACCTCTTCGAGGATCTAAAGCGATCAAAAATTGACACTGTATAAGCTAGATCAAATGCCTTTGAGTAGCCTGAAATATCCTAAAATTGCAAAAACAAACAAAACTAAATAGGCAACGCTGCTAGCTTGATGTACCTTTGGGCACCATCCGGGGTCCACCATGTTCATCTTCTTATCATTTAGTTAAGTATAGGTGCAATGTAATAAATAAATAAATACGGACAAATCACACAGATTGAGCTAGCCCCAAAGTAAGTTCGAGACTTGTGTTATGGGATACTAACTCAACGATACTATATTTTATAATAGATACATATATAGATAAACATCCAAGACCCAGGTCAATCTGAAAAAGATCATTTTCCATCTATACCTGACCGCGACACGGATGGTCCCGGGTTCGATCCCAACCCGGGACCATCCGTGTCGCAGGCAGGGGCGTGTTGACCGCTGCGCCACGGAGCTCGACTTTATGTTTTAGTTATGTGTTTTATAACAAAAACATAATGATTGATTAATATATATAAATTGTAAACAATAATTTATAATGAAAATAAATGTTCAACAAACGCAATACTAATAATTAGTCTAAAATTCTAGACAGCACTAAGATAAAGAAAACAATCATAAAGACTAAGTGTTCTTTCTTTGAGTATAATTTGAAGCTCAAATCTTATATCCTCTGTTAGATAAATCTCATTCAAAGTTCTCGCGTAAATCAACATAGGGAAGGCACTTAGCAACTTCAAAGCCATTTGTGATGATAAAATTCTATTTATTTATCCTCGTAAAGAAATAGATTTTATAAGTTTTCCGCCTATAGAGATCTGGGCATGAAACTATTAGAACCAAGAATAAAAGGTTGGTTAATATCTTCTCTGCATGCATCACGTATGCAACATTTCATGATGATCAGTTTTGTAGTTAAGAAGATACATGAATTTACTTGTGCTGCTGTCCCCATTAGTAATCATTAGAAAGAAAACGGAGATATATTGAAAAATGTTGTTCTGTGATGCCCTAAATAACCCTTCAAACTATATGAAATAAAATGAAATGAAATGAAATTTATTTGACCACTTAAAGTTTACACACTAGTTTACACGGTTGGCTCCACACTAGGCAACACGCCTGTCCTGTGGTAGCCTATTTACGATTCCATAACAACGTTAATATGGTGCCGACAAAAGATTTATTTTTTAAAAGAAAAAAAAAAGAATTAAATATATTCAGAGTGCTTAACAGTGACTTGATTTAAGAATGATTTGAGAGATGCTTCACATAGCATTATCATTATCATTAATGTGGAATATTTGTTAATAAAGAAGAAAGAGATTTTACTTTTCAGTTTTTAAGAATTGCTCAGTGTCAATGTAATCCCAAGTGAGCAGAAGGGATTTTACGATGTGTTTACATTTATATATATAATGAACTACTTTTTAGGGTTCCGTAGTAAACAAGGAACCCTTATAGTTTCGCCATGTCTGTCTGTCTGTCTGTCTGTCTGTCTGTCTGTCTGTCTGTCCGTCCGCGGTTTTACGCAGAGACTATAAGTACTAGAAAGCTGTAATTTGGTATGGGTATGTATATTAATCATGGCAAAAAAGTGGTAGAATAAAATCTTGAAAAAAAATTTTTTTTAGGGTAGCTCCCATACAAGTAAAGTGAGGGAGTAATTTTTTTTTCTCTATTTACCTATTGAGTGGGGTATCGTTAAATAGGTCTTTAAAAAATATTGTGAGGTTGAGAACACCATTTTTTGATTAAGGGCTCCGTTTCCGAAATATTTGGTTTTAAAGTGCGAATTTTTGTTAGAGGTAAGTGTCCCCCCCCTCTATCTGCTAAACGGTTATATATAGATACGTGAAAAAAATTACAGCAGTAGCATATATACTGAAGTTGAAAGGAAAACTATCAGAGCTGAGTAGTAAGTACAAACTAAAAAGTTATAGGCAACCAACTTATAAACTGTAAAATTTCATACTATTTTCATTGTTAGATGTTTTTGGTCGTTAAACTGTAAGGTGCGAGTGTGAATAGTGTGAACTCAAAGTTGTCATTCGCAACTACGGAACCCTACACTGCGCGTGGCCCGACACGCACTTGGCCGGTTTTTCGATTTAGGGATCCGTTTCCGAAATATTTGGTTTTAAAGTGCAAAATTTTGTTAGAGGTACGTGTCCCCCCCCTCTTTTTGCTAAACGGTTATATATGGATACGTGAAAAAAAATACAGCAATAGTATATATACTGAAGTTGAAAGGAAAACTATCAGAGCTGGGTACTAAGTGCAAACTAAAAAGTTATAGGCAACCAACTTATAAAATGTACTGGAAAATGTAAAATTTCATACAATCTTCATTGTTAGATGTTTTTGGTCGTTAGACTGTGAGGTGTGAGTGTAAACAGTGTGAACTCAAAGTTGTCATTCGCAACTACGGAACCCTACACTGCGCGTGGCCCGATACGCACTTGGCCGGTTTTTCTATTTAGAGTGGGAACGTTTTTTAAACCTTAAAACTCCTTAGAACATGGAGAGGTGTGGGGACGCAATATTGCGAGGGACGCTGCGAGTTTCCGTTTTGTGCGTTAGTAATTTTATTAATTTTGTTGCCACTGTTGTTGTACCATAATACTTGGGAAATCTGGAGCCAGCTTCGTGGAAGGCAACATAGTCAATACACAAAATTATACCGGAATTTAAGGTTAAGGTTTGCCGTGTGGTTCCGGACTTTGCCGTGTGGTTTCCGGTAGAGTAGAATAGGACCACTTCAAGTCTTCCTGTAGATTTCGTAGACGGCGACTAAGGAAACACAAGTTAAACAAAGCTTATAATCATCAAACAGACCTCTCCACCCATCTGGCCAGAGTGGAGAGTGTAGGCCAATTTATCTGACTGCTCTGGCTAATATATGGTCCCAGCAGAACAGAGAGAGCCGCGCTCCTGCAGTGAAGACCAAAAAACGACCTAATTATTATTAAACCAGATCATTTAAAAAAGTCTACATAAGTAAATTCAATTTTGTAAACGCGATTACAGATCTTCCAATTGAAATGTCGCGGAGTTTCCAATCATTTAATAGGATCGCGCATTTGTATCTTACGCTGGCCGGGGTTGTGGCTGTCATGTTCAATAGGAAGCAAGATTATTTTTTCACTCGACTGCTCGGCGATAGAGGGTTATGTTATTTGGCAGCCATCATATGTGCGTGTCTACAACGTGTGCCCCTGTATAGTGCTTTAGAAACAATCTGCTTCTTGTCGAATCGTGATGGTTATTTTTTATTCGGGCACGAAGGGACCAAGTCTGGATTGAGTTTCTTTCGGCGTATTCTTCTCACCAGTGGTCATTCCGAAACGCTAGTAGGGTTTTGATTATGCATATTAAAAAAATAAGAAAGTAATAAAGTTCAATTCGACAGAGTAGACCACGTCATCCTAATTAATAAATTACAGATGTTAGGCATACACGGTGATTTACTCAGGTGGATAAAATCCTACCTTAGTAACAGATCCCAGGCAGTTGTCATCGGTGGATATAGATCAGATTATATTCACATTCCTACGGGTATTCCCCAAGGGTCTCTTTTGGGCCCTTTATTATACAACGTGTACATTTATGACATTACAAAATGTATTAAAAATGCTAAATGTCTCATGTACGCAGACGATAAGAAAATATTCTACAGTATACGAACTAAAGAGGACTGTATTAAGTTACAATCTGATTTAGATGCTTTATTTGAATTTTACATAAAAAATAAAATTACTGTAAATGTCGAAAAATGCGAATGTATAAGTTTTACACGCAAACGCAACCCTATAACATTTGATTACAATTTTAATAAAGTCCCTATCCGCAGGTCAACGGTTACCAAAGATCTAGGCGTTCACTTTGATAATAAAATGTTGTTGTCCAACCACATTGATAGAATTACTGACAAAGCTTACAAAAACCTAGGCTTCATAATGAGATCGTGCAAACCCTTTCAAGATCTCTATACACTAAAAATTATGTATTACGCATATGTTCGGAGTGTACTAGAATATGTTAGCCCGCTATGGTCCCCCCCAATATAGTGTATATAAAGATAGTATTGAACGTATACAGAAAAAGTTCGTAAAACATCTCAACTATCGATTTCATAAACCTGACTTGCCTGACTATAGGGATAACTGTAAGCAATATCATTTACTAACGTTAGAAGATAGGCGTAAGTTATTAGATGTATGTTACCTCTATGACATAATAAGAGGACGGATTGACTGCCCAGAACTGGTGGCGAGCATCAGATACAGAGTGCCAATAAGTCGCTCGCGTCGCCGTCCCACGCCGTTGCTATATGAACCTATCACCAGGACTAATTCCGCAAGAAACGCTCCTTTGGCGCGCTTACCCAGAACTTATAACGAGGTATTCAACGATATTGATCCTTTTATTTATAGTAAGTAAACAGGGTTTTAAGAAACGCGCAATAACAGCACTGCAAGGTGATGAACAACTGTAACTATTTTGTACATTTTGACTACCTTATTCTAGCGGCTGTTAGTTCCAATCCCAAGGCGTTGTCGTAGGGCTAGTTTAAGTTTAAGTTTGAGTTTGAGTTGGGGTATTCCATGCCTGAAAGAAAATTTTTATTCACAAATAACCAACTACTTGTTATAATAATTATTGAATAACCATACCATCACTTTTTTAACATACCTTAATTTATCATAAGTATCGGTGTTGTACGGTAAAGTTGTAACAAATAGATAGCATCAAAGATGGCGTATATTCTTTGATGCCTCGTGGTCGGGAGTTTATGGCGACAAGTCTATACGAGTCCATATAACAGTCCACTTTAACTATTTCACAAATTGTTCCATGAGCACGAGCATTTATAACAACAAACTACACCAATTTTATATTATAAAGTCCACCAAAATCAATTTGCAAAATCGTCCAAGGTAGACCCCTACTGCACCCCTTGACTTCCCACCACAAACTCCTATAATATAGTTAGATTTAATTGTTGCACACCTTCTCTCTTTCTTGCACTAGTAAATTACGGTTTTGAGTGGTAGTAAAAGTGAGACCAGGTATAATAAATGCGATTCCGTACTACTAGATTTAACTCAACCCTAGTTTTGGCGGGATTGTGGACTGTCGTTTACAATTATTTTCACTAGAGTTGCAGACGAATATTACAATAATGTGAAAGGACAGAGGAGGAAGATTGGTTTCAGAAAGCGTCGCTCGTAATTATTTATTCCCGTCTATATATTATGCTCGCTATTGTGATCTTAACAAATATTATAAATGTCAATAATTGTAATAACAATAAACAAGGTGAAACATGACCCTCGACACACCCTTAAAGGAGTGACTCAACCCGTCAATATGAAAAACTTTTAAAAGAAGATCAATGCTAGGCACTCGTAAGAAAATTCGAAAATTTCATGCAAAAGTGATCAGTCAGGTCAAAATAAGGGAAAGTCAAAACAAATTTCAAGTTCTCAGCGTTGATCCCATAGCATAAGTTGTTCATATTAATGGGCCGAGTCCCCCTTTCAGGGTATGTCGTGCGAGGGTCATATTACACTCAGTTAATCAAAATGATTTTCTAAGACGTTTGACATGGATGGTCATTTTTCTTGACGTATTCGAAAACATGCACGGTCAATGGGGAGTATCTTCAAACTATTTTAGAGTCTCATCTTCAAACTATCTTAGTAAGTAGCATCTCAAATGCCTTTGGCCCGTTTCCCCAGTCCAACGAATTACCTCATGTATTTACATCAGCGTCATCATCATTATAATCACAACAACCCTTACCTCACTTAAAAAAACGGTTTCGATGGGCAGCAGCGTCGGACCCAAGATAAGCCAAACAAACTGCGCTCACCAACCCTCCTGCCAAGCGTGGTGAGTATGGCAAAACCCCCCTATGATGGAAATCAGAGCACCTCTTGCGGCTGAGACGACGAATGTTCATGGTCATGGAGTGACACAATCATCAATTTCATACTTGTCAATGTCAAACATTTGTTTACTGGTGTTTTTTAGGTGGTTTACTGTTTCCAGTAATGCTGCACTCTGGCGGGAGAGCATTGCAGTATTATCTCCTTTTGACAGGACGCATGTGCTAATACAAAGCTGTCGTCACGCACGCAAGCATTTAAAAGTTGGCCAGTTTTTAATTGAAATTGAAATATAGGCATGCATGACGGAGTCTATAGAGTATATAGTCAATGTTAAACAATGTTTTGTCGAGCTCCGTGGCGCAGCGGTCAACACGCTAGCCTGCGACACGGGGGTCCCGGGTTCGATCCCCGGTCAGGTCAAGATGGAAAAAGATCTTTTTCATATTGACCTGGGTCTTGGATGTTTATCTATATAAGTATATATTATAAAATATAGTATCGTTGAGTCAGTATCCTGCGACACAAGTTCACAACTTACTGTGGGGCTGGCTCAATTTGTGTGATATGTCCCTATATATTATATTATTATTATTATATTATAAACACATATGAAAACATTATCAGAATCTAGTTTGCAATAAAGCAACCGAATAAGCCTTTTTAAGCCTTGGCAAAAATAACTTAGCCTATGTCACTCTGGAGGATGTCAGGATCACCCTCCAGAGTGACATAGGCTTAGATATACGACCCCCATAAATCCAGATCAGTTGAGGCAATTTTCCCTAGTGGCTCTGTAAGCTGTAGTCTTCGAGAAAATAATCACAACGAGTTCACAATGATCCTAAGAGCCATATGCCAAAGAGCCAAGGCGTTTAGGATCTTTGTGACAAAACAGCTATTTTGAAAAAAAAATACTGAGTCCAGACTCGAGACGCTAAAGTCAATAGAATTTTTGGAAAATTCTCTCCCACTTGATAATAAAATCGCTAAAACTATCGTTTTAAAAATCGGTTAAAAGCTTCCTATTTGTCTGTTTAAACAATTTTGATAAGAAGTATGCTGTATTGTGCCGGACTTGGTGTTAGGCCCAACACCATACATGAAGAGATGTTGCTGCTTGCTGGGTTGAAGGTGGTGATGCGGAGATACAAGATCACGTCACGGAGATAGTAGTTTATTGTTCTTGCTGGTTACATGGTGATGGCTGGGTGTGACGGATCCTTTCTCGATGGCAGTATCCAGGCACGCCGATGGATAGTAATTGAAGTTATAGTCAATTAGTTCTTAGTAATTGAAGTTATTTATATTATAAAAAGTGCTGACACGCGCCCTACATGATGAAGGCCGCGGGTCGCTAAATGTGCGAGGTAAGCTCGTACATATGCATTATATATTATTATTTTCCTCGTTTCTTTAGGTATACCTACATGTTTATTTATTTGTACGCCCGTCTTTGTGTCATAATAAGTTAGAAAATTATGTTTCTAGTGTATTTTTCTTTCTATGGCTGAATCAAAATAGTTCTCACAGCCCACTAAAAGCTAGTCAAAAGCGCCTTTGTAATTTTAAGTAAAAGTATGAAGTCGGAATAAAAAAATAAGGGTGGAAGGGCACTAATGACAGCGAGGTCTGCTTCCGCTCCTTAGTTTAATAAGACTCTTAGGTATCATAAAAGATCACCCCCATACGTATTTATTTACATACATATATGAACTCAAATAATTATACACAAATTTATTGCAGTCATGTAAAAAAATATACCCGAAAGTTTTCATTAAGGCGCTGTGGTATCAGACGATACGAGACACTAGCACCACCCAGCAATTAATTCTATAATTCCTAAATCATATAATTTTTTTAAAATGTAATAGCTGAATGCCCTAGTAACTTTTAGTTAAGTTTGCACTATTTATAATTTAATGAATTAAGAAATCTAATTATTACCACCAAAAGTGGCCTCTTTTGACATGAACTCAAAAAACAATACCCAAATTTTTAGCAGTCAACTGAAAAATATACCCGAAAGTTTTCGTAACAGGATTACTCTTATGTATCTCAAAGTCTACTCTTTTCTATCGTCTAAACGACTTTGAAAGTAATTAAAATTGATTTTAATTCTCACAGGCCGCTAATAGCTAATTAAAAGGGTCTTTGAATTTTCGCTAAAAGTATGAAGTTGGAATAAGAAAATTAGGGGGGCACTAATGACAGCAGGGATCTGCTTCCACTCCTTAGTTTAATACCCTAAATTGGATTGTTCTTGTCAATTTTCATGTCCTTCGCGTCCTTCAAGTATTTACGAGAAAAAGATTGTCCAACTTGTAAGTTTGATACATATTATACTAAGCTTTGACAAAAAAAAAGAAGTTGAGACAAAAAAATCTACAGAATCTTCGAACGATAAAAAATAAAAAAAAAACTTATTTAGCACAATATCAATAAAATAATCGAATCTTCTTCACAAATTTCACTAGAAGCGGTTCAGAAAATGTGACCTGCAGAGAAGAACTGCTGGACATACTAACTAACGAATGTTTGCCCAATCTGAGAAGGAAACGCTATATTTGCGCTTCGCGCTCGCTCAATCACTTAGACATTAACTCACATACATACTAAAATATTTATTAACATACATACATAAACCCAAAAACAATACACTTATTTTGCAGCAGTTGTTAAAAAATATGTACCCGAAAGTATTCGAGACAAAGTCTACTGTTTTCTATCGTTTAAATGACTTTGAAAGTAATTAAAATTGATTATAATTATCACAGGCCGCTAATAGCTAATTAAAAGAGTCTTTGAATTTTCGCTAAAAGTATGAAGTTGGAATACGAAAATTAGGGGGCACTAATGACAGCGGGGATCTGCTTCCACTCCTTAGTTTAATACCCTTAATTGGATTGTTCTTGTGAATTTTCATGTCCTTCGCATCCTTCAAGTATTTACGAGAAAAAGGTTGTCCAACTTGTAAGTTTGATACATATTATACTAAGCTTTGACAAAAAAAAAGAAGTTGAGACAAAAAAATCCACGGAATCGTTGAACGAAAAAAGTTTAAAAAAAATCAATAAAATTATTGAATCTTCTTCACAAATTTCACTAGAAGCGGTTCAGAAAATGTGACCTGCAGAGAAGAACTGCTGGTCATACCAACTAACGAATGTTTGCCCAATCTGAAAAGGAAACGCTATATTTGCGCTTCGCGCTCGCTCAATCACTTAGACATTAACTCACATATATACTAAAATATTAACATACATACATGAACTCAAAAAACAATACACTTATTTTGCAGCAGTTGATAAAAAATATGTCCCCGAAAGTATTTGAGAAAGAATTACTCCAATATATCTTAAAATCTATTGTTTTCTATCGTTCAAACGACTTTGAAAGTAATTAAAATTGATTATAATTATCACAGGCCGCTAATAACTAATTTAAGGCGTCTTTGAAATTTTCGCTAAAAGTATGAAGTCAGAATAAGAAAATTAGGGGGGCACTAATGACAGCGGGGATCTGCTTCCGCTCCTCAGTTTAATACCCTTAATTGAATTGTTCTTGTCAAATATCAATTTTCATGTCCTTCGCGTCTTTCAAGTTTTTAAGGGAAAAGGTTTTCTCTTGGAAGGTCGGCTTAGATTTTATTTAAAATATGAAGAAGAAAATAAATTGTTAGTCAAGTAAAATTATATAACATTAGGTAGTTAACAAATTTTAGGAAGCTAGAATTTTTTCTGCTACTTTATCCGCGTTAATTGTAACGTGGATAAAGTCTAGTCTTATATAATTAGCTTACTTTAGGCGAAAGAAATTTCTATGTATAGATTAATTTTGTATAGTCTAAGTCTTAGATTTGTGATTTTTTTTCTTTGTATCACACTTCTACTATTAATAAGTAATATGTGGATAACGTAGGTGATTGTATAGCAATCTTCATGTTGATGAACTTACAGTATTCTGGAAATTATTATTTTTAATATAATGGAAATATCCATTTGTTGTTCTGAAAAAAAAATAAAATAAATAAAGAGTTTCGAAAACCGGATCAGTTTTTTTGGCGCCTATTCAACGCAAATAAACAAATATTACTTGTTAATAAAATTGGTATGGTGAAACAATATTAAGTTAGTAAATTGGAAATCCCTCTATTTTACAAACGGCCTGCCCAATAATAACCTTATGACAATTTTTTTATGAAATTTCTATAAAACCAAGTCCAAAGTAGGACTTTTGAAAATTCTTTGAAATAAATAAATAGGGACAAATCAGACAGATTGAGCTAGCCCACAGTACGAGTAAGTTGTGAACTTGTGTCGTAAGGTATTACTTAACGATGCTATATTTTAATAGATACTTATATACATTAACATCCTAGATCCAGGCCGATCTGAAAAAGATCGTTTTTCATCATGAATTGGCCGTGTGCGTGTTAACTTCTCCACCACGGAGGCTATGATAATTATTACGTAACTAAAACTACTGTTTATGAAAACATTAAACTTTACTAAGAAAATACAAAATATTCTATATGAAGTCAACCTTTTATTAAATTACTGAATTTCCTTTTAATTTTTTTTTTCGTTAAGGTTAATGTATACAACGTGATAATGAAATAACACAAAACCTCTGTATGTAAATTCTCAAATATTTTTTTGAGTTTCGTGAAAGTTGTAGAACAAAAGTTTTTCAGTGTCATGGGCTGAGGTACCACCTGAGAGGTTTTGCGTTATTTCATTAACACGTTGTATATCTCTGCCAAAATACAACTTTCTACACAGACACAGAGACTTGACTTAGACTAAGTTTACTACGGAATCCTCAAAATAGACGGAGAGTAGAGCCAGTATCGTAACAAAGACAACGATGGTACATACATGAATTGGTCCTTTGTTACCTCGCGGTAGAAGTGGTTTATGTGAAGGGCTCTCTCCTCCTAACAATTAGTAATGCGTGTAATTTGTGTAACACTTAGTGGCGCGGTTTTCCTCGACCCAAATTTGCGAAACAAGTAATTATGTATAAGCAGCCCCCCGGGCTTCTTAGCTCTAAATTATGTTACGCGCTTTTGTCCCCGAGACATAGGCGCCACTTCCTTTTATGATACCATTTGGGTAAGGCTTAAGAACTCGTAAGCCACGTACTCATTAAGCAACAAAGGATTGGGTTGACTGTTTAACAAAATAAGTAACCCATTTTTGGAGGTATAAATAATGTTGGTCTTTGAAAAAAGACAACTTTTTTATCAATTTGTCGGCTGGATTAATATAAACATTTCTGCCAAATTACACTCTGAAATAAGCTGCGGACAGACAGACTTGGCTTAACTATAAGGGTTCCTGGAACCCTTGAAGTGCACGTATAGTGAAGCCAGTATTGGTACAAAGACAAAGCAGGCACATACATGAATTGGTCCTTCGTTACCTCGCGGTAGAAGTGGTTTATGTGAAGGGCTCTCTCCTTCTAACAATTAGTAATGCGTGTAATTTGTGTAACACTTAGTGGCGCGGTTTTCCTCGACACAAATTTACGAAACAAGTAATTATGTATAAGCAGCCCCCCGGGCTTCTTAGCTCTAAATTATGTTACGCGCTTTTGTCTCCTAGATATAGGCGCCACTTGCTTTTATGCTACCATTTGGGTAAGGCTTAAGAACTCGTGAGCCACGTACTCATTAAGCAACAAAGGATTAAATTCACTGTTTGACATGTGCGTAACATAATTTAAAGCTAAGAAGCCCGGGGCTGCTTACACATAATTACTTGTTTCATAAATTTATGTCGACGAAAATCGCGCCACTAAGTGTGACACAAATTACACGCGTTACTTCAAGGGTTACAGGAACCTTTATATTTAAGCCAAGTCTGTCTGTCCGCAGCTTAGTTCAGAGTGTAATTTGGCAGAAATGTTTATATTAATCCAGCCGACAAATTGATAAAAAAGTTGTCTTTTTTCAAAGACCAACATTATTTATACCTCCAAAAATGGGTTACTTATTTTGTTAAACAGTTAACCCAATCCTTTGTTGCTTAATGAGTACGTGGCTTACGAGTTCTTAAGCCTTATCCAAATGGTATCATAAAAGGAAGTGGCGCCTATGTCTCGGGGACAAAAGTGCGTAACATAATTTAAAGCTAGGAAGCCCGGGGGGCTGCTTACACATAATTACTTGTTTCGTAAATTTGTGTCGAGGAAAAAACGCGCCACTAAGTGTTACACAAATTACACGCATTACTAATAGTTGGGAGGTGAGAGCCCTTCACATAAACCACTTTTGCCACAAGGTAACAAAGGACCAATTCATTTATGTCTATGTCTTTGTACCGATACTGGCTGTACTAATCGTGTACTTTGATGATTCCAGGAACCCTTATAGTTAAGCCAAGTCTATCTGTCCGCGTAGCTCAGAATGTTTATGAATACATAAATATTCTGAGCTACGCTGACAGATAATAATCTAATAAGAAAGTTGTAATTTTGCAGAAATATGTATATGCCTTCTGCAGAGAAATTGATGGAAGTTTCTTTTAAGTTACTCCATATATGTATGTGTGTAAAATGGGAATAAAACCACTGCCAAAACTTGTTTGGAATTAATTAAAAAGTTAACTATATCTGCAATACCATTAGATTAAACAAAAGATCGACATTTCAGGACTAAAAAAAATTATTTTTTTAGTGTTTAATATTTATTTACAAAGTAGTTTTAGTTGCCAGTCTGCGACATGAGGGGCCTGGGTTTGATCCCCGGTCAAATCATGACGAATAACGATCTTTTTCAAATTGGCCTGGGTCATTAGATGTTACACAAATTCACAACTTACTGTGGAGCTTACTCAAGCTGTGTGATTTGGCCCTATTTATTTATGATTATTTATGTATTTTAAAGCATTTTCCAAAAGGTCCTCCTTTGGGCTTGATTTTACAAAATTTCATTAAAATTTTGTCGTTTGGTAAGGTTATGGTCGGGCCATTCACAAAATAGAGGGATTTCCATGTTACCGACTTAAAACTATTCATCATCATTATCATTTCAGCCACAAAACGTCCACTGCTGGGCATAGGCCTCCCCCAAGGATTTCCAATACGACCGGTTGGAAGCGGCCTGCATCCAGCGCCTTCTTGCGACCTTTATGCCTCGCCCACTGCCACTTCAAAGAGCTAATCCGCTGGGCAATGTTGGTGACCTTTGTTCTTCTAAGGATTTCCTCGTTTCTGATTCGATGTCGCAGAGAAACACCGAGCATAGGCCTCTCCATACATCTTTGAGAGACCTAGAGCTTTCTTATGAGGCCCATAGTAAGGGACTACGTTTTGGACCCTCAAGTCAGCACTGGTAACACAATAATTTTAACACACATTGGTCTAAAACCAATTATAAGTATTAATCCATACCAATTATTTTAACAGGAAATATTTGTTTTTTGTTTAGCATTGAGGCTCCGAAACTGCAAGACCGATTTTCAAAATTTTTTTCACTTGTAGAAAGCTACATTATCTGCAAGTGACAAAGGCTATGATTTACGCTGACAAAGTCAAGGAAAAATTGCAAGTATTATATAATTTTTCAACAAACAAAGATAACATAAAATTACTTGACTAACAATTTCTTTTTTTCTTCTTCATATTTTAAATATACCTAATCTGAGACGACCTTAAAAGTTGAAAAACCTTTTTCCCTTAAAAACTTGAAGGACGCGAAGGACATGAAAATTGATATTTGACAAGAACAATCCAATTAGGGGTATTAAACTAAGGAGCGGAAGCAGATCCCCGCTGTCATTAGTGCCCCCCTAATTTTCTTATTCCGACTTCATACTTTTAACGAAAATTCCAAAGACGCTTTTAATTAGCCATTAGCGGCCTGTGATAATTATAATCAATTTGAATTACTTTCAAAGCCGTTTAGTCTATAGAAAACGGTAGGAGTTAAGATATATTGGAGTAATCCTGTATCGAAAACGTTTGTCGACGTCGTTTATCGATTATATTTATCCCCCAATTATCGAAGCACTTATCAATACAAATTCAAACTTAAGTTTACTATCTTTAATCATATTTACCCTCACTCCAACATTATTATCTATGGTCTCTATGTGTCCTAGGAATAGTAGTACATATATTCTTCGTAAGTTGTGGACAACTGGTTACAAACATATCATCATCGTCATCATCAGGTCTTTGTGTATCTCCACTGCAGGAGCACGACCCTCTCTGTACCACCAGAGCCATATTAGCCAGAGCGGTCAGAGAATTCGGCCTGTGCTCTCCACGCTGGCCAGGCGAGTTGGAGAGGACTCTTTAATGTTTATAAGCTTTGTTTAGCTTGTGTTTCCTAAGCTGCCTTCGGCGACATCCACGGGATGACTGACCCTATTCTGCTCTGCCGGGAACCACACGGCTTCACAAACATAGATAGAATGATTTTCTTTTTTCAATGAAAACTGTGAAGCACTGAATATAAGTACCCCGTACTAACAACAATAACACAGCACTTCTTCCATAAATGAAAAGTGCTTACAAAGCGAAAGGCACTCTTTCAATAAAACAGTATGTTGCAGTTAGTTCCTGAAAGCGCATGGTTACTTCAATTTTAGCCAGCAATATATGGCATTTTATATTTTTTTACTTATTTCGTGCCAATTTTTGCGACAAAGTTTTAGAGATGTTCACAACGTAGCGTAAATAGTAAAGCAATTAACTTATAAACATTTACAATTTTTTTTAGCTTAACTATACAAGCTTAAGCAAGTACCCACGTCTATATTTTTACTTTAGCTAACCAGAACTAAAACAAATAAAAACTGATTATAAATTGTAAAAAGTTATGGAAGTAGGTATCAATAATTTAATTTATTGCCCTTGGTATCAAGTGATAAAATTATTATTTTCTACTTTTTAGTTACTGTTTGTATACTATTGGGTTAAAGTCGGTTTTGATTTATTGTTGAAAAATAATTTTATTCAACTGGCGGAATTTAACATACCAGGATCCTAGGTCCTGGACCACTCAGGACCATTGTAAGTTCGTTTACGTTATATGTATGTAAAACCAGCATCTATTAGCTGTTGATCTCGCGAGTCTCATCAAAGATATTCCGCAATTTTGAAAAAAAGCAATAAAAGTACGATAATGACGAATATTAATACGAGACTAAGTCATACCAATTATGCATTGAATTTAATGTATAATTGGTAGTCAAAAGTAATTACTTTTTGAGGGCAATATTATGCAAAGAATAGCTTTTTTGAGGCTACAAATTAATTCACACTTCACAGGTGTTCCTTTATCTATACTAACTAATATTATAAAGAGAAAAAGTTCAATTGTTTGTTTGCATTGAATAGGCTCCGAACTACTCATCCTATTTTCAAAATTCTATCACATATAGAAAGATAATTTATTTGCTTGACTTAAAGTATAAAAATTGAGGATGAAATCACTGGAAAATTGATGATGATGAAATAAAATAAAAAAGCAAGTATACAGCGTGTAAATTGACCCTTGACACCCCCTTAAGGGAATGTCAAGGTTCAATTAAAACTGGAAAGTAAAAAACAATCGAAATCGTAGCATTAAGTTGTTTATAATATAAAAGTTGTTTATATCATAATAACTTTTCATCATCATCATCATCATCATCTCAGCCGCAAGAAGTCCACTGCTGGACATAGGCCTCCCTTAAGGATTTCCAATATGACCGGTTAGAAGCGGCCTGCATCCAGCGCCTTCCTGCGACCTTTATCAGGTCGTCTGACCACCTGCAGGCCTATTCGCTAACTTTTGACAGCTACGGTGTACATCATTTTCATGGTAACTTCAATATTCATTACGGCTTCGGTATGAAAGACTATTTTTATTTAAGATATGAAAACCGTAATGGATGCTACAGTGACAATTAAATCGTTGTACACTGAGTTAGCAAATTGGCCTGCTGGTCGGTGGGTGTCCAACGCTGCGCTTGCCGGTACGTGGTCGCCATTCGAGAACCCTTCCGCCCCATCGGCCATCGGTTCTTCGCGCTAAACAACTTTTCATACGGCATTAATGCTACGATTTCGATTGTATTTTACTTTCCAGTTTTAATTGCCCAGGTCGCTGATCACTTTTCTAAGAAAATTGGTCCCATAGCAAAAGTTGTTCATACTGACGGTCTTGAGTCACCCCTTTTAAAAAGAATGTCGATGATCAATTTACATGCTGTATTGTGAAAAGTTGCATAAATGTCTGATTTCTGAAATTGTCAGCGACACCACATGTAAAGCGACGGGCTTTGTAGGTCTGACTATGAGAGCTCTCACTGTAACTACGCATGTTTTGATGCCTACTTCAATAGCAAAGCATTCGTTAAACACATCGTCGTAAAAAAATATTTTTTAATGTTTCAGTTGGTCTTAAACTTACACATAGTTATTCTATTCTATTTTTTTTTACTGTATGGCTTTCACCGTGATTTCGGTGATTCTGCTAATGTCCAGTTCCAGAAGCTCCCATAAACCAATCAAAGGAGGACCGTATAACACAACAGCCTCCGTGGTCCAGTGGTTAAGGCCTTTGCCTTGTTGACCCGGGGGTCGTGGGTTCGATTCCCACGGGAAGCATACTTTGTGTTAAGTTGTTTCCGTTTGGTTAGGACATTGCAGGTATGAATCACCTGATTGTTTGATAAAAAAGATGATTCCGTGCTTCGGAAGGTACGTTAAGCCGTTGGTCCCGGCTGCCATCTGGCAGTCGTTAAAGGAACCACGTCGGAGGCCGAGAGGCGGTTCTGAAAAACTCTGACACCAGGGTGTGCATAGTCAACTGACCGTGTCATCTAGGCGAAATGATGATGATGATGACGGTACCTACTACTAGAAGCGTTATTAAAAAATACAAGATTACTTGACTGAAAATACAAATCAATTTGACATCATAAATAATTCATATTGGGGTAAAATAAGATATTAGTTATTTATTTTATGATATATTTGACCATGTTAATTCAATTGTATGGATTATTTTATGTCTTTTTATATATTTTTTTATGTCATAGGACGGCAAACGAGCAAGCGAGTCACCTGATGGTAAGTGATCACCGCTGCCCATGGACTAATGTAACACCAGGGATATGACAAGAGCGTTGCCGGCCTATTAGTTTTCCCACCCTAGAGGGGAACGGGGATGGGCCTCCAGCGCTCTCTCTCACCGAACGAAGCATAGAAGCTGTAAAGCTACTACTCAAACGTCGATTTTCTGTGAGAGTGTGGTACCCCCTGACGAGCCGGCCCATTCATGCTACCATCTAAAGTGATTTTCACCGGTAACGTGGCTCTACCACAACGAAAATAATTATAAATTATAATTACTATTATAATTATTTACATATATACTTAGTTTATGCATTATTCGTATGCCAGTAATGGCAGAATTTGCTTGTAACATACTTGTAACCATTTTCAGAGGAATAAATGATTCTTGATTCTATACAGTTAACAAGTAGCAATCAAAGGTGGGGTAGGATTCTTTGATTGCTTTATTGATTGGAGCTAATGACAAATAATATCCGAGTCAATATACAGTCAACTTTAACTTTTTGACAAATTGTTTATGAGCACGAGCACAACACCCAACTACAACAATTTCGGAAAAGTCAATTTTAATTTTAAATCCATTCGAAAATTCATCTAAGTTAAACCCAAACTGGAACACACACACACAGACACATAGAAGTAAGTATTATTTTTCTTTATAAGTATATCCTCAATAATCACACCTCATTTTGGATCTAGACCAGCCAGGCCTATTTGCCAACTTTTGACAGCTACGGTGTACATCATTTTCATGGGGAGTTCTTGGCGGGAATTTTAGCGGACTACACGGTGTCTGTTTTAGATTGTTTCATAAATTGATTCTGGTGGACTTAATAATGTGAAATTGGTGTTATTTGGTGTTATAAATGCCCATATTTAAGAACAATGTTTGGAATAACTAAAGTAGACTGTCATTGTGCGGCTGTAGTGAGATTTACATAGCGGGCTGTTGGTTGTCCGCCTTGCTGCGTCGTCACGTCAATGATAAAACCAGTGGATTCGCGAAGAGTTGTCGCCAGGGGCTCCGTGAAAACAACGAAATGAATTACACCATCATTTCGTTGACAACAAAGAAGAATAACTCGTCAACTGGCGAAATAAATGAAGAAAGGCTCTAAAGGACTTGTATCCAGGGCCGTAAAACAATACTTAAAAAAAAAATCATTTTCATGGTAACTTCAATATTCATTACGGCTTCGGTATGAATGACTTTTTTTATTACCCGACTGACCCACCCAGAAGGAGGGTAATGTTTTTCGAGCCTATGTATGTATGTATGTATATATCTATGTATGTATGTATGTATGTAAATATGTCTGTTCCATTGTTGCATCCTGCAGCCTAAACGGCTGGACGGATTTTGTGGTGTGAGGTGTCAATAGATTCGGATTCTTCCCCGGAGTGTCATAGGCTATGTGACGTCAAAAAAACAAATATACAGCGGACGTTAACTGGCAAAAACTGGCAAAAAGTTGACCCTTCCTGTAGCCATAATGCCTTGACCAATTTTGAAAGACGAGGTCTCTTTAGATTTGTGGACTTCCCAGGAGAGGTATGAACCATGTAACGTTAGTTAAAATATATATTTTAGGCTTTAAATGAACAATTTTGCAGGAGTAAATACTAAGTTCCTGTAACGAGAACTAGATGGCGCTGGAGCAATTTTAAAACGCGCTATTGTTGTTCTTTTTTTGCTTTTGATTACAAGCGTAGGGAAGAACTTGCCAGATTTCGCAATTTCACACCCCGAAATACACCCGGCTCTGACGGGAGTCTCAAACGAAACGCTCAAATGCCTTCCACAGACCTTCCCCCTTCTACTTTTGAGCATTTTCTATGCGTGTTTTGTAAATTGCAATTTCCAGCCGCCTGGAAAGGTGCACCTTTCCAGGCGGCTGGAAGGAAGCACTTGTGATCGGCATCCCCAAGCCAGGCAAAGACATAAAAATCCCACATCGTATTAGCTTAAAGAGTTCTTTGGGGAAAATCTATGAGCGGATCCACCTCAAAAGACTCAACAACGAGGTCTGTGGCAGAGCGGTCAACACGCTGTCTGATCGGCCGATATCGAACCCGGGACCACCCGTGTCGCTGGTCCTGGGTTCGATCTCTGGAGAGGTCAAGATGAAAAATTATCTTTTTCTGATTGACCTGGGTCTTGGATGTTTATCTATATAAGTATCTACTATTAAATATACTGTTGTTGAGTTAGTATCCCACAACACAAGTCTTGAACTTACTTTGGGGCCAGCTCAATCTGTGTGTTCACGTGAACATGTGACCTCCAGGACATTCACCCAAAAATATGCAAGCACGAAGAACGCAACGCAAACTAATTTTGACGCAGACAAATATTGTTTTAAATGTGATCAATACACACACTTGTAACTATTTTTTGTAAAAATAGATAATGTTTACTTTAATAAATTCTCTTTGGTTCGGACAATCGACTAGTATTATTGTCTGGGATCGACCGATCCACCACCAACCTCCTACTACGGCCAAGACACCCTTAGCCGTCAGTTTACTGATCAGTCTTGTGAGTCTGCTTGACTGGTAGTAGGAAAATCTACTGTCTGGCGTACATTGCACCTCGTACGCCACACCCTTGATCCTTCCGCCTATATCCGTCTAATATCTTAGGTCTCACGGTATTAGACTTCCTTGATTTATCTATATACATATATATTTTTAACTTATGGTTAGGGCTAGGGTGTTAGGTGTTAGGGTTGTTTGTAAGTAACAGTTATCCCTCTATTAATAATTTTCTGTACAGGCAGCTATAATAGATAACAGCACAGTACATTACTACTTAGAGACACTTTGAATCAAACTACACATACTCCACAGTCACACATAGAAATAGCTAGTTGTTTGTATATTTGTATAAATTTATATTTATTATTATTTATTTAAGGACTATGTAAAGTCCAAAAGTCTCATCTCCGACGAACAGTTTGGATTCCAAGCCAAACATGCGTGTCACCATCAATTACGGAGCAATATCTATCAAAACACAATACCTTGGTATTGTACTCGATAGTCTCATGACTTTCGGTCCCCAAATCTACAAAGTCTGAAACCATGCCGCTTTCAATTTGGCAATGCTAGGATGTCACTTAGGAATAAGTTGACTCTCTATAAGCTTTGCATCCGCCCGATCATGACCTACGATGTAATATCCCATTTGTTAAATCGTTTCATTCACCGCGCAACCGGTAGCCACAAGTACTTACGAATGACGGAACTACTTCGTTACTGAAAGCTCTCCGGCTCTAAATAGCCAGAGGAATCCCATTTTACGATCATGCAAATCGCGGCCTATCAGGCGTAAAAAAGTTGGCTTCTCTCTAAGCTTTGCGTGCACATGCAACGCCCAAAACCGAGGTCCGTCCCTCGTGGAGCCCTTCGGTGATGTTCGCTTTACAGGTTGAGGGCACTCTGTCCTCACCGCAAAGGTCCGGTGAAGTGGCAAAAGCTCACTTGGAGCTAGCTACACCGTGTTTAAAAAAAAAGAACTCTAATAGTTGTAATTTTTGGCGTGAGCCGGTGTTCCTCTCAATTTATCAAATTAATGGGACGAGCTCCGTGGCGCAGCGGTCAACACGCCAGCCTGCGACACGGGGGTCCCGGGTTCGATCCCCGGTCAGGTCATGATGGAAAACGATCTTTTTCAGAATGACCTGGGTATTGGATGTTTATCTATATAAGTATATGTCATAAAATATAGTATTGTTGAGCTAGTATCCTGCGACACAAGTTCACAACTTACTGTGGGGCTAGCTCAATTTGTGTGATATGTCCCTATATATTTATATTTATATAATGAACCAAAATACTACCAGTAATTCACTAGTAATGATAGATTTCTTTAAATTTAATATGACTTAGGATTAAAAGAATAACTGCTGGGTGGCGCTAGTGTTGCATACCACAGCGCTGCAACCACAGAATACATCATAGTATAAGGCGCAATAAACATGCAAAGTGAAGACATATAAACAACAATGTTCTAAGCGTGACAAAAGGGATAACAAGTTGATTCCGAAAGAAAGAAATATTCTTAATTTTTCAGATATTTGAGATGGATCGGTTTAAAATGCTATTAGTCCCATAGATCGCATCACTACGCAGCGGCAGGTTATACAGTAGACCAACTATACTTAGCGTCTGTGGACTATGAGAAAGCCTTCGATTCAATTGAAACATAGACCGTACTCGTACTTCGGTCTCTCCAGTGATGCCGTATTGACCATCGCTATATCGAAGGGAGACATCATTTCTCTGAAACCGGCGGAGTCATTTCAGGACCATGCTCAATGACCTCAATGAAGTTTCCCAAGAAGAAAGATCATGGATAAGACAAAAATTATGTCGAATATTCATGTTCCGCCTTCTCCAGTGATTGTTGGAAACTAAACCCTTGAACCTGTAGAGCAGTACATTTACTTAAACGTAAATAAACATGTATTCAGCAAGCTCGAGGTATCGTTTTTCTACTCCAACTACAGTCTGCTGCTAACAGGGTCAATTGATATAGGTAGGAAGCTCCAGTCCAAGGACAAGGTTTTTCAGTGAATCTGAGTTTGCTGGGCAGCTTTCTGGAAGCTTCACAGTCTTCTCGTCCAAAATACATATTGGCGCCGAGGACTTTTGACTTTGGGCACTGAAGCAAAAATCTTCGGCTACTATGGTGTTACCAGTGATGATTTACTGTAGATAGAGCCCAGATCTGTAAAACCTTAAGACCACGTTTAGCACGTTGATGGGCTTATAGATGGGAACGAAATCAAAATAGTGATGACTTGCTAGGCGCATCGCTAATTTGACATGATTCCTGACGCCCATTTCGGCGATCAGTTTTTACGATCTGCGCGGGAAGAGAAGCAAGCAGCTGGTACATCCTAAGTTTATTTTTTTCTCAAAGACCAGCATAGAAAAAACGTAAATATTAGTTTGGCAAAATATCTTGGTTTGTTACAGAAAATTTTGAACCCCTTTTATATCAGCAAAATTTACCATCTTGTGAACCCAAACAGAGAGCCGAATCTCCAGTCCAGTATTTCAAAATGTTTCTCCGTAAAATTCCCAGACGTAAATAGGAATTGCTAATGGTCAGGCGGGTTGTTTAAATTTTTTAATTAAATTACTTGTTTACGATATGAAAATCGTAATGGATGCTAAAGTGACAATAAAATCGTTGTACACCGAGTTAGCAAATCGGCCTGCAGGTCGGAATATACTAATCACAGGATTTAAATTCACTCGCCTTATATACTATTCATGTTCTTGGATTATTTATGGGCTTGATTATTTAATACAATGCTTCGTGCCTCCAGCGCCCTCGATACGTCACTTAAATGTTATGTTCTAAAATAAAACTTTGCTTTCACTATATGTATTATAAAGAATAGATAACAAAGGTCTGCATATTAGTACAGTGAGAAGTATATATGCCGTGTGGTTCCCGGCAGAGTAGAATAGGACCACTCCAAGTCATTCCGTGGATGTCGTAAAAGGCGACAAAGGAAACATAAGCTAAACAAAGCTTATTAACATCAAAGAGACCTCTCCAACCCGTCTGGCCAGCGTGGAGAGTTTAGGCGAAATCCTCTGACTACTCAGGCTAGTATATGGCTCTGGTAGTACAGAGAGGGTCGTGCTCCTGCAGTGGAGACTAGAAAGACCTGATGATGATGATGATGATGAAGTATATAGAAAGATCTTATTGTTTGTTTGCATTGAATAGGTTAAGAATTTTTAAAATCGCATTCACCTATTGAAAGCTTATTTTTTACCGACTTCAAAAAAAAGGAAGAGGTACTCAATTCGTCATAATCTTTATTTTTTTTGTATGTTCCCCGATTTCTCGAAGAAGCCTGGACCGATTCAAAGAATTCTTTTTTTGTTCGATAGGTAATACTTTACAAATGGTCCCATTAAATTTTTACCGAAATATGTCGAGCGCTTTTGGAAAAAATACACAAAACCCAAAAAAAGTTTTACAAGTATGCCATTCGGTTTACACTTTTTTTAATTTTATTCATACGCTATTTAAACAAATTGATAGGGTTGAAGTCGGTTTTTGTTTTTCGTTATAAATATCTTAAATTATCTGCGGGTGACTTATGCTATAATTTACGTACACGAAGTCGCGGAATTTTTTTAATATTATAGTGCGGACTGAGAGGACTTCGTGCTTGCTTGGTTCACATTCGCCCTGAGAAAGACCTCCGGATGAGGTCGCAACATGTCAGCCTGTAGCTGACTTCATACGTGCGTGACCCGTATTTTACATATTAATAATAGTATTATATATGTATCTTATAAAACCTTTTTTATTATTGATGGTTATCATTTTTTAAACCCTTATAAATGGCCCACAAAGGCTTCGTACAAGGGCGATGTCACAACTCAGTCTGTTGTTAATTAATGCCAGGAAAATCAAAATATGTACTATGGTTTAACTATACAACGGACAATATCTATACATTTTTTTTTCAATTCCAAAAGAAAAAAATGTGTCCTAATGTTTTTCATTAACTTACTGACGGACTAATTTTATTTTGTTAGAAAACTAGCGAAAAAATCTCATTTTTTTAAAATATGATCTTTAAAAGTTAAACGAATCTGATTTTATAAATCTTAACCCTTTTAAAATCTATTTTTACTGAAAAAATTTCGGTCGTTTTTTTATTAAAGGATATTTATCATACAAGTAATGTATGTCCTTGGAGGTAATAGTTGGTATTAAGTGGTTCTCGGTGTTACCAGATAGTACCTCAAGGTACTTGAAACAGCCGTAATTTATTTTAAATAATATAATTTTAACAAAAAAACTAAAACCGACTTCAACCCTATAAGTAAATGTACAAACTGGAACTAAACATTAGGTTTTAGTGGGTGTTAATTTCAATCAAATAGAGGTTCAACGTCGTCATCAACTTGTCTTGATTCGTGAAAGATTTAAACTGACAAAATTAAACCAAACGGCATAATTGTATATTTTTTTTGGTTTTAGTTGATTTTTTCTAAAAGCACTGGATACATTTCGATAAAAAAATATAGGTCCACTGGATATTTGAAGTTCAGTCAAAACAGAGGAGTAACGTTTTCATCAATTTGTCTTGATTCGCATAAGAATAAAATACAAAGAAGTTTAAACCGAACGGCATACTTAAACAATTATTTCGGGTTTAGTTTATATTTTCAAGAAGTGCTCGATGCATTGCGACAAACATTTAACGGGACCACCTCTGGAACATTACCTATCGAACAAAAAAAAGATCACTTAAATCAATCCATAACTGACTGAGTAATCGCGTAACAAACATACAAAAAATACATACAGACGAATTGAGAACCTCCTTCTTTTTTGAAGTCGGTTAAAAATGTTAATTGAGTCTAATAAACTGAATGCTATTAAGAAGCTTTTTATTGATTTATTTCGTAACTTTCGTTCTGTATTGAATTCGTTCTGTACTGAATTGAATTGTATCGAAGATCTTGTCAAAAAAAGAATAGCTCTTTGTATTATTGATGTTAACCGAGCGGAAGAAAAGAAATTCATTGCTGTATTGTTCGATAACTTACCGTACCTACTTCATATTTCTTCGGATTCGTACCACATAATGGTCCACATAATGGACAAGCCTTGCCGCCATAAGCGAATGAAGGAATAAATGTAAGTTAATAACGAGTCTAAGACGCTGGTTTAAATGCCAGTTTTGATTTTATTCTCATATCTCATTTCTAAATTAAATAAGAGAATATCAGAATAGAATTGTGAATGCGTCAAAACACCTTTAAAATATTGGATGAGGAAATTAAGTTAGGTGGCTTTACCTCTCCAACCCGCCTAGCCAGCGTGGAGAGTGTAGGCCAAATCCTCTGACTGCTCTGGCTAATATATGGCTCTGGTAGTCAGAGAGGGTCGTGCTCCTGCAGTGGAGACTAAAAAGACCTGATGACGATGACGACGACGACGTAAGCTTTAATGTGTAAAGGTAAAAGGAATGAGATGTGATGAAGAAATTCGAAATGTTGGATTGAAGTGAGGTGGATTAATTGGTAAAAAAAAGTCGTGTAAAGACTAAGAAGCTGGTTTAAATCCTTACCACGATTATTTTTTTTTGAATACGCAATAATTAAACAGATGTCTTATTTACTATGTTTGTTACTCTCTTGCATGTTTTTTTAATATATTTTGAACACTAAAATAATTTACCTTTTAAATATCTTTTAAAGATTTTTTTAGTAAAACTGCACTTACTGTGCTAAACTGTGTTTTAATCACAGTTACTATTTTGTTTACTCTCTTGAATAATTTTTTATATATTTTGAACACTACAAAATAATTAACCTTTTAAATATCTTTTAAAGATTATTTTTAGTAAAACTGCACTTAAAGATTATTTTTAGTAAAACTACACTTACTGTGCTAAACTGTGTTTTAATCACAGTGGAATTCCACAAATCTTTGATAAAATATCTTTCTCCAAGTATCACCATTTTGTCCCATGGCTCCAAAACTTTCCGGTTCTAAAACTTTTCGAATTGCTCGCAAAACAAGTAACAAAATGAAGGCCACGAAACAACGACACTCAAGAGCGACGGAGATACGGAAATAAAGATATTATGTCGAAACTTAGTAAATATCACTTAACCGAAGTTGTTTCGGGAGCAGATCAGTAGAAATTGGTTTAGTTTAATGAAATTAAGAGTTTTGGTTCAAAATATTTTTAAGTAGTCTGGGTGAATGCAGATTGATCAAATGAGTATGCAACTTCCAAAAATAACAATTAAAGTCATATCTCATTAAAAAACAGAATATTTTTGGTTAGAGCTTCACTTATTGCGCTGAATTCCGTCATTGTGCAATCAGTAACATACGACCATGTCAACTGCTGCATACATTGCTATATTACGCATTAAGAATAAAAGTGGAATTCTACAAATCTTCGAAAAAAATATCTTTCTCTAAGTATCACCATTGTCCCATGGCTCCAAAACTTTCCGGTTCTAAAACTTTTTGAATTGCTCGCAAAACAAGTAACAATATTAAGTCCACGCAACAGCGACACTCAAGAGCCACGGAGATACGGAAATAAAGATATTATGTCGAAACTTAGACAGTATTACTTAACCCAGGTTTTTAACTAGCCTGGGTGAATGTAGGTTTATCAACTGAGTATGCAACATCTAAAATAATGTCCTAATACTAATATTTTTCTAAATTTATTATTGGTTAGAACTGCATTGACTGTGCTAAACTCCCTCAGTGTGCAATCGGTAGCAATGAGTTCTCACGCATAGATTGCTATGTTACGCTAGAATCACAGTGGAATTCCACAAATCTTTGAGACAATATACCTTCCTGTATGTCTGTATCACCATAGTCCCATGGCTCCAAAACTTTCCAGTTCTAAGCGCAAACTCTCCGAAATTGCGCGCAAAACAAGTAACAAAATGAAGTCAACGCAACAACGACACTTAGGAGTAACGGAGATACGGAAATAAAGATATTATGTCGAAACTTAGACAATATCGCTTACCCGAGGTTGTTTCGGGAGCAGATCAATAGAATTTGGTAAAAGATCTACTTTTCTAATTTGGATGTATGTAGATCAATCAACATTCATTTGAAGAGACTTTTTAGCAATACTTTACTCATTATGCGACTTTTACAAAATAAGTACATATGAGAACGTAATACGCACATGCTATTTTGTTAGTGTTTTGTTGATACTAATTTTAAGAAAGTTCAGCAACTCTCGTTGTGTAAAACTATAATTATATAATAAATAAACGAGCACTTTATACACCGTCGTCCCAACGCGATTTTTTTAAGTATAAGATAGTAATACATGAATAGGCACTTCATTAGTGAACATAAATATCCAATTTCTTACTTCGGGGTTCTATTTTCGGTTTCCAGTGCGATCTCGTCAAAATTACTCGCAAAATAAGATAAAAATTCAAGTCCACGTAACAGCGAAACTCAAGAGCGATGGGGTACGGAAATAAAGATATTATGTCGAAACTTAGACGATATCACTTAGTTAAAGGTACTTTGGAAGCAGATCAGTGAAATTGGTTAAGTTCGACAGTTACGGATATAAAAAGACTTGGATCAGCATTTTATTATTTTGCTTGAAATCTGCGTTTAACTACACAAGTTTTGAAGTTTGAAGCAATTCTTTTCTATGCCTTATAAAGTTCTCAGAATGTAATCGATTATTTACTACTAGCATTTTTACCACAAGTTCGTCTGCGTAAATTATAGCCCATGTCACTCGCAGATAAATTATACTTCTATATTAGGCGAAAAAATCGAGCCGACTCCAAATAGGGAAAAGGCAAGGAAGAAGAAGAACATTAGGCAAAAAAATTTAGAAGTAAAAATTAAAAATCGGTTTAGTACTTTTGGAGCCTATTTAATTCAATTTAAATAAACAATTATCCTCTTTACAATATTAGTACTTATTCGAGTTCCTATGGTTCAGGTATGGTCCCAGGTTCAATCCCCGGTCAGGTCAAGATGGGAAATGCGTCTATTATATTTTCAAACATATTATTTTTGAGTTACATAAATCTCAAACTTACTTTGGGGCTAATTCGATTTGTGTGATTAATCCGTATATATTTTTTTAAGTATTTAAAAATAATAAAAAAGCATAGATAGTTAGATCCTGTCAGCCATGATTGTGTATATAAACACTTGGTCCTAATATTGAATATACAATGTACAATATACATAGTTATAGCCATAGTATTTTTATTACAACAATTTCGGAAGTGGGTCGCTCGTGAATTATTTTATCCCAACTCCTCCAATCGATATTGCAACCCCAAAGTAAGTGGATAAAATAAACAAAATGAATAATTTATTTTCTGGCTTTGGTTGTCTGTGTGATGTTAACTGTCTATATACAAATGCTCGAAAGATTCATCAACCAACATAAGCCTAAATGTATTTTATGTGGCATTAAGGAAAAAAATGTGGCCTTTTGGTCATATTGCCTTAGGCTCTGTCTACCCTGTAAGAGATAAAGACGTTTGTTTGTTATGTTAAGGAAAAAATTAATGACTATTGTATTTATGGGATTAGAGAGATCTTTGTCAATGGACTCATGAGAAATAGGAATAGTCTTCTCAAAGTTGGCTTAGTTTTCTAGTAGCGTTTTAAATTGGTGGTTGAATCTATTTTGTTTGTAAACTCTTCTCGACTCTATAGGCTGTAACTACTACTTCCATAACATCACTACATAAAAAGCAGCTTTCCGCTCTCTGTCCCTATGTAAGCTAAGATTTTCGAGACTACGCAAAGGATTTTCGGAATTTTGACGACATTATTATTTATTGTGAATTAGTTTCTTTTCCTTGCATCATCATCATCATCATCATCATCAGGTCTATTTTAGTCTCCACTGCAGGAGCACGACCCTCTCTGACTATCATAACCATTTATTAGCCAGAACAGTCAGAGGATTTGGCCTACACTCTCCACGCTGGCCAGACGGGTTGGAGAGATTTCCTTGCAAATCAGCATTAAATGATTTGCAAGGAAAGGAAAATAATTCACAAATAATTATCCAGATTACAAATGGGTTAGGCTATTGTGAACAATTTGTCGTATTTTCTTTTATTTCGTAGTCTTGAAAAGTACCCTATTATCATAGTTATCATAATATTTAAAAAAAAAACAATTTTGGATATTTTTACATTGCAAAAAGCTCTCAAATCTGCTTACATACGAGGTTGTTGCATTAGTACTGTTAGAAGTGAAACACAACATCCTGTACCCACTTTTGGCAGCGTCCCAGCAAATCCCGTCATGAAACAAGTGTATCCTAGCATTGACTTCAATAAATATGCTATACTAGAAAGAATGCATGTGTACTTTAAAATATTAAGACCGTGATATCCCAATCCAAACTAATATTATAAAATACGAAATTGAGTTTGTTTTTTGTTTTTTACACCTTAACCATTTTAACGAGCTCCGTAGCGCAGCGGTCAACACGCCTGCCTGGCGTATGGTCCCGGGTTCGATCCCCGGTCACCCGACCGCGCCAATCTGAAAAAGATCATTTTCCATCTTGACCTCAAGATGAAAAATGATCTTTTTCAGATTGGCCTGGGTCTTGGATGTTTATCTATGTAAGTATCTATTATAAAATATAGTATCGTTTAGTTAGTATCCTATAACACAAGTCTCGAACTTCCTTTGGGGCTAGCTCAATCTGTGTCATAGAAATAAATAAAAAAAACGTACCATGTACCAAGCAAACTACGAGTAGGGATGTAGATTTTGGAACGTCTTTGTAAAGAGTGTCTACCCTAAAAAAATTTTTTATCAAGATTTTTTTCTACTAATTTTTTGGCATGATTAATATACATACCCATACCAAATTACAGCTTTCTAGTACTTATAATCTTTGAGTAAAACCACGGATAGACAGACAGACATGGCGAAACTATAAGGGTTCCTTGTTTACTACGGAACCCTAAATAGCACATTCAGTCTAGCCTACGAGCATGTTTTAGGTCAACATGTCCCAGAGTAGGTGATAAACACAAAATATTCTCTTTATTTACTCAGTTAGAGCGTCGTAAACGCTACTTTTATATATTTATTTAGCTTTTCGGAGAACCTTTAAACCGTATGTATCAGATTTCTCCATTCTGCTAAGACATTTAGCACAGTCTCAGCTTTGCGCGCTTTATCTTTTGAACTTGGATAGCAACTTCATCATCATTAACATCATCTCAGTCATGAGAAGTCGTTGTTGGACGTTGAAGGCCTCCTAAGGCTTACAATTATTGTAGGGTAGGAGTTAATTGGATTGGAGGAAAAAGATAAGGGTATTTACCGCGTTTGAAAAGGGTTCCCGGCAGAAGTAAGTTGCCTTCTACGACTATTCTACTCTGCCGGGTACAATAGTCGTAGAAGGCAGTTTAGTAAACACAAGCTAAAAGAAGCTTATAAACATCAAAGAGACTTCTTCAACCCATCTGGCCAGCGTGGAGAGTGAAGGCCAAATTTTCTGACTGATCTGACTCCGGTAGTACAGAGAAGATCATACTCCTGCACTGAAGACTAAAAAAGGTTGATGATGATGATGATAACGGTATTTGGGAAGCTACTTGCTCGCTCGAATAATTTTCAAATAAGTATATTTTTAGTAGTAGGTATGTTGTAATGTTTTAAATAACCTTTTATAACACTTGGTTTGACAAAAGATATATAAGTAAGAAATAATTATAAAGGGATCACACAAATTGATCTAGCCCTACTGTAAGTTGGTAAGAAATAATTATAAACGGATCACACGAATTGATCTAGCCCCACTGTAAGTTGGTAAGAAATAATTATAAAGGGATCACACAAATTGATCTAGTGGGGCCACTGTAAGTTGTGAACTTGTGTCGCAGGATACTAACTCATTGATACTATATTTTATAAAACATATGCTTATTTCTATAGATAACATCCAAGATCCAGGTCCATATGAAAAAGGTCGATATTGTATAATACACTAAAACTTTGCCTTCCTACATTCCCATAAAAAATATCTTATGTATATTCAGGTTTATTTGTGAAAAGTTCAAAGGACATTAGTAAAAGAAGCACTCTGAGGTCGAATGGTGGGGCGGACTACTAACGACCCAATTTATTAAGGTTAGGTGGTTAGGGCAGCCTTAACTTCCCACTCGAGGAGGCTCAGGATAAGATAAATTTCAATAGTTTGAGGTAAACCGTCTCGTTTCAAAGAAGCATTTTCGGACAGATTTTCTGTGTTTTTGATTTTACGTAGGTAAATAAAACAGTTTTGAATTGTAAACACGTAGATACTATAATATGATAACTATAAAACATTTTCATCGTATGTGAAAGTTTATGAAAAATCATTTTTATTTTTGAATATAACAACTTGATATAAATTATGTAATAAACGCGATAAAACTTTATTAAAAGTTACTAACTACATAACTAACAGTTTTATTAAAATATGTAACAATCGCGAGAACATCATAAAATATTTAAAACAACTAAGTCAGAACGATATTGATAAGAAATATTCAAATATTTCTTTATAAAATTGTACTGTAAATATACCTACGTAAATTATTCATAAAATTCGAGATTGTTTTTAAAAAGGGGAACGACCTTCACAACACCAGCCCATTGTATACTAAAACCTTCGCCAGAAAATAACAAATATATTTCTTAAAACCACATATACAGAGTATACCATGACCTTAAACATACTTAGGGTATTTTGAGGGTCAGGTTGACAATGGGTGACTTAGACCGTCAATATGAACAACTTTTCCTATGTGGTCAATGCTCATCATCATTTCGTGTAGGTGACACGGTCAGTCAACCATGCACAACCAGGTGTCAGAGTTCTGCGGAACCGCCTCTCGGCCTCTGACGTGGTTCCTTTAACGACTACCAGATGGCAGCCGGGACAACCGGCTTAACGTGTCTTCCGAAGCACGGAATCATCTTTCTTATCAGACAATCAGGTGATTCATGCTTGCAATGTCCCAACCAAACTGGAAACAACTTAACAAAGTATGCTTCCCGTGGGAATCGAACCCACGACCCCCGGGTCAACAAGGCGAACGCTTTAACCACTGGGCCACGAAACTGGAATTTTTTTTTTACTCTCCCATACATTTTGCCCGGGCGGCTGAATAATATTGTATGAAAATGACGAAGTATTTTTTGAGTTCTAAGCATTGATCCTATAGCAAAAGTTGTTCATATTGACGGGCTGAGTTACCCCATTCAGGGTGTGTCGAGGGTCATGTTACATTCTGTACATTGACCATCGGGTCTTTGTTAGTCTCCACTGCAGGAGCACAACCCTCTCTGTACTACCTGAGCCATAAATTAGCCAGAGCAGTCAGAGGATTTGGCCTACACTCTCCATGCTGGCCAGACGGGTTGGAGAGGTCTCTTTGATGTTTATAAGCTTTGTTTAGCTAATGTTTCCTAAGTCGCCTTCTACGACGTCCACGGGAAGACTTGGAGTGGTCCTATTCTACTCTGCCGGGAACCACACGGCTTCTGTACATTATAACTTTTTTTTTGACGAGCTCCGTGGCGCAGCGGTCAACACGCCTGCCTGCGACACGTAAGGTCCCGGGTTCGATCCCCGGTCAGGTCAAGATGGAAAATGATCTTTTTCAGATTGACCTGAATCTTGGATGTTTACTCGTATCTATATAAGTATCTATTATAATTATAGTATCGTTGAGTTAGTATCCCATAACACAAGTCTCGAACTTACTTTGGGGCTAGCTCAATGTGTGTGATTTGTCCGTATATATTTATTTATAACTATATATACAGACGGGTCTAAGTTAGATCCACATTTTTTGAAGTTTGTTAGATAGGACCAATATCTGTCAGAAATATCTATCTATTCCGCTTGTAATGAAAAAAAGGTAGTTCTGCCATGTTTATAAATTCGAGGCGTGCGTGACCGGCCATACAAAGTTTCTCAAATCAAGACGAGTAAACAGCCAAATAATAAATTGTAGAATGGGGATCCATTGGAAACCTGACCCTAATATATTTGAAACAAAAATGTAAACAATTGCGAATAAAGAATTTTCGTCCTTTGTTTCTAAAGGAAATCGGAAATTCTTGCCTCTCAATATTTTTTACGAATGAGAAAAAACAATTTCTTAGATTCCTTTTTCTTACAAAATAGTAAATTTCTAATCGAAGGATCCCTACATAGAAACTAACAAGAGAAGTTAAATCATCATCATCATCAGGTCTTTTTAGTCTCCACTGCAGGAGCACGACCCTCTCTGTACTACCAGAGCCATATATTAGCTTGAGTAGTCAGAGGATTTGGCCTACACTCTCCACGCTGGCCAGACGGGTTAGAGAGGTCTCTTTGATGTTAATAAGCTTTGTTTAGCTTGTATTTCCTTAGTCGCCTTTTACGACATCCACGGGATGACTTGGAGTGGTCCTATTCTACTCTGCCGGGAACCACACGGCTCTGGAAAGTTAAATATTAGTAAACTATGATGACAACTGTTTATGAATTATCAACACGAGTCGTTTTATTAATTTATAATACGACGTTTATCAACTATATAGCTATATAGCTATATAGTTGATAAACGTCGAGCTCCGTGGCGCAGCGGTCAACACGCCAGCCTGCGACACGGAGGTCCCGGGTTCGATCCCCGGACAGGTCAAGATGGAAAATGATCTTTTTCAGATTGGCCTGGGTCTTGGATGTTTATCTATATAAGTAATCTATTATAAAATATAGTATCGTTGAGTTAGTATGCCATAACACAAGTCTCGAACTTACTTTGGGGCTAGCTCAATCTGTGTGATTTGTCCGTATATATTTGTATTTTATATTTATATTTATATTTATTTATATTTATATAGCTGTCAGTAAAAATAGCAAAATCCATGCAGGGACCAATCACACAAATGGCTAACACTCAAGATAGGTACTATATTTAATAATAGATATTTGTATAAATAAGCATCTTAGACCAAGCCCAATCTGGAAATGATCGTTTTCCTTTATGATGTCTGGAATCAAACCACCCCTCGTGTGGCAGACAGGCGTGTTAATGCGCCACGGAGGCTGTCAAGTCAAAAACTATAATCAAGTTACGTACCTTGTTTTCATCTAACTTAAGTACGCTCGATGGTCCATTGGGTGTAAGCTCTATGAGCGCTTACGTATGTTAAGCAACCCGTGGTGAAGTCCCTACTTGGATGGGTGACCGCAAGTAGCATAAAAATATCTCGAGCTCCTCCGTGCTTCGGAAGGTTAACGTTAAGCCGATGGTCCCGGCTGCCATCGTTGATGGCAGTCGTTAAGCTATGTCAGATCCTTAAGGCAACTTAAAAAATCTGACACCAGTGTTGGCCACTTACACATACGAAAAACAAACAAACTCTGTTAATATACACACTGTGATGATAATTAACACTGTAAATATTCAACGTAGTGGCTAAGTGTCAAGTAATTTCGTTACTGTATAAATAGTTTATGAGATAATGATCGACATTTAAAAAAAATTGTGTCTTACGAGTAACATTTTTTATTTTTATTTTTTCCTTCCTATTTTCGAGTTAATCCTTCAGTCAAACTAATCATGTCTTTATTCCTTAAGGCATAGAATAACAATATGGGCCATGCTTAGCGTGTTGGTGAGGGTGTTAGTAAAGGGAAAGTGACTTAAAGCTGCATCGCTATTGAACATTCTTTATGAATCTTTCGAGCGGTTGTATGCAAAGCCAGGGTAATTATTCAATTTGTTTATTTTATCCACTTACTTTGGGGTCACAATATCGATTGGAGGAGTTGGGATAAAATTATTCAGGGGTTGGGTTTCTAGACAAACGTTAAACGAGCGACCCACTTCCAAAATTGTTGTAGTAAAAATACTACGGCTATAATTATGTATATTGTACACTGTAAATTCAATATTAGGACCAAGTGTTTCTATACATAATCATGGCTGACAGGATCTAACTATTAAACAACTGGCATCTACAAACAAGGTTGGTATATTCTTCGTTTTGTTTTTTCATCCTGACATGGAAGAGGTCTTATTTCCATAAGTAATTTGATAGCAGAATTCGCATTTCAATACACGGATTTTCATTGTGTAGAAGTTCTATTGTGAGTTTTGTCAATGCCGACAAAATTCCCTGCCTAAAATGCCAGTACAATGACTCTTTGGTCCATTAGATGTTATTGATGAGGGCTTTCAGAGGTAAGATTTATATTTATTTACAGCTACCTCAGTATTTGATCAAAAAATACCCCGAAAATTTTAACATTTGAGAGGCACTATCATAAAAACTACTTCTGTAGTAAAAAAATATGTATATGTAAGGGTCACACCCATTGGTCGCCCAGTTGAATTGGTTCAACGATTTGCACCTCGGTTTTTGTTATTTATCTTTAAATTACAGAACACAGGGGTACATTTTTGTACTCTGTGGTGCAAATAGCCTACGCGCATTTGACAATATATAAAAATTTATGGGTGAAAGTAGAATCGATCCGCCACTCGTAACGTCAGCAATCGGTTTGTACCTATTCACAACTGAATAAAATCAACGATCATACCATTTTTTCTAAGAATGGTAGACTCGATTGTTCTAGATTCTTGATAGTATCTAATGGGACCCAATGGACCTTTTGGTATCCAATGATGGGACCAATTGGATCTAATGTCACCTTGTGGAATCCGATGGGACCCATGGGAACCTATAGGGTCAATGTAAATTTGATATTTCGCGTCTTTTAAACCAAGTCATCATCATTTCGTGTAGGTGACATGGTCAGTCGACCTTGCACACCCTGGAAGTGATCTCGTGCGACCATTCGGAAAACTCATACGAACAATGGACAAAAATAATAAGCATGCGGAAGCTTAACAACGAACAGCGGATCAATTCTACTAGTTCAGAGATTGACTTCCGGTAGGATCTTAAATTACAAAACATCTTAAATTATAGAAAACTAACAAATTAAAAAAAAAATTGACACAAAAACTAAACCGCTGAAAATCAATTATCACCAGTTTTCCTACCCTTAGGGCTGGATATATTTTTTCCAAATTACTAAGGGACTAACATCGGGGTATATAACCCTTCTAATAAAAAAAAAATATTAAAGTCGGACTACTCTGTAAAAGATATTCGTGCTCATACATAACGCGTGATTATATATATACAAAATTATATATAAAATAAAAATGCGCGTCGAGTTTATAACCACTTGTTGGTGTGCCCTGTATGTCCAGTTTCTTGCACTCAAATAGTCCTTAACGAGGCAAATGCCCGGACAGTCGCAGGTGCAACCTACTGGTCAAGGCAAATATAAAACTAGCCATTTACGACTCGAAAGAAGAAGAAGAATAACCTTCTCCATTTTTCGTCAGTTGAAAATACTTTGTGCAGCTTACCAAACCTACTACTTAGGTTACATATAATACCTACGTTATTTAAGCATGCGCTCGTATTGCAACTTGCGAGTATTTATTAAATAAAGAAAATAAGAAATGGAGAAAAAATTCCACGCGGTAAAAGTGGGGTAGTTGTGTTGGGTGACGCAAGCCTAGATGCGTGTAAGAGGAATGGGATATGGTGGAGAAATTCGGCGCCGGGGCTTGAAGCGCGGTGGCGTAATTGGCAACGCATAGATCGTACTGAGATCTAGACGCAGGTTCAAGTCCTGCCCGCGTGGAATTTTTTCTCCATTTCTTATTTTCTTTATTTAATAAATAAGGTAAAATAGCATTGTGAATGCAAAATAAAATCCCATATAAAGTATTGTATGGCTTCCTACACATTAGTTGATTTCCAAATTCATTGAAAAATGAGTTGAAATCAAATACCGCACTTGTAAAAGTGGGGTAGTTGTGTTGGGTGACGCAAGCCTAGATGCGTGTAAGAGGAATGGGATATGGTGGAGAAATTCGGCGCCGGGGCTTGAAGCGCGGTGGCGTAATTGGCAACGCATAGATCGTACTGAGATCTAGACGCAGGTTCAAGTCCTGCCCGCGTGGAATTTTTTCTCCATTTCTTATTTTCTTTATTTAATAAATAAGGTAAAATAGCATTGTGAATGCAAAATAAAATCCCATATAAAGTATTGCGAGTATTTCTTGTGAGAGTTAAGCCGTCGTCAGGCTTATTTGCAAACGAGTTAATGAATGTTTAATGCCTTCAGCAGATTCACACGGGATGAATACTTAATTTTGTTTAAAGTGAGCGCAACGCTTCCTTAAATGCGGGCGTCAGTCTCATGTGTGTTCCTTTTTGGTGAAAGGATGCGTTATATGCATAGTTAAAAAAAAAGTTTTTGTAAGGTTATATGTATCTGATAAGGTTATATGCCTCGAGCTCCGTGGCGCAGCGGTCAACACGCCAGCCTGCGACACGGGGATCCCGGGTTCGATCCCCGGTCAGGTCATGCTGGATGACGATCTTTTTCAGTATGACCTGGGTCTTGGATGTTTATCTATATAAGTATATATTATAAAATATAGTATCGTTGAGTCAGTATCCTGCGACACAAGTTCACAACTTACTGTGGGGCGGGCTCAATTTGTGTGATATATCCCTATATTTATTTATTATTATGATACTAGCTACTTCATTTTATTCATATTTGTTTGTTTAATATATTTATTGCACATAAATATAAAGAAAATAAATACTATCACCTTCACCAATATAACATCGTTTTATATCTTTACTTATACTTTGGTTCTCAGCGCAAATTAATATGAGCGATGCGGCCGAAGATATCCGAGAGAGCTCGCTCGCCTCGCTAGCTCTATCGCGGTGTGAACCACTGTCTCTCATACGAGTAGTTACGTTCGCCTCGCTCGCCCGCTGGTGGCAAGGGCGGTCCACAAACCGCCCTTTATGGCAATCTACTGCTTAGTTGGTTTAAGCAAACATCTAGTGCACCTTGTCAGGAAAATTTATATCGAGTATCCCAAGAAGGGGATCGCTACATCGCTGCAGCCGGGCTGGTGGAGGAGTGGTGGTAGCTCAACCGAGCCCACTTTTCCGGTCATATAGCGTGGAGCGAGCAATCATGTGGTTTGAATGGGTGTGAGTCCCACATAACCGTTTTGTACCCCCGTAGCAGATTAGTATGCATAACGCATTTTCTACATGTAAAAAATATACATACCTAGAGGTAGCATAAATTGGATTATGCAGTAAACGTTTAAAATTTCATGTTCCAAAAGTTTGATGTAGAAGTCGTATTAAATGTTTGTTAAAAATTCATAGTTACCTAAATATTTGTCATTTTCATTTACTCATTTTATGATTTACTTTCTCTAATATAAAGAATTGTAATACTGCCGTCTGTAGATACAGTGTTAGCATACATATATGTATAAAGTAAGTGTATATCGTGAGCACCCAGCTTAAATTCTCATTTTGGGAAACGTATTGCCGTTTTATTAGAAAATTCTCGGTAGCTCGAAGTTTTGAAATATTCGTTCTAGACGGTCGTTGCCCCTTGTTATCCCGTAATAGGAGTAAGGGTGATATTTGAATAAGGGTAATTAAATGGTGAAGGTTCATCTTTTTCAGATTGACCTGGGTCTTGGATGTTTATCTTTATAATGTATTTGTAATAAAATATAGTATCGTCGAGTTAGTATCCCATATCACAAGTCTCGAACTTACTTTGGGGCTAGTTCAATCTGTGTGATTTGTCCATATATAAGTTTATATTCTATTTACTATCGTGAGACCATGTCTACTTGTGGATTGTCCATTTGTGAGTGAAATAGAAGGCCATAGTAAACCACTCTATAATTTCCTGCCAAAGATGGTCATTGCAGGTATTTATTTCTACACAGTGACACCAACAAGAGCCTACAGCTCATAACTATCAGACGGAATAATATGATTTTCACTACATTTGCTATATATACGGTCCTTATGACATCAATACTTGGACCGTAATGATGTATTTTACGGACTTCTTCTTTACACCAATCACAATTGCTCAATTTATTTTATGGTAAGCGCAAATGTATTTTAAAAAGTCGTATGAAGCTCGTACTCAGTAAGCTGGCTATTATTGTCATTCATAATAACACTCGGCTTCGCCTCGTGGCTGCACATTCCTAGGCAATATCCAGCTTACGGTACTTGCATCATAATGTATAATTCTAATAACTTGATAAGTTTTGTTATTGACATTGAGAAGATAAACAAGCAAAATGATCCCTTTTATAAATTCGGAGTAACTGTTATTTAATTAAATTTATTAGGCATATTACAACAAACTTAAAAGCAGAAGATTTCATCGCTTAAACTAGCTTGATTATTTTTGTAGCTCCGGCCTTGCTTACGAGGAAGATCAGATATTTATTATTTAATTAATATCAAGGTTTTTTTTATGAACAAATTCATATCTTTACTTGACTGCAAGAACATATCAAAAGAGCTTATATTATATAGGTTTGTCTTCTTTGGTCAAAAAGTTCTTCCATTAGCCACGTTACGATTGATCACCAAACCTGTCTATAGCCCCATAATATTCCATATATTTGACTTAATAATCGTACAAAAAATACAGCTTAATTGGGTATGGAAGATGGCTTTAAATAATAGTTTCAAGATTGAACCCATAAAACAAGATACTTTAAAATACTTTTGTAAAAAAGTGGAAAAAGTTTGATTATAAAAATTATACGTACCTAATTATAGAACATCTAATTACATCCCTAGGCAAATTATTTTAATATTATACAATATCATCACATAAAATATTTTTGAACTGAAAACTTTTTCAGCGACGCTGTGCACTTTTTGATATGGGAAAAAAATGTTAATCCCGCGACAGGTCACGTGACCAACAGATTCGTCCGATTGAAAATTCATAACACGGACACGTGACCTGATCGAAAAGCAACCTTAATATTCAAGTTTTCACTTCTGCCGGCACTACCGGAGTGCTTAATTGTTAATAAAAAAAAAACAACGAGTTGTTTTTTAGGGTTCCGTAGTAAACAAGGAACCCTTATAGTTTCGCCATGTCTGTCTGTCTGACCGTCCGCGGTTTTACGCAGAGACTATATGAACTAGAAAGCTGTAATTTGGTATGGGTATGTATATTAATCATGGCAAAAAGGTGGTAGAATAAAATATTGAAAAAAAATTTTTTTTAGGGTAGCTCCCATACTAGTAAAGTGGGGGAGTAATTTTTTTTCTCTATTTACCCATTGTGTGGGGTATCGTTAAATAGGTCTTTCAAAAATATTGTGATATTGAGAACACCATTTTTCGATTTAGGGATCCGTTTCCGAAATATTTGGTTTTAAAGTGCGAATTTTTCTTAGAGGTAAGTGTCCCCCCCTCTATCTGCTAAACGGTTATATATAGACACGTGAAAAAAATTACAGCAGTAGTACAGTATATACTGAAGTTGAAAGGAAAACTATCAGAGCTGAATACTAAGTACAAACTAAAAAGTTATAGGCAACCAACTTATAAACTGTAAAATTTCATACTATTTTCATTGTTAGATGTTTTTGGTCGTTAAACTGTAAGGTACGAGTGTGAATAGTGTGAACTCAAATTTGTCATTCCCAACTACGGAACCCTACTTTGCGCCTGGCCCGACACGCACTTGACCGGTTTTTTATTAATTAATCTTACTTAAAATGAGTATAATTGTTTTTATTTAAGCGATCATATTTTAAAATGTGTCTAACAAATTTCTCAATTAAAGTTAAAAATATTTTCTCGATCCCTTTCTTCTCTTCAATTCCTTTCATGTTGCCTTCCAAGCCTTTAAATATCCCAATGAGAGTGAACCAGAGCCGGTGCCGAATCGTTAAACCTTATCTTTGAACAACTAAATAATTTCGTTCGCTTTAGAGGTAGTAAACGTATTTTACGAGTATAACGAAGAATTAACGAGCTGAGGCTAGATGTGGCTTTTAGATTATTAGGTTATAGTTGTTATATGAAAAAGTAAAAAATAACTCGATAAATTATCTTTAATCATTGGGAAAATATATTCTAATGAGAATAAGCCGTGTGGTTTCCAGCAGAGAAGAATAGGAGCATTCCAAGACTTCCTGTGGATGTCGTAAAAGGCGACTTAGGAACACAAGCTAAACAAAGCTTTTAAACATCAAAGAGACCTCTTTAACCCGTCTGGCTAGAGTGGAAAGTATAGGCTAAATCCTCTGACTGCTCTGGCTATGGCACTGGTAGTCAAAGAGGGTCGGGCTCAGGTATTGTCTTAAAAAATATTGTGAGTTTGAGAACACCATTTTTAGGGTTCCGTAGTAAACAAGGAACCCTTATAGTTTCGCCATGTCTGTCTGTCCGTCCGCGGTTTTACGCAGAGACTATAAGTACTAGAAAGCTGTAATTTGGTATGGGTATGTATATTAATCATGGCAAAAAAGTGGTAGAAAAAAACTTGAAAAAAAATTTTTTTTAGGGTAGCTCCCATACAAGTAAAGTGTGGGAGTAATTTTTTTTTCTATTTACCCATCGTGTGGGGTATCGTTAAATAGGTCTTTCAAAAATATTGTGAGGTTGAGAACACCATTTTTCGATTTAGGGATCCGTTTCCGAAATATTTGGTTTTAAAGTGCGAATTTTTGTTAGAGGTAAGTGCCCCCCCCCTCTATCTGCTAAACGGTTATATATAGATACGTGAAAAAAATTGCAGCAGTAGTATATATACTAAAGAGTAAAGGAAAACTATCAGAGCTGAGTACTAAGTACAAACTAAAAAGTTATAGGCAACCAACTTATAAACTGTAAAATTTCATATCATATTTTCATTGTTAGATGTTTTTGGTCGTTAAACTGTAAGGTGTGAGTGTGAATGAATAGTGTGAACTCAAAGTTGTCAATCGCAACTACGGAACCCTACACTGCGCGTGGCCCGACACGCACTTGGCCGGTTTTTTGATTTAGGGATCCATTTTCGAAATATTTGGAAGAAGAAAAAGGAAGAAAATAAAATTACGAGCTCCGTGGCGCAGCGGTCAACAGCGCCTGCCTGCGACACGGATGGTCCCGGGTTCAATCTCCGGTCAGGTCAAGATGGAAAATGATCTTTTTCAGATTGGCCTGGGTCTTGGATGTAGATTTTTATCTATATAAGTATCTATTATGAAATATAGTATCGTTGAGTTAGTATCCCATAACACAAGTCTCGAACTTACTTTTGGGGCTAGCACAATCTGTGTGATTTTGTCCGTAAAAAAAAATGTACTCGAAAATGTAAAATTTCATACAATTTTCATTGTTAGATGTTTTTGGTCGTTAAACTGTGAGGTGCGAGTGTGAGCAGTGTGAACTCAAAGTTGTCATTCGCCACTACGGAACCCTACACTGCCCGTGGCCCGATACGCACTTGGCCGGTTTTTACGTTTATCACATACCTGTATCTATAAGGTAGAATAATGTTTTTAAAGCAGCTAATATAAATGTGTGTGTGGTTCTCGGCAGAGTAGAATAGGACCGCTCCAAGTCTTCCCGTGGATGTCGTAAAAGGCGACTTAGGAAACACAAGCTAAACAAAGCTTACAAACATCAAAAAGACCTCTCCAACCCGTCTGGCCAGCGTGGAGAGTGTAGGCCAAATCCTCTGACTACTCTGGCTAATATATTGCTGTGGTAGTACAGAGAGGGTCGTGCTCCTGCAGTGGAGACTAAAAAAGACCTGATGGATGGATGGATGGAATATAAATACTACTCATGCCATATCTAGATTAATTTCATTTGTAACTTAAATGTTCACAGGCTGCTCCATTATAATTTATATTGCTTTCCCGGAAAACTCATCCTTTTCTACCCCCGATATTCGTATATAATAACATGTAATTAAAGCTTGTGCTGTTTTCTACATCTTAACATATCGTTAAAGGGAAATTTGAACCAGGAAATTCTACTTGCTTATATTATCCAACTAGCAGCCCTACCCGGCTGCGCCCGGGCATGTATTATACCTTAAAACCTTCCTCGTGAATCACTCTATCTATTGGTGAAAACCGTATGAAAATCCGTGGAGTAGTTTTTGAGTTTATCGCAAACAGACAGACTGACAGACAGACAGACAGACGCGGCGGAGGACTTTGTTTTATAATATGTAGTAAAAAAAGGGAAATTTGAACCAGGAAATTCTACATTCACATTGTAATTTTTATTTACAGCTAAGATAAAGAAAATATATAAGGACACAAGAAAAACGCGTCGCCTCCGATGCCTGCACGTAGCATCTTGCGGGAACGTTTTTTCTCGCGACTCTGGTCGTTTTGAAAACAACAATAAGGCTTAAAATCCTATCACAATGTTCCATGTCTGCCCTTTATCTGTTAGTTTTACGCCTTAAAGGAGCCTACTACTATTACAAGACCTGGAGTGCTATTTTTGAACGTGTGACTCACTAAAACGCAAGTAGTGCACGATTACAAGTCACACTCGTCTTCCAAGTTACGAAATGCCAGTTTTGACATATTTTTGATACCATCGCTTGAACTGTAGTGCTGCCAACCTTCAGGAAAAATATGTTATTCCTTCTTATTTCACGCAGAATTTTTTACAATATTTTTTTACGGTTATAAAGGATTTTTAAAATGATTATGAAATTTAGCGTCAAATGGAACGTAAAATCGCGACCGATAAACTTCAAATGTCAGGCAGTCACTTTGACATAAAAGCGTTCGTCACCTGCGAAAATCTGCGGAAAGTTGCAATTACTCGTCATCTAACGATTCAAAAAAACCGGCCAAGTGCGTGTCGGGCCACGCGCAGTATAGGGTTCCGTAGTTGCGAATGACAACTTTGAGTTCAACTGTTTACACTCGCGCCTCACAGTTTAACGACCAAAAACATCTAACAATAAAGATTGTATGAAATTTTACATTTTCCAGTACATTTTATAAGTTGGTTGCCTATAACTTTTTAGTTTGCACTTAGTATCCAGCTCTGATAGTTTTCCTTTCAACTTCAGTATATATACTACTGCTGTAATTTTTTTCACGTATCCATATATAACCGTTTAGCAGATAGAGGGGGGGGACACGTACCTCTAACAAAAATTTGCACTTTAAAACCAAATATTTCGGAAACGAATCCCTAAATCGAAAAATGGTGTTCTCAACCTCACAATATTTTTTAAAGACCTTTTTAACGATACCCCACACGATGGGTAAGTAGAGAAAAAAAAATGACTCCCCCATTTTACTTGTATGGGAGCTACCAAAAAAAAAAATTTTTTTTCAAGATTTTTTTCTACGACTTTTTTGCCATGATTAATATACATACTCATACCAAATTACAGCTTTCTAGTACTTATAGTCTCTGAGTAAAACCGCGGACGGACAGACAGACAGACAGACAGACAGACAGACAGACATGGCGAAACTATAAGGGTTCCTAGTTCACTACGGAACCCTAAAAATGAGGCTTTTTAGAAACACTCGCGTCAATCACTCGTTAAGTGAGTCACGCGTTCAAAAATAGCACTCCTGGGCATTGAGGTATACTTTTGGAGGAGCTACGTTATATATTGGCATTGTTTCATTCCCTGAAGAGGCCTATCACATTTTGACCGCGATTTTGGCATTCCAATTCTAAGAAACTGAAAGACTTTGACAACTTAAATCTATTTAACAATGGAGAATAGTTATTAGTAAAGTTCATAGCGGCTTCACTTTTTGCATTTTTATCTAATCAATTAAAATAAAGCCAAAATTCCGAAGCATGTTTTACACAAAAAGAGGGCGAGGCCCTTGTTCGTGCTCAAAACTGAACAACTGTACAGACGGAATTAAAACGAAAAAAATATAATAATATCTCTTTAATAGTGCTAAAGTTCATAGCGGAATCGGAATTTTAAAATATGTATGGAATATTTAGTAAAAAATATCCATTCAAAACCGTAAAACCACGAAATTTCTAAAACATCAACTGCAAATTTCTCCTTACTACAGTAATATTATTATATGAAATATGTACTAGAATAAACGTAAGTTCATAAGGAATTAAAATTTTGTACTTTAAAATAATAATAATTTAAGATATGACTATAAAAAACGTAATTGCAACCTCCAAATTACTATATATTTCGATGCGTCGACCGCTCAAACTCAGTACTGCGCGAGAGCTTGTCGACGGCGGACCTATGCCGAATTTTTCTTCGTCAAACGATTGAGTGCAAAGCGTATAGTGCGACTAACTAAGCCAGATACATGCCACTGAGGCACATAGTATTCCAATTTATTTATATTAAGTAAAATTGTAATTAATGATTATGACGACGAGCTCCGTGGCGCAGCGGTCAACACCACACGGCCTGTGACACGGATGGTCCCGGGTTCGCTCCGCGGTCACTCTGGTCAGGTCATGATGAAAAATTATCTTTTTCAGATTGACCTAGGACTTGGATGTTTGTCTATATACATATTATGTAATTATGTATGTGTTATAAAATCTAGCTCAATCTGTGTGATTTGTCCGTATATATTTATATTTAATTATTTAGGTCAGCCAAAAAACCAATTCCTGCTAGTCAAATAATAAATATCATGTTTGTAAAAATGTCTTATTTGTTTTATTGAATTAATTTGGTCAAATACTTTTCAACTTATTTGTTATATAAATCGTCAACAGACATATGTATAAGATTACGATATATTTTTTGTAAATATCTAATTTACCAATAAAGTACATTACTGCAACGGCCGGCAAAAGAGGTATTGATGGACGAACGTGTGAATGTGGGCCGAAGCGGAGCCGAGGCACACATACATGAGTCCATCAATGCCTGATTGCGGCCAAGGCCTGTGTAGTACTTTTATCAAATATTGCCCGGAAATTAAAAAAAAATAGTATATAGACAAACAAATATACATATATTATCACGTGTTTACCCTTACAGGTGAGACGGACCTCAAAAGCCATGTTTAGGGTTAAGTGGATTTTAATGTAGAAAATGCAATTAAAATAGTGATGGGTTGCTAGTCGCATCACCTATTGACATATTCTTCTGCATAGGTTTTCGCCCTCTCCTTCGGCCTGCTTTTACAGACTGTACGGGAAGAGAAGCACCTGGTATATTCTATGATTTTTCTGTTATCCTAGACCATCATGAAATATTGATGTAAATATGTCAATTAATATTCATAAATTGTTCATAAACAACAATATGTAGAAAATATCGCGCCAAAATCTTAAGTTTTTTAATTTCTTTTTTCTTACTAGCCTGGTAAAATTTTAAATTCGAATTTGTAACCTCCATACTTGAATTATTTCGCAGCAAACGCGTCGTTCCATTTTTAAATAACATGACAGATATGAATTTTCATAGTTACTTTAAAACACGACAGATATGGATTTTCTTGGGATTTTCATACATACTTTGCTGCCGTGTATTGGCCAGTACAGCAATATTGATTTATCCCAAACAAGGTTGTCAAAATAATGTGAACATTTCCAAGCATGTTTGAGAAAAATATTATACACGTCATACTCTCTTGATCTCTCATCTTCGGGTTACAGACTTATATAAGTATCGAATTTCAACTTAATCAGTTCAGTAGTTTCGTAGCAAATGGTAATGACAGGGTGACACCAACGTTACGTTTCGTTTTTACGTTTTTAGGTACTAAACCCTAAAAAAATATTCCAAAATTACACGCAGGTTGTAAATAAAATGTTGGCAAAAACTTAAAGAGCTTAAGGCGCTTAGACCAGTGAACTAGCGCTATCCCTCATTTTATTTCTTTTACTGCTGCCACCGTGGTCCAGTGGTTAAGGCGTTCGCCTTGTTGACCCGGGGGTCGTAGTTCGATTCCTACGGGAAGCACAATTTGTTAAGTTGTTTCCAGTTTGGTTAGGACATTGCAGGCATGAATCACCTGATTGTCTGATAAGAAAGATGATTCCGTACTTCGGAAGGCACGTTAAGCCGGTGATCCCGGCTGCCATCTGGTAGTCGTTAAAGAAACCACGTCAGAGGCCGAGAGGCGGTTCCGAAGAACTCTGACACCAGGGTGTGCATGGTCGACTGACCGTGTCACCTACACGAAATGATGATATGACTGCTAAATAGGAGCAAATTGTAAAAATCTACGTAAGTACTTCGTCAGTAAATGACTTGTAGTATTTTTGGTATAACTTTTTATTATTTTTCATTCAGTAAATATAAGATAGTAAATGTAAATACTAGAACTACTAATTACCGCCAAAAGCGGCCACTTTTAGCGGTAATGAGTAGATCTCTCAATCTCAAATGATGATTTTGATGAAAATTTATACTAAAAATACTAAATGTACTTTACTAGTGAATACTAACATAGATTTTTTCAATGTGTTCTTATTTCAGAGTACAAGAATTTAATAACGGGTATCGCTAGTTTCGCTGATATAAGTATCTTTAGCCAACAAAAATGAACGTATGTGGAAATTTCTTGTCATGATTAACAATATTACAAAATAAAAAAATCCAATATCAAAAAATTAAAGAATATGAAAAGTATCAAAATCGTGCAGTTGTAGCAACAGCATAGCGTCGTGAACTCGTGACCCCAACCGTGTGGTCGCCGTGCGTAAAAGCCTAATCTTTCAGAGCACTATTTTGTGATAAGCCTCTTAAACAAAAACAAAGCGTCCAATCATACAAACTCAATACCTCAGCAACAACATGTCAACATAATACAAAATGGCGGGAGGTAATTATATTTTAAATAAAATTATTTTAATACGGTTTTTATCGCGTTTATTACATTATTTATACACCTAACGTTTCGAGCACTTTACAGTGTTCGTGGTCGCAGGTAGACTAAGTTGGCATTTGTCTAGTATTTTATAAGAACTGCTAAATCTACCGCCTAAAATATTTATTGATAACGTTCCGGATGTACGCAGTATTGGCTCACGGTGTCTGAAGGTCTTGCAGTCTTCTGCTTAGCTTGAGATTTGATTAAATTGATGACTGGATCCCAAGCTGGTGGTAACTGCCAACCATCCTCTCTATTGAAATTAGGATGTTTTTTAATTTCAATAGCCTCACGAAGCATTCTTGGAATGTATCTGTTTTCTTTTGCAAGGACTTGAGGATTATCAAAACGCATATAGTGGTTGGGTTTGTCTAGGGCATGTTCACAGACTGCAGACTTCGTTGAGCGCCTATGTTTCATGTCAGCAATATGTTCTTTTATACGGGTACCGATGCTTCTCTTTGTTTGCCCAATGTATGATAAACCACACTCACAGTCAATTTTATAAACTCCAGCATCTTGTAATGGGATATTTGATTTGACAGGTCTTAAAAGTTGGTTTATTTTCTTGTGCGGCTTGTAATAGGTCTTGATTGAAGCACGCTTAAGTATATTACCAATTTTGTCTGTAACTCCCTTTACATATGGTAAGATGGCAGGAAACCGATCAACTGTGTGAGGCTTTGGGCGGCTTCTGTGATGTGTTTTTGGGAGGTTGAGGTTGTTGCTTCTTAAAACCGATTTTACTCGTTGAAGCTCCTCCTTGAGGTGGTGGGTGTCACAGATGCCATGTGCTCTCTGAAACAAAGATTTACCAACGGTAGCCAACTGACATGGATGATGATGGGATTTGCCATTGAGATATTTGTCGTTATGGGTAGGCTTTCTATACACAGTATGACTAATAGTATTATCAGGATTTCTAATGATTAAAATGTCAAGAAAAGCTAATGAATTATTTGTCTCAGTTTCTAAGGTGAATTTAATTTTGTTATTAATTGAATTAAGATGGTTTAGTAATAAAGATACTTGAGTTTTTGGGAGAACAACAAAAGTATCATCTACGTACCGTTTGAACATCTTCGGCATAGCCAGGGTGGATGAAAGAGCCTTCTCCTCAAGGTCTTCCATAAATATATCGGCGACAATGGGGGAGACTGGTGACCCCATGGCAACACCGTCGATTTGTAGGTAAAATTTATTCTCCCAGAAAAGGTAGCCTGATGTTAAGCAGTGCTCAAGCAACTCTGCATATTCTTGAGGTAGCTGGTGGTCCTCTAGTCTTCTTTTAACGATTTCAATACAGTCATACAGGGGAAGGCTGGTAAATAATGACTGCACATCAAAACTAACCATTGTGTCATCATCAGTTAGTTGTAGATCTTTAATTAAGCTGATGAAGTGGTAAGAGTCCTTGACATAAGTATCAGTGTGCCCACGAAGTGGTGATAATATCTTCGCTAGGTGTTGTGCCAGTTTGTAAGTTGGTGAATCAATCTGGCTCACAATGGGTCGTAATGGGCAATCTTTTTTGTGTAATTTTATTTAAATGTGTAACATTCGCGAAAACATAAGAAAACATTAGGTAATTATATTGACTTTTTTGTAAAAGATAATGTACTTGCTGATGAAAATTTATTCCTTTGCAGCAGTGCAGTGCAGTGTTCGATAAGTTATAACTGCAATAACTCAATACACACCACGGTATTTTTTATGATTTTTACCAAGTTTTCGTTTATTAATCGTAGGAAGTACCACAAGCAAAAGAGCTAACAAACCGACTGAGTGAGTTGTGGCGCGATGGCCACAGTTGAATGGGACAAAGTAAGGATTTGCGGTGTCTTTTCAAGTAGTATATCTCAATGCTCGGGTGATATTTCGCCAGTCGCTACATTGTCGCTCGACGATGGTGGTGGACTCTCACCACAGTAAACCAGCAATAGAACGGGTTCTATGCAGCGACCAACGATGTTGTAACTGGCGATATTGTGCACCACACTCATAATAAAATCCAATATCATGAAGTATAGGAAATAATCTTCCACGCTGGTCTGGGAGAAAAGAAAAACTTAGAACGTACCAGCTGCTTCTTTTCCTGCGCAGATCGTAAAAGCTGATAAAGGGAATGAGCGTGAGAAATTATGTCATAAGGCAATGCGGCTAGCAACCCATCACTATTTAGATTCTGTTCTCCACCTACAAGCTACAAGTGGCCTTTAGGTTTTACAGACCTGGGCTCTGTCTACCCCGCGAGGGAAAAGTATGTATGTATAGGAAATTACTCTTAAAGCGTAAATGATTATTACCTACTCATCATCTCAGAATCTTCACTGTATTTTTAATTAATGCTCAAAACCCGTCTGTTCCACCGTTGTACTCCCTGTAGAAATAAAAATTTAAAACGCCCGGGGGATTCAACATTTTCATTACTTGGCTAGGGGCGCATATTTGAGCAATAAGTAAGTGAAATGAATGCAAATTGAGATTCCTCCTGGTCCACCCATGTATTATCATAACCTTTGACCGCTGAGCTTTTTGAGTCGAGAAAAAATACAGCCCGTTTGTTATTTTTGTTGATACCTACTTTTGATGTTGTTTTAGGTTCCTGTTTTGTTACAGGTTTTTATTGATTCAAGTTGAGTTCTACGTGGGCGTATTTAGTGCTTTCGTGAATTGTAAAATGCCGGGGGTTAACTTGGATTTTAATCGATTGGTATATTGGTTGATTGGGGCCAGAGTTATGAACTTGTGTCGAGAACGATTTCCAAATATGCATAACCACACCCAGTCATACATACGTATGATGTACTAAAAGATAATAGCTAGTCCCCAAACAGGATTAAACTTTGGGTAATAATCAGTGCAGGTTAAGCTTTGATTATCTCTCTAGACTCCGTCATGCCTTTATTTCAATTATTAAAAACTGGTTTGTGCGAGCACATAATTTTTTTTTAATCTATGAAGCACATGATGCATATCAACTTATGCTATCAAGTCGGTAGCTATGTGTTTGCTCTTAGTCTAATAGAGACTCCTCTTCATATAATCTAAAGATAATTACCTTATAAGGTAAGACTAATTTCCTTAAAAGATATTATTGCTCTGTGAGTGTGAGTCAAAAATTATATGACACGTATTTTTCCTCTTACCAATTAAACAAAGAACGATGTAAACCAACATTTATATTATTCTTTAATAAACTGTGATGTCACGAGCCTCCGCTGACAAACTTGCGCTTTTTATTTTGTAATTTGTTGTTTAATTGACAAAAGAAAAAAATACATGTTTTTGATAACCTAACTGACGGACTGCTTTTATTGTTTTGACCCAGAAAGCTGCCTATTATTAAAGTAACCTGCGGTAAGTTTTGCCTTAAATAAGTATCTATCTCGTGGTTGAAAATTAACACTGTAACCTACGATCAGTTTTGCTTAAAATAAGTACCTACTAATCTATTGTCGTCCAAAATGTCATTTATTAAATTTAGTGGCAAAAATATAACCTGCTTAGATTTTTGCTCAAAAATGTCTATTGTCGTCGAAAATGTCATCTATTAAATGCAATGGCAGTAGTGTAACCTGCGGTCAGTTTTGCTTAAAATAAGTACTAATCTATTGTTGTCGAAAATGTCATCTATTAAATGTAGTGGCAACAGTGTAACCTGCGGTCAGTTTTGCTTAAAATAAGTATACATACATACTATCATGTCTTTTTCCCTTGCGGGGTAGACAGAGCCCAAATCTGTAAAACTTAAGGCCACGTTTATCATGTCGGTAGGCTTGTAGGTGAGAACGGAATCAAAATAGTGATGGGTTGCTAGCCGCATCGCCTATTGGTATGATTCTTGACGTCCATTCCCTCGATCGGCTTTTACGATCTGTACAGGAAGAGAAGCAGCTGGTACATTCTACGTATTTTCTTTTCTCCCAGACCAGCATCGAAGACCAATCTATTGTCGTCGAAACTGTCAAGCCGTTGGTCTCGGCTGTCATCATTGATGGCAGTCGTTAAGCTGTGTCCGATGCCTTTAGTCAGCTTAAAAAATCTGACACCCGTGTTGGCCACTTACACATACGAAAACCAAGAACAACAACTGTCATCTATTAAATGCAGTGACAACAGTGCAGTCATTTGTGTCATAATAAACGAGCCCAATCGGAAATGAAGCGGAGTAACGGGAAGGAAACACACGCCTGCAGTGTCGACCTACATTTCTGTTTAAAGACTGTGCCATCTTAAATGTGGTGCACACTATATAGCTTGTAAACGACGTTCGAGCCTTTAAGAGGAGATTCAGCCCGGTAATATGAACAACTTTTCCCTTACGACCAAAGCTGGGAACTCGAAAAATTTTTGACTCTCCCATACTAATTGCTCGGGCGGCTAAACACAATTTTTTGAAAGTTTTGATTTTTGATACCTAACTGACAGAATACTTTTATCATTTTGACCCAAAAAGCTAGCCTATTATTGAAGAAACTTGCGGCTTTTGAAGAAAGTTTTGCTTTAAATACGTATATATTATAGTCAAAACTGTCATCTATAAAATGCAGTGGCAACAGTGCAGTCATATGTGTCGTAATAAACGAGCCCAGTCGGAAATGAAACGGAGTGACGGGAAGGAAACACACGCCTGCAGTGTCGACCTACATATTCTGTTCAAAGACTGTGCCATCTTAAATGTTTTGCACACTATACAGCGTGTAAATTGACGTCCGACTCTTCAAGGAGTGACTAAGACCGACAATATGAAGAACTTTTCCTTCAGGACCAATGCTGGAAACTCAAAAAAAATGTTGACTTTCCCATACTTATTGCTCGGACGGCTGAACACAATTTTTTTTAAATTTCGATTCGAACTGTCAGACTACTTTTATCATTTCGACCCAGAAAGCTAGCCTATTAATAAAGTAGGCTGCGGTCAGTTTTGCTTAAAATAACAATAAGTGTCTATCTCGTCGTCGAAAATGTCATCTATTAAATGCAGTGGCAACAGTGCAGTCATATGTGAGCTCAGTCGGAAATGAAGCGGAGTGACGGGAAGGAAATACACGCCCGCAGTGTCGACCTACATATTCTGGTAAAAGACTGTGCCATCTTAAATGTATTGCACACTATATGTATTACATGATAACTACACATACCTAATTATGTAATGAGCTACTATAAATATATGAAGATAAAATGGTATATTCGAGGAGCACACTAGGTATATTTTAATCAATAAAAACAGGCACACTATTTTTTTATAAATATACGCATGTAAGTGTCTCACGGTCTAACTAGCTTTATTTTGCATATTAATGTCAGCCAACGACACAAATACCCGTGACACGTAGTGATCTCCTTGCCCGTGACGTTAACACATTTTAGGGTTTTAGATATCAGTTTTAAAGTGTTTGCAATGTCGATTTTTTCTTGTGATTCGTTGAAGGAGGAGGTCAACTTTCTTTATTTTTTTTTACATTCTTTTATTACTGATTCCGAAATGTAAATATTGCCACAGATTTTAAAAATTCACTTTTGTTAACAAAGGTTTTTAAATTACTATCAATAACAATCTTGAACGTACAATATACAAACGTACCTACTTTCACATATTGACATACTTTTCCTATTTCCGAACGCAAGTTGTGACGTCACAGTACACTACAATTTCTTCAAGGGGAGCGATAACAAGTTTTGTTATCAACACTGATGAATTTCGAGTACCCACGTAAAGGGACCATCACGGAAACTTCAACCGTGAAATGCTTATCGGTGAAAACTTAGAAGTACCTATTTTGATTGTTAAAAGATTAGTGTGAAACGTTTAATCTAATTATAGAACTGAAAAACTTGGAAGTACCTACCAACCTTTACTGCTAAAAGATTATTGTGAAGCGTTTGACCCCAGTAAAGAATTGAAAAAAGCTGAATATTGAAAAAAAAAACTGTCGTCATCATCAAATTTAAGAGCTGGGCTCTTGTCGGTGGAGCTTCTTCCATTCCTGTCTTTCTCTCGCCAGTTGTTTCACTTCTCTGTAAATAGCAACATTAAAAAAAAATTAAAAACTGTAGTTTCATATTTGTTTATTCAATTCTACTGGCTAGAATAGCTATTCTTTTCAATATGCAGCGAATTGGAATATGAAATATCTGTAGTCGCTCTCTTTCTCCGATACTAATTGACTGATCAGATTTCATGATTTCATTTCCATGTTCCAGAATAAAGGTTTATTCATTTTCATTTCTATAAGATGATATTTTTCTATGTTTTATTAGGGATCTTGATTCCAGCTCTAGATATCTTGTGAGATTGTTCAGAATCACTCTGTATTTCTATGTTTGTCTACGCAGATCTAAGATTTTTTATTATTTAAATATGATAAATTTATTTATTTATGTGTGTATGTATGTATATTATATATTTTTTATTAAGTATACCTTCATTTAGTTTTGTGTTAGTTTTTATACCTGGGTTGAAAATATCTGGAACCCTTTAGGCACTTTATCGCACCACCCGGTCTAAACTCTCTGTTTGGTCGAAAGGTTTGACTGGGAGAGAATGCCTTATGGCATTAAGTCCGCCTTTTGTACTATGTATTTTTATATGTATATGTGCAATAAAGTTTAATTAAAACAAAAAAAAAATTGGATTGCAAAAAATATTTTTTATATACTATGTACTTACAGTGTAAATTTTCAATCCGCCATAAAATTCATTCTTATTTGAATGTAAGACATTGGATATTTTATATTCACTTATGAAGTACCTAACATGTATAATAGTCTCCAATTACTATCTTGTTATACATAAGAAAATAGCGTTGGGACGACGGTACTTAGGTAGCAATACAAGTTTCATCAAAATCAGTGCAGTAGGTAAAATTAAGAATGTATCAGTCACTAGAAAAGAATTAAGTTTTTTTTTTATGACTCTTGTCTTACATCATAAATTATGCGGCTGAGCTGCCGACATGACATCCATTATCAAAGTAATTTGTTAATTAATTACGACCGCTTACGCTGGCTTTTCTCAACAAATCTTATTATCGTTTGTTCCTGTCGTGATTAGGGGGCATGTTTCAAAGACGCAAAAACGGAAGCTTTCTTCTTTTATCTCGCGTTATTATTACAGCATTTGAGATAATATCTCAAACGCTTTGTAAAAATCATTTGATATATTATATAAAATGATTTTTACAAAGCCTGCGTTATGACGCTTAATATTATAATTTATTCCTGTAAAAATTGTGATACTGCCATGAAATGCCGTGTGGTTCCCGGCAGAGTAGAATAGGAGCACTCCAAGTCTTCCCGTGGATGTCGTAGAAGGCGACTAGGAAACTAGACTAAACAAAGCTTATAAAAATCAAAGAGACCTCTCTAACCCGTCTGGCCACCGTGGAGAGTGAAGGCCAAATCCTTCGACTGCTCTGGCTAATATTGGCTCTGGTAGTACAGAGTGGGCTATGCTCCTACAGTGGAGACTAAAAAACACCTGATGATGGTAATTCACGAAATATGTAATATACTCTACTCAGGGTTACGTAAGGAAAGAAAATAATTTTTAAAAGTGAAATAGGTTATCCAGTGCAATATTGGAAGTAATAAAGCGGTACCATGATATGATATTCAGGCCGATATTGATACAGCCAAAGCCTAGTTCAGCTGAAAAGTGATTCAATTGAACCAGCGCATACCAATAAAGTACCGAATGCATGGGCGTGTATTGACTGGCGACAAAACGGTTGTGAAACATGCAAATTCAGTTGAGATTCCGTATACTTTTTACTAGAATGTTTTGCATGACTTTGATCGCGTAAATTTTTTTTGAATGGACTGCGTAGCTAGCTCCAAATGAGCTTTCGCTACTTCACCGGACCTTTGAGGTGAGGGCAAAGTGCCCTCAACATGTAAGGCAATCTTCACAGGTTCCCAGGAGAGACGAACCTCGGCTTTGGGCGTTGTCTGGGTGCGCAAGGCTTGGAGAGACAGCAAACTCTCATATGCCTGATGGGCTGCGATTTGCATGCATGACCTGAAGGGCCGAACTGAGAAACAATGGCAAAGCCTTTAGAGAGCAGCAACTCTCATGTTTTGCCGTATGGGCCGAAATAGTCTTTGTTAACCGCAGATAATGAGCCTGTGGAAGTGAAAGAATTTTGAAAATTGGTCCAGTAGTTTTGAAACCTATTCAATGCAAATAATCAAATCTTTTAACTTCATAATATTAGTATAGATTACACTTTAATAATCTAACCGGAATGGATGGGATGGGATGGAATGGGGTGGGAACTGAAGGGATTGGGATATGGTTTGCTTATGAAAAACAATCTATTTGTACCTGGAGAAAACGCGACACGTAAGCAGCCTAAAAGTTATCTTTCTCTCTCTCTCTTTATTTTAAGCATTTTCCCGGTTGTATCCTTTAGCTGTGATGCGACGAAGCCATAGGGGTCCGTCAATATGACAGTAATCAAATCATGCTGTAATGGTTCCCAGTGGTGTAGAATAAAAGAACTCCAAGTAATCCCGTGGATGCTATTATATGGTTTGCCATAGTTTTTACAGACGGCCGCCTCATCATCATCATCATCAGGTCTTTCTAGTCTCCACTGCAGGAGCACGACCCTCTCTGTACTACCAAAGCCATATACTAGCCTGAGTAGTCAGAGGATTTGGCCTACACTCTCCACGCTGGCCAGACGGGTTGGAGAGGTATCTTTGATGTTAATAAGCTTTGTTTAGCTTGTGTTTTCTAAGTCGCCTTTTACGACATCCACGGGATGACTTGGAGTGATCCTATTCTACTCTGCCGGGAGCTACACGGTGGCCTATCTGACGCCAACTAGGCTATACCGTGAGCTTTAAGACATTTTTTGCTCTGTATCGTATGCAGCCCAAGCTTTCACCTTTCAATATTGGTAGGCATCGCTAAAAAAAATTAAGGCTTCGATTATTGTGTAGGCTGTACACAACCGCTATTGCTCTGTTTCAAGAATTTTTATTAAAGCTAGACTCACGGTTCGTATGAAGTTAATAAAATAGAGAATTTGATATTGCTTTCTATCACTTTCTAATTGTTTATTTATCTCACAAGGAAGCCAACACCTATGATTCTATAATAGCTTTACAAATCAGAATTAGGCGATATTATTTTTCATTCTTTTAAGGCAACAGTCCCCAAATAACAATGTTAGTTTTTTTTTAATTATTAAACATGTACAGCACCAACTTAGCGTCCTAGGCATGTAAGCACAATTTCTTTCGAAGTATAATACATTTGACAGTTACAGTTCTACTATTGATGACAATAAGACTATAAATAGTTATTTCTATACTAGCACACGCCCTTGCATTCACTCGCATCACTCTAGCTTCTATTGATGATAATGATTTGAAGATGTCGTGTGGTTCTCGGCAGAGTAGAATAGGACCACTCCAAATCTTCATGTGGATGTCGTAGAAGGCGACATACGAAACGCAAGCCTAGAAACATCAAAGAGACCTCTCCAACCCGTCTGGCCAGCGTGGAGAGTGTAGGCCAAAAGTAACTGCTCTGGCTAATTTATGGCTCTGGTAGTTTAGACAGGGTCATGCTCCTGCAGTGGAGACTAAAAAAAGCCCTGATGATGAAGATTTGAAAATGTCATAAATTCTAGTAGTAAAATAATCCCTCCCCTGACATTAAGAACATGGCGACCAAACCAACGAGCAACCACTCGAACGAAACTTGGAAGATCAAGGCAAGTAATCTGCACAAGGATTAGGAGGGGCTGAAGTGATTAACATTTTAATCCTTGGAGGAGAGGTTCATGATAAGTTAATCTCATTTAATTAGTTAGTGGATCAGTAAATACAGACAATGTTAATATTTTTATTTTTTTACAATTATTGATTTAAAGCGCCTTTAAATCAATAATTGTAAAAAAAAAGCGGAGGAGCCCGATGGTCCAGTGGGTGTGAGCTCTATGAGCGCTTACGTATGTTAAGCAACCCCTGGCGCAGTCCCTACTTGGATGGGTGACCGCAAGTGGCATGAAATATCTCGAGCTCCTCCGCGCTTCGGAAGGCACGTTAAGCCGTTGGTCCCGGCTGTCATCGTTGATGGCAGTCGTTAAGCTATGTCAGATGCCTTTAGGCAGCTTGAAAAATCTGACACCAGTGTTGGCCACTTACACATTCGAAAAATAAAAAATAAAAATATAAATAATAAGCGCCTTTATATAAAAGAGTAAGGTTATACCGGGGGATAATTAACCTTTGACATTCCCCAGCCATTGCCATTGCCATTGCCATATGAGCAACTTTCCCTGTAGGATCAACGTAGGAAACTAAAAAAAAAACACTTTTTCATAGCAATTTGCTTTCATAGTATGAAAGCAAATTGCTATGAAAAAGTCGTTTTTTTATAGGGATCTTGCTAATTGGTATAAAAATGTAAGAGCAGATTTAGATTTTTTTCTGATTATGTAATAATGTGGCTGTAATAGACTGTTAAGCACTTATTTATTCTAATTATCGACACTTTAATTTTGTTTTATTTTGGTTCGAAAAGTTCATTACAAAACTGTTGAAATTCAAAAAACTAATGTTACCATAAGAAAGTCTTCGAAATGTATAGCAACTATTATTATGATGCCATTTCCATAACATACTTATTTAACATAGCTGCGGAACAAACTTTACCCATCACCAATATGAAATTCTAAAGAAGTGACGTCACTTGTCTGTTGTTTCTTATTAAGGCCGTTTACGTCTGTCTGGCTATCACGGTTTAAGAGACGGTCTGGAGACAGACAGACAGACATCGAAGTCACAGTAATTTGGTCCCGTTTTTACCTTTTGTGTACGCAACAATAAATATGATTTCAATATTATTACCTAGTTGGTCACAATTTAGTGGAAACCTTTTGCTATTTAAATCTTGTATGTCCATTAAATTGTAAGTATGACATAAAGTAAATTACCTATTTTCAACCGTGATATAATTATCTGAAAAAATCGATAGAGCATTGACCTTCATAAACTTATTAAAGCTCTTCCTGAATACATCATCAATATTAGTCACGTCTTTTTCACTTACATGGTGGACAGAGGCTTAGGTCACTTTTAGTGTATTTTTGAGCGTATTAATAGTGAAAAACGGAATCGAAAAAAAATTATATATTACTAGCAAAATCGCCTCATATTTCTCGGCCAGATGCCCAAAAGTTGTAATTGTACAGACTTTCATACAAAGAGTACACTACGCACAATGAAAAAACACTGGCCACTTATTGTGACCTACTGTAAATGACGACATTGAAAACACTGATTCGATTTTTGAATATTTTTCACTGAATCTTCTGCTAAAAAGTATTTTTTTTAATCTATGGTTAAAAACATGTGGTTTTGTATTAGATATATTTGCGATGCCACTTACACTACAATGGGTTTTATTTTTAGTTACGAATAAATAGTATTTCGAACAATATGATCCGATAATAGTTACTTATTTAATTCCCATATTTGAGTTGTTCGTGTTGATGAGTTCGTCGCTTTCGCATAAATTAACGAAGGCTAAGCATTGTGAAGATTGCAGCTCTTTATGCTTGTAAGCCATTAGCGAGGCGTCCGGAAGTGCTCGTTAAAACTGTGAAAGCTGATATAAAGGCGTCGGGAATTTGTATTCCCTTCTTAGGTTTTTTTCTTCAGGTTTCCGTCCCAAAAGGGATCCAAGGGAACCCTAATATTAAGCCCCGGCTGTCCCTCCAACTTACACAGAGTTTCATGTTTTGAATATTTGATATTAGCAGACTTCAAATTTAACAGAATGAGTTTACCTATCGCTGCTATAACAAAAAAAAAGGGGTTTGTGGTGGGAAGTCAAGGGGTGCAGTTGAGGTCTACCTTGGACGATTTTGCAAATTGATTTTGGTGGAATTTGTAATATGAAATTGGTGTAGTTCGGTGACATAAATGCTTATGCTCATGGAACAATTTGTGAAATAGTTAGTGGACTGTTATATGGACTCGTATAGACTTGTCGCCATAAGCTCCCGACCACGAGGCATCAAAGAACATACGCCATCAATTTTTTTATATAAATATATCTCAATTTACTGGACATTGGCAGAATCACTGAAATCTCGGTGGAAGCCATTTTATAAAACAGAAGAAGAAGACCAAAAAAAAAAAACATAATTCCTGATCTAAGTCGCAGGAAAACGCTGGATGCATCTTAAATCCTTAGGAGAGACCCATGTAAAGCAGTGGACTTCTTGCGGCTGAAATGATGATACTAGGGCATCATACTTCAAAAATATTTTTTTCGTTATATGTTTGGTGAATTTCCCTTGAAATTTGAAAAATAGGTTTTATAATGTAGGAAATTCACCAAACATATAACGAAAAAAACTATTTTGAAATATCTCCTAGTTTTATTTACTTGACGGTTGCCTATAGCTTTGAATCAAGATAACAAGATTTGAAAAAAAGGCGAGAATAAAAACAAAGGGCTCAATTTAGCAATCCCTCGGAGTGATCTGCGCTACAAAATAAAAAACATATAGAAATATAGTTCTTGGAAGCCACGAAGTTGAGCGAGATATTCTTGTGTTAAATACATATGTCATTCATTAGTATCGCGTGTATTCGATTCATCTACAATGGCGACTAAATCAAATTCGTGATCAAAATACTTCATTCCTTTTTAATTTATTTATCAGAATATTTAACCATCTGCCTAATGAGTTCCAAAACTTAAATATAAGTCGCTTCGAAAAGAAACTGTTTTCATTGCTGCTAGAGAAGTGTTATTATAAAGTACAAATTAATTTGACATCGTAAATAATTCACATTGGAGTAAAATAAGATATTTGTGATTTATTTATTAATATTTGACCATGTTAATTCAATGTTTAATGATTATTTTATGACTTTTTTATATAATTATAATTCTATAGTGACGCATGTGTATCTACTTAGTTTATGCATTATTCCTGCGCCAGTAATGGCAGAATTTGCTGTGTCACCATTAAAATGTAACATCCTTGTAACCATTTTCACAGGAATAAATAATTCTTGAATCTTATTTTGACATGCGGATTATACTTTGACTTTGTGAATGAAAAAAATGAATGAAAAATTATTTATTCAAGAAACATGGTCTCATAATTGTTAGTAGATACAATAACTTATAAAACTACTGTTAGACACTTATTTACTTAAGAAAATTTTAAGTATCCCACTGCCGCACCATTCCAGCTGAAGTGGTGCGACAGTGATTTACATACAAACAGTCTATCCTGCTCGCGATCATCTTCAGGATGCTGTTACCGCTCTCCTGCACGCGGCGCACCAGGGACGCGCATCTTTTGCGCATTGTGGTATAAAAGCAGTCTACCCTAGCCTCTGCGAACATCCCCGATGCGCTACAGTGAACAGGTAGCCGCACCAGCATCCTGAATGCGTTATTTGTACGTGTCCTCAAAAAATAATCATAGACACGCAAAGCAATGTACATCAGGTCGCTCACCTTCGTTAATTGCAAGAAATGTACAGTTCATTAAGCTTTGTAAAGAGATGATGGAACGAGCTTCCATGCTGAAGGCTATTGTTTGTACTCATTTCCCTTATCATGAAAACAAGACGTTAGTCCTAATTTTTACACATGCCAACGTGTTTCCAACATTTTTGACGAGAACAAAGTGAAAAAAAGACATTCTCATACAAATCGCTCAATCACCCGAATACTATGGTGAGGAAATGTAATTTTTTTTAGTTCGACGCATTGTTATTGTAAGATATGCCGTTCATGTAGATGTGTAGCGTGGTCTCTTCTACACAACCTTTACACCAGTAATATAAACATACATCTGTAGTTTCTCTATTTTGTCTACGATGTTATCCTAGCAAATCCCGAAACAAAGGTCAGTATCAGTCCTGTCTTAGGAAAGGGCGATAGCAAGGGTTCATAAGTCTTTATCTCCGCTTGGAATAAGTTACACTTGCCTTAGTTTTGAGCCAATTGTGCGATATGGGACAGACAATTTAAACGAACGGCCATAATATTACTGTTCTTTAAAAACTTTGTATATTTTTAATGCGGCCGTGTAGTTCCCTGCAGAGTAGAATAGGACCACTCAATCTCCTATCGTAGATGTCGTAGAAGGTGACATATAAAACACAAGCTAAATACTTAAAGCATTATAAACATCAAGGAGACCTTTCCAATCCCGTCCGGCCAGCTTAGAGAGCGTCTGGAGAGTGTAGGCCAAATCTCTGACTGGTCTGTCTGACTAATATATGGCTCTGGTAGTACAGAAAGGTTCGTACTCCTATAGGGGAGGCTAAAATAAACCTGAGGATGATGATATTTTTAATACATACGTATTTAAAGACAGGCTCATCTTCAGCTCAAAGAGCCGCTTGAAATAGCATGATAGGAGGTCATTCAAGATGTTAAATGATTCGGCAAAGTTTTTACAGACGGTCGCCTTGCGGATAGCTCCAGAACCATTCAATAGAACTTAAACAAGCTTAAAGGATTACCAAACATTTCAGTAAAGTCTGACCGAAGGTTCGTTTTGGGTTTCGGCACAATATTAGATATGTTTAATTGTGAATGGAATATATAGAGTGATTGATCCCACATCAAAAGTAGTTCATATTGATAGGCTAAGACATCCATATAAGGGTATGTCAAGAGTCACGTTTAACTCTGTATAGCTAACTTTAAGTGTGCTTTCGCTACATCACCAGACTTTTGAGCTGAGGGCAGAATGCCCTCAATTTTTAAGACGAATATCACTAAAGGCCCAGATGCGACGGACCTTAGCTTTGGGCGTTGTATGTGAGCGCATAGCTAGGAATAATAATTATTTTTTTGGGTTAATTTAGTTTTAATCAATTATATTTAATTTTAGTTGTTAATAATTCTGTTGTAATAAGTCTTTTTTACTTAGAAAAAAAATGAAATGAAAAAATAAAAAGCTAATCTAAACAAAGTTTATTTAAACATTAAAGAAACGCGCGAGGCGGCCCTCAGTGCTTTGAGGGAAGCGTAACCGTCGTGTCGCCACCCCTTTCACTCGCCCCGATGATGGTCTTCGTAACAGACCGAAACTAGTCGGCGGATCCGACGTAATAAAACGTGAGATGTTTTCATAATTAAAGCAACCTCTCCGACTCGTCTGGCTATGATGATGATGATGTGTGCGCAAGGGTTAAAGAGGACACCTTAGCTAATGTTTATGTTCATGTTTTTCTTAGTTAATGAACAACTTTTCCTTTGGGACTAATGCTGGAAATTAAAAAAAAGCGTTTGCTATTCAAAAGTGGTCAGACGGCCAGGCAATTTTTATGAAAATGTCAGGGGTGTCATCCTCAACTGTCTATCCGGTGGTTGCAAGTATGGCATCGTATTCACGCCCCCGGCCTCCCAAGCCGCTACGTACTTATCCCTAATCAATCAAAGCAAGTGACGTTTGAAATACCTGGATCCTGTTACGAAATCCTACCCTATGCATACTTAAATACGGCTTCGATGGGCAGTAGCATCGGAACCGAGATAAGCCGAATAAACTGCACTCACCAACCCATCTGCCAAGCGTTGTATTTTTTTTTGGACATATCACACAAATTGAGCTAGCCCAACAGTAAGTTGTGAACTTGTGTCGCAGGATACTAACTCAACGATACTATATTTTATAACATATCCTTATATAGATAAACATCCAAGACCCAGGTCATTCTGAAAAAGATCGTTTTCCATCATGACCTGACCGGGGATCGAACCCGGGACCCCCGTGTCGCAGGCTGGCGTGTTGACCGCTGCGCCACGAAGCTCTTCAGAAAGCCAGGGCAGTATGGCAATACTGCCCTGACTTTTTCCAATATGGGTTCTTTAAAAACCATTATGGGGTTCCCCCCCATATTGGAAAAGGCCAGGGTAGTGGTGGACTTTTTGCTGCAGAGATGATGATGTACAGTCGGGAAAATATAAACCTGACCCTCCTATAACAAACTTTAAATCGGTATTTGCCTAATGTTAAGATTATATAAAATTTGTTTCCAATGATACTAGTATTTATCTAAAAACACTTTTAATTTGATATCGATTCGTTAAGTGTTCTTAAAGCTTCTTTAAAGTTGGGTGAATAGAACCATTTTTAAAAGTATGAAAATCTTAAATTACAATTATACTGTATTGTAGTCCGCTAAATATATAGCAACTTTTATTATGAAACCATTAACACAAACGTTATATTTCGTATAGCTACCAAACAAAGTTTGCACGCCGCCCATACAAAATACAAAGTTGTGACGTCACAAATATAACATTAACATTTCAGCAGTGCGTTTTCACGTCTAAAAATATGTGTCTTTAAAACTTCTATATCTGAAAGAGTTTTTTGTTTAGAAATGTATTTCGGTCACTATTGTGTTTATTTTTGGCAGGTATTTACATAGCGACACGAAAAAATTTTTAGTCAAGTAGCCAATTGTAGGGGGGTCAGATTTATCTGCCCCCGACTGTACATTATGCATCTGTATGATTCTTAATAAAACAATATTTGTGTAAATCGAACGTGTAATACATTGATATTATAAAGAGATAAAATTTCACATTTTGTAAATATTAGATATTTCCATACAACTAGCATGACAGCTGTTCGTACAATAAACACACAATGTAAATAAGTGGTTTTAATTTGTAGCGTTAATATTAGCGGAGACAATAAAATAAAAAAGATTGTTGTGTTAATTACAAAGTTTGTCACAAATAAATATTCATTTAAATGAAATTATCTTCACTGCCTTAAATCTTAAAAAAGTTTAATTCATAAAACAACTGCTTTATATTGACTCTATCGAATTAATTGGTGACATTATTTTTTACCAAATTATATATTTCCAATCTTCGAATAATGTCGAGTGAAAGAAAAATTGTAATTAATGAACATGACTGATGTGCATATATTCTCACAGAAAGTAAATTGCCATATATTATATTTATATTTGTAACGAGCATGATTTTATAAACAATGTTCTTCCAAATTCAAAAAGTTTTTAAAAAATCTAGGCACACAGAATTCATTATAAATGATTTCATATAATTATGGAATTCTATGGAATTGAAATTTTACAGTCAATTTTGACATTTCAATATGTTTATGTTTCATAAGCATAAAATATTGTTAAGACACTTGTGCATATCGAGCATTTCAATACGCGCTGATTAATTTTTTTACACGTTAATTATATTTTTACACTTTTTGAGTTATTCCGCAAGTAACCGGATTCAATCCGTTCATATTCTCGTAAGTGGCATAATTCTAACCTCATTTACTTTTGCGTAAAATATTACTACCAGTTCATATTCTGCATAAGATTGTGCACAAGTTGTTTCTTTGCTTAAGGATGCGCTAGTCGGGACCTCGAACTCGTCAGCGCACGTGGCTAAAATGCGTGCTATTTCGCTGAAAAAGGGATAGACTCGGTTTTGAACAGTGCGGAACTATTTACACTGATGTATAAGCACATCGGAACAACAGTCTAGTGTGTGCAAACACAAATATTGTTGAAAATCTAAATCTTCGTCGTCTAAAAATTCGCGAGTATGCGTTTGTGAGAAGTGTTCTTGTGATAAAACAGCTGAATGTTTTTATTAAAAGTAAAATAATTTATATTTTTTAATAACCAAACTATGCTTGTATGAATTTTGTTTTAGAGATTTTATACTCCTTCCGGTATTTAATTGTGCCCAAAGATGCGTTAAAATTACGTCTTAAAACGGAATGTTTTGAGACTCATAACTTTTAATGTACTTATAATTTTACAATTATAATTCCATACAAGCATAGATAACTACAAAACAAATCGATAGAATTAAAAACTTTAAACAGACGATACCGAACAACGGAGTCATCACCCTACAGAATTTGTATGGCGAAACACCTAACTAGCGCACCCTTAATTAACAAAACAAAAAAAAAACTTTTGTTGAATAAAAGATACCACAAGTAATAAATATTACTTGTATAAGTTCGAATCTAATAAATAAACATTACAACGTACAAGGTTATTTACAGCCTTTGACAAGCCTTGAAACTATCCATAACTCATGACCACTTTCATAACTCAATAAAAGTTATACATACAATCGGGAATCGAACTTGTACTTACAGCAACCAAAATGGTGTCAATAATTAATATGAATCAGTAAAGGTCTATCCCCACACATCGAGGCCGTACCCGGGACACATGCGTCCGTGTCCCGGCCGGTGCGTCACGTAGGTATGTACAGTGCAAATAAGTTGAACTAAGTGTGAGTAGGACACCGCAATACATTGCCACTGATTAATATAGGTGTGTCTCGCTCACACTTAGTTCAACTTATACGCCGCGTGTTGTAAGTGCTTCATGCCGATGACATGCACGATTTATTGATATTTTCATCACAGTTACTCTTAAAAGTTGTCAATAAATGCTATCATAATGGGATTAACTGTCTATATTGTAACTCAAATTGCCAAAATAATAAAATAACAGAAGGGCAGAGATGTGTCGGTTTATCCACGGTCCGGTCACATCACTGACGTGTGTGAACAGGCAGCCCCTGACGGGACATGGAAGCACGGTCGCGACACGGTGACGCTTCCGCTACGTCGTGAGCATGGCTATGATATAGGCGTTAAAACATCTTCTTGAGTACTTTTTATTTTATTTCATGAAAAACTTATTTTGCATTGTTTGTAACATTGCTAATTTTGCATTGCCGCAACGTTTCCATTGCAATTGCAAAGCTGATGAATGCAAGAGATTGCATTTATCAGTTTCCAGGGTCATATTCTGTTTCGTCCGGCGTGGTATTATTGTACAAGATAATTTTTACACATAAGTCATTACATTCATTTATAAAATGGCAAGCATGATATTTCATTTATTATTTTGCTTTTAAAATTAAATTTAAAGCGTTGGAATAGATTTCAAACAAAAATCCACTATGTTTTAATGATATACATACATTAACTAGGACAATATAAAATCTAACTTACAATAACACTTAAGGTTTATATTAAGAGTGTATAGCAATAAGGAAGACATCGATAGCCTGCATGAATTTCTTCAAGAATAGTGACCAGATTATTTTTTTCGTACATGAATACCTACTATCATCTACATCTACTACATTTTATATTTGTTTTACACACTTTATATTCAGGTCACAGTTGATACTATATAAAATTTGCTAACTATAAAGCATTTTTATACAATAAAATTGACCTAAATCACTGACCTGAGAATATAAATAGATTTATATTCTAATCACCATTAAAAAGTATTATTTTAAATTAATTCTTAATTTTTTTACCCTTTTTCTGTAATCTGAAGGGAAATAAGTACATATTACTTTTTAACATTTTCAATTCATATTTTATTATGTTAAATAAACCATTCATCAAAGATTTAATAAAGATAACATACCAATACAGAAGTGGTACAAATATTTTAATTGTATAAATACGGGATGTCTAAAATGATAATTAACTAAAAATTTAATAACATTTGTAAATTACGATAAACTGTGTAATTTTTTTTCGTGGAGACGCTTTTAGCGTTTCTTAACAACCTTCAAAAATAAGAATCATGATGACTTTTTGAATAATGTTGATAAAAATAAATTCATCATTTGTCATGAAGACAAAGAGAATAATAAATATCTGTCTGTACACAAATTTCAGGGAAACATTCAAATAAAGCAGTAAATTCGCGGTACATTGATTTAATTGTGTAGTCATATTGTTTAATGTAGCTAATAAATTTCAGTATGCATAACTTACTGCTAACACTTTCACTTTGGGGATTCATATACACCTTGCATATTTTCCCTGATGTTATTCATTAAAATCTTACTTTCTTTTCCTTGCACAAGTATCATAATCAAAGTACATATTTATACTTCAAATAAGCTTATTGAATAAAACCGTTTTACATAAAACACAGACAGTGTTGGTTGAAAGTCATATTTTTTTCTTAACTAAGTAATGATCTTTGCCCAGCAGTGGGACATAATAGGTTAGTTAAAAAAAAAGTAATGATTAATATTTGGTATTAAAAAAAACCTCTCAAAAATCTTTCAACGCTGGTATCACGCTAAAAATACATGTGAAGATAGGAAGGAAGAAGTGGTTATCCTTAAAACGCATCTTTTTAATATTACATATTTCTTACAATGCAACATATAGGTTATTTATTAATACAAGCTTTTAAAAATATACAACACCTATTAATATAATGTTAACAAATGCTCACTAGGATGATATGTCTTGTTCACTAATTTATCCACACCAATAAGTAATCAATTGAAATTTTATAAGAAGTGTGCATGCAGACTTCTGTACTTCGGTATGTACAGTACAGCCGGGGGCAGATAAACTGGACGCCCTAACAAACAGAATTTAAACTTTATGTGGTCAGACTTATCTGCCCTCGACTGTAAATACTAGTTGATTTTAAACCACCTGCAATATTTGGAATTCACAATCTGACTAAAAAACTCAAAACGAAATAGGAATTAGGTCAAAAAGAATTAAGTCGTTTGACCAGATTGGTAAATTTTAGTGGAAGTCTCATTTTTTTTGCCTTTTAACTTTCAATTTCGTTTTATATTCGTAATCCAGATACTGTAATATATTTAGATATTGCTAAAAGCTTCAAAATTAACCCGTTGTATATGCATATTATGCCATATCATGGTAAATTTGACATTGAATAAGAGTATTTATTTATTGATTAAGACTTTTTTATGACTTTGGTAAACCAACAAGGTTTCGGATAATTACGAATCATATTTTCCACGTAATTAATGCATATCAAAATAACATTGTGAAACAAGTTATGTGGCTGATTATTCATTATATTTTAACTACGCTAAGAATTTAGGCATACAATGACAAGAAATTAAAAGCAAAAAAAGACGATGGAAATTGAGTGATGTTATCGGAGAAACCTTTCTTTTATTTCTCATTAAATATGCCATCTCCTAATAATTAAATTGCCTTTGGCCACTATCATCCTACATTGGACAGGTAATCCTAGCATCGGGAACATACATACACACAGATATAGTGAAAATACACAACGCCAGCATAGCGCTGGTCACTCTGGTAATCTGTCATACAGGACTTCCTAGTACAGACACCAGTCTCTCACATAGATCAATTTCTGTCACAGCATGATACTTACAGCTTTTTTGTTACGTAAAAAAAAAACATAAAAAAATACCTGCCTTACTTCTGCTAAATGGCTTACTAAACAAAACAAGTGTAATTACGAAACTGCCCAATTCTGAGAAGGTGTTTGAGAATCTTCGCAATTAAATAAATAGTTCTTACATAATTAATTGCTGGTAAATAAGATAAAATGAGCATGGAGGAGCGTTTGCAAATACAAGTAACTTGCAATCGCATAGTTCATTAAAAATCTTTATTGCAATGAAATGTTTTAAAGCTTTATTTTTTTGTTTAAATATCTTTTTATTATGACATTTTTTTTTTGCGAAAAACATAACACTTTAGTATTTGTTAATGCAAGACTATCATAAATCATTAAGGATCCAAGAAACCTTGATATCTTAATCGTTTTCTTTTTTTGCAAATTGGAAAATAAGCGTAAACAATGAAGTTTTTACGGATTTAGTATTTACTAGCATCTTGCTAAATCTTGTTTGTACATAAATTTAAAGGAGACAAAAGAAAAAGTATTTTTATACAATAATATGGTTCATCGGACAGGAAAGTTGTTTATGCAATTTAAAATTGTTTGTATAGTTAAAGTAGTTCACATGTTCTCAAATACCTCGTGAATACACAGCAGCTCTCATGTAGAATCAAATATTAATAATAAAATACGCACTTTCTAACAATAGTTTGTAAATAAATCTGTAATGCTTGGTAGAAACTTCCAGACATCGTATTTTTTTTTCATAGACAAATTTTGTATTATTCCGTAATTGTTTTTGAAACATACAAAAATCTAAAATATGTACTTGAGAATAAGTGTTACTCCTTTTTGATAAATACTGCAAAATAATTTTGCTGAATAATATATTTTTCGTCGTGTATTTTCTCTCAGGTTGTTTTTCACTGGCAATATTAGCACTTAAAGAAATACGATATTGTTTCAGAGTGATTCAAATACTTAAGATAGCTTACACTTGTAATACACTTGTCGTAGTCTGAGTAGTCTAGTCTCAGGTGGTAATTAATAAAAGTATCGTATTCTTAAAACAAGTCTGTTGTGTATCTTATTCAAGTGATGAAATTGGGGGTTAATATTCATTGTATTGAGCAACATTTCATCTTTAATGTTACTTTTTGGTTCCGAAAGAGGGCTTCAAAATATAGAAAAAAACATATCAATATGTTTCGTGCAGAGCATATTTTAAATTAGTTTATTTATTTTATTACTAAATCTTTTTTGGTTTTTGCTTGATACCTTTATATGGGGTTTCTTACGTCTATATTTAACAACATGATTTGTCTGTAGGAAATGGTCGTGAAATAATATTCTTTTTTTTTTTTGTGGTATTGCGATTAAAGACAATTGTTATTGCAATACAGTTATAATGTTTCATGAACTTCTTTGAAGTAAATCTAGAAATTATACTTTATTTTTATTTTTAGCAACATTATTTGTCATATGGTCAAATCAATATATTATTGGCCCCTTTCTTATTATGAATGGTACTGTATGTACGACAATATCTGTATTCAAATTTTAACACTTTCCGGGATCCTTCCCTAAACCATATTTTGTATTGTTAGTCTTGCGTCTGCGTTTAATGTCTGTGAATGAATTAATATTTTTTATAATTTTTTGTAAAAACATCTGCTCATTGCCAATGTAAAACAAGCCAATCTGTGTGTTTGGGACAAAGGTGTCAATATCAGGTATTTATAAAACCCTAACGTTCTATTCAGTCTCATAATTGCGCATACACAAGTATAAAGATTAATCTTAATTAGTACATGTTAAAAAAAGCCTCATTAAGCTCATAGGAAGAGAGTAAAACAAAAAAAGATGTAGAAAAGACAATGGAAATTTTCTTTTTTTATCAATTCATTACAAAATGTGTTCGAGCCATGCTATTCGCCGAGCTTTTCGTTGAATTATTTCATTTATAACCGAAATTTGGTTTTAAATATAAATTTTAATTGAGTAGGCAACACTTAATCTTTTCTCTTATTATATTCAGTTTGGCTTTAGATAGTAAAGGGCTAAATCCAAATCACCAAATTAGTGATGCAATAAATAATGGGCCCTTACACATTGCGACTTTTTGCAGCGATACAAACGCGCGGTTGACAGCATCGCAACACTAGCGATCAGCAAGTATTTGTATCGTTTAAGCGCGTGTTGGTATCCAAATTTTTGCAAATAGAAATAAAATACTTCAAAGAGCGATACATTTATGAAATTTTTATTATAATTAACTAAAAATTTATTTAATTTCTATAGAAAGGTTCTACAAAAATAATGTTTGTAGCGATTGCTACGTCGTCGTCGTTTACAATAAAGCAGTCGCGCGTTGATAGTGATGCACACGCACTTTTGTATCGATTCCGACGCGAGGATAGGATAACAATTTTAAGCAGACTCATCGCGCTGCTCACTCCAGGGAACGTTCGTAATTGAATGATTTTTTATGGAAAAATCACTCGTCTTACCAAGTCACGTTATCATAAATAGTACCCCTGATCGTTTTACGTCGTTACGTTTGTATCGATCCCGTATTGATACAAACGCGCGGTTGACGGCATCGTAACACTAGCGATCTACAAGTATTTGATCTTGAGAGGCTTGGCTCACAGTTGGTTATCGAGTTATTTGAGTGGCAGAAAACAATGTGTCAGAGTTAATTCGGTTGTAAGTGGCCTGAAAACAGTATCTCATGGCGTACCCCAGGGTAGCATTCTGGGACCCACTCTATTTCTAATCTATATAAATAGCTTGGCGTCTCTCAACATACCCCACGCTTCTATCGTCTGCTACGCAGATGACACAGCTATAATTTTTTCAGGACATTCCTGGAATGACTGCTTTGTAAAAGTTCATAATGGCATGCAGATTGTGTCTAACTGGCTGAATTGCAGTCTTGTAACAGTAAATGCTGAAAAGTCGAAATTCCTTTGCTTCCACAAGACCGCAGCTTCTGCTCCAAAAGAAACTCCAAGCATTAAAATTCACAGTTGTATGGCTGCACAGAATTCCATCGCTGTTGTCCCTTCCTGTTTTTGTGACAGTATTGAGAGATCTACTAATGTGCGCTATCTTGGAGTGATACTGGATGAAAAGTTTAAGACAGAACTTTGCCTCACATATTGATTCCACTTGCAAAAGATTACGTAAGCTTATACACGTCATGAAGCTACTTAGAGAGTCTGCGGACAGAAATCTACTCATAACAGTATACCTCACGCTTTGTCAGTCTATTCTGACTTACTGCATCCCTGTGTGGGGTGGTGCTGCCACTAGTCATCTGATTAACTTAGAAAGGACACAAAGAGCCATCCTCAAAGTTATGTTTCGCAGACCCCTTTTGTATCCAACCGTTTCTCTATATGAAGAATCAAATGTTCTTAGTGTACGGAAACTGTACATATTGAAACTGACTGTCGACATGCACCAAAAAGTTTTGAAATCCCCTGAGTATCCCAATTTGCTACCGAAACGAATTTTTAGAATCGATACCCCTTGTTTTAACACCGCATTTGCTAATCGCTTTCAAAAGTTTGCTGCTCCTCTTATTTATAATAAAATTTGCCGACTGCATGACATCAGAGAGACCTCTTTGAGGGCTATCAAGTCCCTGGTTAGAGCGATGCTTCAGCCTTGGAGTTATCAATTTACTGAAGATTTTCTTAAGATCCTGAAATAGTCATTTTAGCATATTTTCTTTTTATTTGTTTATTTTTATTTTTCATGTTTGATAAGTCTTTGGAGTTTGTTACTGTCTATAATATTTTCATAACGTTTCACGATTTGTAATGATTTTTCTTTTCTTCGCCTATGTATTGAATTTTATGCCGTAAGCAATTATTTTACACTGTAAATCGTTTTCGGCTACCACAGGACAGGCATTGTTGCCTAGCGTGGAGCCAACAGTAACTCTGTTCAAAATTTGTACCTACTTGTTTGTAACACTTTAAAAACTGTAAAAACTGTTTTGTTTGTTTAAATAAAGATATTATTATTATTATTGTATCATTTAAAGCGTGTGTTGGTAATAAAATTTTTGTATATATCAAAAAATATGACGTTCAAAATGCGATTCATGGAAAGGTGCGTTTGTAGCGATTGTTGCGTCGTCGTCATTTACAATGAAGCAGTCGCGCATTAGTAGTGAAGCACAGTATTACACATGCACGTTTATATCGATTCAGGCACTCGTTGGTATCGATTCAGACGCGGAGGTAGTATAACTATTTTATCGCGCATGTAGCTGTATCACGTTTTCATCGATGCTACGCGGCTAGCTACTGAATTGCGACCGTTTCAGTCGCAATGTAAAAGGGCCCTTAACTTCTGAATTACAATTTTACGATAAATATGGACATTTGTACCAACTCAAAACTTTTGATTTACCCAACTTTTATATCAACTATAAAACTATGGAATATTTAAAATGTCTGAGAATAATTTGCTAACTAAGATTTGTCTTTTACTCTTTAGCCAAAATGAATATTTAGTTTATTTATCACGAATACTTATTAATAAAAGATTAGTTTAAAAAATAATGTAAGTAGAAACATACTTACAAGAAACAAAAATAATACCCGAAGCCTCGGTGTTTTCAGTTAATTTAGAACAATTGACGTACGAGTATATGTAATATGAAATTCATGGTTCATCCACAACCATAATATTATAATGCCTTATCACATTTATTATCCGTAACTGATTGTAAACTCTATGTTAAAGTAGTTAAAAGCTATAATGGCACACCAACGACATAGCAATTACGACTACATTAAGAGTACATCGATATGACACGTTCATTTCTGGGCTAATTATTTTTACCGGCAGTTGAGTGGGCGTTGGTTCAAGCCGGACCACGTTCACTGAAAATAAAATACAGGTTAGATTTAAAAATTCAAATATACAACGTGTAACTTGGCCCTCGTTCTTTCCTTCATAGGGGTGACTAAGGTAGTGAATATAAAAAAAAAATCGTATTGGAACAAAGCTGAGAACTCAAAAAATCTACAAGTGCCTGAGCACTTCTAGGTAAATGTCGATTTTTTTTCCCAGACTGGCGGCCGCCCGCCAGTATGGGAAAAAAAATTGACGAAAAATTCGAAATTTCAAAAGTAAAAAAAAAATCGAGTTTCCAGCAATGGTTCCATTGGAAAAGTTGGTCCTATTGTTGATTACATTCATTCCTGTAAGATAATGTCGAGATACAAGTTCCACGCTGTATGTTACAAAAATTGGACTTCATCATCATCATCATCAGGTCTTTCTAGTCTCCACTGCAGGAACACGACCCTTGGAAATTGGACTTATTGTGGTTTTATTAAAAAACCTGATGAAACTTTTTACTTTGCCCTCAATAAATCCCTTAGGGCTGATTCTGAAAAACCTAGCAAATGTTAAATTCAGAATTCCTAATAAAAAAAATTACGCAAGCAACAAGAATAAAAGGGAAAACAGAAATTATACCAGGTGATTGGCGAATCTGTATAGGACTTTTCTTTAAAGTTTTTCTTTTGAAGCCTTTTTTTACCTGCGGGTCTATTATCTACTAGAGAATCTGATCTTGACTTTAAAATAAAATTACAATCTGAAAATATTGTTCAAACTAGCTGTAACCCGCGACTTCGCTCGCGTGATATATAGCCTATGTCATTCTCAATACCCTAACCTATGTGTATGCAAAATTTCATGATGATCGGTTCAGTAGATACGGCGGGAAACAAACAAACTCACTTTCGCATTTATATTAGTTAGGTTGCATCTTTATATGTATAGGTATACCGTCTTACTTAGTACTCCTAACGATGTAATGTCCAATGTCCAATGATTGAAGAATGAAAGCGTAAATTGGTGGCCTTATTGTCTCATGACCTAGAAGTAAAATGCTCATTGTCCACCAATTTATTTTTTAGACCTATTTAATTTTTATCCTCAATGTGGCATTAAGGCCGTAAATTGCGTTGCTGCGTTCACATTAAGCTTTGTCTCAATGACAAAGCGATTTAGTGAAGGCATAAAAATCCTAACGTAGCCTTGTGGTTACCGGCAGAGTAGAATAGGACCACTCCAAGTCTTCCCGTGGATGTCGTAGAAAGCCACTTAGGAAACACAAGCTAAACAAAGCTGAAAAACATCAAAGAGACATCTCCAACCCGTCTAGCCAGCGTGGAGAGTGTAGGCTAAATCCTATGACTACTCAGGCTAAAATATGGCTTTGCTAGTACAGAGAGGGTAATGCTCCTGCAGAGGAGACTAATAAAAAATACCTGATAAATAAAATAAATAAATATATACGGACAAATCATACAGATTGAGCTAGCCCCAAAGTAAGTTCGAGACTTGTGTTATGGGATACTAACTCAACGATACTAAATTTTATAATAGATACTTATATAGATAAACATCCAAGACCCAGGTCAATCTGAAAAAAATAATTTTCCATCTTGACCTGGCCAGGGATCGAACCCTGGACCTTCCGTGTCGCAGGCAGGTGTGTTGATCTCTGCGCCACGGAGCTCGTCTGATGTGATCCTAACGTAAAAATACGAAATTCATTCGCGCTCTTGGTGGTTTTAACCTATTTCATTGAAAGGAATAAGGAAAAAGAAAATATCCAGCAATAAAGGCATCAGATTTAAAAGTGAAGAGTATGAACAGGAAAGGAGTGGCAAAGGCTATGGTAGATGACAGATCAAAATGGAGAGAATTGACATACTGTGCCGACCCCACATAAAAAATTGGGATAAGGTAAAGGAAGAAGAAGACTGAAAGGCAATATCCGCTGACATTTTTAGGGGTGGTTGTTATGCATTTACAATTATTTCCTGAGATATATACTCTTACTAAATTCAGAAATAATTTCATAGGTTAGTCATTTTCATAGTCAAAGGAAACAATATATACCTATGGAAAGAAAACCACGTGTCAGGATTTGAACCCAGCGTATTTAGTATTTTAGATTATAAGTTAGGGTTTATTTTTCTTTTATATTTTTATTTAATATATTCTTAGGTTAATTAATTTTACAACGTAACAGTATGAAGCCTTACCAATTGGGCCACCGAGCTTCAATCCTACACGGCGAATTCCTTGAAATTGAAATTGGAAAAGGATATAGTGGAGAAATACGAATACTGCCCGCGTGGATTTTTTCCTGATATCTTATTTCTTAGGAGAATATCCGCTGCCATTCCATTGCCATTTGTTTACCTTTTCTATTCCATTACAAAAGGATAATGATGTCAGGTCCCAGGTTCACCAATCCTGGTTTAACAAGATGGTGCTGACACAGATGAAAATATGACATGAGAGAGTGCGTGTGATAAAAAACAAAACCTAGGAAAACAATGGGCCACACGGTATTATTTTACTGATTGGTTTTGCATCACATTGATAGTAGATAATAAAATAATAACATTTAACAATAAAACTAACTTATATGAACTAAAACTAACAATTAAACATGCCTAAGAAATAAAATGACTTATAAATAAAACCTAGCTATAAATAAAAAATGTCCCGCAGGTCATTACCCTGCGGTAATGTGCCCAGAAGACTGGCAGCATTGCCACGTTGAATGGCAATGCTTATTCTTTGGGCAAGATAGTGACCAACCCTCTGGTCATTCGACACCTCGACTAGCCTTTTGCTCACAAATTTGAATAGTTTGTGAGCTGAGGGACCCCACGGACCCAGTGTCTCGACCCCAAATGGCTCAAAAATATATGCGTCACCCAGGACCATGCGCCGTTTGAAGGACTTTGTGGTAGCTGCAGCCATGCCAGCCTTACAACTTGTGCCGAGGAGATGGAAATGCGCGAGAGTGTCGACGCATGTTGCGTCCCACACCAGCGGCCTTCCCTACCTCCAAGGCACCAGTGTCATACCATCCGGTCTCTTGGCTGTCATCTGAATGGAGACAAGAACACGGTGGATGATGTTGTTAAGGCTAGCATGACGTGCTATGCGCCCCGAACTCCTAGAACAGGAGAGTCCGTGGTGACTGAACTGGTCGACTGTGTCGCCGCAGGAACAACGATGCGGGACATTTGCTTTTGCACCTAAATGTAAGCATGTCGCCAAGCAAAATGTGTTGTCGTCCTAAAAAGTTCCCAAGCTGAACGACGGTAACGCTTGCAGCCATAAACCAGATTCCCACTCCGCTACGGCTAGTAGACGAGCTCGTTCTACAGAGTTGCTACACGAAGATTCAAGTAAGTTACTCTGTACAACTCTGCAGAGCGGCTCGTCCCATTGCCTCTGAGAAGCAGGGAAATCAGGAAATTTAGAATTTGGAAAAGTCTCTAACCACGCATTTTTGGCATCACTACTTTTTAATATTTTAGCTGCAAGGTGGGAGATACTATGAACAGAGGACAAAAAGGCGGGAAGAGCCACACTAGAAATTTTGCCTATGCATAAACCACCGAATCTTATGGGTAAGGAGGCTTGTGTCCAAATAGGGTTATTCAATTCTATATTCAAAATAGTCGATAACGTGTCTTTGATTACACTATCCAATTTGGAGAGTAGGTCCGGGTATTTCCATAAATGGCTGCAGCGTAAATCATAGGTAAAGTTAGGGACAAATAAGCAATGTTTAAGAATAGTAAAGGCAAAATGGCTGTGAATAGTCAAAAGACGATCGGAAGCTGACTTAAAATTTTGTAGTTTTTCTTCAATAAAATTGGGAAAAGAATCATTGAAAATTGGGGAACCTAGAAGACGAAGAGATGACGAATCAACCACTTTTATATTAGGCGCCAAAGAGTTAAATTTCGTTATAATTTTTATTTTAGAAAGCAAAGGCAAATCATTGTTCACAAATAATTCACACTTTGAAAAATTTAAGCTTAGGCCGGTACTATTAAGTTCTTTTATAATGTACTCCCTACGAATGTACTCCAAATCTTTATAAACTGTGTCAGCATTGTCTCCACAATTTGCGTCACCTAGGTACCATGAGTTAGATTTGGAATTTATCTTTTTGATGATAGGATGAATAGCAAGGCTGAAAATAACCGCACCTAAGGGGTCGCCTTGCTGACATCCTACTACCGATGAAAGGAGATTATTTCTATACATCAATTTTGAATTTTGACTGTAACATCGCCAAGGGAACTTATATACTGAGGGAATTTTTTCTTTGACCTGTGTCAGCATGGCACCCCTATCAACCGAATTAAAGGCATTTTTTTTTATCTACCTTCAGCAGGACTTCACCCTTCTTTAGGTGGAGAAATATGCGCAAAGAGATGTGTAATTACCTACAATATAATCCATACTTCTATAGTATTCAATATTAAAAGTAACTCTGTTTGTCTGTCTCGCTTTCACGCCAAAACTACTGAACCAATCTAAATGAAATTTGGTACATAAATAGTCTAGAGCCTGAAAAATTACATAGGCATACTTTTCAATACCTAGATTTTATATAAATAAGACTTAGTAATTCTCCTTCCCGACCATTTGTTCTAGAGTAAATATGGAACTAAATTATGTGACTGATGGTGAAAATGGTGAAACTAAAAATACTAAAGCATTGTGAATGCATAATGCCTAAAAACACCTACAAAAATATTGAGACAAAAAATTAAAATGAACGATGAAAACGAAAATTTAGTTTCTAAAGGTGGACGAGATGATAGGACGAAGTAAGAAGGAAAGCAACGTGAAGCATTACGGAGGCATGCAGCATCGTTACTATAAAATTATTCTAAAGAGGAGCCCGATGGTCCAGTGGGTGTGAGCTCTATGAGCGCTTACATATGTTAAGCAACCCCTGGTGCAGTCCCTACTTGGATGGGTGACCGCAAGTGGCATAAAAATATCTCGAGCTCCTCCGTGCTTCGGAAGGCACGTTAAGCCGTTGGTCCCGGCTGTCATCGTTAATGGCAGTCGTTAAGCTATGTCAGATGCCTCAAGGCAGCTTGAAAAATCTGACACCAGTGTTGGCCACTTACACATACGAAAAACAAACAAAACAATAAAATTCTTCTGCAGAAGTGTTACGGAAACATCTCTCATTTATCGATGCGAGCATGTAGCCTTTTTGCCTACTAGGTAAGCTACTGCTACTTAGGTAAGCACACTGTAAAGTGCTCGAAACGTTAGGTGTATAAATAATGTAATAAACGCGATAAAAACCGTATTAAAATAATTTTATCTAAATGTACACCTTTTTGTTATTAAATTAACGTGAGATATAGACATCATTAAAATACGTAATAATGAGTTGCTTGCGTAAATAGTAGTAGTTACTCAGCTACTGGCCGACACGTTTCAACCTCATCCGGAGGTCTTCCTCAGGGTGAATGAGAATCGAGACGCGCGCACGATTTCCTCCTAATCTACGAACTGTGACGTATAGCTATTGTTAATAATTAAATGTGACATTGCACATCCCGCCACCTAGACACAACTCGGGTAGACGTCCCGGCTGACGGTCGTGCGTAGCTGTCAAAGCAAATCCTTACTGTTATTATTTAATCTCCTCATAAACAACCCAAATGAGCCCCTGAGAAAGACCTCCGAATACAGCTAAAAATTATTTCAAAAAAGATTACCAGACACTGTGTGGTTTTGCACATCAGCGTATCCATCGAACTCGTTCGCATAGCTTGGTATGGTGCTCAGGCAGGTGATGTCCACTGTCTGGTTGGGATGCAGCTCCAACGTGCTCAGGGGGAAGTGTAATGAGGAGTTGGTGGCGGAGAGTGGCATGCCGTGGTGGTGACGGTGGACGTTTACCGTTCCGTACGGCACCGTTAAATGCTCGTCAACCTGTGTTAAATATTAAAACGAATTTGAAATAGAGATAAAGAAGACAGGATTGTAGTGTATAAACTTTCACGGTTATCAACATTAGAATAGAACATATCGGGATATTTACCGTGATTATTGTGTTTTTTTGAGTGTTCGATATTTTTCATCATCATCATCATCATTTCGTGTAGGTGACACGGTCAGTCAACCATGCACTCCCTGGTGCCAGAGTTCTTCGGAACCGCCTCTCGGCGTCAGAACGCGGTTCCTTTAACGACTACCAGATAGCAGCCGGGACCAACGGCTTAAAGAGCCTTCCGAATCACGGAATCATCTCTCTTATCAGACAATCAGGTGATTCATACCTGCAATGTCCTAACCAAACTAGAAACAACTTAACAAAGTATGCTTCCCGTGGGAATCGAACCTACGACCCCCGGGTCAAAAAGCCAAACGCATTAACCACTGGACCACGGAGGCAGTTGATATTTTTGATCCACCTACATGGACCATAATCACAAAGGAACTGAAAAATTTGCCGGTGGGAGCAGGCAGCTATCAAGGGCAGAAAAATCAATCATTAATAGATATATAATGTATCTGGATCGAAATATCGAACACCTCAAAGAAACCACAATAATCACGGTAAATATCCCGATATGTTCAGTTCTAATTATAGTGTATAAGTCATTACTCTATCCTTAGAATAGGAGAAGTTCCCACAGACTGAAATAAAACTAGAACAATCCGAACGGTGAATATAGATTCAATTCCAAAAGTTTAAGCTGAAAAACTACGGAGGTAAAAAATTAAATGTGATAAAACTTAATACTCTTTTTATATTCGTATCCTAACATTAAGTGCATATAAAGCAGTAATAAAACATTTATGCTGCTTCATTGAAATCGACGAAATACTGATATAAAATTGTGTATAAACCAATGATATTTCACTTAATGGACAAATGATGTCTTAGATATATGATAAGAACTAGAACATTGGGTTTGTTATTATGCAGCGATAAAAATCATTTATTGATTATCTGTCAACTCGCGACTTTTGACAGGGAGAAACAAAATAAAAATAAAAATATCTATACAATTTCAACAATCTCACATACATATATTACTTTTATAAGTAGTATAAGCAAACGTATCTCGTTTTTTAACACACTAAGGGCGAATTCGACCAAACTAGTTTAAAATTTATCCCGAGAATAAATGGCAAAATACTCTAGAGTAACTCGATTTTGCGTTTTATCAATTACTAATTCAAGAGTAAGATGTCTATTCCAGAGTAAGACACTACACCGCCAAATTTCTGGGTGCTCTGCGTTGATCGGGCGGATGCGAAGTCTATAGAGAGTGAAATATCATTGGTATCAACCCATAAAGTAATGCCGAGGTTGTCTTTTGTTATGTGATTTATTTATTACACAGATGCTTTCGCGTCATGAAATAAAATCTGACCAAGCTACTGAAGCTTAGAAATAATCTCAAAAGAATACCCTAAGTGATGTGTTTTACTAATAGTAAGGTAATTAAAAAAATGGCCTTAAAGAATACTATTTCAATTTCAGCTCTCTTTCATAATTCATGTATTATTGTCAGATATGGGTTTTATAACTTATAAGTACTTATAACACAAGGATGTCGTTACAAGTATAAATAAGACCCTCGTTAAGAAAATAAAGTAACTTTATAATTTTGTCATCCATGGTATTGACAGTTGCCTTTTCATCAACGCTATCTAACGAACTTAGTTTTTTTTGTAAATTACTTTAAAAACCCCTTATTATCTTTAACAGTAAAAACAAAAAGAAATATATTTTATTTCAATGAAAACTCTCAAAGATAACTTATTTGAGGGACTCTACGTATGTATTTATACTTGACAGAGAGTTGGGGTGGAAACCCTGTATATGTACGTACCTTCACGTTATTAATGAACCAGGTGAGGTGCGGGGCGGGGTAGGCCGCGGCACTCTGACATGTCGCCTCCAAATTTTCACTCGCTGACAGTTTTTTATGCTTGATCCTTATTTTTGGACGGTGCTTTTGGCGAACTAAACAAAAGTTAAAATATATTAGGGCTTTTTGTGTTTATGTTTGTGAATCTATACTAATATTATAAAGTTAAAGAGTTTATTCGGTTAAATGCGCTCAGATTTCAGATTTCAAGATTTTAATCTTGAAATCGGAGGGTGGACCGCTAGTTTGCAATAAAACTATTTTTGAGTTCTAAAAACTTTAATTCTTATAAACTTTAATAAACAGCAAACAATCTTGTGTACTTTATACTGTGAGATTTTTAGGTTATTAACCTGAAAACCTCATCTCTAAATTAAATTTCAGAAATAGTTTTGGTTTGGAAGGAAATCAACGGGACAAAAATGTATAGATAAAAATAGAAAAAAAAAATACTATCTCTCATTACTGTCCGGCCGGTAACCTCCGTACACACCTTTGCCTACTCAGATACCCTGAGGGGAAAATAATAAAAGCATCGGTCGTAAAAAAAGACACTTTTGACAGTTCCCTTTAGTAGTATATTGATTGACGCCTTGGTTGAAACATTTTTTTAATAGTGCATTTCAAAATTGTTGATTAAATTAATTTCACGTCAAAGAAAATCAACATTTACTAGAATACCGCATAATTAACGCGTAATGAGAAACGTCAAAATGGCTTCCAATCACAGCTCGTGCTGTTGAGTTCTGAAGTTGAGCGACCGCGACCGGCGTCAGGAGTACTATTTTTAAATAGCTGTTGCTTGCAGCTTTGCTTGCGTGATGTAGCCTATGTCCTTCTCCGTAGAATTAACAACGTGTACGCATAATTTCATGCTGATGAAGGTGAAAGCGAAACAAACAAACAAACTTACTTTCGCATTTATAATTTTAGTTGGGATTGGGATTTATAAAATCACTATAAGGCAAGAGTACAAGTCTACAAGTCACACTCGTTACTATTATCATGTTCTAAATGCCCAATATCGCAGGAATAAAATGACGCGCCCTCTGACCGTACGTAGCATCTTGCTGGAACGTTTTTCTCGCGATTCTGGTCGTTTTGATTATGACAATAAGGTTTAAAATCCTACCATTGTGTTGGAATACTGTGATGGTGCGTAAAATACGCAAATACGGCGCAGAGATCAGTTGTATTTGCGTAGTTTTACGCCTTATTTCTTTATACAAAATATTTAACGCTTACCAATAACGTTAACCTCGTGGAATTTGGATATTTTAGAATATATCGGAGTATCCAGAGCTATCTCGCAGGCGTAGGGGCCCGATGCCAAGAAGTCCATTCTCTCCAAAGTGATCGAAGTAGGATATATTCTTGTTAGCTACAAACAAACAACATTAAATAAGTATTGATGGAAATAGTCAGTAATATGGACAAGATATCCTTGACCGAAAATTATAGGTTTGCTTCAGTATAACAATAGGCTAGTTTCCTGGTCCAAAATAATACTGCTAAAATTAGTCCGTCAGTTAGACAATCAAAAAATATTGGACACGTATTTTTTCTTTCGGTAATTAAACAATAAATGTCAAAGATAAAGCGTGTCAAAGTTCAGGAGTGGGGGCTTGTGACATCACAGGCCACTAAAAAGTGTACAGGCTAGTGACGTCACACATAATTTTAACGGGCTATAATCTTCGTCATTTTTTGTTTAATTGCCAAAAGAAAGCAAAATTTAATTTTAAATTTAACTTACGAACATATTATATTTATTAGGAAACTAGCTTATTTATACTATAAGAAGTACCATACATGTAAGACCGATTTGTCATTTGTTTTATGAACTATAATAAGTATATAAAGCAATATTCCCGTGCTTACTGACATGAAATTTTCAATGATACATATGGAGATGTATGTAGGTACTACGTTCTGTCAACGTTGAGATTATTTGATTATTTGACTGACAGGTTGACAATATAATATGATTAAGCACTGGCCGGAAAATTGCTTTATACATTCAGCGTTAGGGGACATTTTTAAGAAAACAAAACATTTTTGTGGTAAGCTATGCAATCGAACTCTTGATGAAAATTTATTAAATCTTAAGCAACATGATAAATATCGACTATTTTAGCGATTAGTTGAAAAGCAAAAAAATTTTTTCATATAATTTACAACCCCTTTATAAAGAGAAAAAGAAAAAAGATTAAGTATACGTGTTATTTATTTTTGATAAGTTAAGCACACTACAAAAATTTCACGTTTCTACATTAATAACACAGAATTCGATTCGAACTATAAACCCCTGAAGGAATGAATTTAAATGTAGAAATTTACATTATAAAAATAACTTTAGCGCAAAATTTTAGGATCCTACTCCTCGTTGTTTCGACTTTTAGTTGATAAGAAGTTATATCATTTAGATATCAATAAATTTTATCTTTTAATAACATAGGTATTATATATATTTTTTTAATGGCACATATTTGAATTATATATATATATATATATATATATTTCAATTATGTGCCATTATAAATAATTGTTTAGTAATTTGCGTGAGAAATAGATATTACTAACGACTGATGGGTTACACACGCACACGTGAAGAAATAGATGTAGACGAATAGGTTTTGACTCCATGCAGCAGTGGTAAACACAAAATATAGTACCCAATTGGGACACGTTCGTGTCGAGGTCTTGATTCGTATTCAGCCTGAAAATTACCTCTGGGTTGGGTCTAAACATGTTCGCTGCTCTACACAAGTAACAAAATTTCGACATTTTCATACAAAATTGTTCAGCCGCCCGGGCAATTCCTATGGGAAAGACCAATTTTTTTTCGAGTTCCCAGTATTGATCCCATAGGAAAAGTTGTTTCTTACTGACGGTCTGAGTCACCCCTTTGAGCTAATGTCAAGATGTTCGAGGATCAATTTACATGCTGTGGAGACATTATTCGATTATATGCCATTAAAAATAATCGATTAGTAATGTGCGTGAGAAATAGATATTACAAATACATATTAATGAAGGGACACGTAAAAATTTGCTGTAGACGAATATGTATAGACTCCATATGTGGTAAAAAAGAAATGTAGTACCCAATTGGGACACGTTCGTGTCGAGGTTTTGATTCGCATTCAGCCTGAAAATTACCTCTGGGTTGGGGTGAAATGTGTCGAAACATGTTCGTCGGTTTCTACGGGCGTAACTACATGCAGCATACTCAGAACGTCAATATGAGCAATTTTTCCTATGGGACCAATGCTGACGAATGCTGCGGACTCGAATTTTATTTTTACTTACCCGTACTAATAGGCTACTTTCCTGGGTCAAAATATTAATAAAAAAATTCGACCGTCAGTTAGACAATAAAAAAATATTGGACACGTATTGTTTCTTTCGTTAATTAAACAATAAATGTCAAAGATAAAGCGTGTCAAAGTTCATGAGTGGGGGCTTGGCACAGGCCACTAAAAAGTGTACTGGCTAGTGACGTCACACACAATTTTATCGGGCTATATCTTTGTAATTTTTTGTTTGATTGCCAAAAGAAAAAACACGTGTTAAATGTTTTTTTAACCTAACTAACGGACTAATTATATTATTTTAGGAAAATAGCCCATTGTTGGGCAGGATATATCGAGGGGCAATTCATACGCTGTATGTGTATATAGGGTGTTATGGTAATCAACGTGGTACCTCAAACCATCAAATCAGCTCATCAAAATGAACAACTTTTCCTATGTAACCGTGTGTGTGTTTCATACAAATTGCCGGCCGAACAATTTTGTATGAAAACGTCCGATTTTTTTTTAGTTTCTTATCATTGATTCCATTTTTATCGGTATGTCAATGGTCAATTTAAACGTTGTGTACTCACACTAGCAGACTCATACTTACATCTATACTTGCGCCGGTGATGTTATAGAGCTCATACGGCGGATCCCGCTCTCGGACGTACTTCATGATCCTCTGCCCGTGTTTGTAGAACACCACCTGTAAGAAAATAATCAGTAGTATCAAATTTTTCTGGATTAGCAAATTGAAAGTAAAGCACGGTGAACACTTAAAATTTAATTTTTTTATTATTTTCCTTTTTAAAAAACCGGCCAAGTGCGTGTCGGGCCACGCGCAGTGTAGGGTTCCGTAGTTGCGAATGACAACTTTGAGTTCACACTGTTTACACTCACACCTCACAGTCTAACGACCAAAAACATCTAACAATGAAGATTGTATGAAATTTTACATTTTCCAGTACATTTTATAAGTTGGTTGCCTATAACTTTTTAGTTTGCACTTAGTACCCAGTTCTGATAGTTTTCCTTTCAACTTCAGTATATATACTATTGCTGTAATTTTTTTCACGTATCCATATATAACCGTTTAGCAGATAGAGGGGGGGGGGACACGTACCTTTAACAAAATTTTGCACTTTAAAACCAAATATTTCGGAAACGGATCCCTAAATCGAAAAATGGTGTTCTTAACCTCACAATATTTTTGAAAGACCTTTTTAACGATACCCCACACGATGGGTAAATAGAGAAAAAAAATACTCCCCCACTTTACTTGTATGGGAGCTACCCAAAAAAAAAAAATTTTTCAAGGTTTTTTTCTACGACTTTTTTGCCATGATTAATATACACACTCATACCAAATTACAGCTTTCTAGTACTTATAGTCTCTGCGTAAAACCGCGGACGGACAGACAGACAGACAGACAGACAGACAGACATGGCGAAACTATAAGGGTTCCTAGTTTACTACGGAACCCTAAAAAAACCCGGCTAAGTGCGTGTCGGGCCACGCGCAGTGTAGTTTAACGACCAAAAACATTTAACAATGAAAATAGTATAAAATTTTACAGTTAATAAGTTGGTTGCCTATAACTTTTTAGTTTGTACTTAGTACTCAGCTTTGATAGTTTTCCTTTAAACTTCAGTATATATACTACTGCTGTAATTTTTTTCACGTATCTATATATAACCGTTTAGCAGATAGAGGTGAGGGACACTTACCTCTAACAAAAATTCGCACTTTAAAACAAAATATTTCGGAAACGGATCCCTAAATCGAAAAATGGTGTTCTCAATCTCACAATATTTTTGAAAGACCTATTTAACGATACCCCACACGATGGGTAAATAGAGGAAAAAAAAATTACTCCTCCACTTTACTTGTATGGGAAAAAAAAATTTCAAGTTTTTATTCTACCACTTTTTTGCCATGATTAATATACATACCCATACCAAATTACAGCTTTCTAGTACTTATAGTCTCTGCGTAAAACCGCGGACGGACAGACAGACAGACAGACAGACTGACATGGCGCAACTATAAGGGTTCCTTGTTTACTACGGAACCCTAAAAACGGGCGACTGATCAAGCATCCATCTTAAATTACCTACTATTCAAAAGTTTTTATTTAATAATCAGTAGTATCAAATTTTTCTGGATTAGCAAATTGAAAGTAAAGCACGGTGAACACTTAAAATTTAATTTTTTTATTATTTTCCTTTTTAAAAAACCGGCCAAGTGCGTGTCGGGCCACGCGCAGTGTAGGGTTCCGTAGTTGCGAATGACAACTTTGAGTTCACACTGTTTACACTCACACCTCACAGTCTAACGACCAAAAACATCTAACAATGAAGATTGTATGAAATTTTACATTTTCCAGTACATTTTATAAGTTGGTTGCCTATAACTTTTTAGTTTGCACTTAGTACCCAGTTCTGATAGTTTTCCTTTCAACTTCAGTATATATACTATTGCTGTAATTTTTTTCACGTATCCATATATAACCGTTTAGCAGATAGAGGGGGGGGGGACACGTACCTTTAACAAAATTTTGCACTTTAAAACCAAATATTTCGGAAACGGATCCCTAAATCGAAAAATGGTGTTCTCAATCTCACAATATTTTTGAAAGACCTATTTAACGATACCCCACACGATGGGTAAATAGAGGAAAAAAAAATTACTCCTCCACTTTATTTGTATGGGAAAAAAAAATTTCAAGTTTTTATTCTACCACTTTTTTGCCATGATTAATATACATACCCATACCAAATTACAGCTTTCTAGTACTTATAGTCTCTGCGTAAAACCGCGGACGGACAGACAGACAGACAGACAGACTGACATGGCGCAACTATAAGGGTTCCTTGTTTACTACGGAACCCTAAAAACGGGCGACTGATCAAGCATCCATCTTAAATTACCTACTATTCAAAAGTTTTTATTTTTAATAAATCTAACTAGCCATAAAATAAACTACTACGATTAGTAACATCAAAGAGACCTCTCCAACCCGTCTGGCCAGTGTGGAGAGTGTAGGCCAAATCCTCTGACTGCTCTAGCTGATATTTGGCTCGGGTAGCACAGAGAGGGTCATGCTCCTGCAGTGGAGACTAAAAAGACCTGATGATGATGATGATGAATGTTCGCCAGCATCGCTCGCTCACCGGCGGTGTGAACCGCCTTTCAATGAGGCCTTTGCCTTTGCAGCTCCTAATGCAATATTAACCATCTTAGATACAGGGCCCACCACCACACTCGCCTTGAATGAGTCCGAAACTGTAGTTCTCGACAACATAGCATGTTAGGTCACTCTTTAAATTATGTATAACGAATGAATGAATGAATTATTTATTCAGAAGAAATTAGGGCTCACAATAGGTTAGTAAACTTGATATCTATGTTAGTAGGTACTTATTAAATTAGTTCAATTAAATACAATTTTCAATTTATCTGACCCATTCCTGCAATCTTTATCATCATTATTAGGCCTTTTTAGTCTCCAATGCAGGGGCACGATCCTTTTTGTACTGCCATTTATTAGCCTGTACAGTCAAAGGATTTGGCTATTCTCTCTTCGCTGGCCAGACGAGTTGGAGAAATGTCTTTGATTTTCATAAGCTTTGTTTTGCTTGTGTTTCCTAAGTCGCCTCCTACCAATTCCACGGGAAGACTTGGAGTGGTCCTATTCTACTCTGCTAGGAACCACATGGCTATGGTGAGCTATTCCTACACTATTCCTGCCAGAATGGTGCCACAGTAGTTCACAATAGGTACAATCCAGGTTACTTGCGATCATGCTTCGGATAGTGTGTAGCTACTGCCCCGCACTCTGCGCTCCAGAGAAGCGTATCTCTTGCCCATTATTGTATAAAAACACTCCACTCTCCCTTCAGCAAACATCGCTGATTCGCTATACAAGCGAGGACAATAAGGCATAATGTTTGTTCAAAATGCAGAAAGTGATCTCTAAAACACCGGCAAAACTAGCGAACCCGTAATTTTTTATTCTTGTACTCCTAAATTATACCAAATTGAAAAAATCTATGACAGTATTCGGTAGTAAGAAACTTACAACACAAAATTTTTGTTGACGTCAATAATTACTTAGCCATAAGTAATTATTGACGTCAACAAAAATTTTTTGTTGTAAAAATTGTAAACACATATATGACAATTAATAAGTGTTCAAAGAAACCTATATTAAAATAAACGATTGAATCTTGAATCTTATTATTATTAATATAGTATTTTTAGTAAAACTTGTCATGAAATTCATCATTTTCATTACCGCCCGCCAAAGGCCACTTCTATGAGTAATTCTTTTAATCAATCAAAAATACTACAAGTAATTTACTACTGAAGTACTGACGTCAATATCATCTTATTTAGAAGTAAAATAATTAAACGACGGGTGGCGCAAGTTGGCTAGTTTAAACCCCTTAAGAAACTTCTTACCCATCGGCATCGGTTCTGAGAGCTACATCTAACCCACCCACTGCCGTTTAGAGATAATTAGATGTGCTACCTCTGTGAACTTTGTTCTATGAATTTCAAGACTTACTTTTTAATTTATTTTCCAACTAAAATAAGGAAATACTCGGCACTTTTCCAGTTTTTTAGTCGACAGACCCTTTCAGCAAACATTTCTGATGCGCTACAGAATCGAGGAGCAATAAGGCATATGGTATTTGTATATAGAAATGTCTTTCGGGGTTCTATGGTATTTTTCATAAGTTGTTTAAAATGCAAAGAGTGATCCCCATTTACGAAACTTCTTGCCTGTCATTGGTTCTGAGAGCTACATGTACCCCATCCAATCCACTGCCATTTAGAAATAATTAGCTCTCCGTGAACTTTGTTCTATGAACCTCAAGGCTTAACTTTTTAATTATTTTCTTACTGAATTAAGGAAATCCACTTTCCCAGTTTTTAACTTGATGCGCTACAGAAGCGAGGCATATAATGGTATTTCTAGGTAGAAATGTCGTTCTGGGTTCTATGGTATATTTAATGCAAATAATGATCCCCATATAAGAAACTTCTTGCCAGTCGGGCATCGGTCCTGAATACTACTCGTACATGTAGTCCTCCCCACCCACTCCCATTTAGAGATAATAAGCTGTGCTATGTCCGTGAACTTTGTTCTATGAATTCCAAGACTAACTTTTTAATGAACAGGGCTTTCAAAATAGGAATATTAGTGTTAATATTTTCTTGCTAATTAATGTAAATAAAATTTAACTAATGCAAAAACTGTAATGATATTAATGTTTTCTTATGTTTTCGCGATTGTTACACATTTAAATAAAATTATTTTAATACGGTTTTTATCGCATTTATTACATTATTTATACACCTAACGTTTCGAGCACTTTACAGTGTTCGTGGTCGCAGGTAGACTAAGTTGACATTTGTCTAGTTTAACGTTATCAATAAATATTTTAGGCGGTAGATTTTGCAGTTCTTATAAAATACTAGACAAATGTCAACTTAGTCTACCTGCGACCACGAACACTGTAAAGTGCTCGAAACGTTAGGTGTATAAATAATGTAATAAACGCGATAAAAACCGTATTAAAATAATTTTATTTAAATGTAATGATATTATTTTTTGGATTCAAGTGCTGCCCCCCTTACAAGAAAATGTATAAAAATCGGAGAGATCATTTAAAATGTTGCGTTGCGAAACCCTAGATAACCCTTCAAACTATTTTATGAACTGTTAACGGTTTAAACTGTGAACGTAAAACTTAGCTTTTTAGCTAAAAGTGGCCATTTTCGGCTAAAACGCTAAGAAAAGCTTAACTAGTAACACCGATTTTGATTTTGTTTTCCACCTATACGCCCACCAAAACGCCAAACGTGGGCTTAAGTCTTATGGCCTTAGACTTTATCTAACCCGTCAGGTATAAAGACGTGATAATATGTACGTCATCATCATCATCAGGGCTTTTTAAGTCTCCACTGCAGGAGCACGACCCTCTCTGTACTACCAGAGCCATATATTAGCCAGTGTAGCCAGAGGATATGGCCTTTACTCTCCACGCTGGCCAACCGGGTTGAAGAGGTCTCTGATGTTTATAAGCTTTAATTAGCTTGTATTTCCTAAGTCGCCTTCTACGATATCCGCGGGAAGACTTGGAGTGGTCCTATTCTACTTTGCCGGGAAGCACACGGCCATACGGCCCATATTGCACGTATTTCTAACGAAACCGCAATTGAAGATAAATGACTTCATAGTTTAAATCTTTCCGTTTTATCGTGACAGCTGGGCAGGTCAGGGGGGCTATTTTTGAAATGGCGCGTCACCAAAATACAAGGCGTATAATACGTGTGCACGCCACGCTCGTCTTCCAAGTTACATACAAAATACTAATTGGCCGTATTTTCGAAACCATCGCTTGAGTGAGCCGCAATCTAGCCAACCTTCAGCGAAAATATTTAATTTCTTTAATTTCTAATAAGTGCTTCTTTATTATTCAAAATGCTTTTTTGATATATTCTTATTAAAATTAAGAAATACGATCATCATCATCGTCAGCTTTCCATAACCCACTCCTGGGCATAGGCCTCTCTTTTTCTGTGCCATCCTTCTTTATTCCTAGCCTTCGCAATTTGTGGTGCCAAGATATGGACGAAAGGAACCATGTTTATGATAGCTGTGTCGCAAAGAGCTATGAGAAGAGCGGTACTTGGCATAAAATTGCAAGACTGAGTTCGCAACACTGAGATTCGGTGGGGAACAAAAGTTCGCGAAAGACATTGACGTTGATGTAAAGGCGTTCGTCGCTCGTGGAGACGAGCGCCTTACGAGTCAAAAATGAAGCTTTAAAGAATTACTCGCGTAAATCACTCGTTTAGTGAGTCACGCGTTCAAAAATAGTACCCATCCCTTTCAGCTTAAGCCACTAAGCCGCTTTAGTGGAGTAGTCTCAGCCCCAACACAATTTACAATTTAAAAGCCGACTCAAACGACACCCTTGAAAGGTACAAACGTAAATTAAATACAAGTTAACATTTTACATCTCATGAATAAAAAAAATGACTTTTACACAAATAAAGATAAAAAAAAAATTAATCTCGCGCAGACGTGGATAAATACCATCCTACGAGATAGACAGAAACTAAGTTCATAAGATTGAAAATATGTGATGAAAAAAACTCCGGAGTACGATTCGAATCCACGACTCTTAGTTTTACGTCCTTTGTCGAATGTGTGTGTTACACCGAGTATTGTAATGCTATTTAAAAACCAATTTAATGAAGTTCATAAATCCTAAATTAATGTTAAGCGTGATCAAGTGTAAGTTTTACTTTGAAGGTTAATTGCCAGTCATTAGATGTATTAATAAAGTACAAACAAGTTGAACTTTTCGAAAAAATAAAATACTCGGCTGCCGTTTTTGACAGTTTATGTTCACGTCAACAAAACAATTGTTTTGCTGACGTTACGTAGCCTATGAAGCACCGAAGAAAAAATCGAATATAAAGACACCTCACACTCAAAATCGGGCAAGTCGATTAGGCTATAGGTGGCAACAATAGAACATACTTTCTGCGTGGGTCAGTCGGGTAACAAACCTTGCTTGGTGGTATTATTGATATAATACAGCCGTGTATATATCAATAATACGTTGACGTGAATACTTTATAGTTTTCACAAAGCAATTCATATTTTTTTAAATATACATTAGCGACCAGAAAGCTAAAAATTTGTCTGATAATATTTCTGTATAATTCTTTGCTAATGCACCGGCAGTTCACTGGATGTTGGAAAATTCAGGTGTGACGTTAACAGGTGGCATAACTGGCTTAACCCTTACTACTGAGATTGTCCTCTCTCGTCCTGTAGTAGCAGCTGTTGTGTCTAATCCCTTTTAGATAAAGCTGCCAGCCAAGGGTATTAAAGGGTGCCATTCAATAGTGCAAAATGGTGTGTTGCGAGTTGCAAACATTGTTTTGATTCATTTTGCGGTACACTTAAAAATATATTTTAATAACCTGTTACCTGCGGTTTTACCCACGTGATATATAGCCTATGTCCTTCACAGTACCCTAACCTGTGTGTATGCAAAATTTCATAATGATCTGTTCAGTAGATTGGGCTAGAAATCATAACAAATAAACTAACTTTTGCATTTATAATAATAGTTAGGATAAGGACTTTTTTTTTCATGATGATGACGTCAGTACACATAAAAAAACTGAAGCCACTGTCACTATTACTATTTATTTTATTTATTTATAATTTTTATTTTTGGAGTCTTGTAAGTATTTACCTAGGCTACTTTTTACCTATGTTGTAATCGCCTTCTTTATTAGCAGTTGGTGTGGCACATGCTGCACAATCTCTTTTAGATAAAGCTGCCAGCCGAGGGTATTAAAGGGTGCCATTCAATAGTGCAAAACGGTGTGTTACGAGTACTGTTTTGATTCATTTTGCGGTACGGTAAAAATATAATTGTTTATTTATTTTGTAATGTTGATGATTGTGATGATGATGACGTTAGTGCACAAAAAATAAATAAAGCCACTGTCACTTTTACGACAATGCAAGTGATGTTCTATACACCAAAATATTTTCAGACATTTAGAAATCTCTACACAAAAGCAAAATAAATTCTAAAAATTTAACACTACTTTAATAAATAAATAGGGACTTATCACACAAATTGAGCTAGCCCCACAGTAAGTTATGAACTTGTGTTGCAGGTACTAACTCAACGATACTATATTTTATAATATATACTTATATAGATAAACATCCAAGTCCCAGGTCAATATGAAAAAGATCTTTTTCCATCTTGACCTGACCGGGGATCGAACCCGGGTCCCCGCGTCGCAGGCTGGCGTGTTGACCGCTGCGCCACGGAGCTCGACCGAACCTGAACTTCGAAATTTCGAGGAACTTTATGAGCAGTTTGTTAACTGGGTATTACTACTAACTGGGTATATATCTTTGGGATGCGTCACACCCAGGCATCACCATGTAACCAACCAGATCAATAAACTACTATCTCCGTGACGTGATCTCCACACCACCACCTTCAACCCAGCAAGCAGCAACATCTCTTCATGTATGTTGTTCGGCCTAACACCAAGTCCGGCACCGTACACCTGTATTTGTTATAAAATATAGTATCGCTAAGTTAGTATCTCATAATACAAGTCTCGAACTTTGGAGCCAGTTCAATCTGTATAATTTGCCTTTATATTTTTATTTATTTATACAGTCCAATCCAAACTTTATAACCCTTCCCCGCGCGCGCCCTCTAAACCTAATATTGTGTCCCGCATATCGACTCGCGCGATGTTTCGAGCCACCATAAAATTTGAAGTGGACTGTACCTAGGTAAGGATTTACCTTATTTGGTATTTACCTAAGGATTTGCCTAGGTTAGTATTTACCTTGTACAGTGCCTCTGGGTCCACATTGTGGTCGCAGCGCAGCGTGGCGTTATTCCGGTGCACCACGAAGCGCGGCCCACGAAGTTCCACCCATACGTCAGACATGCTCTGAACTGCAACAAAAAGAAATATTTTTAAATTGATCCTATATAAATTTCATTAAAATCGATTTTAATAGCCGTGTAGTTCCCGGTTGCCGTGTGGTTCCCGGCAGAGTAGAATAGGACCACTCCAAGTCTTCCCGTGGATGTCGTAGAATAGAGTGCGACTTAGGAATCACAAGCTAAACAAAGCTTATAAACATCAAAGAGATATGCTAAATCAAAGAGATCTCTTTGATTTAGCATATTTAGGGTTTAGCCTACACTCTTCACGCTGGCCGGCAGGTCAATTTGCTAACTCAGTGTACAACGATTTGATTGTCACTTTAGCATCCATTACGGATTTCATATCATAAAAATAGTCATTCATACCGAAGCCTTATTGAATATTGAAGTGACCATGAAAATGATGTAACCGTAGTTGTCAAAAGTTAGCAAATAGGCCTGCAGACGTGGCCAGTGTGGAGAGTGTAGGCTAATTCTTTGACTGTTTTGGCTATAATATATGGCTCAGGTAGTACAGAGAGGGTCGTGCTCCTGCAGTGGAGACTAAAACAGACCTGATGATGTCGGTGAAGACCGGTCCCCCAGTTTTCAAAATGTAATATTACTTATTCACGCTTTGAATAAATAATATTACATTTTGACATTTAAGCCCTCTCTTACATTATTAACTTCAAGAAGTATTGAAATTAATAATGTAAGAAGAGATTATATATTTATTTATGTATATATTTATTTATTGAAGAAAATGGAGAGTTTGTGGTGGCAAGTCAAGGGGTGCATTTGAGGTTTGCCTTAGACATTTGTGCAAATTGCTTGTAGTGGACTTTATAATATGAAATTGGTGTAGTTTGGTGTAATAAATGCTCGTGCTCATGAACAGTTTGTGTAATAGTTAAGGTGGACTGATAAATGGACTCGTATAGATTTGCCGCCAGAAGCTCCCACGAGGCATCAAATACGACATCTTTGATGCTACTTGGAAAAACTTTACCGTCAAACCGATACTTGGTATCTCATTATACTGGAAATTGGCAGAATCACTGAAATTTCGGTGGAAGCCATAATATAAAACAAAAGAAGAAGAAGAAGAAAATGAATCACTAAGTGATTGGTGATTGAACCTGGTGGAAAACGGTTAAGTTTGGTTGAAGGTGATTTTTTATCGACAGATTATCAATTATTTGAGAATATAACGTTCGTTTGTGATGCCTGGTTGTACTTTTTCGTTTTTAAGACACTAACATTTTGAAGTATGACCGTCAAATAAGTTTATAAAACTAGATCAGACATAGTCACTTTAAAATTAAACTTCATAATCATGCTGTCAACAAATTACGTTTTACATTAAGAGTCCTAATTTTTTTTAAATAATTTGTGTCTTATTCTTCATTAGAATATAATTTTATATTTGATCCAAGAGTGTGTACATAAGTTAAGCAAAAGTAATTTAACGTACCTATGTTATGTAAAAGTAATTTAACACTGGAGGACATGGACATTTCCGCCGCCTCAGATTTTAGTCTACTTCAAAGCAGTTATGATCAAAGGACTAAAAGGCCAGCTTGTGATGTGAAAGTAGTTTGTGCTCAAAGGGACATGTTATATTAAATCGTATTTGAGGCAAAAAGGTACAAAAATAACCGGTTTTGGCAATTATTATATCAATAATAATATCAAAACTTACGCGAGATAAATTCAGAAAATCCGGCTTTACTCACGTTTTATTAAGTCGGTTTAGCCGATTATTTAGATCCCTTGCAGGGTAGACAGAGCCCTAGCAGGCCTATTTGCTAACTTTTGACAGCTACGGTGTACATCATTTTCATGGTAACTTCAATATTCATTACGGCTTCGGTATGAATGACTATTTTTATTTAAGATATGAAAACCGTAATGGATACTAAAGTGACAATCAAATCGTTGTACACCGAGTTAGCAAATCGGCCTGCAGGTCATTCATTGCAGTATTAACTATTTAGACCTGCGTCGTCCCAACGCGATTTTATTATGGGTAGTATTTTAACGAGTGACGGTAAATTAAAATTTTAAATGTCAAAAAAATACTAACTTGGGTTACAATGAGTGAGCGACTAGCTGCGAGCGACAAAAATTCCACAAAACAGCAACTTACAAAGATTATGTGAGTTGCTTAAAATACAAAACGAGCCGCACTATAATATTTCAGCGACCGAATAATTTTTGAGTGACGTCCTGAATTTTATTAAATACTAGCGGATGCCCGCGACTTCGTTCGCGTGGACTTTATGACTCCGGCATATTAATATACCTTTATACGAACAAAACATACATAAGAAAATACATGTAGCAGTGTTATTTATAAAATTGTATGTCATTGTATTGGCTATTGCTAAATACTGGAGGATAAAATATAGGATTCTTTCAGATTTTTAGAGCCATCGACACGATAAGAAGAAGACTATATAGCTAGCTCCAAGTGAGCTTGCGCTACTTCACCAAACTTTGAGGTATGGGCAGAGCCTATCGCACATCTCCAAAGGGCCTGCGGGAGGGACAGACCTCGGCTTTAGGTGTTGCCTGTGTGTTTAAGGCTTTGAGAGTGTGACTCTCATGTTTTGCCGTATGGGCTGAAAAATAAGCTGGGGCACTCAGAAATAAAGTACCTATCCAACGGTGAAAGAATATTTGAAATCGGTCTAGTTGTTCCTGAAATTAGTGCATTCAACCAAACAAACTCTTCAGCTTCATAATATTAGTATAGATAAGAAATTTTCAGAATGCCGTAACATTTTTACGCTTTCTTTTAACATATATACAACGTGTTAATTAATAAGTGCAAAACCTCTTAGGTGGTGATTGTGCTTATGAATATGAACAATTTTTACTATGGGGCCGAGACTGCAACTCGACAAAAAAAACATCTGCTGTTTCATACAAATTTTCAATACCTATTCAACCAGAATATAAAAGTGTGTTACCAGTGATGACTTACGGGTCCGGAACGTGGTCCCTTACTATGGGTCTCATAAGAAAGCTCAAGGTCGCTCAAAGAGCTATGCGGAGGGCTATGCTCGGTGTTTCTCGCGAGATCGAATCAAAAACGAGGAGATACGTAGAAGAACCAAGGTCACCGACATAGCCCAGCGGATTAGCTCTTTGAAGTGGCAGTGGGCAGGGCACATAGCGCGAAGAACCGATGGCCGATGGGGCGGAAAGGTTCTTGAATGGCGACCACGTACCGGCAAGCGCAGCGTTGGACACCCACCCCCCAGGTGGTCGGACGACCTGATAAGGGTCGCAGGAAGGCGCTGGATGCAGGCCGCTTCCAACCGGTCATATTGGAAATCCTTGGGGGAGGCCTATGTTCAGCAGTGGACTTCTTGCGGCTGAAATTATGATGATGATGAATGATATGGAATAGCTGTTTTTTTTTGTCGAGTTGCAGAGTCGGCCATAAATAAAATCATAGTATAAATTGTTCATATTCATAAGCACAATCACCACCTCACAGGATTTGCGCCTATTCATTAACACGTTGTATATGTGACATCAACATGATTTACAAGATAACCTAACTTCTTCGTAATACGAAATTAAAGGCTGTCTCCTCACTTAATTAAGTAATATGTTCTTAAGTACTGTCGTAAATCTCTTGGTAATAACTGTTAACACTATTCGCAACTCAGCTATTACCTTATATGTTTAGAAGTAACTGTAACTTCCTTAGTAAATTATTACAAGATTAAGTGAGTACTAATACCTAAGTACTGGGTCCTGTATGAGATGGGATGTAATGATATTGTATTTACTACCTTTTACACGAGTGTAGTATAATTTAATTCTAAATTAGATTGTCATCGTACTTTACGTACGTTTTCGCACGTTTAACGTGTACTTATAAGTTTCGCATCGAAAACTTCTACTCGTTGTACTTTTGTATAGGTATTGTTTTTAAAATTGAAATCTGATTATAAACATCAATACGCCTTCAATATGGTCGTATGTACGAAATTTGGTTGAGATTGGCTTAACTGTTGTAAAACTAAAACCAAACTACGTTTGTATGGGATTTCGGCTTTACGTGGGACTCTTAAATAAATTTATGATTAAAAATTTTTTTGCTATAAGAAATTTTATTCCTTGTTAAATATAGTTTGACATTATTATGTTTTAATAAATTTATGCTAAATTATGTTATGCCTAAACATGACTATGGTTGGATACATTATGCTTCAAATAGTTATGCCTATGCGTAAACCGTTATGCGTAAAAACGTTATGCTTAAAAATCATTCTGCCATAATACAGTATGCTATATTACATTATGGCTTAATTTTTTATGTTTGTAGATGGAGACCCAGATCGTAAACTAGCCGAGCAATTGGTCAAAGAACTGAAGATACATTTCACTATGTGTAATGCGGCTAGCAACCCTTCGTTATTTTGATTCTGTTTGTCACCTATACGCCCACTAACATGCTTAACTTAGCCTTTTGGATACAAAGTCTGTCTACCCCGTAAGGGATTACTGCGGTCAACTAAAACCACTATAAACATGATTGAGCCGCACGAGAGAGTGTAAATGATTTCAAAACCCTAGTTTTAATAAACAAACATGCTTCTGAATGTAAAATTAAGGACCGTCGCTAGAGAACTGTAATGGAAAATATGTAAAGTTCGGTACACAGAGTACGAAATGTCATTCACTAACCTAATAGTGACTAGATTAATAATAATACCACAAACTACGAAGAAGATACTATTACTAGTATCAGACGACCCACTGCCTTATGTTTTCTCTAGGCAATAAAGATCATAGACAAATAATGGAGTGAGGGTGAAGATGAAAAAATGTCGAGCCCGCAATAGGCACACTAGCGACGCTAATAGTTTTATTCCTAATACTTTACAAATAGAATGAAATTTACGAATGTAAATCATATAAGCCTTAGTAAATAACCTGAAGTATTTTTAGAATCAGGTTTTAATCTTATGAGAATCAGTCAGTAAAAAAACTACTGATTACCGCCTAAAACGGCTGTTTTTGGCGGTAATCAGTAGTTCTCTTAGCCCCTTAAGTTTGAATTGCTATCGGGGGCCAAAAATTCAAACTCAATTGACGTGTGTTCTATGCCCTAATATCCGTAAAGGCAGTTTTTTTCAACCCACGCCCGGCTTGGAGGCGAAAGTCACAAAGGTACTCGGCCTCTCAGTTCGTGTTCAAAGTAATGTAAAAGTTCCCCAATTTGCTTTGATGTTGTATCATAATTAAAGTAAAAAGGCAAATAAACAAAATTATGATATCATATATGACAAGTAAGTAGAAAATAGTAGATTTTTCTATTCCCAAAACCTCAATAAACGGTACCGCCCCTGACAAGCCTGTTTCGTTTGAAATGTGTTGTAAAGGCGTCCCTAATAGTGCGCGAGCGACAGCACACATATTCCCTGCTCTGTGAGTTCGTATTTCTCCGAAATGGTTCCCGACTGTAGACAATTCTAACGTACTGCCATCATATAGTGAACTGTGTACCTACACTGAAGTTATAACTAACAATATTAAATCATATTCATATTTGTTTTACATATGTTGTTTCTCTGTATTTATTTTCGTGTAATAATTTAGAAGACTCTAAATCTTAGTATCTGGTTCTGATCAAATCATACAGAGAATTTTTGAAGCATTAATAATCAAACCAATCATATTTAGGACTTATTTAGGGTTCTGTATCTGAATGGCTGAAACCGAAAGCCTTGTAAATTCGTCATATCTGTTCGTATGTTACTTGCATTGCATATTGCATTTTGAGCAGGTCAATACTTAGCTTCCCGGGGGATCGATAATGCACTTTAGATATTACAAATCTTTAACTTTTCATCAGAAACGGACATTCAAAAAAACAGAAAAAATTAAAAATATGTTTTATTTTTAAATTCTTACTCTATGTCTCCATCGCCCCATTTTTTAGGCAATGTTTTCATAGTACTGTCATTTTTGATTGTTTTAATGTATGGAATATCAGCTAGGTAATGCCACAGAATTGATAAAAGTACTAACGGAAATGTCACATAAAAAGATACCATCTAAAACGGTGTAATTTTAAGAGTTACACAACCGCAAGTCGAATAAAGTTCCTAGTATAAACCTGGTATAAGCTCGAATGTAAATTGAATCGCGACGTTTCCTTCACGAGAGAGACCCGCGTCTCTTACGGAAGCGGACATTGCATTTTGAGCAGGTCAATCCTTTGCCTCCCCCCGGGGGATCGATACTGCACTTTAGATATTATGAATCCTTGACTTTCGATATTATCTTTATTATTTTACCTTTATTATTATTGACATGATGACTTTTATGATCGGCATGATATATTTATGTAAACTGTTTCTTTATGTTGTGCAATATAGAGTATTGTATTGTGTATTGTTTTAAAAAATTCAAAGTAGCATTTACATAATGGTAATTAGGCAGGTATCACTAGAAAGTTGCATTAAGCATATAACATTATTAGAATATTTTTTTTTTTGACCTAACCCGTGCAGCGGATCGTAACTACGGGGCACAAAATACCACGAATGCAATATAAAAAAGAACACTATTTTAGCGGTTCGCATAATGACGGAAAAGGCATTCTATACATCAAAATATGTTTCATACTGTCACGATAGGTGTCGCGTGAATCTTGTCGCTGCCTCAGAACTTTTAAATTTATCTTTATTTTACATAATATCAGCTAGAAAATGTCACATAATATAAAAAAGACACTAGCTTTGTCGTCGTGCCTAAAAAAAGTTACACAACCGCAAGTCGAATAAAGTACCTAGTATAAACCTGGTATAACCTAGAATGTTAATAGAATCGCGACGTTTCCTTCAGGAGATAGACCCGCGTCTCTTACGGAAGCGGACAAACATTGCATTTTGAGCAGGTCAATCCTTTGCTTCCCGGGGGATCGATACTGCACTTTAGATTTTATGAATCTTTGACTTTTCTACGACACAGACATTAAAGAAACAGTAAGAGCTTAAAAAAATATCTTATTTTTTAATTTTTACTTTATCTCCATCGCCAAAAAATGCTTAAGACTTTTCTCGTATAACCTTTATAAATATTACCTCTTGCTCAATTTATAAATTACAAAACGACATTTATGTAAACTGTATCTTTATGTCGGGCAAAAAAGAGATTTGTATTCAATTGTGTGCTGCAGTTCGTCGAAGATTACCTTTATTTAACATAACATTGGCAAGTCAATGTTATGTTAAATAAGATATGAATTATATGTATGGATAATATCAACTAGCAAATGTTACATAAAAGACACCAGCTATTACGGTGTGCTTTTAAAAGTTACACAAATACAAGTTAAAGTACCTAGTATAAACCTGGTATAACCTAGAATGTAAATAGAATCGCGACGTTTCCTTCAGGAGATAGACCCGCGTCTCTTACGGAAGCGGACATTGCATTTTGAGCAGGTCAATCCCGGGGGATCGATACTGCATTTTAGATATTACAATATTTGACTTTACATGTATTAAATAATGCAAAGTAGCATTTATAAATGTAAATAGTTAAATAAGGACACATCACACAAATTGAGCTTGCCCCACAGTAAGTTGTGTCGTAGGATACTAAATAAACATTACTTTATTTGATAAACGATACTTATATACTTACTTACTTCGCTGGCTCTACGACCCGAAGTGGATCTTGACCTCCGACATTAAAGTGCTATTATTAACTTTAATTTAAATTAAATAATAATTTTCTAAGTCTTGCTAACATATACGTTAAAAATACAAAAAAATAGTACGGGTCGATTAAATACGGTGCTTAAACTAAAATTGAAGGAATCTAGATAACTAATAGAACTTCAGAGATTTAGATATTGACAAGGGATTAAAAATGAACTGCTATCAATATATCCCCTGGACGTTGCTACAGTGACTGTAACAGTGTATGGTGTAAGTCTTCATTACATATTAATTCATATTATATTATAGTCTTCATTAGTGTACTCCAATATAGCAAGGTTAGTCTGCTTTATAAGGGCACACTTATATTTATATTTTTATTTTGAATCCATGAGCTATATTAAAATCTCAGAATAAGAATCCCTGTGGTAGAGCCTCGCTACCGGTGAAAATCACTTTTGCTAGTAGCATGAATGGGCCGGCTCGTCCGGGGAAGTACCACACTCTCACAGAAAATCGACGTTTGAGTAGTAGCTTTACCGCTGCTATGCTTCGTTCGGTGAGTGAGAGAGCCGGAGGCCCATCTCCCTCTACACTCTGGGGAGGGAAAAATAAAAGGCCCGCTACGTCAAAAATTTTATTCATCTTAAGATATTTTAAATATCATTTGTTGAACGTCACTTTACATTTACAATTGGTTTACAATGTTATGTTATTGTTAACGTCAATAAATTACTTAAAGCTAAGTTTACACCGCTTCCAAGGCGGAGTGCAGAAGAAGCGGCAACAAACTGCACAACGCATTTTCTCCAAATGACGTCAACTTACAATCTACGACATACAAGTACCTACTTAGAACTAATATGTGGACGTGAGCATACATTGTCATGTGATAATTTAAAATAATAATACGCTCCTGTGACACCCCTGGTGTTGCAGTTGTCCATGGGCAGCGGTGATCACTTACCATCAGGTGACCCGGTTGCTCGTTTGCTGTCCAATGAGATAGAAAAAACAGAAATGTAAATAAAAATGGAGAAAATTAAAAATTTAATTTGACTTCCCATAGAAATTCGACCTACTGAACCGTGACTTTGTACAGGACTACAAATTTTTTTCGTTTTATATCTTTTTTTCTTGCCATTCTGTATTGCAATAGGGATTCTGATTCCGAAATTTCAATATAGCTCATAGGTTCAAAATCAGCCTGCCTGCAGCCGGCCTATTTAATTTACTAACTCGGATGACAGGTGTCGATGCCTATCAATCTAGGATTTGCTGTTACAATGCGGTTTTTGTATTTCAAATAAAAAGTTTGAGCAAGCAACACCCGCATTGTAATTAAAAATTCTAGATTGATAGGCATCGACACCTGTCATCCGAGTTAGTAAATAGGGGGGCAGGCCGATTTGCTCACTCGGTGTACAACGATTTGATTGTCACTTTAACATCCATTACGGTTTTTATATCTTAATAAAAATTGTCATTCATACTGAAGCCGTAATGAATATTGAAGTTGCCGCCGTATGAAAATGATTTGCACCGTAGCTGTCAAAAGTTAGCAAATAGGCATGCAGGTTTGCATAAAGATTGATACGCTAATAATAACCGATTCTTTGTCAAAAATAATTCGCATAAAGATAGGCATAATTTTCCATACACATAAAGCAAATTATTTTATGCCAAACAAATGACAATCAATATTATCAAAGCCCAAATCATCGGCATACCTACAATCCTTATACAAAACAATTTTAAAATGACTACTCTCAAAGACTACATAATTTAATTTAACTGATAAAATCTAAATTGAGTCGCTACGTTTCTTTATGGAGACAGGTTCACTTTAAGAAAGTGGAAATTGCATTTTAAGGACTTCAATCCTTTTGTTGTTCCAGGAGACAACGGGCTTCAGACTTTGCAATCGTTTGATTATTTTGCCTCTTTAATGGTTCGTTTCATTGTTATCACCTCCAGACGATTTTATGGTTATATGGATATGGATTTTATGGTTATATGGATATGGTATGATTTTATGGATTTTTGCTCTGAATTTAAGTATTTGGGTTCGTTACTCCAGAACGACGGAGATGTTGACAGAGATGTAAAACGCCGAATCAACTCAGGATGGCAGAAGTCGCCAGTACCACGTGTGACCCGAAAATGCCGTTGAAACTTAAAGGTAAAATATATAAAGCTGTTATTAGACCTGTGATGCTGTACGGCTCGGAATGCTGGGCTACAAAGGTGCAAGATGAAAATAGACTTCACTCGGCTGAAATGAGAATGTTGAGGTGGATGTGCGGCGTGACGCGGATGGATAGGATTAGAAATATTTATGTAAGGGGAAGTTTAAAAGTAGCGCCGGTAAACGATAAGATAAGAATAATAGATTAAGTTGGTTTGGTCATGTAATGAGGAGAGAAGATCGGCATATAACAAGAAAAGCACTGAGCATGGAAGTAAGTGGAAACAGAGGAAGGGGGAGACCAAAAAAGAGATGGATAGAATGTGTAAGGCAGGACATGAGGGTGGCGGGAGTGGAAGTGAGTATGACGGGAAATAGAGAAACATGGAAAGATAAGACATACTGCGCCGACCCCAGATAATGGGATAAGGTAAGGAGGATGATGATAACCTTCAGATGATTTTACATATTTACTATCCTACGATTTTTGATGGAATATTTACGATACTAGATGGCGGTAATATGCGATGGTTTAATTTTAAAGTATCATGCCTCAAATATGGTTCTCATTTTTAATAAGATTTATTTTGTGAATAATGCTTCTGTACATACATACAATCACGTCTTTTTCCCTTGCGGGGTTAATAGAACCCAGGTCTATGAAACCTAAAGGCCACGATTAGCATGTTGGTGGGCTTGTAGGTAAAGAACGGAAATACAAAAGTGATGGGTTGCTAGTCGCATCGCCTATTTACATTATTTCTCACGCCCATTCCCTTGATCGACTTTTACCATCTGCACGGGAAGAGAAGCAGCTGATACATTCTAAGGTTTTTATTTTCTCCCAGACCAGCGTGGGAGAATGCTTCTATGTTCTCATAATATGGTAGATATAATGTTGTGTAGCAACGAGTGGTGCCATCTATGTGAGTCTGTGAGAATAAATTGTACGATTCAGGAGTTGGGAACACATGGCAATGCGAAGCTCTCCCTTGTGTCACTCAACCATTGGCCACGCTTCACTACCATACAAAAAACGAAAACTTACAGACAAATTGAGAACCTTCTCCTTTTTTGAAGTCGGTCAAAAAGACAGGTCTTATGATGGTCAATCAATGCGCAGTAAGCTGGCACTCAATAATTAGCTGAAATTATTGTGAATTTCGTCTGAAATCATAAAATTTCTGTGGTTGATTAGTATTAACTGAAATTTTTGGTACTACATTGCATTTGGTAAATAATTAAGAAAAATACTCATTAACACTTAGTGGCCAATGAAAACTTTTCTCAATTTGAATTGATATTTAAATGGACTGTATAAAATATTTTTATAATTTTTAGTAGTTTTAATTATCATTGACATTTTGCTTTTCTAATAATCCTGAAAATTGCTCTATATTTATGCCATATTGGTGGAAATTAAAACGAAAAACACGGCAGGTAATTTACTAGGTACCAAAGTACAGAATACGATTTTTCCAATTTGATCCAATTTAGTAGTTGTAGTAGAAAGAGAAATAAATAATGTGAGCCGCTAGTATTTATTTAAACTTCATAAAGCTGAATGACAACTTGTTTTTGACTCAAGCAAGACGGATAACATAATAATATGACCAAACTAAGCACATGTGCAAAGTTTAGGAAAATTTAATTATAAACTGTTACTACGAACTTCGCAACTTGTGCATACTTGGTGAACACTGAAACTTGTTGCTGATACATTTGCCCAGGGTTTGAAATAGCGTAAAATTTATACTTGCCTGACGAACTATAACTACAAACCTATATGGTTTAGTTATATTGAATTATATACGTTCTTGTTATGCTTCTTTCTTTCTTATGTTATGCATTATAATTATGTTATTGCACGAATTTTGCTTTGAATTTAGTATTTTTAGTATTTATTCAAAAACAAGAAGTCTACACTGGCCTTTTTGCCTGTTAATCTCTAGATGTAAGTTTATAAAATTGAAGTTTTGAGTTACTTATGCATGGTGTAGTAAGATTTCCTTCGGTTAGGAAATATTACAGCAACAAACTGTAGTAATTTTTATTGTGATTGTAACTTGTTTTGTTAAGAGTTGCCTGGACGCGCATGTCTCCATACAAACGGAAAAAGGGAATTGTGGCCATATTTGATAATTTTGGAGTAAAATTAAGCATTTAACCAATTAATCTCATTATAATCTACGTACGTTCCTATACAGTTTGGTTGAATTATCAATAGTTTGAGAATTATATGCCTCTCAAGATTTCCATACAAATTTGAAAAGGCTTGTAATTCTCAAACCATTGGTATTTTAACCAAGCTGTATATAGGAACGTACGTAGATTTTAATGAGATTAGCTGGTTAACTGCTTAATTTTACTCCAAAATTATCAAATATTCGATATATCTCTTACTTCTTATTCTCGATAGAACTCTTACTTCTTATGAAGAGCGTTTAAACTATTTTAATCTTACCACTCGTGATACTAAAAACGTCGTGACTGCAGTAACTTAATTCTTCTCTATAAAATCATTCACTGCATCTTAGAATCTCCTTCACTTCTTTCTTCACTTAACGTTAATACTCGTTTCAGAGATCGTAATCGCAACTATAACGTATTTACTCTTCAGGTTTACACTAATAACACCTCATACTATAATCCTTTGATCAGGATGTGTCGCCACTACAATTAGATTATTGTCTCCAATAGAGATATAGACACATACTTCGTTTCCCTTAATAAGTTTCGGCGGCAAATAATGACGCATTTAAATAGTAACTAAAGCACTACTTACTATTACTGACTTAGAAATTATTGTTATATTTTATTTTTTTCGTAAACTAGCAAAATATTATTTCTTCCTTAAGTTATTAAACTCTAGCGAAATTATATCTTGAGCTTATATTTACCTTAATCTTGTTAGGCATGCATGATGTTGGATTGCAATTTAGATCAACACTGTGAAATTATGTATATGTTAAGTACTTATAAAATTGTAATCTGTTTGTGTGCTTATTATTAATGAATAAATAAATATTGCCACAATTCCCTTTTTCCGTTTGTATGGAGACATGCGCGTCCAGGCGACTCTTAATATTTATATTTGGCTTTTCACAACATAACTTAGATAGTTATAGAGGAGGAGAGGAGTAATGGAATCGCTTTTACACATATCATAATTATTTTAATTTTAAAGGAATATATATTTTTCCTGCGGCACGCGCTCTGCCAAAGGCTCTGGCAACCTTCGTACCAAAACTTATCGTTAGATGGCAGTAGGTTCACTGGCAGTTTACTAAACTGTATTCATGTTGAGAACGTGAACTTAACTTATCGCTAGTTCACACACCCACACGCACATTCATCGTCATCATCATAAGGTCTTTTTAGTCTCCACTGCAGGAGCTCGAACCTCTTTGTACTACCAGAGCCATATGATAATAATATTAGCCGTAGCAGTCATAGGATTCGGCCTATACTAGCCACGCTGGCCAGATGGGTTGGAGAGGTATTTTTGACGTTTGTAAGCTTTGTTTAGCTTGTGTTTCCTAAGTCGCCTTCTACGACATCTATACCAAACACATTGAACATTAGCATTCTTAGCTCACTGTGTCGGTTTCCACTACGTCGGGCTATTTTAATATAGTTCTCAGTAGTCTGTCGGGTAAACAATTACCATCGAGTCATTTGTCTCGCGTTGTCATATATTACGAACTAGCAGCCCTACCCGGCTGCGCCCGGGCATGTTTTATACCTTAAAACCTTCCTCGTGAATCACTCTATCTATTGGTGAAAACCGTATGAAAATCCGTGGAGTAGTTTTTGACAGACAGACGCGGTGGAGGACTTTGTTTTATAATATGTAGTGATGTAATATACTTTGTCCTGAGACTATATTTTTATTAAAATTCTCGTGACTATGACAGTTAGTTTTTAATTTTAGCTTTTAATTACTCTAGCTTGCACATATCTACACTACATTCACAACATTCTAGCTCAGTGTGGTTACACACAACGTTGGACTTTTTAATATAGTTGGCAATTTTTAAAAAGTTTAACGTACTATGGTAAAACTCATTAATTTTTCTCAATTCCAGGCTTGGTCACAGAACAAAAGTTGGTCATTTTCAATTTGAGAACGTAAATTGAAATTATAGCAAGTTCAAGTCAAGACCAAACACATTGTATATTAGCATTCCTAGCTCAGTATGTCTGTACACACAACGTCAGGCTATTTTAATATAGTTGGCAGCAGCCTGTCTGCGGCAAACGATTACCGTCGGGTCATTTGTCTTGCGCTGTCATATGTTACGAGTGTTATGCACTTTTATTAAAGTTCTCCTGGCTATGACAGTTACTTGTTTAATTTTAGCTTATTTATTACTTTTGCCTGCACATATCTATGAAAATTCTAGCTCAGCGTGGTCACACTCAACGTCAGGCTGTTTTAATACAGTTGGCAGCGGCCTGGCGGCGGCAAACAATTTCCATCGGGTCATTTGTCTCGCACTGTCATATGTTACGAGGGTTATGCACTTTTATTAAAGTTCACGTGGCTATGGCGGAAACTGGTTTAATTTTATTTTTTTTAATTACTTGCGCTTATATATATCTATTAGCATTCTAGCTCAGTGTGGCGGAACACACAACGTCAGGCTATTTTAATTTAGTTGGCAGCATTCTTTCGGATGGGAAACAATAACCATCGGGTCTTCTGTCGTTTCTTTTTTAATATAGTTGGTAATTCAAAAGAAGTTTTAACGAACTATGGTAAAACTCATTAATTTTTCTCAATTCCAGGCTTGGTCACAGAACAAAAGTTGGTCATTTTCAATTTGAGAACGTAAATTGAAATTATAGCAAGTTCAAGACCAAACACATTGTATATGAGCATTCCTAGCTCAGTATGTCTGTACATACAACGTCGGGCTATTTTAATACAGTTGGTAGCAGCCTGTCGGGCGGAAAATAATTACCATCGGGTCATTTATCTCGTACTGTCACATATTGCGAGTGTTATGCACTTTTATTAAAGTTTTTGTGGCTATGACAGTCACTTTTTAATTTTAGCTTATTAATTACTTTTGCCTGCACATATCTATCAGCATTCTAGCTTAGTATGTCTCTACATACAACGTTGGGCTATTTTAATACAGTTGGTAGCAGCCTGTTGGGCGGCAAACAATTACCATCGGGTCATTTATATCACGCTGTCATATGTTACGAGTGTTATGCACTTTTATTAAAGTTCTCCTGGCTATGACAGTTACTTGTTTAATTTTAGCTTATTAATTACTTTTGCCTGCACATACCTATTAGTATTCTAGCTTAGTATGTACAGATACAACATTAGGCTATTTTGATATAATTGGCAGCAGCCTGTCGGGCGGCAAACAATAACCATCGGGTCATTTGTCTCGCGTTGTCATATGTTACGAGTGTTATGCACTGTTATTAAAGTTCTCCTGGCTATGGCAGGAACTTGTTTAATTTTAGCCTTTTAATTACTTTTACCGTACAAAATTCCCAGTAATTTTGACATTTTGCTTCCTTCATGATGCCAGTCTTGCATGAAACTAAAAGCAAAAAGAATTGAAAACTGAAATTACGTTTCAGCTCAAGCCACAGCTCTTATTGAGTAGAAAGAGCCATTTGTACTTTTTTATTACAATTTAACCTACACTTGTTTCATTACTATTGAATCTACTCTAGCAAATTATATTTGTATTTTTTAGGGTTCCGTAGTAAACAAGGAACCCTTATAGTTTCGCCATGTCTGTCTGTCTGTCCGTCCGCGGTTTTACGCAGAGACTATAAGTACTAGAAAGCTGAAATTTGGTATGGGTATGTATATTAATCATGGCAAAAAAGTGGTAAAATAAAAATTAAAAAAAAAAAAATTTTTTTTTGGGTAGCTCCCAAGTAAAGTGGGGGAGTCATTATTTTTTCTCTGTTTACCCATCGTGTGGGGTATCGTTAAATAGGTCTTCCAAAAATATTGTGAGGTTGAGAACACCATTTTTCGATTTAGGGATCCGTTTCCGAAATATTTGGTTTTAAAGTGCGATTTTTTCTTAGAGGTAAGTGTCCCCCCCTCTATCTGCTAAACGGTTATATATAGACACGTGAAAAAAATTACAGCAGTAGTATATATACTGAAGTTTAAAGGAAAACTATCAGAGCTGAGTACTAAGTACAAACTTAAAAGTTATAGGCAACCAACTTATAAAATGTATTCGAAACTGTAAAATTTCATACTATTTTCATTGTTAGATGTTTTTGGTCGTTAAACTGTAAGGTGCGAGTGTGAATAGTGTAAACTCAAAGTTGTCATTCGTAACTACGGAACCCTACAATGCGCGTGGCCCGACACGTACTTGGCCGGTTTTTTTACCTGTGTGTTAGCGACCAACACTGGAGTCAGATTGTTCAAGCAGTCATCAGCTTAAGCCTCCCATTATTGATGACAGCCGGGACCAATAGCCTTCTGAAGCACGCAGGATTTTGAGATATTTTGTCACTTGCCCCTCCAAGTGGAGACTGCTTCCCGAGTTGCCTCACTTCCACTGGACCATCGGGTTGGTCGCAAATTGTGTTGGATTAACACAATTTGCGACAAACCCGATGGCCCATTTATAAAGAATAAATTTTAAAGCACTACACATTTGGATTTAAAAAATTACCTTTAAAGCAAGGTGGACTCGCCAATTCGCAATGGCTAGCGCGGCGTTTTAAGGCCATACACTCTTCATGGAAAGTTCATAGTGAAGACGCCGTTGCAATAGGTAAATAGCATTTTGACTTAACTCTCAACAGGTTTTCAGCTAACAACCTATTGCTATTGCTCAAACAAGATCCATGCATTAAATTAACCTACACTCCTGAGCAGAGCGACGTTGACTTTAAGATGGTCAAAAACTACCTAGGCTTCGTAAATGATACTACTTTCCTAAATTCACAATCGACTTTTAAAATACAATGGGGTGCCCATATATCTAATCTTTCTAAGAGTCAGGTCAGCGGGGTGTGTATGCTAATAGGAGATTTAGAAAATTAACAGCGGGAAACCACCAATGCGCTGGGCCGACGATTTCTCAAAAATATTGGGCAAGGCTTGGATGCACACAGCGCAAGACCGGGTCAAATGGAAAAACCATGAAGAGGCCTATACCCAACTATGGGTGAACACAGGCTGAGAAAGAAAGATACATTTGGATTTAAAATCTTATTAAGTTTACCTCCGGTGATTTTTTAAGTTCAAATTTAACATATATCCGGACGAAAACAATATTTGATTTTTTAAGGAGTTAAAGAGATCAAAACATAAAAAATAAGTACCTAACAAAATTACTTCATTGTATGTGACACATAATCACAATAAGCGCTTGAATAATTCAATTTGTCTTTCTAGCTATCATTGTTGTATCAATATATCTAACAAATTTTTTGACAACGACAACTTGTTAACAAAATCGGAATTTTTTTGTTTCTAAACTAAGAAAATAAATGAAAGAAGAAACGGCAGGAAACATAAAAGGCGACGCAAGGATAATTTGGACTTAGCCCCTGGGATAACGAAAAGACGGGTTCAATATTTGCTTCATAAATATTAATTTACGAATTTTTGAACACGGGCTCTTATATTAAGACGTCTCTAAGAATCTATTTCAGTTGGGAAAAATCAGAATCAATTTTCCATTCTGTATTGGATTTCCTCTCCGAAAGCACTGATTCTTTTGCGTCCCTATTTTCGGTTTATGTCGCGACTCTTGCATTTATTTATTCATGAACAATTTTACAATCGTGTCTGGAATTGTTCATCATCTAAAGTAACATCAACTTGAAATAAGTATACTTATAAGAATAACTAATAATGATATTATAAAGAATACAATAGAAATCTTTAAATTTATTCAAGATGCAAGCAATGTCATATTTATATTTGATTTGAATTCTTTAAATAATAGATTTTTCTTAAACATATTCTCTTTTAGCAACGACAGCTTAGTAAAACAAATATTCGAATTTTTTGCTTCATAAATACTAAGAAAGTAAATTAAAGAAGAAATGGCAGGAAACATAAAAGGCGACGCAAGGATAATTTGGACTTAGCCCCTGGGATAACGAAAAGACGGGTTCAATATTTGCTTCATAAATATTAATTTACGAATTTTTGAACACGGGCTCTTATATTAAGACGTCTCTAAGAATCTATTTCAGTTGGGAAAAATCAGAATCAATTTTCCATTCTGTATTGGATTTCCTCTCCGAAAGCACAGATTCTTTTGCGTCCCTATTTTCGGTTTTATGTCGTGGCTCTTGCATTTATTTATTCATGAACAATTTAACAATCGTGTCTGGAATATTTTATCATCTAAAGTAATATTTACCTGTGCTAAGTATACTTATAAGAATATAATTAATACAATAAAAAATCTTATTTTAATCACGGTACACGCAATGTCATATTTTTAGGTGTTACTTGTTTAAAACAATTATTTATCTTGCTATTAATGAAGAACAACGAAATCTTACATATTCTTTATGCAACGACAACTTGATAAATTATTTTTTCAGAAATTTATATTTCAGAAATACTAAGAAAATAAATTGAAGAAGAAACGGCATGAAACATAAAAGGCGACGCAAGGATAATTTGGACTTAGCCCCTGGGATAACGAAAAGACGGGTTCAATATTTGCTTCATAAATATTAATTTACGAATTTTTGAACACGGGCTCTTATATTAAGACGTCTCTAAGAATCTATTTCAGTTGGGAAAAATCTGAATCAATTTTCCATTCTGTATTGGATTTTCTTTCCGAAAGCTCTGATTCTTTTGCAGCCCTATTTTTGGTTTTATGTTGCGGTTCTTGCATTTATTTATTTATGACCAATTTTACAATCGAATCTGGAATATTTCATCTTCGAAAGTAACATTTGCTTTTAAAAAGTAGACTAATAAGAATAAGTTATAATAATAATTTAGTTATTACTATAAATATTTTTATTTTAATACTCGATACATGCAATGTTATTTTAGTTGTTACTTGCTTATTTTTACCTTTTTGGCTATTATCTTGTGAAAAGCATACTCGCCCCTTCAAGGAGATGTCGGAGGTAAATTTGTCAGCTATTGTGTTATCATTAAGAACCCTACTAGATAATAGTAACAGACAATATAGCTAAAAGGAAAGATATAATTGTCTCTGTCTAATGGAAAAGCTAAAAACTTACTGAACCGATTTTAAAAACATAGGCTATAAGGAACGGAAAACTTTGAGTAAGTCATTCTTAAAGTTTTAATCAATAGTCATTGTGTTTATCATTTTACGAATTTGGACTAAAAACATTAATAAGTACATCATATTTTTATTGTGATATTAGTTTAACAAGCAAACGTATGCATCAGTATAAAACGTTTATATAAATCATGTCCTTTTGCTATGGAATAATCGTATATATTATAGTCCAGTACACTAGCACCTAAACTAGACCTTGGTGGAGAGGCTAGAGTTGTCCTAGATTGCTATTGTGTCTAACTCACTGGGTTAGTATCGAATGGTCTTGAACGCAAATAATATAAAATAGTCAATGGTACCAATTCGTCTAAAATGCAAGTGCAAACTGCTTTAAGAACTTGCGACTTGCCTAGTTTGTAAGTAGTTTAAAAATTAAAGCAAACACAAAGCTCCTTGTAGGTGTAGCTTTGATGACAAACCAATTTGATTACATAAATTGACATGAAGCAAGTGCTAACGGTGCTAACACAAAGTTGTTACGCACAGAAGCATTAAAATAGTAGCCCGTTTTTAATCATTGAAATAAAGGCAATGCGGTGTCTACGGAGTATATAATCAATGCATCACAGGTAAATTATAATTTACAACGTGATCACAAGATCTAAAGTCAGTTAGTCTAAAAGTTTAATAAGTTTGCGTAACTACGGGGTACACGAACTTTAAGTTTTAGACTAAACATGTAAAGTCAAGGTGGGCTTTGATTACGCCTCAAAATTGAAGTTTAATTGTGTCAGAATTCCCATTAAGTCCCGTCACGGTCGCTGATAAGATGGAGGCGTTAGGTAGCCGTGTTTACGTGTTATATGGTTACGGCCGGCCAACACGCGATGTTCGAACTAATTTTGGATTCAGAGCTTTGTTATAAACAAAGAGCTTTTCGATGTTATATTAAGGGTATAAACTGAAACCGAAAACAATTGCTTGATGTAAGCATCAAGAAAAAAATAAGCTCTTTGAGGGTTTTTGCTTAATAGTTAACAGTTAGAAATTTTAAGGGATTGCTGGAACGAGTGACAAAATGAAACCCTTGTGGAATTATTGATTACTGAATTGTTTTAAGTACATTATATGATAAGATATACCAAAGCAAGACAGGCAACTTACAATTATCAACATGATCTCAAGAGCTAAAGTCAGTCAGTCTAAAAGTATAATAAGTTTGCGTAACTACAGCGTACACACACGCACACATAAACACACACAAACACACACTTGTTTAACTTCACACTATCCACATGTAAAGTCAAGGTGGGCTTTGATTACGCCTCAAAATTAAAGTTTAATTGTATCAGAATTTCCATTAAGTGCCGTCACGGTCGCTGATAAGATGGAGGCGTTAGGTAGCCATGTTTACGTGTTATATGGTTACGGCCGGCCAACACGCGATGTTCGAACTAATTTTGGATTCAGAGCTTTAAGCTTTTGTTATAAACAAAGAGCTTTTCGATGTTATATTAAGGGTTTAAACTGAAACAGAAAACACACTAGAAAGCAAATATTACTTGTACAACCTAAGAGAAAGGTTTATAATACAAAAAAAAAATTATTAAATGCTCACTCTGAGGTGTCTTTTTATCTTATTACAAAATATTTTGGGGATTGCTGTATAGAAAAAAGGAATTCTTGGTGGAGTTACTGATTACTGAATTGTTTTTTGTGACAGACGCATTGTCACAGCAATTATTTGCGGAATCAACGGAACTGATTGTGTTTGTATCATCTAAATTTTATACATGTATTAGATACATTTATATTTCATACCTTTAGCTTTCAAAAAGATTTTCAAAACAGATGGAATTAAAAATTTTAGACCGTTGTGGCTATTTTTTAAGACAGAAAAATAGTTAAAAATATTTTTAAAAAGATAAACGTTAAGACTTGTGGCTTTGAGTTATATTTGTTTTTTTGCAGTAAATTAATTATATATGGTTTCAAAGTTATTTAACGCAGAAAGACATGAAAATTCCCTTACATTTAAACTGCCACAATCACTAAAGTAATTTTATATTCTTAATTAAATATGTAGGTAACTTATGTACCAGTAGTAAGATTTATTTAATCAAAATAGACGGCCCTGTATACTCGAACCCAAAATGAAGTTCTCTAGAGACGCACGCAAATTGAGTTTTACGTAGGCATAAAACAGTATACCTTCCCCTATCCCTATATAATTATTTATTATTTGTATAAGTATACAAACAATAAATAATTATATAGGGACATATCACACAAATTGAGCTAACCCCAAAGTAAATTGTGGACTTGTGTCGTGAGATACTAACACAACAATACAATTTTTTACAATAAATACTTACATAGATAAACATTCAAGACCCAGGCTAATCTGAAAATGTTCATTTTCTATCATGACTTGGCCGGGAATAGAACCCGAGCCCCTTGAATCGTAGTCTGGCGTATTAATCACTGCGCCATGGAGTTCGTAATAAGTACAAGTTCTGTGAGTACAATAATAATTTGATCGACCTCCGTGGCGCAGCGGTCATCACGCCTGCCTGCGACACGGATGGTCCCGGGTTCGATCCCCGGTCAGGTCAAGATGGAAAACGATCTTTTTCAGATTGACCTGGGTCTTGGATGTTTATCTATACATGTACTTGTTATAAAATATAGTATCGTTGAGTTAGTATCCCATAACACAAGTCTTACATAAGAACTTACTTTGGGGCTAGCTCAATCTGTGTGATTTTTCCGTGTATATTTATTATTTATTTATTTATACCTTTTGCCTAAGGCTCCGCTCAGGTTCAAGTCGATCCCTTGGTAGCAGTATTTTTTCCGCGATTAGATAATTTAGCTTTTGAAATATTAGGATACTAAGGATTTATCTTTATAAATAAAGGCAAACTGACTCATTGACTATATGAATACCAATATTTTGATTCCGTTCTCACCTACAAGCCCATCAATATGCTAAACGTGGCCTCAAGGTTTTACAGACCTGGGCTCTGTCTACCCCGCAAGGGAAAAAGACGTGATAGTATGCATGTATGTATGAATACCAACCAATGCCCAGCCAAATCTACTGCAGGTACCTAGAAACTTGAAATTTTAAAAACATATTCCTTTTTTAATGTATAATTTAACCCCTAAGGGGGTTAAGTTTTACAAGAACGAAGTCGCGGAAAATTTGCTAGTCTACTTGTACTATGAATAACAAAATCGGTTTACTGCATTCGCGCTTTCAAACAAATTAACTTAAAATATGCATATCCATACGAATTTAAACTAAAGTTTGTTGGTAATATGAATACTAACACTATTTGCATACACACTGCGCTGCCACAGAGGGGGTTCATTCACATAGTCTAAGTTTTGTAAAATTTATGAAACTTAGTCTCTGAATAATAAATAAATTTTTGACTACGAACGTTGCTACTTTATATAAGTACATAAATATTATTGGTGGCAAGAGAAACATGCTTTTTCAATGCTTTTTTATTTCGACAATTTGAAATTTTTGTCTTTTTATATGGTGTGTTCACCAAAATGGAGGTAAATACGAGATCTGAGGACACTGTAGTTATAACTACAGTGTCCTCAGATCTCTAATAATATAATCTCTAATATAATATATGAGCTAACGAAAGCGCAAATAACTTCACCCTTCTTTTCTCGAAGCTTTTTGTCGTACTTTTGTACTTATATAGATTCGGTATGGACGGACAGGGCTAGAAAAACAAAATGATGATATGCACAACTCAACTAAGGTGTAGGGTTTGTTCCCGGCAGAGTAGAATAGGACCACTCCAAGTCTTCCCGTGTATGTCGTAGAAGGCGACTTAGGACACGCAAGCTAAACAAATGAATGTATGTAATATAAATGTAAGTCTAGTAAAATGATATTGTTCTTAGTTTAGTTTTATCTTCATTGAACATTACTACCTGTTGCCTTCTTAATTGTCCTCTTTCATTCTGGGTTGACTGGAAGAAATCCCTTCCTGGGATAAGTCCGCCTTTGTACGTGTTTACTTTTTAAGAATTGCCTTTGGTTAACTGTATTTTTTTATGTACAATAAAGAGTTAGTTTGTCGAGCTCCGTGGCGCAGTGGTCAACACACCAGCCTGTGACACGGAGGTCCCGGGTTCGATCCCCGGCCAGGTCAAGATGGAAAACGAACTTTTTCAGATTCGCCTGGGTCTTGGATGTTTATCTATATAAGTATATATTAAAAAATATAGTATCGTTGAATTAGTATCCCACGACACAAGTTCACAACTTACTGTGGGGCTAGCTCAATTTGTGTGATATGTCCCTAAAAAAAAAAAGTTACAAACAAACAAAGCTTACAAACGTCAAAGAGACCTGTCCAACCCGTCTGGCCAGCGTGAAGAGTGTAGGCCAAATCCTCTGACTCTCCGGCCTAATTATGGCTCCAGTAGTACAGAGAGGGTCATGATCCTGCAGTGGAGACTAAAAAAGACCTGATGATGATGATGTTATAGGGATTCAAGCATAACGCTTTACATTATGAACAGAGTTAGGGAATGTTTGGTTCGTATGAAATTAGAAGCTTCGCTTACCAACTAGTTAGAATTGTTTTATTTTCTGACATGAAAATGTTTTAGCCTTATGATAAAAACAAAAATCTTTTACTTTGTCATCTTGTTGTATGTTTTTATAATAAATAACTTAATGCAAGAACAATTTTAACTTTGACGCACATTTCTTTGAATTATTATCCAATTTTTTTCGTCAAATTAAAAGTAACAACTTTCAGAGAGCTTTTTACCTGAGGCAATAAGCCTTCAAAGAGTGAATCAGAGTGGGCCGATCTAATTACACTTAGAACAAGCCTTTTGCAAAAAGTTGAGAGGTTTTGGTCACAGCAAAAATACCTGTTGAGAGAAATTTAAAAAGTGTACCTTAGCGAAGGCTCGCTTAATGGTTTTGTGTTACATTTAAGTTACTGAATATTTTCAAGTTTGTGGGTATGGATGAATTGTATCAGACTTTGTCATAATAACATGAAGGTTGATAAAGCAGTTTTACACATTAACAGCCCTTAAACGCATGTTACAATTTTTTTGGCGTGGTTAACACTAGCTAAGGCAATATAATACTGGCTTATCACTTAAGGCAGCTTGAAAAATCTGACACCAGTGTTGGCCACTTACACATACGAAAAACAAACAAACAAACAAACTGGGATTAGTGACCATAAGTAGCATAAAGGTTTGTGGTGGGAAGTCAAGGGGTGCAGTTGGGGTCTACCTTGGACGATTTTGCAAATTGATTTTGGTGGAGTTTATAATATGAAATTGGTGTAGTTTGGTATTATAAATGCTCGTGCTCACGGAACAATTTGTGAAATAGTTAAAGTGACTGTTATATGGACTCGTATAGACTTGTCACCATAAGCTCCCGACCACGAGGCATCAAAGAACATACGCCATCTTTGATGCTACTTGTTACAACTTTACCGTACAACACCGATACTTAGTATCTCAATTTACTGGACATTGGCAGAATCTCGGTGGAAGCCATATTATAAAACAGAAGAAGAAGTAGCATAAAAAATATCTTAAGCCTAGTCATGTAACAAAAAAAATAAAGTAATGCCAATAACAATGTACACAAAACAAAATTGAAAAATTATAAATTAAGGTTTCTAAAAATACGTATACATAAGTGGTATTTTATTCTTTTTAATATTGTCAAGAAATGTTCATGGTATATTTGATGCTTAGTAACGTTACAAATTTTTAAAATGTGATTTATGCAACATTTTCGATATAGAAACATAATAAATGTACCAAATAGTGACGTGTAACCTCTTTTGTGCCGTGTACATGTTGTGAACTATTTTTCAATGTATGGAAGACGCAAGTTTAGAAAGAAGGCATTCTACATACTTACATACTATCATGTCTTCCTCCCTTGTGGGGTAGACAGAACCCAAGTTTGTAAAACATTAGGGCCACGTTTAGCATGTTGATGGGCTTGAGGTGATAACGGAATCAAAATAGTGATGGGTTGCTAGCCGCATCGCCTATTGACATGATTTCTGACGCCCATTCCCTCGATCGACTTCTACGATCTGCGCTACTTATATACCGTGTAAATCAACTAACCTCTACCGATCATACTGAACCACTTCCCCAAGAAAAACAGGTCGAAATCTAAAAAAATATCTCATATTAAAATTCATCAGCTGATTGGCAGTTTTTTAAAACCCATTTTCTTTTCATATGTTGACCCATTTTCCTTAAGGAAAGTTTTACAGTACTATCAGTAGAGGTATGTTTAAGAATATGGCAAGCTACGGGTTTACACGGTATGTAGTTACAGAACATCTTGGGTTATTCGTTATAGTATAAGAGCTTCGCTCAGTTCGTGGGAAGCTCCATGATTCTGAGAAACATGCATTACATAACATGGGTGGGCTTCATGTAGCGTGGTTGCTTAACAATAGTTGAAGTTGTTATACGAGTATAAGCCGAGCCGGAGAACTTCGTACTGCTAATAAATGATTAACTTCTTTTATATATACGTATAACGTATAGGTATATGACTGACGAGCTCCGTGGTGCAGCGGTCATCCCCGGTCAGGTCAAGATGGAAAATTATCTTTTTCAGATTGACCTGGGTCTTGGATGTATATCTATCTTATATATTATACTAGCGATTACCCGCGGCTGCGCCAGCGTAATATATAGCTTATGTCCTTTTCGGTATCCTAACCTAAAATTTTGCATACAGATGTATGCAAAATTTCATGATGATCGGTTCAGTAGATACGCCGTAAAAGCGTAACAAACAAACAAACAAACTCTCTTTCGCATTTATAATATTAGTTAGAATTTAATTTAACACATCATATGTAATGTTTTGATGTACTTACATAACATTATTCTTATAGCCTTTTTTTCTGCATTCAAGATGTCATATCTTGAACGTTAGGTGTATAAATAATGTAATAAACGCGATAAAAACCGTATTAAAATAATTTTATTTAAATGTTATATCTTATTAAATTAAGGTATGAAATATGGAAAAAAAGAAATCCTGCTCGCATTGAATTGTTTTCCCATATCTTATTACTTAATTTAATAACATTAGGATCAAACATTGTATGCGCCCAGGTAAAATTTTAGTAAGAAATGTTGTTAACTACGTAAAACCTTTTTAACAGATATTGCTTAACGTAACTCATTCATTAAAATTCATGGGATTAGAATTTGTGGGATGAGTATGGAATAACCCATGTTTAGGTCATGCAAATCTAAAGTTGAAAGTTTTTATTATTTTCCAAGCTTAACTTCTTCTTTTCAAGTTTCTATCTATTATATCTGGATGAATTAAGAGCGTAGCCTAGCAGTATTTTTTCAATATGATTTCCATACAAATGAATTTCTCTACTTTCTCGCTAAAAACTACTTCTAGAGGCACAATTCTTGTCAAGGTATGGCACTATTATTTATTTTTTCTAAAAAACTATTTTTAAGAAAAAAAAAACATAGAGCCATACCTATTTTAGTAATAAATTTTATGAAAAAAGAATTGTGTCTCTAGAAGCAGTTTTTAGCGAGAAAGTAGAGAAATTCATTTGTAGGGAAACCATATTGAAAAAATACTGCTAGGCCACGCTCTTAAACATGGAATTATCTCGTTTATACTAGCCACATAAACCCAATGTTCTATTTACTATATTTTAATAGATATCCGATAATAATCCTAAGGGTGTATTAAATTCCAGTAAACGAGAATGCATAGATTGTAGAATAGTGTTAGAGAAAAATTTCCGAAATTTTTTTCTTCTAATTCTTCTTTTTTTGCTCTATACCTAAATGCTAGGCTCTTTGCGCTTACTAAATTTACGTTACGAACCCTGTAAATCTGTTTCTTAGGTATTTCTACACCATACATACATGTAAATTCTATCACGTCTATTTCCCTTGTGGGGTAGACAGAGCCCAAGGCTATAAAACTTAAAAAAAAAACATTATTTTTTTTGCCTACATAAACATTTTTATGCAAAAACAAAAAGTTAAAGAACATTTTTTACATCATCGTGTAAGGAATGTATTTCTTCCTAAATTACAAAACGACCTCATACATCATGTCGAAGACGGGAGCTGACAGAGAAAGCAAAGGCTTTTTGTGCACAAAATGTCCTCTCTGAGATTGATGAATAGCACGAGTGTTGATATATGTAAGGTTCTTGTACTAAAGTACCCAAAACCCACAAGCCAGTTTTGATTTTAAAATCCACTAAAACATTTGATAGAATCCACTAAAAGATTTTCCCGCATTGTTTGATTTAAGAATTCACTTATAGATTTTTCCGCATTTTTTCAGGCATGTGAATATTATATTTTAAATCTGGGTTCCGTAGGTTTTGGGATAAGCCGTGCGGTTCCCGGCAGATTAGAAAGGACCACTCCAAGTCTTCTCGTGGATGTCGTAGAAGGCGACTCAAGAAACACAAGGTAAACAGAGCTTATAAAAATTAAAAAGACCTCTCCAACCCTCTGAACAGCGTGGAGAGTGTAGTCCAAATCCTTTGACTAGTCTCGCTAATATTTGGCTCTAGTAGAACAGAGAGGGTCATGCTCCTGCAGTGGAGATTAGAAAGACCTGATGATGATGATGTACAGGACGGACACTAGTTGCATCCCAATATGACTTTCCTGCACCTCTCCCCCATTCTCAGGTGTGGTTAATAGCTTTGCAAAGCAGGGTTAGCCGCTTCTCTTGCTAATTACAAGTTACGCCTAGTCTTTTATACGTACTTGAATTCATTCTGCGGTGGCAATCCCGACTGTTAACTTACACATTAACGTGTGCATGGAATGAAAGTTTTGTTTCTAGTATTTATTTATTAAATATTTTATTGCACCGTTATAAACGATTACATATGTAACCAAAAAGCTGCTCAGAAAAGTAACTAAAAAACTTTTGCCCAGTTCAATTTTTGCCGAGCTTTCTTACGCGTAGTTTTATGACTGGTACTTCCTCGGAAAATGTATTAACAGGATACAATAGCTTGTTTTAGTACAATCCTTCCTCATTCATCATCATCATCATCAGGCTATACTCGTCCACTGCTGGACATAGGCCTCCCCAATTACACGCCATCGAGATCTATCTCCTCATTCATAGAAAATAGAATTATACCAAGCAAGACAAACGTTTTTATATTTTAAGTAAATTTAAAATTTGAATCTTTGATTCATTTAGACATTTAATGAGTATTTGAAAATAAAGAAAATTTAATTCTGGATATTTTCGATAGTTGCTTTACTTAGTGTAGGATCAAAGTCTAACAGTATACAAGTGTTGTTATGCATAAGTATTGTGCCTAATGTCAATTTAAGTACTGGTCATTAAAATAACAAAAGCGAACATTAATCATAAGAAAATTTGCTAAATTACCTTAAATAGCTGGAAAAATCATATTGATACCTACTACTTTGAGACAATTATACACACGAAACGAAATAATCAAATCTTTTCGATAAAAGACAATATTTACTTAAAAAGTAATTTTCACGATAAGCGAAAAAAAGACGAATTCATTCAATTTGTGTTACGTTAAGAATGTGTTTTCTGTAGGAATCCGTGGAAATTCTGTGAATTTATTACAGAAAACCGAGATAGGTATCTCAAATTCTTGAGGAAACTTCATAAGATCGGTAGGTAACTTAAAATATTTTTATTTCTGCTTTTAATGATATAAATTCTGAGTCTGAAAATAAGCATTTATAATAACAAAATACATTTAAAAAGATTTTATGTAGAAAAATATATTAAATTTTTTATTATTGACTTAGAAGTCTACCTAAACACTAGGTTTCAAAATGGAACGCCGTAGAGAGAACAAATGAAGCGCCGATAAAAATAAAACACAGAACATTAATCTCCTTAACTTTCACAGGATGTCCAAAATAAAGTAAATAGCACTTCAATTCTTCTAGAAAACTATTTCAAAGAGCAGATACCCCGAAATTCTCTTGAAGAGCGCGCGGGTGCTGCAAATGGCTAGCTCTGGGAATAAATTGAGCGTAATTTTATCACTGGGCCCTTTTCGGCGGAGTTTGGCTCGGTAGTAAATCGATAATGTACCTCTAGGCAAAACTTTCCAACAATTAATCTAACTACCCAAGTTGCAAAGAATTTTGTTTGTGCACGATGTTACTAGCTCAAGTTAAATCTTTGTATTGATTTCACGTTTATTATTTCGTGTGAGTTCTGAGTTCTAAAAGTTTACTGGATTACCCGTGGTGTCAGTGTTTTTTAACCGCCGTTACAGACTGTAGACTTTTTTAATCACTTTTAAATTTCTTTTTGTCAATTTTACCCAACAAAAACCGCTTTGCTTTTTAATTAGCTTAAACCTGTATATAATTTGCTTAAACGCTTTAAAAAACGATTGAAAATAATAGTATTGGGACTTTTATAAGGTCAAAATACGGTTTGAGAACATCAAAATTTTAAAAGGGAAGGACCAATTAATAAGCAATTTATTTTGACAATGTAATCAAAAGCACCATAAGTGCCAAATAGCACTAATAATGCATTATAATAAAACAAGAGATTGAGTGTCGTAGTCTGTTTCGAAATCGAACACCAAAGAGAGAAGAAATGAAACGCCAATAAAAATAAAACACACAAAATTAATCTCCTAAACATACAAAGGATGTCCAAAATAAAGTAATAGCACCTTAATTCTTCTAGAAAACTATTTCAAAGAGCAGATACCCCGAAATTCTCTTGAAGAGCGCGCGGGTGCTGCAAATGGCTAGCTCTGGGAATAAAGTGAGCGTAATTTTATCACTGGGCCCTTTTCGGTGGAGTTTGGCTCGGTAGTAAATCGATAATGTACCTCTAGGCAAAACTTTCCAACAATTAATCTAACTACCCAAGTTGCAAAGAATTTTGTTTGTGCACGATGTTACTAGCTAAAGTAAGTTCTCGTATTGATTTCACGTTTATCATGTCGTATGAGTTCTTAGATCAAAGAATTACCCGTAGTGTTAGTGTTTTTAAACCGCCGTTAAAGACTGCAGACTTTCTAAATCACTTTTTATTTTACTTTCCTCAATTTTACTCAACAAAAGCAGCTTTGATTCTTAAGTAGCTTAAACCTGTATTTAATTTGCTATAACGCCTTTAAAAACTATTAAAATAATAGATTTGCGACTTTTATGAGGTAAAAATACGGTTTAAAAACATAAAAATAAAGCAACATTCAATTTAAAAGGGAAGGACTAACTAATAAGCAATTTATTTTGTCAATATAATCAAAAGATAACTCGCCAACTGGCGAAATAAATGAAGAAAGGCTCTAAAATACTTGTATCCAGGGCCGTAAAATAATACTTAATAATACACATAAGTGACAAGTAGCACTAATGGTGCATTATAATAAAACAAGAGATTGTCGGAGTCTCACTGTTTCAAAATCGTACACCGTCAAGAGAACAAATGAAATGCCGATAAAAATAAAACACACAACATTAATCTCCTAAACTTACACAGGTTGTCCATAATAAAATAAATAGCACTTCAATTCTTCTAGAAAACTATTTCAAAGAGCAGATACCCCGAAATTCTCTTGAAGAGCGCGCGGGTGCTGCAAATGGCTAGCTCTGGGAATAAATTGAGCGTAATTTTATCACTGGGCCCTTTTCAGCGGAGTTTGGCTCGGTAGTAAATCGATAATGTACCTCTAGGCAAAACTTTCCAACAATTAATCTAACTACCCAAGTCGCAAAGAATTTTGTTTGTGCACGATGTTACTAGCTAAAGTAAGTTCTCGTATTGATTTCACGTTTATCATGTCGTATGAGTTCTTAGATCAAAGAATTACCCGTAGTGTCAGTGTTTTTAAACCGCCGTTAAAGACTGCAGACTTTCTAAATCACTTTTTATTTTACTTTCCTCAATTTTACTCAACAAAAGCAGCTTTGCTTCTTAAGTAGCTTAAACCTGTATTTAATTTGCTATAACGCCTTAAAAAACTATTAAAATAATAGATTTGCGACTTTTATGAGGTGAAAATACGGTTTAAAAACATAAAAAATGAAGCAACATTCAATTTAAAAGGGGAGGACTAACTAATAAGCAATTTATTTTGACAATATCATCAAAAGCACATAAGTGACAAGTAGCACTAATGGTGCATTATAATAAAACAAGAGATTGTCGGAGTCTCACTATTTCGAGATCGAACACCGAAAAGAGAACAAATGAAATGCCGATAAAAATAAAACACACAACATTAATCTCCTAAACTTACACAGGTTGTCCAAAATAAAGTAAATAGCACTTCAATTCTTCTAGAAAACTATTTCAAAGAGCAGATACCCCGAAATTCTCTTGAAGAGCGCGCGGGTGCTGCAAATGGCTAGCTCTGGGAATAAATTGAGCGTAATTTTATCACTGGGCCCTTTTCGGCGGAGTTTGGCTCGGTAGTAAATCGATAATGTACCTCTAGCCAAAACTTTCCAACAATTAATCTAACTACCCAAGTTTCAAAGAATTTTGTTTGTGCACGATGTTACTAGCTAAAGTAAGTTCTCGTATTGATTTCACGTTTATCATGTCGTATGAGTTCTTAGATCAAAGAATTACCCGTAGTGTCAGTGTTTTTAAACCGCCGTTAAAGACTGCAGACTTTCTAAATCACTTTTTATTTTACTTTCCCCAATTTTACTTAACAAAAGCAGCTTTGCTTCTTAAGTAGCTTAAACCTGTATTTAATTTGCTATAACGCCTTAAAAAACTATTAAAATAATAGATTTGCGACTTTTATGAGGTGAAAATACGGTTTAAAAACATAAAAAATGAAGCAACATTCAATTTAAAAGGGGAGGACTAACTAATAAGCAATTTATTTTGACAATATGATCAAAAGCACATAAGTGACAAGTAGCACTAATGGTGCATTATAATAAAACAAGAGATTGTCGGAGTCTCACTGTTTCAAAATCGTACACCGTCAAGAGAACAAATGAAATGCCGATAAAAATAAAACACACAACATTAATCTCCTAAACTTACACAGGTTGTCCATAATAAAATAAATAGCACTTCAATTCTTCTAGAAAACTATTTCAAAGAGCAGATACCCCGAAATTCTCTTGAAGAGCGCGCGGGTGCTGCAAATGGCTAGCTCTGGGAATAAATTGAGCGTAATTTTATCACTGGGCCCTTTTCGGCAGAGTTTGGCTCGGTAGTAAATCGATAATGTACCTCTAGGCAAAACTTTCCAACAATTAATCTAACTACCCAAGTTGCAAAGAATTTTGTTTGTGCACGATGTTACTAGCTAAAGTTTTGTATTGACTTCACGTTTATCATGTCTCACGTTTGTCATACTCCTATTACATACATACATAAATACTATCACGTCTTTGTCCCTTGCGGGGTAGATAGAGCCTCTATAAAACTAGGCCACGTTTAACATATTGGTGGGCTTGTAAGTGAGAAGTGAATCAAAATATTGATGGGTTGCTAGCCGCATCGCCTTTTGACATGATTCCTGACGCTCATTCCCTCAATCTGCGCGGGAATAGAAGCAGCTGGTACTTTCTACCTTTTTTCTTTTCTTCCAGACGAGCGTAGAACTTAATTAAGAATTAAGATATAGAAAGAAATATCCAGGCGTTACTCGTACAAAGAGTAAAGTATGCTGTCTTTGCTCTTTGCACGAGTAACGCCTTACCAATTAGGCTTTCGCGCTTCACATTCTACACATCAAATTTCTCCACCATATCCTATTCCCCTTATACGCATAATTTATATAAATTATTATGTGTCATGTTTTTATATAATTAATAATTGCTTGCGTCACGTTACATAATTACCCTAATATTACATATATTATTTCTTAATTAAATTAGCCAGTGTTAGCCAACTTACACACACGAAAAACAAACAAACAAAATTAAATAAGAGTATTATGAGTATTATCAGAACAGCATTGTGTATGTATAAAAAATTACCTATCAAAAATTTACCCGATGAATCTGGTGTCGAGTTTTAAAACAGCCTTTTAGGTGTTTTTTTTTTTCGTATGTGTAAGTGGCCAACACTGGTGTCAGATTTTTCAAGCTGCCTTAAGGCATCTGACATAGCTTAACGACTGCCATCAACAATGACAGCCGGGACCAACGGCTTAACGTGCCTTCCGAAGCACGGAGGAGCTCGAGATATTTTTATGCCACTTGCGGTCACCCATCCAAGTAGGGACTGCACCAGGGGTTGCTTAACATACGTCAGCGCTCATAGAGCTCACACCCACTGGACCATCGCGCTCCTCGTTTTAGGTGTTAAAGACTAGGTATATAGACATTCTTAAATTGCTATTTTATTTACTTTTTACAATTTCGCTCAACAAAAACAACTTTGCTCCTCAATTTGTTTTAATCTGTATTTAATTTGCTTTTACACCGTCGAAAGCTGATAAAGGTAATGGATTTGTAACGAATGTATTATTTTTATCAGTTAGAATATAACAGTTTAAAAAAATAAAAATAAAGGTGAATAAAGCAACTAACTTAATTTAAATAGAGAAGGTATTACTAATAAGCAAGTTAACTTTTACAGTGTACCTAATTATTAACACTACCAGTGCTTATAATCAAATAAAGCTGAAAATTGAGCTTCGTCCATAAAACGAGTTTTCTCCGAAATGATACCTACTTCGACCGATATTTCACCTCTCAATCACTCCCATATTTCCTCCAAATAGTTCGAGTTTTTTACAAGCCCATTAAGTATAAAAATGAGGTAGAAGCGTTCCTGAAAATTCTTCGGATTTAGATATCGCGCCACACCACTCAATTTATAGAAAGTCACAGATAATTAAGAACGATAGTGTCTATACAAGAAAGAGTATTTAGTCTCACAGGATCTTCGTGCAACACGGCTTCGTACGGAAGGCGTGTTGCTCGAAGCACAGGATAGATCGCATGGAAGAGATTCACTGTGTGTTTGAATAGTCCCCATATATTTATTTATTCATGTGTACTTATACATCAAGGTTGCTGCGATACATGTATCGATACATGTAACGTAGTGGCTGTAGTTGATTACTGTACGGTGATACATAACCCTTAAAAAGTGTCTGTGAACCTGTCTCCCACTTGGCTAGTTTTCTTGTATACCATACCATATAATGACTACTAGTAGAATGGAATTGAGATTCATTTATATACTTCCTGTATGAAAATAACGAAATTTTGCGAAATGGATTATATGTAGGTGTTTTGATTTGGCGAATTTTTTATATGAACATCTTCACTTGACCTTGACAGGAGCCTATGGAAGCAGAAAGGGGAGGCCTTTGCCCAGCAGTGGGACACACAAACAGGCTAGGAAAAAAATCTTCACTTAGGTAGACTTTGGAAGCAAGCGTCTATAGCGTCAGTGGCGCCGCGTCTGTGACGCCGCGCGCGACTGAGAGACAGATCGTTGTTCAATACAAATGTATGAAATTTTAGTGAATATCATTCGACCATAGCGACACTGACTCTGCATCGCAGCGGCAGTGGCGCCGCTTCAGTGTCGCTATGATCGCGTCGCGGCGTCACAGATGCGGCGCCACTGACGCTGTAGACGCGCGCTTCCAAAGTCTACCTTTATTATATAAAACCATGTTTTTATCTTAAACGACTTTAGACGTAAAGTTACGGATACACGGTACTTAATAATATGTTTCTGTGCTACTTAGAAGCGCGTGTGAACAGCCATGGATAAAAATAAACATGCTACTTAATAGCATAGTAAATATCGCTTGCGGGTTGATTTTTAGAATCCTACCTCGGCAGCGGTGGAAATGTAAAGCATATCGCAAGCAAGCATGTTTATTAAAGGCACGTGTATACAAGTCGTGTGCGGGACACAAGCATAAGTATGCTCAAAACTTAGATTATAACATAGATATCAGAATATTTACTAGGTGATTATTAAAAGACTCTATTAGCCTAAAAGCGTAGAAAACACTTGTGTCCTACCCATATGTGGGTCGCGCACACACACAGCTTCCAATTTGACGGATTTTGAAGGCATAAATTGACAGAACCGTGTGATAATACAAAACTGTCAAAAGCATTCAAAAATTGGCCCGTTTTTTAGTCATTGAAATAAAGGCTAAACGGTGTCTAGAGAATATAAAGTCAAAGGTTCAAAATAAGCATGTGTTAAGACTTATGCTAATAAAGAATACCAGGAGTTTGTGGTTGGAAGTCAAGGGGTGCAGTTGGAGTTTGCCTTAGACGGTTTTGTAAATTGATTTAAGTGGAATTTATAATATGAAATTGGTGAAGTTTGATGTTATAAATGCTCATGCTCATGAATAATTTAGTATTATATGGACTTATATAGACACCAAAAGCTCCCACGAGGTTATCAAGGAACATATGCCATCTTTAATGAAACTTGTGGAAAAATATACCGTACAACACCGATAGTTAGTATCTCATCAAACTGGACATTGGCAGAATCACTAAAATCTCGGTGGAAGCCCTAATATAAATGAAGAAAGAAAGAAAAATAATTCCAGATTTTTTCATATGTTTTCTAAGACGGTAGACTATATCATGAGCGATTACCTTCGTCTTCAAGTCGTAGTTTCAATCGTGGGGCTTTTATCGTGAGCTCACCTCTGATCCCCACTTATGATAAATAATGCCGGTGAATATTTACAGGCATGGGAGCCGTAAAAATGATAGTGATTACGGTTTAGGGCTCACGCGTCCCTCGCTCAAGTACTTACGTGAATATTAGATACATTTTATTATTCCAGTGATATTTAAAAAAAAAGATTTTAAAGTAAATCATTTTTATAAATAAAAAACTTCCTTTTTCTATCAGTATATGGCAAAAACAAAGAGCAAAACGAATATAAATTTTATGATTTTTGACAAACATTTATGAATTTGCAGTTAACTTTATATGGGTCTAAATGTTTGGTGTATTTGCCCGAATACCCAAAGGCATCTTTGAAGCATCTTTCAAGTATCACTTAATATCAAATTTCAATTTAAAAACGTTTTTCGGGCATTACTGTAGCTTAAAAGTAATAAAAGGTAAATGAACGAGTAAAAAAATCTAATAGGTAAAGAATACCAGATTTTTTTATAAGTTTAGTAAGACGGTAGACTTTATCATGAGCGATAAACCTGCCTCTTCAAGTCGTAGTTTCAATCGTGGGGCTTTTATCCTGAGCTCAGCTCGATCCCCACTTATGATAAATAATGCCGGTGAATATTTACAGGCATGGGAGCCGTAAACATGATAGTGATTACGGTTTAGGGCTCACGCCTCCCCGCTCAAGTGCTTGCGTGAATATTAGAAATACTTTAAAGAGCCAATCGAGTATACATTTTATGATTTTTGACGTAAAATTGTATGAATTTATACTTATTACATACCTTTAAAAGGTATTATTTACTTGTCATTTTTACAGCCACGGATAAAAATAAGTCGATATAAAGCATGCTACTAGAGCCCGGTAGAAGAGTATTCATTAAGCGTAACGAAAATAATAAACTCATTTTGAGTACGTATATGCAGTGCGGATGTAGGACATAAGCATGTTTTTAAGAGGGTATACTAGCAGTGCGTTTTCCATACAAATATAGTTCTCTATTTTCTCGCTGAAAACTACTTCTAGAGGCACAATTCTTTGACATACAATCTATTACTAAAATAGGTATGTCCCTGTTTCATTTTTTTGTAAAAACCTGTTTAAAAGAAAAAAAATTGTACAAAAACAGTTTTTTTGGAAAAAATAAAAAATAGGGGCATTCCTATTTTAGTACTAGATTTTATGAAAAAAAAATTGTGGCTCTAGAATCAGTTTTCAGCGAGAAAATAGACAAATACATTTGCATGGAAACCATATTGAAAAAATACTGCTAGTATACGCTCTTAAGCTTGCTTGAAACTAGCATGTGTATCTGTAGATTAAGAGTATTAAAAAATCAAATGAAAGAGTTAAGAATTGTGCTAATAAAGAACACCAGATTTTTATAAGTTCAGTAAGACAGTAGGTAGAATATATCATGAGCGATAAACCTGCCTCTTCAAGCCATAGTTTCAATCGCGGAGCTTTTATCGTGAGCTCAACGCAATCCGCACTTATGATAAATAATGCCGGTGAATATTTACAGGCATGGGAGCCGTAAAAATGATAGTGATTACGGTTTAGGGCTCACGCGTCCCTCGCTCAAGTGCTTACGTGAATATTAGATACATTTTACTATTCCAGAGATATTTTTATAAAAAAAAAGATTTTAAAGTAAATCTTTTTTATAAATAAAATAACTTCCTTTTTCTACCAGTATATGGAGAAACCAAAGAGCAAAACGAATATGAATTTTATGATTTTTGATAAACATTTATGAATTTGCAGTTAACTTTATATGGGTCTTAATGTTTGGTGTATGTGTCCGAATACCCAAAGGCTTCTTGAAGCATCTTTCAAGTATCACTCAATATCAAATTTCAATTTAAAAACGTTATTCGGGCATTACTGTAGCTTAAAAGTAATAAAAGTTAAATGAACGAGTAAAAAAATCTAATAGGTAAAGAATACCAGATTTTTTTATAAGTTTAGTAAGACGGTAGACTTTATCATGAGCGATAAACCTGCCTCTTCAAGTCGTAGTTTCAATTGTGGGGCTTTTATCGTGAGCTCAGCTCGATCCTCACTTATGATAAATAATGCCGGTGAATATTTACAGGCATGGGAGCCGTAAAAATGATAGCGATTACGGTTTAGGGCTCACGCCTCCCTCGCTCAAGTGCTTACGTGAATATTAGAAACATTTTAAAGGTATTCCAGTGGCTTTTTTATTGAAAAAGAATATATTTATGTGTAAATAGCTCTTTTATTACCAGTATATGGCAAAACCAAAGAGCAAAACGAATATGAATTTTATGATTTAAGACATTAAGTTTAATGAATTTGCAATTATTACTTACTACAAGGGCGTAAATGTTTGGTGTATTTTATTTGTGATTTTTGCAACTTTGAAGCATTTATCAATCAATGTCAATCTAAAAACTTTTTCAAAATTATAATAATTTAATAGAAAATAACAGCTCTTTTATAAATTAAGTAAGACGGTAGGCTTTATCATGAGCGATAAATCTGCCTCTTCAAGTCGTAGTTTCAATCGTGGGGCTATACTGAGCTCAGCTCGATCGCCACTTATGATAAATAATGCCGGTGAATATTTACAGGCATGGGAGCCGTAACATGATAGTGATTACGGTTTAGGGCTCACGCCTCCTGCTCAAGTGCTTGCGTGAATATTAGAAACACTTTAAAGAGCCAATAGAGTATACATTTTATGATTTTTGACGTAAAATTGTATGAATTTATACTTATTACATACCTTTAAAAGGTATATTTACTTGTCATTTTTACAGCCACGGATAAAAATAAGTCGATATAAAGCATGCTACTAGAGCCCGGTAGAAGAGTATTCATTAAGCGTAACGAAAATAATAAACTCATTTTGAGTACGTATATGCAGTGCGGATGTAGGACATAAGCATGTTTTTAAGAGGGTATACTAGCAGTGCGTTTTCCATACAAATATAGTTCTCTATTTTCTCGCTGAAAACTACTTCTAGAGGCACAATTCTTTTGACATACAATCTATTACTAAAATAGGTATGTCCCTGTTTCATTTTTTTGTAAAAACCTGTTTAAAAGAAAAAAAATTGTACAAAAACAGTTTTTTTGGAAAAAATAAAAAATAGGGGCATTCCTATTTTAGTACTAGATTTTATGAAAAAAGAATTGTGGCTCTAGAATCAGTTTTCAGCGAGAAAATAGACAAATACATTTGCATGGAAACCATATTGAAAAAATACTGCTAGTATGCGCTCTTAAGCTTGCTTGAAACTAGCATGTGTATCTGTAGATTAAGAGTATTAAAAAATCAAATGAAAGAGTTAAGAATTGTGCTAATAAAGAACACCAGACTTTATAAGTTCAGTAAGACAGTAGGTAGACTATATCATGAGCGATAAACCTGCCTCTTCAAGTCGTAGTTTCAATCGTGGGGCTTTTATCCTGAGCTCAGCTCGATCCCCACTTATGATAAATAATGCCGGTGAATATTTACAGGCATGGGAGCCGTAAAAATGATAGTGATTACGGTTTAGGGCTCACGCCTTCCTCGCTCAAGTGCTTACGTGAATATTAGAAACGTTATATAGGTATTCCAGTGGCTTTTTTATTGAAAAAGAATATATGTATGTGTAAATAACTCTTTTATTACCAGTATATGGCAAAACCAAAGAGCAAAACGAATACAGTTAACAGTTATTTTATTACTTACTAAAAGGGCGTAAATGTTTGGTGTATTTTATTTGTGATTTTTACGCCCGAATACACAGTCATCTTTGAAACATTTATCAATCAATATCTATTATCAATCTAGAACCTTTCTCAAATCTCGTTGTACAAAGACAGCCGGAGAATTAAGAATGTTAATTATATAGTAGTATAGTTAATTTTATATTGAGTATACACGAAACGTCTTTCATTTGCAACGTTACATAAATTTAATATAACTTTCGTTCACTGCATTATACTACATACGCAAATGTAGCTTATTACATACAAAAGAATCTTGCTTTCTAATTTTAACATCACAATTTTTCGTAACGTACTTAAATTACTACCATGGGTCTCAGAATAATCAGAATAAATAGACTTAGAGACATTAAAGTGACGCAAATATCAATGAATGCAAACATGACGCGACACACGCTCACGCACACAACGAGTTTTAGATATGCATGCAATTTTTCCTTCATTTTCCTCTGTTCGAAATTCATACAAATTATAGCGAGCGGCAACCTTTGACGGCAACTAAGCGTCGCCCACTATAATTTGTTAAAATAAAAGTCCGCAGGTCACTTTGCACTATTTATTCTAAACGTTTTATGAAAACTAATAGCAACAAAATTCAAAATTTCGCTCCGCACGCACGTTCACTAAAAATTACAATCAACACAATGACGTTTTCATAGAGTCAAAAACTCTAGGTGCCTTACGCGCACGCGCAGAACGACGTGCCGATGGCAAAGAGGTTGGTGGCGATACTTCCACGATAGTGTTGTCCGCTGTAAAATATAAAATCCGTACCTATTTATGCCACACATGTAACGCAAAAAGCTGGCGTCACTTGCGACGTTCTCTCACACTGCCCATATATTTCCTATGTCCATGTTAACAACTCACTAATAATACTTCAAGCAATAGTGATTTCCATATTGGACAAGCATTTGAATAAAATGAGTTTAAATTTTTAAAAATGTTCATCTATTTTATGTTGTAGCTATTCAGTTCGTAACGGAGAAAGGGACATATGAAGAAAATTGAGTATATGTATGTCCTCTCGTTTTCATCGCCAGTACTACTGCTTATCGTCTCGAGGATTAACGACTACGAACTTTGTAGCTTGTAAGCCGAAGCACTCTTCCATTATTAGAAATAAGTTGAACAAGTACAGAACAACATTACAAACGTGTGCACGTTTCGTGATCGACAAACTCCTAACTCACGTACGGGGACGAACTCCCTCGGAGAGGTTTCTAACGTAATTTATTCGTGCGTTTCCAACATTAGTGACTTTTTGGATAAAATATTTAGAATTTGATCTATGCGTTTGTAAAGTTGAAATTTATATAAAATTCTCGAATTAAATTTGTAAAAGTATTTACTTACTTTACGTACAGTCAACATGTAGCTAATTAGTTCGTAATGGAGAAAGGAATATATGTAAGTATTTGAGAATATGTCCTCCTGTTTCCAGAGCTGTGATGCTGCTTATCGTCCCGAGGATTAACGACTGCGAACTTTGTAGCTTGTAAGCCGAAGCACTCTTCCATTATGAAAAATAAGTTGAACAAGTACAGAACAACATTACAAACGTGTGCACGTTTCGTGATCGACAAACTCCTAACTCACGTACGGGGACGAACTCCCTCGGAGAGGTTTCTAACGTAATTTATTCGTGCGTTTTCAACATTAGTGACTTTTTGGCTAAAATATTTAGAATCTGATGTATGCGTTTGTAAAGTTGAAATTTATATAAAATACTCGAATTAAATTTGTAAAAGTATTATTTACTTTACGTACAGTCAACATGTAGCTAATTAGTTCGTATTGGAGAAAGGAATATATATAAGTATTTGAGAATATGTCCTCCTGTTTCCAGAGCTGTTATGCTGCTTATCGTCCCGAGGATTAACGACTGCGAACTTTGTAGCTTGTAAGCCGAAGCACTCTTCCATTATTAGAAATAAGTTGAACAAGTACAGAACAACATAACAAACGTGTGCACGTTTCGTGATCGACAAACTCCTAACTCACGTACGGGGACGAACTCCCTCGGAGAGGTTTCTAACGTAATTTATTCGTGCGTTTCCAACATTAGTGATTTTTTGGATAAAATATTTAGAATTTGATCTATGCGTTTGTAAAGTTGAAATTTATATAAATTCTCGAATTAAATTTGTAAAAGTATTTACTTACTTTACGTACAGTCAACATGTAGCTAATTAGTTCGTATTGGAGAAAGGATTATATGTAAGTATTTGAGAATATGTCCTCCTGTTTCCAGAGCTGTTATGCTGCTTATCGTCCCGAGGATTAACGACTGCGAACTTTGTAGCTTGTAAGCCAAAGCACTCTTCCATTATGAGAAATAAGTTAAACTAGTACATAACAACATTACAAACGTGTGCACGTTTCGTGATCGACAAACTCCTAACTCACGTACGGGGACGAACTCCCTCGGAGAGGTTTCTAACGTAATTTATTCTTGCGTTTCCAACAATAGTGTCTTTTTGGGTAAAATATTTAGAATCTGATCTATGCGTTTGTAAAATTGAAATTTATATAAAATTCTCGAATTAAATTTGTAAAAATATTTACTTACTTTACGTACAGTCAACATGTAGCTAATTAGATTGTAATGGAGAAAGGAATATATGTAAATATTTGAGAATATGTCCTCCTGTTTCCAGAGCTGTTATGCTGCTTATCGTCCCGAGGATTAACGACTGCGAACTTTGTAGCTTGTAAGCCGAAGCACTCTTCCATTATTAGAAATAAGTTGAACAAGTACAGAACAACATTACAAACGTGTGCACGTTTCGTGATCGACAAACTCCTAACTCACGTACGGGGACGAACTCCCTCGGAGAGGTTTCTAACAAAATTTATTCGTGCGTTGCCAACATTAGTGACTTTTTGGTTAATATGTTTGGAATGTGATTTGTCTGTAAAGTTGAAATCAAAATCAAATACTCGAATCTGCAGAACTGAAGATAATTTTTGATAGCTCCGGAAAATAAAAACGCGATCAAAAGCAAACGAGTATAGATAATACGGTATACGGATATAAATGGTACGTTTTTGTATATATTTTAGTCATAAGAAGTAGTTTGGATGAACATTTGTAACCATAATATAAATTATACCTAAAATAGAAAATATTCAAACTAAAAATAGATAGACACAAATAACAGTTTTAAAATATACGGGAAAGTCACGTTCTTGTGAAGAAGAATTTACATCACAAACTGAATGAACTGAAACTTCCGATAAAAATATAGAAACACAATTTTCCGACTTTTTTTATAAGAAGATCTTGCTCTTCCTTCCTCTTTTCATCATATTTGCTCTGGGAGAAGGGAAAAAAATATTTTTCCTCAGTAGGTGAATTCGACTCGATCTTGGGTGGTTTCCCTTCAACTGGATTCTTCAAAATAATGTATCTATGCTTCCTGAATGTACATGACACCGCTTGATTGACTTTACTATTACTGAAAGGCTACTAGGCTGCTTCAAGGACTACACTTTGATTTATCGGCTCATTGATGAGGCCTTAATCCCTTAAAATATGTAGGAAACTAAATTTAAACTTATTTAGACTTTAACAGATTTGCCAACTGGCAAAGCTGCTCAAATGACTTAAATAGGTCTTGATTAAAGTTTGCTCGCGAAACTAAATCAATCACCTAAGTTCTGGTGTAAACTCGAAATCAGGAACTTGGAAATATAAGATTGCTTTGTTAATCCTAATGTTGAAGAACGAGCGATCCTTACTTTTGTGAAATCTGATAGAGGAAGAACTATTTCTCTCTTGATTGCTTTTATGGTGCTTTTATGAATTGTGCATAATTTAATGAATAAATAAATTGTGCCTTTCTGTTATCTAACAATCTACTCTCCATTTTTTTATTGATATACTTCTATTTAAGATTTTTAAGAAAGATATATTGTATTTCAGTGCTTTTGAGTGAGCAAAGTATTTTTTTCATTAAAATTCTTATATTTGAGAGGCCCCATCCTTATTTTTTTTTGTTTTCGTGTAAAATCGATAATATTTAAAAACGATTTCTACCAAACTGCTAAACCGATTTTTGATTGAATTTCAAAGACCCTTGCAAAGAAATACATTTTTGTTTAATCCGGTTTATAAATGACGGAGTAAGATAAAGGATTTAATACTAATGTCAGCCACATCTAAAAAAGAAAAGGAGTTACTTACCGATAATAATTCCACACGCGTTCAATAGTAATAGTCGAAAATCCAAAACACCTCGCCAACCCATCTTGGTGGTTTGCACAATCACTTCACACGAAACTGTCAAATATTATCACTAGAATACTAAAATAACACATCTTCTTTGCACTCGAATAACCTGTAACAATAAAAGTATTGTTTTAAAATAATGTTCATATTCGCCTGTTTGTTTTTACAACACGCAAAAACTACTGAAGCTATTTACTTGTTTTCGTATTACACATATAAGTTATTGCCCAATTATAAACCGTTTGGTTCCCGGCAGAGTAGGATAAGATCAATCCAAGTTTTCCCGTGGATGTCGCAGAAGGCGACTTAGGAAACACAAGCTAAACAAAGTTTATAAACATCAAAGGGTGTGCATGGTCGACTGTCTGTGTCGCCTACACGAAATGATGATAAACATCAAAGAGTCCCTCCAACCCGTCTGGCCAGAGTGGAGCGTGCAGGTCAAATTGTCTGACTGTCCTGGCTTTATGGCTCTGGTAGTGCAAAAAGGGTCATACTCTTGCAGAGACTAAGACCTGATGATGATGATGAAACAATTGTCCACAACTTTCAACAACAATCCCTTGCCCGGCTTTTGCAGTCTGCGCGGGAAGAACAGCAGCTGGTTTGTTCATTGTTTTTATTTAACTTTAACAGGAAGCCATCGCTTAAAAAATATTTTCCCCCCCAGCCAGACCAAAGAGCCTGAGATCGAAAGCTCAAGCGTTTATCCTGTTCACTTGAAACGTTGACTGACAGACAATTACTTAACTTCGTTTTGTTTGATTTGTAAATAACAGAGAAGAAAGAAACAATTTTAAAGTATGAACACGCTCTGGCTTGCGGTAATACCAATAAAAAATTACGTAGGAATCCTTTTTAAAGTTAGAATAAATATTCGTAGGCAATTGCACTTTGAGTTAAATTAATTTGTGTGCTGCCGTCATCAGTTAGTTCATGCAAACTATTGTTGGCCAGCGCCCACCCACTACTGTTAGTCCCACCAATAGTTAATGCATGCGAACCTTGCCGATGTCGCTGCATCTGTTGAGGCTGCAGCAGCATCGGCCATCGTGCTCGCGACACGTGTTTCGCCTATAACCTATGATGATCGTTCTAATGACAAATCAAAGAGCATATAATCACTTGTGACAAATAGCGAATAACAATATGACAAATCACTCAAATCGAGCTTGCCCCATCTCTTACATCTATCATAATAGTTTTTGCCGATGATACATAGCCTATGACACTCCGGAGAACAATACAAATCTAATGACATTCAAGCCGTTTATGCTACAGGAGACAACAATGGAACACACTTAATAATCAGTACAGGAGGCAACATGCCTGGTGTCAGAGTTCTTCGGATCCGCCTCTCGGTCTCTGGCTTGGTTCCTTTAACGACTGCTAGATGGCAGCCGGGACCAACGGCTTAACGTGCCTTCTTACATACATACTCGCTAAAAACAAACAAATAGCCGTCCGTCCGTGGTCCAGTGGTGAAGACGTTTGCCTTGTTGACCCGGGGGTCGTGGGTTCGATTCCCACGGGAAGCATACTTTGTTAAGCTGTTTCCAATTGACATTGCAGGCATGAATCACCTGATTGTCTGATAAGAAACATGATTCCGTGCTTCGGAAGGCACGTTAAGCTGTTGGTCCCGGCTGCCATCTGGTAGTCGTTAAAGGAACCACGTCAGAGGCCGAGAGGCGGTTCCGAAGAACTCTGACACCAGGGTGTGCATGGTCGATTGACCGTGTCACCTACACGAAATGATAATGACATCATCCTTCTTTTGGGTGGGTCAGTCGGTTTAAACTAGGATAAGTTATAAATAAATAAACATATACGGACAAATCACACAGATTGAGCTAGCCCCAAAGTAAGTTCTTAAGAAAGACTTGTGTTATGGGATACTTACTCAACGATACTATATTTTAAACAAATACTTTTATAGATAAATATCCAACACCCAGGTCATACTGAAAAAGATCGTTTTCCAGCATGACCTGACCGGGGATCGAACCCGGGACCCCCGTGTCGCAGACTGGCGTGTTGACCGCTGCGCCACGGAGCTCGAGCTTAATAAAGTTAAATCAATTTGACATGACAAAAAAAAAAGAAGCCAGAACTTTTACCAACTACAATAGTCATGTACGTGAGCCTTTACTACACAATAAATTGTAGGTACCTCAAACAATGTGACATCAGTAAGGCGTGGGAGGGTGGAAAATGTAGGTCACATTACTTGTTGCATCTGTGTACGTCGGTTTGCTCCCATATGAGATACAGAATGGTCGCGATAAAGAAGCTAATTTTGACAGTTGTGTTAGTATGTATGCTGCAGAAACATACTAAAATTTTACAGTTTTGATTTTTGATTCGTAATTAGCAATACAACTATCAATACTGACTGCTCTGGCGAATATATAGCTCGGGTAGTACAAAAGGGTTGTGCTCCTGCAGTGGAGACTAAGAAGATCTGATGATGATGATAAATTATCAATACTGTTTTTCTTTGTTAAAGAAAAAAGCTTACATCAAATTTTTCACGTGTTGCTATGGAAAGACCTTCCAAAATAAAGACAGTAAAGAAAAAACCGGCCAAGTGTGAGTCAAACTCGCGCAATGAGGGTTCCGTACAATATGCTTCGTGAACACACACACACAATGTGCAAAAAATGTTTTATTCAATTGACTAGCGCCATTTAGTGGTGTTTTAGAGAACTATTTCCCTAGATGAACTTATTATTGTGAGTTTATCACTTAATTTTCAAGTGATAGAATTCTTATTATTTTTCCTGTAATCTTCAAGGAATGAACTATATTTTGTAATTTTTTCAAAATTTTCGGCCCAGTAGTTTCGGAGATCAGGGGGGGGGGAATGGTCAATTTTTGCCTTCTTTCGTGAATAAAATCAAAAGTATTGATTTTACCCGAACAAAAAAAATATTTTTGAGATCCTCATAATGAGCCCTTTCATTTGATATATGACACAGTAAGGTTTGCAAAACTTTCTTTTAAAATTTTGTAATTGGGCCCCTCAAAATGACCCTTCGTTCAAAAAAATCTTTATTTACTTTGCACATCCGTGTTTGGGTCATAGGATTACACTATCTTACCAAATTTCATCTAAATTGGTTCAGTAGATTCGGATAAAATCGGCTGTGACACACGGACGGACGGACAGACAGACGCTCGAGTGATCCTATAAGGGTTCCGTTTTTCAACTTTTGTACGGAACCCTAAAAATCATTCCAAAACGCTTGCTCACCAGCTTTCTTATCCTTTTACTTTTCATCCTTATCTTGCATAACCTTTTAATCAATACCTTTGCGAACAGATTCACCACATAGGAAGACCTCGTTAATTCTTGCATCATGTCGTGAGTTTTTTCCATTATAGAGCGGCAATATTACCCCATTTTTAATCATAATAAATAAAAAGCGATGCTCTAACCTCCTTTTAGGAATCTGTTGAAACCGCAAACCTCTTTAATAACATATTATATTTGATCGTTTTCAGATACGTTCGTATAACTTCATAAAAAAACCGTTGAGTATAACTTTGAATAACAAATAAGTCTTTGTTCTGTTCGATAATTTTTAGAAAATAATAATGATAATTTTGGAGCACAATATCTGCTCGATTATACGTAGGCGTAGGCACAAATTATGTAACATTATTTAAATTTCAAGCAAGTGCAAGCAAGCAATGATTTTCTAAGAACTGTGCTGAAATTACTCAACTTTGTCATATACCTTCATCTCTTTTTTAAACCTTCTAAAATTTTAAGGGGATAATCCTTTTTAGGGTTCCGTAGTAAACAAGGAACCCTTTCTTTCTTCTTTTTAATTATGGCTTCCACCGAGATTTCAGTGATGCTGCCAATGTCCAGTATAATGAGATACTAAGTATCGGTGTTGTACGGTATGTGGCATCAAAGATGGCGTATGTTCTTTGGCAGCCTCGTGGGAGCTTTTGGCGACAAATCTATACGAGTCCATTCAACAGTCCACTTCAACCATTTCACAAATTGTTCTCGAGCACGAGCATTTATAACACCAACCAAACTACACCAATTTCATATTATAAAGTTCACTTAAATCAATTTGCAAAATTGTATAAGGCAAACGACAACTTAACCCCTTGACTTCCCACCACAAAACCCCCCAAGGAACCCTTATAGTTTTGCCATGTCTGTCTGTCTGTTTGTCCGTCCGCTGTTTTACTCAAAGACTATAAGTACTAGAAAGCTGTAATTTGGCATGGGTATGTATATTAATCATGGCAAAAAAGTGGTAAAAAAAATCACGAAAAAAAAAAATTGGGTTTTTTATTACCTCCCATACAAGTGAAGGGGGGGAGTAATTTGTTTTACTCTACTTACCCATCATATGTCCCATATACGAGTCCATTTAGCAGTCTACTTTAACTATTTCACAAATTGTTTATGCATTATTATGCATTGTTATGCATTATTTTGTTATCTAAGTACTAAATGTTACTAGTTTGTAACTAGGATATCCGTTTCTTGTTTCTATATTATTACTATTAGTGAAGATTTGTTAATGACTCTATATTACTAAGTATTAGCTATAAAATTATTGTAGTCGATAATCTTCCAAACAAATAAATAAACAAAAAAAATAAGCACGATCATTCTTAACACCAAATTACACCAATTTTATATTACAAAATCCACTTAAATTAATTTACAAAATCATCTATTGCAAACCCCAACTGCACACTTGACTTTTCACCAAAACGCCTAAAATCACAACGTCTTGTTACAAACTTGACAGCCAAACTAGCCCAGACCACTTCAATTGACAACTTTATTATTTAATCATCATCATCATCAGGTCTTTTTAGTCTCTACTGCTGGAGCACGACCCTCTCTGTACTACCAGAATCATATACTAGCCTGAGTAGTCAGAGGATTTGGCCTACACTCTCCACGCTGGCCAGACGGGTTGGAGAGGTCTCTTTGATATTAATAAGCTTTGTTTAGCTTGTGTTTCCTTAGTCGCCTTTTACGACATCCACGGGATGACTTGGAGTGGTCCTATTCTACTCTGCCGGGAACTACATGGAGAAACTACTACTACATTATTTAATAAGATCATAATAATACCTGGCATCTTAATAGAAATGGAGTAAAAGGATCTTTACTTCGTAATAGCGGGGTCCGAATTTTCAGACGCATCAGGTGGTTGAATCTATGAGCTTAGGCTTAAGCCTTTTGATTGATAAGGCTCTAGGAAACTTCACTGTCAGTTATGCGGGTTAAGTTTAGGACGAATTTTCAAATAATTGTCTAACCAATGAATGTATTTTTTTCAGTATTCAAAATTCAAATGTTTATTTACTCAGACCACTTATTATTTGTCATACATATAATGGGCATGTTGACTAAAAATTTTTCATGTTGCTATGTAAAGACCTGTCAAAAATAAACACGATAGTGACAGAAATACATTTCTAAACAAAAAACTCTTTAAGATATAAATGTTTTAAAGTCACATGTTTTTAGACGTGAAAACGCGCCGCTGAAATGCCTACATATTTGTGACGTCACAAGCTTGTATTTTGTATGGGTGGCGTTAGAACTTTGTTTGGTAGCCATACGAAATATTTCGTTTATGGTAATGGTTTCATAATAAAAGTTGCTATAAATTTAGCGAACTACAATACAGTATAATTAATTGTAATTAAAGATTTTCATACTTTAAAAAATGGTCCTATTCGTCCAGCTTTAAAGAAGTTTTAAGATCACTTAACGAATCAATATCAAATTTTAAGTGTTCTATATAGTATTTTTAGATAGAAATTAGTATCATTGGTAACAAATTTTATATGATCTTAACATTAGGCAAATACCGTATTGTTTACAATTGGAAATTTGTTGATATCAGTAATTACTTATGACTAAGTGTAACGCCGCTTCCAAAGCGGAGTGCAGAAGAAGCGGCAACATATTGTCATTAGTCCCACGCAACTTTTTAACCGACGAAAAAAAGGGAGGATGTTATCAAGTCGACGCGTATACAATGTGACTGGTAAGAAGTATATAAAGCGAAACGTGGTAGTTAAGGTATCATACCGACATGCTAGATAAAATAACATCTTGTAAAAAAAGCGTCACAATACCGAGTTAATTAACATTTCATAATTAGACAAAAATCTTAAGGTACCAACCCTGCATCAGCTGTTTTCATTCATCATTACGAAAATCTACAATTTTTACTATCATTTGACAAATGACCTTGAATACCAGGTTACAATTACAAAGACTAAACAACGACCATAACGAATAATCATTGCCTAAGATCCTTGTGTCTCTGAGAGACAGATTTTTAATTTAATGGTAGTTACTTACGTAAACCATAATCAGCAAATTGCATCGTAATTTTTAAAAATAATTTAACGGCGAATCAACCAATTAGATTTAATTATGCGTGGATTTCTGACAAACTTGCTAGTTGGTTTTGCTTTTATTACATATCAATAACAATAATAATAAAAAAAATCCTCATAATGTCACTGGTATTACGGGTAAAGTTAAATCTTCTTACAGAGTAGAAGCCCATCATTTAAAGTAAAAACAGCTGATATCAAGTCGTAGGTATGTAAAATCTTGACATAAATTAATGCCTGAATTAACAATAAACAATTAAATTCTATCGACTTAAAATTAAATTTCAAAAGACAAAAAAACATTCATGTAATTTTTAAAGTAGAAACAATTTACCGAGATGCAATGCATTATCTCTTCTGCGAATATTATTCATCTTCATGCACGTAATTTTCTGTCTCGCTCTCTCATTATTTGCTTTATTTTTTGATATTTTAGGCTTGGTTCCGTATTAAATTTTTTAAATTCCGTTTTTTGCTATCAGATAAATAAGTTTTCTTTAACTGTTACTGGAACGATGAACTAAATGTTAACTTAGCTTTGTAAAACATTATTCGTACATGAATTGAATTAATTAAGATCCTTGAAGTGGCAGTGGGCGAGGCACTAACGCGCAAGACTGACAGTCATTGGGGTAATAAAGTTCTCTCATAACGACCACGTACCGCCAAGCGCAATGTTGGAATCCCACTGACCAGAAAAAGCAGTCATCACGAATTATTATTTTTAGTTTTTCGCTCTTCACATAAAAACAATTTTTTTTAATAGGATTTGTTTTGCACTAAAGAGAATACCGATTCATAAATTACAACAGATACCTCAGATACAAAAAATTGCGTAAAGAAGTTGTAAGATTTTTCACATCTTCAAAAGATTTTTGATATCGCAACTGCTGTCCATAAACTTCGGTAAACAAGACGGCCAGTTAGACTGGAATTCTTTTGTCTAATTAAATAAATTACTTAATCCACGTCAAATGCACTTGTGGCGGTTTAGAAACTCTGACACCAGGGTATGTGGGGTCGTAAGACCTTACCTAACTTACCTACACGAGATGAAGAAAAAATACTTTAAAAAAGGTTTTTCCTTATTGCATTGCGGAACCAATTAAGTACTAGGCATACAGGATAGATGAAAGAGGTCACTTTGACAACACTATCGTGGAAGTATCGCCATCAAATCAACCTCTTTGCCATCAACATGTCGTTCCGCGCGTGCGCGAAGCACCGAGAGTTTTGACTCTATGAAAACGTCATTGTCAAGTCTTGATTGTAATTTTTTCGTGAACGTGCGCGCGGAGCGAAATTTTGAATTTTGTTGCTATTAGTTTTCATAAAACGTTTAGAATAAATAGTGTAAAGTGACGTGCGGACTTTTATTTTAACAAATATCGACTTTTTCGAACATGAACTACTCGAATTCGGAATATTATGATATGGTTATTTGTGTTATGTCAAATTTGTGAAACAATGTTGTTGCTAAGTTCCGCAAAGCGATTTGCCGCCAAGCTTCGAGCAACACGGCCTCCGTACAAGGGAAGGCGGCTTCTTTGAACGAGCGGCGCGGCGGCCGGTGCGGTGTCAACAAAGAGGTAGGTGTCTGAATTGTACTAGGCTGGCAGAACATAGCAAGAGTTCGAAATGCTCTCAGCTGTGTTTGTGTTTTGAAATAAATTTGTCTACAAAAGTACTAGGAACATATGACATACAAGGGCTTTGCTGCGAGTAACGAAATTTATCAATGAGTCTTTCTTTTCTTTCTAATATTATGCAAAATTAGGGGTGTGACCAAAATAAAAAAAAATATGTTTTTCTACTTTTGTATGGAAAATATCTTTACAAGATATTCGTTTCTTTCCACCGCCATATGATTTTCATAACCCTCGGGGTATGGTCTTGTCACGGCTTTATATACCATTTACAAGTCGCCTTGTATTTTATTATTCACCACGCATAACTTTTGACAGTCATCCGATTTTGATAATTCTTTTTTTGAATTGGGAAGGTTATACCCAAATTTTTTTTCATATAAATTTAGAAAAAAAATCCGACCGTTTTTTTTTGGGAAAGCGAAAAATCAATTTTTCGCTTTACCGGGTTCAAATTTTTGCGTTAGTAAGTTTTTTAAGTATGCTATGGAAAAACACACTTTTCATATTTATATCATTAGGATTTATAATAACAGTTCTTAATAAACTTAAGGAATATGATTACACGCCTGCGAATACATCAATATCTTATCTTACTAATTTTATAAATCGAAAGTGAGTTTGTTTATTTGTTTGTTACGCTTTCACGCCCCTATTTACTGAACCGATCATCATGAAATTTTGCAGCTAAACAGGTTAGGGTACTGAGAAGGACATAGGCTATATATCACGCGGGCAAAGCCGCGGGTAATAGCTAGTCGTTAATATTTCCTCGCAGCTTCTGAGTTTCAAACTTTTAGCAATGTTCTGTGGGAATCCCAATCGCGATTGGCTCAGCATAAGAATGCCTTAACTACACCTTATGCCTCCAAATGTGCTGATTTCCCACTAACTAGAGTTGTAAAAGTTGATGAACACTGATAACGGGAAAACCCAACCGAATATGAAAGCGTTTATTTTTTTGGCTCTCTATAAAAATATCCTATACTTAATAAATAAATAAATATATACGGACAAATCACACAGATTGAGCTAGCCCCAAAGTAAGTTCGAGACTTGTGTTATGGGATACTAACTCAACGATACTATATTTTATAATAGATTACTTATATAGATAAATATCCAAGACCCAGGTCAATCTGAAAAAGATCATTTTCCATCTTGACCTGTCCGGGGATCGAACCCGGGACCTCCGTGCCGCAGGCAGGCGTGTTGACCGCTGCGCCACGGAGCTCGACAATATACTTACACCGTGTAAATCTGTAATGTAACCTTAAAAACGCGTAAATATTTTTTGTACTCTATAAAAATATCCTTTACACTGTGTGAATCTGTAACCTAGCTTTATTCTCAAAGTATCTGATCGTCAACTGATCATACTGAACATTTTTTTCTGAGTAACATAAATAAGTTGAAATATGTAAACAAAAATAATAACATTTATTTTTTTGATTCCGTATTCCATCAATCAATCAATCATTTATTTCTATAAACTGGCAGTCATCCAGTGACCACGGTTTGTAACCCAGCCGAAACGTCTGGAGAAAAATGGTATGTTTCGCGTTAATTCATCATCATCATCATCAGGTCTTTCTGGTCTCCGCTGCAGGAGCACGACCCTCTCTGTACTACCAGAGCCATACACTAGCCTGAGTAGTCAGAGGATTTGGCCTACACTCTCCACGCTGGCCAGACGAGTTGGAGAGGTCTCTTTGATGTTAATAAGCTTTTTTTAGCTTGTGTTTCCATAGTCGCCTTTTACGACATCCACGGGATGACTTGGAGTGATCCTATTCTACTCTGCCGGGAACCACACGACTAATTCGCGTTAATTCCCGATATTGCATTTAATTATCATGCAACGCGAAAGTTTCAATGTAGTAAATGTTTATACTTTGTAAATACATGGCGAAATTTTGATCGTTCTGGACCCTTAAAGGGGTGATTCAGCCCGTCGATATGAACCATTTTTCCTATGGGACCAATGCTGGAAACTCAAATTTTTTTTTCGACATTTTCATACAAAAGTGTTCAGCCGCCTGGGCAATTTGTTTATGAATGTCGAAATTTTTTTCGAATTTACAGCATTTGTCCCATAGGAAAAGTTGTTTATATTGACAGGCTGAATCACCCCTTTAATGGTCCGGAACGATCAAAATTTCGCCATGTATACAATCATTTTATATATGATTTTAAGCTTTCGCGGTCACAATCACTATTATGTTCACTACGGGACTTACAGACAGAACTCAAAAATAATCGCGGTAAGTCCCGTAGTGAACATAATATGTATACAATCAAATGTATCAAATCATACAAACAACATGTACGATATCTACAAGTCCCAATAAAAAGGTTTTCACGTACGTAATATAGAGTATAAATAAACGTACATAATTTTTTTTAACTATGTTTGAACATAATTTTACTAACATATTGTATGAGGTATCGTTGAAATTCATATATTTATACTAATATTATAGAAAGGAAATATTTGATTGTTTGTGTGCATTGAATAGGCTTCAAAATTACAGGACTGATTTTCAAAATTCTTTTAGTAACTTAATTTATCTGCTACTGACATAGGCTGAAATCGGGAGAAATATGCGGAAAAATTGCCAGTTACTATATTAAATACTTCATAATATTCTGGAGCTTAACTAGACTACTATTCTAATAATAGCATAGATAACAACTACACTATTATTAGATTAGGTCGTTAACTCTGTTCAATCATGTGAATCAAGTGTGAACTTACAGAACGCTAGGCTGACACAGTATTTCTACATTAGGTATAGAAATATTAGGTATAGAAATACTGTATGTTTATGATTATATCCTGTCACATTTTGGATATTTTTTTATTTAGTTACACTTGTGAGGAGCCGCAAAAAAGAATTAAAGTTTCTGGGTAATTTTCAATAATTTATGAGTGTTTTTTAATGATTAAAGCTAATTGTACTACTTTTACCGCAAAAGTATAATTTATCGATTAACTTTTAAATTCCAACCTAGTTCTATTTTCAAAAATTTTATGTAAGTATATCCTAATCTTAGATTATATAAAGCCTAATAGACTTTATTAGCCTAAAAGTTTAGAAAAAAATAGTGTCTAATCCATAGTCGGTTGCGCACACACACAGCTACCAAATTGACGGATTTAGAGGGCATAAATTGACAAGACGCGTGTGATAACACAAAGCTGTTACGCTTACAAGCATTAAAAAATTGTCTAGTTTTTAATCATTGAAATGAAGGCATGATGGTTTCTAGAGAGTATATAGTCATCGTAATCTACATAAATAGGAGTTAGCACGAATCTGATATTTATTTATTTCCGCCGACGTTTCAATGGAGCTACATCCATCGTGGTCGCAGCGAGACCCACTCCGACCACGATAGATGTAACTCCACAATAATTGCTACGCCAAATTTGCATCACTTAAGCCTTAGCCTCATTTCTACGGCATAAAAACAATAACGCGGCACCTTGCTACGAAAACAAGTCATACAATTTTAATCGAATATCGAGTAATTAAGTTACGATACGTTTCTAAATGCCAATAAAATGTATGGTATTACAATACGATTACGTTGAGCTACTGAGTTATTTGCTACACAACTATGTAGTGCAGTGTATTGCAAACTACGCTTCACTGCACCGTGCCGTCTCGTAAAAGCATTTGAAAGGAAAAGGAGATATCATTTGAAATTTTGTTTGGCAACGCCCTAGAGGACCCTAATTTATTTTAAGAACTACTGTTTACAATTAAAAGTAACATTATGAAGTTTTTCTGAGCATTTTTGACAAAATTGCCTCTATTGATAAAAACGCTAAGCAAAGCAGTATGTTGACACTTTAAACTACAAATTGAGGTTCATAAAATAGTTTAAAAGGTTATCTAGGGCCTCACCAAACAAAATTTCAAATTATATCTTCATTTTCTGTCTTACGATTTATTTCAAATGGTGGCAGCACTGGATTCCCCTAAAATTTGGTTAAAACTAATTTGTTAGAAAAACAGTTTTTAGAAAAAAACAAAAAATAGGGCCATTTACTATTTTAGTACTAGATTTTATGATAAAATAATTGTGCATCTAGAAGCAGTATTCAGCGAGAAAATAGAGGAATACATTTCTATGGAAACCATACTGAAAAAATACTGCTAGGATACGCCCTTAACAGAACTGTGGCTGGGCTCTACCTGTTGTTACGTTTCGTAGCCTGCTACGCCGTAGAGAGACGTCATGTCGTAGGCGTTTCGTAGAACAAGCTTCTAGCATGCGTGGGTATGAATGCCAACGAGAGTTATGTAAATCGGCTCCATACTTTATGTCGGCACATTGTGCCAGCGTGAATTTAAAAAAAGTATAAAAGTGGCCAATTTTGGCAGTAATACTTGTAATGTACGTTGTCACTTAATTGATCGGATTCATAATAATAAAAATCGGCCAACTGCGAGTCAGACTCGCGCCGGCAAATGGTTCCGTACCATTATCTATTCAACATTAGACTATTGAGCAAAAAAAGCCAAAAATCACGTTTGTTGTATGAGAAATACATCATATGTGAAAATTTCGACATCTAGCTATCACGATTTATGAGATACAGCCTGGTGACTCATGGACAATCATCATCATCATCATCATCATTTCAGCCGCAAGAAGTCCACTGCTGGACGTAGGCCTCCCCCAAGGATTTCCAATATGACCGGTTGGAAGCGGCCTGCATCCAGCGTCATGGACAATATATAGTTACAAATAAAACTAGCCCACCCAGAAGAAGCGTATAATGTTTTTACCACGTATGTACATACAAATATGTATGTATTTCTGTTCGATTATTGCCTCTTTTAGGCTCAATGGCTTGGCCGATTTTGAAGTGTGACGTGTCATTTGATTAATATTTTCGCCCGAAGTGTAGGTGCGTGTGTATAGGCTATGTAACGTGAACAAAAAATCAATATGGCGGATGTAAACTGTCAAAAATGCTACTTGTCTCCTAAGGTATAGTTTACAATGTATGAAAACCAAGTTACAATAACATGACTGTTATTTCAAGGGGCTCATACTCTCTATTACAGTTTCGTATGTTAATTGTTCCTTGAGAATATGGTACGTTGGTACGTTCTAGAGATAATACAATTTGGTGAGGGTTATGCAAATTCTTAGTCTACAGTACACATCTGCTTCACAACAAGATATATTACCGTGATTAGAATGAGCCGAAGGATATATACGTATTTTCATATTAAGAATAAAAAAGTCATCATCATCATCATCATCATCATCAGATTCAGATTTCTGGCCAGCGTGGAGAGTGTAGGCCAAATCCTCTGACTGCTCTGGCAGTACAGAGAGGGTCGTGCTCCTGCAGTGGAGACTATTAGAGAATAAAAAAGTCACTTGTCCGAAATTCTAAGACCCGACTTCTAATCATTAATGATGTATATTATTATGACGGCTATTGATACATACTCAATTGGTTAAGTACAAATAAATAATATTATGCCTCATGTATAACCATTTTCATTTATATTTTTCGAATTGAAGGTACAGTACTTTATGTAACTGTTTTATAAGAGTCCTTAAAATATGAATGCGGTTTTATGCAATGAGCGGTAGTCGAGTTTCTTAATAAGATCACGTGAGTATTTTAAGGCCCAATCACAAACAACACAAAAACATGCAATTGTTTATATATACACACACACTTTAAGGTGTCTAAAATGTTTCAGAAACTGTACCATAAAATTTTTTAGACTTCATTCTCGACTATGTGGTAAAAACTTGTTGCGTCCACGTACCTACTACACTTTTGATTCGCTATCATTCCCTTTTAATTACCAATAAATCAACCTACTTGCAATGGCGGCAAATTCAACTCATTTTAAGGATGCGTGTCATGTTTACAGAACACCTGTGCCACGCAAGCGTAGTATTTCTCATATTTAATCAAGATTTCTGATCTAGTGAAAATATTTAAAATTTGATAGTCATTACAAAAAATTTTATTTCATCTCAACTAATTTTATAAATACGAAAGTGAGTTTGTTCGTTACGCTTTCACGCCGTATCTACTGAACTGATCATTCTGAAATTTTGCAAACACATAGGTTAGGGTACCGATAAGGGCATAGGCTATATATTACGCGGGCGAAGCTGCGGGTAAAAGCTAGTAATGAATAAATACCAAAAATCAAAAATCAAAATCAAAACGTTTATTCAGAAAATAGGCCTTTGCAGGCACTTTTTCACGTCATATCATATTTAAAATTATCTTATTAGATAATATGTATTTATTAATTGTTCAAAAGCTACAGACTACTAGCGTTTCGGAACCGACCACTGCAGAGAAGAAACGCCGAAAGAAACTCTTATCAACAGTTTTGGTCGCCTACTCGCCTGAAGGGCTTTATATGATTACGAATATTTATTCCTTATTGTCTTTTTCTTTCTTTTCTTTTTTCTTTCTTTTTTCTGTTTTCATGTTACAATTTCAATATACATAGATTTATTATTTTTGGAACATGTTTATGTTAACGATCGAGTGTGTAAAGATAATAAACAACATATGATACTTAAAGTAGTCTCAAAGAGGCCGAGCAGACCAGTCCCCCCTGACAGCACCCGTTCACGAGTTGACGTGTGGATCAGCCATCGCTGAACTCAACCATATTAGAGGGAACTCAACGACCCGACACACAACGCCGCCACCAGATTGAACATTTTTAGTGAGCATGACTAACTCTAACTCTTAAGACATTGTCAAACCTAGTTGTTGTTCCGAGGAATTACGTATATATTACGTGCGGCCAAAGATAATATAATTGCTATAAAAATCTAAATGACGTAACGATGGTTATTATGGCCAGTTTATAAAATCGTTTTATACAATTTATAGTGTCTGTGTAGATAAAATTAATAAAAGTCGTTTTTAAAGTTCGTCGTTCGTAAAATTAATGAGTAGAGAACCCTTTAAGCACTAATCGCACCACCCGTTTTAAACTCTCTGTTTAAAGATAAAGATATACTTTATTTGGGAGAATAAAAAATATAGTTAAGTAAAGAATACATGGAAAAAAATTAATATAATTAAACTAAAAAGAAGAAAAAACTTAAATAATTATAATCTCCCAAAATGGTCCCAACTCAGCATTTACTGGGTGTTTTTAAGGAAAAACCACCAGCACTGATCTTCCGTTGGGGCTAAAACGGGTGAAACACGGACGCTCGCACAAACATACAAATATACAAATGTTTGGTCTAAAGGTTTGACTGGGAGAGAACGCCTTATGGCATTAAGTCCGCCTTTTGTACTATGTATTTTTTATATATTTGCAATAAAGTTTAAATAAATAAATAGAGCAATTTAACCATACAATTTACTTTAAATGCTTTAATTGTGTAATAAAATATTGTTACCAACAACAATTTATAAACAAATTGCGTGTATTAAGTTGACAAATAAGTTACAATTAGTCACGGAAGCCTCGAAACTTTAGTCACAATAAAATATGATTTAACATAATATTCAAGCTTTTCATAAATACAAGACTCCAATAGTAATTTACAATTATAAAACTAGGTTTATGGAAAATAACATAGAATCTACCCAAGGTAATGTACTCTAGGAAGATTGACATCAGAAAGGCAGCTGGCCGTATAAACTGTTGCCAAACCCTATCTAAGTATATATATATATATATATAAATATAAGGCAAACTTGACTGACTCACTGATTTATATACTAACGCACAGTCGAAACTACTGTAGGTACCTAGAAACTTGAAATTTAGTCCAGGGGTTCCTTTCCTGATCTAAGTGATCGATCGTAAGATTTTTAGAAATTCAATCCCTAAGGGGGCGAAATAGCGGGGTGAAGTTTTAAGCATACGAATTCGCGGGGAAATTTCTAGTTGCAGCATAATTAGTGTTATAATAGCAAACCCCAGGCTCCAACGCATCACAGCTAAGGCTGGATGAAGAACATATTTTTTAGTTTATGCGGGTTTTGCCCAGAAACCTCTATTAAAGAGGCTTATTAATTGTTATAGGATTATGTGTATTTGAAAATTAAATTATATATGAGAAACTTTTTAAAAAAACTAACGTTGCATTGATCCACGGACAACGTAGCGTGCAAAACAAAAATATAAACAAATCAAAATATTGAAACGAACCGAACAACAGAAATAATCAAAGTGACAATTATTTCACGAGATCACGATTAAGTTGAAGTTACAATAACGACCTGTTGAAAACGTATGTTGCTTGCGTCTCACTCTAACACCATTGATGACGTATCTTGCATCTCTAGAGGATAAAACAGCCGGGCGTGAGGCGTCCGCGCGAGGCCACACTCCGATGTTCACTGTCGCGCCCCGCGATCTATACGCAGGTCATAGATATATTAACATTAGTAGACTACTTACTAGGAGGTAGAGCAACTAGTTAATGTTTTTTAGTTAACTTTGTTGTCAAATGTAGACTTATTTCGAAATAAGGTACTTATTATGTTGTCTGGTGAGTTATTATATACCATAATCTACGATAATGAATTTATAACCCAATCTCACCTGTCATCTGAGAGTATGTAACTTAGCTTCTCGTATCCATGGCATTTTTGCTTTTTTTTTAAACTCGAGAATTAAGATTCATTCTTTTAGTCGTAATCAAGAAAAAGATTATCGAGAAGGATAATGCTACATTTCCACTAGAGCTGTGCAATGCGAGGCTATAAATATAAGTGGTTTCTTTGCTCATCTGAAAATGTTAAGCTAGGCTTATTTCATTCCACAGAACATCTTTAGTGGAAATGTAACTTAAGGCTAAAAATGATTAAATCTACAAAAAAGTTAAATATCACATCATATAAACAGGCTGTTTTAACACCCCTGGCAATATTTAAATCTCAAAATTAAAATCTACAGAATCGAAAAAATAAATAAGACGTTAATGGTAATATTAATTTTACTAACATAGGTTTATAAGTTTTTTTATACTAACAAATTATGGACAAATAAAGTCTGAAATAAACGAATTTTATTTTATTTTATTTAATGGGATGTCCAAAGTTCGAACTTGGCTCGTATTATTTTACGCACTAAACTTAGCCCCTCTACACTAATCACAATTACTTAAATTATTTTATAGTAATCGCAAATGTATTGAAAAACGTCGCATGATGCTCGTACTCAGTAAGCTGGCTATTGTCAATACAATCATCGGTTTATTATAAGCACTCAGTTTCTCTTCATGCCTATAAACACCAACTACAGGGTTGGTGTTTATCAGCATCCAGCTTACCGTACTTGTATCATAATGTATTTCATTAATAATAACCATTATGTCTACTTGCATACACCATACAAAGCTCAAGCATCGATGTTAAGTGATTATAAATACAAATAGCTACAACTGACCCGCGTCTACGACTCATTGTCTACAGACAATGTTATCATTACAAAGCGCGCCCCCACAGCGTACGATTCCAGAATAAGTGCCTTGCTAAATAGCTACGGACACCTGCCCACGAAAGGTGCCGTGTGGCACCGCCTACGTTTCTTTTACACAGATATCATTGCAAGATGACGTAATAGATGGTTCGTCACCAACTGAATACTGATGTGTCCAGTTAGTGAAACGAATTTGTTTGTTTTTTTTTTTGTGTGTGCAATGGCTTATACTGATGTCGAAGTTCTCAAGCTGTTTACTTACATAATTACTGCCATTAATGATGACAGCCAGGACCTGTTGATAATGGCTGTCATCATTGCCGTGCCTTCTGAAGCATGCAGGACCTCAAGATATATTTATTTCATGCCCCTTACGATCACCCATTAAAGTGGGCGCTGCTATCTGTATTGCTTAACATGCGTAAGCGCTAATAATGCTCACACCCATCGAGCTTACGATTCCAAAATAAGTGCCGTGTTAAGTAGCTACGGACACTACCCACGAAAGGTGCTGTGTGGCACCACCTACGTTTCTTTTACACAAATATCATTGAAAAATTACGTTATAGATTTTCGTGTTGTGCAAGTGGCAAACAGTGGTCTCATATTTTTGAAACTGCCTAAAGGTATCTGACATAGCTTGATTACTACCATCAATGATGACATCTGGGACCCGTTGTACATGGCTGTCATCATTGCCATGCCTTCCGAAGCACGAAGGAGCTTAAGACATTTTTATTTTATGTTAGCACTAGTTTATAACAACGGTCATCCATCTAGATGGGGACTGCGAATGGGGTTCATTTCAAATATCATAAAAATATGACGTTATTCGTAGCTCGACACTAACTGGATAAGTATCCAGTTAGTATGGAACACATATTCAATCTGTTGAATTATAATCTATCCTGTTGATATCAATTGCTACAATTTTATTATATCACACTGATAAAATATATATTCAAAGTCTTGTTAATAGCCAATTCGCTCCGAATCTCCTGGACCAATAAAATTGTACTCAGAATAAGTACACCTATACATTTTTCTGTCCCAAACACAAATATATTACGATCATGAACAAGTTTGAACGAGTTTTGGACGAAAACTCAGAAGAAAATAAAGTAGATAATACCTTGATCTTATATTTTGACTTAGATACTTATGTATCAAAGTTAGATATTATGTAATCTTAGATATTATGTATCAAAATGGTTTGCTGCAAGGGTACGTTTGTACTTTTATTAATTTTGTGGCAAAGGTCTCTATTTTTAACACGGCTCTCCAAAAACAAATAAGTAGCATATGTCCTGAAACCAAATGCGAACCACAACATTTGTCTGAATGTAGGGTTAATAAGTTTGGCGTTCCACAAGGAAGTGTGCTGGGGCCTCTACTCTTTCTAATTTATATAAATTACTTGCCTAAATATGTTCGACAGAGGATGGTTCTTTTTGCTGACGATAGCACTGCTATAATACAATGTGATGATACAAATGAATATGAAAATGATATTAATAATGTTTTATGTGACATTATAAAATGGCTTGACATCAATAATTTAAAAATAAATCTACAAAAAACAAAACTCTAGACATTCCTGACATGAATATTAATTACAATGGACAGAAGATTGAAAAAGTAGAGACTACAAAATTTCTAGGACTCTTATTAGATAGCAAATTGACATGGAAAGCCCATGCTGAACATATATGTAAAAAGCTTAGTAAAGCAGCATTTGCATTATTTAAATTGTCAAAAATGGTCAAGTTAGAAGTAGTTCTTGTAGCGTATCATGGATTAGTGACACCTACTTTACAATACGGTATCATATTTTGGGGCAATTCAAGTGAAAAAAATAAAATATTCAAGCACCAAAAACGATGTTTGCGATCTTTGTGCGGATTGAAACCAAGAGAAAGTTGTGTACCATTGTTCAAGTCCCTCAAATTATTAACCTTGGCGTGTATGTATGTATATATTGGAAATAAGTGTTTTTGTCAAATCTAATCCTTAGCTATTTGCGACATTACATGAAACAAGACAATAATCACAATACAAGTTCAAATTAGTAAGTGGTGGCCATTCGACAGCTCTTATGAAGAAAAGTATATTTGGCATGGCACCAATTATATACAATAAACTACCTGATACGTTTAAAGAGCTAAATGTGAATTCATTCAAACATAAATTAAGATTATTTCTGACTGAAAAATGTTATTACACAATTGACGATTTTTTAAATGATAAATTTGTTGACTAATTATGACCAATTAATGTGATTTTTAAAAATTCTGTTAGATGATTATAATTTATAGGATTTGTATTGATAATTTTATTTTTTAAAACTATTGTACGTCCAATATGGGCAGAACATGGCGGCCTATATGTATATTGTAACAACTTATTTCTTACCTGTGTTCTACAATAAAGTGATTTTTATTTGATTTGATTTTGATATATACTAATTGATTTTCCGTAATCTGTAATTCTCTGTAATTGCTCGGGCGGCTAAACAGTTTTTGAATGGAAATGACGATTTTTTTGTTTCCTGCTTTGATTCCATAGAAAAAGCTGTTACATATTAAGTGGATGAGTCACCCTTATAAGGGAATGTCGAGGATTAATTAACACGCTGTATATTCTTTGCAATGTTCAGTATTGTGAGCATATTTGTTTCTACATAGCAAATGAGAATGGGAATTTTTTTTTGGACAAATCACACATATTAAGCTAGCCCCAAAGTAAGTTCTTAGTAAGACTTGTGTTATGGGATACTAACTCCACCAAGACCCAGGTCAATCTGAAAAAGATCATTTTTCATCTTGACCTGACCGGGGATCGAACCCGGGTCCATCCGTGTCACAGGCCGGCGTGTTGACCGCTGCGCCACGGAGCTTGTCGGAGTCACTTTGTTAAGTAGGTAAAGCGGAGATATCATTTCAAATTTAGCAAGTTAACTGCCTCTGTGGTCCAGTGGTTAAGGCGTTTGCTTTACTGACCCGGGGGTCGTGGGTTCGATTCCCACGGGAAGCATACTTTGATAAGATGTTTCCAGTTTGGTTAGGACATTGCAGGCATGAATCACCTGATTGTCTGATAAGAAAGATGATACCGTGCTTCGGAAGGCACGTTAAGCCGTTGGTCCCGGCTGCCATCTGGTAGTCGTTAAAGGAACCACGTCAGAGGCCGAGAGGCGGTTCCAAAGAACTCTGACATCAGGGTGTGCATGGTCGACTGACCGTGACACCTACTCGAAATGATGATGATTTCAAATTGTATTTGGTCAGGCCCTAGATAACCATTTAAACAATTAAAACTCTACACATAAAAATAACTGCTCGTTTTTTTTCGTACATGACATAATGAAAAGCAATCACGCACAAGCAACAAATGTTAAACTTGGTATAAGAGTAATCCATTCGTTTGCGTAATGCTGAGTTTCCTATGGAGGTATTTGGACACTGGAGTATGCTGTTTGTATTCCATTGGCCTATGTTAACAAGTCCGTTAACTGGATAGTCATCCATTTTATGCATTTCAAAAACGAAGTGACGTCATTTCTTTCTTGTTTTTTGTTAGCGGTGTTTACGGCGAGAGGAAATATTGTACCTTTGTAACCTTTATTTCTTGAAGAATCTTTGGGTTAGCAAGGTATGTTTTTCACTTATATTCCTATTTTTGAGAGCTCGTTCGTAATACGAGTTTTTTTTTTTCAATTACTCATTTGCTCTTTCTTCTTTCGTGCACGATGCAATGAAAAGCAATCATGCTATAGCAACAAATATTAAACCAGATTACTCGTATTTGGTATACGAGTAGTCTATGCGAGTGTTTTCCTATGGAGGTATTTGGACACTGGAGTATGCTGTTTGCATTCCATCGGCCTATGTTAACAAGTCCGTTAACTGGATAGTCATCCATTTTATGCATTTCAAAAACGAAGTGACGTCATTTGTTTGTGTTTTTTTGTTAGCGGCGTTTAGGACGAGAGGAAATATTGTACCTTTATAACCCTTATTTCTTGAAGAATCTTTGGGTTAGCAAGGTATGTTTTTCACTTATATTCCTATTTTTGAGAGCTCGTTTCATAATACGAGGATTTGTTTTCCAGTTCTCTTTCTTCTTTCGTGCACGATGGAATGAAAAGCAATCATGCTATAGCAACAAATATTAAACCAGATTACTCGTATTTGGTATACGAGTAGTCTATGCGAGTGTTTTCCTATGGAGGTATTTGGACACTGGAGTATGCTGTTTGCATTCCATCGGCCTATGTTAACAAGTCCGTTAACTGGATAGCCATCCATTTTATGCATTTCAAAAACGAAGTGACGTCATTTGTTTCTGTTTTTTTGTTAGCGGCGTTTAGGACGAGAGGAAATATTGTACCTTTATAACCCTTATTTCTTGAAGAATCTTTGGGTTAGCAAGGTATGTTTTTCACTTATATTCCTATTTTTGAGAGCTCGTTTCATAATACGAGGATTTGTTTTCCAGTTCTCTTTCTTCTTTCGTGCACGATGGAATGAAAAGCAATCATGCTATAGCAACAAATATTAAACCAGATTACTCGTATTTGGTATACGAGTAGTCTATGCGAGTGTTTTCCTATGGAGGTATTTGGACACTGGAGTATGCTGTTTGCATTCCATCGGCCTATGTTAACAAGTCCATTAACTGGATAGTCATCCATTTTATGCATTTCAAAAACGAAGTGACGTCATTTCTTTCTTGTTTTTTGTTAGCGGTGTTTACGACGAGAGGAAATATTGTACCTTTATAACCCTTATTTCTTGAAGAATCTTTGGGTTAGCAAGGTATGTTTTTCACTTATATTCCTATTTTTGAGAGCTCGTTTCATAATACGAGGATTTGTTTTCCAGTTCTCTTTCTTCTTTCGTGCACGATGGAATGAAAAGCAATCATGCTATAGCAACAAATATTAAACCAGATTACTCGTATTTGGTATACGAGTAGTCTATGCGAGTGTTTTCCTATGGAGGTATTTGGACACTGGAGTATGCTGTTTGCATTCCATTGGCCTATGTTAACAAGTCCATTAACTGGATAGTCATCCATTTTATGCATTTCAAAAACGAAGTGACGTCATTTGATTTGTTTTTTTGTTAGCGGCGTTTACGACGAGAGGAAGTATTGTACCTTTATAACCCTTATTTCTTGAAGAATCTTTGGGTTAGCAAGGTATGTTTTTCACTTATATTCCTATTTTTGAGAGCTCGTTTCATAATACGAGGATTTGTTTTCCAGTTCTCTTTCTTCTTTCGTGCACGATGGAATGAAAAGCAATCATGCTATAGCAACAAATATTAAACCAGATTACTCGTATTTGGTATACGAGTAGTCTATGCGAGTGTTTTCCTATGGAGGTATTTGGACACTGGAGTATGCTGTTTGCATTCCATCGGCCTATGTTAACAAGTCCATTAACTGGATAGTCATCCATTTTATGCATTTCAAAAACGAAGTGACGTCATTTCTTTCTTGTTTTTTGTTAGCGGTGTTTACGACGAGAGGAAATATTGTACCTTTATAACCCTTATTTCTTGAAGAATCTTTGGGTTAGCAAGGTATGTTTTTCACTTATATTCCTATTTTTGAGAGCTCGTTTCATAATACGAGGATTTGTTTTCCAGTTCTCTTTCTTCTTTCGTGCACGATGGAATGAAAAGCAATCATGCTATAGCAACAAATATTAAACCAGATTACTCGTATTTGGTATACGAGTAGTCTATGCGAGTGTTTTCCTATGGAGGTATTTGGACACTGGAGTATGCTGTTTGCATTCCATCGGCCTATGTTAACAAGTCCATTAACTGGATAGTCATCCATTTTATGCATTTCAAAAACGAAGTGACGTCATTTCTTTCTTGTTTTTTGTTAGCGGTGTTTAGGACGAGAGGAAATATTGTACCTTTATAACCCTTATTTCTTGAAGAATCTTTGGGTTAGCAAGGTATGTTTTTCACTTATATTCCTATTTTTGAGAGCTCGTTTCATAATACGAGGATTTGTTTTCCAGTTCTCTTTCTTCTTTCGTGCACGATGGAATGAAAAGCAATCATGCTATAGCAACAAATATTAAACCAGATTACTCGTATTTGGTATACGAGTAGTCTATGCGAGTGTTTTCCTATGGAGGTATTTGGACACTGGAGTATGCTGTTTGCATTCCATCGGCCTATGTTAACAAGTCCGTTAACTGGATAGCCATCCATTTTATGCATTTCAAAAACGAAGTGACGTCATTTGTTTCTGTTTTTTTGTTAGCGGCGTTTAGGACGAGAGGAAATATTGTACCTTTATAACCCTTATTTCTTGAAGAATCTTTGGGTTAGCAAGGTATGTTTTTCACTTATATTCCTATTTTTGAGAGCTCGTTTCATAATACGAGGATTTGTTTTCCAGTTCTCTTTCTTCTTTCGTGCACGATGGAATGAAAAGCAATCATGCTATAGCAACAAATATTAAACCAGATTACTCGTATTTGGTATACGAGTAGTCTATGCGAGTGTTTTCCTATGGAGGTATTTGGACACTGGAGTATGCTGTTTGCATTCCATCGGCCTATGTTAACAAGTCCATTAACTGGATAGTCATCCATTTTATGCATTTCAAAAACGAAGTGACGTCATTTCTTTCTTGTTTTTTGTTAGCGGTGTTTACGACGAGAGGAAATATTGTACCTTTATAACCCTTATTTCTTGAAGAATCTTTGGGTTAGCAAGGTATGTTTTTCACTTATATTCCTATTTTTGAGAGCTCGTTTCATAATACGAGGATTTGTTTTCCAGTTCTCTTTCTTCTTTCGTGCACGATGGAATGAAAAGCAATCATGCTATAGCAACAAATATTAAACCAGATTACTCGTATTTGGTATACGAGTAGTCTATGCGAGTGTTTTCCTATGGAGGTATTTGGACACTGGAGTATGCTGTTTGCATTCCATCGGCCTATGTTAACAAGTCCGTTAACTGGATAGCCATCCATTTTATGCATTTCAAAAACGAAGTGACGTCATTTGTTTCTGTTTTTTTGTTAGCGGCGTTTAGGACGAGAGGAAATATTGTACCTTTATAACCCTTATTTCTTGAAGAATCTTTGGGTTAGCAAGGTATGTTTTTCACTTATATTCCTATTTTTGAGAGCTCGTTTCATAATACGAGGATTTGTTTTCCAGTTCTCTTTCTTCTTTCGTGCACGATGGAATGAAAAGCAATCATGCTATAGCAACAAATATTAAACCAGATTACTCGTATTTGGTATACGAGTAGTCTATGCGAGTGTTTTCCTATGGAGGTATTTGGACACTGGAGTATGCTGTTTGCATTCCATCGGCCTATGTTAACAAGTCCATTAACTGGATAGTCATCCATTTTATGCATTTCAAAAACGAAGTGACGTCATTTCTTTCTTGTTTTTTGTTAGCGGTGTTTACGACGAGAGGAAATATTGTACCTTTATAACCCTTATTTCTTGAAGAATCTTTGGGTTAGCAAGGTATGTTTTTCACTTATATTCCTATTTTTGAGAGCTCGTTTCATAATACGAGGATTTGTTTTCCAGTTCTCTTTCTTCTTTCGTGCACGATGGAATGAAAAGCAATCATGCTATAGCAACAAATATTAAACCAGATTACTCGTATTTGGTATACGAGTAGTCTATGCGAGTGTTTTCCTATGGAGGTATTTGGACACTGGAGTATGCTGTTTGCATTCCATTGGCCTATGTTAACAAGTCCATTAACTGGATAGTCATCCATTTTATGCATTTCAAAAACGAAGTGACGTCATTTGATTTGTTTTTTTGTTAGCGGCGTTTACGACGAGAGGAAGTATTGTACCTTTGTAACCTTTATTTCTTGAAGAATCTTTGGGTAAGCAAGGTATGTTTTTCACTTATATTCCTATTTTTGAGAGCTCGTTCGTAACACGAGTTTTTTTTTTCAATTACTCATTTGCTCTTTCTTCTTTCGTGCACGATGCAATGAAAAGCAATCATGCTATAGCAACAAATGTTACTTAAACCAGATTACTCGTATTTGGTATACGAGTAGTCTATGCGAGTGTTTTCCTATGGAGGTATTTGGTCACTGGAGTATGCTGTTTGCATTCCATTGGCCTATGTTAACAAGTCCGTTAACTGGATAGTCATCCATTTGACGTACCTATTCCAGAAACGGATTTATTTCAGTTAAATCGATCGATTTTAAAGTAAATAATATAGTTTAATGGTTAGTGAAAAATTAGAATGTATATACTTTTTTAACGGTTTTATTATATAAAACAAGGACTAACTTTAGTAGGTACCTGGTTTAAACCATTATCCGGCCCAAATAAGTCAACCTATTATTTTGACATTTGGTAAGTGACATGATATGTCACTTTATTAGCCGTACAATTTTTTTTCTCTGTTTCTCCCTATGGTTGACTTGGAGAGAATGCTCTAGCATTAAGTCCGCCTCTTGTATGAAATTTTAAATTTGATTCTATAAAGTTTAATAAATAAAAAAATAAGTGTCACTGTCAATTTGTTTTGGTTGGATAATGGTTTAAACCAATACTAAGGTTAGTTCTCGTTATAAAACGAGACGAACCTTAGTATTGGTATAAACCTAAGGTATATGATTAATCTTATCAGTCTTATTATAAAATAAGACTGATAAGATTAACAAAAACAACTGAAACAAGTGAACAACTTTTACTAATTACATAGAGCAGACTATCAAAACAAGTTCAGACCTGTCGTAAAAATGATTTATCTACTGATAGAGTTTTTCCTCATTGGTGTGTCTGTTTCTTTAGCTTGGATTATTTTTCTGTGGTGAGGCCTATTTAATTGAGTTTGTTATAGGCAGAGATATAATTCATTTTTAGGGTTCCGTACAAAAGTTGAAAAACGGAACCCTTATAGGATCACTCGAGCGTCTGTCTGTCCGTCCGTCCGTCTGTCACAGCCGCTTTTCTCCGAATCTACTGAACCAAATTAGATGAAATTTGGTAAGATAGTGTAATCCTATGACCCAAACACGGATGTGCAAAGTAAATAAAGATTTTTTTGAAATAAGGGTCATTTTGAGGGGCCCAATTACAAAATATAAAAAAAAAGTTTTGCAAACCTTACTGTGTCATATATCAAATGAAAGGGCTCATTATGAGGATGTCAAAAATATTTTTTTTTGTTCGGGTAAAATCAATACTTTTGATTTTATTCACGAAAGAAGGCAAAAATTGACCATTCCCCCCCCCTGATCTCCGAAACTACTAGGCCGAAAATTTTGAAAAAATTACAAAATATAGTTCATTCCTTGAAGATTACAGGAAAAATAATAAGAATTCTATCACTTGAAAATTAAGTGGTAAACTCACAATAATAAGTTCATCTAGGGAAATAGTTCACTAAAACACCACTAGATGGCGCTAGTCAATTGAATAAAACATTTTTTGCACATTGTGTGTGAGTTCACGAAGCATATTGTACGGAACCCTCATTGCGCGAGTTTGACTCACACTTGGCCGGTTTTTTTTGTACTTGTATCACGAACTTCCATAGAAACCTTAAGGGGGAACAGTAGGCACAGTAGCGACGCCAATCATTTTATTCTTAATACTTTACAAATAGAAAGAAATTCAAGAATATAAACAATACAAGCCTTAGTAAATAACCTGAAGTATTTTTGGAATCATGTTTTTTATTATCGGAATCAGTGAGAATTATGAGAATCTGTTATCACTTGGCGGTTATCACTTTTTCTCTCAATGACTGATTTTCATAATATCAAAACATGATTCCAAAAATACTTCAGGTTATTTACTAAGGCTTGTATTGTTTATATTCTTGAATTTCTTTCTATTTGTAAAGTATTAGGAATAAAATGATTGGCGTCGCTACTGTGCCTACTGTTCCCCCTTAAGAGGATCAACTACCTGTAATTTTCATACAAAAAGCGATAACTCTTCCACCCCCTAAACCTTTACGAAATGAGGAAATTTTGGTGTCATTCGACTAAGCACACGTTAATCTAGGGCTAACCGGTTTTCTTTTTTATTAATTCGGTTTAGATTAATTTAAATTATTTAAAATGCCCCGGGTATTTTTTTTTGTAAGCAATATCATTATCTTAAATATCAAGAGTAAGAAATGAGGCTGTACGTTTTGATATTAAAGATATTATCTTAAATATCAAAACGTACAGCCTTACTTCTCCTATTTATCAATAATGTGTAAAAAAATATCGAAATTGGACTAGGTGGAAAGCGTTATCGCTTTTTGTATGAAAATTTACAGGTAGTTTATCTTCTTAACGTGGATAAACCTTTTTCGGGATTTCATTTCAATACTTACGAGGTTGAATTAAATATTTGGAATGTATGGATTCTTCAATCACTACTTAAATTTAAAATTTATATAAAGCTAATAAAATTGTTATTTAACTAAAATTTTAAAGAAGATAAGCAAAATTACTTAAAAAAAAGATTAAAAAAAAAAACGATAAAAAAAATTTTAATTGCTGCTATTTTACAACAAAAAAAGCTGAACTGATTTGACTGAAATTTGAAATAGAGTTGACTTTAACCCTGGATTAATGTATGTTAATCCAGGGTAAAAGTCTTCTATAAATGTGTAGGTAATGATTTATTTCATTTATCCTGAAAAATTCAAAAGTTTCTACGGGAATAACTAACTCTACTTCTTTAAAATACACACTGAACTCGGACAAAAATAATTATGTTAAGAGTGCCCTGAACACGCATATTCTCCATACAAAAGCAAAAAAGGAGTTCAGGCAATATTTGATAATATTCGTATAAAAAAAAATAAGGATTCAATCAATTAATCTCATTATAACATACATACGTACGTTCCTATACAGCTTGATTATGGTCGACTGACCGTGTCACCTACACGAAATGATGATGATGAGCTTGGTTAAAATATCAATGGTTTGTAAATTATTAGACTCATTAATAATAATAATAAATAATAAAGACTTTATTAAACCATGAATACATGACTAATGAGATTACAAGAATACAGATAAAAATTAAATTACCATTTTTCATAAATAAATTGAAAATTAATGAAAATATCATGAAAGAGCTAAAATGGAACATAAAAGGCATACACATTAATGGAAAATATAAGACTCAATATTTCTATACAAATGTTAAGAGGCTAATAATTCTCATATACGTCATTACGTATAATTTGTTTAATTCTACTCAGCACTGAAAACAAATATAAATTATTACATAGAAGTTAATTACTGAAGGTTGTGGGGCTGCTTTGTTTTCCCACATTGGTATTGATTTTATTTTGTCAGTGACACTGGTATAAGTAAATCGGGGACATATGAGGACAATAACTTAATGATTGTACTATTTTGACATAGTTTCACGACAGCCACTTAATGATGATAGCTGAACCAACAGCTTAACATGCTTTCTGAAACACGTATAAAATATGGATGCCTCTATTTATGTATTTTTTTGTTTACCTACACACACACATTTTCCCGTCATAATCCCTTGCGGGGTAGACAGAACCCATGTCTGTAAGACCTAAGGCTACGTTTAACATGGTGGTGGGTGTGAAGATGGAAAACGGAATCAAAATAGTGATGGGTTGCTAGCCGCATTGACGTGATTTCTTTAATTTTCGCCCAATTTTTTGACCGGTCTTATAGTCTGTGTGGAAAAAAGAGCTGGTTTATTCCATGTTTTTCCTTTACTCCGAAACCAGCATAGTAGAGTACGTAATGAATTTAAATCTTTATTTGAATCTTCTAGAAGTAACAACTTTCCTCAAAATCTTAAAATTTATATTCTGAGATAGCGGTAAGCGGTCAACTCGAAAAATCATTTTTAAAAATATGCACGACCCTGTTTTGCCCTACTTTACTGAGCGCTAAGTTTTTACGACTAGCGTTTGTAAGTGCTATCTTCCTTCACGTCTAGCGAACGTTTAAGCAGTTGCTAAATTAGATGACTGCACAAAAAGGGTGGGTATTGTTTTTAAGATTTATAATAACTTTAGCATACATGCATATATACTGTCACGTCGATTTCATTTGTAGGGAAGACAGAACCCATGATTATAAGATTTGAAGCCATGTTTAACATGGTGGAGGGCGTGAAGATGGGAAGGGAACGGAATCAAAATAGTGATGTGTTCCTAGCCGCATCGCCTTTTGCCAAGATTCCTTAGATTTTCACCCATTCCCTAGAACGGCTTTTACGATCTGCGCGGGAAGAAGCAGCTGGTACATTCTCTGTTTTTTCTTTTCTCCCAAACCAGCAAAGAAGAGTACATAATAAATTTTCATCCTAATTGAAATCTTCTAGAAGTAACAACTTTCCTCAAAATCTTAAAATTTATATTCTGAGATAGCGGTAAGCGTTCAACTCGAAAAATCATTTTTAAAAATATGCACGACCCTGTTTTGCCCTACTTTACTGAGCGCTAACATTTTACGACTAGCGTTTGTAAGTGCTATCTTCCTTCACGTCTAGCGAACGCTTAGGTACTACAAAACAGCTGCTAAATTAGACGACTGCACAAAAAAGGTATGTAATGTTTTCAATGCTTATAGGATAGATTATAACTTATTACATAAAAAGAACTGGGTTTGGGGTTCCATTATAATTCTTACATGATTCCAACTTATTCTTAGCGTTTTAGGAGTGAGACCTGTTTCAGCAGGCCAGTTTAAATGGCCAACACTAATTCAAATTTTACAAACTGTCATTTTAAAGGCATGCAACACAGCTTAAGGGCCCACACTAGGCGCACTAGCGACGCCAATCATTTTATTCCGAATACTTTACAAATAGAAAGAAATTCAAGAATGTAAATCATATAAGCCTTAGTAAATAACCTGATTTTTTTTGGAATCATGTTTTAATCATCAGAGTCAGTAAGAATTATGAGAATTAGATTACCGCCAAAAACACCCGTTTTTGGCGGTAATCAGTTTTTCTCTTAATGACTGATTCTCATAATATTAAAACATGATTCCAAAAATACTTCAGGTTATTTACTAAGGCTTATATGATTTACATTCTTGAATTTCTTTCTATTTGTAAAGTATTAGAAATAAAATGATTGGCATCGCTAGTGTGTCTAGTGTGGGGCCTTAACGACTGCCATCAATGATTATGGCACGAAAAAACTCAAGATATTTTATTGCTCTTTTTGAATCAGCCGTCGCGACGATTGGCGTTAAGCCAAGTAGTGTGGTGATACGCACTCAACTTAAGCCGATTCCGCGTCGATAAGTTTCATTTCTCTTTCAAGTTGAACATTTATGGATCTTAAACGATTTCATACTTTGATAGAATGATAAATGTATAGGGACAAATCACACATAATTGAGTTAGTCCCACACTAAGTTTTGAACTTGTGTCAAAGACTTGACTTAAGATCCTAAGGCCATCCAAGTTCAAGGTGGGGCAAAGGGCTTCAACAGTCTTTCTCCATCGCGAACGGTCTTTGGCAACGCGCTTTACTTCGGGCCGGGTTAGCCCGATTGTCTTCATCTCCGCTGCAACTGTGCGCCGCCAGGTCTGCTTGGGACGGCCAACCTTTCGCTTGCACTGAGGCCTCCACTCCAGGGCTTGCCTCGAGATGTATGTGGGCTCTCTCCTGAGTGTATGGCCTATCCATGTCCATTTGCGGCGCATAAAAAAGGATACTTAGGTACTCATCGATAATATATTTAGAATAGAAATATTATCCCATAACACAAGTCTCAAACTTACTTTAGGGCTAGCTTGATCTTTGTGATTAGTCAAAAAAAAAGATACTCAATATTTAAATTTGATTAAACAAACAATACCCAGGCCAGCATAAATCTAAAGCAAATCTCAAAAAGAGCAAAAATCTTTTTCCATCATCGACTGACTGGAAATCGAACCGAACCACTCGTGTTACGGTCCAGCGTGTTAACCGCTGCGCGGAACGAAAGGAAGAAAACTGGAAGCGTTAAATGATATCTTGTAAATACCCAAAATAACTATATTTGACTTGACCTGATCTAAATAAATAAATAAATATATAGGGACATATCACACAAATTGAGCTAGCCCCACGGTAAGTTGTGAACTTGTGTCGCAGGATACTAACTCAACGATACTATATTTTATAATATAAACTTATGTAGATAAACATCCAAGACCCAGGTCAATATGAAAAAGATCTTTTTCCATAGTGACCTGACCGGGGATCGAACCCGGGACCCCCGTCGGAGCTCGACATCTAATGAACCAGAACCGTATTCAGCCAGCCAAACTTGCATTGTTTGTGGAACCGGTCAAATTATCCTCTTTGGTTGCAGCGGTCGGAAAGGAGAGGAAATCAATAGGTTTATTCGTTACTTTTATTTCTCTCTAGGGGCCTATAGATGCCAATTACGTCTGTAATGCAAGAACCATTATCACGTCTTTATATCTTGCGGAGGACAGAGCCCAAGGCCATAAAATGCAAAGGCCACATTTAGCATTTTTGTGCAAATTGAATCTTGTTTGTTAGTACCCAAAATAACTATATTTGACTTGACCTGGTCTAATGAACCCGAACCATATTCAGTCAGCCAAACTTGCATTGTTTGTGGAACCGGTCAAATTATCCTCATTAGTTGCAGCGGTCGGAAAGGAGAGGAAATCAATACGATAATTCGTTACGTTTATTTGTCTCTAGGGTCCTATAGACACCGATTAAGTCTGTGATACAAGCACCAATATTTCTTTTTTAATTTATTTTAAGAATATAAATGTTTGATCAAACTATTTCATACTATGATATCATAAATAATAATAATAAACAAATAGCGACTAATCACACAAAAACGCCGTAAAACAAAAAATAATACCGTTTGTTTCCCGGCAGAGTATAATAGAACAACTCCAAGTCTTTCCGTGGATGTCGTAGAAGGCGACTTAGGAAACACAAGCTAATCATAGCTTATAAACATCAAAGAGACCTCTCCAATCTGTCTGGCCCACGTGGAGAGTGTAAACTAAATCTTCTGCCTGATATATGGCTCTGATAGTATAGAAAGGAGAGGAAATCAATACGTTAATTCGTTACGTTTATTTGTCTCTAGGGTCCTATAGACGCCAATTAAGTCTGTGATGCAAGCGCCATTACTCTCTCATTTCATTTAATTTAAGAATATATTTTCCCAGTCACAATTTTCATTGTACTATTTACTGAATGTTTCAAATAATAAAATAATTATTATTATATCACCATCATCAGATATTTTTGAGGAGTTAGACACCATAACTTGATAATAAATAATATAAACGTGATAGGAAACTTGCATTTGTATTTATAATCCTCATTGTCTAAAATTAAACTATATATTATATATATGTTTCAATAAATTGTGTGTACTATGAGTCAAATTTATTTTAGCCTACAGATCAATGTTTCACTTTGAACACCATTGGCAGCTTTTTTGACATACCTCTATCAGATGACAGACTTATTTGAATTGAGGGCAGCACTGGACCTCACAAAATTCATGTAAATAGATTGCTATATTTCTTTCATCGGCTGTCGATCTGTTTCCGCTATCCGGTAGATGTTTTCTATAGTCCTTATAAGAGGGTTTGTTTGCTCTAAGGGACTATTGAATTGGGTTTTCCCCGTAGTACAAGGAGGTCAAGTGAGACAGACCAAAGAATGTAAACAACTCTTTGGGATTGTTTACTAAACGTTCGTTGTGTTTTTCAAGCTAATGTTCTTCCAAATAGAGGACAGGGGGCAATGAAAGAAAGTTGAGACAAATTATAATGCAGATATTTGGTACTTTTAGAAGGATTTCCGCTTTGTAGGGCTAATACATAATGTAATATGGAATTTACATTTACCTAGTGTATGATTTACGAAAATAAGATACCTTGTAATTGGATGCCGTAAGAAAAACTAGGGACAGAGCACTTCTATTACTTCTTGATTGTATTCATTATTGAATAGGTAGTGTTTAATGAAAATAACCAACAACTTGCACAGTTTTCTTTCCCTTTTAATATAGAATGTATGAGCTCTCAAAAAGTAGAATATTGAAAAAAAAAATACTTTCCTAATTCAAAGATTCTTTAAGATTTTTTCTTCAGGCTTTAACATCGCTAAAAAAAGGACGAGATAAGTGACGTCACTTTTTCAGCATTTCGTATAGGTGACGTGAGAACTTTGATCGGCAACTTTGTTAAATATTGCGTTCATGAAATGGCTTGAATAATGATAATTTTTCATTAGTTTACTTAAATTAACATACTTTTAAAATGGACTTTTCAACCATAATATCGGATATAGGATTAAAATGTCCCTAACAGAAACTGAAACATTTTTCAGAATCTACTCTTCATGCAAGTCTCCGTTTGATTTGTGTGACAAAAAAAGGCATTTGAAAAGCGTTAGTTTTTTATTAATAACAAACTATGTTTTAAAAATTACTGTTGTCACTAGGAGACATAATTGAACTAAAGTCTTCGAAATATGACTTTAAAAACTGACACTACTTTTAACTCCAAGACTTACAATAAGAATAAATAAATAAATATATACGGACAAATCACACAGATTGAGCTAGCCCCAAAGTAAGTTTTTATGAAAGACTTGTGTTATGGGATACTAACTCAACGATACTATATTTTATAACAAATACATATATAGATAAACATCCAAGACCCAGGTCAATCGGAAAAAGATCGTTTTCCATCTTGACCTGACCGGGGTCGAACCCGGGACCATCCATGTCGCAGGCAGGCTTGATGACCGCTGCGCCACGGAGCTCGTAGATGAAGGAAAAAAAGATTCTCTAAATCAATTAAAGAAAGATATCTGTCTATAACTAAAGTGCTAAAGTTCGCGAGACACATCAATTCAAAAATAGATCCAGCTTGACAGTTCAATAAAAGTTACTGAGACTTAAAGTGGCTCTTTTGTTTTATTTCCATACTAGCCATTTCTCCCAACTTCATCCGCGTGAAACTTCACCTATTAAACCCCCTTAGGGGTTGAATTTCTAAAAATCCTTTGATAATGCTCACTTGCATCGTGAAAGGTGCCCCTGTACCAAATTTCAAGTTTCGAGGTAAAGTAATTTCGGCTGTGCAATATGTAATGTCGACCAGGTCTGCCTTTTATAAGAATACGGGCTATTACCCGCGGCTTCGCTCGCGTATAAGTTTGCCGAGTCATTTATAGCAAATCCCAGGGAAACGCTTCATTTTTCCGGGATGAAAAGTTACCTTATGTATTTCTCAGTACCCTAACCTATGTATCTATGTGTATCCCAAATTTCAAGAAGATTGGTTCAGTAGATAAAGCGGGAAGAGGTAACAAACAAATTTACAAACTCTCTTTCGCATATTATAAGTAGGGATAAGATAATATATATATCTAATATTTTTATATTAGATATATATGATAGACTAGCTGATGCTCGCGACTTCGTTCACGTGGACTTTATTACTCCGACGTATTAATATACCTTAATACGGACTAAACATACATAAGAAAATACTTGTAGCAGTGTTATATAATTGTATGGCATTGCATTGTCTGTAGCTAAATACTGGAGGGATAAAATATAAAATTCTTTTAGACTTTTTGAGCCACTGACACGATAAGATGAAGACTATATAGCTAGCTCCAAGTGAGCTTGCGCTACTTCACTAAACTTTGAGGTATAGGCAGAGTGCCCTCAACCTATCGCACATCTCCAAAGGGCCTTCGGGAGGGACGGACCTGGGCTTTAGGTGTTGCCTGTGTGAGACAGAAACTCTCAAGTTTTGCCGTATGGGCTGAAAACTACGTTGCCAAAAGTGGGACCGCTGGGCGGTCACCAGTGATGATCCCAGTGGAGAGTGTGCCTCTGTAAAATTGTCGATATAAAATTTGACATGGTAGTGTATCGGATGTTCCAAATCTTCGATTGTTGTTTTTGCTACAGCGTCATTTTTATATTTCCTATAGTTCACCTGGACCATTATAGTTCTGTGTCAGGTATTCCAAACCTTCAAATTAAATACCTCAACAAAAAATGCTCATCAGGTTGAATAACTTTTGCTAAGGCGTCATTTATATGTTTCTTAAAGTTTACCTGCACTATTATAGTTCTGCATGAGGTGTTCCAAATTTCAGATTTTTTTATAATTCAACATAAATGCTCATCAGGCTAAACAACTTTTGCTAAGGCTCCAATTTTACATTTCCTATAGTTCAGCTGGACCATTATGATGCTGCATCAGGTGTTCCATTTTTAAAATTATTTCTACCCTATATGTTGCCCCGGCTTAATAGCTATATGGCAAAAAAAGTTTAATTCGAATCCGTCCAATATTGCCGTAGATAAACGTGATCATACATACAGACAGACAGACAAGAAATTAAAAAAAAATTGTTTGCTTTCTATTATTCTTTTTAAGTGTCCCTCTATTAATTTCCGTCAAAAGTACTAAATGTACAGACAAAATATTTTTACTGTTTTATTATATGTATAGATTTGGTTGGGATTAGATGTGATGTTATAGTTTTACATATCACTAAACTAACCTACAATTCAAAAATTAATATCCTCTCATTAATATAGAAAATTAATAATTTTCAACACGCTTTATAATTCATTCGCGTAGCTCTCACTCGATCAACTGGACGTAATGGCACACAGAAGCCACCTGCTGCCAAAATACGAGTAAGCAATGGAAATTATACACGGTGTATCATCCACACACACGGTGTTTTTGATGTTAAAAAACTCTGCAAACTTCCTATATTTTTAAACTTACTGTTACCCGCGGCTCTGCCCGCGTGATATATAATCTATGTCCTTCTCAGTACCCTAACCTATGTGTATGCAAAATTTCATGATGATCGGTTCAGTAGATACGACATGAAAGCGTAACAAACAAACTCACTTTCATATGTATAATGTTAGTTAGGAAGTAAAGATTGAATTTTGAATTTGAAATAAAGGATACATACAAAAATTATCAAAGGATCCCTGACACCGATATTGATAAAATAATAACTGTTTTTACAGATTTTTAAAACTCGTCCAAAACTCGAGTAATGGCGATTTGGAATAAAAATGGTTCGTAGGGCATTTAATGTTTGTATGACACAATGTACGAAGTTTAATATTTTTTACATTTTGTTGTAAAAAATCGTAACTTTTTTATAAATTAATTTTTATCCATAACTCTTTTTTTATTTTAATTGTGTCCCTTAATCAAGTTATTAGGCGTTACAAAATTCTTCAACAACCTGAGGATATCATTTTATAGAACCCCAAGGGTTCCCTCGATAATGTTTATTTGTTTGATAGGACTGATGTAACTACCTCCGAGTGAGCTTTCGCTCGCACCGTACGAGTATATTGAAGACGTAAGTATAAGTTACATAACAAAAGGGCCCCCAGGAAGGATGAACCTTGATGTTGGGCATGCCTGTATGCGCAATGCTTGGAGAGGCAGCAATCTCTCATAATAGCCTGATGGGCCGCGATTTGCATGCATACATAGCGTGAAGGACCGAAATGAGAAACAATTGAAAATTCTTTAGAGAGCTCTTATGATTTTCCTGAAGGGCATATACTTGGTGCAATTCACCCGGGATTGCCAGTAATCGGGGCTTATTCTACTTCGCTGCGACACTTTTAATATCACGCGATAAACTTTCGTCATCCTGCTCTTTTTTACTAGGAAAAACAAGATGAAGATAGTCGATAAACGTTGTCGCGCTTACCGTGTTCTAGAGACATTTGCGAAGAACTCCTTTATGACGTTACGTACAAATTAAGACGGCGATAAGACATGATACCAAGGAAAGTGAAAATCACAAAATGATAGTATTCTAATACCGCCAAAGTAAAGACTAATGAAATACGGTCGTTGCAGTTCGTAAACTGAATGTCAATTTACGAACTTAAAAAAAAAACCGGCCAAGCACGTGTCGGGCCACGCGCAGTGTAGGGTTCCGTAGTTGCGAATGGCAACTTTGAGTTCACACTATTCACACTCGCACCTTACAGTTTAACGACCAAAAACATCTAACAATGAAAATAGTATGAAATTTTACAGTTTATAAGTTGGTTGCCTATAACTTTTTAGTTTGAAGTTAGTACTCAGCTCTGATAGTTTTTCTTTAAACTTCAGTATATATACTACTGCTGTAATTTTTTTCACGTATCTATATATAACCGTTTAGCAGATAGAGGGGGGGGGGGACACTTACCTCTAACAAAAATTCGCACTTTTAAACCAAATATTTCGGAAACGGATCCCTAAATCGAAAAATGGTGTTGTCAACCTCACAATATTTTTAAAAGACCTATTTAACGATTCCCCACACGAAAGGTCGCAGGAAGCGAGAAAGAAGGAAGTCAGAAACACAAAAAAAATTTTTTTCAAGTTTTTATTCTACCACTTTTTTGCCATGATTAATATACATATTCATACCAAATTACAGCTTTCTAGTACTTATAGTCTCTGCGTAAAACCGCGGACGGACAGACAGACAGACAGACAGACATTGCGAAACTATAAGGGTTCCTAGTTTACTACGGAACCCTAAAAAGCGAAAGTGAGTTTGTTTGTTCTTTACGCTTTCACGTTCTATCTACTGAACTCATCATTATGAAATTTTGCATGCACGTTGCTTGGAGTACAAAGAAGGACATAGGCTACCTTTCGTCCCGGAGAAAAATACTATTCCCAAGGGAACGATATTAACGCGAGCGCAGCCGCGGGCGAAAGCTATATTGTTTATATACTACAAAAATAGGGCATAGGTACATTGTGGTCATAAGGTATGGTTGTACAAAAAGGAAGAATAATCTGGTAAAGGTGTTCTACATAGAAAGGTTACAAGGTTGAAGTAAGACAATAATGAGCACACAATACATCACAAAGGATTCACACCAAATTGAAAGAGAAAATTACGTCCTTGAAACTTGTTGGTCCAACAATGTCAAGACGTGTACGAGTAAATAGGTAATCCATTAGCTCGCCTGATCCATTACCAATAATGGGCGTGCTCTGTGTGATCAGTCACAGTAATTGTCGTTAATGCTTGACCTCTGGGAAATACCGGGATTCTCAAAGAATTTATAACTATTTTTAGATTAAACAAGCAGCCTGCCCTAGTTTTACTTACATACGTTTTAACCTTCTCCTGCTATATTTAAATCAATCACTAGCCTAGTCGTAGGACGAGTTCAAACCTCGATTTGACAGGTATTTAGCTGGAATTTCGTATTACCTTTTATTTTGAGACAAGTCTAATAAATTCTAGCATTAGCGCCTTGAAATATGTTCACAGTCAAAAGACCAAAAAATAAGCTTTATGAAAATATTTTGTTTTCCGAGGCTTTAACACTTTTTTACATTTTTACAGCGTGTGAATTAACCTTCGACATTTCTTTAAAGGGGTAACTCAGACCGTCAATATTAACAACTTTTCCTATGGGACCAGATGCCGTCACTCGATTATTTTTTACTTCCTATACTAATTTCCCGGGCGGCTGAACACATTGTATGAAAATGGTGTTTTTTTTTAGTACCTAGAATTGATCCCACAGGAAAAGTTGTTCATATCAACGAGCTGAATCACCCTTTGTTGAGGGTCAATATTTTTTTTTTACACACGTTGTTTATGGTTATATGGTAGGATTCGAACCACGATCCAAAGGTATATGCCCTGTGCAATACGAACTACACCACAGTAATTTTGAACCACCTCGTCTATTTCTCTTAAATTACTTGAATATTATTTATATGACCTCTTTTTTGTACAAAAGTAAATATAAAAGTAATTTATGTCACTGAAATTTCAAAAATCATCCCATTTCCCAAAATATCCGGCAAATTTCCTGCCTTTACCGCGCTGCCATTACGGAGCAAGACAGTAATAGACCGATAGAAAAACTCTTTGAATACATACAAAGTTCGATTTGGATAGTCAGTAAGTGCTACGCGAACAGATATTATATAATACAGTTACTCTAAAAAGATTATCATGAGAATTTTCATGACGTGACTTCGACGTGACAACGTTCTGTCCAAACGTAAGATTCATAAAATCGTACGCCCCGTCTAAATATGAGGTAAGTACATCATCATCATCTAAGGAGAAATCAGCTGCAATACATAGTCCTCAAGAATTTCCAATACGACCGGTGGGAAGCGGCCTGCATCCAGCGCCTTCCTGCAAACTTGATCAGGTCGTCCGCCTACCTGGTCGTTGGGTGTCCAACGCATCCCTTACTGTTATGTAGTCGCCATTCGAAAATGGTAATGGAGACACGTGGTGAACAAATTACAGTCATCATTATCAGGTCTTTGTTAGTCTCCACTGCAATAGCACGACCCTCTGTACTGCTAGAGCGCTATATTAGCCAAAGCAGTAATAGGATATGGCTTATACTCTCCACACTGGCCTGACGGGTTGTAGAGGTCTCTTTAATGTTTATAAGCTTTGTTTAGGTTCTGTATCCTAAGTCACCTTCTACGATATTCACGGGAAGACTCGGAGTGGTTCTACTTAGGAACCACACGGCTACTGCTTTAATTATGTTACGCACTCATCAAAATCAATGGTTATACCCAAAGCTAACAACTTTCGTACCAGCTATTATCGTCTTTTTTCATCTGCGTACGACAGTTTGTAGTCCATCACAGCCCCTAGCTGGTCTCGTTACCATAATGAATTAGCACCTCTTGACAGGCGACCGACCTTTTGACCGTCTTTACAAATCATGTGAGAAGAAGTCTACTGCTAGACAAAAGCCTCTCCTAAGGATTTTCAATGCGACCGGTTTGAAGCGGCCTGCATCCAGCGCCTTCTTACGACCTTGATCAGGTCGTCCGTCCACCTAGTCGGTGGGTGTCCAACGCTTTACTTGCCGGTAGGTGGTCGCCGTTCAAGAAAAGTACATGCACGTAGTTAACAAATTACAGTCTTTGTTTGTGATTATGTTACGCACACGTTAAAATTAATGGCCCAAAGCTTACAACTTTCGTACCAGCTATTATCGTTTTTTTTTTCATCTGCTGTCGACAGATTGTAATCCATCACCGCCCCTAGCAGGTCTCGTTACCATAATGAATTAGCACCTCTTGACAGGCCACCGTCTTTACAACCCCTGAGCTTCAAATTTGATGTCAAGTCACTTCCACGTCACTGCTCACCCCTCGTTCCGCTCCAGTAATCCATATAAACCGATATGTTACATTTATCAGACAGGGTAATTGGCAAATTGAACGGTTCGTTCCAATTATATGACGAATTCCTGTTTTAAGCGCCACTAAGCATGACGTGAAATCATCAAACTTAATTCGTCTTATTATAAAACGAGGACTAACTTACCTGGTTTAAACCATTATCCACCCAAAACGAATTGACAATGACTGTTGTGGAAACGTCAAAGAGATATCTGTTGACTTACTTTGGTCGGATAATGGTTTAAACCAGGTACTAAAGTTAGTCCTCGTTTTATAATAAGACGGAATAAGTTTAAGTAGCTATCCCGCGATACACAAATTATAATCTTTATGTATACTAATATTATAAAGTTAAAGAGTTTGTTTGTCTGGGTGAAAGCGCTAATCTCAGGAACAACTGGACCGATTTCTAAAATTCTTTTACTGTTGAACATGTACGTGCCATTGGCTAGGTTTGTTACCACGGGTGAAGCAGAGACGGTCTGCTTGTAATTAACAATAGTACGAGTTGCCGGTCAGTACGTTAGTAAGTATACTAACGTGCTGAATGGCAACTTGCAGCGTCCTTTGCAATATGGTGCAATCGATCCACTGAATGAGTAATCGCGTAACATAGAAAAAAAACATACAGACGAATTGAGAACCTCCTCCTTTTTTCGGTCCTCCAAGTCGGTTAAAAATATTAAAACTTCAATTATTTGTTTCATTGACTGTACCCATCGACGTGGCGGCGACGTGAAGCGACTCGACGTCGAGGCAACAAATCCCTCTTCCTTCTCCCGTGCTAAAGAGTTCTAAGGACTTTATAAAACAGGTTTACAGGGAGAGAGCTCGAGTCGAGATATATATTAGTCCACATATACATGGCGAAATTTTGATCGTTCTGGACCCTTAAAGGGGTGATTCAGCCCGTCAATATGAACCATTTTTCCTATGGGACCAATGCTGGAAACTCAAATTTTATTTCGACATTTTCATACAAAAGTCTTCAGCCGTCCGGGCAATTTGTATAGGAATGTCGAAATTTTTTTTGAGTTTACAGCGTTTGTCCCATAGGAAAAGTTCACCCTTTTAATGGTTCGGAACGATCAAAATTTCACCATGTATATAAATAGTTTATAAGGTCTAACTAGAATTGTGAGTTGACGTCGCTTGGAGAAAATGCGCTGTGCAGTTTGTTGCCGCTTCTTCTGCACTCCGCTTTGGAAGCGGCCTAAACTTAGCCATAAGTAATTATTGACGTCAACAAAAATTTTTTGTTGTAAAAATTGTAAACACAAATATGACAATTAATAAGTGTTCAAAGAAACCTTTATTAAATAAACGATTGAATCTTGAATCGAGAGGTCGAAGAATCACGTCAGTAAGCGATGCGGCTAGCAACCCATCACTATTTTGATTCCACCTTGACGCCCACTAAAATAAGTAAGATTATTAAAAATTTAAACTCTAAAAAAGCTCCAGGTATTGATGGAATTCAAGTCTCAGACATTAAATTGGTAAATAGCAGAGTGTCGTTGGCGATAGCTAATCTAATTAATGTAAGCGTTGAATCTGGCGTATATCCAGATGAGCTAAAAAAAGGATGTGTAAGACCAATTGCTAAAAAAGGTAAAACTAATGATTACAGTAATTATCGCCAAATAACGCTCCTCTCTAGCATTGACAAAATTGTCGAAAAGTATGTTTGTCACCAAATACACAAATACTATAAAGATAATGATATTATATTCGATAAGCAATTCGGTTTCCAACAGGGTAAAGGCACGCAGGACGTTCTATCAAAGTTTACTGATGAAGTAAACATAGCGTTAAATGAAAAGAAACATGTTTTGGTTCTTTTTATCGATTTTTCTCGCGCCTTTGATACTCTTGGTCATAGTCTTCTAGTAACTAAGCTTAACACTAGTGGCGTCCGTGGTCCTCTGCTGGAATGGAATAAAAATTACCTTAGTAACCGCTCATTCGTTGTTAAAATAGCCAATACCGTGAGCAGAACTATGGATGTCACCGAAGGCACAGCACAGGGCTCGGTGGCAGGTCCACTACACTTTCTCTCGTACATTAATGACATGAGCAATTGCGTCTCTCAGTGTACCTGCTACCAATTTGCTGATGATACGTGCTTAGTAATTAGTGATAGGAGTCTTGATAAAGCTTATCAACACTTGCAATCGGATTTTGAATCTATTTGTAAGTGGTGTCACGATAATGGGCTGGTAACCAATACAAATAAAACCAAACTTTTACACATAAGATCACCGTATTTAAAGATGTCCGAAGATAATAACAGCCTTATAGCACATGAGCACGCGTGTCTCCACGATACTGTGGCGAATGGAAATTGTAATTGCCCATCTATAGAAGTTGTCAACTCTCACATTTATCTCGGACTAATCATAGATAACCGGTTAAATGTAGTAAACTTAGATACTTTCTTGCAAACATGAAAATTCTCAAAAATCGAATTCCGTACCAGGTTAAACTGTTACTTTATCGATCCCTAGCCGAATCCCATATTTTATATGGTCTCAGTAGCTACGGAAGAACGTATACTACTCACTTAAATAATGTGTATCGATTGCAGTTAAAAATATTAAAAACGATCGTGTCTAATAAAATCAACTTGCAATACCATGACAACGAATTGGGTCTTTTTAAACATTGTGAAGTGTTACCAATCCACTCAAACATTAAATACACATTATTAAAACAAAACTACTTCAACAACGACTTGCAAACAAAAATTAATCACGCTGTATTCACGCGCGCCATGGCTCGGAACCGGTTATGCACGGAGCGCGCAAACAACGTCTACGGCGAAAGGACGACGCGTTATTTGATACCGCGCCTAATAAACGAGTTGCCAGATGATTTAAAAAAACAAATTTCCATAAAAAACATTAAAAAAAGGCTAAAAAAATACTTTTTGGAAAAATAAAATGAATCATCATCTTGACGTAGTTGCCCGTCTAAACAATTTTATTTTTTATTATAATTATGTAAGTGGTTTGAATTAATATATATTTTTTTTTTCTTTTTTATTTCCTTCTCATGATTTGTGATGAATTCATATTCAATTCTATAAATATATGTATTAAGTTAGGTAGATAAAGATAATAAAACTGTTTTTATGTTAATCATTTTATGTTAAGATTACTTTTATCACATTTCATCACAAACCTCCGTGGTTTTTTTCTGAAATGTGTTTATGTTCTGTTTTATGTAAGTTTTTGTAATATGATAATAAATAAATAAAAAAAAAAAAAAACTAACACGCTAAACATGGCCTTTAGCCCGCAAAGTATAAAGACGTTATAATATGTATATATGTATACCAAAAACGTGACTTCAAAATTTACGACCTGAATAAAGCACGTCGGTACTTAAAGGTTAACCTTCTGTTTGAAGTACACGAACCTTACATTAAATCTACATCTTAAGTAGCTGTATGCGGTCATAAGGGGACGCACCGAACATAACTAGTCAATAGGTAACCCTCAGGTAAGCTTCTTCCGGTGGCCATATACATCAAAAGTAAATGTGAAAATCATACTGGCCTTATGCACGCTCACATGGACCTAAGAATACTGACGATAATACAAATGACGCCAACTTTTTGTGTGTGGCATAAAAAAGTTTGAATTTACAGTTTAAATTTCGAACTGGGGAAAAGGTAAAATTGCATGAATTTCTAATGTCGATGTGTGCGTGAGCTTGTGTCGCATCACGTTTGTCTGCATTAGTATTTGCTTCGGTGATAATTTTTTTTAATTAAACATTAATTTGCCACCACCATCTTGCAGTAGTTTTATTCATATAAAAATTGATACTAAAGCACGTCAGTACTAAAAGGTAACCTTCTATTTGAAGTACACGATGCGGTCATAAGGGAACGCAGCCGAACATAACTAGTCAATAGGTAACCCTTAGGTAAGCTTCTTCCGGGTGCCATATACATCAAAAGTAAAGGTGAAATCACACTAGGCTAGTATTTTTGCTGTGGTAGAGCCACGCTACCGGCGAAATTCACTTATCTATTAGCATGAATGGGCTGGCTTGCCGGGGAAGTACCACACTCTCACAGAAAATCGCCGTTTGAGTAGTAGCTTTACCCCTGCTATGCTTTGTTCGGTGAGTGGGAGAGCCGGAGGCCCATCCCCTTTAACCTCTGGGAGGGAAAAATAAAAGGCTGGCAACGCTATTGTTACACCCCTGGTATTGCAGTTGTCCATGGGCAACGGTGATCACTTACCATGCATTAGATGATTCGCTTGCTCGTTTTCCGTCCTATGATATGAACAAAAAGCTCATATGGACCTAGAAATAATATGGACCGGGCGCTGTAGTTTAAAAAAAGGATTTTAAACGATTATTTTCACTAAGCTAAACTCATCGCGATTATTTTTGAGTTTTGTCCGATATTTCGCCAACATTGCAGCTGCCATTTTTACAAACTGACTGAAGAACTGCGCTGTCCTTCTAGCCATAACTACCAAAATGTCAGATATATGGTGTATGTTGAAAGTAAGTCTGTAAAAATGGCAGCTGCAATGTTATCGAAATATCGGACAAAACTCAAAAATAATCACGGTAAGTCAAGTAGTGAAAATAATTGTGATTGTAAAATATTATTTTTGCCTGTGGTTCTATCTACCAATCAGATCGTTCTACCGGTCGATCCATGGGCATTTTTTTTATTTGTGGTTCGATGTCTTTTTTTTTTTTTGCTAGCCTGTTAAGTCCCACTGCTGGGCAAAGCCCTCCTTCTCTGCTTTCCATTCTTCTCTGCTTTGGGCTTTGTTTGGCCAGTCTTTGGAGTACAAATCTAGGTCGTCGCGCCATCTTCGTCGGGGTCTTCCAGGTCGCCGGTGTCCATTAGTTGGGGTCCACGATGTAGCAATTTTGGCCCAAAACTCTGAAGGCATGCGACTAACGTGCCCGGCCCAATCCCATTTCAGCTTTGCAGCAGCGACGGCTACATCGGTAACTTTGGTGATGGAACGTAGCGTGGTGTTGCGGACTCGATCAGTTCTTTTGATGTTGATTATGCTGCGTTCCATAGCACGTTGGTTAACCCCGAGACCAGACTTTTGGGCTTCTGTCAAAGACCATGTTTGATTTGTTAAGGTCAGTAATCAATTTAATTCACAAACGTGGTATTATGGTAGCTAGTCCGTATTCACCTTTATATTTTGACCTCGTTGTTTTTATTGCATTGGAACTGTGGCGTAGTTTCCATGTTACACTTCAAAATCATGTCCATCGACCCGACATTAAATAATAATGGAATTGAACCCGGACGTAATGTGTTCATCGATGAGTTTCATGTCCGAGTACCTACGAAGTGTTGGGAATATATTTTTTAACTTCGGAAGTAAATTACATTTTTAGATAGGCTGCGTCTTTAATGTGTATCCATATAAGTACCTAATCCTAAAGAATATTATAAATGCAAAAGTGAGTTAGTTTGTTAGTTTGTTACGCTTTCACTTCCTATCTACTTAAACGATCATCATGAAATTTTGCATACACATAGGTTTGTGTACTAAGAAGGACATAGGCTATATATCACGCGGATGAAGCCGCGGGTAACAGCTAGTGTATTATAAAATATACTATCGTTGGGTTGAGTTGAGTCCGGGGCAGTGGTTTAACTGCTCTGTTTAACTAATTGGATCAGGGGGTCTTGACTTGGGGCAGTTGTCCAACTTTAAAAATAGTTGAACCACAGCGCCTTCAGAGAGCTCCGTGGTCCAATAGTATAATTAGTATCCTACGACAAGAGTTCAAAACTAGCTCAATTTGTGCGTTTTGTTCCCATGTAGGTATTTACTTATTTTGTTAAATATTCCGTCCACAGTGAGCTCATGCAATCTCATATAATTAGCAGCTTTAATATCTCGGGGGAGCAGAGTCAACGCAATTGTCTTCGTTAGGCGCCACCTATGTGGGAATAGGGAATTTCCCAATTAGATGCAAGCAGTTAACCGACCTACATTGACTGTATTATAAAATGTATGCATAGTTATTTATGATAATGAAGTAAGATAGGCGAAAAAAATTTTTTGAAGAAGTCGTTGTGAGGATAAATCATTATACATTGAGTTAATTGGCGAAGACGCATCTTTTACGTCAGGGTTATGAACTTAGGCAGTTTAAACAAAAAGTAGTCCCCTATAGAATTTTGTTGAGGAAATCAGTATATGGATAAATCATTATTCATTGAAGCCATTTGGCGAATGTATGCATCTTTTACGTTGCGATGATAAACTTAGTTTGAATTAAAAAGTAGGCTGCTATGAAAGTTTACTGAGGAAATCATTATAAGGATGAACATTGAAGTTAATTGGCGAAGGTGCATCTTTTACGACAGGATAATGAACTTAGGTAGTTAGAAACAAAAAAGTAAGCTGCTATAGAAGTTTACTGAGGAAATCAATATAAGGATAAATCATTATACATTGAAGTTAATTGGCGAAGGTGCATCTTTTACGATAGGATAATGAACTTAGGTAGTTAGAACAAAAAAGTAAGCTGCTATAGAAGTTAACTAAGGAAATCAATATAAGGATAAATCATTTTACATTGAAGCTACTTGACGAATGTACATACATCTTTTCGTTACGATGATAAACTCAGTTTGAATTAAAAAAGTAGGTCTATGGAGGTTTGATGAAGAAATGCTTGATAAATCATAATCATAATCATCATCATCAGGTCTTTTTTAGTCTCCACTGCAGGAGCACGACCCTCTCTGTACTACCAGAGCTATATATAAGCCAGAGCAGGCAGAGGATTTAGTCTACATTCTCCACGCTGACCAGACGGGTTGGAGAGGTAAATTATTATACACTGAAGTTAATTGGCGAAGACGCATCTTTTGCGTCATCGTTTCCCTATAGAATTTTATTGAGGAAATAATTATAAGAATAAATCTCAACTGGGTAAAAAGTACAAAAGACACTAGAAAAAATGGCAGAGACGGAAAGGCATTAAAACAAGTTTTTAAAACCCATAAATTTTAATGAAGTAGACTAAAAGCCGGGTAGTTGACTCACTTTTTGAAATTACTTTATTAAAAGAACTGGCTAGCACTTTATCTTTACCTCTGTATTTTGGGACATTTATTGTACATACAAATAAGGTAGTTGCAAATTTGTTGAGGATACATGCTCCACTAAAAAAAACCGGCCAAGTGCGTGTCGGGCCACGCGCAGTATAGGGTTCCGTAGTTGCGTATGACAACTTTGAGTTCACACTGTTTACACTCGCACCTCACAGTTTAACTACCAAAAACATCTAACAATAAAGATTGTATGAAATTTTACATTTTCCAGTACATTTTATAAGTTGGTTGCCTATAACTTTTTAGTTTGTACTTAGTACCCAGCTCTAATAGTTTTCCTTTCAACTTCAGTATTTATTCTACTGCTGTAATTTTTTTCACGTATCTATATATAACCGTTTAGCAGATAGAGGGGGGGACACGTACCTCTAACAAAAATTTGCACTTTAAAACCAAATATTTCGGAAACGGATCCCTAAATCGAAAAATGGTGTTCTCAACCTCACAATATTTTTCAAAGACCTTTTTAACGATACCCCACACGATGGGTAAGTAGAGAAAAAAAAAATTACTCCCCCACTTTACTTGTATGGGAGCTACCAAAAAAAAAATTTTTTTTCAAGATTTTATTCTACGACTTTTTTGCCATGATTAATATACATACTCATACCAAATTACAGCTTTCTAGTACTTATAGTCTCTGAGTAAAACCGCGGACGGACAGACAGACAGACAGACAGACAGACAGACAGACAGACAGACATGGCGAAACTATAAGGGTTCCCAGTTTACTACGGAACCCAAAAAAAGGACTGTCTCATGCAATCGTACAGAGATATGTTATAAGTACAACTTATCGGTAGTAAGAGCCTCAGAACAAAAATAATGAAATATCATTATGTTCATGCGTAAAGCTGTAGTTATTACAATCAGGGTAACAATACCCCCGGGGCAAATACCCCTTTCGTGCGTGAGTCCGACTGGCTTTTGGCCGATTTTTTATTTTACTGGTTGGTCCAGTATTTTTTGTTATTTTTCTTTTGTGAACGTGGTGTGAATAGCAAAAAGCTCGCTCTGCACTTCTGGGAGGTCTGTCAGTGGTCAGTGTTTACCTTACTCGCACATTCTTACATATCTGTGAAACTATTGTAAACGATGATATTCACCGGAATTAAAAGAAAAGATGTTAGTGGTGTATAAAGCTAATAAAAATATAATAAGTAATTCACATTAAAATTACAAGAAAAATGCAAACCACTGCCGAAAAACTGCCTTTACGGATTTTAGGGCATAGAACACACGTCAATTGACTTTGAATTTATGGCCCCCCATAGAAACTCAAAAGGAATTGTATGGCATTTTTTTCATTTTCACCCTCACTCCATTATTTGTCTATGATCCTTATTGCCTAGAGAAAACATATGGCAGTCGGTCGTCTGATACTAGTAATAGTATCTTCTTCGTAGTTTGTGATGCAAACAGAAAATAAAAACAATCAACAATCATGTTTTTTGACGTAGGTATTTTTTGGTACTAAATTCTTAGTGGCCAGTATTTTACTTTAACCCAAAAAGGTTATGAACTTATTTCGTGGCTTATAATTTATACAACTATAGATAACATAACAAAGCAACGTCCTAACACAATTTATGTGTTTGGATTTATAGACTGGCTTACAGGTTATATAAAACGAGCTTTCGCCCGAAATAATGTCGATCCCTCGAGAACAGTATGGCACTTCTTCGGGATGAATAGAACTACGTTCTCGTACTTCAGATGACGTATGAGCAAAATTTTCTTTATTGGCTCAGTACATACGAAAAAAATAGTGAAACAAAAAAACTTACTCACCTACGCGTTTTATTGCTTGTTGGATTATAATTAGTTAGATATAATTAGACTGTCGTCCCAACGCGATTTTCTGATGTATAATATGATAGTTTTTTAGACTATTATACATAGATGCGCACTTCATTAGCGAATATCCTCTGTCTTACATCAGGATAGGAAGCGTCTAAGAGTTATGGCATATTTATAAAAAAACTTGTTTGCAATTTTTGATTGATTGCGTTGAAATCCTAATCCTAACTATCCCAATCCCAACTAATATTAAAAATGCGAAAGTGAGTTTGTTTGTTTGTTTTTTACGCTTTCACGCCGAATCGACTGAACCGATTATCATGAAATTTTGCATACACATGGGTTATGCTACCGAGAAGGACATAGGCTATATATTACGCGGGCAAAGCCGCGGGTAACAGCTTCTTATGAAATGATAAAGAAATGGTTTTATAAATCATTATACAATGATAAACATTTATAATTTAAATTAATACTAATTTAAAAATGAATACTTGACTATTCTTTTACACCTAAAATCAAGAGGTTGTTGATAACCGCCAGAGTGGCTTCTTTTGGCGGTTATCAACTGTTCCTTAGTTTATTTTATTAAGTTCTAATCCCAACTAATATTATACATGAAGTGAGTTTGTTTGTTTCTTTGTTTGTTGCGCTTTCACGTCCTATCTACTGAACCGATCATCATGAAATTTTCATACACATAGGTTAGGATATTGAGAAGGACACAGGCTATATATCACGCGGTTGAAGCCGCGGATAACAGTTACTGCAAAATAATGAAAAGTGGTATTAGACATGCTCATCATCTTCTGGTCTTTCTTAGTCTCCACAGCAGGAAGACGACCGCCTCTATGTACTACTGCCAGTGCAGTCAGGGTCCAGAGGTTAAAGCGTTTGCCTTGTTGACCCGGGGGTCGTGGGTTCGATTCCCACGGGAAGCATACTTTGTTAAGTTGTTTCCAGTTTGATTAAGACATTGCAGGCATGAATCGCCTGATTGTCTGATAAGAAAGATGATTCCGTGCTTCGGAAGGCACGTAAAGCCGGTGGTCCCGGCTGAGTCGTTAAAGGAGAGACGTCAGAGGCCGAGAGACGGTTCCGAAGAACTCTGGGTGTGCATGGTCGACTGACCGTGTCACCTACAAGAAATGATGATGATGAGTCAGAGGATTTAGCCTACACACTCCACTCTGGCCAGACGGGTTGAAGATGTCTCTTTGATATTTATAAGCTTTGTTTAGCTTGTGTTTCCTAAGTCGCCTTTTACAATATCCACGGGCAGACTTGGAGTAATATGCTACTCTGCCGGGAACCACACGGCGGGAATCAATCAGACATGCTACAAGTACCTAATATAAAAGCAAAGTACACATTCAGATTTTCAATTTAAGATAGGTGGCGCTAGGTTCACTCATCTCAGTCTGCTAAATATTATTAAAATACGTAACAACGGGTAACTCACGTAAATAGTCAGCTACTGGCCGACATGTTTCAACCTCATCCGGAGGTCTTCCTCAGGGCGAATGTGAATTGAGAACCGCGCACGGTGTCGTCCCAATCCGCACTGATGTTAGCGATCGGATCGGATCGGTGCGATTGGGACGACACCGTGCGCGGGTCTCAATTCACATTCGCCCTGAGGAAGACCTCCGGATGAGGTTGAAACATGTCGGCCAGTAGCTGACTATTTACGTGAGTAACCCGTTGTTACGTATTTTAATAATGTCTTTATCTCACGTTAGTTTTAATCAAAAAATGCTAAATATTGTTATATTGTTGTTTGAAAACAGCAAAATGAATTTTTTATTTCATGGACAAGTGGTAGGAAATGGGAGAGACCTTTGCCCAGCAGTGGGACATAATAGGATAATAAAAATTCAAAACAATTCATGGAACCACAGCTAAACCAATCTTGTGCTAGTGCGAGCCATAAGTGCAAAAGTGAACATTAATTGTACATTTAATTAGTTATTGAAGGTAAAACGTTAACATAACTGCAACATAAGTAATTAGTGAGTTCAAAAATGTTCCTGGGAATTTTGCATGTATCTGAAAGGCGCCCAGTGTACTGTATTTATAGCATTCAGATTTATTCAGACGAAGAATATTCTTGCACATGATTCGTTTTTCAGCTGGAAATAAAAGATTACACTTATACCGTCTTATTATAAAACGAGGACTAACTTTAGTACCTGGATTAAACCATTATCCGACCAAAATAGGTCAACACTTATAACTTTGTCGTTTCATAACTGTCATTGTCAATTCGTTTTGGGTGGATATTGGTTTAAACTGAGTTCTAAAGTTAGTTCTCGTTTTAAAATAAGACGGATTATGTTTAAAAAAACCGGCCAAGTGTGAGTCATACTCGCGCAATGAGGGTTCCGTACAATATGCTTCGTGAACACACACACAATGTGCAAAAAATGTTTTATTCAATTGACTAGCGCCATCTAGTGGTGTTTTAGTGAACTATTTCCCTAGATGAACTTATTATTGTGAGTTTACCACTTATTTTTCAAGTGATAGAATTCTTATTATTTTTCCTGTAATCTTCAAGGAATGAACTATATTTTTTAATTTTTTCAAAATTTTCGGCCCAGTAGTTTCGGAGATCAGGGGGGGGGGGGGGGGGAATGGTCAATTTTTGCCTTCTTTCGTGAATAAAATCAAAAGTATTGATTTTACCCGAACAAAAAAAAATATTTTTGAGATCCTTATAATGAGCCCTTTCATTTGATATATGACACAGTAAGGTTTGCAAAACTTTCTTTTAAAATTTTGTAATTGGGCCCCTCAAAATGACCCTAATGTCAAAAAAATCTTTATTTACTTTGCACATCCGTGTTTGGGTCATAAGATTACACTATCTTACCAAATTTCATTTAATTTGGTTCAGTAGATTCGGAGAAAATCGGCTGTGACAGACGGACGGACGGACAGACAGACGCTCGAGTGATCCTATAAGGGTTCCGTTTTTCAACTTTTGTACGGAACCCTAAAAACGGGTCACTCACGTGCCGTTTGTCGGGATTGCCGACTATAGTAAATCCTGATGAGTCTGAAACTATAGTCGGCAATCCCGACAAAATGGCATGTAACTGAATCTTTTCTTAGATATGATACGTCATAAATCACGGACTAACTTTAGTACTTGGTTTTAACCAATATCCTACCAAATTCAGTCTACACTTATCACTTTGACGTTTTTTCAGCTGTTATTGTCAGACTTGTTTTTGGTGGCCAATTGGCCACCTAAACCTAGTAACTTGTTTAAACCTAGTACTAAGTTTAGTCCACGTTTTATAATGATGAAATGTATTTATCTTACGTTAGTTTCAAGGTTACACCTAGTGATTATATTTGAGTAAATTCCGCAAAGTTGCTCTACGGTACTTTTTTCACTCAAATTTTTATATAACGGTTTGGGTAATTTTTTTTGAAAATGCAGCTGAAGCTGCAGTAGCAACCATTTTTTACATTGTCGTTCTATGACGTCAAGTGACATTCCCACAACTCATCTCTATGCCTATCCAACTTCTTTGGGACGAGGGATAAAAAGTCCGCTGCCGAGGAATATATAATCCAATCCAATTAAGCTAATCAAATTTTTTTATTCAAATAAAAACTAATCATATACACAAGTAGATGAGCAATCAGGTGAGCTGTTTTACCATCCAGGTTAAATAGTTTTTTTTTTAAAGAAGTACCTGCCTGTAGTATAATAAGGATTGAACTGAATAATTAAGAACATCGACTCCCTATAAATTTTCATACAAAAAGCGATAACGCTTCCCACCTCTTAAACACAGTCCAATTTCAATTTTTTTTAACACATTATTGTTGTCGATCCTCTTAAGAGTAATTAAGTATTCATGCACTCTTGATTATTTCATACTAGCAGCTTTCCCTGGCTGTGCCCGGGCATGTGTTTTGCCAATACACCTCCGTGGTACAGTGGTTAAGGCATTTGCGTTGTTGACCCTGGGGTCGTGGGTTCGAATCCCACGGGAAGCATACTTTGTTAAGTTGTTTCCAGTTTGGTTAGGACATTGCAGGCATGAATCACCTGATTGTCTGATAAGAAAGATGATTCCGTGCCTCGGAAGGCACGTTAAGCCGGTGGTCCCGGCTGCCATCTGGTAGGCTGAGAGGCTGTTCCCAAAAACTCTAACACCAGGGTGTGCAAGGTCGATTGACCGTGACACCTACACGAAATGATGATGATGACTCTATCTATTAGTGAAAACCGCATGAAAATCCGTGCAGTAGTTTTTGAGTTTATCGCGAACGGACAGACAGCCGCGAAGGACTTTGTTTTATAATATGTAGTGATTACGTATTTACCTGAGCATTCACTTTGTAACATTTTTGCACATAAAGCGTCGGTTTCCTTCATTAGCTGGCTAATACCATCAAAATTTTTGCTCAATAGACTTAAAAAGACCAAATATTTAAGGCTCCAAATACTTCCAAATATTAAGTAAATAACCAAAGTCATTGGGTCCTGCAAATTAAGAATATAGATATAAATTAGTCTCATGAACACCTATACAATCACACGAATCATCATCATCATCAGGTCCTTGTAAGTCTCCACTGCAGGAGCACGACACTCTCTGCAAACACACACTCTCTCACCACACGAATAGGCTAAATTAAACAAATTTATAATGTTTTCAAATGTTTTCGCGATTGTTACACATTCGAATAATTTTATTTAAATCCCTTATAGAGAACGAAGCTTCATATAAATATCTTGAGCTCCGGAAGGCACGTTAAGCCGTTGGTCCCGGCTGTCATCGTTGATGGCAGTCGTTAAGCTATGTCAGATGCCTTAAGGCAGCTTGAAAAATCTGACACCAGTGTTGGCCACATTTTCCATTTGAGAAGTGCAGCCATCTTTTTAACTATTATCTTCAAAAGTAATATTTTATACTGTTTTCGTCATATGTAGGTAATTACCCACTTTCGATTTTTAGGATAAATACTGAACAATCATATATTATTGGGTATAATTCTAATACACAATGCTTCCACGCTGGATTGGGAGAAAAGAAAAAAACGTAAAATGTACCAGCTGCTTCTCTACCCGCGCAGATCGTAAAAGCCGATGGGCGCCAAGAATCATGTCACGGGTAGCAACCCATCACTATTTTGATTCCGTTCTGACCTACAAGCCCACCAACATACTAAACGTGACCTTAAGGTTTAACAGACCTGGGCTCTGTCTACCCCGCAAGGGAAAAAGACGTGATATGTATGTATGTATTCTAATACATTATGGAGAAAAAATATATAAATACTATACCAGAAGATCTGTCTGTTTTAAAAACACAACGATTGTTTGCGTATCAAATAATGAATTTATGAATGCTGCCATTGTATAATAAAAGATCTGAAATACAACACTGTTTTAAGTACTTATTCCGTAACAATTACTCTATGTACACTTAATTTTATTTTCAGGATCGATATGTTGTATTCTGATAGTAGAAGTGGACTACTAGGCCCTTTAGACCAATTAGAACTGCTCAAAAGCCTAATTGCACAGATGCACAACCTTTTTTTTTTCATTCTTTTTCGTGCTAAACATGAAAACTTTTTGCTGATTCTAAAAATGTGACTTTCGTAAAAAACAAGTTCTTGGGGGGAATTTTAGTGGACTTCACGGTGTCTGTTTTGGATTGTTTCGCAAATTGATTCTAGTGGACTTTATAATGTGAAATTGGTGTTATTTTGTGTTTTAAGTGCCCATATTTATGAACAATGTGTAGAATAACTAAAATAGACTGTCATTGTGCGGCTGTAGTGAGATTTACATAGCGGGCTGGTGATTGTCCGCCTTGCTGCGTCGTCAATGATGAAACCAGTGGATTCGCGAAGAGTTGTCGCCAGGGGCTCCGTGAAATAAACGAAATGAATTACACCATCATTTCGTTGAAAACAAACAAGACTCGCCATCTGGCGAAATAAATGAAGAAAGGCTCTAAAGGACTTGTATCCAGGGCGGTAAAACAATACTTAAAAAAAATTAAGGTAACTGATAAAACGTAGTGATTATATGCTCTTTGGTTACTGATTACTATAATTCCTTTTCTTCTTAATTGCATTCTTTTTTACTTTATGGTAATCGTAAATGAATTGAAAAAGTCTTATGACGCTCGTACTCAGTAAGCTGTAAGTAATTGGTTTATTAAATTCGGGCCTCGCTTCGTGCCTGTAACCACCTCGACTATAGTATCCAGCTTTCCACACTTACATTATAATGTACTATTTTCTACTCCTGTACTTTTATCTGTCATTTATATGATCAAGAACTCAAACATAAGAACATCCATAATAAGTCTATCATAGATTTAAAAAAAAAAAAAAATTTTCGTCTCTCTGAATAGATGTCGCATAAAGCCATTTTTGTATGAAAACCTAGAATGTCGAGCCGGGGGGGTGTGAAAAAGAGGAAAGGGGGCCGGGTTGATAGGGGTGCTATTTTTGAACGGGTGATATCATGAAGACGTACAAAAATTTACATAGAAATCGTTCGTTTGATTTTTCAAACAACCGAAATTCAAACCAGCGTATTTAGTCGCCAGTTTGAAAATAGCACTCATGACTTTTGACACTGCTGTCACAAGTGATGTATTAACACCGCGTAATATCGATATCGAAAACACAAGGAGTTTGTGGTGGGAAGTCAAGGGGTACAGTTGAAGTTTGCCTTAGACAATTTTGCAAATTGATTTTAGTGGACTTTATAATATGAAATTGGTGTAGTTTGGTGTTATAAATGCTCGTGCTCATGAACAATTTGTAAAATAGTTAAAGTGGACTGATAAATGGACTCGTATAGATTTGCCGCCCCAAGCTGCCACGAGGCGTCAAAGAACATACGCCATCTTTGATGCTACTTGGAAAAACTTTACCGTACAACACCGATACTTAGTATCTCATTATACTGGACATTGGCAGAATCACTGAAATTTCGGTGGAAGCCATAATATAAAACAGAAGAAGAAGAAGAAAACACAAAACAAACCATTTTGTTGCAATCACAGATTTAATGTAGGTTTACAGATCATCATGACCGTATTTATGCGGTAATATAAGAATTGGCAAAGTTTTTACGGCTGTTATGGGAGAAATGAAAAAGATGTAGAATGTGCAAAGAAAGTAAAAGCCGGCAAAGGGAAAGGGCGAAAATATATTAAACAATATCAAAAGATGATGCGGCTTGCAACTTATCACTTTTTTAATACCATTTTCCACCTATACATATACAAACATGCTAAACGTAGCATTTGGGTCCGACCTTGAGCTCTGGCTGCTTGTAAGGGAAACAGACGTGATTATATGATTGTAAGTATGTATGTTGTGGGTTGTATCTCCGTGGGTAGCAACAGAACGGCGGACATACACATGAGAAATTTAATTTGAAATATTTAGCCGCGCCAGACATCGAATCTGGTACCCTCTCTTGCTTGTCTGCTACACGACAAAACTTCACTAGGCTGAGTAGTTTGAGGTCATTATTTTAACCGCGTTAGTTATAAAGTGAAGGAGAATTCACACTGTGAAACGATGTTCATTTTTGTCTAAGCTCTTTCAGTATCTGTGCTTATTATTAAAGGTGAGGCTGAGAAAGATTAGTCACAAGTTCTTTTATATCTGCGATCTATACCTCAAAACACCTCTAAAACTACACCCCTATCCTAATTTTTATAGGCGGTGCCCGCAATCTTGGATCCCAAAATTGAAGTTATTTGTAAATCACACCCCTTAAACCATCCAAACATTAGAAACAAACTATTTTATCTTGACACTTTAAGGACAAACAAGTGTAACTGGTAACATGTTGTATAGGTATATCATCATAATCTGAGCGTATTAAGGCATTCATGCCAATATATAATTTGGAAAAAATATGAAGAAGAAGTACTGTCTATAAAGAAGTTTTGTAAAAGGCCGGTTAGGATTTTAAAAATAAAATTACTTTAATTTTAATTTTTTGACATTGTCAAACAAAGGAGGAATACGAAAAATTAAATATATTTTTCTAAGAAAAAAGAATAATGAAACCTAGCAAAAATTAAAGGCATTGCCTTAGAAATAATTTAGAAATCAAGGATTGACAGGATATAGAGGTAAGACATGGTCTGTAACATGAGTTAGTAGAATCGGGTCACAGTTATACTTCTGGTACGCTCTTTTGTACTCATGTCGTATTCATGTATATTGTTTATCGATATATTGTAAGAGTAAGTAGGGTCATCACTATTCGTACTATCTTCTGTTACTTACTAAGGATTTTGACATTTAAAATGGCGTATATAAATACATTTAAAATTTTTAAATAAAACGTACTTTGGCTTATTTACATCTGAAAAGTAACAGGTCGGGATAACATTTTAATATTTCTGTCAGTATTTTTGCAGGATTTCACTGCACAACTAGGCATGTTTACGGCTATAAACAATTAATTTCGTTCTGATATTTGCACTTCGACAGACGTCAGATGACTGGGGTCGCGAGAAAGCCGCGTGTATGTTTTACGAGTATAAGTCGTAGGACAGATCAAGCAATATTCACATTCTTGAGAGTATTCATACTTCTATGAAGTCTATACTCTATTCTTCATAACAGTACGGCACAGCCGTACTATAATGTCGCTATTACGATACAGCTAGCAGCCACAGACTATTAAACCTAGATTTCGTGATTGCAAAAGAAGTTTTTTGTTTCTTTTTTCAAGAGTCAAGCGAATAGTAACCACAAAATTTTGTCATATGTGGCGCCTCTATTAGCGATATTCGCTCGCTTTGCTCGCTCATATCGCTACCCACGCCCCTCTTATAAAACCTTTGCATGAAATACTATTATAGTGTTCAATAAAATACTTACTTGTAATCTACATACTTGTTTAAACATGATAAACGTTTCTAAAATATCAATATATAATTTGAAAATTTTCTTGCAATTACATTGCTTTATTTCGTTTCTTCCGTTTCTTGTATATAAATTTAAAGATCTCATTTCTGATGTCCATACTTTAAGTTCCATTCTTATAAGTTCAAGGATACGGATGGAATATATTATAGTTACATCTCTTGACATTGCCAATATGGTACAGATTGCAATCACAATATGATCTTTTTGCCCGTTATATACATGTAAGTAAAATAAAACTATAGCAACAATATAGATAATAGAAACAATTATGACATAAAACCAATTCCATATAGCAAATTTTCGTAATCCCTTATGTTTATTAAATTGTTGCATATAAATTTCTTGAATGCTAAGTATCAAATCAACATTTTCACCGCTTTGAAAAATACTGACAAAACAAATTATGACGAAAACTGAGCCACGGAGTACAAAATCGTTAAAAGCGATGAAATCTTGTGAACTGCAAATAAAACTGTAACTAAATACAGAAAGGTATAGCGTTAACCCGAAGACTGCTTTAGCTTTTTGTCGAAGTTGGTTTGTCTTTATACAGTTGTTTGCAGTTGTGTATATGGGAATCAATAATAAATTGTTCATAATAAGCAGTGGTTGGAGCATGCACTTAAAATCTCTGGTAAGGAAATTGCTCTGAAGAAGTTTCTTGGGTTTTTGATCTCCAAAATTGTGTCGTGCCTTCGCAAGATACGTTATCCGGCCATGAAAATATTTTGGAATACATATTTTCCTTCTGCTGCTTATCATCATGTCTTATATTCACTCACTTATTTCTTTGTTTGTTTACATTTATTATGTCAAATATTCAGGATAATGGTAAGTGGACCTTCATCCTTAATGGGTTTTACACATAAATTCTTATCCAAAACTTTACCGTTAGCCTTGTATTTCATTTAAGGATTTCATTTATTGTATGTCCACCCTACTTAAATTCCTGGGTGTATTATTTTATTTTAACTTGGTACCTACTCATATATATATATATATATATATAAGAGAACATTTCGCTGACATTTAGAATAGACGCTCAACTAAGTCTGCAGCCTGTGAATAAACCCAACCATTATAATATGCGGTTTGATCATTAATTGGGATTGAATAGGTCTTGGGTTAAATAATGATTTTGTGTATTTTGAATACAAAATCAGGAAAAAAGAGATATTTCTACGGCTACTATAAAAAATTAACTTTGAATTTTAAATTGGAGTGATATTTTCTGAAACAAAAAAAAAATTTAACTGATTTGGGAAGGCGACAGTTTTTGGATATATTTTGATTAAAACTCATGTCAAGTCACTGATGTAAATCGACTTACCAGTTATCTTGTAGTATGTTTCGCAATCAATTATTTTTCCACAGTAGTTTTAAGTGGTAATATAATATGGTTTCTTTATTAGTTACGCTTTTGTTGGTATTTGTTCGAATCCCAAACTTCAAGTAATGTAATTTACTTGTTTTACTTTTACCATAATCAATAGTTCTATATTATCCGTACATCAAGGTAATTTAAAACCTATTCTATTGATTATAACTTATACACGATAAGGCTGTATTTCCAGTACAGATGAGCGTGGGAGTGAGGCGGCATGCGAGGAAAGATACAGTATTATACGAAACAAGCGCATCAGGCGGTGGTATGGTACCATTTATGGAAGTTTTGTGCCTCAAGGTAATTAAGAGTCGCCTGGAAGCGCATGTCTCCATACAAACGGAATAAGGGAATTGTGGCAATATTTGATAATTTTGGAGTAAAATTAATCATTTAATCAACTAATCTCATTATAATCTACATACGTTCCTATACAGCTTGGGTAAAATACCAATGTTTTGAGAATTACAAGCCTTTTCAAATTTGTATGGAAATCTTGAGAGGTGTATAATTCTCAAACATTTGATAATTTAACCAAACTGTATAGGAACGGACGTAGATTATAATGAGATTAATTGATTGGATGCTTAATTTTGCCCTAAAAGTAACAAATATTGCCACAATTCCCTTTTTACGTTTGTATGGAGACATGCGCTTCCAGGCGACTCTTAATAGAAATACAAAAAGTTGCTTTTTAGGGTTCCGTACAAAAGTTGAAAAACGGAACCCTTATAGGATCACTCGAGCGTCTGTCTGTCCGTCCGTCCGTCTGTCACAGCCGATTTTCTCCGAATCTACTGAACCAAATTATGTGAAATTTGGTAAGATGGTGTAATCCTATGACCCAAACACGGATGTGCAAAGTAAATAAAGATTTTTTTGAAATAAGTGTCATTTCCAAGGGCCCAATTACAAAATTTAAAAAAAAAGTTTTGCAAACCTTACTGTGTCATATATCAAATGAAAGGGCTCATTATGAGGATCTCAAAAATATTTTTTTTGTTCGGGTAAAATCAATACTTTTGATTTTATTCACGAAACAAGGCAAAATTTGACCATTCCCCCCCCCCCTGATCTCCGAAATTACTGGGCCGAAAATTTTGAAAAAATTACAAAATATAGTTCATTCCTTGAAGATTACAGGAAAAATAATAAGAATTCTATCACTTGAAAATTAAGTGGTAAACTCACTATAATAAGTTCATCTAGGGAAATAGTTCACTAAAACACCACTAGATGGCGCTAGTCAATTGAATAAAACATTTTTTGCACATTGTGTGTGTGTTCACGTAGCATATTGTACGGAACCCGCATTGCGCGAGTTTGACTCACACTTGGCCGGTTTTTTTACTTACTTGTGATACAAATTGCATCATAGTTTTGTTTATTAACGTTTTTACTCTAATTATAATACCATTTCTTAGCACAATAGGGCATTTTTACGTTTTTTTTGAGCACGAACGAATATGTGAATTTCGTCTACTAGCTGGGCGCGGGCTGACACGTGGTATTATTATTACTTTTGGCTCTAGTTGAGTGAGATTGACATTCCGTGCTCTGTGGGTACCAATTATAACTAATCCTACAGTAAAACATAGCGACAGTGATGGGTGTCGGAGACTTGTGTGGCCCGCATCGACCACAAGTGACGAGTCGCGGTTACTGCTTTAGCAAGTGGCAGCCACCAGCCACACGATTTTCATCAAAGTGCATGAAAAAACTGCTTGCCACCAGTCACTTAAAGACACTAAAGTGTGCAGGTTCGAATCCTGCCCACGTGGATTTTTTTTCCTAATCTTATTTCTTTATTTTAATAAGAGTATATTCATAATAACATTGTGAATGTGAAGAAAGACCTATAAAATAACAGCGTCACCGGTGACTGTGGTCGGTTGCCCGTTTGCGCAAAGCCTTATCAAAAGAGTCACAGCTCGCAACCTTAACACCGTTTCGTAGCTTAGCACATCGTTGCTGGAAAGGTAGCCTTACACTTAAATATAGAGCCTCGTAGTTCCAAATGTTCTAGAATCAATTACTATGTGAATTAAAACATTGATAAATAATTACTATCATGACCGAACTTGAAAGTTTGAAGTAAGGATGTATGGTATTAAGAAGTAATAACGTTAAGTTCATATTGTTACTCACAAAGTAATTTTTTTTAAATGTAATCTACTCCTTATCTAACGATGGCCGCGATTAGAAGAAGAAAAATATATAGGGATAGGGACAAATCGCACAAACTGAGCTAGTAAGTTGTGAACTGGTTTCATACGATAACTAACTTAACGATACCTGCTATATTTTATAACAGATACCTACTTATATAGATAAATATTCAATACCGAGACCTTACTTAAAAATATATATTATAGAATATAGTATCGTTGAGTTTGTATTCAACGACACAAGTTCACAACTTACTGGGGCTAGCTCAATCTGTGTGATTTATCCCAAAAAATAGAACGTGCTCCTGTCCGTGAACACATCCATAATAAGACAACTTTTAGTACATACGTACATATTACCACGTCTTTATCCCTTGTGGGGTAGACATAGCCCAAGGTCAAAAAATCCGTAGTAATGGGTTGCTAGCCGCAGCGCCTATTGGCGTAATTCCTTAGATTTTCGCCCAATCCCTTGACCGGCTTTTACGGTCTGCGCGGAAAGTAAAGCAGCTGGTATATTCTATGTTTTTACTTTTCTCCCAAACCAGCATGGAAGAACTTTTAATACTCACTTGTTTACGACCTCAGTACAAAAGAAGTAAGAGATAATAAAAAGCTAGCTCCGTAATCCCCGGGGGTTGAGAGCGAGCTCACTTTACACTCACCCTCTTTTATTTCATATCAGCGAAGCAATAACATAAGTCAAAAATATTGCCAGACATTTAATGTGCCGAATTTATTAGCAAGCATTGATCATAAACATCTGATCAATTCTTGCGAATAAATTCGGCAGTTGCAAGAATCATTAGCCTACGACTCAAGTTCACAACTTACTGTGGGGTTAATCAATCTGTCCCGTAACAAAAAAGTGATGAAGCTACTGCCTGTGAACACATCCATAATAACACAACTTTTAATACTCACTTGTTTACGACCTCAGTACAAAAATATAATACTTAGCTTTACGCGGACATAGTGACATGTAAAAGATAATAAAAAGCTAGCTCCGCACAAGTCCCGGGGGGTTAGAGGGCGAGCTCACCTTACACTCACCCTCTTTTATTTTATATCAGCGAAGCGATAACATCAGTCAGCAATATTGTCAGACATTTACGTATGTGCCGAATTTATTAGCAAGAATGCAAGAATTGATCAGACGCGTGTGTTCAATTCTTGCGAATAAATTCGGCTGTTAGGGCCAGGCTACACGAACGATAGTTTGCCAACCGAATAGTTTGATCGGTTGACAAAAATCAATGCACCAGTACTTGAGTGCGCACACGGCACCAACTCAACTGTTTAATCAATAGAATCAAGACCGATCACCAACTAAATAGTTGGCCAATCGACGTAAACTCCACGGTTTTGTATGACGGGGCGCACACGACCAATCGTTCAGTCGGCGACCGACTGTTCAGTCAGCCGTCAACTGTATCGGTGGAAGGACGCTAGCGCAATACGCGGTAAAAATGAAAGATTCGCCAGCTTACATTCGTCTGCCTCGCCTTCATCAGCTAGTCGTAGGGGATTTTGGAAAGTTAGTTAAGTTGGTAGAAGCTCGGCCGCCTTTATACATATAACAATAATTGGCCAAGTGCGAGTCGGGCTCGCCCACGAAGGGTTCCGTAGAAGCAAGTTTAGATTAGCCAAAACCTCTATAATTTTTGGCCAGCAAAAATAACTTTGTTTTTCATAGTGTTTGTATTAATGACAAAGTTATTTTGCCGGTTTATGAAAAAGTGCTATTACTTTTTAGTTTGTACTTAGTACTCAGCTCTGATAGTTTTCTTTTCGACTTTGTAATTATATACTACTCCGGTATTTTTTTTCATGTATCCATATATGACCGTTTAGCATATAGAGGGGGTGGGGGGGTACATTTACACCTAACAAAAGTTTGCACTTTAAAACCTACTATTTCAGAAACGGATCTTAAAATCGAAAAACGGTGTTCTCAACTTTACAAGACCTATTCAACAATGTCACAATGAGTTAGCAGAGCTCCTACTTGTATAGGACATACACTAAAATAATTGTTTTCAAGATTGTTTTCTACTTACAAATTAAAATGATACCAATGGCAAGAAAAAGTTGTGGGAGGAAATATGTTAAGAAATTTTGCCAAATTAGAACGAACTCAATATTGAAAATAAAAGCAAAACTTTCTTCATTCTGCATTTTGTTACAAGGGCTATAATTTTTTTTATTGTACATTTTGGACATTTACATTCTTGATATCTTGAATAATGCCATCCACACCACAAATTAGTAGAGTATGGTCCACACCTCTCAGCTCAGACGACCGACAGAATAGTTGATCGTATGCGCACATAGCCAACTAAACTGTTTAGTTGGATAGAAGTTGGTGGTGACTTCCAATCCAACCAAACAGTTTGGTTGGACAAAAAATCGGTCGTGTAGCTTGGCCCTTATAAGAATATTCCAGCGGTAACTTTAATTCTCACTTTTTTAGCTGTTATTTGATTAAGACTATCTAAATACTTGATTAATGTTACGTATAAAAATTAAAGATATGTGATACATTAAAAAAACTACGAATCTTTGAAGATGCATATCTCACTTACATACATACTTGTTTGAAACCGTAGACTACTATCAACCGAAAAACTTTCATGGTTGCAAATTAAAACGGATTGTTAGATCACTACTGACCTTTATAAACAGGCTTCACTGAAGTCTATCAATGAGAAGAAATAACTAAAGGGCAATAAAGTATATCTCGTTAATAAAACCCTAAATAAATGTAGGTATACAATATGTATCAAAATACTGTATGACCTTCACGGATCGAACATGGTTTTTGTTACATATTATATAGCACGAACATTTGAAAAATAATTGCGGGTTAGTAAATAAGTGTAAATTGAAGAATCTACATCAGTTCAAAAGATACAACCGGCAGAGAGATGGACGGCGGACGGACAAAGGATAGTTAATAATAACGAGGAACCCTAAAAAGTTTGCTTCGCACACAATATTGCAAGACGTTTTACGGCGCTCAACTTTCTCACCTTTTTCATATCAGCGAAACAATATCAGTCAGCAATATTCCGTTGACAATTGTCGTGTTTTGAAGTTGAAAACTGACTTATATAAAATATATTTAGCGACTTACATATAAAAAAACTAGCTGTGCTTGTGACTTTGTCCGCGTAAAAAAGTAGTCTATGCTCTTTCAGAGGCTTTAGACTATATGAAATGAAATATTATTTACTGTGGAACACAAACGCACACACAAAAAAATAGAAAAGAAAGAAAGTACAGTGTTTGTTTGTTTATCGTATGTGTAAGTGGCCAACACTGGTGTCAGATTTTTCAAGCTGCCTTAAGGCATCTGACATAGCTTAACGACTGCCATCAACGATGACAGCCGGGACCAACGGCTTAACGTGCCTTCCGAAGCACGGAAGAGCTCGAGATATTTTTATGCCACTTTGCGGTCACCCATCCAAGTAGGGACTGCACCAGGGGTTGCTTAACATATGTAAGCGCTCATAGAGCTCACACCCACTGGACCATCGGGCTCCTCAGAAGTACAGTAAAACATATGCATTGTGCACCACAATAGGTGGCGGCTCAGTGATACGTTGGACACAAAGATGGCCAGCACTCTACACAGCATCATCATTTCGTGTAGGTGACCCGGTCAGTCGACCATGCACACCCAGGTGTCAGAGTTCTTCGGGACCGACTCTCGGCTTCTGACGTGGTTCCTTAGCGACTACCAGATGACAGCCGGGACCATCGGCTTAACGTGCCCTCCCAAGCACGGAATCATCTTTCTTATCAGACAATCAGGTGATTCATGCCTGGAATGTCCTAACCAAACTGGAAACAATTTAACAAAATATGCTTACCGTGGAAATCGACCCCACGACCCCCAGGTCAACAAGGCTAACGCCTTAACCACTGGACCACGGAGGCAATCTTCACAGAGCAGACGTGACTGTCGCTCGCGCGCTAGTAATATTACGTGCTCTGTGATTGTCACAGACAGACACTGTTAGGTTCAATTTAATATCTAGTATTAAGAAAGTAGGTAAGTACTAAGTTTATCTCACTAAACGGGTCTTTAAATACTATTTATCTGCAAATCAATGGGGAACTTGCACAAAGACACAATTTTTTAAATGTTTTATAGTATGTTTGCTTCTAAACTGCATTTCAGATGTCAGCTCGTTGTATACTTAAACCTCCAAAATAACAACTGTTCTTAAAAACTGCATCAAAAACATACATACAAACAAACGGGTCAAATTGTAATACTTCTTTTTTTGAACTCGGTTATCGCCTCTTTTACTTTATTTTAATTTGATATCGATAGATCCATTTAGTTTGGTTAAATGTGATTGAAAAATTTCGATTTCAAAGGTGTGAAAATAAAATTACTATAAAGCCTTCAAAATGGATAGGAACTTTTATTATGAGGCTAATCCCATAATCGCGATTTTTAACATATGTAGCTGCAAGGTAGCTGCAAGGTAGCTGCCGAATAAAGTGCTAATGGTGACGTCATTAGTCTAAATTTAGTAAATAAAAAAAATTAGATCGAGGCAAATGAATGTGTGAGAGGGTCGTGCTCCTGCAGTGGAGTCTAAAAACGACCTGATGATGATGATGATGATGATGATGAAATGAATGTGACTTTGTAACCTGTAAATCTATACATATAATAATCTCAAAATAGGTTTTCGGTTATCACGTATTTTTTAATTATTTTTGATGGCTCTATCCATAGCCCTACAAAAAAATGTGCTTACAAGTGATACTAACCTTAAATATCAACAGATTTTCTTAAAGCCCAGTTCTAAAACGAAACTGCTGTGCCTTTAGATAAAACCTGAAATATCAACTCAGCTTCCAACATTCAAAATGTCTTTGCAGCTCTTAAAAATGATAAGGCAAAGGGCCCTCGCCCCACACAGGAAGGAAACGCCGCCCCTGTCATACATACATACACACATCGCAGCATTTTATCATATAGGCACTCCCTCCTCCAGTAAAGTGAGTTTCGGTATAATAGAATGCTAAAGTTTCCATTTTCGTGAAATATACAGGGATTTTCCGACAGTGTATTATGCTTGCAAAAAGCAACGAAAATGTTGAGAGTAAAGAGTAACAAGTGATTTGTTGGTGCACACAATATACGAGTATTCTATGTTCGTTAAATAAATAATAAATAAATATATACGGACAAATCACACAGATTGAGCTAGCCCCAAAGTAAGTTCGAGACTTGTGATATGGGATACTAACTCAACGATACTATATTTTATAATAGATACTTATATAGATAAACATCCAAGACCCAGGTCAATCTGAAAAAGATCATTTTCCATCTTGACCTGACCGGGGATCGAACCCGGGACCATCCGTGTCGCAGGCAGGTGTGTTGACCGCTGCGCCACGGAGCTCGTCGTATATAGTTATCAAGGTATAGGCATGTTTACTTCAAAATCTTTTTAAAATACATAATTAGCCCGTCTTATAGATTATCGAAAAATATCAGATACGTTTTAAGTATTTTTTTTTCTTGCAAACAAAAGATCATAAAGATAAAGCGCATCAAAGTGCAAGAGTGGGGCTCATGCTACAACAGGCCGGTAAAAAATGTATCGGGAGTGACGTCACGCGGAACTTCAACGGCCTTATTTTTATAAATTTCTGTTTTATTGACAAAAGAAAAAATACGTTTTCAATAATATTCAATAATCTACTAGACGGACTTATTATTTAAAAAATAATTTATTTAGGAATTAAGCCTGTTATATAAGGTCCAGGGAACGTTCATCATCCAAACAGGCCGCCGCAGTACAGAAATTGCACCGCAGCGGCTAGTTAAGGGGAGCAGCAAACGGCTAGAAGTAGAGACGGTATGCACGTATATTTGAATTTGGGTTCGTCTTAAGGGTGGTAAAACACGTGTCACTACACCTGAGGGTGATATAATCGGTTGCAAAACTGACCCAGACGCGCGAGCTTCAGCGGCAGGGCTGGAGTGCTATTTTTGAACGCGTGACTCACTAAACGAGTGTTTGACGCGAGTGTTTCCAAAAGGCCGCATTTTTTAATCATGTGTTGACGAGTGATTGCAGCGAGCGGTTGAGACCGCTCGTTTCCACAAGCGACGAACGCTTTTATGTCAAAGTCACTTCCTGTCATTTGAAGTTCATCTGTCATCATTTTACGTTCCGTTTGACACTACACTTTTTAAACATTTTAAAAATCCTTAATAACCTTAAAAAAGTTTAAAAAAAATTCTGCGTGAAATAAGAAGAAATGAAATATTTTTCGTTGAAGGTTGGCAGCACTACAGTTCAATCGATGGTTTCAAAAATATGGCAAAATGGCATTTCATGACTTGGAAGACGAGTGTGACTTGTAGTTGTGCACGACTTGCGCTTTAGTGAGTCACACGTTCAAAAATAGCACCCCTGAACTTTTATCACGACTGGCCAAAAAGGGTTATATTTTTGGAGTTCATATTAGAAGTGCATGAAAAAAAAACCTGCCATGTGCGAGTTGGAATCCCGCATCGATGGCGTCGTTATTTTTTTTTTCATTTCTTCAAATTCACGGTTTATTATTTTTTCTTTACTTTTTGTAATCATAAGAATTTCCTTAATTCAAAATTTCATTATATTTAGGTCAACGGAAAGTGGATTCGTATTGATTCCTTTGCGAGTTTGAGCAAACAAAAAAAAAGCGTTAAAAATGCATCAGAAACAGCCATTTCTTTTAAATTCGTTGACATAGAAGTTCGACTTTTACACAGCTTTAATTTCCAATCTTAAGACTTCACGCGTTCCTGAGTAAAATGGCCTTAACAGACATTCGGACAGATAGACAGTTCAACAACGAGTGATCCTAAAAGGTGTCTTTTATACCTTTTGAGGTACGGTGGAACCCTAAAAACATTTTGATTTAATAATGATGAGAAGAACACAGCAACAACATTGTTCTCAAAACATTTAAAATAATTCATGAGTCTGAATATTTAAAAGTAAGCGATCCAAATTTACGTTCTGAAGGAATTTAAAATGTGAAATTTTTATCACAGACGAACTTTAAGAAAGAGATTAAAGGGCAAGTTATGACATTTCAACTAAAACATAAAACATAGGTCTCGTCAAAGACAATTTATTACTACCTAACTAAAAGACTATTTATCGACATTTCCATATAAAAAGACTATTCCAGTAGTGTTAAAGTAATTGTGCTTAGTGTTAAAGGGTAAAAACGGGATCCTATTATTGAGACTTCGATGTCCGTCTGTCTGTCTAATGTATAACTGTAGACAGTTGATATTTTCACAGATGATGTATTTATTTTATTCTCTTTTTAGTAGGTGTTCTATAGAACACCTACTAAAAAGAGAATAAAATAAATATTTGGGGGGGCTCCCATACCATAAACATGATTTTTTGTTTAAAGATTTATATCCAAATGAAAGTTAAATATTATTTTATTACCCATCCAAGTTTTTTGACGGCCTTAACCACTAATACATTTTAATTTTCAATAGTTAAGCCTCCTTAATCTAATAAATTTAAACTACAAACTGACCTTATTAATGATATGTCCCGGGTTAATTTTTTATTTTATAATAAGACAGTGGCTAAATTCAAAATGGGTCAGGAATAGGTCACTTTCACTTTGTTGAATATACTTAGTCATTTTTTCAGATTGGACAATATCGGCTAAAACCCTTTTTGTAAAGTATCGACCTGACTCTGAAGTAAATAATTAGTACTGTTTTTTAATTTAAAATATAAATAATATATGATTTCTTTTATCATATATAAAAACTACTTATATTTAAGATTATATATCTAATTTTACATTTAAACTACACCTAGATAGGTTTCATTTTATAAAAGTTTTAAGAAAAATGTCACTTTTTAAAAATAGTTTTTCGTTGATTCCCAAAAGTTTGAAATTTTGGAATCGGTCATTGTTTTATTAAGCGTGCGATATATTCAGTTACTCACGTAAATAGGCAGCTACTTGCCGACATGTTTCGACATCATCCGGAGGTCTTCCTCAGGAGATGAAGACCTCCGGATGATGGGATATAATTAAGTATTATTGAGACGCGTACACAATTTCGTCATAATCAAGAGGTACAAGTTATTCTAAAAATCTAGCAGATTTTGCGAGATAGGTTTTGCAGCCAAAGCCTAATTTAACTAGTACCTAACTCTATAGAATTGCTTAAAAATTGAAGAACTCCATTCTATTTTGGGAATTTTATTATATTTCAAGGCGAAAAGAAAATAATAAAGAATCCTACGTCTTTTCATTATTTTGACATCCACTTCTCAAATTTGCTTCTCGTCGAATCAAAATGTATCTAAATAAAATTGTTTTAATACGGTTTTTATCGCGTTTATTACATTATTTATACACCTAACAATTCAAAATGTATCTTTTGACTGGTATTTAGCTACGCCGATAACCTTGCCGTTGGCGTTATTGAGGTCCTATACTGTGCAAGTAAAGGGGCAGTTGGGGGACGAATCGAAGATATTAGAGAGCTCTTACTCACTAAGAGAAGCTCGATGGCCCAGAGGGCGTAAGCACTGGATACACCTACGCATGTAAAGCAACCGCGGTCCCCACTTGGATGGGTGACCACATCCTTATCATCATCAGACACATAAATGGATGACCTCAAGTGGCATAAAATATTTTGAGCCCCTCCGTGCTTTGGAAGGCATGGGCACTTGTTAAAAGCTATGTCAGATGCCTTGAGGCAGCTTGAAAAACCTGGCACCAGTGTTGGCCACTTACACACACGAAAAACAAAACATCGAAGATATACATATAAGGCCGTATTTGTCTAATTTCTTATGAGAAAAATAACCCAGCGATAAAATGGTATTAGATCAAACTTTCGCATTCAGAGATATTTTCTTATCGGTGGGCGTCGGTACACATTATTAGGTGACATCGTAATATTCCTTTATATACTATTTTACAGAGAGAGTTGACGACATAAAATGTATGCTAGAAATGAAGTGAAGCAAAATAACTCGTAAAAACACAAAAATGTTTATTGGTTCCTAATACGCAAAATCCGATTTATTCAAAAGAAATTCCCTCGAGGTAAACGTATTTCAAAGCTTTGAAGAATTTATTTACATCATTTTCCTGATCAATGAGCGTTTCGCATTAAACAAACGGTCGGTTTAGGGTTTTGGCGGAGTGGCAATGTCGAGGAAGGCTCTTCTGATAATTGTCCCGCGAGTAACAAGGAGTTTAGTCGCACTTGTAGAATGGGGCAAGCGGCGTTGGGCGGTCGATGCGGCGCGCGGGCGGGGCACGGCAGTGTATCGGTGGCGGCAGACGCGACGCCCGTACTCGCCTCGCCCTTGCGCCCTCATCCAACACGCGGTATGTAGCAAAAAGAACGACGCTACAGGTGCCCGCACTGATCGCCCACCGCATGATAAATGACAGTGTTTCCAACCGCGCCTAACGGGTTGAGTGGCAGGAAATAGGCCGTAGCCGCGAATAAACAAACAATTTTTCGCGCGCTCTTCGCCTGTTGCGTAAGAATTTATTTCCCTATTTTTTTATCACACTTCATGTATCTATAGCTCGAACATTTCCCGGCAGAAGTTCGCCCGCAACAAGAACGCCTAAAGCGGTAAATGCCAAATGTGAAACTTCAATTATACGATTTATGAGAAAGTTATGTGGAAACTTTGTATTTGTGTTGATAAGGATCAAAATCGAATGTCAGGGTAGTGCGCATGACCTGCGCAAGAGGAACTTGACGTGTCTGTACTTTGGGTAGATACTTTTGAATTCGGCTAACACCTGTACAAGGAATAGGGTTATAGCTTATAGGAATATCTCCTCTGACCCAGATTCTCGAAGCACCTTGCAAGGAAGTCGTTCATCAAAGATACACGGCAGGAAACTTGAGCAGTTACTGTCGTTCGTAGTTACTGTCACACGAAATGGGTGCTAAAATGTTTCCGCTAGATTATATAAATACGACTTTAGAAAAGTTTGCATAGCTTTCTGCCCGTAACTGTTGAGTTGCTCTGTCTTAGTCGCAAAGTTAAAATAAGTAACTTTTTAATTGGATCTGATGAGAGCTCGTTAATGAAACCTCGTCGAAGGAGATGAGAACCAAAATAGGTATCTCATTTATTTTTAAAAGCTGTTATATGGTTTTAGAGTTTATGTAAGTTACGAATGGCTTTATTTTAATTATCATTAAATAAGAAAAGTACATCTCTTAAATATGTTCTTCATTTAACAATGTCGATAATTTTTTGGAGTGAATCTTTAAGGTAAGACTTTGTCTTGGTCATATCAAATCAAAATGTTTAATTTAATTTATGTATTATAAAACCCATGAATTATCTTATCATACAGTTAAGTCAAATCATATAAACCTTAATTTTTATAGATTTATTAAATTTCAATTCGTTTAACGATCGATTTCCTATATTATACCTATCATGATGCAATATGGAATGCATTATGTGAATTGAAATTTTACTACTGAGAATTGTTGACGTCTGCAATTTACTTATGGCTAAGTTTAATGCTGCGTCCAAAGCTATTGCAGAAGTATCAGCAACAAACTATACAGCACATTTGATGACGGAGGATCAATACAAAGTATTTTAAACCATGGTGTTTTGATGTGCTAACGGATTTCATTGCAAAAAACACATTGCTCTTTTTGAAACGCTTAGGTCATCGACTGAATTTCAGACGAGAAACATAATTTGTTGTTTGTTTGTTTTTCGTATGTGTGAGTGGTCAACACTGGTGATAGATTTTTCAAGCTGACCGAAGGCATCATTCTTGCTACTTGCTTCGGCAGGCAAGTTTAACCGTTGGTCCCGGTGGTCATCATCGATGGCAGTTGTTAAACTTTGTCAGATATTTCTGGGCTTCAAGCATCCGACATCAGTGTTGGCCACTCACACACATACCAAAAACAAACAACAATAGAAATAACTCACATGCAAACGATATTATGCACCTTTGACTAAGACACTTAAAACAATTATACTTCTTTTTACCACCCCGCACACTCGCCAATTACAAAGTCCTGTATATTATTTCGTTATTTCAGTTTATTAACCAAAGTGCTAAGCTGTAGTCAAAAATTTTATTCATCTTAAGATATTTTAAATATCATTTGTTGAACGTCACTTTACATTTACAATTGGTTTACAATGTTATGTTATTGTTAACGTCAATAAATTACTTAAAGCTAAGTTTACACCGCTTCTAAGGCGGAGTGCAGAAGAAGCGGCAACAAACTGCACAACGCATTTTCTCCAAATGACGCCAACTTACAATCTACGACATACAAGTACCTACTTAGAACTAATATGTGGACGTGAGCTTAAATTGTCATGTGATAATTTAAAATTCAATTAAATATGTCAAATAATAATTTAAAATTCAATGAGAGACGTCAAATAATAATTTTCGAAAAATGAATAATTAAATAAATGTAAATTTATTAATAATAATAGTAAAGGCTCGCTAATAGATACTAAGTGCGTAGAAGTACAATCAAATTATAACCCTGTTGAGGGCTACAACTATAAAATTAGTTGAAATGTTTAGTATCTACACTCGGCCTTACGGAAATAGGACGAGAATTCTAACGAAAGCTTTGTATTTTTTAGGGTAGGTTTTACAAATGGAAAAAAATAGATCCCTAATAGAATTTTTATATCTGTCTGTCTTTCTGTCCGTCCGTATTTCAGCCACTTTGTTCCGAAACTGTTAGGAATGCGCAGTTGAAACTTGGTTCATGTATTCTATGAATCGCTTTACGATTTTTATAATAGATTTTAATATATACGTATGATGGAGCTCCCCATAAATAGAACTAAAACTAAAAAAAATATATGAAATCTATACCTACGTTTGGGGTGTCCATAGATAAGATCTTTAAAAATTAAATTGAGGATTAACCGTTTTTTCTCAGCGTCAATCGTTTCAAAGATAGACACTTCCAAATTGCTAAATTAAAGACTTAGGATACTTTCAATGAAAATTGGTTTAAACAAAATATTTTAAGCAGTTTGTGAGATATAGCATATTTTCATAAATTGCTAAACATGCAGTATTAATTATTATATGTATAAATGAACGATATTTAATATAGGTAACCTAGACATTCATAGAAACACTATGAAAAACGAAATATTTTTTGGTAGCCAAATATGATATTAGTGTTTTTTTGTTTACCTATATTTAGCAAACATAATCTATGAAAATACTGCTTGTTTTAGTTTCTACTCAATAAGTAATATGTTCATTTGCCTTAAAGTAGGTAATATTATAAGCATTTCAATAGTTTATTTTACGAAATTTGGTGATCAGATTATGAAGGAACAATGCCGTGTGTTTCCCGGCAAAGTAAAATAGGACCACTACAAGTCTTCCCGTGGATGTTGTAGGAGACGACCTAGGAAACACAAGCTAAACAAAGCTTTTAAACATCAAAGAGACCTCTTCAACCTGTCTGGCCAGCGTTCAGAGTGTAGGCCAAGTCTTCTGACTGCTTTGGCTAATGAATGGCTCTAGTTGTACACAGAGGGTCGTGCTCCTGCAGTGGAGACTAAAAGAACCTAATGATGATGATGTTGAAGAAACATATTTTTAAATAAAAAGTTTGTTTCGAAACAACTGTAGGTACTGTACCATTTGACAGTTTGTTTCGGAATAACCGTAACACGCCATTCTTCACAGTTGCCATCCCTATTATAACAGCTGACGTCACTAGCTTTGAGAAATCGTGTATAAGAACCCTTATAAAGAAAAGTGCGTCAAGAATCATATCTTTTCATGAATGAACAATGTTGTTTTAATTTCGAAAAAGACCACAAACAATAGCCTCTGCTCGGACGAAAGATGTTATGTTTTTGTACAAAAAAGTTATTCATTGTGATCATGGTCTAATAAATTCAGGCTTATTTTAATGAAAATGCTTTTAACAATATTTTAGGATTGCGACGGGATATCTTCGCGCTTTAATTATGTATGCTTCGCCTTTTTAGGGTCCCGTGGAAAACTAGGAACCCTTATAGTTTCGCCATGTCTGTCTGTCTGTCTGTCCGTCCGCGGTTTTACTCAGAGACTATAAGTCCTAGAAAGCTGTAATTTGGTATGGGTATGTATATTAATCATACCAAAAAAGTGGTCGAAAAAAATATTGAAAAAATAAATACTATGAAAAACAAAGTTATCTTTGCTGGCGATAAATTATAAAGATTTTGGTTAACCTAAGCTTGCTTCTACGGAAACCTTCATGGGCGAGCTCAACTCGCAATTGGCGAATTTTTTAATTTAAGATTTTTCTCATCACATTATTCAATGCCTGAGTGGCACAGTGATAAACACGCTAGCCTGTGATACGAGTAGTTTCGGGTTCAATCTCTGTGTAATATATAAAGAGTATATATGTTAAAAAAAACCCTGTCCGATCCTTAACCCGTATGTGCTCACTGCCCCATTTTTAAAACGGCTGGTTTTTTTTTATCTGTGCCCACATGAAAACTGTAATTTGATTCCTGAAAGGTTATATATGTTTGTTGACCATTTTGGCAACTTATAAAAAAATAACCGTCAAGTATTGGCGCCATTTTTTTAGATTTTTTGATAAAATAAAAAGTGCAAGTGGGGTGTTCACGATGGCCAGGAGTAAAAAGTAAGTTTATTATTATTATTTGTATAATTGAAAAAATATTAAGCAGTTTTTTATAAATATTAGTTTATACTCAGTTAGTATTGTAATAAAAAACTATTATTTTTGAGGAATTTTAGTTTTTATGAGGCATTATTTATAGCGCCCCATTTTTGGAGCGCTGAGCGCGTGCTTGCATGTTGATATATAAGTTGCTTGTATAGGTGTTATAGTTTATTTTCATTACCTTTAGCACCTATCAGTTATATTGCTACTTAAAATTTTAAGTTTTCATATTTATTTTGTTATTTTAGGTTCAATTTGGCAGAAATTATTGACATGTTGGAGACGGAAAATGACATTGTTGAAGGTACAATTTACAGATACAGGGGCATGTGGTATGTCTAGTGCGATGCCACAACAATAACATCGTTACTGTAGCTTCCACCTCTGAAGGTGTTTCTCTAAATGGATTCGTAAACGATGGTCAAGCGCTAAAAAGGAAAATTTCGATTCAACAGCCCTCTTGTTTTCAATAGTATAATCGGTGCATGGATAAAGTTGATCGTCTTGACCAAAATGTAGGCTACTATCGCATAAGTATAAACAAAACAAGAATGGTATTGGCAACTTTTGATGTGACCATTGAACACGTCTGTGAATAACGCGTTTCAGTTACACAGACAAGATCAAGATGACCCTTCTGAAGAAAAAGTAGAAGCATCATCTTGATTACTTTGCTTTTTATTAGGTCTGTTGTAACGACATATTTGGGAAAATATGCGTCAGCTCGTTCTTTAGACCGTCACATGAAGCCCTCGAGAAAAAGAAGGGTGCCAGACGATATATGTAATACGTCTAGATAGGGCTGACCATATAATTATTTCAACGGCGACTCAAATACGTTGTGCCCAATGCCATAAACTACAACGAAGAAATGCCGTAAATGATGTCGGCTGTCATAGGTACCAATTGTTTCGAACTTTTCCACTCATAATTAAATTTTCATTATACTCTGTGTTAAAAACAGTTGTTTTATTTGAATAACCATATAAATAACTTAGAATTCGGAATATTAAGAAGTTGTTTTGGACGTGGTCTGCCGTGCTCAGCGCCCCAAAATTGGGGCGGTAAAAATTTCCAAAATGGTGGTATTTTAATATTTTAATTTTCCAGAAATCTTTTTTGTATGTTAATTGGACCTAGAATAAAACAGAATAAGTATCAACATATGCGAAATAAAAAGTTGAGCACATACGGGTTAAAGAGGTGACTTAGCCCTTCAATATGAACAACTTTTTCTATAGGACTAAAGTTGTTATAGGCTAGGGCTGTAAATTCGAAAAAAAAAGCAAAATTTTCATACGTTTTGCCTGGCCGGCTGAACACTTTTGTATGGGAACGATAAATTAGTGTCCCATAACACTAGTCTTGCCGTGTGGTTCCCGGCAGAGCAGAATAGGACCACTCCAAGTCATCCCGTGGATGTCGTAAAAGGCGACCAAGGAAACACAAGCTAAACAAAGCTTATTTACATCAAAGAGACCTCTCCAACCCGTCTGGCCAGCGTGGAGAGTGCAGGCCAAATCCTCTGACTACTCAGGCTAGTATATGTCTCTGGTAGTGCAGAGAGGGTCGTGCTCCTGCAGTGGAGACTATAAGGACCTGATGATGATGATGATGAACACCAGTCTTGAACTTCCTTTATAGCTAGCTCAATCTGTGTGCTTGTCCGTAATCATTTATTTTATAGGTATATAACATCCGCAATTAAGTTAAAATTAAAATAAAAGTTAAAATTCTTTTCACCCAGAACGTTTTTGAGATGATCCTTTGTCTTTTGGTGAAAAAATAAAAATGACGTTAATTAACCCAAAGAGGACAGAAATGGGCGCCGTTCAATTTTGTAGATAGTGATCAAGGCCACTTAATTAGTACTTGTGTAATCTTTCGTTTTAGGGTTTCGTACAAAAAATGAAAAAATAGAAACTTTTTAGGATCATCAAAATCATTTTGCTCCTAATCTACTGGACCAAATCAGGTGAAATTTTATAGGATGGTGTATCCTTTGTATGACCTAAACACAGATGTGCAAAGTTTTTTTTAATAATGATCGCTTACTTGCGACAAATAAGGCAATTAAAAAAAAGTTTTGCAAATTTTACTTTGTCTTTCCTATGTCCTTTCTCAGGCTGGCTATCTGTGTACCAATTTTATTTAAATCGGTTCAGTAGTCTTGGCGTGAAAACCAGACAGACAAAGTTACTTTCACATTTAGAAACAAAAATACAGATTAAAGGGCTTGGTTAAGAGGATCTCAGATATATTTTTGTAATTATTGTAAAAAAAAAATAGTTTGTTTGTTAGTTTGTTTGTGATATCTTTATTGTATAATAAATGAGATACAAAAGGAATACAGTCACGAAAGAGTAAATTGACAATGGCGGACTTATCCCAAGATGGGATCTCTTCCAGTCAACCAGCGAATAATTGAGAGAAAATTTACTCAATTAAGGGGAAGTGCGTACAATCAATAGCAGTTTTGATGTTATTTGTGATAGAAGACAATTTCTTTTTAGGGTTCCGTAGTAAACAAGGAACCCTTATAGTTTCGCCATGTCTGTCTGTCTGTCCGTCCGCGGTTTTACTCAGAGATTATAAGTACTAGAAAGCTGTAATCTAGTATGGGTATGTATATTAATCATGGCAAAAAAGTGGTTGAAAAAAATTTTGAAAAATATTTTTTTTAGGGTAGCTCCCATACAAGTAAAGTGGAGGAGTAATTTTTTTTCTCTTCTTACCCATCGTGTGGGGTATCGTTGGGTAGGTCTTTAAAAATTATTGTGAGGTTTACAACACCATTTTTCGATTTAGGGATCCGTTTCTGAAATATTTGGTTTTAAAGTGCAAATTTTTGTTAGAGGTACGTGTCCCCCCTCTATCTGCTAAACGGTTATTATACGTGAAAAAAATTACAGTAATAGTATATAAACTGAAGTTGAAAGGAAAACTATCAGAGCTGAGTACTTAGTACAAACTAAAAAGTTATAGGCAACCAACTTATAAAATGTATTCGAAAATGTAAAAATGTTTTTGGTCGTTAAACTGTGAGGTGCGAGTGTGAACAGTGTGAACTCGAACTTGTCATTCGTAACTACGGAACCCTACACTGCGCGTGGCCCGACACGCACTTGGCCGGTTTTTTCATTATTGGTCTGCTTTTTTCACCTGTTCTAGACCATTATTCAATTTTCTAGCTCCACCAATATTTTCAACACATCTTTTTATTCTCTACAAATTTAGATTAGGTAACTCTATCTGCATTCATCTGTAGGAAGCTGAGAAATATTAAATATATCTCTATCTTCCTACGGACGTGCTATTTTTTTTTCTCTTTATTTTGGCATCAAACAGTCATTTACATTTACAATGGACTTAACATAAAATAATTATATAAAGACATTGAGTGCCGAAGAATTACAATTTTAAATAAAAAGTAGTTTATGGAGCAAAAACTAGGTGCAGATATAAATTTTAATATTATTGTTATTATATTAAATAAATTGTATTAGTGTTAATTGATTAAGTGTATTAGTGTTGTTTATTTTATATTTGGTAGTATCTGCTTCAATGAGCAACAATCATCCAAACTCTAGCATTTATATCATTTGCAGACAGGATTATACAACGTGTAAATTGACATTCCCTTAAAAGGGTGACTTAGACTGTCAATATGAGCAACTTTTCCTATGTGACTAATGCGAGAGAGTCGAAACATACTTTCCCATACTAATGGGCTATTTTCCTAAAAAATATAATTAGTCCGTTAATTAAATTATCAAAAAACATTTGACACGTGTTTTTTCTTTTGTCAATCAAACAAAAAATGTCAAAGATATAGCCCGTTAAAATTGTGTGTGACGTCACTAGCCAGTACACTTTTTAGTGGCCTATGATGTCACAAGCCCCCACTCATGAACTTTGACACGCTTTATCTTTGACATTTATTGTTTTATTAACGAAAAAAATACGTTTTTTTTTATTGTCTAACTCATGGTCTAATTTTATTATTAATATTTTGACCGAGGAAAATAGCCTATTGCCCGGGCAGATTTTGTATGAAAATGGCGAATTTTTTTTTTAATTCCCAGCATTATTTCGGTAGGAAAAATCATTCATATTGACAGGCTAGTGGGTAACTCAACCCAGCTTCAAGGGTACATCGATAGTCCATTTACTTACTATATATCATATGTTACCTAACTGGTCAGTTTACTTTATCAAAGCTATTTATTACTAACTTCGGGCGGGTTGTGTTTAAATAGGCATTATCCTTTACGGTTTCATTGTTCAGGCATACTGTCCTTTCGATAAGTAATATACAGCGTTGAAACTGAACATCCCCTTAAAGAGGTGGCTCAACCCGTCAATATGAACAACTTCTCCTTTTCTTATGGGATCAATGTTGGGAACTCAAAAAATTTTGATTTTCATACGACAGTGTTCAGCTGCCCGTAGGCAAAGTAAAAAAAAAGGGTTCCCAGTATAAATTGGTCCCATAGATTTACGATATTGACAGACTTAGTCATTGCTTTTCACAAGCGGGAAAAAATGCAAAAAGTTGACAGATGTCATACATTTTACAAAACGTTAAATGTTGGTAAGTATACAAAAACGATATTATTTATGACGTTTATAACACATTATTTATTTCTTCCATGCTAGTTTGAGAGATAAGGAAAAACATAGACTATAATAACTGCTTTTCTTCCCGCGCAGACTGTAAAAGCCGATCAAGAGATTGGGCACAGAAATCACGTTAGTAGGTGATACGGCTAGCAACCCATCACTATTTTGATTCCGCTTTCCACCTTAACGCCCACTAACAAGATAATCGTGGCCTTTAGGTTTCATATCCTTGGGCTCTGTCTACCCCGCAAGGAATAAAGACATAATAATATATATGTACGTATGTATGTCTTTAATTCAGAATTAATAATGTCAGAATTAGTATTCTGCTAACAAGTCAACGTACATTGTAAGATAAACAAAAGCTCATAAAATGTAGCCACAGTGTCGACAAGTACTGCCAACACAATGTCAAGGAGCTAAACAATTGACTCTGAAAGAGCCTTGAATACCAGCGGTTACACTATATGCACACAATTGCCTCTTGAGTTTCGCTCTTAGCTCATATAAAATTGATGAAATCTTCAGGATAAATGTCTAAACAAGGACTCCTTAAACTGTGTTATGTGGAATAGAGATAAGGACTCACTCAACTGTCATGAGTGGCGTTAAATACGATTGTTCCGAAACATAATGTCAAATGTTTGGACTATTGACGTATTTTTTTCTAATTATTATTTATGCACACAATAACCTCTTCAGTTTCGCTCCTAGATCATATAAAATTTATGAAATCTTCAAAATAAATGTCTAAACGAAGACTCCTTATGCTATGTTATGTGGGATAGAGATAAGGGCTCACTCAACACTACATAAAATGGGGATGGCAACTGTCACGATTGTTCCGAAAACTGACAAATGTATGGATTTTTTCTTTCATAATCTCACTAAATCTCGTGAAATTAAGTATTGAAATGATTATTATTAGCTAGTGTCCGACAAATTCAGATTTTTCTTGTAGAAATATTAAAAAAGAGTGTTTTTATAGATTATGTTTGCAAAATACTTAGAAATATTTTGTTAAGGGAACACAAATATGAAATTGATACACTTTTTAAGGAAAGGTCACATGATTTCTCACTATTCTTTTGGACTTATTACTTGCATAAAAATCTAAAAATAGGTACCTAACTTAAAGATATTCATATTTTTGCTGGGAAAGATCGTACGCACCGTCAACTTTGCGTTGTCATCTTTATTATTTTTTTATAGACACAATGACACAATAGACGAAACTTTTTGTGAGACAAATTTGCTCGTAGTTTTCCTCGTGTTATATGAATAAAATAAATTTTGCATTACCGACTTCTTGTTTAGACTTTTTGTGTCGATTAGTTAAGGTATCTTGATGTTTATAAGCTATGTTTAGTTAGTGATTCCTAAGTCGCCTTCTACGACATCCACGGGAAGACTTGGAGTGGTCTTATTCTACTCTGCCGGGAACCACACGGCTGACAAACAAAGCGTAACAAACAAACATACAAATAAACTAACTCACTTTCACATTTATAATATTAGTTAGGATTAGGACTAGGTTTCGCCCGCAGCTCCGCTCGCGTTAGTGTCGATGACTCGGGAACAGTACTTTTCGCCTAGGTGAAAGATTTGCCTATGTCCTTCTTTATACTTCAGACAACGTGTATGCAAAATAACATGATGATTGGTGCAGAAGATAGGGCGTGAAAGCATAACAAACCAACCCACTTTCACATTTATCACTACATATTATAAAACAAAGTCCTCCGCCGCGTCTGTCTGTCTGTATGTCTGTCTGTTCGCGATAAACTCAAAAACTTCTCCACGGATTTTCATACGTTTTCACCAATAGATAGAGTGATTCACGAGGAAGGTTTTAAGGTATAAAACATGCCCGGGCGCAGCCGGGTAGGGCTACTAGTAATATTATAATTGGGATGGGATTGGAATAGGATATGCTATATTTATCACTGCAAGAAGAAACTCAAGGCTCTTCACTAACTAACGCACACTACAACTACTAAAAACAAATAAGCAACTACTAATCAAACAAAGAAGCAAACTATGTATACTTTCACCAACAATATTAGAAAGGAATTAAGAACAACCTTCAATAACCCGAACTCAATAAAGGCTTTCATTATGTTCCCCAAATAATAGGATCATGTTATAGTATTCGACATAATTAAGCTGGGAATGGCGGCAAGTAATTTCTGAAACCCAAATTCGTAAAAGGATGTCTCCGTTGATTCATTAGTGCGCAGCTGTCACCTTAAATCACGGAAATTGAAATGTTTTCAGAGCCCGGCGCTGGCCCTAGCATTTTGGTCTGTTTGGAGCGATATCGTCTTTTGGCGCCCTTTTAACTCTTTTGTTGCGGAAAAGCGTCTAATTTGTGGAAAAAAATTACATTTGAAATTATAGGAATTTGCATAATGTTTTAAAGTAAATTTAGATTTCAGAGAGCACTGACCAGTGCTTACGCAATCAAAATGTTAAGGTTTGTTCATTTCTTTTCGTTAAGACTGCTTGTTGCGCATTAACTTAATTATAATAACCTGTGTAAAAAAATACAACAAATATCGACGTAAGTCATTCAGCCCGTCACTTTGAACAACTTTCCTATCTAGTTTCTATTATCAAAATCACAGCTTTAGTCTCGCAAAAAAATTCAACCATGACTAATTTGACTATTTGTTCCATACAAACGCCTACGTACGACTACGCTTTAGTCCCTTTTTTGTTGCTTTTTGCTTTGGCTATCCCGCAAAAGATAAAGAAGGGTTTATTCATGGTGAAATATTGATCATTTTCGACCCTATCGGATCCGTCAAATAGAACTACTTTTTCCGTGGGTCCAATGTTGGCAACTGACAGAAACATTTACATTCCTATACAAACCGACAAAGCACCTAAATACTTGTGAATTGAAATGTCAATTTTTTTTTAAGTTTCCAGCTTGGTCCCGTAAGAAAAGTTGTGTTCATTGACGGGCTGAATCACTGCTTTAAGTCAATATTTCACCGTGTATATAATACACGGTGAAATATCCCACTTTGCCGATCGCACAAGTTATTTTAGTATCCCTGGTACTCTAGCACCCGAGCAATCTTTGTTAGTGCCCTAGGGCCGGCGCTACCGTTCTAAGCAAACGCAGTGATTCAATGAATTAACTGAAAAAAATTGTTTTCGCTAAAGCAATTAAGGAGTCACGTATCGTATAACTATTAGTCTCGTGTGGAAAACATTTGGCGAGTAATTTTCTCGTGGCGAGTAAAATAACTTGTGCGATCGGCAAAGTGGGATATTTCACCGTGTATATAATACACGGTGAAATATCCCACTTTGCCGATCGCACAAGTTATTTTAGTATACCTGGTACTCTAGCACCCGAGCAATCTTTGTTAGTGCCCTAGGGCCGGCGCTACCGTTCTAAGCAAACGCAGTGATTCAATGAATTAACTGAAGAAAATTGTTTTCGCTAAAGCAATTAAGGAGTCACGTATCGTATAACTATTAGTCTCGTGTGGAAAACATTTGGCGAGTAATTTTCTCTTCCTTACAATCATCATTTCGTGTAGGTGACACGGTCAGTCGACCATGCACACCCTGGTGTCAGAGTTCTTCGGAACCGCCTCTCGGCCTCTGACGTGGTTCCTTTAACGACTACCAGATGGCAGCCGGGACCACCGGCTTAACGTGCCTTCCGAAGCACGGAATCATCTTTCTTATCAGACAATCAGGTGATTCATGCCTGCAATGTCCTAACCAAACTGGAAACAACTTAACAAAGTATGCTTCCCGTGGGAATCGAACCCACGACATACAATAGATTTCTTTACAATAGAAGTAGTACAGTGAAGCAGATTGTAATATCATAACAAATAAAATCTTTACGTGCTTACTTGAAGGTTTAATTTCTAAAAGATCTTAATAATTTATAATTAGTTTAAAAAAATAAAAATTACCCTTTTAGCACGCTAGTCATGTAGGTATTGTCATCTGAACTCAGAGCGTGTGCAAAATTTCATCCTAATCGAAGACCGGGAAATGGGTCAAATTGAGATTCCAAGATTTTCAAGAAAGAAGAAAAGTGTGTTAAAAAAATAAAATCATTTCAAAATTGGAAGGACATTTTTATGCTTCCATAGGGTTGTAACGGGACTTATTCACGAGAATTCACTGTCCGTCCGTCCTGAATAGTCACCAAATTTTCACGGATGATGTATTTCTGGTGCGGTAATAACAAAAAAATACAAAAAAATATATATATAAGTATTGTTGTTGATACCAGACAACGTGATTTTTTGTCTACATACAACCTGACCCAACAAATTTTAAATTGTAGGAGGGTCAGGTTACTCTGCCCTTGACTCCCTGACCAAAAAAACCGACACCTCTTTATACACAGAGGTGTCGTTTGTTTTTTCCCCATCTCAAAAATGACCAACGCGCCTAAAGAAATTTATACTTCAAAAACAGCGATCGCCCTAACTGTTAAAATCATTCATACTATTTCCAATAAAACCGCTCACATTACATTACTTATCGATGGACTTCATGCCTAAACAATGAAATCCGAAGTTTTCCCGAAAACCGTGTTTCTATAAAGAATTTATCTTGCGTAAGTTAGGCATTAGAATCACTATTCGCTCACGCCCACAGGCGGGACGTCGTGTCTGTGATTTCATCATGATCATCATCAGGTCCTTCTTTGTCTCTACTGCAGAAACACGACCCTCTCTGATACATTAGCCAGAGCAGTCAGAGGATTTGGCCTACACTCTCCACGCTGGCCAGACGTGTTGGAGAGGTATATTAATGTTTATGAGCTTTGTTTAGCTTGTGATTCCTAAGTCACGTTCTACGACATCCACGGGAAGACTTGGAGTAGTCCTGTTCTACTCTGCCACAAATCACATGGCGGATGTATGTAATGTGTTATGTGACTAAGCCTAAAAACGCTTTTGAATAAAATGTTACCCAAAACTAGCGATATGACACCAATTTAGTGATCACGTGACTTCTGTGATATGTGATATGAGAATCGGAGCGGCTAAAGACGGGAAGATTAGTTTAGACGAATCAAAACTGATTCGTGATCGATCGACCACGGACAGATAGACCAACGGACATGGCGAAACAACAATAATATGGGTTAATTATTTTCCACGGAATCCTTAAAAGCCTTAAGGGCCAAAAGATTACACAAGTACGAATTAAGTAGCCTTGATCACTATCTTCAAAATGGAACGGGGCTCATTTTTGTCCCCTTTGGGTTAATTAAGGTGGTTTTATTTATTTTTTTCACCAAAAAACAAAGAAATAACTCTAATTGTACCCACTTACCAACTGATTTCAATATTTTAGCATCTTTATACTGCATTGCATAACATAAAACTATTTTTGTTTTATTATCTGCTTTTGATACTTACGTATGGTAGGTGGTACCTAAAAATAATAAAGGTAAATCTGCGATTTTAAGCATCGGTCACAATAACATACATTCTAAGTTAAATAAAAGCTTTTAAAAAGTCAGAACATATATAGAATTGAAAAATAAAAAAATATAATTTTATTTCATTTCGTTACTCAATAAATAGCAAGCAAGTAACGTCATGTTAATAAATAAGAATTAACTTCTGTTGAATGGGTTGATCAAGCGTGTCGGTTTCCAAATGATTAGAATTAAATGGCTGCTTTTAGTTAGACACTGTTATTTTGCAGACTCAAACCGACACCATTAAACAAAAGAGAAAAAAGTCATTTACACGTTAAAAAAACAAAATATACATGGCGAAATTTTGATCGTTCCGGACCATAAAAGGGGTTATTCAGCCTGTCAATATAAACAACTTTTCCTATGGGACAAATGCTGTAAACTCGAAAAAAATTTCGACATTCCTATACAAATTGCCCGGGCGGCTGAACACATTTGTATGAAAATGTCGAAATAAAATTTGAGTTTCCAGAATTGGTCCCATAGGAAAAATGGTTCATATCGACGGGCTGAATCACCCCTTTAAGGGTCCAGAATGATCAAAATTTCGCCATGTATATAACGACATGAAAAAAATATAATTATAATACCTATCTTTATGTTTAATCTTTATGTCAAAACGGTCTCCAGACCTCCACTCAGTGTTGGTCTTCCGCGAACACAATACAAATAAAATGTTTTACTTGTTCAAACCGTACTTTTTATATTTTTTTTTTTGCATAAGTTGATATTTATTCGTATACTCGTATATACCTATATTTGAAGACGATACAAATAAGAACATTGAAAGAAAATGTTGAGTATCAAAATAATTCAAAATGTTTCACAATCAAGCTCCCCATTTCCTCCCGTGAAAGTTTAAAATATGTTCGGAAAATAAGTTACAAATGGCTTTTTGTTCTCAACTTTGTTACGATATTTTCAATAACGTGTTTATAAGAGGTGTTATAATCAACTCTTGTTTTATTTACACACTGCACTAAAGCGTCAAATAATATGTTTTTTTTCCCACCTTTGTACAAAATAACTAAGAAGATTTCTTCAATGTGTGCCGGTAAAAAATCTAAATAAAACTACTCGTTTATCTTCATTCTTTCATATACAGCTTGTTAACATATATAATTGTCAAACCATTGATTAATCAAACTGTATCGTAACGTTCATTGATTGCAATGAGATTAAATGATTCAATGCTTAATTTCATACCAATGTTATCAAATATTGCCACATTTTTCCGTTCCGCCCTCTTAAGAGTCCCACGTAAAGCCGCAATCCCATACAAATGTAGTTTCGTTTTAGTTTAACAACAGTTAAGCCAATCTCAACCAAATTCCGTACATACGACCGGATAAGGCATATTGATGTTTATAATCAGATTTCAATTTTAAAAACAATACCTATACAAAATTACAGCGAGTACAAGTTTTCGATACGAAACTTCAAATCGCTGTAATTTTGTATAGGTATTTTTATTGATAAGGATGTAATCTGACGGGGACCGGAATTGAGTGATAGTAGAAAGTTGATATGGGTAGAGGGTGTGTCAGATGACAAATGTAAACCAAGACAGAACGGAACAGAAGACAGAAGACACAATCGACGTCAAACCATTTTTACCCGGCTGTGATTGTATGTTTTCTTGTTGCCTCCTGTCACCGTTAAGGTCATTCATAGATTTTCAATACAGGCTGTACCTAGCCCGGGAATCGAACATTGTTGATTTAGAGACCAAACAATTGTTTTTGGAGTACTATTTTATTACCAGGATTTAATAAAGTATAGGTTATGACATGACTCATGAGCATTACATAAATAAAAACAAAAAGAAGTGCATATTTTGGAAAACATATATCTTATTTGATAGACAAACTCTATCCAAATTGTCTACCCAAATTACACTATACAGGCTGATTTCGAACCCCGTGACCCTGAATATTTTGGATGATTGTATGAGAGGTCTGATATTTTATCGTCTTTTTTTCTTGCAATTCTGTGTTTTATTTGGGATTTTGATTTCGAGGGGGTTCAAAGTCAGCTTATATAAGTATTAACCAACAAACGACAAGTATTATTGATATAGATACATTTTAATATTGATACGGATGTAATCTGACAGGGACAGGAAGTGCGTGATAGTAGAAAGTTGATATGGGTAGAGGGTGTGTCAGATGACAAATGTAAACCAAACGGAAGACACAATCTACGTCAAATCATTTTTACCCGGCTGTACCACCAACAAGGAGGGTAATGTTTTTCGTGTGCATGTATGTAAATATGTAAATGTAATTATGCCTGTTCCCTTGTTGCCTCATAGGGCCTATAAGAATTGACCGATTTTGTAGTGTGAGATGTCATTAGATTCGTTTTCTTCTTCGGAATATCGGCTATGTGACATCGTTAAAAATCAATATGGCAGAGGTAAACTGAAAAAAAGGCAATCTAGTTTGTATTTTTTGAAAAAAAATTTCTTTTGAGATAATATTTTGAAATTGTTTTTCGTTATCATTATTTTTACCTTTAAATTCGATTATAAATTTACCTAGCTGATTGTGAAATCTTGAATATTACCGTTTCTATGTGATAAACATACACGTAAGCTATTTTTTGCCAAATTTTAGCTTACAACTTCGCCTCGCTCCATTATACTTACTTTGTCATGATAATCAGTTACACCCAAGTCTTAACAATCCCAACAAAAACATAATTTACAATCTCTTTTCCATCCTGGATTTAGCTAAACAATATAAAAATATAGGACAAGGAATGTTTTTAGGGTTCCGTAGTAAACTAGGAACCCTTATAGTTTCGCCATGTCTGTCTGTCCGTCCGCGGTTTTACTCAAAGACTATAAGTACTAGAAAGCTGAAATTTGGTATGGGTATGTAAGTATATTAATCATGGCAAAAAAGTGGTAGAAAAAAAATCTTAAAAAAAAATTTTTTTTAGGGTAGCTCCCACACAAGTAAAGTGGGGTTGTAATTTTTTTTTTCTCTACTTACCCATTGTGTGGGGTATCGTTAAAAAGGTCTTTGAAAAATATTGTGAGGTTGAGAACACCATTTTTCGATTTAGGGATCCGTTTCCGAAATATTTTGTTTTAAAGTGCAAATTTTTGTTAGAGGTAAGTGTCCCTCCCCCCTCTATCTGCTAAACGGTTATATATAGATACGTGAAAAAAATTACAGCAGTAGTATATATACTGAAGTTGAAAGGAAAACTATCAAAGGTGAGTACTAAGTACAAACTTAAAAGTTATAGGCAACCAACTTATAAAATGTACTCGAAAATTTTAAATTTTCTTAGTTACATGTTTTTGGTCGTTAAACTGTGATGTGCGAGTGTAAACAGTGTGAACTTAAAGTGGTCATTCGCAACTACGGAACCCTACACTGCGCTTGGCCCGACACGCACTTGGCCGGTTTTTTTTTATAAATATTGTGGTTGCATGATTAAAAAAAATCATATAAATGTATCGTACTTATATGTATAAATGTAGAACTCAAGAACTTGTGATTGGCATTCCTTTTAGTTTACACACACTACAAACACATATAAATATTACCACGTCTTAATATCTTGCTGGGTAGATAGAGCCCAAGATCATGAAACTCAAAGGGCACGATTAGCGTGTGAAAACATCTAGTATATTCTATGTTTTTTCTTTTCTCCCAAAATAAGTGTAGATTTATTTATTTTACGTTAAGAATGTAAGTTTTTGCCAAAATATGTAATTACGTAAGCATTTAAATAAACCCCTCCACACTTGATAATAAAGCTCAGAATGCTCACTTAAGGAGAAAATGTCGAATGACATCCTGATATTTGTGCCCATTGAGTTGAAAAATGGACCTTAATATGCTTTTAGGGATGAAGGTGCTAAGGCACCCTTTTAGCGAGCTCCGTGCGACTTTACGTATGAAATACTCGTAGGTGGTTCTCCTTAATTATAACAACTGGAATACTGGCTTTACCCTACAGTATTGCATTTTTTAGCTTGTAAGATATTTTACATGCCAATTGTGAAATTTCGTGATTATGAATTCCTTATCGATCGAATAATAGATATGCCCGCGAATTTGTCCGCGTGGAAAAAAGTAACCTATGTCGTTTCTCAGAATATTCTGTGTACAGTCCGAATCAAACTTAATGGCAGCTCTGATATTAGCTACGAGCTGTGCTAACCTAATATGCACACCCACTCGCGCGATGTTCCAAGTAGCCATAAAGTTGATTCGGACTGTACCAAATTCCATTTAAGGCTCGTACGTGCGCTAATGACCTTCAGGATATAAGCAGAGTTTTGAACCTTAGTTCCCCGTCAGAAAGTCAGCGGTCGACTGCCGCCCGTGCGTCGCCGCGTGCATTCAAAATATTAAATAACATAAATTTAAAATTAAAAAGAAGAATAATCTGTAAAATAAAAATTCCTCGGGAGAGTTTGTAGGTTGTATGGTATTGTATTAAACATAAAAATTGCGTGACAGACAAAGAGTTACGTAGTTAATGAAAATTTGCAATAAAATCGATGTACGCGGTAATTTTTTTTTTCGAAAAAACTATGATCTTTAGAAAAAATTCCTCCTCAGCAAGTAAAGATTAAAAACCATTCTACAATATATATGATTTTTTTGGGTTTTGTGCTTTATGTTTGACCATTTTTATAGAGGTTAAACGTAGTCAAAATGGCCAAGGATAGTTTTGGCGTCAAAGCAAGTCAGATAGTTAGTTAATATACTTTCGCATTTATAATATTATTGTATGGAAGTATGAATTATAAAAAGGTAAGATTTGATTGTTTATTCGTTTGCATAGAATATGCTACAAAATTACTGGACCGATTTTGAAAAATTCTTACACACTTAGAAAGCTAATTTACCGCAAAGGCTATAATTTACGTGGAAGTACTCGCGGGAAAATTAAATGTTAAACATAAAATATAAGTTCTTGTCATGTTCCCATGACTCGGATCCTCTTAATAAATCCTGGCTTCATTCTTGTATTTACGTTGTAACATATTCTGGAAAATGTTGATTTATGGTTATCGGTTTTCATTAACCTTGAACATATCGGAGATCGCTTAAAACAGCTAGTATGAAGGTAAACAGGGAATACTCAAGAATGTAACAAAATTATGGTCGCAAATTTACTTACCAGTATTTTACGTACAAGCGAATCTTTAAAAACTGTTTGTTATTTATTTGAAGAATATTTTTTTGAAAACCCTAAATTACTATACGGGAGATTTTGGACAACCTGGCAATATTTTAAGTTTAGATTACAATCCCTAATAAAATTAAGATCAGCAAGATAAAGGGTGAAAAGAAAAAATTGGATAACCAAACGAATATTAAACCCTGAAACTAGTTCCATCAAGGTAGATTTTCATGGTAAGGTTTACGTGTTCTTTAAAATAAATGGACCTTATTTGATAAGACTAAAACACTACCATGAAAATTATATCCTCTCAAAATAGTTCAACGATTTTAAATTTTACCTGCAACTGTTTTTGGGTATAACAAACACACCTTTTAGCCTCGTAATACTCTTGAAGTTAGCAGTAAAAAGTGAAACACAAATTTTAAGAGATACATAAAATAGTACACTAAAACTCTTCTATCTTTTACATTTAAAATTATTTCTCGGGAATTGATAGATAGTGATCAAAAGACTTTAGAACCCAAAGGACTTTTATTTATTTATCGTATTTTGTGCCTTATGTCCATAACTTTTGAACCAATGCCATTGCTTCATGCCGTTTTCAAAAATCTTTTTCTTTTAATGTAGATTTCTTAAGTTGTTTTAATATTATGAGAATCAGTAATTAAGAGAAATAGTGATTACGGCGGTAATCTGATTCTCATAGTATTAAACAGGATTCCAAAAATACTTCACGTTATTTACTAAGGCTTATATGTTTACATTCTTGAATTTCTTTCTATTTGTAAAGTACTCAGAATAAAACAATTGGCGTCGCTAGTGTGCCTAGTGCACCAACTTGAAAGTCGCGAAAAAAAATAGCTACTGCATGTATAATATATAAGCCAGAACTTTTATATTTCCACCTTAATTCTGAAAGGATTAATTTTGCATGTAAATCGTGAGGTACTCTTCTCGTCTGCATTGAAATGCAAAATCTCTGCAACTTAAACAGCTACTTTCACCGCATTATACTATTGTGCAAATTCTGCTAAAATGGTTTTACCAGAGATTCTATCCAGAAAGTATTCAAGAGAAACGAGCCGTAAGTTTTCTAGCTCAACAATTTTTGTTTGAAACTTTTATAATAATGCTTATTTCGTGAGCTAAGCACAAAAATCGTTTCGTTATGAGAATATTTTTTAGATTGCACTATAACTGAAGCAATTTTTATATTGAAACAGCAAGAATTGAACAAATGTCAATACTATAGGTCAAAAATATATTTTGCTTTCTTAGTTGACTATATACATACCAAGTATATACTTTTTTAATTTACTTTAATTTATTTAATATCTGCATTTCTTATTGCAGATATTTGTTGTAGATAAGTAGAATCATGTTTATAACGATATTTTTCAATACATTTGCTAATAATACGGTTCTTATGACATCGAAATCTGTATCGTAATTATGTATTTACGGCACTAGTGCGTTTAACTTTACACCAATCACAACCGCTCAATAGATGCCACAGATGCAAAATTTAAACTTCGTCATAGAATCCGAGCAAAGAGTTTAAAGTTCAGCTTGAAAACTTTTTTCTGATTCGTGAGATGAAATTTTTTAACCAGCTTTGAAAAGGTGAAGATTATCAATGTACTTTATTGGAGAAAATAAACATGAGTAAATGTATAGTTTATTATATGTATAGATATAAATGTATAGATTATTATAAATGTATTTTTGCAAACTGCTTTAGTTCCGAACTTTTATAATTTCCTTATTTGCTAAATTGCAATCTTGTTTTAGTTTATGGTAATCGCAAATGTATTGAAAAACGTCGTATGATACTCGTACGGCAAGCTGTCTATTAGAGTCGTCGGTTTATTATAAGCACTCGGGTTCGCCTCGTGCCTATAAACACCTCGACTATAATATCCAGCTAACCGTACTTGTCTCATAATGTACTATTAAATAACACCTTCATTCCGGTTAAAATTTCAAGTCGAGTAGAAACATTCTAATTTTTATTGTCAATTTTTATTGACATATTGACATTGTATTAATTTAGGAACACCATAATAGTTCTATGTACGTTAAGCTGGATAATATAGAAGTCGAGTGCTTATAACAAACCGATGACTATGTATAATAGACAGTTTACTACGCATCATATGACGTTTTCAGTACATTAGCGATTATGATAAAATCATTCACATTATTGAAGCATGTACTACTCCGTGTAGCTCCCGGCAGAGTAGAATAGGACCACTCCAAGTCATCCCGTGGATGTCGTAAAAGGCGACTAAGGAAACACAAGCTAAACAAAGCTTATTAACATCAAAGATACCTCTCCAACCCGTCTGGCCCGCGTGGAGAGTGTAGGCCAAATCCTCTGACTACTCAGGCTAGTATATGGCTCTGGTAGTACAGAGAGGGTGGTGCTCCTGCAGTGGATACTAGAAAGACCTGATGATGGTTGAAGCATGAACCTCAGAGTATCATTTTAGAATTATATCGCCGAAGAGAATTTTAATTTTAATTTTCAATTGTGTATCTTATAATTAAAAAAACCGGCCAAGTGCGTGTCGGGCCACGCGCAGTGTAGGGTTCCGTAGTTGCGAATGACAACTTTGAGTTCACACTTGCACCTCACTGTTTAACGACCAAAAACATCTAACAATGAAAATTGTATGAAATTTTACATTTTCGAGTACATATTATAAGTTGTTTGCCTATAACTTTTTAGTTTGTACGTTTGTACTTGGTACTCAGGTCTGATAGTTTTCCTTTCAACTTCAGTATATATACTACTGCTGTAATTTTTTTCACGTATCTATATACGAGTATAACCGTTCAGACTCTAACAAAAATTCGCACTTTAAAACCAAATATTTCGGAAACGGATGCCTAAATCGATGTTCTGAACCTCACAATATTTTTTAAAGTCCTATTTAACGATACCCCACACGATTGGTAAATAGAGAAAAAAAATACTCCCCCACTTTACTTGTATGGAAGCTACCCTAAAATAATTTTTTTTCAAGAATTTATTCTACTACTTTTTTGGCATGAATAATATACATACCCATACCAAATTACAGCTTTCTAGTACTTATAGTCTTTGAGTAAAACCGCGGACGGACAGACAGACAGACAGACAGACATGGCGAAACTATAAGGGTTCCTTGTTTACTACGGAACCCTAAAAAGCCCTACACGTAGCTATTTGTAGTTTTTAATTTCAAGAAGTAGTGCATTCTACGCTTTTGCTCAAATGTTGAGGAAAGAAAACTCGACGCTTTAAAATACCTGCTTTCATTGCTCCGAATCAAAAGCACACTTCATTAATCGCAGGAATACATGTACAAAGTGCTCGGAGCTTTCTTTCTCAAATGTTAGTTTTCTGTATTGATTCTGCTCTGACCTATTTGAAAACGATAGACCACTCGAAAAGTAATAATTTTTGTACAGAAAGAAATATTTTTACAAAAAAACAACCTAGAACTAAACAATATGAAATTATTATTTAACTACTACAAATTAAGCGCCTTCATAGCTATTTACAATCAATTTTTATTTGGGGTCGGTGCCAACCAATATAACAAAGATAGTTTAATCTTTGAAAACTATTCTTCGGGCTACTCAACGCAGAGCTTAAGGTTATTTTTACTTTGGCTGGCACCGACTCCAAAAAAAACTGGCTCGTCTTCAAAAGTCACTTTTCCAAAAATGGTACTCCTGACTGAAGAAAGATTCACTTACAAGAGCCAATAAATTGTCGAGATCCGTGGCGCAGCGGTCAACACGCCAGCCTGCGACACGGGGGTCCCGGGTTAGAACCCCGGTCAGGTCATGATTGGAAAACGATCTTTTTCAGATTGACCTGGGTCTTGGATGTATATCTATATAAGTATATATTATAAAATATAGTATCGTTGAGTTGGTATCCTACGACACAAGTTCACAACTTACTGTGGGACTGGCTCACTTTGTGTGATATGTCCCTATATATTTATTTATCTATTAAATAATGTTATTCCTTGCGACCTTGGTCAAGTAGTTCTACCGCCTATACCAAGCGCCACATGATTTGGTCGGTGGGCAAAATATGTGCATTTTTTTCAAGAAGCAGTGCGTTTTGTATTTTTACTCAAATGTTAAATAAATGTTGTTTGATTTGTTTCTCATGTGTATAAGTGGCTACACTTATACACACGAAAAACACACTGGTGTCAGATTTTTCAAGCTGCCTTAAGGCATCTGACAAAGCTTAACGACTGCCATGAATGATGACAGCCGGGACCTACGACTTAACATGCCTTTCGAAGCACGGAAGAGCTCGAGATATTTTTATGTCACTTGCGGTTACCCATCCAAGTGGGGACTGCGCCTGAGGTTGCTTACCATGCGTTAGCGCTAATAATGCTCTCGCTCACAAGGCTATCGGGCTCTTCCGGATAAATAAATAAAATTCATCGGTTGGAAATACCTGCTTCTATTGCTCCAAACAAAGGAACACTTCATTAATCGCAGGAATACATCTACTAAGTGCTCGGAACTTTGGACATTTCTCTCGTAAAAGTTAGTTCGTATATTGGTTTTGCTCTAACCTGACTGAAGGAAGAAGTAAATCTTCCTAAGACCCGTTTTATGCTAGCCAACGTTTAATATATTTTTCTTCCAACTACGCTGCAATTCTATCATAACTGCACTACATATCCAGCACAAAGCGGAACTTTGCTGCACTAGAAGTAAAAAAAAAAACTAAACAGTACAGTAAAGGATTTCCATACATTTTTGCTGCTCTAGTGCAGCAAAAATGTATGGAAATCCTTTACTGCACTGTTTAGTTTTTTTAAATCGTGGATAATAGTTGTCACCTGTCATAAAGAAGGTGGGCCAACCTAACGGCCGTATGGATAACTCCATACGGCCAACAAAGGGACACGTGTGTATTGCCTTGCCTAAAAAAAATACTGGCCATAAAGAAAAAAAGCGGGAATGTGAACAACAAATTTTTAACTATTGTAATTTGTCTTCAGTTTTATTTTTCAACTACTTTTATTGCAGTAGTTGAAAGAAAAGCAGATTATGCACCTCGCATTAGGTAAGTTAAATTGCTCTCGTGCAGCAATAACTTACTTTCTGCTCAGTGCAACAATCTACTATTTTTAGGAAGCGGGAGTTTTCCTCTCTCAGATGGTGATTTTTGTAAACGACTTATTTTTCCAACCACTCCAAGATTCAACCGGGTGGTATTACGATACTCACCAAGCTTAGCGAATGGTTTGGTGGACTGCTGCCCATCCAAACAGATTATAAAACGAAGGAAGAGAGGAGTTTGTTGGATGGGGGAAACGGAATACATGGTATTAGGGAAATATCTTGCTTGCATAGATTGTGGAAAATAAATTAGCAGCTCGGGAAACCAGGCTCGCGTATCCAATACCATACATGCAATCACGGGACATACATTTGAGAATGACACCCCTGGATATTTTGATGAGCTGTGTTCGTTCATATTCACAACAAATAAAACCCAATAATCAAAATATTATATCAAAGCCAATAAAGTCCCTGTTATCATAAAGTCATGAAATTTGCCACGATCTGTGTGAAGTAGTTATTCCAAATGTCAGCTAAAATATATGATTTTTATTTACTCGAAGACGGTAGTCAGTGTCTATTTACCTATCACACCTTTTCCTTCAAAAGTAAATTTCCTACATAGGTTTTCTCTGAGCTGACTGAAGAAAGATTTACTACAAGAACCGTTTAATGCTACAGCGGATCCAGAATATTATTTAAAAAATCTATACTTTTACTTTGTTTTTTTCTTTTATGTTAAAAAACCAAAACTCGGCGTTTTGGAAACCTGCTTTTATTCCTCCTAATAGAAGCATACTTCATTACATAATCGCAGGAATAGTACTTACTTAGTGCTCGGAAATTACTGGTGTTTCTCTCTCAAAAGTTTGTTTCCTATATTGATTTTGCTCTAACCAGACTACAGGAGCCGTAAATGCTACGAAAGATGTAAATTTTGTTTAAAAAAAATAACTATGTTTTTATACATTATCGGGTCCTTTTATACAAATATTGAAAACCCAAAATTCAGCGGTTGAAAACCTCCTTCCATTCCTCTGTATAAAAAGCACACTTCATTAATCGCAGGAATTTAACTTAGTGCTTGGAACTTTGGGCGTTTCTCTCTCAAAAGACTACAGGAGCCGTAAATGCTAGGAAAAATGTAAATTATGTTTAAAAAATAACAATGTTTTTACACAAATGTTGAAAATCCAAAAATTCAGCGGTTGAAAACCTGCTTCGATTCCTTCGTATAAAAGCACACTTCATTAATCGCAGGAATTGAACTTAGTGCACGGAACTTTGGGCATTTCTCTCTCAAAAGTTAGTTCTTATATTGGTTTTGCTCTGACCTGACTCTTGTTTAACGCTTCGGTGCCCGAACAAATGGGGAAGGTTTAATTAAAAGAGCTTATGTTCGTTTTAATGCCAGCCAATTATGTATGAATAAGATTTTTTAATGTTGGTAGTTTTCAACCCCCTACCAAAAAGAGGAATGTTATATGATACGCACGGAGGTTAGTGTGAGTGTGTCTGTCTATGTTAGTTACACACCCAAATGCTGACAGACGGATTTTAAAGCAGTTTTCTTTTAGGGTTTCGTACCATAAAATATTAAAAGGAAACTTTTAGGAAACATAATTAACTGCAAAAGCCGTTTCCGGATGCTTAATATACTTAAATAAAAAAAAATAAACACCATTTTACTTAAATGTTGAAAAACCAAACTCGGCGTTTTAAAAACCTTCTTCTATTCCTTAGAATAAAAGCTTACTTCATTAATCGCAGAATTTGTACTCAGAGCTCGAAACTTTGGGCGTTTCTCTCTCTAAAGTTAGTTCCTATATTGGTTTTGCTCTGACCTGACTCTTGTTTAACGCTTCAGTGCCCGAACAAATGGGGAAGGTTTAATTAAAAGAGCTTATGTTCGTTTTAATGCTAGCCAACTATGAATAGGATTTTTAAAGTCAGTTGTTTTTAACCCACTGTAAAAGAGAAGAGTGTTGACTGTGGTTCTCACACACTTTAATGCTGATAGACGGATTTTAAAGCAGTTTCTCTTTTTAGGGTTTTGTACCTCAAAATGTAAAAAGTAACCCTTACAGGATCACTCGTGTGTTTCTCTCTAAAGTTAGTTTCCTATAGTGGTTTGCTCTGACCTGACTCTTGCTTAACGCTTCAGTGCCCGAACAAATGGGGAAGGTTTCATTAAAAGAGCTTATGTTCGTTTTAATGCCAGCCAACTATGAATAGGATTTTTAAAGTCAGTCGTTTTTAAACCAATACCAAAGAGAAGAGCAGTTGTAAAATTCACACGTTGGGGTGTGCGTGTCTGTCTGAGTCACACACACAACAATGGTGATAGACGGATTTCAAAGTAATTTTTTTAGGGTTTTGTAAAGGTAAAAAGGGCCCTTATAGGATCACTCGTGTCCGACAAGATAAGAAATTTATTCGTTGTGTATCGTTTTATTTCTTAGAAATGCGTACACATATCACATGGGATTTAATATCACTTTTTTAGTGGAATATATGAAAAAATCAAACTTATAAGTCAACGCAATCAAACTACATGGTCGTTTACGAGTATGTCGCAAATTTTGCGGATTTGCTCTAAATTCCTAGGGAATAAAAACCTGTAGTGTACTTCCCTTTTGAGTTGAAATCATGTAATTTGGCATGAAGCAAGGTTTTACAACATTAAGTAAGAAAAAGTTGGAAAACTATTAATTTCTAAAAACTTATTTCATATTATATAAATTCATATAAACAGTTTCTGACCACACCAATCTAATTGTAAGCCACGTTAGATCTTCTAAAGAGGAACAAGACCTAATACCTGTACACTAACCAATATTTCATTAATCAAATCCACGTAACGTTGATGAAAATAGTCTGCATTCAGTTGAAGCAAGCGTGATTGTGTATGAGCACGAAACAATGGCCCACCGACCAAGAGAAACAATAGCCACGCACGACACATGTCATTTCTATTCTACAGCACGGAAATGACCAGCCATTTTAAGTCGGCGCAGTTTAACAAGTTTCGTAATAACACAAGTGTGCCTTTTGTATTCTATTTCCACTTTACATGGTCCTATCAAATGATATTATCGTTCAACTGTCCTTCAAGTAATTTCGTTCATTTGTTGGTTTTCATTTGAACGATCAACATCTTAGGTGCATTGCCTGAAGATACCTCGTGTAGAGGCGAAACACGTGTTACAAGCATGACCACCGATACTGCAGCTATATAGATGCAGCCACATCGGCAAGTCGCATGCATTAACTATTAATGGCAGGCATGACGGAACTAACCATAGTGAGTGGGCGCTGGCCAGCAAAAAATTGCTTGAACGAACTGGTGGTACAAGCACACAAATTAATTCAACTCAAAGTGCATGTAACTTTAACTTCCACAAAGTAACGCATGAATCAATTCAATATCAAGCTACTTCGTTTTCTCTTCAGGTGCAATAATAATCATATGTACATGACGTTGATAAAAATAGTCTGCATTCAGTTGAAACGAGCAAAATTGTGAATGAGCACGAAACAATGGCCACCGACCAAGGGGAACAATGGCCACGCACGACACATGTCATTCCTATTCTACAGCACGGAAATGACCAGCCATTTCGAGTCGGCGCTTGTTAAAACAAGTTTCATAGTAACACAAGTGCGCCTTTTGTCTTGTATTTCTACTTAACATGCTCTTATCAAATGTCATTTTCATTCCACTGAACTTAAAGCTTTTTTTTTTGGCTACAATATTTTGGAACCTGAGATTACAAGATATAGACACAACGTTGTTGTCTGTACCCAAAAGAGTTAAAACGCGACCCTAATCTGTTATGTCTGTCACCAGGCTGTATCTCATGAACCGCGGTAGCTAGACAGTTGAATCTTTCTCTGATTTTAGGGGGCTTCCATAAAACAAACGTACTTTTTGCCGTTTTTTGATCGATAGTCTAATGTTGCATGCATTTGGCCGATTTTTTGTTATTTTCTCCTAAATTTCAATTTGCACACATGATAAACTTGCCGCAAAAATAATTACTTTAAAGTTGAACGCGTGGTACACTACTATTTCCTTTTTTAGGGTTCCGTAGTAAACTAGGAACCCTTATAGTTTCGCCATGTCTGTCTGTCTGTCTGTCTGTCTGTCTGTCTGTCTGTCTGTCTGTCTGTCTGTCCGTCCGCGGTTTTACTTAGAGACTATAAGTACTAGAAAGCTGTAATTTGGTATGGGTATGTATATTAATCATGGCAAAAAAGTGGTAGAAAAAAATCGTGAAAAAAATTTTTTTTTAGATTAGCTCCCATACAAGTAAAGTGGGGGAGTAATTTTTTTTTCTCTACTTACCCATCGTGTGGGGTATCGTTAAAAAGGTCTTTGAAAAATATTGTGAGTTTGAGAGCACCATTTTTCGATTTAGGGATTCGTTTCCGAAATATTTGGTTTTAAAGTGAAAATTTTTGTTAGAGGCACGTGTCCCCCCCCTCTATCTGCTAAACGGTTATTTATGAATACGTGAAAAAAATTACAGCAGTAGAATGTATACTGAAGTTGAAAGGAAAACTATCAGAGCTGAGTTCTAAGTGCAAACTAAAAAGTTATAGGCAACCAACTTATAAAATGTACTGGAAAACGTAAAATTTCATACAATTTTCATTGTTACATGTTTTTGGTCGTTAAACTGTAAGGTGCTAGTGTAAACAGTGTGAACTCAAAGTTGTCATTCGCAACTACGGAACCCTACACTGCGCGTGGCCCGACACGCACTTGGCCGGTTTTTTACTGAATCACCCAATATTAAGAAGTTTTTCATCTTCAGATAAGTCAACACAACTGCACCAACAAATAAAGTTTCAAGTTAAAGGGATAGTGAATATAATTACTACCTTTATAAGGTAATTTAAATTATGGTTGAATTTTTTTTCTTAAAGATTTACCTACTATTCCTGATCAAATTCCAAAAATAAAGTATAAAGTTCCAATATCTTTATAAGTTTAAAGTAAAGTGGATTCTCTTTTGTGATTGCCGTAGTCAGGTTTATAATAGCACCTTATTTTGTATTTTTATGACACGAAACTGAAACTCTTCAGTTCAAGGAAGTACCTATGTTATTTTAGGAACAATTATTGAACGTTCCCCAGCAGAATTGCTCAGTTCACAATTTCGGTCTCTAGGGCTGTTGAAATGCTCACCAAAAGTCTCGTAACGACGTTCGTTGCCATGCTTTGTTGGACACAATTCTGCCTAACAAACCATTATCAAATAAAAATATTTTATTACTAGCTGATGCCCGCGACTTCGTCCGCGTGGACTTTATGCCTCCGGCATATTAATATACTTACCTTAATACGAACTTAATATACATAAGAAAATACTCGTAGCAGTGTTATAAAATTATATGGCATAACATTGGCTGTTGCTTAATACTGGAGGGATAAAAATAATGTTTCTTTTAGACTTTTTGAGCCACCGCCACGATAAGAAGAAGACTATATAGCTAGCTCCAAGTGAGCTTGCGCTACTTCACCAAACTTTGAGGTATAGGCAGAGTGCCTTCAACCTATCGCACATCTCCAAAGGGCCTTCGGGAGGGACAGACCTCGGCTTTAGGTGTTGCCTGGGTCTTCAAGGCTTGGAGAGACAGCCAACTCTCATGTTTTTCCGTATGGGCTGAAAACTACGTTGCCAAAAGGGGGACCGCTGGGCGGTCACCAGTAATATGAGCCAATCGTACTCTACGCACTCTATCCCAGTGGAGAGTGTAACTTTGTAAAGTTGTCGATATAAAATTTGACATGGTAATGTATCAGGTGTTTTAAATGTTCGATTTTTTTACTTCAACAAAAAATACTAATCAGGCTGAACAACTTTTGCTATAGCGTTATTTTAATATTTCCTATAGTTTACCAGGACCATTATGGTTCTACGTCAGGTGTAACAAATCTTCAAATTAAACACTTCAACAAAAAATGCTCATCAGGTTGAATAACTTTTGCTAAGGCGTCATTTGTATATTTCTTATAGTTTACCTGGACCATGATGGTTCTGCATGAGGTGTTCCAAATCTCAGATATTTTATACCTCAACAAAAATGCACATCAGGCTTAACAACTTTTACTAAGGCTCCACTTTTATATTTCTTATAGTTCAGCTGGACCATTACGATGCTGCATTAAGTGTTCCATTTTCTTAAATTATTTTAACCCTATATGTTGCCAAAAAAAGTCTAATATTTCCGGAGATAAACGTGATCATACATACAGACAGACAGACAAGAAATTCTAAAAGTAAGATTTTGCTTTCTATTATTTTTCTATCCATTTCCGTCAAAAATACGAAATGTACAGACAAAATATTTTACTGTTTTATTATATGTATAGATGAAAGAATTAGACCGTAGTATAGCTTCAAACCTCGTAGCAGACCTAGCAAATATTATTTTGGCTTGAAATACAGAAATCTCTAGTAATCTTAGCGCGTAAAAACCAAGGTCAGGTCAGGTCCTTCTCTTTTTTTTATTGTTTATTTAGGAAAAACTTTAGTTTTTTTTTTAACAAAAAAAAAATTTCTTCTCTTAAAATTCAGTTCTAATAGCACCCGTTATAAGCAAGGAGTACATTATTTGATGTCAAACTTGATAACTCTTAGTTACTAGTCCAATAAAGTTAGACATATAAAAAGCGGTTGTCGCTAAAAAGGAAGGAAGCCATATTTTCCTATTAGGCCTCAAAGGCCAACATTACCGACTTAATCCGAGTCGCTACGAGTATGTCATCGCCTACTGTCACGTACGATCATAAAAACATCGTGTCTTTCCATTTTCGGGTGATTTGTTATGGGCCATGTTGGATTATACGTATGTCCAAAAAGGTATCTTATGTAAGGGCAAAAGGATAATCTTGTTACGGGCTACAGTTTGAATTTTCTTGCATTTTTTTGTAATTTTCCTTTTTGTAATTTGTTGGTTTAGGTTGCTTGCTTTTCGAGAGATTTCAAGTTGCCTGAAGGCATTTGCGTAGCTTTCTTGATTTCCTGGTTATGAAATGGTTTCCTTCCCTGTTTTATTAGTGAAAACTTGTAAATATTGAAAACTTGTAAGATAGCCGTTCAGAGATATTTCATACTAGCAATGTTCCCGTGAATTTATCCACTTAAATTATAGTTAATTAAATTAAATATATACGGACAAATCACACGCAGATTGACCTAGCCCCTAAGTAAGTTCGAGGCTTGTGTTATGGGATACTAACTCAACGATACTATATTTTATAATAGATACTTATATAGATAAACATCCAAGTCCCAGGTCAATCTGAAAAAGATCATTTTCCATCTTGACCTGACCGGGAATCGAACCCGGGACCCCCGTGTCGCAGGCAGGCGTGTTGACCGCTGCGCCACGGAGCTTGACGGTCTATGTCACCTGCAGATAAATTAGCTTTCTATATGTGAAAGAATTTTGAAAAGCGGTTCAGTAGTTTCGGAGCCTATTCGATGCAAACCAACAATCATACAAGTTTTTCTCTTAATTATACATGGCGAAATTTTGATCGTTCTGGACCTAAGGGTAAGCCCGTCTATATGAACCATTTGTCCTATGGGACCAATGCTGGAAACTCAAATTTTATTTCGACATTTTCATACAAAAGTGTTCAGCCGCCCGGGCAATTTGTATAGGAATGTCGAAATTTTTTTCGAGTTTACAGCATTTGTCCCATAGGAAAAGTTGTTTATATTGACAGGCTGAATCACCCCTTTAATGGTCCGGAACGATCAAAATTTCGCCATGAATAATTAAGAGGAAAAACTTGTATGATTGTTGGTTTGCATCAAATAGGCTCCGAAACTACTGAACCGCTAAATAAAACCGCCACATAAATTATTTTTTGCTGTTTTTAATAGCGGTTAGTTTTCCGAATGAATAAAATAAATAAAAACAAGCCATGGTCCTCGCTGGGATGGGTAACTGCAAATGGCATAAGGGTATTTCGAGCTAATCCGTGCATCAGATGGCCTTTTAGGTAGTACACGGTTCGCATCACTGACGGCAGTTGTTAAGCAGATGAATTAGGAAACTTGAAAAATATGCCGCCAGTGTTAGCCACTTACGCACACGAAAAACAAACAACATTACATCACTATCATTACATATTAAACAAAGTCGCTTCCCTTTGTCTGTGCGTTTGACTCTTAGCTACTAAACGGATTTTTATATGGTTTTCACCCTATTGTAAGAGAAAAACGAATTTAATATGTGTAAGAGTACATAGAAAGCGTTAGAGTTGCGACCGTTTCCAGCTCATTCCGTCGTTTCCGCGGCGGCACGACGCGCTTCATTTAAAATCGCTTCGGTGACTCCGAGAAAAGTTTGCGCAACATTCACGTACCAAACCTCATTCTACGTTTAGTAAAAGCGTAGATAGCACATGTAAAATTTCATTTAAAAACCTACATGAGCTAAATTTTAAATTAAAGGTAGGTAGATGAAAAAGTGAGTGTTGTAAGTGCATTGAAAAACCCCGCTAACTACACTATTCTTATATCTATATTCGTCTACATCTAATATATTGTGATAGCTATCATATGCTCAACTGTAACTTTCTGACTTGTGACTGTGCTTTGTGCTACTGCCCTGGTAATTAAGGCATTCATAAACAACCATTTACCTTGCAGGGAATGACTATACTTCAACAAAAATAACACTATTTTATATAGCATATATCTGAAATAGATCGCGAAATTGAATCAATGTGGTTTTCACCCTATTGTAAGAATAATTTAATATGTGTAAGAGTACGTAATACAAAGCGTTACAGATGCGACCGTTTCCAATTCATTCCGTCGTTTCCGCGGCGACACTACGTGTTTCATTTAAAATCGTTTTGGTAACTCCGAGAAAAGTTTGCGCAACATTCACGTACCAGAGCCCATTCTACGTTTAGTAGAAGCATAGATAGCACTACTATACCTCTGAAATTTCATTTTAAAACCTACATGAGTTTATAATAATAAGGTTAGGTGTGTCATACTCAACTGACTATCCGTTGTACTAATGTAATGTCGTAAGTGGCTAACACCACTGATTTTGGCTACTAACGACTACTAAACTAATGTAATCATGAGTTCGATCAATGAAACACCTCAATGCATTACGTAGCGTCAACACTGATTTTGATGTGGTTGTTACCCCACTGTAAGAAAAAGCAAATTTAATATGTGTAAAAGTAGGTAATACAAAGCGTTAGGGTTGCGTTCGTTTCCAGCTCATTCCGTCGTTTCCGCGGCGACACGACGACGTGCTTCATTTGAAATCGCTTCGGTGACTCCGAGAAAAGTTTGCGCAACATTCACGTACCAGACCCCATTCTACGTTTAGTAGAAGCGTAGATAGCACTACTTTACCTCTGAACTTTCATTTTAAAACCTACATGAATTTAAAATTGAATGAGGTAGTGAAAAATTGAGTGTTATAAGTGCATAAAGAAACCAGTTACGCGCTGTGTAGGGTTCCGTAATTACTATCTCTCTTTATCTCTCTGATGCGTTCCCTCACTGATTAGGATTGTGGCCCCTCTAAACATATTGCTGGATAAGTTCTCACCATTTGTCTCTGTCTTCTGCATATCAGACTGCTGTTATAATAGATGTCCCCAGTTGTTGTTTGATTTAGTCTGCTCACCTAATTGGACTTTTTCCTTGAGATTTTTTTCCTTCTACTTTGCCCATGACAATTATTAAATTTTCATTTCAGTGTAAGAAAAAACGAATTTAATATGTGTTAAAGTATGTAATACAAAGAGTTAGAGCTGCGGCCGTTTCCAGCTCATTCCGTCGTTTCCGCGGGACCACGATATGCTTCATTAAAACCGCTTCGGTGACTCCGAGAAAAGTTTGCGCAACATTCACGTACCAAACCTCATTCTACGTTTAGTGGAAGCGTAGATAGCACTACTTTACCTCTGAAATTTCATTTTAAAACCTACATGAGTTTAAAATTAAATGTAGTTAAATTGCCTTTAAAATATCCGTAGTAAAATCTTAAATGTTTATCGTTTATGTTATTTTTCGACACACCGTTCGATTTTTCACTCATAAAGAAGCTTATTAGCCACTAGTGTTTTATGGACAAAGTAATTCGGTAATGTAAAATGAAAAGAACTTGTGCATTAAAGTATTTTTTATTCGGCAAAGTCATCTCTGTTTCAACAACTCTAGAAATATATTTTGAAACTAAGAACACTTTCCTTAGCAAGCGTATTAGACACATGCACTGAAGAAGAAATGAGTATTTTACCGAACCAAAGAAAAAAGATTTTAACGGATGGCTTAAAATATTTTATTTTTCTGAGCATTTGATAAGCATTGAAATAATATTAATAGTTTAAAAAACTAAAAAACACGCTTTTTTATCCTAATCGAAGACCGGGAATTGAATCAAATTAAGATTCCAAGATTTTCTTACATACACAGTTACAAGTGAAGCTAATAATAGCGTGTTAAAAAGAGATGAATCGAAGGAGAGTTTGGAGGCTTTTGCCCAGCCGTAGGACATAAATAGGTAATCTATACACTAAGATTATATAAAGTCTAGATAGACTCTAGCCTAGCTCTAAAAATGTAAAAAAAGAATGTGTCTAACTCATAGACTATGATGCAAACACACAACTACAATTAATTTGATGGCATACGTTGATATATCGCATGTGCTAATACAAAACAATCGCGCACAAACGCATTAAAAAAATGGATAGTTATTTTAAACATTAAAATAAAGGCATAACGGAGTCTAGAGTATATATAGTCAAAGTCTATACAGCTATACGGGACAGAGCAACTTCTTCAAAGTTTCTCGCAATTACAAACAAAGTTTACCCCCATTTTACCCTTTGAGGCAGAAATAAGCGACATCTCGAGCTTACAACTCTTCATTGCTTCTTTTTCCGGGCAACCACTAAAAAACGTGTGGTAAGAACATAATTTTATTTAATCTTGCACTCGTCTTCATCAAAATAGTTTGAAGGAACTAAGCACTTAAATTTACTTTTATACTGTTAGTATTGCAGAAAAGTTAAAATCGTTTCAATTTGCTGAAATTTTCTGCGATACTCGGTTGAAGTTCATGTCGACATGACGCATGTGCTAATACAAAGCCGTCGCTCACACAAGCATTGACTCAAACTCACACAAAATTGGCCAGTTATTTTAAACATTGAAATACAGGCCGACGGAATCTAGATAGTATATAGTCAAAATCTATAGAGCTATACGGCTAGAGCAACTTCTTCAAAGTTTCTCGCAATTACAAACACAGTTTACCCCCATTTTACCCACTATTATCCTCCGAGACAGAAATAGGCGACATCTCGAACTTACTACCCTTCATTGCTTTCATTATCTAACCACTACAAGACCTACGTATATTGTATAATAATTATTTTATTCATCATGCATCGTCTTCAACGTTACAGAAAATTATGCACTTGTTATAAAATTTACCGATATAAGTACTGTTAGTATCACAGAAAATTTAAAATCATTTCAATTTGCTGAAACGATTTAAATCTTTCTGGATACTCAGTGGAAGTTCTGGATGTAACGCATGTGCTAACTAACAAAGTTGTCGCGCACACACTCACACTTGTTATAAAATATACTTCTTTATTTCTCGCTACATGTCTACTACATGTTCATGAACATTATAAGAGGTGGTGGAATATATGTTAGTGAAGGTACATGAACCCTGGCAGGGTGTTGCGATGTCTCATTGCTGAGTAAAAACAATTAAGTAGTTAGGTAGGTAATCAAATTATACATGAATAATATGTTAGTTATAAAAGTCAAATTAAATTTATACAATATTAAAAAGTCAATAATTACGTTAATTTTAAACAAATATTTAATGCGAATCATTTCAACAGAATAGTTTAAGTAAATTATGCACTTAAAATAAAATTTACGTATATACTGTAAGAATCGCAGAAAATTAAAATCATTGCAGCAAATTGAAACAATTTTAATTCGATGCCTAAAAAAATATAACAGTTACAAAACATGATTTTAATTACTTGGAACTAAAAGGTGATAAGCGTTATAAATTCCAATCCTTTTTATCACATTGCCCTTGGACACTGGGCATTTTTAAACTGAGCGGACATTACAGTGTGCTTACAGAGAAAAATACACGCCTGGGGCCTGGGTATAGTAACAGGCTAATCTCAACTACTTACAAATTGCATCAGGGTTTATCATCATCAGGTCTTTTTCAGTCTCCACTGCAGGAGCATGACCCTCTCTGTACTACTAAAGCGATACATTAGCCAGAGCAGCCAGAGGATCATCATCATCATCAGGTCCTTCCAGTCCCCACCTCAGGAGCACGCCCCTTTCCGTTCCACCAGAGCCATATATTAGCTCGGGCAGTCTGAGGACTTGGCCTACACTCTCCACGCTGGCCAGACGGGTTGGAGAGGTCTGCTCTTTGATGTTTATAAGGGTTCATCATCATCATTATCATCATCTCAGTCCACTGCTGGACATAGGCCTCCCCTAAGGATTTCCAATACGACCGGTTAGAAGCGGCCTGCTTCCAGCGCCTTCCTGCGACCTTTATCACGTCGTCTAACCACCTGGTCGGTGGGTGTCCAACGCTGCGCTTGCCGGTACGTGGTCACCTTTCGAGAACCATCGGCCATCGGTTCTTCGCGCTATGTGCCCCGCCCACTGCCACTTCAAAGAGCTAATCCGCTGAGCTATGTCGGTGACCTTCGTTCTTCTACGGGTCTCCTCGTTTTTGATTCGATCTCGCAGAGACACACCGAGCATAGCCCTCTCCATAGCTCTTTGAGCGACCTTCAGTTTTCTGAGGCCCATAGTAAGGGACCACGTTTTCAGGGTTCATAGTAATTTATAATTTTACTTGTTGCCTTGTTGTATGCATTCAACTTTTCGAATAAACCTGAAATAAATAGGGAATATGCACGTAATTTTTTTATTTGCTTAGTATAATCCCTAATAACCACAGTAAAACTATGAAAGAACTTTTGAAATATAAAGTTTAAATACGAAAGAGAAGTCCGATTTGGACTAATGACGTCATAGTCTATATGATGAATACATTTGCCATATAGAATAGTGTTTTCGCAAGTGAGATAGACATATTTTCGTATAATCATTTTATCTCGTTTTCAACAAAATTTTATTCTATTTTCACTTTCAGCACTTTACTATTTAATATTTTTAGATAAACTGGTAAGATAACATATTTTTTTCATGCATAATCCCTATTCTGGTTAGATATATCCCATATTCGTCCCATACATGTTGACAAACTACGTTCTGCATAGCACATCAAATCTCTCTCTCTCTCATCTGATCGTATGCCTGGAAGCTTCTCAGCTGGAATGTAACAGAACTGGAATCCAATTCCCGACTTTTGCTTCTTCACTTAGCAGGCTTTATAAATCTTGATTGATAGTCCATTGGCACGCATATCATCCTAAACGACGTCAATCCAGCACTTTCCTTTTTAACGACATTTGTTTCCAACGTATTTAATCTTTTATTTTTCGCAGTACCTGGTCGTACCAGAGAAGGTGACTCTTCCGAAGTTTATCTGATACGTCATGGACATAGAGGTTGCCGTGAATTCTGAAGATTTCAGTATTATAAAAGGTCTTTCCTGTCCACACATCCACTGCAGCATATTTATCTTCGTGGCTTGCAACTTCCGCTTGTGCCGGTCAAGTACAGGCCACGCTTCATTTCCTTACAAACCTTAACAAATGTATCCTTTTATAATATTTTATGGCGTTTCTTTAATAGTATCAATTTACATAAAGTATGTTTATGTATGGAGCACACATGGGTCTATCGCTTATACAATTGATGGGCTATGCTATGGTCAAAGAAAAAAAACATTGTATATAAAGTTTATTTTCCGTTGGCCAGTATTTTTAGATCTTTACTATACAAAGTGTTAATGAAAAAGCGCAAAGCCTCCGACACCCCAATTTGTTTTCATTTTATGAGAAATGTATAAATTATTCAATAAAATTTTCGCAGATCATTTACGAATATATCAGCGTTTTTTGCTTTCGTGTGTTTGTTGCGAATTCAAAAGTCTATGGTTATTACGCGCGATTTAGGGCGACGTTGCCGCTTCGCGCACCACAGCATGACAGAGTTACGTAATGATTGATAATTCACGGCATACACGGCGTAATCAAAATATTTTTTGGTGAAAATTTGACCCCCATTTTTATTTGTCCTAATCTTACTCTGGATTTGGAATCAACTTATTTCAGGTTTTGCGCTTTTAACACAATGAGATAAAATTATATAAAATATGTTATAGGCAAAAAGAAAATTGAAATGGTACTTAGTTAGTTTATTTTCCAATGGCAGGAATGTTGAATCTTTTAACTGAGTATACCCCACAGATGAATAAACTAATGCTATTTGTATACTACTATACAACATTGTATTGATAATATCTGTAAATATATAAGCAGTATTAAGAAGAAGCGAAACATACGTACTTAATATTATCTTTAACCTGGATACCGAACGAAGCAAGCCAATGCAATCGGTTTTCTCGACAGCTGATACAATAAAATGTGTTCTGCTATTGGGACCTTGTGTGAAAATAAGAAACAAACCGAACGGTGTGGATTTGTTCTGTAGCCAAGACCGCAGCAAATATGAAACAATTTCTATCTTACAAGAGGTTTGGTGCTTATTTCGTTCCTTATTGAAACTATTTAGAGTTCCGTACATGAACCGTAGTGTTTTGTTCTAACTCAGTTAATTATAAGTGCAAGTTCAATTTGCGAATGAAGAATCTCGGTCTCAATTAATGTCCCCAATTAAATTTGATGTTTTATGTCTTGACTTCACTTCCATGCTGGATTCGGAGAAAAAAAAACATAGAATATAACAGCTGCTTTTCTTCCCGCGCAGAGTGTAAAAGTCGGTCAAAGGATTGGGCAAAAATATAAGGAATCACGTAAATAGGCAATGCGAACCATCACTATTTTAATACCGATTTCCACCTTATCGCCCAACATGCTACACGTGGCTTTTGGGTTTTATGACCTTGGGCTCTGTCTAACCCGCAAGGGATAAAGACGTAATGATATATATGTATATATTCTAGTGAAAGCTATGTCGTCATCTATATAAAAAACAGTATTTAAAAAGAAGAGAAACATATTATCTTTAACCTGGAAACCAAACGGAGCAAGCCAATGCAATCGGTTTTCTCGACAGCTGACACAATAAAATGTGTTCTGCTATTGGGACCTTGTGTGAAAATAAGAAACTAACCGAACGGTGTGGATTTGTTCTGTAGCCAAGACCGCAGCAAATATGAAACAATTTCTATCTTACACGAGATTTGGTGCTTATTTCGTTCCTTATTGAAACTATTTAGAGTTCCGTATAGCAACCGTAGTTTATATGGGATTTATTTTGCATTTACAACGCTATTTTACCTTATTTATTAAATAAAGAAAATAAGAAATGGTGAAAAAATGAATTAATAATTAAATTTGATTAAAAAAATTGCGTAATTGGCAACGCATAGATCGCACAGAGATCTAAGACGCAGGTTCAAGTGGAATTTTTTCACCATTTCTTATTTTCTTTATTTAACAAATAAATCTACCGTAGTGTTCTGTACTAAATTAGTAAGTAAGTGCAAGTTAAATTGCAAATAAAGAGTATTGTTCTTAATTCTTCCAAACAAAATTCATGTTTTATCTCTTTATTTCACTACGGCTCAGTAAGTATAGTTTTACAACACATAAACCTTTATTCGGTAACGTCTTATTTTTTTATCACGGTGTTATAATAGTATTTTATGAAACGATTTTATAATAGGGGTCTTAAAAGGTGAGAGGCGATTATAAATTTTGAGTTTGACAAACTAACTCGCGGGAAATATAAATATGTCAAAATTTTGTGTCTATCACAGAACTATATATTAATCTGAGGTGTCTATGGTTACCTTCTTCAAAAAAAAAACTTTTGCAATCACGAAATCTTAGTTTTGAGTCTGTGGTTGCTAGGCGTATCGTAATTGCGACATTATAGTACGGCTGTGCCGTACTGTTATGGCGAATTTGTGTTCTTGACCATATAAATGACAGATAAGTACAGGAGTAGAAAAATATATTTAATAGCTTTTTGCTTGCATCTTAAGCGCTGTTCATACATTTACGGGTCAGGGCCTTCCGGGCCTCGGGCATCCGTGTCCGTTTTCCCCCAAGGGCTGGAACGTCCGGAATCTGTGTTCACACATATCAGGAAAATCGGTGTCAGTGTAATCTTTGTTTCTTCTTATATTTTAAAATTGTAAACCAAAGGATGAAAATATATTTATTTATTTTATTAAAAAACTTATCGAGCCTAAGGAGCTACAGTAGGTGGACTTAATGCTAAGAGCATTCTCAATATGTATGAAAGCCGTATGCCTGTTTGTCTACTTCATAATCACCATCATTATCATCAGCTATTCATAACCCACAGCTGCATAAGCCTCCCTTTGCCTACTCAGCTGTAAAAAATACATACGCGGGTAAAATATTACCCTTTCTTCCGTGGATCAGATGGGTAAAGAGAAGAAATGGAAAGCCACAAATGAAATAAGATAACAGCAATCAAATAATGCGTTTTAATTCGTGATACCAATTAACAGAAGACATGATTGAATTTCCTTTTCTTTGATTTCGTAAGATATTATTTATTGGGTACTATTTGCGTGGTTTCCGGCAGAGTAGAATAGGACCACTTCAAGTCTTTCTTTGGTAGTTGTAGAAGGCGTCTTAGGAAACACAAGTTAAACAAAGCTTATAAATATCAAAGAGACCTTTCTTACCCATCTGGCCAGCGTGGAAATTGTAGGCTAAATCGATATTGTCTGACTACTATGGCTATTTTGGGATAATATTTGTACAGAAAGTAGAGAGGTTCATGCTCTCGCAGTAGAGACTAAAGAAGACCTGATGATGATACATGTAGGCCGTATGCCTGATTGTCTACTCAGCCGTATAAAAATACTATGTGGGCTAACCATTGCCCTCATACCGTGGGTCACTCGGGTAAAAAAGAAGAAATGGAATGCCACAAACGAAATAAGATAACAGCGATCAAATAATGCGTCACTCAGATTCCGTGCGAACGTAACGAAGTAACATTGTTATCTTGCGCTCACTGTCAATGTTGTTGTTACCAATTAACGGAAAACATGATTGAATTTCCTTTTCTTTGATTGCGTAAGATATTATTTGATTTAGTGCTATTTACGTGGTTGCCAGAATAGTAGAAAGAACCACTCCAACTCTTCCCGTGGATTTCGTAGAGCGGCGACTTGGGAAACACAAGCTTATTTTTATTTCTTTATTAAGGTTTACCAACATTTGTTTACATTGTTACATAATTCTAAAATTTTACTTAAAAATATGACATGCATCAGAAATCTAAAAAAGTTAGTTTAAATGAAACACATTATTGGGTACTATTTGCGTGGTTTCCGCCAGAGTAGAATAGGACGACTTCAAGTCTTACTTTGGTAGTCGTAGAAGGCGTCTTAGGTAACACAAGCTAAACAAAGCTTAACATACATAAAAAAGATGTAAGGTCCGCAAAACAGTGTAGGTCAATCCTCTGACTGCTTACTAGCTGTAAATGAAAAATACATACGCGGAGAAACATTACCCTCCTTCTGTCAGTTGGGTAAAAAAAAAGAAATAGAATGCCACAAACGAAATAAGATAACAGCAATCAAATAATGCTGTCACTCAGATTCCGTGCGAACGTAACGAAGTAACATTGTTATCTCGCGCTCACTGTCAATGTTTTTGTTACCAATTAACGGAAGACATAATTTAATTTCCTTTTCTTTGATTGCGTAAAATATTATTTTATTGAGTGCTATTTACGTGGTTGCCAGTATAGTAGAAAAGACCACTCCAAGTCTTCCCGTGGATTTCGTGAAGCTTAACAAATATCAAAAAGATCTCTCCGACCCGTCAGGTCCGCGAAAGAGTGTAGGTCAATCCTATGACTGCTCTGCTTAATATATTTATACAGCTAAGTATGCCTTTTTGCTTACTAGCTGTAAATGAAAAACACATACGCGAGGATACATTACCCTCCTTCTGTCAGTTCAGGGTCAGTTGGGTAAAAAAAAGAAATAGAATGCCAAGTTAACAGCAATCAAATAATGCGTCACTCAGATTCCGTGCGAAAGGTATGTAGGTAGGTAATATATGGGAGGATTTGGCCTACACTCTCCACGCTGGCCAGACGAGTTGGAGAGGTCTCCTTGATGTTTATAAGCTTTGTCTAGCTTGTGTTTCCTTAGTCGCCTTCTACGACATCCACGGAAAGACTTGGAGTGGTCCTTTTCTACTCTGCCGGGAACCACACGGCCAATTGAATTAATTTAATTGAATGTTCAGAGTCAATTTACGCGCTGTATGGTTTGTATGGAAGACTTGATTGCGTGGAAGTGCTATCTAACGTGTGTTGCCTTTCTTTCCGTAGGTGATTCTGGCTAACCACTTTGCTTAACAGTCGCTTTGTATAAACACAAGTAATCTTTTCAAATCAACCAAAACTTTTTTTGAAGTAAAATCAATGAAACAAGCTGAAAGTATTATCACCTACATACTACCAAGACTTTTTTTTAAACTTTACATCTTTTTAGGGTTCCGTAGTAAACTATGCTAACTATGCCATGTCTGTCTGTCTGTCCGTCCGCGGTTTTACTCAGAGACTGTAAGTATTAGAAAACTGAAATTTGTTATGGGTATGCATATTAATCATGTCAAAAAAGTCAAATTTTGAAAAATAAAAATTTATGGTCGCTCCCATACAAGTAAAGAGGGAGTAATAATTTTTTTTCTATACGAACCCGTCGTGTTGGATATTGTTAGATAGATCTTTAAAAAATATTGTGAGGTTGAGAACACCATTTTTCGATTTAGGGATCCGTTTCCGAAATATTTGGTTTTAAAGTGCAAATTTTTGTTAGAGGTAAGTGTCCCCCCCCTCTATCTACTAAACGGTTATATATGGATACGTGAAAAAAAATACAGCAGTAGTATATATACTGAAGTTGAAATGAAAACTATCAAAGCTGAGTACTAAGTACAAACTAAAAAGTTATAGGCAACCAACTTATAAAATGTACTCGAAAATGTAAAATTTTCATAGTTACATGTTTTTGGTCGTTAAACTGTGATGTGCGAGTGTGAACAGTGTGAACTCAAAGTTGTCATTCGCAACCACGGAACCCTACACTGCGCGTGGCCCGACACGCACTTGGCCGGTTTTTTTTTAAGAAAAATCTGTCCATTCTTTCTTTCATTAGGTAAGTAGTAATACAAAATTCGGAACATAGATTTGAAATATTCATTTCACGGTTTGTAGCGCTCTAATTTCAGTGATAAAAAATAATTTTGAATGAGCGGATGAAAACGCTTAAACAATGACAATGTTTTTAATAAATAAAAACATACTTAGGTATCCATACTTAAATTATAAAGAGTAAAGATTTGATTATTTGTTTTTTGGCATTGAATAGGCTTCAGCACTACTAGAACGACTTTCAAAATTCTTTCACGAAAGCTAATTTATCTGTTGGTAACATAGGCTACAATTTACACGAATGTGAAGTCTTTATTCAGTACGCTCACTCAATTTATTCATTTTATTTTGAATCCAGATGAAATAAAACACTCGAAACGTAATTATTTCGGTCCTTCTCAAGTTTTAAGCAAATTTAATAAGGGCCCGAGAAAAAATGGAAATTGACAAAGTTTGTCCACAAAGGGACGGGCTAACGAGCGGCAGGCACCCCGATCAATAGCGCCGCCCATCTAGGATAATTTAGCCTAATATTTGCTGACATGAAAGGCTTTTTGACTAACACTAGATAAAGTTTTTAGTTGTTTTGATTGACGAGCTCCGTGGCGCAGCGGCCAACACGCCAGTTTGCGACACTGGAGGTCCCGGGTTCAAACTCAGGTCAGGTCAATATAAAAAATTGGTTAAGTGCGAATCGGACTCGCGCACGAAGGGTTCGCATTATCTATACAACATTAGACTATCAAGCGAAAACGGCAAAAATCATGTTTGTTGTATGGAAGGCCCCTTAAATACTTACTTTATTTTAATAAAACTATTTATTTTAAAAGTGAATTATATTATTGACGACCTTCGTGGCGTAGCGACACTGGTGGTCCCCGATAAGGTCAAGTTGAAATGTTATATTTTTCAGATTGACCTGGGTCATGGATTTATTTATTACTAGCTGACCCGGCGAACTTCGTACCGCTTAACAGTCAATGATTAAGTATTCATTACACATATCGAGTTTTCATTGTTTTTAAGATGTATTCTGTTATTCGGGGCGGAGACAAATCCAACGAATCAATAATCATGAAAATTGGTTAGGCAGATCTCGTGTTATAAGTGTTGTAACAAACCCGTCTTTGTTTTATATATATAAGATCTTTATATGTTTTGTAATAAAATATAGTATCGTTGAGTTACGAGAAAAAAACTACATTTTCATACAAAAGTGTTTGGCCGGCCCGGCAAGCTTGTATGAAAATTACGCTTTTTTAGATTTCCCAGCATTGTTCCCATAGCTAAAGATGTTAGTTTGAATGGGCTGATTCGATCGTTTGAAGGACAAGAGTGGTAATCATAATGAAAAACTGCTTAATATTGAATAGTCCGATCCCTCAACTTACACCGGAAATTTGCTCATTTAAAAATCATGTCACAAAATAAGAATTTTACGAAAAACTTCTTTAATTAATCTATTTTTCAAAGAGATTATTTGAAGTTGTACAATTTGTCTAGTGGCTCCTAGTGGCTCGTATGACAAAGATTAATCGACAAAAAATTCTTAGTAATTTTCAAATCTGCTCACAAAATTTTACGAGAATCGGTTGACAAACTGTTCAGCTTTCGGTACTCGCTTAGAATAAGTGGTTGAGTACACTAGCCTAAGTACTATTCTACCAATCAGTCGAATTTAGTAGAGTAGAAGGCTAGTGAGGATTTGTTCTTTTTTATTTTAGCCCTTAAATGCTTATTAAATAAAAAAATGTGGTTTTCACCGCCGTGTGGTTCCCGGCAGAGTAGAATAGGACCACTCCAAGTCATTCCGTGGATGTCGTAAAAGGTGACTAAGGAAACACAAGCTAAACAAAGCTTATTAACATCAAAGAGACCTCTCCAACCCGTCTAGCCAGCGTGGAGAGTAAAGGCCAAATCCTCTGACTACTCAGGCTAGTATATGGCTCTGGTGGTACGGAGAGGGTCGTGCTCCTGCAGTGGAGACTGGAAGGACCTGATGATGATGATGATAAAATAAAAAAATATTCGGTGTAAAGTTGATGTCAACCCGTTTCCCGTCAACAATTTATATTTTGCTAGTAGAAATAGAACGTCACAGCACTCGAACTGTAGTTTACTTAGCGTATACACGGGTAGAGTAACGTAAATTTGGTAGAGCACATGGTAGAGTGGAGGCAGTAATGAGGGGAAGGCAAGTGACAGAGTAGCTAACAGCTAATATACATTGCTTGGCACTTAACCAATTTCTAGTCTTCTACTTTTCATGACGGTGGCAAACAATTTCTAGTACTTTACCGATACTATTTACACTCGTATAGTTAATAGCAAGTAAGAAATAAATATAAATAAATAAATATATACGGACAAATCACACAGATTGAGCTAGCCCCAAAGTAAGTTCGAGACTTGTATTATGGGATACTAACTCAACGATACTATATTTTATAATAGATACTTATATAGATAAACATCCAAGACCCAGGTCAATCTGAAAAAGATCATTTTCCATCTTGACCTGGCCGGGGATCGAACCCGGGACCATCCGTGTCGCAGGCAGGCGTGTTGACCTCTGCGCCACGGAGCTTGTCTCGAAATCTTCTGAACTCTATGCGTAGACCTGAGGCCTGAAGGAGAACAGCCGGACAGATAAACAAAAGATTTTTACCCAAACTGAAGCAGAGACTCTGTGCACTTGGTCAATTAAATTGCTGATTAGTCTGGTTTTGAAATCTAGGACATACTAGTGAAATACGGTACACGTATATCTCTGAATCATCTGAATCATTCATCATCATCATCAGGTCTTTCAAGTCTCCACTGCAGGAGCACGACCCTCTCAGTACTACCAGAGCCATATATTAGCTTGAGTAGTCAGAGGATTTGGCCTACACTCTCCAAGCTGGCCAGACGGGTTGGAGAGGTATCTTTGATGTTTATAAGCTTTGTTTAGCTTGTGTTTTCTTAGTCGCCTTTTACGATATCCACGGGATGACTTGGAGTGGTCCTATTCTACTCTGCCGGGAACCATACGGCTGACCTGAATCAGAATCCATTAAAGAATATAAAATCACAGCAAAGGAAGGCAAAAAAATGCAATTTTTAAAGTGAAGTCTAATTTTTTATTCCTTATATCAATCACAATTTTTCTTCCGGATGTATCTTTTAGGGATTTTGATTGTGTAATTACATTATTGCCAGGGAGTTCATCTGTTTTCATCCCGGACGCAAGCTATCTAGAGAAAGTGATTGCGTTTAGCTCGCAAATTGGATGTAGATGAGACAAGTGGGTCGTGTAAAGGAAACCTCTACGAGACATAAATTGTACCTCAATTAAATGTTTCTCTAAATAACATTATTTTACTGCATACACGCTGCTTAACTGACAGTCTGTCAACATTAATCTTGAAAAGTAATACAGGATGTTCCATTTCTTGCTTGTTGAAAAGAGTTTCTTTCGGCGTTTCTCCTCCGCAGTGGAAGGTTCCAAAACGCTTATAGTCTGTAGCTTTGAACAAGCAATTAATAAAATTTATTATATCCCAACTAATATTATAAATGCGAAAGTGAGTTTGTTTGTTCGTTTGTTACGCTTTCACGCCGTATCTGCTGAACCGATCATCATGAAATTTTTCATACACATAGGTTAGGGTACCGAGAAGGACATAGGCTATAAATTACGCGGGCAAGCCGCGGGTAACAGCTAGTAATCTATATCCCAATCTCAACTTCCCGACTAATATTATAAGTGTGAAACTGAGTTTGTTTATTGTTTGTTCGTTTGTTACCTCTTCACGCTTACTGAACCAATATTCTTGATATTTGGCATCATAGGTTTGGGTACTGAGAAGGGCAAGAGTGCCTTTCATCCCGGAAAAAAATACTGTTCCCGTGGGATTTGTGATAAACGACTTAGCAAAATTATACACGAGCGAAGCCGCGGGTAAAAGCTAGACACGTACAAGTAATTTTACTGGATTTAAAAAAATGTTATTTGATTTAATTAGTGTTATTCTATTTTAAGGGATTGGGCGAAAATCTAAGGAATCTAATTGATAGGCGATGCGGCTAGCAACCCATCACTATTTTGATTCCGCTTTCCACCTTTACGCCTACTACGATGCTAAACGTGGCCTGTAGGCTTTATGACCTTGGGTTCTGTCTACCCCGCAAGGGATAAAGACGTGATAGTATGTATGTATGTATTCTATTTTAAATTCACTATTATTTAGTAAATAAATACTTATAATATTGTGCGTCAGATATGACAGGTCACAGTGGTACGATGCAACATAACATTGAATAGTAAGATGAAACACCATGCATTATTGTATAAAAATAATTGCAAATTTCTCTTTTAATAAGAAAATGCGCAAAATGTGTTCCATGATTATTGAAATTAAATGTTGACATATTTTGGTAATCATCATCATCATCATCATCAGGTCTTTCTAGTCTCCACTGCCTACACTCTCCACGCTGGCCAGACAGGTTGGAGAGGTCTCTTTGATGTTAATAAGCTTTGTTTAGCTTGTGTTTCCTAAGTCGCCTTTTACGACATCCACGGGAGGACTTGGAGTGGTCCTATTCTACTCTGTCGGGAACCACACGGTAAGATTATGGTTCAAACCAGGTACTAAAAATAGTCCTCATTTTGTAATAAGTCGGATTGTATTCGGATTAGTCTGTTGTTTAACCTTAAAGAGCACTTTATTGGATGGACATGCTTATAATATAATCTATAAAATAAATAAAAAATATCTTAGTAACAGACCGAAACTAGTCGGTGGATCCGACGTAATAAAACGTGAGTAAAGCCGTGTTTTCATAATGAATTTATCTCGCGTAAGTTTTAAAATTAATATTATTATCTTAGTTGCAGCTTTAAAACAATTACCTACGCTTCTCGCTAGCCATCAGTAATAAGTTTACTCTAGCAAGTTAATTAGCTTAGCTTTAGTTAATTATTCGTGTAGCATCTGTGACGCGGAGTTGCTTTATTAATAAAGAATGGTAGCAATATTTCTAATTATAGAGCCGGTTAACGTAAATCAAATTCGCACGTTAAGAGTTACCTGGAAGCGCATGTCTCCATACAAACGGAAAAAGGGAATTGTGGCAATATTTGATAATTTTAGGGCAAAATTAAGCATCCAATCAATTAATCTCATTATAATCTATGTACGTTCCTATACAGTTTGGTTAAATTCTCAAATGTTTGAGAATTATACGCCTCTCAAGATTTCAACAAATTTGAAAAGGCTTGTAATTCTCAAACCATTGGTATTTTAACCAAGCTGTATAGGAACGTACGTAGATTATAATGAGATTAATTGATTAAAGGCTTAATTTTACTCCAAAATTATCAAATATTGCCACAATTCCCTTTTTCCGTTTGTATGGAGACATGCGCTTCCAGGCGACTCTTAAGGGTTCCGTATCACACCATTGCTGCATGATAGGAACGAGCAAAAACGCCTGCAAAATAATCTTGAAAACGCTGTCAATTCAAAAGTAATTTTAGTGGCAACATTCCGGGAGAGCTATTTAAATTTCTATCTCAAGTTATATGATTGAAAAAATACAACAAACCTATGTGAGGCAGTCAGAGGGACAGCGTAGATTCAGGGTGCTCCTTGGCCATTTCGACTAGGTTTAACCTCTATAAAAATGGTCAAACATAAAGCACAATACCCAAAAAAAATGGTTTTTAATCATTACTTGCTGAGGAGGACTTTTTTCTAAAGTTCATAGTTTTTTAGAAAAAAAAAGTACCGCGTACATCGATTTTATTGCAAATATTCATTAACTAAGTAACTCTTTGTCTTAGAATCACGCAATTTTTATGTTCAATACAATACCAATCAACCTAAAACTCTCCCGAGGAATTTTTATTTTACAGATTATTCTTCTTTTTAATATTAAATTTATGTTATTTAATATTTTGAACGCGCGCGGGCGACGGGCGGCAGTCGACCGCTGACTTTCTGACGGGTAACTAAAGGTTCAAAACTCGGCATATATCCTGAAGGTCATTAGCGCATGTACGAGCCTTAATACAAATGACACACGTTAATTTTACAACACCAAATTATTACCATAACACCAGTTAAAAAGAATAAAGTTTATTTCATTCCGATTCGTTTCATATGTTTTGATCCGTTTTCTTCTTCTTCTTCTGTTTTATAAAATGGCTTCCACCGATATTTCAGTGATTCTGCCAATGTCCAGTAAATTGAGATACTAAATATCGGTGTTGTACGGTAAAGTTGTAACAAGTAGCATCAAAGATGGCGTATGTTCTTTGATGCCTCGTGGTCGGGAGGTTATGGTGACAAGTCTATACGAGTCCATATAACAGTCTGAGTACGAGCATTTATAACACCAAACTACACCAATTTCATACTATAAAGTCCACCAAAATCAATTTGCAAAATCGTCCAAGGTAGACCCCAACTGCACCCATTGACTTCCCACCACAAACTCTCTGATCCGTTTTCAATTCATTTCGTTTTAATATCTGTTTATTTTTATGTCAACAAGTAAGAATTATTATTTTTGAACGGACAGATGGAGGATCAATAGAGGTTTATTAATAGTGTCCTGTTGGTACAAAACCCTTTTAAAGCCATATCGGGCTATCTGTAATTTCAGTTTTATTATTTACACTAAACATTGTAATTTTTGATTTATTAGATTTAATATATTAGGTCAAGGAACATAATTCTTATTGACATTACTTCCGAGAAAAAATCGGCAAACTGATCGTTTATATATTTCTAATAATATAAAAACAGTTTATATTTATTTTTCTTGGTACAAAAATTGACAATATCACGGAAATTAAATATAACCTTGCTTTTCCGTTACACAGTACAATTTACTGACATATGGTATATCTTAGTGGTTTATCCTATTGTAAATATCATTGCCTACCCATCAACATTCCAATTATTCAACTCCAAAGGTAACCGCAGCCCGTAAGAGATTGTATTAGCGATAAAGCCACCAATTGTATGTACACGTATATGAGTTCTCGTTGAATGTGTGGGATTTGGAGCACTTATAAATAGACTACAAAAATAAAACTAACCGCAAAAAGTTTTGTATAAAAACAAAGACGCTTGTCCTAACTACTTACTTACTTTGTTTATTTGTATGTTTGTTTCGCTTTCACGCGCTATCTACAGAACTGATCATTATAAAATTTTGCATAAGTACACATAGGTTAGGGTACTGAAAAGGACATAGGATATATAGGTATCACGCGGGCGAAGCCGCGGGTAACAGCTAGTTTATACTCTCATTTACTCATATTATTTGAGTTTTCGTAAACTACCCTAGATCTAATCGTTGCTTACCATCAGGCAAGATTAGAGATCGAAAGCACTCAAATTTTTCATGAAAAAAAAATTTGGTAAGGGGGAAATATTGGATTGTTTGTTTGCATTGAATAGGCTCCGAAACAACTGGTATGATTTTCACAAAATTATTTACTTATATAAAAAGCTAATTTCTCTGCAAGTGACATAGGCTATAATTTACGCAGACAAAGTCGCTGGAAAATTTTTAGTCTATGATAAAAGGAAATGATTATTTGCTTAATATTTTATTATTATTCTTTTATATATTTAGGTACAGGTACATTTTTTATTATATTAGCCACCGTTGCTCTGTCAGTAATGCAGATTTGTATCAAAATTTCAAAGTTATATTTCATCAAGAAATATACGTGAGTGAAAACCATGTTTCAATTATGATTTATCTCGCGTAAGTTTTAATAACCATACAATAATTCTTAAGAGGGTATACTAGCAGTGCGTTTTCCATACAAATGTATTTCTCTATTTTCTTGCTGAAAACTGCTTCTAGAGGCACAATTCTTTTTACATACAATCTATTACTAAAATAGGTATGACCCTATGTTTTATTATTTCTAAAAAGCTGTTTAAAAGAAAAAAAATTGTACAAAAACAGTTTTTTTGGAAAAAGTAAAAAATAGGGGCATTCTTATTTTAGTACTAGATTTTATGAAAAAAGAATTGTGGCTCTAAAATCAGTTTTCAGCGAGAAAATAGAGAAATACTTTTGTATCGAAACCATATTGAAAAAATACTGCTAGTATACGCTCTTAAAAGACAGTCTAATAAGTTTACTTGCATACTTTCCCAAAAGAATTGTGTAACAAATACATAACAACATTCTTACTAGAATTATAGCTTATCCTAATTATCTTCGTCTTCGCCATTATCAGCTAAAAATAGATATTGCCAAAATGCCTTCGATATTACACTTGATACCTCACTTTACCTTCCTTACAACAGATTGCCTGTCTTAGAAGGATAAACGAGTCGCCATTTGTTGCCTTCTGGCAATAAAGGCTCTAGAAAATAATTACGCGGTATCCGCTTAAAGCTTAATTATATGCGGGATCTGTGAACTAAAACGAACAGAATAGTCTTTATTTACGAATATTACCGTACGATCTTCTTCAAAGCATGAAAGTTGCTGCTCTCTAAAGGCTTTGTCATTGTTTCTCGGTTCGGCTCTTCTGGCCATGCATGCAAATCGCGGCCCATCAGGCATATGAGAGTTTGCTGTCTCTCTAAGCCTTGCGCACCAAGACAACGCCCAAAGCCGAGGTCCGCCCTTTGGTGATGTTTGCCTTACAGGGGGCCTACCATGAACTTTTACAAAACCATCATGGTTTCGGTCCGTTTTATTTCAAGCTTATTGTAATATTGTTTCAAATCGTACCATGAACTTTTAAAACAAGATTGTTTTATTCCTGCCTAGTATTGGGAAAGAACGAATGAATTTCTATTCCTTGACGATTGTGAGAGCGAGACGACGCTGTGCAATTTGTATAACTCCGTCCTTTTTACGCGGCGTTCCGATCTATTACCAACATTGGTCTTCTTTTAAACAAATACAATTTGAATTTTAATAAATAAATGATGTTTGATAGTTATATTGTCTTATTTAAATATTTGAAATGTATTTTTAAAAGATAACTTTAAATACTTAAAATAATATTATAGTTTTAAAGAAAACTTGTATTTGTTAGCGTAAAACGGAGCACTTTTTTCAAGACGTGCCGTTGGCGCGCCTCTTGCTTGTTTGTACCTAGTCTCGATCTCGAAGATATGATAAAATTAATATAATTTCGGTTTTCCCATGAAAGTATGATACTAAAACCAAATTAATAAGTGAATTCTCTATTGTGTGCGTTAAGCGTGGCGTGATTTCGTGAAAATCTGAATGTAAATAAGAAAAATAACACAACATAAAGACGACAATTTTTTCTTACTATGAACATTGTTTATTTCGATTTCAATTCACTCGGGAATTTTCAGTGTTTTTTTTTCAGTTGTATATAGTGTCATGTACCGATCTACGAGGAAAAAAACGTGATCTTGATGGTGATGATGGGAATTCTTAAGACTCTCATAGAGAAATAGCGACCGCATATAACCTAAAACAATAACAAAATGATTGTTGTAGCGTTACTTTAATAAAATTGTTAGAACATTATTGTTGTTTTCTTTATTTTTGTGTCCTTCTTATAATCTTTAATCAGATTAAAGGAGCAATTCTTCTGTTGGAGTAGGTACATACTAGTATCCGTGGATTTATGTAAGTACATACAGTAGGTAGTGAGGTATCTAGATTTCGGGGCAATGCATACCTACATGTATTATGTTCCTTCTCTAGGAAACGGCTGTAATTTTTGATGCCAGCCGTTACACTAAGTAAGATGCCTTTCTAAGCACCTTGGAAAATCTGCCGCACGTTTTTTACCGATGAAATAAACGACAAAAACCAAACATTCCTGGTAAACAATATTTACTAATCAAAGCCCAATGTGATTGATAGAAGAAAGAAAACCACTTCTTAGACATTTTGATCTTTATTAACTTACAATAGGTATCTACATATGTTGTGAGTATTTTCCCACTGGGTTCTAACCTAAAGATTCTCTCGGCATCGCGGTTCAGAAATGATTTTTTAAGATTTTTGTCCATTTCTTTGACCTTGCTATGACGATTTGCGCGGAATACAGCTGTTTGATTGACTGTTAAGATAGGATCTTATAATCTTGTTTATACTTAATTCACACTCTTAACACAATTCCACTCATAAATTCAATGTTATGTGAACACTACAGTGTTGTTACAGGCTTATACTATTATGTTTTCTGTGTTTAAGTTACAAATAATAATGAAAATATCACAGTATAATGGAAAAAGTTTTGTTTCCATCGTACCCGAGTAACTTTTTTAAGATCGCTAATTTGACACAAAAACAATATTGCTAACTGTCAAATAGCAGCTCATGGTACCAAATAAATGAATGATTTGCTCTGACGTCGACAAAACTGCTAGTAAAAACAACATTAAAGTAATATTGTTTTGTATACGTCATGGTACGAATTTCAAAAGTAATATTGAAATAATACTGCTATAAGTGGTTATGGTAGCCCCCCAGGTTGAGGGCACTCTGCTCTCACCTCTTAAAAAACCTCCGGTGAAGTAGCGAAAGCTCATTTGGAGCTAGCTAAGTAGTCCTTTAAAAAAAAATCTTCTTTCGAGTTGTAGATGGCTAATGGTTTGCAACTGACATTGGGTCTTTTGTCTTGTTAAGACTTATTTAAGCGCAAAAAGATGGATATTCAGGATAGGATCTTAAAGTTATTCATCTTGACCCCGTAAATTTTCCACAGAGGGCCACGGCCTGATGTTAACCATTCTTTGTTAGCTCCAGATTGGCAGGCAAATACCTATGAAAATAAAGTACAAGTGTACCTAAAGCTGGAAATCGAACCTGAAACCTCTCGTGATGCAGACTAGCGTGTTATTCACTGTGACACAATTATCAATATTAGCGCTTTATACACTTTACCGGCATTCTTGCAATAGATTGCCTGTCTTAGAAGGATAAACGAGACGCCATTTGTTGCCTTCTGGCAATAAAGGCTCTAGAAAATAATTACGCGGTATCCGCTTTAAACTTAATTATATGCGGCATCTGTGAACTGAGGGAAAGAGGTAGCCTTCGCGTCATCGCTATACCTATGTATTTAGTTGGAAATAATAGAATATAACAGACTAATTTTGAGTTAGTATCATATAAAAAAGGTTCAGGCTTTCATATAATATTTAACGACAAAAAAAGCTCAAACGACACGTTTTGTGAATAGGGTCCCCATTAAGTTTTGATTTAATTTAATTTTTATTGTTTGTTACTATATCAAAGATAGAATTACATAACACATTTTGTAAAAATTTCAAGTTTCTACGATTTTAACGGGTCAATGGCTTTGACAGACAGACGGACGGGCTACGGATGGATGGCAGGTTTAGTAATTGGGTCCTGTTTGTATGCTTTGGGTACAGAGCCCAAAAATGATCGAGGTAACATCTACGTTTACCCACCCGGTACCCACCGATTTAACAGACTTCGTAGTCAATGGTTAACATGCCAACTTGTGACACGTGGGGTCCCGAATTCAGGAGTCAGGTCATGACGCAAAATAATCTTTTTCAGACTGGCCAGGGTCTTGGATGTTTAAATACATTAGTATTTATGGTAAAATATAGTATCGTTAAGTAAGCATCTTACTACACCAGCTCACTACTTGTCGTGCAGTTCAATTTGTATGATTTGTCCCTATATATTTTTTTTTTATTATTTATGCGCATAGCCTTCGAGTATTTTGGCCCTAGGCAATGCGCATTTTTTTATATCAACATATATCTATATATTATGTGTTGATATAAAAAACAGCGTACAAATCCATTAGTTTGGTGGCTATGACGCTATAGACATACAAGCACACGTACCAGTTATAGACGTGAAATTTCGTGAATTGTAATTATTACAAATCTTGTTTATTTAGAACTGGCTTAATTGATAGTCACTAGTGATGTCTATTTATTATATAAATTCTTAACAGAAATAGTGAGTCGACTAATACCCTTCAGAAGCTGAGCTCGAGTTAATTAGTTGTGGCATCTGTGACGGAGAGCTCGGGCACCCTTAGTTGTCTATGCTATGTGAAGTATTTGTGATAATTTTGCTAATATACATACATATTATCACGTCGCAGGGTAGACAGGCATGAAGGTCAAGAAACCCAAGGCCACGTTTTGAAAGGAGCCTCCCCGTGTGACGTAGTGACCCTCAATACGTCCGGCGCACCCTGGGCAACAATCTGCGGGGACAGTCTAGTCGGTAACGCAGATTGGCTGATCCTCTCACCACAAAATGGCTTTGACTCGAAAAGAAGAAGAAGAAGAGTATAAGTGGGCGTAAAGGTGGAAAACTGAATAAATATATTGACGGGTTGCTAATTGCATCGCTTTTTGATGTGATTCCTTAAATTTTCACCTAATCCTATGACGAGTTTTTACGGTCTGGGCGGAAAAAGTCGCCTAAATTAATAGTCACTAGTGATGTCTATTTATTATATAAATTCTTAACAGAAATAGTGAGTCGACTAATAGCCATCATAAGCTGAGCTCGAGTTAATTAGTTGTGGCATCTGTGACGAAGAGCTCGGGCACCCTTATTCTATGCTATGTGAAGTATTTGTAATAATTTCGCTAATATACATAAACATGGCGAAATTTTGATCGTTCTGGACCCTTAAAGGGGTGATTCAGCCCGTCGATATGAACCATTTTTCCTATGGGACCAATGCTGGAAACTCAAATTTTATTTCGACATTTTCATACAAAAGTGTTCAGCCGCCCGGGCAATTTGTATAGGAATGTCGATTCGTCCCATAGGACAAGTTGTTTATATTGACAGGCTGAATGACTTTTTAATGGTCCGGGACGATCAAAATTTCGCCATGTATATTATCACGTTTATCCCTCGCAGGGTAGACAGAGCTGAAGGTTATAAAACCCAAGGGTCACGTTTAGAGTGTTAGTGGGTGTAAAGGTGGAAAGCTGAATAAAAATATTGATGGATTGCTAACCGCATCGCTTATTGATATGAGTCCTTAGATTTTCGATCAATTCCTTGACCTGAAGCCGATATATTCAATGTTTTCACTATTGTCCAAAACCAGCAATGAAGAGCATTAAAATTTAAGAGTTATTTTGAATTGATAATATCATCATCATGTCTTTTTATTAGTCTCCACTGCTGGAGCACAACCCTCTCTGTACTACCAGAGGCGTATATTACCCAGAGCAGTCAAAGGATTTGGCCTACATTCTCCACGCTGGCCAGACGGGTTGGAGAGGTCTCTTATAGATAATATAGGTATAATAAATGAATGAGTAAGGCAGACTAAGCGACTATATTTACATAGGAGGTAGTTACTCAATCAAAATTCTCTTGATTTTTAGTTGAATGTATTATTTTATAGAATTTACAAAAAACCTTACTTTCTCATTTATCATATTGGTTAGGATTTATTGGATAGAATACTTATTAAAAAAACTTATCGTATTGAAAAAAGTAGAATATGATAAAGATGCTCTTTTTTTTATTGATTCAATCCAAAAATCACTATTTAACCAGTTTTCTTAAAACTATAACGCCTAAAAACCATGTTTGGTTAGTCCAGGCGCTGCACATTCGCACAACTATACTTTCTTTGCAATAATACGTAAGAAATCAATAACACAGCCATATTGCATACATACAGCAACCAACCTTTTTCTTCATCCGACCGAGAAATTGAAAACTGAATCCAGTGTTCAGCTGCTCGTATGTATGTGGCTTATGTGATGTGTTATACTGATAAAAAGAATGTACGAACATCCTTTTCTAATTCTCTTCTAACTAATATTATAAATACGAAAGTGTGTTTGTTTATTTGTTACGCTTCCACGCTATATATAACGCGGGCGAAGCCGCGGGTAACAGCTACTCTATTATAAAATATAGTGCCGTTGTGTTAGTGTCCCATAACACAAGTCTCGAACTTACTTTGGGGCTAGCTCAATCTATGTGATTTGTGCTGTGGCTAGCAGTCAGCGTGCGGATACCGCGCAGACCGCTTGTCTCCAACGCATGAATAGCGAAACGTCTACTGAGCAGTCTAATGGCAGTAAGTTCGCTGACAGCGAGCTGTCTGCTAATTTATAACACGCATATACACACATATTTAAGCCGTGTAGCTCCCGGCAGAGAAGAATAGGATCACTCCAAGTCTCCTCGTGGATGTCGTAGAAGGCGACTTAGGAAACACAAGCTAAAGCTTATAAGAGACCTCTCCAACACATCTGGCCAGCGTGGAAAGTGTAGGCCAAATCCTCTGACTGTCCTGGCTAAAATATGGCTCTGGTACTCTGGTAGTACAGAGAAGATCATGCTCCTGCAGTGGAGACTAACAGAGCCTGATTATGTTGATAAATATCTAAATTGGTTGACCTGATGCTTATTAGAATGAAATTTAAATTGTCGGGAGCGGAGTTATATAAGTGGGCTGCGACCTTTAGACTACGGATATTATCCATTGACTATGGCGTACCACAAGGTAGCGTCCTTGGACCTACCTTATTTCTTATATATATAAATGACCTCTGCGCGCTTACTTTAGAAAACTGCAATATTTTTTCATATGCAGATGATACAGCATTAGTGTTTCATGGCAAGACATGGAAAGAAGTAAAAGAGTGTACAGAATCTGGACTCAACATTGTTACCAAATGGTTACATCAAAATCTGTTAATGTTAAATATAGGAAAAACAAAATATATTACTTTCGGTATTATTAATTCTTCCATGCCACCAAAGGATTTTGAAATTAAACTACATTCGTGTGACACATCCAACTACTTTAGGATGATTTGCTATTGCCCTAGTATCACAAGGGAAGACAGTGTGAAATATCTTGGCGTAACAATTGACTCTAAGCTAAACTGGTCCAAACATATTGACCAACTTACAACGAGAGTCCGTAAACTTATATACATCTTCCGTCAACTTCACGATGTTGCCCCACCGGATCTGCTAATTACCATCTACTTAGCGCTGGCTCAATCAGTTATCAATTATTGTATTACGTCGTGGGGTGGTGCCTGCAAAACCAAACTAATTAGTTTGGTTTTGCAGCTCTCTCTCTTCGCTGAGCCCTCTCCAACTCAATTGAGTTGGAGAGGGCTCAGCGATTACTTCTAAAAGTGATATTTTTCAAACCCTATCGGTTCCCTACGTATGAGTTGTACAAATTAAGCAATCTTTTGACAGTAAGACAAATCTATATACTCAGAGTCATCCTTTATCAACACAAAGGGCTTTCCCTGGACAATGCTGTACTTAATAGAAGAAGAAATGATTTAGTTTTCAGGAATATTGCTAACAACACTGTTTTTGCAAGCAGACAATATGCCATTTTGTCACGCTACTTGTATAACAAGATAAACAGGAAACTTACTATTTACCCAATGAATCTTAAGGAATGCAAAAACGCTGTCACTACCTGGCTTAAGACCCTTGACTATGACAACACTGAATCGCTTCTAGACAGACTAAATTAATTTAAGTATTTTATGTACCTTTACATTTTTTTTTTTTTTAGTCTAATCATGCAAACTCATATAATTACCACACACACACGTACACCAAACAATAAATATATAAATGTACACACGTAATACTAGCATTAAATAAATGTACTTTTTCTTCGTTTTCTTAGTTTTAATGGTATTTTATTTTTATTTTTAATGTGCTATGTGCATACAACTTAGTAAGATTATTAATGTAAAAATGTAACATGTGTAAAGAGTGGAGCTCCTGTAACACAAGTTTTTAACTTAGCACAGGGCTCCAGCATTCTTTGTATGATGCAAATTTTGTTGATGAATAAATGAAAAAAAATGAAAAAAAAAAAATATTCGTCTTTAACCTTATTAACCCTCGTATTTACTCGGATGCTAACAGATTTTCCCGTTTCAAGACTATTTAGTAGGGTTAATTTATTGAACTAGGTATTTTGTGCCTGATAAGATAATATTAAATAGCTTTTGCTTTTCAGGTTTTTCGATTGTCAATAATGATATTTTTTTCATCAAATTATCATTCGCAAAGAATCATATTTGGATTCAGAAATTAATTTAATATTTTTTGATGGGAATTCAAGGAGTTTAGTCGGGACAATTTGCAAAATCATTTATGTTTGTCATATATTTTACTAATTGATTTTAGTCGACTTTGTAGTCTGAAATTAGTATAGTTCGGTGTTATAAATACTCGTGCTCATGAAAAATGTGTGAAATACTTAAAGAAGACTGTCATATGGACTCGTATAGATTTGTCACCCAGAAGCTCCCATATAGCAATCAAAGGTCCTACGCCATCTTTGATTGTTACTTATTAACTGGCATACTGTACAAAATTGATACTTTGTATCTCTTTAAACTGGACATTGGTCGGATCACAGAAACCTACAATGGAAGCCATAAATTAAAAATAGAATAGTACTAGATTTTTTTTATCATAAGATTAATAACTGACTAAAAGTATCACTGTTTTTGCAGGAAACCATTACAGGAAAATTGTGGACACAACTTACTTTACCAAACAGAGTATATACATCAAAAAGTTTATATACTGTAAGCACTATACTACTATACACTCTTTCGGATAGTCATATAATAAAGAACTTTACACTCTAATTTTGGACCGTCGTGTAAACAAAATGTTTCACTATATTTTATTTTTGTCGGGTGACAATCACGGAAAAATCACTGTGACAGAATATTCCTACTTCCGGGAAGGTTTGTCTCTTAAAAGCCTTTCCAGATTGACTCGTCACAATCTTGTAAAGGTCCCGCTTCACTTATAGTGCGGATCGATGTCAGCTGTAGATTTAGGCCACTATACTGTTTTGTTTCTTTTTTTTTGTAGGACCTCAAATAGCGTCAAGGCATTGGTTATTTTTTTCTTCAATTACCTCATTAAAGAAATAATAGAATTCGAGCTTCCTAACAATGCGGATACATTTTTGAGCACCACTATCAGTAGCCTACTACTAAGCATCAGTGCTGTTACCTCAAAGTATGGTAATGGTGAAATAAACAGAGCCACATACATACACAAATATTGTATGTATGTATGTATGTGCCTCTCAACTCGAAAACCGTACACTCTTTTGAATAGTCATGTAATAAAGAACTTTACTCTCCATTTTGGACAGTCGTGTAAACAAAATGTTTCACTATATTTTATTTTTGTCGGGTCACAATCACGGAAAAATCACTGTGACAGAATATTCCTACTTCCGGGAAGGTTTGTCTCTTAAAAGCCTTTCCGGATTGACTCGTCACAATCTTGTAAAGGTCCCGCTTCTCTCATAGTGCGGATCGTTGTCAGCTGTAGAATTGGGCCACTATACTGTTTTGTTTCTTTTTTTTGTACGACCTCAAATAGCGTCAAGGCATTGGTTGTTTTTTTTTTTCAATTACCTCATTAAAGATATAATAGAGTTCGAGATTGCTAACAATGCGGATACATTTTTGGAGTACCACGTTCAGTAGCCTGCTAGTTAGGATCAGTGTTGTTACCCCAAAGTATGGTAATGGTGAAATAAACAGAGCCACTTACATACTTACATACAATAACTCAAAAACCGCACACTCTTTTGAATAGTCATGTAATATAGAACATCACGTTTCTCTTTTGGACTATCGCGTAAACAAAATATTTCACTATATAATATATTTGTTTGTCTCTTAAAAGCCTTTCCAGATTGACTCGTCACAATCTTGTAAAGGTCCCGCTTCTCTCATAGTGCGGATCGTTGTCAGCTGTAGATTTAGGCCACTATATTGATTTGTTTCTTTTTTTGAACGACCTCAAATAGCGTCAAGGCATTGGTTAATTTTTTTTTCAAATACTTATAAAAGAAATAATAGTGTTTAAGATTGCTAACAATGCGGATACATTTTTGGAGTACCACGTTCAGTAGCCTGCTAGTTAGGATCAGTGTTGTTATTCCGAAGTATGGTAATCGTGAAATAAACAGAGCCACTTACATACTTACGTACAATAACTCAAAAACCGCACACTCTTTTGAATAATCTACATGATTATTCAAAAGAGTGTGCGGTTTTCGAGTTTTGATAAAGAACATCACGTTTCTCTTTTGGACTATCGCGTAAACAAAATATTTCACTATATTATATATTTGTCGGGTTACAATCACAGAAAAATCAGTGTGACAGAATATTCCTACTTCCGGAAAGGTATGTCTCTTTAAAAGCCTTTCCGGATTGACTCGTCACAATCTTGTAAAGGTCCCGTTTCACTCATAGTGCGGATCGTTGTCAGCTGTAGAATTGGACCACTATACTGTTTTGTTTCTTTTTTTTTTGTACGACTTCAAATAGCGTCAAGGCATTGGTTAATTTTTTTTTCAATCACCTCATTAAAGAAATAATAGAGTTCGAGATTGCTAACAATGCGGATACATTTTTTGGAGTACCACGATCAGTAGCTTGCTAGTTAGGATCAGTGTTGTTACCCCAAAGTATGGTAATGGTGAAATAAACAGAGCCACTTGCATACTTAAATACAATAACTCAAAAACCGCACACTCTTTTGAATAGTCATGTAATAAAGAACATAACGTTTCTCTTTTGGACTATCGCGTAAACAAAATATTTCACTATATTATATATTTGTCGGGTTACAATCAAAGAAAAATCAGTGTGACAGAATATTCCTACTTCCGGGAAGGTATGTCTCTTTAAAAGCCTTTCCGGATTGACTCGTCACAATCTTGTAAAGGTCCCGCTTCACTCATAGTGCGGGTCGTTGTCAGCTGTAGAATTGGGCCACTATCCTGTTTTGTTTTTTTTTTGTAAGACTTAAAACGGGGTCATAGCATTGTTTAAATTTTCTTTCAAATGATAGAAGAATAGTGTGATAGATTGCTTTGAACACTTGACTATACAAATATGTGAAATGTTACATAATTCACTTTTTGCACCATTCAATATTTTTTTCTGCTTTTTCCTATGATTGACTGGGAGAAAATGCTAAGAACTATACGCTTATTATCACAAATACAAATTAATTATATAAAAAATACGACTTATAAATGAAAATTATACGTGAAAATTATATACTTACCTAATTTATGCATAACATTAAATACATAATATATTAGTTTCTTTATTCCTTCACTACTTCAATACAATGGAGTTATTACTTATTATTATTAGAGAGGAGGAACATTATGATGTTGAGTGATATAAGCTACATCATCATCATCAGGTCTTTCTAGTCTCCACTGCAGGAGCACGACCCTCTCTGTACTACCAGATAGGCTACATATTTTATGGCAATTAAAAAGCTTTTGGTTTTTGCTCTTACTCGTAAAATAATTAATAATTATAAAATGTCCAGAGTATTATCTCTACAAGAAGTTGTTATGAGTCTTGGTCTTTAATAAACTTCTTGTCATATCACCGAGCGAGCAGTATTATTGTAATAGTAAGGGATTTACGGCTATGCGTTGTATTGTTCCCGTTATTGGAAAACTGTAACCTGATATTGATGATCTGATGAGGTGGCGGCCTTTCTTCGTAGACAGTCGATATCTTTATTAACTGTTACGAAACATAAAATATTCTTATATACTCTTTTTTTTATTTTACTCTTCTTTTTTTTGCCAGGTGATTCTCCGGCAAAATTCAAAATCAAAATCAAAACGTTTATTCACAAAATAGGCCTTTGCAGGTACTTTTTCACGTAAACTCACATTTAAAATTATCTTGTTAAATAATTTGTATTTAATTAATCGTTGTTCAAAAGCTACAGACTATTAAAGAGTTCTACAGAGTAGAACAAGACCATTCCAAGTCTTACCGTGGGTGTCGTAGAAGATGACTTAGGAACACAAGCTAAACAAAGCTAATAAACTTCAAGAAAACCTATCCATCCAACACGCCTTGCCAGCTTGGAGAGTGTCGGCTATAGCTTGGGTTTCCTAAGTTGCCTTCAACGATATCCACGGGAAGACTTGGAGGTATTTATCGGGTTCTTATTCTATGCAGAAAATTGTCGTTATGAGCTGTAACCGTCGATTCTCGAAAAAGGCGTTAGCTTTTCGCAGACCCGCGTTATGATTTGAGGTAGCTACTTATGACTTCTGAAAAAGCTATGGCCGCATTGCATTATGATATCTTCCCTAGACCTTTCCTTTTATGGTGTAGATATTTATAGTGTAGGTAGAAATTAGCTCATCATCAGGTCTTTTTATTAGTCTCCACTGCTGGAGCACGACCCTCTCTGTACTACCAGAGGCGTATATTAGCCAGAGCAGTCAGAGGATTTGGCCTACACTTTCCACGCTGGCCAGACGGGTTGGAGAGGTCTATTTGATGTTTATAGCTTTGTTTAGCCTGTGTTTCCTTAGTCGCCTTCTACGACATCCACGGGAAGACTCTGAGTGGGCTTATTCTACTCTGCCGGGGACCACACGGCTCTGCCGCTCTCTGCCGCAAATTAGCTCAGTTCCAAAAAAATCTATTTGAATGATGAGCATGACCGTTTCAGGGACATATTATCCCAATCCCAACTTCCCAACTAATTGCGAAGGAGTTTGTTTATTTTTACGCTTTCCCGCTATCTACTAAACAGATCATCATGAAATTTTGCACGTTGTCTGGAGTACGAAGAAGAGCATGGGCTACCTTTGATCCCGGAGAAAAGTACTGTTCCCGAGGGATTAACACAAACGCGAGCGGAGCCACAGGCAAAAGCTAGTATCCAATAAAGGGTTGCAATGAAAGAACTATGACTTTAATTTAATCTAACTTACGCTGATGTATAAAAAGTTCGAAGCCTACCCGCCTGGAATTTTATTTCCATATCTTATTTCTGAATTTATTAAGAATATAACAAAAAAACATTGTAATTGCAAAAAGAAACACTTAAAAAAACTATTACATTGAATTCTTCTACAAAAACTAATAATATTTACAATAATAATACGTTCATCGTAATATCTGATCATTTTGGGACGACTGCCGAAGGCCCTTTATTATCATGTCGGAGCTGGATGGGGTTTCAGTAGGACTGATGTCCGATACGATCTATCTTTGTGCACATAATAATATATAATCATGGATAAGGATTTAATCTAAGGCGGATTGATTTCTAAAGTACCTAGTTTATTTCCTAGTCATGTTTCTATATTTTATTCTTACAATCTATTTATGTACCTAATTGAACCCTTTGAAGTGAAGACATCTTTAGTGGCGCTGTGCACTTTTTGTGATGGGGAAAAAATGCTAAACTCGCGACAGGCCACGTGACCGACAGATTTGTCAGATTAAAAATTCGTAAGACGGACACGTGACCTGATTAAAAAACCAACCATAATAAGGATACAATGATATCACTTATTTTATACGTTCCATTGAGATAATAGGATCTAGATTAAACTCGCTTGTAGGATATGCAAACGTCCATAGGCCATTAACCGCTGTCTATTTAAGTAGATGGACCGTATGCCTGTTAGCCTACTTAGCTGTATAAGAAAAAAAACCTAGCTACCTACGTGGCACCTTTTTCCAAGTAAGTATTACATTTGGAAATAAAATAAAAAAAGGAACTTTCGTTTTTTTTTTCTTTTTTTTTATTAATATTTATACAGTCAAGTATTAGTTATTTACGAATAAAAAGTAATATCCGATAAATAGCCACAGTTACCCAATCAGAAGGTACGAGTATGCAAAGTTTTTACGCCAGCAATTTTGCGAGACATTTTCAAGGGCTTCTTAACTTGACAAAGTTTACCAAGAAGCCATTTTTTTAGTTCTTTTTAGGGTTCCGTAGTAAACCGTAGTAAACTAGGAACCCTTATAGTTTCGCCATGTCTGTCTGTCTGTCTGTCTGTCCGTCCGCGGTTTTACTTAGAGACTATAAGTACTAGAAAGCTGTAATTTGGTGTGGGTATGTATATTAATCATGGCAAAAAAGTGGTAGAAAAAAATCGTGAAAAAAATTTTTTTTTAGTTTAGCTCCCATACAAGTAAAGTGGGGGAGTAATTTTTTTTTCTCTACTTACCCATCGTGTGGGGTATCGTTAAAAAGGTCTTTGAAAAATATTGTGAGTTTGAGAACACCATTTTTCGATTTAGGGATCCGTTTCCGAAATATTTGGTTTTAAAGTGAAAATTTTTGTTAGATGCACGTGTCCCCCCCCTCTATCTGCTAAACGGTTATATATGAATACGTGAAAAAAATTACAGCAGTAGAATGTATACTGAAGTTGAATGGAAAACTATCAGAGCTGAGTTCTAAGTGCAAACTAAAAAGTTATAGGCAACCAACTTATAAAATGTACTGAAAAACGTAAAATTTCATACAATTTTCATTGTTACATGTTTTTGGTCGTTAAACTGTGAGGTGCTAGTGTAAACAGTGTGAACTCAAAGTTGTCATTCGCAACTACGGAACCCTACACTGCGCGTGGCCCGACACGCACTTGGCCGGTTTTTTTACATGAGTAATAAAAATAGCTAGATGGTGCAATTGGCCACCATTGTGAAACAATGACGTTGTTGCATACTAAGTTTCCCAAGTTTCCAAGTTGTTTCGTCTCTAATTGTGGAGGCTATAATTGGAAGCCAAGAACTTGATGTTTAAATTATTTGCGTAAGTACTTACGACATTATTTTGAGAAAGCTATCCTGAATAATCCAAAAATGCTCACATTCAGATTTATTATTCGCATCATCACTAGCATCAGGTCATTTTTAATCTCCACGACGAGAGCACAACCCTCTCTGTACTACCAGGGCCATATATTAGCAAAAACAGCCAGAAGATTTGGCCTTCACTCTCCACGCTGGCCAGACGAGTTGGATAGGGGCTCTTTAATGTTTATAAACTTTGTTTTGGACACATACATATTTATTTCCAAGTTGGATTATTAAAAGGCAGTATCCTCAGAAAATATATCGGAAGTTCATTGAATAAAATGTTTGATGGCTTTGGGATTGGGACGACGCGCGTAAGCAAACCTTTTATTATCGTGACGGGCCGAGACTGATGTGGGCGACCCTCCCTTCATGTTGCAATGCGCTCATTTGAAGGACTTCAGCTAAGTAATGGCTCTTTAGTTTTCACAAAGTTTTCAGAATCTGAGATTTATTGATCATTTATAAGAGATTGTCTAATATTCAAAGTGCATTATGAAAATAAAAACTGGTTGTTACTTTTGACAGTTTACGGCCAAAATACTGACTTATGCTAACGTTTCATAGTCTATGAACTTTTGAGGAAGTATACGAATCTAATGGAACTACACACTGCAAAATCGGTCAAGTCATTTAGGAGGAAACGATGTACCTACAGAAAATATATCGGATGTTCATTGAATAAAATGTTTGATGGTTTTGGGACGACGCGCGTAAGCAAACCTTTTATTATCGTGTCGGGCCGAGACTGATGTGGGCGACCCTCCCTTCATGTTGCAACGCGCTCGTTTGAAGGACTTCTGCTAAGTAATGGCTCTTTAGTTTTCACATAGATTTCAGGAACTTAGATTTATTGATTATTTGTGAGTCAATGTCGAATACAAAACTGCTTTATTTAAAAAAAAGATTTTTTTTTTTTTAAATTTACGGCTATCATGCTGTATTTTGGTGATGCTTCATAGCCTATAACACTCCTAATGACACCTCATACTTCAAAATCGGTCAAGCGGTTTAGGCTACAGGAGGAAACAATATATATACAGAAAATATATCGGAAGTTCATTGAATGAAATGTTTGATGGCTTTGGGACGACGCGCGTAAGCAAACCTTTTATTATCGTGTCGGGCCGAGACTGATGAGGGCGACCCTCCCTTCATGTTGCAAGCCACTCGTTTCACGGACTTCTAAGTAATAGCTCTTTAGTTTTCAAAAAAGATTTCACTGATAATTTAATAACTTTGTGATAAAATTATCCGTGATAAAATTGGTTTATTAAAAACATACAATCCAGAAATGGAAAAATCATCAGCAACAGGTCTTTTTTAATCTCCACTGAAGGAGCACAGCCCTCTCTGCGCTACCAGAGCCATTTATTAGCCAATGCAGTCAGAGTAATTGCTCTACACTCTCCACGCTGGCCACACGGGTTTGAGAGGTCTCTTTGATGTTTTTAAGCTTTATTTTGGACACATACACATTAATTTATTTACCAAGTAGGATTATTAAAAGGCAGTATCCTCAGAAAATATATCGGAAGTACATTGAATAAAATGTTTGGTGGTTTTGGGACGACGCGCGTAAGCAAACCTTTTATTATCGTGTCGGGCCGAGACTGATGTGGGCGACCCTCCCTTCATGTTGCAACGCACTCGTTTCAAGGACTTCCGCTAAGTAATGGCTCTTTATTTTTTCACTAAGGTTTCAAATACATATATTTATAGATTATTTTAGAGAGATTGTTGAATAGACAACAACAAAAAATAGCGTGACTATTATTTTTGATAGTTTACGAACGTCATACTGATATTTATTGTTCGCCTCATTTAGGTCTGCCGTTACTGTCAGTTGTGTGGGATGAACATGGAGATTATATACGGAATGACACACCCGCCCTGTCGTAGATACATCCGTGTCATTAATGCAAAATTGGTCGACATGTCTAGCAGTTTGGGAATTTAACCCCACGTAGAAATAAGGCTACCACTCTAGTTATGGTGGCAGCATATGAAAAAAGCCACGAATTTACTATATGGGTACTATCAATATGTTACCTTTAACGTTTTGGAAAACGAAATCAGAACAGATCAACCGATAGCCGTAGCCATTATTTCTTAGATTTTTTATTTATTTGGTCGCCTCCTCTTAAACTAGCATGGAAGATTACTTTGGTACGATTCCATCATTTTCTTTACGTCAGTACAGTTTTGATGGAATAGCGAGAACATAGTACCTAAGTCCATGTCTATATTTTGCGACATTATCATAGCTCTAATTACGGCCTGGCGGTTCCGGGTGACTTTCACCCAGGATTAATGAATAAATAATAAATATATACGGACAAATCACACAGATTGAGCTAGCCCCAAAGTAAGTTCGAGACTTGTGTTATGGGATACTAACTCAACGATACTATATTTTATAATAGATTACTTATATAGATAAACATCCAAGACCCAGGTCAATCTGAAAAAGATCATTTTCCATGTTGACCTGTCCGGGGATCGAACCCGGGACCTCCGTGTCGCAGGCAGGCGTGTTGACCGCTGCGCCACGGAGCTCGACAAGGACAAGGATTGACTCTTCTAGCAACGTAGTTTTGGCCCATACAGCAAAAGATGAGATTTGCTGCTCTGTCCGGTTAAGAAGGCGCAGCGGTCAACACGCCTGACTGCGACACGGATGGTCCCGGGTTCGATCCCCGGCTAGGTCTAGATGGAAAATGATCTTTTTCAGATTGACCTGGGTCTTGGATGTTTGTTTATCTATATAAGTATCTATTATAACATAAATAGTGTCGTTGAGTTAGTATCCCATTACACAAGTCTCGAACTTACTTTGGGGCTAGCTCAATCTGTGTGATTTGTCCGTATATATTTATTTATATATCATCAGGTCTCCACTGCAAGAGCATGATTCTATTTGTACTACCAGAGCCATTTATTAGCCATATCAGTTTGAGGATTTGGCCTACATTCCTAACCTGTAAAGCTCACTTGGAGCTAGCTAACTAGTTCATTAAAAAATTACATTTTAGTCAAACAATAAAAGCCTTATAAGGTCACGTTGTGTCTCGCTACACAGGCTCCCATTACTCACCTCTAGGTAGTAGGTACCACTAGCTTTCATTACTTACACAAACATCTTTAATAGACACACACAACCTTAGCCCTGAAAGAGCAGCATTGTACTTCTTCCACTCGTACTTTGGTACGTCTAATCAATACCAGGATGACCTAGCTTCGCTCGAAGAATTTCCCCAAGGATGAGATCTAGCTAAATCGATATTACCCCTGAAACACAACACATTTTATTGAAATCTTCTAGCCCTTTCCGAGGTCCTGATTAATATGCACAACGTAAATATTTCCTCTCTTATTTGTTGCTACAAATATATCGCACGGTATAATAGAAAATGATATAGGAAGGTTCCTCGAACAAAATGTCAGATCGTTGGGCGTAAGCAAAACCTTTTATTATCGAGTCGAGACTGATGTGGGCCGATACGATCGACCTTTTCTGTTGCAACGGACGTGGTTAATGGAAACGTAACATAGTATATTAGGGTCCATAAATGATCTTGTATTTATTTGTTGCCTTATCTACTTTAGGGTATGCATGCAATAAGTATTACAAGTTTACAAAGTGAATCCGTAAGTTTTTTTTATATAAGTTACGTACTTTAGGTAACTGTCTTAGCAAAATGAGTAAAAAAATTCAAATAATAAAAAATTCTATTAGGTTAAATAATATGGTTTTTTATGTGTGGTTGTGTGGTGTATGTATGGTATTTGATGGCAAAGCTGTGGTCATCGTCGCCCATAGACATCTGCAACACCAGAGGAGGAGATTAGCACCTCATCTGGTGTTGCGACTCTTAAGATGGGTATCATAAACATGCCTTGTTTGTTTTTCGTGTGTGTAAGTGGTCAACACTGGTGTCAGATTTTTCAAGCTGCCTAAAGGCATCTGACATAGCTCAACGACTGCCATCAGTGATGACAGCCGGGACCAGTGGCTTTACGTGACTTCCGAAGCACGGAGGAGCTCGAGATATTTTTATGCCACTTGCGGTCACCCATCCTAATGGGGACTGCGCCTAGGGTTGCTTAACATGCGGAAGCGCTTATTAATAAACATGCCTTTAGAATGACCCCAAGTCATAGCACGCAGAGAAAACGCATTCCACAATCCTGCTGTACGAGGGAAAAAAACCACGTGATGCTCTAACATTTTTGGATACCCTAGTGTCGAGGATGCGGGTACTCCTGTGGCGTGCGGGCATAATGTTTTATATTCATGATGGTTAAATAAAATGAAACTTGTATCTAAATGTTTTCTTTCATGTAATAGTCCTTCATGATTGATGATCAATTATAAATCTAACTACACAAATTTTCTTAAGGCCGCACACTAGGCACAGTAGGACGCCAATCATTTTATTCCTAATGCTTTACAAATAGAAAGAAATTCAAGAATGTAAATCATATAAGCACTAGTAAATAACCTGAAGTATTTTTGGAATCATGTTTTATATTATCAGAATCAGTGAGAATTGTGAGAATCAGATTACCGCCAAAAACGGCCGTTTTTGGCGTTAATCACGTTTTCTCTTAATGACTGATTCTGTGCCTAGGGTGCCCCCTTAAACTGGAAAGAGCGAGGCAACGAGAAACTTATATATTTTTCTATCTTTTCAGATTACCGGCGGGGATGTGACAATAAGTGTACATAAAAATATTTCTAATATGTCTAAAATAATGTATTGTGATAAAAAGTGCTAAAACATAAGTGTGATGCAATAGAGAAAATATTTTTGGCAATGCTGAAAACAAGGATATCGGCATGGGGGCTGTGTGTTCCGCTCCTACTATACGCTTTAAAACAAGGTAAGATTTGTTTTAGTTATTATTACTTTAAATTTTATAATCGTACCTAGCTGTGCTCGCGCCTTCGTCTACGTGGAAAATAGTAGCCTTTTCTTTTCTTAGGTTCTAGACTCTCTGTATATCAGATTTTATTTAACAGACAGATTATTTATTTATAATATTACTTTAACATTTATAATATTACTTTTTTACTTTTATTAGGCGTGCCCTGTTAGTACAATGGCGAGACAAATTGGCAAATGGGTACTTAGAGGACACCTGAAGGTGGTCGGCGTAAGGGCAGGCCATAATTAAGCGTAAAAGGGATGACCTAAACGCATTATATACTAACTGAGACTGCAACAGATAGGTGCAAGTTGAAAAAAGTGGGAGAGACTTAAGCGCAGCTGTGGGAATAGGTTAGTTGTTTTTTTATGTCTGCCCTTTGAAAATATACAATTTTAGTTATCTTATTTTTATTTTATTATTTAGCAAAATATATTTGAATTCATGGTTTTATTTTTGAACTAATTACTTACACTATGCGAGTCAGACGTAAGTATAACCTTTCTTTAGGACTTTGCCGCAGTCAGGTAAAGCAACACAAATATCAAAGGTTTAGACTTATATACAGCTATTACAAGTTTCTTCCTTTATTTTAATTAATGTCATCTACCAAAGTAGTTAACATTATTTAGTGGTACGAGTAGCATTTATAGTAATAATTAGACGATTAGAGTACTTTATAAGTACAAAATAATACATATCTTTGATTGGTTACTAAAATCTCTTATGTCTTTTTCTTCCAACCTGTTCTAACCTTTTGTACATACCTACGACATACAAGCGTTTTTTTTTTTTTTCAAAAAAATACCTTCTTTGCCTTAACATAAAAAATATAGTTTGTAACAATTAGTACCCCATAATCTCCAAATCTGTTGAGACATTTAGAAGTTTAAGAATTTACGGTAGTACCTATTTTTAAAATTGAACCACCTATACTATGAAAACTATTTACAAATAAAAAATGCATGCGTTCGTCCGGGCCCACCCGCTGCCATTTAATTATTCAAGGGTATCCAAGCGCACATTACATACAAATCGCCAGCATTTATTTCCACTTCCAATCCATAGAGTTTCAATTCTAAAACCTTTCCATCCATATTTCAGCAATTCAATTTTTGCGTTAACCTTTAGAGAATCTATACAAAGTAAAACGCTTTTCATCCGGTTTTTCGTTACCTTACGTTTTTTCATTCGGTTTTTAGTTACCTTTTAATTATGAGTATATGGATATGGTTTAGCATTTTATGTCAGTGTAGAGGGTATAAGGATGCTGACGTGACCTTATTATATCCAAATCTCCAAAGATATTTTGAAGTTTTTCAAGTTGCAATGGAATAAATAAACTTACATACATGAACTCAAAAAATAATACACTTTTTTTAGGCTGACATGTAAAAACACGTTCCCGACCTAATTTTTCAAATCGGAACAACTCTACTATAAAAACTATTTACAAATAAAAAATGCATGCGTTCGGCCGGGCCCACCCGCTGCCATTTAATTATTCAAGGGTATCCAAGCGCACATTACACACAAATCGCTAGCATTTATTTCTACTTCCAATCCATACAGTTTTAATTCCAAAACCTTTCCATCCATATTTCAGCAGTTCAATTTTTTGCGTTAGAGAATCTATACAAAGTAAAAACGCTTTTCATCCGATTTTTCGTTACCTAACGTTTATTAATTCGGTTTTTAGTTACCTTTTAATTATGAGTATATGGATATGGTTTAGCATTTTATGTCAGTGTAGAGGGTATAAGGATTCTGACATGACCTTATTATATCCAAATCTCCAAAGATATTTTGAAGATTATCAAGTTGCAATGGAATAAATAAACTTACATACATGAACTCAAAAAATAATACACTTTTTTTGGATGTCATGTAAAAACACGTTCCCGACCTAATTTTTCAAATCGGAACAACTCTACTATGAAAACTATTTACAAATAAAAAATGCATGCGTTCGTCTGGGCCCACCCGCTGCCATTTAATTATTCAAGGGTATCATAAGCACGACCCTCTCTGTACTACCAGAGCCATATACTAGCCTGAGTAGTCAAAGGATTTAGCCTACACTCTCCACGCTGGCCAGACGGGTTGGAGAGGTCTCTTTGATATTAATAAGCTTTGTTTAGCTTGTGTTTCCTTAGTCGCCTTTTACTACATCCACGGGATGACTTGGAGTGGTCCTATTCTACTCTGCCGGGAACCACACGGCTTTTTAATTATCCTATATGGTTTAGCATTTTATGTCAGTGTAGAGGGTATAAGGATTCTGACATGACCTTATTACATCCAAATCTCTAAAGATATTTTGAAGTTTATCAAGTTGCAATGGAATAAATAAACTTACATACATGAACTCAAAAAATAATACACTTTTTAGGCTGTCATGTAAAAACATGTTCCCGACCTAATTTTTCAAATCGGAACAACTCTACTATGAAAACTATTTACAAATAAAAAATGCATGCGTTCGTCCGGGCCCACCCGCTGCCATTTAATTATTCAAGGGTATCCAAGCGCACATTACACACAAATCGCCAGCATTTATTTCCACTTCCAATCCATAGAGTTTCAATTCCAAAACCTTTTTATCCATATTTCAGCAGTTCAATTTTTGCGTTTACATCTATAGAGTCAACGAAGTAGGTTTTCCGTAACTGAATTTATAGTATAGGTAATTACTTTATGGTTCGACGTGTGGTTCCCGGCAGAGTAGAATAGGACCACTCCAAGTCAACCTGTGGATGTCGTAAAAGACGACTAAGGAAACACAAGCTAAACAAAGCTTATAAACATCAAAGAGACCTCTCCAACCCGTCTGGCCAGCGTAAAGAGTGTAGGCCAAATCTCTGACTCCTCAAACTAATGTATATCGTATATAATATAATCGGAATATTTATTTTGTGTTTGATATTTCAATGAGTTTCATGGACCATGATCACGAATGAACTGAGAGGGCATGGTCCAAATAATCACGGTAAATATCGCGATATATTTAATTCTAATGTTGATAACCGTGAATGTTTAAAAGCTACACCTGTATAGTTTATAATTAAAGGGAAATGTCTATTTATTTTATAATTTGTATCTTATTATTAAAATATGTAACAGCGGGCTACTCATATATATAGTCAGTTACTGCCCGACATGTTTCGACCTCATCCGGGGGTCTTTCTTAGGGCGAATGTGTATCGAGATGCACGCACGATGTCATCCCAATCCGTACTATGTATTGAGACGACATTGTGCGCGGATGAGGTCGAAACATGTCGGCCAGTAGCTGACTATTTACGTGAGAAACTCGTTGTTACTTATTCTTATAATGACTATATCACACGTTAGTTTTAATCAAATAATATTTGTATCTTCTTACGGTTCACGGGTGTTACTCCGGTCCTTTGAGAGGTTTGCGTAGGAAAATGATCCAACACGTTGAGGCCCTTTGGAGAATTGATGTAACAGGTTTTCATCAAGTAGCTGTATCTTATTTATTATTATTATTATCGTTAAATATATTTAACTTCAAAAGTACAAAAAAACAGAGACAAATACATAAAAACAAGTCACTCAAAAATGCCCCCCGGGATAGTACCCGACTCAAAGGTACCCATTATGCTGGCAGCATTTCCTCTCTGAATTGCAATGGATATCCTTTGAACCAGGTACTAGCCAGAGCGGTTGTCATAACCACGGTCTCTTAAACGACGTCCCATCTCACCAACAAAGTCTCTTGCTTCCGGACACCATGGGCCAGCTGTCTCTACGGCGACGGGCACAAAATCATAATTGGAAGCTAGAAGTGAATATTTTGCTCTTTTTTGGGTAGCTGCGGCCCGCGCAGCCGCCCCAGGTGTCCGCATGGTGCTAGTGAGATAAGACGCCGCATAAGTACTAACGCAAGCAACGCAACGCAACGCAAACTTCAAATTTTGTACGAAATTTAAATATTTCAAATTTAATTGTGTAAATGAGTGTATTAGGACTACTCCAAGTCTTCCTGTAGATGCCATAGAAGGTGACTTAGGAAACACAAGAACACAACAACAACATCAAAAAAACCTCTCCATCCCGTCTGGCCAGCGTAGAGATTATAGGCTAAATCCTCTGACTGCTCTAGCTAATATATGGCTCTATTAGAACAGGGAAGGTCGTGGTCCTGCAGAGGAGACTAACAAAAACCTGATGATGACCTGATTTTGTATTTAATGTATGAAATACGTGTATATTTTCGTATAAAATTTTGCCGAAAAAACGAATAGATACAAATAAATAGTACCTTTGTACCGTTATTTATGTTTATTCAATTATTTATATTTACGTAACTTGTAGTATTTAATGTCATAATGGACAAAAAGTTTGCAAATTATACTATATGCACGGAAACAAATAAACTTAGTTGTGGCAGAGCCAGGCTACCGTTGAAAAAAAAACCGGCCAAGTTTGAGTCAAACTCGCGCAATGAGGGTTCCGTACAATATGCATTCAATTGACTAGCCCTATCTATGGTATTTTAGTGAACTTTTTCCCTAGGTGAACTATAGTGAGTTTACCACTTTTTTTCAACTGATAGAATTCCTTTTATTTTTCCTGTAATTTTCAAGCAATGAACTATATATTGTAATTTTTTCGAAATTTTAGGCCCAGTATTTTCAAGATCAGCTCAAATTTTGCCTTCTTTCGTGAATAAAATCAAAAGTTTTGATTTTTCCCGAACAAAAAAAAATTTTTGAGATCCTCATAACAAGCTCTTTCATTTGATATGTAACACGGTAAAGTTTGCAAAACTTTTTTTTACAAATTTTCTATTTGGACCCCCTAAACTGACCCTTATTAAAAAAAATATATATTTACTTTGCACATCCGTGTTTGGGTCATAGGTTTACACCATCTTACCAAATTTCATTTAATTTGGTTTAGTAGATTTGGAGAAAATCGACTGTGACAGACGGACGGACGGACAGATAGACACACGAGTGATCCTATAAGGGTTCCGTTTTTCATTTTTTGTACGAAACCCTAAAAAAAAAGAATAACAGACCATCTAAATTAAACTAGACGAGTTGTTGAAATAAATAATTTACAGAAATGCACTCATTAGCACAAACGAATGGAATGTAATTATTCCCCGTAAATAATTTCGACAATTAATCAGTCGACCACATTGTTGAGCCTTCGGTACACACGTAGAGTAAGTGGTAGAGTACACTAGCCTACTACTCTACCAAATCGGGTTCTCACCAACTTGTGTAAAGTTGATGTCTACACATAAATTTGAATCCTGCTAGTAGAGACGCCGCAGCCACCACTAGCACGTGAAACATCAACTTAGGGGGGCACACTAGGCACAGTAGCGACGACAATCATTTTATTCCTAATACTTTACAAATAAAAAGAAATTCAAGAATGTAAATCATATAAGCCTTGAAGTATTTTTGGAATCATGTTTTAATATTATGAGAGAAATAGTGATTACCGCCAAAAACGGCCGTTTTTGGCGGTAATCTGATTCTCATGATTCTCACTGATTCTGATAATATTAAACATGATTCCAGAAATACTTCAGGTTATTTACTAAGGCTTATATGTGGTATATATGCAATGTATGTGAGGGTACTCCAGTCTTTAAATAAACGCCGTATCGAACGCACGCAATCTTTTATTTAACACTGGCGACGAGTCGATGGGTTACCGCCTATAGTTACGGGGAGTTATTTAACGAGTAATAAGTAGATAATCTGAGTGCAAGCATTATTAACGTTAGTAGAAGTGAAAATGGGTGTCGGAAAAATACAAGAATTTGAAGTTAAGACAGGAAATTGGACAGCATATTGTGAACGACTTGATATGTATTTTATTGCGAATAACATCGAAGACAAAGTGAAGTTACCTACGTTAATTGCGGTAATGGGGGAAGAAGCATATTTACTGCTGTCTACACTTGCTAGCCCTAAACAGCCCTCAGCATTGACCTACGGTGAGGCAGTGTCTCTTGTCAAGAACCACCTTCAGCCAAAACCATCTATTTTGGCTGAACGTTACAAATTCCGACAACGACGGCAAGTAGAGGGAGAGAACGTCGCGGACTATGTAGCAGAGCTGAAGAAGCTGGCAAAAACCTGCGATTTTGGGGCATCACTGGAAGAAAACCTCCGCGACCAATTAGTATGCGGTATTACCAGTGAGTCAACGCGGCAAAGGCTATTCGCGGAGGACGACAGTATCACGTACAACCGAGCAGTCAAACTTGCAATGACCCTCGAAGCAGCGGAAAAAAATGCATGCGTAGTAGATAGAATGCGCGATAGTAGTACAGCGGCGAACATAAATATGGTTCATAATTTTAAGTGCATGGCGTGCGGAAACGGTGGTCATAAAACGGACAACTGCAGATATAAAAACTTTGAGTGCAGTTTCTGCAGAGTGAGGGGCCATCTGAGGAGAATGTGTCCGGAAAAGGGGGCAAGGCTGGAATTGGGAGGAACAGCTAACTATCAGTCACGAGGCGAACCCGTGACATTCAGCAGCTTTAGAGGACATCGAGCCGGGCGAAGCGGCGGCAAGGGCGGGGCGCGCGGAAGGGGTGGCTGGCGTGGAGCACGCGGCGAAAGCGACCACAGCGCGAGCGCGGAAAATTATTGGGTGGACGAGTCGTCACCAGCTGATCGGACGCAGGGAAGTAACTGCGAGAAACAAATCGCGGAATTTAATGAGGACAACGATGACGAACCAATGTATCAGATGTCATTGACTAAGTACAAGCCGGTAGGTATTACACTGTTAGTTCAACAAAAATATTTAAATATGGAAATAGACACCGGCTCAGCATTGTCTTGCATTAGTGCTAGTACATACCGTAATAATTATAGTCATTTAACTTTAAACCCATGTCAGTTAAGACTAAAGTTTTACAATGGTACAATTATTCGACCCTTGGGTTATTTACAGGTTGAAGTTATATATAAAGGTGAAAAAAAAACCTTGGATTTGTATGTCATAGAGAACGGCACTACTTCGTTGCTAGGCCGCCAATGGCTTTCCGAGTTAAATATTTTAATACCTAAAATAGATTTGTGTAGTATTAAAGTGGAAAAAGAGAATCAATGTAAAATCTTAAACGAAATTATTTCCAGACATAAACCCCTGTTTGATGGCACACTGGGTCGGTACACGGGGGAACCGGTACGGCTGCAAATCCGGGAGGACGCAGAGCCGATCTTCTGCCGCGCGCGACCCGTCCCATATGCGCTGCGACCGCGCATTGATGCCGAGTTGGACGCCATGCTGCGCGCCGGAGTCGTCGAGCCCGTCGAGCGTTCCGAGTGGGCCACTCCTCTGGTAATCGCAAGTAAGGCTGATGGCGGTATACGCTTATGTGCGGACTACAAAGTAACTCTCAATCGAGTCCTATTGATAGATAGATACCCGGTTCCGAAGGTAGATGATTTGTTTACTAACTTATGCGGCAACGAATATTTTACAAAGTTGGACCTGTCACAGGCCTATAACCAACTGGTTTTAGATGAAGCCTCGCGAGCATATACTGTAATAAATACACATAGGGGCTTATTTAAATATAATAGGTTAGTGTACGGACTTTCTTCTAGCCCCGGTATATTTCAAAAATTCATGGAAACTTTGTTCAAGGGAATGTCTGATGTGATCATTTTCTATGATGATATTTTGATTAAAAACAAAAATATAGAATCGCATTTAAGAACTTTAGAGCAGGTTTTAGAGATATTAGAAAAAAATGGGTTAAAAATTAAAAAAAATAAATGTGAATTTTTGGCAGAAAGGGTAGAATACTTAGGATTTATTATAGATAAAAATGGAGTACGTGTCAATCCAGAAAAGATTAAACCGATAATGAGTATGTCTCCCCCACAAAACACCTCTGACTTAAAATCATTTTTGGGAATGGTAAACTTTTACGGCAAATTTGTAAAAAATTTATCGACATACTTAACACCACTTTACAAATTACTAAAAAAAGGAAATAATTTCTACTGGGGAAGGGAGCAAAATGAATCGTTTAGAAATGTCAAACAGGTTTTATGTGGGGCAGACGTTTTAGTACACTATGACATGTCACGACCAACGGTGGTGACGTGTGACGCGAGCGCCTACGGCTTGGGGGCGGTGATGGCACAGCGCGCGCCGGACGGCTCGGAGCGGGTGGTCTGCTACGCGTCGCGGGCGCTCACAGCCGCGGAAATCAATTATAGCCAGATACACAAAGAGGCTTTGGCAATTATATTCGCAATGGATAAATTTCACCAATACTTATACGGCCGAAAATTCACACTACGAACAGATCACAAGCCTCTAGTGAGTATTTTTGGACCAAATGTAGGCATACCAACCACCGCGGCTAGTCGTCTCCAAAGGTGGGCAATAAAATTGTCAGCGTATGATTTTACGATCGAATATATTAACACGGATAAAAATACAGCAGATGCACTCTCACGCTTGATGAGAGCTCACAAAGAAGAAACGGTAGCCGCGGAGGAAGTCCTGCCAGAACAGACTTATTTACACTTCGCCACGGAAGCTCTTTTATTAGATTACAAAAAAATAAAAAAAGAAACTGCGGAAGATCCTATACTTAGTAGAATAAGTAGTTATCTAACAGATGGCTGGCCTACGGATATGGATATTTTAGAGCTTAAACCTTATTTTAATAGAAGGAATGAATTATACTGTGAATTAGGATGTATTATGTGGGGTCATCGAGTCGTCATTCCTGCGTCATGTAGAAAAGCAGTAATAAGCGAGTTACATGACTCCCACATGGGCATAGTCAAAACAAAAGCCTTAGCCAGGAGTTACGCGTGGTGGCCGGGCGTGGACGAAGCGGTCGAGGCGGCGTGTCGGGCCTGTGCTGTGTGCGCTAGCGTAGCAGACGCGCCCCCAGAGCGCGCGCCGAGTCCATGGCCATGGCCGAACAGACCGTGGTCTAGGTTACACTTAGATTTTCTCGGGCCCATGCTGGGGTCAACATATCTAATAGTAGTTGATGCCTGTTCGAAATGGATCGAAGCTATTCGAATGAAAGGAACAACGGCGGCAGCTGTTATCACAGTTTTACGTGACATGTGGGCTAGGTTCGGCTTACCAAAACAAATTGTCAGTGATAATGGTCCCCCTTTTGCTAGTAAAGAATTTAGTACTTTTTTGAAGAACAACGGAATCGACCACATTTTCTCGGCTCCCTACCATCCGGCTTCCAACGGGGCCGCAGAAAATGCGGTTAAAATTTGTAAACGCGCAATAAACAAGGCATGTAAACAAAAATTAGATATCGAGACAGCTTTAAACCGATTCTTACTAGCGTATAGGAACACTGAACATTATACTACGGGTGATAGTCCGGCTAGGATACTACAGGGACGAAGTTTACGAATGCGTTTGGATAGACTGAAACCCGATCGCAGTCAGAGAATACGGGATCATCAGGCGAGTGGGGAAACGGAGGCAGGTAAGGCACGACAAAACCGCTTAGAACAGGGTGAGGAGGTGTGGTGCCGCGACTACCGTGCTAAAGATAGGTGGATACCGGGGAAAATTTGCGAAAAGTTAGGTAACAGAGATTATAGGGTAAAATATAATGACGGAACCGAGGTGCATAGGCACGTTGATCAATTGAGACAAAGAGTTTCGGATGCAACTGCATGTAAGCGTTCACCTCCCGCAGCAGTGCCAATTAAAACGAACACTCGCCAATCAAGCTCGCTAGTGGTGCCAGAGGAGGGGTCGACCGGACGGTCGGAGGGAGCGGCGCCGCCGTCGCCGGCTTGGCCGGTCACACCTACATCATCGCCACGATTAGTTGGCCAGCCCAGTGTGCCAGATGACGGGTCCATTAGCTCTAGTGAAACCCCTGATGAAAACCAGAAAAGAATAAGAAAGCTACCTGTTCGTTTTGGTTTCGATGAATATTTTTAATTGAATACATTTTGCTTACCTAGTTCATTGCATTCTACTTAACTAATTATAGAATAGTATATAGATAGTAGTTTGAAGAATCTTTGTCTGTTTTTTTTGTGTTACCTAAATATTTTAGTATTCCTTCATTTACCTATCTGATGATAAGTGTTATACATAGTAAGGCTAGTTCCTAACATATTAGTGATTTAAGGATGAAGGTATTGGTATATATGCATAGTATGTGAGGGTACTCCAGTCTTTAAATAAACGCCGTATCGAACGCACGCAATCTTTTATTTAACAATATGATTTACTTTCTTGAATTTCTTTCTATTTGTAAAGTATTAGGAATAAAATAATTGGCGTCGCTAGTGTGCCTAGTGGGCGCCCTTAACGGAGGTAGGTATACTAAGTAAAAATAAAACATAAGTAGACTTACTAGACTACTTATAGACATTACGACCCGAAGAAAGAAGAAGAAGTAGACTTCATAGTACAGTGGATTTCACGTTCGGCAGAAAAATACGACCTGTAGAGGAGAACAGTCAGCTAGCGGGTGAGACAGAAACGGAAATACTATAAAATTTTTGCTCAAGCTAAAGCGACACTTATTCCATAAGCATTACAAACAAAACGTCCCTTTTTACGTTTGAGATGGAAAAATTAATCCATTCCCAACGTGTCATAAAGGTGTAATTACAACAACCAATTTTTTGCAGATCCGACATCGTCTAAATTCATACCCGCTCCCTAAAACACTCCGGTCTTTCTATTTATTTTTACTTTACGCGGTCACGCTACGTGCGGCCACCCTCTCTTAATATAACATTAATTGAAAAATGGAATCCTGGAGAAATTATTAAGTTTTTTTTTTCAGTGTCCTTTTTTGTTTTTATTTGAGTTATTATATCTTTTTTCCTTCATCAAATGAAATGTGATATATTTTTGAGTTCCGTACAAAGGGTAAAAGAGACCCCTAAATAATAACTTCGATACCCGCCTTTCCATCTATCTGTAAAGACCAAAAGTAATTATTTTGAATATCATACACACATGTCAATTGAGAAAATGAAAGGTTTCAGTCGGTGCATTTGAAATATACACTCATACAGTCTTTTACCTCACATATTTTGCAAATTAGGCCTATTTTTTTTTGAGATAGCAAAATTCGAATTTTTGAGGACAAACAATAATATTATGATTACGTTTTCGAAGAAAAAAAAACATGCGGGGCAGTCTTTGCGGACTGTTGTTTGAAGTGAGAATCAAGTAACCAAAAAAGTACAAGGAGTTCGGTGACGATGACGTGAGATCCATGATTTTTGTTCACCCAAAAAATTTTCAATGCGATCAAGGAAGTTTTCACTTCAAAATATAGCATACTAGCTGTTACCCGCGGCTTCGCCCGCGTGATATATAGCCTAGGTCCTTCTCGGTACCCTAACCTATGTGTATGCAAAATTTCATGATGATCGGTTTAGTAGATACGGCGTGAAAGCGTAACCAACAAACAAATTAACAAACTCACTTTCGCATTTATAATATTAGTTGGAATGTTACTCGGAATAAGGTCGTCCTAAACAAACTATTTTGCATCGTATTTCAAAGTAATGTACATACATAAGGTCTGAAAACATAACATTCTATTATGAGCAATCGTGTAAAAATAAATGAACTTCACGTTCAACATAACCACGTTTAATATCGTTTATTGATTGTAGTGTGTTGGTCACTTTACTGCGCCATCAAAGGTGAAATAGTAGCCACATCTGTCACTTGCACTGAGAGCTCTTGAATGCTCGACCCGAGAATGCTTTCATAGAACCTGGTCAATTTCGCTGTACCACAGTAATTATTTGAGTCAAAACTACGGAACTAATTTTCATGAAAATGGGTACACAGATAATTTAGAGCTTGAGAAAGGATAAAGGCTTTTCTCTATAGTATTCGAAAAAAGGCCACTCAAACTAACTATATCACACGGATGAAGTTGTGGGCACAGCTATTACTTAAATAAGCTATATAAACTTAACACTCCTTTTAGGCAGACGTGTAAAAATAAATGAACTTCACGGTCAACAAAAGCACGTTTAATATCGATTATTGATTGTAGTGTGTTGGTCACTTTACTGCGCCATCAAAGGTGAAATAGTAGCCAAATCTGTCACTTGCACAGAGGGCTGTTCAATGGTCGACTCGAGAATCCTTTCATGCAACCTGGGTCAGTTACGCTGGTCCACAGTAATTATTTGCGGCTTTATACTTGGACTGTATAGTTATAAGATATTTAAAACAAAATAATATTAATTGCAAGTGAATTTTTAGATTGCGAATACGTTATTTAATTTATGATTAATTTTGATGGGCTTGCACTAGCAGTAGGTACTATGTTTACTACGCTAAACGGGCACGATCACCTTTAACACATAGTACCTATCGAACAAAAAATAAATAATTAGTGAAATAGTTAATTTATTTTTTATCGTTTTCCTTTATGACGACTAGTTCTGTCATGTTGGGAAATATAATTATAAACAGTATTAGTTACTATTTTTCCTTCTTTTTTCCTTCTTTAGAAGGAAAAATAGAAGGTAAAAGGGGACCGGGAAGGCCGAGACACACCTTCATGAAACAAATAAAAGAAAAAGTTAATGTTGCTACTTACAGAGATGTGAAACAACTGGCGGAAGAAAGAGAGGAATGGAAGAAGCTCCACCGACAAGAGCCCAGCTCTTAAATTTGATGATGATGATGATTAGTTACTAACATAGTAAATATACCAAGTAAACGTTGGTGCTGATTTTTATAAACCGTCAAAATAATATATTTTTTTAAAAGGTAAACAATAGTTGGTAATCTTAATATTTGTAAACTAGTAATCTAAGAACTCGGACCATAACGTTTTGTCATATTTTGATTTAAGAAATTGGCCGTGCTCCTATAGTGGAGACAAAAAAAAACCTGATCTTATAAATGTTTTTAAGCTTTGTTTAGCTTGTGTTTCCTAAGTCGCCTTCTACGACATCCACTGGAGACTTGGAGTGATCCTATTCTACTCTGCCGGGAACCACACGGCGGAGTTAAGTAATTAGTAAGTAATATAACAATATAATATTACTGACCTCTACGCGTTTGTACTGTATAGATCGGCCACAGTTTACTGGGTTTCATTTAATGGTCCGAGAGCCCTCTTCGTCCGGACGCTCGGCGTGTCATTGTCTGCAGTGACATGTACCGGACGTCCGCCGGACGCCTGCCGGACACACTCTCGGAAGTTACGCGTCGTAAAACCAAAACTACTTAGATTTAATTTCAAAGTTTGAAATTCCTAAATCAAATTATTCTTGATTTTAATATGAAGGAAATTGGAGAGGTCTGCAATCAGCTTTGATGTTCATAAGCTTTGTTTAGCTTGTATACCTAAGTCATCTTCTACGACATCCACGGGAGACTTGGAGTGGTCCTATTCCACTCTGCCGGGAACCACACGGCAAACAATATAAATTACTGAACTCTACGCGTTTGTACTGTAGAGATCGGCTACAGTTTCCTGCGTTTGATTTAATGGACCGAGAGCCCTCTCCGTCCGGCCGGACACTCGACGTGTCATTGTCTGCAGTGACATGTTCCGGACGTCCGCCGGACGCCTGCCGGACACACTCTCGGATGTTACGCGTCGTAAAACCAAAACTACTTAGATTTAATTTCAAAGTTTGACATTCCTAAATCAAATTATTCTTGATTTTAATATGAAGGAAATTGGAGAGGTCTGCAATCAGCTTTGATGTTCATAAGCTTTGTTTAGCTTGTTTACCTAAGTCGTCTTCTACTACATCCACTGGAGACTTGGAGTGGTCCTATTCCACTCTGCCGGGAACCACACGGCAAACAATATAAATTACTGAACTCTACGCGTTTGTACTGTAGAGATCGGCTACAGTTTCCTGCGTTTGATTTAATGGACCGAGAGCCCTCTCCGTCCGGCCGGACACTCGACGTGTCATTGTCTGCAGTGACATGTACCGGACATCCGCCGGACGCCTGTCGGACGCACTCTCGGATGTTACGCGTCGTAAAACCAGAACTGCTTAGTTTTAATTTCAAAGTTTATCAAACTTGAAATTCAGTTTTATTTTTAATGCATTTAATGTCTTGATTATTCTGAAATTCTACTAAATTATGATACATTTCACGATTAATATTGTCACAATCATTATGGTCATCTCACTAAGACAACATATTATCATCATCATCATCATCTTAGCCACGAGAAGTCCGCTGTTGGACACAGGCCTCCCCCAAGGGTTTCCACCATCGGGGGAGTTTCTCATACTCACCACGCTTAGCAAACAGGTTGGTTAGCGCATTTTGTCTGCATGGCTTATATTGATTCCGACGCTGCTGCCCATTACCAGTTTTTTAAGCGAGGGAAGGGTAAGAGTTTGATCGGCTGGGGGAACGGGACAAAGGTAGTAAGGATGCTACTTGCTCGGATGGATTGGCCATGAGAAAGTAGCAGCATGGGAGACCGGGCGTCCGTGCCAACCCGATGACATACCTGCAACCACCGGACAAGCAGTTGAGGATGTTATAATGACCATAAAAAAAACCTTTTATATATAATACTAGCTGTTACCCGCGGCTTCGCCCGCGTAATTTATAGCCTATGTCTTTCTCGGTACCCTAACCTATGTGTATGCAAAATTTCATGATGATCGGTTCAGTAGATACGGCGTGAAAGCGTAACAAACAAACAAACTCACTTTCGCATTTATAATATTAGTTGGGATTGGGATAGTTGGAATTGTTGAACTTCCTCACATTAAATAAGAACTTTGGACTGCTGTTTTACCCCCCTAGGTAGTGAATATGGAGAATCATTTGTTAGCTAATGATTACGTCACAATACTTTCTGCGTATCAAATTTCAGCGCAATCTGCGAAATGGTTTGAGCTATTAATAGATCAGTCAGTCGGCTGCTTTTTATATACGTATACAGAATTATGTCTAGTAAATTTTGTAATAAAAACCAAACGAAGTTAAGTTTCGCAGAATCTAACATTCGAATGTAATAAATCCTCAGAAAATATTGAAATTATTGAGTTAGAAATTGCAGACGGCAGGCGTGAAGAAATATGCCGTTTTTGAAAGGCTGTAAATCAAAAGGTCGAAGTAAAAGTGACCTGGCATTTCGTAACACTTTACGTAAGAGGATGATTTAGTTTCAGACTATTAACCTATACGATCTTTCGATACGATCGATCAGATTTGTGTCTTATACGGATTTTTATCTGATTTCAAAGACGTGGAGGTTCTCTAGTAAACAACTGTGTCTTTTTTAGGGTTCCGTACCCAAAGGATAAAAACGGAAATATTACCAGGACTTCGATATCCGTCTAACCGTCTACCTGTCTGTCACAAGGCTGTATCTCATAAACTGTGATAGCTACACAGTTGGAACTTTTCACTGGTCATATACCTATTAAAAAAACAGAACAAAATAAATATTTCACCGGAGCCAACAAACGTGATATTTTTGCCATTTTTTGCTCGATATCATCCCTATAAAGAATTTTAACCAATCAATCGATTTTTTGTATAATTTTTTGAAGAAATGTAAGCCAAACAAACTTCGCTCACCAACCCGTATGCCAAGCGTGGTGAGTATGGCAAAACCCCTCCATCGATGGAAATGCCTGGGGGAGGCCTGTACCCAGCAGTGGTGGACCTCATACGGCTGTAATGATGATGAAACGCATGAAAAATATTTTAATATGCAAATAATAATGCAACAAAAGATAAAAACGATTCAGTCCGGAACTTTGTTTTCCTTTGCCGGAAAAATAACATGAATAAAAAACTTGCTGTATTCTTCCAGGTCAGCAAACACGTTCAGACACGTTTGTGTCATACGTTCTTAACAAAAAAGGTTTATTTAGAAGCAATGCATATTTAAAGAACTCTGTATACACTTTTAAAGTGAATAGCGTCGGGCGGTTGTATTGCCTAAACAAACAAACTACGGCCAGAATAAACTCATATTTTCTTCTCCTTGTCCCCACTGATACTAGTATTATTATAGAAACTTATACTTTTGTTTTAGGACTAAAAGGGGTGTGTAAGTTTTCGAATAAAATTGCTTATAGCTGAAAATATCGAACATAAATAATAAACGGCAAAATACTACTGGTCCACTATTGGGCAAACACGCTTGGCCGATGGGTCATGAGCGCAGTAAGTTAAGCTTATCTTGTTTCCGATACTACTGCCCACCAAAACCGGTATTTAACCGAATGACGGGAGGAGGTCGTTGGACTGGGGGAACGGGATAAAGGTGTCGGGTCCTACTCACCCAGCTAATAAGAGTAGGCCCAACATGAATATGAAGGAAGGTATGTTGTGCATTAAATGCTCAGCGGAGAGAGAGAGAGTTCAAGGCGAAAGAACACAACACAACACAGATAAAGGATTTTAATAAGCTTCACACATGCGTTACACTGTTAGTACTTTAGAATACAATTAGTAAAATAATATTGTAGGCGAGTGCCTGTAAGCAAGGGTCGAGAGATCACGACCAAACTTAGGAAAGGAATTGAATGGAATGACTGACTGAGAAAGGACTGCGAAGAAGATTTGAAAATGGAATGTGGAATTTAAAATGAATTTCGAAATAAAAGTGGACAGGATGATGATGATTGGAAAATGAGGTGAAAAGCAAGATGCAGCATGAAGGTTATCATGCGCATCGTTACAAAGGTATTAGGGATACTTGCTCAGATAGATTGGGGATGTGGAAGTAGCAGCTCGGGTGGCCGGGTACGAATACACGATGCCATACGTGGAACCACTGGACAGGCAGTTTAGTATGACAACTCTTAAATAAATATAAATAAATATATACGGACAAATCACACGGATTAAGCCAGCCCCAAAGTAAATTCTTAAGTAAGACTTGTGTTATGGGATACTACCTCAACGATACTATATTTTATAATAGATACTTATTATATAGATAAACATCCAAGACTTAGGTCAATCTGAAAAAGATCATTTTCCATCTTGACCTGACTCTTACCGACTTACCGGGCAAGAAACTGAGTATGACAACTCTAACCTTATGACTAAAAACATAATATCCCTATGTTTTTAAACTCTAGATAATTTTGTGTAGGAACTTGGCGGGAATTCATTGTAGCTCGGTATATTGATAATTTTATGTTGTTGAAATTGCTTGTTTTACTGAATAAATGTTTTCTTTCTTTATTTTATTTTTTCTTTACTGAATGTAAGTATATTTTAAATTTTCGTTAATAATTAGATTAAGAGAAAACTCAAGACACTACAAGGGCTCTATTTTGTATCGAAAATATTTTAGATCTTACATTTGAATGACATCTGACATCCATCGGTCGGTCATAAAATAGTTGGTAAAGCATTTTGAGCCAGCGTACAATGAATTGAAAACTTAACTGGAATGTTACATTCGGATTGCCGCATTCACTGCAGAGACTGAAAGCTTCACGTCGCAGGAAATAGGAAGTTAAATTAATTCAACAACATTTAGTTTACCAAAACGAAAAGCATAGTAAAATTATATGAATCATTGCACAAAAATTTTACTCGCAACAGACTTGTCTGAACGCAATTTTCTGATGTATAAAATAATGTTTGGAGTAGGTATTTATACATGAATATTAATTTAGTGAACATAATTTGTATATGTCCATGTAATAACCAGATCCGTCAAATCTGGGATCATGATTGAAAGCGTACCCCGTACTCTGCAGGCTCAAGAAGCAACCGGGACACCACACTCGGATGATGATGGTCATTATCATCATTTCGTGTAGGTGACACGGTCAGTCGACCATGCACACCTTTGTGTCAGAGGTGATAAATGAACATAAATATTCAATTTCTTACATCTGGATAGGAAGCTTAAAGCAGATTTGCTATTTTGAAAATTTCACCCATGTATACCTAATACTTAGTCTCCAAACCCTGAATTGGAAACTTTAATTAACTGGAATGCTACATTCGGAGTGCCGGATTCACTGCAGGGACTGAAAGCCATGTCGCCGGAAATAGGAAGTTAAATTAATTCAGCTACATTTAGTTTACTAAACCGAAAAGCGTAGTAATATTATATGAATCATTGTACAAAAAATTTACTCGCAACAGACTTGTCTGAACGCAATTTTCTGATGTATAAAATAATGTTTGGAGTAGGTATTTATACATGAACATTAATTTAGTGAACATAATTTGTATATGTCCATGTAATAACCAGATCCGCCAAATCTGGGATGATGATTGAAATCGTACCCCGTGCTCTGAAGGCTCAAGAAGCAACCGGGACACCACACTCGGATGTTGATCATCATCATCATTTCGTGTAGGTGACACGGTCAGTCGACCATGCAAACCCTGGTGTCAGAGGTGATAAATGAACATAAATACCCCGTGCTCTGAAGGCTCAAGAAGTAACCGGGACACCACACTCGGATGTTGATGATCATCATCATCATTTCGTGTAGGTGACACGGTCAGTCGACCATGCACACCTTTGTGTCAGAGGTGATAAATGAACATAAATACCCCGTGCTCTGAAGGCTCAAGAAGTAACCGGGACACCACACTCGGATGTTGATGATCATCATCATCATTTCGTGTAGGTGACACGGTCAGTCGACCATGCAAACCCTGGTGTCAGAGGTGATAAATGAGCATAAATATTCAATTTCTTACATCTGGATAGGAAGCTTATAGCAGATTTGCTATTTTGAAAATTTCACCCACGTATAATACTTAGTCTCCAAACCCTGAATTGGAAACTTTAATTAACTGGAATGCTACATTCGGAGTGCCGGATTCACTGCAGGGACTGAAAGCCATGTCGCCGGAAATAGGAAGTTAAATTAATTCAGCTACATTTAGTTTACCAAACCGAAAAGCGTAGTAATATTATATGAATCATTGTACAAAAATTTTACTTGCAATAGACTCGTCTGAACGCGATTTTATAGTGATATTCTAGTTAGTGTTGAGAGATTAATAGACATGAATATTAATTTAGTTATCATAAATTGTATACATCCATGTATAACCAGATTCTTCAAATCTGGGATCATGGTTGAATGCGTACCCTTGGCACGGGAACCTAGCAAGAAGCAACCGGGACACCACGCTCGGATGATAATGGTGATAAATAATCACAAATATTCTTTCTTACATCGGGATAAAATGTTTAAAGCAAATATGCCATTTTGAAAATTTAACCCATGTATTGGGTCTTTACTTAATTGGTGTTTCTTTTTTTCCCGCCTGCCATTTTGTTTAGGTAAGCACATTTTTTTTTATTGAAACTTGAAAGCGGGTTATATTATTAACATTCTGCATGCATAATTTTTTTTGTTTTTGAGAATTTAATTATTGGAAAATGCTCATGGAAAGAACTCGTTTCAGATTTGTCCGTTTTCATCAAAAATGTAGCCATATTTTTATTACTTTTCTAATTTTCTGTAAATTTTAGAATGTCTCAATTAGGCTTGATGTTGTCCGAAACTACACGCAAAACTTCAGATTTTTTTTTAAGTTTTCAGGCCCGAAATAATTAAAAACGTTAGTATAAAAATTCATTTTGCTCAAAATTCTCTATAGAAAACGTCAATGTCATAGGTAAGGACCTAATATAATACTTAGTCTCCAAACACTGAACTGGAAACTTTAATTAACTGGAATGCTACATTCGAAGTGCCGGATTCACGGCAGGGACTGAAAGCTTCATGTCGCCGGAAATAGGAAGTTAAATGAATTCAGCTACATTTAGTTTACCGAAAAGCGTAGTATAAAATGTTCCTGTAAATCATCCATCATACAAAAATTTTAGTCGCAATAGACCGTCGTGTCAACGCGATTTTCAAATGTTAGATTGTGTTTGGATGAATGAATTTAGTGAACATAAATTTTATAATACCCATTGTAATAATCAGAACCATCAAACCTGGGAATAACATTGGAAATTAAGTGAAATCGAGAAGTTGTGGCATTATATTTCGATGACATAAAAATATTAGAAAATAAATTAAATTCGATGGCTGAGCTGACCGTACCAAATTCAAGGTTTGGTATTCGTTCGGACATAAAATTAAATAATTTTAAGAGTGGTATTTGTTCGGAATAGAAAATAATAAAAATTTTAAAGCAATACCAGTGGTGTTTGTTCGTGGTATTGGATTGGAATAAATTATTGAAAGCGTACTTTGACGCAATCGACAAAAATGCTATGTTTGAATTGAACCTGTTCACAAAATTTCACGAGAATCGGTTGAGAAATGCTACGTGTAGATGACAACAGACATACCGAAAAACGTTTTCCCAAGCTGAAATAAAGACGCTTCACACACACTTCATTTCTTCTTTCTTCGCGTTTTTGATTGATGAATTGATATATCCAACAAACGTATATGCAGTGAAAAACTCTTCAGTGATAATATTTGTGAATGCTGTGCCAATCAATCTATGACTATGAATGACAACGAACTCAGTAAACTATCAGTCACATTTCAAAAGTTCTTATTTTGCTGGTCGTATCCTAACTGTCCAACTACCTGCACAGTTGAAAACCCTAATAAGGCCAATAATAGGGTGATTAGCGTTGCCAAATATTGGTCAAGAGATATAAATATTTAAAACCATTTTGACTTGACAAGAAGAGTGAAAAACTTCAAGCGAACGGTTAAGCGACCCCATTGCGTCAGGAGTGTCGGCCGCGCGACGTTGTAAGCGACTAAGTCGAAGTTAATTTCCTGCAGATTCATTAGCTTCTGTATCTGGAAAAGGAGTTTTTGAATTACTCTAAGTATTTAATTACTTACAAGCTTTTATTTAACGTGCCCTGTTAGTTTGTCTATTTGTAATGATCAACTCTAACTCCTTAACAAATTTTGCTGAAATTTTGTGTACTTGTGTAAGTGAGATTACAATGTAATCATCATCGTCAGATCTTTTTAAGGCTCCACTGCAGGAAGACGGCCCTCTCTGTACTACCAGCAGCATATATTAGCCAGAGCAGTCAGAGGATTCAGCCTATACTCTCCACGCTGGCCAGATGATTAGAGAGGTCAGAAAACCATTTCGACTTGTCAATAAGAGTAAAAAACTTCAAGCGAACGGTTAAGCGATCCCATTGCGTCAGGAGTGTCGGCCGCGCGACGTTGTAAGCGACTAAGTCGAAGTTAATTTCCTGTGCATTCATTAGCTTCTTTGCTCTGGGAAAGGAGTTTTTTAATTACTCTTAGTATTAAATTATTAACAAGCTTTTATTTAACTTGCCTTGTTAGTCTGTCCGTTTGTGACGGACAAATCTTGCAACTCAAACTCCTTAATCGATTTTGTTGAAATGTTGTGCCCTCTTGTGAGTTAGATGGCAAAGTAATCATCATCATGAAGTCTTTTTTAGTCTCCACTGCAGGAGCATGGCCCTCTCTGTACTACCAGAGCCATACATTAGCCAGAGCGGTCAGAGGATTCGGTCTACACTCTCTTCGATGGCCAGATGGTTGGAGAGGTCAGATAACCTTTTCCACTTGACAAGAAGAGTGAAAATCTTCAATGAAACGGGTATTCGATCCAATTGCGTCAGGAGTGTCGGCCGCGTGACGTTGTAAGCGACTGAGTCGAAGTTAATTTCCTGTAAATTTATTATCTTCCTTGCTCTGGGAAAGGAGTTTTTGAATTACTCTATGATTGAGCCCGATGGTCCAGTGGGTGTGATCTCTATGAGCGCTTACGTATGTTAAGCAACCCCTGGTGCAGTCCCTACTTGGATGAGCGACCGCAAGTGGCATAAAAATATCTCGAGCTCCTCCGTGCTTCGGAAGGCACGTTAAGCCGCTGGTCCCGGCTGTCATCGTTAATGGCAGTCGTTAAGCTATGTCAGATGCCTTAAGGCAGCTTGAAAAATCTGACACCAGTGTTGGCCACTTACACATACGAAAAACAAAAACAATTACTCTATGTATTTAATTACAAACTTTTATTTAAGTTGCACGCTGGTCTGGAAGAACCTCTTCCCGCGCAGGTCGCAAAAGCGAAAGGGAATGGGCGTGAGGGATCATGTCAATAGGCCATGCGGCTAGCAACCTGTCACTATTTTGATTCCGTTCTCCACCTACGAGCCCATCAGCATTCTAAACGTGGTTTCAGGTTTTATAGACCTGTGCCCTGTCTACCCCGGAAGGGAAAATACGTGATAACATGCAGACTTGCACTGTTGATTTGTCTGTTTGTGACGGTCAAGTTTTGCAACTGAAACTCCTTTACTGTTATTGCTGAAATTTTGTGTAATTGTGTAAGTTAAATTACAATGTAATCATCATCATCAGGTCTTTTTTAGTCTCCACTGCAGGAGCTCAGCCGTCTCTGTGCTACCAGAGCCATATATAAGCCAGTGCAGTCAGAGCTTGCACGCCGGTTGGAGAGGTCTCTATGATGTTTAAAAGCTTTGTTTAGCTTGTGTTTTCTAAGTCGCTCTACGATATCCACGAAAAAACTTGAAGTGGTCTAATTCAACATTGCCGAGAACGACACGGCAAAACACTAAAATGTAAAATTATGGTTATAGACATCTGATGATGGAGTCGGAAGCTGGCCATAGGCACTTCTAAACTAAAGAAGATAGAGCATTCGTGTTTGGGCACATTTTATTTGTCTTGGCAATGACTTTACATTTACAGTGTTATCGCTCAGAATAAAAGTTTGTCGCAAAAATTTCATTTCGGACTGTTAGTTCCCCTTTTTAACCGACGTCCAAAAAAGGAGGAAATCTTTTTTTTATGTGTGTTCCCCGATTTCTCGACGACACCAGGACCGATTTAAGAAATTCTTTTTTTGTTCGATATGTACTTAATACTTTACAGATTTTTTATCGAAATGTGACGAGCGTTCTTTGAAAAAATACAAAAAAAAAACAAAAATATGTTTACAAGGATCAATTTTATTTTAATGGTAATTCAAACAAAAGGAAGTCGGTTTTTTTTTTGTTAAAAATATCTTAAATTATTAGTTCCCCGAGGGAACCAACAGTATTTGCAAGTATTAATAGTTCCCCTACAAAATATGAGGGGATCCTAAGGATTTGTGAATACTGCTGGTTTCCCTATTTAAGTTCTGAAAATGGATATAACTTGAAGAAGTCGAGAGTGATGCACAACCACAAACTTTCTTTACTTGTTTTACGAGTTCCGTGACACAGCGCTCAACACGCTAGCCCACGATACGGGTGGTCCTGGGTTCTTTCTCCGGTCAATCTAAAAATCTGAAAAATATAATTTTTCATTTTGGCCTGGGTCTTGAATGTTTATCTGTAGAGGTATTTGTAATATATCGTTGAGTAAGTATCCCATAACACAGTCTTGAACTTTTTTTAAAAAAATATAAGAAATAATAATTATAGATATATACCTATAGATGACATGAGTTGAAGTTGTCACGTATATTTTTCGGGTTTTTTATTAATAAATAATATTTCCAGTACCTATAAAACAAATAATTAAATTGCGTGTAACCCAAATATTACCAGAATATCCAAGGATGTTATCAAAGCCACGATTTTCCTGGACTACTGAAATGTAAATCTCCGTGTTTGCTGTTTGGCCGCAGTTTGGCATACTTTGGATATTTCAGTTTAAAATCACTGATAATACCATGATTGCAACAAGATAAGCATACTGAGCGTCCACATCCACAATACCACGAATTACGAAGAGGATACAATCACAGTATTTACACCATCGAGTAAAGTGTGCAGATATCAATACATGGGTCGTTGGTTCCCTTGGGATTATTAACGAACTAAAATAAAATTTAAATCCACCTTATTAAACTGTTTTATAGATATATGAGTTTTGCCATGGTTGTTTTAACTTGCCTGTGGTGTGTGACGAATTTTTAGCAGAATGGATTTCAAGTGTCTTTTTACATTAATTTTATTCTATTCTTTTTTTTAAATAAGTTATTTGTTAATCATAAAATAGTGTTTTCCTTTAGTATTTACCCTTCTTTAAGGCCCGTATGGCCAGCCCGACGGCCACGGCCCTAGACGATGCTACCGCCAGCCAGTCCAATGAATCGACGACGTTGGCGGAACTAGTTGAGTGCAGTGAATGCTCCCAGCCACGTTTTTTCAAGGGACAGAGAGGTCTACGCATCCATCAAAGTAGATGCCATAGAGGGCTGCAGGTGAAAGGCAATAGAGCTATTGCCGATTTCGGTACTATACCATATATACAAAGCTCTGAGGCCTCCGCCAGCAGCCCTTTATGGCAACATTTAAACAAATTGAAAAAGAGCCTACCCATCCTTAAAAGGATACCTCGCGGAGCTAGGCGATGCGTAGCAAGCTCTCTGTCCTCTGCTATTAAAGAAGTAGTAGAAAAAAATGAAAGAAATAGCTGGGAGAGCTTGCTGACGTTTAGCTATAAAACTCTAAACGTCAGTCAAGATAAAGGCGGGTCCCTTACACAAAAGATAAAAGACAATTGCTCCCCAAATCCTAGGCCAGTTTTGGACAATATCCAGAGAAAAAAATTACAACCTTACAAAATTTCAAAAAAAATTGAAGCGAAATTCGATGATGGGGACATAAAGGGAGCTGCCAATCTCCTTTTTTCAACCGACGTCGTAGCCCCTAGCACACCCGAAACTTATAACGCCCTTTTGATGAAACATCCTCCTTCATCAGCTTCATCGCGCCTGCCGGATGCCCCCGGCCCTTCGGAACCTATACCGGTGGCCACGCCTGAAGATGTGCGAGCTGCGATCATGTCCTTTAAGAAGGGTTCTGCTGGTGGTCTTGATGGCCTGACGCCACAGCACTTAAAAGACCTGATATGTGGCATCAACGGTGAAGTCGGTACGGCGCTTTTGGAGGACTTGACGCGGCTCGTAAATCTAATGCTATCGGGAAAGGTTTGTGATCAAATAGTGGATGTCCTATATGGGGCAAACCTTTGTGCTCTCCGGAAGAAGGACGGCGGCATTCGCCCTATTGCCGTAGGCAATACCATCCGCCGCGTCGTTTCAAAGATATGTTGCAGACACTCTTTACCTGTTTTGGAGCAAGAGTTCCAGCCAACGCAACTAGGTTTTGGAACCAAGGGGGGCTGCGAGGCCGCAGTACATGCGGCCCGCACCTTCCTTACGCGTGGCGGAGGTGAGGTACTTTTGAAGGTGGATGTTAAAAATGCATTCAACTCAGTAGACCGCGGAGCTCTGCTGACACAGATTAAAAACTCAATACCAGGTGTGTTTCCTTATCTGTGGCAATGCTATAGTAAGCCAACGTGCCTGGTATATGATGGTCAATTAATTAATTCGGCAGTCGGCTGTCAGCAGGGTGACCCCCTGGGACCGGCAATTTTCAGTTTGGCTATCCACCCTATTATAAAACATTTGGCTTCTAAATTCAACGTGTGGTACTTAGATGACGGTACTTTAGGAGGAAATGCTTCGTCAGTCCTTTCAGACCTAGAAAAAATTATAAAATATTTCGGTGATATTGGGCTTGAATTAAATTTTAACAAATGCGAACTATATTTCTGTAGGGATTTGCCCCAACAGATAAGGGACGAACTAAATTCTAAATTTTGCGTTTTGGCCCCGAACATCAAAATCATTGACGACCAGTCACTTCGCCTCCTGGGGGCACCGGTGCTGGAAGATGCTTTTACAAAATTTATAGAAGACCAGATGATGCTTTTTAATGAATCTTCCAGCCGTCTAGGCGACATCAACCCACATATGGCCTACACGATTATAAAATTCTGTATGTTTGTACCCAAGACCACCTACACGCTTCGGTGTACTCCGTTATGGGCTCACACACAACTTCTATCCAAACTAGATAGTATCGTCAGGGAAACTATCACTAAAATATTTAATTGTTTCCTTGATGACAGGAATTGGGACCAAGCCTCTTTACCCATTCGTCATGGTGGTCTAGGTATTAGAAAAATTTCAGATATAGCACTCCCAGCTTTTCTGTCGTCGGTTAATGGTACATATAACCTCATCGGTAAAATTTTAGACCCGTCTTTTAGCGACGTAGAGGTTACTGGCCTGACCGACGCCAGAGATGCTTGGTGTAGTGCAGCCGGTCCGATTAGTCATCCGCCCTTGAACCTGGCTTCTCAGCGGCAATGGGATGAGCCGCTCTGCGTAAGAGCCAGGAATATTTTACTTGAGTCTTCTAATAGCGATGCAGAGCGGTCCCGTCTCCTAGCTAGCTGTGAGCCAGAGTCGGGTTACTGGCTGAATGCTATCCCTTCAGCAAACGTAGGAACTCTCCTTGAGAGGACTACGTTTACCTTGGCGGCGAGTCTTCGTCTAGGGGTCAAAACAATTGAGCCCCATCGCTGTCGATGCGGAGGAAATGTCGATTCTCTGGGTCACCACGGCCTGTCCTGCCGCCGCAGCGCAGGACGCTTTTCCCGTCATGCCGCTTTAAATGATGTCATCCGTCGGGCCCTTGCCTCCACTGGTGTGCCAGCAGTGCTTGAACCTACTGGCATTACTCGAGATGATGGCAAGAGACCCGACGGCATGACACTCATTCCATGGAAAAACGGGCGATCGCTTGTATGGGATGCCACGTGCGTGGATACTGTGGCTCCATCCCACTTACAAGCGACCGCTCGAACAGCGGGAGCAGCTGCAGCAGCGGCGGAGGTTATTAAAAGGCGCAAATATGCATCGTTAGGGGAACCTTACATATTTGTGCCTTTTGCCGTGGAGACCTTGGGGCCTTGGGGTGTGGAGGCCAGAAAGATTTTCAAGGAGATCTCCGCACGCCTAATCGACGTTTCTGGTGATCTAAGGGCTGGTGCGCATTTTGGCCAAAGATTAAGTTTGGCCATTCAGCGTGGAAATGCCGCCAGCCTTCTTGGCACCCTGCCCGCTGATCGTAGCGATCTGAGCTCAATTTTTTATATAATTTAGTGTTTTTTATCTTTTGTCTAGGTTACTATAGTTTTAGTTTAGTTCATAGTCTTTATTATTTGTTTATAAATACATATATCATGTTATATTAGAATTATATAGATATATACCTTGATCGTCTTTTGGGACATTATTAAGCTCAATTCTATCCGTACTTCCAAACTTGTATAATAAATCCGATAGTTTCTCTTTCTGTTGCCATTCTGAATGACTAACTGACAAAAAAAAATATTCAGACAGGCTGTCCGAATTGACACTTTTTAATTTTAATATTATTTCACTGACAATTCCTAATTTTTCGTATTTTTCCGTCTATGATTAAGATGTCTTTTGTGTAGGTTAATCCTAACTAATATTATAAATGCGAAAATGAGTTTGTTTGTTAGTTACGCTTTGACTCCCTATCTACTGAACCAATCATCATGAAATTTTGCATACACATAGGTCAAGGTACTGAGAAGGACATCCTTACTCCTAACTAATATTATAAATGTGAAAGTGAGTTTATTTGTTTGTTTGTTATATATTAGCCAGAGCAGTCAGAGGATTTTGCCTACACTCTCAACGCTGGCTTGGAGAGGTTTCTTCGGTGTTTATAAGTCTTGTTATTCCTAAGTCGCCTTCTACGACATCCACGGGAAGACTTAGTCGTCCTATTCTACCCTGCCGGGAACCGTGGCTGCGTGGCACGTGTGTAAAATCAATTAAATTTATATTTTTTCTAGAACATAGTATAGTAATGTGACCTATTTTATGGTATTTTGATGTGCTGTGTTTGTTATCCTTGTATTGTAAAACTTCATTTACAAGTTCCCTTTTCCAAGAGTGCGATCTTATTACATCTTTCTTGATATTCAACTCGGAGGGGTGTACCATAATATTAACCTCTGGCCGTCATGAACAACCTGCATATAATTTTGTTCAGTGCGCCAATGTACGAATTCTAAAATTCCAAATATACAGAAACTCTTCCAAATATTACTCAACTTCAACCGGAATGTGACCCCATTACATTTCGGACGCAATGCAAAGCAATGAGGGATGGAATGAATTTTACCTCTGATTATGTGAGTAATTTTGTATAAGCCATAATAAAACGTAACATTAAATTACGTAGTAACAGTAGGTATTATTTATATATATTTGGATGTAATGATAAGTAAGTAAGTAAGTAATACTTTATTGTACACCAAAAAATAAAAATTTGTTCAATCCAAGTTGACGATCCAGAGGGAAGACCCACAACATCGTTTGACGGTCAATGAAAATGTTTAATTCTAAAAGCGAAAGATGAAGACCGATGAAACTGGGTGAAACATATACAGCCAGCCGCAACCATTAGCAATTCCAAATTTGAAATATCAAGAAGAATAATCTCGCAATCTCGCAGCTATTACCCATTTTTTATCGGGTTCTTAGCAGTTCCAAATTTTAATAACCAATTAGAACACTTTTTGCATCTAGTAGATAATATGACAATCGTGCGTGGCTTCGAGAAAAAATTGAGGGAAGATAAACTTGAATCTGATTTAGGGGGATTTGGTTTACCTGCCCCAGACTGTTCATTAAATTTTAAAACGCTCTCGGGCGTAATGGAATTTGTATGGGATTTTATAGCCCGGGCCATAACAGAGATTTGCCATTATAGAGCTCATCCAGCCTTAAAATTTTATAAAGCCTAGATAGATTTTAGCTTAAAAGCGTCGAAAAAACTAGTGTCCAACCCATAGCCGGTCGCGCGCACATACACAGCTACCACTTTGATGGATTTTGAGGCCATAAATTGACAGGACGCGTGTGTTAACACAAAGCTGTCACGCACACAAGCATTGAAAAAGAGGCCAGTTTTTAATCGTTGAAATAAAGGCATGACTGTATCTAGAGAGTATAAAGCATCCAGTCCGCTTTGCATTAATTGACACCGCTCAATATTAAATGTGATTAAATCTTTTGTTTTAGGCTATGGTCAAGTAACAGACCTGGACGTCCGATTGGCTGCGCCATCTTGGGTCGCACGAGGTGGTTCAGCCACGCTACAGTGCCTGCATCAGGTGCCTCCCCATCTGCTCTATAAGGTGGAATTCCTGCGTTCTCAGTCCAAACTGCTGCAGTATGTCCGAGAGAGGGTGCCACCGTATACTTATTACAACTTCACCGGAGGAAAGCTTAACGTGAGTAAAGGCATTCAAATTATCCCATCTAATATTATCAAAAAACGCTTTCACGCCCTTTTGTTATCTAAACCTATCATCATGAAATTTTGCATACGAGTTATCTGGAGACAGGTATATACTTACCTTTCATCCCGGAGAATACATTGTTAAGTTGTTTCCAGTTTGGTTAGGACATTGCAGGCATGAATCACCTGATTGTCTGATAAGAAAGATGATTCCGTGCTTCGGAAGGCACGTTAAGCCGGTGGTCCTGGCTGCCATCTGGTAGTCGTTAAAGGAACCACGTCAGAGGCCGAGAGGCGGTTCCGAAGAACTCTGACACCAGGGTGTGCATGGTCGACTGAACGTGTCACCTACACAAAATGATGATGATGATCCCGGAGAAATGTACTGTTTTGTTTTTGTTTTTCGTATGTGTAAGTGGCCAACACTGGTGTCCGATTTTTCAAGCTGCCTTAAGGCATCTGACATAGCTTAACGACTGCCATCAACGACGACAGCCGGGACCAACGGCTTAACGTGCCTTCCGAAGCACGGAGGAGCTCGAGATATTTTTATGCCACTTGCGGTCACCCATCCAAGTAGGGACTGCACCAGGGGTTGCTTAACATATGTAAGCGCTCACAGAGCTCACACCCACTGGACCATTGGGCTCCTCGGAGAAATGTACTGTTCCCGCGGAATCGACTCTGACGCGAGCGGAGTCGCGGGCGTAAGCTAGTATAAGAATACAAGTCACATAAAAAGTCTTTGATCAGGTGTCATTCTCTACTACCTGTCCGGTGGTTGCAAGTATGGCATCAGGTACGTGCGCCCGACCACCTGAGCTGCTGCTTTCTCATCTCCAATCCATCTGAGCAAGTAGGTAGTGTAGCAAGGAGGTTTGATTAAGATTTTGAAATGCTTTTGATGTATTTCAAAAGCGTCACAGAAGTCACACTACGTTCCTCATACGATGAATGTAGCATGACTTCTCTGTCAATTCTGTTATATCTTTTTTCTTAAACGAACGCTTTTGGAATACATCAAAAGCATTTCAAAATCTTAATGAAACCTCCTTGCTACGTTCTTTGTATGAGGTCATGATTGTATTTATGTTGCAATAAAGAAATAACTTCGAATCAGCGTATTATCTTTTTTCTTAAACGAACGCTTTTGGAATACATCAAAAGCATTTCAAAATCTTAATGAAACTTCCTTGCTACAGTAGCATCCTATACACCTTTATCCTATTTTTCCCATCCAACAAACTCCTACCCTCCCTTTGCATATAAAACGATTGCGATGGATAGTAGCATTGGTACCAACATAAGCCAAACAAACTGCGCTCACCAACCCGTCTGTCAAACCTGGTGAGTATTAGAGGTGTTACTGATATATCAGAACCGATACCGCGAACATAATATGAACGCTGCAGTACATAATACAAACATATTAGGTTATGTGATATCCGAAGAACGCGTTCCCGAAGAACCGTCAAGTATCGTATCGGTGAACCGGCTGCGTTACTGCGTTCCGCGCCCGTTCGCGTTCCGCATCCGTTCGCGTCCTAACTACGACGATACGAAACGTTATATATTGATAGGAAGATGTAAAATGCCTCAAAAAATAATATTGCCTGCAAAATCCCAGCCTGTTCTTCACCGTTCTTGGAGAACGTTTAACGGAACATAATATCGGTAAACTAATATATTCGATAACATGGTTCTTGATATCTGACCCTGTTATAACACCTCTAGTGAGTATGGCAAAATGATGGAAATCTTTGAGGTATGTCTATGTCCAGCCGTGGACTTTTTACAGCTGCTGCTGAGATGATAATGGAAAAGGCTTTCGTCCAGCAAATTTATTTCACAAGTAAAACAAATGGGAATCGGCTACATTTACGAATTTACTACAATCAATCAAATTACCTTGACTCTACCCTATATTTTACTCTGTGAAAATGTACAGCAGTCCGAATGCTTTCATATTATTAGCATTATTTGTTACAAGTGTACTTATGTAATTACATTGAAGTATAAAGCACCCACTGCTGTCTATAATTATTTTATCGATATTTCCCTTTGTTGATATTAAAGTGGTAAGTAGTAACAGATCTTGTTTTATTTTCAACTAAATATATATTTAATAGGTATATCGGGTCAAATCACATAAATTGAGCCAGTCCCACAGTAAGTTGTGTTGTGATGTGAACTTGTGTTGAACGATACTTACTCAATGATATTGTATTTTATAATAAACTAGCTGTTACCCGCGGCTTCGCCCGCGTAATATCTATGTCCTTCTCAGTACACTAACCTATGTGTATGCAAAATTTCATGATGATCGGTTCAGTAGATAGAACGTGAAAGCGTAACAAACAAACAAACAAATAAACAAACAAACAAACTCACTTTCACATTTATAATATTAGTTAGGATTAGGATTAGGACTAGTTAGGATTAGGATTAGGATACTTTTATAGATAAACATCCAAAACCCGGGTCAATGCGAAAATATCGTTTTCCATCATGACTTGGCTGGGAATCGAACTCAGGACCCCTCGTGGCGCAGGCTGGCGTGTTAATCACTGCAGCACGGAGGCTGTGAATAAAACATATTTTATAAATACCTATAACAAATATACAGCGTGATACCCTTAACGGATGACTAAGCCCTTCAATATGAAGAACTTTTTCTATAGGATAAATTTATGGAATACAACATATTGGGTGCGTTGCCTCGATGCGGTGCGTTGGAAGAGATATTTTATTTGTGAAAATGTTTGTTTTTATAATGTTGAATTAATTTATTACAATAAAAATATAAAGATTTTATGTAATAAATGGTGAATATAATGGAATACAAAAAACAATCGACATTTTCATTTAAAAATGCTCAGGCCCCCGGGCAATAAGTATAGGAAAGTAAAAAACTATTCGAGTTTTTGTCTTGATCCCGTAGAAAAAGTTTTTCATAGAGAATTTACGGTTTCAGTCACCCTTTGAGGGGATGTCGAGGGTCAATAATTTACACCCTGTGTGTAGTAGTTACTTACGTGATATGTATGACTGTGTGTAGTTATTAAGATATATGGGAACCGGCAATATGTTACATTTTTAAATGTTAATTTTGAAGCAGGTGGGTGGAGATCGCTTTAAAATATCTGAAATCCAAACACTAATCCTCTATCTCGTTTTAACTTTGCAACCTTTTGACATGCTCTTTATTCTTTACATATTTATTTGTTGACAGATGTCCCTAGCTACAGAAAACTCCATAACAATAGACAACATGGACCCGTCAGCGTCTGGGATGTACTGGTGCGAGGTGTCCCTAGAGACGCCCATCTTCACGGCCGCATCCCCTCCACACCAGCTAACAGTCGTATGTGAGTGAAATATGATTATTATTGCGCGGTATACTCGCGCTGAATACTAAATGTGCGTTAGGATGAATAAGTCATACCAACGAAACGTTGCGTTGCGTTATAAAAGAAAATTGTTTCTCGTATACTTTATTTCGGCCGATATGGGAAAACATGAGAATTGCTGCTCTAAGGTTTTGCCATTGTTACTCAGTTCGGCCCTTCAGGCTATGCATGCAAATCGCGGCCCATCAGGTATATGAGAGTTTGCTGTCGCTACAAGTCTTGCGCAATCAGGCACTCAGCCGAGGTCAGTCCCTCCTAGCCTTTGGTGATGTTCGCCTTACAGGTAGAGGGCACTCTGCCATATAGTGGAGCTAGTCAAATAGTCCATTAAAAAATATATACTTTATTCGACATGTTGGTCTCATAGAGGTAGGTCAGACTCAAGGACTAGTAGTAGGAAGATATATTAGTAGAAGGACTGAGTACCCACAGTAACTTTGTCACACAAACGTCTTATAACATAAAATTGGTGTCCCGCTCGGACATTTGCATTGTATAAAAACTGTAGCTACGAGTATATTATAGGTATATAAAATAAAATAAAAAAATGCATTTATTTACCAAATAAACGAGGTAGTAAATGAATTTACAAAGGTTCCCAATCTAGGGTGGCCCTGTATCTTGGGAACCAGGAGCACCGATAACAATAGAGGTTACCTATTCTTACACATCTAAATGTTACACGACATATATACGACACGACAATAATAGTAATTTTATTCAAAAAAGAATTATAATATAAGATATAAATAAAAACAATTTTCAATATTTAAATTATTTCACAATTAAACAATTATCAGTATATTAGTATATGTAGCATACTATTAAAGTATATACAATTGCATATGTACGAGCGGGACACCAACCTGTATTATTTTCGTCTCGCCCGTTGCAAAGTGTTATGTTTGTATTTAGTAACAATAATAACATTACAGATTATACTTTTTTATGCCATAGGATGGCAAACGAGCAAGGGGGTCAAATTTCAATGACATTTATATTTTAATTGAAAAATCTTTCAACAGACTCCCAGAAGCACCCTCCGATAATAACTTTCGGCAAACCGGACGCAGTGGTGGGCGGCCTGCTCCGCGCTAACTGCACAAGCGCCCCGGCTGCACCCGCGCCGCGCCTCACCTGGTACATCAACAATGAAAAGGTAAGATTTAGATTCTATGTTGGTTTTGGAGAAAAGAAAAAAACATAGAATATCCAGCTGCTTTTCTTCCCGCGCAGACCGTAAAAGCCGTTCAAGGAATTGAGCGAAAATCTAAGGTATCGCATTGATAGGTGATGCGGCTAGCAACCCATCACTATTTTGATTCCGCTTTCCATCTTTAGCCTACTACAATTCTAAACGTGGCCTGTAAGTTTTATGACCCTGGGCTCTGTCTACCCCGCCTTGTTTATGAAAATATTGAAACGGCTGTCGTGTCGGTGGCTAATCGGCTATTACGTCGGACGTGCAGAAAAAGTAAATTATTTTCTGTTTACTACAAAACAAAAGTTGCCATAAATTTTAAGGGATATGGTAATATCATGACACCATACCATTACCATTATAATCAAATTAAAAGTGTGCTTACAGTCTTTTCCAAACAAAGTTTTATGTAATCATATACATTTTTCAAAATCTAGACATTACGCAGGTTCTTACCCTAGGTATTAGACTCTAGAATTACGTTACAATTTTCATATTATTTTTTTATTTTTTATTTGGCAAGGTTACACTGTAAAATAACGAAAATAAATGTAAAATACATGCCAATTACTTATTCTTTCGTACAGTTCGTGTTTACACAACAAAATTGAAATGTTAATGTAAAACAATCTGTTTATTTTACTGTCCAATTTATCTGATTAACGTTCATTCAGTGAATTAAATGAAACACAAAAATAAATTGGATTGTTCTCTAAATGTGGAAATAACAGGAAATCCAGTTAAGGAGATTTGAGCAATGAGCGCTGTTAAATGTACCGACAAATTGGTTATTGAACGAATGTTTGCGTATACACTTGGGATTGTGATTTGAGCACTTTATTTATTGCGGTAGGGTTTTAATAATTAACATACATACCTTCTATTACGTTTTTCTCCCACACTGGTCTGGGAGAAAACAAAAAACCTAGAATGCGCCAGCTGCTTCGCACAGATCGTAAACGCTGATCGAAGGAATGGGCGTAAGCAATCATGTCGATAGGCGGTGCGGCTAGCAACCCATCGCTTTGTTTCCGTTCTCAACCTACACGCACACCAACATGCTAAACGTGGCCTTTAGGTCTTATAAACTTGGGCTCTGTCAAGGCAAAAGACGTAATAGTATGATAGTTAAAAGTCACAACAAAAATAATTTGTGGTTTTATTTGTCGAGCTCCTGGCGCAGCGGTCAACACGCTAGCCTGCGACACGGGGCTTCCGGGTTTGATCCCCGGTCAGGTCACAATGGAAAAAGATCTTTTTCATATTGACCTGGGTCTTGGATGTTTATCTTTATAGGTATATATTATAAAATATAGTATCGTTGAGTTAGTATCCTGCGACACAAGTTCACAACTTACTCTGGGGCTAGCTCAATTTGTGTGATATGTCCCTATAAATTTATTTATTTATTTATTCATTTGTCAGGTCCACTCACTTGATAGGTGATAGCACAAACTTAGTTCTCTTAAAGCGCTATAGTATGGGACACTAGCGCCACACAGTTATTAATTCTTTTAATCCAATCCAATCCATCCACAATACGAAATGCAATATGGGAATTAAAATTGAAATTGAAAAATTAAATCCTAAATCATATGGAATACAAAAACTCTCATGTACATCTACAGGATATCAGCTTTTGAGGATACGATCGGAGTAACTAACTAAAAAAAACAATGCAATCGGTCGTCAGTTGAAACAAAAGCATGTAACATTGCGCTAAAATTATTTATAGGCAATGTATTTTTTTTATAAAAATTGATAAAGCACGCATAAAATCTCTGCCTAAAATTCGATTGATATCAGTGTAAAGAAAGACACATAAAAATCACCGCAGGAGGCTTTTGCAATAAACTGAAAATGATTTACCTTTCCGGCACGCTCTGGTAATAACCGATATTTGGGTTTATTGATTAATGAGTTTAGGGAAACGAATTTGAATTTCCAAAAAAAGGCATTATAAATCAGAATCAGGAGCCGTGTAGTTCCCGTGAGAGTAGAATAGGACCACTCCAAGTCTTCCCGTGGATGTCGTAAAAGGCGACTTAGGAAACACAAGCTAACCATATGAGAGACCTCTCCAACCCGTCTGGCTAGCGTGGACAATGTAGGCCAAATCCTTTGATTGCTCTGGCCAATATATGTGCTCTGGTAGTACAGAGAGGGTCGTGCTCCAGCAGAGGGGACTTAAAAAGACCTGATGATGCTAAATCAGAAACACGCATGTAAAGTTGCATGCAGCTAACAAGAGAGCACAAACTACGAAGAAGGTAATTATTGTAGTATGAGACGATTGACTGCCTTATTTTTTGTCTAGGTAGCAGAGACCATAGACAAATATTGGAATGACGGTAAAGATGATTAAATATAATACAATTAAGTTTTTCTATTGAGGGCAACAAAACAAAACTGAATTGTGTTTTATGACGCGTGTTCTATGCCCTAATATTCGTAAAGAAAGTTTTTCACCAGTGCAAGAGAGCTAGATGGCAGGATTATATGTATAATGGGTTTTGGACAAAATTATTATCAGAATAGCATATCATCATTATCATCATCAGGTCTTTTTTTTCCACTATATAACAGGAACATGACCCGCTCTGTACAATCAGAGGCATTTATTAGCCAGAGCAGAAAGAGGATTTGGCTTATACTCTCCACGCTGGCCAGACGGGTTGGAGAGATCTCTTTGATGTTTATCAGCTTTGTATAGCTTGGGTTTCCTAAGTCGCCTTCTACGACATCCACGGGAAGACTTGGAGTGGTCCTACTCTACTCTGCCGGGAACCACGCATATATGGAGAAAAGCATATAAAAGTATAAATTAATGCGAAAGGAGACATAACGGAAAACATTTAGTATAACTATAAAATAATAAAGTACCATAAAAATTCCATTAAATATAACCGAAAACACATAAAAGTCCAATCGCCGCGGGAAAGGTTTTGTAGTAAACAGAAAATAATTTACTTTTTCTGCACGTCCGACGTAATAGCCGATTAGCCACAGCCACGACAACAATATTTAATAAACAAGGCAGTCTGCACGTTTCTATTTTATCTTACGGTTGGTAACATTTTAAAGTGCAATTGAGAACCTGCGTGATGTGTAGATTTCGAAAAATGTTTATGGAAATCTTCAAAATAATTTTAACTAGGTTCATCCTTAAATTTAAGACTGTCTTGTTAGGTTATCTAGACAATACCTTTGAGTATTAGCGCGTAAGTTTGGTCCAATATGGTCGGGTAAATCCAATTACTAAAGTTAGGCATACAATAATGATGTATCATATTTCTTAAAATTTATAGCAACTTTTGGTTTCTAGTAAACAGAAAATAATTTACTTTTTCTGTACGTCCGACGTAATAGCCGATTAGCCACAGCCACAACAACTATATTTAATAAACAAGGCGGTTTGCACGTTCCCCATTTATCTTATGGTTGGAAACATTTTAAAGTGCAACAGAGAACCTGCGTGATGTGTAGATTTTGAACACATATATTGTATTATTGTATTGTATGTATGACATAAAAGTCTGTTCATAAATGACTATAAATATTCGGTTTGATAAAAAACATTGTATGTTCACGGCAGATATAGATGTCGAAGTCATCTGGTTGAATCTGCTATTTGATTGAATGACTAGCGCGTTCATTGAATGACCACGTTTAATTGAATGACTAAAGGACAACTCGTCAAGTCGTTGAAAGTAACGTTCAACGTCTTGACTGAATGAACGTCATTTAGCGAAGTCGTTGAATCTTAGCCGACTTTGTAATATTTGATGGTAGCATGATTTCCAAAGCTTTATTTAATCTCATTTTTTAGAGTTAAAAGTATTTTAAAGTAGCTGGTGGCGGCGTAATAATAGGTAAATACATGATGTCACACTATTTTATTACAAACAACGCACTTTTATGTAAATTTAATCGAAAAAAATATCAACACCATGCCATCTGTGCGAGTTGTTTGACGCCATATTTGTTTTGATGACTACTAGCGCCGCAGTGTTAAAAAAAATGAAGTAAATTTGAATAACCTGACTGGTTTTATGTCCGCTCTGTTCAAAGGGCTATGTTACAACCCGCTAACTAGTTGGACGTTGAGCGACGCTTGTGCAATCAACGTTCGGCCTAGTCATTCAATTAAACGTGGTCATTCAATAAACGCGCAAGTCATTCAATCAAATAGCAGATTCAACCAGATGACTGCGACATAGACATTGCAAACTTGGACTACAAAAAGCACTTGGCTTCTTTACCGTCCTTCCTACCAATAATAATATATACACGTTTGCAGGGTATGTAGAAAGACATTGAGGTTCTTTCATTGCGGAAAAATATTACTAAGTATTTAAGGGAGCTACATCAAAGCGAGCTGAGCACCAGGCAAAAGCAAAACGCAATTTTTTTAACTAGCAGTCCTATTTTAAATTGTCGTTAAAAACCCTTTTTCGTAAATGAATCATTTGTTACAGGTGCATGACGATTCCGTAAGGTACTTTTCGTACCGGGTGTCAAGTATGACGCGGACCAAAGGAGGAGGAGGCTACAGACACAGGAAGCATCAACACCGCTACATCGCACCAGAATTCAACTACACCGCCAAATACTGGGCGTTAGTGAGCGAAACCACCACGCCACCTGTCGTGAACCACACCAAGCATAATAAATGCACTCTCAAGGAAGCTCAGAATGAAGAAATGACCAAGGTCTGTAAAGGATTGAAGAGTCATTGTATTCTCATTAGTTCATACAATATCACACGTTGGTCACATAGAAATTACATCTTTAATCCACAAGGGCAACAAGACCAAGGGCCATAAGACTTAAGGTCTTCAATACTTCTTTGTCTAAAATACCTTTTAAAAATTCTTCGTCTGTTGATGATACTTTTATTATTAAATTAGCAATTTTTCCGCAATTTTGGCCGCGTATTTTATAGCCTGTGTCACCCGCAGCTAAATAAGCTTTCTATACCTATTTAAATAAAATTATTTTAATACGGTTTTTATCGCGTTTATTTCATTATTTATACACCTAACGTGTATAAATAATGTAATAAACACAACACATAGGTATAAGATTTTCAAAAATCTTATACCTATGTGTAAGATTTTTGAAAATCGTAATTTTGAAGCCTATTCAATTCAAACAATTAAATCTTTCCTCTTCATAATTAGTCTTAATAGATTAGTATTATGTAAATTAAATTTTGTCGCTCCAGTAAATTTTTTTTTTTTTTTTTTTTTTTTTTAAATCACACAGATTGAGCTAGCCCCAAAGTAAGTTCTAATGAAAGACTTGTGTTATGGGATACTAACTCAACGATACTATATTTTATAACAAATACATATATAGATAAACATCCAAGACCCAGGTCAATCTGAAAAAGATCATTTTCCATCTTGACCTGACCGGGGATCGAACCCGGGACCATCCGTGTCGCAGGCAGGCGTGATGACCGCTGCACCACGGAGCTCGTCCATCCATCATTGGCCACGATTAGCACAGTTTGCACCAGGGACCTGCACCAACACCACCTGCACCAGGGTGCAGGTGTTTGGACAGTCAGTTATTAATAAAGCCTTTGGTGCGTCATCATTATCATTTCGTGTAGGTGACAAGGGCAGTCGACCATGCACTCCCTGGTGTCAGGGTTCCTCGGAACCGCCTCTCGGCCTCTGACGTGGTTTCTTTAACGACTATCGGAAGGCAGCCGGGACCAACGGCTCAACGTGCCTTCCAAAGCACGGAATCGACTTTCTTATCAGACAATCAGCTGAATCATGCCTTCAATGTCCTAACCAAGCTGGAAACAACTTAATAAAGTATGCTTCCCGTGGGAATTGAACCCACGACCCCCGGGTCAACAAGGCAAACGCCTTAACCACTGGATCACGGAGGCTGTTTGGTGCGTAAAAGTTAAACAAAGAACAGGGGCGTATTTCTGGTAAAAAAATAAGTAATTTTTTTTTTTTCACCCACGATATGAAGTACTGATAAAATCTGTGGCACAGGTACAAATCTAAAATTGTTTTTGATATATTTTTTGTGAACAGATACAAGAAAGACGCCGGACGCCGCCCGTCAACCCCATATCTCTTTGGGTTTCCATAGCAGAGCTACGGACGCCTGCTCATGGAAGACTACAGCTGACCTGCACTGCTACCATACCCGACGAAGTTGGACCCGGGGAGAGATTTGCGGATATCAAGAAACAGACTGTAGCCGGTAAAAAAAATAAAAAAAATAACCCATATTATCCCACTGCTGGGCAAACTCTCCCGTTTCTTTCCAACTTTTGTGCGACTACCGAACATTTCTTTTCGGCTCTTGATAATATCACACCAAAACTTTCTAGGCTTACCTAATTTTCTCATCATCCTTTGGACTCCATTTTGTGACTAATATGGACCATCAGACGAGGTATTCAGTAAACATCAACATCTATGATGCATCTTTCATCATCATCATCATCAACAGCCTTCTGCATCCCACTGCTGGGTATAGGCCTCTCTCAATGCATGCCATCCATTTCGATCTTGTGATGCATCTTTAAAATGTGATTTTATAAAAATATATTTTGCCGATGCATTTGCAAAGAGAATTTATGGGCTTATCTCAATAGATAAGCCCATAAATTGTTTCAGTAGTGTATGTTATTTATTTTACACATGAACACACCCTAAGCCCAATAAAAAGCATTCTAAAAATGGCTGTCATAACCAGCGCCATAACATCAATCTTGTATTAAGTAATAATTATTTTTTCTCTGACCATAGTAATTTGGTACGTATTTTTATTACGATGTCGATATTGATTAACGCTTTTAAAAATCGAATATCTCTGTGTAGGATATGGAATCTTGATTTAATATATTTTGACATTTATTACCAAAAAAGATTATTGTGGTAACATAGTTCTATGTAACTTTACATAGAACTATGTTACCACCATATTTTTTGGACAATGTGTTAGAAAACCCTGTCCTGTCGCCGCTTAAAGGGGCGACCCAGCCCATCAATATGATCAATATTTCCTATGGGTCTAACGCTTTGAAAAAAAAAGTTGACTTCCCCATATAAAAGTGTTGAGCCGGCGCGGCAAATTATCTGAAATTGTTGTTTTTTTTTTTTATTTCCAGCATTAGTCCTATAGCAAAAGTTGTTCATATTGACGGCCTGAGTCGCCTCTTTAAGAATCGGACTGGCTTTTATTAACATATTGTACATTAACATAACAATGAAGCCTTCAATTCCAACTTTTTGTCAAATTTTCGCGAATAAACTTTTATATCCATTAATGCGAGTGCTGCCGAAGGACGAACAAACTTCCAGTTTAAAAGTAAATATAAACTGAATTGCTAATACTTTTGCAGTTGCGGTGAACGAACTCAGCTTGAAGAAGCCACACTCGGAGACGAGCCAAGCCAACGCCACGTCTGCTCGCCTTCAAAATTACCACCCACTTTGGCTCCTTAGTTGTGGATTCCTTCTACGTGAGTTTTCGCTCCAATTAAATTGAATAAATTGAGGACCGGCTTTTCCTTCCCCTTGATAAATGGTTTTAGCTGCCTCGTGTCAGAATTAGCTTGTATTTACTTAGAATTATCATTTATGTTAACGATGTAATATAGTTTATTAAATTTTTTACGCTTCGTCGTCTCACGTTCAAGGTTAAAAGGTTGTCCAATTTTGTTTTGCTACATTCTATTATATGGATATTCTATACCTTGTTCTTAATGTATTAAAGATATATTAAGTCCAATATTATACCTATATACCTATTAATCTACGTTATAAAGAACTGTGCTCGAGTTGTGAATTATGCACAATTTTTTGTTGATAAAACTAAAAATAGATCTGCAGATTGTTACAGAAAAGTCAAGTTATATATGAAAAGCATACTTCTCCAGATATAAAATAAAATAACTAAACCTATATTTTGTTGAGACATCGACGAAATTTCTGGAAAGTGTTTTTTATCATGCTTTTATTCTTTTTTTTTGTCTTTTCTGTAACATGCTGCTCTAAGTAGCTACCTATGCTGTTTTACATTCTTGAGCTTCGATAATGTCAATTACAACATTCATAATAAAATCGAGTGTAAATTGAAACTATCTATGAATAACGTTATTCCTATATGGATTATAGGTATTCCTGTATCTATCATCCTCTTATTTATACAACGTAAATAAAAAATAGTCGGTTCGATCTAATTTCTTTCACAGGGTTCTAAGAAGTGTCTATTTATTCCTACTTGTACTCCTACATACAATATTAAGTTATAAATATTTATTTGGTACTCTGCTCTGTATTTTTGATAGTTACTATTTTTACTTTACCAGCTAAAAAAATTGCTTTATGGTATGTGTTACATTATGAATTATATTTTTTACCTACAGATTGTAGAATATACCTTAATAATATTAACGTTTGATGCAATGTTCTTTAATACTACTTATAAATTTTAAAAAAAATTTTAACAACAAAAAAATATATGAAAATGATTTGTCTATTTTATTTTGATACTAAAGAACATGGGAACACGAACTTTTCAAAACTTATTTTTATTAGGTTTGGTAAAGATGATTTTTATTTGTTTTACCCCTCTACTTCTTGTCCGTACAGTCGATTGCATCAGAATAACAATATACCATATTACGAGTAGAATTCCCAGTGACATAATTACATGTTTGTCCAAGATTTAAAGTCTAGTAGAGAAGTTTTTAAATTAACAAAGTTTACATAGAAATCTAATTGAACATATAAACCTTGTCGTGTCAAGAAAAGTAAGATAGATATTCAAATATTTAAATGTAATGTGTGCTATATTCAAACTAAATAGGTATAATTTAACATATTTTTTACTTAATTTTAATTTAATTTCAAGCCAATAGTACTTAATTGTTAAAAGTAATGCGCCTGTAGATCCGTTAAATGCATAGATTTTGTTAATTTTTAAATAACTGTTGTTGGGCATTAAATAGACAGAGCTACCCTCTTACACAGTTCTCATTGGACTAAGCAGAATTATACTCATTGATATGAATAATATTGGCCATACTTATTAGTGGAACAAAATTTGCGCGACACATCACTCAACATTGGCGACGGGTAAAAAATAACAACATCCACAATAATAAAGGATAAACAAACTTAAGAAATGCTTGAAATTTATTTAATTACTTAATAAAATCAAAATCTAAACGTTTATTCAGAAAATTGGCCTTGACAGGCACGTTTTCACTTCAAATAATATTTTTAATGAATAATACCTATTTAATTAATTATTGTTCAAAAGTAAGAAAAGTACTAGCGTTTCTTTACACTGTGAATCAACTGTAAACCAGAGTGCCGATTAGTAACGGTGTTACTCATTAGGAAAAATATCAGTTGCAAAGTCTATCACTGTTCACTCATCGAGATTTTTTCCCGATGTGTAGCAGTATTACTAATCTTAGTGTAACTCAACGGGAACAAACGAAAATAACTCTGCACTCATTGTACACATTCTCCCTTAATGAAATGGTTGAGATGGGAAAGAAAGATGAGAAAGCGCGATACTTTGATTGGATGTTGTGATGTGTATCGCGGGATTATGTTCCGTTATGAGTACGTGCCTGTCTTCTTATGACTATTTGCTGCTTTAGGAGCGAGCATAAAATGTTGATCTTAGTTATAGCACAACGTCTAGTGAGTCACGATTTGAATGTGTGACTTAATTCAGACGAATGTGAACAGTTAAATGGAAGGTGCATTGCACTGGACAGTTATAAGGCGTTTTTCTGAGAGGACATCACAGCTTTATATATTACTGTGCCTGTTTGCAATTGTTTTCTGCTGTCTGTGAAACAAAACGTTTGCATTATCGTTTTTTTTTTTTTAATAAAGGTACTAGTTTTTTTCTTACAAACAATTATTGTTCTGAACAAATTATTCTAGTAACAAAAATTAGCTTCTTGAATTGGTTGATTTTTTTGTGATAATTTGACAAAAAAAAATAATGATTACCTAATTAAAACAGTTATATCATGGTATTCAAAAGCCATAAAAAGATTGAAGTACTAATGTGTATGTACTGTGATATGTATAATAGATACTTTAAAATCATAATAATAAAACTTACGCGTTGCCTTTACTTACGTTTTATTTCGTCGGCTGCAAATCAGCTTTGAGCGAAGCGTACCCCACGTGTCGCTACCCCTAACACTCACGATGGTCTTCGTGATAGACCGAAACTAGTCGGCGTATCCGACTAATAAAAATTGAGTAAAGTCAGGTTTTTTTCATAAGTTGGGCAAATAAAACGATACAAGTCATATACAATGTACTTCATGGTTATTACCGGTGGTCATCTGTTAGAAAAACGTCTTAAAGATGCTTATCTGTATATATTAAATATTGAAAATAGATTATGTTCTTGTGATTTTAGATTCATCTTAATTGTCAAGAGCACTACTGTGTTCAAGAAAGTATTTCATGTTAGGTGATTTTGAAATGAAAACATATTTTGAGAATTCGATTATTATCTGTGTATTTTGGCAGAATATTTTCGATAACATTAGTGTTACGCTGTAAAGCAGAAGTATTTATATTTAAATTAATTGCCAGAAGGGAATTGACTGAAAGAGAATAAAAATAACTACTAATATAATACTAGAAGTATTTTTATTTAAAATAGCAATTAATGTCTATATGTATTTTTCTATATACTTACTTTATTATTAGCGAGAGTTATTTTAATCGAATTTTGACTTTCATATTTTTTAATATAGATATTGACAGTTTTATGCACAGATTTTTATATAGCCTTGTCCCCAACGAAAGGCATTTTCTCCTTTCCTCTTTTCTTTCCTCTTATTTGACTAATTGTCCCATTTGAGTGCAGAATTGTTTATCAAAGTATTTTCAGGCTAGTCTGCACGTCTTGTGTCCAGAGATTTCAAACACGAACTGAAGTAGGAGCATATGGATATAGTATAGGTTGGCTTGTCCGGGGAAGTAACACACTCTCACAGAAAATCTAGGAGGTCATCCTACCCTCTGGGAGGTAAAATAAAAGGCCGGCAACGCTCTTGTCTTATTACGGTGTTGCATTGGTCCATGGGCAGCGGTGATCACTTACTAAGGTGGTCCGCTTGCTCGTCTGCCGTCCTATGTCATAAAAAGCTACCCTTGCTCACCTTTCTGGATACACCCTACATACACCACCATAACCTCCAAACTAGGCTAATTATATTTTAATTTTAATAAAAAAGGATAAAGAGTTTTTAGGTTCAAACCAAGCAATCTTTTTGGTTGGGCCATACCATAACTAAATTGTTTTTTTTTTAGATATAACAATGTTTTTTTTTTTTTAAATTTAATGTGAAAATATTCCCTTTATCTAAGGTCAGTTCCCTGTCTCGGCGTTGAACGTCTTCCTGCAGCTCTTTACACTGACTATTGTAGAAAGTTCATTTGTTAGGCTAAACATGTGATAAGTTACAGATATACATATGTATATTAAAGTGAAGTATATTTTCAATTAGATTAATTGTAATCTACGTGCTACTGTTGAGACGTGTACTTATTGTAAAATAGATATAGGATAAACCAAGCCGACAATAGCTTATTAATATAACATATTTTATTTATAGAATATAACGCAAATTAATGAAATTTAAATTTATTTAATTGTATTTTTATTTATAAGTTTAAAATACCTCTGTGATTGTAGCAGTCGTGTTAAATAGTTGCATATTTTAAAATTGTAAACTTGTGAAATAATATTTATGTGCAAGTAGGCTAAGCCATTGGTTCGCCATACTTTTCCTGGCTACTTACAAATTATAAAACAACTACAGTCGCACGATATGAATGATGAAATAAAAAGGCTTAATTAATTATTTGTTTGTTTTATTAATTTCTAATCTTATGACAAATACATAACATTTGTATTTTTATATAAGAAACCTACTCTACCTACCCTCAAAATAAAATGACAAAAGAAACCAATGCATTTCACAATTATATTGAAAGAAATTTAATATATCTAGATTATGTTATTATATATAATATACGAACAACAAAACATTATCGATATAATCACATAATATCTAAGTATATTAAATTTCATCTATCATAAGAGACTACAGATAATAAAAAGAATAATTAAAAAATAAAAATGGTTTATTGGGAAAACTAGTTAATTACAGTTAATATTTATTGTTGGAGCCTCCTTATAAGCAAACATTTGCTTGTGCCAGGAGACTCCGCTCTTTCTTATCTCTAAGTTTAGTAATCCTAATAAACAAATTTTGTAAATAGACTACAGTTTGCATGCAATAACGGGTAAAGTGCTAACAATTAACATCACCATATATATACGAACAAGAAAGCATTATCATTAACAAAAACCTTTTTAGGTTTTTCTTTTGACGAACTCAGTAAGGGCTTCGATTCCCAGCCAGGCCATGATGGAAAAATGTTTTTGTTCAGTAAGTACCTTTTATTCATTATTATAGTATCGTTGAGTTAGTGTCTTATAACACAACAACTCGCCGTGAGGTTAGCGCGATCAATATGATTTGTCCCTATATATTTATTTGTTCTAAATAATGAATGATTCTAAATGATAGAGATTAAGAGTCGCCTGGAAGCGCATGTCTCCATACAAACGGAAAAAGGGAATTGCGGCAAAATTTGATAATTTTGGAGTAAAATTAAGCATTTAATCAATTAATCTCATTATAATCTGCGTACGTTCCTATACAGCTTGGTTAAAATACCAATGGTTTGAGAAATACAAGCCTTTTCAAATTTGTATGGAAATCTTGAGAGGCGTATAATTCTCAAACATTTGATAATTTAACCAAACTGTATAGGAACGTACGTAGATTATAATGAGATTAATTGATTGGATGCTTAATTTTGCCCTAAAATGATCAAATATTGCCACAATTCCCTTTTTCCGTTTTCTATGGAGACATGCGCTTCCAGGCGACTCTTAAGTTATAATTATTCAAGCACAATTTTCAACATTTTTCGACTAATATTTGCCTACGTTGGAATTAGATCCCAAAGCCTGTCATATGGCAGACTATCGTTATTGACAACTACACCTCAGAGCCACTAATATTATAATAATGTTTCTATCAAGACAGCATAACTTTGGAAAGCGTATCGCGTATTGATCCGAAAAAGCCATGAATTATTCAAACGTTATTCACTGACTTGTTATCGCTCATAATTCGATGTGGGCCCACCAATAATATTTCGCCTCGTTCGTATATATCCATAAAGTTTATTAGGAGAGAGGAAAATATACACTCGGAGATTCTTGATTTTGTTTCCTTCTCCTTGTTACAGCTACTAATTTTCTTTCTTTATCTTTCATATATTTTTTTAATATTAGTTATTTTTTCACAGATTATGCTTCGGCAAAGTAATATAAGAAAGACATCGTTCTTGTAACAATCCTAGTGTAGCAGTTGTCCATGGAGTGCCGCCACATGATCACTAATTATCAGGCGATCCGCTTGCTCGTTTGCCGATCTAAGAGATACACAATATTTGTACGGAACCCTAAAAAATAAGAAAACAAGAAGATATGCTCAGCCGATGACATTGAACTAATTTTCCCTGAGGACCTATAAATTACAAATAAACCAAATTATGGTCAGGAGTGTCATCTGCACCTACCTGTCCAGAAGTTGCATGTATGGCATCGGGTATGCGCGCCCTGCCTCCCAAGCTGCTACTTTCTTATCCTAAACTATCCGAGCAAGTATCATCCTAAATACCTTCATTGTCCTTCATTCTGTTCCCCCAGTCCAACAAACTCCATCTTATCTCCATCTATCTTAAAAAACGGTTTCGATGGGCTGCAGCGTTGGAACCTATGATGCTAAACAATATGCGCTCTCCAACCCATTTGCGTGGTGATAATGACAACGACCCCCAATGATAGATATCTTTGGGAGGCCTATGTCCTGCAGTGGACTTCTTATGGCTGTAATAATGATGATAAAACCAAATAACAATTTGCTTTGGGCATCTCGTGGTTGCGGGAACCATCAGCGCCAGATAGGTAAACGCAATTTGCCTAAGACTTCGGATGAAGTAGCACCCTTCACTACTTCCAGCCGAAAAAGTGTCTCGTGTATACCGCTCCAGTAATTAATCAGTCCGTCTCTGACTTGGGCATAAAGTGCCGCTTAACCTCTTCTATAGAATAGGAGCACTTCACACATCTTCCTTTAGATGTTGCACGACGCAACTGAACGACAAAATTACTGATATCGTGAAAAAGAGAGTTGGTATTACGCGGGAAAATATTAATGCAAATAATTTAAGGTACAGTGAGCAGCACAAGCAGGAGCTGCGATCCATGGTGATTAAGACGCTGTGCTGATTGTGTGGAGATTCGCAGAAAACCGCGTTAGAAACTCCTGAATTTGCGGCAGCATTCACGTCTGTGACACAGCATACCAATCGAAAAATATCGTTTTTCCATCACGAACTGGGGATTGAACCCAGGACCACTAATGTCGCAAGCTGACGTGTTAACCACTGCGCAGCGGAGGCACTCTTACTTCATCATGCACAAAAAACTAGTCTTTGAATTCTTAATGAAACTAATAACGTATATAAATTATAAAATTATCTTGCTGACGAAATCACGTTAAAGAACAAGTGTAAAAATAAAAACACATTTAAAATATTTACTTCCAGATCCAAATTTGAAAGTTTTTAATTAAATATTTTTAATTTAGCTAACCTTATTTAGGAACATGGATCTTTCTTCAAATGCTCATGTAAAAATAAGCAACTATTGCATGGTTCATTCTATATACTTCTTTTTAGAGTTCCGTATTTCAGACGGTATTTTTTCGGATGCCACTTTCTGCTTTTCAACAATTCCAACAACTTCTACTTAACTGTTCCAATTTTTATTTTCATTTCGGATTTCCTGTTTTTTGTTGACGTTCCAACGTTTCCTTATTCTTGGGAATCCAGCAATAGTATGCACCCACTGTCTTCTTATTCCTGATCTAGCATTCTCACTGTCTGTTCGACTGTTCCCCCTACAGGAGCATTTCTGAACCGATCATCTTGAAAATTTGGTTGCTGGTTCGATAATTATTCGTCGATTTTGTTTTTTTTTTTTTCTAAACTCCTACGCGTCATTAATGTGGATTGTTGTACTTATCCATTTTCATTTTATTTAAAAATAATCGGGACTGTCTTTGGAACCGACTGAGTTTGGAATGCATTGTCCTCCTACTGGGTCGGATCCATTTGGGCATTTTGGATTTACTACACCACGAACCTTAATGGTATGAATAGTCTTCTCTTCTTCGGTTCCTGACTTCTTGAATTCACTGAGTGCATCTAATACAGCAGAGTTCTTCCCTCTTTCCAAATATCCATCACTTGCACGTTTTAAAATGATCCTCTTAAGATACTCTTCGACAGGCATAGCTTTTTGCACATTTCTATTAGATGTTTCATCATAACTTTCAACACTGATGACATTCACGAGACAAACAGCAAAACAGATATAAAAATACACGTGCATCGTAATAATGCTAGATAAATTCGTACGAGTCTTTTCAAATAATGTGACAAATATAAAAAGTTTTCGCTTTTATAGACATTTTCCTGGTCTGCTTCATCATTCAAAACTGGTTATTTTATGTATAGTTCATATCTATAGCTTAAAAAAAATGTCTGTCCGTACTTTCGTTTTGTTAAATTTTTTGACAAATTGAATTCAAAATTATTATTACCCGACTGCAACGAAGCCATAAATGAGAGTTAGGTATGTGAACATGTTGTCCGTTCCTTTGTTTACTAACTACACGACGACTCAACCATTTAGTTGAATGATACGTCATCAAATGCGTCAGGTAGACCTTTGGAAGCGAGCGTCTATAGACTATAGCGTCAGTGGCGCCGCGTCGGAGCGACAGATAGATGAAATGTATGAAATTTTAGTGAACATCATTCGAGCATAGCGTCAAAGGAATTGGAATTGTCTTTTTCTACTCTGCCGGGAACCACACGGCAAAAACTTACGGGTAAGTATATTTTTAACCGACTTAAAAAAAAGGAGGAGGTTCTCAATTCGTCGGAATCTTTATTTTTTTTATGTATGTTCCCTGATTTTTGGAGACACCTCGACTGATTTAAGAGAATTTTTTTTGTTCAATAGGTAATACTTTACAGATGGTGCCATAAAATTTTTATTGAAAAATGTAGAGCGCTTATTGAAAAAAAAATACACAAAGACCAAAAAAATGTTTACAGTGATGTCGTTCGGTTTACACTTTTTTCAATTTTATTATTTTGCTTATTCAAAGAAAGGAGAACATAGGGTTGAAGTCAGATTTTGTTTTTGTTAAAAATATTTTAAATTGTATTCTGTATATTCTTTTTGAAGTTATGTAGCGAACTCTATACGCAAGCGATACCGCGGGAAAGAACTAAATTCATAAACTAGATTTAAGACTTTTATAAAACATAAAATTTGCATTTATCTGCTGCATTGTATACACTATATTTTATCTATTTCATATGTTAATTTTAAATCATTTAAAATATCCTTCTACGAAAATGCGACTTAGTTGTTCCCAAATTCATCGCGTTCTCAAGATATCAAGGATATACGACTATTATATTCAATACATCCACGTAAATTCCCCTGAGACAAAATGCGTTTCCTCGATTACCTACCGGGTAAAAACCTTGATTTGGCATTAATCGTATCATCTTATGAAAGGAACCCCTATACAATGTCAGTAATTTATTTAAACTAAATAAAAGACATAAATAATTATAATAATTAAAACTACTTAAAATTAACTAAAATATTTACAAATTATATAGTCCCTGCAAACCATCACCTCGCGGTAACGTGCCCAAAAGGCTGGAAGCATTGCCATGTTGGATGGCAATGCTTATCCTTTGTGCTAAGTAATTGCCAGCCCTTTGGTCACGTGATACCTCGATAAGCCTCTTTGACAAAAAGTCAAAGAGACGATGGGCTGATGGACCCCACGGACCCATGGTTTCAACCCCAAAAGGCTCAAATATGTAGCTATTCCTAATACTAACATAATTGCGCCTTTTGAGGCTTTCTGCCGCGGCTGCTGCTGTACCGGCCTTTAACTGGGTGACCTGAAGATGGGACGACGCTAGGGTATCGACGCATGTAGCATCCCATACCAAAGGCCGGCCCAATCGCCAGGGCACCAATACCAAATTTCAAGTTTCTAGGTACAGTAGTTTCGGCTGTACGCTGATATATAAATCAGTAAATCATTCAGGTTTAAAAAATAAAAAAATATATACGGACAAATAACACAGATTGAGCTAGCCCCAAAGTAAGTTATTAAGTAAGACTTGTGTAATGGGATACTAATTCAACGATACAATATTTTATAACAAATACATATATAGATAAACATCCAAGACTTAGGCCTATCTCTAAAATATAATTTTCCATCTTGACCTGACCGGGGATCGAACCACGGGACCATCCGTGTCACAGGCTTACTGAGATACTAATGCTTAATTTTACCCTAAAATTATTGCCACAATTACTTATTTCCGTTTGTATGGAGACATGGGCGTCCAGGCGACTCTCAACGAACCACATGCTTTTAAACTTTTAGTATTATTTATTATTTATCATTATTTATATTATAAATATTGCTAAATAACGATACCAAACTGTCTAATACGAATTTTCCGAAGTCCAGTGCTGCCATTTGACTTCAGTGGCCGTTTTTTGCAAAACTGCTAACACTACTAAAACAGTAGTTCTTAAAATAGTTTTATACGTGTAAAATCGAGGGCCTCACGAAACAAAATTTTGGATTATGTCTCCGTTTTTTCAAATAATGAAAAACTTGTCCTCGAAGAATTCCAGATCGGCCTTAAAAACTTATTTCAAAATTTTATCGGTTATATGAAACTGTTGCCGTGTGGTTTCCGGCAGAGTACAATAGGACCAGTCCAAGTCATCCCATGGATGTCGTAAAAGGTGACTAAGGAAACACAAGCTAAATAAAGCTTATAAACATCAAATAGACCTCTCCAACCCGTCTTGCCAGAGTGTAGGCCAAATCCTCTGACTACTCAAGCTAATATATGGCTCTGGTAGTACAGAGAGGGTCGTGCTCCTGAAGTGGAGACTAAAAAGACCTGATGATATGAAACTGGCTTTCCCGTGTGGCTCCGCTCGCATTAATGTAGATCCTTCAGAAATAGTGCTTTTTACCGGAATGAAAAGTAGGCTATGTCCTTTTGAGTGTGTCTACGACCTCAATGGCTTAGTGGTACCGAAAGTTCCTTTGAAGCGCTGGGTCTCGGGTGCGATCCCCGGTCAAAGCAAGATGGAAAACGATATTTTTTTTTCATTTATTTTGGCACAAAACAGTCATAAAAGATAAGATTACAATTTGTTATAAAATATACATTTGTAGACAAAACTGTGTCGAAACTTAAGCTATTTTTCAGAAAAACCTATGTTTATGTACATAGTATCGTTGGATTGGTATTCTACGTCACACGTTCAAAACTTACTATGGGGCTAGCTCAAGTGTATCATTTGTCCTTATACGAATGTAATCAAATTCGTTGGCGTTTACGATAATTTTTACATTTAAAAACATTTCTTGCTAAAATAACATGTTTTGCGTAAATTTCGCCGACCGATTTGATTCTGATTAAATGAATTTATGTTTCGGCGTTTTTGGTAATTCAGGCTTGTTTTATTATTATTTTTATCTAAAAAATAGCTTCTATAGTGTTTGAGATAGTTTTTAAGCGTTTCTTAAATTTTTAAGATGTGTAATTTTAATTTCCTTAAAAGTAGTCTTAAAATACTTTCAATTATGGGTATAGTCGATATTTAAAAGGATGCTAATTTAAAAAAACCCAATGTAATAAAAAAATAATAAAATATACGTCAAACTGTCAATAGTAAACAAAGAAGGCTTTGGATAAAAGATAAACTGATGTTTCTTTAGACAAAAGTTTGGTGCTGAAAATAACTAATTATGAGGAACTAATTACGTAACAATAACTCAACGTATTATTACAATGTGTTGTTGTATGGAAGTTGCTCTGTGCGTTCGTCTCGGATTGTTGTTAAAGACAACAAAGTTGAAGCATAACAGTTATTGCGGATTGTTACGATATCCCTCATAAACCATTTGTTTATTTAGTATAACTTATCATTATCTTACCTTTACCATTTAGTTCTATTAGTTAAGTATTCTGTTTTTGTTTACTATTCCCATACTAGTTCTATTGGTTAAGTACTCTGTTTATTATTCTCATAATTAATTAATGTAATGTTTACAACCCCCACTCCTACCATATCCCTATAAATACTCAAACCCACAACAACCCTTAGTCAGTAAGTCATCTAAATTGTAATAGTTAATATCTTGGTAAATAAAATATTTTTTTAAAAAACAAGTTTTGTTGCTCGCCACGTAACAATCTGGCGCAGTCTCGGTAGGATACGCGAGTGAAGACGAAACAAAACGCGCGCACCGTCACCACAAGGACAACATCGCCGAAGTGAAGACATCGTCGCGTGGTAGCCAAAGGCTTTTAAGGAAGTTTCGCCGGACCAATGCGATCCCACATAATATTATTGTTGTGGTAAGTGGCTCAACTTGTTTTGCTCAGTTCCCATCTTTTTATTACTATTTCTACCATTTCCTAATTCCAAAAATCTCCTCATTCTTTTATCTTTCATTTATACATATTAAACATATATTTAAAAATGAGTACTCCGGGAAAATCTGAAAACGCCGCGCAAAACGAAGATTTCCTTAATTTAAACAACCTCGTGAAATTAATTCCAAATTTCGATACAGCTAACCCTCAAGAGGTTTACAAATTTATAAGATCATGTAATTCTGCATTTGAACTAGCATCCGAATCTCAAAAACCATTCATACTAGTGTTTGCCTTAAATAATATAACAGGGCCTAATGCCGCTGACGTTCACTGTAGGAAATTCAATACATGGCATAGTCTCCGAGAATTTTTGGTAGACAAATTTTCTAATACTAAAACACTTAGCCATTTAAATCTAGAGCTGCAGTCGATGTTCCAAAAACAGAACGAATCACTGACAGATTATTATCACAGAGTAGATCTATGCAGAAGCAAAATAATTGAAAAATTAAACGTCGAAATTACAGATAAAACTTTATTAGGAAGACTGGCTACTACCGAAGAAACAGCCTTAAATGTTTTCATAAATGGCCTTTCTTCAGACATAGGAATTATGCTAAGAACAAAAGGATTTAAAAATTTGTCAGAGGCAGGAAACTTCGCAAAACAGGAAGATAAAATTCGTGCCATGAATAACGCACGACAATCATTATTCAAAACATCAATTCAAAATTCATCACGTCCACTTACTCGTCCCAATTTTAACAGACCACAAATAAATTTTACATCTAGACCTCAATCTAATCCTCCCACGAGACCCCAATATAATGCTCCTCCGACGGGTCAAATTACCTCGGCAGTCCCCAAATTTTGCAACTATTGCAAATACCCCGGGCATATCATTTCTGAGTGTCGTAAACGAGCTTATAACAACCAAAGGGCTCAAAATACAACGCAACGCGCATTGCCCGCACCAAGTAACTCCTCAGTCACTCATTCAGCCAATCATTTAAACTCACAAGCGGCCATGGAAATGGGCACCTCCACGGAAACCGCTTTAGTGCCCTTACTAGCTGCCCCCAGACAGACATTACAGACACAGGACATAGACGAAAACCTCATTCAATTCCAATAACCAATATAAACAAAAAATTTATCGATGCTTCCACACAAACTAACCCAGTCTATCGGAGACAATTCGTGGACGCATCTACTCAAACAGATACTCCTAAACCAATACAAGTCCCACCTCGTAAAGAAACCCACGAACAGGGTAACCAGCCCCAAACTCTCGGTTTCTCGAAATCAAAACAAAATTCTAAATCTAAAACTAAAATCTCAAAATCCAAATCGAATCCTAAATTCAATCCAAAACAAGATGCTAAATCAATTACTAAACCAAAATCTTATTCTATTACATCTTTAAATGATATACCACCTGAAAATCTCTTACATTGTACTTTCCAGATAGATAACAAACCAGTTACTCTTCTCATAGACACTGGAGCTGGAATTTCAATTATTAAATCTGACAAAATAGGTTCAGCTTCACTTAATTCGAATGAACTCGTTTCAATTGTAGGTATATCTGGTAACACATCTTCTATTCCTAGTTTGGGAACCACAGAAATATCTTTAGATAATTTATCAAAATATAAATTCCATGTAGCCAACATAAACATCAAAGCCGACGGAATATTAGGTAACGATTTCTTACAAAATTTTAATTGCAATATATTCGTAAAATCCAAAACAATGAAAATTAAAGGAAAAACCTACAAACTCCATTTTTTAAACGACAAAACTGAGATGAGTTCTAACATACAATTATTGAGTGGTCGTTCAGAAACTATCATTACTTGCAGAACAAACAACATAAACTCAGGGGAAGCAATTATCGAAAAACAAAATTTAGATAACGGTATTGTTATCCCCAACGCATTAGTGACTGTCGTGAACAACACATTCAATATTACTTGTGTGAACACAAACAAAGCTGATAAACAAATTGAAATCCCCACAATAGAAGCTATCCCTTACGAACCCTCATTAAGTAATGAGAACACAGTAGAGATAAACAATCTCAATAACAAAAGCTTAACAGATAGGCAGAATCACGTTCTTGGTCTTATCAGGAGAGACCATTTAAATGAAGAAGAATCGAAATCATTACACAAAACAATCCTGGAATATTCAGATATTTTCTACATCGAAGGTGATCCTTTAACATTTAGCAATCATACAAAACACAGCATTCCTACTACTACTAATGTTCCAATTCATACAAAAACATATCGTTTTCCACAAATACACGAAGAAGAAGTCAAAACCCAAGTGAAGAAAATGCTCGATCAAGATATTATTCAACCTAGCTCTTCACCGTGGAGTAGCCCCATTTGGGTAGTCCCTAAAAAACTTGATGCATCCGGAAAACAAAAGTGGCGTCTAGTCATCGACTATCGTAAGTTGAACGATGTCACAGTAGGTGATAGTTATCCACTCCCCAATATTACAGATATCCTGGATAAATTAGGACACTCTCAGTATTTTACGACCTTAGATCTCGCATCAGGATTTCATCAGCTTGAAGTACAGCCAGAAGATATACCTAAAACCGCGTTCAGCACGCCCTATGGTCACTATGAATACAAAAGGATGCCCTTTGGCCTTAAAAATGCTCCCGCCACTTTCCAACGCGTAATGGATTCAGTATTATCTGGATTACAAGGTGAAAGATGCTTCGTTTATTTAGATGATATTGTCGTATTCGCCTCAAGCCTCCAAGAGCACCAACAAAAACTCGAAGAAGTTTTCAATAGGCTCAGAAAATATCGACTTAAAGTCCAACCCGATAAATGCGAATTTCTCAGACGCGAAGTAGCATATTTAGGTCACATTATTTCAAATGAAGGCGTTAAACCTAACCCAGATAAAATAAAAGCAGTTGAAGAATTCCCAGTTCCAAAATCTTGCAAAGACATAAAAGCTTTTCTAGGTCTTACCGGATATTATCGCCGTTTTATCCCAAATTTTAGTAAACTTACAAAACCTTTAACCTCTTTATTGAAGAAAGATGTTCCATTCATATGGGGGGAAAGTCAACAAATGGCTTTCGAACAATGCAAACAATTATTAATCAATCCCCCAATACTCCAATACCCTGATTTCACAAAAGAGTTTATACTAACTACCGACGCCTCTATGAGTGCAATCGGCGCCATATTATCACAAGGTGAAATAGGCAAAGACTTGCCAATTGCATATGCCTCACGTACTCTAAACAAAGCCGAGTCTAATTATTCTACGATAGAGCGCGAATTATTAGCCATCGTATGGGCCGTGAAACATTTTCGACCCTACCTCTTCGGCCGAAAGTTTAAAATTGTCACGGATCACAAACCTCTAACTTGGCTTTTTTCGATCAAAGACCCTGGCAGTCGTCTAGTCCGTTGGCGATTAAAGCTTGAAGAATTCGAATATGAGGTAGTGTACAAAGCCGGTAAAAATAACACCAACGCAGACGCACTCTCAAGACCCCCTGTTCTTAACACGAATCTTATCGATCTTACGAACGACGATGACAATTCAACACCAAATGCAACCCATAATCTTGACAACGATTACTTAGAAATTAATTATCAATACTTTCGAGAACGAACCTCACATAAATTAGACACTCCAAATTTACAAGAATCTCCGGATCGTCTCGTAGACGACCGTCATAAAAACATTCTTATCCCTATCTCATGTGAACTTTCAGATAAAAACGACCTTTTCAATGAGGCTATTTCCATGTGTTCCCAAGTGGAACCATACCTCGAAAAGTCGAGAACACTCTACGACGTAGATTTATTAGTTTCAGACAAAAACCAAAATATTATATTTGGGTGCTCAAGGCCAAACCACTTTGACCCTTGGGACTCCGAAAGCTATTTTAAAACCCTACTCAATTGCCTTCAGAAACATAACTTCAAAACTCTTTGCGTTCCTAACCTTAAAAACGATCCTACTTGTAAAATGCGTGGTAACGAACAACTTCACATCACAGCTTATCTGGCGGACATGTATAACTGTACAATCACTATATGCGATAATACAATCAAATATCCTACAGCACAAGAAATTCCTAACATATTAAAAACATTTCACGATGATCCACTTGCAGGACATCGAGGTATCACTGAAACAATGCGAAAAATTAGAACCGAGTATTTCTGGAAAGGTATGACAGATACAATTAAAGATTATATAAATAATTGCCAAACTTGCCAACGTAATAAAATTCAGAGAAGTACTTACAAAGCACCAATGGTTATAACCTCACTATCAACAGAACCCTTTGAACGAGTTACTATAGATTTAGTGTCGTATTCTGAAGTCTCCAACGATTCCAACAGATATATTCTAACCCTACAGGATGACCTAACTAGATTTGTACAAGCATATCCAATTCAAGATAAACAAGCTACAACGGTGGCTAAAGCTTTACTTAATTTCTGCCAACACTTCGGTATACCGAAACGGTTCCATTCTGATCAAGGTACCGAATTTGTAAACAGTGTTACCAAGCAACTCATGAAGTTGTTAGGCTGTAATCATACTGTGAGTACTGCATATCACCCACAAACAAACGGTTCCTTAGAACGTTTTCATGCCACACTTCGTGATCACATAAGAATGTACCACAAACGAAACAAATCTGATTGGGATCAAATAATACCCTTTGCAATCATGTGCCATAATACATCAGTCAATCAATCTACAGGTTTCACTCCTCACGAGTTACTCTTCGGTTATAAACCAAAATCTTTATATTCCATGAAAGAACAAGATGACTATACTACTAATGACTACTTGAGAGATTTAAATGAAAGACTAAAGACATCACGGGAAATAGCGAGACGAAACTTAGAAAGCATGAAAGAAAAGGCTAAAGAAAGATATGACAGTCATATTAAAAACATTGCCCAATATAACGTAGGAGACAAAGTTATGCTAAAAGTACCTAATCCTAATAACCTAGATATTAAATGGGAAGGTCCATACACGATTAGCAGAAAAGGTTTCAACGAAAATTATGTGATTCGTAAATCCGGTCGAAACCATTTAGTACATGCAAACCGCCTCCGACCATTGCACGATTCACCACCATCATTATTATAATTAGATACTTTAAGTTACTAGCCTTTAATTTTATAATTTAGTCTAATGTACATATTAAAAAACCTTAATTCTATATTACAGGATATTGCAACAAAATATGGCACATCCCATTCCTCCTAATAATTCCTATAATCTAATAGATAATTTAAACTCTCTTATGCAAAACCCTTATATTAGTTTCATAATATGTTCTTTACTAAAACTCTTAATTTACATTATATTATACAAATCGTATATACTTTTTAAAGAATTATACATAAATAAGGTTAAGAAATCTACTAATATTAACTTGAACCAATCACCTGTTTCAGGTGCACATCCGCAGTAGTCAATGGGTTCCATATTGATCCCCTTCCATCCTATTCCGGACTGTTTTATGAAAATCAAGGCCAAATCCTCATTTCCGAAAGCTCATGGAAAATTATCGTTTACAGAAATTTAGAACCTTTATTTCTATCTCGAGATTCTCTAAAACGCCTCATCAATAACTATAACTTCTTGATTCAAAAGCATCCGAATGTTCCTAGCATAATAACTACTAATTCATTTATAAAAACTAATATTGATAAAATCGACTCTAGACTTAATGAACTTAATTACTACACTAGCAACAAGAGAGTCAAACGTGAATTACTCGACGGCTTAAGCTCAGTTCTTAAATGGCTAATTGGAACACCAGACGCTAAAGATGCTAAGCATTATGACGAATGTATTGAACTATTAGAAAGACGTCAAATTTCTACAGACGATATCTTAAATCAACAATTACAAATTATTTCTTCCACTATCAAAAATTTCAATGAGACTATCCTTAAAATTTCCTATGATGAACATATCCTTAATGAAAATATAAACAAAATAAACGACTATTTTAACTCGACAAGAAACGTTATATTTAATTTAACCATCATTGAAGAAATTAATTCGATTTCGTTACAAATTCTAGAATCCGTATTATCATTAGAGCAAGAAATAGATGATATTATAACTAGTATACTTTTCATTAAATCGGGCGCAATTCATCCTTCAATTATTTCCACGATGCGACTTTACAACGAATTATTAATTTCAGGAAATAAAAGACAAAATAAATATTTAGTAGCACCAATTATCCCAAATAACATTCACCAGATTCTCGAGTCATCCTCAGTAACTTCCTATATATATATGAATAAACTTGTTCATGTATTAGAATTCCCATTAGTTAGAAATGAAAAATTCACATTATACCGTATCTATCCTGTTCCCATCAGACACCCTAACTCCCTAACATATTCCACTATCCTTCCTGAGCAAACATATATAGCCACAAGCCCTACAAGACAAGAATACACCACCACGAGTAGTCTCGACGATTGCAAGATCTTCACAACCGACACCAGAGTGTGCAAGAACCTACCTGTGTACAACACGAATGCAAGACCTATTTGTGAAATGGACATATTATTATCCACTGAAGAAAAACTACCTCAAATCTGCGAGATGACTACGTTCTCAGCCCAAATAAACACTTTTCAAGCTCTAAGAAACAACAAATGGCTCTTCATATTACATGAAAAAACAACAGTGACCGAAGAATGTAAAGATAATATCAAACATGAAGAAATCTCAGGCACAGGAATACTAAACCTACATCCAGGATGCAAAGTCTACACTGCATTCATAACATTAACAGCAGACGAAGAAACTATTACAAATATCAGTCATCCGATTATTACCGTTAATATCGCGACGGACTGCATTCACGAAAATCCCGATATCAAGGAAGAATCACTTTCCAGAATAAAGTTTAATAACTTTCAACTAGACTCCTTAAAATCCATACAAGAAGAAATAAAAATGCAACAGCAAAGAATGGATGCAAGGAACAAAGGTCTCTTCATTGAAAAACATTCTACCAAAATAAATATCCTCACCATAGCTATTGGAATTATAATGCTCATGTTCTTCATATATAAATGCTGCTGCCGCTACCCCTACAAAATCATGCGCTGGGACTCACGAAGAAATGCTGATGCAAGCTGTATTCAGATTTTCAACAATTGCTTCGATAATTCAAGGCGTCGGCAACACATCGAGGTCCCCATTCCATTATCATCGCTGAATACATCAAACCTTTCGGAAGAGGAAGACGAACCGCCATGCCAGACATCACCTCAAAGATCGGCCAGAAACGCCCAATCTTTGTTCTGAGGGGGGAGGTGTTACGATATCCCTCATAAACCATTTGTTTATTTAGTATAACTTATCATTATCTTACCTTTACCATTTAGTTCTATTAGTTAAGTATTCTGTTTTTGTTTACTATTCCCATACTAGTTCTATTGGTTAAGTACTCTGTTTATTATTCTCATAATTAATTAATGTAATGTTTACAACCCCCACTCCTACCATATCCCTATAAATACTCAAACCCACAACAACCCTTAGTCAGTAAGTCATCTAAATTGTAATAGTTAATATCTTGGTAAATAAAATATTTTTTTAAAAAACAAGTTTTGTTGCTCGCCACGTAACAGGATTGGCCACCTGTCGGCAAAGTTACAATCCGGAGGATGGAAACTTACGTGTCAATATTCAACAACAACGTATAAAGTTATAAAGGACTTCAGCTTGCTTTCTTGCCCATCCAAGTGGGGACTGCGCCCGGGGTTAACATGCGGAAGCGTTTATTGTGCTCACGACCACTGGGCCATCGGGCTCCCAACGATGGAAACTTACGTGTCAATATTCTATACACCTTACCAAGTTTGTACATTTAAATTATTTATTATTAGGAATTAAGCGCGCTTTCCTAAATGCAGACTTTATTACACTGCTACAAGGATATTCTGGCACTTGAATGACATTGAAATGGGGGCACTGTGTGTAATTACGAGTGTAATTAGAACTACCAGCTAACAAAACATTTTTAGTTTTATAAATAGAATTTAAAACATCCTTGTAGCACTGTACCTTGTCCGAATATCAGAGCAGCCTTATTGTACAAATATTTAAAAGACTAGACGTCGGACTGTCAATAGTAAACAAAGAAGGCTTTGGATTAAGATAAACTGTTGTTTCTCAAGACAAAGTTTGGTGCTGAAAATAACTAATTATGGGGAACTAATTACGTAACAATAACTCAACGTATTATTACAATGTGTTGTTGTATGGAAGTTGCTATGTGCGTTCTCGGATTGTTGTGAAAGACAACAAAGTTGAAGCATAACAGTTATTGCGGATTGGCCACCTGTCGGCAAAGTTACAATCCCAAGGATGGAAACTTACGTGTCCATATTTTCCAGAACATCTGACTAAGTTTGTACATTTATTTAAGGTAAGACTTAAGTACTTACTTTCTTAAATGCAAACTTAAGTGTCAACAAGAATACAAACTTCTTTCTTTCAAGATCTCAATGAGGCAAACGACAGGGAATAGGTATGCACGTATTATTATTTTAAATTTGCTAAATAAAATGCTTATAAACAGTAAACAGATATGAAAGAATTTATGGAATATCTTAATCAGCGACGAACATGTGACACTTTAAAGTTTCAATTAGAAAGAGAATAAAATTCAGATATGTACTGGTCACATCAAAGTCCTTAACATCTACACATTTGCCATAGTAAATAAGCTATCTTCGTGGTGCAGCAATCACCACGCCAGCCTGCACGATGTTTGAATAGAAAACAAAGAAAGCTTCGGATTTAAGATAAACTTCTGTTTCTCTAGACAAACTTTGATGCTGAAAATAACTAATTATGAGGAACTAATTACGTAACAATAACTCAACGTATTATTACAATGTGTTGTTGTATGGAAGTTGCTCTGTGCGTTCTCGGATTGTTATGAAAGACAACAAAGTTGAAGCATATCAGTTATTGTGGATTGGCCACCCACCTGTCGGCAAAGTTACAATCCCAAAGATGGAAACTTACGTGTCAATATTCAACAACATCGTATAAAGTTTGTACATTTATAAAGGACTTAAGCTTGCTTTCTTGCCCATCCAAGTGGGGACTGCGCCCGCGGTTGCTTAACATGCGGAAGCGTTTATTGTGCTCACGACCACTGGGCCATCGGGCTCCCAACGATGGAAACTTACGTGTCAATATTCTATACATCTTACCAAGTTTGTACATTTATTAAGGAATTAAGCGCGCTTTCCTAAATGCAGACTTTATTACAGTGCTACAAGGATATTCTGGCACTTGGATGACATTGAAATGGGGGTGCTGTGTGTTATTACGAGTGTAATTAGGACTAACAGCTCACAAAATAAATTAGGACTAACAGCTCACAAAATATTGTTAGTTTTATAAATAGAATTTAAAACATCCTTGTAGCACTGTACCTTGTCCGAATATCAGAGCAGCCTTGTTGTACAAATACTTATATTTAAAAGACTAGACGTCGGACTGTCAATAGTAAACAAAGAAGGCTATGGATTAAGATAAACTGTTGTTTCTCAAGACAAAGTTTGGTGCTGAAAATAACTAATTATGAGGAACTAATTACGTAACAATAACTCAACGTATTATTACAATGTGTTGTTGTATGGAAGTTGCTCTGTGTGTTCGTCTCGGATTGTTGTGAAAGATAACAAAGTTGAAGCATAACAGTTATTGCAGATTGGCCACCTGTCGGCAAAGTTACAATCCCAAGGATGGAAACTTACGTGTCAATATTCTCCACGACATCTGACTAAGTTTGTAAATTAATAAATGGCCAAATCCTCTGACTGCTCTGGCTAATATATGGCTCTGGTAGTGCAGAGAGGGTCGTGCTTCTGCAGTGGAGACTAATAAAGACCTGATGAAGAATGAAGCTTAAAACTTATGCTTGCTTTCCTAAATGCAACCTTTATTGAGTCAGCATGGTATTAACATGAATATAATAATTCTTTCTCTCAACAATATCTCAATGAGGCAAACGACAGGATATAGGTATGCACGTATTTTTATTTTCATGTATATTCCTGCACGCGGTAGCTGGTGATTTTTTTTTATAACGAGTATAACATGAAGAGATTTATGAGGTTGCATGTGAATAGGACCACTCCGAGGCTTCCCTTGGATGTCGTAGTAGGCGACTTAGGAAACACAAGCTAAACAAAGCTGAAACATGAAAGAGACCTGTGGCCAGCGTGACTTGTGACAACCCGTCTGGCCACCGTGGAGAGTGTAGGCCAAATCTTCTGACTGTTCTGGCTAAAATATGGCTCTGATATTACAGAGAGGGTCGTTCTTCTGCAGTAGAGAGCAAAAAAAGCCTGGCGATGATGATGATGATACTTAAAGGGCCAATCAGCCCATGTTATTCAACATCCTTTATTGCCCCATTTTGAAACACGTGGGATAAACACCGAGTTGAACGAAAATCTTCCCGTGAGTTAACCTCCACAATGTATTTCCACGGGGAGCAATAATAAAGACATAAAAACGAAACTCAATGAATTATACACATATTATTACATTTGAGAACTTCGAGCTTTCAGACTGAAACTTTGTATGAGAATTACCGACAATTCTGCGGACTTTAAATACATCAGAAAGAGCTTTCGAATTACAGTCTCATTTTTTCTGCCTTGACAGCAAAGATCAGAAAATGTGACTGTTGCTCGCGCGCTACTATCATCATCATCATCATCATCATCACGTCTTTCCAGTCTCCACTGCAGGAGCACGACCCTCTCTGTACTACCAGAGCCATATACTAGCCTGAGTAGTCAGAGGATTTGGCCTACACTCTCCACGCTGGCCAGACGGGTTGGAGAGGGCTCTTTGATGTTTATAGCTTTGTTTAGCTTGTGTTTCCTTAGTCGCCTTTTACGACATCCACGGGAAGACTTGGAGTGGTCTTATTCTACTCTGCCGGGAACCACACGGCACTTGAAAAGGCGCCTGTACCTTTTCAACGAATTTCATACCCACACAGTAACAGTTTTGAGTTTCAAATCAATTGGCTCCTTGACTTAAAAAAATTTCTTGTCGCTATGTAAAGACCTGCCAACAATAAACACAATAGTGACCGAAATACATTTCTAAACAAAAAATTCTTTCAGATATAGAAGTTTTAAAGACACATATTTTTAGGCGTTAATTTTTAGACGTGAAAACGCACTGCTGAAATGCCTACATATTTATGACGTCACAACTTTGTATTTTGTATGGGCGGCGTGAGAACTTTGTTTGGTAGCTATACGAAATATTACGTTTGTGGTAATGGTTTCATAATAAAAGTTGCTATAAATTTTGCGGACTACAATACAGTATAATTTGTAATTTAAGATTTACATACTTTTAAAAATGGTCCTATTCACCCATCTTAAAGAAGCCTTAAGAACACTTAATGAATCGATATCAAATTAAAAGTGTTTTTTATAGTGTTTTTAGATAGAAATTAGTATCATTGGAAACAAATTTTTATATAATCTTAACATTAGGCAAATACCGAATTGTCATAATCTTCAGCGTCAGGTATTTTCTAGTCTCTACTGCAGAATTACGAACCTACTATAAGCTACTTAGTACTACTAGAGCCATATAAGCGAACGGGGGCACCTTTGCCGTTTATGGCTAACTACACATTAACTTTGGGGTGCACCTATTCCAATAATATCATCATCATCATCATCATCTCAGCCACAAGAAGTCCACTGCTGGACATAGGCCTCCCCTAAGGATTTCCAATATGACCGGTTAGAAGCGGCCTGCATCCAGCGCCTTCCTGCGACCTTTATCAGGTCGTCTGACCACCTGGTCGGTGGGTGTCCAACGCTGCGCTTGCCGGTACGTGGTCGCCATTCGAGAACCCTTCCGCCCCATCGGCCATCGGTTCTTCGCGCTATGTGCCCCGCCCACTGCCACTTCAAAGAGCTAATCCGCTGAGCTATGTCGGTGACCTTCGTTCTTCTACGGATCTCCTCGTTTCTGATTCGATCTCGCAGAGAAACACCGAGCATAGCCCTCTCAATAGCTCTTTGAGCGACCTTGAGCTTTCTTATGAGGCCCATAGTAAGGGACCACGTTTCGGACCCGTAAGTCATCACTGGTAACACACATTGGTCAAAGACTTTCGACTTAAGGTACTGAGGTATTTTGGACGAGAAGACACTGTGGAGCTTCCCGAACGCTGCCCAGCCGAGTCGGATTCGACGAAAGACCTCGTCCTTGAAACTGGAGCTTCCGACCTGGATCAATTGACCCAAGTAAATGTACTGCTCTACAGGTTCAAGGGTGAAGTTTCCAACAATAACTGGTGAAGGCGCAACATGGACATTCTTTGTCTTGTCCATGTTCATTTTAAGGCCCATTTGTTTGGAAACTTCGTTGAGGTCATTGAGCATGGTACTTAGATCCTCCAGCGACTCCGCCATGACGACAATGTCATCAGCAAATCGAAGGTGAGTGATATACTCGCCGTTGATGTTGATGCCAAGTCCATCCCATTCCAGGAGCTTGAAGGCGTTCTCCATTGCAGCGGTGAACAGTTTCAGAGATATAACGTCCCCCTGTCTCACACCTCTCTGCAATGGAATAACTCTCGTACTCTGCTCCTGTACTCGGACTGACATTGTGGCGTTGCTGTATAAGCACCTCAACACTTCGATATACCGATGGTCAATACGACATCGCTGGAGAGACCTAAGCACAGCCCATGTTTCGATCGAATCGAAGGCTTTCTCATAGTCCACAAACGCCAAGCATAGGGGCTGGTTATACTCTTTGGTCTTCTGTAGAACCTGCCGCAGCGTATGGATGTGGTCTATGGTACTGTAGCCTTTTCGGAAACCGGCTTGTTCGGGAGGTTGGAAGGCATCGAGCCTGTTGGTGAGACGATTCGTGATTACCCTCGAAAACAGCTTATAGACGTGGCTAGGAGCGTGATGGGTCTATAGTTCTTTAGAAGGGTGTTATCACCCTTCTTGAAGAATAGCACCACCACGCCTCTATGCCACGCTTCTGGCGTCACGCCCTCGAGCAGAACGGAATTAAAGAGCCTCTGAAGGACTTTCAGTACCGGCGTTCCGCCCGCTTTCAGAAGCTCTGCTGTGATTCCGTCCTCGCCCGGCGCCTTGCTGTTTTTGAGCTGCTTGAGGGCAATCCTAATCTCGTACAGGCTGATGTCCGGGATGTCTTCGGTATAGTGTCGGGTTAGCTTGGCCCTAGGATCTTTGGCCAAACTTACACTGGGTTGGCTACTGAGGTATACAGCTGTCCATAAACCTCTCGATCTCTCCCATCACATCGGCCTTCGTCAAAACCACGCCGCCGTTCTCCGTCTTCAGCTTCGTCAATCGGCTCTGCCCAATAGACTCCATCCTTGCGAACACTTTGGAGCCTTTATTTTGCTCAATCGTCTCCTTAATACGCTCGGTATTAAAGGAACGAATGTCGTGTCGTAAGGATTTTTGGATTTGTCTATTGAGCTGCCGATGTATGTCCGCATCTTTGGAGGTCTGCAGCGGCATGGATCGTCGCGTGGCCATCAAATTTAGGGTTTGGGGAGAGATTTTTTGAGGTTCGTTTTTGGGGCGGGTCCTAAAAAACTTTGACCCCACCACCCGGACAGTGTCTACAAACCCATCGTTTAACTCGTCCACTGTAACACAATCCTTTAGGCAATCGAAGCGATTTGAGAGTTCCAGTTGGAAGCTGTCGACATTTTGGATATGAGCCGGTGATGGTCGAAGAGTAGACTTCATCAAGCGAGTCCTTTCTCGTCTGAGATTGATATTCACGATGCCTCTTACAATTTGGTGATCACTTCCGATTTTAATCTTATTGATCACAGAGACATCGTTGAATATTTCTCTCCTCGTCGACATGATGAAGTCTATCTCGTTCTTGACAGGAGGTTGGCCCCTTCTGCTGGGGCGCATCCAGGTCCATTTCCTATGAGGCGGCTTCTTGAAGAAAGAAATCATCGCAAAGAGTCCCTCTTCCTCCAGAAATTCAGCCAGCCTATGACCCCTGTCATTCCGGACTCCATCCAATAATATATAATTATCATAATTGAACTTCAATGTAAAAAGTTCTGCGTGATTATACTTTAAAAAAATATATACCTACACGTCGACTTGAGAACCTGTTCTTATTTTTGTTGAAAATGCAATTTATTTCGCACAAAAATGTTGTGGCTTGCAATTATGTACGATAAAATTGGCAGTAACCAATAAGCACTTAAAGATGCAAGCCACAGTTTACCCGAGGTGTGAGTGCCCAAACTGAAACTAGGTAAAGAGGATTTCCATGTAAATCACTTACGACCCCTAGCGTTCGTACGTACGAAGGGAAACTTGCATGACAAGTACCTAGATTTCAAAATGTTTTTGTTGTGTCAATAAAAATAAAATTAATACGTTTATTGCATTACAGCCTCTGTGGTCCAGTGGTTAAGGCGCTCCTATAGTAACACTAGCGCCACCCAGCAATTAATTCTTTTAATCCTTAAATTATATCGAATTTTAAAAATATAACAAGTACATAACTAGTAAATGACTTGTAGTATTTTTGTATTCATTTTCACTAATATTCGTTTCATAAACTAAGAGAAAAACAAGTTAACGCCATAAGTGGCCACTTTTGGCGTTAATAGATTTTTCTTTTCAAATATGGCACTAGTAAATTAATTGTTATATACAAAAAATTCTATAAGTAATTTAGTAGTTTTGTACTTGTTAGATTTTTAAAATTCGATACAATTTATGATTTAAGGAATTTAATTGCTGGGTGGCGCTAGTGTTACTATAAGAGCGCCTTAAGGTGTTTGCTTTACTGACCCGGGGGTCGTGGGTTCGATTCCTACAGGAGGCATACTTAATTAAGTTGTTTCCAGTTTGGTTAGGACATTGCAGGCATGAATCACCTGATTGTCTGATAAGAAAGATGATTCCGTGCTTCGGAAGGCACGTTAAGCCGTTGGTCCCGGCTGCCATCTGGTAGTCGTTAAAGAAACCATGTCAGAGGCCGAGAGGCGGTTCCGAAGAACTCTGATACCAGGGTGTGCACGGTCGACTGACCGTGTCACCTATTCGAAATGATGATGATGATTGCATTATTTATACACCTTAATTTTCGAACACTTTACAGTGTTCGTGGTCGCAGGTAGACTCAGTTGACATTTGTCTGTTATATCTTATAAGAGCTACCCTCCCCCAAAAAAAATTACTTCCGCACATTCCTTGTATGGGAGCTACCCTAAAAAAAATTTTTTTCATACTTATTTCTACCAATTTTTTTGCCATGATTTTTTTTCTCTACTTACCCATCGTGTGGGGTATCGTTAAAAAGGTCTTTGAAAAATATTGTGAGGTTGAGATCAACCTTTTTTCGATTTAAGGATCCGTGTCCGTAATATTTGGTTTTAAAGTGCAAATTTTTGTTAGAGGTAATTGTTCCCCCCCCCCCCCCTCTATCTACTAAACGGTTATACCTAGTCGGGTCATAAGTTCTGTCAAAACCTTATTATTTAATTTTTTTAATACTGGCTAGATGAACTTCACCAATTTTAAAAATAGAACGTTTGCGCTTGCCGAAAATAGAAAAGACATTAGGTAAGTGTGTGTGTCTCTTTATCTGCTAAACGGTTTTCAATGGAATTACAGCAGTAGTATATATACTAAAGTTAAAAGGAAAACTTTCAGAGCTGAGTACTTAGTGCAAACTAAAAAGTTATAGGCAACCAACTTATAAAATGTACGGGAAAATGTAAAATTTCATACAATTTTCATTGTTAGATGTTTTTGGTCGTTAAACTGTGAGGTGCGAGTGTAAACAGTGTGAACTCAAAGTTGTCATTCGCGACTGCGGAACCCTACACTGCGCGTGGCCCGACACGCACTTGGCCAGTTCTTTAAATCTAATTAGACAATGAGAACTTTAATATACATGCAGCTGTATAAGATGCTTTTGAGTGCCCTGTCTTCCTCGTAATTAATAAAAAAAGTAATAAGTGTAATTTCCCAATATAAAGCCACACTGTAATAAACTATCAATAAAAAAAAACTATAATAAACTATCGTCGCCTGAAAACACTTTAATTAAATAAAAACATCAGCACATCTAAAAAATTATAAAATGGAGACAATATCTGCAACTCTGAGAACATTCACTGAGACACATTTGGGTAGCAGGTGGTCGCTCTCAAACGTAATTTAAAGTGACAGTTTTGTAAAACAATATAGATTTTTTTGAGGGAATATTTGACTGTAGAAATTAGTAGGTACCTATGTCGAAAATCCCAGACTGTCATTGTCTTGCTAAGTTACCGAGACAGTGACAGAAAGAGACCAGAGAACTTTTTTTATACCGCTTAATAGGAAATCAGAATTTTAGTACAGTACAGATGCATCTACTTAAGTATATAAGATGCCTTTGAGTGCTCTGTTTTCCCCGAAATACATAAAAAACCTAATAAGTATAATTTGAATAAATAACTGTCTGTATCCCAATATAAAGCAACACTGTAATAAACTGTCGTCGTCTTAAAACAATTTAATTAAATAAAAACACTAAGCACATATTCTGTAAAATTATAAAATGGAGACAATATCAGCAACTCTGCACTCACCGAGACACATTTGTGTAGCAGGTGGTCGCTCCCAAACGTAAGTCTGTGTAAAACAATAAGCATTTTTGAAGGAATATTTGACTGTGCGAATTAGTCCTGCGCAATTATTCATCAAAATACATAGATAACTCATTTATTTGCTGCTATAACACACAAAATAAACACTTACCTGCATAATTTTGATGTTTGTTCTACAGAAATATAAAAAAACCGGCTAAGTGCGTGTCGGGCCACGCGCCGTGTAGGGTTCCGTAGTTGCGAATGACAACGTTGACTTCTAACTGTTCACACTCGCACCTCACAGTTTAACGACCAAAAACAGCTAACAATGAAAATTGTATGAAATTTTAAATTTTCGAGTACTTTTTGTAAGTTGGTTGCCTATGACTTTTTAGTTTGTACTTAGTACTCAGCTCTGCTAGTTTTTCTTTCTACTCCAGGATATATACTACTGCGGTAATATTTTTCACATATCCATATATAACCGTTTAGCAGATAGAGCGGGGGACACCACTAACAAAAATTTGCACTTTAAAACCAAATATTTCGGAAACGGATCCCTAAATTGAAAAATGGTGTTCTCAACCTTAAAATATTTTTTAAAGACCTATTTATCAATACCCAACACGATGGGTTTGTATAGAAAAATAATAATTACTCCCTCTTGTATGGGAGATACCACAAAAAAAAAATTTGTCAAGATTTTTTATACCACTTTTTTGGCATGATTCATATACAACATACTCATACCAAATTACAGCTTTCTAGTACTTATAGTCTCTGAGTAAAACCGCGGACGGACAGACAGACAGACATGGCGAAACTATAAGGGTTCCTTGTTTACTAAGAAACCCTAAAAAGAGGACAATCACAGCTCAGTGGTTATATTGCCCTTAACACACTTAACACACTACAGGAAAGATATAATAGTGCGGACCCGATAACATTTTTTTTATTTAATTCAAAATAAACAATTACAACAAAAATAAAATTAGCAATACATATTAAAAGTGCCGGAAAGGCGGCCAGCTCAGCTTGCTGATAGCGGGGAGCCACAGCGCTGATTTTTAGCTGGTGACATGAGGACGTAGGCTAGATGGATCAACTACTTGATTAATTACTCATCATCATCAGGATCAGGTCTTGTCAGTCTCCACTGCAGGAGCACGACCCTCTCTATACTATCAGAGCCATATACTAGCCTGAGTAGTCAGAGGATTTAGCCTACACTCTTCACGCTGGCCAGTCGGATTGGAGAGATCTCTTTGATGTTAATAAGCTTTGTTTAGCTTGTGTTTCCTTAGTCGCCTCTTACGACATCCACGGGATGACTTGGAGTAGTCCTATTCTACTCTGCCGGGAACCACACGGCGCTTAAACTCATCTGTAAATATTACATTTAACATTTAATAAGAAACTTTTTTTACACAATTTGCATTTTTCAGCTATCGGAAATACCTCTGCTTATATCATTACGTTATTATCTCTGTGCTAGGGGTTCAACAAACTTTAGTACGAAATTTTAAAAAAATATGACGTTCAAAAAGCCGTACATGATATCCAAATTTGAATAAAATTTCAGTTCATTTCATTTTCTTTTACCGTAATATCAAGTTTAACCCTAAAAAAATAATAAGATAAAATCTTGAAAATATATAGTAAAAACTCCAGTTAACCTAAGCAATAACAAGGAGAGTTGTTATTTTATAGTCCTAGCATCATTTTGACTGAAACGTACTCGTAATGGTTACTTGTAAACGAATGGTGAAGAAAATGTTCAGGAGATAAGGCCCAATGGCGCCGTAAAATGCACCGCGGCGCCGATACGTAAATATTTGTGTAAAATATTAAACTAAATGAGATACTCCATTTTGAAAAATGTCTCGTAATTTAGCTACCTCGTGCTCACTTTGATTCAGGTAAAACGTTTAAACATAAATATTAGGTGAAGTATTGATCGTTTTTACATTCCCATACTATAATAGCCAGGATGGCTGAAGATTTTTGTATGAAAATGTAATTTTTTTTATTCAGTGCTAGAAAATTCCCATTGGAAAAATTGTCCCAAAATCTTGTGTAAGGCTTGAAATAAGTAAAAACACAGATTTTATTAATAACTAGGTATATATACTTTGATTTAAATTAATTTGTGTGCTTCTGCCACCAACATTGCACTCAAATTAATTTAACTCAAAGTGAATGTAACTTTTACTTTCGTAAAGTAACGCCTGTATAAATTCAATAACTAGGCATATATTATTAAGTAACTAATATTTGAAAACACAGATTGTTTATCAATTGAGTAGAGTTAATTAATACCGGAACACAGAGATTGTTTATCAATTATTTAGAATAATTAATATCTGAAAACACAGATTGTTTATCAATTATATAGAATGTAAAGCTTGTCATGCTTCATTGCACGCATCTTTATGTACAACGTGTATTTCCTCTACTCCTAAATTATCTCTTCAGCCAGCTTACAGCGGCCAAAGAGGTCAATCATTGAGACCCAGTTTTAGACATGTAGAACATAAGCATTCATCTAGCAAAGACATAGCTGCTCGATTTTGTTTTGTGTAAAAAAAATGTTTCAAAAGCTAGATTATGGTTAGATCTTAGATTAACGAAAATACATCATCATCATCATCATCATCTCAGCTGCAACAAGCCTACTGGTATACACAAGCCTTCTTCAAGGATTTCCAATTCAGCTATTGAAAGCGGCCTGCATCCAACGCCTTACTGCGACCTTGATCAGGTAGTCCGTCCACCTGGCCGGTATCCAATCACGCCATTTGAGAATCACATCCAACCCATCGTCCATCGGTTCTACGCGCTATACGCCCCGCTTAGCCACTTCAAAAAGATAATCGGCTGAGCTATGTCAGTGACCTTTGTTCTTCTACGGATCTCCTCGTTTGTGATTCTCAGTGAAACATCAAGCATAGCACTCTCCATAGCTCTTTGAGCAATCTCTTGTTTGTCCGTTCGAATAAAAAGACTATTGTTGGTTCTTACAATCACTAAGCATTTACCAATTTTCCTTGATGCCTACAATGAATCAAATTGTCTTGGTGTTACAAAAAAATTCAGTCAGTCATTGTTCAAAACTTTATCCAGGTCAGGTGGATATATCTGCACCTTGGATAAGATCCCTGTCTCATTGTACTTAGCTTTAAGTTTTTTCACAAACAACATTTATATACTATGTGAATAACATCACCACATTTCACTTTATCGAGGAGCCCGATGGTCCAGTGGGTCCAGGGTGTGAGCTCTACGAGCGCTTACGTATGTTAAGCAACCCCTGGTGCAGTCCCTACTTGAATGGGTGACCGCAAGTGGCATAAAAATATCTCGAGCTCCTCTGTGCTTCGTAAGGCACGTTAAGCCGTTGGTCCCGGCTGTCATCATTGATGGCAGTCGTTAAGCTATGTCAGATGCCTTGAGGCAGCTTGAAAAATCTGACACCAGTGTTGGCCACTTACACATACGAAAAAAAACTTTATCGCTGTAGATTGTGTCGAAAGTCATCAAACTATTGAAAAGACACTTATCTGCGTTGGCCATTTATGTGTAAGGAGAATGCCGTGCATCTTCAAAGGAAAATCTATTCTATTTTCTGCCTTTTAAAGAATATTTTTTCCATCATTGTCATATTATAAATAAGTGTATTACAACCGCGTAGATACCCCGCGGTTATGCTCACGTTGAGTTGTTAATTTTTTTTTCATATCATTCCTTAAACTGTATCTGTCTACGTTATGATATATCTAATAAAAGGTGGTTTTAATGTACTACTACTATACTATACTTTATATTTTATTCAAATTATTATTATTATATACAGCTGTATTTATATTGGGTTTTTACCTTTAATAAAGAAATTATTATTATTATTATTATTATTATAATGTATATTTTTGTATATTTGACTTTTGTGTTCCAGTTATTTGAAATTGGTTACTATTATTTTATTTTTGTTTTAATTAAATACAAAAAAAATATATTATAATAAGGTGCTACAATGCATTGGAGCGTCCTTGATGTCACAAAAGGTGGCAGTTGAAAATCAGTGCCGGTCACTTATGTAACGTTAGTATTATATTGTCTTTGCTTTATGTGTATTGTTACATTGGACACAAAAGTGACCAGCACTGACTTTTGACGCTTTGGCTTATGTCTTTACTCTTTTTTAGGGTTCCGTACAAATATTGTTAAATTGCGTTTTGTAGCTGTAGGATTTTTAATACAATTGAAAAACGGAACCCTTATAGGATCACTCGTGCGTCTGTCTGTCCGCCCGTCCGTCTGTCACAGCCGATTTTCTCCGAATCTACTGAACCAAATTAGGTGAAATTTGGTAAGATGGTGTAATCCTATGACCCAAACACGGATGTGCGAAGTAAATCAAGATTTTTTTGAAATAAGAGTCATTTTCAGGGGCCCAATTACAAAATTAAAAAAAAAGTTTTGCAAACCTTACTTTGTCATATATCAAATGAAAGGGCTCATTATGAGGATCTAAAAAATATTTTTTTTGTTCGGGTAAAATCAATACTTTTGATTTTGTTCACGAAAGAAGGCAAACATTGACCATCCCCCCCCCCCCCCCCCCCTGATCTCCGAAACTACTGGGCCGAAAATTTTGAAAAAATTACAAAATATAGTTCATTCCTTGAAGATTACAGGAAAAATAATAGGAATTCTATCACTTGAAAATAAAGTGGTAAACTCACTATAATAAGTTCATCTAGGGAAATAGTTCACTAAAACACCACTAGATAGCGCTAGTCAATTGAATAAAACATTTTTGCACATTGTGTGTGTGTTCACGAAGCATATTGTACGGAACCCTCAATGCGCGAGTTTGACTCACACTTGGCCGGTTTTTTTTACAAATATGTAGCTTTGTGACTGCTTGATAAGACACCCCCTACCAAACCATAGTTAATGCAGGATTATGTTTCCATTACACTTATTACACCACAAGCGCTGGATGGGTGACCGCAAGTGGCATATGAATCTCGAGCTCATCCGTGCTTTGGAAGGCCCCTTGAGCCGTTGAACTCAGCTGTCATCATTGATGGCAGTCATATTGCTACGTTATATGCCTTAAAGTAGCTTGGAGAATCGACTCGTATTGGCCACTTATATACAGGAAAAGCAAAGCAAATTACATAAATATTATGGGATTTTCCTAGAATAAATGATTTATTATTATAACAAAATGTTAAAGATGTTCGTAGTTTCAGCTAGCTACCTTTTTAAATCGCTCACCTTTCCTTCTTACCGGTGGGAAAGTGCCATAAGTTAGTCGTGCGTAAGTATGCATACGACATTCTGAATGGAAAATCAATTTCGCAAATCTATAAGGGATACGTTTTTTTCCCCCTTGGCTACGGAACCCTGAAGAGGTGAATTAGTTTCTTAAAATACTTCTTATTTTACCGTGACTTAAGTATAAAATCTGAGGTAGGTCCTCGTGGCCAATAAAATTTCTGTGGATTCACTGATGTATATAGACTACATAAAAGGAAACTTATATCTACAAACAGACTAAGAAATTCGTAATTTCAACTAAAAACTAGAACTTATATATTGTTATATTGAGCACCTTGCCGGTGGGAAAGTACCATAAGTTAGTCATGCGTAATGCATGCGACATCTTCAATGGAAAATCAATTTCGGTGTCGGCGGGCGAAAAGATATTGTCACATCATTAATCATCAGCAGGCGTATCGCAACTTGCAAAGACTAATGATTAATGTACATGAATTGTGCGGTTTGTAGACGTTCTATTTATGGATACTATTGGTAAGCGCTAGATCACAAATATTTACTAAGCGAAAAAGTTTTTTGAAGTGAAAGCTTCTTCAGCGGCGCTGTGCACTTTTTTTCACGAGGAATAAATTAATATCACGACAGGTTACTTGACTGACTGATTCGTCAGATTGAATGTTCGTAAGACGGACTTGTGACCTGATTGAATAACAACGTTAATATTCAAGTTCTTACTTCTGCCGGTACTCTCGGAGTGCAACCCGTTGTTTCTTTTTTTATTTACTTTGTTTACTTTATAATAGTTTTATTTGTGAGTGAATCCTTAATGTACAGTGCTAACTATAGCAAATCAAATAATTACTAACACGATTATCACATCCTGTCCCGATATATTTATTGACCTAAAACTTATATATTTTTATACCGCACACTTTGCCGGTGGGAAAGACCATAAGTTAGTCGTGCGTAATGCATGCGACATCTTCAATGGAAAATCAATTTCGGTGTCGGCGGCGAAAAGATATTGTCACATCATTAATCATTAGCAGGCGTATCGCAACTTGCGAAGAGTAATGATCAATGTACATGAATGTGCCATTTGTAGGCGTTCTATTTATGGATGTCGAAGTTTTACTTTTTTCTCGGATAGCGCTTAATCGCAACTTAAACAAAAAAAATGTCTCTTTTTTATTAAAAAAATTTTTTGATGTTTGTGTTTGTTTTTTCGAAAAATATTATTTTTCTTGCTTGTTTTTATAATGAGCGAATCCATACACAGTGCTAACTATAAAAATATAATAATTAAAAACATTTTTATTTAGTTTAGGAATTCTTTTGTCAACTTTGACTTCATCTGGTAATCAAATCCCTAAGAGCTAGTTAAAACAGAGCAAATTATCCCAATCTTAGTTTATTTTAACCTAAATGCATAATTTAGAAGATCCTATGAACACATCAAAACCAAAAACAGACCAATACAACTAGTCTGTTTTTGGAATCGGAATGTGTTCATAGGATCTTCTCAATTATGCGAATACTAAATTATTATTATACGAGCGAGGTACCAAATATTTACATTGTTAAGTTAAAATATAGGTTTAAATAAAATTAAAAATCCGTATTATTTAGTATGACTATTAAGTGACCTGAACACTTAATAATAATTACTAAGTACTGTTATTCCCTTGTAACAAGAAAAACAATCTTGCCTTCTTTCAACTTACATGTATCATAATAATAATACCTAATTATAAAACAAGGACTTACTTTCTTAAAAACTTTAAACTATTTCCTACTAAAATAAGTTACATCTGAGGTCAACATTGACGGTTTCTCATCACTGGTTGGCGATGAGGTTGACATCATCATCACTTTGTAAAAGGTAACTTGATGGATGGATTTAATAAGAAAGTTATTCACTCTTTTTTATATTCTAAAAACAAAAACCTAAAAATAATTTTAAAATTGTAAAATTCCACTATGCAGTGCTATTTCTTCTACCAACCGCGAACAAAATTGCACTGATAGCTTCTATTAGGTTTTTCTGTCTCGACTATCGATTTGTATTTGCGAACTGAAGCAGCTTATCTGCGTGTGTGTCAATCGAAAATTTGTCTCGCGAATTTCAAGTGCATTATTTTATAACCAACTTCAACAAAAATATATATTACATTCTGGGGAAGGTGTTGGTATACAACAATGGTGTGTCGAAGGCTGTACCTTTTGAACTTCCACGCTGGTCTGAGAGTAAAGAAAAAACATAGAATGTACCAGCTGCTTCTCTACCCAGGCAAATCGTAAAAGCCGATCGAGGGAATGGGCGAAAATCTATGGCCAATTGGCCGTCACTATTTTGATTCCGTTTTTTTTTTCATCTTCACGCCTACCACCATGCTAAACGTGGCTTAAGTCTTGTAGACCTTAGCTCTGTCTACCCGCAAGGGAAAAAGTCGTGACAGTATGTATGTATGTGCCTTTTGATTTTAATTAAAATTATTTTTCGCGTCAGATTTATAAAATACGTTTTGTAAATCATGACAATAGAGCTAACTGAACGGAAGCTTTCCAAACAGAAAGCTGGGAAGCTCGTGTAATCATGTTGATCGGTAACACAATTACAGCGGGAGGTGAAACAACAACCGAATTGAATTACGCTCGCTTCATAACGTGGGAAAACAATTGTTTTGAATCAGTACAGGAGGATTACAGGAAAGCTTTTCAGGGTTCTGTAGTAAACAAGGAACCCTTAAATACCCTTGTCTATCTGGAGTTGAGGGCAGTGGTCCAACTGCTCTTTTCATCTAGTTGGACCATATGTCTTGACTAGGGGCAATTGTCCAACTTTAAAAATAGTTTGACTACAGCATCTTTTGAGTGTTCCGTAGTCTAATTTACTGTCCACGGTTTAGCTCAATTATAGATGTTAGCTGATAATATTTATATATATATAAATATATAGGTACGTTAAGCTCGTGTAATCATGTTGATCGGTAACACAATTACAGCGGGAGGTGAAACAACAACCGAATTGAATTACGCTCGCTTCATAACGTGGGAAAACAACTGTTTTGAATCAGTACAGCAGGATTACAAAAAAGCTTTTTAGGGTTCTGTAGGAAACAAGAAACCTTTATAGTTTCGTCCTCTTCATTTGTCTAATATCGAAAATATTCAAATTTAACTCGCTTCCTAACGTGGGAAAACAATTTATTTGAATCTGTACATGAGGATTACAGACAAGCTTTTTTGAGTTCCGTAGTAAACAAAACCCTTTTAGTTTCGTCTTTTAGGGGTTCTATAGTTAAGAAGGAACCCTTATAGTTTTGCTGTATCCATCTGTCTATCTGTATATAAATACACGAAGCTCGCGAAATCATGTTAATCGGTAACACAATTGCAGCGGGAGGCAAAACAACAACCGAATCAAATTACGCTAGTTTCATAACGTGGGAAAACAATTGTTTTGAATCAGAACAGGAAAACTTATTAGGGTTCCGTGGTAAATAAGAACTCTTATAATTTCACCGTGCCGTGCGTTATATATCATCATCAGGTATTTTATTAGTATCCACTGCAGAAGCAAATAATCAAAATAAATCGCCTTTTACGACATCCACGAGAAGGCTTAGAGTGGTCCTTTTCTGCCGGGAACCACACGGCTTCAGTTATATGTACATATACACAACTGAGCTGACAATATATATGTACGAAAAGCTCGTAAAATAATGTTGATCGGTAATACAATTACAACGGGAGGTGAAACAACAACCGAATCAAACTACGCTTGCTTCATAACGTGGGAAAACAATTGTTTTAAAAATCAGTACCGGAAGATTACAGGAAAGTTGTTTAGGGTTCTGTAGTTAACAAGGAACCTTTATAGTTTCACTGTATTTATCTGTCTGCCTGTCCCCGGTATTAGCCCAGATACTAATCCTACCACAAACCTGTAGTTTGGCAGGGGTATATAATTACGCCGACAAAGTAGTAAAATTGGGGTGGGTAGATCGTACCAAAATTTTATTATTTACGAGACATTTCAATAAAATACATCAAATGTTCATATATGACGCACATATGTCTTTAAGCTGCATGTTGTGGTGCTCTCTAATGTTTAAATAAATAAATAAAATAAAATTGTTTATTTTCAGATAACTTGGATCCATTTATGCCAGTAATCCTTACACTACGTTAGTAAGTATAAAAATAATGAGAATTTTAAAAACTTAAAGAAAACTATAATAAAATACGTCTCAAAAGAATTGCAAATATTACAAAACGCTTATCGAACCTCTACATCTTAAGCAAACCATTCTTATCATTCTTTTGTCTACGAATACTATAAAAGAATATTGGAAGCAGCTTGCATTCATTGTAGATTCCGTGTTCACATGCTCTATTCCCAAGAGCCGGCTGTTCAAAGCGAGCGTTTGTATAAAGAGACGTACGCTCAACTGTTGCCCTTTGCTCGGCTGACGAGTGTTACGTGTTCAAAGAGATTTTACTACTAGAGCAAATAGGGCAGGAAGAAACCAAAACCTTACCCGAGTCTTTAATTTCCGTTTTAAATATGTTATATACAGTTTACTACCTGCTACAAGAAGGATTACATTTTTCGCAATAACAAATATGTGGGTGACGAGCTAATCAAAAAAGATTGTAAGATAGATTTCCACTATTGTGTAAAATATATTTCAAAAGAAAAGCAAATTTTACAAAATGCCTAGCAAACCTCTACACCTTAAGCAAACCATTCTTATCTTTCTTTTGTCCAATACTATAAAAGGATATTGGAAGCAGCTTGCATTCATTGTAGATTCCGTGTTCACATGCTCTATTCCCAAGAGCCGGCTGTTCAAAGCGAGCGTTCGTATAAAGAGACGTACGCTCAACTGTTGCCCTTTGCTCGGCTGACGAGTGTTACGTGTTCAAAGAGATTTTACTACTAGAGCAAATAGGGCAGGAAGAAACCAAAACCTCACTCGAGTCTTTCCGTTTTAAATATGTTATGTACAGTTTACTACCTGCTACAAGAAGGATTACATTTTTCGCAATAACAAATATGTGGGTGACGAGCTAATCAAAAAAGATTGTAAGATAGATTTCCACTATTGTGTAAAATATATTTCAAAAGAAAAGCAAATTTTACAAAATGCCTAGCAAACCTCTACACCTTAAGCAAACCATTCTTATCTTTCTTTTGTCCAATACTATAAAAGGATATTGGAAGCAGCTTGCATTCATTGTAGATTCCGTGTTCACATGCTCTATTCCCAAGAGCCGGCTGTTCAAAGCGAGCGTTCGTATAAAGAGACGTGTGCTCAACTGTTGCCCTTTGCTCGGCTGACGAGTGTGACGTATTCAAAGAGATTTAATACTAGAGCATTTGCTTTAGTATAGATATAGCTATATATAGCGACATATTTTGTTTCGTAGAAAGGCGGTCGTCCTTGCTATGACATCCATGATTAAAATAAAAGTAATAGATTTGCAACGACTCGTTTGCAGTACCTACTGACATACTCGTACGTAACATTATCATTATAGCAATATAAAAGAAGAAAATTGATAAAATATAATACCTGTAGCACAGTAATTAGGTGGCGATTAATCATAGTGGAGTGATATACTATATACATCTAAAGCTACTACAAATAAAATTTTATTATGTCATTATAGTAAGAAAATTAAATTTTACGTCCCTGTAGAGTTATTCTACAGGGACGTAAAACTTAATTTCCGAATTATGAATACAAATATGGACTTTAACATACAGGTTCATCTTCTTCTTCTTCTTAGCGTTTCGATGTTCACAAATTTCAAATATTTTTCTCGGCCTAGTATTGGGCAACTTGTACTGCATTTTGTGTCGTGGGGCATGCTGGGCATACCAGTAAGTGTGCCATTATCTGTGGAGATGCACCGCAGCTGCAGAAATCGTTTTTTCTGTCTGTGTAGGGTAAAACACGGATAGTTGCGTCGGTTTCGAATTATCTATGTTAGGTCATTAGTGCTTGATTATAGTTGGAAGCGCTCCCCTTGCAGGTCTCACTGCCACGTAAATCGTTGAAGTGGGTGCACGCGTTTCGTCAGTGTGAGTCCTCACACTGCCTCCGTGGTCCAGTGGTTAAGGCGTTTGCCTTGTTGACCCGGGGGTCGTGGGTTCGATTCCCACGGGAAGCATACTTTGTTAAGTTGTTTCCAGTTTGGTTAGGACATTGCAGGCATGAATCACCTGATTGTCTGATAATAAAGATGATTCCGTGCTTTGGAAGGCACGTTAAGCCGGTGGTCCCGGCTGCCATCTGGTAGTCGTTAAAGGAGCCACGTCAGAGGCCGAGAGGCAGTTCCGAAGTACTATGACACCAGGGTGTGCATGGTCGACTGACCGTGTCACCTACACGAAATGATGATGTCAGTGTGAGCAAAAATCTTCCGCTGCGAAACATTAACGGACGTCGAAATTATGTGTATGGTGGATATCTTTATAATTGATTGTGGTTTCAGACTACATTTTGTTTCTTTGCTTACATTCTCTTACATTAGACCTTTAATTGCCCCATTAATTGGGTTTTATTGTTGAAAAGATTTTATTTATTTCTTTAATCGAAAAGGCAACTATCCGTATCACAAAGGATAGTTGCCTTATTTATTGTGGCGGATATTTGCTCTAAAGGCAACTATCCATAACCATTTATTCCTTAATCAACGAAGGGTTTTTTTAAACTAAAAATTATGCTATACTTACTTGTTTTAAATGTAAAACAATATTAACCGCTTTCACGTGCCTATTCTAGGTAAACAGAATGCCTTGCAAGTATAGGCGAAAACCAGGTGTAATGAATGACTATGCGGCAAGTATCCTCCTAACTCTTTTTAACATTTGGCAACTATCCACTGCAGTAGGTGACTATCCGTTTTTTAGGAGGTCAAATAAAACGTAATATGCTCAAAACCAGTATCAATTACGTTCAAGAAATTGGTCTGTTATAAAAGACCAAGAACCTATGTTTTCGTATACATTATCAGATATTATTAATAACGACCTATTTTTTTATAATTTAAACTTTTTGAAAAGTGCGGCAACTGTCCGTGTTTTACCCTAAGACCATTTGACCAGATTATTCTTGCATCGGCTGACCTGGGTTCTGAGGCGGTTAAGGCACTTCCAGATTGGCCAGGGCAAATCGTGGCCAGGTGGTAACTTTTCTGCTGGTGGTACAAAGGATTCGGCGGTGCATCTCCCCAGCGAACTGGCCATTCTTGCCGTTGGAATATTTGACGAAATCAGGTGTGTGGAATGTAGGAAACTTCGCCTGCCTTACAGTCTAGTGGGGGCAGCAACATCGTTGTACATGGGGTGCCTTGGATCGGTAAGCGTCATAAAGTGAAGCTAAATTAGCCGGATTATTATACGTAGACACATACATCTGTTTTGATTCTACCACACGCCCAGAAAACAAATCATATGAAATCAAAAAGATCAAGGTACTTTGATTTTATACGTACAACATTATGTCGATGCATAGTGCAATAAAATTCCAGAGCAGTAGTTCAACGTGACATTCAGTATGTCGGTCGAGTGCGCCGTGCCTTTGCATAACAATTTCAGCTGGTGCACACTAAATATTGGACAGCCTTCGGGGTGACTTGATTTATAATTACCATTCTGGCTTTAACTGGTCTGAACAAAGAGTGCAGCTAAGATTCTGTATTGGATTTCATATATTTAATAATGGGGTAGGTTAATTTCTTTACACACCTTATTTGCTAAGCACTTGATCATAAACTACAATTCACCTGTTAATTCGAACACTTTGTAGTGTTCATATTCGCTGGTAGACGTTCTGTGAACATAAACACTTAAAAGTGTTCGAAACGTTCGGTGTATTAATAATGTTACTTAAAAAAAGCTTAAAAAGCCCAAACACACATATATTTATAATTCTGTTTTGATACTATTTCACGCCCAGAAAACAAGGAAGATCCATTAACTTCGATTTTATAGGTACAACATTATGTCGACGCATTGCGACGCGTCTTAATGAATTCAATTCAAGATTCTATATTAGAATTAATGAATTCAATACTAGGAGTAGCTTTTTCTAATACGCCTGCAATATGTTACGTACTTGACCATAAACAACGCCGTTACACCTAACGTTTCAAACACTTCATAGTAAGTATTCATGTTTGCATATAGTATGCCTGCGAACATAATAACTATAAGTGTTCGAAACATTGGGTGTATCAATAATGTTGTAAACGCGATAAACCTGTATTAAAAGTTATTTCATTCAAATAAAAATATCAGAAATCATTTATACTTAATTATTTCTACTATTTTGTATAACAATTTCAGCTGTTGCACACTAAATATGGGACAGCCCACGGGGTGACTTGATTTATGCTTACCATTCTGGCTTAACTGGTCTGAACAAGAGTGCAGCTAAGATTCTGTATTGGATTCAAGTAATTTAATACCTGGGATAGCTCTCCTATATACACCTGGAATTTTCTACACACTTGATCATAAACAACGATACACATAACGCTTCAAACACTCTGAAGTGCTCGCTCATGTTTGCAGGTAAACCACCTGCAAACATGAATACTATAAGTGTTCGAAACATTAGGTGTATAAATAATGATGTGAACGCGATAAAACCGTATCAAAAGTTATTTCATTTAAATGAAAATATCAGAAATCATTTATACTTAATTATTCCTAATATTTTGCATAACAATTTCAGCTGGTGCATATACTAAATATTGGACAGCCTTCGGGGTGACTTGATTTATGCTTGCCATTCTGGCTTAATCTGGTCTGAACAAGAGTGCAGCCAAGATTCTGTATTGGATTTAATGAATCTAATACCTGGCGTAGCTCTTCTATATACACCTGCAATTTTCTATGCACTTGACACGTAAGTTTTCTTAGAATATGCATGCATGTCCGTTAATAATTCTATCAAATTCTTTAGGCTTCTGAATTTACTTTGCTTCTACCGCAACCGACGCGGCAAATCGGCAAGGTTTGAATGCATTAACCTGTTGATGGTGGGCCTGAAGAGACAAACAGAAGTGGGTGGGTGCTGGCCATATAGTCAAAGCTGGCCAGCCATAAGTAGTTTGCATGAACTGTAACAAAGTGTATGTAAATTTGACTTCCTAAGTGTATCAACTCTCGAAATTTTGATCGTTTTGGACCCTTACGCCCGTAGCACACAGCCGCGAATGCGGAACGGAAGCGTTACAGAACGAAACACTGGCGGAACCGCACAACGCTGGAGTATGATTCCGTTTCGGTTTCGTTCCGCTTACGGTGTGAGACTTACCAAACAAAATCATACTAGACGGCGTTTCGCGGTTTCGCCAATGTTCCGTTCCGCAACGCTTCCGTTCCGCATTTGCGGCTGTATGCTGAAGGCGTCAGAGGGGTGATTCAGCCCGTCGATATGACAACATTTTGGAACAATGCAGGAAACTCGAAAAAAAACCTAATTTTAATTTCCGTTTAAATTGACCGGGCGGCGGTTGCGTTTTCTCGTGGACATGCTAGTTTTTCACTGATATGTCTACGACGATAAACAAATCTTGTGCTCATACTATAATTTTTACACCTTTACACCCCCCATAGTATGTGATTTTATTCCAATTTTTTTTCATGTTATCATCATAATTATATATATTACAATTTTTATAAAAAGATTAATGTTGGGTTACTTAAATAAGCCTCCCAGTCCAGAATTCAATATTTAAGCCTCCAAATGAGCAAACTTTCCCGTCCTGTAAAACCAATTAGAATCAACATTCAACGCTTTTCCAACGCCTGGCAATGAAACTCAAAGATATTACAGTAAAGCCTTTTTCTAATATTTTCTTTTAATGACATTAGTAATGAAAGTCAGTAGTACGTATTAAATATTTTTTCTATTATTTTCTCATAGTGATATTGGCAATGAAACTTAAAGATATCAGAGTATTTGTTTTTCTGTTATTTTCTTATCACGTATTAATTTTGTCTTAAAAGTATGTTTCTTTTTAAGGTTTATACCCACAGTTTGACACCTTCTATTTGCATCCTTGGATGAGTGTGATCCTTGAATCCCAACATTGGTGTTCTGACTTTTTCTTATCCAGTCCATACATTTATTTTATTTATTTATATATTAGCACAGAAAAGCCTGTCAAGACGTTATGTTTGTTTTCAACCGACAAAAATACTGTGGAGGTTTTCAAGTCGATGTGTATATTTTTTTATGTATTTATTTTTATTTATTAAACTTTATTGCTTCAAATTTAAAATTTGTTACAAAAGGCGGACTTAATGCTAGAGCATTCTCTCCCAGTCAACCATAGGGATAAACAGAAAAAAAAATTGTATGGCTAATAAAGTGAATAACGTAACAAATACTGATGAAGGTTTCATGAACTAAAAGAGTCTAGAAAGTGCGAGTGAACCTTTCTTTTGAAAGTGAATTTTGTAGAGGCTTCCTTAATATCAATGGGCAAAGCATTCCAGAGTCGCGTAGCCGAAAGACTGAAAGAATTTGACATAAAATTTGTCCGAAAGAGTGGAGTAAAGAGAAGACGAGTATTCGTAGAACGAAGCTGCCGATCATGTGTCTCAGAAAGAAAGTTAAAGTTGCATTTTCAGTATTCAGGAGAGTGTGGATTATTTAGAATAGAAAAAAGAGTGCAGAGAATTCGTTGCTGTCTACGTTGACGGATAGGAAGCCATTTAAGCTCAGAACGATAGGAAGAAATGTGATCGTACTTTCGAAGACAAAAAATAAATCTAATACAATTATTAATGAGACGATCGAGCTTATTAAGAAGATCCTCGTTGAGATCAGGACTACACACATCAGCATAATCAATAATCGGGAAGATTAGGGTTTGGACAAGTGAGATCTTCGTTTTTAAAGGAAGGAAATTCCTTAAACGGTTGAGTTGTTGGAGAGTAGCGGTAACAGAACGACTAATTTCTGCTATGTGAGTGGTCCAGCTAAGTGTGGAGTCAATATGTAGGCCCAAGTCTTTAACAGATTTACAAAAAGGTATTGCGTTACTATTAAAAGTTACTGTTGAGATAGTACTTAAGTCAATTTTATTTATTTGTCTTGCGCTGCCCACTATGATAGCCTGACACTTCGATGGATTGACATTTATGCCAAAACTATTCGACCATGACAATATAGATAACAAAGCCGAGTTGATAGTCGCAATACTAGATTCAATGTCATCGACTGACGACTGCGAGTAAATTTGCAAGTCGTCAGCATAGAAATGATAAGAGTAACCAATTGAAGAAGAAAGAAGATTGATGAAAAGAGAGAAGAGCAGGGGTGATAAGATTCCACCTTGAGGAACACCAGTTGTAAGAGATTTCCAACCTGACAGCTCACGGTCCAAACGAACTGCTTGCTCTCGATCACGGAGATAGGCAGAGAACCAATCCACTACTAAGGACGAGAATTGTAGATGATGGAGGATGGCAAGGAGAATATCGTGATCAACCATATTGAATGCATTTGAGAAGTCAATCAGAACAAGGGTGGTAACCAACGAATTCTCCATACCCAAACGAATATCTTCGGAAACTTTAAGAAGTGCAGTAGCTGTACTGTGGCCTTGACGAAATCCAGACTGGATGGGAGTAAGGAGATTGTTTGAGAAAATAAAAGAAGAAACTTGGGCAAGCACTACGGCTTCTAGGATTTTGGAGAGGAACGAAAGGATTGAAATTGGCCTGAAATTATTTAAGACTTGAGGAGAGGAAACTTTAGGGAGGGGAATTATAAAGGCTTTACGCCATAATGAAGGAAAAGTCCCAGTAGCTAAAGAAAAGTTGATAATGTGGGTTAGAATTGGAAGAACTAAATGAAGTATATTTGTAACCATATGACGACTCACATCATCATACCCTACTGCTTTTGATTTGATTGATAAAATAATCTTACGTATCTCATCCTCATTAGTTGGAGAGAAAGAAAAAGGTTCGATCGGAGGTTTGGCCATAGAAGTTATTTTAGAAATTGTTGAAAGTTTAACGGCGGGATCCAGAGAGGTAGATGAGCAGAAGTGGTTATTAAAATCGTTTGGAGAAAACTTAAAATAAGAACAAGAAGTTTTATTTTTGGCAAGACCCTGGGAACGAAGAAACTTCCAAATTTCGGCCGAAGAAGATTCAGAAAGGCTGTCACAGAAATATTTCCGCTTGGCTGCTCTTACCATAGTATTACAGCGATTGCGCGCAAGTTTGTACGTAGCCCAGTTTTCATCAGAGCGGTCCTTTTTAAAAGATCGAAACGCCCGATCCCTCCTCGACATGGCCATGCGAATGCCTTTGGTAATCCATGGAGATGGTGGACGCTTGACTTTAACGGCCCTCAAAGGAGCATGATAATCATAGAGAGCAATTACTTCGGAGTTAAATTTTTCGACTTTTTCGTCTAACGTTGTAGCCTCAATTATTTTTGAGAAATCAAACTTAGCAGCATCACTCAACAATTTATCGTGATCAATATTTGTCATGTTACGCATCCATACAACTTTAGGTTTAATCTTGGGTGGTTTCAATTTATAAGAAAGATACAGGAGATCATGTTTTGAGAAAGCGGGTGCTTCAATTTGACCATGCTTAAAGACATGATCAGGAAAGGAAGTAAGGATCAAATCAAGCCAAGTGTCATCAGTGTAACGGTTAAAATGAGTTGGCCCTAAAGGTAAAAAAGAGAGATCTACTGACTTGAGAATATTAAGAAGTTTTTGAGAACGCGGTTCATTGCTAGAAATAAGATCAGTATTAAAGTCACCCATTACTATGTGATGTGTGTAGTCCGAACAGAGAGAATCAAAGACGGACTCAATTTGAGCGAAATAATCGAAACTAGGAGGGCTATAGACTACTCCAAAAGTACTTTAGCACCATTGACAAAAACTTCAAGAAATATGAATTGAGCTGCACTTGTACGCACGGGAGGTGAAGATATTAAAATTTTATAAGAAAAATTACTGCGTAAATAAATCGCAACGCCTCCACCAACCATACCCTCGCGATCGTTGTGTATTAGAACATAACCAGGAATCGAAACAAATACAGAGGGTATGGATGGTTTGAGCCAGCTCTCAGAAATAAATATTGCATCGAAGAGAAAAGAAGAAAAGGTGTCGAGAAGATCAGTGTGATGAGCTGGAATACTTTGTGCGTTCAAATGGCAGACGTTAAAGCATTGAGAAGTTCCAGTCATAGTTCCTTCAAGCAAATTATCTCTAGTATCATCGGAAGAAAAACTAGATTCACACGCAGTATGTAATGATTCATCATCAGACATAGAAAAAACAATATTGATAAAATATACTATGTAAAAAATAAAATTACTATAAATACTATTTAAAAAAGACAAAAAAAAAACAAAAGCTATATCCTGCCGGTTGCCGGAGATAAATAACTAAACATAAATTACAAACATCAAATAGCTTAAGGCCATAGCATAAACAAAACGTTGGCAGATGGATGACAGTGACAGTACATAATAATTGACAATTTATTTTGATGACCCCGTCACAACAACAGAAGGAAAATAATCAAAGAAAATTCATCCACCGCCTTTATAAAATTAAATAAAAAACTAAGTAAAATCTACAAAAACAGTGACGTAAATATTAAATATATGATATACCGGCATAACCGAACGCTCTCAGAATCATTTTTTAGCCCTGGCCGGCCGTTTGGATTTACCGCGACGTCCAGGAGACGCGGTTGCAGCCTCTGCTGTAGCAGTACTGGAACTCGCTGAGGGCTCCACCGGCTCCGTCGGTGGCAAGCCATTAAGATCAGCCACTGTGAAGAGCCGCCGTAACATGCCATCATGCAGCTTGAGGAAAACCACACCGTTATTAGTCCAGCACCGCTTCATCCCGTACTTTTTCCGAGCCTCGATGAATAAGTCCTGTCGCTGTCTAGTGAGGAATTCAGCGACGCTGAACGGGGTTCCCTTGAAGGCCGTTTTATTTCTCCAAACAGCAGCCCTGACTGCAAGATCCGAGAATCCTATTAATACAGGCCTGCATTTCCCTTCAGTGATCTTACCAAGCCGATGACACACCAACAACTTCTCTGGGCAAAAATCACTGAGACCCAACTTGTCCTGTATAACTGTAGATACATGCTGAGATAGAGCACTCTTGATGTCCTCGGAAATTCCATTTAAAAGAAGATATTTTCTGCGATAATGGCTCTCTAAGTGATCTACAGATGTTGTAAGTGCCACAATTTGCCGAAAGAGGAGAGACACCATGTCCGAAACATCCTTTTTGAAAACTTGATATTCATCAGCAAGACTTGACACAGTATGACTGGTTGGATCCGCCGATGTTGATGCCTTCAGCTGCGAATCAAAGGCACCCATCTTGTCACATAGGAGCGACATCAAGGCCCGCTGTCCCTCAAGCACATCTTCGATATTGGCCATTGTATATTTTGATGGTGTTGTACAAAAAAATATTGTGTGAGTGTAGTATGGCAGGCAGGACAAAGAGTGAAAACACCAGTTATCTCATAAATTCAGTGGAGATAATATGCACTGTGGTTCAAAACTAATTAAACTTGCAAATGGATATATTTAAGAAAGTGTAAGAAATTTATTTTTAATTATAATAAATTTTAGTGAACAGAGATAAGTGTATACTTTTTCACTTCTACCGCCGTGTATATATCCATACTTTATGTATAACACCGCATAACTGTTTATAAATACGTCCGATTTTGATCAATTCCCTTTCTTATAAAAAAAGAAGTTTGAAAATCTAACTCTAAGGGTAAAAAAAACAGGGGATGATTGATTTTTCGTTTCGGCGGTATAATTTTTGCATTAAAATGTTTTAGTCATACACATTATTGAATCACTTTGGCCAATTTTTCAATGTTGTATGCATGGCAGCAATGTATTAATACATGCGTCCTGTCAACTTCTGCCAGCAAATCGGTGCTTCCCACACATATATGTAGGATGTATGAAAGACTCAAGTAAAGGAACGTAAGTTAGTTGATAGATGATAGTGTACGAGCTTACCTCGCACATTTAGCGACTCGCGGCCTTCATCATGTAGGGCGCGTGTCAGCTCGTTTTAAAATATAAATAACTTGATTATTTAACATTCTAATTGAGATACTATTGATGGCTCTCTGAGAGACTATCGTGGATACTGCCATCGAGAAAGGATCCGTCACACCAAGCTATCACCACGTAACCAGCAAGAGCAATAAACTACTATCTCCGTGACGTGATCTTGTATCTCCACACCACCACCTTCAACCCAGCAAGCAGCAACATCTCTTCATGTATGGTGTTGGGCCTAACACCAAGTCCGGCACCATACAGATAGAGTGAAAAGGAACGTGGACGAGAGGGAAGGAGGACGAATGGCGAAAGGACGTACGGCTAGTTGTAAGAAGATAAGGATTTTTTGAAGAAAAGCAATAAAATACCAAGTGTTGTTCAAGACGGGATTTTATTTCTGCGCACCACCCCTCCCACATATATCTCCATAGTGCTTCCCATGGAAACTTACGTGGTGCATCCCTTTTCTATTATAGTCTATGATTTTGATTTTTTTTTCTTCGCTAGTAAAAGTTTCTACCTAGAATTTAAGTTTATATCATCTAAGTCTTAGCTATTATATCTTGGAAAAAAATACATAGTATTTTCCTCTATAGTAATTAGTAAAGAGTGCCGAGTTTATGCCCTAAACAAATAAAGAATTACAATTACGCGAACTTCCCTTCCGTCCCCGAGGGCCGCAGTGCCGAAATAACTGCGCGGCCATTTGATGGAAACGGTTATAATTGGATTTTAAATTATACATTTCTCACATACCTAGGCAGTTGAATATTTCATTATGTCACGTTATTTTCGTTTTTGATGATGACAATCGTTTGTAAATGTAGGAAAATAAATAGTATGTAAATAAATGTTTAGGTTGAATTTTTATTTATTAATACTGATTTAAAAAGTATAATTATACATTTCTCACATACCTACTTAGTTGAATATTTAATTACGTTATCAATTTAAAATGTCTTGTTATTTTCGTTTATGATGATGACAGTGGTGTGCAAATTTAGAAAATAAACAGTATGTAAATAAATGTTAGGATAGAGTTATTTATACCGAATTAAAAAGTACACTGAATACCTTACCAATGATTGCATGTGTCAAATAATATAATTTATAATAGTATATAAATAATCCACGCTGGTCTGGAAGAAAAGAAAAAACGTACAATGTACCAGCTCCTTCTCTTCCCGCGCAGATTCACGGACGGATGGTCCCGGGTTCAATCCCCGGTCAGGTTAAGATGGAAAATGATATTTTTCAGATTGACCTGGGTCTTGGATGTTTATCTATATAAGTATCTATTATAAAATATAATATCGTTGAGTTAGTATCCCGTAACACAAATTTCGAAGTTACTTTGGGGCTAGCCAATCTGTGTGATTTGTACGTATATATATTATATTATTAGATTGTTAAAGCAGATCGAGGGAATGGGCATGAGGTATCATGTCTAGAGACGATGCGGCTAACAACCCATCACGATTTTGATTCCGTTCTTTAGTTTTTATAGACCTGGGCTATGTCTCCCTGCAAGGGAAAAACACGTGATTGTGTATGTATAATTATTTAGACATTCTCTGTTAATAAAACCTCAACTAGGACACTCCCTGAGTACCTAGGCTATGTATGTACCACGGACAGCCGGGGCGGGCTGCTAGTCATAAATAAATATCTTTACTAAAAAATAAAATGTGTCTTAGTTTTAAAATATCATTATTTGGAAAAGTTAATGCACGGCGGAAATGAACAACTTTTTTATTTTACTTATTTTAAACAGATGAGGCGATTCCGCGGGCAAAAACTAATAAACCAATTCAAAGATAATGTGAACTGTGGTAGAAACTTTAAGATAACCATTCCATAAATAATCCACAAAGGAAAATCCAAGAAACATTTAACTTATAAAGTTGAGAACTCTCAAAGTTTGATTGCAGTAGGATGCACAAAGCCACTGGCTATAATGCGGTTTTCTGACATATTTTTCCTATCAAACTATCTAACTTCTATCGTCTATTATCTAATCTCAAATTCTTAGTCCATTTTGGATTTCTATTAATATTTACTCGTGATTCCGCTTGAGTATATTAAATACCCGCAATTTTCCCGCTACTTCATCCGCGTAAATTATAGCCTGTCACCATTAGCTATTTATTAATAAGTGAAGTAATTTTCTGGTCGTCTGACCACCTGGTCGGTGGGTGTCCAACGCTGCGCTTGCCGGTACGTGGTCGCCATTCGAGAACCCTTCCGCCCCATCGGCCATCGGTTCTTCGCGCTATGTGCCCCGCCCACTGCCACTTCAAAGAGCTAATCCGCTAAGCTATGTCGGTGACCTTCTTCCTGATAAAGGTCGCAGGAAGGCGCTGGATGCAGGCCGCTTCTAACCGTTGGAAATCCTTAGGAGAGGCCTATGTCCAGCAGTGGACTTCCTGTGGCTGAGATGATGATGATGATGATGATGAAGTAATTTTAAAAATCCGTGCAGTAGTTTCGAAGCCTATTCAATGCAAATAATTATTTTTAACAAAAAAATAAAACCGACTTCAACCCTATACGTAAATGGGTGTAGTAGTTCAATCAATAGCGGAACAACGTCGAAATCAGCTTGTCTTGATTCGCAGAATTAAACAAAAATAAAATTTAACCAAATGGCATACTTGTAATTTTTTTTTTTGTTTTTGTTGATTTTTATCTAAAAGCACTGGGTACATTTCGATAAAAATATTTTAGGACCACTTTTGAAGTTCAGTAAAAACAGAGAAGAAACGTTCTCATCAATTTGTCTTGCTTCGCATAAGAATAAAATACAAATAAGTTAAACCGAACGGCATCCTTTAACAATTTTTTGGGTTTTTGTTTATTAAAGGACCACTCTAACTCTTCCCTTGAATTTCGTAGAAGGCGACTTAGGGAACACAAGCTAGACAAAGCTTTTCGAAGTCAAAGAAACCTGGCCAGCGTGGAAAGTGTAAGCCAAATTCTCTGACTGCTCTGGCTAATATATGGCTCTGGTAGTAAAAATGATCAGATAGACCTGAGGAGTCAACAATTCAATCGTAAATACTACGCCATGATAATTATAACATCCTTTTTTTGCCAGAGGATAATTTACATTCCAAGTCCCAAAACACAGTAATACACAATATCGGATTCTTCGTTTCAAATTGAATAAAGCCCAAGTTAAGCCGGCGCGTGATTCCCACCCCGATGGTCAGATAGGCCTGATTAATCAACCCTTCAATCTCAAAGTTTGGCCCTCCTTGCTTTATTACTAATTCATTTGCATGTTGATTTAGGAAGCCATTAGATGTTACAGTTATGGCTAATATTACAGGATTGTGTGAAATATGGCTACCGTTATAATAGTTTCCCATGACTAATTGACGATTTGGACACAAAATATTCGGACACGCTGTCCGAATTGTCATTTTTTTTAAATTTTAATATTATTTTATAACAACATAAAATAATACGTTTAAAAAAAGAGTTGTTTTTATTAGATTCCTGTATGAGAAAGGTGAGTTTTATGTATTCTGCCAAAACTTCTAAATGCTTTATCAGATTTGGATTGTTATTTATGGAATAACACGTCGGGAAGACGGTGTTCATCAATTCTACCAGGACAATGGAACGACCACTTCCGGAAAGACTGGACTAAAATAATATTTCGACCCCGCAGTAAGCGCTAATTAGTTATAAGCGAAAGACAGCCTCCGTGGTCCAGTGGTTAAGGCGCTTGCCTTGATGACCCGGGGATCGTGGGTTCGATTCCCACGGGAAGCACACTTTATAAGTTGTTTCCAGTTTGGTTAGGACATTGCAGGCATGAATCACCTGATTGTCTGATAAGAAAGATGATTTCGTGCTTCGGTAGTCGTTAAAGGTACCGCATCACAGGCCGAGAGGCAGTTCCGAAGAACTCTGACACCAGAAATGATGATAAGCTGGAGAAGCTGAGGATACAAACAATTAAACAGCTTACAAAATAATATTATCTTGTAACCTTCAATGAAAAGTCAACTTAAGGAGATGATACTTGGATAGTAATTAATCTCGTTTATGGGCAATACCTACTTGATTTAAAATCCAATTACAACTGTGTGATCAAACGATCACGCAGTCATCCCAAGCCACACTTGAGGCTGAACCGAGCATATTGGGTTTGAAAGGCTTCGCTTGCATAGTAAAATAACTCAATACAAATTTATTGTTGCAATAATTATATCTGTCCTTTATTACTTTTATTAAATTCTGTGTTTAAAGAAAGAAAGATAAAAGTACGTAAGCTACCACTTAACATCTCGTATGCCTAGACCATTGCTATAATGTCTATACCCATGCGTACATCTACGCAAATATGCCCATGCCACCCATGCTTAGATCTACGCAAAATTGCCCATGCACATGCGTAGATTTATGCAAAGATGCCCGTTGCCCATTCATATGCGTACTCTACGCAAACATAGCCACGTCTCATGCCACCCATGCTTAGATCTACGCAAAATTGCCCATGCACATACGTAGATTTATGCAAAGATGCCCGTTGCCCATTCATATGCGTACTTTACGCAAACATAGCCACGTCCCATGCCACCCATGCGTAGATCTACGCAAACGTGCACAGACGACCGCCCATGCAAAGACCTACCTTTAAAATGCCAATGCCCATGCGTAGATCTATGCAAATATGCTCGTGCGAAGATCTACACAATTTTCTATGTCCCTAAGTAGATCTACGCAAACATGTGCCCAATTCCTATGCCGATGCGTAGGTCTACGCAAACATGCCCATGATGAGATGGCATGCATAGATCTACCTTAAAATTGCCCATGCCTATGCATAAGTCTACCTAAAACCCCTGCACATGCGTAAATCTACATAAAAATGCCCATGCCCATGCGTAGATCTATGCAAACATGTGCCCATTTCCTATGCCGATGCGTAGAACTACGCAAACATGTCCGTTGCCCATGCACATGCGTATATCTACGCAAAAATGCATTGTAAGTGTAACTATTCTGTCTAATACTCTGGCATACAAGAGGTTAATAGTAATTGCCTGAGGCTTTTGTGTGAAATTCTAGGTGCTTAGTTCCGGCCCACAAGAAACTGGCCTCATAGCAATTAAATTCAAACCCTTCAGTAACAGTAAAAATAAAAATAAAGATTAGGTTTATGGAGCTCTTTTGAAATAAAAACACGCCGGTTGACTGCGAATTGCTTTGTTTGCTTCTATGTTGTTCAACATAACTTTGGCGTGTTGTTTACCAGCGTTGGAAATAACAACTTAATAAATTAGTGGTAAGAGCTAAAGGGTAAAGTTTTCGTTCATTGTACCTACACTAACGAAAACAAAATACGACGACCTTATATTATATTATATTTTGATTTATTCTATTTTTTATGAATAAATTTGTTAGAATTGGGGTTTTATTAAACACGTTAAGATAATAGCGGCAGTCAAATGTAAGGCATTGTTACCTATACAGCTGATTTTAAATCTATGAACTATACTTTATATGGGATTTTATTTTGCATTCACAATGCTATTTTACCTTATTTATTAAAATAAAGAAAATAAGAAATGGAGAAAAAATTTTACGCGGGCAGGACATGAACCTGCGTCTAGATCTCAGTACGATCTATGCGATCTATACGATCTATATTAAAATTTCGGAATCAGAATCCCTAATGGAATACAAAATCGAAAGAATAAAAGGTGAAAATCGAAAAATAAAATCAGTCTTTGTATGGGAGGTCCACAATTCTATTAAGGATTCTGATCCCGAGATTACAATATAGTTCATAGGTTCAAAATCAGCCTGTATAGGGTTCCATAATTTTATTGAAATTAAAATATAGCCTTTGTTACTCGCGTATGTATTAGGTTTCGGGTAGTGTATTTTATGAGTTTGATATTTAACTGGCCTGCGTTTTTGTACGTATAGTTCATGTATACGTCCAAAAACGTAGGTTAATTTTCATACATAGTAAAGGCTTTATAGTTAAAATACCTTTATGAAATGTACGCACTATACAATTTATGTGGATGAGGTGCTTTTACCTCATCCACAAAAATTGTACAGAGCCTATGTAACTTGCGGATGAAGCCCTGATAAGGTTGTTTTAAAGTTAGATGTAGTGTTCGAGTTTATCTATTACCTACACACAACCGCCGAAATAACTTTGCCTAATCATATTACAGCATGAATTTTTGAAATAGCGGACGCTGAGTCCCTCTGTACCTCAGTTGGGGGCGCAATCGGGAAACAAGGATATTCGAAAAACAGCAAAAGCACCAGGCCGGTTTATGAAGTGACCGGACACAGGTAGGGAGTAAAGTGTTTGCTAAATTTATTTTTTCAGGCGTTATACTTTTTATTATTTAGTCACGCTTTGCGAAACATATTTTTTTGCGTTTAATAACTTAATATTGTAATATGCGATTCGAGTACCTCAAAAAATAAGAAGGTCAAACATATTCTTTTATTTTAGAGGTAAAACCTCTGCAATATATCTCAAAGGACTGGTCAAAACTTTTATAATATATAAGTACAAATTCTAGGCACAACCGCTACTTGTAGTGCACTGATCATCAGGGGAACTATTTTTGACACTCGTCTTCCAACGATTTTTTAACGATTTTTGTGTTTCACGTACAATAGATGGAGTATGCAAATTCCAATTAATTGTAGTTGTACTAACTTATCGTAATGAAGGCCCTGCCATTAATTATGTGATTAAAAGGATACAACAATGTGCCAATGCTCTTTAGCTTCACACCGCTCCCCGCGCACCGTACTGAATATTCAATCAAATTTTCTATGTATTCTCACGTTCAATACATTAAATATTTGTTTAGCAACACGGCTCGCCCTCGATAATGTTATGAATGAACGCGAACAGAGAAACTTGTTTAGAACTTAGTTGGACCACCTGTTCCCAATTTCTAATTTTATATTTATATATTAAACCCAAATTGTGACCTTCATCGTAGATTTCATAGTACCTATATAATAAATTTAATTAGTTATGTTTCTAAAATGTTTTTCTACTATGAACTTGTTTGTGGTCCATGTTAATAAATAAAATTAAAAACAACTTAGGATTTTTTTTTGTACTTTATGTCTACAACATTAAAATAAAACAAAAACATTATACACGAAACATATATGATTTAAAATAAAAAGAAATATGCCTAATATTTATAAATATTTTCTCCGTTTTATAAATATTCAAAAGTTCATGCTAATTACAAACAAACTATGGTGCCTATCTGGTATCTACCTACAATATTTTTGTATGAAGTGGCAGTCTAATCAATAGTATTATATTGTCTTTGTCTCCTAGCTGCATATCTAAATAAAATTACATACTTTAAAACGGTTTTATAGCGTTTATTACATTATTTATACACTTCAAATTTCAAACACTTTACAATGTTCATGTTTGCAGTTGTACTAAGTTGGTGTACGAAACGAACGTGTATAAGTAATATAATAAACGCGACAAAACCGCAATAAAGTATTTTTATTTTAAACATGTGATATATATTAGAAATCATCAAGCTGCATCATAAATTTTCATTATCAACATCAGGTCTTTTTAGTCTCCACTGCAGGAGCACGACTCTCTTTGTTCTAACAGAGCCATATATTAGCCAGAGCAGTCAGAGGATAATAAATATATTCATATAAAATATATCAGAAGACCAATAACAAAACAAAAATTAGATTACTACCATCCACCTAATAGGAAAGACCGCTGAAAAAACAAATAATTTTATGAAGGCAGCATCGGCTTTAATAGGATCTGTGCGGGATCGATTTATGTAATGAAAACTAAGGATCCGCGGATACACCACATTGGGCTTTAGTACTGTTGGCGGTAATATGCAAGGGAGGATATTGGGGTTAAGTCCGTAGGGCGAGAACAGACAGCGGGCTTTTTGAGTCAGTAGATTTAAAAGTCTGTAATGAAATTGTGATAATTCGTTTCAAAGTGGAAACTAAATAAAATGTTTAATAAATAGATATGTATGGTGGGAAACAAACCCGAGCACTAAAGCACCGTTGTGGATGTGGATTCAGCTGGAAATAAAATCGAAAGAAAGATACCTAATACATATAGTATAGTTAGTCTTCTCTTTATTTTATAACGGTATAGGTACTCGACATAAAACAGTGTTTATATACTCAGTGTTTATATACTTGCCAATTATGGTATAGGCAAAAAAGGGCCTCCTTCAGCACCATGAGGGTGCAGTATAATGATGCATACCGCATCCTCATGAAGCTTCCTCGCTACTGCAGCGCGTCGGCCATGTTTGCCGAGGCAAGAATGCCCGACTTCTATGCTATTATCAGGACGCGTATATCTTCCTTTTGGGAAAGATTGCGTAATTCTGATAATAGTATCCTCAAAGTTGTTAGCCAAGATTTAAAAAGCCCGATGATTCAGTATTGGACTAAAACACATCGGGAACTTAATAAAAAAAACCGGCCAAGTGCGTGTCGGGCCACGCGCAGTATAGGGTTCCGTAGTTGCGAATGACAACTTTGAGTACACACTGTTTACACTCGCACCTCACAGTTTAACGACCAAAAACATCTAACAATAAAGATTGTATGAAATTTTACATTTTCCAGTACATTTTATAAGTTGGTTGCCTATAACTTTTTAGTTTGTACTTAGTACTTAGCTCTGATAGTTTTCCTTTCAACTTCAGTATATATACTACTGCTGTAATTTTTTTCACGTATCTATATAAAACCGTTTAGGAGATAGAGGGGGGGGACACGTACCTCTAACAAAAATTTGCACTTTAAAACCAAATATTTCGGAAACGGATCCCTAAATCGAAAAATGGTGTTCTCAACCTCACAATATTTTTCAAAGACCTTTTTAACGATACCCCACAAGATGGGTAAGTAGAGAAAAAAAAATGACTCCCCCACTTTACTTGTATGGGAGCTACCCAAAAAAAAATTTTTTTTCGAAATTTTTTTCTACGACTTTTTTGCCATGATTAATATACATACTCATACCAAATTACAGCTTTCTAGTACTTATGGTCTCTGAGTAAAACCGCGGACGGACAGACAGACAGACAGACAGACATGGCGAAACTATAAGGGTTCCTAGTTTACTACGGAAACTACGGAACCCTAAAAATGATGTTGTCGTACATTTTGGTTCCTTTTTGTACGTTATGGTATTATAAATGTTTACTTGTGTATTGTGTTATATATATACAATCATTTTATTATTTATTGTAATGGGTTTTTACCTTGAATAAAGAATTATTATAAAACAGATTTCAGGAAACAACTGGATTGCGAAGACTAGGGAAAGAGAAGGGTGGCGCAGATATAGGGAGGCGCCCAGCAGTGGGTCATGGAAAGCTGATGATGATGATAATAGGTTATCGATTATGACGCCACGAGTCGGTGGACTTACCATGCACAAGACCGCAATTTGTGGCGCTCTATGGGGGAAACCCATGTCCAGCAGTGGACATCCCTGTCTCATAGATAGGTCAAACTAAAACCTGCATACACGTGATTGTTCTTTAATTTTCAGATTAAGAACATTGCTTTTATATAATGTTTTGTGTAGTGAAGAGTAATTTTATTATCCGAAAAATTGTCGGAAAATGTTGGGGGTTAATTCAGAAGCTGCAAGCCTGGTAAATGACACTGATGTATTGGTGGCCGACAAACAAGGTTTCATCTATCAAATTATGAACGATATTACACAATGTTTGCTTTTAATTCCGTTACTTGGTGGAGAAAACTCTACAATATGTTTAATAAGACTCTGTCCTATCCGAAAAGGGGCACAAATTAGCCTGTTAATATGAATAACTTTTTCTATGTGACTCATGGAGAAGTTTGAAAAAAAAAAAGTTTTTTTTTTTACAAAAATGTTTAGCCAGAAAACGTATTTGTGCTGCGTATTTGTTTATAAAATAAAGGCAATTTATTGCAACTTTGACAAACTTGTCAATGTCAAACATTTGTTTAGGTACTTTTTCTGCTAATGCTGCCCTCTGGCGGGAGAACATTGCAGTATTATCTCCTACTTTTTTAATTTTTTTCGAATTTACAGAATTAGTCTCAAAGGAAAAGCTGTTCATATTGACGGGCTGGTTTGCCCTTCTAAGAATCGGATAGGGTTTTATTAACATATTGTACACATTTTTTCAATTGCAACCTACTTTTTTTTGTTGGACATATCACACAAATAGAGCTAGCCCCAAAGTAAATTATGAACTTGTATCGCAGGATACTAACTCAACGATACTATATTTTATAATATATACTTATATTGATAAACATCCAAGACCCAGGTCAATCTGAAAAAGATCGTTTCCCATCATGACCTGACCGTGGATCGAACCCGGAACAAATCACGAAGACTTAAGTAGCTAGCCGCACAGTAAGTTCGAGACTTGTGTAAAGGGATACCAACTCAACGATACTATTTATATTTATAGGAAATACATATATAGCGTGTAAACTGTCCCTCAACATTCCCCTTAAAGGGATGACTCAGTCCGTAAATATGAACAACTTTTGCTATAGGACCAAATTCAATGCTGGAAACTCGAAAGTTTAACTTTCCCATACAAATATAACAACGTGATCCCAGCAATGATCCCATAGAAAAATTTGATAACTAACTTGTCAGGAACAATGCAGGGAATTGGAAAAAAAATACATTTTCACACAAAACTTTTTGGACAGCCCGGCAATTTGTATCAAAATGAAGATATTTTTTGATTGTTCTAAAGGATTGGTGGAAAATATGTTTCTTTGCCGGGCTGCTTTGAAGAATGAGGGTCTCTTTCCAATTACCCTGTAGAACACGAAATCGTAAGATAAGGTTTGGACCTCCCATAAAAATACACGGATCAGCTGCTCAATTTTCTAAAGGTGGTCTTAAACGTACCTTACGACCTTTTAGTGATCAAAATCAAACTTGTTTATACTTTTAAGCAGCAAAGAAAATTTGTGCATCATGAATAGGTTTGCTATATGATGCTAGGTTGAGATGGATGTGTGGAGTGACACGAATGGATAAAATACGGAATGAGTATATAAGAGGAAGTATGAAAGTCGCGCCAGTAATAGAGAAGCTCCATAGTCATAGACTGAGTTGGTATGGGTATGTGATGAGGAGAGAAGAAAGTCATATCACAAGAAAGGCATTAGATTTGAAAGTAGATGGAACGCGGAACAGAGGTAGACCTAAGAAACGATGGATCGATTGTGTCAAAGAGAGTATGAACAGGAAGGGAGTGACAAAGGCTATGGTGGATGACAGATCAAGGTGGAAAGAACTGACATACTGTGCCGACCCCACATAAAAAAGTGGGAAAAGGTAAAGGAAGAAGAAGAATAGGTTTGCTATGTTTTGAAACACATCCAACGAATATTCATTTTAAGTCTCTAAGTGACACTATTCTCTGACTGCTCTTGCTATGGTTCTGGTAGTACAGAGACGGTCATGCTCTTGCAGTGTAGACTAACAAAGACCTGGTAATTATGATGATGAAGTGACACTTTTGACAGGTTTTTGGAGGCATGTTGCATAGCCTTGATCAACGCTATTTGCGTTCGGAACCGTAAAGGAACTCGAGATTTCCACTTGTAGTTTCCAATCCAAAGATGACCACGCTCAAGATTGCCTACGATTTCTAAACTCTTATAAAGTGTACCTATTGTTAGTTCGCGTCATTTGAGTTGAGCACAATGACGACTGGTTCATTTTGGGATTTTTCGTTTTTATACAGCAGTCTTTTTTACCTAAGACTTCGCTCGCGTATGATTTTGCCGTATAAATTTGCCGTAATCGTTTATCGCAAATCCCTCGAGAAACAGTAGTACTTTTTTTCGGGATGAAAGGTACCCGTTATGCCGGGATGTCCTACTCAGTGTCCTAAACTATGTGTATGCCAAATTTCAAGAAGATTGTTTCAGTAGATATAGCGTGAAGAGGTAACAAACAAACAAATAAACGAGTTAGCGTATCACTGGTCAGTTTCCTATCTCATCAATTTCACTAATTCATCAGTTTACTCCTTAGGCAGTTTCTGAATTCACCAATGCCCTTAATTGCCTGTTACACGAACAAACAAATATACCAACTCACTTTCGCATTAATAATATTAGTTGGGATATTGCTGACTTTTCTTACAATTTTGGCAATACTGCAAATCAGCAATATACCGTCATAGATTAAGCATGTAACAGTAGGTACGAAAATAAATAATTAATTCGGTATTTGCCTAATGTTAAGATTACATAAAATTTGTTTCCAATGATACTCATTTCTATCTAAAAACACTATAAGAAACACTTTTAATTTGATATCGATTCGTTAAGTGTTATTAAAGCTTCTTTAAAGTTAGGTGAATAGGACCATTTCTAAAAGTATGAAAATCTTAAATTACAATTATACTGTATTGTAGTCCGCTATATTTATAGCAACTTTTATTATGAAACCATTACCATAAACGTTATATTTCGTATAGCTACCAAACAAAGTTCTCGAGCCACCCATGCAAAATACAAAGTTGTGACGTCACAAATATGTAGGCATTTCAGCAGTGCGTTTTTACGTCTAAAAATTAACGTCTAAAAATATGTCTTTAAAACTTCTATATCTGAAAGAGTTTTTTGTTTAGAAATGTATTTCGGTCACTATTGTGTTTATTTTTGGCAGGTCTTTACATAGCGACACGAAAAATTTTTTAGTCAAGGAGCCAATTAACTTGAAACTCAAAACTGTTACTATCAAGACGAGATTGCCACTTATAGCCTATACACACGCCCAAGCTTGCTTACCATTTGCAAGCTCTTAAAAAGCGTACTTGGGTATAGGAATCTTTGACGAAAATAAATATAATCAAACGCTCATACATTGTGAACGAGCCTTAACTTCCTGAAATCCCCATCACGGCACAGCTTTATTCGGTCTAATTTAATTACGGGCGCTGATGACCTCATCATCGCCCTTTCCCTCTGACCTTTGTTTTATTTAAACCCAAAGGTTGTCTGTTCACCCATGACATTGAAAAATTGATATAGACGTAGCCTTAAGTGACGACGGTATGGGTCGAGTTCTACATATATAAAAATGGAGGAGCTATTTTTGGCCCTTAATGAGTTTCCTATCATAACGGAAGCTTGTAATAAAAATGCGAAAGTAAATTTGTTTGTTTGTAATGGTTTCACGCCTTAAGATTCGCCTGGAAGCGCATGTCTCCATACAAACGGAAAAAGGGAATTGTGGCAATATTTGATAATTTTGGAGTAAAATTTAGCATCCAATCAATTAATCTCAGTATAATCTACGTACGTTATTATACAGTTTGGTAAAATTATTGATAGTTTGAGAATTATACGCTTCTTAAGATTTCCATACAAATTCAAAAAGGCTTGTAATTCTCAAACCATTAGTATTTTAACCAAGCTGTATAGGAACGGACGTAGATTATAATGAGATTAATTGATTAAATGCTTAACTTTACTCCAAAATTATCAAATATTGCCACAATTCCCTTTTTCCGTTTGTATAAAGACATGCGCGTCCAGGCGACTCTTAAGCCCTTAATTTTTTAAGGTTTTCATGATTGTTACACGTCATCATCATCATCTTATTACCAATTTTGCCCGTGACTCCCTTTAGGTAAGATGGCAGGAAAACGATCAACTGTGTGAGGGTTTGGGCGGAGTCTGCGATGTGATCTTAGGAGGTTGAGGTATCGCGTTTATTACATTATTTATATACCTAATGTATCGAGCAAAGTAAAATCGGTCCACTCACTAGGCACAGTAGCGACGCCAATCATTTTATTCCTAATAGTTTACAAATAGAAAGAAATTTCAGAATGTAAATCATTAAGCATTAGTAAATAACTTGAAGTATTTTTCGAATTGGAAAGCAAACAAACAAACACACTCAGTTTGTTTATTTGTTTGTTTTTTACGCTTTCACGTCGTATTACGATTTCACGTCGTATCTACTGAAACGATCATCATGAAATTTTGCACACACATAGGTTAGGGTACCGAGAAGGACATAGGCTATATATTACGCGGGCGAAGCCGCGGGTAACAGCTAGTAAAGTATAAGAAGTATCTCAATCAAAAGAATACCTAATACACTCAAATGAAAAAATAAACATCTCCCAAGTGTCCCGAAATTATTTTTATTAAGATGAAAAAAGTTAAGGCTCCTTTACGGTCTTTAATGAGATTTGTTTTAATTTGTTTGGCGAAACCGTGTGTTGATTTGTAACCGCATTTATTTGAAATAAATTTGAAATATTAAATGAAATATTTGATCGTGTTCGTCTGTATGTTTTTTTTTTTGTAACGGATAAAAGCTACTTACCTGCTACCTTTCTATTGGTAAAAGTTCTTCTATTAGTAAAAAACTTTTGAGGGTTCCCTTAGTAAACAAGGAACCCGTATACTTTCGCCATATCCATCCATCCGTCAATCTATCTGCCAGTCTGGGTACATTATATTACGACAAAGGGGTAAAATTGACTAAATCAAGTAAAGTTCACTATCATTTTTAAGCTAGCTTTCGCCCGCGACTCCGCCCGCGTTTATGTCGATCCCTGGAGAATAGTACCTACTTTTTTCCGGGATAAAAGGTAGCCCATGTCCGTCACTGTATTCCAGACAGCTTGTGTGCAAAATTTCATGATGATCGATTCCGTAAATACTCCGTCAAAGCGTAACACACAAACAAACTCACTTTCACATTTATAATATTAGTTGGGATATTTTAAATCGCAATTTATAATTAACGACATATTATGTACTTTATATGGGATTTTATTTTGCATTCACAATGCTATTTTACCTTATTTATTAAATAAAGAAAATAAGAAATGGAGAAAAAATTCCACGCTTTCTTTTTCTTTATTTAATAAATAAAACATATTATGTATTAAGGGTAGTGCTAAGCTATAGAACTTTTGAGCATGCTTATAAGCATAAATAAATAAATAAATATATATGGACAAATCACACAGATTGAACTAGCCCCAAAGTAAGTTCTTAAGAAAGACTTGTGTTATGGGATACTAACTCAACGATACTATATTTTATAACAAACACATATATAGATAAACATCCAAGACCCAGGTCAATCTGAAAAAGATCGTTTTCCATCATGACCTGACCGGGGATCGAACCCGGGACCCCCGTGTCGCAGGCTGGCGTGGTAACCGCTGCGCCACGGAGCTCGTATAAGCATGTTACTTATGAGCATGCTGGTGTCTCGCACACGACTTGCCAAGTATGCTCGTTTGCAATATACCCAATTATTACCCTTCACCATTCCACTCTTGCCTCTAGAGGCTATATTATTAGTTCTATGTGTAATTCAAATCGTTAAATAATCTTTCACGTTATTTGGGATATACCTGCTTTCTTTTTATTTATTAGCTCATTGTAAAATAATTTACAGAATCGCATCACGGCATAACAAATAATAAATAAATAAATCTATTCGGACAAATCACACAAATTGAGCCAGCCCCAAAGTAAGTTCGAGACTTGTGTTATGGGATACTAACTCAACGATACTATATTTTATAATAGATACTTATATAGATAAACATCCAAGACCCAGGTCAATCTGAAAAAGATCATTTTCCATTTTGATCTGACCGGGGATCGAACCCGGGACCATCCGTGTCGCAGGCAGGCGTGTTGACCGCTGCGCCACGGAGCTCGTTCTAAGACAATTATTATTAGTTGCTTCCGTTTGTATTTTGTTTCAAAGACCTTGAACTCTTTATCACCTTCAGGGTCAAATAGCTATCAGTTACATATTCTGCCTGGGCGAAAACGGAAAGATTAAATGGGATTAAGGTAGAGTCAGCAATGTAGAACTAATAATTATTTTTAACAAAAAAGTAAAACCGACTTCAACCCTATACATAAATTTACAACTTAAAATTAGGTTTTAGTGGATGTGGTAGTTCAATCAAAATAAAGGAACAACGTCGTCATCAACTTGTCTTGATTCGCGAAAGAATTAAATAGAAATAAAATTAAACCGAACGGCATACTTGTACAATTTGTTTTGATTTTTGTTGATTTTTTCTAAAAGCTCTGGATACATTTCGATAAAAATATTATAGGACCACCTTTGAAGTTCAGTCAAAACAGAGGAGTAACGTTCTCATCATCATCGTCTTGCTTCGCATAAGAATAAAATACAAATAAGTTTTAACTGAACGGCATACTCTTACAATTTTTTTGGGTATTTGTTTATTTTTTCAAAAAGAAAAAAATTTTAAAGGACCACCTCTATAGCATTACTTATCGAACAAAAAAAATCACTAGAATCAATCCATGATTGGCTGAGTAATCGCGTACCACACATACAAAAAAATAAAAACAAAATATACGGACGAATTGAGAACCTCCCCCTCCTTTTGAATTCGGTTAAAAATTAACCGTGGGTCGATTTTAGACGTGCTACCAGTACCATGTTTAAAATCGACCCGCAAACAATTTTTATGCATGGTAATTAGTAAAACTCTTATTTATATCCTCGGTTGTTCACTCGAGGACAGAAGCATGCACTGCCGAAAAACTGCCTTTACGGATTTTAGGGCACAGAACACACGTCAATTGAGTTTGAATTTGTGGCCCCCAATAGAAACTCAAACGTAATTGTATGGCATTTTTTTCATTTTCACCCTCACTCCCTTATTTGTCTATGCTCTTTATTGCCTAGAGAAAACATAAGGGTGGGTCGACTGATACTAGTAATAGTATCTTCTTCGTCATTTGTGGAAGCATGCTACTAGGTAGCATCTTTGCTTGAATCATAAATACCTACATACTGTCACGTCTTTTTCCCTTGCGGGGTAGACAGAGCTCAGGTCTATAAGACCTAAAGCCACATTAAGCATGGTGGTGAGTGTAGAGATGGTAAACGTGTTCAAAGTGATGGGTTGCTAGCCGCATCGCCTGTTACCATGATTCCCTAGATTTTCCTTGGTCTTGGATGTTTATCTATATAAGTATATATTATAAAAAAAATATAGTATCGTTGAGTTAGTATCCTGCGACACAAGTTCACAACTTACCGTGGGGCTAGCTCAATTTGTGTGATATGTCCCTATATATTTATTTATTTATTATTTATAAGTTCGTATAATCAAAAGGAATTAGTGTTTGTAGGTAGGTAAGAGTAATTAGCTGTTGCAATCTGATGGTAACTTGCAATCTACCATCCCCGTGAAAAGGGATTTTACACGACTGCCAAAAAAGGAGTGTATTGTAAGTATTTTAATTCATTTATGTAAGTATTAAAGGTACGTATGTTGAAAATAACTGGTTTAACCATTTCTTCTAAACATAATTAATAAGTGTTTTAAGAAACCTATTTAAAATAAACATTTTGAATTTGAATTAAAATGGAGCAATAAAGTTAATATTCAGTTCAATTGTCAGAACGCGACATTTCCCAAATCCAAATAATTGTTAAAAGTAAATGTCCCTTGGATGATGAGTGTTACATTAACTATTGAGGCTTCAAAACTGCCGTAATCTATTTAAACGACGAAATGAAATTACGAGGGACTCGGCCATTACGGGCAAGCGTAACACAAAACATTTAAAACGTGAAGGTGGTTTGACCCAAGGGCTCTGTCGGCAGGTTAATAACCCAACTGACAAAGTAATTAGTGTAAATTGGTTAATAGTTCTAGTTAAATTTACCAAATATTATCGTGGAGCTTTAATTATTTTCATAAACCGATGTTAGTTATTAGTCGATATAATTTAACAGTAGTGTAGGTGTTTAAGGATCTTTCTTTGGATGTCGTAGAAGACGACTTAGGAAACACAAGTTAAACAAAGCTTATAAACATCAAAAAGACCTCTCTAACACGTCTGACCAGTGTGGAGAGTGTAGGCCAAATCCTCTGACTGCTCTGGCTAATGTGTGGCTCTGGTAGTACAGACAGGGTCGTTCTCCAACAGTGGAGTCTAAAAAAGACCTGATGATGATGGTGCAATAAAGTGTTAAATAAATAAATATTCAGTTCAATTGTCAGAACGCGACATTAAATCCCAAATCCAAATAATTGTTAAAAGTAAATGTCCCTTGGATGATGAGTGTTACATTAACTATTAAGGCTTCAAAATTACCGTAATCTATTTAAACGACGAAATGAAATTACGAGGGACTCGGCCATTACGGGCAAGCGTAACACAAAACATTTAAAACGTGAAGGCGGTTTGACCCAAGGGCTCTGTCGGCAGGTTAATAACCCAACTGACAAAGTAATTAGTGTAAATTGGTTAATAGTTCTAGTTAAATTTACCAAATATTATCGTGGAGCTTTAATTATTTTCATAAACCGATGTTAGTTATTAGTCGATATAATTTAACAGTAGTGTAGGTGTTTAAGGATCTTTCTTTGGATGTCGTAGAAGAGGACTTAGGAAACACAAGTTAAACAAAGCTTATAAACATAAAAAAGACCTCTCTAACACGTCTGGCCAGTGTGGAGAGTGTAGGCCAAATCCTCTGACTGCTCTGGCTAATGTGTGGCTCTGGTAGTACAGACAGGGTCGTTCTCCAGCAGTGGAGTCTAAAAAAAAATTTTTATTGTAATAAATTAATGCAACATTATAAAAACAAACATTTTCACAAATAAAATATCTCTTCCAACGCACCGCATCGAGGCAACGCACCCAATATGCTGGCAGCATTTCCTCGCTGAATAGCGAGACTTATTCTCTGAGCAAAAAAGCTGCCAGCTCTAGGGTCACCAGTTGCCTCGAAGAGGCGCGTTGTGACGTCCTTAAAAAAAATCTTAGCTTCCGGGCCCCAAGGTCCCATCGTCTCCACTGCGAAAGGTAAAAATATAAAACTGCTACCCAAACCCGCATATTTCCGTTTTTTGGCAGCCTCTGCAGAACAAGCCGCCGCTCCACCAAGATGAGAGGTTGCAGACACGTGTGAAGGTGCTAGAGTATCCACACATGTTGCATCCCATACAAGACATTTACCCTGCCTCCATGGGACCAAGGATAAGCCATCGGGTCGCTTGCCATCAGTGCGGACGATCCCATTTGGTTCCAAAATGGACGGAACACCGACAGTGGCCAAAGTTCTATGGATAATGTCATTAATAGATGCATGCCGAGGGATTCTGCCCGCACTTTTAACACAGGCTAGCCCATGGCGACCGTACCCATCCACAGAAGCACCACAATGACAAATATGTGGTTCATTAATTTTTGCGCCCAGACGAAGGCCCATAGCAAGAGTAAATGTACAATTATCGAGAAGGGTGCCAACATGTGCAGAAGGAAGCGCCTGCAATCAATATCCAGACTCTCTCTCGGACAGCGCCATGAGACGAGAGCGTTCCTCTAATCCAGAACACTCCGCAATCATTCGCTGCTGGATAACTTTGCAAAGAGGATTGTCCCACTGTTTTTGAGAGCATAAATTTAAAGGCAGTGCATCGAGTTCATTGGATAGCCATGCCTCTCTAGCCTCACTCACGCCCCATACCTCAGCGGAACCCATTACTGGGCCAAGGAGACTACCGCATAGTGAGGATGAAGCGTGAGCGGAAGATAGGAAAGCAGGCAAAGCCACTGCAGACGCCTTGCGTACACCAATGCCCCCAAAACGGACAGGAAGAGATGCAAAATGCCAAGCATCATCGCCAATCTGACAGTTGAATATTTTCACCAATGACATCCGAATAAGGTCGTCCAATAATTTTAATTGGTTATGATGCTTCCACAAGAAAGAACATCGCAGAACATACGAAAACTTTGGCACAAACAGACAACATTTGAGTAAAAAAAAAGCCATGTGAGCGTTCATTTTAAATAAAAGATCAGATGAGCTTTGAAACTTAACTATTTGAGCACTTACGTAATCGGGGATCGCATCGTCTAAGAGCGGGGCCCCTAGAATGTTTAAAGAGTCCTTATGCACAAGCTTAATTCCTGGAGCTAACTCTTGAAACATGGAATATATTTCATCTTTTCGTGAGCCCTCAACCGGATCATTTATGTACAACTCACACTTTGAGAAATTAAGTTTTAATCCTATTTCTTCAAAACGAGAGACAAGAGTTTGCAAGTCCAATTTCACCGTCATTGCGTCCCCGCCAATGGTGCCATCATCTAAATACCAAGCATTAAGGGGTGATTTGAGGCCGGATATGATAGGGTTTATGCCAAGGCTGAATAGAGCAGGACCCAAGGGATCCCCCTGCTGACAACCAGTTGTGGAACTTATTAACTGATCTTTGTAAACCAGATCAGAAGGAGAACCGTAACACTGCCATAAACATGCATAAAGGGCAGGAATATGTTCTTTAGCTTCCTGTAAGAACACCTTTCTCTCTAAAGAGTTGAAAGCATTACAGATGTCTACTTTCAAAATGATTTCACTATTTTCAGTAGTAAGGAATGTTCTCGAGGCATGTACCACAGCCTCACATCCCCCCTTCACACCAAAACCTAACTGTCTAGGATGGAAACATGGTGTCAAAAGTGAAGCCACTTTTTTGCATGCAATTTTGGAAATAAGTCTCCTTATCGTGCACCCTATAGCAATAGGACGTATACCCCCATCCTTCTTGACAAAAGCGCATAAATTATCTCCGTACAACACCCTCGTCACCTCGCCTGGTGCCCTACCGGCCAACATGATATTTGCAAGAGACGCTATACTTTGAATTAGAGCTCTCCCAGAGTCTCCAGTAGCTCCACAAGACAAATCCTTTAAATGTTGAGCAGACAATCCGTCAAACCCTAAACGTCTAAAAAAGACCTGATGATGATGATGATGCAATAAAGTATTAAATAAATAAATATTCAGTTCAATTGTCAGCACGCGACATTAAATCCCAAATCCAAATAATTGTTAAAAGTAAATGTCCCTTGGATGATGAGTGTTACATTAACTATTGAGGCTTCAAAATTGCCGTAATCTATTTAAACGACGAAATAAAATTACGAGGGACTCGGCCATTACGGGCAAGCGTAACACAAAACATTTAAAATGTGAAGGTGGTTTGACCCAATAGTCCAATAGTGGAACGTAATTTTAACCAGAAAAGTTTTGATATTATTAAAATTGGTTATATAAGAATATTTTGTTAGGGACATATGTAAATACCTAAACAATACCTAAAGCAGCCATTTATAATTTCTAACTTTTTAAAGAATAGTCTAAAAATATGTCAGTTAATGAGTTTTAAAAATTGGACAACGTTAATAATATCAAAACCAAAATATTTTCCACTACTGGACTACAAGGGCTCTGTCGGCAGGTTAATAACCCAACTGACAAAGTAATTAGTGTAGATTGGTTAATAGTACTAGTTAAATTTAAAACTTAGATGCTTATAACTTTTGTTGTAAGCAATATAAGTATCTTAAATATCAAAACGTACAGCCCTTAGAGTACAGCCCTAGCCCCCCAGAGTTTACAAACGGGAATATTATCAGATCGAAACAGAAATAATTTAAAGTTGGTAGAGACCATAGATCGTGACGTGTGTGATATTGATAGTTTTACAAGGTTCATACTGATGTTCTTACTAGATGGTCAAAGAGGTGAAGTAAAAACCGGCCAAGCGTGACACGAACTCTAAAAATCTTGACAAATTTAACAAGCTACCTATCAAATAATTTTTTATTAGTAGGTGCATTTGATTTATTTCACCTGCGGCTCCACTAACGTTAATGTCTATTGTAGAATGCAAGGTAGCCTATGTTCTTCTATGTACCTCAGTCAGAGTGAACAGTTTTTGACAATGTTGGGGCGAGTAAGCGTAACAAACAGAAAGATCACTATCGCATAAGTAACTAGCAGCCATCCCCAGCTACGCTTGGGCATATATTATACTTGTGATCCTTTCTCATGAATTTACTCTATCTATTAGTGAAAACCACATGAAAATCTAATTTTGAGTTGACTAATGTTTATCGAGAAGCGGCTTTGTTTTCAATCGACGAAAAAACGGAGAGGGTTTTAAGTTGACGCGTATAATAATGTTTTTTTTTACGCATACAACGCATAACTTTTGACAGAGTGGTGAGATTTTGGTAATTCTTTTTTATTGAAATATATAGTATACCTTGAAGTCACATATAAATTTGAAATAAATATCAAACCACGATTTTTTTTTAAATCTATGTATTAAACTCTATGGGTAGGTAACATGGAATATATGTACTAATTTATACTTCCGTGGTAGGTAAACAAAAAAAGGATATGATTATTTTTTAAGTATTGTTGTACGGCCCTGGATACAAGTCCTTTAGAGCCTTTCTTCATTTATTTCGCCTGTTAGCGAGTTATTCTTCTTGGTTGTTAACGAAATGATGGTGTAATTCATTTCGTTGTTTTCACGGAGCCCCTGGCGACAACTCTTCGCGAATCCACTAGTTTCATCATTGACGACGCAGCAAGGCGGACAACCACCAGCCCGCTATGTAAATCTCACTACAGCCGCACAATGACGGTCTATTTTAGTTATTCTACACATTGTTCATAAATATGGGCATTTATAACACAAAATAACACCAATTTCACATTATAAAGTCCACTAGAATCAATTTGCGAAGCAATCCAAAACAGACACCGTGTAGTCCGCTACAATTCCCGCCAAGAACTCCAAAAGGATATGATTGATTTTATTCGATGGTTTATTTTTTTTAAACGTCTTTATGTGATAGTTTTGTTTTTGTTTTTCGTGTGTGTAAGTGGCCAACACTGGTGTCAGATTTTTCAAGCTGCCTTAAGGCATCTGACTTAGCTTAACGACTGCCATCAATGATGACCGATCCTCCGAAACACGGAGGAGCTCGAGATATTTTTATGCCACTTGCGGTCACACATCCAAGTAGGGACTGCGCCCGGGGTTGCTTAACATGCGAAAGCGCTAATAATGCTCACGCCCACTAGGCCATCGGGCTCCTCGGGTAGTGATAGTGATATTATTAGGATGAGTTAAGTTGTGCGTATTTTGAATATGCAAGCTGTAGCAAAAACTTAAATTCTTAATGAAACTAATTCAGAAAGCGGTCTTAAGTAATCTAGCGAGTTTAAAGCCAGCCATTTTGTGGGTCACGAAGTTTTGCGATAACTCTTTGAAGTCAGCTCCTACGATTCTATCGCACCTTTCTAGGAAAAGTTGTATTTTACAGCAAAATAGTTAGTTACTTTCATTGTTTTTTTTTTTCATTTGTTTACTTAGGGTTAACAAACAGTATAACTATAAAAATACATAAAATAATAATGGTATAAAGCTTATTACTAAAAGTTACACCAACAACGTTAACCACGGTTTCAAATAAAAATAATTTTACAAAGAAGAGATATGGTGGTAAACAACAAAAAAAAATCAGTTACTTTATTGAGGTTACACATTTGCTTAAAAATAAAAGATGCTAAAGCATTATGGTATGGTATGAGATTAAATCTAGCCAAACAACAAGAAATATATGTACCGTTGTAAATAGAAAACATAGATTCTATTATTTAGAATTTTATAATTATCAAGTCACAGATATTGTTTTACTCGGAAAATATATCTACTTAGTGATTTGAAATTCAAACAATGAGAAAGGATACATTACCACTTACATAAATATTTTAAACCTAGTTATAAGAATGATCTCAAAGGTCAGGTACTCTAACATGCCTTTTGCCACTATTGCTGTTCAAAAATCCAAAAAAATAAATTAAATATAATTTCCAACTTATTTAAGTATTTGTCCAACGAATTTAAGGCTTTTTTATTCGAACATATACGCTGAATATAAAATAAAAGATCTAAGTGGCGCATTATCAAAATACCGTGCAATTCTGACTATGTTCTATATATACTACGGGTCGAACTGATAACCTCCTATTTTTGAAGTCAGCTTATAAATAGATACCAAAACCTAAGCATTGATGACTTTCATCATCATCGTCATTATCTCAGACACAGGAAGTCCACTGCTGGACATAGGCCTCTCCCAAGGATTTCCAATACGACCGGTTGGAAGCGGCCTGCATCCAGTGCCTTCCTGCGACCTTGATCAGGTCGTCCGACCACCTGGTCGGTGGATGTCCAACGCTGCCTTTTTAACCTAAGCATTGACGACTTTAAAAAAGTTCTAATTTCAAATATCTAGGAAACCATATTTTTTTAGAAAAGTCATAATATGGAGCTTAAAATGTTTGCCTTGATCAAAACTATCACCTCTACAGATGTAGGTCGACTAACCAATAATTCTACACATTATGTGATAATTTCAAGATTGACTCGTTACTGTGCGGATGGACAGACGGACGGTTGGACTAACATCGGAGGCTCGGAGTAAAAGGGCCCATATCGCCCTTTGGTTGCGGCAGCCTTAAAATTGGCAGCTTCAGATTTCCTTTAAAAAATTACAATATGAAACAGGGAAACTTTAGCTTATAACTTTGGCATATATGGATAATTTCAAGATTGACTCGTTACTGTGAGGATGGACAGCTAGACGGTTGGACAACATCGGAGGCTCGGAGTAATAGGGTCCCATATCGCCCCTTGGTTACGGCACCCTAAAAATTGCCTTCTTCAGATTTCAACTTTTAAAAATTACACTATGTCTTTTCTTCTTTCTTTTCTTTCTTTCTTTTGGGACATATCACACAAATTGAGCTAGCCCCACAGTAAGTTGTAAAAGGGAAACTTGGCTTGTTTATCTACCAACATTACTGTACCTTTTCCTCTCCGTGGCGCAGCGGTCAACACGCCGCCGGCCTGTGACACGGATGGTCCAGGGTTCGATCCCCGGTCAGGTCAAGATGGAAAATTATCTTTTTCAGATTGACCTGGGTCTTGGATGTTTATCTATATAAGTATTTGTTATAGCATGCATAATACAAGTCTTTCTTAAGAACTTACTTTGGGGCTAGCTCAATCTGTGTGATTTGTCCGTATATATTTATTTATTTTACTCTTCGGATGTTGGTCTCAAGATTTTTTTTTTTAAGATTTACTTGTTACTGATGAAAAAGGATACAACGACGAATTTTTTTTAAATGTATGTTTACACCTCTGTGACAGACGTACGACGGACAGACGGATCCCGTTATAGGCAGCCCCGTTTTCCTTTTTTTTTTTTTTTTTTTTTTTATGTCATAGGACGGCAAACGAGCAAGTGGGTCACCTGATGGGAAGTGATCACCGCTGCCCATGGACAACTGCAACACCAGAGGTGTCACAGGAGCGTTGCCGGCCTTTTATTTTTCCCTCCCCAGAGGGGAGAGGGAGCTGGGCCTCCGGCTCTCTCACTCACCGAACGAAGCATAGTAGCGGTAAAGCTACTACTCAAACGTCAATTTTCTGTGAGAGTGTGGTACTTCCCCGGACGAGCCGGCCCATTCATGCTACTAGCAAAAGTGATTTTCGCCGGTAGCGAGGCTCTACCACAACTAAAACTGGGGTGCGGTCCTCTTTTGGGGTGCCGTGCCCAAAGAGTGAAAACGGGACCCTTTTACTAAAAATTGCTAGCTTCTGATTTCACCTTTAAAAATTACAATATAAAAAAGGAAAACTTTGGCTTGTTTATCTGCCAACATTACCGTACCTTTTCCTCTCCACTTTGAGTTCATCAGTCGAAAACTGCGAATAACTTTGTTGTCCCTTTTGCCAACAAAATGTACACGGCAAAATTGAATAGGTCTCGTGCGGAAATACGCGGTATTGTGTTATATTTATTTTCTTTAAATTGTAGATGTACCTACATTTGTTTTACTATACGGATGTTGGTCTCAATATTTTTTTTTAAAGATTTTCTTGTTACTGTTGAAAAAGGATACACCTCTGTGACAGACGTACGACAGACAGACGGATACCGTTATAAAATAAAATAAAAATAAAATTTCATTTATTTCGGATAACAAAAATCCATATTCACCGTTAAATATTACAATTTACATACGAAGAAAAACAATTAATAAATGTCATTTAAATTATAGTTATAGGCGGCCCCGTTTTCCTCTTTTGGGGTGCCGTACCCGAAGAGTGAAAACGGGACCCTTTTACTAAAAATTGCTACCTAAAAATTGCCAGCTTCTGATTTCACCTTTAAAAATTACAATATAAAAAAGGAAAACTTTGGCTTGTTTATCTGCCAACATTACCGTACCTTTTCCTCTCCACTTTGAGTTCATCAGTCGAAAACTGCGAATAACTTTGTTGTCCCTTTTGCCAACAAAATGTACACGGCAAAATTGAATAGGTCTCGTGTAGAAATACGGGGTTTTGTGTAGATGTGCATTTGTTTTACTCTACAAATTTAGGTCGACTAACCAATAATTCTACACATTCTGTGAAAATTTCAAAATTTACTTGTTACTGTTGAAAAAGGATACACCCTTATGACAGACGTACGACGGATAGACGGACGGATAGACTGACATTAGAGGCTCGGAGTAATAGGGTCCCGTTTTCCTCTTTTGGGGTGCACCCAAAGAGTGAAACCGGGACCCTTTTACTAAAAATTGCTACCTAAAAATTGCCAGCTTCTGATTTCACCTTTAAAAAATTACAATATGAAGCAGGGAAACTTGGCTTGTTTATCTTCCAACATTACCGTACCTTTTCCTCTCCACTTTGAGTTCATCAGTCGAAAACTGCGAATAACTTTGTTGTCCCTTTTGCCAACAAAATGTACACGCCAAAATTGAATAGGTCTCGTGCGGAAATACGCGGTATTGTGTTATATTTATTTTCTTTAAAAAAGTAGGTGTGTCTTTGTTATGCTTGCTTTGTACAACCCTATTCAAACGCAAATAAAATATTTCTTTCTGTGTTTCTTACTTTTCTTTCTTTCTTTCATGAAAAGAAATTAAAATTATGTTTGAATAATAAGGTAGTTTTAATAAAATCTTCTTTATATTAATCCTAAATATCCTTTAAATCCTTACTAATATTTGTTATGCGTATTTAAGTTTGTATGTTTGTTACGCGTTACACGTTGATTTTTTTAAATGTACTCGTCAAAATTGACTACGTCTCTGAGCGGAAATACGCGGGTTTGTGTTATACCTATTTATTTTCTTTTAAAAGTAGATGTAAGTAGGTACTTACTTAGGTATATTTGTTATTCATGAAATGAAATTTAATCGCTGTTTGAATAACAAAGTAGTCTTAGTAGGATCTTTTGTTCCTTGAATTGATAAAATTTCAATCAATGTTCAATAAATTAGAAGCGTAAATCTTAAATATCATTATCTCAACGCAGCGCAGCGGTCAACATGCCTGCCTGCGACACGGATGGTCCCGGGTTCGATCCCCGGTCAGGTCATCTTGACCTGACCGGGGATCTTTTTCAGATTGACCTGGGTTTTGGATGTTTATATTTGTAGGTATCTATTATAAAATATAGTATCGTTGAGTTAGTATCCCATAACACAAGTTTCGAACTTACTTTGGAGCTAGCTCAATCCGCGTGATTTGTCCATATATATTTATTCATTTATATTTATCTAATATTATAAAAGCGAAATTAAGTTTGTTTGTTACAAATTTGCACCTAAAATACTCAACCGATCATCAAGAACATTTGCATACACGTTTTCTGGTTGCCGCTTCCAACCGGTCATATTGGAAATTCTTGGGGGAGGCCTATGTTCAGCAGTGGACTTCTTGGGGCTGAAATGATGATGATGATGATGTCTGCAGTACGGAAAATAAACATGTAACATAAGCTACCTTTCATCACGGAAAACGTACTGCTCACGAAGGATTCAGATTAACACGAATGAAGCCGCGGGCAAAAGTAGAAGTCTTTAAAGCAGTTAATATGCAGCTTTAACTTTAAATAATAACAAAAGTAGATTTTGTCATATATCACATTTTAAAGAGCAAAGTATGAAGAAGATACTATTACTAGTATCAGACGCCCGACTGCCTTATGTTAGTAGGCAATAAGGATCACAGACAAAATGATGGAGTGAGGGTGAAAATGAAAAAAAGTCATACAATTCCTTTTGAGTTTCTATGGGGGGCCATAAATTCAAACTCAAATGACGTGTGTTCTATGTGAAGGCAGTTTTTCGGCAGTGCATTCATAAAAATATTTAATAGTTTAGTTATTAAATCAACCATCCATGCGTTCACTCCTCCGCAACCCTGCACTACTAAGAATAAACATGTATCTTGAGTAGTGGGAGGCTTTGTGATGACGTCACAGACGCGCTGGCCTAAGTAAGAGTTTGTTATACAAACTATTCATTATACAATATAAAAAACATCGTGTCAACTAAATATTAGTAATAACTAAATAATCGGGGAGTTTATGGTAAGAAGTCAAGGGGTGCAGTTGGGGTCTAGCTTGGACGATTTTGCAAATTGATTTTGGTGGACTTTATAATATGAAATTGGTGTAGTTTGGTGTTATAAATGCTCGTGCTCGTGAACAATTTGTGAAATGGTTAAAGTGGACTGTTATATGGACTCGTATAGACTTGTCACCATAACCTCCCGACCACGAGGCATCAAAGAACATACGCCATCTTTGATGCTACTTGTTACAACTTTACCGTACAACACCGATACTTATAGTATCTCAATATACTGGACATTGGCAGAATCACTGAAATCTCGGTGGAAGCCATTTTATAAAACAGAAGAAGAAGAATTAAATAATCGGCCGATCAAAGCAATGAGGGTCATGTCAATAGGCGATGCGGCTAGCAACCCATCACAATTTTGATTCCGTAATCCACCTACAAGGCCACCAACATGCTATAGTGTCCTTTAGATTGTAAAGACCTGGGCTCTGTCTACCCCACAAGGGAAAAGACGTAGCCCCTTGTAACCCGTACATCGCATATTAATAAGTATATAATTTCCCTCTATGGTGAGTGGTGACTACCGAGTTGCCGATGTAGTGTGCTACGTCTTGCTACCTATAATTTTAAACGAGTGACTACATGAAAACATTTTTAAACAGTCGTGTAAAATTCAATGAAAAAGAACATAATAAAACGTGAGACCTCTTAATTAAATAAGATATTGAAAAATCTAAAAAACAATGAAGCTGTAGGCCTCAATAAACACTTTCAAGGATAATTCGTTTAAATGAAAAATATAGTCTGCTATTTTTGGAATGTAAGTAGCACATTTTCATACACCGCAAATATTACTCTGTGATTCAAATGAAGTCTTTTATAAACTAAGTAATTTTTGCTGTCGATAAACTTTGAACACCTTATAAAACCACTAGGTATCGGTGGTATTTTGGCTATTCTGTGCTTGATACGACGAAATCCTTCATGAGTGAGTCCGGGTCATACTTGGTTTTCGGTATAAGTAATAAATAATAAAGATATATTAATTTTTTTCGTTTATACTTTAAATCAATACCATTTCTGCGGCATTATGTCACAACTCGTTGCATTCTGATACTGATACTGCCAAACGAAAATTAATTTATACGCACATGGCCTGACCATGCTTTCATTCGTGAAGTACCTTATAGACAATAGCAAATTTTGATTAAGTACTTATGTCACGTAATTGCATATTTTTTCACAAATATTTTCTTTTTCTTTCCCTCTAAATCTAAAGACCGAACATCTTTGTTTATGTGACTCAGTAGTTTCAACAGGCCCTTTTAGATTAGATTACGGAGGCTATGACCACAACAATAGAATAAACAATCCCTTTTCTATTCTGGGATCGATTTTAATTCCGCCCACGGACGTTGAACACATAACTTGAACCACAAAATAAAAGAGTATAGAAATATACTCGAGATTTTTAAAAATTCAGTTTTGTGATTTCGACTTCCTATTACCTTTAAATAAGTTAGTTTTTCTGAAAAACAACACACAGCACAACAACGCTTAGGTAGGACAAGTAGCTAAGGAATCTATCAATCTGTATTTCAAGGGTGTCCCTTGTCTACACTACATTATACGCAGTTCTTCAGCCTGCCTGAAATCATGGGAGACTATCAGGCTAAATTGAAAATCAGTTCCAGTTGGTCATATAGAAACAAAAGCTGTTTTCTATGAGACTTTATATTAAGCGGGTGGCAAACCATCCACCTTGCCATGCCTTGTCATGTAAGAAGTGGATTATTAAGAAAGTGGATGCCGCCAAACATAAAGGCTCCAGTCCACTCCTAATGTTATGTGTCAAAGAATTATATTGTATATGTATTCTCTGGAAAATAAATAATATTTTCATAAAAAAATCATGCAAGGCCAAACCCTTCTGGGTTCGGCCGGCGATGGCGATGGCGATCAGTGGCGATGTTGCCACTGAATACGCAAAAATTACCAACCATTATTTCTATGCAGTGAGTAGCCATAGCGTACTATGAAACGGCGACAGATCCTGCTGAAATGAGTACTTTTCAAGTAGCTTTTGCTAATTAGTTGTATGCGCATTTTGAACATCATGTTTGAAGACACACAAAGGTTGATGGTGCACCTCTTTGCAACATTTAAATCTCGGTATTAGAATTGATAACAATGAAGTAAAAAACGATACCCATACAAGTGTTAATAAATTGCGAAATAATAACCTGTGGGGAAACTTGTTTAATATAACTTCGAAACAAGAAAAATAAATTTGATATCCTATACAAAATAAGCAATAAGCTAATCGAGTTTCTATGGGAACTCGAAGTTCTGTTTCGTATTACAATGTATGTCCTCTGGGGTTAGTTGTTGATCAAATATTATATAATGATCAATCAGTATAACTGACCGTCATTTATTCGGTGAGTACCACACAGCACAATTATTATAAATCTATTGAAAATATAGTAATTTGCGTCACAAATTAAAAACGTTGAATGGAACAAAAAGCGACACATCCTTACTATATTTAATTCACGCTGACCTGAACCGGACTTGGTTTGTGCTCGTAAGTAAACTATGGTGGGAAGTCACCCGCGGGAGACGGCCATTGAGGATTTGTTTGCTCTATGCTAAGTCAACACTGACTATAGTTTGTAACGAGGCTAAGGAGCTTTGATCAGCCATCTAGCGCCACGCCTCCCTTAATTTTTTTACAGCTAAATCACATCAAATTGGAATAATAATCAGTACTTTGGTAGTAAATGAATTGTAAAAAATTTTATACAACTTCTCATCAATATCCTCATTTCAAATTAAGAGAACTATAACGCATTACTGCATAAAGTGGCCACTTTAGGTGGTAATGCGTTGTTCTCTTTAGTTATGTCCCCTGGGCCCAGTTGTTTGATAAAATAATATTTAATGATCAGTTAATGATGAGCCTCAAATATTAGTTCCCCGGTTACACACAGTATAATTATGTCTATCAAAAAGCGACACATCCGTACTATATTTAATTCACGCTGACCTGAACCGGACTTTGTTTGTGGACGTAAGTAAACTATGGTGGGAAGTCACCCGCGGGAGACGGCCATTGAGGATTTGTTTGCTCTATGCTAAGTCAACACTGACTATAGTTTGTAAAGAGGTTAAAAGAGTCCAATAGCCCAGCAAAATGAGTACATACATACATATCATTACGTCTTTATCCTTTGCGGGGTAGACAGAGCCTAAGGTCATAAAGCCTAAAGGCCACGTTTAGCGTGTTAGTGGGTATGAGGAGTCAAAATAGTTATGGATTGCTAGCCGCATCGCTTGTTAACTTGTTTTCTTAGCCCAATTCCTTGACGGGTTTTTACGGTCTGCGCGGGAAGAAAAGCAGCTGGTATATTCTATGTTTTTCCTATTCTCCCGAACTAGCATGTAAGAGGGAAATGCAGTAGGTACGTCACTACATACTTTATAACATTACTATCACTACATATTATAATACAAAGTCCCTTCACCGCGTCTGTCTGTCTCTCTGTCTATTCGCGATAAACTCAAAAACTGCTGCATGGATTTTCATGTGGCTATACCTAGGTATAATCCATGCCCGGACGCAGCCGATGAGGGCTGCTATTTAACAATAAAGCGAATTGCGGTTTATTTATGGATAAAGTCACCAATAAAATTTCAGACAAAATAAAATTAAAAACTAAAGGGTCCACCTAAATATTCAAACTAAGAAATAAATTATGGGTAAAAATTTCAATACGTCTAAGACGCAGAGGTTTGATGGAATACTGCCAGCGTGAAATTTTTAATAAGAATTTAAGAAATAAATTAAGAAATAATCTTATTTCTTAACTTAATAGATATCATAATAGCACTGTGAATGCATGAAAACACCTATAATAATAGCGTCCACCATGAGTTTTCAATTTTATTTTATTTTTATTATTTATTGTTTTAGCGGTGGAATATATACTAATACTATAAAAAAAAAAAAACAATTATATACAGCCCTGTGACGGTCAGACGCAATGACGGATGGGCGGACAGACGGACGGAAGGGCGGATGGACATACATTGGAGGCTTAGTAAAAGGGTCCTGTTTTCACCATTTTCGTACGGAACCCGAAAAAAACAAAACTTTTTATATAAACTTATTCAATGTTGATTGGACCATTTATTAATTAAGTTTTTTACACTAAATTGATTGTAATACGAGCCCAGGGAAATGTAATATTTTCCTGTGGTTATATGTGCCACCTAGACTTATGGAAGGAAAATAAAAACAGCGTATAGTGCTGCCATCTACCGCTTAACTTAAGTACTACTTACTTAATAGCTCAACTTATGAAGCAACCCCACCTAACTGCACAATCCATTGTTATTTAAGTTATTTAATATCTGCATAGATGGCAAAATAATAATTAATATACTGTGGTATGAGATACTTGCGCCACTCAGCAATTAAGAATTTCAATCCTAAATCTTATCAATATTTAAAAAATTTAATAATGGAATGCCCATGTACAACTTTTCACTATTTTTAATTTGATGAATTAAGAGAACTAATCATTACTGCCAAAAGTGGCCACTTAGCCGGTCGTGTAATCCTCATCTCTTCTTCCTGGTTGTATCCTCAGGTCTGAGGGTCGTGACCACCTCAAGTAGCTCTTCTTACTACATCACTCCAAATGGCGCGGTCTTGTGCTAAATGTATGGCGCCCTGGGTGTTGATGCGGTAACCCACCTGTCTGATTGCGTCAGTCCATCTAACTGTCGGTTTTCCCTGACTCCTGCGCCCAGGGACATGGCCCAGCTAAATGGTATTTTCGAGACTATCTGGTTCACGTAGCGCTTTATGACTGAAGAAGTGCAGAAGCCTTTGGAGACAAATTGTAGAGAGACGGGTCTTAATTCTCATCTATGAAAAGTAATACCAAGAATAAATACTACAAGTAATTTACTAGGGCTTTACGCAATTAGATATTTAATCGGATATGATTTAGGGTTGAAAGAATTAATTGCAGGCTGGCGCTAGTGTCTCCTACCACAGTCTGCTGGGCTGTCACGATTATACCACCTCTATGCCTGGGCTAGTTATAATAAAATAAGCAGCCGACTATCAGTAGGATTTTTATACCAACCATACCTATATTTTCTCAAAAGCTACAAAGACTATTTTATTGCGAATATATATTTTCCTTTAACCCTCGTCACCCGAGCACTTTCCCGGTTACATCCTTAACTGTGGTGCGTCGGCACCCAGGATCCGCTTCAATACAAGCTTGCTGGTTAAATTCTTTTTAAACCACAGAGAACACTGTAATAAAAAATAACTTCTAGCTGATAAGTAAAAAGCCGTTGATGCATTCAGAAGCTATGGTGGAACTCAAAAAATTATAAACTCTTTTTTTGGCAGTCACAAGCGTAGCGTTTTTCACACAAAAACGCCAAGTACGAGGTGAATTCTCATGGAGAGGGTTCCGTACAATAAATGATGAATAAATGTAAATTTTAATATACTTACCTGTGCGACCGAGTTCAACAAAGCTCAGATTTCAAAAATAAGTCCCATTTATCATCACGAAACTCCCTTTAAACTACTACATGCGTATCAGTTTGTCTAATTTGATCTTCATTTGCTTAGGGCTGCTTCCCTTCACTTACCTATTACTGGCTGGAACTGGCTATTAAAATTTAAGGTTTTCTTTATTATGAGATCTGATTGATTAATTTTTATACCTCCATACAAAACAAGCGAGCATGTTGTGTATGAGATCCTCATCTCATTCACAAAGAAACCATCGTTAGGTTTTGCAATTCATAACGGGTGATACGGGCGGGCCATCTAGAAAAGAACGGTTGGCACCAAAACCCGTTATAGTCTCTATAAATAGACCCTAGAATAGGAAAGACTCCGAGGATCTAGAAAGCGGTGGAAGGATTATCTGGATGAGGACCTGAAGAGAGTTGGCAAGAAAAAATCTTGGAGACGAAAGGCTGGAGTCAGAGTGAAATGGAAGAATATGATTACTCTTCGATCTTCCTGGGAACTACAACCCTTTATGGGTCTTGATAAAGGGTTGAGGAAGATCGCAACTAGACGTATGCACTTGTCATCATCAGGTCGTTTTTAGTCTCCACTGCAGGACCACGATTCTCTGTATTACCAGAGCCATATATTAGCCAGAGCAGTCAAAGGATTTGGCCTACACTTTCCACGCTGGCCAGACGCGTTGGCCAGGTATCTATGAAGTTTGTAAGCTTGCGTTTCCTAAGTCGCCTTCTACGACAATCACGGGATTACTTTCAGTGCTCCTATTCTAATCTTCCGGGGACTATGCTGATTGCTAAAGTTGGGATTTTTCCACGCTTACATTGAATGAATGAATGAATGTATTTATTGCTTTAAACATGGTCATATGGTGATGGTAAATATCAAATTATGGAAACACACATTTAGTCATTACTGACATGCAATAGACAACGTTAAGGTGTCACGTGATATTAAAATACAGTTAAATATTAGGTAAATGTCAGTCTGTTTTCAATTATTTTACAATCAAACTAAAGTCCTTACATATTTTCTAGTGTCAGTGTTAAATTCAGAGATGTCAATTTAAAAAATCAATCAAGATAATTAATACTCAAAATAACTTAATTTAATGTCGCAAATATTCATCAACACTATAAAAACATTTGCTTGCAAGCCAGTTATAGAGATCCCTTTTAAATTTCTTTGCCGGTAACAGTTTAAATTTGCTGGGTAACTTATTATAAATTTTTACCGCCATTGCATAACAGTTTACGCTATACAAACTTGTTTTCATTATCGGGGTGACCAATTTCTCTGGGTATCTTCTACTTAATTTACTAGGTATTTCATTATATTTAGTAAATAAATGAGGAAATAATTTAACGATTTGGCAAATTTCATAAATATACATACAGGGAAAAGTCAGCAAATTTAGGGTCTTGAAAAATGGTCTGCAACTATCCCTGGTAGCAGCATTACAAATTGCTCGGATGCATTGCTTTTGTGCGATAAATACTCTGTGAGCCTCAACACAGTTTCCCCATAAGCTAAGACCATATCTTATGTTAGAGGCAATATAACCGTGGTATGCTTGTATAGCCGTTTTTTGTCCAGCTACTTTTACAAGCCTTTTGAGTGCATATGTAAATCGATACAATTTCTTACACAAAGTGTTAACATGTGGTGTCCAAGATAGGTTGTTGTCCAAAACAATTCCTAAAAATGGAAGGTTAATTTATAAGATTTTTCTTACGTGCAACCCCCTCGGTATCTTAAATTTTCCCGCCTTCTACCCGGCTGAGCGGCAGCTCCACGGTAGGACATGGAAGACCAAAGCATTTAAAGCAAGCTACCTACCTATATTTAGATTTGTTTTGCATCTGTTCTGGCTTAAGCATACGCTAAAGAAGCTCATACTTGAGCTCTTGAAGAAAGTTTTGCCCTGTTTATTACTTTCCTTGCCAGCAGGATTTTTGTCCTAAATATAGGACGAAAATCCTGCTGAATGCTATTATAGAAATCTAAGTGATTCAGAAAAAAAAAACCGGCCAAGTGCGTGTCGGGCCACGCGCAGTGTAGGGTTCCGTAGTTGCGAATGACAACTTTGAGTTCACACTGTTTACACTCACACCTCACAGTCTAACGACCAAAAACATCTAACAATAAAGATTGTATGAAATTTTACATTTTCCAGTACATTTTATAAGTTGGTTGCCTATAACTTTTTAGTTTGCACTTAGTACCCAGCTCTGATAGTTTTCCTTTCAACTTCAGTATATATACTATTGCTGTAATTTTTTTCACGTATCCATATATAACCGTTTAGCAGATAGAGGGGGGGGACACGTACCTCTAACAAAATTTTGCACTTTAAAACCAAATATTTCAGAAACGGATCCCTAAATCGAAAAATGGTGTTCTTAACCTCACAATATTTTTGAAAGACCTTTTTAACGATACCCCACACGATGGGTAAATAGAGAAAAAAAAAATAATCCCCCACTTTACTTGTATGGGAGCTACCCAAAAAAAAATATTTTTTCAAGGTTTTTTTCTACGACTTTTTTGCCATGATTAATATACACACACATACCAAATTACAGCTTTCTAGTACTTATAGTCTCTGAGTAAAACCGCGGACGGACAGACAGACAGACAGACAGACATGGCGAAACTATAAGGGTTCCTAGTTTACTACGGAACCCTAAAAAGATGTCATCATTACCAGGTCTTCGTTAGTCGCCACTGCAGGACCATGACCCTATCTGTGCTACCAGAGCCATATACTAGCCAGAGCGGTTAGAGGATTTGGCCTACACTCTCCACGCTGGCCAGATGGGTTGGAGAGGTATCTTTGATAATTAGACTAAAAAAATATTTGTTTAGCTTGTGTATCCGAAATCGCCTTTTACGACATCCACGACTGGACTTGGAGTGGTCCTATACTACTCAAAAAAAATGTACGCCTTATGAAGTATTACCTTCATGAAGGTTAAATTTAAAAATAAGTTTTCGCCCCTGTACACCTGCGTAGAAGGCCTACAGCGCATGCGTGCCCTCATCGATCCAGAACTCCGGCCGGCGAGCTCATTCCCCCGCTGCTAACAAATTGGTGAGTACCCTTTCAAAATTCCTCGTGGCCCCATGGTGTAAATATTATTTTTATACCAGTCTTTTTTCTCTTAAAGTCGGTGAAAAACAAGTGCATGTACCTAGCGGTGGCTCTCATTATTATAATCGCAAGTTTGGTCAAACTGCACGTAAGTTATTTTTTGCCATTTTTTTATTGTGATAACTTAGATTCTTAACATAAGTATCAATCTTATTTATCTTTTATTATATATAATAATTTTAAACTCACATTTTAAATACTATCTAAGTAGCTACATATAATTTCAGATAATTTTCTTAGACTCATTTTAGATATAGACTACAATTTAGTGAACCGACATTTTTATATCTTCATATTTGAATATTTATATTCCGCTTGTAGTTATAATATAGGTTCTCACGAGTCCATTGTGATGCCTGAACCAATCACACGTCATCCTAACATTATTTCTTAATATCGTTCATTTCAAATTGTCGTGATCCGCGCACATTCTAAAATTAGATAAATCAATAGAATCTACAATCAATTTACAGTATGGCGACCGATTCGTGCTTGTGATTTGTCATTAATTTACACAAATGTTGGTGACAGTTCTGCCAATATATATCAGTGTATTTTTAGGAAGACGATTTGTATCTTTTCACATAGAATCAACGCAAAGTATACGAAATTTAAGAGCAATATCTCAATATCAAACCAACATGTAACCAAGGCCAACATGGCGGCTCCACGTCGGCAACGCAACAGGTTGCTTCTAAATCTTTCTGTCTGATAAGGGTGGCTGCTAAGATATTGCACTGACTTTATGACTTATAAAGACAATGAAGTACTTTTAGACCAACGTGTTTATTGCTAGATCATAATTGCAAGGAATCTCATGTTTTTAAATACTTTTTACTTAAATAATATGGTGACTTCTAGTTTAAATATAATTGGATAATACTTTTTTAATTAAAAACATATCATTTTAAATAACACAAGCGAAGATAATTTTGCAAAAGCTAGGTTTGCGAAATCTAACGTCATTCATTTTGACGATTAATATCCCTTTTTTCTGATAAAACATTACAAATTAAAAAAACTTTGCGAAGGCGAGTATCATATCATAGTATACATGCTATGATATATACATATATATAGGCGTAGTATCATATCATAGCATAGATGCTAAAAGCGGACCCCGGGCTCCGAAGGATCACAGCTGAGGACACAACCAGGAAAACGCCCGGATGAGAAGGAGATAGAGGGTGTGTCAGTACCATCAATTGTTCTTTGATTATTAACAAAATATACCAAATTCAACACGTTGTTTACCAGGGGCTCCTATTAATTTATTTTTCATGATTTTTTGATATTGCGCAATTGTAATAAATATTATGTCACATCTAGAGACACAGGGACAATGGGAAAACAGCCAAGGCTTTGTGATAACTTGATAAGGTCACATTGGCACCCTTAAGTTAAGAAACCCTTAATTAGTAACAGGTATTGCAAAAGAGAATTAAGAAATCGTCATTTGTGACGAATTCTTATGAAAATGGCGTTTAGTAAACATTGATTATTCTAGATTTCTAGGCGGGTGGGAATCTAATGTATACTCGATCTTGGTATAATACTTTTTAAGAAATTTGTACATAATTATGTTTAAAATAAACTACGTATCAATATAAAACACGTTTCCAATCGTCGCCATTTTGTGAAAATGTATTAATGAATGTTAACAAAATGGCGACCAGGGTCCACGTACAAGTACATAGTTAATCAATAAATCTGGGCGTTGAGTGCAGACGTAGCTAGGAGATGCATCTATTTTCGGATGCATCCCAGGCTTGCGCTGTAGCTGCCCTTTTATTGACGTAGGTTTCAATAAACTAGGACTTGCGCATATGACCTGGGCCCTGTAAATGCATTGATTTATGAGCTATCCTTTAGTCCCACATAGCCCTTCCGGCGACTATGAACTGCGGACGCACTACGTGGGATAATTAACTTTAGTGAGAAACATTTTAAGTTACAAGTAATATAAAACATGGACAATAAAGAAAAATAAAATAGGAAATAGTTTAAAAATTCGGTAAGTGGTATTAAGTAACTTTTGTCCTTTAGTATGACATTCAGTGCTGGATCTGGGGAGGCGGTCAGGAGGTAGAGGGGGGGGGGCGGCTAGACAGGGCCTACACCCCGGGTGGCAGGTTTAAGGAGGTGCCTCCTAATATAATAGGCGATAGGAAAACTACAATTGGGCGTAGAGCAGATATTATCGATTTGACTTTATCCGCCGTGTCATACAAAGGGCGCCATTACAGATTTGATCCTCATCTCTCCTTCCCCCCTCCCTCCCTTTGTGATGACATTACCTATAAATTAAGGGCAATAATTTTTTTTAACATCTTGTGCCAATCAAGACCGATTCGAGATTATAAGTAATAGTAATATATCATGGACTGAGAGGTTCCCCTTATGTTTGCTCCAACCAGTTGTACTTGATAATGACCACTTAAATTAAGCATTAATTTAGGAATCATGATTGAATTACTTTCGTTAAACATCAAGTAAATTATTGACTTCAACAATTGTTATGAAATATTGACAATTAATAAGGACCTATTCAAGGAAACTTATTTAAATTTTATAAAGGGTTAGTTCGAGTTGGCTTTTTTTTAATTCAATGTTAAGTGTTAACAACATTATTACAAAAATGATACAAAAAGACAAGTGTTAACTTTAGTGGTTGTATAAAGTTTACCTTACCCGAGAGGCAGCCCTCGGTGCTTTGAGGGAAGCAACAGTTGTGTGCCTTACGACTGTTGACCGACGATGGTCATCATAACAGACCAAACTAGTCAGCGATTCTGACAAATAAAACTTGATTAATTATATCATCAATTAGCAAAGATTACGAAAACGATTCGATTTCGTTATTTCATCGAATCTCCGAAGAGATGTGGCATGGCTGAAGATTATTGGGTACATCAGGGCTGCCATACAAGAAGAGTGTTTAAATAGGATTTTACTCAGGCTTTGCCGTTATATTATTTTTCATTGGAAGCTATCTTAACCGGCAACAAGTATCAGTCCCCCCCCCCCCTCCCCCTACCCCTACTACTATCCTTCCTCCTGCCCCTACGATTACCCCTCCTCTAACTAGTTTAAAATTAATAATAATAAGGAATTGCTATAAAAATGACAGGAATATTACTTGAGTGGGAGAATCTTATTCGTTTACTATTTTATCTACAATTTATTAAATCTAGTAATTTTCCCCTGATTTCGTCCAGGTAAATTATAGCATAGCCTATGTCACTCGCAGAAATTTAGCTTTCTATAGGTGAATTCAAAAATCGGTCCAGTTGTTTCGGAACCTATTCAATGCAAACGAACAAACAAACAAATTTTTCCTCTTTATAATCTTACTTTAACTTAATAATAACTTAAAAGATAGCTTAATAATCACTGCAAAACTACAAAATATGCTTGCTTTTTCACTTTAAAAAAAAAACAAAAATAAATATAATTTCACACTTGCTACACAACACTGCACCGCGTTGTTGACGTGTGGCCGCCCATTTATCGGAGTTCTTGGCGGGAATCTTAGCGGACTACACGGTGTCTGTTTTGGATTGTTTCGCAAATTGATTCTAGTGGACTTTATAATGTGAAATTGGTGTTATTTTGTGTTATAAATGCCCATATTTAAGAACATGTAGAATAACTAAAATAGACTGTCATTGTGCGGCTGTAGTGAGATTTACATAGCGGGCTGGTGGTTGCCTTGCCGCGTCGTCAAAGATGAAACCAGTGGATCCGCGAAGAGTTGTCGCCAGGGGCTCCGTAAAAACAACGAAATGAATTACATCATCATTTCGTTGACAACAAAGAAGAATAACTCGCCAACTGGCAAAATAAATGAAGAAAGGCTCTAAAGGACTTGTATCCAGGGCCGTAAAGCAATACTTAAAAAAAAATATCATTTATCGTGACTAATCAGTTTGACTGTCATCATCGATGACAGTCGTAGGGCTTTGTCACATGCCTATAGGCAGCTTGAAAAATCTGACACCAGTATTGGGCACTTGCACATTGTAGTAGTTTAATTTGTTTTAAGGGGGCACAGTAGCGACGCCAATCATTTTATTCCTAACTAGCAGCCCTACCCGGCTGCGCCCGGGCATGTTTTATACAATTTTTTTTTTTTTAAATAATTATTTTTAAAACCTTCCTCGTGAATCACTCTATCTATTGGTAAAAACCGCATTGAAAATCCGCAGAGTAGTTTTTGGGTTTATCGCGAACAGACAGACAGACAGACAGACAGACAGAGGCGGCGGAGGACTTTGTTTTATAATATGTAGTGATGATATTTTACAAATAGAAAGAAATTCAAGAATGTAAATAATATATAAGCACTAGTAAATAACTTAAAGTATTTTTGGAGTCATGTTTTAATATCATGAGAATCAGTCATTAAGGGGGAACAGTAGGCACAGTAGCGACGCCAATCATTTTATTCCTAATACTTTACAAATAGAAAGGAATTTAAGAATATAAACAATACAAGCCTTAGTAAATAACCTGAAGTATTTTTTGAATCATGTTTATTACTATCGGAATCAGTGAGAATTATGAGAATCTGATTACCGCCAAAAACGGCCGTTTTTGGCGGTTATCACTTTTTCTCTCAATGACTGATTCTCATAATATCAAAACATGATTCCAAAAATACTTCAGGTTATTTACTAAGGCTTGTATTGTTTATATTCTTGAATTCCTTTCTATTTGTAAAGTATTAGGAATAAAATGATTGGCGTCGCTACTGTGCCTACTGTTCCCCCTTAAGAGAAATAGTGATTACCGCCAAAAAACGGCCGTTTTGGCGGTAATCTGATTCTCATAATTCTCACTGATTCTAATAATATTAAACATGATTCCAAAAATACTTCAGGTTATTTACTAGTGCTTATATGATTTACATTCTTGAATTTCTTTCTATTTGTAAAGTATTAGGAATAAAATTATTGGCGTCGCTACTGTGCCTAGTGTGCGGCCTTAACTACTTTGTATTCAGAGCTATATTTTCTAATGTTTTTGTGATTGTTACAAATTTAAATAAAATGACTTTTTACACAGTTTTGACGCATTTATTACAGAGCTTATTCCCGCGACTTCGCTCGCTTATCGAAAATCCCGCGGGAACAGCGCATGTCCTTATCATTTTGCCAAATTTCAAAAGAATTGGTTTAGTTGATTTATCTACTGAACCAATTCTCTTTGGCACTCACGCTTCAGCGTGAAGAGGTAACACACAAATATATAAACTAACTTTCGCATTTGTAATATTAGTTGTTAATTGATTATAATGTTAATTGGGATGGGATTTATACAACTCACCTTAACGTTAATAGAGATTTGAGGCGGTAGTTTTGAGTAGTTCTTTCAAAATACAATACAAATTTCAACTTAGTCTACCTGCGACTAAACGAAAAGGCGAAAAGCAATAAAACCGTGTTAAAAGTAATTTTATTTAAATACTAGCTGTTACCCGCGGCTCCGCCCGCGTGATATATAGCCTATGTCCTTCTCAGTACCCTAACCTACGTGTATGCAAAATTTCATGATGATTGGTTCAGTAGATACGGCGTGAAAGCGTAACAAACAAACAAACAAACTCACTTTCGCATTTATAATATTATATATAAATATATATAGTTATATAGTTGGGATTCAAAGCTTTGTATGCTTACGTATGACACTAAACGTTGCAGGACATTCCCCAAATTAGAAATGACTATGATTATAGCCTATGGCTCCCGGATCCGCGCGTTAGGATGCCGTTCAAATACTAATAAGGTGATCGTATCAGGATCCATATCATTGGCCGATGGGGTTTTTGGTTCTAAATCAATAATGCCGATATCCGGCTGGTCTCCTTGATCCTTGTCTGGTTTTAAGAGCGTATCCTAGCAGTATTTTATCAATATGGTTTCCATACAAATGTATTTCTCTATTTTCTCGCTGAAAACTGATTCTAGAGCCACAATTCTTTTTCATAAAATCTAGTACTAAAATAGGAATGCCCCTATTTTTTAAGTTTTCCAAAAAAACTGTTTTGTACAATTTTTTTTCTTTTAAACAGGTTTTTAGAAAAAAACCAAACATAGGGACATACCTATTTTAGTAATAGATTGTATGTAAAAAGAATTGTGCCTCTAGAAGCAGTTTTCAGCGAGAAAATAGAGAAATACATTTGTTTGGAAAACGCACTGCTAGTATACCCTCTTAATGGAAATTATCGGTGAAAAAATACCTACCACAGCGATCAAAACACCAAAAATAACTGATTTTAAAATTCATACCATATTTATGAATAGTCCCACGAAAATCTAAATAATCATTAAGCGATGCGGCTAGCAACTCATCACTATTTTGATTCCGTTTTTCAACATGTTAAACGTGGCCTTAGGTCTTATAGACCCGGGCTCTGTCTACCCCGCAAGAGAAAAGACGTGACAGTATGTATGTTTGAGACTATATACGCGTACTATTACTTCATAGTATAAAACAAAATCACTTCCCGATGTCTATCTGTCCCTACATATGCTTAAATCTTTGAAACTATGCAACAGATAAATCTTTGAAACTATGCAACAGATTGCTATTATTATTATATAATAATTCAAGAGGGATGTTTATATGTATAAAAACATGCCCGGGCGCAGCCGAGGAGGGCTTGTAGTATATTAGGTCCTTACCTATGAAATTGGCGTTTTCTATAGAAAATTTCGAGCAAAGTGAATTTTTCATACTAAAGTGTATTATTTCGAGTTTGATAAATTCAACAAAAATGAAATTTAGCATGTAGTTACGGACAACATTAAGCCTAATTTAGACATTCTAAAATTTACAAAAAAATAGTAATATGGCTGCATTTTTGATTAAAATGGACAAACCTGAAACGAATTGTTTTCATGAGCATTTTCCAATAATTACATACATAAAAACAAAAAAAAAAATATGCTTGCAGAATGTTAATAATATAGGCTACTTTCAAGTTGAATAAAAAAATGTGTTTACCTGAAAATTATTGTCATTAGAAACAAAATGGCAAGCAAAAAAAGACGCCAATTTTATAGGTAAGGATCCAATACAATTAATTATAAAGAAGGCATTTGATTTGAAGCACCAAATGTTATACAAGGTGTTAATAAAACCCTGCCCAGTGTCAAATCCTTCAATATAAACAAATTTTCCTATGGGATTAATAACGCAAAAAATGTTTTGCATCCCATACAGAAGTGTACAGCCGGACAATTTGTCAAGCTAAAATCAAAGCAATTAAAAAAAACCGGCCAAGTGTGAGTCAAACTCGCGCAATGAGGGTTCCGTACAATATGCTTCGTGAACACACACACAATGTGCAAAAAATGTTTTATTCAATTGATTAGCGCCATCTAGTGGTGTTTTAGTGAACTATTTCCCTAGATGAACTTATTATTGTGAGTTTACCACTTAATTTTCAAGTGATAGAATTCTTATTATTTTTCCTGTAATCTTCAAGGAATGAACTATATTTTGTAATTTTTTCAAAATTTTCGGCCCAGTAGTTTCGGAGATCAGGGGGGGGGGGGGGAATGGTCAAGTTTTGCCTTCTTTCGTGAATAAAATCAAAAGTATTGATTTTACCCGAACAAAAAAAAAAATTTTGAGATCCTTATAATGAGCCCTTTTATTTGATATATGACACAGTAAGGTTTGCAAAACTTTCTTTTAAAATTTTGTAATTGGGCCCCTCAAAATGACCCTTATTTCAAAAAAATCTTTATTTACTTTGCACATCCGTGTTTGGGTCATAGGATTACACTATCTTACCAAATTTTATCTAATTTGGTTCAGTAGATTCGGAGAAAATCGGCTGTGACAGACGGACGGACGGACAGACAGACGCTCGAGTGATCCTATAAGGGTTCCGTTTTTCAACTTTTGTACGGAACCCTAAAAACGGCCAAGTGCATGTCGGGCCACGCGCAATGTAGGGTTCCGTAGTTGCGAATGACAACTTTGAGTTCACACTCACAGTACCGCACCGCACCTCACAGTTTAACGACCAAAAATATCTAACTATGAAAATTGTATGAAATTATTGTATGCCTATAACTTTTTAGTTTGTGCTTAGTACTCAGCTCTGATAGTTTTCCTTTCAACTTCAGTATATATACTACTGCTGTAATTTTTTTCACGTATCCATTTATAACCGTTTAGACGATAGAGGGGGGGGACATATACCTCTAACAAAAAATTTCACATTAAAACCAAAAATTTCGGAAACGGATCCCTAAATCGAAAAATGGCAATATTTTTAAAGACCTATTTAACGATTCTTCGACTCTTTACTTGTATGGGAGCTGTACTAAAAAACATTTATTCAAGATTTTTTCTGCCACTTTTTTGCCATGATAAATATACTCGTACATACCCATACCAAATTACAGCTTTCTAGTACTTAAAGTCTCTCAGTAAAACCGAGGACAGACAGACAGACGGACAGACAGACATGGTGGAACTATAATTTACTACGGAACCCTAAAAAGGGAAGCCTAAAATAAGTTTTAGAAACCTACTCTAGAATACGAAAATTTATAGTAGCTATACAGCGTGTAACTTGACCCTTGACATTTCCTTAAAGGGGTGACTCAGACCGTCAATATGAACAACTTCTCCTATAAGACCAACGCTAGGAACTCGAAAAAAAATTGACTTTCTCATACAAAACGCCTGAGAGGCTGAACACTTTTGTTTGAAAATGTCAATTTTTTTTTAAATTCCCAGCATTGGTCCCGTAAAAAAAGTGGTTCATATTGACGGTCTGAGTTTAACCCTTTCACCTTACTGTGGGGTACTTACTCAAATTTGTGTGATATATCCCTATAAATTTATTTAGAATTTATTTCTTGGTCACAAAATTATGTAGTTGTGGTAGAGCCACGCTACGGGTGAAATTCACTTTTGCTAGTAGCATGAATGGGCCGGCTCGTCCGGGGAAGTACCACACTCTCACAGAAAATCGACTTCGTGCTTCGGAAGGCACGTTAAGCCGTTGGTCCCGGCTGTCATCGTTGATGTCAGTCGTTAAGCTATGTCAGATGCCTTAAGGCAGCTTGAAAAATCTGACACCAGTGTTGGCCACTTACACATACGAAAAACAACAAACAACACAGAAAATCGACGTATGAGTAGTAGCTTTACCGCTGCTATGCTTCGTTCGGTGAGTGAGAGAGCCGGAGATCAATCCCCTCTCCCCTTTGGGGGGGAAAAATAAAAGGCCGGCAACGCTATTGTCACACCCCTGGTGTCACAGTTGTCCATGGGCAGCGGTGATCACTTACCATCAGGTGACTCACTTGCTCGTTTGCCGTCCTATGACATAAAAAAAATGTATATCTTAGTCATATAACTCTAGCTTGTAGAATGAGAATCACGAGTATAGCATCAAACAAATCTTAGCTCCTACGTTTAACAACCTGTTATACGTATATTGTTTGTTTTCATTAATTTACTACTCGGTTACGTTGCGCCCGCGCACACGCAAACCTGTTACAGTAATGGAGGAAAGCAGAGACTTTAATTTACTATTGATTTCAAAAAGATATACATACTAAACACGTCTTTGTCTTTATCCCTTACGGGATGGACAGGGCCAGGAGATCTAGCGTCCTCCTATCTTCCATCCATTCATCCATATACCTACACATATATCTTTTTAATATATTTGTTTAAATGACTATAGTAGAGTCCAGCGCTGATTTTAAAAATAATTGGGAATGTTGAAACTTTTTCATATTATTAGTTGCAATTTAAATCTTATATCTGGTCATTTTTAATAGCAATAAAAACTTTTTTAAATGTGTGGGTATAACGAAAGTATAGTACATATATAGCCATGGTATGTGTTAATGGGTACCCCTACAGATAACAAATTCATTAATTATATATGTAGAAATTATGACTTACGGAATAAGAAATGTATGTTTGTCTGTAAATTAATGCTTTCGTAGTTATACGGGTTTATATTGCCATGAAGTTAAATAACAAATAAATATATTCAGACAAAATGTGGTTCAAAAACATATAAATGTTTAATTACTGCCATAAACTTGTTTTATGAAGTATTTTGTCCATTCTTGCCAACTTTTAACAGCACATTTGCTCAAATAAGTGATGGTGTTGAGTTTATTTGATTTTTATGTACTGATTTTATAGCTCGTTGAACTCAATTCACCATATTTGAACATTTCATAAAATGTTTTAGTAGACACACAAATATTTCGTGTTGATATTCATATTAGGGTTGACATAAGATCTTTAAAAAAAGTTTATTTCTTTTAATTTTTAATATCGTTATAAAAAGAATTAATTGACTTTATATATCAGTCAAGAATGAAATATTTCACTAATTATTATTAGTTCGCTACGGCAAATGGGTCTGTTTTGAGATAATTTGTAAAACAATACACAATTGCCACTAAAATAGCTATGGTCATAGATTTAAAAAAAAATTGTCTCATGTCTATGGCAGCATTCCATACATCATTTTAGTTAACAAACAAAGTTAGCGTCTTTGAATGAAATATACCTTGTTACCCGACTGACCCACCCAGAAGGAGGGTAATGTTTTTCGAGGCTATGTATGTATGTATGTATATATCTATGTATGTATGTATGTAAATATGTCTGTTCCATTGTTGCATCCTGCAGCTTAAACGGCTGGACGGATTTTGTCGTGTGAGGTGTCAGTAGATTCGGATTCTTCCCCGGAGTGTCATAGGCTATGTGACGTCAAAAAAACAAATATACAGCGGACGTTAACTGGCAAAAACTAGCAAAAAGTTGACCCTTCTTGTAGCCATAATGTCTTGACCAATTTTGAAATACGAGGTCTCTTTAGATTTGTCGTCTTCCCAGGAAAGGTGTGAACCATGTAACGTCAGTTAAAATATATATTTTCGGCTTTAAATGAACAATTTTGCAGGAGTAAATACTAAGTTCCTGTAACGAGAACTAGATGGCGCTGGAGCAATTTTAAAATGCGCTATGGTTGTTTTTTTTGCTTTTGATTACAAGCGTAGGGAAGAACTTGCCAGATTTCGCAATTTCACACCCCGAAATACACCCGGCTCTGACGGGAGTCTCAAACGAAACGCTCAAATGCCTTCCACAGACCTTCTCCCTTCTACTTTTGAGCATTTTCTATGCGTGTTTTGTAAATCGCACCTTTCCAGGCGGCTGGAAGGAAGCACTTGTGATCGGCATCCCCAAGCCAGGCAAAGACATAAAAATCCCACATCGTATTAGCTTAAAGAGTTCTTTGGGGAAAATCTATGAGCGGATCCACCTCAAAAGACTCAAGAACGAGCTCCGTGGCAGAGCGGTCAACACGCTGGCTGATCGGCCGATATCGAACCCGGGACCACCCGTGTCGCTGGTCCTGGGTTCGATCTCTGGAGAGGTCAAGATGAAAAATTATCTTTTTCTTATTGACCTGGGTCCTTGGATGTTTATCTATATAAGTATCTACTATTAAATATACTGTTGTTGAGTTAGTATCCCATAACACAAGTCTTGAACTTACTTTGGGGCCAGCTCAATCTGTGTGTTCACGTGAACATGTGAGGACATTCACCCAAAAATATGCAAGCACGAAGAACGCAACGCAAACTAATTTTGACGCAGACAAATATTGTTTTAAATGTGATCAATACACACATTTGTAACTATTTTTTGTATAAGTAAATAGATAATGTTTACTTTAATAAATTCTCTTTGGTTCGGACAATCGACTAGTATTATTGTCTGGGATCGACCGATCCACCACCAACCTCCTACTACGGCCAAGACACCCTTAGCCGTCAGTTTACTGATCAGTCTTGTGAGTCTGCTTGACTGGTAGTAGGAAAATCTACTGTCTGGCGTACATTGCACCTCGTACGCCACACCCTTGATCCTTCCGCCTATCCGTCTAATATCTTAGGTCTCACGGTATTAGACTTCCTTGATTTATCTATATACGTATATATTTTTAACTTATGGTTAGGGCTAGGGTGTTAGGTGTTAGGGTCGTTTGTAAGTAACAGTTATCCCTCTATTAATAATTTTCTGTACAGGCAGCTAGCTATTACAGCACAGTACATTACTACTTAGAGACACTTTGAATCAAACTACACATACTCCACAGTCACACATAGAAATAGCTAGTTGTTTGTGTATTTGTATAAATTTATATTTATTTAAGGACTATGTAAAGTCCAAAAGTCTCATCTCCGACGAACAGTTTGGATTCCAAGCCAAACATGCGTGTCACCATCAATTACGGATCATATCTATCAAAATACCGCCTTACGGAGCATATCTTCAGATTCCGAACCAGGAATCGTCCCACGGGAGCTCTCTTCTTCAGTATAGCGAATTTTTTTGACAAATTCTGACATTTTGGCTTAATTTCCAAGCTGGCAACTTGGGCCTTCCCAACAGTCTCGCGTTTATCATTCGAGACTTCTTGTCGGATAGGACCTTCCACTACAGAGTTGAATCCAAGACCCCGACCCATTTGACCCCGCGTTCTTTAAGACGCTGTTCTTTCGCCCCGCCTGAGTTTGCTTTACACATACGATATCCCTAAGACAGCCGACACTACGACGCTACGACTAGCCGTGTAGTTCCCGGCAAAGTAGAATAGGAGTGGACTTGGAATGGCCAAGTCATCCCGTGGATGTCGTAAAAGGCGACTAAGGAAACACAAGCTAAACAAAGCTTATTAACATCAAAGATACCTCTCCAACCCGTCTGGCCAGCGTGGAGAGTGTAGGCCAAATCCTCTGACTGCTCAGGCTTATATATAGCTCTGGTAGTACAGAGAGGGTCGTGCTCCTGCAGTGGAGACTGGAAAGACCTGATGATGATCCCTAAGACCCCTAACGTAGAGTTGGCTCTATTCGCTGAAGATACAGCTCTCTAATACGTCTCACCACATGAAATCAGTCATTGTGAAACGTCTTCAATCTGCCTTCGACTCACTAGGCTTGTGGTTTAGGAGGTAGCGCATCCAGATTAATTTGAACCCCCACTAGGATTACTCTAGCTGTATGACAAGTCCATTCCTTGGGCTTAAAAGGCTAAATACCTTGGTGTTGTGCTCGATAGTCTCATGACTTTCGGTCCCCAAATCTACAAAGTCTGAAACCATGCCGCTTTCAATTTGGCAATGCTAGGATGTCACTTAGGAATAAGTTGACTCTCTATAAGCTTTGCATCCGCCCGATCATGACCTACGACGTAATATCCCATTTGTTTAATCGTTTCATTCACCACGCCACCGGTAGCCACAAGTACTTACGAATGACGGAACTACTTCGTTACTGAAAGCTTTCCGGCTCCAAATAGCCAGAGGAATCCCATTTTACAATCATGCAAATCGCGGCCTATCAGGCGTAAAAAAGTTAGCTTCTCTCTAAGCTTTGCGTGCACATGCAACGCCCAAAACCGAGGCCCGTCCCTCATGGAGCCCTTCGGTGATGTTCGCCTTACAGGTTGAGGGCACTCTGTCCTCACCGCAAAGGTCCGGTGAAGTGGCAAAAGCTCACTTGGAGCTAGCTACACCGTGTTTAAAAAAAAAGAACTCTAATAGTTGTAATTTTTGGCGTTAGCCGGTGTTCCTCTCAATTTATGAATGAATATAATGAACCAAAATACTACCAGTAATTCACTAGTAATCTATATATTCTTTAAATTTAATATGACTTAGGATTAAAAGAATAACTGCTGGGTGGCGCTAGTGTTGCATACCACAGCGCTGCAACCACAGAATACATCATAGTATAAGGCGCAATAAACATGCAAAGTGAAGACATATAAACAACAATGTTCTAAGCGTGACAAAAGGGATAACAAGTTGATTCCGAAAGAAAGAAATATTCTTAATTTTTCAGATATTTGAGATGGATCGGTTTAAAATGCTATTAGTCCCATAGATTACATCACTACGCAGCGGCAGATTATACAGTAGACCAACTATACTTAGCGTCTGTGGACTATGAGAAAGCCTTCGATTCAATTGAAACATAGACCGTACTCGTACTTCGGTCTCTCCAGTGATGCCGTATTGACCATTGCTATATCGAAGGGAGACATCATTTCTCTGAAACCGGCGGAGTCATTTCAGGACCATGCTCATGACCTCAATGAAGTTTCCCAAGAAGAAAGATCATGGATAAGACAAAAATTATGTCGAATATTCATGTTGCGCCTTCTCCAGTGATTGTTGGAAACTAAACCCTTGAACCTGCTTGAGAGCAGTACATTTACTTCAACGTAAATAAACATGTATTCAGCAAGCTCGAGGTATCGTTTTTCTACTCCAACTACAGTCTGCTGCTAACAGGGTCAATTGATATAGGTAGGAAGCTCCAGTCCAAGGACAAGGTTTTTCAGTGAATCTGACTTTGCTGGGCAGCTTTCTGGAAGCTTCACAGTGTCTTCTCGTCCAAAATACATATTGGCGCCGAGGACTTTTGACTTTGGGCACTGATGCAAAAATCTTCGGCTAATATGGTGTTACCAGTGATGATTTACTGTAGATAGAGCCCAGATCTGTAAAACCTTAAGACCACGTTTAGCACGTTGATGGGCTTATAGATGGGAACGAAATCAAAATAGTGATGACTTGCTAGGCGCATCGCTAATTTGACATGATTCCTGACGCCCAATCCGGCGATCAGTTTTTACGATCTGCGCGGGAAGAGAAGCAAGCAGCTGGTACATCCTAAGTTTATTTTTTTCTCAAAGACCAGCATAGAAAAAACGCAAATATTAGTTCGGCAAAATATCTTGGTTAGTTACAGAAAATTTTGAACCCCTTCTATATCAGCAAAATTTACCATCTTTTGAACCCAAACTGAGAGCCGAATCTCCAGTCCAGTATTTCAAAATGTTTCTCCGTAAAATTCCCAGACGTAAATAGGTATTGCTAATGGTCAGGCGGGTTGTTTAAATTTTTTAATTAAATTACTTGTTTTATAGAACATATATTGCTGATTCTAAAGGTAAAAAAAGTCATATTTATAGGAAGCCAAACTTTTGAGATATGATGTCATTATTAGGTATTTAGTACCTTTACACCAAACAATACTTTATTACCAAAAACTGAAAGAGCTCGATGGAATATTAATATATGAGGATAATTATAAATACGACTTAAATATCGAATAGCGTAAAATTTTTTTATAAGTTTTTTGGTTGCAATGAGTTTTTATTGGTGCTCCGAACTAAAAATCTGCCATAGCTCTAAGTATCCTATTTTTTCCATTTTTTTATGTATTTGGAGACTGCAATGGTGTCTATTCAATAAATAAGTACTTTAAACTTGTTATAAAAAAAATTCTAATGTTCAACTGTTTTAATAAGAACATTTGAAGAAAATTTTAAATATTACAGCCATTCATGACTACTGATTTACGTCGCAATTTTTCATTAAATTTCATTAAACATTACTATAACATAGTTATGTACAGGGTATTAGTGAAAACACCCTTAACCTTTAAATCATCAAACCAAACTGTCAAAATAAACTGCTTTTCCTAAGAAGTGGGATCAATTGCTTAGACTTTAAACAATAAATTCAACATTTTCATATGAATTGCTGGGCTGGCCTAACACATTTTGTATAAAAAGTATTTTTTTCTGGAGACCCCTTTGAGAGCATTGATTCCAAATGAAAAGTGGTTGTTTATGATGTCTGCTATCAAGTCATGCGAGATTTGTTTGTGTTTTACAAATAACTCACACATAGTGTTCCCATAAGCTTTTATTCAAATCGAGTTGGATAGAGGTAAAATCTCTAAACCTAATGCAATAATATAGAAATTCGAGAGAATTGCCGTGTGGTTACCGTTAGAGTAGAATAGGGCCACTCCAAGTCTTCCCGTGGATGTTGTAGAAGGTAACTTAGGAAACACAAGCTCAACAAAGCTTATAAACATCAAAGTGACCTGTCCAACCTGTCTGACCAGCGTAAAGAGTGTAGGTCAAACGATAAACTATATGGTTCTGGTAGTACAGAGACGGTGTTGCTGCTGCAGTGAAGACTAACAAAACCTGATAATGATGAGAAATCCGTTTTTGTGATTTTGATGTAAATCGCCAACCATAACATTTGGTGGGGAGGTGGGAAGCACGAGCGACGCGCCGACACATCGTCGGCCTACGCACGGCGCCCGCGCACCTGCCACCCCACCCCGCGCACCCCCCGCTCGCACCTCATTCACAAGACAGGCCATAGATTAATTAAAATCATACCAGATAGGTCGTGAATCCTAATATGTAAAACAGATACACTGCGATATAATAGACAGTTTGTACCGAACTAATTCATACGTACGTATGATTAGGTGCATACATAGTTATTATATTAATTGAATAGTTATACATAACATTTAAAACAAGAGTGTGAAATAATCGTAAAATTTCCCAAACATATGATGTGAGGAAAATAGGCTCATAAATATTTATATATTGCCACAGAATTAATAATAGTCATCATTTCGTGTAGGTGACACGGTCAGTCGACCATGCACACCTTGGTGTCAGAGTTCTTCGGAACCGCCTATCGACCTCTGACGTGGTTCCTTTAACGACTACCAGATGGCAGCCGGGACCAACGGCTTAACGTGCCTTCCGAAGCACGGAATCATCTTTCTTATCCGACAATCAGGAGATTCATGCCTGCAATGTCCTAACCAAACTGGAAACAACTTAACAAAGTATGCTTCCCGTGGGAATCGAACTCACGGCCCCCGGGTCAATAAGGCAAATGCTTTAACCACTGGACCACATAGGCTGTTAACAGAATTAATAATAGTACTAACGTGGTATTGTATCAGACGTGAAAAATGTATAATTTGGGGTGTGTCATAAACCACTAATATTTTCCATCTTGATTAGTTATACTATTCTTCTTCTTTGTCGTGATGACTTCTGAATATGAAATGAAATTAATGTTAAATTACTCCTGATCAATAATCTGCCACAATCATCACATTGGTGGTACTTTTAAGATTCAACGTAGTACACTTAGTATAAGATTAAGTACTAAAATATCGTTATCCAATAACTTTGGTAACTAATATAATTAATGAAAAAATGGCTTTTTAAATTACGGTGTTAATGTTTTCGCGCCTATTGCTAGTTGCTAATAAATATATGTAATCCTCGTATGTAACTAAATCAGATTGCGATATTTTGACAAAAAAAAAACAGAAACATGTACTTACAGCTTTATTTTGTAACAAGTAATTTAATTAAAAAATTTAAACAACCCGCCTGACCATTAGCAATACCTATTTACGTCTGGGAATTTTACGGAGAAACATTTTGAAATACTGGACTGGAGATTCGGCTCTCAGTTTGGGTTCAAAAGATGGTAAATTTTGCTGATATAGAAGGGGTTCAAAATTTTCTGTAACTAACCAAGATATTTTGCCGAACTAATATTTGCGTTTTTTCTATGCTGGTCTTTGAGAAAAAAATAAACTTAGGATGTACCAGCTGCTTGCTTCTCTTCCCGCGCAGATCGTAAAAACTGATCGCCGGATTGGGCGTCAGGAATCATGTCAAATTAGCGATGCGCCTAGCAAGTCATCACTATTTTGATTTCGTTCCCATCTATAAGCCCATCAACGTGCTAAACGTGGTCTTAAGGTTTTACAGATCTGGGCTCTATCTACAGTAAATCATCACTGGTAACACCATATTAGCCGAAGATTTTTGCATCAGTGCCCAAAGTCAAAAGTCCTCGGCGCCAATATGTATTTTGGACGAGAAGACACTGTGAAGCTTCCAGAAAGCTGCCCAGCAAAGTCAGATTCACTGAAAAACCTTGTCCTTGGACTGGAGCTTCCTACCTATATCAATTGACCCTGTTAGCAGCAGACTGTAGTTGGAGTAGAAAAACGATACCTCGAGCTTGCTGAATACATGTTTATTTACGTTGAAGTAAATGTACTGCTCTCAAGCAGGTTCAAGGGTTTAGTTTCCAACAATCACTGGAGAAGGCGCAACATGAATATTCGACATAATTTTTGTCTTATCCATGATCTTTCTTCTTGGGAAACTTCATTGAGGTCATGAGCATGGTCCTGAAATGACTCCGCCGGTTTCAGAGAAATGATGTCTCCCTTCGATATAGCAATGGTCAATACGGCATCACTGGAGAGACCGAAGTACGAGTACGGTCTATGTTTCAATTGAATCGAAGGCTTTCTCATAGTCCACAGACGCTAAGTATAGTTGGTCTACTGTATAATCTGCCGCTGCGTAGTGATGTAATCTATGGGACTAATAGCATTTTAAACCGATCCATCTCAAATATCTGAAAAATTAAGAATATTTCTTTCTTTCGGAATCAACTTGTTATCCCTTTTGTCACGCTTAGAACATTGTTGTTTATATGTCTTCACTTTGCATGTTTATTGCGCCTTATACTATGATGTATTCTGTGGTTGCAGCGCTGTGGTATGCAACACTAGCGCCACCCAGCAGTTATTCTTTTAATCCTAAGTCATATTAAATTTAAAGAATATATAGATTACTAGTGAATTACTGGTAGTATTTTGGTTCATTATATTCATTCATAAATTGAGAGGAACACCGGCTAACGCCAAAAATTACAACTATTAGAGTTCTTTTTTTTTAAACACGGTGTAGCTAGCTCCAAGTGAGCTTTTGCCACTTCACCGGACCTTTGCGGTGAGGACAGAGTGCCCTCAACCTGTAAGGCGAACATCACCGAAGGGCTCCATGAGGGACGGGCCTCGGTTTTGGGCGTTGCATGTGCACGCAAAGCTTAGAGAGAAGCTAACTTTTTTACGCCTGATAGGCCGCGATTTGCATGATTGTAAAATGGGATTCCTCTGGCTATTTGGAGCCGGAAAGCTTTCAGTAACGAAGTAGTTCCGTCATTCGTAAGTACTTGTGGCTACCGGTGGCGTGGTGAATGAAACGATTAAACAAATGGGATATTACGTCGTAGGTCATGATCGGGCGGATGCAAAGCTTATAGAGAGTCAACTTATTCCTAAGTGACATCCTAGCATTGCCAAATTGAAAGCGGCATGGTTTCAGACTTTGTAGATTTGGGGACCGAAAGTCATGAGACTATCGAGCACAACACCAAGGTATTTAGCCTTTTAAGCCCAAGGAATGGACTTGTCATACAGCTAGAGTAATCCTAGTGGGGGTTCAAATTAATCTGGATGCGCTACCTCCTAAACCACAAGCCTAGTGAGTCGAAGGCAGATTGAAGACGTTTCACAATGACTGATTTCATGTGGTGAGACGTATTAGAGAGCTGTATCTTCAGCGAATAGAGCCAACTCTACGTTAGGGGTCTTAGGGATCATCATCAGGTCTTTCCAGTCTCCACTGCAGGAGCACGACCCTCTCTGTACTACCAGAGCTATATATAAGCCTGAGCAGTCAGAGGATTTGGCCTACACTCTCCACGCTGGCCAGACGGGTTGGAGAGGTATCTTTGATGTTAATAAGCTTTGTTTAGCTTGTGTTTCCTTAGTCGCCTTTTACGACATCCACGGGATGACTTGGCCATTCCAAGTCCACTCCTATTCTACTTTGCCGGGAACTACACGGCTAGTCGTAGCGTCGTAGTGTCGGCTGTCTTAGGGATATCGTATGTGTAAAGCAAACTCAGGCGGGGCGAAAGAACAGCGTCTTAAAGAACGCGGGGTCAAATGGGTCGGGGTCTTGGATTCAACTCTGTAGTGGAAGGTCCTATCCGACAAGAAGTCTCGAATGATAAACGCGAGACTGTTGGGAAGGCCCAAGTTGCCAGCTTGGAAATTAAGCCAAAATGTCAGAATTTGTCAAAAAAATTCGCTATACTGAAGAAGAGAGCTCCCGTGGGACGATTCCTGGTTCGGAATCTGAAGATATGCTCCGTAAGGCGGTATTTTGATAGATATGATCCGTAATTGATGGTGACACGCATGTTTGGCTTGGAATCCAAACTGTTCGTCGGAGATGAGACTTTTGGACTTTACATAGTCCTTAAATAAATATAAATTTATACAAATACACAAACAACTAGCTATTTCTATGTGTGACTGTGGAGTATGTGTAGTTTGATTCAAAGTGTCTCTAAGTAGTAATGTACTGTGCTGTAATAGCTAGCTGCCTGTACAGAAAATTATTAATAGAGGGATAACTGTTACTTACAAACGACCCTAACACCTAACACCCTAGCCCTAACCATTGGCCCCAAAGTAAGTTCAAGACTTGTGTTATGGGATACTAACTCAACAACAGTATATTTAATAGTAGATACTTATATAGATAAACATCCAAGGACCCAGGTCAATAAGAAAAAGATAATTTTTCATCTTGACCTCTCCAGAGATCGAACCCAGGACCAGCGACACGGGTGGTCCCGGGTTCGATATCGGCCGATCAGCCAGCGTGTTGACCGCTCTGCCACGGAGCTCGTTCTTGAGTCTTTTGAGGTGGATCCGCTCATAGATTTTCCCCAAAGAACTCTTTAAGCTAATACGATGTGGGATTTTTATGTCTTTGCCTGGCTTGGGGATGCCGATCACAAGTGCTTCCTTCCAGCCGCCTGGAAAGGTGCGATTTACAAAACACGCATAGAAAATGCTCAAAAGTAGAAGGGAGAAGGTCTGTGGAAGGCATTTGAGCGTTTCGTTTGAGACTCCCGTCAGAGCCGGGTGTATTTCGGGGTGTGAAATTGCGAAATCTGGCAAGTTCTTCCCTACGCTTGTAATCAAAAGCAAAAAAAACAACCATAGCGCATTTTAAAATTGCTCCAGCGCCATCTAGTTCTCGTTACAGGAACTTAGTATTTACTCCTGCAAAATTGTTCATTTAAAGCCGAAAATATATATTTTAACTGACGTTACATGGTTCACACCTTTCCTGGGAAGACGACAAATCTAAAGAGACCTCGTATTTCAAAATTGGTCAAGACATTATGGCTACAAGAAGGGTCAACTTTTTGCTAGTTTTTGCCAGTTAACGTCCGCTGTATATTTGTTTTTTTGACGTCACATAGCCTATGACACTCCGGTCAAGAATCCGAATCTACTGACACCTCACACGACAAAATCCGTCCAGCCGTTTAAGCTGCAGGATGCAACAATGGAACAGACATATTTACATACATACATACATAGATATATACATACATACATACATAGCCTCGAAAAACATTACCCTCCTTCTGGGTGGGTCAGTCGGGTAAAAAGATATCGGGCAAGAATTTATAGACAGTAATTAAATCGATTTTAATAACTCTTATAATATGAATAAAACATATCTGGTTTCCAATGGCATCTATAAATAAAAAATTAATACCATAAAAATACTAAGAAAACTAAAATGGGGAATATTTTAGATATTTTGCCCGAAGGCCAATCTAATGCTAAAGAAAATAATTACCTACTGTCTTTTCTGTTTATTATTCTGTGGTTATAGAAAGCTTGAATGAACATTAATGAATGGACATCGGGTTATAGTTTTAGTATGGTATGACCCTAGAACATGTCCGGCTATATGTATTGCACACTAAGCACCAAAGATATAATTTAATATATTTTTAACAAAAAACAAAAACCGACTTCAACCCTATCAATTTTTTTTAATACCCTCTCCTACGTCCAATCCCCGAAACGGACTCGATTCTTTTTCGCTTATTACGTCCCGGCAACATTCGGGGGTACGGGCGTACCGCGCTCTTTTGACAATTTATTTCTCACGACTTTGACGTCTCAGATTAAAAATACAAATGCCAACCTATGCCATAGACATTCAACTTCGGATTACAAGAGAGATTTCTTTGCTACAGATCCATAAAGAATTAAAAAAATAAATTTCAAAACAATATGTCAAGTGTCAATGTGTCATACTTCGTTCCGTGTTTCGTTTATCAAAACAGTGTGAGTGTTTTCAGTGAAATTATGTCGTAAGTATTATTGTATTATACATAAAAATAATCCTTAGAATGTGCGCCAACGTCTTATCTATAGATCTTATGTCTTTTGTCATGATTTAACATAAAATTGCAGTTCTAAATAAAAAGACTAAGTTTTGACTAACGGCCTACTCTACGTATGCCGATAATACCAATGTTATTACAATAAAGCTATATTATTTATGGTAATAATAGGAAAAATATATTAACGAATACATATTTACATTATTTAATTATAAATATATAGTTTAGCTCATAGGATTTATGAAAATATAACACGTTCCACAGGGAACATGTGTACGAGTCGTGTAATTTGGTACCATGAGTGTTTACATTGTGTTTTTTGTTTCGTCTGCAAAAAGTGCTTCAAGTGTTTAGTGTTTGGTGTTTATTTATAGGTAATATAGTGTAGTTTATTGTTCAATACTTGGAATTCGTCCACAGTGTCAGAATGATGATTTATGTGAACTTTTCTAGAACGAAGGGTATGGTTTTTTGTCATTGTTGCGTATTTAACATTTGATTGCCATTTAAACCTGTAGTATAAACTTATTTTAGCGACGTAGTCATTTACTACGCTTTATACAGAATCTTTACGTAATTTTTCGTGTATATAGAGGTAAGATTTCATGAGATAAATATTGTTGCAAATTTCGCCGCGCTTGCAGATTTTTTTTTGCGTATACCGGACGTTTTGTTGGTGCGCGGGGCGCTAGCGGCGGGCGTAGTAAAGGGCATATGAATAAAATGGAAATAAGTGTGATCCAAACGGCATACCTGTAATTTTTTTTTTGTTTTTGTGTATTTTTTCAAAAAGCGCTCTACACATTTCGATAAAAATTTAATGGGACCATCTGTAAAGTATTACCTATCGAACAAAAAAAAATTTCTTAAATCGGTCCAGGCGTCTTCGAGATATCAGGGAACATACATAAAAAAAATAAAGATTACGACGAATTGTAAACGTTCTCCTTTTTTTGAAGTCGGTTAAAAATAAAAATAAAAAAGCCATTTATTGCCATACATTACAAGGTACTAGTAATATTACCATTCATTAAGAATATGTACGCAGGCAAAGGAATGCCTCAGCTTGTGCTGCTTCAGACAGGCGTCTTAGGTAGCGCTGATTCTCAGGCACCCCTTCTCCCTAAGATGTTATGTGGGAGATATTGATATGAGGGCTAAGACTCTACAGTTATAAGAAAAATTAATACAAATTAACATTTAAAAATTCTAAATTAAAATGTTAATAAGATACGTATTCTGCATGCTATTTTGCACTTAGAAGTTAGTATATTATATTAGTTACGTAGTTACGTATGTGTTTTCATAGAGAGCGACCACAGACCATAGACCATTCATAGAGGACTACATGGTATCGCGAACTGTCGCTACCATCACTAGTTCAACGTTTCAGTTCAAAAGTGATAGCTTATTTCTGTGGTAATACTGCAGTTAGCCGTGTGGTTCCCGGCAGAGTAGAATAGGACAACTCCACGTCTTCTCGTGGATGTCGTAGAAGGCGACTTAGGAAACACAAGCTATACAAAGCTCATAAACTTCAAATAGACCTCTCCAACCCGTCTGGCCAGCGTGGAGAGTGAGGGCCAAATCCTCTGGACTGCTCTGGCTAATACCTATGGCTCTGGTAGTACAGAGAGGGTCGTGCTCCTGTTATCTAACAAAGCCCTGATGATGACTGCAGTATGTCGTAATTTTTCATTGAATTTCAATAAACATTACAACAAAACAAGGTATTAGTGAAAACACTTTTATTCTTCAACAAACAAGCCTATCAAAATTAACTACTTTGCGAGACCAATGCTCGGACGGAATTAATAAAGAATATCAGCAATTTACAGTTTGCTGGACCGCCGAACACTTTTGTATAAAAATGTTGTTTTATCTTCGAGATCCTAGCATTGAAAGTAGTTGTTAATGATGTTATCTCTCTAGTTACTAGCTGTCCGCCCCGGCTTCGCCCGTGGCACTCTACGTGGTAGCCTACATAAAAACGTGGTTGAACGGAATAAAAGTACCCTATATCCGTCTATACCATACCATACTCAGATCTTTATTAGTCTCCACTGCAGGAGCACGACCCTCTCTGTACTGCCAGAGAGTCAGAGGATTTGGCCTACACTCTCCACGCTGGCCGGACGGGTTCGAGAGGTCTTTTAGATGTTTATAAGCTTTGTTTAGCTTGAGTTTCCTAAGTCGCCTTTTACGACATCCAAGGGAAGATTTGGAGTGGTCCTATTCTTCTCAGCCGGGAACCACACGGCGTCTCCTGGTTCTAAACTACCACCCCACCAATTATCAGCTACATCAGTTCAGCCGTTTTGAGTTAATAGTGTAACTGGGTCAATCAACTTTTTAGTGCACAGTTTTCAAATTTTGCATATTTTTTACAAATATTTCTCTTAACAAATTTCAAAGCCTCAGAATATAGAAAATTTATTATATTTTATGATTCCGCATAGAGCAGAACAGTTTTTTATCTAAATTGTTGATTTTTGGCTCGTAAGCGCACTGAAGTCCAAAAAAATCGGTCACCTGGACAACTAGTTCAATATTTTTTTAAATATAGTAAAATGTACTTTATCGTGAAGTAAATACTTTGTAAAGTAAAACTGAGTAAAACTTTTAAGATTTTAGTACTTTTTTCATTATTGCGCACGTTAATTTAAAAATATTTTAAGAAATAGTGTCTCTTGGACAACAATGTTTCAGTATTTAATGAAAAGTTTCATAAAAATAGTTTAATTCTGCAAATATTGCAAAAGCGACAATACTGTGGGTTTATTTTGCATACCTCTATACATTGATAAAAAAATAAATAAACAATTTTATAGTTTTTAAAAGAAAAAGAGGTGAAATTTGCTTCCCTTCCATGGGGACAAATAGTTGTCCAGTGGATTTTTCGGTTGTCCAAAGGAAAAGTGAATCATGGATTTATAGTTAAAAACACAATAAAACAACATCATCATCATCATTTCAGCCGCAAAAGTCCACTGCTGGACATAGGCTTTTCCCTAGGTTTTCCAAAATTACCAGTTGGATGCGGTCCGCATCCAGCCCTTCCCTGCGACCTTGGTCAGGTCGTCTGATCACCTGGTTGGTGGGTGTCCTACGCTGCGCTTGCCGGTACGTTGTCGCCATTCGAAAACCTTTCAGCCCATCGGCCATCGGTTCTTCGCGCTATGTGCCCCGCCTACTGCCACTTCAAAGAACTAATCCGCTAAGCTATGTCAGTGACCTTTGTTCTTGTAAGGATCTCCTCGATTCTCATTCGATCTCGCTGAGAAAAACCAAGTAAGCCCTATCTATAGCTCTTTGAGTGACCTTGAGCTTTCTTATGAGGCCCAAAGTAAGCTTACTATGGGCCTCAAATGTGGACCACGTTTCGGACCCGTAAGTCATCACTGGTAACACACACTGATTATAGATTTTCGTCTTTAGGCACTGAGGTATTTCAGAAGAGAATACACTGCGGACCTTCCTAAACGCTGCCCAACCGAGTCGGATTCGTCGAAAGACCTCATACTTGAAGCTGGAACTTCCAACCTGGATTAACTGACCCAGGTAGACATATTGGTCTACAACTTCAAGGATAGAGTTTCCAACGTAAACCGGTATTGGCGCAACATTGATATTCGACATGATCTTCGTTTTATCCATGTTAATTTCAAGGCCCACCTGTTGGGAAACCTCATTGAGGCCATCGAGCATAATACTTAAGGCTTCCAGCGAATCCGACATGACAACAATATCATCGGTAAATCGAAGATGAGTTATATACTCGCCATTGATGTTAATGCCATCCATTCCAGATGCTTGAAGGAATCTTCCAAAGCGGCGGAAAACGGTTTCGGAGAAATGACGTCTCCCTGTCTAACCCCTGCAGTAGAATAGCCTTCGTTCTATGCTCCTGCACTTGGACTGACATTGTGGCGTTGCTGTATAAACACTCAAACACTTCGATATACCGATGGTCCATGCGACCTCGCTGAAGAGACTGAAGCACGGCCCATGTTTCGATCGAATCAAAGGCTTTCTCATAGACCACAAACGCTAAGCATAGTGGCCGGTTATACTCCTTGGTCTTCTGTATAACCTGCCGCAGCGTATGGATGTGATGTAGCCTTTTCGGAAACCAGCTTTTTCGGTAGGCTGGAAGGTATCAAGCCTGTTCGCGAGACGACTCGTGATCACCCTCGAAAACAGCTTATAAACGTGGCTCAGGAGAGTAATGGGTCGATAGTTCTTCAGTAGGGTATTATAACCCGTTTTGAAGAATGGCACCACCACGCCCCTTTGCCATGCCTCAGGTGTCACACCCTCGAGCAGTACGGAATTAAAGAGCCTCTGAAGGACTTTCAGTACCGGCGTTCCGCCCGCTTTCAGATGCTGCATCATTTCGTGTAGCTGTTTGAGGGCAATCCTAATCTCGTACAGACTGATGTCCGGAATGTCTTCGGTATAGTGTCGGGTTAGCTTTGCTCTTGGATCTTTAGACAAGCTGACAGTGGGTTTAGCAACTGACGTATACAACTGTCCGTAAAACCTCTCGATCTGTCTCAGCACTTCAGCTTTTGTCGATGCCACTTTGCCGTCCTCCGTCTTCAGCTTAGATAATCGGCTCTGCCCAATAGACTCCACTCTTGCGAACACTTTAGTTACAGCCCTTATTCTGTTCTATCGTCTCCTTAATACGTTCTTATTAAAAGAGCGAATATTGTGCTGCAGGAAATTGGAATCTGTTTATTGAGCCGCCAATGAGCGTCTGCAGTTTTGGAGGTTTGCAGCGCCATGACTCATCATTCAGCCATCATATCTAGGGTCTGAGAAGAGATTTTTTGAGGTTTCCTTTTGGGGCGGTACTTGAAGATTGTTGTTCAGCTCATCCACAGAAACACAATCGAAACGATGTGAGAGCTCAAGTTGAAAGACGCCATGTTACTGGATATGGGGATGAGATGGTCTAAGGGTAGACTTCATCAGACGAGTTTTTCACGTCCGAGATCGATATTTAAGATGCGTCTCACAATTCGGTGACTGCTTCCAAATTTAATCTTGCTGATCACGGAGACATCGTCGTATCTCTCTCTCTCTCTCTTGTCGACAAGATGAAGTCTATCTCCTGTTTTACTGGGGCCTGACCTTTTCTGGTCGGGCTGACGCTATATGGGTATATAGCGTCTTGATTTTTCTTTTTCAGACATTCGCATTCTGAAATAAAGTATTAACAATACTCAAACATATTAATATAGTTTAAATACGACTTTATCTTTTTGTTCTACCTGATATGAGTATAATGACGAATCACTCCATCAGTTTTGCATTAAAAATATCATTGAAAATCACATAAACACATCAGGGTGTTTTTGTTATTTTATTTAGATTTGAAAGATAAAATGTGTTACTGTCGTAGTCGAATAAAACTAATTAAATAGAATGATTTCGTAATATTGTCCCACGGACAACTTTAAATGTCCTACGGACAACCAATTTGGTTGTCCGAAAGACTGGTTGTCTGAGTGACATTTATATAATTTTATGCATTCTATTAAGGAGCAAGTGTTTGTTGTATCTAATCACATCGGTAACATAAAGCCCAGAAAAAACGTCAACACCTAAATAAACATATAATTTAATAACTGTCGTACTTACGTAATTTTTACGCCGGTCCAGGGGACAATCAATAAACACACCCGTTCCGTTCGCTGGAGTTTGGCCGACTAACGCGGGGGGCAAGGCAAATACAAAATAGCTACTTCTACCATTGTTTACTCCATTGGGTTGCTTGTTATATCCGCTATTTCAGCACCATCTCTACGTTGGTTTTGGAGTGAACGAGTGGTTGTCCGATGGATGCACTATGCGATAACAATTTTGTGGGACAAGAGCAACATGCAAAAAAATTCAAGAATAAAAGATTTGAAAAATAATTAATCCTGTTTGTCTTACAATTTATATATTAATTGTGTGTTTTACGATATTATATTTATTGTCTTTGAGGACTTTTTTTTGGTGGTAACAAGTTTAATGCATAAAAGTTGTCCAGGGACACAAGCCTGGACGCAAAAATTATCCATTTGTCACTCGGACAACCATTATAAAAAGGTTAAAAAACATAATAAATTAAAACCTTCTGTACTAGTATGTTGATTTATTATTATATTTCTTAGATAAATCATAATAATAGCCATTTGCGTATTAGAAATTTTATAACTTATCTGGGACCGACGGTAGTTGTCCAAGAGCAAGAAAAAGTTGATTGACCCAACTAACATATTTATATAGACATAGAAGTAAGACGAAAATTTTTTTTTATCTATGTATATAGATAATAATCCCAACTAATATTATAAATGCGAAAGTGAGTTTGTTTGTTTATTTGTTTGTTACGCTTTCACGCCGTATCTACTGAACCGATCATCATGAAACTTTGCATAAACATAGGTTAGGGCACCGAGAAGGACATAGGCTATAAATTACGCGGGCGAAGCCGCGGGTTACAGCTAGTTTAAAATATTTTTAACAAAAAACAATAACCGCCTTTAATCCAATCAATTTGTTTAAAATGGAAATAAGTGTAATCCGAACGGCATTCGTGAATAAAGTATTGTTTTATGTATGTATTAATTAAATCGGTTCAGACGCCTTCGAGAAATCGGGGAACATACATAAAAAAAAGATTCCGACGAATTGAGAAACTCCTCCTTTTTTTGAAGTCGGTTAAAAAGTGGTGGCTTAGTTTTGTGGTACAAGGCGTAAAATAAACACGCTAAATATTTAAGTCTATGTTAACTGTCTGTTTTACGATATATATGTCTAAGGTTTTATTGGATTGTGTCAAATGCTTTGTGTAGTAAAAGCTCGTTATTGCCGGTATTTTACGCAAAAGCGTTGGTTTTGACGTTGGAATAAGCTTTAAATAGTACATTTTGAAACAGAAATAATATTTACGTATATTCAATAGCTTTAACCTTACTAACAGAGAAAGTTAATATAATATACATCAACGGTAGTAAGGCATTTAACACATACTTTATTTCCATCAAGTTTTATTGGAGATAGAAGGTGCTATTTTCTTTCTTTTAAAGTCAAAGTCAAAGATTTTTATTCAAAATTGGATAATTGTATCTCTTTTTGAACGTCATTTTTTTCATTCTTATTATTTTTAATATGCAAAATCGAAAAACTACTAGCGTTTCGTAATGACCACTGGTGAGAAGAATACGCCGAAAGAAACTCAAACCAGACTTGGTCCCTACGTGCCTGAAGGGCTTCGATTACAATGTATTACAATTTTTATATATTTCCAATGTTATTTATATTTATTACAATAAATTACAAACAATTAAATTACTACCACGCATTTTTATCATTTAAATAATTTTTACAGCTAAGATAACGCTTTAGTAGTTTTTTCTCATAAAGAAGACGGTTATCTCAAAACTTGACTTAGCAGTGGTTTGTTCCTCTCAGCAGTTGTCATTTCAAAATGCCAATAGGTACTAGCGAAGGTACAGTCGGCGGTAGATATAAACCTGACCTTTTAAATTTGAAATCTGTTTGAAAAAGGGTCAGGATTATCTGGCCCCCAACTATACTAGTTCATTTGGTTAGTGTTAACAAAAAGTTACACGCATAGATACATACTATCACGTCTTTTTCTTTGTATAGGGTAGACAGAACCAAGGTCTTCAAAACCTAAATACAGCTAAGATAACGCTTTAGTAGTTTTTTCTCATGAAGAAGACGCTCATCTCAAAACTTGACTTAGCAGTGGTTTGTTCCTCTCAGCAGTTGTCAATTCAAAATGCGAATACTAGCGAAGGTACAGTCGGGGGTAGATATAAACCTGACCTTTTAAATTTGAAATCTGTTTGAAGAAGGGTCAGGATTATCTGGCCCCCGACTATACTAGTTCATTTGGTTAGGTAGGTTTGGTTTGGTTTGGTAGGGTAGACAGAGCCAAGGTCTTCAAAACCTAAAGGCCACGTTTAGCATGTTGGTTGGCTTGTAGGTGGAGAACGGAATCAAAATAGTGATGGGTTGCTAGCCGCATCGCTTACTGACATGATTCCTCACGCCCATTCCCTCGATCGGCTTTTACGATCTGCGCGGGAAGAGAAGCAGCTGGTACATTCTACGTTTTTACTTTTCTCCCAGACCAGCGTGGGAGATGCAATAAAAAACTTTAAAATAATATTTCAGTACTAGTTAATTGTATATGTACCTTACAGCACCTAAGTCCCAATGTGTTCATCATTAGAAGATCTGAAATAATTATAACCAAATTAATTCAATGACGCACCTCCAAATTGACGTTATGCGATCAAAAGAAGCCGAATGACAAACCGTTTTGATATCATCTTAATCGCCCTCCCACATCTGCTGTACAATGGAACACGTTTTTCTGTTGTAGAGACGCAAAATGTACATTTTGTAAAAAGTTTAATTCACTACAATGTCTAATTCTGAAGAAATTAGATAGATTTAAAAAAATTAAGATGATTTTCATACTCTTTATATAATCTTGTATCGAATGCTATAGTTATGAAATAAACGAGGTGCGGTGCGATAGGTAAAGAATCTTATTTCTTCTTTTAAATTTTCCAAAGTACATGCGTCATCAATTTCAGTAAGAAATTAGGTATACTTTGTTCCATTTTAGTCTTAATGTTGGTAATAAATATATAAGTAATAAATAATATACTTTGACTTTGAGCATCTAGAGAGAATATTAATATGAATAGAATTTTGCTTATTTTTACGACTCCAATGGAACGTATCTACGGTGGAAGAAAATATCAGAGCCTTGCGGTTTAAACGTGGATTTATTTTGTACAGTACTGGCACATACTTTAACCTGTAGCGCATACTTTAACCTGTACAATAGACTAATTTTATTATGGCTCATTACTCATCAGACATAACGTCCATACGTTAACATTTTGCGAATAGTACATTCTGCTACAACGACAGTTTTTATTTACAAAAACTTCAAACAATAATGTTATGTCATGTCATGTATCATTTGATTGATTCAAGTCATTTACCACTTGTGAAATTAATGACAAAAAGACGGTCGCTATGGTTACAACGACATTAATTTATATTAGTAGCACCATAGTAGCACAGAATTAGGACTAATTTTACATGTGTGTACAATAATAAATCTTAAAACTTGATAAAAACAAATCGGTTTGGAATGAATTGATATTTTTTAATGTTTTATCTTACATGCACTTATTAATTATTATTAATTATTTATACAACTATATCTATTTTCTACTACATATTTGTATCCTAAATAGTAACCTTTTCCAAATAATTAGATAAGCTTACTTATAAGTTTTAACAAATCAATGAACCCTTGATTTTTAAAGTCTGAGTCAGCCTATCATTTTGTTTGCTTTCCACAAAATAAAGAAAATTAAATACTTTTACAACAAATCTCCCGTTGATTTATCCAATGAACAAAGAAGGTCGATGAATTGAATCTTATCAAGAAAATAAACGCTATCCGTGGCCTTGGGCTCTGTCTACCCCGCAAGGGATAAAGACGTGATTATATATTGCATATTTACGCCCACTAACACGCTAAACGTGGACTTTGGGTCTTATGGCCTCGGGGTCTGTCTACCCTGCAAGGGATTCAGACGTGATAATATGTATGATGTGTATACACACATCATACATCATACATCAACAATTATTATAAATATACTATTCATACGTATAGTATATTTATAATAATTGTTACGAAAGATAACGAAAGATATATTTTAAAAATTATTTCTTAATTGATGCCTTGGACACAAAGTAGGGGGAAACAGGACTCCAATACCTTTGGATTTCGCCCTTGAATATAATAAAAAATATTATTTTTTTACAGTTCCGATATGGACCGCCACGGATTTCTGGTTTTGGCGCTAAGCATCGCCGGAACTATGGCGTTTATCCCCCATGGTTCTATTGGGGGAAAGGTAACAGTTTTTCATTACCTACTATTTTTAATTTGGTTTTTACAATTGTTGACGCACTTTTCTTATTTTTATTGTATACATTTTACTATGGTAAATCGATAGGTACTTGGGAGGTTGGCAGCAAGCTGCATTGGATAGAGATCAGTGGGGAAAAGAAGGGGAGGCCTTTGCCCAGCAGTGGGACACAAAAGCAGGCTAAATAAAAAAAAATATTTTACTATGCTAACATATAAATATTCAGATTAATTGCTAACATTATGAGTTTCTGACTTACTAGAATTAAACAATTCTTTTTGAACATTTGAAGGCGCTACACGCTTGTGCAGTAGAATCATCATCATCAGGTTACTTTTTAGTCTCCACTGCAGGAGCACGACCCTCCTTGTACTACCAGAGCCATGTATTAGCCAGAGCAGTCAAATGAATTTGGCCTACACCCTCCACGCTGGCTTGGAGAGGTTTCTTTGACGTTTATAAGCTTTGTTCAGCTTGTGTTTCCTAAGTCGCCTTCTATGACATCCACGAGAAGACTTGAAGTGGTCCTAACGTGCCTTGGTGTGATAACCACACGGCAGAGCAATAGAATGTGATATAAAAAATTAAAAATGTATTTCATCATACCAGGACCCCATACTCACTGAGGCCCTTCTCCGCGAAGTAGTAGAGCGTATGGGGAAGGACTTCAATGATGCAGCATCCAGCTACCTAGAGTTCCCCAGCGAGCGCCATCTAGCGATGATTGCCCGCGCTAACAAGGAGTTGGAGAATGAGCAGTTTGACTACGACTCTCTGGTCGATGGAAATCCCAGCCCCAGTCTGCGGGATCAAGAGTACCTTCAACACAGGTGAGGCCTTTCTTCTATCTGTTCTATAGCCTAAACTTAACTAACTTAACTTAACTAAGCCTAAACTATACATTTAAATAAAATTATTTTAATACGGTTTTTATCGCGTTTATTATACATTATTTATACACCTAACGTTTCGAGCACTTTACAGTGTTCGTGGTCGCAGGTAGACTAAGTTGACATTTGTCTAGTATTTTATAAGAACTGCAAAATCTACCGCCTAAAATATTTATTGATAACGTTCCGGATGTACGCAGTATTGGCTCACGGTGTCTGAAGGTCTTGCAGTCTTCTGCTTAGCTTGAGATTTGATTAAATTGATGACTGGATCCCAAGCTGGTGGTAACTGCCAACCATCCTCTCTATTGAAATTAGGATGTTTTTTTTTTAATTTCAATAGCCTCACGAAGCATTCTTGGAATGTATCTGTTTCCTTTTGCAAGGACTTGAGGATTATCAAAACGCATATAATGGTTGAGTTTGTCTAGGGCATGTTCACAGACTGCAGACTTCGTTGAGCGCCTATGCTTCATATCAGCAATATGTTCTTTTATACGGGTACCGATGCTTCTCTTTGTTTGCCCAATGTATGATAAACCACACTCACATTCAATTAAACTATAGCCTAAAAGCGTAAAAAAATTGTGTCCAATAGTCTGTCGTGCACACACACAGCTACCAATTCGACGGATTTTGAGGCACTTGTTAGCACATAGACGAGCTCCGTGGCGCAGCGGTTACCACGCCAGCCTGCGACACGGGGGGTCCCGGGTTCGATCCCCGGTCAGGTTATGATGGAAAACGATCTTTTTCAGATTGACCTGGGTCTTGGATGTTTATCTATATATGTATTTGTTATAATATATAGTATCGTTGAGTTAGTATCCCATAACACAAGTCTTTCTTAAGAACTTACTTTGGGGCTAGCTCAGTCTGTGTGATTTGTCCGTATATATATATTTATTTTACATAAGTATTGAAAAATTGGCCCGTTTTTAAATCATTGAAATAAGGGCATGACGGTGTCTGAGAGTATATTATTATAGTCAAAGAGCCTAAACAGAAAGAGCTCTTTTATGCTGGTTTGGGAAAAAAGGAAAAACATAGAATATACCAGCTGCTTTTCTTCCCGCGCAGACCGTAAAACCGATCAAGGGCATGGGCGAAAATCTAAGGAATCACGTTAATAGGCGAAGCGGCTTGCAACTCATCACTATTTTTATTCAGCTTTTCACCTTTACGCTCACTAACCCGTTAAACTTAGCCTTTGGGATTTAGAACCTAAGTCTGTCAACCCCGCAAGGGACATAGACCATATGTGCATTAAAGTTTTCAGTTTATTTAGAATACACTTAGTTGTTTTTGTTGTTTTTCGTATGTGTAAGTGGCCAACACTGGTGTCAGATTTTTCAAGCTGCCTTAAGGCATCTGACATAGCTTAATGACTGCCATCAACGATGACAGCCGGGACCAACGGCTTAACGTGCCTTCCGAAGCACGGAGGAGCTCAAGGCTTCCTTTTATGCCACTTGCGGTCACCCATCCAAGTAGGGACTGCACCAGGGGTTGCTTAACATACGTAAGCGCTCATAGAGCTCACACCCACTGGACTATCGAGCTCCTTAAAAGAGTTATAAGTTTATCTTAATTCGGAAGATCATATACTAAGGAGTTCCATCATTGTAGCTCTCTGTGGGGTCATCAGTACGTGACCGGCGGCGCTGGGGAAGGAAACCAACGTCTCCCCCCCAACCGACAGATGGTCAAGACCGATGCCGTGTTACCAGCTTACTGCAACCCCCCCAATCCGTGCCCAGTTGGGTACACAGGTACTTTTAATAATATACTATCATTAGTAACATTGTATTTGAAAGATTTAAGGTCTATCCCACACATCCGGCCCATGGACGTGACAGGAGCGTGACCGTGTCGATACCGTGCATCCGTGTCTTTTTAGGGGCTGTCTGTTAACACACGTCAGTGATGTGACAGGGCTGTGGATAGAACCCTTCTATTTATGCCTTTCTGTTACTTTCTTCCCTTAGTATATTTTATTAAAAAATAGACCGTCTACCACACTATGCTAGTATTTATTGACATCGTTTAGGTGTAAGTAGATGACATAAAAATATGAAAAAACTCGTGCAAGACACAACATCGGCACGGAACACTTGCGGACATCAGACCAGTCCAAGATCAGGTCGGGGGTGTGTTGTTATTAAAATTTTACACTTGTTCTAATTATTCTAAAAAAACTTGCAATACTTTGATTTAATTTTTTAATTTCTCTGAGTAACAAATAGTTTAAAAAATAATTTTTGTTTTGATATAAATAACAAAAAAAAATTGATCATCTTAACAAATAAATTTCTTTGTAGAAGACCAAGGCTGCATCACCGAGTTTGAGAACACTGCTGCGTTCAGCCGCGAATACCAAGTTACCCAGCAATGTATGTGTGACGCAGAACACATGTTTAGCTGCCCACCCGAGTCTGCTGCTGAACTGGACATGGGATTCCCTGAACACCACAAAAGTTTGGTCGCCAAGAAATATAAGCCTGACGTAAGTAATTTCAGTGATTCATCTCTTCGACGCTACCAAGGCTCGCCATATTGACTTAGAGGCAATAGGGTGGGAAAGAGCATCTCTTTTCTGGGTCTTACATTCATCAAACTTCAAATTAATTTTGTTATAATTATACATAAAAGTAAACATAATCGTATTCCTCATTTATCTAATATCGCTGTAATGTTCATTCTACAGTTACATCGAAATAGCGTTAATTTTATCGCAATATGAACTTTGTCTCAGGTGACGCGCTGAAACGCTAATAGAACATTACTGCAGAGGCCGGGAAGTAAGGGACTGCCGGACGAGTATAGTTTTCAAGGCCGAGTGTCAGCGGGGCCTTGACAATAGTTACGAGTCCGGCAATCTCTTTCCCGCCGAGGAAAGTATAGAGGTTTTCTCAATAAATGTGAGGAAATTTAACTTTAAGTTACACATAAACTTACATGCCTTAAATATTTCCCCTTACTAGGTAATTTGACGGTAGTAAGTTTTCCACTTTCAAATTAGGCGAAGTAGGTAAGAAAAAAATATACTCGTTCGGCAATCACTTACTTCCCGGCCTCTGCAGTAATGTACTATTATTTATTGGTTTAATTATGTTCAAATAAAAGACCCACTCAAAAAATTATTGAAATCTTTAATTGGGGATAATTAAAAATATTTCAAAGCACACGTTTAAGTCGTTATGTTTTTTTCAGAATCCATACCTAATGGGTGAACGCTTACCAATAGCAGCTAAGAAGGGTTTCGAAGTGAATTCGTATTAATTATCTAAGTGTCTAGTCGTAAGTATGATTATATTAGTGTCTATTTAACATCGCCTAAGAAAACAATCGCTCAAAGCGACCTATACTTTGGTAACTCTTGATGGTTTATCTATATCGAGTGTAATGTAACCTCATTTATATCTCGATGTATTTTTGATAAAGTAGTTAATATCTTTGCGGCCATTTTCCTCGCAAGGTCGAATGTAGACTGGAGTCTGAGGATGGAGTACAAAGTTCCAAAAGTTTAAGATGAGACGAACGTGTAAGTATGTCGTAGAAAGACGGTCGGCAAAAAACGTGAATTTAGAAATGTGGCATTAGATTTAGGTGCACCAATAGAATGGAAAACCTTCATTGGCTAATACCTCTCTTTCTGTCCTAATGACTTCTTCTTCTATCTTAACAATTGATTGTAATTTAATAAAACTCACTTGTTATGGAGTCATCATGATTAATATAACAACGATGGATGTAAATGATGTGGTCTTCCACAGCAAATAGGAGTTGCCCATTAATTTGGATGGTAGGAAATGCAATGAATGATGGAAAGAGCAGGGGAGTGTTGGCAAACGATAAATAAGATTATTGTCATTGTCAGTAGGGAAATTTTATCCTAAACTCGTAAATAATACTCAGTATGCAAAGACATTGTCTAATTTCAAACTGAACGATTACACACCAAGAGTTTATAAACATAGTACACACATAAGTATAAAAATGATATTCCCGAACAGCCGGATTTGCATATAACCAACTGATTTTAAAGACTTTGCATATAATACTTAAAATATTAAATAAGTCCTAACCATACTAAATGTGTTCAGTTAAAGTTCAGTTTATGATTAGACAATCTCTACTAATAGCTATGTAATTACATGTCGAGGAGCACGATGGTCCAGTGGGTGTGAGCTCTATGAGCGCTTACGTATGTTAAGCAACCCCTGGTGCAGTCCCTACTTGGATGGGTGACCGCAAGTGGCATAAAAATATCTCGAGCTCCTCCGTGCTTCGGAAGGCAACGGCTTAACGAAGCCGTTGGTCCCGGCTGTCATCGTTGATGGCAGTCGTTAAGCTATGCCAGATGCCTTATAAAGCAGCTTGAAAAATCTGACACCAGTGTTGGCCACTTACACATACGAAAAACAAACAATATGTAATTACAGATATACTAATACCAATAAATATCTTCACACGCTTCCAGTACTCGCGTAGAGTAATGGTAGAGTAGACGTAGAGTACTTACTTTGCTACTAACTATACCGGTGTAAATAGCATAGGTAGAGTACTAGAAATCAGTAAAGTGGAGTAAATAGCAACATGAGCAAGCTCCTCGACTACTTGCCTTCTACCCATACTGCCTCCAGTGTACCATTACTCTACCAATTTTTGGTCACTCTACTCATGTATACGCTTAGTAGAGTTCGGGGCTAGTGACAGCTGCGTTCTAAATCTACGAGCCAATCAAATTTACGTATAGACATCAACTTTACCCAAACTGGTAGAGTACTCAAATTGGTAGAGTAAGTAGGCTAGTGTCTACCACTTACTCCACGTGTGTACCTGAGGCTATAAGAAGGGTCAAATTTGAAGCAAACCCATTGGCTGTGGCCGATTAGTGGAAGATTCCTTATCATCATTGCTGTGAAAGAAATTTGCCACATCTTGTCTCCTTATGATTACATATCAATGTTTCGCGTGTACACCAAACAACTAGTGTCAAAACCTAGAAACTAATAAAAAGAAGGTAAGATAAAAGTAGATTGTATATTTTATGCTTCATCCATAATTTGCGTAATAATATTTAAAAAAAAACTCATTAGTTTTGTAGCTAGTGATTAAATATACAGTACGAAATGAATCACAAGAAATCTGTATCTACCTAATAATTGATAAAATAATAAAATTTTCTATGATCTAATTTTGAATAGATTCAATAAAAAATGATAAAGCTAGCCTTTATATAATATGATAGGATAGATTTAATATGATAGAGCTGTTATATTTATGTCTTTAAAACTTGTTTTTATATTTCTATATTACTATAATTCACATATTTCACGACTTTATCGTCAAGAAAGAAGCACTGACCAAAGTTCTTTGAAAATTAAAAACTGATTTAAGAATTCAAAACGAAAGTACGCTGACGAGTGTGTGTGGAGGAGGCAATCTGTGACAATGTATTGAAAAATAAAAAAAACTATCAAAAATAGGTGCATTTTAGATGTTACGTGACTTTGGATGGATACTTGCTATGACGAGATCTTTTTGATAAAAATTATAAGTTACAGAAGACAGAAAATATATTAGCAAGACAAATTAACTTTAGCGGCATGTGATTCTAACTGGTTAAGTCCATGTCGTGTACTAACCTCAATCCAATTTTATCTGACTTCTTCTTTCTCACCTTAACCCACTTTGTGTGGAATCAGGACAGCATGTCAACTTCTTCCATTTAGCTCTATGTCGAGCCATTTCCTTCTTTCCTTCTTATTCCCTATATCTCCCTTCACACACTATCCATATTTTTTGACCTTACTCTACTTTTACTTACTTTTTACTACTCTATTCTTCACCACATTTCAATTAGACTACCCAGAGCAGTTGACAGTTCCTTTCGTCCTGTATATTATCATCGCGACCTGTGCAGTAAATGATTTAGTGATATGAAGTAACATAATACTAAGGTTAACAATGTACTATTAAGGTTGAATTAATTATATTTTATGAAGTAAAAAAATAAATATATCACTCTTTTTTTTAAGCAACTTAATTTCTTTCTAAACGGGTCCTTATCCGTTTTCTATTCCTAGTTGAAAACCTATGTCCAACAGAAGCTTTTTTGGAGGGGAAATATAATTATATTGATAATTCATTATTCCTTAAAAACGTGTGATATATTTATTTTTTAACTTCATATAATATAATTCATTTACACACCAATGTTAAGTGAAGTTGTAAATATAAACAAAAAATGTTGTATAACATGGGCTTAACTAATCTTAAGTAACACACATAGTAAAGTAAAAATATAGTTTTTAAGCTCAAGAAATATAACTCGCGAATCATCCAATATAATCAGAGTAGTTGTAAAATATAAATAATTTAATTAAATACTTATATAGTATTTTTAAAATATATTGTAGCTTATATGAATTGCGTACTTTTCTTTTCCACTGCCTTTAAAAACGTCGACGCTGTGAATTTTGTTAGATGTAAATATTGCTGGATATCAATACGCCAATACAGGGTTATTTTAAAAAGATCAATAACCTCTTAGTTTCAGAATCAGAATCCCTAAAAGAACCACAAGAAAAAGGGTGATAATCGGAGAAAACAAATTTAGACTTTCGATAGAAACTCGACCAGCTGATCGGTGAATTTGTATGGGAGGTTCAGGTTCTTTTTCCGATTTTCGCCTTTTTTCTTGTGAGTCTATATTATTTTAGGGATTCTGATTCCGATATGAAGAGGTTATTGATATTATTAAAATAAACCTGTATAATTAGTTTTAGATTTACATACGCGTACTATGTATATATAAATATTGATTAAAGATAGCGAGTGCCATAAGTTTTGAAGTTACATAGTGGAGAAGAGAAGCATTGCTGCAAATTAAATTTTAGTATATGTACCTCAAATAAATATTTTGCTCTGTTTAATACAAAAATATTTCAGGAAATATCTCTAAATATTTTATTAATTTATACATATATCAGAAAATAAAATTTTGACTTGGAAAGACGCCGAAAAATCATGCAACTATTATGTGGCATATACCTACTTTAAAATCAAGTACTTTCAATGAACAAGGATATCGACACTGGCCCAACGGTAGAGCAAAATAACCATGGTTATGCTGTTACTTAGCAAGAAGCATATAAAGAGAAACGGGCTTGTTGGCCAGAGATTGCCAAAGTAACGTAAACTTTGCTAAAACATAAATTCAAAAATAAAATGTATATGTATAACATAAATGTGGCTAACACATTGTGTTAACCATATTCATGTAATAAATATACATTTTTATACATTCAAAAGGTATGTTTTGTGCAGATAAAACACAACCTTTGTATGTAAGTTTTTGCAATATTTATGTTACTACTATATAAGTATATGGACTATATGTTGTTCGATACAGTAAAGTTTTTTGGCACTCTCGACAGACTCACTTCGGTGCATAATTAATTTCACCACAGCATTTTATGTATAACCTTAGAGAGCAACAAACAAAAGAAAGTACAGCTAAATTTACTTGTAGTACCCGTAATTGAAAAGAAAGATACTAAAATGCAAAGTATGTTGTTGTATATTATGTATGTTAAATATTAATTATATTAAGTGAGATTAAATGCTAGGTACCTATATATAAAAAGTCACTATCCCTTAAAAGGGTAAATTAAGTAAACTACGTGTAATTAGTATATAATTAGTTATTACTAAACAACATATAATGTTGTAGGTTTGCAGATACAAATCAGTTAGTTAAGGAAACCTAAATGATTGTACAGTTAGTGTGTAATATAAAACGAGTATTTAAGATACAGGAGCAATGACTGCAACAGGTAAATAATTCTTACCCCCATCGAAATTCAAATTAGAATGCTGATAATTAACCTAAAATCCTAAGAACTTATCTATAATTCTGAAAAAAATATAGTAACTACCTAGTTTACAGAGGAACAAAACGAACCTACGATGCAAGTATATAAACTTTTCAGTATGCACTTTATTTTAGAATATTGCTTACAAATATGAATACATGCGTGATTTATTTAAAAAGCACCTTTCAATGTTTGCTTTTAAATATTTGGTCTATTTATGGGACAGAGAAAAATGCTATGGATTAATATGAACTTCATAATCTCGGTGGATAATAAGGAAATATTGCCCGCGGACTAACATTTGGATTTTGTTTTCATTATAAATCATGATCCTTAGAAAAAAAGCATTATAAATGTCCAATTTTAATGTTCGTGGTAAATGTCCAATCAACCTAGCGAAGGTGTCATCACTACATATTATAAAACAAAGTCCTCCGCCGCGTCTGTCTGTCGGTTCGCGATAAACTCAAAAACTACTCCACGGATTTTCATACGGTTTTCATCAATAGATAGAGTGATTCACGAGGAAGGTTTTAAGGTATAATACATGCCCTTGTAATTAATTGTACCTTTTTTTTTTATTGGAACACTGTCTTTTATATACATTGACTAGCAGCCGGGTAGGGCTGCTAGTCAATGTATATAAAAGACAGTGTTCCAATAAAAAAAAAAGGTACAATTAATAAAATCATCAGATGAACTATTGCTTTCACTTTTCGAACCGTACGTGTTCCTGTCACCACTCATCTCGAACTTCTTGGTATTGACCTTTCCTCCAACCTTAAGTTCAGTAGCTATTGAGTCCAGAGCTAGCTTCAAAAAGCTGGGGGGATCTTCTCAAGGTCCAGTGGTATTTTACCTAGCTGTTGAGTCTTTACTCAGCTCAAGTCTGATCCAGTATGGAGTATTATTCTCATCTGTGGGATGGATCCGCCCGCTATCAGCTCAAAGCCCTGGATGCTATCGACAAACGTGCCAGAAAACTCGTAGACTATGAGACGCTCATAACAGGACGGCTTCAGGGGCCTCGAACACCATCGATTAGTAGAAAGTCTGTGTGTTTTTTGCACATTTGGGAGCTCGACATCGAACATCTGCATTTCGGAAAAAGTACACAGGAATTGCAGAATGTAATTCCATCTGCACCATCGGACGGCGTGGTGTGCGCAGGAGTTCCATACATTATCATCCAAACGTGAATTTCCAGTTGTTTTTGAGCCGCTAGGATTCAGAGCCTGGGGTACGCTTTCAATCATGATCCATGATTTGACTGATCTGGTTAGATTCAAGATTCAATCGTTTATTTCATTTAGGTTTCTTTGAACACTTATTAATTGTCATATTTGTGTTTACAATTTTTACAACAAAAAATTTTTGTTGACGTCATTAATTACTTATGGCTAAGTTTAGGCCGCTTCCAAAGCGGAGTGCAGAAGAAGCGGCAACAAACTGCACAGCGCATTTTCTCCAAGCGACGTCAACTCACAATTTTAGTTAGACCTTATAAACTACTTATACATATGTGGACTGAGTGTGCATTGTTTTAATTAAATGGAAAATTGAATTGGAAAAAAATTATGTCATAATTGAAATGTTAAATAGGTAAAATTGAAATAGCCAAATGTCAAATTATTGAAATTAAATAAAAATGTCATATTTGTAAATATTATGTACCGATGTTATGGGGTTCGATTCACATGTGGTCGATATTCATGCTCAGTGCACTTCAAGGTTTGTCTCGTCCTTCTATACGAACCGCTTAGAAATGAAACTCCCTCCTCGCGTCATTGTTTACCTGACTCAAACAATTAAGGGATTTTTCAAGGCAAGAGTGAATTAGCAATGTTTTAGTTTGCGTGTACCAAACATTGTTGTTGCTTCCCATCAGACAAGATAATGCGTTTGACCAGCACTTAATTAAATCGAAAAAAATGCATCGTTGTTAAAGAAGTTTGTGAAAGAATTGATGATTGTCGAGTTATTGGGTAAGAACAAGGTCGATAGATTTTGGATTAGATTTTATGAAAGGAGGATAGGAGCAAAGTGTTAGGACAACTGGGCGAGCTCCTAGCGAATTTAGCTTTTGTCTATGCTAATCACTGGTAGCAGTGCTTAGGGCGGCAATCTATAAGAGCCACCATGCAAAATTATTGTACCATAGACATAGTATTCTATTTTTATCAAATCACTGGATATACCAGAGCGCAGGAGGCACAATCAACGGTCGTGATTTGTTCGTGCGGGCAGGTTGTCTCAAATCAACATAAGCAATCACTAGTGTGGTTACTATTGCTCTGACCCTGACTCAAGTCTTCTCTCAAATATGACTTTGCTACGATAATCGAACATCGACATCGAATTGATGGCAAGAGTGCTAGCCTAGTGATGGTACTGCCCGCGCTGGCTAACATTGTTTTATTCTATTTCATATCACGACTAGTTGCGACTGCAGTGCACGGTCTGGGATACATATAACAAACTTTACCAATATATAGACCTCACTAATCTACTGGCATACTCGTAGCTCAGTAATACAACCTGGTCTAATTGTATGTAGAGTCCCATAACAAATCAAATTACTATCAAAAAATATAGCAACATCATCTCTTCTCGAGCAGTAAGTAAATAAATTATATCAGCACCAAAAATGAAATAAAATTGCCCGAAATTTAGGTAGGTACTTCAATATGAAACATTACCATGCCTAGGCCCACTCACGGCGTGAATATGATGTGTGTACAGCTGTTGATGGAAATAACGTGATTAAAAATGTAAGCAAAATCAAATATTATTTTAAGATTTACACTAAACTGATTGGTGTTTTAATCAACAAGTCAATGGTTACAGAAAAGTTTATATATTTATTTGATCTTTAAAGTTCCGTAAAATTTTAATAATCAGATCTTTTTTAGAGTGCGAGACTAAAAAATAACGTTCTCCATGGCTCATAAAGTAGCTTATCAAAAGGTTCGAAAAATATTCCTACAATGTGCGAAATAAAAAAAAATCACTTGCATACACACTTTGTGATGGAAAGAATAAAGTAATAATCGATGAAAATATAAGTAAGGTATCTATTATATGAATAAAAGACAAAAAAAAAAAACAAAAAACTAAAAAAAAAAACAAAAAGAGAAAAAATTAAAAATGTAAATTATAAACCCAATAAATGTCTTCCTTAGATTTTATAAAATTTGGTACATTAATTTTCTTTGAAATACGTTATGTTATATAATTATGTGCAATTTATATAAGAATATTTAATCATTCGCGGTTCGTATATTAAATCACTTTTATTACTAATGCCAAACCAAGCCAACTATGCTACAGTATATAATATAAAACATGGTTTACACAATTTTTGTCACCAACATATATAGCATAGAAAACAGGAACATAAAGTTAAAATATTTTTATGACGTCAGAGTTCGAAGTCGTCGTCAGAGTTTGAAACGTCAACGTTTCATTATTTTCCTTAAATATAAGTTCATGAAATTTTTAACAATGTGACCGAAGAAATAAGAGAAATAATCAATAATATTCGTATTAACTTATCAGTATTTTTTTCAAATTTCTCCTTCTTTTATATGTCTGGAATAATAAATAATTATAGAAAAATAAATAAAACTAATTTTTGAAGGAGAAAAATGGCGATAAATGCGGAAAAACGAAGTATAGTAAAATTACATTCATAAGGAGCATTCATTTTTCTCAACTTTTGTTACTTATATCATAGAAGACCCTGGCGTGATACGAATATTTAAAATAAAGTCAGCTTCTATGGCTTACTTCAAAAATCTTTAAAAAGATCTGGCTTGGTTCGGTGATATAAAAAAAAATCACAAAGTTTTTTAATAGTATAATTTATAGCATACATAGGTACTCATTCATTGTAGACAAAGTCTACGGCAAAGTAATAAAACAAACCATAAGCAATAAAAAGAGTTCAAATAAAAATAGACTTACTTTGAAAAAAAAAACACAAACTTCAACATGTCGTCGTTCACTTAATCGTTTTACACCTACACCTTCAGTGCATAAAACTATTGTTTTTCGTTGCTTACACACATTGTAAAACCTCAACCTAAGTATTGTTAATTCTCAATATTTTATTCCAACTAATTTGATTTGTTTTCTATTTATTATGTAATTAAGTAATATGTCATGTAATTCTAAATACTAAATTTAAATTTGTATAAGTACTTATTGGTTGGATTGGACAAGGTTAAAATACACATACACATTCAAAACAGCAACAAACATTTGAATACCATCATCTCGTTGTATTGGAAACATATATCAATTTTCATTTTTTTTCTCATATTAAACCCAAACTATTTATAAAAAAATATCTGATTCTGAATGTAATAATGAATATTTTGCTTCAGTACTTATTCCGGTGCCTATTTTGGAGTACCACTACATTTCGCTTGATACTACTCGTATACTCGTTTAAAGTTTTGCCTGATACTACTTGTATACTTGTTTAATTACCTCAATGCCTTTTAGGCATACAAATGACAAATGTCTAAAATACCGCCTTACTTTTAAGCGAATAAAATCGTCAATCATCACGAACTGGGTTCGATCGAAGGCTATTTATGTTATAAGTACCATGTTGTTATAGTATTGTAGTAGGTGCTCCCTAAAAATATCTTTAAGAACATTATGTATAAAAACGGGTCATTCGCGTACATACTATCTTGCTGTCTTTATTTCAATTTAGTTTCAATATAACCATATTTCAATATAACAATATATAGAAAATAAAAAATCCAGGAAATTTTATAAACCTGTGTTTTCTATCAAAATCGTATATACTCATTTAAAAAGTGTTGTTTATGTAATTGCATAATATTGTCCAACCTAACTGATAGCCCTAGAGTTAACTTGTATATTGTCATAACCCGTATCAAATGTGGTTTAATTAATAGTGAAGTATAAATAATCATTAATAATATTATAATCTTTAACAACGGGTAAGAAATTTACTAAGCTGAAAATGAGTCGGTGAATTGTGCTTGAAGAATTATACGAACAAGTTCTTAGACTTTTGTACGTGTTTTGAACCATTACTTTGACAAAATATGTTAACACTTACCTTTGATGTTTTTACACCAATAAGTATTGTCAGTTTGATTTGGGAGTTTTTAGCAATTTAGTCTTCGGTTTATTGTAAGACAGGGGTTTACTATTAAATCGAAAATATCTGAAAAGTTCACAGTAAATTTTCTCTTCGTCTCTGAGAGGTACCACCGACCGTATCATTTATGCAAACGATCTTGCATTGACTCCCAGAATACGACCTTTGATGAGGTTGATGACTATCTCTCCCTAGTTATTGTCAACCTTTGCAGGTACTACGGTGAGCCTTAATACCTACGTCAAAAACTCAAGCATGCGCGTTCCATCCGCAGCAACCAGGCTGATCAGACCTGAAAATCTCATGTGAAGGAGTTCCAATTACCCACTGTTCACAACCCAAATAACTTGGGATAGTCCTCGACAGATCACTGATATTTAAGTCAACCTGCAAAAACATCAAGCAGGAGGTCTGTTTCAGGAACAAACTCCTCTGACATTTAACATTGTCAATAAGGGGTGCTTCTCCGAATGTTGTGCGGATGTCGGGAGTTGCCTTTTGTTCTGTAGAATACGCTTGTCCTGTTTGGGTCTGATCCACACATGCGAAACTAGTGGATACAGCTCTTAACGATACTTGCCTGACCAATACAGATTGTGTAACACCAACAGCAGTTAAAATGCTGTACCCAGTGGCTGGCATTACGCCACCGGATATCCGCAGAGAGGTAGCAAGTTCTGTCAAGCAGTCATAAACGCTTACCGATCTTAAACACCCTATTTTCAATGATGTTACTGCTCACGATAGACTGAAGAGCAAGGGAAGTTTCCTTCACACACCCAATCTCGTCAAATATTCCAACGGCAGAAGGGCCAGCTAGCTGGGGAGATGCACCGCCGTATCAGTAGAAAAGTTACCTCCTGGCCGCAAATTGCCCTGGACAATCTGGAAGTGCCTTAATCGCCTTAGGACCCAGATTGGCCGATGCAGAGATAGTCTGGTCAAATGGTCTTATACAGTAAATAACTACGTCTACAGTTGTGATGTGTGTGACTTGATTTATGTGTCTCCAAAGACAATGGCACAATTACTGCTGGTATGCCCAGCATGCCCATCAACCTGCAAGCTGGGGGATCTCCGTAATGCTAAACAAAATGCAGTACAAGACACCAAGAAAAACTAATTTGGTAAACAACGCTACGCTAAAAAGGGACAGTAAAGTTAAAATTTTTATAGAAACCACCTAGTCATTTTCCGGCGCCTTGTGGCTAATCAGGACTTATTAATTAACCAAATTGCACAATTCTTAATAAAGTGATTATTGAATGAATAAATGACCTCTTTAGTGTTCCAACTTAAAATGGAATTAATTAAATACAAAAACTATGACACGCATGTACAAAGGTGGGTTTATGTGGGTATAAGTGATCTTCTAGCCAACCTTCTTTTCAGCTTGGTACTTTTCGTGAAATCCGTTGAATAGGTGCGAGTCTTCGGTCCGACCTATGTTAATACATTTGCAGTGAGTCATTCTAGTCAAACGAGTAGTTTGTAAATATTCTAGTCAATAATAAATACTCTAGTCATTAATTTCTGTAGATATTTAAGAGAAAGAATTATATTTATATTCATTATATTTTTATAATAAAAGAGAAAATACAATAAACAATAATGATTTGTAAAATACCATCGTGTAATACGATATGATGAGATTCACGGCACATATTATATTAGATTAGATTAGGAAGGTAAATGTTAAAATTTACTTAGTTACTCTATATTTGCAATACTTAGCAGTTAAACTATTATCATGTCTGCTTTTTGAGAAATTTCAACTTAATAAACAACCTAACTAGTAAGATTACAAAAAGTTCTTTAAAACATAATTTTCTTGTAACCTATTATAAATTAATGAACATAATTTAAAATTGGGAAGTGGGACGCTCTAGCTTGCAAAATATTTGATATCAAAGCAGTCTCCAGAAATATCTTGCAATTTTAAAATTATGAGTAACATAACGTGGTTTATGTGGGTCAAGATATAGATAGACAGACAACTTCTTTTGTGACACTGCTATGGTCCCACGCGGTGGGGAGAAAAATTGCGGAGGGAAACTTCTAAAAATATAATAAAAACAATGTCCTTGTCAGAGAGATGTTATTCTCAGTTCGACCCTTCAGGCTAAGCATGCAAAAACACGGCCCATCAGGAATATGAGCGCTTGCTGTCTCTCCAATCAGCACACAAGCATCGCCCAAAGCAGTTCCGAGGTCCCTTTTGAGGCCCTTTAGTTACCAGTATGTTCGCCTTACAGGTTGAGGGCACTCTGCACTCACCACAAAAGTCCAGTAAAGTAGCGATAGCTCCAAGTGAGCTATTGCTACTTACTCACCTCAACTTTACTCACCTTCAGCTACACAGTCCTTAAAAAGGAGAGATGCTAGTAGCCTGTCTGTGTTAACTTCGCCAAGCACGGTCTTTCCGCCCAATTTCTGCTCGCTCGCTTGCCTTAGGAAAATCTTACCAGACTATCGTGACTTACTTATTTCCCTACTAATTGAAATAATGTGACATGTGAAGGGTAAATTATTTAGGTAATTTTATCGAGTATGTGATTGTAGATATTTACAACTGAATCTATTGCAGAGTGAAGGGCTGTGTTAAATGAGCAGAATGTAGAGAGTAACTTTGAGAAACACGGGACGAAAATACGAAGCGAAGAATGGTTGAACCATTGTTAAATATGGTACATATAAAATATTTTATTTGGAAGATAAAAAGACTACTAAAACGAGCTATTTATTGACTTTAATACAAGTTTGCATTTTTTTAGTCATTTGAACATTGAGAAGTAGGTACATTAGAGCAAGAAATAAATAATCAAATCAAAATCCTTTATTGTTTGACATAGTTATAAAAAGGTCTTATATAATGTGTATGTAAGCACTATATCATGTCTATAAAGACGTACAATAATTTGGATAAAAATTATTTTTTTTTTTACAGATAATATAAAATTCACAATAATATTTTCAAACCAATAACATAAAAATTACAAAAATTATTACAAAATTATTACAAAGTCCTATTTATCGATGGACGATTTATTAAATATCACTACCGAAATTCTATCCGACATCACTTATGTGATGATGACCTTACAAAAAACGTAACGTAATTTAAAATAAAGTTTAAAAAAGAGACTTTATTTGGACGAATTATACTTGAAAAAAAAACATCGGAAAAATATTGTTCTGTCATTCAAGCAATACGCACAAAGCAATGACAAAGTTAGTTATATTTGTTATACTGTCATACGTGTAAATTTAAAAAAAAAATTATCTTAAGTTCCAATTGTGTCGTAGTTAATGTTTTATAAAGTAAGTAGGCGGCGGCATGGCGGCACGAAATGTAGTACCTAAATCATAATGGTACCTTAATAATGTAAAACTGTTCATAATCTAGTCATTTACTAAATTATGATATAATATTTAAAAAAATATTCTCTAATTATTCATAAATATAATAAAATTAAACTTGTAATTTTTGATGTAACATCAAAGCGATCATATTGATATTATGACTAACAGCTAACGCAAATGACTTTCAAAAACATACCTCATTAAGAAATAGTTTTGATCAGAGTCACCTAGTCCCTCAACCCAAACACGACTAATACATGAATTACTAAATTAAATTTAAGAACCTATCTTTTATTAAATTTAGAAATAAGATATGGTTAAAAAATTCCACGCGGGCAGGACTTAAGAGCGTATCCTAGCAGTATTTTTTCAGTATGGTTTCCATACAATTGTATTTCTCAATTTTCTTACTGAAAACTGATTCTAGAAGCATAATTCTTTTTTCATAAAATCTAGTACTAAAGTGGGTATGCCCCTATTTTTTATTTTTCCCTAAAAAAGTGTTTTAAAAATTTTCTTTAAAAAAGTTTTTTAGAAAGAAATAAAACATAGGGACATACCTATTTCAGAAATAGATTTTTAGAAAAAAGAATTGTGCATCTAGAAGCAGTTTTCGGCGAGAAAATAGAGAAATACATTTGTATGGAAAATGCACTGCTAGGATACCTTCTTGAACCAGCCGTCTTTAATCTTTGTACGAGTAGAGACTGCTGGATCAAGTCCTGCCCGCGTGGAATTTTTTAACCGCATCTTATTCCTAAATTTAATAAAAGCATATCAAAATAGCATTGTGAATGCAAAGAATACTTATAAAATATTTAAGAACCTATGTTTACCACATAACGTTATGTTAATCCAAATGCACATAGTCGGAAAATAACATAAATAGTATTAATCTCTCTATATTTATTATTATTATCACTGTGAGTACAGTGTATAAGGACGCTAAAAAGAGATTCATGTATTTTACTCACGAAAATGACATTTATGTTACTAAACACCTAGCATTAGAGTAATAATAATAATTAATATTTTTATCCTGTGGAAATAAGTACTTACATAAATATTAATATTAGTAGGTAGATTTGTTTTGACATATGATGAATTGACACAGCAAGGATTACGATAAATTACAGTGCGACAAGAATCATTTGTTTTTTTTTTTTTTGTGGGAAGACAAAGGGTACAGCTGCTGTCGTCGTTTGCCTTAGACGATTTTGCAAATTGATTTAAGTGTACTTTATAATATGAAATTGGTGTAGTTTCGTGTTATAAATGCTCGTGCTCGAGAACAATTTGTGAAATAGTTAAAGTAGACTGTTAAAATGGACTCGTAAAGATTTGTCATCAGAAGCTCCCACGTGGCTACCAAAGAACTTACGCCATCTTTGATGCCACGTACCGTACAACACAGATACTTAGTATCTCATTATACTGGACACTGGCAGAATCACTGAAATCTCGGTGGAAGCCATAATTAGAAAAGAAAAGGATCATTTGGCACTTGGATGTATTTGAAATGGGGGCAGTGTGTAATTACGAGTATAATTAGAAAAACCAGCTAACAAAATCTGCTTAGTTTTACTAATAGAATTGAAAGCACGAAATATCCGCAACAAACATCGATTCGAGCTATCTTCCAAAAGTAACGCTTTACAAAATCACGGCAATGGCGGCGTTTAGTTCCGATTATGTCCACATGCCAAACCATCCTTGTAGCACTGTAATTTTATATTTGGAGTGATCTTTCAATGAAGTTGCTACTTTAATTGTCACGGGTAGACTAATTTTTGGGTATAATTTTATATAATATCTATGTTTGATAAGCATTTAAACTTATATGATCTATTTTGTTGATTATTCACATATCTGTTTACCTGTATCATCCACTTTCAAGTATCTGCCTCAAGGTAGAGCTTAAATATATAGGCTGATTGGTAAATCACGTGTCTTAAGGACATAAAAATCATGATCTTAAGTAACGTTACAAATATATACAAAACTAACAAAATACTTATAATTACATTTAAAAAATCAAATTAGAACACAAAGTTTCGGAATGTTTGGACACCGCACGCTCGCTACGTGAATCCCAGCTACGCGACCCGCCGCCGACACGCAATAGTACCTACTTGTCATCGAGCACAGCGCGAATGTCCACACTTCTTGTTTTTATTGGATAATTTGGTCAACTTTTAGGCATCAATTTTTTTTATATATTTGGATCGAGAATTGTGCACTGAGTGCCCTCTTTCAATATGTTACGTGATTTACCAGTCACCCAGTATAAACTTATTTCACAACTTTATCACTTGTTAAATGAAAAATAAGATGTGTGAAAAAATTCCACGTGGGTAGGATTCGTACATTCCGATATTCTGTCTCTGATGAGAAAGACGCCGCTATACGTTAGACCCGTAAAGAGATATCGCTATATGTGTCTAACGTATTACGGCGTCCCTCTCGTCAGAGACTGAATTTAGGAACATGTAATACCCCCAGTCTTGATACGACTAACGACGTACCGATTAGGCTGCAACACTTCGAACTTCGATCCCTCACGTTGAATTTCTCCACCATATGTTTTTCCTCTTATACGCATTAGGGCTTGCGTCACCTGAAATGTTTCTATACTACCCCACTATTAAAACTGATGTATTTAATTTAACTAACCAATTAATATGAAGGACGACAAAGAATATTTTTCTTTGTCGTCCTTCATATTAATTGGTACACAAGGACTTTGTGGTGGAAAGTCAAGGGGTGTAGTTGAGGTTTGCCTTAGACGATTTTGCAAATTGCTTTTAGTGGACTTTATAATATGAAATTGGTGTCTTTCGGTGTTATAAATGCTTGTTCTCTTGAACAATTTGTGAAATAGTTAAAGTAGACTATTATATGGGCTCGTATAGACTTGTCATCAGAAGCTCCCACGAGGCTATCAAAGATCATACGCCATCTTTGATGCTTCTAGTTAAAACTGTACCGTACAATACCGATAGGTATATCTTAACATACTGGATATTTGGCAAAATCACTGAATTCTCGTTGGAAGCCATAAAATAAAAAAATTGTATAATATTTTATATCTTTAATTTCTACGTAATTGACATTTTTAAGGCATCATCGTGATTGAAAATTGCGATAGCTTTATATTTTTCTCGGTACAGGTACCGTATTATAGCATGAAATAGTAAAGTCATTGAAATGTTATTCCAAATCAATTATTTCTTATCCGGTGGTGTCAGTCAATAGTAATGTTAAAATCGTAACGTGGCTAATTACTAAGTAAGAATAAAAATTGTATATATAAATGTCGCAATCGCGTTTGGAACAAAACATAGTGTTATATTTACGTAAGTTATACTTACCTATTACTATAGATAACTATATTAATGATGTGTTTAATAACTAAGTAAGAAGAAACATTGTATATATAAATAACAAAGATTCCAGGTAGGGAACAAAACGTAGTGTTATATGTATCTAAGTTATACTTACCTACTACTATAGATAACTATATTAATTATGTGGTTAATAACTAAGTTAGAATAAAAATTGTATATATAAATAACAAACATCCCAGGTATGGAACAAAACGTAGTGTTATATGTATGTAAGTTATACTTACCTACTACTATATATAACTATATTAATTATGTGGTTAATAACTAAGTAAGAATAAACATTGTATATATAAATAACAAAGATCCCAGGTATGGAGCATAACGTAGTGTTATATGTATCTAAGTTACAATTACCTACTACATACTATATATAACTATATTCTTAAAATGATTAGTGTTAGTCTTGAACATTTATTGGAAAGTACTCATATTTTTCATATGAAAGTTTCATATGAAAATTTGAGTAGTAACAAAAACTAACTAACTGTAAAATTGAAACCTAAGTATTTTAAATTCATTCATTTTCTTCTTTGTACTGCTGAGTTATCAATATACTTCTTCTTTTCGAATCAGAATGATAAAAAACAGCCGACACTAGACGGACGAAGTATTAATCAAATTCGATGTACGACACCGTGCGCGCGTCTCAATTCACATCTGCCCTGAGGAAGACCTCCAGATGAGGTTGAAACAAGTCGGCCAATAGCTGACTATTTACGTGAGTTACCCGTTGTTACGCATTTTAATAATGTCTTTATCAAACGTTAGTTTTAATTTTTTAAAAAAAGTTCATAATTCTTCTTCGCTACTGCATGTTAAAAAATGATAGCAGGCGCTGTGTGTGTGTGTTTTATTTTAAATACTACTAAATTTTAATAATGTGTCGCAAAATATAAAAACTAAAACAAATGATGCTCTGTTAACCGAAATACCTCTTATATATTCGGATTCTAAATGTAATACTCATTCAGATGTGTGGAACTGGCAACTATTGAAAATGTTGTTATTTAAATTCCCAATGTAGCCAAAACCACCCCATTTATTGAGTACTGAATGTTTTTTTCAATTATTATATGTCTCATTTAACGAAACTTTTTACTACATTTTTCATTAATCATAAATAGTACCCAACTAATATCTGACAGGAAGATAAAGTCTTAAAAGGTAAGAGAGGCTAGTGTAAGAGGTGTAATAATATTTTATAGATATACTTATAAATAAAAGCAACAGCACAGATAAAAAAATACTACGTAAAAGTTACAGTAACATCTTGTTTGGTGAGAATCAATTGTAATTTATAATAAGAAACATACACTTACACCAAAAGGTTTTCCAGATAAACAATCAAAATGTATGGTGAACGAAAAAATATATTGGTTGGCAATTCTTCAACAACTTTTATGGAGTAGCAGAACTGTATTAAGCTAAAACAACCTCGTCAGATTTCTCTGTGACTTTAAAAATAAGGTCTTACTAACAATAGTATTACTACGTAAAATATTACAGTATTTTCAAGACATGATGATAGATACGAGTACCAACAAATATTCACCCTAAGTGCTTAACCTCTTCGTAAAACCAAAAACACCTCGTATACATAATCAGAATATCTAATATTATATCCTTCTTATTGCAGACTGGCTTGTGGTATAATTAAGCCTACTAAGCCTATAATGAACACTATGTTTTCGTATATTTTAAGGTTCCGCGGTCACTTGTGTAATAAAAGACAAAAAGATCTGGTAGGCTGATTGTCCCCTTGACAGCTTACACCACCGCAGTTCCTCAGTCAGTCTATGAAAAGGCAGCTGCAAAATTACCAAAATATCAGACGATACAAAAACCAATCGCGTTAAGTCCCATAAAGAAGATAACTTTATTGTTGCTACCGACAAAACTATTTTCTGGCTATGACATAAAGGCAAAGACTACGAAAAACTGACTCAGAGCCACATTGCCACAAACTATGATTTACAAAACAACAAATCCTCATAAAAGGCAAGTGACCAATGGATTTTTTTTTGTAAAAGGAAATACTTATAAATGGCCTTATCCGCCATCTTCTTCTTCTCTGCCATATCCCTTTATTTAAGACCGTCTCTCCTCTTTCCAAGGTGCCAAGAAACGTATTTCAACGTTGTCACAAAATATTAAAAATAGATACTATGATTAGTTAATAAATTTACCAATACATTAAATAATCACCCCTATGTAATTTGTCCAAACAATGAGGCTGTCTGGAAACCAAAAATACTTTTACAAAAAATAAAATAAAATTGGAGATAGACTGCAATAAGTTGGATAACTTAGTAATAAAATAGATGTACCGTGTAGATTATTTAAGTCTCCGAAACCTTTTTGAAAAAGCGCAAAACCTGAAATTGCTTTGTTCATAATTGAGGGTAGAATCGATTCAACAAATAAAAAAATATTTTCATTACGCCATGTTTCATCATTACTTAGCTCTACGTGCGGCAGGACGCGACGCGGAAACGTCGCCCTGGATCGCGCGTAATTACCATAGATTTTTAATTTGCAACAACAGAAGAAAACAAATAAAAACTACCTAATATCTTTGTAAATAATCCGCGAAAATTAATTTTAATAATTGATTTTATAATAAATATAAGTTGGGGTGTATGAGGTTATGCGTTTTTTCATAAACACCTTGTATATCACCACCACATGGAAAGCAACTGTCTGAATTGGGTTGGTCAAAAAGGCGTCGAAAGCTTCAAATTAATTTAACGGTCATTTAATATTATTCATGGTTTATTCTTCCAAACACATTGTAAGTAAAAACCTGGTAATAATATACTAAAGTCATAGACTACTTGTACTTATAACATTGCAAATATTTTAACAAATAAATCATAATAAGGGTTATTTGTCGGGATTGCCGACTATAGTTTCGGACTCATCAGTCCATTTCTAAGGCGTAAATTTGTAAATATAACGATTGTGGCCTCACATGGGTCTCACTAATATAAATAAATTACTACTCCTAAGAATACGGAGTACTAGTGATAAGCAAGTCTCTATGACATAAAACTATATTTTTAAGTTTAGCTTAATAACTAGTTTAATAAATAGCCACGACGGCCAATTATTGCAGCAGACCAAAGATTTTTAGTTGCGAGGGTTGAAGGAACAAAAGTATATCTCTTATAAGACAATACAATTCATTATTATTAAAGTTTATTGTGTGTATTTGTGATCGGTATGTATTTACTTTTTTCTTTCTCTCAATATTGATTCTCTATTTTTTGGCCCCTATTCCTGTTGCTCTCTTTGTTTTTCCTGTTGATACCTTTTATATGCTTTTTCTTATTAATCATCATCAAAATTTAAGAGCTAAGCTCTCGTCGGTGGAGCTCCCTCCATCTGTCTCTATCCAATCTCTGAACACCCTAGTATGAAACACTTCCCACTTTTTCCTTTATTTCTTTGAAGTAACTGTGCCTGGGCTTTCCTCTCCCCCTTCTTCCTTCCATTTTGCCTTCTATAATAGTTTTCATAAACTGGTCGTATCGCAATGGTTTCCTATCATATTTCCTTATTATATTTTCTTATTCATTATTTTTAAATTGGTATTAATCTTTTAATCGATTATATTTGAATGTTACATTGGAAACCTTTAATCAGTGACGTTAACACCTCGATAAATTTTATCAGTATTATGTAAAATCGAAGAAACTTAAAAGATGTTTATCATCAAAAAAAGAGGTACACAAAGCAAAGTATCATCTTTACTTAAAAACCGATTTTACATCGTACTGATATTTTTTATCATAAAATATCTGGAAAACGCCCTAAAATGATAATCGTATAAAACTGATTAATTGTTAATTATTATTTAAGAAGTGCTTATTTCAACAGATGTATGAATACACATAATAAATGTTTTAACAGGTTATATGACAATGCCTATAACTTACAAATTACTTTTGAAAATTTAATCAATAAAATATTGGTATAAAAATAATTTTCAATTACGTATATTAAGCATGCCTATTACATACATTACAACACATTATAAAGAATAGCATATCTTATAACTATATACCTATGCGAAATTACAAATTTATAATAATGACCTACTTATACATATTTTATGCTTTTGTATATCCAAAATAATTGCTTTTCTTATCTTTTGGGAGCCTATTAAGTAATTCCTACTCATAATTTTGTAGAGGTTTCGCATGGAAACGAATGCATAAAGCGGACGAAGAGAGGGCTTAGAGGGGATTATTTTACTTTAATTGATTTAGTAAGAAACCCCTGTACTAAATGTACTTTATATAAAGCTTTGATTCGTGTGTTATTTGGACCCATCATTAACTATTTCGTTGTATTAAAATAAGGGCAGTACTTTTTGTAAAATGTATCTTTCATCCCTCGTCGTATGTAGCATTTATTTATAGTACTAGTCATTACAAGTTTGTAGTTCTTTAAGTGGGTGAATAAAATCCTTTAAGTAAGTAATCTGTAAATACTATGTATTAAACATTATACTCGATTAATGGCTTGTACATAAACCAAATATTTATGGGTTCTAAATAAAATCGGAAACCTTAAAATATTTCCATTAGGTTAAAAAGCATACATAAAATGTATTCTAGGTTATAAATTTAATTTATTTATTTGCTTTGATAAGAAATCGTTTGTCTACTCATCAGCCTTTGTAATATATAATGCAAGCTTCTTTTTACTACGTACTACGTCTTTATAGTCAAAAATTATATCTGTTTAAGTAATCTATTTAGTTAAGAAGCATTAATAATGTATGATCATGACATTTCAGACATTTGAATTGGGAAAAAAATTAGTTTTTATAAAATAATCTTTGTAATATATAAGTATTCATTATTGACAGAAAATTGATCTATTTTATTATTTTTTAAGGACCTAAGACACCAAAAAATATGAGAATTAGTTATGTAGTGTTGTTGACTATACTTTCGCAATATAATTTATGTTGCATACGAAACCCCACATTGTCACTAACCTACTACTAGAATTATTATATTAAGTATTAAAAAAATTACAAGCTAAAGAATCATCCTACGCTATTTTCCCCGCCTCTTAAGAATTATTTCACTATTTTTTCCCACTCTGTATATTTTTCTTTACTTTTCTATTTCTATTTTCAGTCGATACTGACCTATTGCAACCAAAGGCCTCCTTCGTTCCTTTCCACTCTGGTTACAAACGGCTTTAAGGCACTCTTACATATAGTAACACTAGCGGCACCCTGCAATTAAATTCTTTTAATCCTAAACTATATCGAATTTTAAAAATCGAACATGTACAAAACTAATAAATTACTTGTAGTACTTTTTAATTGTTACAAGTAATTTACTAGTGCCATATTTAAAAAGAGAAAAATCGGTTAACGCCATAAGTGGTCACTTTTGACGTTTTGTGTTTGACTAATTTATCAAACGAATATTAGTGATAAGGAATACCAAAATACTACAAGTTATGCAGATGTTAGATTTTTAAATTTGATATAATTTAGGATTGAACAAGTCACAAGTTTTTATTGCAAATAATAAAATAATAACATTAAACAATGAAACTAACTTAAACTAACTTATTTAGGATAAAAAAAAATAATTGCTGGGTGGCGCTAGTGTTACTATAAGAGCGCTTTAACAGCTCAATCTTTACAGAAAGAATGAAGGTCATCACGTCATCGCTTTTAGGACTAGCCAGGCCTTTTAACCATTATATGTTTCAAGTCATACGTAAATTTAAAGGTATTTTATTTACGTTACAGGTCCATTGTAAATTTGGCTATGTAATTGAGAAGGCTCCTCGATTCTCACGCGTGTAATGCTAGTTTTATTATTATTAACTTATGTACGTAATTTAATTGTATTGTATATTGCTATACCAACCCAATAATAAGGTGTATAGATAACAGGCGTAGCAACAGTCATAACTGAGTAGCTGTATATATTTTGGTCGATGTTAGATATAAAGATTATAGTTTTAAAAATTAGGCATATATTCTATTATAGGCAAAATGTCGCGATGTTTTCTAGAATTTTGTGTATTGACAACAAAGGTAAAAGGGTTGTTTGATGACAGAATAATGACAGCAAAAAAAAAATGAAATGGATTATTCTGAGGAAACGGTAGATGTCCAGATGCCAATGAGCACGAAATGACTGAGTATGTCAGTGACTTGTAAAAGAATTTTCAGCTTCAACCTGCGTAGTTTCACCGAGTCCAAGTTGAGTATATAAGTAACTAAGGGACTCCAACTTGACTTTTACGAAATTTCTACCACCATAAAATTAAAGTTTAGTACCAATAATACCAATACAATTAAATTACATTTTTAGTACCAATAAAATTAATTTATATAATGGCTGTGTAGGAGGTAATTATTTGTAGACCATCCCATGTATACCCTATACAAAAACAAATAAAGAATATTCTATTCTAACGACGACCTTACAAAAAGGAAAAACATTGCGGTGAAAGCTTCCAACTTGTCAAATGTTCACTAATTTGTGTATAAAGCATATCTCTTCATTATTTCAGCCAATATTAACCACTTAGTTATTAATTATTCCTCATAAAACAAATCCGTCGCTTTACTTACTTCTTCTTCTTGACTAGAGTGTAAATTACAAATACTGATGTCAGATTGTTTGAACTGCCTCTCAGTAATTGCCTCCATCTACTGACTCGAGTCATTCTTACATATTTTTCATGTTTGATGCAAATAAACGCAGGTACAGAAATCAGATTGGCCTAACAAACCCAAGGGTATAAAGTCGAACCAAGCGGGAATCAAACTCGGACCCTACAGTTAGGGGACACCTAGATACATAAGCCACTGAAAAATTAGTTTCTTAGTCGTCTTTATATTCTGAAAAAGATCTAGATATGTTACGTGACATTTGCCTATAATAAATATTATCCTTACACTTAGAAATAAATTCATGTAATACTACATAGCTTAGATTATATATAGTCTAGATAGACTCTATTAGCCTAAAAAAGTGGAAACAAAATTGTGTCCAACACATAGACTATATATAATGCAAACACAGCTACCGATTGATTTCATAACTTGACATGACACATTTGCTTACACAAAGTTGTCATGCAAACAAGTATAGAAAAATTGCACAGCTTTTTAACATTGAAATAAAGCCAAGATGAAGTCTAGAGTGTATATAGTCAAAGCTACATAGGTACTTTAATGTATTTGACTTGCCTACATACTCTTTTTATATATTTATATTTCATCAGAACATGTTATAAAATCTGAATTTGGGACAAGTAGATTGCTATAGTTGGATCGTATAATGCATAAAAAACCTTATGTTACTTATAAATGTTTAAGCCATAATTTAATAATAACACTCTTTATTCAACCTTATCTTTCGTCTTCATAATGTTTCACTCTAATCTATATCAAAAAATATAAATTAAACGGGTGTGTGCCTAAATAAGTATGGAAAAGATTCAAATGAGGTTACAGTACAATTTGCATATTTATACATTTGATGTATTTACAAATTTCGGTTTTAATAAACTTATTCAATGTCGAACTTTGCTTTTATTTTTACCTTTTATATTCACCTGTGAAAACACTAAAAAACCTAACCCAACTAGGAAAAACTTATAGTTTTGTTTTAAATACCAAACTATATCATCATTCATCATCATTACAGCCGTCATCATCATTTCGAGTAGGTGACACGGTCTGTCGACCATGCTTACCCTGATGTCAGAATTCTTTGGAACCGCCTTTCGGCCTCTGACGTGGTTCCTTTAACGACTACCAGATGGCAGTCGGTAGTCGCTAAAGGTCACCACGTCAGATCCCGAGAGGCGGTTCCGAAGAAATCTGACACCAGGGTGTGCATGCTCGACTGACTGTGTCACCTAGTCGAAATGATGATGATGATGAGCATGTTAGTGGGCGTTAAGGTGGAAAGGGAATCAAAATAGTGTTGAGTTGCTACCCGCATCGCCTATTGACGTTATTACTTACATATTCGCCCCAAACCCTTGACCGGCTTTTACGGTCTGTGCGGGAAGATAAGTAGCTGGTATACTCTATGTTTTTCCTCTTCTCCCAAACCAACATGGAAGAGCATTACGTTACACCACACATACTTACCTACCTTTTATTTACTGGTTCTGTTGGCGTGTCATCCATCCATCCATCAGGTCTTTTTTAGTCTCCACTGCAGGAGCACGACCCTCTCTGGACTACCACAGCAATATATTAGCCAGAGTAGTCAGAGGATTAGGCCTACACTCTCCACGCTGGCCAGATGGGTTGGAGAGGTCTTTTTGATGTTTGAAAGCTTTGTGTAGCTTGTGTTTCCTACGTCGCCTTTTACGACATCCACGGGAAGACTTGGAGTGGTCCTATTCTACTCTGCCGGGAACCACACGGCAATGGAATGGCGTGTCAATGGAGTTGCATCTTTCGTAATCTCTTTTGCTTGTCTTCTGCTAGTAGTATGTAGCTTTTAACAATACTCACTTCACTATCACTACATATTATAAAGCAGAGTCCTCCACCGCGTGTATGCGATAAACTCAAAAAATACTGCATGGATTTAACACAAGTTTCACTAAATAAAAATGAATTTTCAAGTTTTTACTGTCCTGGCATTTATACGCCTATATTTCATTCAAACGAATTGACGATATGGTAGAGTTAACATTCAACTGAACATACATTTTTTTATATGAATGTAAAATCTATCTACTATAAAAAGTTTATTATGTTAGCTATTTACTCCTGCGAATACGTACGAGTGCTAGTAACTATTACTGTATATATTTATTCATTCATCAACTCTCAAAGATCTACTTAGTAAAAGGTTAATGCTAAAAAAGTTAATAAAGATAAAACGCAAAAGAAATTTTTTATTCAATTTTACTTGTAGAAATCAAAACATTCAAATGGAAGTTCTATTTAAATGTCATTAAGAAAAAGCCCATCTACGGAGGGACGAATCACACACAATGAGCTAGCCCCACAGTAAAGTTGTGAACTTATGTCGCAGGATACTAACTCAAAGATACTATATTTTATATTATTATACATAAAGATAAACAATCCAAGACTCAGGTCAATCTGAAAAAGTTCGTTTTCCATCATGACTTGACCATGTTATAGGCCGTGTTATGGGGGGCCATCAATATGTAGTACTGAATATGACTGCTTTAAACATTTGCAAAATACTTTGGTGGCTCTTTGAAGCAAGTTTAATGTAAGTAGGCGAATACAATCCACTAAGTAGTATGGGTAAAAAAATCGCTTACGTTTTTTGAAGACACAATTCTACGGCACATCGAAAAAAAATATTACTTACTAAGAATATTTTAAGTACATATAAATAACTTCACTTAAGAGTATTTCACTTATTTATTGTTGAGTATTTTGTGCACAACTCAAGATACAGGATATGGTGGATCCGTAGAAATTAGACATAAGTATATTTTCAAAGGAACCATAATGCTGATTTATAAGACATGCGCCTTTAAACAATATTTGTTTGTAATTAACTTATCACCAAACATTCAGTTTCCTGTCTGTTATACATGTATGGAAAGTAAAAAGAACTCGAAATTTAAAAATATTTTAACACATCAAGTATCGTTCTAGAATTGTTACTACGAAACTATTACCTACAAACTAATTTCTATTTATTGAAAAAAATAGTTTTTGTGTTTCATTAAAGTTTTATTAACATTTTTATAATAATAAATAAGTCAAAAACTTGTTGAGATTCTTTAATTTTAGTATTGTGTTCCTCTGACTGTATAATCTGTATCTCTTACATTTTGGAGATAGATAAATGTATTATAATGGGTCCGTGAAGTAATTTTCACACTAATAAACAGAAAGCCTGTACATAATATAAATGTTTTTATAATATATTATACATTGGCAAGACAAATACCAAAACGTACACAAGCGTACTTGGTTCTAAATACCTTTAGAAGAGGTAGCTTGTTCCACGCTAAATCAATAAAAAACAATTGGAAGAACGACGCTCATATTTTGAGTAAGGTCTCAAATAGCGATATTGATTTTATAATTAATCAATTACCTAACCAATTTATACTATCCAGTGTTGTAGTTATGCTTGCTTTCAAATTAAATGATGAACGAGTATTTAGAAAATACGTAAGAATTATAAACAATCGAATGCAATCAAGAGTTGATTTAAAAAAAAAGTACACTACCGTAACAAATCTAAATTATAAGTTATTTACTTTTTGAATAAGTACAAATGATCGCAATATACCTACGCCTTTTCTATCTAAATCTTAACAACATCATACAAATGTTTTTATTATGTAAACAAATGCATGTCTTGAGTGCTAACAAACAGAGATCATAGTTATATTTCCGTTGTATCATTAAATCCAGCCTACGTAAAGTGTGTAACAGTAAATTTATTTTAAACATAACAAGACAAAATTGCAACATTACATTATTACTTACATATAAGCGTATTTCGTTTAAGCTACAAAATAAATAAAATACTAACAAATTCGTGACGCGAATCGATTTGTTTTCCGTGCGATGCAAAATTTATGAAGTCTGTTACTATAACTAATATCACACATTCGATAATCGTATAAGACAAAGGTATACCACAATTCTACAATGATCACATGAATCGCACTAGATATTTTCGTAACACTGTCTTGAAATTCATAAACGAGTACAATAACGCCGCAACTACCACACTACAATTAAAGCTTCGCCTGTGGACGTGAAGTGCATCACATGACGTCATTTCTATTGACGTATGAGAGCAGCCGATCTGAATCTGTTTAGTCAATCAATTCGTACACAGTTCGCATTCTCGGACAATAGACTCCGAATCAGGTAATGTGACTCTCTTGGGTAATACTTCTGTATGGCCCGCAAGCATTACCTTTCGATCTACTTCTATCGGATGCTCTTACGACTCAAGAACTCCTCGGCTGCATGCCACGACGGTTGCACCGTCTCTGGTGTGGAGGGTCCGTCTCCAGTTAATTATCAATTGACCCCTACCGGTAAACACTTGCACTGCTTGATCTTCTGTAATCGTTTGAGTCTGTATGGAGGATTCTGGCCCGGACAACGCAGTTTGACTGTTACCCAGGTCATCTTTTTGGGCTTGCAAAACGAACAAGACTTGAAGGCTGGCGGTGGACGCTCCTCACTGTCCCGTCGCCGCGGGCCCTTCGGTATGTAAAACGAATTGCACTGTCCGTAACAAAACTTGTTGATCACTGTCGTCGGTAAGCAACCGGGTTCACGGATTTTCTGAACCAACGGCTCAGTTTTACACCAATCTTCCTTGAGGTATTCCTTCTTAGTAACAACCAGAGCATTTTTGGAAGATTTCAAAATTTTCCTAAATTCCACTCCAGAAGGTATTTCGGTGTTTTCTTCTGGATCCGGAGCAGAAACGATCATGGTCTCGGAGCTGCCGTCGTCGAGCTCGTTGGACCTCACGTAGGTGGCGGCCGAAGCTTGCTCGGTCCGTCGTCGTTCCGCCAGCAGCTTCTCCACTTCCTTGGTGTTGATAATATCCAAGATGGAGTCAGTCGGTGTAAATGGGCGTCTGATGCCGACGCCGGCGCCAGCGCAGATACCGCAGGCGGCTAAAAATGCCGCTGCCGCAAGCCAAAATTGTGACTTCGTGAAGTTCTCCATCTGTAATAAGGAATATTTTGTTACTACTGTGCAATAATTCTGCATGTGGTATATTTTAAGAAGGTTGTGTTGAGCGGATGTCGTAGGTTTTCATTTAACTCACGTTGTTTCGAGAGACTGGAGGCATCATATCGTAGGTAGTGCGTCGGTGTGGCGGGGAGCGCGCGGCGTGCGTGTGCGCAGGGCCGGCCGGCGGAGCGGTAATGAGCGCAAGAGCAAAGCGGCTCAATGGACCAGCGCTCAATGAACGAGGTGACTCATCAGCCGCGCCTCCGCCATAGAGCCGACAGCTGGCGCGCTAGAAGGGACAAACCTGTGGGGATAATGCATATGTTTTGACTTAGCGCCATCATAAAAGGCTCTACAACCCTTATCGGCAGATTTGTTCGTGTTTTATTTACAAGATTTATTTGCAAACAATTAGCATTTGTTCACCAATGTTCTTAGTACCTGCTAATTTTAATATAATACAACTACAATAAGACAAATAAGTTTACAGTTTACTAGTTACTAAGTTAAATCCAGAGTAAGAATAGGGAGCAGATTCCTGTTAAAAAAAAAAGACTTGTAAACTTATGTAAGTACTTTTTTACATTGAAACAGCGTTGAGCATTATTAATATTTATTCTTATATACTTACAAGTGTGATCCAATCTTCTACGATCATTAGATAAACCTAGATGACATAATCAAGTACGTAGGAGTTTCGTGAGATCCAAGATAAGGATTTTGTTCCTTCTACTACATTGGTGAATTAATTGAAAACTTTAAGTTTAGTTACATAAATAACAGAGAATGATTAATAATTTACAGATAACAGATTTTTACAAAATATAAACTCAATTTGTTCAGGATTAAAAGAGGAACTCGTCTTTTTTTTTCACTCTACTGATTTCTTGCTTAAAATCATATTAATATGATTTTTGAATGATTTGGTTTACCGGTGCAACACACAATAAATATCCAACTAAACTGCATCAAAAAGATTTAATAATAAAATAAGATAAACCTCATTTATAGATTATTAAATCGATAATAAATCATGTGCCTAGTGAAATAAAAAATAAACTCTACGTCATTGTGAAACTCGATCGCTGATTAAACCGCTTCAAACTTCCAAAGTACTTAGACAAACCAAGATTTAATACAATAAATGCCACATTAGCAGCACCTTTTATTTAAATAATAATAATAATAAACGTTTATTGCTCACCATAATCAATTACAGTTAAGTAAGGATAACATATAGAAAAAAAAACTTAATTTTAGGGTATGTGTCAAAAAACATTTTTCTTTTATATAATGCTAATAAAATAATTACCTAAAACTTAATGATTATGGTGGATTGATACCTGAACTAGGACAAGTCCTGTATCTCTCTGAGGTACAGGACTGAGGTAATACTCTGAGGATAATGGAACAATCCATTATTATTTAATTTAATAAAATAATATAAATTTAATTTTACTATACGTATACCTACTAATATCATGAAATTACATGACAATGGCAACAAGTAACTAAAAATTGGTTCCGACTATGCAAATAATTCCGCAAATAATAAAAGTCAGTGGTCTCTCAGAAGCAATGTATGTGTAGCCATAAAACCAATATATGATGATCGCGGAGAGATTTCCTCACCTACGGCGGCGCCACGCGATATCGTCGCGAGGCGCCAGCAGATATACCACGATGTCCTACACAGAGCAGGAAATGTGACCGTAGCTTGCGCGTTTTATTATTTACTAGCTTTCGCCTGCGGCTCCGCTCACGTTATGATAGGTAGCCTATGTCCTTCGGGGTACTCCAGACAACATGTACGCAAAATTTCATGATGATCAGTTCTGTAAATAAGGCGTGAACGCGTTACAAATATACAAACAAACTCACTTTCGCATTTATAATACTAGATATTTTTTGGAAAGGACTGTGTACCTAACTCCAAGTGAGCTTTTGCTATTTCACCAGACTTTTTTGAGGTGAAGGCACGCAAACATCACCAAAGGGCCCCCATAGGGACGGACTTCGGCTTTGGTCATTGCCCATGTGCGCAAGGCTTGGAGAGACAGCAATCTCTCGTATGCCTGATGGGCCGCGTTTTGCATGCGTAGCCTGAGGGGCCAAACTAAGAAAGTCGCTCGCGAGCTACTAAAGACGTCTTCAAAAAAAAAATCAAACGAAACAAGCGTATCAGGGTGCAGTACCGTTTATTGATCTTTTGGGTTTCAAGGTAATGGTTGAAATACAAATCTGCTATTTTCTACTTACTTTTGATTTATAGATTACATCGAAATTTTGTACATTAACCGTTTTACTGTAGACAGTAGTACACATTCACAGCACGTTGGGGCATTTTTAAGGTGTTTGAGCACACACTGACAGGTCGAGTACCTATGCGACTTTAGCCAACTAGCCGGAATCGATATTATTATAGCTTTCGTCCACAGATCAGTAAATTTTTTCCTTTCGTCCCTAGTAGAGAGCGAATGACATTTCGTACTCTGTGGTCTCCAATCTCACGTTTCCGCCCATTTGTGCTTCCCACAATGCCCATAGAAACGTTGTACAGCACGTCCGGAGCCTTCTACGAAATGTAGGCGACGTGTGGGTGCCACCGCAGGTTCATTCGCGTTTTTAACAAAGTATCGTTAAATTGTTCGCACGGCAAATCGTCTGACGCCGACGCTCGAACATGCAAAAGAATGGTGCATGAAATAGATAAGTAATCTATATCGTTGTCTGCTGCGGTGAATAATAGCATTAATTTTTATGATTTCAGTAACTAAGTTTTTTGACAAATAAGCCGACTTTCGTCCATGCAAAAGAATGGTGCATGAAATAGATAAGTAATCTATATCGTTTTCTGCTGCGGTGAATAATAGCATTAATTTTTATGATTTCAGTAACTAAGTTTTTTGACAAATAAGCCGACTTTCGTCCATCCAAAAGAATGGTGCATGAAATAGATAAGTAATCTATATCGTTGTCTGCTGCGGTGAATAATAGCATTAATTTTTATGATTTCAGTAACTAAGTTTTTTGACAAATAAGCCGACTTTCGTCCATGCAAAAGAATGGTGCATGAAATAGATAAGTAATCTATATCGTTGTCTGCTGCGGTGAATAATAGCATTAATTTTTATGATTTCAGTAACTAAGTTTTTTGACAAATAAGCCGACTTTCGTCCATGCAAAAGAATGGTGCATGAAATAGATAAGTAATCTATATCGTTGTCTGCTGCGGTGAATAATAGCATTAATTTTTATGATTTCAGTAACTAAGTTTTTTGACAAATAAGCCGACTTTCGTCCATGCAAAAGAATGGTGCATGAAATAGATAAGTAATCTATATCGTTGTCTGCTGCGGTGAATAATAGCATTAATTTTTATGATTTCAGTAACTAAGTTTTTTGACAAATAAGCCGACTTTCGTCCATGCAAAAGAATGATGCATGAAATAGATAAGTAATCTATATCGTTGTCTGCTGCGGTGAATAATAGCATTAATTTTTATGATTTCAGTAACTAAGTTTTTTGACAAATAAGCCGACTTTCGTCCATGCAAAAGAATGGTGCATGAAATAGATAAGTAATCTATATCGTTGTCTGCTGCGGTGAATAATAGCATTAATTTTTATGATTTCAGTAACTAAGTTTTTTGACAAATAAGCCGACTTTCGTCCATGCAAAAGAATGGTGCATGAAATAGATAAGTAATCTATATCGTTGTCTGCTGCGGTGAATAATAGCATTAACTTTTATGATTTCAGTAACTAAGTTTTTTGACAAATAAGCCGACTTTCGTCCATGCAAAAGAATGGTGCATGAAATAGATAAGTATCTATATCGTTGTCTGCTGCGGTGAATAATAGCATTAATTTTTATGATTTCAGAAACTAAGTTTTTTGGCAAATAAGCCGACTTTCGTCCATGCAAAAGAATGGTGCATGAAATAGATAAGTATCTATATTTTCGTCTGCTGCGCTGAATAAGCGCATACTTAACTTTTAATGATTTCAGAAACTAAGTTTTTAACAAATTATAATTATAGTTAAATAGTTCGCATGGCTCTTCCATGCTGGTTTGGGAAAAAAACGAAAAACCGGCCGAGTGCGTGTCGGGCCACGTGCAGTGTAGGGTTCTGTAGTTGCAAATGACAACTTTGATTCACACTCGCACCTCATAGTTTAACAACTAAAAACATCTAACAATGAAAATTGTATGAAATTTTACATTTTCGAGTACATTTTATAAGTTGGTTGTCTATAACTTTTTAGTTTGTACTATATACTCAGCTCTGATAGTTTTTCTTTCAACTTCAGTATATATACTACTGCTGTAATTTTTTTCACGTATCAATATATAACCGTTTAGCAGATAGAGGGGGGGGGGCACTTATCTCTAACAAAACCAAATAATTTGGAAACGGATCCCTAAATTGAAAAATGGTGTTCTCAACCTCACTATATTTTTCAAAGACCTATTTAACGATACCCAACACGATGGGTTTGTAAAGATATAAATATTTATTATTTACTTGTATGGGAGCTACCCTTAAAAAATTTTTTTCACGATTTTTATCTACCACTTTTTTGGCATGATTAGTATACATACACCCATTTAACGTCTTCAATTTTTGAAGATACTTATTTAGCGATGTCGAACTTGTTGAATACATACCTACTTTATAGTATAATTAAAGACAATCAATTAATAAGATAAGATAATATTGATCAAATGTAAACATAACATCAATAAAGCTTCGATGAGGTGACTCTACCGGCCAATATTATAAACTTCTTTTCCTGTGGAAATCCTACCAATATAGGCAAATCAAGGCGATCGAAATTTCCGAAACAGAAGCCAGGCATTTTATATGTAAATGTCGAAAATTATTTCAAGTTCCCAACTGTGGTACCGGTTACTTAGCCCATCCAGGTATAGGTGATGGGCTCCCCCCGGCTCATATTTCCGATTTCTTTCCATTTGCAAGCTAACCATCATGCCAAATGTTTACAATAATTTTTACATGGGAGACAAATGCCTAATTCAATAATTAATTTAAAAAAATGTTATAATCGCGAGCCTTTACAATCCTTGTGCTGGGCAAAGGCATATTTCTCTCCTTTTTTGAATTTGTCTGCCGTCGTTTGTCTGTTCTGTCTCCATTCTTTGCTGTATTATTGAGCTCATCCGACCACCTCGTTCTTGGTAGGCCACGACCCCGTTTGCAAAGGTTTAGACTGTCTTGGACCAGTCTGTACCTTTTCGGCAGCTTTTAGTTTTAAATTTGGTTTTATCATAACTCATGCGAAAACAAAATAAAAAACACAAATATACTTAATGATACCTCACACTTCAAAATCGGTCAAGCCATTAAATCTACACAAGCAACAATGGAACTGACATAATTACTTACATACATTCGCACGAAAAACATTACCTTCCTTCTGGGTGGGTCGCGTAAAATAGATCGTTTTGATTACATTACGTCATCTGTAATAGCCGTAAAATTAATATGGATATAACATGACGGTAATTATCAATTTAAATGTCAATAGTCATTACAAATCAATGATTAATGTGAGCTTGGTTACCTCATAAATAATATGTAATTCGCTAAAATAAAGGATTATGTACGCAAGTAACGTATTGTACATAATGATAATTTTAAGGAAAACGTAATTTGGATCTGACTAATTGTTTTAATCCCAGATGAGTTTATTTATTTGTCACCTCTAGTTACCTCAAATTGGATTTCCCTAAATTTGAAAATAAACACAATTTAAGTTTTCAAAATGGATTGACCTTGAAAAGTCGAGAATAATACACAACCCCAAACGCTCCACGTTATGAGGCGTGCATATTCTAAATCAATGTTTATTTTATTTGATTTTTCATAGATGAAGAGAATAAGTGTTACTGCTTTTGGTGAAACAGCAGCGGTAAAGCTATCACTCTAACGTCGATTTTCTGTGAGCGTGTGGTACTTCCCCGGACGAGCCGGCCCATTCATGCTAGTTACTAGCTAAAGTGATTTGTCGAGCTCCGTGGCGCAGCGGTCAACACGCTAGCCTGCGACACGGGGGTCCCGGGTTCGATCCCCGGTCAGGTCAAGATGGAAAAAGATCTTTTTCATATTGACCTGGGTCTTGGATGTTTATCTATATAAGTATAAATTATAAAATATAGTATCGTTGAGTTAGTATCCTGCGACACAAGTTCACAACTTATTGTGGGGCTAGCTTAATTTGTGTGATATGTCCCTATATATTTATTTATTATTTATTTATTTATTTTTTCCGGTAGCGTGGCTCTTAACAACTTCAATTTCTTATTAACTTTATTCCGCTTTCCACCTTAACGTCCACTAACACGCTAAATGTGGGCTATCGGTTTTATGTTCTGTCTACCCCGCAAGGGATAAAGACGTGATTATATGTTTGTATGTATAAATATAAGAAATAGTTTATGTGGATATAATATAAAATTGTTGTTTATCCGTATATATTTATATTTAAATAAAAGAAATATATGGTCCGCCCAGGCCAAATAGCAGGCAAAGGCCAGATATTATTAAATACGTGTCGCAACCAGCCAAAGGAAGTTCTTTCGTTTCTAAATAATTGGAGTCTTTTATGTTGGAGGCGCTTAGCTCAGGAATTTCATTCAAGAATGTTCATTCAGAGGCAGGACCACAAAAAAAGAGACCGTAGTAAAGGCATAAAGGGAGCCTTGGCACAAAATAAAGGAAGTACGGAAATTTCGTGATTACATTACAAACTTTTTTCCCTTCAATACATTTTTTTGGACATAATACACAGGTATAACATCATCATCATCATCATCTGCTTTCCATAACCCACTGTTGGGCATAAGCCTTCTTGTGTCTGCGCGACGCTTCTCTATTCCCTAGCCTTTGCAATCCAGTTCTTTTCTGGTATATAAGGTATAACTTACCCCCAAAAATCTTACTCAGTAGGTAGGTAAATAAAGCAAACTGTATTCTTCATAAGGTTTTTTTTTAGTCTCCACTGCAGGAGCACGACCCTTTCTGTACTACCAGTGCACGACCCTTTCTGTATTAGCCAGAGCAATCAGAGGATTTCGCCTACTCTCCCCACTCTGGCTAGGGGCCTCTTTGATGTTAATCAGCTTTGGTTAGCTTGTGTTTACTAAATTGCCTTCTACGACTCCTATGGGAAGACTTGGAGTGGTCCTATTCTACTCTGCCGAGAACCATACGACTAAAACAGTATTCAATGTTGTAATTGAATAATGAACACAAATTTTTTTTTTTTTCAACACGTAGATAATACTAGTATGTTGACTATTTATTTTAATGCAAAACAACTCTTATTCTCGACTTTATACAAACCAGCTGGACGATGAGCTACGTGGCGCAGTCGTTAACATGCCAGCGTGTGACATGAGGGGTCCCGAATTTCTATCCCCAGCCAGGTTATGATGAAAAACGATCTTTTCAGATTGGTGTGGGTCTTTAATTTAATCTATATAAGTATCTATTATAAAATATAACGTGGATACATTAGTATCCTACGATGAAAAGTCACAACTTACTGTGTGGCTAGGTCAATTTGTGTGAAAAATCCCTGTATTATTTTTTATGCAAAGCTACATTTCTGTACCCCGCTATTTTGTGACTAACTTAAGAGACCTTTAGCGACAGCGCGTCTGCGACACCCACGTATACGGCGTGTTCTAAAATGTTGCACCAATAGGTCATTGGACTGTGTTACGTAATTATGATGTACAGCAGAGAAATTCTGTTCTCAAAAAAAATATCTAAAATTGCAGTGTATTATTATGTTGCGAGAATTTTTAAAAAATCTCCCATTTTAGATAAATTTTCTGAAATTCATAGGATAAATTTACTTTTAAACCTACTAAATGTTATATAAAAAATAAAAAAATACTTTGCTTCTATGTTTTTGAATAAAATATAATTTATAACTACTTACTTCAGATTTTTAATGTTTAAACTGGATAGCTATAATAAATGTCAGTATGTGGTTTTGTCTTTAATTATGTTCGTTGCTTTTGATATGATTGTGTTTTTGTCAAATTTTTGTTAAAGTTCGATTAGTCATTTGTTTAAAATAATTGTTAAAAATAATACAAAATTGTTCCTAGACATTTTACCTCCAAGTTCAAAGACCAGAAAACAAAAATTGTCATAGTGCGGGCAAATAGTAAATCTAAAGTATGTAATGTATAGGTAGAGATATTTATCTTTCCCCGCAACTCTATTTATCAAACATAACTTCTTTAAAACAAACAGTACACAATTTATATAAAAAAAAAAACAGCCAAGTGCGAGTTAGAATATCTACAAAGGGTTCCTCGCACTACCGTACAATGTTTTATTACAAACAACGCTCAAAATTGTTCAAGCTATAATCAGATTTTATTACTTAAATAAGCATAGAATCTCTTCTGTGAGGTTTAACCATACTCTTTATTGCACACACACACTAAACTTACAATAACCTCTTAATGAACTGGTTTTTGTATCACAAAACTTTTGTGAAGAATAGGCTGTATGGGCTGGATTCCTTGTCACACTACACTGTATATAAATGACAAAACTCCCAAAAATCTTCATTGATGATTGTCTGTCATTTGACATCTCTGCATAAAATAAATGAGCACATGGTCGACATAGTTGCAAAATATAAAATTTCTTATTTCTTGAATGTCCCATTAATTACCCGACTACGTTTTTATTTCATTCTTATTATTTCTTGTTACAGCGCCATCGTACAGGTATAAACATTCTGTAAAAAATTCAACATCGGACTCTTAGTAAAAGGGGCCTGTTTTAATCCTTTGGGTAACAAAATTAAATATTCCGTTTGTGGTAAAGTTTTCATAATGAAAGTTGCTATAAATTTAGCGGACTACAATGCAGTATAATTGTAATTAAATATTGTCATACTTCTAAAAATGGTCCTAGTCACCTAACTTTAAAAAAGCTGTAAGATCACATAACGAATCGATATCAAATTAAAAGTGTTCTTTATAGTGTTTTTAGATAGAAATTAGTATCATTGGAAGCAAATTTTATATAATCTTAATATTAGGCAACTACCGTATTCCATTATAATCTCTATGGATTTGGATGTATCCCCATACAGAATATGTACTTACATTCCCGGGTGCAGCTGTGTTATATTTTTTTTAAACTGGCCACACCCTGTATTACACCTGGCAGTCCGACGGTATTGCTTAAGAATGTCGGTTTACTTCTAAGAATAATCCTAACGCTTCGATCTTTATATTAAACCATTTTAGTAACACTTGAATTATGTATGACTACATTTATTTTTATTTTATCTACAAATGCTTCCTGTAGAAGGGGATATGTTTTCAAAGTTCATAAGTAGCTATGCATCTGAGATGCTTAGCACCACAAGCAATTTTCCCGCGACTTCACCCGCGTAAATTATAATCTATGTCACCCGCAGATAAATTAACTTTCGCGGTGAAAGAATTTTGAAAATTGGTCCTGAATTCTGAAAATTTCCTCTGTAGATAACTTTGAATGTCTGATCCGATTTAGGTGTGTAAGGTATCTTCACATCTTTATTTTATACCGAGACACAAAAATTACTTATTATATATTTGGAATAGAAGTCTAAAAAACTTGCTTTATAAGAACAGTATCTATGTAGTTAAAAAAAAACTAATAACGAATAATCTTGAGGCTAATTGTATTACTAATACGGTACAGTAAGCTTCCTCTTCCTCCGAGGTAACTACATCACTCGGAGGTAGAGAAAGTATAGGTACTTAAGGAAACTTTGATATTCGGCGGCGACAACAAGTTTCGCAAAATCTTGCCGTGTGGTTCCCAGCAGAGTAGAATAAGACTACTCTAAGTCTTTCCGAGGTTGACTTAGAAGGAAACTTTGGAAACACAAGCTAAACAAAGCTTATTAAACAAGAGACCCTTTCCAACCCGTCCAGCCAGCGTGAAGAGTGTAGGCCAAATCCTCTGACTGGCATGGCTAATATATGGCTCTGGTAGAGACAGATAGAATCGTGCTCCTGCAGTGGAGACTATCAAAGACCTGATTTTTTTAAAGACTTTTAATATAACGACGATGACGCGACACGAGTCATTCCATACAAAGAACGCGCGACACTTTTGGCGCCATTTATTGTTACTTTCATGGTTTCCGTCGAACTTTATGTTGCATCTGTCTCGAGTGCGTTCCAACATGTGAAGAGCTCCCTGGCGCAGCGGTCAACACGCTGACCTGCGACTGCCGGGTTCGATGCCCAGTCAGGTCAATATGAAAAATGATCTTTTTCAGATTGACCTCTCGGATGTTTATCTAAGTATATATATGTAGTCATGGAAATAAATATAAATAAATATATATATATACGGACAAATCACACAGATTGAGCTAGCCCCAAAGTAAGTTATTAAGTAAGACTTGTGTTATGGCATACTAACTCAACGATACAATATTTTATAACAAATACATATATAGATAAACATCCAAGACCCAGGCCGATCTGAAAAAGATCATTTTCCATCTTGACCTGACCGGGGATCGAACCCGGGACCATCCATGTAACAGGCCGGTGTGTTGACCGCTGCGCCACGGAGCTCGTCAACAAACGAAACTTTATTTGCCTCGCAACGCGTATTAGGGTTACTTAATAGAATCTATTAGAATTTCAATTGAGTTCTCAATCGGAGTGGCACGCCAAACGCATTTGCTAGTGATGATCGTAAAGCACATTGATTATTCTGTGTGAATCGCACCCACGAGGCGCCACTTAGGCCATATCATAAACAATACGATACTACGCAAAGACTTCTACATATTTTGCGTATATTATATGCTGTATTATAATTGTAAATACATTTGCTCATAATCCGTTTGATATATTTTGTATTTCTAGGTGTAACTGATGTCTTTTAATTCCTGAAGACATCCCCTAATGATATAAACAACTTTACCTATGGGAGCAATGCTGAGAACTCGAAAATTTAAACCTTTCAGTACAAATTGCCCGTTGGGTTGAAAATGTTTGTACAGAGAATTCGATTTGATTTTTCTAGTTTCCAGCGTTACTCCAATAGGTAAAGTAGTTTGTTACATACAATTATCCTGTCTTCATCGCTTGCGGGGTAGACAGAGCCCAAGGTCATTAAACCTACAGGCCACGTTTAGCGTGTTAGTGGGCGTTAAGGTGGAAAGCGGAATCGAAATAGTGATGGGTTGCTTGCCGCACCGCCTATTGGCATGATTCCTTAGCTTTAGTTTGTTATATGTAATATTGTCGCCACGTGGTTCTCGGCAGAGTAGAATAGGACCACTTCAAGTCTTCCCTTGGATGTCGTAGAAGGCGACTTAAAAACACTAGCTAAAGAAAACTTTTCAAAGAGACCTGTCCAACCCGTCTGGCCAGTGTGGAGAGTTTAAGTCAAATCCTCTGACTGCACTGGCTAACATATGGCTCAGACTAAAAAAGACCTATACTATCGTTAAATTTAATCTAGATTTAGCCCAGAAAGGGTTCTAGGCTAAATCGAGGTTCAATTTACATCCGGATGCCTACCTTACTACCTTATGGAGGGTTCGCGTCTGTATAAAGAAATACAAAGTCGTATAAGCTCCTTAAGCTTTACACAAATTGTTGCATAGAACGGCCATTGTATTATCAGATATTTAATCTTTAATCGTTTTGATCATACAGAGTTCGGCGCCAGCAGTCGCTAGCGCCCGACAAAAAACCGAGCATAATGCATCTCTGATACAAATTGAAGTGAGCAACAGATGTTAGACATATTGATATAAAGGCTTCAAAGTTTTAATTGACGTCACGGAATTTATTAATTATTAAAAAAAATTGTACAGCATTACTGGAACACCAAAGCACTGAACAACTTAACTTAGGACTATGGATTCATCCATCCTTTTCACAAAATATTAAGAATTCATTCATCAAACGTACAAACCCATCAGCAAAAATATCACATTCCGTTCCTTTTATTGATGCCAGGAATTCTTTGAGTTCAGAAAGACCTCGCAAAAGATGGTATAAAGGCTTCAAAGTTTTAATTGACGTCACGGAACGCAACACCTAAAGACCAGAACTGTCCTTTCTGAGAACTCCTTGCTCTGTTTTTTTTTTATTAAGCTGCCCTGCAGGTGTTTACTATGGCTTGACTCGAGAAGCACGATGAATTTAGTGACACTATCGAAATATGCATGTCTTCCTTTTATCCGATTCCTTACTGCAAACTACCTACATAATATATAGATTTTGAAGCACAAGTGCGCTTTATATTATAATTGATAACAGAATGCTAATACGTGCGATCTATGCTTTAAAATGATTTGAATAAGTTTTACGGTTTCCTCACATCAATTCTTCTTAGGAATACATTTGATAGAAAAATTTAAAAAAAATTGAGACTCTAACTACAACAATTCAATCTACCCCAATACAACAAACTCCTTAAATTTTAAAATTTCAGCTGTTACAAGACTCAACCCGAACAAATGTGTAACATTGAAAGTTTGAAAATAAATTAATAATTTAAAAGTGATTTAGAAAATTTCCATATGAAGCACTTTTTACTAGAGTTGTTCTTCTGTGAACTATTTATTTTGTGGCTCAGGTACCTAACTCAATGTGAGAAGCATAAATCAAGCCTCAAAATTCCTGTGATACAAATTCCTTTATTATTCACGCTTTGAATAAAAAATATGGCATTTGTGAATAGCACACTAACGATTTAACCGGATTAAACGTCTCTTTAGTTTCTTTTGCGTTGCGGTCGGTACCAAATTGACGAGTTGTACGTGATACGAACAAACATATTCAAACTTGAATTCGATAGACATTTAAAATCTGATTGAATTATGGCTTATGTTATAAATTATAACTTATAATCCTTGGTATTCACTGCGTTATTTTTATTGGGGTAAAATCCTTGCCGCACTTTTTTTGGGTTACCCTATACCTCTCAGTATAAAAAAATATGTCACTTTATTTGTTAAACCAGCGGTTTCTTTAATGTTTTATCTGAAAATTCATGTTGAATGCGTTTTACACATCCAAAAGTAAAAAGTAACCCTTGTACCTGGGATGACTTGGTTGACCGCCTGTTTGTCTGTCCAGACCATTTTTCTCAAGATATTGGAAAGTCTTCCTTGTTGCATCCAGATGATTCCCGGGTTGCTTTGGAGCCCGGGGACCGCTTTCCAGCTTTTTCTGAGCTTTTTGCATGATGATGCAACTGGAAGTTGTGGTACATATTATCTGCTTTTATAACAGGAAGTTGGTTGCTCGTGCTGTAGGAAGGCAAAATGCCTTCGCATCATCCATCTTGCCACGGGAGAGTAGGATGGTTATGTGGGGCTCGGACTCACTAAAAAACCCCCTGGTGTCACGCCTTTCCCAGGGCTATGTGCTACTCCAAGGCACCCAAAGCGGCGGCCTCGGCTCGGCCCGCCCTCGGTGTCTTCTTAGAACCTTCAATATAAATAAATATAAATATATAAATATATACGGACAAATCACACAGATTGAGCTAGCCCCAAAGTAAGTTCTAATGAAAGACTTGTGTTATGGGATACTAACTCAACGATACTATATTTTATAACAAATACATATATAGATAAACATCCAAGACCCAGGTCAATCTGAAAAAGATCGTTTTCCATCTTGACCTGACCGGGGATCGAACCCGGGACCATCCGTGTCGCAGGCAGGCGTGATGACCGCTGCGCCACGGAGCTCGTCATTCTTATCAAGTACCGGGTGACCCTTCGACTTTCTATTCTACCCCCTAGAGTGAGTATATCTCGACACTGACACGCCTTAGAGGCAGCACGGCCTCAGAGGATAGGAAGAGCGACGCACCTTATCACCGACACCCCTCTTCTCTGTGCTGTGGTCCAACCGATGCCGTGCCAAGCGCCACCGCCACGCTTAGTCACGGAGGACAGGGAGAACGGCGCAACGAGATCGTACAGAGAAAAGAAAAGGAAAAAAGAAAAGTAAAAGAGAAAGAAATATTAGGTATATAATATCTTTGACATTTGTTGACTTTTAATATATAACACTGCTACAAGCATTTTCTTATGTATCGACATTAGTTCTATGCTTTTAACTGTTTCCGTGGTTGAGGCGTTGGCCTGTTGATCCAGGGGTCGTGGATTCGATTTCCACGGGAAGCATACTTTGTTAAGTTGTTTACACTTTGGTTAGGTTAGGTTCCCCCCCGATGGTTCCCATCTTGTCGCGATGGGGGGGCTCTAGTAGCCGCGGTCTCGCCACCCGCGGTGAAGCTAAGAGGAACCGGGTGGAAGGCGCTCGAGAAGGGTCTGGGCAACCCACCTCGCGCCTGAGGTAAAGGAAGACAACCTCTTTAAAAAATTACCGGAGGAGGCCCTCACTTTGAGTGGCCTGGCTGTGGGTGAAGGGGGGTGAACTCTCCCTACACCCACAGTCGTAGTAGGGGTCGCGGGGGAAGAGGAGTGCCGGTATTTTGGTGCGCCGCTCTCCCTGTCCTCCGCGACCAAGCGTGGCCGTGGCGCTTGGCGCGGCATCGGTGGGGCCGCAGGGGAAGAGGAGTGTCGGTATGGCGATGCGCCGCTCTCCCTATCCTCTGCGGCCAATTTGGAGATGGCCTTGATCAGTCTCTGCTGCGCCGTGATCTGTGGTCCAAGGCGGTGGAGACTGATCAAGGCAAATGTGAGGGCCAGTTGGGTGGCGGAGGCGGGACTTCGTCACTTTACAGATGGCTCTCGAGTTGGAGGAGCGTGCTCGGGTGTCAGGCACGTCCTCCGGGGGCGGGTTGTCGCGGCCAGGGGCCTATGAGCCCTTGACCGCGATAGCTCGCCCGTTGTAGGTGGCCGCTCCGATCCCTCTGCTGTCACTTTGTGACTGAGAGGGACTCGTGAGCGCGCCTTGGAGGGGTCGCTAAACGCGACCGCCGCGCCGGGGCTGTGGAGCGAGAGTAGCACACGCCCCCGGCACATAGCGGCTCAGTAGTGACACCGTGGAGTTTAGTGGCCACACCACATAACCGCGCGTGTCTTCCCGTAGCCCGCACGGTATCCGAAGGGATTCTCTACGTTAAAAAAAAAAAAAGGTTAGGACAACATTGCAGGCAAGAATCACCTGATTGTCTGTTAAGAAAGATGATTCCGTGCTTCGGAAGTTACGATAAATCATTGGTCCAGGCTGCCATCTGGTAGTCGTTAAAGGAACCACATCAGAGGCCGAGAGGCGGTTCCGGAGAACTCTGACACAAGGGTGTGCATGTTCGACTGACCTACACAAAATGATGATGAAGAGTTCGTATTAAGGTAGGTATATTTATACGAAAGTCCACACAAACGAAGTCGCGAGCATCAGCTAGTATAATATAATCACACAAAAGCACTTCAGGCGAGTAGGCGACCTATACTGTTAAAAAGAGTTTCTTTTGGCATTTCTTCTCTGCAGTGGTCGGTTCCGAAATGCTAGTAGTCTGTAGCTTTTGAATAATAATTAGTAAATGCATAATACTATATCTATAAGACAATTTAAAATGTGATTTGACGTGAAAAAGTGCCTACAAGGGCCTATTTTCTGAATAAACGTTTTGAATCTTGAATCTTCCTCCCCCGCGACCGTGCAGGGAGTGTTCACCCCTTAAAGACGTTGTATTCCTCTACGTCAGTCATGAAATGAAGAAGTGACTCAGCCCAAACTATACTTATAAACATTTCCTGTGGGACAAATAAGAAATAAAAAAAAGATCGACAATTTATATTTGAAAGTCATATTTTTTTCAATTTCTAGCATTTTGCCCATAGGATCAGTTGTTCAAAGTAACGGACTAAGTCACCCATTTTAAGGAATGACGAGGTATTACCCCGTAAGTAACAAAACCGTGTAATATGTATCAAATAGCTCAGAACATACAAACATACCAAGCAACCACTCTACATGTTTACGTTTAGTCGGAAACATTGCAGCGCGCATTACTTTGTGCAAGAATGCACGGGTGTATTATTTGCTATGCTAAGCTGGTGTATGCGTCAGAAAAGCCCTTATACACACGGTTCGGATGCATCCTAAACTGAGACTATGAATATATACGCTATGCAAAAAAAAACGTGTGTGCACATAAAGTGCTTACGCGGCTATGTGTGGGTGTCTAGATGTGCGCGGGGGCATCGAGAGGCGCACGGGGCGTGGAATGGAGCAGTCGCCCACTGCCTTGGTCGAGGGCTGTGTGTGTTGTGTTTACGTCTGTCGCACGGCTCGCACTGCAGACCGTGTTGTGTTGTTCCGTGGTATCAACCCTAGCGCTTACACGCCCCGGCTCAAGGTCAGCGGTGCCCAAACTCTCACGTACAGGGAGTGTCACCAATGTGACTGAGATGCGTTGAAGCCCGGGCACAGAATTAATAATAGTACTAACGTACAGAATGAAAACTCACGGGGACACCCGCAATATGGCGTCTCCGCACCTCTCATCATGTAAGGAGTTCTCAAGGTTTTGAAAAACAGAGTAGCTGCTACCATTCTTAATCACACGTTGCGCGCCGTCTCTTAAACGTAAGTACTTACGTTAGTACTTCAATTCATTGTACGGTTTCGACCCTCATAATTAACTCACACTCAAACGTATGAACGGATGCAAAGTCTTATTTGTTTAGTTTTAAGTAAAATGTCACTCCACTTGTATAGCTAAAGCGCAATACCTGTAGGTTCAAAATATTTTTTATTCCTTCTACTTATTATGTACACTTATATAAATTATTTACTAAAAGCTTTTGTAAAATGTATCTTTGTGCATGCTCTTTTCACTTTGAGAAGGTTTTTCAATTTAGTTGTTCTTATAATCCTTCTTTTACAATGTTGCAAAGCTTGTAACAACAAGTTTGTGAACCTTATAAATAAATAAAAGTTTCTAAGACATCTCTCTTTGTAAAACCTGTGAAATGAAGTGCATGACTTGGCCAGTTTGTTTTGTTTTTCGTATGTGTAAGTGGCCAACACTGGTGTCAGATTTTTCGAGCTGCCTTGCCAGCCACTTGGCCAATGCTGCGAAACAAACCGAAAGCTCCTAGTGTAGGTCACTGGCTGGTGTGTTAACCACTGCGTCACGGAATCAGCCACAAAATTTTCTGTCCCCTATAAGACTGTTAACAATAATGAATGGGTATTTTTTTTCCTGTGAGTACTCCTTACTGAGTGAAGAAATGACCTGACCTTAAGTAGCAATAGACGGGACATATAGCAAGCAGAAGTAATGGTTGATAGGGAGAAAGAAAATGGTGTGAGCTTGGAATCCCTACGCAAAGTTGCCCACGACTTATTTATAAGTCTATCTGCCAGAGATCTTATGAACCGTAGGAAGAATTCAAATATGATGAAGATGAATGATAACATATAAATGAGCATTTTTATTGCCGCTAATTACAAATAGAAAGATTTAATTTATTTTTTATGAACTTTGAACAGTAGTCAGTGGTATAAAAGGCGCAATCGAATCTCTTTGGAAACGGCAAGATGGCGGAAATTTGCATATTCGAATTTTTGAACATATAAACATAATTCTAAGCCTTTTGGACCTTACCTCATAATATATTTACCAAACTTTTAAAATTTCCGCCTGTCACTTATGCGATTACATAAAGCACTGATCAGTACTTCCACGTTCGAGGGTAAAACCCACCCCAACCCGAAGTCCACCTCTGACTGAATGGTTCAATCTAACTCATATGCATTTTCATCGACCGCTTCCTGCTTCAAGTTGAGAAAAACATGGTAAAGCAACCTGCACACAGTATGCTGTATAGTGATAACAACACAAGTAGTTTTGTTTTGAGTGTCTGTCTAGTGATCTTAGCTTACTTGAATCATAATGTACTATTAGGTATAAATCAAGAAGAAGAATTGTGCAAGTGCTCTTATAGTTCGAAAGACAACTGCAGTAATGTTCTATCAGAGCAAATTGTAGGTAATGTACACAACAATTGGTTATAATGAATTAACTCATGGAGTTGCTGCAACTTATAATTATGTTGATTTTATGACTGCGACGTCCGCGAACAAACAGATGAGCATGCACTGAGACACCGTTTTAAGGATTTAGACTACATTTATTTTAACTGCCTCCATTGTCCAGTGGTTAAGGCGTTTGCCTTGTTGACCCGGGGGTCATGGGTTCGATTCCCGCGGGAAGCATACTTTGTTAAGTTGTTTCTAGTTTGGTTAGGACATAGGATAAGAAAGATTCTGTGCTTCGGAAGGCACGTAAAGCCGGTGGTCCCGGGTGCCATCTGGTAGTCGTTAAAGGAACCACGTCAGTGTGTCAATCCTGACAAATTACTCTAGCTTCATCTACACTCATCACTCTCCCCATGCATGCTCTATACTTATATACTTTCTCATCCCCAATCCATCCGAGTAAGTAGCATCCCAAATACCACTATCCTGTTCAAACAAACCCTACCCTTCCCTCGCTTAAAAAATGGTTTCGATGGGCAGCTGGGTCGGAGCCAAGATAAGCCAAACAAATTACCAGGTCGAACTGGTGGCGATATGCTAAGAAACAAAAAGAACTCGAAAATTTAATACATAGATACATACATACTATCACGCCTCTTTCCCGTGTGGGTAGGCAGAGACCAAGGACCGCCACTCGCTAAGATCCCTACAAAACTCTTTCGCTTCATCTACATCCATCACTCTTTTCATACATGCTCGCCGGTTTCTGGTACTCCTGACTTGCCCCTTGACAAGAATGTCCGCAATCTGGTTACGATATGTGCGTCGAGGCCGGCCCTAGACTTACTCTTCTCAAAAATTTAATGTCAACTCTTTTGGGATTTACAGTGTCAGCACTTCAGACTATGACTAAAATCTCTTCACTCCATAACCTGGCGGTCGTCCTCCTCGGCGGGAATTTTAGCGGACTACACGGTGTTTGTTTTGGATGGTTGTGCAATTGTTTCTAGTGGACTTTATAATGTGAAATCGGTGTAATTAAGTGTTATACATGCCCATGTCTAAAAACAATGTGTGGGATAAGATAACTAAAATAAACTGTCATGGTGCAGCTGTAGTGAGAGTTAGCGGACTGGTGGTTGCGTACATAGGCGTTGGCTATGATTGAACCAGTGGGTTCGTGAAGGATTGTCGCCAGGGGCTCCATAGAATCAACGAAATGAATTTACACCATCATTTCGTTGAGAACAAGAATACTCGAAAAAGCGCGGGAGACTTCTTACTTGATACTGGCTAAATATACGTAATGAGTGAAAGCCATAACAAACACAAAAAAAAAAACAAAAACCTGGCGGTTGACATATACAACATATTCTCCAGAGTAAAACAATCCTTGTTTCGGATTAAAGCACACGCGGGACTAGTTGGCAATGAGAGAGCTGATTAACTTGCCATGGAGGCCACTGTTAATTCTGCAAGAAGCCAGACTATGACTTGTACCCGACCCTGAGAAGCTCATGTCTTCTTTGAATATGAAAGAATCTGGTTAAATTGTTACAGCCGGGCATAAAAAAGGTGATAAAAGTTTTAACACACATTATTGTCTTATACTAACTACTATTATCTGTTACCCGCGGCTCCGCCCGCGTGATTTATAGCCTATGTCCTTCTCAGTACACTAACCTATGTGTACGCAAAATTTCATGATGATCGGTTCAGTAGATACGGCGTGAAAGCGTAACAAACAAATAAACAAACAAACAAACTCACTTTCGCATTTATAATAATAGTTAGGATGTATTGATTTCGTTAGTTCAAACTGGGCTCTAATTGAGTTGAATCTCCGTTCTCTTAGGTACTATTTAACATTTCAATAAATAATTTGATGGAGAAAATAATATTCTCCATTGCAAAATAGATTTGATTGTGACGTCAAACTGTGACGCAAGGCTCCGAACATAGGGCAGTGACGCAAATGACAAATTAGTTATTGTCCCAACAGTCGCTCAAACAAGTACACTTTGGGGTCAAGGTCATTCAAAATTATTGATATGACCTAGACAGAGAGCCTAGACTAGTCCGTCTCTTTACAATGACGCATGAAGAGACTAAAAAGCAAGCAATATCTTGTGTTATCTAATCCCGGTATCCGCATTTCTCCATATTTGTTTAGTATTCTAGTGTTTATTATCTTATAAACTCATTAAAAAATATATTTTAATAAAGTTTCAAGATTCAAAACGTTTATTCAGAAAATAGGCCCTTGCAGGCACTTTTTCAAACCAAATCAAATTTAAAATTATTTTATTATGCATTTACTTACTAATTATTGTTAAAAAGCTACAGACTACAAGCATTTCGGAACCGACCACTGCAGAGAAGAAATGCCGAAAGAAACTCTTTTCAACAGTATAGGTCGCCTACTCGCCTGAAGGGCTTTGTATGATTATGATTATATTATATTTCTTTTTTTTATAATTATATAATATTTGTAATATTTTTTACATAATAATAATTAAAGCTACTTAAAAAATACTTAATTGAAGTAAATAAAAAATTAACGTTCCTGTAATATTTTTTAATTAAATATTATACCTAATTTAAGTAAAGTGATGCCTGGCTTATCATTGCATTTGCCTAAAGGCAACACACTTTCCTTACACAATGTGGCGGTTGAAGCATCTGGAAAATTTCTAATGTTGCTCCCGCTTTACTTTCCTCTGCTTATAGGGTGCTAGATTTATGATTATTATACTTGCCCACGGAGTCTTACAAAGTTAACAAGAGCCATGCGCCGAAAGGTAACACCCAAAGTTGATGTCCGTCCCTCCTGCAGGCCGATTTGCTAACTCGGTGATTGTCACTTTAGCATCCATTACGGTTTTCATATCATAAATAAAAATAGTCATTCATACCGAAGCCGTAATGAATATTAAAGTTACTATGAAAAGGATGGACACCGTCGTTGTCAAAAGTTAGCAAATAGGCCTGCGCCTTTTGTAATGTTCACCTTAAAGGTTGAGGGCAGGGTGCCCTCACCTCAAAAGTCAGGTGAAGTAGCGAAAGCTCACTTGGAGCTTAGTACATATATCTCCAAGCTAGCTACACAGTCCTTTTAAAAAAGCAGAGGTAAAAAAGTCCAAAAGTATATTTGTTTTTAATAATGGGCCTTTTACTATTCTGGTTCTCTAGATCTCCGACCAACCTTGAATCTATCCATCAAATATGCATTTAGATTACTCTATAAACCAATAGTCGTTATTAGAATAAACACTGTGAGTCATCCGTAACATCGCCAGACCGGTTAATCCATCAGTCCGAAAACGTCTTTACTACTATGATCGAAAATACACATAACATACGTTAATGTCTATGCATTGAAATTGCATGACAATTGGCTACTTGACTAAAAAATTTTTCGTGTCGCTATGTAAAGACCTGCCAAAAATAAACACAATAGTGACAGAAATACATTTCTAAGCAAAAAACTCGTTCAGATATAGAAGTTTTAAAGACTCATATTTTTAGACGTTAATTTTTAGACGTGAAAACGCGCCGCTGAAATGCCTACATATTTGTGACGTCACAACTTTGTATTTTGTATGGGCGGCGTGAGAACTTTGTTTGGTAGCTATACGAAATATTACGTTTGTGGTAATGGTTGCATAATAAAAGTTGCTATAAATTTAGCGGACTACAACACAGTATAATTGTAATTAAAGATTTCCATACTTTTAAAAATGGTCCTATTCACTCAACTTTAAAGAAGCTTTAAGATCACTTAACGAATCGTTATCAAATTAAAAGTGTTTTTATAGTGTTTTTAGATAGAAAATAGTATCATTGGAAACAAATTTTATATAATCTTAACATTAGGCAAATACCGAATTGAGATGACAGTTGGTGCAGTAGGGTGCATCTACAAGTGCTACAAGGGATGTTTTGGCACGTGGCCATTTTCGGAACTAAATGCTGCCATTGCCGTCATCTTGTAAAGCGTCACTTTTGGGAGATAGCTCGAATTGATGTTTGTACTGTTTATTGAGGTATTGGGGTTCGAGGTAATTGTAGAAATGCAAAAATTACATCATCATCATCAGGTCCTTGCTAGTCACCACTACAGGAGCACAACCCTCTCTGAACTAACCAGAGCGATATTTCAGGGTAGTCAGAGGATTTGGCCTACACTCTTCACGCTGGCCAGACCGGTTGAAGAGGTCTCTTTGATATTTATAAGCTTTGTTTAGCTTGTGTTTCCTAACTCGCCTTCTACAACATCCACGGAAAGACTTGGAGTGGTCCTATTCTGTGCTGCCGGGAACCACATGGCGATTATTTCATTACATTACTGTAAATATGATACCTTAGACCTTACCTTCACAGGCCGAGTATGTGACATACGGCCATTTTTTTTTGTCAATACCTTGCTATGGGCTGTCGTTGGATAGGTCTTTTGCAAATATTATCGTTATCAGAATGCCATTTTTCAATGCAAGGATCCTAGGTAAGGAATCACAGGAAAAACTAGTTATTATTTTTCAAATATAAACTACAATGTCGTGACTATGGTAAATATTATATCTAATAAACAAATGAACTTGGGAGTCACGCTTGGATTTTAATTAAAACGTGTTAGTAAGTGCTTTAAGCCTGACGTAATTCTAATTGGTGCCTTAAAGTGCAAATTTATTGACAATGTCAGTGAGACATAAATTATTAATTGTAATTACTTGGGTACCAAATAATTTTTGCCGACTTCAAAAATGGCAGTTTTCAGTTTGGCCCATATGTTTGTATGTATATTTGTTTGTCCATGAATTATCTCACATTGGCTGAATCGAGTTTTAAGAAAAGTATTTGCGGTATATTCCGAATTCATATAGCTAAAACGCAATTGAGGTAATCTCGTGCCTAATGTCCCATTTTTCGAAAGTATAGAATGACGAGCTCCGTGGCGCAGCGGTCAACACGCCTGCCTGCGACACGGATGGTCCCGGGTTCGATCCCCGGTCAGGTCAAGATGGAAAACGATCTTTTTCAGATTGACCTGGGTCTTGGATGTTTATCTATATAAGTATCTATTATAAAATATAGTATCGTTGAGTTAGTATCCCATAACACAAGTCTCGAACTTACTTTGGGCTAGCTCAATCTGTGTGATTTGTCCGTATATATTTATATTTTATTTATTTATTTATAGAAGGTATCATACATTGCAAGAACCGTCAATACCATGTAGGATTAAAGCTTCCATGGCTACTATATAAGATCGAATTACATTCTGGAAAAGGTTTTAGCGAGATGGTATTTAGGCGGATCCTTCTTTTTAAAAGATTCGTTTTTCTTTTCAATGAATGCCTCACTAGCTTTCATCAATGACCTTGCCGCATATAGTTACTGCTTCGAGAACACTCCCTATATTCCCCCAAAGTATGTTTTTTTCAAAGGTTCAAGAGACCACAAACCTTAATATGTGATATCAGTTTCGAGTTGATACGTCCGCGCGTTGGTCAGGAACTTTGTTAAGTTGTTTCCAATTTGGTTAGGACATTGCAGGTATGAATCACCTGATTGTCTTATAAGAAAGATGATTCCGTGCTTCGGAAGGCACGTTAAGCCAACAGATGGCAGCCGTTGGTCCCGGCTGCCATCTGGTAGTCGTTAAAGGAACCACGTCAGAGGCCGAGAGGCAGTTCCGAAGTGGTTCCGAAGAACTCTGATACCAGGGTGTGCATGGTCGACTGGCCGCGTCACCTACACGAAATGATGAAGAGTCCAACGATCTACCCTTAGCTCGCTTTAAAAAGGTTTCGATGGGCAGTAACATTGAAACCAAGATAAGTCAAACATACAGAACTAAAAAGAAACCAAGCGTGGTGATATGACAATACGGGGGGTATTGCGTATGCTAGAAATCCTTTGGGGGAGGCCCATGTCCAGCAGTGGACTTCTTGCGGCTGAGACAAAGATGACCGCGCGTTTCTGAAAAAGGGCGTATGGAAATTAAATATTGACGGGAAATGTATGTCCCTTGGTAAAAGTTGTTCGATTTTGGACTATATTATTATACATATTAATTTCCACACCGTTTACTTATTACCAGAACCAATTCTAGGACAAGTTGAAATACACGTTCTGAATGACTTACCTATGTATTAATGGACAGCCAAAACTACTTTTTAGTAACTTGATATTTCGTACAAGGGTTTTTAGAAAATCAACCAAATCCACGCTGGACTGGGAGAAAAGAAAAAACGTAAAATGTACCAGCTGCTTCTCTACCCGCGCAGATCGTAAAAGCCGATCGAGGGAATGGGCGTCAGGAATCATGTCAATAGGCGATGCGGAGAGCAACCCATCACTATTTTGATTCCGTTCTCACCTACAAGCCCACCAACATGCTAAACGTGGCCTTAAGGTTTTACAGACCTGGGCTCTGTCTACCCCGCAAGGGAAAAAGACGTGATAGTATATGCAACCAAACAAACAAAGGGTCAAACACGCGAGATGAAGTCTTACGCGGACGCAGTCACAGGAAAATGCTATTTCAGATACATGGCGAAAAATATTGATCGTTCCGGACCATTAAAGGGGTGATTCAGCCTGTCAATATAAACAACTTTTCCTATGGGACAAATGCTGTAAACTCGAAAAAAAATTCGACATTCCTATACAAATTGCCCGGGCGGCTGAACACTTTTGTATGAAAATGTCAAAATAAAATTTGAGTTTCCAGCATTGGTCCCATAGGAAAAATGGTTCATATCGACGGGCTGAATCACCCCTTTAAGGGTCCAGAACGCTCAAAATTTCGCCATGTATACTTCGGTACATACCTGCTTATGTAATAAAAACATTAATCTAATTAACCGAGTGTTAAACCACCCGTGATCCATTTCAATTGTCAATTACTTAATCGGTTTAAATGTAAGACGAATGTCTTACGTCAGTACGCCGGCACTTTGTAATGTTTTTGTCCAGTGACCTCATACCTCGTAATGCCATGACATATCGAGAGTATAAAACGATAGCTTATTTACTTAGCAAATTTTGCTACCGTCTTTAAAAGTTGAACGGCATAGTCCCTTAACGTCTTTATATAAAACGAGAACCAAATTAAGTGCCTGATTTAAATCAATATCAGAGCAAAACAAGTTGCTTTAAAAAAAAATTACTACCACTTTTGACAGTTTACGCCCACCATATTGATTTTTTGCTGACGTTACTTAGACTTATGTCACACTCACAAACTACGAAAAAGATACTATTACTAGTATCAGACGACCCACTGCCTTATGATTTGTCTAGGCAATAAAGATCATAGACAAATAAGGGAGTGAGGGTGAAAATGAAAAAAATGCCATTCAATTACGTTTGAGTTTCTATTGGGAGCCACAAATTTCAACTGAATTGACGTGTGTTCTATGAGAAAATCCGTAAAGGCAGTTTTTCGGCAGTGGTCACACTGGGGAATAATACAAATGTCACACAATACAAAATCGGGCAAGCAACTTAGGCTACAGGAAGCAACAATGGAAGAGACCCTGTAACATACGTGTTGGCGTAAACACGAAAACAATGCTCCTTCTGGGTCGTCGCGTAATACGTCAACAATTGGCTACTTGACTAAAAAAATTTTCGTGTCGCTATGTAAAGACCTGCCAAAAATAAACACAATAGTGACCGAAATATATTTCTAAACAAAAAACTCTTTCAGATATAGAAGTTTTAAAGACACATATTTTTAGACGTAAATTTTAAGACGTGAAAACGCGCTGCTGAAATGCCTACATATTTGTGACGTCACAACTTTGTATTTTGTATGGGCGGCGTGAGAAGTTTGTTTGGTAGCTATACGAAATATTACAAATTTTATATAATCTTAACATTAGGCTTTGATGTTCCCAGTTCCCAGCTGTCATTTTAATTTTGTTTTAGCTGGCCAATGGTTTAAACCTAGTACTAACTTAAGTCCGCGTTTTATTGTAACACGGACGGATATACTAGACGGATATAATAGATTGATTTTGAACCCTTTTGCTCTTTTGTATCTTGGAATCAGGATCGATCGGAATAGAATAGAGAATCGCAAAAAGATTTTAAATTGGAGAAAATCTTGTTATTTTTTTATGTATGAAGATAAATCTAGCTCTGCTCTTTTAATTGTAATCTGTCAAAATATTAATCGTTTTGGAAGTGGTTTTAAGGACCCACTAAAAGGGGTTCAAATTGACGGGCTATATTTTCAATCAGCCTGTCAATATGAACAACTTTTATTTTGGAACCAACGCTAGGAACTCATCATTTTTAGACATTTCCATACAAATTTACCGGGCGACTGAATATTTTTGGATGAACATATCAAGAAAAAACGTGCATTCGTTCTAACTAAAAGAAAAGTTATTCAGATTGACTGTTTTATATCCCATTTTGGTGTTATAGGAATTACCTTACCCTTGTTTACTAACTATAATTAATATTGTTTACAGTTCTGTTTTGTTGTTATTTTTTATTCCTTGTTAACCCGTTTGCATATAGTAACTTTAATTTGTGATTCATAAATATTGGTGTCCGGAACAGATAGCTTATGTGGCAGCTAATAATAAACACGAATTTATAAAGGTCAATAACCAAATGGTCTGTAACCCAACATATTTCTGTGTTTCCAGTAAAATCAATTCAAAATAAACGAAAATTAAGAAAAAATATTCCTATCACCAATGCCTTCAAATTATACATAGTATTTTTTCCAAAGTTCTATACAGTTACTATGGAATGATATAAATTTTTACTTTTATTAGTTATAGATACTTTTGTTAACTTTCAGTTTTTTACGTTTTATTACCAAACCTACTTCACATTGTGGGCAGAGGTATGGAAAACAACATATAAAAAAATACTTTTAGATAAGGAGAACTTGGCTCCTCTTCTCCTATACAGAGCGTTACTTGGCATCCCCTTAAAGGGGTGACTCAGACCGTCAATATGAACAACTTTTCCTATGGGGGTCAGTGCTGGGACTCGATATTTTTTCATCATATTCATAGAAAAGTGATCAGCCATCCAATGTGTAAAGGAAAGTCCAAAAAATTTCCGAGTTCCCAGAATTGGTTCCATAGGGAAAAATGGTCTGTATTACCCCTTTACATCTTTTTTTATCTAAACAATGTTTGTAGTATATTGTACTTTAAACACATTGCAAAACACTAAAGTTAATAATTAGGACACCGGCACGTGTAACATGGAGTGAAACGTAAGCAATATGTTTTAGAGATAGTTATTAGTTTTAAATAAATTGAACATTCCATTTCTGTGGCTAAGACAATAAACATCTTTAGTCGTTATGTGAAGTTTTCTCTCCTCGACCTCAAGAAGACACCTCATGGCGACCCTGCCAGTTTTTAATTCGTAAACTTTTACTAATTATAAAATTTGATATTTTTAGCTAAAGCTCGTTGATGTCTTTTAACTTGAAGCAATAAATCGACATTCTACAGATGGCTAATAGTTATATTTGATTTATTGTAATCTTCATAAATACTGATGAATTGGGTTTAACAAACCATATCAATATAATCGATTGATGAATCTTTAAAAAGAGCCAGTGGCTAGCAGTGGACTTCTATCGGCTGAAATGATGCTACCGATTGATGACGCTATTTAAATCTGATTTTATTGAATCCATAATCCGGCGTTATTTAAACTTTGGATATGAAAGTGTGATTGAGCAACCAAAACACATTGCTAATTTCTTAAGCATGATCCATCCAGGCAAATCGCGGTAGTGACACGAGAAAGTCTAGCGATTGTTTTCACTGCCTCGCGCGAATGTTAACATATCGTTCATCGGGATGTACAAATAACGTACACGCTGTACGATATTTGTACATCCCGACACCTACAAAGAAACAAAAGCCTTGTTTTGAAAAAAGAAAACGTTGTAACCGTAAATTAAAAATAAATTTATCTATCTTTAAGGCAAAGTTCAACCAACAAACGATCTTGGTAGAATAAGTCATTGATATAGTATCTTTGAGCCCAATGCCCCAATATATATTAGAAAAACATATATTTATATTTGTTTACACATTTAATTCGCAAATTAGTTATTATTCTAATCATTTACAGAAAGTTTAAAGCGTAACTCGGCAACAATCAAATTCAGCTGCAATTAAATACACCCGATATTTAATTGCAAACGAACCAACTAACACCAAGGCACACTGGATATAATTCTCTAAATTAAAATCTAAATATTAACTTTATTTAATTCATTTACACAAACACTATTTCAAATAGAACTTTTAACATAATAATAACCATAAATGAATTATACAAGAATTATACAATACTCAGAGATGTCCGCTGCGCTCGGCCGCCAGAGATAAAAGTGCCGCGTTGTCGAATGACCCCTCCAACGACGGCTCGCACGCGCCGGGGATGACAGGCGGCGACGCGCGCGTCATTTCAACGGGTTTTCCGACCGGAAGTCAAGTTGGCGACAACATCCGGCCGTCCTGCTGACGCTTACGTCCTCGGAAGCGTTGTCTGATGTAAATTTGCTGAAAACACAATGGAACTAATGTTAGAAAAAATGACAACTTTTCAGATTTAGCTTACGCAACAACTAATACAATCCTCCCGCAAAAGCATTAGGGTGGCTATTCACCAGTCGCATATCGCCATTTGATAACTTAAGACGGTGTTCATTTAGATATCCGCGTCGGTCATCCGTGGCTTGTACTGTTCGTAACCCCCAATCTCTGCTTTCACCGAGGTTAAATGCATCAATTATTGTGGTTGAAACACACTTACATCAGACCAAACATTGAATTTAGCTTCCAAATATGAATACAAATTTAATTTAATTCCTTAATTATTATTATTATTTTTTTTTTTTTTTATAAGGACAACATCCGGAAATATACGTACATTTATTCCTCCATGTCCTTGATATTGATCCATGGTTTCATGTTTTCGGCGCAAGCTGTACCTGCATAACGCCTCGACGTCCTCTCTGCTCCTCTCATGTCTACAATTTTGTAGCGATCATGACCTAAAATTTCCTGTACCTGAAAAGGTCCTTTGTACTGAGGCATCAATTTTGTACTTTGACCCTCGTTAGTATGACTAGGTATTTTTATTACTACTAAATCTCCCACTTTATAGGAAATTGCCTCTTTTCGTCTAGCGTCGAACATACTTTTTTGTTTTTCAGCACTCTTTTTAATATTGTCATCTACTTTATTTCTTAATAATGTCATATCAATATATTCTTCCGGGTTCTCACATAAGTTATCAGTATTCACATCAAGTCTGTATCCAAACATGACTTCGCAAGGTGCGGCCTCAGTAGTCTTATTTATGGTGCTGTTTATACCTTGTTGAATACTTGTCACATGTTGGTCCCATTTATTCTCGTCCGTGTTTGCACCCATGGTACGCAAGGCTTCAAGAATGGTCTGATTATATCGCTCGACTTGACCGTTAGACCGCGGAACCCCCGTGGCAATAACATGATGGCGAATATTTTTGTCTTTGCAAAAGTTAACAAATAACTTAGACGTGAAAGCACTTCCCGCATCACACACAATTCGCTTAGGATTCCCAAATATTTTAAAAGTCTTCTCTAATTCATTAATAACGACTTTACTTGTAGTGTTACGGACAGCTGATATAAAGACAAACTTAGTAAAGGAATCAACAACTACTAGCAAATATGTATTTTGATGCGTGGTTTTGACAAAAGGTCCTAAATGATCGATGTGTAATGTGTGAAATGGCCTTGCATATTTTGGTATAGGATATAGCATCCCAGGTTTCTTCCCATGAATATTTTTATAATAAACGCAATTTAGACAGTTTTTGATATATTTAGTAACGGTTTTTTTCATATGTGGAAACCAATATCGCGCCCTAATTCTTTCCAAACTTTTATCTACCGAAAAATGTCCTATATCGTCATGATTTGACTTAATAATCTGCCAAACGCACTGTTTGGGAACCACCCAACGTCTGCCATAATCCGTACGGCGGTAAACTTTGTTTCCCAATAGTTCGTAGTCATTAAATGTTTGTTTATGTGAATCCATCTCCCCCGACTCCAATATTTCCCTAATTGTACATATGTTTGGGTCTTGTAATTGGACTGATAAGAGCCAATCTGCCTCAGTAATGGACATTACAGACTCAAGACTCTGATCCTGGGGCATTTCTAAAACAGGGTTTCTACTGAGTGCATCTACGTGCTGCATTTGCGTACCAGGTCGATGAATTATGTTAAAGGTAAACTCTTGAGTCTGTAATACCCATCTACCAATCCTTGGATTAATTTCTTGTTTCGTCATGGAGTATTTTACAGCATAACAGTCTGTCACAATTGTAAAAATCGATCCTAGCAAATAATGCCTAAATTTTTGTAGGCCTACTACGATAGCTAAAAACTCAAGCTCGAATGAATGATATTGTTTTTCAGATGCCAGCGTTTGGCGGCTGTAAAAATAAATGGGTTTTTCAATTTTGTCAGTGACTTGCATTAGGACGCAACCCAAACCATCGCGGCTAGCATCTGTATACAAAATCAGGGGCAACTTTGGATCAAATATTGACAGTACAGCATTATCGATTAATTCCCTTTTTAGAGTTTCTACAGCTTTTGAATGTTCTTTGCCCCATTGCCAGGGTGCATCTTTTTTTAGCAAACAAGTCAATGGTCTCGACAACAAAGCACAGTTTTTAATAAACTTCCTAAAATAGTTTATAAGACCAAGAAACTGCCGCACTTGGTGTACGCTTTTTGGCATGGGGTAGTTACTTATAGCCGTTAACTTTCTTTGACTAGGCCTTATACCATCTGCAGAAATTTCATATCCCAAAAAGCTAATTTTATTTTTGAAAAAATGGCATTTGTCCAAATTAATAGTTAACCCGTGCGTTTGTAATACTTCCAGAACCTTCTCAAGTACTTCAATATTTTCATCCAAAGTTTCCGTGGCAATTAATAAATCATCCATATAATTAATGACTCGACCAAAACGTAATTTTCCTAGCACTGTATTCATTAACCTCTGGAATACAGCTGGAGCGTTGCTCAGCCCAAAAGGGACCCTGACCCATTCAAAATGACCGTCTGGCGTAATAAAGGCGGTTTTGTGTATGGAGCTTTCACTTATTTTTATTTGGTAATACCCACATTTTAAATCAATTGTTGTAAACACATTACAGTTACTTAAACGATCAATGAGATCTTCCACTATTGGCATTGGGTACTTTTCCTTTATTGTAATTTTATTTAATGATCGGTAATCCACACACAACCTCTTTTCACCCGAAGGTTTATCAACTAATATAATGGGACTGGCGTACGCGGAATTGCTCTCACGAATGATTCCATTTTTAAGTAAATCGGAAACTAGGTCTCTTGTTATTTGTTTTTCAGCTAAAGACATTCTGTACGGCCTATGTGAGATTGGCTTTGAGGTTGTTAGCTCGATGTCTAATTCCACACATGAAGTTTCACCCAAAGTGGACAAATCCTCAGATATACAGCATGAATATTTGTTGAACATTTTGTTTAAAACTGAAATATTATTTACAGAATCTGTATTGAATTCCAATATATTCACTGACATTACGCCTTTGGAATCTATTGGTTTGAACGTTAATTCATTCCCCACTCGAAAATACATTATATTTTTATCCTCTGTAAAATTACGACCGACTAAAATGTCACAACCAGATAATTTATCTATTAAGTAAAATGTAACTGGGAGTTCAACTTTATCCACTTTCAGTAAAACCGTAATGGCCTCAGTAACCTCAAAACAAACCTCACTTGTAAACCCGGATAATTTAACTGGTTTGTCCAGTTTAAAAGGTAAACCGTTTAGTTTTTTTGCCGTATCCACCAAAATTAATGAACAGTCACTGCCCATATCAAAAAATGCACGGTAACTAGAATTATTCAACAAAACTTGCTTAAAAAACTTTTCTTTAGACTCCGGTGTAACAATTAACTTGACTTCCCTATCTTTTTCAACTTTGGTTTTGGTTGCTTTTAATCGACACGCTACCTCCAAATGACCGTTTTTTTGACAAAAATTACATTTAGACTCTGATTTTTGGGGACATTCATTCCTTTTATGGCCAGTGAGCCCACAGCCGTAACAAGTGAAACGATAATTAGAGGATTGGTTTGCCGAAACCTCAGAAGAACGATTATCAGATTTCTTCTCGAAATTACGATAAAACTGTTGTTTGGACGTGGACGGTAAGGGTGTTTCTTTTTTACTCAAACTAGACTCCACTGGTTGAAACGTTTTACTGTGTAAAAATGAAGCTAGGTCATCACAATACCTAAAACTACCCGCTTCCGCTGCGGTTGTGATATTTTTATCTCCAATGAGACCAACAATTATCGAAATAATATCCTGATCGGAAAATTTTAACTTCAAATGATCTATTTTCGCTTTTTGAATGAAATAAAACTCGTACAAGGACTGTCCTTCAGTTGGTTTGGTTTCCATTAAAGTTTTAAGCAAAAAGAACATATTACGATTAACTTCAAATGTATCTAAAAGTGTTTTACGCCAATCCTTCCACCGCCATGAGGTCCACTTGGTCTCGTTTTTTTGAATAGAATCAAACCATGTCTTAGCCGTATTACGTAATTTCTGCAATGCTTGGTATTTTATAACACGATCGGACCAACCAAAAGCACACGCGTTAGCTTCTACAACATTTATCCACATGTATATATCATCCACTAAGGGATCAAATTCGGGCACCACGGAAGATAAAATTGTATTCTGACTCACGGTTGGCGATGTTCGTCTGGACCGCTTTCTTTTCCGTCGCTTGTCACCATCCGAGCTGCTGCTGCTGCTAGATGAACTGCTCTCCGATGTCACGCTCGATGACGAAGGCGGACGCCGGCGCTTTTGCAAGTCCTTGCTACGCTTCATGCTTCGACGTGGCATAGCGCGGTTCTTTTACACTTCTGATATTAGAAAAACATATATTTATATTTGTTTACACATTTAATTCGCAAATTAGTTATTATTCTAATCATTTACAGAAAGTTTAAAGCGTAACTCGGCAACAATCAAATTCAGCTGCAATTAAATACACCCGATATTTAATTGCAAACGAACCAACTAACACCAAGGCACACTGGATATAATTCTCTAAATTAAAATCTAAATATTAACTTTATTTAATTCATTTACACAAACACTATTTCAAATAGAACTTTTAACATAATAATAACCATAAATGAATTATACAAGAATTATACAATACTCAGAGATGTCCGCTGCGCTCGGCCGCCAGAGATAAAAGTGCCGCGTTGTCGAATGACCCCTCCAACGACGGCTCGCACGCGCCGGGGATGACAGGCGGCGACGCGCGCGTCATTTCAACGGGTTTTCCGACCGGAAGTCAAGTTGGCGACAACATATACATGAGCATTTATTAGCACATCTCATGTTAAGCAACTCCAGGCGCAGTCCTCACTTGGATAGGTGAACGCAAGTGGCTTAAAAATATCTCGAGCTCCCTTGTGCTTCGGAAGGCACGTTAAGCCGTTGGTCCTGGCTGTCACAGATGCCTATAGACAGCTTGAAAAATCTTACAACAGCGTTAGTCACTAACACACACTGCACAGCGCATTTTCTCCAAGCGACGTCAACTCACAATTCTAGTTAGACCTTATAAACTGTCCACATATATATAAATAGTTTATAAGGTCTAACTAGAATTGTGAGTTGACGTCGCTTGGAGAAAATGCGCTGTGCAGTTTGTTGCCGCTTCTTCTGCACTCCGCTTTGGAAGCGGCCTAAACTTAGCCATAAGTAATTATTGACGTCAACAAAATTTTTTTGTTGTAAAAATTGTAAACACAAATATGACAATTAATAAGTGTTCAAAGAAACCTATATTAAATAAACGATTGAATTTGAATTTGAAAAAAAACACAAAAAACAACAAATAGTATCTTTGATAAAGATTAGGTACATCTAAGGAAAACGCTTGTAAATAAATTCTACTGACTAACAGTTTGTTAATAGGCGGTCAGCTGTAATTGCGACTGATTTAAGATAACGAACGTGTCTATGCGTCTGTCACACAACGCACCTAAATACCGCAGATGTAGATAACAGCAAATTGATTTGTTATTTATGCGAAATGAAGTTTTAAACGAAATAATAGGTTAAAATGAGGTGAGCAGCTGGAGGGACTGTATGATTTATATTTTTAGGCGTTTAATTATATTTTTAGTTAGTTTTATTGTTAGAATAATTAGTTTTAATTTGGAATTAATTTTAAATATTACCTATGAGTGTTATTAAGACAGAGATATTTTTGTAATATTAGCAGATTATTTTAACAATTAGCAGGTTGAAATTGAAACAATTCTTATTAAGCTGTCGAGTCACCCTGTTAAAATGGAGTACAAAATTTTGTGACGGAGGCCGTCTTTCAGATGGCATTACTTAGTCCAAAATTCATGTTAAAAATCATCATCATCATCGCAAGTAAAAAGATGTGGTTGTATGTATGTTTGTATGGTATAAAAATTCGGATTTTTTTTTTGAGTTCCCAGAATTGGTCTCGAAGGAAAAGTTGATGATTTGGTCGAACAGAGTAAAAACCAAGTTGATCATTTTGTCCTACAGAGTAAAATCCAAGTTGATCATTTTGTCGTACAGAGTAAAAACCCTTTAAGGAAATGTCAGTGACAAATTTACGCTTTGTATAGTAAGCGAGGTGACTCATACCACACAGCGCGATCACACCTATTTATTAAAAATACATTTAACAATATGCTTAACATAATTTATTTTATTGCGAAGTAATGATTGAATGATTAACTTTATATTATAATTAATATATTTTGTGGCATCCAAAACTACAGGTGATTCATACAGACTACATATTTATTATCCCAACTAATATTATAAATGCGAAAATGAGTTTTTTTGTTTATTTGTTTGTTACGCTTTCACGCCGCATCCACTGAACCGATTATCATGAAATTTTGCTTACACATAAGGTAAGAGGGTACTCAAAGATTCAAAACTTTTATTCAGAAAATAGGACCTTGCAGGCACTTTTCACGTCAAATCACATTTAAAATTATCTTATTAAGTATTATGCATTTACTAATTACCGTTCAAAAGCTACAGACTACTAGCATTTTGGAACCGACCACTGCAGAGAAGAAACTCTTTTCAACAGTATAGGCCTACTGAGAAAGGCATAAGCTATATACCACGTGGGCGAAGCCGCGAGTAACAGCTAGTTATACAAAAGGTGTTGAAAATAATGGGCTTTGTTGCAAACTCTTTAGTTTTTAGGGTTCCGTACAAATATTGAAAAACGGAACCTTTATAGGATCACTCGTGCGTCTGTCTGTCCGTCCGTCTGTCACAGCCGATTTTCTCCGTATTTACTGAACCAAATTAGGTGAAATTTGGTAAGATGGTGTAATCCTATGACCCAAACACGGATGTGCAAAGTAAATAAAGATTTTTTCTAAATAAGGTTCATTTTCAGGAGCCCAATTACAAAATTTAAAAAAAAGGTTTGCAAACCATACTGTGTCATATATCAAATGAAAGGGCTCATTATGAGGATCTCAAAAATAAATTGACCTTTTCCCCCCGCCTGATCTCCGAAACTACTGGGCCGAAAATTTTGAAAAAATTACGAAATATAGAAATATTCCTTGAAGATTTCAGGAAAAATAATATATTCTATCACTTGAAAATAAAGTGGTAAACTCACTATAATAAGTTCATCTACGGAAATAGTTCACTAAAACACCACTAGATAGCGCTAGTAAATAAATAAAATAAATAATAAATAAATATATACGGACAAATCACACAGATTGAGCTAGCCCCAAAGTAAGTTCTTAAGAAAGACTTGTATAATGGGATACTAACGCAACGATACAATATTTTATAACAAATACATATATAGATAAACATCCAAGACCCAGGTCAATCTGAAAAAGATCATTTTCCATCTTGACCTGACCGGGGATCGAACCCGGGACCATCCGTGTCACAGGCCGGCGTGGTGACCGCTGCGCCACGGAGCTGTCTAGTCAATTGAATAAAACATTTTTGCACATTGTGTGTGTGTTCACGAAGCATATTGTACGGAACCCTCATTGCGCGAGTTTGACTCACACTTGGCCGGTTTATTTATAAATACTTTTTTATAGATTTTTGTACTTATTTTTAAATGTTTTATTAAGTCAATAAAAAAAAGTCTGAGAGAAAGCCCATCATTTACATCAAAATCCTGATCGATCCTTAAAGAGGCGATATAATTAAACAGCCCATTAAGATGTACAAGCCTAAGGGACTAAAGTTGTAATTTTGAAAGAAAAAAATGAAATTCCCGTACAAAAATGTTCATTCGGCTGGGCATTTTGTATGAAAATGTTGATTTTTCAAAATTCACTTTTGCTAGTAGCATGAATGGGCCGGCTCGTCCGGGGAAATACCCCACTCTCACAGAAAATCGACGTTCGAGTAGTAGCTTTACCGCTTGTATGCTTCGTTCTGTGAGTGAGAAAGCCGGAGGCCCAACCCCTTTCCCCTCTGGGGAGGGAAAAATAAAGGCCGGCAACGCTCTTGTAACACCCCTAGAGTTGCAGTTGTCCATGGGCAGCGGTGATCACTTACCATCAGGAGACACGCTTGCTTGTTTGCCGTCCCATGTCATAAAAAAAATCTTGTTTGTATTGATTTTTCGTATGAATATTTTTTTCTTAATAATAGACACCATACGTGGTTTTTCGGTACTACGAATATTGATTTTCTCCCTTATTCCAAAAAAGTGCTTTGTTTCGAACAAAAAATATAAAAAGCGGGAATGAAAATCAAAAGACTTGGAGAAAATTTAAAATGTAAGTGTATGAATGAAAACTTTATTGAAACGCAGAAATACTGAAATTAGTTTCTAAGAATAATCATTTCTTTCACATAAAAAGATAAATCTTGACCTACAGAAAGTTAATCATCATTATCGTCATCAGGTCTTTTTTGTCCACTGCAGGAGCACGACCCTCTCGGTACTACCAAGAGCCAGATCAGTCAGAGATTTGGCCTACACCCTCTACGCTGGACAGAAGGGTTGGAGCGGTCTCTTTGATGTTAATAAGCTTTGTTTAGCTTGTGTTTCATAAGTCGTCTTCTACGACATCCACGGGAGGACTCGGAGTGGTCCTATTCTACTCTGCCGGGAACCACACGGCTAACATAAAAGTTAGCATGCCCATCTGTTCCAAAAATATTTATTTATTTTGCGAAATATTGCTGACGTTACCATGCAAACCCAGGGAGGGTTGTCATCACAAATATGCCAAGCCCTAGACCCAACAATACCTTTCACTGCCTACTTAATATTTGAATTTTAACCCTATTTGCTTAATACGTAGTTCTTATGAAATCATACAGTTATAGTTTTATCTACTGAAAATTATGTATTATGTCGTGATCAATTTTTTTTTGTATATTTCTCAAGTACCTGATACAGTTCATAAAATATGTTCTTTGAGATATTATACATGGGGTTATTTATTAACTCTTTCAATAATACTTAGTAGGTTTTTCATGCAAAGAGAATTTGCAATTCAGAACTCGTTAAAAATATTAACTACATATTTTTTAACGCAAAAGTCAAGAGAGCGTTTCTGCGTGTGTACGGTTTGCTAACGGGGCCCAGCTGTCATAACTTCAAACAAGACAATCAAGTAGCGGCATCAAGATAAACTGATAAGCCAGCCAGCCTTGACCGTGACTACAAAATACCAAGATTGCAGAAGGATAATAATCGTTGGGTGTACATAAAATCAAGTTTCTAATTATTACATATTGATGTAAAAAAATAAGGAGGGTAATTATAACCTCCTTATTTTTTTACATAGAAAAACTAATCCTCACTAGGATAGTTACTAATATACCAATACTAATCCTACCAATATAATTTGACGAGCTCCGTGGCGCAGCGGTCAAAACGCCGGCCTGTGACACGGATGGTCCCGGGTTCGATCCCCGGTCAGGTCAAGATGGAAAATGATCTTTTTCAGATTAACCTGGGCCTTGGATGTTTATCTATATATTATGTATTTGTTATAAAATATAGTATCGTTGAGTAAGTATCTCATAATACAAGTCTTACTTAAGAACTTACTTTGGGGCTAGCTCAATCTGTGTGATTTGTCCGTATATATATATATATATATATATATATATATATATATATATATATATATATATATATATATATATATATAATGTGAAAGTTACTGTGCGTGTACATTCTTTGACTCTCTTTGCTCAATTATGCCAAAATGGATTTGGATGAAATTCTGCTCCCAGATATCCTATACAAGTATGTGACCTTAAGAATTAAGATCAACTTTATTCTCATAAGAATTATACAATGACATTTCACTTATTGAGAAAACTATTTACAAAAACATTTACTACATTTTAACAAGCAAAGGTAACAAAAAGGTAACCTTCGATCTATGGTTAGGTTGCTGCTACGTTGTAAATAAACATTTGACACATCGAAAGCCGTTTTTAGTAATAAAATAAAATTAATGTCAGGCAATAATAAGTAAATTACTTTATTTTTCATTTTGGCGATTTTATTTTGGCCTGTTTTGTTAAAAATCGTTTAACTTTTGCATTCTCTAAATTTGTACTGTGAGAGTCGTGGTCGAGTCGGCAATGACATCATCGAATGACGACATACCGACCACGTGCCGTAAAAAAGAGAGCACTTTTTGCTTGCATTGTATCTTGTCGGCTTTGTCGTGTAATCGTGTTAGTATCGATCAATAAAGAAAAAAATCTGACAAATAATATTCGTGTGAAATCATGGTTACGCACATCACGTGCGATTTTTGGTTCTTATTTCAATTTCTGTATTTTGTGACATCAGGTTCTTAAGGGAAAACGTGAATTTTTACGGGTCCAATGCTGTCTCCATTTGGAATAAATTGTTAGAAAGAAAACGGAAATACAATTTAAAATTTTGTTAGACTAGGCCTTAGATAACTTTGCAAACTAATTTATGAACAATTTAAAGTGAGAATGTGACGCCTTTTTTAGCGTTTCTGTCAAAAATGGCCACTTTGGACATAACCGCTAAAAAGCTTCACGTTCACACTTGCAACTGAAACCAGTAGTTCATAAAATAGTTTAAAGGGTTATCTAAGGCCTCTTTGAACAAAATTTTAATTGATATCTCCTATTTTTCCTAACGATTTATTTCAAATATGGACACTGCACTGGACCCATAAAAATTTACGCTTCCCCTTAAGCTTAATACGGTAGTTGCCTAATGTTAAGATCATAAAAAAATTGTTACCAATGATACTAATTTCTATCTAAAAATACTATACAGAACACTTTAAATTTGATATCGATTCGTTAAGTGATCTTAAAGCTTCTTTAAAGCTGGATGAACAGGACCATTTTTTAAAGTATGAAAATCTTCAATCACAATTATACTGTATTGTAGTTCGCTAAATTTATAGCAACTTTTATTATGAAACCATTACCATAAACGAAATATTTCGTATGCTACCAAACAAAGTTCTCACGCCACCCATACAAAATACAAGCTTGTGACGTCACAAATATGTAGGCATTTCAGCGGCGCGTTTTCACGTCTAAAAACATGTGACTTTAAAACATTTATATCTTATAGAGTTTTTTGTTTAGAAATGTATTTCTGTCACTATTGTGTTTATTTTTGATAGGTCTTTACATAGCAACACGAAAAATTTTTTAGTCAACATGCCCATTTCTGATTTTCATGCTTGTCCTGCTTACATTAAACTTCGAGCCTCAACTCAAATCACGAGTAGCAATAGCTAACACTGGTATCTAATTTTTGAGCTGCCTAAAGGCATCCAACGTAGCAAATCAACGGCCATATAGTGTAGTAAGGCGTTAATACAAACAACCACGATTACGTGATGAACGTGCAATTAAGCAAAAATCTTGTGAGCTTTGCTTTGTGCAGTGCTTTGGACTAGAGCCAGGCTTATAGTATAACTTAAATCTTGATATAGTATGTCTCATAGACCACTGGTCATACACACTACCACTTATGTCACCTTTGTGGTGTTATATGCTTTCACATATTTCTGCCGTCAGATTCGCAGGTAGAATCTTGAGAAACACGTACTAGCTAGCAGTAGACTGATCGCTGTCAGTCTGCCATATTCTATCATTTGGAAAAGTTGTTAATAAATTGATTGTTTATACTGTGAGGCTGTTTAAAATTTAACGTGACTGTTTGTGAGTCTTTCTGTATCACCTTAGCTACCAAACGGGGGAACCGATGTTGTTGTAGGTTTTTACAGGTTTGTTTGTTTTTCGTATGTGTAAGTGGCCAACACTATTGTCAGATTTTTCAAGCTGCCTTAAGGCATCTGACACAGCCTAACGACTGGCATCAACGATGACAGCCGGGACCAACGGCTTAACGAGCCTTCCGAAGCACGGAGGAGCTCGAGATATTTTTATGCCACTTGCGGTCACCCATACAAGTAGGGACTGCACCAGGGGTTGCTTAACATACGTAAGCGCTCATAGAGCCTACATCCACTGGACCATCGGGCTCCTCGGCTTTTACAGGTGATTCAATCGAAAGCGATCTATTTGATTGAAACTGGTTTAACTTACAACATAGAGGATTGTTTGCATGTGATGTGGATTTTAATTAATGTTTATTTAGTAAGGGCAAAACTCACTGACTTAATATGCCGTCAAAAACAATTCTTTTAAAAACATCAAGTCTTTCAACTCAGTTCTTCTACCGTCAAAAGTTGTGATATCCATGTAATACCAAATCGGTTAATGTTTTAAATAAATAGAATGACTTTGCCATCGCATGGAAACACGATATATCTCACATGCAATTCATATTATATTAATGCGATTGCCAAGTCGATCTATTTACTTATTTAAAACACTAACCGACTTGGTATTACATGGATCTCACAACTTTTTACGGTACAAGAACTGAGTTACGAGACTTGGTTCTTTTACAAGAATCTCATTTATTTTTGTAGAAAGTCGTTCTTATTTTTCCTTTCCAGTACTTTCTTCTTCTTGAATAACAACAACGGATTTTCTTAAAGTATACTGATTCATTCACTGCAAATGTAACGTTGTAAGCCTTTACATTTATATGGGATTAAAAAGTTATTTATGCAGTTGGTGTATCTAGGAAACTGGACCGAAAATCGAAATATTTGAGTTTTCCCTAAACATTGTATTCTAAATTAAACGCTTCTGTGTTCGCTAGAAGTACTCTTTAGAGTTTTGATGATCAGTCATTCAGTAAGTGACAAAATTAGGAACTTTGCCTAGTTATCATTATATACATAAACTACTGGTTAAAACTGAATAATATTTGAAATTTACCGTGTTTATACATGCCTGCTTACTAACTGAAAATTCAGACTTCTGATTTTATCCACAGTGACGTTATAGGGCGTCGAAAATGGCATGAAGTGCTTTGAAAAAAGTATAGTACTGCCGTGCCGCTTATTTTGCTCGACTTGGGCACCCCCGTGCACCCAGATATATATCAACGCCCAGCCGAAACTATCGTACTGTGTGTGTATCTGGAATCTTAAAATTAGGGTAAGTATATGTTACATACATATAAACACGAAATATATATGTTTTAAGATTAATACCAACGAAATATATAATTTCGGTCAGTATAAAAGAAATAATTTTAGAAAAATATAATCTTTTGTTATAACAATTATTCAACATAACAAACATTTCATATACCGTTTTATCGTTAAAAAATTTAACAAATCGATTTGTTGTTACGTATAATAAACGTTATATATACTTATTATTAAGCATAATAATCATTGGCAATACAAATAAAGTGATAGAAGATCCTAACCTACCTACTGTTACCAATCGTTTTCGCACCTAGTCATCGCTCGCTCGCTCATATGGCGGTCTATGTGTAACCATAACCTAACCTACCTTCTGTTACCAAGTCGCGTATCCAAACCAGTCGCTTTCGCACTCAGTCGTCGCTTGCTCGCTACGCTCGCTCACTCATATGGTGGTCTATGTGTAACCATAACCTAACCTACCTTCTGTTACCAAGTCACGTATCCAAACCAGTCACTTTCGCACCCAGTCGTCGCTCGCTCATGTGATGGTCTATGTGTAACCATAACATAACTTACCTTCTGTTACCAGTCACTTTTGCACCCAGTCGTTACTCGCTCGCTTCGCTCGCTCGCTCATATGTTCGTCTATGTCTAACCATAACCTAACCTACTAGAATTTAATAAATGATTGAGTTGAATTAAGTGATGATACCAAAGGAGCTTCCTGCGTTAATACATCAGGACACCTCATGCATAAATAATGAAGTTCCACACGTCAACTGAAACAAACTACGTCACACCGATCAGCCTACGTGTCCTGGATACACTTCCACCCATATGCGATCATATGTCGTTCCTTCTTCATACACTACAGATCAGATTTTATAATACTGTCTGAAGGAAAATATTCTGACGTTTAAATAAGGAACGACTTAACATTTTTACAAACTTTTATTTAGTTTCATCTCTCACGGTGTTTGTTTGTCTGTAGGTAATCAAATCTAGGAATATATTGGTATTATACGTACACACGTGTCAAGTCGTAAGGGCAAACTTCCAGCGGTCTGAAATTTCTACACTACCACGTCCAAACTGCCGTGGACAAGCCTGGATGGTATCTTTAGAGATCAAAAAAAATTTTGGATCGTTGGATTAGATAATCAAGATAGGCCTTTGAGAATCGTAAAAATGAGCCAAAAACCAATGCATGCAAACGTGTCGCGACACAAGCTCAGGCACACATCGATAGCAGAAATGCGTGCCATCTTCGGAATTTAAATTCTTCTAAATATTGAATTCCTGCCGATTTATGCTGCACACGTGATGTCCTCAGCGCCCGGTCTGTATTATTCCTAAGTCCATGGATAGGATCATTAGGATCGCGCAAATTAATTTGTTTTCCAATTTTTAAGGTTTTTTATCATAGGTACTTCATTGTTTTTTGTATGAGCAATTAAAGCCAACGATCAATCTGAAAAAAAATATATTATCCGTCTTGACCTGGTCTGGCTCGAACCTGGATTACTGTTACTCTCCAACATTACCTAATTCTTTTAAGTCATTACTTTTAATTACACTTGTATCTACATTATGCAGTCTCAAGGAACTAAAATACCATAAATTCAATGTAATTGGTCTAAGGTGCCTGATATTATCAATAGTTAGGTATGCATCTAGGTGCGATTGCGACCTACTCGTAGGTACATAAACATGGGGATTTATGCGTTTGGTTACATAGATAAAGAGATAGATACGCGATAATTAGAAAAGGTATTAAGACGAACCACACATTGACTCCCGTCAATGTACTCATAGCACGATACATACCTATATACAAAACGAAGATTAATTTGTATATAAGAACTAGCCAAGTCAGACCTCAGGCTACAATATATTATACTAAAATATAAAATGAAATGATATTTTATGTTGTTATAAATAATTTTAGGATTGATCCAATGATCAATCCTAAAATTTGCACCCATTAACTTGGCTCACATTTAGAACTCACTTCTTTTGTCGTTGAAGTCAACAACCAAGGCTTATATCATAATATTGAACTTGGCTCTCATTTCACATTTATTTTTGATGGGATATATTTTTCTTGAAAGGTTATTTTATATAGAATATATTTCTTCTTCTTCTTCTGTTTTATAATATGGCTTCCACCGAGATTTCAGTGATTCTGCCAATATCCAGTAAATTGAGATATTAAGTATCGGTTGTTGTACGGTAAAATTGTAACAAGTAGCATCAAAGATGGCGTATGTTCTTTGATGCCTCGTGGTCGGGAAGCTTATGGTGACAAGTCTATACGAATCCATATAACAGACCACTTTAACTATTTCACAAATTGTTACGTGAGCACGAGCATTTATAACACCAAACTACACCAATTTCATATTATAAACTCCACCAAAATCAATTTGCATAATCGTCCAAGGTAGAACCCAACTGCACCCCTTGACCCACCACAAATCAACCTAGATTATATTTATTTTCCGTTAATTAAAATATGACATTAGATTTGTCGCCGGACCAGTTGTACCATTGAGTAATTTACCATTAATGATTCAACTGGCACCAATTTGATGGTACACTTTGTAATTATATTCCCCGTAGCGTTAGTATTATATTGTCTTTGTAGCCGTAGTAACACCTTTCGTGGCATTTAGGTTTTATAGACCTGGGCTCTGTGTACCCCAAAAGGGAAAAGGACGTGATAGTATGTATGTACACGGAGAAAAACTCTTGTAGCTTTTACAAGAACAACGATTGCTAGAATGAGACTTTCTTATTGTTATCGACACAACAAGAATAGCCGTATTCTATATACTAAACAGAGTTTTCTTTATCCTTACCTAGTTAATGTAGTAAACGTTACAAACACTAACGATTGACGATACTTGACACATGGTGCTCTTTACCAGAATGTTAAATAGTTGTAACAACTCGAAGAGTTAAGAGCGTCAAATGTGTGTTACGCTTTACTTTGTTCACGGTGCTCTTTACCAGAATATTACGTAGTTGTAACAACACGAAGAGTGTTACATATATGTAACACTGATGATATACAGAACATTACCATTAATGATTCAACTGGCACGAATTTGATGGTACACTTTATAATGATATTCCCCGTAGTAACACCTTTCGTGGCCTTTAGGCTTTATAGACCTGGGCTCTGTCTACCCCGCAAGGGAAAAAGACGTGATAGTATGTATGTATGTAACTGTATGTATGCCAATTTAAATTTTAAGTTTATAATTATAACAAAGGTGGCTTTAGTGCTGGTCGCGATCGCGAGTAAATCAATACATGACCTCATTAATTATTTATCTCTATATAAATCACGACATAGAATAGTGATACAATCGTCATTTACGAAACATTCTTCATTATAGCTCGAGCTCCGTGGCGCAGCGGTCAACACGCCGGCCTGTGACACGGAAGGTCCCGGGTTCGATCCCCGGTCAGGTCAAGATGAAAAATGATCTTTTTCAGATTGTCCTGGGTCTTGGATGTTTATCTATATATGTATTTGTTATAAAATATAGTATCGTTGAATTAGTATCCCATAACACAAGTCTTGCTTAAGAACTTACTTTGGGGCTAGCTCAATCTGTGTGATTTGTCCGTATTTATTTATTTATATGAGGTTTAGCTTCTTTACCGGCAGTTTTTGCCTGTGTGAGCAAAGAGACAGCAAACTTTCATATGCCTGATGGGCCCCAATTTGCATTCGTAGCGCAATGTAGAGCACATCTCTTTAAGGGTTTATGAACCTACCCGTGTCGTGCCAAGCTAAAGAAAGCTGTTACTATAAACCTGTTGCATGAACTTTGTTATAACAAAATATTTAAAAGCATTTTTAGTATTTAAAAAAACCGGCCAAGTGCGTGTCAGGCCACGCGCAGTGTAGGGTTCCGTAGTTGGGAATGACAAATTTGAGTTCACATTGTTCACACTCGCACCTCATAGTTTAACGACCAAAAACATCTAACTATGAAAATTGTATGAAATTTTACATTTTCGAGTACATTTTATAAGTTGGTTGTCTATAACTGTTAAGTTCGTACTAAATACTCAGCTCTGATAGTTTTCCTTTCAACTTCAGTATATATACTACTGCTGTAATTTTTTTCACGTACAATAACCGTATAGCAGATAGAGGGGGGGGGGGGGACACTTACCTCTAACAAAAATTTGCGGAAACAGATCCCTAAATTGAAAAATGGTCTTCTCAACCTTACTATATTTTTCAAAGACCCATTTAACGATACCCAACACGATGGGTTTGTATAGAAAAAAAAAATATTACTCCCTCTTTACTTGTATGGTTATTTTCAAGATTTTTATCTACCACTTTTTTGGCATGATTAATATACATACCCATACCAAATTACAGCGTTCTAGTACTTATAGTATCTGAGTAAAACCGCGGACGGACAGACAGACAAACATGGCGAAACTATAAGTGTTCCTAGTTTACTACGGAACCCTAAAAAAGGGCATGATGGTGGGTAAAATAAGAGATCGCAGCAGCATAGTGACGGCAAAAATTAGACTCTTCGAAAAATTACAGAATATTTAGTTGTATATTGCTGTGTGGTTCCCGGCAGAGTAGAATAGGCCCACTCCAAGTCTTCCCGTGAATGTCGTTGAAGGCGACTTACGAAACTCAAACTACAAGTTTACTGCTAGTAGACCCGGCAGAATTTGTCCTGCCTGGAAAAGCAGCGCCAAAATGATGTTTAATATAAACATTTACATGTTTTTATTTCTTCCATGCTGGCTGGAAAAAGAAAAACATTGAATATACAAGAGACCTCTCCAACCCGTCTGGCCAGCGTGGAGAGTGTAGGCCAAATCCTCTGACTACTCAGGTTGGTATATGGCTCTGGTAGTACAGAGAGGGTCGTGCTTCTGCAGTGGAGACTGGAAGGACCTGATGATGATGATGATGATGATACCAGCTGCTTTTCTTCCTGCGCAGATCGTAAAAACCGACCAACCCATCACTATTTTGATTTCGTTTCCACCTTAACGCCCACTTACACGTTACACATGGCCTTTGGGTTTTTAGGGTTCCGTAGTAAACTAGGAACCCTTATAGTTTCGCCATGTTTGTCTGTCTGTCCGTCCGCGGTTTTACTCAGACACTATAAGTACTAGAAAGCTGAAACTTGGTATGGGTATGTATATTAATCATGTCAAAAAAGTGGTGGAAGAAAATCTTGAAAAAAATTTTTTTAGGTTAGCTCCCATACAAGTAATGAGGGAGTATTTTTCTGTAGAAACCCATCGTGTTGGGTATCATTAGATAGGTCTTTAAAAAAGATTGTGAGGTTGAGAACATCATTTTTCGATTTAAGGTTCCGTTTCTGAAATATTTGGTTTTAAAGTGCAAATTTTTGTTAGACGTAAGTGTCCCCCCCCCCCCCCCCCTCCCCTCTATCTACTAAACGGTTGTATATGGATACGTGAAAAAAATTACAGCAGTAGTATATATACTGAAATTGAAAGGAAAACTATCAGAGCTGAGGACTAAGTACAAACTAAAAAGTTATAGGCAACCAACTTATAAAATGTACTCGAAAATGTAAAATTTCATAAATTTTTATTGTTACATGTTTTTGGTCGTTAAACTGTGAGGTGCGAGTGAGAACGGTGTGAAATCAAAGTTGGGATTCGCAACTACGGAATCCTACACTGCGCGTGGCCCGACACGCACTTGGCCGGTTTTTTTTTTGGATTATAGACGTGATATATGTATGTTTTTGATTTTCCGTCAGCAAGCGGCCAGGCTGTAACGTTTTACAAATTATACCACGTGGTGAGAACCACTCCCCAAACTGACAATTATAGCTATCGTGATCGCATACATGAGGGCTCGACTGAGTCACAATTAGTTAACTGTATATTTATTAGTTGGCACTGAATATTAATTTCTGTCGATAGTAAATTGTCGTGGTAGTAATAACTCAGTGTTTCTAGTTGTACGTTCGGTGTGCGAATTAAGTTATTTATGTGTAACTAGCTTTTGCCCGTGGCTTCGCTCGCGTTAAGAATATCATCCCCTATTTTATCCTCTGGGGGATAGAATTAATCAAAATCCTTTCTTAGCGGATGCCTACGTCATAACATCTACCTGCATGCCAAATTTCAGCCCGACCCGTCCAGTGGTTTGGGCTGTGCGTTGATAGATCACTATGTCAGTCAGTCAGTCACCTTTGAGTTTTATATATTTAGATGTCCGCTAAATGGGAGTCATAAGTAAAACTGGACACATTTTGGTGTGCTAACTCGGACAGGGCCACCGGTTGTAAACAAACGTTTTATTGAATAACTAGCTGTTACCCGCAGTTTGGCGTGATATATATATATATATATATATATATATATATAGCCTATGTAAGGACATAGGACATAGGTACTGAGAAGGCTCAGTACCCTAACCTATGAGTATGCAAAATTTAATGATGACTATGATCAGTAGATAGGTCGAGAAAGCGTAACAAACAAACTCACTTTCGCATTTATAATATTACTAGCTGATACCCGCGGCTTCGCTTGCCTATGTCCTTCTCAGTACCCTAACCTATGTGTATGCAAAATTTCATGATGATCGGTTCAATAGATACGGCGTGAAAGCGTAACAAACAAATAAACAAACTCATTTTCGCATTTATAATATTAGTTAGGATAGGATTAGTTAGAACTAGCTGTCCGCGCCTTCACCATCGTGATATACAGCCTATGTCCTTCTCAGTACCCTAACCTATGTATATGCCAAAATTCATTATGATCGGTTCAATAGATAGAACGTAAAAGCGTAACAAACAAACAAACAAATTGACCCGCTCCGTGGCGCAGCGGTCAACGCCGGCCTGCGACACGGATGGTCCCGGGTTCGATCCCCGGTCAGGTCAAGATGGAAAATGATCTTTTTCAGATTGACCTGGGTCTTGGATGTTTATCTATATATGTATTTGTTATAATGTATAGTAGCGTTGAGTTAGTATTCCATAACACAAGTCTCGAACTTACTTTGGGGCTAGCTCAATCTGTGTGATTTGTCCGTATATATTTATTATCAGGCCGCATCTTCTGGACCGAATATCAAACAAATTCACTTTTGCATTCATAATATTAGTTAAGATGTTGGGATAAGGATTACTATAGGATTAGTTGTGATAAGTTAGTTAGTTAATTCCATAATCCTAACTAATATGTACGTGATATAAGTAAGGATTTTGGATTGTGACTATGCAAAACAATTTTCAGTGACATCCTCAAATGAGTCACAAAATCTCCGAACGGAATCACCATAGTTGATCTCAATTAGTCGTTGTACATCCATGGCCGGCTTTTAACAAATCGTTAGAACATTTAATAAGCGGCTGGCTGCTTCCCCACGTTAGTCATAATTTACATTATGTCACGCGACTATGCCGCCGTTTGAACTTGCCGCTTCCTTTAGGATAAGTAAAGTATATAGTATAAGTAACTAGCTGTTGCCCGCGGCTTCACCCGCGTGATATATAGCCTATGTCCTTCTCAGTGCCCTAACGTATGTTTATGTGATGTAAATGTCATAATGATTGGTTAAGTAGATAGGTTTTCACGACCTTTCGTAACAAACAAACAAACTCGCTTCCGCATTTATAAAATTAGTAACGATTAGGATTAGGATGTCCTTCTACCAGTACAGTACAGTATTTATCTATATGTATGCAAAATTTCATGATGATCAGTTCAGTAGATAGAACGTGAAAGCGTAACAAACAAACTTACTTTCACATTTATATATTAGTTAGGATTGGGATTAGTTGGGATTCATTAATTAATTTAATTCCATAATCCTAACTAATATGTACGTGATATAAGTAAGGATTTTGGATTGTGACTATGCAACACAATTTTCAGTGACATCCTCAAATGAGTCACAAAATCTCCGGACAGAATCACCATAGTTGATCTCAATTAGTCGTTGTACATCCATGGCCGGCTTTTGACAAATCGTTATGAACATTTAATAAGCGGCTGGCTGCTTCCCCACATTAGTCATAATTTACATTATGTCACACAAATGAACGTCGCCGCCGTTTGAACTTGCCGCTTCCTTTAGGAGATTATAAGTAACTAGCTGTTACCCGCGGCTTCGCCCGAGTGATATATAGCCTATGTCCTTTTCAGTGCCCTAACGTGTGTTTATGTAATGTCAATTTCATAATGATTGGTCAAGTAGACAGGTCGTGAAAGCGTAGCAAACAAACAAACTCACTTCCGCATTTATAAAATTAGTTACGATTAGGATTAGAATGTCCTTCTCAGTACCCTTATCTATGTGTATGCAAAATTTCATGATGATCGGATCAGTAGATAGAACGTGAAAGCGTAACAAACAAACTTACTTTCGCATTTATAATATTAGTTGGGATTAATTAATTTATTTAATTCCATAATCCTAATATGTACGTGATATAAGTAAGGATTTTGGATTGTGCCTATGCAAAACAATTTTCAGTGACATCCTCAAATGAGTCACAAAATCTCCGGACGGAATCACCATAGTTGATCTCAATTAGTCGTTGTACATCCATGGCCGGCTTTTAACAAATCGTTAGAACATTTAATAAGCGGCTGGCTGCTTCCCCACGTTAGTCATAATTTACATTATGTCACGCGACTATATGCCGCCGTTTGAACTTGCCGCTTTATTTAGTTTTTTTTCTTTTTTCTAGCTATTCGCTATGCTTAATCTACATCTAAAACCATTTCGAGATAAACAATTTTTTTTTCAGGTGGTTGTTAGCTGGGTAGTTGGCACCCGGTGGTGCTGACCCATCGGGTTTGATTGGGTCGCATAGGGACCTTAATCACATCAGATGGGGACCAATAGTACCGATGGGACCTAACGAGACCTGGAAGGGTTAATTTCAAATCATCCAATGGGACCCAATATGACTCAAAGGTACCTTATGGGGCCCGATGGTATCAATGGGATCCGAAAGTGCCAACAAGGTTTGTTCTAAATATAGTGTATACTGGTATCATTATTTAAGGAAAACGGGACTAACCCAATCAATTCAAAGCAATAGTTATTATTTAGCACGGCAAATGTGATAAAATTTCACTAAAATAAACTTGTTTCGTTTGTCCCGTGGAAATACCATAAATTGTGACTAAGGATCCATTTACTGTCATTACGCGTTTAATGACGCCGTTTGAATTAATCATAAATTATTTAAGTAATAATAAATTAATAATGACAAAGGCTATGGTTAATGACAGATTAAGGTGGAGAGAGCTGACATACTGTGCCGACCCCACATAAAAAAGTGGGATAAGGCAAAGGAAGAAGAAGAATGATTAATTAGGTAATAAATCAAGAGACCAAGTCAGTTTTGCTTGACAATGATAGGAGATGATAATGGGAAAATACAAGATCCCATCACGAAGATCTGAAACTGATCATGAATGTTCTCTATTAGAGCAGGTAAGGTATAGATATCTCCATCGCTATTAGTTGGTAGAGGAATTGATTGGCCGGTAATTGTGCAGGCACCTATCAGGCTGAGTTTAATACCTATAGTCTAGACATAACAATAAAGAAAACATAAATAACATCCTCATGCTGCAATCAAGGCAAAATCAGTTATCATTGTTTTATAACTGTTAGATAAAGCTCGTTCCAGTAATTAGTATATTTATTGAAATGATACGGCATTGTTCAAACTTAGACACTATTTTATATCAATGTTAGGGCGTTCACACGCACTTTTTCGTTGGCGTTCACACGCTTTGCATCCTGCGTAGTGGGGGATGTGTTTTTTTCAAGAAACAATAGAAACACTTCATCTAGCCTTGCTAAGTGCTTATAAGAAGCGAATTCATAAAAAAAATGTGCCACAAAATTGATTATGACAAGACTTTATCGTTAGTTTTTGAAGAGCCGAACAATGGGCAAGTTGACTAAATTTTTTTTCATGTTGCTATGTAAAGACCTACCAAAAATAAACACAATAGTGACAGAAATACATTTCTAAACAAAAAACTCTTTCAGTTATAAAAGTTTTAAAGACACATGTTTTTAGACGTAAATTTTTAGACGTGAAAACGCGCTGCTGAAATGCCTACATATTTGTGACGTCACAAGCTTGTATTTTGTATGGGTGGCGTGAGAACTTTGTTTGGTAGCTATACGAAATATTTCGTTTATGGTAATGGTTTCATAATAAAAGTTGCTATAAATTTTACAGACTAAAATACAGTATAATTGTAATTAAAGATTTTCATACTTTAAAAAATGGTCCTATTCACCCAACTTTAAAGAAGCTTTAAGATCCCTTAACGAATCGATATCAAATTAAAAGTGTTCTTTATAGTGTTTTTAGATAGAAATTAGTCTCATTAGAAACAAATTTTAAATAATCTTAACATTAGGCAACTACCGTATTTATAGCAAAGAACAGCATGTCTCCCTTACGTGGACACACAATGGTGCCTCTGTGCACGCTACGCCACCGCAGCTTCGAAATTGGTATACGTTCCGAACATATACTAATTTCAAATATGCTGCGATATTGCTTATTGTATGTCCCCTGTCCGATCCAGGGGCGACTCAGTCCATCAATCCCTCTCCTCGCGTCGTATTCCTCATTGCTGAGGGTCCTGACTCCCCCCGCAGAATCACCTTCTCTCTTATCAATTCCCTCCACCTGTTACGGTCTTTTGCCACGTGGAGGGCCTTATGTAGGTTCGTGTTTAGAAATGATCGTACTTGGTCCGACCATCTCGGAGGGCTGCGGCCTCTAGTTCGTTTTCCGTCAACCTTGCCTGTCACCTTCAGTTGCTCTATGTTGTCCATCAATATGAACAACTATTTCGATGGACTTATACTGGAAATTAAAAAAACAGTTATGTTAACTGTTTTTTTTTTAATTTAAAAAGTGCCGCATATAGAAAGTGTTCAGTAGGCACAATTTGTATGTAAATGTTGTTTTGTTTTTTTGGGTCCCGGTTCTCGAACTACTTACTCCTTTTATCGCAAGCTGGCATGGCATGTTTACCACTGCGCCTCGGAGCTCTTCATTATGGATATAAGAGCATTTCGAACTATCGTCAATAGTCAAAATCCATCCTATTGAGCATTAGCACAATCTTTTCTTTTTTTAGATAAAAGTATATATGCTTCTGCGTGCAATCGTGCATCCGAGTTAATCCAGCGGTTCCGGAACATAGATACCCATACCTATTTAACCGACTTCAAAAACGGATGAGGTTCTCAAAATCAAAACGTTATTCAGAAAATAGGCCTTTGCAGGCACTTTTTCACGTCATATCATTTTAAAATTATCTTATTAGATAATATGTATTTATTAATTGTTCAAAAGCTACAGACTACTAGCGTTTCGGAACCGACCACTGCAGAGAAGAAACGCCGAAAGAAACTCTTATCAACAGTTTTGGTCGCCTCTCGCCTGTAGGGCTTTATATGATTACGAATATTTATTACTTATTGTCTTTGTCTTTCTTTTCTTTTTTCTTTCTTTTTTCTGTTTTCATGTTACAATTTCAATATGCATAGATTTCTCTCAATTCGTCTGTATGCTTTTTTTTTATGTATGTTACGCGATTACTCAGTCAGTTATGGACGATTCTTTTTTTGTTCGAAAGGTAATGCTTCAGGGGTTGTCCCATGAAATTTTTATCTCAATGTATCGAGTTCTTTCTGGAAAAATAAACAAAAACCCCAAAAAAATTGTAAGAGTATGCCGTTTGGTTTAAACTTATATGTATTTTATTTTTATGTTTATCAAGACGATGATGATGAGAACGTTATTCCTCTGTTTTGACTGAACTTCAAAAATGGCCCTACATTTTTTTATCGAAATATATCCAGTGCTTTTAGAAAAAATCAACAATATCCAAAAAAATTGTACAAGTATGCCGTTTGGTTTAATTTTATTTCTGTTTAATTCTTTCGCGAATCAAAACAAGTTTATGACGACGTTGTTCCTCTATTTTGATTTAACTACTTACGACACCCACTAAAACCTAATTTTAAGTTCCAGTTTGTACATTTACGCATAGGGTTGAAGTCGGATTTACTTTTTTGTTAAAAATAATATTTATAGCATATTTATAGTTAATTTTAAGAATAATTGGGTGTGTCGTAAACCTTAGATGTAAAAACAGTGATTAAAAATGGCGCCAGCGGGCATCAGGCGCAAAAACAAATGTAGCACTTAAATTAAAATGCGTCGGAAAAAATAATAATTAAGTATACTTTATACAGATCAGACATGTCTCGTTCATTACTTCATGTTTTGCTTTATTGATCTTTCGTAATAAAAAACTGCCATTGCATTGGTTAGAAAAATATTTCTGAGATGCGTTCATAAAATATTATTTAAGGTAAGCGCACTTTTAATTTGATATTAGTACGTTAAGTTTGGTAAAAGGTGGTGACTAATGCCTGCGTATAAAATCTCTCTATAGGCTTACGCTGCACAGAGGAAAAGCAGTTCCATCTCTTAAGTGGTATGAAATATCTCCTACTAAAAGTTGCGTCAACTAACTAGCATCCAATAATATCATCACAATTTAGCGAAGAGCACATTACAGTAAAGTAGACTTTACTGCGTCGTCAAATTATTTGTAACGGACCAGATTCCTAACAGGCGCCACACGATCGCTACTCGCTATGTATGATAACTGATGATAATAAATAATACAGCGCACGTCAGGTTAAACGTCACATTTCGGTATAACATCGACTTTATTGCCTTGGAATAGAGCCTCAATGTCGTATTCAATGTGTAGATCACTGTACATCGCGACGAGCGACGCGGCGGCGCGTCGCCGGCAGCATCGTACACAAAATTAATATTTAAAACGTGACGTCAGCAAATCGTAAAATATATTTAGAATATGATTCATAATGATAATTATTGCCCTCATGCCGTTAAATATAGGCTGCGATCCCATAAATAAACTTAAGAGATGCTACTCGTATATTATGTAATATTATTTATATCCTCGGTCAGATCGTGATGGAAATCAATTTTTTTCAGATTAGTTGGGGTATTGGATATTTACCTATCATAAAATATGCTATTGTTGAGTTCACAGAACAACAAATTGAGTTAGTACCTATCCTATGACGCAACTTTACACACAACTCAGTGTGGGGTTTGCTCAATCTGTGTGATTTCTCCGTATAAAATATATTTAAAAAAATATATTACTTTGATAGCGTAAATTAAGACTCCGCGCTAGTATTAATTCGGCAAACGTAGTGTAGGACGTCCTCAGGCACGGTGGAGTGATGATTTGCGCAGGATGGCTGGCAGGAGCTGGATGCGAGCAGCCGAAGATAGATCTCGATGGAGTGCAATTGGGGAGGCCTATGTCCAGCAGTGGACAAGTATAGGCTGATGATGATGATGATGCTAGTATTAATACGATATAGGTATACTATAAATACGAAATACCGTTTAGGTAAAATTAGCCAAATTCTGGTCTAATATAATATAAGATTTTTAAATATAGCCTTTTTGACTCGAAAAGAAGAACGTATAGGTGGGTACCTACATAAGAAATATTTGTAAACACATGCTTATGTAAAATAAATTTAACTTGGTTCATCAGGTGTTCGAAATCTTCGATTTTTATACCTCGACAAAAAATGCTTATCAGGCTGAACAACTTTCGCTACGGCGTATCAATTTTATATTTTTCATAGTTCAGCTGGACCATTATGGTGTGTTCTATTTTCCAGAACTAATTATACCCTATATGTTGCGCAGGCTTAAAAGCTATATGACAAATTAATTTGAATCCGTCCAGCATTACCGGAGATAAGCCTACACAAACAGACAAACAAAAATATATTTTTTTAGTCTTACTCTATTAGGTACTATTATGTGTTTCCAGCGACCCATTGCTTTTTAAAAAATATTTTTTATTATTTATTTTGAGCCATCATGTGTCCCACTGCTGGACAAAGACCTCCCTCCATTTCTTCTATTCAGTCCGGTCTTGCGTTATCTCCTTCTTTTACACTTGAATTTAGCTGGAAACTTGAAAAAAATTTTTCACATCACCATACAAAAGTGTTTAGCTACCTAATTTGTATGAAATGTAGGCAATTTATCGAGTTCCCAGCATTGGTCCCATAGGACAAATTTGGGGGCAAGGAGCGAGACTCATCTAAGGTTTTAAAATGAATTTCCTGACAGAGAATGTACTTCCTGCATTTCTTTCTGTGCAGATCGTAAAAGCCGGACGAGGAAATGGGCGAATACCTCAGGAATAGGCGATACCATGTCGTCTGGTTCCCGGCCGAGTAGATTAGGACCCCTCTAAGTCTTCCCGTTGATGTCGCAGAAGATGACTTAGGAAACACAAGCTAAACAAAGCTTATTAACATCCAAGAGATCTCTCCAACCCGTGTGGTCAGCATGGAGAGTGTAGGCCAAATCCTCTGACTATACAAACACACTTTCGCATTTACAATATTAAGTTGGGATGTATAAATATACTAGCAGCCCTACCCGGTTGCGCCCAGGTATGTATTATACCTATAAACCTTCCATATGAATCACTCTATCTATTGGTGAAAACCACATGAAAATCCATGCAGTACTTTTTGAGTTTATCGCGGACAGACAAACGCGGCCGAGGATTTTGTTTTATAATTTGTAGTGATAGTGATAATATAAAAGGCAGTGGCGTAGCTATCATATGGCCAGGTGGTGCAGTGCACCAGGGCCCCGGAGCCCTCTAGCCTCAGCTTTGAAAAAAAAATGAAATTTATTATAATTTCTATTTTTTTTAATTCAAGTCACTATCACCAATGATAAAACTCCTTATTTAACATTTTCTACACATGCGCCAAGCGTCCTCGATAAGCATGTGCTGTTTGTTTGTTTGTTATCGTTTTTTCAGTTATATGGTAGTTTGGATGAGTATGCCCGTAGCACATTGGATCAGCTGACGTGCTTGACGGTCGTGAGATCAATTCACCAATTCCGCCCATCAACTTTTTAATGAAGTTTTCATTCGCTCTTGCCTTGCATCAGTTCTTATTTATGATATTTGTGGCGATGTTTTCAACTTTCTGGGGTCTGGGACGTACTACAGTAGTTGAGGCTAGGTTTGCCGCAGACTGATGTAATTCGTAATTCCCTACTACCAGCCTTATTTCATCAAGTGTCACCACTAATACTATGATTTCTATTCCGCACATCCATCCATCTGGCACCAAATTCTGGTAAAAGTCATGTTCGCAAAAAAAAATTCCGGTGACAAGATATGTATGATACAGGTTGCATGCAACACAACGCTAACCGTATAATCTATGATAGCTCTCAACCTGATCGGCAATAAAAAATAACCAACGTTTTTCTAAACTCAAGTTCAAATTGACAAACGAGCTACTATAGAAACTAAGTGTAATATCTTCCTACGAGTTAATATTGATTTTACCGCATCATTACCAAACAAGCTGTTTTATGGTTCTTTTTTGTTGAGCTTCATGTAATCTATACTCACAAACAACACAACCCAAAGACAACGCTTAGAAGAACTTTCATACGGAAACTATAGAGACGACGTATGGATTTAGCCTACTAGGGATGATTCAACCCACTGTTTCCTATTCTCATTTCCTATCAATAATTTTGAAGGCCGATATAAGTTCAAACTACGCGGAAAGAGGGGAGGAGGGCCCGATTCTCTCCCTATGCACCAGGGTCCTTGCCCCCCTAGCTACGCCACTGATAAAAGGTGAGATTATAAAGCTGGCAAATAAAATGCTTTTTTTTTTAATGGACTATGTAAATAACCGACCTGGAATCTGAGGAATCTACATCAATCTCGAAACAATTTTATTTATCAAAGAAAGAAGCAAGTACGGTTACCGCAAGCGCGGTACTGCACCCAATCCTATCTACGTGTCCAACTGGTTTCTTGAGCCAGGATCCGTGATCCAACGGGGAGGGTGGTAGCTGTGCAAGGAAGAACCGCATCTGCTCATGTCCACAAGCGCAGTTACGAACTCTCCCTGGTGAACGCCTATCCTACGCTCTTGCAGCTTAAACACTGGCTGGGCGGACACAGAACAGAACCGAAATGGACTATGTAGCTAGCTCCACTATTTGAGGTGAGAGCAGTGCCCTCAACCTGTAAGGCAAACATCACTGAAGGGTCCTCAGGAGAGACGAACCTCGGCTTTGGGCGTTGCCTGGGTGCGCAAGGCTTGGAGAAACAGCAAACTCTCATATGCCTGATGGGTCGCGATTTGCATGCATGGCCTGAAGGGCCGAACTGAGTACGCAAATAAAATGCATGTATCAACCGTCTATTTATACGTTTAACTAGCCCGATAAAGTGAAATAGTTACGAATAGTCCCGGCAGACGAGGCGCCAAGCCCCCACGTGTCTGGCGCCGGCGCTTGCGTTTAACATTAGCATGCACAACGTACCTAATACGTTAATAGACGGCGAAACAGTTGGGTTTAGACTTATATTATACTAGCTGTTACAGGCGGCTTCGCCCGCGTGATATATAGCCTATGTCCTTCTTAGTACCCTACCTAACCTAAGTGTATGCCAAATTTCATGATGATCGGTTCAGTAGATACGGCGTGAAAGCGTAACAAACAAACAAATAAACAAACAAACACACTTTCGCATTTATAATATTAGTTAGGATAAAGCCTAGATAGACCTAAAAGCGTGGTAAAAAATAAGTTCAACCTATCCTAATCCTAATTAATATTATCCTAATCCTAACTATTCTAATCTTATCCTAACGGTGTAATACGGTAGTTGCCTAATGTTAAGATTATATAAAATTTGTTTCTAATGAGACTAATTTCTATCTAAAAACAATATAAAGAACACTTTTAATTTTATATCGATTCATTAAGTGATCTTAAAGCTTCTTTAAAGTTGGTTGAATAGGCCCATTTTTTAAAGTATGAAAATCTTTAATTACAATTATACTGTATTTTAGTCTGCAAAATTTATAGCAACTTTTATTATGAAACCATTACCATAAACGAAATATTTCGTATAGCTACCAAACAAAGTTCTCACGCCACCCATACAAAATACAAGCTTGTGACGTCACAAATATGTAGGCATTTCAGCGGCGAGTTTTCACGTCTAAAAACATGTGTCTTTAAAACTTTTATAACTGAAAGAGTTTTTTGTTTAGAAATGTATTTCTGTCACTATTGTGTTTATTTTTGGCAGGTCTTTACATAGCAACATGAAAAAAATTTTAGTCAACATGCCCATTGTAAAAAAACTGTTTTTCTAAAAAGAAATTGTTTTTAAACAATTTTTTAGAAAAAAAATAAAACTTAGGGCCACACCTATTTTAGTACTAGATTTTATGAAAAAAGAATTGTAATCTAGAAGCAGTTTTCAGCAAGTAAATAGACGAACAGGTACATTTGTATGGAAAACATAACGCTAGGATCACTTTTATTTTATTAAATATACTTAAAGGAAAATAATATTGAAACTAAAACTAAAATAAAAAATAATAATAATAATAATTTGATTTGAAACTAAAGATCAAAATCAAGGTTTCGTCCGTGTGGCAAAGTGCCAAGAACACTGACTGCATTCCCCCGCTGTACAGCAATTCCGATTCTCTGTGCGAGGAATGAACCAGGCCTCTTGTCACCAGCGGCGTCAACCAGCCTGGGAGCTAAAAACGCTAGGATACGCTCTTAAAATAATGTTGTGTTACTAGTGGCATCGCTTTCATCATCAGGTCTTTGTTAGCTTCCACTGCAGGAGCATGACCCTCTCTGTACTACCAGAGCCATATTAGACTGAGCAGTCAGAGGATTTCACGCTGGCCAGATGGATTGGAGAGGTATCTTCGATGTTTATACCTAAGCTTTGTTTAGCTTGTGTTTCCTAAATCGCCTTCGAAAATAGTCGTGTAATGTGTCGTTTACAATCTTGTAAATTGGTAATACGTAACCCGTGTGGGTGAAATAGAATCCAATACGTGGTCTGAAAACAGAGTATATTGCTCTTAATTTAGTCATTGAGCCAATATTCAGCTACCTATATTTAATCTATGTCGTGCTATTTCGGGCCAGACGTTTAGAAATCGTACCTTCTACCTACAATGTGTTGGTTACAATAACTAGGTAGAGAATATGGTTTTATCTAAAACTCAACACCCTTACACATTATAACTAACTAGCAATTTCCCCGCGACTTCGTCCGCGTAAATTACAGCCTATGTCACCCAGATACATAAGCTTTCTATACTTAGGTGAAAGGTAATTTAGAAAATCGGACCAGGAGATTCGTCACCTTATGCAATGCAAACAAACAATGAAATAGTTTCTCTCTTTATAATATTTTACTTTATTTTTAAATTCTGTCACCAATAGAAAGCTACATTATTAGCGAGTAACAAAGGCTTAGGGACCCGTACGAAAATTGCAAAAATATTACCCAAGGTACCTAATGTACCGTGTGGTTTCCGACAGAGTAGAATAGGATCACTCCAAGTATTCCCATGGACGTTGTAAAAGGCGACTTAGGAAACACATGCTAAACCAAGCTTATGAACATCAAAGAGACCTCTCCAACCCGTCTCGCCAGGGTGGAGAGTTTAGGCCTAATCTTTGACTGCTCTTGCTAATATTTGGCTCTGGTAGTACAAAGAGGGTCGTGCTCCTGCAGTGAAGACTAAAAACGACCTGATGATAATGATGAACCCCAGGTCAAAAATTTGCGCGTAAATGTAAATTTTAGAAGAGCCCTGCGATAGATATGAAACATATATAATCTCTGTCATCTGAGCGTTTCCAGCTGAGATGGCTCGGAAGGACCCGAGGCCTGGATATATCTATTTTTACTATGTGTTTAGTTTTGAGCTACCGATAACTTAAATTCACGTTCTTTTTTTAAAGTTTATAAATATGAACAGAACTTAACACAAAACTTTTTACCCGACTGATTATTCTTTAACTCATCGAGTTACCGTCACATGTCGAGTGACATCACCGACTTACATCCATCGTGGTCGCAGCGAGACGCTGATAATATGCGATCTGTTCATTCATATTAATAATTATAAAACGTTCTCAACATGAAAACGAACAACTTTTGTTCTGTGACCAAGTCAGAATAACGTGACAATCCAAGTTGCGGTAAGCAGACAAAAATGTAATAATATTAAAACTTACGCGAGATAAATTCATTATGAAAACACGGCTTTACTCACGTTTCATTACGTCGGATCTGCCGACTAGTTTCGGTCTGTTACGAAGATCATCATCGGGGCGAGTGACAGGGGTGGCGACACGACGGTTACGCTTCCCGTGCGCTTCCCTCAAAGACCCAAAGCACACTCCCTTTCACTCGCCCCGATGATGGTCTTCGTAACAGACCGAAACTAGTCGGCAGATCCGACGTAATAAAACGTGAGTAAAGCCGTGTTTTCATAAAGACAAAAATGTGTCAGTGGTAATTGGTTAATTATTCCGCTTGCCCTTGAATATTGCGGAATATCAATAAATTACTTGGTCTGTGAGGCATTACTTTATGGACAATTGTAGTCTGAATGTTACCATCAGACTACAATGGAAAAATATCTTAGCCAGTGTGAGACAATGTGTATCAGACGTGAGGATCTTATAGGGATGGCAAATTGCCTTATTTTTAACTGGATACGCCTGTGATTTAGTATATTTGTTATAGGATATTTATGGTAGATACTAAATCGTAGTGATTATTCTACAAAGATACTTAAACATAGTCGTAACTACCATTACGACTATATTTAAGTATCTTTGTAATAGGATTTATGTTAGATATGTCTAAGTTTTAGTATCTCTGTTATAGGATTCATGGTAGCGTATTGATTGTTCGCTGGTTGTAGACAAAAACAATATAGGTACATATGGTGAATTTGAATTTATTGACATTCGCAAAGAATGTTTACATGTTTGGCCGCGTGGTTCCCGGCAGAGTATACAAGGACCATTCCAAGTCGACCCGTGGATGTCGTAGAAGGCAACTTAGGATACACAAGCTAAACACAGCTTATAAACATCAAAGAGCCCTCTCCAACCCGTCTTGCCAGCGTGGAGAGTGTAGGCCAAATCCTCTGACTACTCTGGCTAATATGTGGCTCTGGTAGTACAGAAAATTGGTTTGAACGAGATATATTCAGCAGTTTTTGAGATATACTTAGCATATTTTTATTAACCGCACTTTGTCTTTCATACAGTCTGAACGGCTCGGAACATCGCGGGGCACATTCTCGCAGCTAATATACGAACCGCCATAACATTTGTTCAAACTGTACCATCATTATCTTTGCTGACGAAAAATTATAAAGGTATTTTAACCAATCTAAGCTTGCTACTACGGAGCCCTTCATGGGCGAGCCCGACTCGCAATTGGCCATTTTGTATAATTTATCTTGATAAAATATTTCGTAGCAACCCTAACTAATAATTCTGGGGGTCAAGTCCCACGCCCTTCGAGCAACACGGCCTCCGTACCGGACGGAGGGAGTGGGCAAAGCGACAATTTACTATGACAATTATTCTGGCGTTTTTTGCGGGGGGAAATGTGCACACAAGTTTAGTTCCGCACACCTACATACAAAACTTAAACTGTCACTTGATAGTAATTATGACATTGTCACAAAAATGACATAAAAAAGAAAAAATAATTTGTGTACAGATGAGTCACACACAACTAACACATAGACATGCATAAGCCTAATTTTGGCTTGTACCTTGACAGAGGGGAATGCAGCGTATGGCTACTCCCTTCCGTGTTGCTCGAAGCCCACGCCCGACCGCACAATGCCGCCTTGAATCACAGTGTCAAAAAGTTTTACGCAAATGTGTTTCGTCCAGAAACCTGTCACACGTTTCGTTACTCATAAATATTCAATTTGTCATTAAAATGAGTTATTTCAGGCGGGACGTGTTTATTGAGGTGTTTATTCATTGAAAATCGTCTACCAGACAGGGGATGTTTGCAGAGTACTTAAAAATGAATCTTGTGTCTCAGCAATAAAGTTTAATTTACTGAAAAATTATTATTCTAATAAGTTACATAGATTTTACACACGACTGCGTTCTTTTGACATTAGATTTTCACTAGAAGCCCAACAACAGATGACAGGAAATTTTCAGGCGGCAAGAAAACTAGTATAATTATTCGCACTGTGGATGAGACCTCCAGATTAGGTAATAAAAGTTTAGAATTATTTTATTAAATCAACGTCTAAAAGGGTCAAATCATACAGATTAGGCTAACCCCGCAATATTGTGAACTTACGTTGTCGTAGGATATTAATATCCTTCATAGACAAAATTTTACCAATTTTGGTTAGCCTAATGATACTAAACATATATCCTAACGCGAATATATCACGCGACCAATATATCAACCAATACTACTGCCCTAGGGATATCAATTGACTCTTGCATATATCAAAAATTTCCAATAGGCTTAGTTCTGCGGCATATGCTGTTAGGATTTGAAAATTAACAAATGAGCCAAATCGGCTTGATAAATTTAGTAATTTTTATCATATGGATTGGCTTCTGCAGCCGACTTTAAAACTATTTTCATTTTACAAAAAAAACCGGCCAAGTGCGTGTCGGGCCACGCGCAGTGTAGGGTTCCGTAGTTGCGAATGATAACTTTGAGTTCACACTGTTTACACTCGCACCTCACAGTTTAACGACCAAAAACATCTAACAATGAAGCTTGTATGAAATTTTACATTTTCCAGTACATTTTATAAGTTGGTTGCCTATAACTTTTTAGTTTGCACTTAGTACCTAGCTCTGATAGTTTTCCTTTCAACTTCAGTATATATACTACTGCTGTAATTTTTTTCACGTATCCATATATAACCGTTTAGCAGATAGAGGGGGGACACGTACCTCTAAAAAAAATTTTGCACTTTAAAACCAAATATTTCGGAAACGGATCCCTAAATCGAAAAATGGTGTTCTCAACCTCACAATATTTTTCAATGACCTTTTTAACGATACACGATGGGTAAATAGAGAAAAAAAAAATACTCCTCCACTTTACTTGTATGGGAGCTACCCAAAAAAAAATTTTTTTCAAGATTTTATTCTACGACTTTTTTGCCATGATTAATATACACACTCATACCAAATTACAGCTTTCTAGTACTTATAGTCTCTGAGTAAAACCGCGGACGGACAGACAGACAGACAGACAGATAGACAGACAGACATGGCGAAACTATAAGGGTTCCTAGTTTACTACGGAACCCTAAAAAAGGGCAATTTGTGCCATCTACGGCTTGGGCTCGTGGGCCTCACTCAGACAGTTTAAACTTTAAGCATTCGCCGGTAAGTAACCAAGTCATCATCATCATCAGGTTTTTTTTAGTCTCCACTGCAGGAGCATAATCCTCTGATCAGAGCCACATACTAGCCAGAGCAGTCAAGAGGATTTGGCCTGCAATCTTCACTCTGGCCAGACGGGTTTGACAGGTATCTTTGATGTTTATAAGCTTTGTTTAGCTTGTGTTTCCTAAGTTGCCTTCTACGACATCCACGGGAAGACTTGGAGTGGTCTTATTCTTCTCTGCCGGGAACCACACGGCGGACCAAGTTACCAAATATTCAAATCAAAGGCAATAAAACAAAATTAAAAAAACAATAGGTATATTTTTACAGTTACACTTACACAAATAAGTCTTACAAAAGATACGTTTTAAACATAGGAAACGCGTTCTCTTTACCTTTTAATCTATACCTAAACCTATTTAACAGTCCACTAGCTACCACTACACTGGTCGCGCGACCTCCATACGGTATTTGAGGCATAACTGTCCTTCTGGCGACATCTAATGACTTGGAATTTAACACTTTAATTCTTATTGGTTTGGAGTACTCGCTAAACCTAGTGGATTCGAACACAGTGTCGCGGTGCAGGCGCGGGAGGGCGGGGGAAGCGGCTAGCAGCCGCGCCTTAGCGCGACGCACGAGCGGCCGAGGAGTGTACGACACGTCTTCGTCTGGAGGCTTTTCGTGGGCAGATTCACCAATTTTGGGCCTATCTGTAAACGAAATAATTTATAGTTAAAAATAAAATAAAGTAGTAATAATCTCAATTCCTTCCTGCAGTGGTAATACATATAATATAAGAGTATACTTTTATCTTATACGTATAATAAATAAATATATACGGACGAATCACACTGATTGAGCTAGCCCCAAAATAAGTACGAGACTTGTGTTATGGGATACTAACTCAACGATACTATATTTTATAATAGATACTTATATAGATAAACATCCAAGACCCAGGTCAATCTGAAAAAGATCATTTTCCATCTTGACCTGACCGGGGATCGAACCCGGGACCAACCGTGCCGCAGGCAGGCGTGTTGACCGCTGCGCCACGGAGCTCGTCGCCACTAGTAGCCCTCCCCGGTTGTGCTCGGGCATGTATGTACCCATAAACTTTTCCTTCTCTCTTTCCAGTCCGTGCCGTAGTTTTTATCGCTAACAGACAAACGCGGCGTAGGACTTAGTTTTATAATATATAGTGCTAGACGTACCGAGGGGGAAGATTTGGGGTGTGTGTTCCTATTGACAGTCTGACCCCTTTAAGGGAATGTCGAGGATTTATTTACACGCTGTATACCTGGGCTCTATATACTCCGCTACCTTATTTAGGTCTTCCTTAAAGCCACATTTTCTCATGTAAGCGTGCAATTTTTTCATTACAAATTGTGTCAAAACCATTTTGACAGACAGACAGACAGACAGACGGACAACGCAAGACAGCTGAAGAACCCATACCTGTCTCAGGGAAGCAGACCAGCCGCGGCATGATGGAGTCGCCCAGGATCTCGTACATGGTGTACTCGATCGTCACGAAGTCCTCCAGGTACGTGGTGGGCTCGGGACGCAGCAGGCAGGTGGATGCGTCCTGTACCAAACAGAAATCTAGGTCGTACTCATTTTTAAGATGAATGATAAAATATTGACCGTTTAGGACCCTTTAAGAGGGCCCTTCCCCAACCGACTATCATCAACGCGAGCATGGTCGAAAAGCTTGTATGTACAAGTTTATGAAAAAACCGTTGTACATCTAGAATCTCCATTACATTTGCAAGGTTTCTAAGTAAATATTTTCTTTACTGTTACAATTAATGAGTAGATACATTATAAACGCCGAGAGTTCACATAAAATTTTGCAAAAAATTGCGGATTTTTTGAGGCTAATACTGATGATGTTTTACCAAATTTTGATTTTTCGTTTTGAAACCTAGATATAGTGCACAAGATACTTATTAGTTGAAAAGCTTCAAAAAAAGATTTGTTACACCGCCATAATCACGTACGAGCGTTTGTATGAAAAGATAGACGCTGTTGGCGGGTTGGCCGCCCTTAAAAGTTGATTCCACCCGTCAGTTAAAATACTTTTTCTTTCAGACTAATTCTGGGGATTCGAAGGCGTTTGGAGCTCACCAGCGGCTCTCGCGCAGGTGGTCGAGGTGCTGGGCCAATAGGCTAAGTCTACCTTAGTTTATACAGGAACTAGCAACCCCGGCTGCGCCCGAAGTATTATTCCAATAAACTTTTCTCATGAATCACTCTATATATTGGCAAAAACCACATGAAAATCTGTGAAGTACATTTTGTGTTTATCGCTAAAAGACAGACAGAAGCACTTTAATTTATAATATGTAGCAGCGCAGGCCGAGCGCGTGCGAACGACGCGCACGCTGTGCGCAGACGTCCAGAGATATTTTTGAACGTGTGACCACCCGTCTCCGAACGATTTTTGTATGGAAAGTCCGCTCGTTCGCAAAAGGCGAAAGTTTATATATATATGTAAAGTTTATATACAAGTGTTTGAGCTCACCAGCAGGCTCTCCCGCAGGCCGGGCGCGTGCTGGCGTCGCGGGCGGTGCGCGCAGGCGTCCAGCTGTTCCAGGTCCTCAGCCAGTAGGGCACATCTACCTTAGTTAGTAAACAAGTGTTTGAGCTCACCAGCAGGCTTTCGCGCAGGCGTCCAGTGGTCCAGGTGCTCGGCCACTAGGGACCGTCTACCTCAGTTTGTATACGAGTGTTTGAACTCACCAGCAGGCTCGTGTGAAGTACATTTTGGGTTTACCGCGAAAAGACAGACAGACGCGGTAGAGCACTTTGATTTATAATATGTAGTGATATTTGAAGCTCACCAGCAGGCTCTCCCTTAGGCCGGGCGCGTGCTGGCGTCGCGGGCGGTGTGCGCAGGCGTCGAGGTGGTCGAGGTGCTCGGCGAGACACTCCAGCAGCGCCCGCCGGCCCAGCGCCTGCACGCACTTGATCATCGGCGCCGTCAGCCGCTCCTTCGTGCCTTGAGACAGGTAGTCGAACAGGATACCCTTGCCTGACAAAGGAATTACGTCCAATTATTACTTACTAATGAGATACAATATGTAATTTTTGTACTTGATCAAACGAAATGTTACTGCATATTAGACGAATTGCGGATATTAGACGCAATATTATCTATAAAAAAATAGTTTACAAGTAAATGACCCAGTTTCAAAGTTAAGGTGCTCCCACACAGCAGGTATATAATTTTATAAATCAATGTATAACAACGATAACATTAAACCATACATTATCAAAAATATATTAGTTTTATAACGTTATACAGCTGCTGTGAGCACCATTACAGACCGAAAATAAATAAGAATGGTCCATTTTTTTTTAATAATTAGCTTTTTAGCATTTTTAGACTTAAAGTTTAAATAATAACACTTTACACTTAAATGAAAAAAAGATTGCCTGAAATTTTTAACATAGATTTTTTTTCGGTTTCTTATTGATAATATTTCGTCTTATATCCCACACATTTCGTTTGATCAAGTATAAAAATTGCACACTCTATTGGGACAAATCACACAAATTGATCTAGCCCCAAAATAAAACGTAGAATGCCAACTCAACGATACTATATTTTACTATACATATATACTTATAGACAAACATCCAATACACAAGCCAAGCTGAAAAAGATAATTTTCTATCATGATCTGGCCGGGGATCGAACCCGGGCCTCTCGTGTCGCACGCTGGCCACGGAAACAGTCCAATCATCTCTGGGACGAGCTTTAAAACCAACGATACTTAATATTTTACTTTAAAAAAAATTATGTAGGTATCTGGTGCAAATAAAGATCTTACCTATCGAAATAAACGTCGGCCAAGTTCTTGTGATTTTCGTCAGTATAGCGACCATTTTTTCTGCGAGCGACCCATTTCCAAGTATATTCGATACCATCACTGGAAATAACCTCTGGAACTGAAAAGAAACAAATTTTGGAATAAGGCAAGCGAACTCGGGTATTAATTCGTCGCCCACCAGATTTAATGCGTAGGAGCACTCGTGTTCATGCTCCTGGCATCGAGAGAAGAGCAAAGCTCTAAAAAAAAAATGAAGGGGTTTCCACTGGCCGGCGCCTCCTAGAATGCAGATGAATAACGGGGCTTTGTGTTCCCCCGTTGTGCCTGCAGACTAGGAACTATGGCGGATAGTCGAACACCGGGGTGTTTTTAGTGGGTTCAAGCCCCACATACCCACTCTGCTGTACCCGCAGCAGAGTGGTATGCGAAGGCATTTTCACATCGTATAAAAAAAAAATAACAAAAAAGGATTGAGTGTGCGAGCAGTGAGTGAATCAATTAATATGTACGTGTATATACAACTAGCTTTTGCCCGCGGCTTCGCTCGCGTTAAAAAGTACAGTTGTTGCGGCTTTACTTTTGTTTAGCGTGTGTAAAAAAATTAGGGCCTACAAAACTTCTTTGTACACTATTGAGATTACTACTATCAAGCCATGGGTAATTGAAAACTTGCTCCAGTCATTAACCACATGTCTGACAATTTCTGAACGCACCTCCATCGCTCTATCTTGTGTTCCGTTCATTAATTAAGTGAGAGAGAGCACGAAACAAACATGCACCATCACCAACAATAACTTCTCCATTAACGTTCAGATTTTCTTAAGTCATTTAAAAAAACTCTAACCGACAAAACCTATACTTAAACCAAACGAAAACAAAACAAATGCCAAATACAAAGCACAGTCTATAACCAAAACTACTAAACCGAAACAAAGCAAATGCAATCCAAAATATGTCAAGAAAAAAAAACAGCCAAAATCGTCAAATATAATACGTCATCAAATATAATACGCTAGAAATATTTATATTTATATTATACATAGTATGTACTATTAGATACGGCGGCCACTTATCATCGGGTATTGTCGTAGCTCAGTGAAAACACAACGATAGCGGTTTAAAATTGACAAAGTTTCATACAAAATTTCATCCCCTATTTTATCCCCTTGGGGGTAGAATTGATCAAAATCCTTTCTTAGCGGACGCCTACGTCATAACATCTACCTGCATGCCAAATTTCAGCCCGATCCGTCCAGTGGTTTTGGCTGTGCGTTGATAGATCACTATGTCAGTCAGTCAGTCACCTTTGAGTTTTATATATTTAGATTATACATAGTATGTACTATTAGATACGGCGGCCACTTATCATCGGGTATTGTCGTAGCTCAGTGAAAACACAACGATAGCGGTTTAAAATTGACAAAGTTTCATACAACATTTCATCCCCTATTTTATCCCCTTGGGGGTAGAATTGATCAAAATCCTTTCTTAGCGGACGCCTACGTCATAACATCTACCTGCATGCCAAATTTCAGCCCGATCCGTCCAGTGGTTTTGGCTGTGCGTTGATAGATCACTATGTCAGTCAGTCAGTCACCTTTGAGTTTTATATATTTAGATTATACATAGTATGTACTATTAGATACGGCGGCCACTTATCATCGGGTATTGTCGTAGCTCAGTGAAAACACAACGATAGCGGTTTAAAATTGACAAAGTTTCATACAAAATTTCATCCCCTATTTTATCCCCTTGGGGGTAGAATTGATCAAAATCCTTTCTTAGCGGACGCTTACATCATAACATCTACCTGCATGCCAAATTTCAGCCCGATCCGTCCAGTGGTTTTGGCTGTGCGTTGATAGATCACTATGTCAGTCAGTCAGTCACCTTTGAGTTATATATATATATATACAATATTGTATGGCTTCCTACATATAAATTGATTTTCAACTTCATTGTACCATTTGTAAAATGAGTTAAATCAAATACCACACTTGTAAAAGTGGGAATACGTGCAGGATAGGAAGCGCGGTGGCCTAATTGGTAAGGCGTTAAGATATACAAAGTCTAAAGACAGCCGGTTCAAAGCCGCATGGAATTTTCTCCCATACCTTATTTTAATTAAAAAAATATATAAACTTGGTCAGTAGCACGTTTAGAGCACGGAATATCGTTCACACCCTACGAATGTAATAATAGTAGTACTAATTGTGTCGCAGGGCAGCTTGTGGCGAGCTGTTGGTGAATAACGACACCCCGGACCCGAGTGCTCCAGAGTCGGTCAGAGCCCTCACCCCCGACGTGTCTTCATTGGTCGTGGTGGAAACCCATGAGGACTCGCAGGACTCTCGGCTCTGGCTTGCCTAAGTTGGTTGTCTAGAGAGCAGTCGTTAGAGCTGTTGCTCCAGGGGTGGAAGTGTTATAGTACTTTATAATAAGCTCACACGAGTATTTTAAGGACTGATTACGAACGAAGTGTATATAATGGTTCAGAAAGTGTTCTAAAAATTTTTTCATATGCACTTCATGCTTGAATTATCTGGCAACAAATTGTTGATTATGTTCGCTGCTCTATAGAGAATTTTGGATAGTGTACATAGCTGCTTCTTCATCACTTTTTCGATTCACTATCATTCACTTTTTATTACAAATAAATCTACCTATTTCGCAACTCTGTAGTAAAAGACCGCGCTCAGCGACGTAGTTCTATTTTCAAAAAATTTACCAAGATTCCTTTTCAAATGAAGGTATTCGAAATTTGAAAGTCATTACTTAATCGAAAAAAAACCGGCCAAGTGTGAGTCAAACTCGCGCAATGAGGGTTCCGTACAATATGCTTCGTGAACACACACACAATGTGCAAAAAATGTTTTATTCAATTGACTAGCGCCATCTAGTGGTGTTTTAGTGAATTCCCTAGATGAACTTATTATTGTGAGTTTACCACTTAATTTTCAAGTGATAGAATTCTTATTATTTTTCCTGTAATCTTCAAGGAATGAACTATATCTTGTAATTTTTTCAAAATTTTCGCCCCAGTAGTTTCGGAGATCAGGGGGGGGAATGGTCAATTTTTGCCTTCTTTCGTGAATAAAATCAAAAGTATTGATTTTACCCGAACAAAAAAAAATATTTTTGAGATCCTCATAATGAGCCCTTTCATTTGATATATGACACAGTAAGGTTTGCAAAACTTTCTTTTAAAATTTTGTAATTGGGCCCCTCAAAATGACCCTTATTTAAAAAAAAAACTTTATTTACTTTGCACATTCGTGTTTGGGTCATAGGATTACACTATCTTACCAAATTTCATCTAATTTGGTTCAGTAGATTCGGAGAAAAGCGGCTGTGACAGACGGACGGACGGACAGACAGACGCTCGAGTGATCCTATAAGGGTTCCGTTTTTCAACTTTTGTACGGAACCCTAAAAACGATGTCGTAATGAAAATACGTACAATATTACCTACGGCCAGAGACAATATAATTGTTATTATAAACGTGATTGACGTAATGATACGTATTAATATACAATTTCTGATAGCGTTATATGCATTTTATAGTGTGTGATATGATAATTAGTACATTGTGTAGCAAGGGCGGTATAGAAGACATTACGTCAAACGAGCGACTACTAACAAGCACGAGGCGAAGCCGAGTGCTTTTAGGTGTCCGAGTTTGTAATGTCTAATACCGGCCGTGATACACACAATGTTTTTCATCTCACCGTGTAAAAGGTCGAGTAAAAAAAATATTTTTCATATTATTAGTTGTTGAAATTGCATAGTATGAATATAGTTTACCTTGAAAATTAATATTTGTGCGTCTGCAAGCTGGCTGATTATATTACCTATTTCTATATTATTGACCATCGATTAATTTATCATAGGGAATGTATTTCATGCAAATTAATAAAGATTACGATTACATAAAAATATTTTGCCTAAAAATAAAGAGTCGCAAACTGCAGTAAGCAGAAAATGTATCCGAGGATTCCACAGATAATGAAAATGTTTTATCGAAAAATTGAAAGTCAAAGATCGATTAATATAAACAGCCAGCCACCACAGCCATTAACAATTCCAAATTTGAATTAAGGACAGAAATCTCGCAGTATAGTTCAACTGTTTTTTTTTATTGTGTTAACTAGCAATTCCAAATTTGAATATTCGACTAGAAAACTTTTTGGATGTAGAAGATTTGACACTTGTGCGTGGTATAGTGCCCTATTAAATTTAAAAAAATACTTTACGCGCTCACGGGCTTAATGGAATTTGTATGAAATCTTATAGCCCGTGGTCGTAATAGCGACTATCCAGCCCACTTTGCTTGCATTCAATGACACTGTTTATGTGTAGGTGAGATGAAAAAGGGCATAACGCCGCAAGTAACTTCGGAGAAAGCGCAGCACACCTCTCTACACCTTTGAGTCGCCCACACCGGTGTTGCCCCTGTTGCCGGCAGTAATCGCCGGCTAGTTTGAGGGGTCCATCTAGTGGGCGGTAAGCCACCACCTGCCAATTGTAGTCAGTTATCATGATTATGGCAGGTGTCCGACCTTTTGCAATAACCCAGCATAAGTCCATCCATATTTCAATTCCATAGCCCATTGTATTCCCTTTTAAAATACAATAGTTCCCCCACTGGCCAAGACCTATTCAAGGGCATATCATACATTGGTATTTCCAGGAATGGGTAATGGCTGGAGACCTACATTATTTATTTATTTTTATTTATTTAAAAATCTTTATTGACCACTATGGTACAAAGGGCGGACTTAATGCTAAAGCATTCTCTACCAGTCAACCTTCGGGATAAATAGATAAAAGTGTTGCGATAGGCGGCTAAAGACTGTTAAAATATTAAATAAATTTGTTAATACATACACATAAAAAATAATAATAATAAAATTAATTCGTAAGTTTATACATAATTACTCATCTTAATTACATCAACTTCTCTAAAGGGCCTCTACGTGTTGGATCTATATGCCCATACAAGCCTTCCAAAGGACCGGGGTAACACCCGTGACTCCAAAGTAGTACTAACCGATTACTACATAGATTATGCAACGCATACCTGTTGTGTTGTTGTGCAGTTGTGTTGTGTACCTACACATACCATAACAGCCTCCGTGGTCCAGTGGTTAACGGTTTGCCTTGTTAACACGAGGGTCGTGGGTTCGATTCCCACGGGAAGCATACTTTGTTAAGTTGTTTACAGTTTGGTTAGGATATTGCAGGCATGAATCACCTGATTGTCTGATAAGAAAGATGATTCCTTGCTTCGGAAGGCATGTTAAGCCGTTGGTCCCGGCTGCCATCTGGTAGTCGTTAAAGGAATCACGTCAGAGGCCGAGAGGCGGTTCCAAAGAGCTGTTAACACCAGGGTGTGCATGGTCGACTGACCGTGTCACTTACTTGAAATGATGCATACCTGTTGCTGTATATTGGTGTCCAGACTGCACGGGTTGGAGCAGAGAGCGTCCACCATGTCTAACACATTGGCCTGCAGCGGCTTCTTGTTGGGCACGTTGAGAGCGTTGAGGTTGTCGTCGTTGAGCACCAATACGGCCAGGTTGAACAGGTTGGGGAAGATCGGCCCGATCCTCGTGTTGGTCATTAGGTCCTCTACGGCTAGCTCTTTGGGCTTCTTCTTGAGATTCAGTATTGCTGCAAGGATTAAAAGTATTTACTTCTAGTCATAGATGTTGTTTTTGTACAGGAATAGATATATCAAACGGAGCACGCATTATAGTATGCTTAGACTTGACTTGATACAAAAAATAATTATAGATATATAAAAATAATTAGCCCGCGTAAGGACTGTCGGTAGAAACAACGCATAAACCCCGGTACATATCTAATAATTAAATTATCCTCTATGAAAAACCACTCAACGAGCCTAAGGAAATTTCAATTTCAGAAAATTATAACAAAAATTAAAAAGGGGTCCCATACAAGAAACGTTTTTGTAACTAGATCACCTTAGTGAGGTGACCATAAAGCAAAGAATGTCGCTTGCGATGGTGGAATTTGACAGCTGCTGTCAAAAATACTGTCGAGAGGTATAAGTGCCGCCATCTGGGGGAATTCTCAATTCCAAAAACTCTCATTAAGGCGCTCTTATAGAAAGACTAGCGCCACCGAGAAATTAAATTCAAAAATCCTAAATTACATCGAATTTAAAGAATCTAACAAGTTCAAAACTAGTAAATTACTTATAGTATTTTTTATATATCACAAGTAATTTACTAGTGCCATATATAAAGAGAAAAATAGGTTAATGCCAAAAGTGGCCCTTTTGGCTTTAACTTGGTTTTGAATTGGTTTTGCTTTAATTTGGTATTCGAATATTGGTGAAAATGAATACCAAAATACTACATGTAATTTACTAGTTATGTACATGTTAGATTTTTTATATTCGATATAATTTAGGATTAAAAGAATTAATTGCTGGGTGGCGCTAGTGTTACTATAAGAGCGCCTTAAGGTTCGCCTGGACGCGCATGTCTTCATACAAACGGATAAAGGGAATTGTGGCAATATTTGATTATTTTGGAGTAAAATTAAGCATCCAATCAATTAATCTCATTATAATCTACGTACGTTCCTATACAGTTTGGTTAAATTATCAATAGTTTAAGAATTATACGCCTCTCAAGATTTCCATACAAATTGGAAAAGGCTTGTATTTCTCAAACCATTGGTATTTTAACCAAGCTGTATAGGAACGTACGTAGATTATAATGAGATAAATTGATTAAATGCTTTTACTTACTTCAAAATTACTTTACTCCAAAATTATCAAATATTGCCACAATTCCCTTTTTCCGTTTGTATGGAGACATGCGCTTCCAGGCGACTCTTAAGTTGTTTGCAAACTACCTCGTGCTATCCTAGTGTAGTAGTTCTGCAAATGGACACTAATGTTGTTGTTGTTGCTCAGGCTCTTGTCATCAGTGATCCACTCCACTGTGTACGTGGGCAGTGTGAAGTACGAGTAGCTTTGCCTCTTCAGCGCTATCTCGGTGACGTTTGTCACGCTCTCCTGCAAATAAACGGCTGTTATATAATTTTCAATACATTTGCTAATAATATGGTTCTTGTGACTCGAAACTTGAATCGTAATGTTGTATTATATGGACTAAGCCCTTTAACTTTACACGGATCACAACTGCTTAAAAAGTTTTTTTTTTGCGTCGGAGGTAGATCGGGGTTTAAAAAATATCGTTCCCGAGCGACGAATTAAGCCTGCTCCACACTCTCGTCGAGAGGTTTCGTTCCCGGTATTCGCCGAAACAAGACGAGATCGAGAACTGCTCTCTACACTCTCGCTTAGCGCAGTTTGAGGACGTTGAAGATGGACGTTGAAACTGCTGCGGCCCTATAGCATTATGTCTTGTAGCGTATTATACTTCTTACAACGAGAAAAATAGTTATTAAAAGGCGTTAAAAAAGACGAAATACCGCCACCATGGAGACTACACGAATATAGCCGAGACTTGCCGAATACTCTCGTATTCGCCTCCACACTCGTATTCGCCTATTCTCGTGTAGTTTTTCCGAGTGTGGAGCGGGCTTATTTATATATTCCGAGGCTGAAGTCACGGAAAAACAGCTAATATTATTCTTTATGAATTCAGTATACAGATATTTTTAACATTGTTCAGTATGTTACGGGCTCTTAGCCCTATCCTTATACCTAAGGAACCGACAAACATTGCGAAACCATTAATAAGAATATATGAATCACTGTGGAAACTGCTGACACGAAGGCACCTGCATGTGAAGCCACCCTGGGAGCTTCTTCAGGCAAGCTAAGCAAATCGAAAGTCGAAACGATCACCACGCATCGTGTGACTCCTTGCTGATCAATCGTTGATCGCTAGAGTAAGTCCCTGATCAATTGCTGATCACTAGTTCATATGTTTTTCTGTACTATTTGGGTTTTTAAAAACCTTCGCCGACGTTCCGTTGAGGTATCTAGTATGACAGACATAACAGCAAACATTGCGAACTATCGATCATTGTTGCCTACTATCATCATCATCATATCTTTTTAGTCTCCACTGCAGAAGCATGACCCTCTCTGTACTACCAGAGCCATATATTAGACAGAGCAGTCAGAGACCCTACACTCTTCACGCCGGCCAGACGCGTAGGAGACGTCTCTTTGAAGTTTATAAGCTCTGTTTAGCTTGTGTTTCCTAAGTCGCCTTCTACGACATCCAAGGAAAGACTTGGAGGGGTCCTATTCTACTCTGCCGGGAACCACACGGCGGATGCCTATCACTTACCAGTGAGAAACATAGTTTTTCCTCCGGAATGGTAGCATACGGCGCGGCAGTCGCTCCCAACACTGGGCTTGAGTCCGACAATGTAAGCACGGAGTTCACATCCCAGGAATCTACTCGAGACTTTTTCATCATTTCACTTTGAAATGATATGGTCTGGAAATACAAAAATCACAATATACAGAATGATTTTTAAACCAGGCAATATTTTATGATGAAATCAGAATCCCTAATCAATTATAACTAAATAAGAAGACAGTAAAAAAAAAAAAACTTTGTAGCAGAACGCATCCATACGCATCCCGGCGGTAAAATTTGTATTATCGTGAACCCGACCGGAAGGTCATGTGGTCCGCGCTCGACCAATAGGACCGCGGCCCTGTAGAAAATTTTCTTTAACAGCAGACATCTTTTTTTCTCTCGTCTAAGATTAGAATGGTTGACCCGCGACTCTTGTGTTTCAAAGTTTTAAACTAAGTTTTTATCATTAGACTTGTGTAAAGTTTATGTGTGTGGTTTTACCTAACAATACAGTAATTGAAATACTACGTGTGACTTTCATTTAAATCACTTACGTGTATATTCATTACAACTTTCTATTCATAGAATTCTAGAAAAAACTCATAGAATTGAACCTGGCGGATTTGGTAAATATCTAAGTTTAAACAATGAGCAAAAGGTATAGGGTAGGTATAAGGCTATAACAGAACATTACAAAAAAATAATGTCAGCTGTCACATTTGGCTCAGAATAATAATAAGCCATTTATAAATCCTCAATAACAAATATTATTGTTATTTTACTTTATCTTGGACCTCTTTTTGAGGCCTCCTCCATTCTACTCCAAAGTTTTCTATCTTTGGCTTTTAAAAACCAGTTATCTGGTCCTGAATTTATTTACGATAGTTTTTTTTTTTTATTAAAAAAGTTTATGGTATCATAGAAGGGTATATATTCTGCAAGCTAGAAATCCAATTGTGAAAGGCATTACTTCCATAATTGTTAGCTTAAGAATGGCATTTGATGCAAATAAAGCAAATTAAACAGGTTTCACTAACCATAGGCCCAAGATAGGCTTTTCCTACTTACACTAATAACTTGTCGTAGTTTGTAGCTAACATCCTCGGCCAGGCTGGTGGCGGCCTCGCTGTTGAGTTCAACTCCAATTTGTTCTGCCGCACACAATATGGACTCTGGCCCAACACCAGCATATCTGCCTTGTGAACTACTCCCATCCTGAAAAATTTTCCATTTTACAACACAATAGCATTAACACATAAGGGTCGAGCTACATCTGAGAGCATGGAAGTGCACTTTCATATCATCATCAGGTCTTTTTTAGTGTCCACTATAGGAGCACGACCTCATTCACTTTCGTATGCATCTCATCATCATCATCATCATCATCAGGTCTTTCTAGTCTCCACTGCAGGAGCACGACCCTCTCTGTACTACCAGAGCCATATACTAGCCTGAGTAGTCAGAGGATTTGGCCTACACTCTCCACGCTGGCCAGACGGGTTGGAGAGGTAACTTTGATGTTAATAAGCTTTGTTTAGCTTGTGTTTCCTTAGTCGCCTTTTACGACATCCACGGAATGACTTGGAGTGGTCCTATTCTACTCTGCCGGGAACTACACGGTTAACTCTGCCGGGAACTACACTACATGTATGCATCTATCGTTTTTCTATCACTCAGATCCATCATCAGCAAGAAAGAGTGACAGATCCATTACCAGATACAACAAGTGGAAACTATCTGAGAAAAAGAGATGTTGTCCATGTGCCTATTTATTGGATAGGTAGATGAAGGGTGGGCTTTAGAATAGCTTAGCCATAGATATTCTGCAGATTGGAGTCAGTAGGAGGCATTCCTCGTGGCGCAACCATTTTGTAGCGCACCTAATGAAACTTTACTAATTTATTCCTTGGAGCGCACCTTTTAGTTGTGCTCACAATAACCATTTAAAATATTAAAACTTCAGTCCGCGAAGCACCGCTTGTAAAAATGTTATCTTGTGAAAAAAAAAATGTGCAGTACTTGTTATCGATAGTTTCAGATAATTCCCAGCTCTATTCAAAAGTTAAAGATAGTTGCGCTTCGCAGAATAAAATTTTATTATTTAAAATTGCTATTGTGAGCTGTCATATGTGGAATATAGTGAGCTTAACTAAAAGGTACGTTCTGAGGAATAATTTAGTTAAACTTCATTAGGACCGCTTCAAAATGGTTGCGCTATGAGGAATACCTCATCAATAGAATTCACTTTACTCTTTAATAAGACACAATTTTTAAAGAGCGGAGTTGCACCATTTCCAAATTATGAGCTTTTACTATCATACTTTGGCCATACAAAATGACCATAACAAAAACAAGTTGGTCACAGAAAGAAGGGAAGGTTTGTTAGGTTTTCTTTTGATCAAAACAGAGCAAGCGAGTGAGCATCCCCAAATTAGGGCAAAACCCAATTGTTTGTTCCTCGAAAAATTTAAGTGCTAATTTGTATGAAAATTTAAATTCATTTCCGCACTTTAAAAATCATATTGTTGAGAAGAGCAAGGCGAGTTTTATTAGATCAAATCCTCGAAAATAACAAATTCATACAAAGCTTTTCTAAAGCTCACCTCTTTCTTTTACTATCTCTGAGGTCCATCATTACTAGATCAAGAAAGAAAGCCAGATCCGTTAAGTGAAAACATTCTAAAAAGTATATTAAGCAAAGAAATTCAAATCCAATCGAAAAAGAGAGATTGTACATGTGTCTATTTATGTGGTTAGAAATTAATACTTTACCTAGTTACATGCCAGTTTACCTTTTCAACAAGCGGAGGAGTATCGCACTGGCTCGAGCCGCCTGATTCCGACGCCACCGATTTGTTTCTGTCGCGGGAACCGCTCGACCGTTTACTGTGATTCTTGTTTGATGAACTAGACATCTTTCAAGCACTGAAAATACTTAATCTCCCTATAATCCCATTATAAACAAGCCAAAGGATTGCGTAGTCACACTTGAATAATATATTTTTTACAAAACACGCGAAAATAGATGCACATTCACATAGGTCCAATATTTACATTGGTTCTATTTCTTGCTTTATCTACTAAAATGATTATTTGACATCTATATGATATTAAAACCGATATAAAACTATTTAAATAGGTAAGCAAGGAGAGCTAGGTACCTATTTGCTTTTATTATTTATTTATTTGCTTTTCAAGCTTTCTTGCTTGCTTACTTGCATGCTGCCCCAACCACACCACCTGACAACTACTGACAAGTCTGAGTCTGTCTGACTTGTCAGTGTCAATGTCAAGTTTTTTTTTCTTACTTTTATGTGCATAGAGGTGACAGCGTGAACCTAGATAATAATAGATGTCGCTGCATACGAGCTTTCTTTACAAAAATATGAATATCTTTATTTTTAGCCATACAATATGCAAGTAATAAGTGCATAAGAATAGTGAAAAAACATTTGACCTTTCGTAAAAAACGTATTTGTTCCTTAAAATAAAGATTTTGAAGTATTCTACAAACATATCCTTTAAAAATTTTATTTAAGGGTAAGCACGCACCGCGACGCGATTTGCTGTCGCAAAATTCGCAACGTATGGAGAGCCATAGAAGTGCGCGCACTGCGACGCGATAGTCGCGCCGTCGCATACCTATTGTTGCTATTTTTGCGACAGATTTGTCGCAAACGCGTTTGCAACGTATGGAGATCAATGAAGACGCGCGCACTGCGACTCGGCATCGCGCCATAATGTTGCCATTATATTAACATTTCTTACATATTTGTAACTTTCATATCCTTGACGTAACTTGAAGTTACTTTCGATTTTTGGATAATTAATCCATTGGAACAAACTTAGCTTTTTTTTATTTCTTTATTGAGTTCCTAGTTACTTTAATAAGCTATGCCTTAGCAATTTTAAGTTCCTAGTAGTGTTTACATCTTAATACTCCCGTATATAATATATCTATACTACTGGAAAATATCGTTGGAATTAGAACTTAATATTACTATTGCAAATAAGCATAATAAACGATAAATACTTATTCAGTATTGTTTTTAATTGTACCAACTGTAATGTAACTTTTTTAAAAAAGTAACAAAAGTAAAACCTGACAACATTGCGCAGGACACAGCCAACTAGTGATGTACCAACTCAAATAAAAACGTGTTTTCTAATGTTAATCGAGTTGAAATTCAAATATCCTGAATAGGTGTGGTGTGGCACCGAACTGCAAATTTTATTGTAGATGTTACAGAGTCGGGAGATTTTAACATTTAAAATTGAATAATTGTATAGTTTGAAGACACAAGTATAATAAACCAAGTCATATTGAAACAAATCGACAGAAACACACAGTGTTAATTCATTGCCAGCTGGTTTATGTTTACTGTTTCGTGTAAAGATGTTGAACATTCACTGTGAAGCATTTCTCAATAGCAACTTTTGAAGATCGAAGTAGGTTCATCGCGATAATGAATTTTCTCAATCAGTAATTCTTCATAGTAAACATTATAACTTTTATAGTAGTTGTGTTTCTTGTGTGTTTTCATATAATTGTTTTTATGCGTTAAATAAATATAATTCCTTCTTTCTTTATATGATAGTAATTTGTATCATCATCATCAGGTCTTTTTTATTCTCCACTGCAGGAGCACGACTCTCTCTGATCACCAGAGCCATTATAATTAGTCAGAGCAATTGGCCTACCTCTCTACGCTGGCCAGACGGGTTGGAGAGGTCTTTTTGATGTTTAAAAGCTTTATTTAGCTTAAGATTCCTAAGTAATTTGTATACTTACGTTTATTTTTACGACAAGTATCGGATAACAGTTTCGTAACGATTCTAAAAGTTTACGAAGAAGTAAACAACGTAATACAACAAGAAACGAATAACAGTTTCGTTACTATTTAAAACGAAAAGTCATACTGCCCCATCCCTAAAACGCGACTGCCGAATCGCAGTGCGCGCACCCATGATTTGCTTTTTTCTGTCGCGCGACGCGACGCGACTATCGCGTCGCGGTGCGTGCTTACCCTTAGTTTCAATACAATTTAAATACGAAGTTTTCTAGCTATCATAAACATTTTGATAGTTTATTTCAGGGTTGTTGCGGATGCCGAATTTTTCACATCCGCGGATGTGAATGCAGATGCAGATTTTTGAAGACTCACATCCGCGGATGCAGATGCGGATGCGGATGTTTCAGATTCTACTTAAATATCCTAATGCTAACTTCCTAACTAATATTATAAATGCGAAAGTGAGTTTGTTTGTTACGCTTTCACGCTGCACCTACTAAACCGATCATCATGAAATTTTGCATACACATAGGTTAAGGTACTGGTTTTTAGGGTTCCGTAGTAAACACGGAACTCTTATCGTTTCGCCGTGTCGGTCTGTCTGTCCGCGGTTTTACTCAGAGACTATAAGTACTAAAAAGCTGTAATTTGGTATGGAAATGTTTATTAATCATACCAAAAAAGTGATAGAATTTTTTTTTAAAATAAATTTTTTAGGGTAGCTCCCATACAAGTCGGAGTAATTTTTCTCTACTAACATATCGTGTTGATGAAGAAGTCTCTAAAAAAAATTTGTGAGGTTAAGACCACATTTCGATTTAGGGATCCGTTTCTGAAATATTTGGTTATAACTTATAAATTGCAAAATTTTTTTAGAGGTATGTTTCCCCTTCTCTATCTGCTAATCGGTTATACATAGATACGTGAAAAAAATACAGGAGTATATATAACAAAGTTGAAAGAAAAATTATCAGAGCTGAGTACTAAGTACAAACTAAAAAGTTATACTTAGACCTTTTTCATAAACCGCAAAAAACTTTGAGACAAACACTATGAAAGACAAAGTTTTTTTTTTTTGGACAAATCACACAGATTGAGCTAGCCCCAAAGTAAGTTCTTAAGAAAGACTTGTGTTATGGGATACTAACTCAACGATTCTATATTTTATAACAAATACATATATAGATAAACATCCAAGACCCAGGTCAATCTGAAAAAGATCGTTTTCCATCATGACCTGACCGGGGATCGAACCCGGGACCCCCGTGTCGCAGGCTGGCGTGGTAACCGCTGCGCCACGGATCTCGACCAAATCAAAATATTATAGAGGTTTTTGGCTAATCTAAGCTTGCTTCTACGGAACCCTTCATGGGTGAGCCCGACTCGCACTTGGCCAATTTTTTTTGCTTCCATTGGTCATCATCACGCGTGACGCAAACAGCACGCGCCATTCGCAGCCCCCTCCCTTTTCAAGAAAAGCATCCGCATCCGCTTCAAAATCTGCATTGATTTATTGCGGATGCGAATGCAGATGCAGATGTCCAAATCTATGCGGAAGCTCCGCATTTGCGGATGCGGATGCGAATATTCGCAACATCCCTGGTTTATTTCACGAGATTTGGTCTGATGACTTATGAAGAAAAATATTTTTTAAACCAAAAGTCAGATTTACAGTGTATAAAAAAAAATATTTAATAGGGTACCTACCTAGAATATTTGAGAAAAACTTTAAAAATCCATTGTAAAGAGAACAAATACAAGTTTTCTATATATTATCTTATACATAAAAAAATCGCGTTGGGACGACGGTCTATATGCTTTTACGCATAGAGGTAGGAGCGATGCACGCATCGCATTAGCGATATTTCCTTTTCATGTGTTGATTTCGTAGTATTTGTATTTAGTTTGTGGTTGATTCATACTACGGCATCCAAAGGGAGAATGTCTTTTCTTTTTGATTTTCGTGAGTGTAAGTGGCCAAAGGGAGAATGATATTGCACTTAGGTACCCAAAATACTAAGTAGGTAGGTACTCGAATACGTCTAGTACTAAATAGGTAGGTATTATTAATTCTGTAACTCGATACCATTTTTAAATCGTTTGAATACATACTTACATCTTTTTCAACGAATTCAACGCTATTTAAGTTCAGTGATTTTTTTACACATACTACTTTCTAGCAAGTTTCTAGCAAAATTACTGCTTAGGGAATTCCGCCTAAGTATTTACTGTATCAGATAAGACAAGCAGCAAACATCGCCCAGAAAACGGTTTGTTTTGATCTAAGTAAGGAACATAATACTCTCTGACGAGAGGATCTAAGTATCCTTCGAAAACCAGCATCAATTAATTATCAGTACGTTAGTAGCTAGGTTAATTGTGTTTGCTTTAGTAAATATCGGCACGTTTAGAAGAATGAAGAGCGAAAATCATAATTATGTAGGTACAAATAAAAAACTGCGTGTCTTCGAGCCTCTTCCTATTTCTAAGACAAAAATTAAAAAAAAAAACACTCGCATTCTTATTTATAACTTTACTTTATTTCTTAGTAAAGATTCCAAGTCAATACATTTTGTTCAATACTTTCATAATATTAATAATATTTTACAAAAACATTGCAACTTAATTTGCTAGACTCGTCACTCACACACATAAAAATACGCACACACACTATAATAAAGAAATAGGTTTGTTAGCTGATGTAGTTGTATGGAATTGGATCCGTATATATTGCTAGTAGGAAATATGTAACGCAATCGTATCCTGGTTCGTCGCAGGAGTCGTACCAAAGGGCCGCCCCCAGGAGGACCGACCTCGACTTTGGGCGTTGCCTGTGTGGGCAAGGGTTGGAGAGCCAGAAAACTCTCATACATATGTCTGATGGGCCGCGATTTGCATCCATACCTGAAGGGCCGAACTGAGAAACAACGGCAGAGAGCAGCAACTGTATGCATGGGCCGAAAGCTATGTTGCCAGAGGGACCTAACCTGAAGGCAAGTCACCCAGGACCGCCGGATGGTCAGCAGTATTCGGAGCTAATCATACTCTTACTCATAAATGGGATGAGTAATAAGTTTAGGGACCGCTTTCAAAAATCTGGCGTGACAATTGTCTGGCATATACTACAGAACACAGACAGCATAAATAATAATTATTTTACTCTTGCAAGAGCAAATGTAGACACGTTAGGGTGCTCCATACATAGTTCTTCATTGTTGCCCTCGGTATGCAATGCTACCCCCGTAGTTCCTTCCTCTCTTTTTCAGGGGCCGAAAGATTGCCAAACTCGCCTCACGTAATTATTGAACGCCCTCTCAAGACACCAAGTTAAAAGCTAGCACAGCAGCAGCCCGACGGAAATTTAAATGAATTAGCCCGCGCCAAATTTTTCATTTACGTGGAATACAGGAACTGACCAGTTTCACATCATAGACCACACTGGGTCTATGAAGGTGATGTGAAACACTCTTCTTCACTTAAAATATTATTGATATTGTCAAACCTTCCTTTTTTGAAATACAATTCAATTTCTTGCAACGTCCGATTTTTAGTTTCCGGTAAATAAAACCAGAGGTATAGCAAACTTACGAAAGTTATACCGGCGTTAAGAGCAAAAAAACCTTGGCAGCCGATGGCACTTATAATGTTTGGCACCAGCTTGATCGACGTGAACATTATCGCTGATCCTATCACGCCAAATATGAAAGTGCAGTAATCTTTTATATCCAAAGGGAACATTTCCGTCGGCACCGACTCACATAAAGGAAAAATTCCCGAATGCATAATTAAGAAATATATCGCTAATAAGCTAACTCTCACCCACTGCGACACTACATTGTCCTTGGCAGTGCTATAGACAATAGCGCTTAAAGCTGCTAGTATTGCGGTGCATGCAAATCCAGAAGAAAATAACAACCCTCTAACAGTCATGCGGCGCATGCACGCGGAGGACAGGCAGCATCCAACGATAATGCAGCCGTCGACAATGCTCAGCAATGTGACATCAATGCGACCTACTAGCTCTAATAATATTGTATTAAAATAAATACCCAGAGATACTTTTCCCACTGCGGTTTTGTTTGCTATAATTATGGTAGTTAGTAGTCCAACGGTCCAAAAATATTTTTGCCTAGCAGCCCTCAACAATCTTTTAGAAGCTGCTTCTGTCGTCGAACCACCATTCAAAGACGCAATTTGTTTTTTCTTTTCAACTGCAATAAGTAACTTTAGTTCAATATCGACGGCGTGCCCGTCGCCATGCAGCGCTCTGAAGCTGGTCTCGCATTCCTCAAATCGACCTTTGGACGCTAGCCATGATGGACTTTCTACCCAAAAGAAGGGAAGCAATGTGGCCAAGGCTGTGGGAATTATCCCAAAAAGGGCAACAATTCTCCAGTGAAATCTGGTAAACAATAAATTTCCTACAGTTCCACCTAAAGATGGTCCAAGACTAGTGATGAGTGTCAAATAGCTAGCTCTTTCGTGAGGGTTAGTATACTCTGCCGTTGAGAGAAACACTACTGACATGACACCTCCAAAGAATACTCCGACCACAGCTCTCGCCAGCAGAAATACGATGAAGTCTTGTGCGTAATAAAGAGTGATCCAGTAAATAATTATAGGAACGTTCAGTAAAGAAACGGTCAGTTTTCTTCCACATCGCTCGACTACTAGAGCAGACACCATGAAACCAGTGACTCCAGTGGCAAATAAGATGGAGACTGAAAGAAAAAAAACATTTTTAAATTTTATAAAACAACAATAAATCATAGATTTAATGTACCTACGTGTAATACTTAGATAGTAAATTTTACCGATTGTTCATAACTAGAACCGATAGTCCGCGGAGGTCCAAAACTTTGATTATATACTTTGGACTATATAATCAAAGGTCTAAAATTAAATGTGAAACAAATCCGCCACTGTTCACCACATACATACCCATCCAAGACACTTGTTCTGGAGTCAACGAGACATCGCTCTCTTTGGACAGCATCGTAGAGATCATTCCCGTGAGCTGTCCGAAAATGTAGCCTTCCGATATACTGCTTAGAGCTAAGCCCACTACGATGAACTAAAAGCAAAAACAATTTTTTAATGTGGTAGATTCAAAAAGATTTGAGCAGCGGCCAGGATGAATTTTCATACTTGTATCCTGGCCTAGGCCGATAAAATAATGCATAATAACAAACTTCGTGACACGAAGTTCGTGTCTTCTTTTTTAACCAACTTCAAAAAAGGAGGAGCTTATCAATGCATTTGTATGTTTGATATGCGATTACTCCGTCAGTTAGCATCGTTATGCTTCTTTTTTTGATTGATAGGTAATGCTTCAAATTATAGAACCATAAAAGTTTTACCGAAATAAAACGAGCGCTTTTTGAAAAAATAAACTAAAACCAAAAAACTACACACGGATGCTGTTTGATTTAAACTTATTTCTATTTTATTTTTATGTAAATCAAAACAAATCGATGAAAACATTGCTTGAAAAAAACGATCTTTTTCAGATTTACCTGGGTCTTGGATGTTTATCTATAGGTAGGTATATTTGTATTTGTTATAAAATAAAGTATCGTTGAGTTAGTATCCCATAACACAACTCTTACTTAAGAACTGTGGGGCTAGCTCAATCTGTGTGATTTGTCCGTATATTTTATTTATTTCTGAATATTCACCCTTTACGCTCTTATGTTAAACATTAGAAAAGAACAACAAACATAAAACATTCTCAGACACGCACCTTTCTTAATAATGCAGGAGCTAACATTTTTGCACAACCACAGAGACAAGTTTTGAAAATTAAAATTTGCCAAAAAACCAACTTAGAGCCGCACAGATGACGTAAATTTTAATTATAAGCGTTTCAAAGTAAGTAGGTATAAATGTGCGAGAACTTGGTATTTATTACACAGGTGTGTAATTTCTTGCTGTTTACTTTCGCAGTATCATCAATATAATAATAAAGTAAGTGACTGCTGTTTGTGTGATTATGGTTTTTACCTATGAATAATTTAAAAAATATATAATTGGGGGACTCTTTTGAATGGTAAAGAACCTAAAAGGTCGTTAAAATTTTGTCTGTTTACGTACCTAGTTGGCGATTTGTCTGTTCCGTGCGTTTGTATACTCTAGTATCAGAAATTATGGGTTTAACTAACGTGCTGTTGCAATCTAATCTTTACTTACAATGATGTGTTTATTTTATTTAAATATTATCGTAAATGTGGCTGAATATGGGGAACAGATCAACAAACTTATGTTCAGAAGGGCCATTTTTGAGAACGGCACCACCACGCCCCTGTGCCACTTACCTACATCACTGCCTATTTACTAAATTGGATGACAGGTGTCGATGCCTATAATCTAGGATTTACTGTTACAATGCGGGTTTTGCTTGCTCGAACCTTTTATTTGAAATACAAAAACCGCATTGTAACAGTAAATCCTAGATTGATACGCATCGACACCTGTCACCTGAGTTAGTAAATAGGCAGGCAGACCGGCATTGAACAGCTTCTGAAGGTCTTTCGGTTCTGGCGTTCCACTCGCTTACAAAAATACTCTGGTATTTCATCCTCACCCAGTGCCTTGTTGTTTTATGCTTGCAGTCCTAATCTCGTTCTGGCTGATATCCAGGATATCTTCGTTATACTTAGGTAGTGTTATTTGAGCAAGAAAAAAATAACAATTATGGAGGTAATGAAGCTGAAGATAACCCCAGAAATTAAAGATTATTGCGCCGAATAGTAAAAATACTAGAAAAAATGGGTAAAGATTGAACACACGTGAAGTAGGTTAAAGATGAATCAGGTAGGTAGGTATAAGTAATTTTTAACAAAAGATGAAGGTATTAAAGGAAGATAGGAACACGAGGAAAAATTATTTGGATATAGCGGTCTTGAGTGAGACAGAACATGGACTGGAAATGGTTGCGGAATCAAAATAGATGGGTTGCTAGCCGCATCGCCTATAACATGATACCTTTGATTTTCAACAAATGCCTTGACTGTCTTTGACGGTCGGCGCTGGAAGAAAAGCAGCTGGTATATTCTATGTTTTTTATTTTCTCCCAAACCAGGATGGAAGAGGCACAGATATTTTTTACAGTGCCCGGCAAATAAGTTGAACTAAGTGTGAGTAGGACACCGCAATACATTGCCACTGATTAATATAGGTGTGTCTCGCTCACACTTAGTTCAACTTATACGCCGCGTGTTGTACAATATAGTACTCGTATATTTTTATACACGTATACTAGCTTGCCCACAACTTCGTTCGCGTGGACTTTGTGACTCTGGCGTATTAATATACCATAATACGAACTAAACATACATAAGAAAATACTTGTAGAGTGTTATAAAATTGTATGACATTGCATTGGCTGCTGGTAAATACTGGAGGGATAAAATATAGGATTCTTTTAGACTTTTTGAGCCACGATAAGAAGAAGACTATATAGCTAGCTAGCTCCAAGTGAGCTTGCGCTACTTCACCAAATTTTGAGGTATGGGCAAAGCGCCTTCAACATATCGCACATCTCCAAAGGGCCTTCGGAAGGGACGCGACCTCGGCTTTAGGTGTTGCCTGTGTGTTCAAGGCTTGGAGAGACAGCCAACTCTCATGTTTTGCCGTATGGACTTAAAACTACGTTGCCAAAAGGGGGACCGCTGGGCGGTCACCAGTAATATGAGCTAAGCTAATCGTACTCTACGCACTCTATCCGAGAGGAGAGTGTGACTCTGTAAAATTGTCGATATAAGATTACACATTTCCAAAATAGCATATGGAAATCTGGGTTTTTTTTCTGCGCAGGGCTGCTGGTTTCACAAATACGCACGTAATTAATATATTATATAATTCATTAGTTAGAAGTCATCTCGAATGCAACGCACAAGTGTGGAATCCGCACGAGATGAAATACAGCGCACAAGTGTGGAATCCGCACGAGATGAAATACAGCGTTATGTTGGAAAAGATACAGAACAAGTTTGTGTGCAATACGGAGTATTGTGGGCAATACGGAGTGTATCCTTTTTACCCTCTGATGTACCCCATTTTATTCGTGTTGGGTATGGTGGGATATGTTGAGCTACGGGTGAGAAGGGAGCTTAGCATGGTGTCATATATTTTTAAGTTGATCCGTGGTTTAACAAATAATATGAAAATGCTTAAAATAGTGCAGTTCTATGTTCCGAATGGATACGTGGAGCGCCGAAAGCAGCCGCGCCTTTTGGTGGTACCTCATGGCCGGACCAACTTGATGAACAAGTCTCCGCTAGCACGCGCTATAGTACACACTCTTAACTTGATCGCGGACAGGATAGACATCTTCCAGTGTTCTCTGTGTAAATTTACAAAGGTGCCTATAATATAATAAGTTATGATGTAAATAATTATTAAGCTATGCCTTTCTATTGTATTGGGTATACACCTGTAAAAATAGAATAGGTAGTGTATCAGATGTTCTAAATCTTCGATGTTTTTACCTCAACAAAAATACTCATCAGGCTGAACAACCTTTGCTACAGTGTCAATTTTATATTTCTTATAGTTCAGCTGGACCATTATGATGCTGCATCAGGTGTGCCATTTTTCAAAATCAGTCTACCTTATATGTTGCCCCGGCTTAGACTAGTTTCATTCAAATCCGTCCAATATATCCGGAGATAAACGTGATCATACATACAGACAGACAGACAAGAAATGCGAAAAAAAATTTTTTGTTTTCTATTATTCTTTTTTAGTGTCTCTCTAACCATTTTAGTCTAAAATTCTAAATGTACAGACAAAATATTTTTACTGTTTTATTATATGTATATAGATTTCAGACAAAGATCGCTTACGTTTTTATTTTACCAATTTATGGAATTGATGATACTGCGAAAGTAACAGAAAAGCAAATATAACGCACCTGTGTTGAACCAAGTTTTTGTACAGTTATAACTTTAAATTATCGATTTTCGGCACATTTGTTTTATAAAAATTGTCTGGGTGGGTGCACACAGTACACATGTGTACTGTGGTGGGTGGTTGGTAGTGCAAAAATGGTATCTCCTGGATTGTTGCGAAAGGTTCGTGGTCTAAGATTGCTTTTTTAAAGGTTATACTTAAAACACCCTTAACCGGCGTAGTCACCACTTAGATAGGGTCACTTATCCAAGTGGCTCGAAAAAATCTCGAGCTCCTTCGTATTTCGGAAGGCACGTTAAGCTATGTCAGATGCCTTGAGTCTCATTGAAAAATATGACTCCTGCGTTGGCCCCTTACACTCACGAAAAACAACCTATAATACTTACCCTGTTTGATGGTGAGGTAGTACGAAATACGGACCAAAAAACGTAAAATGTTTTTCACTCGCGTGTATTTATGTTAGTTTATTTGTTCTAATGTTTCTCCTATAGCTTAAATTACGGCTAGATCAATTTTGAAGTAGTTACGCGGTGTAATTCGATTCTTATTTTTCCCTGGAGTATCGTAGGCTATTTGACGTCAGCAAAAAAACAATAGAGTGGATAAAAAAAGATAAACAGGCGGTACCTATTTTATTATTTGATAAGTAAATATAACATCCTTTCAAAATGTGCGGTTGCGGAACAGACCGTGGTGAGCACGCTCTTCAAAAATAGATTGAAGCTATTAAACAAACGCCGAGTGATCCTAAGACATGGGTTCCGTTGTCAGGCCTATCTTAATCATTTTGGTCATTCGGGAACGAAAGTTTTAAGGTGGCGAAGCCAGCGCACGACTATGACTTCGCTCTTGATAGAGCGGTCGTGGTCACATTGAGGCGTCCTCTTCGGTTGCAGAAGCGAACACAGCTCTCCGCACAATTTCCCGCCACCTCTCCGTAGGCAGACTGTCTGGCGCAACAGAAACACAATTTCCTACGGCAGTATTTCACTTTGTCAGTCCAGCGCTGTGATCTGCCGCTCGGTCTGGTTCGATGCTCTATGGAGTCGTTACCTCACCTACAGACGTAGTATGCGTGACTGTACTAAGGACGCTGCGTGATGCCGAGCGTCTGGAGTATGGATAGGTTGATGCGGGACGCGACCACGATATCCCAAGCATCCTCCTCCAGCACTACATTTCCAGAGCATCTATCTTCCCCTTTATCAACTTAATGACGGCTCCCACGACAACCTGGCTTGAGCAACGTATGCAGTTGTAAGGAATGTATATTAACTATTGTTCATCTTCCTTTGTTTGTTTCCAGTTCATCGTGGCGGGCTTAGCTTTAAGCAGTATCTCGGAGGGCTATATTACCGGACAGCTCACGGGAATGATCTCTAGGATGCTGTCTAAAGAGAGCGATGTCTCGTTGACTCCAGAACAAGTATCTTGGATTGGTATGTGATAAGCAGAACCAGATTTGTCACACATTAAATTTTGAACCTCCGCGGGCTATGGGTTCTAAAAAACGGTACAATCGGTCAAAAACTATTATTCAATTATTTGTATCTACGTTACATTATAGCAATTTTTTTATGAAAGTTAAATTTGTCCTTGTCTTTTCAGCTTCCATCATATTTGCAACTGGAGTCACTGGTTTCATGGTGTCTGCTCTAGTAGTCGAGCGATGTGGAAGAAAACTGACTGTTTCTTTACTGAACCTTCCTATAATTATTTACTGGATCACTCTTTACTACGCTCAAGACTTCATCGTGTTTTTGCTGGCGAGGGCTACGGTAGGAGTATTCTTTGGAGGTGTCATGTCAGTAGTGTTCCTCTCAACGGCAGAGTATACTAACCCTCACGAAAGAGCTAGCTATTTGACACTCATCACTAGTCTTGGACCATGTGTAGGTGCAACTATGGGAAATTTACTGTATACCAGATTCCACTGGAGAATTGTTGCCCTTTTTGGGATAATTCCCACAACCTTGGCCACATTGCTTCCCTTCTTTTGGGTAGAAAGTCCATCATGGCTAGCGTCCAAAGGTCGATTTGAGGAATGCGAGACCAGCTTCAGAGCGCTGCATGGCGACGGGCACGCCGTCGATATTGAACTAAAGTTACTTATTGCAGTTGAAAAGAAAAAACAAATTGCGTCTTTGAATGGCGGTTCGACAACAGAAGCAGCTTCTAAAAGATTGTTGAGGGCTGCAAGGCAAAAATATTTTTGGAGCGTCGGACTTTTGACTATCATAATTATAGCAAGCAAAACAGCAGTTGGAGCAATTTCTCTGGGTATTTATATTAACACAATATTATTAGAGTTAGTGGGACGCATCGATGTTACATTGCTGAGCATCGTCGACTGCTGCGTCATCGTGGGAAGCTGCCTGTCTTCCGCGTGCATGCGCCGCATGACCGTGAGAGGCTTGTTATTTTCTTCTGGATTTGCAAGCACCACAATTCTAGCTGTTTTAAGCGCGGTTCTCTTTAACAGTTCCAATGACAGTGTAGAGTCGCAGTGGGTGAGAGTAAGCTTATTAGCAATATATTTCTTAATTATTCATTCGGGAATTTTTCCATTATGCGAGTCGGTGCCGACGGAAATGTTCCCTTTGGATATCAAAGATTACTGCACTTTCATATTCGGCGTGGTAGGAGCAGTGATAATGTTCACGTCGATCAAGCTGGTGCCAAGCATCATAGGTGCCATCGGCTGCCAGGGTTTCTTTGCTCTAAACGCCAGTATAACTTTCGTAACTTTACTATATCTCTGGTTTTATTTACCAGAAACGAAAGGTCGGACGTTACAGGAAATTGAATTGTATTTCAAAAACGGAAGGTTTGACAATATAAAAAATATTTTAAGTGAAGAAGAGTGTTTCACATCACTGAAAGAAATGTCGCGGGCTAATTAATTGAAATTTCCGTCGGGGCTGCTGCTGTAATGGCTTTTATGTGACCTGAAAAAGAGATGGAGGAACTACGAGGGAACAAAGAGGCACTATGCATGGAGCGCCTGGGGGCGTTTCCACCAGCGATGTGTGAGGATGCGAATTAAAGGAGGTGTTTTTAAAGGACAAATAGAATCGTTTCATTTGCCTCGCCGCGCTCAGCACAGCTGTAGTGACAACAGCTTAGTGGAACGGAACGAGGTTTTATTTAATAGAATACAAAACAAGCGAGAGAGGTTTCCGGGTTAGTGGGTTGGTCCGCCGTCGTTTATAAGCTTTAAGTTTAGACTTAAGGCTTATAAATAACGACGTGGTCACAAATCTGCAATCCTTGGAGCATCGCCGTAAAGTAGCTTGCCTATCGGTTTTGTATAGGATCCATTAGACGAGTGTGCGAAGGCGCTCTTTGAGCTAGTAGAACCCTCACCATTCCTCCACAAGACTACGAGACGCAGACAGAAATTTCACACTTTTGTAGTAAAAATACCAAAAAGTCGTACTAAACGCTTCGAATTTCTTTTTGGTTCGACTAGCTAAGGTGTGGAATGAACTGCCTGCGTCTTTATTCCCAGACAAGTACAGTCCCGGGACATTCAAAAGTAGAATAAATGGGTATCTCTTGGATAGGCAGTAACATCCTCGTCTTCATCGTCACTTACCATCAGGTGAGATGGGAGACAAATGCCTATTCTATGGTATCGTGGGCGTAAAGGTGGTAAGCGGATCAAAAGTGATGGGTTGCTAGCCGCATCGCTTATCAATGTGATTCCTTAGATTTTCGCCCAAGATTTATTTGCATGAAATTATATCTTAATCCTAACTAATATTCGCCGTGTGGTTCCCGGCAGAGTAGAATAGGACCACTCCAAATCTTCCCGTGGATGTCGTAGAAGGCGACTTTGGAAACCCAAGCTAAACAAAGCTTATAAACATCAAAAAGACCTCTCCAACCCGTTTGGCCAGCGTGGAGGGTGTAGGCAAAATCCTCTGACTGCTCTGGCTAATGTATGGCTATGGTGGTGCAGGGAGGGTCGTGCTCCTGCAGTGGAGACTAAAAGAGACCTGATGGATGAATGGATGGATGGATCCTAACTAATATCGCTTTCACGCCCTGTCTACTGAATCTATCATTATTAAATTTTGCATACACAGGTTAGGGTACTGAGAAGGCCATAGGCTATATAACACGGGGGCAAAGCTGCCGGTAACAGCTAGTTGCCTTTAATAATTTTAATCAGTGGGCATTAATATTTATATACGTAATATAATGCAGCCTGCTTGCAGATGCGCAAATATTAACTCAAGGTAATTAAATAATGTTTATACTATACAAGCTGTTTTTTAATTCATTGGCATCCTTTTAAATATAGACTATACCCATGATTGAAAGTAATTTAAGACTACCTACTTTTGACTAAATTGAAATTACACATTTTTCAAATTTAAGAAAAGCTCATTAACTAGTTCAGACGGTTTGATAGAAGCCGTTACTTTAGATATTACCCAATAATTAAAACAGGACTGAATTTCGGTCGGTGATATTTACGCAAAACAAGTGACTTTAGACCGATACACAACCACCGATTTAATGTTGACACAAGAAATGTTTTTACGTATTTTTTTGCGTATGCTAATGAATTCGATTCCACCCTGTATATATAGGTAAGTAGGTATCTATATAAAGATAATATTTTTTACTCTACTACGTACTCGGTGTGATGAAAAACATTTTATGTTTCACGGCCGGTATAGACAATACAAACTTGGACTACTAATCTCGGCTTCGCCTCGTGCTTGTTTGTAGTCGCTCTTCTATACTGCCTGTTACGAACTCATTCGTTTTGTATACTCATACTCGGAAGGCACGTTAAGCCGTTGGTCCCGGCTGCCATCTGGTAGTCGTTTAAGGAACCACGTCAGAGGCCGAGAGGCGGTTCCGAGGAACTCTGAGACCAGGGTGTGCATGGTCGACCGACCGTGTCATCTACACGAAATGATGATGATTAGTTTTGTATAAGTATATTTTTTATATTGTGAGTTTTTTTGGTTGAGTCAAAACAAAGATTACAAGGAACAGTGCTAAAATTCATTTCTTTTTTACATCTTCGCCTTATTTACAAATTTTCTATATACAGTCCGCCCGCCACACCGCCCAATCCACCCATGCGACACACTGAACTATATAGAATGGCATAAAGTGAACATGCACGTCTTATTTGCACAAGTGGACAAGCGTTCCTTGTAATTTTTTATCATATTCAATGGCAAAAGATTCATATTAATAAACATCTGCCGTTCGACGTCAGCATGGTAGATGGAGGTAGGTACAGGCTACAGGTAAGTAACCGAATAAATAAAAGTATATGACGGTTCGGAACATCGCCACACAATTAATAATAGTACTTGACATCGCGCGAGTTGATGCGCAATACACAATATTAGGTTCAGCGAGGCGCGTGCGTGGAAGCCGGGTGCCGCCATAAGGTTTGATTACTCGCAGCATCCCCCGCAATATGGCATCCCCGCACCTTTCTCCCGTTCTCTGGGTGAGGACTTAGGCATTTTAAGGGAATTTCAAGAGATTTACAAAGTACAACCGCCTCTATTTATACAAATTTAAAGTTCAAATTTGTATAAACAAACAAACGAACGCTTGGAGTCGCGCGACTTCCAACGAACATTTTCGTTTACTTTTTGCTTACTGTAATTTGAACTTTATGTGCATGTTTATAGACGCGATTGTTCTCTGTGACTGTCTTAAAATTCCCTTAGATTCCGCACAACTAACCTATAAATTAAGCTTAGCAGCTAAGTATCTATACTTATCTGCTAAGTCGCACATTACGTACGTTTGTACTTGGAATTATTCTGCGGGGCGACCCTGATTGTTACCTCTCACATTGAAGAGTGCACGGATGTAGAGTTTCATTTATAGGGGCATAAATATTAGACATCGTCATAGTTGGGTGTCACTTGCATTTCATACAAAACAACAATTATATGGTAAAATGATATTTTATTTCGTTAAAAAATAATATAATTATACATCAGGGTATTTACACTTACGATATTAATGTACAAGCGAGCGTGTTGTATGCCCCAAGCTCACTATGATTTAGGGCCGCCCTACACTGGATTGACATGGGATAACATCGGAAGTGACACGTCGATTCAAAACAACCTTTATACTTAGTAACATAAGATGCATAACTGCTTGAACGTGGCGAGCCAGCCGGCGGCCTGGCGCGCACTCGCGCGGACTAGACGCCCGCGAGCGTACAGCCGCCGTTTTGCGTCTAATGTCACTAGACATATAGTTTGTTTTGAAATGACGCGTCACTTCCGATGCCATCCCATGCCAATCCACTGTAGCGCGGCCCTTAGAGCAGCAAAAGGAGATCGCGATTATATTTCTTACATTACTTCTTTTATATATTAATTATTTAGAAATCTCGAGTGAATTCACTCACTGCTTCTTATTGCATAGTAAATTTGAGGCAAGCATGGTTTCTATCATAAAATCATTAGCATATAACAATAACAATCACATACATTTCATCAAATTCTTATAATATTACTATAGTTAAAGGCCACGTGCACAGGCCCTCAGTATGTGTTACTATTTTAAAACATTCACCGTTTTATTATAAAACGCGGACTATCTTTAATACCTGGTTTAAATTAAACCAAAAATATAAATAAAAATTTTATACTTTGACGATTTCTCAACTGTCATTGTGATTTTTCGCTAATAGGCATGTCGAATAGGTAATTTTTTTATGTTGCTATGGCAAGGCCTACCAAAAAATCACATTAATGAAAAAAATACACTTATAACAAAAATCTAGATATTCAAGTCATATTTTTGGTGCCGCGGTCTAATGAAGAGGATAAAATGCCTACATATTCGTATCGTTACAACTATGTATTTTGTATAGGTGATATGAGAACTTTGTTTGAAAGTTGCTGTAAATTTAGTAGCCTTCTTTACAGTAAAATTGTACTATAAGATTTTTATACTTTTAAAAATAATCTTATCCACCCACTAGGTCCACTGCTAGTTAGCTAGTCTAAATAAAATGTGTTTAACCATAAAATTTAAAATATTGATTTAAATAAAAGATAAAAACTGTACTTTTAATAAATGAAATAACTGAAAAAGCATTTCATTGATAGTTATAGTATGAATAAATATATATTAAATGGACCACGTAGCACCAAATGTATGTAGTTTAAACGCAACTCTAGTTTATATGTACCTCAACGATAATAAATACTTTTGGTTTTATAACCGAAAAGTCTAAGTTCTGTGTGTATAGATAGCGTTTTTCAAAGTACATACTTATTTTAGTCCACGTTTTTGTAATAAGACGGCTTACACACAAAACATTGGGATACGTCGGTATATTCAACGTCATTATATAAATATATTTCTTGAAATCCACTAGCACACTAACAAATTTCCAAGATTGAGAGACCTAACCACACTGAAGTGACATTGTGGTGAGCAATTTATTTTTCTTTTTTTTTTGTTTGCCTCTATACCTTACGTCGTAATTTAATGTTCTTTTTTGTCAAACATAGTCCGATATTACTTTTAAAGTATATCGTGTAGCAAAACATTGCCACTACAATTAACTACAGAGTTAATGACCGACAAGATAGATTGCAGTTGAAAGGAAAAAAGCCCAAGCCACGAGATCACAGCAAAGGTTTCTTTAAATTGCTTGTTGAATTTTATACATTTTTTATTCTCGGCCGTAAATGCATCAAGCGCTGCTTACTGCCGCTAGATATGTTCCGGAATGGCTTCACCGCGATAATAGGTTTTCTTCTTGATATAAAGGCAGCTATGGTATTCAACGTAACGGATACAACTGCCGATCTTACGCTATCTTAGTTTAACAAGATTTAAACACTTACCGTCTTATTATAAAGCGAGGACTAACTTTAGTACCTGGTTTAAACCATTATCCGACCAAAATAAGTGATCACCTTTCACATGGACGTTTCCACAACACGGATGATGACTTTATTTTTTTTCGTTATTATATGGAAAGTCCTCCCAAAAAAGACGACCGAGAAAAAAACGCCATGCTAAACCAAAAACTCTCTTAGATACAGTTTTAATAGCACATTTTTTGAACATGAATCGTGACGTCACAGTTTAGTAAAATGTATGAGTAACTAGTTCGACAGCTATATTAAATATTGTGTTTATTGTAACGGTGTAATAAAAAAAGTTGCTTTATATTAAGAGGAATATATAATGGTAATATTTATTTTTAACTTTTTTCATACTCTTAAAATGGACTTGCCCAACCAACTTTAAAAGGTTATTTAGTATGGTAAACGAATCGATATCAAATTGAAAGTGTACTTTTATAGTTTTTTTAGACACATTTTTGATATAATATGAAACATTTTTAAGAATCTGAAGACTCAGTCATCATGCCCATTGTCATTGAAAATTCGTTTTGGGTGGATAATGGTTTAAACTCGGTACTAAAGTTAATCCTCGTTATATAATAACACGGTCACCGTCTTATTATAAAATTAAGTGCCTAGTTTAAACCATTATCCGACCAAAATAAAACAACACCTATCACTTTGACGTTTCCACAACTTTGTCAATTCGTTTTGGGCGGATAATGGTTTAAACAGCCGTGTGGTTCCCGGCAGAGTAGAATAGGACCACTTCAAGTCTTCCCGTGGATGTCGTAAAAGGCGACTTAGGAAACACAAGCCAAACAAAGCTTACAAACATCAAAAGTCCTCTCCAACCCGTCTGACCAGCGTGGAGAGTTTAGGCCAAATCCTCTGTCTGCTCTGGCTAATAAGGCTCTGGTAGTACAGAGAGGGTCGTGCTCCTGCAGTGGAGACCAAAAAGACCTGATCAAGAAGAAGAAGAATGGTTTAAACCAGATACTTAAGTTAATCCTCGTTTTATAATAAGACGGTATGAGTGCAATATCTGTGAAGCACTCCCGGCTGAGGATGCAACAGCACACGCTTAGATGAGGGAGAGGGAGAGAAACCTGTTTTATCAACGAAATATACACTTTAAGTCATAAAAATATTCTTTATGCATGCCAGTTCTAAGTTCCACCCTTTCCTCATTCACACGGAAAAGCAAAAGATTCCGTAATGTTTATGAAATATATTTGATGATGGAACATAAATATCAATGTTTAATGTACATTTCCGTATAGTAATTGCAAAACGCACTTATTGTGCACATGGAGTATTCGTATGTATAGAACATGAAATGTTCAAACAAAAAATGTAACTTTAAAATACAGCTTTACTTAACGGTGTCTTAAGTCAGCCCAACATAAAACAGTTATTTACACCTTTCATAAATACATAGACAGGAAGAACGAAAGATTTTAAATGAGATTGAAATAGTTTGGCATAATACTTCATCCTAAATTTACAAGGCACCTGCTTATATAATATTTCAAACAAGGATTTGTTCGGGCGTTTAAGAGTCGCCTGGAAGCGCATGTCTCCATACAAACGGGAAAAGGGAATTGTAGCAATATTTGATAATTTTGGTATAAAATTACTCATTCAATCAATTAATCTCATTATAATCTACGTACGTTCTTATACAGCTTGGTAAAATTGTCAATGGTTTGAGAATTATACGCCTCTCAAGATTTTCATACAAATTTGAAAAGGCTTGTAATTATCAAACCATTGATATTTTAAGCAAGCTGAATAAGAACGTACGTAGATTATAATGAGATTAATTGATTGAATGTATAATTTTATACCAAAATTATCAAATATTGCTACAATTCCCTTTTTCCGTTTGTATGGAGCGCGTTTTTTACATGCGCGTCCAGTCGACTCTTAAGAAGGCACTGAACACGCCTTTCTCCATACAAACGGAAAAAGGGGATTGTGGCAATACGTTTAATTCTATACCAAAACTACCAAATATTGCCAGAATTCTCTTTTGACGTTTGTATGGAGATATGCGCATTCAGGGCCCTTTTAAGCCTGCAGGGTTTAACTTTAGACACCGTTTATTCTCAAGGGCCGCCCAGGCTCAATCCGTCTTATTATAAAGCGACGACTAACATTAGTACCATTCTTCTTCTTCTGTTTTATATTATGGCTTCCACCGAGAGAGATTTCAGTGATTCTTCCAATGTCTGGTATAATGAGATACTAAGTATCGGTGTTGTACGGCAAAGTTTTTTCAAGTAGCATCAAAGATGGCGTATGCTCTTTGATGCCACGTGGGAGTCTCTGGTGGCAAATCTATACGAGTCCATTTATCAGTCCACTTTAACTATTTCACAAATTGTTCATGAGCACGAGCATTTATAACACCAAACTACACCAATTCCATATTATAATGTCCACTAAAATCAATCTGTAAAATTGTATAAGGCAAATTTCAACTGTACCCCTTGACTTCCCATCACAAAACCCCATTAGTACCATTATTCGCCTAAAATCAATTTCCAATGACAGTTGTAATAAGTGTTGTCTTCTTTTTGGTCGGGTAATGGTTTAAAGAAAGAACTCAGGTGAGTCCTCGTTTTGAAATAAAACTGGTTTTGTCTTATTATCAAAAGCGGACTTAAATTAGTACTTGCTTTAAACCATGGACAGTCTACGTCATATTAACAATGATAATTATGAAAATGACGATTTCTTTACAATATTTATTTTGGTCGGATCGGTTTTAAACTTGGCACTAAATTTAGTCCTAGTTTTATAATAAGACGGATACTTTCTTTATATACAACGTGGACTAAAGTTAGAAACTCTAAATAATCATTTATCAGTATAAGTTGACACATGCCAATGAGAAGTATTTTTGTCTGACATGGAGATTTCTTTTATGATGAATTGAACGGTATTTCAACTTTATGCCGAGTTTTATAATGAGACGGCCTTAGTTTAGCCCAATCATGGAGCCGATCTAACAATTCGATTGGTTCGGTTGGCAACGCCACGCCAAACTAGCAGTTGGCGGCATTTTTTTCCTGTTTTGGAGGGGCCTTATCCTGTTACGATGTTACGATCTTACTACAACACGACGAATAAAGTCAGTACTTGTAAAATACATTACAACCCGCCTAAAATGTGTGTACTTGACTTATTAAGGGGTCATTCAAATATTACGTAAGCAGTGAAAGGCGGTGGGGGGGGGGGTCTAGGGTTGGCTTATTTTTGATGGCATGGGGGATGGGGGGTTATCGTGGTGATAACATCAGCAAAATTTCGCAAAATATACTAACATTTTTTGTGAAAATGATACAATGTTACGAAAGCTTAGGGGGAGGGGGGAAGAATTTTTCTTACTTTTGCTGACAAAAAAGGTTAAAGGTAGGGGAGCGGGTTAAAAATAGCTATTTTTCTGCTTACGTAATACTTAAATGGCCCGTAACATTATTGAACAGAGAGATGCATATAATTTTCAGACAGGTTTGTCCGTATACAGGGTGAATACCCTCGACATACCCTTGCAGGGGTGACTCAGCCCGTCAATACGAAAAACTATTCCTACAGGATAAATGCTGGGTACTCTTTAATACAGTGTTCAAATGGGCAAAAAGAATGAACAGTCGAATTTTTTTTAAGATCCCAACATTATTCTTATAGAAAAAGTTGTTCAAATTGACGGTCTGACTCACCCCTTTAAGGGAATTTCAAGGGTCTAGTTACACGCTGTATATTTCGCTCAAAATTAGCTATGGTCATTGTCACACTAATTCCAAACTATCTAAAAATACCGTGCACAGCCCTACTCAAAAACGTCAAGAAATTTGGAGTCTTACACATTCGGTGCCGAGCCATTCATGTTTTACTTCCATCATTGTTTAGTAGTAACAGTAACGAGTTAATCCCGTCTGCCGTGTAGTTCCCGCGCTGAGTAGAATAGGACCACTCCAAGTCTTTCCGTGGACGTCGTAGAAGGCAACCTAGCTATGCATACGCTAAACAGAGCTTATAAACATCACAGAGACCTCTCCAACCCGTCTGGCTAGCGTGGATCATAAGCCAAATCCTCCGACTGCTCTGGTTAATACAAGGCTCTGGTAGTGGCTGAGTAGAATAGGACCACTCCAAGTCTTCCCGTGGACGTCGCTGAAGGCGACTTAGGAGCACAAGCTAAACAAAGCTTACAAACATCAAAGAGACCTCTCCAACCCGTCTGGCCAGCGTCAAAGACAATATAATACTAACGTAATAGACTGCCCACCTTATACAATAATATTGGACCAAATTAAGGTTGCGAAAAGCAGGCGAATGTATGGCGCAGGAGAGTTGCTTGGTAGCCTTTAATTTAAAGTATTATGCCTAAAATATTGTTTTGATTTTTAATAAGATATATTTTGTGAATCATGTTTTTATATTCTCATAATACGGCAGATACAATGTTGTGTAGTTTTGAGTGGCGCCATCTATGCGAGTCTCTGAGAACAAATCGTACAATTAAGGCGTTGAGACCACATGCCATCGTGGATCATAAGCCAAATCTGACTGCTTTGGCTAATACAAGGCTCTGGTAGTACAGAGAGGGTCATGCACCTGCAGTAGCTGCTGCAGAGACCAAAAAAGACCTGATGATGAAGTTAAACTTAACACTTAAACCTACGATGGAGTCTAAAAACATACATTTTTGTTGGGACAGAAGTGAGAAGGAAGGAGAAACCCAAACCCGAATAAATAAAAAGTAGTCGTGTGGTCAGTCGGAGTCGCTGCCCGACTCGGACAGGCAGAGGTCGTCGTTGAGCACGTCGCGGGGCAGCGCGGGGTTGGCCGCTCCTGTACGACAATGCCCATAGTTAATACTTTTTCATGCCATTTCATACAAATGCCTCCGTGGTCCAGGGGTTAAGGCGTTTGCTTTGATGACCCGGGGGTCGTGGATTCATGCATGCAATGTCCTAACCAAACTAGAAACAACTTAACAAGGTATGCTTCCCGTGGGAATCGAACCCCGGATCAACAAAGCAAACGCCTTAACCACTGGACCACGGAAGCAGACGGACCACTCACTTCCTGAGAAGTCGAGACAATAACAACAAAACTTATATTTAATTACTAGCTGTTACCCGCGGCTTCGCCCGCGTAATATATAGCCTATGTCCTTCTCGTTACTCTAACCTATGTGTATGCAAAATTTCATGATGATCGGTTCAGTAGATACGGCGTGAAAGCGTAACAAACAAACAAACTCACTTTCGCATTTATAATATTAGTAATTTTAATAATTCTATTTTACTTAGACATATGTTTATATAATTCTAATATAACATGATATATGTATTTATAAACAAATAATAAAGACTATGAACTAAACTAAAACTATAGTAACCTAGACAAAAGATAAAAAACACTAAATTATATAAAAAATTGAGCTCAGATCGCTACGATCAGCGGGCAGGGTGCCAAGAAGGCTGGCGGCATTTCCACGCTGAATGGCCAAACTTAATCTTTGGCCAAAATGCGCACCAGCCCTTAGATCACCAGAAACGTCGATTAGGCGTGCGGAGATCTCTTTGAAAATCTTTCTGGCCTCCACACCCCAAGGCCCCAAGGTCTCCACGGCAAAAGGCACAAATATGTAAGGTTCCCCTAACGATGCATATTTGCGCCTTTTAATAACCTCCGCCGCTGCTGCAGCTGCTCCCGCTGTTCGAGCGGTCGCTTGTAAGTGGGATGGAGCCACAGTATCCACGCACGTGGCATCCCATACAAGCGATCGCCCGTTTTTCCATGGAATGAGTGTCATGCCGTCGGGTCTCTTGCCATCATCTCGAGTAATGCCAGTAGGTTCAAGCACTGCTGGCACACCAGTGGAGGCAAGGGCCCGACGGATGACATCATTTAAAGCGGCATGACGGGAAAAGCGTCCTGCGCTGCGGCGGCAGGACAGGCCGTGGTGACCCAGAGAATCGACATTTCCTCCGCATCGACAGCGATGGGGCTCAATTGTTTTGACCCCTAGACGAAGACTCGCCGCCAAGGTAAACGTAGTCCTCTCAAGGAGAGTTCCTACGTTTGCTGAAGGGATAGCATTCAGCCAGTAACCCGACTCTGGCTCACAGCTAGCTAGGAGACGGGACCGCTCTGCATCGCTATTAGAAGACTCAAGTAAAATATTCCTGGCTCTTACGCAGAGCGGCTCATCCCATTGCCGCTGAGAAGCCAGGTTCAAGGGCGGATGACTAATCGGACCGGCTGCACTACACCAAGCATCTCTGGCGTCGGTCAGGCCAGTAACCTCTACGTCGCTAAAAGACGGGTCTAAAATTTTACCGATGAGGTTATATGTACCATTAACCGACGACAGAAAAGCTGGGAGTGCTATATCTGAAATTTTTCTAATACCTAGACCACCATGACGAATGGGTAAAGAGGCTTGGTCCCAATTCCTGTCATCAAGGAAACAATTAAATATTTTAGTGATAGTTTCCCTGACGATACTATCTAGTTTGGATAGAAGTTGTGTGTGAGCCCATAACGGAGTACACCGAAGCGTGTAGGTGGTCTTGGGTACAAACATACAGAATTTTATAATCGTGTAGGCCATATGTGGGTTGATGTCGCCTAGACGGCTGGAAGATTCATTAAAAAGCATCATCTGGTCTTCTATAAATTTTGTAAAAGCATCTTCCAGCACCGGTGCCCCCAGGAGGCGAAGTGACTGGTCGTCAATGATTTTGATGTTCGGGGCCAAAACGCAAAATTTAGAATTTAGTTCGTCCCTTATCTGTTGGGGCAAATCCCTACAGAAATATAGTTCGCATTTGTTAAAATTTAATTCAAGCCCAATATCACCGAAATATTTTATAATTTTTTCTAGGTCTGAAAGGACTGACGAAGCATTTCCTCCTAAAGTACCGTCATCTAAGTACCACACGTTGAATTTAGAAGCCAAATGTTTTATAATAGGGTGGATAGCCAAACTGAAAATTGCCGGTCCCAGGGGGTCACCCTGCTGACAGCCGACTGCCGAATTAATTAATTGACCATCATATACCAGGCACGTTGGCTTACTATAGCATTGCCACAGATAAGGAAACACACCTGGTATTGAGTTTTTAATCTGTGTCAGCAGAGCTCCGCGGTCTACTGAGTTGAATGCATTTTTAACATCCACCTTCAAAAGTACCTCACCTCCGCCACGCGTAAGGAAGGTGCGGGCCGCATGTACTGCGGCCTCGCAGCCCCCCTTGGTTCCAAAACCTAGTTGCGTTGGCTGGAACTCTTGCTCCAAAACAGGTAAAGAGTGTCTGCAACATATCTTTGAAACGACGCGGCGGATGGTATTGCCTACGGCAATAGGGCGAATGCCGCCGTCCTTCTTCCGGAGAGCACAAAGGTTTGCCCCATATAGGACATCCACTATTTGATCACAAACCTTTCCCGATAGCATTAGATTTACGAGCCGCGTCAAGTCCTCCAAAAGCGCCGTACCGACTTCACCGTTGATGCCACATATCAGGTCTTTTAAGTGCTGTGGCGTCAGGCCATCAAGACCACCAGCAGAACCCTTCTTAAAGGACATGATCGCAGCTCGCACATCTTCAGGCGTGGCCACCGGTATAGGTTCCGAAGGGCCGGGGGCATCCGGCAGGCGCGATGAAGCTGATGAAGGAGGATGTTTCATCAAAAGGGCGTTATAAGTTTCGGGTGTGCTAGGGGCTACGACGTCGGTTGAAAAAAGGAGATTGGCAGCTCCCTTTATGTCCCCATCATCGAATTTCGCTTCAATTTTTTTTGAAATTTTGTAAGGTTGTAATTTTTTTCTCTGGATATTGTCCAAAACTGGCCTAGGATTTGGGGAGCAATTGTCTTTTATCTTTTGTGTAAGGGACCCGCCTTTATCTTGACTGACGTTTAGAGTTTTATAGCTAAACGTCAGCAAGCTCTCCCAGCTATTTCTTTCATTTTTTTCTACTACTTCTTTAATAGCAGAGGACAGAGAGCTTGCTACGCATCGCCTAGCTCCGCGAGGTATCCTTTTAAGGATGGGTAGGCTCTTTTTCAATTTGTTTAAATGTTGCCATAAAGGGCTGCTGGCGGAGGCCTCAGAGCTTTGTATATATGGTATAGTACCGAAATCGGCAATAGCTCTATTGCCTTTCACCTGCAGCCCTCTATGGCATCTACTTTGATGGATGCGTAGACCTCTCTGTCCCTTGAAAAAACGTGGCTGGGAGCATTCACTGCACTCAACTAGTTCCGCCAACGTCGTCGATTCATTGGACTGGCTGGCGGTAGCATCGTCTAGGGCCGTGGCCGTCGGGCTGGCCATACGGGCCTTAAAGAAGGGTAAATACTAAAGGATAATAATATTAGTTGGGATTGGGATAGTGTGGAATAGTAGCAAAATTGCACAATCGTTCTTAGAAAACGTCCTCCTATCATATTTTAGAGAAAAAGCTTCCTGGAAAAAACGTCACTATATTTTTAAGTCATAGTAACAATATTGTAACAAAAAAGTAAACTTTTATTAAAGAAATATTGTCTTATATTTTCCTCGTAGTTGTAGTATGAAGCACTATGTATCACTCGAGAGAAAGCTCTTATTTCTCTCTAGCTCGTTTTCTTCTCTCGATGTTCAATGTTCTATTTTATTTTTAAAACAAGTGCACTGGCCACCACAAATGGCTGAATGCATCATCTCGAGAAAATCATAATTTTTTCTACACCTACAAATTGTATTTCCCCACCAGTTAAGTTGATACATCTTTATTTTTCTTCATAAAACATTTTCATTGATACTAAACATGTTTTTTTAACACCGTGACCAAATATAACCAGATTAAATTAATTGTCCGGTTATGGCGGCTGGAAAAGTTGGCAACCCCGATTCGGGTACATGTAAATCGTAGGTACTAAATGCAGGTATATCAATTTTATTTCTCTTGTAAACTCACCATTGGGAAGCGTAGGTAAGGCAGCACTGTCGTCGTCGCTGTCGCTGTCGCTGCCACTGTTGCTGTCGCTGTCGCTGGACGACGACGACGAACTGTCGTCTTGAGGTGGCGCAACCGGCTAAAAATAATATTTTTACTGTCACTAATGAAGAACTTGCACACGTATATTTTATGATAAAATATTTTTAACTAAAAACAAAAACCGACTTCAACCCTATCAATTTGTTTTAATAAGCATAAGAATAAAATTAAAATAAGTGTAAACCGAACGGCATACAGATAAAAGTTTTTTTTTGTTATTTTTCAAAAAGCACTCGGCATATTTCGTTAAAAATTTCATGGGACCATCTGTAAAGTATTACCTACCGAACAAAAAATAATTTCTTAAATCGGTCCAGGCGTCTTCGAGAAATCGTTGGCCTAAATAGTAGCTACAAATTATGAAGGCTACCAAAAAATGGGTGAACTTGTGCAGTAATGTTTCTGGCGCACTAACGTATGTCGTTCGAACTGCTAATGTCGTTTGGACCGCTCCTGTCGCTCGGATCGCTGTTGTTGCTTACGCTGCTCCTGTCTGATTTACTTATCGCGACTGGAACGTACATGCGTGTTCATATGGTTCCGTAAATCCCCGGATACAGCTGCCGGTCCAGCCGCTCCAACTTGTCTGTCGATTCGCTCCTGTCGCTCTCGTCGTTCCTATGAATCAAACCGTCTCTGTGGCTCACTTACACCGACAACACTCGAACTGCTCTCTGTGGCTCAATCACATTGACAACACTCGAACCGCTCCTGTCGTTCGGACCGCTCTTGTCGCTCGGACCGCTGTAGTTGCTTACGCCGCTTCTAATTTACTTACCACGACTGGAGCAGATACATGCGCGTTCATATGGCTCTGTACGTCCGGTTGCAGCCGCTCCGGCCGCCCCAGCATGTCGGTCGATTCGCTCCTATCGCTCCGGTCGCTCTCGTCGCATCAATTAAACCGTCTCTGTGGCTTCTGTCACTCGGACCGGCACAGTCGTTCGAACCGCTCCTACCATCGGACCGCTCCTGTCGCTTGGATCGCTGTTGTTGCTTACGCCGCTTCTAATTTACTTACCGCGACTGGAGCAGGTACATGCGCGTTCATATGGTTCCGTACGTCCGGTTGCGGCCGTTCCGGATACAGCTGCCTGTCCGGCCGCTCCAGTCTGTCGGGCTGTCTTTCGATTCGCTCCTGTCGCTCCAGTCGTTCCGGTCGGTCCTGTCGCTCCGGTCGGTCCTGTCGCTCCGGTCGCTCCTGTCTCTCGGGTCGTTCCTGTTAATTCATGTACAAAATAAATTGTATGAATTTCTTAAGTATGTTAAATAAATAAGCTTATTTAAGAAGTAATTGCTGGCACCAATATTTTTATGTGTTCCGTGTTAGTAATAGGGTCCCGTTTTTACTTTCAAGGGGTAAAAACGGGACCTATTACTAAGACTGCCTTGTCCGTGTGTCTATCACAGGGCTATAGCTATTGGACCGTAGAAAGTAGAGACTTGGAAATAACAAAGACTGTGTATATGCATTGCCACTATAACAACAAGTAATAAAACAAAATAAAATTAAGGGAGCAACATATAACAAACATGTTTTTTGAGCAATTTTTACCCGACTGACCCACTCAGTAGGAGAGTAATGTTTTTCGAGATTGTGTAACATATAGACATACCTATTATAGTTATAGATTCTATGTAAAAAGAATTGTGCCTCTAGAAGCAGTTTTCAGCGAGAAAATAGGGAAATAAATTTGTATGGAAAACGCACTGCTAGTATACCCTCTTAAATACACACCTACATATTTTCAGGAGTGGCACTCATACCATAGAATACGTCATAGACACTTCTATAATTTATGTATATATGTATGTGTGTATGTAAATTTTCCAAAATTCAAAACGTTTAGTACTTTGCATTTAACTAATTATTGTTCAAAAGCTACCTACTAGCGTTTTATGCATCAACTCGTGAACGGGTGCTGCCAGTGGGTTTACCAGACGTAAATATGTCTGTTCCATTGTTTCTTTCTGTTGCCTAAACGGCTGGACCGAGTTTGGAGTGTGTTAAGAGTTTTTTTCCCTGAGTATCATAGGCTATGTAACGTCATCAAAAAATTAATATGGCAGACGTAAACTGTACAAAAAGGCAGCCGGGATTTTTATTGTTCTTCAAATATTGCTACTTATTGTAATAGGGGATGGTAGGTTTCATATGTATGTAAATCTCTTTCTGAGTTACAACATGTGGTCCCAACCCCTTACTTGTACGTTTGGTTCTAACAGACTCACATAGATGGTGCTACTTGTTGCTAAACAACATTGTATCTTGCGTATTATGAGAATATAAAAGCATTATTCACAAAATATATCTTATAAAAAATTAGTACAATTTTACATAATTGTACTAATTTTTTATAATTTTTTTTCATAATATTTTAAAATTACACCCTAGTTCCAGTAAGTTTAGGCTAACGAAAATTTACGCCATCTAGTATCGAGCAGCAAGCAACTCTCCAGAGCCAAACATTCGCCTGCTTTTTGCCACCTAAATTTGGTCCAATATTTTTGTATGAGGTTGGCAGTTTATTACTTTAGTATTATATTGTCTTTGGTTACTGGGGAGTACCTGTCTTTCGCGGAAGCCATTGTGCTGCGGGGGGCCGGCCGGCATCTCGTCGAGGCCGATCATGGGCAGCGACGCCAGAGTGCTGTTACCGCCGGCCGACCATCTGACGACACAAACGAAACATCAACTTTTAACTACAAAACAAGATTATTTGTTTTACTACATTGGTGACCTGCAAACTCAAAGCATTGTCAATGTCAGCCAGGAATTTAAACTCCTTTAACTGGCAGCACATATAAGAAGGCATTAAGAGGACCCTGAACGCGCATATCTCCATACAAACGAAAATCGGAATTGTGGCAAAATTTGATAAAATCAAGCAATAAATCAATTTATCTCATTATAATCTACGTACATTCCTATATAGCTTGGTTATGTTGTCAATGGATTGACAAATATAAGCATCTCAACGAATCTGTACCTCACAATCTTGATCCTAACTTCCTAACTCTTAACTAATATTATAAATGTGGAAGTGAGTTTGTTTGTTTGTCACGCTTTCACGCCCTATCTACTGAACCGATCATCATGAAATTTTGCAAACATATAGATTAAGGTATTGAGAAGGACATAGGCTATATATAACGCGGGCGAAGCCGCGGGTAACAGCTAGTATTTCTATAAAAATGTTGAGTCTTATAATTCTCGAAACAATAATTTTTTAACACAACTCTTTAGGGACGTACGTAGATTGTTATGAGATTAATTGATTGAATGCCTAATTTTATACCAACATTATCAAATATTGTCACAATCCCTTTTTCCATTTGTATGGAGATATGCGCGTTCAGGGCCCTCTTAAGAAGAAGTTCCGGAACGATTTCCGGGTTCCAGTGGTGCCCCCATTTGAAATAAATTAATTAAAAAAATAAATTTAAACTCACGGGGCTTGTGGAGGCGAAGTCTTTACTCTGGGCGGCGAGCGCACCATGTTCTGGGCTGGTTTAGGCGCGTTTCCGTTGAAACGGGCCTGGTTTTGCCCACTTCCGGCTGCGCCTAGAAATAATACAACCAATAACTTATTTAGCTTACCTTGGTATAATCAAAGACGATAAAATATAGTGTATACCTAAAGTTTATACAAAAAATTTGTGTAACAGGATTCACTTTTTGACATGGTGTTTTGAATGTAATGGCCATTCAGTTATATAGGGTCGACCCTAATGTCTGATGCTGTGAATAGTGTAATGTGATTTGGTGCTACTAAACAGTGTTACGACAGTGACACCTATCGTTGCTGACCACTGTACGCATCATATACATTATTGCTCAAATATTTTTTTATGATTGTGGTATTATATTTTAGGACAAACTTGATAAATGCCTACTAAAACCAAATAAATTAATTAAATAATATTAAAGCCTCATCGTCATCATTTCAGCTGCAAGAAGTCCACGACTGGACATATGCTTCTCTCAAAGATGTCCAAAATGACCGGTTGGAAGCGGCCTGCATCCAGTGTTTCCCTGCGAACTTGGTCACGTCGTCCGACCACTTAGTCGGTGGGTGTCCGACGCTGCGCTTGCGGGTAAATGGTCGCTATTCGAGAACCTTTCTGCCCAAAACCGGCCATCGATTCTTTGCGTTGTTAAATTAAAACCTAAATACATAAATACATACTATCACGTCTCTATCCCTTGCGGGGCAGACAGAGCCCAAGGTCATAAAACCTACAGGCCACGTTTAGCAACGTAGTGGGCGTAAAGGTGGAAAGCGGAATCAAAATAGTGATGGGTTGCTAGCCGCATCGCCTATCAATGTGATTTCTTAGATTTTCGCCCAATCCCTTGACCGGCTTTTACGGTCTGCGCGGGAAGAAAAGCAGCTGGTATATTCTATGTTTTATCTTTTCTCCCAAACCAGCATGGAAGAGCCTAAATATTTACAAACAAAACGGGCAGAGATCTTAGCCCCGTGTTTTTTTTTTCTGCAGATGCGAATCGAAACTTATTAAATACGAGCCTGCATTGGGGTTGGTCCGTCGGTTGGTGGCGACTCTGGTGCGCGAAGTGGACCGCTGCGTCGTGTTTGTGAAGTCTGCGGTCACCGGCGTCAGGGGGCGCGGCTTCACCGACGATTCTTGTCTGCAAAATAAATATAAATATTTCGTATATCCTGTTCCGAAGAACGATCGTTTATACCCCAATAAACACATACAATAATAAAAACCGGCCAAGTGTGAGTCAAACTCGCGCAATGAGGGTTCCGTACAATATGCTTCGTGAACACACACACAATATGCAAAAAATGTTTTATTCAATTGACTAGCGCCATCTAGTGGTGTTTTAGTGAACTATTTCCCTAGATGAACTTATTATTGTGAGTTTACCACTTAATTTTCAAGTGATAGAATTCTTATTATTTTTCCTGTAATCTTCAAGGAATTAACTATATTTTGTAATTTTTTCAAAATTTTCGGCCCAGTAGTTTCGGAGATCAGGGGGGGGGAATGGTCAAATTTTGCCTTCTTTCGTGAATAAAATCAAAAGTATTGATTTTACCCGAACAAAAAAAAATATTTTTGAGATCCTCATAATGAGCCCTTTCATTTGATATATGACACAGTAAGGTTTGCAAAACTTTTTTTTTTAATTTTGTAATTGGGCCCCTCAAAATGACCCTTATTTCAAAAAAACCTTTATTTTCTTTGCACATCCGTGTTTGGGTCATAGGATTACACTATCTTACCAAATTTTATCTAATTTGGTTCAGTAGATTCGGAGAAAATCGGCTGTGACAGACGGACGGACGGACAGACAGACGCTCGAGTGATCCTATAAGGGTTCCGTTTTTCAACTTTTGTACGGAACCCTAAAAATCATCATCATCAGGTCTTTTTAGTCTCTACTGCAGGAACATGACCCTCTTTGTAGTGCCAGAGCTATATATTAGCCAGAGCTCAGAGGATTTGGCCTTCACTCTCCACGCTGGCCAGAAAGGTTGGGTTGGAGAGGTCGCTTTGATGTTTATATGCTTTGTTTGGCTTGTGTTTCTTAAGTCGCCTTCTACGACATCCACGAGAAGACTTGGACTGGTCCTATTCTACTTTGCGGAAATCAAACGGTACATACATAAATACTTAACAGTTTTTTTTCCTATGTAGTGTTATACATAAGATGAAGGGTATTTTTGGTGTATGTTAGTTCTTCTTAAGTTCTCACCTTGTCTTTTTCACCTGAATATTGCTGGAGAGCTTTTCCAGTGTCATCTCACCAGTGATTTTGTCTATGATCAGCACACATTCTTTCGTGTAAGGCCGCTGACTCCCCTTAAATACTGTTTGGGGCACCCCTGCACCATCTGTGAAAATTATTATTATCTAAGAGACTTCATTTTTTTGGAAGAGAAGGAAGGACAGAAAGAAAGTCTTTATTCTTTAAATATGTATATCATCATCATCACCATCATCATCGTTTCGTGTAGGTGACACGGTCAGTCGACTATATTCACCCTAGTGTCAGAGTTCAAGTATGTATATGAGCAATTCTTATGAACTAATACAAATAATAATTGTCGAAAAGGCGGCCAGCTCAGCTTTATTCTGGTAGCGGGGAAATACTGCACTGATTTTCAGCTGGTGCCACTCTGAAATATACTCTTTTTCTTTTCATCCGAGCGCGTTTTCAGTCGCAGTGCGACAATCTAGGCTGCTCTTAAAAGGGAATTTTCTACAACTTTCTTGAAAAAATCTGTTCACAGACATGTTCCATCTCGCTCACACATCCTGCACCTTCTCACGCATAGGTACAGTCTTCTAGCCTGCTCACACGGGGTCTCAAATATGTAGTGGCTCTAGTACGTTGTGGTGGTTGGAACTGGATGAATATGAATAAATGAATAAAAATTTCTTATTGCACCAAATAAACACTATACACATTCGGAAAACAATAACTTAAACTTTCTAGAAACCTATATCACTGTTGATGTATATGGAAGTAGATGGGGCTCGCAGGGCAATCGTCAACCAGTTGACCGCGAATTTTTGTAACGTTAACTTTGCCAATACTTATGGTCTACTAGTCAACAATTGTAAAGGCTTTAGTGGCCTATTGTGAAATGTTGAGTGACCAATGGTTTAACACTAATGAAATTGACAATGAACTTTAATATATGTAATAATCATGGACATCACATCAACAACTTTTATGGATATTTAATTATCTTATTTTATTTTATTACTACTGGGCACCCTTCCTCGCGGCGACGGGCTGGAATCTCTTTTTTATTTATAATTAGGCTATATGTTCAGTCTTCTGTAAATATATTATAAATAATGTGTATATAAATAAAAAATTCTCTTTTATTAATGTATTTGTATGTTTAATTAACTTCTATTAATGTTTAAATACTATGTGACTATGTGTGATAAATGTAATTGGATAAAAACCGTTTTTGTCACAATAAATAAATAAATAAAAATTATAGTGAAAAGAAAAATGAGACAATTTTCAAAGAATCCGGCGACTAATCAGGCTAGTGATTGCTTTACGTATACGATGTAATGGAAGACCAGTCAGGTTTTTGAATTTGGACTTTCTCTCCAAATCCTGAAGCCTAACCATGTAACGCTATTATAATATAATCCTCCAGTATTATATTGTCTAATTGAACGATACTAATTTATATGTATATAATAATAATATAACAATATACACAATTATGAAAACACGGCTTTACTCACGTTTTATTACGTCGGATCTGCCGTGTTTTCATAATGAATTTATCTCGCGTAAGTTTTAATATTATTAATATATACAATATTATCCACCGCTCTCTTGCCACCATTAACATGCCGGCCGCTTTAGAACCCAGTGGTCTGGTTCGTGATGATGGCAAGAGACCGGATGGAATGACATTGGTGCCCTGGCGATTGGACCGGCCTTTGGTATGGGATGCTACATGCGTCGATACCCTAGCGTCGTCCCATCTTCAGGTCACCCAGTCAAAGGCCGGTACAGCAGCAGCCGCGGCAGAAAGCCTCAAAAGGCGAAAATATGTTAGTATTGGGAATAGCTACATATTTAAGCCTTTTGGGGGTTGAAACCGTGGGTCCGTGGGGTCTGTGGGGTCCATCAGCCCATCGTCTCTTTGACTTTTTGTCAAAGAGGCTTATCGAGGTATCACGTGACCAAAGGGCTGGCAATTACTTGGCACAAAGGATAAGCATTGCCATCCAACGTGGCAATGCTGACAGCCTTTTGGGCACGTTACCGCGAGATGATGGTTTGCAGGGACTATAATATAATTTGTAAATATTTTAATTAATTTTAAGTAGTTTTAATTATTATTATTATTATAAACGTATAAATTAGTATCGTTCCATTATAATATAATACAATACCAAAATAATTGGCCAACTTATATGTATGTAACATATATGTATATGTGATACTGATATAATTCCGGATGAATTTCTGGACCTTTGGCACAAGTGTTACGATGATGATGATGATGGCACAAGTGCCTATTACCAATTTTTTTAGCCTACGACATACATGGCAAACTGCTGACAAAGGCCTGACCTTTCTGTTCTTACACTTCACTCAACTGACTACCATCCACAGTTTGTTTTTGTTTTTCGTGTGAGTAAGTGGCCAACACTGGTGTCAGATTTTTCAAGCTGCCTCAATGGCATCCGACATAGCTTAATGAGTGAAGTAGCATCTATATTGTCTCGCTATCTCCTTTTTGGTCTATATCTTTTTCTCCAATGAGGATTTTCATAATTGTTTTTTTCCCCAGCAGGCCTATTTGCTAACTCGGTGTATAACGTTTTGATACTCACTTCAACATCCATTATGATTTTCATATTGTAAATAAAAATAATCATTCATACGGAAGCCGTAATTAATATTGAAGTTACCATGAGAACGATGTAAATCGCAGTTGCCAAAAGTTAGCAAATAGGCCTGCAGCCGGCCTATTTACTAACTCGGATGACAGGTGTTGATGCCTATCAATCAAGAATTTACTGTTACAATGCGGTTTTTGTATTCCAAATAAAAAGTTCGAGCAAGCAAAACCCGCATTGTAACTGTAAATTCTCGATTGATAGGCATCGACACCTGTCATCCGAGTTAGTAAATAGGGGGGCAGGTGGCGGCACTGTGTAGAGGTCGAGCTGTCAAAATCCACCAATTGGTGACTAAACATGATTGGTGGATTTTGACAGCAGTTGTCTAAAAATACCTCTCAACAGTGTCGCAACCTGGAGGAAAAATCAATTCAGCAAATCCTATTTGCTTTGCTCATTGCAGACTTTATTATGGAATCACTGTCTTTTTAAAACTCACCCAGATGTGGCACTGTGACAGTCACTTGGTTGTTGCTGCCGACGTCCACCGTCGCCATTTTGTTAACGTCAACTGAAGCCGGTTTGAAGTCATCTACAACAAGAGTTAATGTCACATTATCACCATCTTTTCGCGCGAACTTGGTCTGACAGAAAGTCAAAATAGTGGGCTTAAAGATGAAAAATATGTATAAGTAAAAACATAAAATTCATTAGCGATAACAGATTTTTTAAACAAATTTTTGAACCTGCCTCAATAACTGACAATTTAATGCTGTGTTATGATGTCATGTATACCTTCTAGAAATTTAAGATAAGATTTGTAAGGCGTAAAACACACTGAGAGGGCAAAAGGTGCAGATGCGGCACAGGCATGAAACACTGTGATAGGATTTTAAACCTTACAGTTATACTCAAAGCGACCATACTCGCGAGAAAAAACTAAGTCGCTAGATATCGCGAGATTCGACGGGCAGCAAGAGGAAGCGTCAATATTTTCTTGCGATATTGATCGTTTTGCTTATGAAAATAAGGTTTATAATCCTATCATAGTGTCCTACGTCTGCGCCGTGCCTTCGCCGTATGCCTTTTCAGTTTGTCTTACGCCTAAGAATTTTATTTAAAATTGGATAAAAGAGATACAATTATCCAATTTCGAATAAAAAACTAAGCGAGATCCTCAAACTGACCTTATCCTTTTGTAATCTCTATTTATCCTTATTACCAGTAAATGGTGTAAAGCATGTGGAATTTAAGTGTATTCTTTATTTTCAGAATGTTACAACAAACACATGTTTAACAAATACACAATCTTAGTCTTATCTTTTATTATCACCTGGCACATGGTGTAATATTTTACAGGTGTAAAATATACAATGGGACAGACTGATGTCTAGGGCTCTGGGCCCATTGTATGTGAGCTTAAGACTTCTTGTCTTTCGGTCTTTTGCGCTGCTTTAGCATCAAGTTTAGTGACATCTATACTAATGCCATAAATGAGAAAGTATTGTCTGGTCTTTCTATTTATTATTTATTAAGCTTAATTTCCCATATAAACATAAGTATACATCTGTTATTTTTAGTTAGTAAGTTAAGTTTTATTTCTGTTTACACGGTCACTTTTTGGGTGAAAGCCTCCTCCATCTTTAGCCATCTGCTTCTATCCGTGGCGACGCTCATCCATTCTTTCCCTGCCGACTGTATTATATTGTCGGCCCATCTTTTTTTTGCCTGCCGACGCTCCTTTTTCCTAGCGGTCCCTGCCATTTGGATACTTTTTTAGTCCATCTGTTGTCCTTGTATCTTGCCACATGACCTGCCCATTTCCATTTTTGTTTTAGGGTGTACTGCAGCGCATCCGTCAGCTTTGGTCGCAGCTTCGGTCTTTCTATTACCTTTTTTAAACTTTAATCATTGAACCAAACATCATGAAATTTTGCAGACATGGTATCAGGGTACAGAGAAGAATTCCCAGCATTGGTCCCATAGAAAAAGTTGTTATATTGACAGACTGAGTTAACTCTTTAAGCCCACATCGAAGGCAAATTTATATGCTTTAGTAAAAAAAGGCAGGTTATAGAAGAAGCTGAGTTTATTGTAACTTGCAACAATGAATCGGTCCAAGGGATGTTGTTGCAGGTCATGAAGACCTAATGTAGATTCCTTCAGCTTCAAATTGCTCTATGGGCCGCCATAGAGCAATTTGAAGCTGAATAATATTACTTCTAATTTCAATATTGTACTCACATTTGATGGTATGGTATTGTGACGCCTTGTTGTTGGTGAAACTTGCTCCTAAGGTCAGCTCTCTTACACCATAGTTGGAGGTGAAGTTGTCAGCCATCTTGACTATGCCATACAAATCATGGAAAATGCTGTCTAAAAATACAAGATAATGTGTATAAATTCCTAAAAGAAAAGGCAACAAGAGGTATAAATATTTGTAGAAATGATGTCTCCAATTTGAAAAAAAAAAGGGTGATTTTTATAGATTTAGATATTAATTTTTACATCACACATAAAGTTCTCTATATTTTGTTACACAAAATTAAAGTTTGTCACTCCAAAGTTAAGCAAAAAGAAAATAGTTTTAATAAAATTTCTTTGCTGAATAGTTTTTCAACACCTTTACCTCATACTGCAGTGAAAGGTTTTACATTGAAATATTTATTTTTTACTGACCGTCAGATTCTTTTTATCTCCTCTTATCAAATTATCACAACTGAATGAACACAATTAAATTTTAAATAATGGTCCATTTCTTAATCAGTATTAATCAAATACATTAAAAATAATTGAGAGTGAAAGTGTGGGGCAGAATGTGTACATTGCATCAAAACCTGATATTTGTTTAACTTTATAGTACATAGTGTAATAGTGTAATGCAAATAATGCATATTACGTATGCAAAGTGCAACTACGTTCACAAATTGATAAGGCAACTATCCTATCAGCTGAACTCGTCATGACAAATTAAAAAATATATATTTTAATAGCAAATCCCAAAATACTGTCAGCAAATACTATATCTCGATACGGAGGCAGAAAATACTCAGAATAGCAAGTATTACAGCATAAAATATGGCAAAGTGTTGAGGACAAGTATAAATTTTACCAACCGTTTAAGATTTCAATGAAGAAACCGAGGTTATGTTGATAATATTTTAATGAATTGATTCACACCATTATAACTATAAATCTATTTTTTGATAAGTTTATGCAGATCGTTGTAAATGTTATAGAAGTAGACAATTTTTTCGACCTAGATTGCAATAAATTCTCTCTCGTCTCGTCTCAAGACAAAACGTCAATTTTGACATCTGTCACTGGGGATCCGATTTTAGCTACGGATTTTAGCAAAAAAAAGTGTTATGCCACGGATACACATGCTAGTTTTGAGCATGCATATTATAAATATGTATTATGCTACTAGCTAGAGTGGACTAATCCCCGCTCATCCCGGCATGCGACCTGAAGGCAGACACATGCTGAAAATAAGCATAATTATTTGCGGAATGCAGCGATATACTCAATAAATACCCCTTCCCCCTTCCACTCCCACCTCAGGTAACATCATATTGCTGTACAACTTGCTGTTCGTGCTACCCAAAGGAACCGAAAGCATGCTTCCGTGCTGAGATTAATCTTCCGTGCTAGTTTTGTCTGAGCCTGAGCTCCTTATGCCTTGGGTTTCTACGTTGCGGTGCCACACTTGAAGTCTGTCCGAGTATTTGGTCCAACTCCGAGTCCTAGTAGAACAATGCTCTGGGGTACTATTTTTGAACGCGTGCCACTCGTCTTCGAACGATTTTTCCATACAGAAATCGTTCGAAGACGAGTGGCACGCGTTTAAAAATGGCACTCCTATACGTAAACGGTAGATGAAAGGAAGTGCGGCACCGCAACGCAGCAACCCAAGGCATACGTGTAGCACAGGCTCAAAACTAGACGGAGGCATGCTATAATGCCTTGGGTCCCTAGGGTTGAGGTGCCGCCTTTGACGTCCATCCGAGTAGGATAGAGCTTAATATATAAACGGGAAATTTTATCTATACATTAATAAAACAGTAAAAATATCTTGTCTGTACATTTAGTATTTTTGACTGACATGGATAGAGGGACACTTAAAAAGAATAATAGAAAACAAAAACATTTTTAAGAATTTCTGTCTGTCTGTCTGTATGTATGATCACGTTTATCTCCGGAAATATTGGACGGATTCGAATGAAACTTTTTTTTGCTATATAGCTATTAAGCCGGGGCAACATATAAGGTAGAAATGATTTTGAAAAATGGAACACCTGATGCAGCATCATAATGATCCAGCTGAACTATAAGAAATATAAAAGTGGAGCCTGAGGTATAACAAATCTGAGATTTGGAACACCTCATGCAGAACCATAATGGTCCATGTAAACTATAAGAAATATATAAATGACGCCTTAACAAAAGTTATTCAACCTGATGAGCATTTTTTGTTGAAATATTTAATTTGAAGATTTGGAACATAAACTATAGGAAATAAAAAAATTGCGCTGTAGCTAAAGTTGTTCAGCCTGATTAGTATTTTTTGTTGAGGTGAAATAATCGAAGATTAAGAACATCTGATACACTAAGTACCATGTTAAATTCTATATCGATGATTTTACAGAGTCACACTCTCCTCTGGGAGAGGCGTAGAGTGCGATTAGCTCATATTACTGGTGACCGCCCAGCGATCCCCCTTTTGGCAACGTAGTTTTCAGCCCATACGGCAATACATGAGAGTTTGCTGTCCTTCCAAACCTTGAGCACACAGGCAACACCTAAAGCCGAGGTCCGTCTCTACCGAAGGCCCTTTGGAGATGTGCGATAGGTTGAAGGCGCTCTGCCCATACCTCAAAGTTTGGTGAAGTAACGCAAGCTCACTTGGAGCTAGCTATATAGTCTTCTTCTTATCGTGTCAGTCTATCTCCTTCTTATCGGATTCAAAAAGTCTAAAAGAATCCTATATTTTATCCCTCCAGTATTTAGCAGCAGCCATATAACACTGCTACAAGTATTTTCTTATGTATGTTAAGTTCGCATTAAGGTATATCAATACACCGGAGTCATATAGTCCACGCGAACGAAGTTGCGGGCATCAGCTAGTGTATAATATAAGTAATCGATTATAGGCCTGCCGGCCTATTTACTAACTCGGATGACAGGTGTCGATGCCTATCAATCTAGGATTTGCTGTTACAATGCGGTTTTTGTATTTCAAATAAAAAGTTCGAGCAAGCAAAACCCGCATTGTAATTGTAAATTCTAGATTGATAGGCATCGACACCTGTCATCCGAGTTAGTAAATAGGGGGGCTGGCCTGTCCCCTACTCGGACGGACGTCAAGTCAAGTGCAGCACCGCAACGTCCGCAATCCGCAACCCCAGGAATCCCAGGCTTAAGTAGCATGTGTATCTGTCCGTCCGTACCAGCCGACGTGACGTTTTTGCGGACGACGGACGAAGCGGTGCGGCAATGGAGGAAACCTGCCGGCCTATTTACTAACTCGGATGACAGGTGTCGATGCCTATCAATCAAGAATTTACTGTTACAATGCGGGTTTTGCTTGCACGAATTTTTTTATTTGTAATACAAAAACCGCATTGTAACAGTAAATTCTTGATTGATAGGCATCGGCACCTGTCATCCGAGTTAGTAAATAGGCCGGCAGGTTTCCTCCATTGCCGCACCGCTTCGTCCGTCGTCCGCAAAAACGTCACCTCTCTCTCGGCCTTTCTGTTGCCAAAAAAAAACTATGGTTCTTTGATTCTTTGACATTTTGATTGACATTTGTTGATTATTTTCCCGTGTGAGAGTTTTTTGTTTTTTACCTTTTCCAAACCAAAAACAAAACTTGATTGCCGATTTTATATGGTCACCATAGAAACCAAAATAGAAACTTATCAAGAATCAAGATGACTAAAAATACTATGTCTTTGGAAGTTGACCCCAGTATATTGGAGAAAAATATGAGAATTGTGAAGGTACCTACTTATTTACCTTTTTGTAGTTTCATTTTTGATAATGGGTTAGGTACATGTAAAAAAATTACCTTAATACTGAGACTTCAATGTCTGTCTGTCACCAGGTTATCTATCTAAATAAATGGACTGTAATGTGGATAAATTGGACTATGGCTAAGTTGTTTTGTTTTTATTATCCACTGGAGCTCGACACCCTTCACTCCCCCTTTTGTTTGTCTCCATGTGGGGAAATGGTATTGAGGGGTTAGTGGGGCCCCCTACCATTGCACCATTTGCACCTCCAAATTCTATAACCAACCCCATATTTTATTTAAGGAAACTGCTATGGAGGAAGAGATCAATAAATTATTAGCATCTGTTGATACAGTGCCATCTAAGCTTGTTACACCAAGGCCAGGTTAGTTAACAAGATATTTTGTTTACATCTCTCACCAGAATTCATTATTTATAACATATAGTTTTATGTATATGAATGTTCCGCTAGGATAGCCCATGTTTTTATTTTTTACTTATCCTGACTTCTCAAGGAATCCAACAAGACCCATCAAAGGTTTTTCAAAGATGTGCAATTTAAACTTGATTTCTATAGCTTTTTTGCCAAAATCTTAACTCCACTAAGTAATCGTCGTCTTCATCGTCACATAATATCAAAATAATTTTTTTATTTACAATTCATCAAATCATCCAACATATGCCTAATGCAATACGTAATTGAAAAAAATTGAAAACAAAAATCTTTAAAAAAATATGGAATGTTTATTGGTTCATTACACAACTTGTTCTGTTTTTTTCCTAGGAATGTGTGTGAAAACATTCACTAAACCAGACAATAAGAAAGTATTTGTGAACATTTGCCTGACTGACGCCATTCCATGTCCGAGGGACATAACCAACAATGAATTGATGCAGATCCTTAGTTCAGAAGATCCATCCAGCTACAGGGTGCCCATGAGCATCGGGGAAGGAAGGACAGAACAGGATAAGTCAGGAGCACCAGCTACTGTATATGATGTGGCCATAAATCCAGAGTTCTTTAAAAAAGTAGAAAAGGATGATTTGTTTCAAACATTCTTCCTTACTGTTGTTTTTGAAGGGTTGCAAGATAAATACCAATTCGAAATAGACCTTCAGAAGTATACAATCTTGAAAAATAGGAAGTCTATTGGTACGTTACAGTCCCATAGAATCCAGGTTAGAGATATTAAGAATGTTGAAGAGAAAACGAAAACACCCCTTATTGAAGAAATACCGGTTCCGAAGCAAGTGACAAAGAAGGAAATAGTTTATAGACTGCGCAGGGAACCTCCTACAGGAGAAATTGAATATCTATTAGCAGAATTCAAAATACCTTCCACAGTAAGTATAACCAGAATATATGAAATAGATTTTTACAGTATCTGCGAGCTGCGCAAAACGCACCAGGCCTTATCGCGCGCCCCCCTAATATTGTGTACTTAAAGCCGCCTTAAAGTTTCATTTGGACTGTAACAAAACGTACAAGAGAGTTTCTGGCTACTTGGACCGGCTGGAGTACTAATAATTAGTACTTACAATTCCTCCATACCTCTACATGAATTTTACAGGGTCTAGGAGATAAAATTTAGTAACATAGCGAACAAAGCCGATAAAACGCGAATAGCGAAGTCAAATGCCACTGTCAACATCATTTCAATACCATATTGTATTGTTTATTCAGGTTGACTAGTAAAACACCAGTACAATGTATGGAGCTAACTTCGTAAATAACAACGTTTGTACTAGGTACGAGTTGTGACATAATACAATACATACATCATACATAAATAGAAATGATTTTTCAAGCTTTTTATTATCCTGTCATTACGAGCGGCCGCATATTATCAGAAATTTCTGTTAGAAAAATTCTGTCGCTCGCCGGAAGGCACTCGCTGCATACATTTTGTATTAGCTCCCGCACACTGTTAGAAAAATTCTAACGGGTCGTCCGTTTCTGATGCCCGCCGGATGGCACCTAAGCCGGACGTCAGAATTTTTTCTGTTAGAAATGGCGGAAGGCGTGTTTTCCATACATTTTGTACTAGGCCCCGCACACTATCAGAAATTCGCGTCAGTTTACCGTCCGCCGCCGTACGCTCCACACGTGTTTGGTTGTATTTTAGGAACCTACGTTTTTGACGAAAATGAGCTTAATTCAAGATTTAATTGCCGATGTGTAAAAATATCCATGTTTGTGGAACGCGATGATGAAAATTACTAGAATAAAATACACAGAGACTTAGATATGGAGCGAATATGCCAAATATTAATTAAGTATTGAAATCCATATTTCAATATCAAGGTTTTTAGGGTTCCAAAGCGTAAAACGGGACCCTAATTACGAGATTTCGATGTCCGTGTGTCACCAGGATGTATCTCATAAACCGTGATTACTATACAGTTAAAATTTTCATAGATGATGTAGGTACTTATTTGCTTTTGCCGCTATAACAATAAACACTAGAATCAAAATAAAATAGGTAATAATTAAGGGGTGATCCCATACAACAAACGTGATTTTTTTGCCATCTTTTGCTCGTTATTTATAACGGCAACAGCAAGACGCTTCAGATATTCACAAAATATTTATTTGTGTATTCATCGCTTTAAAAATAAATAATTTCATCAAAATTAAATAAATATTAATGGCGGTCGTACTAAAAACATGTTTTTCGTTGCAGTTTTTGCCCGATAGTCTAATGTTGTATAGATAATGGTACGGGACCCTTCATGTGCGAGTCCGACTAGCACTTGGCCGATTTGTTTTATTTAAATAAAAAAAGCGCTAAGAGCAATAACATACGTATCTTCATTTATATAGGTAGATGTGCGTAAGCATACAGATGAAACACGACTGGGCTCAAAAGCTGCCGGATCAAAATTTCTGATAGTATGCGGGGTGCTTCCGGCAAGCTTCCGGCGAGCGTCAGAATTTTTCTAACAGGGATTTCTGATAATATGCGGCCGCTCTACATTTGTACGTCTGTGTCTTTCGCTGCACGTAGAGTTTTTAATATTAAAACGGAAAATTAAATTAGTATTTTTTTTTTATGAAAGTTCTTGGGAAGGCTTGTTAAGACATCGGTCCCGGCTGTCATCGTAGATTTTTTTTTATGTCATATGACGGCAAACGAGCAAGCGGGTCACCTGATGGGAAGTGATCACTGCTGCCCATGAACAACTGCAACACCAGGGGTGTCACAGGAGCGTTGCCAGCCTTTTATTTTTCCCTTTCCAAAGGGGAGAGGGGGATGGGCCTCCGGCTCTCTCACTCACCGAACGAAGCATAGCAGCGGAAAAGCTACTACTCAAACGTCGTAAAAAATTAAAATCGTAAAGTTTTGTTTATGATGTTAGCTATATACTCCTGCAAGGTAACTAGTATTTTACAATAATTGTGTAATGCTTAACAAATTACTCATAACACATTTTACAGATCGAGTTGAAGGATTTGAACTTGGATGTCGGTGAGGACCGTTTGATTTTGGCTGCAAAAGGGCAATTTCAAGACATTGACTTCTTCCTGCCTTGCAGTGTCGACCAAGATATAATAGATGCTCAATTGAATAGAAATGATAATGTGAGTCTTGAATTAATTCATTTTTATGACATCAATTTCATTAATTGTATGTTAGGTAATTACCCAGTAGAGTTGAGATCAATGTCTCCTTCCCAAAAGGGAAAATGGTTTCAAAATATCACTTTACTAAAATGTACTTTCCTCAAAAAGTCCCTTCCTTAAAATTTTCCTTTGCCAAATAATCTGTTCCTCACCGTTTTATTAACGAAATTGGATGATTTACTTAATTTTTTCGCTTGGAAAAATAATATATTCTGGATATTTTATATAATTCTATTATGTATTCTTGACATACAAATATGTAATCTAGTTTCTTTTTTCGTGGATGAAGTGCCTATCCATGTACCTATACTACGTCGCCAAACACTATCTTATACATAAGAAAATTGCGTTGAGACGACGATCTAAAATTACTGTGTGAACGAGTCCATACAAATATACATGCAATCGATTTTCGTTCATCCAGTCTGGAACGGGAACCAGGAAATGTGTGAATAGAGCTTTATCCTATCTCCTCTATGTCCTGTACTGACTGCCTCCGTGGTCCAGTGGTTAAGGCGTTTGCCTTGTTGACCCGGGGGTCGTGGGTTCGATTCCCACGGGAAGCATACTTTGTTAAGTTGTTTCCAGTTTGGCTAAGACATTGCAGGCATGAATCACCTGATTGTCTGATAAGAAAGATGATTCCGTGCTTCGGCAGGCACGTTAAGCCGGTGGTCCCGGCTGCCATCTAGTAGTCGTTAAAGGATCCACGTCAGAGGCCGAGAGGCGGTTCCGAAGAACTCTGACACCAGGGTGTGCATGGTCGACTGAACGTGTCACCTACACGAAATGATGATGATGTACTGATTTGCATCTTTTTTTCAGATGCTCTACGTGAAAATGCCTGTTATACAATAAAAGAAAATATCAATACCTACTACTTTAATTAATACATTATTATACTAGATTATACCGTACACAAGTATTGTTTCATTTTCCGAAATATTTATTTCCCATGGGACTGTTAGTATTCCACGAGCATTATGATAGTAATAGAATGAAACTTCAAGTATTTTTTTATAATTGAATGTTATTTATTGAAAATAATATTTTACAGGTAAGTAGGACTGTTTAATTTATATAAGGAATAAGTGTTTGTCTAAGATTGTCACACACGGACCATATAAAGCACTATAATCATAGTGATCACTATATGATAATAAATAATAATATTAAAACTGACGCGAGTTAAATTCATTACAGAAATCCTTTCTTAATATGTAAAATACGGGTCACTCACGTATGAAGTCAGCTACAGGCCGACATGTTTCAACCTCATCCGGAGGTCTTCCTCAGGGCGAATGTGAACCGAGACGTGAGTGACCCGTATTTTACATATTAATAATGTTTACATCTCACGTTAGTTTTAATCAGAAATCCTTTCCACGGCTTTCTTCACATTTGATATATTCAAACAAAACTCGTCGGTGATTCTGACTAAATAAACGTGAGAAATTCTGAATCGGACTTATGTTTACGACATGATTGAAAAACAGAGCAGTCAAGGCCGCACACTAATCATTTTATTCCTAATACTTTACAAATAGAAAGAAATTCAAGAATGAAAATCATATAAGCCTTAGTAAATAACCGGAATTTCTTTCTATTTGTAAAGTATTAGGAATAAAATGATTGGCGTCGATAGTGTGCCTAGTGTGGCCCCTTAAATAATACAAATGGCGTATGCCGGTAAATTGATGGCACAATTAGTTAAAATCCAAATTCACAATAAAATCGCCCATTAGTAAAGTCGCACGCACATAAGTTGCAATAAATATTGTCTTTACTAGGTATAAACTTAATGCTGGTCTGGGAGAAAAGAAAAAAACCGGCCAAGTGCGTGTCGGGCCACGCGCAGTGTAGGGTTCCGTAGTTGCGAATGACAACTTTGAGTCACACTATTCACACTCGCACCTTACAGTTTAACGACCAAAAACATCTAACAATGAAAATAGTATGAAATTTTACAGTTTATAAGTTGCTTGCCTATAACTTTTTAGTTTAATAAATAAAATAATAAAATTCATTTATTTCAGGTTTCATAAGACCCATAGCATACATTAAATTAACCATTAAATTACAGAAAATGAGATTACAATTATTATATTAGATTACATTACATTATTATTATATTATATTACATTACATGTCATGTCAATTCTTATAAATATATAGTTTAAAATTGCCGCTCCACTTTAGAGCTCGGGACATGCCGCTGACAGCAATGTCCAATGTAGGGACAATCTAACCTATTGGCAATCATCATCAGGACGGTGTTGGTGCTGGCCCGTTTGTACTTAGTACTCAGCTCTGATAGTTTTCCTTTAAACTTCAGTATATATACTACTGCGGTAATTTTTTTCACACACACACACTTACCTCTAACAAAAATTCGCACTTTAAAACCCAATATTTTGGAAACGGATCGCTAAGACCTACTGCGTAAAACCGCGGACGGACAGACAGACAGACAGACATGGCGAAACTATAAGGGTTTACTACGGAACCCTAAAAAACGTAGTATGTACCAGCTGCTTCTCTTCCCGCGTCTCTTCTCTTTCTCTTTCGTAAAGACCAGCCGAGGGAATGGGCGCAAATTTAAGGAATCATGTAAACAGGCGGTGCGGCTAGCAAGCCAACACTTTTAAGCCCATCAACATGCTAAACGTGGCCTTTCGGTCTTAATACCTTAGACTCTGTCTACCCCGTAAGGGATAAAGACGTGATAATATGTGCGTATGTATATAAATATTGTCCTCTTACACATTTTAGATTAGACAATATTCTAAAATTGTACTAAAAAGTTGATTTGATTCTAATATATTATGATTTAATATCACAAATCTCTACTATCTATGTATGAGGCATACTAATACAATACTACTAACAAAGGTTGTGTAAAAACAGGACAATACATTTATTTTAATCTATTTACTAATATACTAAATATATGTAGTTATTAACTAATATCTTCAGGTCAGGGTCGCATTAGACGAAGTTGTGAAAATTGAAATAAACACCTTCGTGGCTTACAAACTAGCAGTATGAATTTACAGCAATGAAAATAGGTGCACCTTTTGAAAATAGTACACTATGATGCAAGTACGGTAAGCTGTATATTAAAGTTGAGGTGTTTATAGGCTCGAGATGAACCCGAGTGCATAATAAACCGATGATTATAATATACAGCTTACTGTGTACGAGCGTCATACGACGTTTTCCAGATAAGGAGTTTGTATTTATAATAATAGTAAATCCCATTTATTTAGTTTTTTTTTTACAGAAATCACATGCCATCAATCAGTAAAATTTTTAAATAATTAATTTTTAAAATAAAGTTTCATGTTAAACAAGAAAACTTTTGCTAGGATTCTATGAAAAGGGTGTTAATAGCAAATGTATTGAAAATACTTATTTTGCAAAACTTAGAAATGCCTTACTGCGTCAATCCAGTTTTGTTCAGCAGTGTTTAAAATAAAAGTAACAAAAAATCATAATTATCAAAGCAAGCGCATAAAATAAGTCATGTAATTCTTATCTCTATGGTAAAACTGTAACAGTGATTACTTAAGGCGCTCTTATAGTAACACAAGCGCCACCCAGCAATTAAATTCCTTAAATCATAAATTGTATCGAATTTTAAAAATCTAACAAGTACAAAACTACTAAATTACATATAGAATGTTTTGTATATAAAAAGTAATTTACTAGTGCCATATTTAAAAAGAAAAATTTATTAACGCCAAAAGTGGCCACTTTTGGCGTTAACCTGTTTTTCTCTTAGTTTATCAAACGAATATTAGTGAAAATGATTACAAAAATACTACAAGTCATTAACTAGTTATAGTTATGTACTTGTTAGATTTTTAAAATTCGATATAATTTAGGAATAAAAGAATCAATTGCTGGGTGGCGCTAGTGTTACTATAGGAGCGCCTTAAGAGCGTATACTAGCAGTATTTTTTCAATATGGTTTCCATACAAATGTATTTCTCTATTTTCTCGCTGAAAACTGATTCTAGAGCCACAATTCTTTTTTCATAAAATCTAGTACTAAAATAGGAAGGCCCTTTTTTATTAAAAAAAAAAAAAAACTGTTTTTGTACAATTTTTTTTCTTTTAAACAGGTTTTTAGAAAAAAATAAAACATAGGGACATACCTATTTTAGTAATAGATTGTATGTAAAAAGAATTTTGCCTCTAGAAGCAGTTTTCAGCGAGAAAATAGAGAAATACATTTGTATGGAAAACGCACTGCTAGTATACCCTCTTAAGAAACATGATCTTTGTATAGAAGCCTCTACTTATCACATTATAAGTCATTAAATTATTTTAAAAAATCTATCACATTGAATAACCACATAGAAGGTCCATAAGAATGATTAATTTCTGAAAGCATAAAATTACATTTATATATTAAATTTTATAGCTTAAAATGCAATAAATTAGTTTTGTCTGCGATACAGGTCCAATGGCAATGCCAATTGAAATTAATTATTTGGAGGGAAACTTAAAACAATTTAAATTACGGTTAATGTTTAAATTACATTGCGTGTTTTTCGGTTGTCAATTTCTATAGTCTGCTCCTCTACTGGTATTTACCCTTTGTGTCTAGTTAGTTAGAAGATTTCAATGAATGTAAGTAAATTTAAGTTTCATTATCAATAGGCTTGTTTCTTAAATAATTTCATTATCAATAGCTTGAATCCTAAATAAATTCTTTTAAAAATAATTAGTCCGTCGTGGTCGTGGTAGATATTGAAAAACATTGGATACGTATTTTTTCTTTTGTCAATCAAACCTCGTCACGTCACTGACCGATACACTTTTTACCGGCTTGTTGTGTCATGCGTGAGCCCCCACTCCTGCACTTTGATGCGCTTTATCTTTATGAACTTTTATTCTTCTTCTTCTTCTGTTTTATAATATGGCTTCCACGGAAATTTCAGTGATTCTGCCAATGTCTAGTATAATGAGATACTAAATATCGGTGTTGTACGGTAAAGGTTTTTTCCAAGTAGCATCAAATTTAGCGTATGTTCTTTGATGCCTCGTGGGAGCTTCTGGCGGCAAATCTATACGAGTCCATTTATCAGTCCAATTTAACTATTTCACAAATTGTTCATGAGCACGAGCATTTATAACACCAAACTACACCAATTTCATATTATAAAGTCCACTAAAATCAATTTGCAAAACTGTCTAAGGCAAACTTCAACTGTACCCCTTGACTTCCCACCACAAACTCCGACCTTTTGTTTAATTTAAAAAATACTTATCCAGTGCATTACAGACTAATTACTTTAAACAGTATTTTTTAGGAAACGTACCTATTTCAATCTAGGAGCAGTTGTTCGATAACGTTCGCTCGTTGCAACTTTTGTGCTTTGCTGCAAATACCAACAAGGTCACTAACGGAAACATAAGGATTTCTTACGCGCTAAATATTATATTAACTATTTTTTGAAAATATAGGCGCGGAAATTAAGGCTGTTGCGCTATTGACGGTATTACGCTATTAATAAAATGCAAAATATGGCGGTAATTGGCTCATGTTTTCAGGCAGTGGGAAATATATGGACACGAAAAATTTAACCTTATACCCCGGGGATAAGGTCAAAAACAATCACTTTTAAATATACCTACTGCCTTGTAAGGGGGTGCCAATTGCCAGGGCGCAAAGGAAAAGATATTTTCGCGGAGCCCTTCAGAGTATCCTCTTGGGGCTCCGCGAAGCATACTTTGAAAATGGCTGTACTAGAAAAACAGCAGAGCCCGCAAAATCTATGCCTATTCACTTTATAAACACTGACTAAAAAAATCACTACACTCAAAAACCTTGATGCAAGATTCCCTGAGATTCTGAATGATACCTATTAGAACTCGTCGTGTTTTACTCTGAACCCTCGATCCGCGACTCCCAGGTGGCCCGCTCGGTTCTCTTCATACTGCTTTACATGGGGTTTGATTTCCTCCATCAAGCTAGCGTAGTAGCCGAGCGTGATGAGCAGAACGCTGCCGAAGGCGTGCTGTGCGCGGGGGAGATACAGGCGTAGAGAGGGGTAGCTAGATATGTGCTCGTGCTGGCACCTTGATGCAAGATTCCCTGAGATTCTGCATGTTACCAATTAGAACTCGTCGTGTTTGACTCTAAACCCTCGATCCGTGACTCCCAGGTGGCTCGCTCGGTTCTCCTGATACTGCAGTATATGAGGTTTGATTTCCTCCAGCAAGCTGGCGTAGTGGCCAAGCGTGATGGGCAGAACGCTGCTGAAGGCGTGCTGTGCGCGGGGTAGATACAGACGTAGAGAGGGGTAGCTAGAGATGTGTTCGTGCTGGCACAGTGCTCGCTCGGACACGCAGTTCACTTTGCCGAGCTCCACGCCGTTGTTCAGGAACTGCGGTACAAACCAAGTGATTTGCTTGTATTTTTTGTAGTAGTACGAATGATTCAAAACGTTAATTATAAAATAGGCCCTTGCAGGCACTTTTTCACCACTAATTACATTTTTAATTAGCATTTTATAATTATTTCAACTATAACCAATTCGGAGACTTGAGTAAATTCGGGAGAAAACAGATTGCCGCTAGGTGTTATAGTTTCAGAGATTCGGAGGTGTCCACAATTTTCAATTATAATTTTTATATCTGGCAACTAATTTTGAGTAATTTTTGGCTGGAATTCCTGCCCCTGTCCCCGATAAAATCTAGTTACGCCCATGTACTGCGCGATATACTTACGATGCCTGCCATCGCGAACTCAGCGTACATTTCGTAACATCTGTAGCATCTCGGAGAGTGGAAGTACACCAACCAAGGCTTCTTGTAGCTGCAAACGAAATGCATCTTTATAAATGTAACCGAATCTGCGTTAGCGTAAACTTGCTGAAACTGAAATATAATTTATAAATGTTATGCCAGAAAGATTGTTTTAATTCTAATTTATGAGTAGGTACTCGTAGATATAATTCTTGAACAATTCTTTTATTTTCTCATAATATGGTAGATACAAAGTTGTGATGCTACCAGTGCTATACGTGATGATGTATGAATAAGAAGTTGGGACCACATGGTATGTGCTATTTACGCTGTGTCCCCTTACGGCTTAAATCCGGCAGAGTAAAATGGGAGTCTCCAAGTCTTCCCGTGGACGTCGTAGAAAGCCACTTAGGAAACACAAGCTAAAGAAAGCTGTCAAACATCAAAGAGACTTCTCTAACTAGGCCAGTATGGAGAATGTAGGCCAAATCCTCTGACTGATTTGGCTAATATATGGCTCTGGTAGTATAGAGAATAGTGCTCATGCAGAGGAGACTCAAAAAGACCTAATGATAATCATGAGAAGAACAATTTTCGTGAATTGATGACTGCGACGCATTTTATGTCATTGAAACTAACGTGGAAAAACTATAGTCGGCAATCCCGACAAAATAGCACATGAGTGAATCGTTGCTATATCTGGGAGAAGGTGTTATAGAAAACCAAGGATTTCGAGTATAACTTTTAAAAATACATTTAATTAATTTTCACTTTACAAATCTTTAAAAACGTCTTACATTTTATCGTATTTGATCGTCTTTTGTTTTCTTTACATATTAAAAAATCTTGCGCGCATCTCTTTCTTTCTCTTTCACTCGCTTACATGCATCACATCTTCCGTCTCTGTCTTGCAAAATACGTTCCGTTCCTCTTGAAAACCTGTCATCCTACATAAGGACATATTTTATTGCGAATTGACTTTTGGTACCTATTTAGATGTAGATCTTCGGAGACGACGAGTTTGTTGAAGGTCTGCCAGTTGAGCTTTTGGACTGAGTCGTCGAGCAGCCCTAGAGCCCACTCCCAAATGTACGGTGCCAGCGATAGGTGTTGTAGACTTACGCTGTGGAAAAACGGGAAATTTTGATCGCTTTAGAGGGTTAAAAGGAGTGATTCAGCCAGTAGATATGAACAATGCTTTAATGTCGATTTTTTTAGCTATTTAGGTCCCACTGCTGGGCAAAAGCCTACCCTTTTTGTTTCCACCTTTCTCTATCTCGTGCCATCTCTCTCCAACCCTTGTCAAAACGAGACAAGTCATCCGCCCATCTCGTTCTAGGTTTGCCCCTTGATCGCTTCCCGTCAGTAGGTATCCATGAGGTAATTTTATTAGCCCATCTTTCTGGCACCATTCGGCAAACGTAGGCCACCCAGTCCCACTTTAACCTGGCAGATTTCAAACCAACGTCGACCACTTTAATGTCAATATAGAACACAAATTCTTTGTGTAAAACTACAGGTGTTTCATCCGTCCGTTTTCTATTGGGATATAGTATGACATTTTGGAGTACAGCAATGCCATTTTGTACGGGTACTATACACGTCTACCTGAGCCCAAAACGCCCGTTAGCCAGTTTGAACTCCGCGTCAAGGAGGGGGAGAATGGGGTCAAAGTACAAAGTTCCCGGAGCTCGGAAAAAAAAATCTGGTTGTAAAAAAAAAATTTCGTCCGTGTAGCAGAGTGCAAACTGGCTATCAGGTGTTTTGGGATCAGAGAGAGATGTACGTGTATAATACCCATATAATACCGTAAATGTCATCGCTGTACTCAAAATTGTACAACTCTCCATACAAGCATTCCCAATAAACGGACTATGAAGTATGCACTCTGTCCAATGCTCTGGCTAGCTTAGTTAAGTGTATATTTTAACTGAACAAAATGGCGGGATGACCTCGACAGGTTTTGTAATGGCTGCATGCATGCAGATTGCACCAGATAGGGATGAATGGAAGAAGGAAGGGGAGGCCTTTGCCCAGCAGTGGGACACAAATTAGGCTATAAAAAATATATATTTTAATAATATGTAATATCAAGATTGTTACAAAAAAATAAGGTACCTAAAAATAGAGTATAGACTGTTTAGAATGTGTTTAAGCGTAAAAAGGATTGTACGCATTTATATGAAAAATTAATTTATTCTGAAAAATAATAATAAACGGAAATCTTTTTTATAGTCAGTTGCAAAAGTTAATATCTAGATGTGATCTAGATGTGATGATAACATTGTTTGAATCATTGGAATGGAAGCACTATGGAATCTCTTACGTGTAGTGCTGGCCAGAGGCGATGGGGTAGAGCCTTGCCGTGGGCGATCTGATGTTGGAGCAAAACCCGGTGGTTGTGTCGTGGCACTGCAACATGCCCACGCGGACGAACTCTAGAGGCCGAAGCTGAAATAGGAATATGAAACTTTATTTGTATTCTTTGGTAGATGGATCATACCGTGTGGTTCCCGGCAGAGTAGAATAGAACCACTCAAAGTCTTTCCGTGGATAATAAATAAATAAATAAATAAATATATAGGGACATATCACACAAATTGAGCTAGCCCCACAGTAAGTTATGAACTTGTGTCGTGGGATACTAACTCAACGATACTATATTTTATAATTATTTAATATTAATATATACTTATATAGATAAACATCCAAGACCCAGGCCAATCTGAAAAAGTTCGTTTTCCATCTTGACCTGGCCGGGGATCGAACCCGGGACCTCCGTGTCGCAGGCTGGCGTGTTGACCACTGCGCCACGGAGCTCGACAATGTCGTAGAAGGCGATTTAGGAAATAAAATGTCAAAGAGATCTCTCCAACCCGTCTGGCTAGCTTGGAGAGTGTAGGCCAAATCCTCTACCTGCTCTGGCCTTCGAGCAACACGGCCTTCCGTACCGGAAGGGAGTAGCCATACGCTGCGTTGCCCTCTGTCAAGGTACAAGCCAAGTTAAGCATATGCATGTCTATGTGTTAGTAGTGTGTGACTCATCTGTACACAAATTATTATTTCCTTTTTATGTCATTTTTTGTGACACTGTCATAATTACTATCAAGTGACAGTTAAAGTTTTGTATGTAGGTGTGCGGAACTAAACTTGTGTGCACATTTCCCCCGCAAAAAACGCCAGAAAAATTGTAATAGTAAATTGTCGCTTTGCCAACTCCCTCCGGTACGGAGGTCGTGTTGCTCGAAGGCTCTGGCCTACTAGTATAGAGAGGGTCATGCTCCTACAGTGGAGACTAACACAGACCTGATGATGATGATGATCGTGAGATGGATCAAGACGCGAAGTCTTGTCCAAGTTGCAACTTGGACTTTTTTATTTCGTTTCGGGAAACATCTGGCTTGCAAAGTATGTTGAAATTGCTTTAAAGAACATTTAGATTGAAAAAACAAAGTAGTAGATTTGTTGTAAGAATAAGGCGGGGGCGCTAGGAGTGTGTGATTTTATGAAATATTGCATACACATAGGTTAGGGTACTGAGAAGGACATAGGCGGGCGAAGCCGCGGGACTTTGCGGCTGAAATGATATAAATAATAAATATATAGTGACAAATCACACAGATGGAGCTAGCCCCAAAGTAAGTTCGAGACTTGTGTTATGGGATACTAACTCAACGATACTATTTTTATAATAAATACTTATATACATAGATAAACATCCAAGACCCAGGTCAATCTGAAAAAGATCATTTTCCATCTTGACTTGACCAGGGATCGAACCCGGGACCTTCCGTGTCGCAGGCAGGCGTGTTGACCGCTGCGCCACGGAGCTCGATATGTTCTTATATTAGTAGACATCCTTAAAATCATTTGGCAAGAAGAAGACTGGAAGAGACCCCTTTATAGGATAAGTCCGCCATTGTATGTGTGCTTTTACGTGTATACTATATTATATGTTCTGTGTTCTCTAATATTCGTACAATAAAGATATTACAAACAAACAAGCAGGGGTTGAAAACGGTAAAGGTATAAGGGTATGGTACCGGTATAAAATTACGATACACCTAAGATTTAAAGGTAGAACCCAATCGGTTGACAATAACGGTTGTGATGCAGCTAAATATAAATAATGGTATTTATACATTAACGATATCGTTATGTATCGATACCTTTATAAATACTGGTACCTTAACTGAAATATTTTCAGTACCAAAAAAATGATGCGACGCAGAACATTGAGGCGAATTCTCGGCGGTAAAATTCAATGAAAACCTTTATTTCATAATTCTAATATTGAAAAAATAACGATACCGCAATATTACAGTACCAAAATCGTACAGGTACCGTTTCTTTATGGTATGGTAATTTGAAGGTACCATTATTCTAAGGTATCGAAATATAAAGGTATGACGTCATACCGCTTACCGATTTAACCGTATTTTTTTCGGTTATTCAATCCCTGCAAACAAGTATGTTACAATAAACCGGCCAAGTGCGTGTCGGGCCACGCGCAGTGTAGGGTTCCGTAGTTGCGAATGACAAGTTTGAGTTCACACTGTTTACACTCGCACCTCAAACAGTTTAACGACCAAAAAAATCTAACAATAAAAATTGTACGGAATTTTACATTTTCGAATACATTTTATAAGTTGGTTGCTTATAACTTTTTAGTTTGTACTTAGTACTCAGCTCTGATAGTTTTCCTTTCAACTTCAGTATATACATGGCGAAATTTTGATCGTTCTGGACCCTTAAAGGGGTGATTCAGTCCGTCGATATGAACCATTTTTCCTATGGGACCAATGCTGGAAACTCAAATTTTATTTCGACATTTTCATACAAAAGTGTTCAGCCGCCCGGGCAATTTGTATAGGAATGCCGAAATTTTTTTCGAGTTTACAGCATTTGTCCCATAGGAAAAGTTGTTTATATTGACAGGCTGAATCACCCCTTTAATGGTCCGGAACGATCAAAATTTAGCCATGTAATAGATGGACACGTACCTCTAACAAAAATTTGCACTTTAAAACCAAATATTTCAGAAACGGATCCCTAAATCGAAAAATGGTGTTCTCAACCTCACAATAATTTTCAAAGACCTATTTAACGATAACTACACGATGGGTAAGTAGAGAAAAAAAAAAACTCCTCCAGTTTACATGTATGGTAGCAATCCTAAAAAAAAAATTTTTTTACATACCCGTACTAAATTACAGCTTTCTAGTACTTATAGTCTCTGAGTAAAACCGCGGACGGACAGACAGACAGACATGGCGAAACTATAAGGGTTCCTAGTTTACTACGGAACCCTAAAAAGTCCTTGTACCTTCCTGGCGACGAGCCTCCACTGGTGCGCGAGCGCATGGCACTGGCTGCCACAGTGCGGAGGCAAGAACGCAACCAGCCAACTGTACTGCCGGCTCTGCGGGTCCAAGATTTCGAGGATCTTTTGCTCGTCCAGATCTAGGTCTGAAACCACGGAAAGAAAATACTTCTTATTTTAGTTCTAATTCAACACACAATACAGAGTGTAACACGACCATTTAAACACCCTTGAAGGGCTGACTCAGTCAGAGAGTGAGTCAGAGAAAGCGATTTTTTTAAAAATATTTATACATTTGTCTGGCTGAACACTTTTGCATGAAAATGTCGAAAATTTTTTTGAGTTCCCAGCAATGATCCCTTCAAAAGTTGTTCATATTGACGGGCTGAGTCACCATTCGGTAATCCGGCATCCCACTCCCCGCTCTCATTCCGTCCTCCGTCACGTACTCACGAGTTCACGACTACAGTTGGTCTAGCAGGTAACCGTAGCTTAGTGTAGACAGTTGTGGCAAAAACGCTAGCATCTAAAGAAGAGAATTAAAGAAAAAATGTATTGGTCAAAGTCAAGTTTGACATTTTGTAAGCGTAGTCCGGTCCGAGAGGTCTCTTGCGAACATTCGGAAAACCCATTCGAATAATGATTCAAAAATAGAGCCAATTAAAATTTACCATGATTTACCATGACATGAAACTTTACAAGTGGTGACGAGTGGTGGATCGATTCTTTTAGTTGAAAAATTGAGCCCCTGGTCTTCAAGCTCCCCGTAATAGTGTTGCCGCCGAGTTCCCCGCTGTGTCAGCACGGCTGGCTTGTCACTTGCCAGCAGCACTCGTCCGCCTTAAGAGTCCCACGTAAAGCCGCAATCCCATACAAACGTAGTTTCGTTTTAGTTTTACAACAGTTAAGCCAATCTCAACCAAATTCCGTACATACGACCGGATAAGGCATATTGATGTTTATAATCAGATTTCAATTTTAAAAACAATACCTACTTATACAAAATTACAGCGAGTACAAGTTTTCGATACGAAACTTCAAATCGCTGTAATTTTGTATAGGTATTTTTTTTAAATTGAAATCTGATTATAAACATCAATATGTCTTATCCGGTCGTATGTACGGAATTTGGTTGAGATTGGCTTAACTGTTGTAAAACTAAAACGAAACTACGTTTGTATGGGATTGCGGCTTTACGTGGGACCCTTAAGCATGCAGTATCTACCTTCACTTTGAACGACGAGTTGTATGAACTCCACTAACGCCTGGTCTTCGAGCTCGCCGTGGTAGTGGTTCCGCCGATGCCCCCGCTGTGTTAACACGGCCGGCTCGTCGCTCGCCACTTGCCGACAGTACTCGTCCGACGCTGGCGTACAAGCCATTATGCCGAACTGGAAAAAGGCGAAATATTTTTGACATTTCCGTACAAATTAACCTTAATATTTTTGTTTTCTTATGTTTTCGCGATTGTTACACATTTAAATAAGTAAGTAAGTAAAGCCATGTGGTCTCAACGCCTTAATCGTACGATTTGTTTTCAGAGACTCGCATAGATGGCGCCACTCGAAACTACACAACATTGTATCTACCGTATTATGAGAATATAAAAACATGATTCACTAAATATATCTTAATAAAAATCAAAACAATATTTTAGGCATATTTTAAAATGACACCGTATATTTATAAAGTTAAAGGCTAACGCAGATTACCGCCATCTAGTATCGAGTAGCCAGCAACTCTCCTGCGCCTAACATTCGCCTGCTTTTCGCAACTTTAATTTGGCCAATATTTTTGTATGAGGTGGGCAGTCTATTACGTTAGTATTATATTGTCTTTGGTAAAGCCGAGTTTCCTTAATGAATATTACATACATTTACGTGTCGTTTTGATAACTCCTTTTTTAAAATCAGTTAAAAAAGGGAGGCAAAATGCCATTCTTACACTGATATCCTCCGAATGGAGGAATTGCAGGCTGACTCGCGTGAAGGTGTCCGATATGTGCGCCCAGGGCAGCTGTTGCGGCACCACTACTAACACCCACGTACCCACATCTGCAAGTCAAAAATAATAAATATATAGGGACAAATGGCACAAATAGGAAATGATTAGACCGTCGGGCACCAGGCTCTATCAATGCCTACGTTATGTTATGAATAAGCTAACGAATTTATTGTACATATACATAGTCCATCATCAGGTCTTTCTAGTCTCCACTGCAGGAGCACGTCCCTCTCTGTACTACCAGAGGCATATACTAGCCTGAGTAGTCAGTGGATTTGGCATACACTCTCCACGCTGGCCAGACGGGTTAGAGAGGTCTCTTTGATGTTAGTAAGCTTTGTTTAGCTTGTGTTTCCTTAGTTGCCTTTTACGACATCCACGGGATGACTTGGAGTGGTCCTATTCTACTCTGCTCGCCTTGAACAAATAAACGTTTTTATTATTTAAAAAAGAAATTAGACCGTTAGAGTACCCTTGGAGGCCTATGTCTAGCATTTAACTTCTTGCGGATGAAACGAAAAGCAGTGGACCTACCATACGCCATCTAACGATGATTTTGGGAACTAAGCTTTCCTGGAGTGCTATTTTTCCTCTTCTTCTTCTGTTTTATATTATGGCTTCCACCGAAATTTCAGTGATTCTGCCAATATACAGTATAATGAGATACAAAGTATCGATGTTGTACGGTAAAGTTTTTCCAAGTAGCGTCAAAGATGGCGTATGTTCTTTGATGCCTCTTGGAGCTTCTGGCGGCAAATCTATACGTGTCCATTTATCAGTCCACTTTAACTATTTCACAAATTGTTCATGAGCACGAGCATTTATAAAACCAAACTACACCAATTTCATATTATAAAGTCCACTAAAATCAATTTGCAAAAATGCTAAGGCAAACTTCAACTGTACCCCCTGACTTCCCACCACAAACTCCCGCTCGTTTTCTCAGGCGACGAACGCCTTTACGTCAAAGTGACTGCCTGTCATTTGAAGTTCATCTGTCAGAGTTCTTGGCGGGAATTTTAGCGAACTACACGGTGTCTGTTTTGGATTGTTTCGCAAATTGATTCTAGTGGACTTTATAATGTGAAATTGGTGTTATTTTGTGTTATAAATGCCCATATTTATGAGCAATGTGTAGAATAACTAAAATAGACTGTCATTGTGCGGCTGTAGTGAGATTTACATAGCGGGCTGGTGGTTATCCGCCTTGCTGCGTCGTCAATGATGAATCCAGTGGATTCGCGAAGAGTTGTCGCCAGGGGCTCCGTGAAAACAACGAAATGAATTACACCATCATTTCGTTGACAACCAAGAAGAATAACTCGCCAACTGGCGAAATAAATGAAGAAAGGCTCTAAAGGACTTGTATCCAGGGTCGTAAAACAATGCTTAAAAAAAAGTTCATCTGTCATGATTTTACGTTTCGTTTGACGCTTCACTTCATAAACATTTTAAAAATCCTTAATAACCTTAAATGAGTTTATAAAAAATTCTGCGTGAAGTAAAACGAAATAAAATATTTTTCGTTGAAGATTGGCAGCACTACAATTCAAGCGATGGTTTCAAAAAAATATGGCAAAATTGCATTTCGTGACTTGTAAGACGAGTGTGACTTGTAGTCGCGCACGACTTGCGTTTTGGTGAGACGGCATTTCAAAAATAGCAATCCTGAGCGTTTGCCTCTACTTCCAACTGACCTTGTCCATTCAGGATCCTGTTGAGGTCAGAAGCGGACAGCGTGTGCGTGCGCGTGGCGGTCGGCGCGTGTCGCAGGAAGGCGCGCACGTCGAGCGGCGCGCGCTGGTAGGCGCCGCCCGGCTTCAGCACGCCCCACGCCGGCGGCGCCGCCACGTGCAGCGACGCGCACAGCCCGCGCCACGCCGAGCAGTCCACCTCCCCTGTGCCAAACAACATACAATATGTTAATAAAACCCTGTCCGATCATTTAAGGGGAGACTCAGCCCATCAATATCAACAGCTTTTCTTATGGAAATCAGGCTGTAAATGCGAAAAAAATTCAACATTTGCGTAAAAATTGGCTGGCCAGTTGAACACTTTTGTATGGAATGTCAATTTTTTTCATCGGATTTCCAGCATAAGTTCCATAGGAAAAGTTGTTCATATTGACGGGCTGAGTCACCCCTCAGTCGGACAGGGTTTTATTACCATATTGTATACACTACGCGAAAAGAAACGACACTCAAGCATGTGTGTGCACGTAAAACCGCTTGCGGCTATGTGTGCGTGTCTGGACGTGTGCGGATGCAGCGAGAGGGGCGCGGAGCGTGGAACGGCCCGCCACGGAACTGCCTTTCTTGAGAACTGTCTGTGTTATGTTTGCGTCTCTCGCACCGCAAGCACGAAGTGAGTAGTGAGTGACTACCTACGCGTTGTCAAGCAAAGCGCTACGCCCCGGCTCAAGGTCACCGGTGCCCAAACTCAACATACAGGGAGTGTCGCCACTGCGCCTGTGGGCGCCCAGCTGAATAATCTGAGTCTAAGTGTTTATCAGTGTTTTTATCATAGAGCTGGGAATGAGACTGCGGCTCGCGCGCTACTAGAGACGATCCCAATAATAAAACCGCGTACCAGTCCCAGCACACCTGGCTAGTAGGCGAAAGTCAAATACTCAACCTGCCAGTTCGTGCTTAAAAAAAAACGTAAAAGTGCCCCAATCATAGAAGTATCGAGCTCCGTGGCGCAGCGGTCAACACGCCTGCCTGCGACACGGATGGTCCCGGGTTCGACCCCCGGTCAGGTCAAGATGGAAAATGATCTTTTTCAGATTGACCTGGGTCTTGGATGTTTATCTATATATGTATTTGTTATAAAATATAGTATCGTTGAGTTAGTATCCCATAACACAAGTCTTGCTTAAGAACTTACTTCGGGGCTAGCTTAATCTGTGTGATTTGTCCGTATGTATGTATGTATGAATACTCTCTAGAATGTGAATATTGCTTGATCTGTCCTACGACTTATACTCGTAAAACATACACGCGGCTTTCTCGCGACCCCAGTCATCTGACGTCTGTCGAAGTGCAAATATCAGAACGAAATTAATTGTTTATAGCCGTAAACATGCCTAGTTGTGCAGTGAAATCCTGCAAAAATACTGACAGAAATATTTAAATGTTATCCCGACCTGTTACTTTTCACATGTAAGTAAGGCAATGTATGTTTTATTTAAAAAAATTAAATGTTTTTATACTCCATTTTAAATGTCAAAATCCTTAGTAAGTAAGAGAAGATAGTACGAATAGTGATGCCCCTACTTACTCTTACAATATATCGATAAACAATGTACATGAATACGACATGAGTACAAAGGAGCGTACCAGAAGTATAATTGTGACCCGATTCTACTAACTCATATAACAGACCATGTCTTACCTCTATATCCTGTCAATCCTTGATTTCAAAATATTTCTAATGCAATGCCTTTAATTTTTGCTAGTTTTCATTATTCTTTTTTCTTAGAAACATATATTTAATTTTTCGTATTTCTCCTTTTTTTGACAATGTCAAATAATCAAAGTAAAAGTAATTTTATTTTTAAAACCCTTACCGGCCTTTTAGTAAACTTCTTTATAGACAGGACTTCTTCTTCATATATTTGCCAAATTATATATTGGCATGAATGCCTTAATACGCTCAGATTATGATGATATATCTATACAACATGTTACCAGTCAAACTTGTTTGTCCTTAAAGTGCCAAGATAAAAAAGTTTGTTTCTAATGTTTGGATGGGTGTGATTTACAAATACATAACTTCAATTTTGGGATCCAAGATTGCGGACACCGCCTATGAAAATTCGATAGGGGTGTAGTTTTAGAGGTATGGTATACATCGCAGATATGATGAAAACCTTTGGAACCAAGATGGTGGACACCACTTTCCATGAAAATTCGGTCAACCATGCCGAATTTGATGGTATTTGCACTCTTAGGTAGCTACGCAATGATAATAGAAAACATAATTTCACATTCAAAAACCTTTGTTTTCTAAATTGCAACCGCAGATTTGTATACCTACATTAAATCTGTGATTGCAACAAAATGGTTTGTTTTGTGTTTTCGATATCGATATTACGCGGTGTTGATACATCACTTGTGACAGCAGTGTCAAAAGTCATGAGTGCTATGTTCAAACTGGCGACTAAGTACGCTGGTTTGAATTTCGGTTGTTTGAAAAATCAAACGAACGATTTCTATGTAAATTTTTGTACGTCTTCATGATATCACCCGTTCAAAAATAGCAGCCCTATAAACCCGTCCCCCTTTCCTCTTTTTCACACCCCCCCGGCTTGACATACTAGGTTTTCATACAAAAATGGCTTTATGCGACATCTATTCAGAGAAAGGATTTTTTTTTTTAAATCTATGGCCCCAATATACTGTGATATGGTCAAAGACAAATATGGTATAATTATAGTATTTTTTTTTTATAAACAACATTCTAATTAACCCATATCAGAAGTAAGTAAAAAATAGCAGATTTTTGCATTTATACAGTACGTCGAAACCCAAAATCTCAATGAACGGTACCGCCCTCTGAAACCCTTGTTTCGTAACAATTGTGTTGAAAAGGCGTCTCCAGTAGCGCGCGAGCGACCAGTCCAAAAAAAAATCGCAATGATCTGGATCTTATAACTTGATCAATTTATAATTTCTGAATTGAATTTTGTATTATTATCTAATGTATAATTATAAGAATCACTTGTTAGTATTATTATGATCTTGAAATTACGTGTATTGCTGTGTTGTAGGTATTTATTATAATATTAAGAATTATCGAACTAATTGATGTCCGGGAGGGAGAAGCGGGAACACCTGACACAGGTACTTCATACTTACAAGGTGCGCCCAGCTGTCCATGTATCTTAATGTAAAAATTTGGATAATGAAAATAAATGATTATTTATTTATTTATTTATTACTTGAACTTACCAAAATGCATATCTGGGAATGTTCGTTTCATTTGGTTATACAACAGTCTATCATGGTCTTTGGAAGAGAAGTACAGAACCCATGGCTTCTTGTAGCCGCTGCGGAGTTTATTTCTTATTTCCTGAAAAATAAAACAACTGAATAAGATTTATCGCGTGAGTTTTATAATGTGTTTACTCTGTTTATCTGGGGCATCATAGCCGCCAACGGCTTGATGGATTCGTATAAGGCTTTACTAATTTGAAACTATATTCAGCGTTTTGGGGTCTAAAGTACTAGTTTGCACACGGCTGGATATGGAAAGGCTGTGAAGATTTTGAAAATGGAACTTGAATTTAAAATTTATTTTCTAAATAATAAAAGTGGCCAGGATGACGATGGTTAAAAAAAAGAGGTGAAAAGCAACATCCAGTTGCATTGTTACAAGTTGAATACTGAAAGTTAAACGCACCTTAAGTTTCTCAGGTCCCACCAGTTCAGTCTTTGGCAGAGCATCAACGATATCTTTAAGCAGCACCTTCTCGTCCGTGCTCCTGATTTCAGTCTTGCGTTCTTTGTACCGGAGCACCACAGTGACGTACTCGTCTTTAGTCAGCTTGGAACGCAAATCTTCATCTTCAACGGTCACTAATGTGACTAGACCTTTCTGTGACGCAAATAATAAACTTTATTACAGGTCCATTGTTGAAATCAGGAAATTCAAACCATAGATAATTTAATGCGGAACTTGCACACAATTTTTTTCATTGTCCTATGAAAAGAGCTCTCAAAAATTGAAATAACAATGAAAAAATAATTTTGATAACCCAAAAACTCTTTGAGATATAAGGGTATTTTTCGTGTCGGCCTAATCATCCCTAAGAAAAAACAACTGACTAGTGACGTCACTCCTTTAGCAATTTGTATGCGTGTTGTGCGGTCTTTGTTTGTCAGCTATGTTAAATATTGCGTTTAGGGAAATGGCTTCATAACAAAAATTGCTATTAATTTAAAGAGCTATTTCATAGTATAATATATTCAAATTTTCATATTTTTGAAACGGACTTTTCTAACCAATCTTAACCAAAGTTAATGTATCGATATCGGACTGAAAGTGTCCTTAACAGATTTTTCCAGCTAGATGCTTATATAATCAGAAATAGTTACTCTTCATGCAAGTCCCCCATTCTACAATAGACGTCTGATTCGGAAGTATGTGCTCTGGCAAGTCATCGTTAGATGGCAGTAGGTTCCCTGCTAGTTAACTTAACAAATAGTCATCGCTTTTGAGCCGTACCACCACCAGCACGACATCATAAGAGATTAATTATCATCATCATCATCATCTCAGCCTTTTGAAGTCCACTGCTGGACATAGGCCTCCCCTAAGGATTTCCAATATGACCGGTTAGAAGCGGCCTGCATCCAGCGCCTTCCTGCGACCTTTTTCAGGTCGTCCGACCACCTGGTCGGTGGGTGTCCAACGCTGCGCTTGCCGGTACGTGGTCGCCATTCGAGAACCCTTCCGCCCCATCGGCCATCGGTTGTTCGCGTTATGTGCCCCGCCCACTGCCACTTCAAAGAGCTAATCCGCTGAGCTATGTCGGTGACCTTCGTTCTTCTACGGATCTCCTCGTTTCTGATTCGATCTCGCAGATTATAAAGAATATTAAAAATATACCAACCAGAACATAAGCTATCCTCGTAAGCGCGCCTTGCTCCACTCTATTGGAGCCGAGCACGTATGCTATCGGCGCGTCATGGCTCTTGAGCCGAGCCACGACCGGCAAGACGACGCGGCTACTAATATACGACATCAGAAACTGATTTAAAGCTTCAAACGTGCGTTCACCGCGGTAGTACAAGAAATTGCCTTGTTTACCCTGAAAATATTTTTTAAATATTAGCGTCGCTCATCTTCATCATCATTTGGTCTTTTCTTTAGTCTCCACTGCAGGAGCTGGACCCTCTTTGTGCTACCAGACCCATATATTAGTTAGAGCAGTCAGAGGATTTGGCCTTACCTCTCCACGCTGGCCAGACGTGTTGGGGAGGTCTCTTTAATATTTATAATTTTTGTTTAGCTTGTGTTTCCTAAGTTGCCTTCTACGACATCCACGGGAAGACTTGGAGTCGTCCTATTCTACTCTACCGGGAACCACACAGTGAAAGCGCACTTGAAACCCTTGAAAAATTTTTACTGACATTATGCCATACTTACATTAGGGTAAAACAACAATGAAGGATAACTTCCAATCCTCATTGAATTATAGCAAAACGAATTGTGATATTTACAATTCACAGCACCAATTTTAACCTGTGGATAAACAACTTTGATTAATATTTTTGGATACAGTAAATTTTTAGGCTTCCTTTAATACAGGTAAATTAAAATAAATAAATGATTATGTACGGACAAATCACACAGATTGAGCTAGCCCCAAAGCAAGTTCTTAAGTAAGACTTGTGTTATGGGATACTAATTCAACGATACTATATTTTATCAAACAATCAAACTCTTCCTCTTCAGAGCTCCGTGGCGCAGTGGTCAACAAGCCAGCCTGCGACATGGAGGTCTCGGGTTCGATCCTCGGCTAGGTCAAGCTGGAAAACGATCTTTTTCAGATTGGCCTGGGTCTTGGATGTTTATCTATATAAGTATATATTATAAAATATAGTATCGTTGAGTTAGTATCCCACAACACAAGTTCACAACTTACTGTGGGGCTAGCTCAATTTGTGTGATTTGTCTATATATATTTATATTTATAGATACTATATTTTAAAACAAATACATATATAGATACTATATTTTATAACAAATACATATATAAATTAATTGTGGGGATATGTTTTTTTCTCTCTTCCATCTTTTGTTGTAGTATCGTTGGATAAATCTTTGAAATATTACCTTATGATTCAGGGATCAGTTTGTGATACATTAAGAGCTAAAGAAATAAAGAAGCTGTCACAGCTAATTAGGGTTTACAAGTCAAAGAGTTATAGTCGACTAATAAAATGTCGTACAACTACATAACCCTACACTGCACGTGGCCCGACACGCATTTGGCTAGAGGCCTATCACATTTTGACCGCGATTTTGGCATTCAAATTCTAAGAAACTGAAAGACTTTGACAACTTAAATCTATTTAACAATGGAGAATAGTTATTAGTAAAGTTCATAGCGGCTTCACTTTTTGCATTTTTATCTAATCAATTAAAATAAAGACAAAATTCCGAAGCATGTTTTACACAAAAAGAGGGCGAGGCCCTTGTTCGTGCTCAAAACTGAACAACTGTACAGACGGAATTAAAACGAAAAAAATATAATAATATCTCTTTAATAGTGCTAAAGTTCATAGCGGAATCGGAATTTTAAAATATGTATGGAATATTTAGTAAAAAATATCCATTCAAAACCGTAAAACCACGAAATTTCTAAAACATCAACTGCAAATTTCTCCTTACTACAGTAATATTATTACATGAAATATGTACTTGAATAAACGTAAGTTCATAAGGAATTAAAATTTTGTACTTTAAAATAATAATAATTAAAGATATGACTATAAAAAAACGTAATTGCAACCTCCAAATTACTATATATTTCGATGCGTCGACCGCTCAAACTCAGTACTGCGCGAGAGCTTGTCGACGGCGGACCTATGCCGAATTTTTCTTCGTCAAACGATTGAGTGCAAAGCGTATAGTGCGACTAACTAAGCCAGATACATGCCACTGAGGCACATAGTATTCCAATTTATTTTTATTAAGTAAAATTGTAATTAATGATTATGACGACGAGCTCCGTGGCGCAGCGGTCAACACCACACGGCCTGTGACACGGATGGTCCCGGGTTCGCTCCGCGGTCACTCTGGTCAGGTCATGATGAAAAATTATCTTTTTCAGATTGACCTAGGACTTGGTTGTTTGACTATATACATATTATGTCATTATGTATGTGTTATAAAATCTAGCTCAATCTGTGTGATTGGTCCGTATATATTTATATTTAATTATTTAGGTCAGCCAAAAAACCAATTCCTGCTAGTCAAATAATAAATATCATGTTTGTAAAAATGTCTTATTTGTTTTATTGAATTAATTTGGTCAAATACTTTTCAACTTATTTGTTATATAAATCGTCAACAGACATATGTATACGATTACGATATATTTTTTGTAAATATCTAATTTACCAATAAAGTACATTATTGCAACGGCCGGCAAAAGAGGTATTGATGGACGAACGTGTGAATGTGGGCCGAGGCGGAGCCGAGGCACACATACATGAGTCCATCAATGCCTGATTGCGGCCAAGGCCTGTGTAGTACTTTTATGAAGTATTGCACGGAAATTAAAAAAAAATAGTATATAGACAAACAAATATACATATATTATCACGTGTTTACCCTTACAGGTGAGACGAACCTCAAAAGCCATGTTTAGGGTTAAGTGGATTTTAATGTAGAAAATGCAATCAAAATAGTGATGGGTTGCTAGTCGCATCACCTATTGACATATTCTTCTGCATAGGTTTTCGCCCTCTCCTTCGGCCTGCTTTTACAGACTGTACGGGAAGAGAAGCACCTGGTATATTCTATGATTTTTCTGTTATCCTAGACCATCATGAAATATTGATGTAAATATGTCAATTAATATTCATAAAATGTTCATAAACAACAATATGTAGAAAATATCGCGCCAAAATCTCAAGTTTTTTAATTTCTTTTTTCTTACTAGCCTGGTAAAATTTTAAATTCGAATTTGTAACCTCCATACTTGAATTATTTCGCAGCAAACGCGTCGTTCCATTTTTAAATAACATGACAGATATGAATTTTCATAGTTACTTTAAAACACGACAGATATGGATTTTCTTGGGATTTTCATACATAATTTGCTGCCGTGTATTGGCCAGTACAGCAATATTGATTTATCCCAAACAAGGTTGTCAAAATAATGTGAACATTTCCAAGCATGTTTGAGAAAAATATTATACACGTCATACTCTCTTGATCTCTCATCTTCGGGTTACAGACTTATATAAGTATCGAATTTCAACTTAATCAGTTCAGTAGTTTCGTAGCAAATGGTTATGACAGGGTAACACCAACGTTACGTTTCGTTTTTACGTTTTTAGGTACTAAACCCTAAAAAAATATTCCAAAATTACACGCAGGTTGTAAATAAAATGTTGGCAAAAACTTAAAGAGCTTAAGGCGCTTAGACCAGTGAACTAGCGCTATCCCTCATTTTATTTCTTTTACTGCTGCCTCCGTGGTCCAGTGGTTAAGGCGTTCGCCTTGTTGACCCGGGGGTCGTGGTTCGATTCCTACGGGAAGCACAATTTGTTAAGTTGTTTCCAGTTTGGTTAGGACATTGCAGGCATGAATCACCTGATTGTCTGATAAGAAAGATGATTCCGTACTTTGAAAGGCACGTTAAGCCGGTGATCCCGGCTGCCATCTGGTAGTCGTTAAAGAAACCACGTCAGAGGCCGAGAGGCGGTTCCGAAGAACTCTGACACCAGGGTGTGCATGGTCGACTGACCGTGTCACCTACACGAAATGATGATATGACTGCTAAATAGGAGCAAATTGTAAAAATCTACGTAAGTACTTCGTCAGTAAATGACTTGTAGTATTTTTGGTATAACTTTTTATTATTTTTCATTCAGTAAATATAAGATAGTAAATGTAAATACTAAAACTACTAATTACCGCCAAAAGCGGCCACTTTTAGCGGTAATGAGTAGATCTCTCAATCTCAAATGATGATTTTGATGAAAATTTATACTAAAAATACTAAATGTACTTTACTAGTGAATACTAACATAGATTTTTTCAATGTGTTCTTATTTCAGAGTACAAGAATTTAATAACGGGTATCGCTAGTTTCGCTGATATAAGTATCTTTAGGCAACAATAATATGTACGTAAAACCGGCCAAGTGCGTGTCAGGCCACGCGCAGTATAGGGTTCCGTAGTTGCGAATGACAACTTTAAGTTCACACTGTTTACACTCGCACCTCACAGTTTAACGACCAAAAACATCTAACAATAAAGATTGTATGAAATTTTACATTTTCCAGTACATTTTATAAGTTGGTTGCCTATAACTTTTTAGTTTGCAGTTAGTACCCAGCTCTGATAGTTTTCCTTTCAACTTCAGTATATATACTACTGCTGTAATTTTTTTCACGTTTCCATATATAACCGTTTAGCAGATAGAGGGGGGGGGACGTACCTCTAACAAAAATTTGCACTTTAAAACCAAATATTTCGGAAACGGATCCCTAAATCGAAAAATGGTGTTCTCAACCTCACAATATTTTTCAAAGACCTATTCAACGATACCCCACACGATGGTTAAGTAGAGAAAAAAAATTACTCCCCCAGTTTACTGGTATGGGAGCTACCCAAAAAAAATTTTTTTTTCAAAATTTTTTTCTACGACTTTTTTGCCATAATTAATATACATACTCATACCAAATTACAGCTTTCTAGTACTTATAGTCTCTGAGTAAAACCGCGGACGGACAGACAGACAGACAGACAGACATGGCGAAACTATAAGGGTTCCTAGTTTACTACGGAACCCTAAAAATGAACGTATGTGGAAATTTCTTGTCATGATTAACAATATTACAAAATAAAAAAATCCAAAATATCAAAAAATTAAAGAATATGAAAAGTATCAAAATCGTGCAGTTGTAGCAACAGCATAGCGTCGTGAACTCGTGACCCCAACCGTGTGGTCGCCGTGCGTAAAAGCCTAATCTTTCAGAGCACTATTTTGTGATAAGCCTCTTAGCACATGCTGAGTTGGGACCTATTTGAAAACGGACACAGTGCTGCGGTGGAGTTCCATTTTTGTCGAGTGGAACCCCATATTCACTTTTATTTAATGTTTTTTTTTTTCTATATGTAACTGTGTGTCCTTTTCAAATAAACATTATTCTATTCTATTCTACTCATTTGAACGGTTTTTTTAAATCTAACAAGCTACATCTTAATTTACAGATTAGTATTTTATCAACAACTAGGAGCCCTCCCGGCTGCGCCCGGGCATCAATTATACCTATAAACCTTCCTCATCAATGACTATCCACTGGTGAAATAGCGAACAGACAGACTGAGGCGGCGGTAGACTTGTTTTATACTATGTAGTGATAGTGATGATAGTGATTTAGTAACACGCTAATACTCACAATGCCTTTATATAGCTCTGCTAGTTTCTTCCAGTGGTCCACCAAATTTTGGCACGGTGGACAAAATGGAGAGTAGAAGTTGACGAAATGAAATCCATCGCCCAAGAAAGTGTCTGGAATATAACAAAATAATGTGAGGCTGATTCTACTAGGATAAAAATAGTACTGGAAAATCAAATTATTTTTGAGCTTCCAGCGTTCGTTGGTCCTATAGGTTGGTCACCACGGTCTGAGTCACCTTTAAGGCCGCATACTAGGCGCAGTAGCGACGCCAATCATTTTATTCCTAATACTTTACAAATAGAAATAAATTCAAGAATATAAATCATATAAGCACAAGTAAATAACTTGAAGTATTTTTGGAATCATATTATGAGAATCAGCCAAAAACGGCTATTTTTGGCGGTAATCTGATTCTTATAATTCTCACTGATTCTGATAATATTAAAAATGATTCCAAAAATACTTCAGGTTATTTACTAGTGCTTATATGATTTACACTCTTGAATTTTTTTCTATTAGTAAAGTATTAGGTATAAAATGATTGGCGTCGCTACTGTGCCTAGGGTGCCCCCTTAAGGGAATCATTATCATTTCAGCCATAAAGGAGCGAATTTCAAGTCACAAAGATTTCTATTGATGGCTGCTCAATAGACAGATCCAGAAATCCTTGCGACACAAAATTCGCGTGGTTTGGGCTACACTTGCAATAGCAAAGTGTCTTAAAATAAATTGATATCCTTCATTGTAGATTGCACATGATTATATGACAGTTGTCAGGCCATTTGTCAGGTATGAGTGGCATTAAAAATTATATTAATATCAAATACTTACAAAAGCTACGGCCTGAAAGTGTTTCAACATGAGGGTCTTCATGATATAGTCCATTATAGAACAAGTTGTTATACTCTGCCTGCGACCTGTAGTCATACTGTCTTGTGTATGATGGGAACGATCCATATAAATCATAATTCTTTCTTTTTTCTGGGTCCTTCAGAGTATCATAAGCTTCAGTTATTTCAATAAACTTCTTTTGGTCTTCTGTGTCCTGAAATTTATAAAATATTATAAATATACAACAAAGTAAGCATACAAGCATGCGAGCGATGATGGAAAGCAGTCACCATAGCCTGACACCATGAATGTTAGTAGCGCATTGCAGACCCTGAGGAAATTTTACCACAGACATTTAGCTATGAAAATAAAGTACAATTGTTTATCAAAGAAAGAGCCTCTTGTGTGAAGAAGTTAGCTTGATAACCTTTGGTTTACATTGGTGTCTTGGAAGACTCTTCGGTCTTAGGTTGAGAGGAGATGCCAAATCTTCTTCCTTTTTGGGTTGTATCAGTTTTTTACCCAAGTTTTGAGAATGAGGTGAATAATATATTTAAGAACATTCTTACTTACCGAACTTTTGTCAGGATGGAATTTAATAGCTAACTTTTTATATGCTTGTCTGATCTCTTGAGTCGATGCTTGTTTGGAGACACCCAGTATCTCATAGTATCCAGTGTGGGTGAGGTTAACTACCCCAATTACAAACGTTATAATAAGTAGTTTAAACCTGAAAATATTTAAAATTATACCACAAAATCAACTGAGAATGCACTGAAAATAACTGTTACTACTGTACAACTACCCAGGTGAACATATTGGGCATACAACAACCTGAGACAGCAACATAATTTAAACATAAAAAAGACTGCACCACAGAACTTGATATAGTTCTGTGGACTGCACTGTAAAACTTTTTTGAAAGTAAAAGTAAAGAACTTACATGTCTTAATAAGTGCCGGTTACAAAAAGGTTATACAGTTAAGAGATTCTTTACAGTTTATTAACCTTTCCCACTTTAATTAGGCCACGAAAATATAGTATGTTCATAGATCATTATTTTACCAGATAGTGTAAGATAACTTTGTTTATTTTTTGTGTAGGCGGGCGAGCGAGAGGCAACGTTGAAGGAAGCTGCAAGTGACAAAATCTAACTGATTGACACTGACAGACTCCGAGTATTGTGACAATGACATTATTTTTTTAAATTGCAGGGTGAACACAGACTTGACCGCGCTGCAGACGCCTCATGCCGTGAATGACGTCACCCGCGCCACGTTCACGATACTATATTTTATAATAATATATACTACCAGCCCTACTCGGCTGCGCTCGAGCATGTATTACACCTTCCTCATGAATCACCCTATCCATTGGTGAAACCGCATGAAAATCCAAAGTCAAATTTTGCCTTCTTTCGTGAATAAAATCAAAAGTATTGATATTTCCCGAACAAAAAAAAATATTTTTGAGATCCTCATAACAAGCCCTTTCATTTGATATACAACACGGTAAGGTTTGCAAAACTTTTTTGTAACATTTTATATTTGGACCCCCTAAACTGACCCTTATTTAAAAAAAATATATATTTACTTTGCACATCCGTGTTTGGGTCATAGGTTTACACCATCTTACCAAATTTCACCTAATTTGGTTCAGTAGATTCAGAGAAAATCGACTGTGACAGACGGACGGACGGACAGACAGACGCTCGAGTGATCCTATAAGGGCTCCGTTTTTCATTTTTTGTACGGAACCCTAAAAACGAGTTCCCATCTTTGATCTCATAGCAAAAGTTGTTCATATTGACGGGCTGAGTCACCCCTTAAAGGGTATGTCAAGGGTCATGTTACACGCTGTATAAGGCTTCGCAAAATGAAATTTTAAATGACACCTTAGTTTTCTTTCAAATGATTTATTTCAATAAGGATCAGCACTGGACCCTACAAATTAATACGTACATACTATCACGTCTTTATCCCTTGCGGGGTAGACAGAGCCCAAGGTCATAAAACCTACAGGCCACGTTTAGCAACGTAGTGGGCGTTTATGACGTGCTCCGTGGCGCAGCGGTCATCACGCCTGCCTGCGACACGGATGGTCCCGGGTTCGATCCCCGGTCAGGTCAAGATGGAAAACGATCTTTTTCAGATTGACCTGGGTCTTGGATGTTTATCTATATATGTATTTGTTATAAAATATAGTATCGTTGAGTTAGTATCTCATAACACAAGTCTTTCATTAGAACTTACTTTGGGGCTAGCTCAATCTGTGTGATTTGTCCGTATATATTTATATTTATTTATTTATTTAATGGGCGTAAAGGTGGAAAGCGGAACCAAAATAGTGATGGGTTGCTAGCCGCATCGCCTATCAATGTGATTCCTTAGATTTTCACCCAATCCCTTGACCGGCTTTTACCGTCTGCGCGGGAAAAAAAGCAGCTGGTATATTCTATGTTTTTTCTTTTCTCCCAAACCAGCAGGGAAAAACGAATAACTTGGAATGGTACTATTGAATTATTGCCTTTGAAAGAAAAGGTGCCGTGTGGTCCCCGGCAGAGTAGAATAGGACCACTCCAAGTCTTCCCGCGGATGTCGTAAAAGGCGACTTAGGGAACATAAGCTTAACAAAGCTTTAAAATATCAAAGACACCTCTCCAACCCGTCTGGCCAGCGTGGAGAGTGTAGGCCCAATCCTATGACTGCTCTGGCTTATATACGGCTCTGATAGTCAGAGAGGGTCGTGCTTGTGCAGTGGAGACTGAAAAAAACCTGATGATGATGATGATGAAAGAAAAGGTCGTACAGAATTATTGCTGGTTTTATCAACTCTAGCCGTGTTGTATGTACCCGGCGAAGTAGAATAAAACACCACTCCTAAGTTTTCCCATGGGTATTGTAGATGGCGACTTAGAAAACAAAAGCTAAACAAAGCTTATAAACATCAAGGAGACCTCTCCAACCCGTGTGGCCAGCGTGGAGAGTGTATGCCAAATCCTCTGACTGCTCTAGCTAATATAATTAAGTACCTATAAAGCTTTGGTGAACAGAGAGGGTAATGCTCCTGTAATGGAGACTTTGATGATGATCATCATCTCTATGTTACTCGTGGTTAAATTTTTCACATCTAATCACGTTTTTCTACCCTTAGGGATGGTTTTCTTTATTCCAAATTTTTAAGGATTTTAAAAAACCGGCCAAGTGCGTGTCGGGCCATGTGCAGTGTAGGGTTCCGTAGTTGCGAATGACAACTTTGAGTTCACACTCGCACCTCACAGTTTAACGACCAAAAACATCAAACAATGAAAATTGTATGAAATTTTACATTTTTCAGTACATTTTATAAGTTGGTTGCCTATAACTTTTTAGTTAGCACTAAGTACTCAGCTCTGATAGTTTTTCTTTCAACTTCAGTATACATACTACTGCTGTAATTTTTTTCACGTCACTTTAAAAACAAATATTATGGAAACGGATGCCTAAATCAAAAAATGGTGTTCACAACCTCACAATATTTTTTAAATACCTATATAACGATACCCCACACGATGAGTAAATAGAGAAAAAAAATTACTCCCCCTCTTTACTTGTATGGGAGCTACCCTAAAAAAATTTTTTTTGCAAGATATTTTTCTACCATTTTTTGCCATGATTAATATACATACCCATACCAAATTACAGCTTTCTAGTACTTATAGTCTCTGAGTAAAACCGCGGACGGACAGACAGACAGACAGACATGGCGAAACTATAAGGGTTCCTTGTTTACTACGGAACCCTAAAAAAGTATTATCAAGTCAAAAGCTATTAAAGGAAACATTGCCATATAACAAAAGCAAGCTTGGGTGTCAGTAAGGTAACACAGATCTCCATAGCTCTTTGGGCGACCTTGAGCTTTCTCATTTCCCATATTACCTAAGTAAGTAGGAATGTTAATTCAAGGATATTGAAAGAGTTTTTAAATTTACTTTTTGTTATATAATTCTAACGGTACTTTTTTACGTATTCAGGTACCAGGTTTTTTATTTTGATTTCAATCAGTAGGTAGGTCCTTAAATGTTATTAATTATAATTATGAACTTATAGGCGAATAAATAAAACATAGCTACTCAAACAAAAATTATAATAATTAAATTCGAGCTCCATATCACAATTTTATTTCTTCTTAAAATTAAATAAACCTAATTATTCTACTTATAGCTGTTAGTTATCCCTGTACTTTATTCTTAAAATAAATAACACCACCCTGCCTCTATTCAGTCGGATAAAAAGAAGTTTAATATTTAGAACTCTTGACTATTCTTTTGAGAGTGAAGTAAGCCAGTATCCTCGTGAGGACGAGTTCTCCCAGCAGCACGAAAACGTCTGACCAGTAGTTGTCGGCATTCAAACTGAACTGCTTTATTATCTCCGTGGGATATCTGAAACAGAAAGTTTAAATTAATTTAAATTATCAAATATATCTTAACAAAAATCGGTTCAGTGCTAGTCAGTGAGAACATTTGCAGCGCCATCGCTTATAAACCTCCTGACAATATGTAAATCGCTATTATAAAACAAAATCGGAAGAAAAAACGAGGGACACTTGCACGACCCGTGTAAGACCTGTCACCAGTACTATCGTCTTTACCAGGGTTATACCTGCCCGAGGTGGACAACGCCACCAAGGTTTTCTATGCCGTCAGAAATTGGATTGCGACTCGTGGAAGTGGCAGTATAAATTATCAATGAACTCACCGTATGTGGCAATAGTCTTTGGTAGGCGGGCACGGCAGTGGCTTGCGGCCGTACGAGTACATGGACAGCACAAGCGCCTCGAACGCGTACTTCATGAACGACACGTACGACACGATTTGCATGGTCGCGTTCATGTGCGCGAATAGTACCAGGAACCCAGCGAACGCCAGCATGGCGCAAGTCGTGATGGCTCCGATGAAGGTTCCATTCTGAAAGCAAGGAAATCAAAAGATAAGTAACTACTTAGCTTCCGTCTGCTCTGCTCGCGTTAATGTACTCATCATCATCAGGTCTTTTTAAGTCTCCACTGCAGGAACACGACCCACTCTGTACTACCAGAGCCATATTATTAGCCATAGCAGTCAGAGGATTTGGCCTACACTCTTCACGCTGGTCAGACGGGTTGGAGAGGTCTCTTTGATGTTTATAAGCTTTGTTTAACTTTTGTTTCCTAAGTCGCCTTCTATGACATCCACAGGAAGACTTGGAGTGGTCCTATTCTACTCTGCCGGGAGCCACACGGCATTTTAATTTATAATATAATAAAATACGATTTGGAGTAATTCTACGCTCGGCGCCCTCTTAATAACTACTTACAAGCTTCCGTCCGCACTGCTCGCGTTGATGTACTACAGTATCCTTTTTTTATGTAAAAGGATGGCAAACGAACAAGCCAGCCGCCTGATGGTAAGTGATCACCGCCGCCCATTGACTACAACACCAGGGGTGTGACAAGAGCGTTGCCGGCCTTTTATTTTCTCTGCCCAGAGCGGAAGGTTGGATGGGCCTCTGTCTTTCTCACTCACCTAAGAAGCATAGAAGCGGTAAAGCTACTACTCAAACGTCGATTTTCTGTGAGAGTGTGGTACTTCCCCGAACGAGCCGGCCGATTCATGCTACTAGCAAAAGTGAATTTCGCCGGTAGCGTGCGGGTCTACCACAACTGTTTATTATTTTAACTGCAAGGTGAAGATAAATTCGTAATTTGACATTATAGACCTTATTTCATTATTTTATTACAGCACACTTTTTAAAATAGCGCACCTGACCATTAGGCGACTTCGTAGAGCACTGATCTGTACTTACGCAACAAAGGGATTAAAGGAGCCGATACTTACAATTGGATTGACGCAAGTGCCGATCACATTGCCAATGGCGTCAGCGAGCAGCGTGATCGTGGCGAGCACGAGCACGAACATCACGAACCGCGACCACTCGTGCGGCTGCCCGCTCAGGAAGTACGACGACGCCGCGTACACGAAGCTGTACCAGATCTGAAAAGGACGTAAATAAAATCATGTCATAGTATAGGTACAGTCACCTGCAGAGAAATCTGACCCTCGCACAGATTTTAAATTGTAAGGGCGTCAGATTTCTCTGCCGGCGACTGTACATTAAAGTCTACTGGTGCGTCCCCTCGGGAAAGTATAAGTATATAACGCTGACCAAATGTAGATAGATATAAGGCATATACATACTGTCACGGCTTTTTTTCCTTGTTCTTTGACACGTATGGTACAGTTTATTGACTAGGTATAGCAAGCATCCAAGAATAGCAATATAATTAGATAAATTGATAAGAATTTTAACAATTTAGGTCACGATACCCACTACCCCCATTTGATATTAATAATTTGAAAGAAAATGGAGAGATCACTGAAAAATTTTGGTCTGTTGTTCGGGACCCCAGATAACTTTTCAAATTATATTAGAACTACTGACTATTTAGAACGTGATTCACACTTTAATCTGTAAATTCGTTATTTTTTATTAAATAGCCACGGACTTCTTATTATCGATTAAAATTCTTCAATTAGTGCGAAATATAAAAAACGTCCTTCGGGCCAATCCCTCGTCTCAAGTCAGCCAGCGGCCAGGGTCTCTCCTTCAATTTAGATCTTGCGGCGCCTCAAGAGAGGCTTGACGCTTGTAGCACACAGCCGGAACGGAACATTGGCGATACCGCGAAACGCTGTCTAGTATGAATTTGTTTGGTGCGTCTCACTCCGGAAGCGGAACGAAACCGAAACAGAATCATACAACAGCGTTCCGCAGTTTCGCCAATGTACCGTTCCGGAACGCTTTCGTTCGGCATTTGCTGCTGTGTGCTAGAGGCGAAGAGACTACAAACTACTCATCAATAAACTTACTTGAATTGGTATTCCTGTGACCAGCACAGCTGTATAATACGTTCTCAAATTGTACCAGTTATTAAAGTTTTCTTTCTTCAGAACTGGAAGCTCGGTGGGAACTGAAAAATAATATTTGAATTATTATTGGATAATTAACGTGCTTATATCACTACATATTATAAAACAAAGTCCTCCGCCGCGTCTGTCTGACTGTCTGTTCGCGATAAACTCAAAAACTACTCCACGGATTTTCATACGGTTTTCACTAATAGATAGAGTGATTCACGAGGAAGGTTTTAAGGTATAAAACATGCCCGGGCGCAGCCGGGTAGGGCTGAGCTAGTATATTATAAAGTAAAGTCATCCGCCGTTTCTGTCTGTCTGTTCGCAATAAACTCAAAAACTACTGCACTGATTTTCATGTGGTTTTCACCAATCGATAGAGAGATTTATGAGGAAAGTTTATAGGTATAATACATGCCCGTGCGCAGCCGGAGAGGGCTGCTAGTTTCCTATATAGTGATTTTTATGTCTTAACTTGGTTTGTGGTTCCCGGCAGAGTAGAATAAACCACTCCAAGTCTTCCCGTGGATGTCGCAGAAGGCGACTTAGGCAACATCAAAGAGGCTTCTACAAACCATCTGGCCAGTGTGTAGACCAAGTCCTCTGACTGCTCTGGCTAATTTTTGGCTCTAGCAGTACAGAGAGGGTCGTGCTCCTGCAGTGGAGACTAAAAAAGCCCTAATGATGATGATTATCACATCTTAACCAGAAGTTAATTAAGTGGTTTTGACTCGTGCCTTTGTATAATTAATTTACATAAATACATACTTATTTATCACTAGCAGCCCTACCCGGCTGCGCCCGGACATGTATTATACCTTAAAACCTTCCTCGTGAATCACTCTATCTATTGGTGAAAACCGTATGAAAATCCGTGGAGTAGTTTTTGAGTTTATCGCGAACAGACAGACAGACAGACAGACGCGGCGGAGGACTTTGTTTTATAATATGTAGTGATGTTTTTATAATTTAAATCTGATTTATATATTTGTTCAGCTGACGACCTTAGACATGCAACGGCAGCAACAAATTACTCCATTGTCTTGTCAAGTTGTCACGTAGCAATAAATCCTATGTCTGTTCAGTAATCCTATTTTTTTTCAGTAATCCTAAGTTATCCTATTTATACTAACACTAGCAATTTTACCGTCACTTTGTCCGCGTAAATTATAGCATATGTCACCCGTGGATAAATTTTTGCAAATCGGTCCTGTAGTTTCCGAGCCTATTCAATGCAAACATATAAACAAACAAACAATCAAACTCTTCCTCTTCAGAGCTCCGTGGCGCAGTGGTTAACACGCCAGCCTGCGACACGGGGTTCCCGGGTTCGATTCCCGGTCAGGTTATGATAGAAAAAGATCTTTTCCAAATTGACCTGAGTTTTGGATGTATGTATTGTATGTCTTGGATCTATATATGTATTTGTTATAAAATATAGTATTATTGAGTTCGTATCCCATAATAAGTCTCGAACTTTCTTTGAAGCTAGCTCAATGTGTGTGATTTGTCCGTATTATATTTAAAAAGACTTAAAATTAAAAAGAAATAATAAAGGGTTGCCCAATACTGCTCCCAGTGCGGTAATGAACTACAGTCAACTACAGTGGAGTTCTGTGATACCATATCGCTCGCCGCACTGGGAGCTTCCGTTCTGTATGTACTTTAAAGGTAATAACTAGCTTTATAACTATCTATTATAAAATAGAGTATCATTTGAGTGAGTATCCTATTTTCATTAATTCATTAATGATTGTGGGCTAGCTGAATTTTGTGTGATTTGTCCCTTTACATTTTATTATTAGTTTTCGACCGCCACTCCGCTTGTGTAACAGTACCTTTCCGATTTGAAAGGTACTAAAGCCCTTTCATTTGATATCCCCCTTGGGTAGATTTCAAACCATTCGATTATAAATTCCCTCTTTATCCCCCAAATATTGGAAACGGCTGAATCAATTTCAATTAAATATATGACTCTCACTCTCACTCTCCAACCCGTCTGGCCAGCGTGGAGAGTGTAGGCCAAATCCTCTGACTGTTCTGGCTAATATACGCCTCTGGTAGTACAGAGAGGGTCGTGCTCCAGCAGTGGAGACTAATAAAAAGACCGGATGATAATGATATGACTCTACATTAAATTATCTTTCAAACAAAAAATAACCTTTTTCAAAATTTGGTTCAGTGCACCTGACACGTCAAACATATAAAACCTATCTTTGCATCGGGGTATCATATTTTAAAATTAATTTAATTAAACTCATATTATAAGCTAAAGATTGCCACTATGAGGTATGTGAGGAATCGGTAGAGACAATGTGTCACATTTTGTGTCTCTGGTCTAACCTAACCTAACCTAACCTATTTCAAAATTTGGTTCAGTGCAACTGACACGTCAAACATATAACACCTATCTTTGCATCGGGGTATCATATTTTAAAATTAATTTAATTAAACTCATATTATAAGCTAAAGAAAGTCCACTATGAGGTATGTGAGGAATCGGTAGAGACAATGTGTCACATTTTGTGTCTCTTGTAGTCGTTGGCTGATAAACTGAAACTGTTTGGACCTCTTCAGCCCGGCTTACCATGAGCTGGAGGACTAAGGTACTACGCATCAGATGATGTTTTGAAGATTTTGCAGTCCTTCAGAAGGAGTAAAGTAATTACAAAATAATCCAAAGGTGCTTTCGATTTTTAATTAGCCATATCACTACATATTATAAAACAAAGTCCTCCGCCGCGTCTGTCTGTCTGTTTGCGATAAACTCAAAAACTACTCCGCGGATTTTCATACGGTTTTCACCAATAGATAGAGTGATTCACGAGGAAGGTTTTAAGGTATAATACATGCCCGGGTGCAGCCGGGTAGGGCTGCTAGTTAAAGATAAGATAAGCTGGAAAGCGGACCCCGGGCTCCGAAGTATTCCAGTGGAGGATACAACCGGTAACACGCTCAGATGAGAGATAGAGATTAAAGATAAGATAAGATAAAACTCACATCTTAGTACAGCAGGCATCAGGGACGTATAGCAAAGGTATACTATGGAGACCAGGAAGTAGCCCAGATTGCTGACCGACTTGGAGCCGTCGCTGCCTGCTTGCTCGAAGAGGAGCCCGAGGATCACGCCTATTACTAAGTGTAACAGCACCTTCAGGTGTGTCACTGTCTGAAAATGAAAACAAAGAAACCTTATTTTTACATGTGACCTAAAGAAGGGAATTTAAAAGTGTTTTAATAGAGACAGATTTTATTTAATTAGTCCATTTAAACTAGTCTTAGCCATGTGGTTCCCGGCCGAGGAGAATAGGACCACTCCAAGTCTACCCATGGACGTCCTTGAAGGCGACTTTATTTAAACACAAGCTAAAAAAAGCCTGTAAATATCGAAGAGACCTCCATCCAATCCAATCCTGCTTTGGCTAATATGGCTCTGGTAGTACAGAGAGGGCAGGCTCCTGCAGTGGAGACTTAAGTCTTTGTCGAGCTCCGTGGCGCAGCGGTCAACACGCTAGCCTGCGACACGGGGGTCCCGGGTTCGATCCCCGGTCAGGTCAAGATGGAAAAAGATCTTTTTCATATTGTCCTGGGTCTTGGATATTTATCTATATAAGTATCTTCTTCTTCTTCCGTCCCTGTTCCCGTTATCCGGGGTCGGGTCTCCTCACTCTGCGGCGCCAGGTTGATCTGTCCTGGGTTGTCGGTTTTGGCAATTGGGCTTTCTTAAGGTCTCTTTCGATGTTTGACCACCAGGTCGATGGCGGGCGGCCTCTACCCCTCTTTTGTTCTGGCAGGCTTAGTGCGATCTTCACTACATGGTCTTCGTCCCGTCTCATGATATGGCCATACCATCTAAGGCGATTTTCCGTCATTTTGTCTGTGATTGGTGCGACTTTAAAGCTCCCCCGGATGTATTCATTCCGAACTCTATCTATCCTGGTCACCCCACCCGCCCAGCGCAACATCTTCATTTCATTTACATGTGCCATCTGTTCATGCGTTTTCTTGACTGTCCAGCATTCGGAACCGTACAGTAAGGCTGGCCTGACGGCTGTCTTGTAAACTTTACCCTTTGTTTTTATGGGCATACGGGTATCACACAGAACTCCTGTTAGCGACCGCCATTTTTGCCACGCTACATTTACACGGTGCGCAACATCGGCCTCCACATTGGCATCCGGCGTGAGCATAGATCCCAGATATTTAAACTTGCTCACAGTGGGGATAGGTGTTGATCCAATACATATGGTTTCAGGTGTTGCATTTCCACTAAAGGGACATTTCATGTACTCCGTCTTGCTTCTGCTCACTCGGAGTCCGTACTTCTCTAGAGAGTGTGTCCACGCATTTAAAATTTCTTGCAGGTCTTTTGCAGTATTTGCTGCCAGTACTATATCGTCGGCATACAGTATAGTCCACGGTAAAGGTGCTGGAATATGGCTTGTTAGATAGTCCATTACTAGGTTAAATAAAAAAGGGCTTAAAGCAGATCCCTGATGGACACCCACTTTGACCTCGAACGCGTTACTTACTCCTGCTGGTGTTTTGACTTGTGTACTGATGCCGCTGTACATATCTTGAATTATTAATATATATCTCTCCGGTACTTTTTGCGCTCTAAGGGCCTGCCATACGAGTTTGCGGGGCACTCTGTCAAAGGCCTTTTCGAGGTCGATAAAGGCAAGATGTAAATTTATCTATATAAGTATATATTATAAAATATAGTATCGTTGAGTTAGTATCCTGCGACACAAGTTCACAACTTACTGTGGGGCTGGCTCAATTTGTGTGATATGTCCCTATATATTTAATTTATTTTTAATTTAAAAGACCTGATGATGAAACCAGTCTGCAGTTTACTCACCCAGTCTCTATATTGCTGTATGATACACCTCCTGATGAGGATCCTGAACTTGTAGAACTCGTGAGGCGGCTTCACGATGACAGAGATTTTGCCCAGGGACAGTGCATCTTCCGAGGGCAGGGTGATGGTCGGCTTTTCGTTGCTCTCGTGCCTGGTGCATTTCTCCGCCAGTATCTCGTTGAATTTGCCGTATTCTCCGTTGGCTATTTCTAAAACTGGAAATAAAAAACTATTATTAATTTTACAATCAATGAAGGTTTATCCTTTCAAAAACAAAACATTTTTAGTTAAAATCGATATAAGTAAGCTATATTATTTTATGAGCAAAAACTTTATACATAATGACAAAGAAATTCGATATAGGTATACATTTTTTAATCACCACATAAATATATCTGTAATTTCAATGCTTTTTCAGTTGCAATGCAGTTTCAGATTTTAATTCTAAAACAAGTTGTATACAACAAAAAGTTTTAAGCAACCCTCAACAGCCCTCTATCTTGTAAACAGCTGAACCGATTTTCATAAAACATGTCTAATAGTCTAAAAACCATCGCTAGAAAACCTACTTTCCAATAATAAAAACCGCATCCTAACCGGTTCATTCATTAAGGAGCCATGGTACCACATGCTACAGATACAGACATATAGCGGTCAAAATTATAACACCCCTATTTTTAAACCTGTGTCACCTCATATACGAGTACATTTGCGCTCGTTGATGTCTTTTACCTTTGAAAACCGACCAAAAATAGAGGTGTTTGTTTTAAACACTCATAAATACTAACCTAGTGTGTGTTTTTCTGTCTGTGGTATCGAAGCCACCGGACGAAAGGTCGAATGAAAATGTTGTTTTTCTACTCCTGTACTTTTATCTGTCATTTATATGGTCAAGAACACAAACAAAGAACATCCATAATAAGTATATATACTACATTCTCCATAAAAGTGCGGCACAGTTGTGCTATTATGTCGCTATAACGATACGCCTAGCAAACTCTGACTACTAAAACTAGATTTTTGCCAACTTAAGAAAAACTTATTTTATTGTTTTTTTTTTAAGAGTCAAGTAGTCAAGTGACCATTTATTAAAAAATGGTAACCGTAGACACAAAATTCCGTAATTTTTATATTTCCCGCGAGTTAGTTGTCAAACTCAAAATTTATGTTTTACTAGTTTTCCATTTTATTTCAAAGTTCGTAGAAAAAATATTGTATGCAAAGGTTTATAATTAGGTCTTAAAAGGCGAGTGGCGCCTCTATTAGCGCTTTGCTCGCTCATATCAGCTCGAGCTCCGTAGCGCAGTGGTCAACACGCCAGCCTGCGACACGGAGGTCCCGGGTTCGATCCCCGGCCAGGTCAAGATGGAAAACGATCTTTCTCAGATTGGCCTGGGTCTTGGATGTTTATCTATATAAGTATATGTTATAAAATATAGTATCGTTGAGTTAGTATCCCACGTCACAAGTTCACAACTTACTGTGGTGCTAGCTCAATTTGTGTGATATGTCCCTATATATTAATTTATTTATTTATTATTTATTATATTGCTATCCGCGCCACTCGCCTTTTAAGACCCCTATTATAAAACCGTTGCATTAAATAATATTTCTTTATTTGAAAATGCCGTTAATTTGGTTTATTTCGATAAAAGTATTTTTATAATCGATTCAGTAGTTTTTAAGTTTATCTAAGTATTAGCATGCACCTGCGGCTCCACCCGCGTTAGTATCGACCCCTCAGGAACAGTTCTTTTCTCCGGGATGAAATATAGCCTATGTTCTTTTATGTACTCCAGACAACGTGTGACGTGTGTGCAAAATTTTATGATGATTGACTTAGTAGATACGGCGTGTAAGCGTACTAAACAAACTCACTTTCGTTTCTATAACCTAAGTTGGGATGGGATTAAACAAACACAAAACTTTCCACTTTTATTTGAAGTGTAAAATTAAGTGTAAATAATAGCAGGCTAGGTTCTTTATTAGTAATAGTACCGCGTCTAGAGATTCCGCCATGACAAAGATATTATCAGCAAATGGAAGGTGAGTGATATACAAACCTTCGATTTGTTTTCCTTTCCATTCCAGGAGCATCTTCCAAAGCAGCGGTAAACAGTTTTGAAGAAATAACGTTAACACCTCTCTACAGTGGCTCCGTGCTTTGCTCCTGTACCCGGACATACATGGCGGCGTTGCTGTTTAAACACTTTAATACTTCGACATACCAATGGTCAATGCGCAACCGCCGAAGAAACTGAAGCACGGCCCATGGACTCACCCTACTAGTTACATACATACATACATACTATCACGTCTTTTTCTTGACTTGTAGGTGAGAACGGAATCAAAATCGTGACGGGTTGCTAGCCGCATCGCCTATTGGCATGATTCCTGACGCCCATTCCCTCGATCGGCTTTTACGATCTGCGCGAGAAGAGTGGACTTTTACGATCTGCGTGGAAGTTTACTTCTAGCCTGCTAGTTAACAATCGCCGTGTGGTTCCCGACAAAGTAGAATAGGACCACTCCAAGTCTTCCCGTGGATGTCGTAGAAGGCGACTTAGGAAACACAAGCTGGTAAACATCAAAGAGACCTCTCCAACCCGTCTGGCCAGATTGGAGAGTGTAGGCCGATTCCTCTGACTGCTCTGGCTAATTTATATGGCTCTGGTAGTACAAAGTACAGAGAGGGTCGTGCTTCTGCAGTGGAGACTAAAAAGACTTGATGATGATAACAAATAAAAAACCGGCCAAGTGCGTGTCAGGCCACGCGCAGTGTAGGGTTGGGTACTTGCGAATGACAACTTTGAGTTCACACTATTCACACTCGCACCTTACAGTTTAACGACCAAAAACATCTAACAATGAAAATAGTATGAAATTTTACAGTTTATAAGTTGGTTGCCTATAACTTTTTAGTTTGTACTTAGTACTCAGCTCTGATAGTTTTCCTTTCAACTTCAGTATATATACTACTCCTGTAATTTTTTTCACGTATCTATATATAACCGTTTAGCAGACAGAGGGGGGGGGGGGGACACTTACCTCTAACAAAAATTCGCACTTTAAAACCAAATATTTCGGAAACGGATCCCTAAATCGAAAAATGGTGTTATCAACTTCACAATATTTTTGAAAGACCTTATTAACGATACCTCACACGATGGGTAGATAGAGAAAAAAAAATACTCCCCCACTTTACTTGTATGGGAGCTACCAAAAAAAAAATTTTTTTTTCAAGATTTTTTTCTACCACTTTTTTGGCATGATAAAAATACATACCCATACCACACTACAGCTTTCTAGTACTTATAGTCTCTGAGTAAAACCGCGGACGGACAGACAGACATGGCGAAACTAAAAGGGTTCCTAGTTTACTACGGAACCCTAAAAAGGAAGACTTACTGTAGTCGGCGGGGTTGTGGTACATTGGACACTGGAATCCCATCGAAGCGAGGTAAGGGACGGTGTTGGCGCTCGGCCCGTGGTATATGCACATCCCATCCGCCAACATGTAAACCTATGAACAACATGAATATAAAAGTGTTAAGTATACATCGGATGTAAATTTAACCTCAAAATAGTCATGTGGGCGCCAATCAATCAGGTAGGCCTTATTGCTTACTTTTGACAACTACGATGTATGTTATGATAGTCACTTTAATATCCATTACGGTTATAGGTATATCTATACAAATGCTGAAGAGTTTGTTTGTTTGGTTGTGCGCGCATATCTCAGCAACTAATGGACTGATTTAAAATATTCTTAGGATAATTGGATAGATTTGTATCGCTGAGTGCCATAGGCCAGATATGTCGAGCTCCGTGGCGCAGCGGTCAACACGCCTGCCTTCGACACGGGGGTCCCGGGTTCGATCCCCGGTCAGGTCAAGATGGAAAAAGATCTTTTTCATATTGACCTGGGTCTTGGATGTTTATCTATATAAGTATCTATTATAAAATATAGTATCGTTGAGTTAGTATCCTGCGACACAAGTTCACAACTTACTGTGGGGCTAGCTCAATTTGTGTGATATGTCCCTATATATTTATTTATTTATTTATTTATGTACAACCGGCGAAGCCGGGGTGGACTGATAGTATATAATATATAGTATAAAGTAGTCAATTATATAAAAGCCGTAATAAAATAGATGTTGTAGTGACCAACAAAACGTTTTACACAGTTGACAAAAGTTAGCAAATAGGCCTGCTGTCCAGCAGTATGAAACTCTTTAACTATGAAACTATGGGGGACTCGGAAGAAATATCGTTTTATTTTTGTTTATCGGTCACTCGTGGCTGATGTGATAACTGATGACCGACTCTACGTTTAATGTATTAACTAGCTGTTACCCGCGTAATTTGTAGCCTATGTCCTTCTCGGTACCCTAACCTATGTGTATGCAAAATTCCATGATGATCGGTTCAGTAGGTACGGCGTGAAAGCGTAACAAACAAATGGGAATTATGGGAGTTGGGATTGGGATTATTCAAGTAATCAAAAATAAAAAAAATAACTTCGATCCGGTTTGTTAGTGTTAAATAAATCGCACAGCCCATTATTAAAGTCCTTCAAATATATGTATCTTTTTAGTCGCTTCCTTATCGCGTAAATGAGACGAGAATAACTATTTCTTCGTTGCGATCATCAGATTCAGATGACTACTTTACTTACATTCCTACATCACTATTGTCTGTGGCATCAATAATGATGACAGCCACAGATGATGGCCACTTACACATACGAAAAACAAAACAATGATGACAGCCGGCACCAACGGTTTAACGTGCCTGCCAAAGCACGGAGGAGCACGAGATACTTTTATGCCACTTGCAGTCACCCATCCCATCCAAGTGGTGACTACGGGTACACATGGGTTGCTTAACATGCGTAAGCGCTAATTATGCTCACGTCCACAGGGCCATCGCGCTTCTCACTGTGTAGTACTGATTAATCGAACCACCTGCCACCCCTACTTCTGGCTCTTTGCCGCTCCCCCTGAATGAGCCCGGTACCCTGCACGCTCGCTTGCGGGGGACTAACCGTAGCTAAGTAGTAGTAGTACCTAACTAGTATGTAGGTGTAGTTAACGAAGTCGAATGGCGACTTTTATATCCATTAAATTGCGAAGGTAACATACTTGTACTTACATGGCCTGAGAGGAAAATGTGGTTGGCCTATGTAACTAAGTAAATTGCAGATTTCCATAAAAATTCAAATAAAACCAGTTCTCCCGGTTGGGTCTTATTAACTTAATAGACCGTAGTCCCAACGCGATATTCTGATGTATAGTCGAGCTGTAATAAAATATGCAATTTATAACGTACCCCGATCAAAAGCATTAAGAGTTATACGAAAATTTGACCAAACATATAATGGCAAAATTTTGATCGCAAGACTCTTAAATGGGTGTATCAGCCCATTGATATGAACAACTTGGACAGACAGTTGGGATGTCACCCCTGATCTCATTCTCATCATTCTATCAACCAATCAATCAATCATTTATTGCTTCCTTAATGTGTAATACAGATCTGAGCATATTGAACAAAAGTAACAATTAAGGACCCTGACGGGCGCTGCAATGGGAGAAGGGCTTTATATTTTGTCAAGCTAATCTATAACAATATAAGTAGATATAATTATCAATATCCTTTTAATATTGGAATCCGAATCCCTAACATAATTTACTAGACTCACAAGAAAAAGGTGAAAATCGCAGAAAAGAAAAACTGGAACTCCCATAATTCACCGATCAGCTGGTCGAGTTTTTCCGATATTCACCTTTTTTCTTGTGGGTTCTCAAGATTCAAGATTCAATCGTTTATTTAATATAGGTTTCTTTGAACACTTATTAATTGTCATATTTGTGTTTACAATTTTTACAACAAAAAAATTTTGTTGACGTCAATAATTACTTATGGCTAAGTTTAGGCCGCTTCCAAAGCGGAGTGCAGAAGAAGCGGCAACAAACTGCACAGCGCATTTTCTCTTATTATGTAAGGAGGAGCTTCTATAGATATTATGTAAGGAGGAGCCCGGTGGTCCAGTGGGTGTGAGCTCTGTGAGCGCTTACGTATGTTAAGCTACCCCTGGTGCAGTCCCTACTTGGATGGGTGACCGCAAGTGGCATAAAAATATCTCGAGCTCCTCCGTGCTTCGGAAGGCACGTTAAGCCGTTGGTCCCGGCTGTCATCGTTGATGGCAGTCGTTAAGCTATGTCAGATGCCTTAAGGCAGCTTGAAAATCCTGACACCAGTGTTGGCCACTTACACATACGAAAAACAAAACTTCTGATTCCGATATTAAGACGTTATTGATGTTTTACAAATAATCCTGTATACTTCATGGGAATTCATTATATCTATGGTACTATGCAAGTGTGTATGTATAGGTACTTAATAATAGGTACTTACTTAACTATTTACTTGGTCAAACATAGAGTACACTGTGGCAGTGGGTTGGTGGATGGTGCACACTATGGTGCAGCCGCTGCGTGCTAGGCGTTTGAGGTCGATACATTGTGCGGAAGCCATGTAAGTGTCTGTAAATAGGTACTTAACTATTTACCTGGTCAAACATAGAGTACACTGTGGCAGTGGGTTGGTGGATGGTGCATACTATGGTGCGGCCGCTGCGTGCTAGGCGTTTGAGGAGGTCGATACATTGCGCGGACGCCACGCTGTCCAAACCACTGAAAAATAAACATTCATTATGTTACTTGGAAGGAAATTGTAGAATAAAGAAACTCACATACATAAATAGTAACGTACATTAACTATAATTAAAACAATTCACTTTTTTATCAGTAGTGCAATAATTTAATAGGGCCAGGTTATGCCAGGGAGCTATTAGTGTGTGATAGAGAACGCGGACGTAAATAATTTAATACTAACACAACATGAATGAAACCATTTACGAGTAATTCCGTCGCCTTAAGGTCACAGCACACTTATCAACTCTGGCAACCTGGCGTCCACCTAACGGAAGCATGTAGCCAAACCGGATCAACTTCAATACGTCGACTTAGCTACGGCTAGACAACACCGCGCTTACGGCTCCCCGGCCTCTCTGGTCAGGCTGGCAAAATCGGCTTAAATCCAAACGTGAAGTGTATTGATCGGATATGTCCCGATACACAATACGCTGCATATAATAATATTAATAGTGCTGTTGAACGAAATTTGAATATTTGAAATATGTTGTTTTGTTTTCATGGAATAAGTAACTTTTAGTTTGATTTCATTTTGATAGATGGCTCTGTACAAATATGTGGCTAGCTGCAACGCGCTATCGATTTTTTTGTAATTTTATTATTATTGAATTGCAGCTAACCACATATTAGTACAGAGCCATCTATCAAAATGAAATCAAACTAAAAGTTACTTATTCTATGAAAACAAAACAACATATTTCAAATATTCAAATTTCGTTCAACAGTGCATATTATAATATTGCGCTGCAGGCTGCAGGTAGGCCACGGAAGGGGTGCGTAGTGGGACTATGATGCCGAAGAGACGTAAGTTCAGGATATGCAAGTTGACCGGCTCGCAAAGTGGTTCACAGAACTGGTCCCGACCCGAGGCGAGGCACTTACGTTACGATTAAGATTACTGTTCATTGCACTAGGGAGTTTTATACAAAGAATACTGAACTGCTGGATTTGATACGTTTACGTTCCGTTTACGAGTTGGTAAGTGTGCTGTGACCTTTAGCAAATTGTAGGCTAACGACCTTACGTCGTGCTTCCGTGTAAATTATAATATGTTAGAAGCTACAATCAAATTAAATCAATACAAAAAATACCTATCTACCTATTAGTCAAATATAATTTGGAATTCTCAGATATTAATCGTTATTTAATTGAGATCTTACTTGAATGGCGACGGGACAGGTTCTTTACAAGATCTCCATATAAGAATTTAGCAAGTATTTTGTTTAAAATATAAAACGCACTATATTGTAAACACCCTAATTATTATTGTGTATCTTCGTGTGTAATAAATATTGACGCGAGCAACTAAACGCGCGTTTGTCAATTTGTAGTATTTTGTAATCTCTCGAGGTTTCCGGCAACTAGAACCGCACCCAGTTGCCGGATCTAAAAAAAACATATTTCGGTGATTGCGACCACTCATAAATAAATAAAAAAATCTTTTGTTCAACCTGACACCCGGTCAGGTCATGATGGAAAACGATATTTTACAGGTTGGTCTGGGTCAAGGCCCACATCCAAGAATATTTATCTACATATATTTATAACAAAATATAGTTACGTCGAGTTAGTATCCTAGTCCTAAGACACAAGTTCAAAACATAACGTGGGGCTAGCTCAATTTGTGTGATGTGTCCCTATCTAAATAGTACTAAAAATTATTATCGGAACCCTCATCTCTCGGCGTCTCTCTCCGTCGATCTATAAAAACGAATTTTTAACAAATATTTTGGGGTGCTTTTGATGCGATCTTCATTAACATGTACATAGAGCTTATCGCCAAAAAGGTTTTTGTGATGCGATATTGTTTTTAGCAAAATAAGATCATCTTCATCATTATCAGGTCCTTTTTGTCTCCACTGCAGGAGCACGACCCTCTCTGTACTACTAGAGCCATACATCAGCCAAAGTAGTCAGAGGATTTAGCCTACACTCTCCACGCTGGCCAGACGGGTTGGAGAGGTCTCTTTTATGTTTATAACCTTTGTTTAGCTTGTGATTCCTAAGTCGCCTTCTACGACATCCACAGGAAGACTAGGAGTGGTCCTATTCTACTCTGCCGGGAACCACACGGCACGGCAATATAAGATGTGAGTACATAAGTAGGGAGTAGTAGGGAGAAGTAGGATCATGATTATTTCTTTTTAAATCGGTCTTACTACTCATCTTTTAAAACATCCCGCGATTTTCTGTACATAGCCAATAATTTCATTTAACTGATCTAAAAAAGTTAAATATTACTTAAAAAACAATTCCTCTGGGTTTCACACTAGGATTCCCAGTGTCGATAAGATGTTAATCCATGCAAATATGAATATGAATTGTCAACTGAGGACGGTGTACCTAATTTGAGTTTAATGGTAAGGATTGTGCGCGATGATAAAATTTAAATGCCTAAAAAGAGGACTTAGTGGCTCTGTAAACTGGAGACCTAAGTTAGACTGGACTGGAGACCTTACTTAGTCTTTATCAACATTTCTCGCCACTTTGAAGAATTTACAAAATCAGAATCGTTAAGAAAATATAATATATATAATCGATAAGAAAAACCTGCTTGCAAAAATGTCACGTTGAGAAATGCAACTCAAGTTGAAACGGAGACGCATCGCTTGTTCAATAATGCTACTTTTATTCATACAGGATAGATAAGCTATAAATCAACGGTCAAGCATCCATATTCAAATACAAGTTTTTGATCCTAGTGATTCTCACTACTTAGATTATATCCGATAACAATTTTTATATGAAGAATCTGCCCCGCGAAATTTTGTTCCAAATTAAGAAACCGGTATTCAAATCCGTTTGCCTGAATAAGAATAAGTATGCACCTAAGATAAAAGCAGCAATGGTCGTGGCAGTAAAAAATGGACGCGGTATTTTGTTTCTCCTCTTTACTCTTTACAAGCTTTCGCCTGTCTGATCCATAAGGAAAACTTTGTCCGGGATCAAAAGTAGTCTACTGTTTGTGTGTAAAATTTAATCTAAATCCCTTGAGCCGCTTGGGCGTGGTTGAGTGACAAACATACAAACTCTCGCATTTAGGGTACGACTACACTATTTTTTTTAGGTTAAGATTTTAGGTTAATTGTTATAATGTACGTGTGTTATGGTGTCAATAAATGTTTTATCTATATATCTACTATAAAAAAACCTTTGATAGGAAAAAAACATATAGGTATGTTCTTCTTCAGGCAAACCGGACTGACTCATCTATCAACGCACAGCCGAAACTACTGAACGGATTTAGCTGTAATAACGTAGGCATCCGCAAAGAAAGGATTTTTGAAAATTCGCCCCCTAAACGGGTGAAAAAGGGGTTAAAATTTTGTATGGAAGGCCGTCATTTTTAGAGCTAGAAGCCTGAAACTTTGTTTTAGGTTAACAATTAGAAATAAACAATTATATGTCCTAGGGTTTTTGAAAATTCAACCCCTAAGGAGGTGAAAAAGGGCTTGAAAGTTTGTATGGGGATACAATATTAGTTAAACTATTTTATTTGAAACCAGTTACACAGTCCTAGAACATGGATAACGCCGCATCATCGCGTCATGCCGCGGAGTTACGACAGACCACCGCTGTACCGCGATTTCCGAAAAGCGAGCACCTGCGCGTGATTCACCGACCGCCCGCGTCGCGAGGTTCGCGCCCGCGATTTCTCACCGATCTTCGACACTTCATGTTCTGACATCGAACGGTTGTCACTTACGTAGATTTTATTAATTACTTATATGAACTCTGTAAATTTTAATGGACTATAATTAAATCTAGTGTTAAAATACTTTGTGTTTTTTTTGCAACCTTCGGCTGTAGTCTTTCTAACTGGCGCAGTCGGAGCAGAGGAGCGGATTGTAAAAAGTAGAATCAGTGAAGTGCAATCCGTGAAAACCTACGAGTCTGCAGCTGGAGGCGTATCCGAACATAGATACCGCAAAGAAGCCAGAGATGATTATGTAAGTACCTAGAATCGATCTAGAATTGCTTCCCGTATTTCCTTTCTAAGTTTTATATAAAATACCAAGATTTTCCATCCAAGGCAATCGAGGACCCCTAGTCTTAGCAGTAGAAGAAGAGATATAGATCTAAATAGGAATATTGAATTTGATAGTAATAGTGATATTAATAGTGAAGACGTTTTGCCGGTGAATATGGCCGTAAACGCTAATTTAGATACTATATGGAAGGCCCTTCGATTGGTGCCTGATTTTGACGGAAATGTTAATGTATTAACTAGATTTATAGATTTATGTGACCATCTCGTGCGAGAATATATAAAGGAGGATACCCCATTGCAGAGTTCTGCTTTGCTTAATGGCATACTTAATAAAATAACAGGCCCCGCAGCGCGCCTCATCAATGCAAATGGCGTGCCTAGCAGTTGGGACGGTATCAGAAATGCTCTTATTAACAACTTTGCCGACCAGAGAGACGAGACCTCTCTTTATAACGATCTCGCATTATTGACTCAGGGCTCATGCACCCCTCAAGAATTTTACGAAAAATGTCAGAACTTATATAGTACTATAATGACATATCTATCTCTGCACGAGACTGTAAAATCTACCATTGAAGCCAAACGCGAGTTATATAGAAAGTTAACACTACAAGCATACTTACGCGGTCTTAGGGATCCCCTGGGGTCACGAATTAGATGCATGAGGCCTGAAACAATTGAAAAGGCACTCGAGTTTGTTCATGAAGAGATGAACACTTTATACCTCCAGCGTCGCAACGAAGGGTTGCCTGAAAAGAAAAACAACCCTCAATCGCCCAGCCCCCTTGCAGGTAAGTCTTTTCAGCATCCATCAACGAAAGGCTTTAATTTCAATATGCAGCCTATGCCGATGCCTGGGCCTTCTCGCCCAATGCCTATGTTCTTGGCACCACGCCCTCCACCTCCTGTACTTTGGAAGCCTAACTTCCCTGGGAGTCAAAATAATCAGTTCCGTGGACCGACACGGACCCAACAGATATTCGGAGCTGCTCCTCCGAATTACAACCCTCGCAGTCACATATTTGGACTACCCCCGCGGCCTCAAAATTTTAATAACACCCCGCGTCCAATGAGTGGCGTTAGCCACTTTGTGCCAAAGGTTCTACCCCCTTCTGGGCATGATTGGAGGAAGCATGGTAATCCACCCCCCAATAACTACTTTAAATCTCGAGAGATGAATATGACTGAGTGTAACGACTACCCCTACTATGACACTTCTGACGACGCCTACTATTATCAGTCTGAGTACTATGATTACGGTGATTACTATACCGAAATTCCTGAAAATACTTACATGACCGGTCCTGAAACTTATCAACCACCTATAGTTACTGACGTTACCGACATTAAGGATAAGGAAAGTTCCCAGCAGGATTTTCAGGACAACGAGATATTAAGCACACCAAGATAGAAGTAAACCTTCAGACACAAAGACAACTCCCATACATTCAGATATCGAACCCTCCTATCAAACTTTTAATAGATACTGGTGCTAATCAGTCCTTCATAAATCCTGGAATTTTAAAACAATATTACCCGCATGTACCCTGGAATTATGATCCATTTGAGGTTACCAGCGTGCACGCAACGTCACGTAACGACTACTCCGTGACTTTACCCTGTTTTCCAGAATTTCGAGACGGTGACGACATGACTTTGCTACTTTATAAATTTCATGACTTTTTCGACGGACTTATAGGCCTTGACTTACTTACAAAGTGGGAAGCTACTATCGACCTAAAGACCAAGAGCTTAAAAACTAAATTCAGTACCAACCCTATACACATGTATGACTCACGTAACTGCAATTGGTATGAGGAAATAGTACCTGCTAATACTTCAAAGCTAATTAAAATCCCTATTAATACTCGTGATGGTGACGTGATTATACCAGAGCAAAAACTATCCAACTGTTTGATACACGAGTGTGTTACTAAAGTCCAAAAGAGTCGCGGTATAATTGAAATTACTAACCCCACTAATAACGATGTCATATTTTCTATGGATAGACCAGTACATGCTAAGCACTTTACAACTGAAAGTCAGCCCCCATTACCACACGATTCTTCACGTATAGAACAGGTTCTTGCTAAACTGCGTACCGATCACCTTAATGATGAGGAGCGTATTAATTTAGAAATACTTTGTGCCAAATACGCAGACGTATTTTACATAGACGGAGAACCTCTAACTTTTACTAATAAAATAAAACATCATGTCCGTACTACTGATGAGCTACCTGTATATACGAAAACTTACAGATATCCTTTCGTACATAGGCAGGAAGTACGTGAACAAATTAGTAAAATGTTAGAGCAAGGGATTATTCGGCCCTCAGAATCAGCCTGGAGCTCACCTATCTGGGTTGTACCCAAAAAGGCTGATGCTTCCGGAAAAACTAAATGGCGTATAGTAGTCGATTTTAGAAAGGTCAATGAGAAAACGGTAGATGACAAATACCCCATCCCGAACATCACGGATGTCCTTGACAAACTTGGTAACTGTCAATATTTCACAACTCTTGACCTGGCCTCAGGATTCTACCAGGTAGAAATGAGTCCTGAAGACATTCCTAAGACTGCTTTTAATGTAGAAAACGGGCACTTTGAATTCCTTCGTATGCCGATGGGATTGAAGAATTCCCCGTCTACATTCCAGCGTGTCATGGACAATGTCCTTAGAGACCTCCAGAACACAATCTGCCTGGTATACCTAGATGACATCATAGTATTTAGTACGTCATTGCAAGAGCATATGAATAACCTCGAAAAGGTATTCACACGCTTGCGAGAATCTAACTTTAAAATCCAGATGGACAAATCTGAGTTTTTAAAGCTAGAAACTGCATATCTGGGCCATATTATAAGTAAGGATGGGATTAAACCCAACCCTGATAAGATTACGGCTATTCAAAAATTCCCACTGCCTCGCACAGCTACGGAAATCAAACGATTTCTTGGCTTGCTAGGTTATTATCGGAAATTCATCCCAGACTTTGCAAGACTTACTAAACCTATGACACAGTGTCTTAAAAAAGGCTCTAAAATTCCTACTAATAGCCCCGACTACATAAAATGTTTCGAACATTGTAAAACCCTTCTCATCAACGATCCGATACTTCAGTACCCAGACTTTAGTAAGGAGTTCATACTCACAACCGATGCATCTAACCTTGCCATAGGTGCCGTATTATCCCAGGGCGATATTGGTTCAGATAAGCCCATAGCTTATGCTTCTCGAACGTTAAACACCAGCGAAATCAATTACAGTACCATCGAGAAGGAACTGCTAGCGATCGTGTGGGCTACTAAGTATTTCCGCCCCTATTTGTTTGGTAGGAAATTTAAGATAGTCACCGATCACAAGCCGTTACAATGGGTCATGAGCTTAAAAGAGCCAAGCTCTCGACTAACTAGATGGCGGTTGAAGTTAAGCGAGTATAACTTCACAGTAATTTATAAGCAAGGAAAGTGTAACCTAAACGCTGATGCCCTTTCGAGAGTAGAGATCCATAATGAGGATGTCAACCCAATAGTTGAACAACCTCCCGAGAAACCACCTTCTGCTACTGGATCTAGTACCATAACTGCACCGGAAGAGGATCATTCTATGTTAGATATTAGTTCTGTTATAGTTCAGCCTACTGAAAGACCTCCATCTGTTAACAAGTCTACTACAGTTACCGCTCATACAAGCGAAGAACACCCCATTTTAGAAATACCTATATCCGATGTACCACTTAATAAATTTAGCAGACAGTTAGTCCTAACTGTGGTAGGAGATATTAAAAAACGCCCCATAGTCACTAAACCTTTCGAGTCTTGTATGCGTACAAACATACAACTCTCAGAGTCTAACCTTCAGGAAGACACCATCAATGCAATTAAAGAATATGTAAACCCTAAAGTTAAGACAGGTTTAATGATACACCCCACTCTAGCTATGTACAAAATTGTTCCAATTATCCAAGAGAACTTTAAAAGCTCAGCAATGGATATTACCTTAACAAAATCCATGGTTGAAGACGTTTAAGATTATCTTAGACAGCAAGATATCATTAAAAAATACCACGAGGGTAAAACCAACCACCGAGGTACTAATGAATGTTACCTTGCATTGTCTCATAGATACTTTTGGCCTAAAATGCGTGAGCACATCTCAAAATACATAAGTGAATGCAGTACTTGTGGTATGGCTAAGTATGACCGAAATCCCATACACCAAAGGCTTGCCATTGTTCCACCTCCTACTAAACCATTCGAAATAGTACACATAGATCTTTTTACTACTGAGTCTGAAAAGTACTTAACCTTGATAGACGCATTTTCAAAATATGCTCAGGCTTATCATCTTCGTGACGGTACAGCCCTTAGCGTAGTTCAAGCCCTGTTGAAATACTTTACCCATCATGGAGTACCAATTACAATAGTTTCTGATCAAGGTACTGAGTTTACCAATCAAGTTTTCTCAGAGTTTACAAGACTTCACCAAATCAATCATCATAAGGTTCTGGCCCATAATCCAAATAGTAATGGAATAGTTGAACGATTCCATTCAACTATCCTAGAACACCTCCGTATCTTAAAGTTGGAACGTCGTAACGAGCCCGCTATCAATCTTATGCCTTATGCCGTACTTGCATATAATAGCTCAATTCACAGTTTTACTAAGTGTAGACCCCTGGACATCATCACCGGTCACTTTGACCCGCGTGATCCTGTTAATATTGATATAAATCAGCACCTACTTCAACAATACGTAGTAGATCACAAGCAACGCATGGCTCAGGTATACGATATGCTAAACGAAGTTTCCTTACATAATCGCACCGTACTCACGGAAGCTAGAAACAAAGATCGCGAGCCTGAAAAGGAATACACCCCAGACCAACAGGTCTTTATTCGAAACCCTATGGCCAGCAGGCAGAAACTTGCCCCTCGCTTTACCCACGATGTCGTTTTAGCTGACCTACCGATTCACATCTACACCAAAAAGAAAAAAGGCCCCGTAGCTAAAGCACGCCTTAAGCGTACCCCTAAAACTAAACCATTGTTACAGGATACCGGTACTGACGATCTGCCTCCATCTGACCCTGGCGCAGGACATATCACTTGACTCTCTCGACAATGGACCTGGAATACTTCCCTTCAAACTTGGACCAACTAAACTTATTTCACACTACCATTCCTTCCTATACTTTATTGACTTAGATGACATATCTCTCAAAGTGAGTACAGCCCGGTTTCAGATAGCCCAGTTCAGATCCCAACTTAAAAATAAAACTTCTTCTCTATATGAGCCACATCTCCTGCATCTCTGTAATAAATTAGATAGTATTAGTGACCAGTTGCACTCTTTTAAACAAACTCGCAGTAAAAGAGGACTAATAGATGGTCTTGGTTCAGTTATTAAAAGCATATCTGGCAATCTTGATTACACAGATGCCATTAAGTATGACGCCGCTATAAAAACCCTTTTAGCTAATCAAAATCAATTAGAAACTAAAGTTAACGATCATATAAGTTTAGGTAAAGATTGGATAGCTCAGCATTCGTTAGTTTTAGATAATATAGTGGAGAACCAGAAGAACATTAGCAACATAATTGACTTTATTTTAAATTCGGTTAATGATCATGAGAATGAAAGGATAAAATATGCTCATTTAATCCAATACCTACAAATCCTGACAGATAATACGAATAGTTTATCCGATGAACTATATAAATTAGAGAATATGTTAGCATTCATTAAGAGTAAGAGCACTGCACATTATATGTTAGATATTCATGCACTTAATAGCACGTTACTTAAACTTAAATCACTTTATCGTAAAGATGAATTATTAGATTTAGATCTGAGAGATTACTATGAGGTCATTAAGACAGGATCTTATTACTCTGGAAATAAGTTAGTTTTAGCTTTTATGATACCGATTGCCAATCCTTTAACCTTTATCCTTTATAAATTATCTATCATCCCTAATCAGAATAATCAGATAATCATTCCTATTCAATCCTACATAGCAATTCAGAGAACAGGTTCTAGATACATAGAGACTGAATGTCCGAAGATAAGCAAATGGTACCTTTGCGAGGAAAAGCAGCAGTACGAGAAATCTGATACCGAAGATTGCATTCACCGCCTAATACTAGACCAACATGTCGTCTCTTCGTGCCAGTTTACCTACATCAACTTAACTAGATCAGCTTTGGAGAAGCTCGACGACCAGCACTACGCGCTCAGCCTACCTATATCCACCAAGGTGCACGTATCCTGTGAACACGAATATTACAAAACTCTAAGAGGTAGTTATCTTGTATCTATTCCACCGAACTGTATCCTGAAGACACCAGAATTTACCATCGCAAATATTCGAAACCACATCAAGGGCCATGCCGTGCAGATAGCTGAACTTCCACCTATCGAGTCAGCACAATCTCACCTTCAGTCTACTGTGAAACTTAACTCTATTAATCTCAAGCAACTACATGATACTAATACGAAGATATTACTTCAACACCCGGTAAGGCTAGAGAAAATGGACGCCAGTAGTCTCTATCATACAACCATACCAATCTACTCTATCATCATTGGTATCTGTGCACTATCTCTCACTATTGCACTATACCGGAAACGTCAAAGTAACCGCATAAAGAACATAGCAAATCAGACTTCCGGATTTGAATGTAATTCATACGTGACTGAAATGAAGAATCTGAAATGCCCGGAACCCAAAGATATAAAGGTCAACACCTGCAACATCACGTCAACATCCCTAGCGAATAGTTGCCGTTCTATGGAGGGAGGAGTTACACAGTCCTAGAACATGGATAACGCCGCATCATCGCGTCATGCCGCGGAGTTACGACAGACCACCGCTGTACCGCGATTTCCGAAAAGCGAGCACCTGCGCGTGATTCACCGACCGCCCGCGTCGCGAGGTTCGCGCCCGCGATTTCTCACCGATCTTCGACACTTCATGTTCTGACATCGAACGGTTGTCACTTACGTAGATTTTATTAATTACTTATATGAACTCTGTAAATTTTAATGGACTATAATTAAATCTAGTGTTAAAATACTTTGTGTTTTTTTTGCAACCTTCGGCTGTAGTCTTTCTAACTAACCTCACAGGAGTACTCCTATCAATAAATGAGTAAACAAGTGTTTGTGTTGACGCTCTCTCAGAATTCAACCCCTATAAGGCGAAAAAGAGGTGACAAATAACCAAACTCCACGCGGACGAAGTCGCGGGCAAAAGCTAGTGCCATATAATATTCGCCACCTGCATTTGGTTTAGTACTTCGAAAACCCGTTGAAATTGACCAGTCAGTATGACAGCTGATGTGCAGAAGTTCGTTTATTGAAATTTACCACGGTCAATGGTGCTTTTACCTTACAAGGCCCAGACAGACATACATTTACTGAATGACAGGTAAAACAATACAGCCCCTGTTTTTGTGGACAACTGCAACACCAGGAGTGTGACAAGATCGTTGCCGGCCTCTTATTTTTACCTCCCTGAAGGGAAAGGATCGGCCTCCGGCTCTCTCACTCATCGAACGAAACAAAACAGCGGTAAAGCTACTACTCAAACGTCAATTTTCTGTGAGAGTGTGGTACTTTCCGGACGAGCCGGCCCATTCATGCTACTAGCTAAAGTGAATTTTGCCAGTAGCGTGGCTCTACCACAACTTTTTACCAAAGCTCTTTTAGTTTACTTACGTAGTGGGTTCATCAAGGAATATGACAGGAGGATTGTCAATCAGTTCCACGGCAATAGACAGGCGTTTCTTCTGCCCCCCGGATAGGTTCCCGCATCGTGTCTCTTCGGTGCCCGAGAGACCGAGAGTCTCCAAAACATCGTTTATCTGAAACCGATAGATACTAAGGCTTCTTAGTGGGCCTCCGTGAGATGTGTCCAGTGTGAGGTGAGATGTCTCCAATGTAAGATGTGTCTTATGTGGGACGTGTCCAATAAAGATTAGACTGTTGCACTTTGAACTCTTAATTGTTATTTATTTGCGTATATCTTGCCTTTCAGATTTATGCTACTATAATCACCAGGTCTTTTTTAGTCTCCATTGCAGGAGCACGACTACTCTGTACTACCAGAGCATGACCCAGAGCAGTCAGACAATTTGGTCTACACCTATGCTGGCCAGACGGGTTGGATAGGTCTCTTTGATGTTTATAAGCTTTGTTTAGCTTGTGTTTCCTAAGTCGCCTTCTACGACATCCACGGGAAGTCTTGGAGTAGTCCTATTCTGCTCCGCCGGGGACCACACGGTATATACTACTATATACATACAGGGTGTCCGCTGGCAGATTTTACACTTTAAATTGAGCTCATGGCGCGTTGCAAGTCAGCAGCAAAAAAATTGGGTTTGGTTCAACGCGGAATTGTTGCGGATTATTTACTAGATATTAGACGATATAAAAAACATCTTAAATAGTCACAACTATGTTAAGTCATTCTGTAACAATTTTCTATGCCCACGCGATTATTGAACATCTCTTTTAGTAATGCGGCACATTTGAGGGTAGGTACTTTAATAAACAGAATATGCATTATTGGAGTGCGAGGAATCCATTACAAGGACATCAAATGTCTCTTAAGGGCCTCAAAACCATAGTTGGGTTCGCCATTTCTGGCAATTTTTTTGGCAGAGACGGAACAGTAAAAACATAAATTTAAGTTTGCGGGTAGAAAGAGCCCAATTCAATAGAATGACATTTAAAAATAAAATCCGCGTTATTCTTTTCTAAGAATATAAATAAATCATTTTCGTAATCCTTAGAGTATCAATATAACTATTTATACTCTAAGTTGTAATCATATTCAGTTATATTTAATTTGATGAAGCATAAAAACCGCCGGCGGACACCCTGTACATATTATTGGTAGGTACCTACTCACCACAGTTAGTTTAAGTTTCTCAGTAAAAGCGTTTCCTAGTTTCATATCGGCAGCAAACTTCATGAGCTCGGCGACAGTGAACAGGGGGTTAAGTCTGTCGTCCTGCAGGATGTAGCAGGACTTCTTCTTGTAGGCCTTCAGCGCCCGGGTGGAACGCTGCCTCCCGCCCAGCTCGCAGACACTGTCCCCGCCCCGGATCCTCCCGGATACACCGTCTGTGCTGTTAAAAAAAGATTTTTGAAAGTAAAGTTGGTGTCGACAGCCGTGTTCGTGATGGAAAACGATCTTTTTCAGATTGGCCTGGGGCTTGGATATGTAGTTAGTATTCTATTCTAAATATAGTATCGCTGAGTAAGTATTCCATGACACAAGTTCACAACTTACTGTGGAGCTATTTGGATCAGCCTATAATAATCTAGAGGACTAGGTGCAGGCACTACGCACTTGGTGATATTCTGAAGCTCATGCAGTCCATCTTCAGGAATCGCCGTGTAGATTCAAGATTCAATCGTTTATTTAATATAGGTTTCTTTAAACACTTATTAATTGTCATATTTGTGTTTACAATTTTTACAACAAAAAAATTTTGTTGACTTCTATACTTACTTATGGCTAAGTTTAGGCCGCTTCCAAAGCGGAGTGCAGAAGAAGCGGCAACAAACTGCACAGCGCATTTTCTCCAGGCGACGTCAACTCACAATTTTAGTTAGACCTTATAAACTACTTTTATATATATGTGGACTGAGTGTGCATTGTTTGTGTGATTGTGATTAAGAATAAGTACAAAATAACCTTATGGTTAGACGTGCTTCTGATTTTGAATACTGTGAGGGCTAGCTCAGTTTGTGTGATTTGTCCTAATATATTTATTTAATGATAATGATGTTCCCTCAGATTAAGCATCCAGCTCTAAGACTGGCTGTTGCCATATCTGCCTGCCAATCTTAAGCCGTATAGTATGAAACATTTTTATAGTATGTTGTCTGTTGTCTGACATACCCGGTGTTAATACGCCATATACCACGACATAGCCCTTAAAAGATGACTCAGCCCGTCAACACGAACAAAATTTCCTTTGAACCAATGCTGGGAACTCGAAAGAATTGTCGTCCTTCCCATATAAAGTGCCTGGCAAACTGCACAATTATCTGTTGAGACGTCAACAAACGATTGCCCAAAATTGGTCCAAAGGGAAAAGTCATGGGAAAACTTGTTCGTTTGTATATTCGGCAACATTTCAAGGCTATATCGAAGGAAAATTTACACCCGGCATCACCAACCGATGTAGTACACAATATGATCTTATATAGATAATATAATTAACGTACATATGATAGATATACCTATGTAAATTGACCAAAGTTATGGGAATGCTGATTGAATAGTTATAAGTGTGCAGGGTTATTTTTAAAACATCAATAAACTCTTAACATCGGAATCAGAATCCCTAACATAATATAGACCCACAAGAAAAAAGGCGAAATTCGGAGAAAAAAACCGGCCAAGTGCGTGTCGGGCCACGCGCAGTGTAGGGTTCCGTAGTTGCGAATGACAACTTTGAGTTCACACTATTCACACTCGCATCTTACAGTTTAACGACCAAATAAGTTGGTTGCCTATAACTTTTTAGTTTTTACTTACTACTCAGCTCTGATAGTTTTCCTTTCAACTTCAGTATATATGCTACTGCTGTAATTTTTTTCACGTATCTATATATAACCGTTTAGCAGATAGAGGGGGGGGACACTTACCTCTAACAAAAATTCGCACTTTAAAACCAAATATTTCGGAAACGGAGCCCTTAATCAAAAAATGGTGATCTCAACCTCACAATATTTTTGAAAGACCTATTTAACGATACCCCAAACAATAGGTAAATAGAGAAAAAAAAATTACTCCCTCACTTTACTTGTATGGGAGCTACCCTAAAAAAAATTTTTTTTCAAGATTTTATTCTACCACTTTTTTGCCATGATTAATATACATACCCATACCAAATTACAGCTTTCTAGTACTTATAGTCTCTGCGTAAAACCGCGGACGGACAGACAGACAGACAGACAGACAGACAGACAGACAGACAGACAGACAGACAGACAGACAGACAGACAGACAGACAGACAGACAGACAGACAGACATGGCGAAACTATAAGGGTTCCTTGTTTACTACGGAACCCTAAAAACTGGATCTCCCATACAATTTCACCGATGGAGTTTCTATGGGAAGTCTAAATATGTTTTTCCGATCTTCACCTTTTTTTCTTTTGGGTTTATATTATGTGAGAGATTCTGATGAGGTTATTGATGTTTGACATATAAACCTGTATACGACCAAAACAATGTTGTTATTGGAGTATCACGCAGAAGCTTACCGATGGAAATGTTTTGTTCAAGTAGGTACCTACTTGTACTTAAATAACTTAAGACTTGAATAACGAGTTTATGTTTTATATGTATATATATAGATTGACATTAAGAAAAATACCTGCTTAAGGCGGGAAATCATTACTTTTTTATTTATTTAGGTATCCTCATTAAAGTATGACTCATTGAATTCTTTGCGTAACATCGGGGTTTCAGATTTCAAAATAAAATGCATTAAGTAGATGTGCCTGATGATAATTGAGGTACAAGTGAATTATTTAAACAAATAAAAAATCTGACTGACTTTTTGACAGTTTACGTCTGCCATTTTGATTTTTTTGCTGACGTCACAGCATATGACTTCTATCCTTCGAGCAACCGGAAAAGCCGTGTTGCTCGAAGCTTCTATCACACACTTCAAGAAGGTACCAATGGAAGAGACACACTTAAAAGTTTACATATGTTAATACATGCGCGTAAAATATTACCCTCTTTCTGAGTAGGTCGGTCGGGTAAAAATGTGCCTAATGATTGAAGGTAAAAGAAAGAACGTCATCGATAAAGCTTTCACGCTCACAAACATCTGAAGGTTGACTTTTGAATGTGTCTTGTTTGTTGACTTTTTCAAGGCAAAAAAAAAATTAATTGTAAATTGAATGAGTCAGGAAACATCGACGCGGGGATTGGATTCTATTCCTTCGCGGTTCGCATAATGAAAGAGGAGGTTATATTCTTCTTTTTAGTCGGGCACTCTTGTCAGAGTGGTCGTGGTCATGTTTCGGTCGGTTCATGCGCCGGCGTTGCTCTTGTAATGCGTCGCCATGTGTCTCGATGTCTGGCAGAGTGAGAGCACTCGTTAAGGGTGCTCCTTGGCCATTTCGACTATGTTTAACCTCTATAAACATGGTCAAACATAAAGCACAATACAAAAAAAAAACGTATATTGTAGAATGGTTTTTAATCTTTACTTGCTGAGGAGGACATATTTACAAAGTTCATAGTTTTTTTAGAAAAAAAAAATACCGCGTACATCGACTTTTATTGCAAATATTCATTAACTACGTAACTCTTTGTCTTAGAGTCACGCAATTTTTATGTTCAATACAATACCAATCAACCTAAAAACTCTCCCTGAGGAATTTTTATTTTACAGATTATTCTTCTGTTTAATATTAAATTTATGTTATTTAATCTTTGAATGCACGCGGCCGACGGGCGGCAGTCGACCGCTGACTTTCTGACGGGGAACTAAGGTTCAAAACTCGGCCCATATCCTGAAGGTCATTGGCGCATGTACGAGGCTTAATGGAAGAGTGCATAACAGAATGAGGTCTGTCCATCGTGTTGGAGAGCGTCCACGTGATCTTTTTCCCTCAACTTTCTCTTGCACTACCAACCGTTCCATTAGGAGGATATACCTTTTCAGATTATTTTTGTATAGGTATGTATAGTATATTTTGTATACTCACGAGAATAATGTGAGAGCATTGACGAGCGAAGACTTGCCGGCGCCCGAAGGTCCCATGATGGCGGTCAACTCCCCCGACCTAAACAGCCCTGACACTCCTTTCAGTATCAGTTTGTCTGCAACAATGGAAACGTATTGCTTCTATAATTATCAAAGCAACGACTAGTCATTTCTGGTTAGTGAACCATCACCAAAAAAAGTTTTTGGTATAAAAGTTGTTTCGCATAAAGGTAGGTATGTTACGCATAAATTTTCCATACAAATTTTATGCGTAACATAGGTATTCTGATATCTATGGTAACATACCTTTATGCGAAATATTTTCATGCGAAACAACTTTTATACCAAAAAAAGTTACATATGCGTTTGGACAGTGAACCGTCATTTCTTTTGACGATATAGAAGAGCGTATCCTAGTATGGCCTTTTTTATTTGACATTTTTTTTTTCAAAAAATTGTTTAAAAAAAAAACTTTAAACAGAAAAACATAAAACATAGGGCCATACCTATTTTAGTACTAGATTTTATGAAAAATAATTTTTCATAAAATCTTTTGATGGGGGGGTCATTGGCGTCAGCTTATTTCAGAAGGTCACAATGACCTTGATAAGATCTCGTCACAATCGGGTCTGAATCGATCGTGACGGATCGGGTGAAGCAGACTTAGAACTTAGAACTTATACATTTGTATGGAACAAATACTGAAAACATACTGCTAGGATACGCCATTAATATCGATAAATATAGGATTTATCAAAATGTTTGATGTATCTATAGGTATAAAAAACTGCACTTTTTATTGCAATTTTCTATATCAATACTCAAGTGAACTAAAGTTGTCTATTGATTATCATGACTAAGCTTTGATTTCTTAGCTTTTTAGATGAGAAATAGATAGAGATTTTATTTGAAAATTACTTAGAAAAAGGGAGGTCCTCAGTCAACTGTATTTGTATGTTTCTTCCCTCATAACTCATAACTCTATTATTTTCGCACTAATATGAAAAATTCTCAAATTCATTACTTTGGTTAAAATCAATTTTATTATTTGGCAAATTTTCAATCATTCTTCTAGACAAGCATGCAAGGCAATGTTACGTAACTATATTAACAAAAAAATTTAAGATACCTATGATTGTCATGTTACATCCGTTCAACCATTTGAACGTTTTTGCGTGATTTAGCGAGAACCAACCTACGAATACGATTCAACATGCAGACATATTACATTATTGAGATAATAATAACAATCATTCATGTGGTTTTATGTATTTTGCGGTCTTACCTGACCACGGAAGATAAAATACACTGATAACATACACAGTATAGTGATAATTAAGTCCTTGATATCTTGCAAATTGACCAGGAAAATGTAGTCTGAGTAATTTAATACCACAATCACCTGCTGACGAATAAGGCCGAAGTGAGGCTCGAATATTTTGAATTAGAAATTATATGTAAAAACCGGTTATGTTTTGTACTACTAGGCTATTATGGCCAGTAGTGTCCTCCTCAACTGCCTGCCCGGTGGTTGGGGGTATGGCATCGGGTACGTGCGCTGCCTCCTTAGCTGCTACTTTCTCATCCTTAAACCCTACGAGCAAGTAGCATCCTAAATACCTTTATCCTGTTCCTCCAGTCCAACAATCTCCTACCCTTCCCTCGCTTAAAAACGGTTTCGATAGGCAGCAGAGTCGGAACCGATATAAGCCAAGCAAACTGCGTTCACCAACCCGTTTGCCAAGCATGGTGAGTATGGTAAAACCCTCCCAATGATCGATATCCTTGGGGAGGCCTATGTCCTGTAGAGGACTTTTTATGGCTGTAATGAAGTATGATAATATGCCGTACATTACATCTTCTTTGTCGTTTCGCCCTTGACAGAGCGTTCGTGGTCTCGAAGCGACCACCAGTGGTAGAGATGGACATAACTGTCCACACGATTTCCCTCCATCTATTCCTGTTGGCAGACTGCCTAGCGCGCGGAACAGAACAGAATTTCCTACGACACATTCACTTGGTCAGTCCAGGGTACAGGGTCCAGTAAGGAATTTCAATGTAGCTCCGTGAGCGATAAGACATTTCTTGCTCTGTGGTCCAGCCGGCCTATTTACTAACTCGGATGACAGGTGTCAATGCCTATCAATCTAGGTTTTGCTGTTACAATGCGGTTTTAGTATTTCAAATAAAAAGTTCGAGCAAGCAAAACCCGCATTGTAATTAAAAATTCTAGATTGATAGGCATCGACACCTGTCATCTGAGTTTGTATTAATACGGGGCAGGGCATAGGTGTCTGCCGCGCGGTCTGAATAAACGAATTGAATTATGATATACACCTTTTGAAGACCACTGACCACGGGTACATTCTTGATCTTGATCAGTGCATAATATGATAATATAATTAACAAGTTGGCAGTGTCTAAAGTTCAGCCAAAAGGCGCATCTCCCCAGGCCACAGGCGTAGCCAGGGGTAGGGTTTTGGGAGTTCAAACCTCCACGAAAAGTTACGATATTACAATTAATAAAATTGTTAAAAATGAATATGCTGTGTGGTTCCCGGCAGAGAGAATAGGACCAATCCAAGTTTTCCCGTGGATGTCGTAGAAGGTGACTTAGGTAACACAAGCTAAAAAGAGACCTCTCCAACCCGTGTGGCCAGCGTGGAGAGTGTAGACAAAATCATCTGACTGCTCTGGCTAATATATAATTTTTTTTTTTTTTTTTTTTTTTTTTTCTTGGACAAATCACACAGATTGAGTTAGCCCCAAAGTAAGTTCGAGACTTGTGTTATGGGATACTATCTCAACGATACTATATATTTTATAATAGATACATATATAGATAAACATCCAAGACCCAGGTCAATCTGAAAAAGATCATTTTCCATCTTGACCTGACCGGGGATCGAACCCGGGACCTCCGTGTCACAGGCAGGCGTGTTGACCGCTGCGCCACGGAGCTCGATGGCTCTCGTAGTACCTACAGAGAGGGTCATGCGCCTGCAGTGGAGACTAAAAAGACCTGATGATGTTGACTAATATTATCTTTTTATCATCATCAGGAAAGATTTGATTGTTTATTTGCATTGAAAAGGGTTCAAAGCTACTGAACCGACTTTCAAACTTCTTTTACCTATAGGAAGCTAATTATCTGCGGGTGGTACAGGCTATAATTTACGCGGACGAACTCACGGGGAAATTTCTAGTAATTAAATAAGAAGAGGAGATGGCCATAACTTGTTACTGATTTCTTTTGGATTCGTCCTACTGGCCACCGCCGCCGCCGTATTCTTTCCTGAAGTGTCATAGGCTCTATATAAAAAAAAATAATAATAATAAATAATCAATAAGGCGGACGTAAACTGTTCAAAACAGCAGTCAGGTTTTGTTATACATTATTTTTGGGGTCTTTTTGTTTTCTTGAACCCATACCCGATACTAAAACCAGGCTACGCCCGTACCCCAGGCTATGGCATACTTGATATCGTGTCGCCGTGCCCAGCGTGCCCGAGACCTGCATGCCGGAGGACCTGTATATGGCGATGGACCATGCCATGCAAGTCACCCAATATTCGAAAAAGGAAATATATGACCATCGATTCTATAAAAAGAGGTGATTAAACAACGTTACAGGAGTACTATTTTTGGTGGCGTGACTCACTAAACGAGTGATTGACGCGAGTATTTCCAAAAGGCCTTATTTTTGAATCGTTAGTTCATCTCCTCATTCAGTCTCTCAGTCAGCTCAGTGTTTCCAAAAGGCCTCATTTTTGAATCGTTAGTTCATCTCATCAGCCTCATTTTTGAATCGTAACGAGCCATTCAAAAATGAGGCTCTTTGGAAACACTCGCGTCAATCACTCGTTTAGTGAGTCACGCGTTCAAAAATAGCCTGGTCGTGAGTTCCTGACAAGGGCGCCGTCTAGGAGAGGCAAGGGAGCAACTGGTTTACCCAAGAGAATAAGTTATAAAAAATAAACTGAAATTGAAAAAAAAAGTTTTGTTACATTCTGGACAGGCTTTGATGTTTTCTGCACTTGCCGGCCTTCGGCAAAACCCTTTAAAGTATTATACAACCAAGTTAATAAAGGAATTCTGCGCAATAAGAAGTAAGTACATATAATAATTTATCAATATTGGCTGCAATTAATGAGGCAATATTTACGGATTATGTCAAGTACGGAAATGAACGTGTATGACAATAATTGTTTTTTTCTCAATCATGCTTGGAAATTCTAACATTAATTAAACAACCTTGTTATCGATTCTTGTTTATGAATATTATTTTTATTCACTTAATTTTTCCATGCTCGTCTAGGAGAAATATTATAATAATATACCAGCTGCTTGCATCTTCCCGCGCAGACCATAAAAGAAGGCTGAAGAAGTGGGTAGAAATCTAAGGAAACATGTCAATAGGTGATGCAGCTAGTAACCTATCATTATTTTAGTTCCATTCTTTACATAAAAGCCCATTAACACGCTGAATAAGGCTTTTAGAGTACAATACCCGTTAGGATAAACACGTGATAATTTGTCTGAATAAATATAATCTACGTTTTTTAGGGTTCCGTACACAGAACTATATCAAGAGTTCTGTGGTTCCGTAGTAAACTAGGAACCCTTATAGTTTCGCTATGTCTGTCTGTCTGTATGTCAGTCCGCGGTTTTACTCAGAGACTATAAGTACTAGAAAGCTGTAATTTAGTATGGGTATGTATATTAATCATGGCAAAAAAGTGGTATAAAAAATCTTGAAAAAAAAAATTTTAGGGTAAGTAGTTATAAAAATAGTTAGTAGGTAGTAATACAAGTAAAGTGGCGGAGTATTTTTTTTTCTCTACTTACCCATCGTGTGGGGTATCGTTAAAAAGATCTTTGAAAAATATTGTGAGGTTGAGAACACCTTTTTTCGATTTAGGGATTCGTTTCCGAAATATTTGGTTTTAAAGTGAAAATTTTTGTTAGAGGTAAGTGTCCCTCTATCTGCTAAACGGTTATTATGGATACGTGAAAAAAATTACTGCAGTAGTATATATACTGAAGTTGAAAGGAAAACTATCAGAGCTGAGTACTAAGTGCAAACTAAAAAGTTATAGGCAACCAACTTATAAAATGTACTGGAAAATGTAAAATTTCATACAATTTTCTTTGTTAGATGTTTTTGGCCGTTAAACTGTGAGGTGCGAGTATAAACAGTGTGAACTCAAAGTTGTCATTCGCAACTACGGAACCCTACACTGCGCGTGGCCCGACATGAGCTTGGCTGGTTTTTATTTTTTAATTTCCACGCAATATTTGAGAAAAGCAGTAAGTACATAAGCTAAAAAGTCAACTAGCCGACATGTTTCGACCTCATCCAGAGGTCTTCCTCAAAGCGAATGTGAATCGATACGCACGCACAATGTTATCGCAAAAGCGGATTGGAAAAGTAAGAAAATAAAAAAGTGTTAAGTATTTTTTTTATTAATTATTGAATTAGGTATTTAAGTACTACTTTAAGGTAAGCCAACAGAAAAGGGCTGTTCTCCGTAGAGGAAGCCCTATAAGATTAGCTCACTGCTCAACATTGTTCTTACTAGTGAAATTGCGATTTAACGAATCCCTGCAGGCATTGATTAAAAAAAAATCGATGCCTTCCTGTGTATCACTCTCAACTGCTAGTCCGGTGGTTACAGGTATGGCATCGGGTGCCCAAGCCCGACCTCCTGCTACTTTCTCATCCCCAATTCAACCGAGCAAGTAGCATCCGAAATACCTCTATCCTGTTCCCCCATTCCAACAAACTTCTACCCGTCCCTCGCTTAAAAAACCGTTTTGTTGGGCAGCAGCGTCGAATCCGATTTATGCCAAATAAACTGCACTCACCAAACCGTCTGCCAAGCGTGGTGAGTATGGCAAACCCCCACCAATGATGGAAATCCTTAGGGAGGTCCGTATCCAGCTGTGGATTTCTTGCGGCCCACAACAACGAATGTTTGTCGTTTGTTTTTCGTGTGTGTAAGTGGCCAACACTGGTGTCAGATGTCACAGGCATCTGACTTAGCTTAACGACTGCCATCAATGATGACAGCTGGGACCAACGGTTTAACGTGCCTTCTGAAGCACGGAGTTCGAGATATTTTCATGCAACTTGCGGTCACCCATCCAAATGGGGACTGCGCCCGGGGTTGCTTAACATGCGAAAGCGCTAATAACGCTCACGCCCACAGGCCATCGGGCTCCTAAACAACTCCTCACAACAACGAATTCCTGTAAATTTCCCAATAAGTCAATAATAATAATTAAATAAATAAATATATACGGACAAATCACACAGATTGAGCTAGCCCCAAAGCAAAGACAATATAATACTAACGTAAGTTCTTAAGCAAGACTTGTGTTATGGGATACTAACTCAACGATACTTTATTTTATAACAAATACATATACAGATAAACATCCAAGACCCAGGTCAATCTGAAAAAGATCATTTTTCATCTTGACCTGACCGGGGATTGAACCCGGGACCTCCGTGTCACAGGCCGGCGTGTTGACCGCTGCGCCACGGAGCTCGTCAATGTCAATGCTTCCCTATTTTCTTGTTAAATGGACGGAAACTACGAGAAGTAGTATTCATGTTTGTAATGTTAGCAGAAAAAAGATTCACATTGTTGCAACTGGTCTGTCCAGTGCCATTAACGTATTTTTTCTGTAATTGTTGGCAATTAGTTACTTATTACAATTATCACATTGTTGTGTTTTCCTGACGGTCATCAGGGTTGGTACCTGTAGAACTATATAATGTCTATAGCATAGATTTAAAAAAAAATTCGTCTCTCTGAAGTCTGTAGCTTCTATAGTAAGTAACTTATGTTTGTAGATTTACTATTTACTATTTATTATAGGTACCTATTTCAGGAATTGTAGTGATGACTTGCAGTGTGACAACTGCGGATTTTGGGAGATATAAACAACTAGAATTTACCCGCGGCTTCACTCGCGTAAAATTTTGCCGCAAGCATGCGTACTTCTTCAATACTACCCTGGCTGGACTACTAATCTGGTTCGAATCCTACCTGTGGTGAGTTCTTGTTTACTGACTTCCAAAAAGGAGGAGGTTCTCAATTCGTCTGAATGTTTTTTTTGTATGTTTGTTATGCGATTACTTAGTTATGGATCGATTTCAGTGATATTTTTTTATTCGACAGGTAATGCTCCAGAAGTGGTCCCATAAAATTTTTGTCGCAATGTATCGAGTACTTTTTGAAAAAATAAACAAAAACCCAAAAAAAAATTTAAGGAGGATGCCTTTCGGTTATTCTTATGCGAATTCAGACAAATTGATGAGAATTTTACTCCTCTGTTTGGACTGAACTTCAAAGGTGGTCCTATAAATTTTTTATCGAAATGTATCCAGTGCGTTTAGAAGAAATCAACAAAAACAAAAAAAAAAATTTACAAGTATGCCGTTTGGTTTAATTTTATTTCAATTAAATTTAAATTGATGACGACGTTGTTCCTCTATTTTGATTGAACTACAACACCCACTAAAATCTAATTTTTAGTTCCAGTTTGTACATATACGTATAGGGTTGAAGTCGGTTTCACTTTTTTGTTAAAAATAATTATTCATCACATATTTCCAAATTTCATCGTACATGATCGCAATTCAAGAATCTATCTGCCCCATCGGCCATCGGTTCTGCACGCTATTCGCCCGCCCACTGCCACTTTAAAGAGATCCTAACTAATATTATAAATGCGAAAGTGAGTTTGTTGTTTGTTTGTTTGTTACGCTTTCACGCCGTATCTACTGAACCGATCATCATAAAATTTTGCATACACATAGGTTAGGGTACCGAGAAGGACATAGGCTATATATTACGCGGGCGAAGCCGCGGGTAACGGCTAGTAATTCATAAAATGTAATATGCTAATATTATAAAGAGGAGAGTTCTTGGGGTCAAAAACACTGATCTCACGTGATAAGTTATACTGTGCTAGCCTGATTTACGTAATTTTCTGCAAAAATTGCCTTGGACAAAGGCTCTTATTAAGAATAAGTGGTTATGGTCACTTATCCTCGTAGGGAAGTCTTCTACTTAGTCACGAGGCTGATCAGTCACGCTATTGTTGACATGACTCAGCTGAACTCTGACTAAGAGTAACTGCTAAGCCCAGTGACCTGCGGCAATCTTAATTTCCTAATTACTCGTGCCTGCTATTTTCCATGCAAGTTTGGGTGAAATGCATGCAAAAAGAACGAACAAAGGCGAGTCCGACTTGCGCACGATGTGTTTTGTACAACATTAGACTAACATTAAATAAATATAAATATATACGGACAAATCACCCAGATTGAGCTAGCCCCAAAGTAAGTTCTTAAGTAAGACTTGTGTTATGGAATACTAACGCAACGATACTATTTGTTATAACAAATACATATATGTATAGATAAACATCCAAGACCCAGGTCAGTTTGTAAAGATCATTTTTCATCTTGACCTGACCGGGGATCGAACCAGGGACCATCCGTGTCACGGGCCGGCGTGTTGACCGCTGCGCCACGGAGCTCGTTTACATTACAGATATACATCCGATATTGGTCTACGGCCTATTCTCGTAAGATATAATTACCTAGATGAATTTTCCATACTCACTATGACTCTATGAAATAAATTGTTCGACATAAAACAGAGAATAATTTAAAAAAATCTTCTGCGAGACCATAGCTAACCTTTCAAATTATTTTATGAACTAAATACCATTAACAGTCTAAAGTTTGAACGCAAAGCTGCGTTTTCGCCAAAAGTGGCCGTTTTTGCAAAAAAAAAACCTAAGAGAAGAGAACCTTCACGTTCTCACTTAAAACTGCAGTAGTTCATAAAATAGATAAAGGCCCCACTCTAGGCACACTAGCGACGCCAATAATTTTATTCGTAATACTTTACAAATAGAAAGAAATTCAAGAATGTAAATCATAAAAGCCTTAGTAAATAACCTGAAGTATTTTTGGAATCATCTATACATATAATAAAACAGTAAAAATATTTTGTCTGTACATTTAGTATTTTTGAATGAAATGGATAGAGGGACACTTAAAAAGAACAAAAAAAAGCTAAAAAAACAATTTTAGAATTTCTTGTAAGTCAGTCTGTCTGTCTGTCTTTCTAATAATAAAACTTTTTTTCCCATATAGCTATTAAACCGAGGCAACATATAAGGTAGAAATGATTTCGAAAAATGGAACACATGATGCAGCATCATAATAGTCCAGCTGAACTATAAGAAATATGAAAGTGGAGCCTTAGCAAAAGTTGTTAAGCCTGATGAGCATTTTTGTTGAATTATTTAATATCTGAGATTTGGAACACCTCATGCAGAACCGTAATGGTCCAGGTAAACTATAAGAAATATATAAATGACGCGTTGGCAAAAGTTATTCAACCTGAATAGCAGTTTATGTTGAAGTATTTAATATGAAGATTTGGAACACCTGACGCAGAACTAGAATAGTTCAGGTAAACTATAGGAAATATAAAAATGACGTTGTAGCAAAAGTTGTTCAGCCTGATTAGTATTTTTTGAAGATTTAGAACATTGATACATTATCATGCCAAATATTATATCGACAATTTTACAGAGTCACACTCTCCACTGATTAGCTCATATTACTAATGACCGCCCAGCGGTCCCCCTTTTGGCAACGTAGTTTTCAGCCCATACGGCAAAACATGAGAGTTTGCTGTGTCTCCAAGCCTTGAACACACAGACAACACCTAAAGCCGAGGTCTGTCCCTCGCGAAGGATATGTGACCCTTTGGAGATGTGCGATAGGTTGAGGGCACTCTGCCCATATCTCAAAGTTTGGTGAAGTAGCGCAAGCTCACTTGGAGCTAGCTATGAAGTCTACTTCTTATCGTGTCGGTGGCTCAAAAAGTCTAAAAGAATCCTATATTTTATCCCTCCAGTATTTAGCAACAGCCAATGCAACGCCATACAATTTTATAACACTGCTACAAGTATTTTCTTATGTATGTTTAGGTCGTATTAAGGTTTATTAATACGCCGGAGTCATAAAGTCCATGCAAACGAAGTCGCGAGCATCCGCTAGTATTTAATATTATAAGAATCAGTGAGAATTATGAAAATTTACCGATTACCGCTAAAAACGGCCGTTTTTCGCACTATTTCTCTTAATGACTGATTCTTATAATATTAAAACATGATTCCAAAAATACTAAGCCTTATATGATTTACATTCTTGAATTTCTTTCTATTTGTAAAGTATTACAAATAAAATTATTGGCGTCGCTAGTGGCCTAGTGTGGGGCCTTAACGGGGTATCTAGGGCCTCGCAGAACAAAATTTTTAATGATATCTCCGTTTTCTACCTTACGATATATTTCAAAGTAGCTGTTACCCACGGCTTCGCCCGCGTGATGTATAGCCCATGTCCTTCTCAGTACCCTGACATATGTGTAAGCAAAATTTCATGATGATCGGTTCAGTATATCTACTGAACCGATCATCATGAAATTTTGCCCTATCGGGCGTGACAGCGTAACAAACAATCAAACTCACTTTCGCATCTATAATATTAGTTAGGATAGTATTAGGATGGTGGCAGAACTGGAACCCGGAATATTAAGGCTAGCTTTTTTGCATTCTAAAATATTTTTATCGGATTTTGTAAAGTAAACGAGCATGACAGGTTTCCTGGTTATTTTGTGTCTTAACGACCTGATTAATATATTGAAATAGCATAATAGGTACATTAAGCGGAAAACGATATATGCTAGCAAAACAAAATTAGTCTCAAGGATGTTATTTGTGTCGGGCAGAATTAAAATGTTTTTTTATATAACAAAACAGGGTTTTTATCGTATCGATCGAACATAAAAATAACTCTCAAGTGCTCATATTTATAAACTCGTACAAGTATGTTAATTATAAAAAACCGGCCAAGTGCGTGTCGGGCCACGCGCTGTGTAGGGTTCCGTAGTTGCGAATGATAACTTTGAGTTCACACTGTTTACACTCGCACCTCACAATTTAACGACCAAAAACATCTAACAATGAAGCTTGTATGAAATTTTACATTTTCCAGTACATTTTATAAGTTGGTTGCCTATAACTTTTTAGTTTGCACTTAGTACCTAGCTCTGATAGTTTTCCTTTCAACTTCAGTATATATACTACTGCTGTAATTTTTTTCACGTATCCATATATAACCGTTTAGCAGATAGAGGGGGGGGACACGTACCTCTAACAAAATTTTGCACTTTAAAACCAAATATTTCGGAAACGGATCCCTAAATCGAAAAATGGTGTCCTCAACTTCACAATATTTTTCAAAGACCTTTTTAACGATACCCCACACGATGGGTAAATAGAGAAAAAAAAAATACTCCTCCACTTTACTTGTATGGGAGCTACCCAAAAAAAAATTTTTTTTCAAGATTTTATTCTACGACTTTTTTGCCATGATTAATATACACACTCATACCAAATTACAGCTTTCTAGTACTTATAGTCTCTGAGTAAAACCGCGGACGGACAGACAGACAGACAGACAGACAGACAGACAGACAGACAGACAGACAGACATGGCGAAACTATAAGGGTTCCTAGTTTACTACGGAACCCTAAAAATGAAAAGTTTGGCTAACTTTATTCTATGAAAATTTACTTGGTAAAGTAGACATTTAGAAAAGTGAGTTATTTACTTTTATTGCTGTCTATGTATATGTATACATATGTAAAGTTCATATAAGCTTAAAAAAAATAAAGCACGGAAAGAAAAAGAAATAGAAAATAATTAAGAAAATCAGAATTTCCTTGAAATAAAAAGCATCATTCTTACCTAAGGGGTGACTAAGCCCGTAAATATAAACAACATTTTCTATAGGAACTTGGTGGCTTTTTTCCGCAAATCCAATGTTTCCCAAGACATTTCAGCAAGGCCTTGTGGCCCTTTTTCGCACATCCAAGGGTTGCTAAGACGGTTTCGCGTGGCCTGGTAGATCTTTTCGCAATTCCAAGGCTTCCCAAGATAGTTCCGCGAGGCCTGGTGGCGCTTATTCGCAAATCCAAGGCTTGCCGAGACAGTACCACGTGAGGTCTGGTTTTTTTCGCAAATCCAGGACTTGCTTAGACAATTCCACGAGATCTGGTGGCTCTTTTCCCAAATCCAAGGCTTCCCAAGAGTGTTTCACGAGGCCTAGTGGCTCTTATTCGCAAATCCAAGGCTTGCCGAAGCAGTTCCGCGACGCCTGGTGGCTTTTTTTCGCAAATTGAAGGCTATTCAAAAGATCCTCGTTATCATCATTATGTTGACGGAAGATCTTTTTGAACGCGAGGCCGTAGACGGTACCCAGCGTCACCCACGCCTAGCGTCGCCCATGTGGGCAGCTTAACGACTGCTGACAATAATGATGGCCAGGGCCAACAGCTTAACGGGTCTTCGGTAGTACAGGAGAGATTGACATACAGGTATTTGTAAATCGAAAGCTTCCTAAGACAGTTCTGCGAGGCCTGGTAGTTCTTTTTCGTAAATCCAAGGCTTGCTAAGACAGTTTCATGAGGCCTGGTGGCTGTTATTCGCAAATCTAAGGCTTGCCGAGACAGTCCCACGAGGCCTAGTGTTTTTTTGCAATTTAAAGGCTATATATAGCCAAAAAAGGCCACTTATGGCAATTAAGTGGATATTAACTTAAAATAATAATAATAAGTCATGCTTTAAAAATATATACCAGGTATAATAGACACAAAACATACTACAGTTTGTCGGGATTTTTGAAATTTTGTCTTATTTTTGAGTAATATAATAAAATACGATTTGAGGACCTATCTACGCTCGGCGCCCTCTTAAATTAAGATATAAGCTATCGGAAAGAATGCGGATTTGAACAGCAATCTTTAGTACGTACGACTAAAGACTGCTGGTTTAAATCCTGCCCGCGATAATTTTTTTCTCGTATCTTTTTTAGGGTTCCGTAGTAAACAAGGAATTATAGTTTCGCCATGTCTGTCTGTCTGTCTGTCCGTCCGCGGTTTTACTCAGAGACTATAAGTACCAGAAAGCTGTAATTTGGTATGGGTATGTATATTAATCATGGCAAAAAAGTGGTAGAAAAAAATCTTGATTTTTTTTTATGGTAGCTCTCATACAAGTGAAGTGAGGGAGTAACTTTTTTTCTCTATTTACCCATCGTGTGGGATATCGTTAAATAGGTCTTTAAAAATATTGTGAGGTTGAGAACACCATTTTTCGATTTAGGGATCCGTTTCCGAAATATTTGGTTTTAAAGTGCAAATTTTTGTTAGAGGTACCTAAGTTTCCCCTCCCCCCCCTATATCTGCTAAACGGTTATATATGGATACGTGAAAAAAATTACAGCAGTAGTATATATACTGAAGTTGAAAGGAAAACTATCAAAGCTGAGTACTAAATGCAAACTAAAAAGTTATAGGCAACCAACTTGTAAAATGTACTGGAAAATGTAAAATTTCATACAATTTTCATTGTTAGATGTTTTGGTCGTTAAACTGTGAGGTGCGAGTGTGAACAGTGTGAACTCAAAGTTGTCATTCGCAACTACGGAACCCTACACTGCGCGTGGCCCGACACGCACTTGGCCTGTTTTCTGAATTTAATAAGAGTATATCAGAATATCGGAATGATTTTATAGCTGCTCTGTTTTTGTGAATGCATAGAAACAGCTACAAAAATAATGCTCAACTCGTTCAGGTTAACTTTTGCTTATTTACTTTGTGCAAAGCCTTGGTTGTTATTTGGAATGTCATCCTTTAGTACTTGGCATCTGGCCCGGAACTCAAAAGATCAACTTGTTTATAATAAAGTTTAAATGAAGAATAAGTTGGGGTCATTTCGGTCCGCAAGTCGGACATACAACGGTAAAAACCAACGGTAGTGTACAAATGTTTATTTTTTAAACAACCGCCATAAAAAGGAACTATGTTTTTAATAGAGTATATACTTAGTAATCTTGTATGTCAGCGTATAAAATAAGCCCCGACATTTCCTGAAAGGAGTTACTCAATATAAACAACTTTTCCTACAGGACCATGAATTCGAATTTTTATTTGATTTTCCCATACTAATTGCGGGCAAATAGTATGAGAAAATCAAATAAAAATTTCAACCCGTGTGGCTAAACACATGTTTTTTTTGAGTTCCCAGCATTGTTCTCATTGGAAAAGTTGTTCGTATTGACGGGCTGAGTCACCCCTTTCAAAGTATGTCGAGGGTCAATTTACAAGTTGTATAAGTTTGCATAGAGATAGGTTTACGTAGAGATTAATCAAAACAAGCGCGATTGAGCGTTTTACATTCAGCGTGGGATGTGGGGCAATCGTTCATTTTTTGCACCCCAAACCACTCAGAAAACCAAGAATTGAGATGAGTTTAAGCCGGAAATAGCTATTCGAAGTAAGCAAGTATAAAATTTCGAAGAAATGGTTCTTACACAAAAACACACTTATACTTAGATTTTTAGATATGTATTTATTACACTTAGACTTAAGAATGGTTGAAATCATTCCCAGCATTCTTGGGACGTTGCCTCGGTGTGGTGGGTTGGAAGAGGTATTTTATATATAATTGTATTTGTTATTTATATTTTTGTATTGTTGTTGTATCAAATAAAAAAGTTAACTCTTGTCAATAAGATAAAACTTACAATTTCAAGAATCATAAAGAATCTACAAGAATGGCTGAAATCATAACGAAGAAGTTTCTAAGTTAGCCCTTGTAAATAAGATAAAACTTACAATTTCCTGAATAAAAGATCATTAGGAGTGATTGAAATCATGACGAAGAAGTAAAAGTTTACCATTGTAAATAAGATAAAACTTTCAATTTCCTCAAGAATAAAAGATCATCAAGAATGATTGAAGTCATGACGAACAAGTAGTTAAGTTTACCATTGTAAATAAGATAAAACTTTCAATTTCCTCAAGAATAAAAGATCATCAAGAACGATTGAAATCATGACGAACAAGTAGTTAAGTTAACCATTGTAAATAAGATAAAACCTACAATTTCTAGAACAATAAAGTATCAACCTCAATGGCAATAATTGAAAATTAACAATTAACTACTTTAGTAAATTAACTCGTTGATCGTTGAACAATCAGTAAATGTCAATCATGTTGATGACGATGACAACGCAAGGGCATGCAGTAAATACGAGGTATATATACCATTGTTAGTAATTAATGCGTAGTACACAAGCGGGTGATACATGCAAATACCAAATGTACCTACCTATAGTAAGAATGCAGTATGTACTAAAGTTTAAGTGATTAGTTAGTTTTGAATTTCTTTACTGCGTCACAGATTACTATTTGTTTATGTCGTGGCCATATCGTAGAATCGATCACTTTATGAAGTGATTGTCAATTCATGAAATGGTCGCATTTCATGAAATGTTTTACTGTCTATTGGCCACATCATGATGTAGATTGGGCAGATCAATGACAACATATCGTTTAACGATATGTGCAGCCAAACGCGTGGCTTTCCTAATGAAATGGTCAAGATGTTTGATCATATCGTAAAATAGTTTCTTTAATTACTGGTAGAGGCGCTACAAACGCTTCGTTTGTTTTGTTTACGTGGAAAGAAGGCGGTCGTCGGCAAAAACCGCAGTGAAAAAGAGAACATTATGTTGTGTAATGATGAAGAAATTGAAATTATAAGAATTTACGGTGAATAAAATACAAAATGTTCTTAACATATTCTGAATTTTGTTAATTATATTTCCTGGACACCCTATTTTATGAACCGGCCAAACGTGAATGACAATATCGTTAAACGTGGACGATTCAATCAAATTAAGTTGTCAATCATGGATACCTATGTATTCTTATTTTAAGATTAACAGAGAAAATAAATATACTTTTTACTTACTTTACTTTAAGTTGGCCACATCATAAAATGCCACCATTTCATGAAAATGTCAATCGTTTCATGAAAAGATCAATTCTACGATATGGCCACGACATTTACACTGAGTTGCGATCATAGATAGATTTAAGAGTCGCCTGGACGCGCATGTCTCGATACAGACGGAAAAAGGGAATTGTGGCAATATTTGATAATTGTGGAGTAAAATTAAACATTTAATCAATTAATCTCATAATAATCTACGTACGTTCCTATACAGCTTGGTTAAAATACCAATGGTTTGAGAATTACAAGCCTTTTCAAATTTGTATGGAAATCTTGAGACGCGTATAATTCTCAAACTATTGATAATCTAACCAAACGGTATAGGAACGTACGTAGATTATAATGAGATTAATTGATTGAATGCTTAATTTCACTCCAAAATTATTAAATATTGCCACAATTCCCTTTTTCCGTTTGTATGAAGACATGCGCGTCCAGGCGACTCTTAAGAGCTTTCGTCCGCGGCCCTCGTATTATAATATCCCTTCGGAAACGTAATTTTTCCAGGATGAAAGGTACCTTATATCCTTTTCCGGGCCCACAAAAACGTAACCAACTTTTTCCTTTATAAATTTTCGACATTCCCAAAATATTCAGCTGGCCGGATAAATTTTCTAATGGGGACAACGCACTTTTTACATACACTCCAAATATAAAATTTAACCACGTGAAGTGAAGAAATGGGTCTAAACCACGCAGAACAGTACTCCCGATCGTGCGAATAAAGAATTCCGATACAATGAAACGAATAACTATAATTTAACATATTTTTAACAAAAAACAATAACCGACTTTAACTCCATCAATTTGTTTGACCAAAAAAATAATTTCTTATATCGGTCCAGGCGTCTTCGAGAAATCGGGGAACATACGTATAAAAAACAAAAGATTCCGACGAATTGAGAACCTCCTCCTTTTTTGAAGTCGGTTAAAATTAGATTCTTTTGAAAATTTTAGAAATCTATAATTTCTATACGCTTCTTGTCTTGATGTAAGAAATTGGATATTTATGTTCACTGATGAAGTGTGCATTCATGTACGAGTATAATAGTCTCCAGACACTATCATAAACATCAGAGAATCGCGTTGGGACGACGGTCTATAGTCAGAATCGTTGTTGATACAAAGATTGACATCTACACACATTTCCGCAAAGCAAGCAGACACAACATTTTCAAACAAGTATCACTGCAAATTATCGATCCAAGGCGTTAACCGTGAACTTCGTGCAATGTTCGTTCCGTTTCCCATTTGTGATAATTTAAACAACATCGATTTCCGATATGCAGGCTTAAATTGCATAATATTATGTATTTTGATATCAAATGCCATTATACCGTTGAAACTACTGTGATATATAGACATCCTATCCTCACTAATCCTAAGCCTTATCCAAACTATCCTAATCCTAATTTTCTAACTAATATTATAAATGCGAAAGTAAGTTTGTTTGTTACGCTTTGTCACGCCCTATCTACTGAGCCGAACATCATGAAATTTTACTACTGTACTGAGAGGTTACAGCTAGTTATGTATAAAAACGGGTCACTAACGAGCTATTTCGTCAGGATTGCCGACTATAGTTAGTTTCTAATAGACTACAACCGCCATTGTACTAAAAATCATTTTTAACAAAGAATAAAACTCCACTCACTCTGTTTTGGCTCACTGGCTCTGTTTTGGTCACAAGGGAACCTTACTATCATCATCATCATCATCATCATCATCAGGTCTTTTTAGTCTCCACTGCAGGAACACGACCCTCTCTGTACTACCAGACCCATATATAAGCTTGAGTAGTCAGAGGATTTGGCCTACACTCTCCACGCTGGCCAGACGTGTTGGAGAGGTCTCTATGATGTTTATAAGCTTTGTTTAGCTTTTTTTTCCATAGTCGCTTTTTTACGACATCCAGGGGATGACTTGGAGTGGTCCTATTCTACTCTGCCGGGAACCACACGGCTAGGAACCTTACTACTTACCTTCCTTCTATGACAAACTTGTTTTTTTTCCCCTCATTTTGTATATAAAATTATAAAAGTTAATGAGCTTATAATTCGAAAACGGCCCGACTCCGCGCTTTAAAAATGGTGTCTTTATAAAGAGAAAAGTGAGTTCTATTGATTCCAATCCGCAGAATATCTAAATTTGTGCTAATCTATACAAAAAGCCCGCCCTGACGAGGTACCGGACACCTGGTAGTCAGACGACCTGACCAAGGTCGCAGCAGACCTTAGCTGTATAGTTTTACTTATAACATCGTTATATATGCACTTTAAGTTAAATTATTTTTTGTGCTTCCGCCACCAGTTAGTTCATGCGAACTATTACTGGCCAGCGCCCACCCACTACTGTAAGTATGGTAGTAGTAGTAGTAGGTGGGCGCACACAAAATAATTTAACTCAAAGTGCATGTAATTTTGACTTCCGCAAAAAAACGCCTGAATCAATTCAATATCTTTATATATATATATACATGTATGCTTCTGCCCTGATTTTTTTTACGTTTCCATGAACAACCATATAGCTTGTAGAGACTGCAACAAAGATTGTCTTTCAGTCTTGATATACTGACAAACGGATTTCTGGATCAAAAATTGCATGCCCTACTTCCACTCCAACCAATTAAACCGACCAACTGCGGTTATGCAAATTGGAACTTGATGAAGGGTTTTGTTCCAGTCTAATCAACTGGTTAATCACGTTTCATTGGTTTATCATTTTTTAAGACCTATACTACGATTGATCCCACACAACAAGGGATTGACGAGAAAAAAATGCCCTAATACTTTAATGTTGAGGATACATAAAATTTTATTTTACCACTTTTTTGACGTGATTAATCCATGCTTCATTACATCTTTCTTAGAACTAATAGTCCCTGCGCTAAATCGCGGATAGACAGAGACTCCTTGTTTACCACGGAACCCTAAAAACGAGACAAGACCTCCTTCTTCAATATGCTACGTCGCTTAGGTGTCAATTATTGTCCTTCTAAATTATATAACTTTAATCGAGCAGGTTGTTTATATGCTGACGTTAATTAACGACTACTTAGGTAGTTTACTGCCGATATAAATTACCTTCTACGCGTAATCTAGAACTTATTGATCGCCCATGATCTAACCTTTGTCTTGCGACCTATGCAAAATTACTCTATTGTGCTATAGCTAAATACTTTCATTATAAATGACACGGAAGACATAAAGGTACCTAATTATTGGTCAAAGTCCAATCTAAATATTACAGAATATAAATTATAAGCGTAGTTACGTTATACTACTAACTTACTAACTTAACGTACTTAGATATGTGATAATGTTAAACATCAAACAATATGTCCATCCATATGTTAACTTGCCATAATTATCATAATAATTAATTAAATCCTTAGTTCTTATTGTTCCATCTGTTGTTTTCCTTAAACCACTTACAAGTATCAGAAATATTAGAATTATCTTGACTAACATTTTCCTAAATCCTGACTACCTACCTAATACTTGATACGTACCATTTCGTCCCGTAGGTATTAATTGTCTATCAGCCTGTCTTATATACTGTAAACGAGCGGAAATGTAAATCCTAAAATTTACCGTGATCGAAATGTATAGATATTCTTTGATCTCCTTTTACTTGCTCCTAGTACCTACTTGCTAGTTAAATTTTAAGAAATTTGTATCACTAGACACACCTGGTGCATTGTATCGCACAAGGGCAATACTGCATACGATGCAGGTTTGGTCGTATGATTAACTCTTATATTTTTTACATCATCATTTCGTGTAGGTGACACGGTCAGTCGACCATGCACACCCTGGTGTCAGAGTTCTTCGGAACCGCCTCTCGGCCTCTGACGTGGATCCTTTAGCGACTACCAGATGGCAGCCGGGACCACCGGCTTAACGTGCCTTCCGAAGCACGGAATCATCTTTCTTATTAGACAATCAGGTGATTCATGCCTGCAATGTCCTAACCAAACTGGAAACAACTTAACAAAGTATGCTTCCCGTGGGAATCGAACCCACGACCTCCGGGTCAACAAGGCAAACGCCTTAACCACTGGACCACGGAGGCAGTTATTTTAGTATTATTTTTTACATTTAATATCAATGACGTTAAATTATCGTTTAGTAAGCGTAAATGGAGAAGAAATAAAATTCGCAATTTAAAAAATTGTGTCAAGTTCGTAATAACATCAGCATGCATAAGCAGAAGACAAAATTAATGTCATTCCAAAACATTTCTCAATTCTCCCAATTTGCACATTATTTAAATGTTAAAATGTTCTCCTTTCTTTTCGTAGGACAAGTTTGACTACTTCGCCTTGGTCAAGCTCAAGAACAACTGTAGTGGTATGTTGACATTTATTTAATACTAGCATTCTTCCCGCGATTTCGTCCGCGTAAATGTCATCCGCAGGTAAAAAGCTTCCTATAGGTTTTTTTGATTAAAACTAACGTGAGATAAAGATATTATTAAAATACGTAACAACGGGTTACTCACGTAAATTCTTCCTATAGGTGAAAAAACTTTAAAATCCGACCAGTTTCGGAGCCTTTCAATACAAAAAATATTTTTTTAATACATATGGTTAATATGGTAGATACAAAGTTGTGATGTCTGTGTGCAACTGTTAGAAGTAATCGTACAAATCAGAGGTTTGGCGGAGTTTGTGGTGGGAAGTCAAGGGGTGCAGTTTTGGGGTCTACGTTGGACGACTTTGCAAATTGATTTTGTTGGACTTTTGTAATATGAAATTGGTGTAGTTTGGTGTTATAAATGCTCGTGCTCATGGAACGATTTGCGAAATAGTTAAAGTGACTCGAAAGACTTGTCATCATAACCTCCCGACCACGAGGCATCAAAGAATATACTTACGCCAACTTTGTTTCTACTTGTTAAAACTTTACCGTACAACACCGATACCTACTTAGTATCTCAATTTACTGGACATTGGCAGAATCACTGAAATCTCGGTGGAAGCCATATTATAAATCAGAAGAAGAAGAAGAAGAGGTTTGGCCCATATGCTATCGCACAATGTCATTTTCGCAAATTGTCTCTTTTGCAAATGTACCTTTTCTACCATATTTTCGCGACGATACTAGTTATCCTTATGAAAGTTTTAAGTTATATTAGTAACGATATCTTAAAAGATAGCATTATTAAATGACATTCATCATCATCATCATCACAAAGTAAATAAAACTTTATAGTACATTCTTACAATTTTGACTAATCATACCTACAGATTGAGCTATCGAATCGAAAATATAGTTGCATCCATAGTTTGTGCTTGAATAAATCTTATATTATGACCATATCTCAGTATTTATGATACATAAAATTAACTTATTTTAAATATATCCAGCAATTCTTAAATGTTCCACAATTAAATATTCGAAACAAGTCAGCGGGCGTCGAACTTGTTGTCAACTATTTATATTGTTCAAAACAATATTTAATTTATACAGCACACCTATAATATTTATTCAGGTTCTCACTTTTTACCTGACTTACCCACCCAGAAGAAGGGTAATGTTTTTCGCCGGTATGTACCTATGTATTTAAGTACGGTTCCATTGTTGTCCTTCTGTTGCCTAAACGGCAAGACTAATTTTGAAGCGTGAGGTGTCATTTGAATCTAATCTTAACCCACAGAGTCTTAACCCCGGAGTAACAGGCTATGACGTAAGCAAAACACCATTACTACTGGCATTGGTGCGTCGTTGATGTCACTATAGGTGACGGCTGAAAATCAGTGCTGAACATCTTTTTGTTCAGCGTAACACTGAGCCGCCACCTTTTGTAGTGCACAATGCTTAATTTTGTACTGTTTTTTGATTGTTTTTCTCTTTTAGTTTTTGTGTTCTACAATAAATAATATTTCATTTCATTTCATTTCATATGGAGGATGTAAACAGTAAATATTCTGATATCTATGATGTAAACTGTCGAATAGGTTAATTTTTATGGCGATAAATAAAATCGTATTAATAAGCGTATTGAGATGATTCTTCAAATCGCTCAATCCCTCCTCCTGCTTTTATGACGTGCGTGTTTATTTGTCAGTGTAAAAGTACATACCTTATATTTGTAATAATTATAGTTAAATTATTGTATTAGGTAAAAAAACTATATAGCCCGGTATTTCACTTGCCTTTAAGAAGATCCTTCGGGAATAGGTAGATACTTTTTTAAAGTTCCAACTAATATCCCAACTATCCCAATCCCATCCCGACAATCCCAATAATATTATAAATGCGAAAGTGAGTTTGTTTGTCACGATTTGCTCTATCTACTGAACCGATCATCATGTTTGCATACAAGTTGTCTGAAGTACGGAGAAGAACATAGGATATATTAGAAAAGGTTTTAAACAATCGACTTGTACAATATCTGGAAACTAAAAACATAATAGCTGAAAATCAATTCGGTTTCAGGAAGGGCCTAAGCACAGAGGATGCAGTCAGTTCCTTACTTGAAATGGTTGTTGATTGCCTTGATAATAAAGAAAAATGTATTGGCTTATTCTTGGATTTCACTAAGGCCTTCGACACAGTTTCAATCCCGTTACTATTAGAAAAAATGCAGAATATTGGAATACGTGGGCTCCCTCTGGCAATATTCAAAGATTATTTGCAAAATCGCACTCAGCGCGTTAAAATAGGAGATTTTGTAAGTGATGAAGAGAAGATAGTTTTTGGAGTGCCACAAGGCTCTATCCTCGGTCCTACGCTTTTTATCATCTATATTAATGACATGTGTAAACTTACCATCCCTCAGTGTAAAATTTTTGCATATGCCGATGACACCGCGTTAATAGTAAGAGGCTCAAACTGGGCTGATACCTTTTTGCTTGCTGAAAATGCTCTTTCTTCTATTTTGTCTTGGCTTGATTCAAATTTACTTACACTTAACATTCAAAAAACTAATTATGTAACTTTTACCATAAATGCAGCAACGCAACCCCCACAAGAGCATGTCGGTATAAAAGCTCATGCCTGTCGCAGTAAGATAGACTGTTCTTGTTTGTCGATAACAAGGACACATGCTATTAAGTACCTGGGCGTACATATAGACCAACATTTGAAATGGGACCGACACATAAATTCTCTAATACCTAAAATAAGAAAATTAATATACATCTTCAAAAATATAAACTCATGTGCTGATTTGCAAACCCTGAAAGTAGTTTATTTCGCTTTGTGTCAATCTTTATTGACATATTGTATATCAGTGTGGGGTGGAGCTGCTAAGACCACATTACTGCCTTTAGAGAGGACCCAGAAAGCTGTACTCAAAGTCATGATCAAAAAGCCTATTCGGTATCCCACTATACAACTGTATGCAGATACAGCGGTCATGACAGTGAGACAGCTTTTCATCATGATGACTTTACTTCGTAAACACACCCAGATTCCCTATGACCCTACGCTAAAATACCGCAAACGAAGGTCAGATCTTGTATGCTCTACCCCTCGCCACAGGACTGCTTTTGCAGGACGGCACTTTAAAGTATTGAGCGGTAAATTGTATAATAAAATAAATAAAATTCTAGATATTTACCCCAAAACTAAGCGAAAAATTAAACTTGAAGTTCAAAAATGGTTGATGACACTAAACTATTCGGAAACTGAGAATCTCTTGTCTAACTTTTAATAAATAAAAAACTGTCTTTTCCCGACTCTCAAACCGTAGGTAACTAAATAAATAAAATAAATATATACGGACAAATCACACAGATTGAGCTAGCCCTAGAGTAAGTTCTTATGTAAGACTTGTGTTATGGGATACTAACTCAACGATACTATATTTTTATAACAAATACATATATAGATGGACATCCAAGATCCAGATCAATCTGAAGAAGATCGTTTTTCATCTTGATCTGACCGGGGATCGAACCCGGGACCATCTGTGTCGCGAACCGGCGTGTTGACCGCTGCGCCACGGAGCTCGAGCATCTATATCAAATTTCATTAAAATTGGTTGTGTAGTTTTTGGCGTGATAGTAGCGAGACAAACAGAGATACTTTTGCATTTATAATATTAGTTGGAACGATTATAAGATATTAATAAGTAATTAAAAAAAAGCGGTTTAGCACAAATATTTTACAATTTCATTCATACACATACATACACACCATCACTGATAAACACAACTTTACACACACACACACACACACACGCACACACGCACACACACACACACACACACACACACACACACACACACACACACACACACACACACACACACACACACACACACACACACACACACCTTTTACATATCAGACACAAATATTGTGAATCATTTACGGACGTGAGAGCAACTGTTGAAATAGAAATTATACAGATATTTTGCTAATGCAATAAGTCAAAATGCTATTTCAACTTTCTCTGTATCCCAAAATACAGCAAAAGCTAGTTTGGGAATCAGCGTGTTCATAAGCATAAGTTACTTTTAGGTTTCTTACTATCGCTGTATCGGACTCACCCTTGAATCCTTTATGACGCTCCCCACCACTCGAGATACAGGTTTATTCCTAGTTCGATGGTGGGCAGCTAATTATGGATGAACTTTGGTTTGTTCAAAACTAAATGGTAGTACGTATTAGTAAGCTAGTCTTAGGTACTATTACTGTAAACATAAATGTAGAAACCGACAATAAACGTATTTTTATTTTTATTTTATTTTATTTATACCTTTCCCTGACCCGGGGGTCGTGGTTCGATTCCCACGGCAAGCATACTTTGTTAAGTTGTTTTCAGTTTGGTTAGGACATTGCAGGCATGAATCACCTGATTGTCTGATAAGAAAGATGATTCCGTGCTTCGGAAGGCACGTTAAGCCGTTAGTCCCGGTTGCCATCTGGTAGTCGTTAAAGGAACCACGTCAGAGGCCGAGAGGCGGTTCCGAAGAACTCTGACACCAGGGTGTGCATGGATGGACTGACCGTGTCACCTACTCGAAATGATGATGATTCCGGAGAAATGGTCTTTTTCCGAAGGATAGACACTAACGCGAGCAGAGCAGCGGGCGGAATCTAGTTTTATAATACACATAGAGGACCCTGAATGCGTATATCTCCATACAATCGGAAAAAAGGAATCATGGCAATATTTGATAAATTTGGTATAAAATTAAGCATTCAACAAATAAATCTCACCATAATCTAGTAAGTACATCCTTATCTATGGCTCGGTAAAATTATCAATGGTTTAAGAATTATAGGCCTTTAAATATTTCTATTCAAATTTTGAGAGGCTTATAATATAATTCTCGAACCATTAATATTTTTACAATTTTGGCAATGAACTAAGCAGATACTCTAGAACACCATATATTTACTAGGTTCGATTACAAGAATTTCCGAAAGAACTAATTTTACTCTTATTTTGTTGCGTGACAAAAATATCGATATATAATCTACCAGGTACATGTTGGCACATCACTAGAAAATTGCCATGTCGACCTGTCGCAAACAGTACACCATCTTGATTACTTTTTCAATATAATTATTAAAAATAACAAAGCGAATTGACATTAGTGTCCGAATACATAGTTCATTAGAAAAATTACATTCATAATTAATTAGACATCTGACAATAAATAGGCAATTTAAAATGATTAGTCACACAGTGTTGCCATTACTTGCTTCGCTACACTCACAAACTATATAGAGATACTACGTATCAGACTGCCAACTGCGAACAAAAAAATTGTACCATAGCCTTTTTTTTTTTAATGTTACTAACTCTACTGACATTTCTTAACTTTTTTTAAAATGGGTTCGCGCAAGAGAATCAAAATGCATACAGCATTACATTCCTACCTATAGATATATAGTTGCTCGTATATGTATACGTATATATTTTTCTTTGTTGCGTACTCAAGTATAGTATGTTTTGCTTAGATATATTCATTGTTTAGTATAAGCGAAGTAGAGGAAAATAAAATACCAAATTTAACTTGAGAAGAAAATGTGTATATTTTTTCATAACTTAAAAATAAACTTAACTTAAAATTCTTTACATACCAAAAAACTTATTTAATGATTTATTTTTTAACTTTTTTTTATATTTTTCGAAGGCTTTGTTCGGCATTGGAGGTAATACCCGATTTTGCAAGCGTATTACGTCTGTACCTTTTAAAATTTTGTTAATTGTGCAACACCAATTCATTATCGTGAATCTTATAGTTAGATTTATAAAATGTTCAAGAACAACTTCTTTGTGATGAGCACACTCGATAAAATCAAATGTATATTTGTCTAATATATTTCTTTTTACATTTTTAGAAATGTTTATTTTCGTGAGCATTGTGCTCCAAAAACTGATTTGTTTCGGATATTACACTTCCAAAGCATCTCACTGCGCCTTCGGATGGGTAGCTCAAGCGGTTTTTAGCACTCGTATATTCACGATGGCTTATCCACTCGTGTATGTTTGTACTTTCACTAGTAAACATTTTTTTAGAAGCAATGCAATTCATTTTACATTTCGTAAATATTTTTCGAACTACCCATCCTGTGGTATAGGCCCGTGAATGAACATTAAGACGTTCTCTACCGGCCTGTTCCATGATAACTTCCTCCATTCGTGGATGGTCCGGCTCGACAGTTTCATTACTTTCATTTTGAGAAGTAAATAAATTTTGTAAATTAATTACTTGTTCGGCCGGATCATCCTCACAATTAAATGTTTCATTATGAAATTTTATAATCCTAGTAATTAATAAAGACTTAAATGTGCACTTGAAGCTATGGCAGTCATGGTCATTCCGTCTATAATTATATGCCCGCACTTGGCCGAAAAAGTTTTCGATAAGGTCAGAATTAAAATATCTAGGTCTCATAATTTTTATACCCTTATTTTTAAAAAACTGCTATAGCCTCATGTAACTTTTAATTGGGGTTATGAAGTTTTTTAACGACGGTACCGACTTCTCATTTCCTGACTTATCAATGAACTTAATTTTTTCTAGTTTCTTTAATGCTTCTTCCCAGAATTTGTGATGAGGAGAGTTTTCTACGACAGCCTTCCTCAATATCTTTTTCGTTTTTTTTGTTGTTGCTGTTGCATTCGTTGCCATTAATGCTGTCAAAAAGTTTATCAAAAAATAAGACGATCTCGGCTGTATTTTTCAAAGTTGTGCTCACTGGTCTTCCTTCAGCATAGTGGGCTGTAACAAAAATAATTATTTATAGTTTTTATTATGAAAAAAGCAAATATTAATGTAACTGATCATTAGAAGGGTCTTTTCTGAATTATATCTGAGGAAGAATATACATACAGTCTCTGTTATTCGAGTAACTAAAGAGTTGGCTCTCACCGACATACTACTACAGGAAAATAAAAATTCAAAACAGAAAAGATTCAACTTTTTGTTGATTTTGACATATTTACTGCTATGATCTTGTCATGATCTTACGTCACTGCTATTTATTACGTTTATACAAGAGCAGTTGGCTACAAGTAAGTGTAGAAGTTGAGTTGGTATTCCATAACACAAGTCTCGAACTTACTTTGGGGCTAGCTCAATCTGTGTTATTTGTCTGTATATATTTATTTATTTCATAATTTATATGTAACAAAGAAAACTTGCTTTATCCTGATAATGAAGCCTTATAGTAATATAACATTCAAATATTTTTCTTAGTTAATCTTTTACAATCAAATGTATACTAATCTAACATTTTCTCTTTATAAAATTCCGATAAGTTGCAATAAATAGGTATAAATTGCAGAAAAAAGTGAACACAAAAAAAACATTAATAAGGTATTAACTGACCTGATTCTTGTTTTAAGCGCATTTCATCGCGTCTTTTCTCCATTTTCAAGCTGTTCAGTGCAGATTGTAAGGCTGCTCCTTGATCACAAATCAATGCTACTGGTGTAAGGTCTGTTATTTTCTTAATAAGCCTCTTCCGGCAAGTTTTTGGCTTATTTCCACCAATTAATGTACTCATCGCGGTTTTGCGTACTGAAAAACATAAATATCAGTTCAAATAAGGTATGATCTAAGCAAAGTTTGCTATTATTTATATTTACAATAATAACCTGATTCAGTATATTTATTTGTTATGTTATTAATTTGAGAACATAAAAGCACAACCTCAAATTGAGTTGTCAGATTTGACTCACACAGATAAACTAACAGGGCAAGTTAAATAAAAAGGTTGTTAAGAGGAAGAACTTACCAAGTGGCTAGATAGATTTTGGATTTTCTGGGATTATAACTTTTTTCTGCTTGCTACTTGCTGGGTTGTTTGAGACAAAGGTTCCTGAAAATCAATAAAGCAATTACGTACATTTCATAGAATAAATCCTGTGTCCCATATTTTTTCAGTATAATTAATTTTACCAATAATAAATAAATATAATAAATTTAATATGTCCATTGATGACAAATAATGTATTATGTAAAAATACATAAGTAAAACATTTTGTTTTGTATTTGTGATGTAAAGTTTCTCAAATCTTTTTACTTTAAGAAATCAACAAAAAACATTGCCCTTTACATTTTTACTATTAATGTAATAAGTTTTATACCTAAGCCTTGGTTGGATGATGTTGACGGCATATCTGATGATTTTACTGGTAAACTCTCAATCATGAGACCACTCATTACTGAAACGAAATTAAAAATGTATAAGTACATAACATTTAAATTGACCGTTACCGAGTGGACCCCTGTGTAAAAGGGTTTAAATTAAATATAACTAAACTTTTGAATTGATTTTGGAAATTCTAATTATACAATGGTGGCTCAGTGGTCTAAGAGTGCCTTATATAACTGAAAGATCTTCGATTCAAATCTCGCTAATTGGACCCTTACTATAGTTTCTAGTCCAATATGAATCAGAATGGTTATTTTTAGTACCTGTTTCCAGTAAAAGAGAAGTTTGTAAAATGGGAGAAAGCAATGCATACTACGTGATTATTCTTGCCAAAAGTATCTTTCCATACAATGATACCAATCAGTAAATAACTATAACAATTTGCATAATTACCTGCATATTGCACTGTAGTCAAAGGTTTCGAAGTTTCTTGCAAATTCTGTACCCCACTGACAGTAGCGAGGACTTCTGAAATAATTATAAATGAAACATCAGTAAGGAAGAAAGAAATAAATTTATTTAGCGCATGAAATAAAAAAAATTGTACGTCTGAAAAATCTGTAACTTATTAAAAATTTTTAATTAATAAATTTCAGACTCGGTTCAGATGCAACTTTAACCGTTCATTTATTATACTCTAGTTATAGAAAATAATGTCATACTAACCTCTAGTTAATACAGCTTTACAATATGTGTGGTCAAAGTGCCTTTTACGGGAATAATTATGTTCCATGCGAACATCCATATTTTCTGGAAAAATAAATAGTAATTACATAGAGTTATAATTAGATTTACTTTTTTATATTTCTAGAATATGTATTGCAAATCTCCATAATAAAGATGGGTCATAAAACTTCTAATACAATGTGCTAAGATTTTTTAAGTTTCAAGTGTACATTGTACATGTGGTATTTATTACGGGAGAATCTGTATGTACACGGACTCAAGTCCTAATTATTTAGTAAATTATACCTCCATTGAATTGAACTTATCATAGGTAGATATAAACCTGTGTAGAAATAACTTACTACATACCTTTGTATTCATGAGATGGTATTCCGGTTGAAATTTCGTCTTCAGTAAACAGAGTAGGGTACGCATCAGGAGTGAGTCGTAGCCGTCTTTTAGTCTCGCTAAAAAACGTCTTCTTAAAAATGTTTTTGACAAACAGCCAGATTCCTCTGTTTTTCTTCGGATAAGTTACAAAACTCATCACGATTTAGGCACTCTAACCACTTGTCTTTTCTCAGGATTTTTGGGTAGGCAGTGTAAATAATTAGCGTCCTTTCGCAAACACTTACACACACAACACATGTAATAAGGCATTTTGCAAAAGCAAAGTAGCACTAGGGAGGGAGACGCAAAGGGCTTTAATACTGGTAAAGTGGAGAGGATAAGCACAGGACTTCACTCGATCGAAAAAATAACAGTAATGTTTTTAAAATTGACAAGCAGCGCAGGCGGTGAACGTCACACGATGACGTCAGCAGGTCAACGACCAATCACAGAAGAGACGTGAGATACTAACAAAGATGGCCGCTACGAGCGCGCCCCGTTATTGGCAGATTGTCGGCCGTGGCTACACTTTACACAGTTTGCAGGATTTTTAATTTCTTCGAACAGATTTACATCTAGCAAATAGTAAACAAACACTTGTAGTAAAGAAAAGATCACATTTAAATTAGACGTGGCAAAAAATACAGGGTGATAAACCACATTTTTTTTATTCCTTATCCAGAAGTAGTTAGTAGGTAGTATTAAAATGATATTTATGGGGAGCACCTGAGAACGTTCGCGGATAATAAATATTTTATAATATTTCAACCTGGAGTGCTATTTTTGAACGTGTGACTCACTAAATGAATGATTGACGCGAGTGTTTCTAAAAGGCCGCATTTTTGAATCATGCGTTGACGAGTGATTGCAATGAGCGGTTGAGACCGCTCGTTTCCGCAGGCGACGAACGCTTTTCTGTCAAAGTCACTTCCTGTCATTTGAAGTTCATCTGTCATAATTTTACGTTCCGTTTGACGCTACACTTCTTAAACATTTTAAAATCCTTAGTAAAATTCTGCTTGAAATAAGAAGAAATAAAATATTTTTCGTTGAAGGTAGGCAGCACTACAGTTCAAACGATGGTTTCAAAAATATGGCATAATGGCATTTCGTGACTTGGAAGACGAGTGTGACTTGTAGTCGTGCACGACTTACGCTTTAGTGAGTCACGCGTTCAAAAATAGCACTCCTGGATTGACTTTTGACCTGTGGCATAAGTAATTATTACTAATCTTCCTAATTTTCAAAAACTAAACTTCTAACCGAATTTAGGGATATTAATTTAAATTGGACCATTTGGATTGTATGATCTTCCAAAATAAAGAATCTGTTTTTCAAATTGGTTCATATATTTTACGGACATTTAAAAGAATTCCGACGAATTGAGAACTCTTTTTTAGGTCGTTAGAAAACAGCTAAACATTTTTTTTATGTGTGTTTTTATGTTTCTGTATCGCTTTTATGATATGCTCTTATTACATTAGGATTACATTAAGATATGGGATATCTTTTTAAACAAACACTTTAGTGTTTTCGTTTCGAACACTTTACAGTGTTCGTGGTCGCTGGTAGACTAAAGTTATTTTATTTATATGTGTAACAATCGCGAAAACATTAGAAAAAAATATGGGATATGCTGCCCACGTATTTTTTTTCCATTTAAAGAATTCATAAAATTTGGCAGTAAATATTTTCGTGGGTAGGTAGTTTTGTAACACTTATTTTTTTAAAAGTATGTCTTTGCCTTGAACTTCCTATCTGGTCGGAAAACAAAGTCACTGTAAGGTCAAACTTGCAGTTGATCAGATAACGTCAAGTGATCTCCGCGTAAGTGTCAACAGATGCAGTTGACATAGCGTCAACGTCAGCAGAAACTACGTTGTATAACCTACGTTGTATACTTACTACAGACCGAGTAGTAACTCACATACCATAGGCAGGGCCGGACCGAAAGTTTAGGGCCCTGGGCTAAAACTTCTTGGGGCCCACCGAATTACTCAATGTAAAGAAAAAAAGAATTGAATGGGTTTGATTAATCGCAGGATTTTTTCACGTTATCGTTTATTTTCGATTTGTATTATCTGGGGACCCCCTGGAATCCGCGGGACCCTGGGGTGAAGCCCAAAAAGCCATAGGTACCACGCAGTATACAAGTACAACTTGTTGTATATAGACCGACTAGTATATAGACGTAGGTCCCACAGAGTATTCAATTTTTCATCGATCAGTTACTTGATAACTTTTGAAAAGTACCTCGGTACTATGTGCAACGTTTTGAATTGATGATCATTTCAATATTCATTACGGTTTATATACCTTAAATAAAAATAGTCAACCATATGAAAGTCGTAATGTTTAACGTATTTTAAAGCGACAATCAAAACGTTGTACTGTTCGCGATAGGTTGAGATTGTACGAATGACATTCGTAGTTGAGATGGCAATCGGAGTATAAGGTCAGGTATGGGGTAGATTTTGCAAAAGAATAACGAATTAATTTTGCTTTTATTTTGAGCAAAATTAATTCTTTATTGTTTTGCGCCGCAAGTAATATCGATAAATACAACCACATCACTAGAAAATTCTCAAACACACTCAATCCATCGCGAACAGTAGTTGTCAAAAGCTAGCGAATACCCCGCCGGCGCCGGCGTGGTGGTGCTCCGATCAAAGTAGGTATTATGGAGTATCACTGTTCCTTAAACAATTATTTTAGTCAATGCTACTCTACTGCTAAATATTCGAGACTTGCTTTCGTTGGGCAGGAAGCTGAACGTTTTAATTGTGTTTAATTGCTCTTTAAAAAGTAAAAAAGAAATGTTATTAAGATTAAGATAAGTATTAGATTTTGCTCACAGCTACGCTTGCGTTACCGCGAATCCCTCTAGAGCAGTATTTTCTGGATTAAGCCCAGTACCACAGAATGAATAAAAGTACTAACATTCCGAACGGAAAGTCAGGGCGTCCCTCGCAATATGGCGTCCCCGTACCTTGTCATGAACCTGAAAGATAAAAAAAGTTGCGGATACGACAACATACCCATTAAATTAATTAAAAAATCTTTACAGTACATTACCGAGCCACTCGTTTATATTCTCAATCTAATGATACAAACTGGAACCTTTCCGGAAGACTTAAAGAAATCCAAGGTAAAGCCACTCTTCAAAAAAGGTTCGAAATCAGATTTAAAAAATTATAGGCCAATAGCTCTTTTATCATGCTTTTCCAAAATATTCGAAAAAGTCATATATGAAAGGTTAAATAACTTTTTTGAGAACAATAATATAATAAATAATAATCAATTTGGTTTTCAGAAAAATAAAAACACTAGTTCAGCAATATTTAAAATACTTAAATTAATATGGGATGCTATAAATAATAGAACAGCTTGCGTAGGCCTTTTCATTGACATGTCCCAGGCTTTTGATTGCGTCTGGCATGATGTGCTTTTAAAGCAACTTGAGTTTATAGGTATCCGAGGAGTAGCACATGATCTCATTAAATCGTATTTGACAGAGAGGAAACAAATAACAGTTATCGATAGATATAATGGTAGCAATAAAACCATTGAAGAAGTGCAATCTAAGCAAGGGACAGTTATCCTTGGAGTGCCGCAAGGTAGTATTCTTGGCCCTCTACTCTTTCTCATTTATGTTAATGAACTCCCTGTAGTCACTAAACATAGATGTGTAATGTTTGCTGATGATGCAACGATCTTTATTCAGGATACTGATAATAACAGGGATACATTTCAAGCTGAAATAAATACAACTTTAAAATCTACAATAGACTGGCTAAAAAATATAAATCTACATGTCAATTTAACTAAAACTAAATTTGTTCAATTCCGTGGTTACAATAAAAATTCATATAATCTAAATATTCAAGAGTCGACTACTACAGTGAAAGAAGTAGGAGATAACAACTTTCTTGGTGTTACCATTGACTGTCATCTAAACTGGAAGGCACATATTAGTAAAGTTAATAAAAAAATATCAAGTTACTGCTTTGCTCTCTCCATTTTATCTGAAAATTCATCAATCGAAGTTACACGCACTGCATATTATGGTAATGTGTACCCTTATTTATCGTATGGCATTATTTATTGGGGAAACTCTGTAAATGTATCATCTACTTTTATACTCCAAAAGAAGTGTTTGCGAATTATGTACAATATGTATCAAGACGAAACATTAAGATTACTTTTTAAGCAGGAAAGATTTCTCACACTGAATAATATATATATACTAGAAATATGTATGTTTGTTAGAAATAATATGAACTATTTTGCAAAAAAGACTGACTTTAGAAATAATTTAAGAAATATCTATGAATATGATTTACATTTACCAATAATTAATAATAATATTTATAACAAGAGCACATTAATCTCAGGTATTAAAGTATATAACCACTTACCACTTGAATTTAAAAGCATTGAAAATAATATTATATTCAAACGAAAATTAAAGATTTGGTTACTAGATCATATTTTCTATGATTTAACTGAATATTTTAAGTATAATACAAATAATAATAGGCCTAAGCGGTTTTGTGATTATAATTAATAATTGCCAAATTTAATTTTAGCTTGTACTTATATGTACCTATATTGCATACCTGAAAGGGTAAGACTGTTGAAACTGTTTTTATTTGTTTACCATCTTTATAACACAGTTATGTGCAATAAATATTTTGAGTTTGAGTTTGAGTTTACCTCTCCCCCGTGCTGAGGAGTTCCTATGGTTTCGAAAAATAGGGTTAGCCGAGTAAATATTCTGATATCTATGGTTAGCTGGTTCTATTCCCACCCAGTCGCGTACTCGTAGCGTGTCGTCTCATAGTCAAAGGTCGTCTCTAAAACGTAATTTTAATCCATTTTGCGGTGTCGACCCTGACAGTGCATTTAAACTAGTACTTTTTTGTCGGTTTTTTGCTCAATATTAGTAACGGAAACAGGTAGACGCTAGAAATATTCACAGAATATTTAGTTGTATAGGTTCACTTTAAAATAAGTACAGTGCCGGGCAAATAAGTTAATCTAAGTGTGAGTAGGACACCGATTGCGGTGTCCTTGACATTGCCACTGATTAATATAGGTGTGTCTCGCTCACACTTAGTTCAACTTATACGCCGCGTGTTGTAAGGGGTTCAAACTGTGGTTCAAACGTAATTATTTTGCTGTTTTTTGCACGGTAGTCTAATGTTGTATAGATAATGGTACAGAACCGTTTGTGCACGAGGCCGACTCGCTCTTGGCCGATTTTCTTTATAATCATACGGAAGCTTTCGTGTCCAACTCACACTTGGCATTTGCAAAGCCGGTTTGGCTTCGCTCAGTGCATGCCACCAACTCTATAAGGGTCTTTTTTCCTGCTATGGGTTTTCCCATTTACAGATATTTATAGGTATACATATACCTAGTCTAACTATCCTAACTTCCTAACTAATATTATAAATGCGAAGGTGAGTTTGTTTGTTTATTTATTTGTTGTTTAATACGCTTTCATGGCGTAACTTCTGAACCGATCATCATGAAATTTTGCATACACATATGTTAGGGTGCTGAGACATACATCCTAGCTAGTTTGATATAGGATTTCTATTGTGTTTAATATTTGTATATTTATCCATTTCATTTATCTGTAACTTGCTTTTGCCCACGGCTTCCCTCGCGTACAATTTTACCGTATTTTGCAGAGTTGTTTATCGCAAATCCCACATGACCGTACCGATCGTATTCTTTTTCCGGGATGAAAGGTACCATATGCCCCTCTCAGTACCCTAGGCTATAAGATAGGTTTAGTAGATAACATGAAGAGGTAACAAAATAAAACAAATATACAAATTCACTCTCGCATTCATAATATTTGTTGGGATTGGGATAGCAGTGGATATACTTTGAACCAGGTACGATCAGGAGCGGTCATCGTATCCTTTTTTCCAGCGCATTAGCGTGTTAATTGGCCGACATACCATCAATGGGGTGACTCAGCCCGTCAACATAAATAACTTTTCCTACGGGATCAATGCTGGGAACTCAAATTTTTTTCGACATTTTCATACAAAAGTGATCGGCTTAAGAGTCGCCTGGACGCGCATGCCTCCATACAAACGGAAAAAGCAATAATTTTAGCAATATTTGATGATTTTAGGGCAAAATTAAGCATCCAATCAATTAATCTCATTATAATCTACGTACGTTCATTTCATTTTCATTTCATTTATTTATTTCTAAACAATACAAAATTGTGTTGAAATTATTCTTAAAATTTAACATATTACCAACGCAATCAATTTATAAAAAAAAAAAAATAGAAATTGGACAAAAAAATTACAATTATAACGTTCAAATTAAATAAAAAACAATCAATATATATGGCAATAGTCACAGATTTTTCAATGTCAAACATAAATATAATTATAATCATAAATTCTGTCATGCACTAACATCTACTATGGCTATCGCTCCTCATGTTTAAGAAATTCATCTACGGAGTAGTAACACTTTTCCAAAAGATACTGTTTTAGTCTGTTATTGAAGTGTCTGGTATACAGTAACATTTTTAATTCTTGTGGCAGCTTATTAAACAAGAATTAAAAATGTTACTGTATACCAGACACTTCAATTCAGTTCCTATACAGTTTGGTTAAATTATCAAATGCTTGAGAATTATACGCCTCTCAAGATTTCCATACAAATTTAAAAAGGCTTGTAATTCTCAAACCATTAATATTTTAACCAAGCGGCATAGGAACGTACGTAAATTATAATGAAATTAATTGATTAAATGCTTAATTTTACTCCAAAATTATCAAATATTGCCACAATTACCTTTTTTCGTTTGTATGGAGACATGCGCTTCCAGGCGACCCTTAAGGCGAGGTGTTCATCAAATTAAAAATAGTGAAACTTGTACCAATAAAACTCAAGTAATTTACTAGGGCATTCGGCTATTAGATTTTTTAAATTTGATATGATTTAGGACTTATAGAATTAATGACTGGGTGGCGCTAGTGTGTGAACTCACCTCGCCATACGGGAAAGTTATAAAAAAAATTCAAATTCTCGACATTGGTCCCATAGGAAAGTTGTTCATATCGACGGTCTTAGTCACCCCTTTAAGGGAATGTCGAGTGTCAATTTATGCGCTGTTTATATAAGTAGGACGAAGAATAAGATGAGGTGACCTACTCAAAGTATAATTTACAATATTTTTAACAAAAAACAATAACCGACTTTAGCCCTATCAATTAGTTTTAATAAGTATAAGCATAAGAAAACAAAGTAAATTAGTGTAACCCAAACGGCATTACTGAATAATTTTTTTTTGTTTATTTTTTCAAAAAGAGCTCGACACATTACGATAAAAAATTTATGGGACCATTTGTGAAGTATTACCTATCAAACAAAACAAGAATTTCTTAAATCGGTCCAGGCGTCTTCAAGAAATCGGGGAACATACATAAAAAAAATTACAAAAAATTGAGAACCTACTCCTTTTTTGAAATCAGTTAAAAGAGATCTCGATGCGCGTTCGATAGGCTATACTAAAATTGTCATTTTGCCAGACTTCTGTAGTTAGACTACATAACACGTTAAATGCTTATGCCCTTTGCATTTATTGCTTATTTGCTCGTAAGAAAACGAGGCCTAAAAGTCCGGAACTGACCTTTAGTTGACCTTAAAAATGAACAATTCAAAAACAATTTCATATTGAAGGCAACGCTTTGAATGCACGCTGATAATGAAGCGTTCGTTTTGAAGGCAATGAGCAAACAATAAACACGTTACATTTATTTATTCAAATATTCATAATATACCTATTAATAAAAAATCTAACTGACTACAAAAAAGGAGAAAGTTAGCAATTCAGTTGTATGATTTTTTTTGTAAAAATAAACCTTAATTAATGTACTTGCATTAATTTATGCCCACTGTACTGTTGATGCTAAATGTGTCTTTAAACTGTGAGGTGCGAGGGTGAACAGTGTGAACTCAAAGTTGTCATACACAACTACGGAACTAACACTGCGCGTGGCCCGACACGCACTTGGCCGGTTTATTTTTTCTGAGCTCAATCAAAACTGCTGTGGTCGAAACTTAGCAACAGATTGTAAAAAACCTAGATCATTATAACTTTGTTGAGATAAAAAATGATAGACATGATAGACGAGTAAAAACTAATACATGACTATGTACTCGTATTTGACCTTCCACCATACGAATTTGATGTACCTACGACATATTGTTAGAAGCCTTCGAATTGTCCCAAGTGTCTTATACATACACTAGCAGCCCTACCCGGCTGCGCCCGGGCATGTATTATACCTTAAAACCTTCCTCGTGAATCACTCTATCTATTGGTGAAAACCGTATGAAAATCCGTGGAGTAGTTTTTGAGTTTATCGCGAACAGACAGACAGACAGACAGACGCGGCGGAGGACTTTGTTTTATAATATGTAGTGATGTAGTGATGATACATATTATCACGTCTTTACCCCTTTCGGGGTAGACTGAGCTTAAGGTCATAAAACCCAAAGGCCCGTTTCGCGTGTTACGTACGTAGATTTTAATGAGATTAATTGATTAAATGCTTAACTTTACTCCAAAATTATCAAATATTGCCACAATTCCCTTTTTCCGTTTGTATGGAGACATGCGCGTCCAGGCGACTCTTAAGGTTTGAATTTTAAAAAATGCTTTTTAAGTGCTCACTTATGTAATGAAAGGAATCCTTGTACCGAATTTCAAGTTTGTAGGTACAGTAGTTTCGCGTGTTAGTGCAAAGCGGGCAAAATAGTAATGCGTTGCTAGCTGCATCGCCTATAACATGACCTTATATTTCCGCCCAATTCCTTTTTAAAGTGTTATATTATTTAAGCGAGAGCGATCTAGTTGATTGGTTTTAATCATCATCATGACCCCCGTAGGTTTTTAGATCAAAGAATAATCCGATGAAACCTGGTTTCAGAAATTTTAAAAACCGCATTGGAGGCCTCAAATCACCACGCTCGGATGACAGAGGGAGGTCAATAGTTATACAAGGTGTAACATGACCCTCGACATATCCTTAAAGGGGTGAGTGATACCGTCAACATGAACAACTTTTCCTATGGGGTCAACGCTGGGAACTCGAAAAAAATTTTTGCTTTCCCATACATTTCACCCGGGCGGCAAATTTTTTTTGTATGAAATTGACGATTTTTTTTGAGTCACCAGCATTGATCACATAGCAAAATTTGTTCATATTGACGGTGTCACTCACCCCTTTAAGGATATGTCGAGGGTCATGTTACATCCTGTATATAGTAGCATTCACCCAGTAATGACGCTGACTTAAACAATTATGAAATTAGATTTAAACGTTTAACTCCTATTTAACCCTCATAAGGAAAGATGTTTAAAAATCTTCTATGTATATTATAAAATGTCAAACCTGACGCACTGAATTATAAATTGACACACAGCCGAAACTATTGTAGGTACCTACAAACTTGAAATTCGGTACAAGCATACGAAAAAAAAATTTTTTTAATCTGTGGGTACAAGGGTTCCTTTCATTATGTAAGTGAGCACTTAAAAGGCATTTTTAGAAATTCAACCCCTAAGGACGTAATATAGGGGGCGAAGCTTTACGCGGTCGAAAAAGGCGCGGTGAAAGTTTACTTCTAAACCATAAGCTTGTGTATAATTTTTTACCTATATTTCTTGTGTTAATGGGCATTAAGTACGTGTTTTTTGTAAAATTTAAATGACGCTATATTTTTGCAACGAAACAAGAAAAGACTTAAATGTAGTTACTAACTATGCATCAAGGCTTCGTAAAGGTACTTTTTTAGAGTTCCGTACCCAAAGAGTAAAACAGGACCTCATTCTAACAATTAAATAAACTTTATTATGATTATTTTAGGCCTAAATAATTAAATGTAAAAATAGGATTATATTATTGAAGGGGTAGTAAAAGTCTATTATGACTGGGAGCGCATTCGATTCGATGGGTGTCCCGTATATTTCATCCCAATTTTTATGCATGATTTCTAATTTTCTGTGTTATGCTTAACTCATCATTTTTGAATAATTTAATTAAAAATATTTTTTTCTTCATTCATCTCGTTTTTTATCTCTCATCATAATCAAAATTTAAGAGCTAAGCTCTTGTCGGTGGAGCTCCCTCCATCTGTCTCTATCCTCTGCCAATCTCTTAACACTCTGGTATCTCTCAGACAGGGCATATTTTTTTCTTTTATTATCCTATTTTAGTTCCTTTTCTTTAGTGATGATGTAATTAATTCAGATTTAATGAGCCAGGAATAAGAAATTTAATAGGAATAACGTAGGATGAGAAAAAAAAGTTGAGTGAGAAATTTGAATTTGGGATGAACATGACGGATGATAACTAATAAATAAATATATACGGACAAATCACACAGATCGAGGTAGCCCTAAAGTAAGTTCTTAAATAAGACTTGTCTTATGGGATACTAACTCAACGATACTATATTTTATAACAAATACATACCTATATAGATAAACATCCAAGACCCAGGTCAATCAGAAATAGATCATTTTTCATCTTGACCTGACCGGGGATCGAACCCGGGACCATCCGTGTCTCAGGCGTGTTTACCGCTGCGCCACGGAGCTCGTCGAAATGATAATGGGATGAATACGGAATAAGCTCATTCGATACCATTTTCCTTGTAACTTACCTACTGAGAGTAAACAGCTGCATTTAAATTTATTTTTAATTTCAGATATTTCTATTAGCTAAAATCAATTATATTTCGTAAAAATTAAAACCAATGTTTTCTTATGTTTTCGCGATTGTTACACATTTAAATAAAATTATTTTAATACGGTTTTTATCGCGTTTATTACATTATCTATTAGTGCTCGAAACGTTAGGTGTATAAATAATGTAATAAACGCGATAAAAACCGTATTAAAATAATTTTATTTAAATTAAAACCAAGCCAATGTGCTTTACTATGGCCAAAAATGTAGGTAGGCTTTATAGGAAATTTTTCAGTAGAAAGTAGTATTCCTCACAGATCTTCAGGCCGACATTGAAACAACAATTTGACCCGCGCATGTAACGACACTAATAGGTTAGTGTGTCTCGCAAGATAACGACAATAACAATGTTGTACCGGCTTTGTGAGCTACAAAATAAATAATTTAATGCAGACCAATAGATTGTTAAGTAATCCAGGTTCAGTACTTGGACTTTACGAAGGCGATTGATAATAGCACGATATTAGATAGTTATATCATTTATTTTTTATTTTCTACTAATAAGTTAATTAGAAAATAACTGTGGTACATGTGATAAATAAAAACGACTAATAAATATCTATGAATAAAACTAATAAACTAAACTACTTTAAAAAAATAAAATAAACTTATAAATCTAAATTATATATGCATGCGATATGAGTTATTTATATACTAGCAGCCCTCCCCGACTGCACCAGGGAAGGTGTTATAGGAAGATTTATATTATACATATAAATCTTTTTATAAATTTGAATGTATACCTAATGTATTATACATGTAAATCTTTCTCTTGAATCAAAATCATATCTATTTAAAAAATCTTACATCTAAATCCGTTGCATAGTTTTTTTTTTTACCTTTTTGTATACACTTAGTTGGCAAATAAATGATTATGATTATCTAAGCATGCATAATTGTAGTGTGTAATAATAATATTTTTTAATTTATTTTTTCAATAAGGGGGGAGGTGTAGTGTGTAGCGCGCCTTACTTGCCTCTCACCAATATGTATTACTTGTAACTAATCTTCTTCTTCTATCGAGTCGTAGAATGGCAATATTTGTACATATTAAATATGTTTTAACCAGCGCTTTGCAACTATGATTGCCCGTTCGTTTGCCTCATTGAGATCCTGCATAGTGCAAGAAGTTTGGTTTTCTGGGCACACCAAAAGGTGATCCATAGACTGGACAGCACCGCAGTCGCATTCAGTATTGCTGGAGAAACCCCATTTTGCTCTATTTTCGTTGCATCTGCCAACACCAGCCCGCAGTCTATTTAAAGACTTCCAAACTGGCCAGGGCAGACTGCCACCCGGTGGTAGTTTCTCAGCAGGCGGTAACTGGTTTGGTAATGGCTGGTATTTGTTTAGCCATTGTTTCACTCTGACCTTAGGGGCTTCTTTGCTCTTGTATCTAATGACAGTAATAAACCTTACGTCGAACCTGAACAACGTGTTTCATTTGGTACGCCCTTACATAACAGACAGATATCGGCAAGCGATATTCGTTTTATAAACTAACTAGCTGTTACCCGCGGCTAACCCCGCGTGATATATAGCCTATGTCCTTCTCAGTACCCTAACCTATGTGTATGCAAAATTTCATGATGATCGGTTCAGTAGATACGGCGGGAAAGCGTAACAAACAAACAAACTCACTTTCGCATTTATAATATTAGTTAGGATGAGATTGGGATGAAATCAAGTAAAATGAATAGTTTTTATTCAAATTTTGGATATTACGTCACTTCTTGTTATTTTTTTTAATGGTAATTGCATAATCGAAGACCTTCTAGCGTTTCGGAAATACTATGTAGTGAGTGATTTATAATGATGTACTGACTCTGTCCGATATCTGTCTGTTATGTATGTTAGTGATTGTTAATTGGGATAACATTGATAAAACAAAGAGCGCGTTTTTCAAATAACAATTAAAATACCATTGCAACAAAAAGAAAGTAAAGCCTATGTAATTCAGGATGAGGCAAGTTTCAATCAATAATTCACATATCCAATTATTTAGAAGGTATGGTCTATCGAAAACAAACTCGCATCCCTCATGTATACCTATATATGTATAACATCATAGCACTCTTTTTACGACAGTCGTGGAGAATATGAGGAGGTATTTATCCTTATCTTATTCTAAAGCTTTATTGTTTTTTTTTTGTATTTTAATGCAGAGCTTCTTCACATGATACATTTTTGTGTGGCCATCAACCTAAAAATATATATGTGGTAATTAGTTATTCAAATAATTTAAATATACATACATGGAACGTATTTTGGCCTTACTTGGACTATCTTCTTACACGTACACATCGTTTCTTTTTTAAATTTACTCATAAGTGTGTGTAAAAACATAAGTATGTGTGCTGTTTGTATGTGAAATTCATACGTACCAACGGTGTAATACATAATACAAAACACAGGTAGGTACTATTTTACATTGTTTTGGCATTGAAACGTTCTTCAAGGCAATGATCTTATTTGATATTTTAAACAATATACATGTCACTACATTGCGCATAATAACATTGAATAGCTCAGTGGTGGCATTGAACAACTAACCAGGGACAAAAAATTGACAGTGAAAATATTGAAAACGCATAATTTTAACTGTTTATATTGTACAGGTTGTATTTCAATATTGACTCAACTTAACCGGCAAATATAAACAATTATAATAAGTAATATGCTACAAAAAATCATACAAAGTGTTTGGGTGCGCTTTAGAATAGGCTAGCACGAATGTAGATATTCTGCCGATTAGACTTGATAGAAATCACTTTTCTCCTTATAAAGTCACCATTTTTAAAACGCGGAGTCGGGCCATTATCGAATTATAAGCTCATTAACTTTTATAATTTACTAACTGTTACCCGCGGCTTCGCCCGCGTGATATATAGCCTTCTCAGTACCCTAACCTATGTGTATGCAAAATTTCATGATGATCGGTTCAGTAGATACGGCTTGAAAGCGTAACAAACAAACAAACAAACAAACAAACTCACTTTCGCATTTATAATATTAGTTAGGATTAGGATTAGGATATGATTAGGATAGTTAGGATTAGGATATACAAAATCAGAAAAAAAAAACAAGTTTTTCACAGATGATAGGCAGTTAGGTTCCCTATCCGTTCCGTTCCTCTCCTTAGATCCGATACTTAGAAATAACAAATTCGTGCTAATCTATTCTAAAGCTCACCCAAATGTTCCGTTGATCGTCCTGCATATTTGTAAAACACCTACATAGTTTGTTTGGTTTGGTAGACACATCGTTTGTTCAAATCGTCTACCAAAACAGGTCCATCGTATTTTGCCTGTTTTGTCAATAAAGATTTAAAATAAAAAACAATTAGATATCTTATCATGTGAAACAACTCGTTCATAGACACGTCATGGTAATGTTGTAGTAAGTATATTTCCCCACTCCTATGTTGTTTGTATATAATGATGAAGTTTCTAAATTACTGTTATGTATGGGCCTCATCAGGCACGTATAGACCAATACTGAACTGAGTTTCTTTCTATTGCGTATCTCGGCACTCGGCAGTGGTCTTTCCGAAATGCTAGTAGGTAGTTTGTCGATTTTCGAACATAAAAAAGAGGTGTAGAAAACAATGGGGGAGACCTTTGCCCAGCGGTGGGACAGCATAGGATAGTAAAAAAAAAACAAGTAAAAAAGAATAGATTACGTTCAAAAAGTGATACACGACATTCAAAATTTGAATAAAAACTATTTATTTTATTTTATTTCCCCTAATTTAAGCATAAAGTACCCTACAAAAACAACATGTTTTGTGATTTTGGATCGTCACATTTTAAACGGACAATGTTTTCGCGAGTTCTTGGCTCATTGCCCGCTAAACCTGCAGAGGTCATTGACATTTGTGCACGTGGACACATACTAATAAGTAATACATATAAACCACGCCTGCCTGCGACACGAAGGGCACCGAGTTCGAACCCCGACGTGGGCAAATAGGTACAATTTTGTTTTCTTTTTACGGGTATTTGTGTTCTGAAAATGAAGATGGGGAAGGTTGGCATCAGGAAAGCAGCCAGCCGTAAAAGGTTTCGCCAAATCATATTACAGCATGAATGCTGCCATATTTAGCGGCCACCAAAGCACACAGGCTGTGGATGCATTCGGGAAAACGCTTAGATAGTCCCTAAGGCCAACTAGCGACACCGATTATTTTATTCCCAATACTGATAATGATACTGAACTGCTTTCCATTAAAATAATTTCAGGAAAAACAAAAAAAAAGACTTCTATACTAATTGGCCGATTAGCTGATCAGACTTGCACCGGCGAATTTCTTCATATCATACCTATTTCACGAAAAGTTTTTGTGGATATCATTTCTTTGTTTTGTTTTCTTGTGTGTAAGTGGCCCTGGTGTCAGACTGTTAAAGCTGCTCAAAGGCATCTGACATAGCTTAACGACTGCCATCAACGATGACAGCCGGGAGCAACGGCTTAACGTGCCTTCCGAAGCACGGAGGAGCTCGAGATTTTTTTTGCCAATTGCGGTCACCCATCTACGTGGAGACTGCGCCCAGGGTTGCTTTACATGCGGAAGCGCTTATAATGCTTACATCCCCTAGGCCATCGGGCTCCTCCGAAATAAGTCCTGTATCATGGACTAAACTACTTAAAATTGGCTACCAACTGTTTAAAAGTCAGTCTATCTGTATGTACCTACGCACCTTAAGGTTAGAGGTAGTTGGTAGTATTGTAAAGTTGTTTCTTCATCGACTGATTTTAACATATTAGTGGTAATTAGCTATACGCATTATTTAAAAGTTCAGTAGTCAGGTAAAAAGTTAATTATTCACCAAACCACTGAATTACAAAATAAACTTGTTTGAAACATGCTTAAACAGTTTTTTTTATATACCTAACAATTTTTTTTTTAAATATATAGGGGCAAATCACACAGATTGAGCTAGCCCCAAAGTAAGTTCGAGACTTGTGTTATGGGATACTAACTCAACGATACTATATTTTATAATAGATACATATATAGATAAACATCCAAGACCCAGGTCAATCTGAAAAAGATCATTTTCCATTTTGACCTGACCGGGGATCGAACCCGGGACCCCCGTGTCGCACGCAGGCAGGCGTGTTGACCGCTGCGCCACGGAGCTCGTCATGCTGCTGCAATGCGGTTGCAAACAAATCTACTGAGCTCAAACAAGATGGGTTCATTATTTTTATTGTTTAGGCGGTTTTAAGGTCACCTTCCAACTTCAGTTCACCCATTTAATGAAACCTTGTCCACCCCATCTCATCATCATCATCATCAGTCCGCATATCGGCAAATGTAGTGTAGGACGTCCTTAGGCGCACGTTGAAGTGATGATTTGCGCAAGATGGCTGGCAGAATCAGGTTCAGTAGATAGGGCGTGAAAGCTTAACAAATAAACAAACTCACTTTCGCATTTATAATATTACTAGCTGTTACCTGCGGCTCCGCCCGCGTAATATATAGCCTATGTCCTTCTCAATACCCTAACCAATGTGTATGCAAATTTCATTATGATCGGTTCAGTAGATACGGCGTGAAAGCGTTACAAACAAACAAACTCATTTTTGCATTAATAATATTACTAGCTGTTACCCGCAGCTACACCCGCGTAATATATAGCCTATGTCCTTCTCAGCACCCTAACCAATGTGTATGCAAAATTTCATTATGATCGGTTCAGTAGATTAGATACGGCGTGAAAGCGTAACAAACAAACTCACTTTTGCCTTTATAATATTACTAGCTGTTACTCGCAGCTTCGCCCGCGTAATATATAGCCTGTGTCCTTCTCAGTACCCTAATGTGTATGCAAAATCTCATTATGATCGGTTCAGTAGATACGGCGTGAAAGCCTAACAAACAAACAAACAAATAAACAGTTGCGATTGGGATAGTTGGGAATTAGGTACTGTTCCATTCGCGTGGACTGACTGACTCCGTGGTCCAGTGCGTTTGCCTTGTTGACCCGGGAGTCGTGGTTCGATTCCCACGGGAAGCATACTTTTGTTTCCAGTTTGGTTAGGACATTGCAGGCATGAATCACCTGAAAGATGATTCGTGCTTCGGAAGGCACGTTAAGCCGGTGGTCCCGGCTGCTATCTGGTAGTCGTTAAAGGAACCACGTCAGAGGCCGAGAGGCGGTTCCGAAGAACTCTGACACCAGGGTGTGCATGTTCGACTGACCGTGTCACCTATACGAAATGATGATGATTTGCGTGGAGGCAAGGAAAACTTATGTAGGGTACTATACATGGCGAAATTTTGAAAATTTTGAAATTTGGAAAAAATGCTGTACATTCGAAAAAAAATTCGACATTCCTATACAAATTGCCGGGGCGGCTGAACACTTTTGTATGAAAATGTCGACTTTTTTATTATTTTTTAAAATTTCGCCATATAAAGTACATACATATAACAAACTTAATTGCTACCATGTACTTAGAATAATAGTATTGCTTTAAATGATTGATGCACACTCATCGTTCGACACTTGATAATATGGCAGTTGTCACAGGCATATAGGTCAATATCAGTAATGAGGCAATGTCACGAGTCAGTGGGGCATGAGGAGGGCTCTGACACGTGAACGCTCTCAGGCTCTCGCACGTTATTTTAATCACCAACTCAAAACAGATTTATCATGTTTAAAAGGATTCATGTACATAGAAAAGTATACCATCCAATAATACTCGTATAGTTTGTCGAGCTCCGTGGCGCAGCGGCCAACACGCTTCGGGTTCGATCCCCGGTCAGGTCAAGATGGAAAACGATCTTTTTCATATTGACCTGGGTCTTGGATGTTTTTCTACATAAGTATATATTATAAAATATAGTATCGTTGAGTTAGTATCCTGCGACACAAGTTCACAACTTACTGTGGGGCTAGCTCAATTTGTGTGATATGTCCATATAGATTTATTTATAGTACCAATATTATAGGGATTACATACATACTATCACGTCTTTATCCTTTTCGGGGTAGACAGAGCCCAAGGTCATAAAACCTACAGGCCACATTTAGCATCGTAGTGGGCGTAAAAGTGGAAAGCGGAATCAAAATAGTGATGGGTTACTAGCCGCATCGCCTATCAATGTGATTCCTTAGATTTTCCCCCAATCCCTTGACCGGCTTTTACGGTCTGCGCGGGAATAAAAGCAGCTGGTATATTCTATGTTTTTTCTTTTCGCCCAAACCCGCATGGAAGATATATATAGGGATAATAAAATTTTTACGTTGCCCACTTTACCTGTATTTGCGAGTTTATACATGGCGAAATTTTGATCGTTCCGGACCATTAAAGGGGTGATTCAGCCTGTCAATATAAACAACTTTTCCTATGGGACAAATGCTGTAAACTCGAAAAAAATTTCGACATTCCTATACAAATTGCCCGGGCGGCTGAACACTTTTGTATGAAAATGTCTAAATAAAATTTGAGTTTCCAGCATTGGTCCCATAGGAAAAATGGTTCATATCGACGGGCTGAATCACCCCTTTAAGGGTCCAGAACGATCAAAATTTCGCCTTGTGTATTCCACTAAAACACCTTATTCTTAGGTATTTAATTTAGATGTATCTACAAGTATAATGCATATTGTCTATACTAATACTATAAAGTGGGAAGATTATTGATTGATTGTTTGCACTGAATAAGCTCCGAAACTACTGGACAAATTTTCAAAATTATTTCACCTATATAAAGCTAAATTATCTACGGATGACATAGGCTATAGTTTTAAATTAAATGCACGGACTAAGTCGCGGGAAAATTGGTTTTACTTAATATGTAGAAAGTTTGTGTTGCTTTATTATGCAACTTGATCAATAACTTATTTATTCAAAGTAAGCCTACAGAAGGCCAGTTAAGTTGAAGAAGGGTAAAATAAGAACGAGAAAAATAAAGCAAATCAAATAAAACTTAGAATACAAGAGATCCGTAATGTAAAATGGTATAAAATATAATATAAAAAATTAACCATCTTCGAATTTTCCTAGTGGCATACCTATTTCAGTACTAGATTTTATGAAAAAAGAATTGTGCCTCTACAAGCAGTTTTCAGCGAGAAAATAAAGACGTACATTTGTATGGAAACCATACTGAAAAAATACTGCTAGGATACGCTCTTAACCTTTTTCCGGCCGGTCTCTGGGTTTTGTGACCCCGTGCTCTGTCTACCCCGCAATGGATAAAGTCGTGATAATATGTATGTTTATATGTATGTTAATTAACAGCCAAAACCCCAGTATTTAACTTGCACCTATTAAATTTTATGTGGACAATTGCATAACTAAACTATTTCACACCTATGTCATATCTTTGCCACATCTCGTAATAAAATCGAGGTTCTTTAGATATATTTTATCGGTTACTACACTTCATAACAGATAAAAAATTACAAAAAACCTATTAGAGAAAAAATATGTATGACGTTTTAAAAACATTATCTTCATCTTTGACTGACTCAATCATCAAAATGTTTTACGACTTCCAGTTGTCTGAGGTTTAGTGTAGTGTATACCTATAATACTCTTTGTCTTCAGTGTAATTTGGGGTAAAATTAGGTTATCTATCTTTGTATAAGTTTATTTAGGTAGGCACTTTAAAATGCAAACAATCTTGATAAGTCTTTTTATTGAAATATACACTTAAAATATTTACTTACATTTTATTTGAATTTCACGAAAAATACATAATAAGATAGTTTCCCAATCCCAACTAATATTATAAATGCGAAAGTGAGTTTGTTTGTTTGTTACGCTTTCACGCCGTATCTACTAAACCGATCTTTATGAAATTTTGCATACACATAGCTTAGGGTACCGAGAAGTACATAGGCCATAAATTACGCGGGTGAAGCCGCGGGTAACAGCTAGTAATTTATAAACTCAAAAACTTCTGGACCGATTTTGAAAATTGTTTTTGCTTATTATAGGAAGGTATTTTTATGCATTCACAATGCTATTATGATAATACTCTTATTACAATAAAGAAATAAGATATGTGAAAAAAATAAAGTGGGAATAATCTTATTTCTTTATTTTAATAAGAGTATAATTCTTTTTACATTAGAAAGCTACACATTCACCAAACCGAGCAACAAAGACTATACTTTATTTTGTTTTAAATTGCGTTCCTTATGACAATTGTATTTATTTATTTAAACTTTATTGCACGCACATATACATATAAAAATACATTGTACAAAAGGCGGACTTAATGCCATAAGAAATTTCCTCCCAGTCAAACCAAACAGACAGTCTAAATCGGGTGGTGCGATAAAGTGATCCAGATATTTTCAACCCAGGTATAAAAACTAACATAAAAATAAATGTGTGCTAATTAAAACTATCAATGTAACCCATTCAAACTGTGCCTATTAACTTCATTATAAAACTATTGATGTTTGTTTGTTTTTCGTATGTGTAAGTGGCCAACACTGGTGTCAGATTTTTCAAGCTGCCTTATGGCATCTGACATAGCTTAACGACTGCCATCAACGATGACAGCCGGGACCATAGGCTTAACGTGTCTTCCGAAGCACGGAGGAGCTCGAGATATTTTTATGCCACTTGCGGTCACCCATCCAAGTAGGGACTGCACTAGGGGTTGCTTAACATACGTAAGCGCTCATAGAGCTCACACCCACTGGACCATCGGGCTCCTCAACTATTGATGTCCCCCTGTTATCTAAGCGTGTTCCCGGTTACATCTTCACCTAAAATGCTTCGGGGCCCGGGGGCTCGGACAGGCTGTTTGTTTAGATGCTGCACGTGGATGAAGTCGCGGGTAACAGGTGGTCCCAACTTAATATTATAAATGCGAAAGTGAGTTTTTTACCTCTTCACGCTTTACCTACTTAAACAATCTTTTAAAATTTGGCATACACATAGGTTGGAGTACAGAGAAGGACATACCTTTCGTCCCGGAAAAAAATACTGCTCCCGTGGGGTTTGTGATAAACAATTCTGAAAATGTATAGGGCAAAACTTTACGGGAGCGTAGCCGCGGGCAAAAGCTAGTTGGATATATAGAAAGAAGTACAAAAAAATCGAGCTTTACGTAAACCGTAAATCTTCTGGTGGAGGGATAGTCACCGCAAGAAGACACCACAAACAGGAAAAGACACAGTTCTACCCATTTGCCAGTAGATATACAATATTCTAGAGGGTCGTAGGAAATTACCAATGTCAATGAGCTTTTCTTTCTTTAAACTTTACATTCAATTTAAAAGCGAATAACATAAAAAATAATTATGAGCAAGTGGAGATCCTTACTAGAAAAGAACGCCAAATTCAGTCAGAGAATCTGACACAGAATTTGGCGTTCTTTTCTCCTTCATGGTTATGGCGGGAAAAGTAATGCGAGATTACGATGATTAACTCCTAATCCTAACGAACTCTTTAATTAATTAATGTTTAGTGGGATAAACCGAAAAATTACTTAAATACCTGAAGAAATAATGCAGGTTTTTATATACAACGTGGAAGAGAAATACCCGTAATAAATCGAAACACGGTCTATGCTAGATCAATAAAGTATAATTACGTTAAAAGAATAGTAAAAACAAATATGAATTTCGGCATTTCCATACAAATCTGTGCAGCGTCCCGGGCGACTTGCATGGGAACGTCGATTTTTTTTTGGGTTTTTTGAATGTTATTTTAATTTCATTATGCTAAAATAGTATAGTATAGCTCGTGGTTCAATTTATTACGGGTAGTTTCCTACCTTTTTGTATAATATTTCTTATAGACTTACTTTTTCTTTTAAATCCTTCTGTCACTTTGAGGGTGATGTCGGTGAACTCGATGTCCACTGAGTTGGGCGGTGGAAGGTTCACGTGCACAGTTCTAAACTCACATTTCTCTTTGTCACTCTCTTTGTGTCCGAAACTGTACAATTTTGCCAATGTCTTCTCCATTTTCGAAACACTTTTAAAAAAAAAATTACTTATATCATTATTGTGCACATTGAATATTTATTAAAAAAAATATAGTGGATTAATTTTTTTAAAATTTGGATGTTATTTGAATATTTTTCGTGATTTAATTATTTTTGTTTATTTATTTTGCGATGCTCGGCAGTGTGCGAGTCGGCGCGAGCGCGAATGCGGACTGCGTTGTACTGGAGGAAACACGACACTTGTAATTCAATAACAAATAATGCGACGTCGATCGATGCATTAGTTGCAATTACCGCCATAATAAATCACTTAATCAATTTGTCATTACTAATTTCCATTTCTAGCTTAATTTAATTGTTAAAAATGTCAGTAGTCACGTAGACAAAGCTCGTATTAAGTGAGCAGTTTAACAGTTATGTGGCTTCAACGGGGTTGATTCGTGTTATCAGTGTGACCTCTTTCTAGCGGCACATTTAGCTAGACAGGCAAAATACATCATGCAATTGATACGAGTTACATTTGCTTGCGACTTCAATAAGTAGCCTCTGCAATCAGGAATATTATATAAATTTAGGTGCATTATCAGTAGTAACGGATACATAATTATTAGCGCGTAGAAGCAATGGCCGTAGTGGCAGAAAAGTTATCAAATTGCGACCACGTACCGGCAAGCGTAGTGTTGGAAACTGGATACCCACCGACCAGGTGGTCGGTCGACTTGCAGGCCTATTTGCTAACTTTTGACAGCTATGGTGTACGTCATTTTCATGGTAACTTCAATTTTCATTATTACGGCTTCGGTATGAATGTCTATTTTTATATATGATGTGAAAACCGTAATGGATGCTAAAGTGACAATAAAATCGTTGTACACCGAGTTAGCACTTTAGCATCCATTACGGTTTTCATATCTCAAATAAAAATAGTCATTCATACCGAAGCCGTAATAAATATTGAAGTTACCATGAAATTGATGTACACCGTAGCTGTCAAAAGTTAGCAAATAGGCCTGCTGATCAAGGTCGCAGAGGCGCTGATTGCAGGCCGCTTCCAACCGGTTGTATTAGGAAACCGGAAAGCCTATGTCCAGCGGTGGAAATCTTGTGGCTGAGATGATTTAGAAATATTGGAGTAGACTTTTTAGTCTTTCTTCACAACTAAGTTTGTACTCAGTAGCATCCTATATAAGGATCATCATCAGGTCCTTATTGTCTCCACTTCAGGACCATGACCCATATGAGCATGATTATAAGAATGGAAATGATTTTTATGGTAAGCTTTTGCGTTTGATTGAACTATAAATGTGTAATCAAAAGAAAAATCACTAGGCAGGCACACTAGCGACGCCAATAATTTTATTCCTGATACTTTATAAATAGAAAGAATTTCAAGAATGTAAATCATGTAAGCCTTTGTAAATAACCTGAAATATTTTTGGAATCATGCTTTAATATTATGTGAATCAGTCATAAAGAGAAGTACTGATTACCGCCTAAAACAGTTTTTGGCGTTCCGCCGCCTACATCAGTAATTCTCATACAAACGGAAAAAGGGAATTGTGGCAATATTATTTTAGGGCAAAATTAAGCATTTAATCAATTAATCTCATTATAATCTACGTACGTTCCTATACAGTTTGGTTAAATTATCAAATGTTTGAGAATTATACGCCTCTCAAGATATCCATACAAATTTGAAAAGGCTTGTAATTCTCAAACCATTGGTATTTTAACCAAGCTGTATAGGAACGTACGTAGATTATAATGAGATTAATTGATTAAATGCTTAATTTTACTCCAAAATTATCAAATATTGCCACAATTCTCTTTTTCCGTTTGTATGGAGACATGCGCTTCCAGGCGACTCTTAATGACTGATTCTCTTTTTATTAAAACATGATTCCAAAACTACTTCAGGTTATTTATTAAGGCTTATATGATTTACATTCTCGAATTTCTTTCTCTTTGTAAGTATTAAGAATAAATTTATTGGCGTCGCTAGTGTGCCTAATGTGGGGCCTTAACAAGGCATTAGTCCTTTAATATGCCTACTCTTTTTCTCTTTGATCTTATTGGAAAAATGGCTTATGATATTAAAAGTTGTAGACAATATCATAAGCAATTACAGACGCCGGAACTATTATCGTTTTGTGTAAATAGCCTAATTAGGTATAACATCCTTAATTGATTTAATTACCCAATTCGCTGGTGATGATGTCATTGTGGCGTGGTTAGTAGGTACTAGAGGAGATTGGTCCCATCTAACTACATATAATACATTTTCAAGTTTAAATATAATGCAAAAATTAGTTATATATATCACTGACAAGCTAAAAATCAATCAAGTGTTTTTTACCCTGAGGTCTGGAATTTTTTTCCAAATTTATGAGATCAACTTCGGAATATCTTTTCCAATAAAAAAAAAACTTTCAAAAAATTTTAATGCAAAGTTGTAGTGTAGGTATCTTAGAAATATTATGATTATTTACGACTGACGTTGACAGCACGTGGATTCTGATACAAAAACTAAACAGAACCTTTAATTTTGGCCAACAATATAACAGCATATACATAATAGCAGCATTATAGTCAAGGCTGCCATACGCTGTTATGTGCCGGAAGTTACGTACGGACACAAACGTTGAGTGGGTAGGTATGTTCAAAAGGCTAGTTTCCTAATAAATTATTTTTAAGTAAGTAGCCTGTCTGGTAGATTAAATAAAATAAATACATACGGACAAATCACACAGATTAAGCTAGCTATTAAAAAGTAAGTTCTTAAGTAAGACTTGTGTTAGTATCCCATCTCAACGATACTATATTTTATAATAGATACTTATACATAGTGAAATTTTGATCGTTCCGGACCATAAAAGGGGTGATTCAGCCTGTCAATACAAACAACTTTTCCTATGGGACAAATGCTGTAAACTCGAAAAAAAATTCGACATTCCTATACAAATTGCCCGGGCGGCTGAACACTTTTGTATGAAAATGTCGAAATAAAATTTGAGTTTCCAGCATTGGTCCCATAGGAAAAATGGTTCATATCGACGGGCTGAATCACCCTTTTAAGGGTCCAGAACGATCAAAATTTCACCATGTATAGATAAACATCCAAGACCCAGCAGGCCTATTTGCTAACTTTTGACAGTTACGGTGTACATAATTTTCAAGGTAACTTCAATATTCATTACGGCTTCGGTATGAATGACTATTTCTATTTATGATATGAAAACCGTAATGGATGCTAAAGTGACAATCAAATCGTTGTACACTACACTGAGTTAGCAAATCGGCCTGCAGGTCCATCTGAAAAAGATCATTTTCCATCTTGACCTGACCGGAAATCGAACCTGGGACCATCCGTGTCGCAGGCAGGCGGTTGACCGCAGCGCCACGGAGCTCGTCTTTGTTGGAAAATGTTGGACGCATATTTTTACTTCTGTCATTCAAACAAAAATTGATAAAGATATAACCCGTTAAATTTCTTTACACGCTTTTTACCAAACTGCAACCTATTTGCTAACTTTTGACAACTACGGTGTACATCATTTTCATGGTAACTTCAATATTCATTACGGCTTCGGTATGAATGACTATTTTTATTTAAGATATGAAAACCGTAATGGATGCTGAAGTGACAATCAAATCGTTGTACACCGAGTTAGCAAATCGGCCACTATTCCTGAACTTTTTAATTGAAAAAATACGTACCTACTTATATAATATTTTTGGATAATCTATAAGACGGTCTAATTATTTTAAAACGAATGAACCTAAAAAATTAACCTTAAAATCGGATCAGTGTGAATCGGACTTGCCACCGAAGGTTACGTATAAAATTTTTGTTGTATGGTGTAGTTTGTAAAGAATTTAAAGTTTTAAGTTTAATTTAGGTTTTAAAGTGATGGAGGGGTAAACTCCTAAGTAGGGAAAAGTTAAGAAAAGTAAGTTTAAATGACAAGAGGTTTTATTTATTGTCGTACACTAACAACTTAGGTACTCTTAGTTAAGAGGTGTAACCGTAATCTTAAAGTTAAGATATCCACCATAAGAAAATAAAGAAATAAAGGGGTTGTTGGCTAGTTTGGCTGGTCCCTTGAGTACGCGTTTACGTTAAAGTAGAAGTTATGAGTAGTATACTAATTTATGTAGTACTTAAAGATAAGTAGAATAGTGGTATTGAAAGTAGTATTTATGTAAAGGTAAAACTTTCAACCAAGAAATTTAATCCCGTGATAAAAGAAAGAAAAGAAAAGAATCCTCAAGTCAACCGACGAAGGATCCGACTTGCCAGCCGTGGAACCCACTCCTCGGAACGACACCAGCCAGACAGCAGCCGGACAGATACTCTAGCCAGGTACTCCGGACAGACACTCCAGACAGACACTCCAGACAGACACTCCAGCCAAATACCTCCTGTAGTAGTACACAATAATGCATTACAACTAGGTACAGCTAATTACAGACAAAAGATAAGGGAAAGTTACTGACTTTTACATAAACGGTGTCGTCGCACCCACAACAGCATTTAACAGAATAACTAAACTTATTTTATGTTAAGTGTTGTTGCTGTTGAAGCTGTTAAGTGCAATAGAACTAGAGTTTACCACCAAAAACAGCCGTTTTAGGCGATAATCAGTAGTTCTCTTAATGACTGATTCTCATAAGATTAAAACATGATTCCAAAAATACTTTAGGTTATTTACTAAGGCTTATATGACTTACATTCTACATATTTGTAAAGTATTAGGAATAAAATTATTGGCGTTGCTAGAGTGCCTAGTGCGGGCCCTTAAATGTTTATTTTATTTTGATTTAATAATTTATTTTTATAGTGAATATAAAACTAAATTAGTTAAGCAAGTACTATGTTAAGCAAGTACTATGTAAAAAGCCTTTTTACAGGTCTGATGATTTTCTACACGACAAAAATATCTGGCTGGAGCTTATATGTATTAAATTTCACGAAGTGGTACGTTTTGTACTTATCATATTTTGATATGTCATATTTTCATGCTCATGCACATATATAATAATTCATTTTTCAAAAATTATTATTTGTCATCTCTCATTGAATTTTAAATTATTATTTGACATATTTAATTGAATTTTAAATTATCACATGACAATGTAAGCTCACGTCCACATATTAGTTCTAAGTAGGTACTTGTATGTCGTAGATTGTAGGTTGACGTCATTTGGAGAAAATGCGTTGTGCAGTTTGTTGCCGCTTCTTCTGCACTCCGCCTTGGAAGCGGTGTAAACTTAGCTTTAAGCAACTTATTGACGTCAACAATAACATAACATTGTAAACCAATTGTAAATGTAAAGTGACGTTCACCAAATGATATTTAAAATATCTTAAGATGAATAATTTTTTTTACTATTGACTATAAATACTTAGTCTGTAAATATTTCAAGCTTCTGCTAATTGCGATTATTTTTCTTCATCACTAGCAAAAAAACGGTAAAAAATCACGTTTGTTGTATGGGAAATTAATAATATTTATTTTTTATTCATTTTTAGTATTTGCCGTTCAATTCAGCTGCCAGCTATCGCGGTTTATGGGATACAGCCTGACAGATAACAAACGGACGGACATCGAAATCTCGCAAATATGGTCCCGTTTTTTTCCTATGGATACGGAACCCAAAAAAATTGTATTTTATATTTCTTTATGTTTCTTGTTTCCTACACTATGCTACAAGTAATTTCTCCTTACCTAATTTTATATTTCTAGGACAACAGGAAGCGCTTTGTATATTTTGATTTCCTTGCAAGTTTAAAAATGGGTTAACCTTCAGAAATCGAGAGTCATGCATAACCTCAAACGCTCCGCTTAATGAGGCGTGCTATAATTTGCAGCACGCACGTTGATTTATTAAAAAATATTAAATCTCGACTACCGTTTTAAATAGCTTACGTCCGCCGTATTGATATTTTGCTAACCTAGAGTGTACTACAAGTTACAACCGAGAGTGTTAGATTTTTAAATTTGTTTAAATCATTTGATTTAGTCAATTTGTTTTTAGAACCAACTAGAATTGATGGAGATTCTGCCACGTGTATAGATAATGTTTTCTGCAATTGCACTGCTGTTGACAAATATATAACAAAAAATTTAACCTCCGATCACTTTGGTCAATTTGTAAAACTTATAAATAACTCAGAAGCAGATTCACCAGAAATTACCTTTAGATCTATTACCAAAGATAAAGTAAAGGTATTTAAGAATAAAATAGCTGAAAAAATGCCTCTAATTGAAGAAACGAGAGATGATCCGGATGCCCTATATAATAAAATGTTTGGTGTTATTGAATCGGAATTCAATAGTGCATTCAAAATTAAAAAACCGGCCAAGTGCGTGTCGGGCCACGCGCAGTGTAGGGTTCCGTAGTTGCGAATGACAACTTTGAGTTCACACTATTCACACTCGCACCTTACAGTTTAACGACCAAAAACATCTAACAATGAAAATAGTATGAAATTTTACAGTTTATAAGTTGGTTGCCTATAACTTTTTAGTTTGTACTTAGTACTCAGCTCTAATAGTTTTCCTTTAAAATTCAGCATATATACTACTGCTGTAATTTTTTTCACGTATCTATATGTAACCGTTTAGCAGATAGAGGGGGGGGACACTTACCTCTAACAAAAATTCGCACTTTAAAACCAAATATTTCGGAAACGGATCCCTAAATCGAAAAATGGTGTTCTCAACCTCACAATATTTTTGAAAGACCTATTTAACGATACCCCACACGATGGGTAAATAGAGAAAAAAAAATACTCCCCCACTTTACTTGTATGGGAGCTACCCTTAAAAAAGCTTTCTAGTACTTATAGTCTCTGCGTAAAACCGCGGACGGACAGACAGACAGACAGACAGACAGACAGACAGACAGACAGACAGACAGACAGACATGGCGAAACTATAAGGGTTCCTTGTTTACTACGGAACCCTAAAATGTACCAGACGTAACCGTAAAAAATTTAGTGAATGGGCTACTACTGGCATTTACATTAGTAGAAACAGATTATACGAATTATTAGCGATGAAAGTTTATAATAGGAATACTGAATTCATAAAATATGTTAAAAATTATTCAAAAGTTTTTAAAAAGGTATGTTTGTATGCAAAATCTTTACATACTAGGAAAACTATAAAAGATTCTCATGATAGGATAAAAACGACTTGGAAAATTATTAACAAGGAAACTGGTAAAAGTAAACAACGTGACAACAAAATCGAATTAAAAGTCAATAATAAGCTCCTTAGTACTAATGAAGATATCGCGCAATATTTTGAAGATTTCTTTACTAATATTCCTGTCAACATTACTGCCTCCTTACGTTCATCACCCGCTGAATCTAAAAGACTTTTAGCAAGTTGTATACCAGAATGTAATAACCATTTAATATTTCAATATGTGACACCTGAAATAGTCATTGATACATTTAAGAGTTTAAACAATAAGAAGACTGGAGATTTGTGGGATATCTCAGTACCTGTCATTAGTAGTATTATTGAAATAATTGCGCCATATTTAGCTTCTATATTTAATAAATGTATAGATACAGGAACTTTTCCTGACTTGATGAAGTTAAGCAAAGTCATTCCGTTATACAAATCTGGCGATAAGAATGATCCCACTAATTACCGCCCTATTTCTATTCTGCCAGCGCTCAGTAAAATATTTGAAAAGATAATGTTTAATCAAATAATAGCTTTTTTTAATAGTAATGGTCTCTTCCATGGTGAACAGTATGGATTCACGAAGGATCGGTCTACTACAGATGCGGGTGTAGCTCTGTTGAAATACATATATGATGCTTGGGAGGGAAAACAAAATGCTATTGGTGTGTTTTGTGATCTTACCAAAGCTTTTGATTGCGTAGACCACAATACCCTTCTATCCAAGCTGGAGCACTATGGAATCAAAGGCAAATCTCTTAATTTAGTTGAATCGTATTTAAGTAGCCGAACTCAAACCGTCAGTTTAAACAGGGTTCAATCCTCCGGATCATCTGTAAAAATGGGCGTACCCCAGGGCTCTATCCTAGGGCCTTTGTTGTTCCTTATTTACATCAATGATCTGCCGTACTGTGTCAATACATGTAAGGCTGTACTATTTGCCGATGATACTTCTCTTGTTTTCAAAATAGATAGACAAACTGAATCTTTTGACGAGGTTAATAGTACATTAGCTCAAGTGTCAGATTGGTTCACAGCGAACAATCTTTTGTTGAATGCTAAGAAAACTAAATGTATTAAATTTTGCTTACCAAATGTTGCCAAAATACCAACTCGCATAGTAATGGATAATGAACCACTAGATCTGATAGATAAAACAACTTTTCTTGGAATAACTCTTGATGCCGGGCTTCAATGGGGTGCCCATATTACAAACTTGGCAGGTAAACTTAGTTCTGCGGCTTATGCTGTCAGGAAAATTAGACAACTGACCGATGTTGAAACCGCGCGTTTGGTATATTTTAGTTACTTTCATAGTGTTATGTCTTATGGAATTTTACTATGGGGTAACGCTGCAGAAGTTAACACAATATTTATCCTGCAGAAACGAGCTATCAGATCTATATATAAACTTGGTGCTAGAGAATCTCTTAGAGAATTGTTTAAAGATATAAATATTTTAACCTTACCTTCTCAGTATATATTTGCGAATATTATGTTTGTACGCCATAATTTAAATTTATATGAAAAAAATAGTGACATTCATAACCGAAACACAAGAAATAAAAATAAATTAGCTACACCAGCTTTACGATTGCAGAAAACTAAGCGTTCATTTATGGGTCTCGGAGTACGCTTCTATAATAAAATTCCCACAGAAATATCGGGTCTACCTTTCCATAAGTTTAAAACGGCTGTTAAAAATCAGTTAGTAAAAAAGGCATATTATTGTATTAATGATTATTTAAATGATAAAAATGCGTGGTAGTAATTTAATTGTTTCTAATTTATTGTAATAAATATAAATAACATTAGAATATATAAAAATTGTAATACATTGTAATCGAAGCCCTTCAGGCACGTAGGGACCAAGTCTGGATTGAGTTTCTTTCGGCGTATTCTTCTCACCAGTGGTCATTACGAAACGCTAGTAGTTTTTCGATTTTGCATATTAAAAATAAAAATAATAAGAATGAAAAAAATGACGTTCAAAAAGAGATACAATTATCCAATTTTGAATAAAAATCTTTGACTTTGACTTTGACTTTGACCTCACATATTGAATCTCGACTGCCGTTTTGAATAGCTTACGTCCGCCATATTGATATTTTGCTTTCCTCACATATTGAATCTCGACTGCCGTTTTGAATAGCTTACGTCCGCTATATTGATATTTTGCTAACCTCACATATTGAATCTCGACTGCTTTTTTGAATAGCTTACGTCTGCCATATTGAGATTTTGCTAACCTCACATATTGAATCTCGACTGCAGTTTTGAATAGCTTAGGTCCGCTATATTGATATTTTGCTAACCTCACATATTGAATCTCGACTGCCGTTCTGAATAGCTTACGTCTACCATATTGATATTTTGCTAACCTTACATATTGAATGTCAACTGCCGTTTTGAATAGCTTACGTCCGCCATATTGATATTTTGCTGACCTCACGTAGACACGTAGCCGGGGAAGAATACAAATCTAATGACAATTCACACTTCAAAATCGGTCAGGCCGTTTAGACTACGAGTCAACAATGGAACAGATATAAGAGTACTTACATACGTACAATACATAGATGCACATATTCATACATACACGCGAATATATTTGTTCACTCCGCAATTCCTGTAACAGATGGACGGCCAGATTGACATCAGAGGGTTAGTAATATGGTCCCGTCGGTTCGGGTATTATTATTTCAAGCATTTGTGTATGCTTATACTGCTTGCAGTGTGAAATAAAACAAACTACTTGAAATATTGTAATACGATGTTGTAGCATACTCCGGTTACTCACAATGCACAGGCTCGATAACACACCATGCACGCAAGGACACGTCCGTCACACCCGGCTGCACTAACAGTAATGGCCGTTAATGACGCGCATCCCTACCACACCGTGTGCGCGAGACAGTGTCACACAGTGTTCAAAACTATTCCTATAGTTGTATTACTGACGCATACACTACAGATGTGATACGGTATAAATCTACAACAGTTTGTTGTTGATGACGATTATTAAATCAGCAATGTTTTGATTTGTGCGTAAGCACGCCTAGATCGGCGCCGAGCACACCACTTCCTGAAAAATAAAATAACTTTTTTACAAAACTACAGCGTGTGAGATAACCACCTAAGATGATACATAAGTATAAAAAAACACCTCGACTGTTCAATGTATATAGCATTGAACAGTCGAGGCGTTCATCCGCCTACCTGTGCTATCTGGTGGAACAATCGGTATGACCGACTGACCCATATCGGTGAGTCGTCCTGACAATTAACCATCGACATGTCTTTGAAGGGTCACTCAGCCCGTCAAGTCAAAAAAATCCTATTGGGCTAAAAAAAAGTAAAGTATTTTCCATACAAATTGTCGGGCCCAATCCCAACTAATATTATAAATGCGAAAGTGAGTTTGTTTATTTGTTTGTTTGTTACGCTTTCAGCCGTACCTACTGAACCGATCATCATGAAATTTTGCATACACATAGGTTAGGGTACTGAGAAGGACATAGGCTATATATCACGCGGGCGGAGCCGCGGGTAACAGCTAGTAGGTTATAAAGGTTGATTTTCTTTTCAAGTTCCGTGTGTTGGTTTCATAGGAGAAGCTTTTTATTTCAACGGGTTGAGTTACCCCTTCAAAGGCATGTCGGTGGTTAATTGACAGGATGATTCACCTCACCATATGGGTCAGGTCTTTACATTATTAAAAAAATATATAACTAAGTATCTCCTATACTACACAGCATGAATTAAGTACATTATAGGTGATTAAGAAGTAAAGATGCCGTGTGGTTATGCTCTAAGGGTTGCCGGCAGAGTGGAATAGGATCACTTCATGTTTTCCTGTAGATGTCGTAACACAAGCTAAACAAAGCTTATAAACATCAAAGAGACTCCTCTAACTCCAGCGCCCAGCGTGGAGAGTGTAGGCCAAATCCTCTGACTGCTCTGGCTAAATATATGGCTCTGTAAGGACAGAGAGGAACGTGCTTTTGCAGTGGAGACTAAAAAAGACCTGATGATGATGAAGGAAAGTAAGATGAATATAAAGTCGTAGATCTTACCATAGCCCATGCAATGCCTCACGTTGTCCATTATGACTGAAGTTTTACTATATTGTCACGAGAGTGGGTTGGGGATAGGAAAGAAAAGGCCGACCTTATGAAAATGCCTTTATTTAAGTGCCAAACGTGTACACACAGCACTCACTCACACGCGGAACTGACGCGGCACTATACACTCGCACGGAACTGTCACTTGCGCGGAACTGTCACTCGCGTGGAACTGTCGCTCACGCGGAACTGTCACTTGCACGGAACTGTCACTCGCGCAGAACTTTCACTTGCGCGGTACTATCACTGCACTGTTCACTTTTCACTTCACTTACTACTCACTGTTTTTCCTTCTTCTTCTTTCCTCTTTCTTCTTCGGATTCCACTTTTCAACTAACTGGCCTCACGCCGCGCCTAGTACTGCTTATATACCCCCCGAATGCGAACAAAATCGCATCATGGATGTTCTAAATTCAAACCATAAATTTTCTATCGCCTTCTCTTTCTTTCCCTTCCATTTGGTCTGGGACAATCTAGAAATTTCTTCCAGTATCCCCTTCTCTCTCACACATCTTCTGTCCTGTATTTTCACTTCTATTTAATCTAGAATAGCCTAGAAAATTCTTTTAAACTTACAAAACAGAGTAACGTGGGCTGTGATTCGAACCGGGGTCTTCCGGTTCTTAGCCCAACGCCTAGACCGTTAGGCCAGAGATGTTCTGACGTCGATGTTGAAATTTCCCTTTAGATGAATTCTTTTTCATTCGAATTCATGACGTTGACATTGTCATTCAGCGTGCTACGCGACACTGCCCCCTCCCAAGACATGATCGTCCCGATCATCATTGCTTCCATAATAACGTGCCAAACGGTCCACATGAACTATTTTTAAGGGACTGCGAGGGGTACGCTGAATCCGGAATGTAACGTCATTGATTTTGGTGATTATCCTATAAGGTCCTTCCCAGCTTGGTTGTAGCTTTGGGGACTTCCCTTTTCGTCTAACTGGATTATGAAGCCAGACCAGGGTTCCTTCTTGGAAACTAAAACCGTTAGCTTTACGATCGTAGCGGGTCTTCATTCGTTCACTAGCTTTAAATCCAGCCTCTCTAATTTGTTCATAAACGTCAATCATCCTGGTCCGTAGATCATTAGCGTAGTCGGTTATCCCTTTTGGGGTATCTGTTGGACAACCCGCTAATAGATCAGCTGGCAATCTCAGTTCTCTTCCGAAATTGGCATACGCTGGAGTAACTGTAGTAGTCTCATGTACAGCAGTCCTATAAGACATGAGGAATAGCGCAATATACTCGTCCCAGTTCTTCTGATGGCTATCCACTACTTTTGCCAGATGCCGTTCCAACGTTTGGTTGAATCTCTCCACCATTCCATCAGACTGCGGATGATATGGCGTCGTTCGAGTCTTATGAATCCCCATGATTTCACAGACTTCTCTAAATACTTGTGACTCAAAGTTTCGTCCCTGATCACTGTGCATCTCCAATGGCACCCCAAATCTGCAGAATACTTCAGTTACAAGCTTTGTCGCTACGGTCGTAGCCTCCTGGTTAGGTAGTGCAAACGCTTCTGGCCATTTCGTGAAATAATCCATAACTACCAAAATGTAGCGGTTGCCAGCATTCGTGATTGGAAACGGTCCGGCTATGTCAAGAGCCACCCGTTCCCAAGGTGCCCCAACGTTATACAACCTCATGGCTCCTCTGCTTCTAGTTTGGGGTCCCTTTACACCTGCACAACTCGTGCATTTACGACACCAGTCTTCTACATCATCTCGACAGTGCAACCAGTAAAAACGTTCTTTTATTTTTGTGAGAGTTCTTCTTATTCCCAGATGTCCTCCTGAAGAACCATCATGATAAGTCTTCAGAATTTCGTTAAACTTTGCCCTGGGGACGACCAATTGCAGATGGCAATCTTTCCCTTGAGGACTTTCCCATTTTCGGCAGAGTAATCCATCGTGCAGCACCAGGCTGTCCCATTGCGCCCAAAGACTCTTTGTAGCCGTACTGTATTTGGCCACTTCTGACCATTTCGGTTTAGCAGTTCCACTTCTTAGCCAGTTCAAGAGTGGTTGCAAATCTTTGTCTTCTTCTTGAGCCTTTTTCATAGCATCGTTGCACCAATTGTCATCTATAGAATCAGTTCGGATCAGCCTGATTTTCACGTTCTCCTTTTGTTCCTGCCGATTGCAATGCTTACAGTCCTTCGAGCAAGGTCTTCGAGACAGAGCATCTGCGTTGCCATGACTCTTTCCTCCTCGATGTTCGATTTCAAATTCATACTCCTGGAGTTGTTCAATCCACCTGGCAACTTGTCCTTCAGGATTTTTAAATTCCAATAACCATTTTAATGCAGCGTGATCAGTTCTTACCAAAAATTTGCGACCAAGCAAATATTTCTTGAAATGTTGCAATGTTTTTACCACGGCTAATAATTCTCTGCGAGTAACACAATAATTTCTCTCTGGCTTTGATAGAGATTTGCTGAAGTAGGCGATTACAACTTCCTGATCTCCTCTCTGCTGGGATAAAACACCACCAATTCCAGTGTTACTCGCGTCAGCGTCCACAATGAAACTGTGCTTCGTGTCAGGATATCCGAGGATAGGAGTTTCACATAGGCGCTTTTTAAGTTCCTGGAAAGCTTGCTCACAATCTTCATCCCAAGAAAATGCTCGTTTCTCTTCGGTCAACCGATGTAACGGCTTAGCAGTATCAGAAAATCCTTTTACAAAACGACGGTAATAAGAGCATAGACCCAAGAATGCTCTCACCTGAGTTTTATCTGTCGGCGTTGGCCAATCTTTAACTGCACTTATTTTGGATGGGTCAGTAGCGATACCTTGTTCCGATATAATGTGACCCAAGTAGTTGACTTGACGTTGAAAGAATGAGCATTTCTTTGGACTTAGCTTCAAATTTGCACCCCGTAGTTTTGAGAATACACTTTCCAGTTTCTGGAGATGATCATCAAAATCTCGCCCCATTATGATGATGTCATCTAAATAGACCAAGCAGGTTTCTCCAAGCATACCTGCTAGCACATGCTCCATCAATCTCTCAAATGTAGCGGGCGCATTGCAAAGTCCAAATGGCATTGTTTTGAATTGCCATAAACCCTTACCCGTTGAAAACGCAGTCTTCTCTTTATCTTTGGGATCCAAATCTACTTGCCAATACCCGCTTTTTAAATCAAGAGTAGAGAACCAAGTCATGCCACAAAGTGAATCCAAAGTGTCATTGATTCTGGGGAGCGGGTAACTGTCCTTCTTAGTTACGTCATTAAGACGCCGATAGTCCACGCAGAACCTAGTCGATCCATCCTTTTTTTTAACTAATACCACCGGAGAGCACCATGGGCTTGATGAAGGTTCTATCACACCGTTTTTCTTCATCTCCTGTATCATGTCTTCAACTTCTTGCTCGCGGGCAAAAGGAACACGTCTTGGCCTCTGCCGAATGGGTACTGTGTCGCCAGTATCAATTTTATGTTTCACCAAATCGGTTCTGCCAATATCCCCATCATTTTTCGAGAACAAATCAGAATATCTCAATAAGAAATTCCTTGCTTTAATTAATTGTAATTTAGTTAGATTATCTTTGCAACCCTCCAGAAGCTTTGTTACATTTTCTTCCTGATTTGTGATTCTCCGCTTTTGTCCCTCTTCACACTTCCTTAACCAGGCTATCTCCTCACAGTTTCCAATAACCGTTCCTTTTCGTAGTGTGTGCTCCACGTCATGAGGATTAAAAACAGGTACCAACGCAATTTGGTCATCTCCTACTAAGGTTCTGGCTGGGATCCATGGTGTGTCCCAGATTCCTCTCTCTATAATAGCACATCTTCGTGGACTTGTTCCATTGTTAGGTGGTAGCATAACAGGAACTATTGTCTGAGTTCTCGGGTTAAGGATAGTGTCCTTTAAACATGACACCTTGCCGAAATTTCCACCTTTCATCGGAATTTCATCATTTCCATGTTTTAAGACACCATTTTTCAAGTCAATATTACACTTATGATTTTTCAGAAAGTCTAAACCAATAATGCATTCGTCGGTTATGTCGGCAATAATCACTTTCTGCCAATAAAGTGTTGCCCCGATCTTGATGGCCACAATCTTTTCTCCTTGAGACGGGATACGTTGGCCGGTAGCAGTCGTTAATGTGACATTTCTATTCGTTTGAACATACCGACCTTCAATGTTCTTAAACCTGTGATAACTGATGACAGTTCGTGAGGATCCAGTGTCTAACGTCAACTGGCAAGGTTTTCCGTTTATTGAACCGTCAATCACTAAGGTGTTTCCATCACTTGTCTGCTTCACAAGAATTTCCGGGGCTTTGCTACTACCGGCCAGCGCCCACCCCGCAGCCCTGGCCTTCTCTAGTTTTCCTGTGGCTGCTCCGACGTCGAGACCGCCGCATCCACCTGACGTCGGAAAGTTGTTCGTTCACGCTTCGGGCAAGTGCTTCGAATGTGACCCCGTTCTCCGCACTCATAGCACATCGGGTTGTAGGGTCGTCGTTTGCTGTTTTCTGTGGCTACAACCTCCCGTACTCTAAGAGCTCGTGAGTCATGACGCACTGCTTCTACTTCCAATGCGTGAGCTACTGCTTCCTTCAGGGTAGTGTGGTGTTCTAGTCGCACAGACGCCCTGACTTCAGAATCCCTTATTCCATCGATGAAAACCTGTAAAAGCATCTCCTCCACGACAGATGGCGATGATTGATACGCCTTGCGCACCAGTCTCTCCACTTCAACGGACCACTGTTGTATAGTCTCGCTAGCCCGCTGACAGCGATCTTTGAGTTGCGCCCTATATACGTGTTCGAGGTGACTGTCGCCGTATCTTGCTTCAAGAGCATCCATGAGTTCATCATAGGTGACCTCCTTCTTTCCGGCGCCTAGTGCTTCCAGTACAGATAGAGCGTCATCTCGAAGCGCTAAGGTCAATGCAGACTTCGCCTCCTGTTCATCCCAACGGCTGGCCTGTTTGACTGTCTCCAGCTGCAACTTAAAGGCAGCCCAGGATGATTTGCCGTCGTAGGGCGGAACCTTTAAATTTTTAGTAAAAGGGGTTATCACAGAGCTAGCGACAGGACCACCTGCTTTTAGTAGTTTGACTTCTCTATCCAGCTGTTGAAGCGTCCCCCTTACATCTGCAACTTCCTTCTCGAAGTTATCCATTCGAGCGGCATTAGCCTGAACCGCAGCCAAAACGTCTTTGGAAAAGACCTGAAGCTGGCGTGCTTGCTCCTCCTGGCAGCGCGCTTGCTCCTCCCGGTGGTGCACTTGCTCTTCCTGCAATGCACGCAGTTGCTCCTCTTGGCGGCGCGCCTGTTCCTCTTGGCGACGCGCTTGTTCCTCCTGGCAGCGCGCTTGCTCCTCCCGGTGGTGCGCTTGCTCTTCCTGCAATGCACGCAGTTGCTCCTCTTGGCGGCGCGCTTGTTCCTCCTGGCGACGCGCTTGTTCTTGCATCATTACAGTCATTTGCTGTAGGAGCACGCCCATGTCCGGTATAGCAGCTGGTGAGGCGGCTGGTGTTGCAGTTGCAGCGCTTCCAGGATTGGACTCCTCGAGTAGCTGCTCCTCTGCCGCTGCAGCTCCTGCTCGGGTGGTTACCCCTTTTTCGTTTCTGGGCACGATTGGCATCTTTCCTATCCCACTTCTGACACCAATTGTCACGAGAGTGGGTTGGGGATAGGAAAGAGAAGGCCGACCTTATGAAAATGCCTTTATTTAAGTGCCAAACGTGTACACACAGCACTCACTCACACGCGGAACTGACGCGGCACTATACACTCGCACGGAACTGTCACTTGCGCGGAACTGTCACTCGCGTGGAACTGTCGCTCACGCGGAACTGTCACTTGCACGGAACTGTCACTCGCGCAGAACTTTCACTTGCGCGGTACTATCACTGCACTGTTCACTTTTCACTTCACTTACTACTCACTGTTTTTCCTTCTTCTTCTTTCCTCTTTCTTCTTCGGATTCCACTTTTCAACTAACTGGCCTCACGCCGCGCCTAGTACTGCTTATATACCCCCCGAATGCGAACAAAATCGCATCATGGATGTTCTAAATTCAAACCATAAATTTTCTATCGCCTTCTCTTTCTTTCCCTTCCATTTGGTCTGGGACAATCTAGAAATTTCTTCCAGTATCCCCTTCTCTCTCACACATCTTCTGTCCTGTATTTTCACTTCTATTTAATCTAGAATAGCCTAGAAAATTCTTTTAAACTTACAAAACAGAGTAACGTGGGCTGTGATTCGAACCGGGGTCTTCCGGTTCTTAGCCCAACGCCTAGACCGTTAGGCCAGAGATGTTCTGACGTCGATGTTGAAATTTCCCTTTAGATGAATTCTTTTTCATTCGAATTCATGACGTTGACATTGTCATTCAGCGTGCTACGCGACAATATATCTAAACTAGTAATATAATAAATCCGTAGCAATTGCTACTAATTTTGTCGATACGTCTGGTGTACTGTGTAACTGATGATAAAAGTATGTTTAACTGGAATTTTTATAGGTCTCCCCATACAAAATATTTTATTATTGCTTCTTTAGAATACTGTTTTTTTACTTCTGATTAAATATTAAACATACACCGCTGATAAATACAAAAAAATCGGCTAAGTGCGTGTTGGACTTAGAAGGGTTCCGTACCATTATCTATACTACCTACATTAAACTATCGAGTAATAATTATTTCAAAAAAGTAAAACCGACTTCAACCCTATACGTAAATGGAACTAAAAATTAGGATTTAGTGGGTGTGGTAGTTCAATCAAAATAGAGGGACAACGTCGTCATCAACTTGTCTTGATTCCTAATTAAACCAAACGGTATACTTGTACATTTTTTTTTTGTTTTTGTTGATTATTTCCAAAAGCGCTGGATACATTTCGATAAAAATATAATAGGACCACCTTTGAAGATCAGTCACATAAAACAAAGGAGTAACGGTCTCATCATCATCGTCTTAATTCGCATAAGAATAAAATACAAATAAGTTTAAACCGAACGGCATACTCTTACAATTTTTTTGGGTTTTTGTTTATTTTTTCAAAAAGTGCTCGATAGATTGCGACAAAAAAATTATGGGACCACCTCTAGAGTATAACCTATCAAATAAAAAAAAATCACTAAAATCGATCCATAATTGACTGAGTAACCACGTAACATACATACAAAAAAAAAACCGGCCAAGTGTGAGTCAAACTCGCGCAATGAGGGTTCCGTACAATATGTTTCGTGTACACACACACAATGTGCAAAAATGTTTTATTCCATTGACTAGCGCTATCTAGTGGTGTTTTAGTGAACTATTTCCCTAGATGAACTTATTATAGTGAGTTTACCACTTTATTTTCAAGTGATAGAATTCTTATTATTTTTCCTGTAATCTTCAAGGAATGAACTACATTTTGTAATTTTTTCAAAATTTTCGGCCCAGTGGTTTCAGAGATCAGGGGGGGGGGGGGGGGGGAATGGTAATTTTTTGCCTTCTTTCGTAAATAAAATCAAAAGTATTGATTTTACCCGAACAAAAACAAATATTTTTGAGATCCTCATAATGAGCCCTTTTATTTGATATATGACACAGTAAGGTATGCAAAACTTTTTTTTTAAATTTTGTCATTGGGCCCCTGAAAATGACCGTTATTTCAAAAAAATCTTTATTTAATTTGCACATCCATGTTTGGGTCATAGGATTACACCATCTTACTAAATTTCACCTAATTTGGTTCAGTAGATTCGGAGAAAATCGGCTGTGACAGACGGACGGACGGACAGACAGACGCACGAGTGATCCTATAAGGGTTCCGTTTTTCAATTTTTGTACGGAACCCTAAAAAAATACATACAGATGAATTGAGAACCTCCTCCTTTTTTGAAATCGGTTAAAAAAATTACAATACATCCTGTTTTTTTGTATGGGAGTACATTCATTTTGATTTACTTATTTATTTTTGACGTAAATACACAACTGAATTTGTATTCTTCAAGTATCTTCCTTTTGTTGTTTTATTAAATCGAAAAAGAAATGGCAGAAAAGTCTTGTCTGTTATATTGGACACCCCTTAAATATCTGTTTCTAACCGACTTCAAAAAAAGGAGGGTCTCAATTCGTCGTAATGTTTTTTTTTATGTATGTTCTCGAAGACGCCTGGACCGATTTAAGAAATTCTTTTTTTTTTCTTTTACAGATGGTCCCAATAAATTTTTATCGAATAGTGTTTTTTGAAAAAATACACAAAAACCAATATAGGGTTGAAGTCGGTTTTTGTTTTTTGTTAAAAATATCTTTTAGTATTACTTTACTTTAACGGCAACAGAAATACATCGTCGGTGAAAATTTAATCTGACTGCTATAGCGGTTCTTGAAATATTGGCTGGTGACAAGAAGTCGGACGGAAGGACAGTAAAGTCTCGTGTACCCTTTGGGTCCGGATCCCCAAAAATATTCAGTATCTTCATATTCATAACACAGTATTACTATAAATATTGATGTTATTGTAATTGTGTTATTACTGTCTTACACTTGTGCCAATAGGCTATTAATAGATTTTTTATTGTCATGACATTAGCATACTGAAAAAAGCGCCATATAAAAATCGTTGCTTTTTCGAATAAAGCAGTTCAAGTGTGAAAGGAGACTTGTGAAGTGGTTAAACATTATAAAGAAAAAAATAGTCAATTAATCATTTCAAAATGTTAAATAGAAAATTTATTTCTGTTTGCGCCATGGTAAGAATTAATAAATTCCATTTAAAGGTATATAATGTAGTACATAGGTAATACTGTCACGTCTTTTCCCTTGCGGGGAATACAGAGCCCAGGTCTAGAAGACCTAAGGCCATGTTTAGCATGGTGGTGGGCGTGGTGGAAAACGGAATCAAAATAGTGATGGGTTGCTAGCCGCATCGCCATTTGCCATGATTCCTTAGATTTTCGCCCCCTTGATCGACTTTTACGATCTGCGGGAAGAGAAGCAGCTGGTACATTCTATGGTTTTTCTTTACTCCTAGACCAGCGTATAAGATGAATTTTAAATTCAAAGTCTAAAAAGGCCAATTTGTCCGATCTGTCCCGATTATCATCATCCTAATCCTAACTAATATTATAAATGCGAAAGTGAGTTTGTTTGTTTATTAATATGTTTGTTTGTTACTCTTTCACGCCCTATCAACGGAACCGATCATCATGAAATTTTGCATACATGTAGGTAAGGGTACTGAGAAGGATATAGGCTATATGTCACGCGGGCGAAGCAGCTAGTTTACTATAAAACAATAATTAATCCATATCAAATAAGTCCACACAGACTAACTGAAAAATCTCAAAGCACCTTTTGTGATACTAGTTTATAAGTTCTGTCTATTAAGGTCAAAGAAATCATCTCGTAAACCATGATAAGGTGTCTCAAATCTTAATTTATTCATTCCTCTTCTGAGATACGTGGACTAATATTAGGTCGGGGAGAAAGTAATTTCGTATTTTGTATGAAGATTTTAGCCGTCCATACAAAAGATGTGTAACTTTGACATCAAAATTCTCAGACACAAAACGCTTAAACCAACTTTGTGCTATTCTTACTGGGACTGCGGTATGTTCTTATATACCAAAATTCACTTTCTGCGTATTTTGCATAATTTCTTTATTTTTAATTAACTTTTTAAAATGTTAATTTGTTTTCGTCTATCTGATACATTCTTAATAAACAAAGAAACGGTTAAGAAATTAAGAGAAAATATTTTGTACATTTTTATATAATTTTTGAAAATTGTACCTTTCAGATGGTATCTAATTCAGTCAGATACATTCAACATTACCAAAGATATTTGACTACAACATTACACATAAAAATACGAAATTACTTTTCCCCCGACCTAATATATCTATACAGGCTGATTTTGAACCTATGAACTACATTTAAATCTCGGAGAAAAAAAAAACGAAGGAAAAAAAGGTGAAAAACAAAAAATAAAATTAGACTTCCCAAAGAAATTCGCCAGCTGGTCGGCGACTTTGTATGGGAGGTCTAAATTTTTTTACGTATATTCCTTATTTTTTTAGTTCCTTATTTTCATAGATTCAAAATCAGCCTATATAAATAACTTTTTCCTCAGGACAGTACTTTTCTCTAGGATATCCTATATCCTTTTACGTACTCCACATATTGAATACGAGTATGAGACGAGCTCCGTGGCACAGCGGTCAACACGCCGGTCTGTGACACGGATGGTCCCGGGTTCGATCCCCGGTCAGGTCAAGATGAAAAATGATCTGTTTCAAATTGACCTGGGTCTTGGATGTTTATCTATATATGTATTTGTCATAAAATATGTATAGTATCGTTGAGTTAGTATCCCATAACACAAGTTTCAAACTTACTTTGGGGCTAGCTAAATCTATGTGATTTGTCGGTATATATTTATTTATTTAATAAAAATTTGCAACCCCTGACGTATCCCGAGGGATGCAATTTATTAATCCCGAATAAATTAATACATTGCATCTCTAATGTTTTGTGTATATAAGATATATAGGTACTATCATAGGTTCTAAAGTCAATCTGATAAGGTCTAAAATGGAATACGATTGCGTATACAATATTAATGATCTGGATTGTACAACTAAAAAAAAATTATCGTATCCTAACTAATATTATAAATGCGAAAGTGAGTTTGTTTGTTTGTTACGCTTTCACGAGCTATCTACTGAACTGATTATCATGAATTTTTGTAAACACATAGGTTAGAGTACTGAGAAGGATACAGGCTATATATTACGCGGGCGAAGCCGCGGGTAACAGCTATTAATTGATATTTTTATTTTAAAATGTATTCTCTTAAAAATAATTCATTGTTTATATTTACAGATCGTTTGTGTCTACTTAGCAGAAGCAATGCCTACTGATCCAAATAAAATAATAAATAATAACGGCAAAAGCGGATTACCGTCAGGGATATTAAACCCTAACGAAAATAACGGAAATAACCCTAATCAAAATAATAACAGCAATGGTGGACTGCCTTTAGGGATATTAAACCCTAATAAAAATAATAACGAAAATGGTGGATTACCGTCAGGGATATTAAACCCTAACGAAAATAACAGCAATAACGGAAATAACCCTAATCAAAATAATAACAGCAATGGTGGACTGCCGTCAGGGATATTAAACCCTAATAAAAATAATAACAACAATGGTGGATTACCGTCAGGGATATTAAACCCTAACGAAAATAATAACAGCAATAACGGAAATAACCCTAATCAAAATAATAACAGCAATGGTGGACTGCCGTCAGGGATATTAAACCCTAATAAAAATAATAACAACAATGGTGGATTACCGTCAGGGATATTAAACCCTAACGAAAATAAAAACAGCAATAATGAAAATAATCCTGATCAAAATAATAACAGCAACAACGGCAACAACCCTAATCAAAATAATAACAGCAATGGCGGATTACCATCGGGTTTATTAAACCCTAACGAAAATAATAACAGCAACAACGGAAATAATCCGAATCAAAATAATAACAGCAATAACGGAAATAATCCTAATCAAAATAATAACAGCAATGGTGGACTACCGTCAGTGATATTAAACCCTAATAAAAATAATAACAACAATGGTGGATTACCGTCAGGGATATTAAACCCTAACGAAAATAATAACAGCAATAACAGTAATAACCCTAATGGAAATAACAACAGCAACAACGGCAATAATCCTAATCAAAACAATAACAGCAATGGCGGACTACTGTCAGGATTATTAAACCCTAATGAAAATAATAACAGCAATAACGGTAATAACCCTAATGGAAATAACAACAGCAATAATCCTAATCAAAATAATAACAGCAATGGCGAGTTACTGTCAGGATTATTAAACCCTAATGGAAATAACAATAGCAACAATGGCAATAATCCTAATCAAAATAATAACAGCAATAACAGTAATAACCCTAATGGAAATAACAACAGCAACAACGGCAATAATCCGAATCAAAATAATAACGGCAATAATGGTAATAATCCTAATCAAAATAATAACAGCAAGAACGGTAATAATCCTAATCAAAATAATAACGGCAATAATGGTAATAATCCTAATCAAAATATAAAACAGCAAGAACGGTAATAATCCTAATCAAAATAATAACAGCAAGAACGGTAATAATCCTAATCAAAATAATAACGGCAATAATGGTAATAATCCTAATCAAAATATAAAACAGCAAGAACGGTAATAATCCTAATCATAATAATAACAGCAAGAACGGTAATAATCCTAATCATAATAATAACAGCAACAACGGAAATAATCCGAATCAAAATAATAACAGCAATAACGGAAATAATCCTAATCAAAATAATAACAGCAATGGTGGACTACCGTCAGTGATATTAAACCCTAATAAAAATAATAACAACAATGGTGGATTACCGTCAGGGATATTAAACCCTAACGAAAATAATAACAGCAATAACAGTAATAACCCTAATGGAAATAACAACAGCAACAACGGCAATAATCCTAATCAAAACAATAACAGCAATGGCGGACTACTGTCAGGATTATTAAACCCTAATGAAAATAATAACAGCAATAACGGTAATAACCCTAATGGAAATAACAACAGCAACAACGGCAATAATCCGAATCAAAATAATAACGGCAATAATGGTAATAATCCTAATCAAAATAATAACAGCAAGAACGGTAATAATCCTAATCAAAATAATAACGGCAATAATGGTAATAATCCTAATCAAAATATAAAACAGCAAGAACGGTAATAATCCTAATCAAAATAATAACAGCAAGAACGGTAATAATCCTAATCAAAATAATAACGGCAATAATGGTAATAATCCTAATCAAAATATAAAACAGCAAGAACGGTAATAATCCTAATCATAATAATAACAGCAAGAACGGTAATAATCCTAATCATAATAATAACAGCAATAACGGCAATAATCCAAATGAAAATAATAACAGCAATAGCAGCAATAATCCAAATGGAAATAATAACTGTAACAGCGGAAGTGACAATGGGAACAAAAATAACAACAACAGTGGAAAGCATTGTAACGAAAACGGTAGGTCAACAAATATATTAATGTTAATATTTTCTAGTATACAGAGACTGATCATCTGGATACTTTTGTATGAGTATTTCATTTCTTTTTTGAGTTCCCAAAATTGGTCCTATATCAAAAGTTGTTCGTGTTGATGGGCTGAGTTACCCCTTAAAGGTTGTGTACTGAATAAAAAATGAGGGTGTGTAGTCAAAGGGCTCTGGTAGTACAGAGAGAGTCGAGCTCCTGCAGTGGAGACTAAAAAACGAACTGATGACGATGATGATTATATGAAACAGAACACGACGGGCAACCCAGAGCCCTTCAAATTCGACTCCGAGCACGGGGAAATACTTGTGCTACAATTTAATTATGAATCTTTGCTACGATTTGAGGTAACCAGCTACTCAAGGAGGTTCAGCGTCAATCAGGAGACCAGCCTTTTAACTTTTCTAGATGTTTATATGGGGAGTAAGGGGAGATCGGAATTAACATCATTACCGGCCCAAAAGTCAACCTCACCTGCTCGCGCCTTTTGGCGGCGGCAACCACTGCCGCGGTGCTCCCTGCTAGAAAACAGACGAGGCTATGGCGACCGAGTCAGTAGCGGTATAACTACTTACCTAACCGAGCCCGGTTGGAAGAGGCTACAGCGGTCTAGGGGAGTAAATAACCCCTTAAATGTCTGGTGCAGAAGGCAACGGGAAACCACTGCACTACAATTCCCTAGAATTTCAGCATGGAAAAGTCTAATAAAAATACGGCCCCGAGTGCCCGGCGTCCCTTAGATGGGACAGGGGTGCGAAGAATCTCCGGGCGGGCATTTAGAATAGGAACCTGGAATGTACGAAGTCTGAAGAGTCCAGAGAAAGTTTTTAATCTTTGTAAAGAAATGGATCGACTGAACATTGATATCCTAGGCATAAGTGACGTAAGATGGAGACACAAAGGTGAACACCGGATTGATGATGACCATGTAATGTATTATTCTGGGTCGGAAGAGTCTAACAACCTGCACGGCGTTGCAATAATTGTCAAAACAAGAACGCTTAAAACACCGATATCGTTTGTGCCTAAATCAAGTCGTGCTATGATGATTCAAATACAGGCTAAACCCAGAAACATAAACATTATCCAACTTTACGCCCCTACTAAAGATGGTTCTGATGAAGAGGTCGAACAACTATACAAACAAACGGAAGAACTTGTTAACATCACCAAAAAACATGACATTAACATCACTTTAGGAGACATGAACGCAAAGGTCGGTAAGAGAGAGGTTAAAGGGACAGTTGGAAAATACGGCCTTGGTAAGAGAAATGACAGAGGAGATAGACTTGTTCAATTTTGCCAAGAACAAGATCTCGTAGTAACTAATACTTATTTTAAATTACCACCTAGAAGACTGTACACTTGGACCTCACCTCGCCATAAACCTGATCAAATAGTCCGTAATCAAATCGACTACATTCTAATCAATAGTCGGTTTAAGAACTGCGTGAAGAGTGCGAAAACATACCCAGGTGCCGACATACGATCCGATCATAATCTTTTGGTAGCAAACATGACATTTATTCTTAAGACACTTCGTAAACGGCAGACTAACAGTTCCGTAAATATACGTAAAATCAATGATGTCAACTGCAAATCCAAAGTGAAAAAAGAGATCAATGAATGGGCAACAGCGGCCAAGCATTCTTATAGATCTGTTGAAGAGCATTGGCACCATTTAAAAACTAGAGTGCATAAAATTAATACAGATTATCTAAAACCAAACAAGTGGATTGCTAAAGAACCATGGATGACTGATGAGATTTACCAGCTTATGGAAGAAAGAAGACTTCATAAAAACGATAAAGAGCGGTACAATGATATCGACCGTGAAATTAGAAGAGAAGTTCGCTATGCCCGTAGTAACTGGTATAGTAAAAAGTGTGATCGTCTTGAAGAGCTTCATAAAAAACATGATGCATTCAATATGCATAAAGAGATCAGGTCCATGGTAGGAAAGAAACGAACCACATACCAATTAGTGAACGCTGATAATCATCCAGTCTTAGAAATTGAAGAAAAGAAACGGATATGGGAGCAATACATTAAGAACATGTTTGCAGACGAGAATAGAACTTTCAATATCAACTCTGGGTTAAGTGGAGGCCTACCTATCTTGAAAGATGAAGTAAAGAAAGCATTACATAAGGCAAAGTCAGGAAAAGCTTCTGGACCGGATAACGTTCACATTGAGGTGCTTAAATTGGTGGAAGAAGAGAGCTTGGATGGCCTAGTGAAGCTTATGAACCTGGTGTATGATACTGGCCAAATCCCTAACGACTGGCTGAGATCTGTCTTCATTACACTTCCAAAGAAAACCAATGCAAAGAAATGTGAGGATTTTAGGACAATAAGCTTAATGAGTCAACTACTGAAACTACTCCTCTCAATCATTCATGAACGCATCAGGTTAAAGTGTGATGAACAACTCGGAGACAGTCAATTTGGTTTCAGATCCGGGGTGGGCACACGAGAAGCTTTGTTTGCAATACAGGTTTTGGTTCAAAAGTGTAAAGACATGCAACAGGACGTCTTTCTCTGTTTCGTTGATTACGAAAAGGCTTTTGATCGAGTGCTACATAATCGATTGTTCGATCTATTAAAGGACGTTGGGCTCGACGATAAAGATCTTCGACTTATTCAAAACCTGTACTGGAACCAACATGCCACCGTAAAAATAGAAGGAGAAGAAACCAAGGCTGTCGCTATACAAAAAGGAGTTAGGCAGGGCTGCATTCTGTCACCCATTCTCTTCAACATATATTCAGAGGCTATAATAAACGAAGCGCTGCATGATCTCGACTGTGGTGTAAAAATCAATGGCTGCAATATAAACAACCTTCGCTATGCCGACGACACAGTATTGATAGCATCTACAGCGGCCGACCTACAACGAATGGTGAAAAGTTTGGAAGAATGTAGTCTCAGAGCTGGTCTTAAAATGAACGTTAAAAAGACAAAGTATATGGTAATTTCTGGAAATGTAAACGTTGCTTCTAATATTAAGGTTTCAGGCCAAAATCTAGAAAGAGTGCAGAAGTACAAATACTTGGGTACATGGCTAAATGAGAATTGGGATAGTGAGCTAGAGATAAAATCCCGTATAGAAGTAGCTCGCAGTGCTTTCAAAAGTATGAAAAACATTCTTTGTAGTCGTAGCATAAACATCGCGCTACGCACTCGTCTACTTCATTGTTACATTTGGCCCATCGTATTGTATGGATGTGAGGCTTGGACCATTAAAGAAGACCTCAAAAGACGTATAGAAGCATTTGAGATGTGGACATACAGACGCATGTTGTCCATTAGTTGGACCCAGAAAATTACCAACGTCAGCGTTCTACAACGGATTGGCCAGAAGCGCAACCTTATGCTTACGGTAAAGAAGCGTAAAATCTCCTACCTTGGTCATGTACTCAGACACCAACGATATGACCTCTTACAACTCATAATGATGGGTAAAGTTGCTGGAAAACGAAAGGTGGGAAGAAGAAAGAAGTCGTGGCTGCGAAACATCAGGGAGTGGACCGGGATCGCTAAAGCAGCTGAGCTGTTCCGGCGAGCCAGGAACAGAGAGGACTGTACCAAGCTGATTGCTGACCTTCACTAGTTGGAGAGGCACCTTAAGAAGAAGAAGATGTTTATCTATATAAGTATCTTTTATAAAATATATTATCGTTGAGTTAGTATCCTACGACAATAGTTCACAACTTACCGTTAGATTGGCTCAATTTATGTGATGGCATTTGTCTTCTAATTAAAATAAATATAGGTATAGGTTGTCCCTATACAGAGTTTAACATGACCCTCGATATACCCTTAAAAGGGTGATTCAGACCGTCAATATGAACAACTTTTCCTGTGGGGTCAATACTAAGCACTCGATTTTTTCACCCATATATTTCGCCCCGGCGGTAAAACACTATGTGAAAATGTCATTTATTCATTCATTTCTTACACTATCATGACAGGTCTCCCTAATACAATAGCGTTCTTAATTATTAAATTAATAGGTATATGCGTGTCCCTCTATCCACTAACCCCGACATAACACAACACAAACAGTGTTGCCCTTGTGAACTGCGTCAATGAACTACCAAATATATCTATTTTCTCTGCTACTTTATTCAGCGTATGCAAGGCTTGGGCAAAGACAATATAATACTAACGTAATAGACTGCCCACCTCATACAAAAATGTTGGACCAAATTAAGGTTGCGAAAAGCAGGCGAATGTATGGCGCAGGAGAGTTGCTTGGTAGTCGATACTAGATGGCGGTAATGTGCGTTAGCCTTTAACTTACTAAATATACGGTGTCATTTTAAAATATTATGCCTAAAATATTGTTTTGATTTTTAATAAGATATATTTTGTGAATCATGTTTTTATATTTTCATAATACGGTAGATACAATGTTGTGTAGTTTCGAGTGGCGCCATCTATGCGAGTCTCTGAGAACAAATCGTACGATTAAGGCGTTGAGACCACATGGCTTGGGTCAGTGGTGCCTCCTTAAGGGTATTTGTTCTCACTTGCCAGTCGGTATCGCGAATAGCGGAGGTTGTCGCCGTCGCCATACGTACCTGTCTGGTACGTCGGCTTTTTTCCTAGCACTCTTCTAATGGCGAAAGTTGTTCATATTAATGGGCTGAGTCACCCCTTTAAGGTCACGTAGAGGGTCATGCATGTTACGCTCTGTATAGGCACAACCTTTGGGGACAACCTATATATTTATTTTAATATGTAGACAAATGCCAAATTTTATCACAGTGTGAATACTGTCACAATATCAGACAAAGAGCTCGGAGACAAAGACTTATCAAAGATACTAACGTAGGCAGTGGCGGCTCGTGACTCAAAGACCTTGTGGTGCTCATCATAAAACATGCCTAAACAATATGGATAATTCCTAAGTGCAGAAATAATTCTCTTATTTAGATACGCATTTTTTATTTACATATACAATGTATAATAATAAGATTAATAAGTGAAACAAAACATAAAAAAAGCAAAAGTAAAACACGACTTATACAAACGTAAGACAATTTACACGAAAACTACCTAATCCGAACATATCCGAACGTCGGCGTTCGGCCCGCGTCGGGCCCCGTGCGGCGCACGACATTTCGCTAAACTTCCATACACTTCCGTCTCACGCGCCAGGCGTTTCGTCGCCTTTTCCATAGTAGTTGTATGGGCGCGTAGCGTGCACTGGGAGCGAGCGCACGGCAAATTATTTTGTCAAGCGAAAATAATACTTATTTTGTTATAGACACGACTGATTATCATTTGACACAAAATTAATATATTTTTACGTTAAACTGCTTATTTATTTTTTATATCAATGTTATTTTTTTAGTATATATTTAAGTTTAAACTGGTAGTGCGGCGCACGAGTGCACTTAAGGGGGAGCCGCCACTGAACGTAGGTATTGCAACTGAGGATACGACCCGAAAAATGCAGAGGTGAGGAGGATCAGTGCCAACATTTTGATATTTCTCTGTTCTGTTCCTCCAACCTATCCATACTAATATTTTAAAGCTGAAGAGTTTGTTTGGTTGACCGCGCTAATCTCAAAAACTTCTAGACTGATTTCAAAAACTCTTTCACCGTTGGAGGTCCCTTGCTCTCCCTCTTTTGGTTATCTCTTAGTGCCATAGGCAAGGTATATACCACGGGCAAAGCTGGGTTGGATTGCTAGTTGTTTTATAAGATCCTGGTAACCTGTAGTATCTAGTAGTAACCTGGTAGCTATAATGTAAGATATCATGTTAATAAATTATACTTTTTTTCAGATAGTGGCCTCAATGTCGGGTTAGGCCTCCTGCAGTTGTAAAATGTTGAAGAAAAAATGTTCCGCATCATTGCTGCTGTAATCATAAGCCGGTACGATTATACATCATCATCATCAGGTCTTTCTAGTCTCCACTGCAGGAGCACGACCCTCTCTGTATTACCAGAGCCATATACTAGCTTGAGTAATCAGAGAATTTGGCCTACACTCTCCACGCTGGCCAGACGGGAGGATTATAATAAATTATTGTTAAATATTGTAAATACTTTTTTGTATCATATCATACTTCTAAGACACATTAAAGACTACGGTTAAGAAATTGTTTTTTATGGTTTTTTACCTTACTCCTATTACTGCAAGTTTTTATTTCATAGCAAGTTTTGAGATTCTAGTTCTATAAGCACTTAAAGGTCAAGATTCCCATGCGAGTTAGTACACAATTACACATATTACTTTTTCGATTTTTCACTCTCTTTGTTTTAAAGTCAGCGGGAGCACACATTTTATCACTTTGCAAGTGTCATTTTTCAAACAATCGCTTTGAGAATTGTCTTGTCTATGGACACCCCGTCCGCACGTATAGAATTGATAAAATAATATTTTTGTGGTGATGGAACGCCGGTATTCAAAGTCCTTCACACTTCCATTTTGATCTGCTAGAAGGTGTGCAAAGAGGCATTGGATAGGGGCGTGGTGGTACTGTTCTTTCAAAAGGATAATAAAGTTGTTTCATGAAACTATACATAAATTATGTTTCGAATTTTCGAACCGGCTCGATGCCTGCAACTCCTGCCCCCGTAGCATGCCACACGCGACAACGTTTATCGACTATCGCCATCTTGTTTTTCGCAATACTGAAGAGCGAGAAGTAGATAGTAGTTTATCGCGCGATATAAACGGCGTCGCGGGAGCCATGCTACGGGGGCAGCAAGCCAAACAAACCGATTTTCTATAGTGTTAATAGATAGGCCGCAAAAAGGCGTTATTCGTACAAAGACTAAAGGCGATAGGTTCGACTGCCCTTGTGGATTTTGTCATATCATATCATATTTAATAACAACTTATCAGAACAGTATTTAAACACCTAGAAATAACGGAAAAAAAGACTGGCCACTATGTTTAGCATTGGTCATAGTTCATTAAAAGGTACTTATTTGCGGTACTAGTGAACGGTCATTTACGTCCATTGTATCATAATATGGTTACGGTCCATTGTACAGACAGGCATCAAAAGTGGAGTGAGAGCTCACAGTCCCACGCAAAGCCGAAATCCCATACAAACGTAGTTTGGTTTTAGTTTTACAACAGTTAAGCCAATCTCAAGCCGGTTGGAAGCGGCCGGCCGGCCAGCGGTCGTCCTACCACTTGGTCGGTAGGTTTCCAACGTCGCACCTACCAGTACTACCTGAAAACGATTGAAATAAGAAGAGGAAGGATGTGACCTAATACGACACGATTAATTTATTGAAGTCAGTATTATGGATGGAAGAAAAAGGCAGGGATTGTGGCGTATAAGGATATCCAGAGAATGAACTGAGAACCGAGAGACATCAAACGACAAGAACGCCGGTGGTCAGCAGGGGTCACGTCACGATGCTGGACAAGGTACCAAATGTACCCTCGGACATATACAACGTGTTAACGAAAAAGCGCAAAACAAAATGGAATTCAATGTAAAAAAAATCTCAATCTGAAATACAGTTTATCCGATCATCATGAAATTTTGCATACACATAGGTTAGGGTACTGAGAAGGACGTAGGTTATAAATTACGCGGGCGAAGCCGCGGGTAAAGGCTAGTTACTTATATAATAAAGAACAAATGAGGCTTAGAGTCGCCGCGTGTTATTGCGCAGAATTCTGCACGATGATGCAGATCTGTACTCCCGCAAACACGCGCGTGGTTGCGTCTCCATGCATCCCACAGCGTGGTGCGGAGTAGTGTAAAACAGGTGTTCAAACGCTTGCATGTCAATGACATCTTACTTTGTAGCCTTTCAATTTGCATCATAAAATGTATGCACGTGTGTAAATAATAATCCTAACTACCGTAACTGTCCTAACTAATCCTAATCCTAACTTATATTATAAATGCGAAAGTTAGTTTGTTTGTTTGTTTATTTGTTTGTTTGTTACGCTTTCACGCTCAATATACTGAACCGATTATCATGAAATTTTGCATACACGTAGGTTAGGGTACTGAGAAGGACATAGGCTATATATCACGCGGGCGAAGCCGCGGGTAACAGCTAGTACTATTATAAACGTGATAGTGAGTTTGTTTGTTACGCTTTAACGCCGTATCTACTAAACCGATCACCATCAAATGTTGATTTTTTTTCATTTCATAGGGCGGCAAACGAGCAAGCGGGTCACCTGATGGTAAGTGATCACCGCTGCCCATGGACTAATGTAACACCGCCGGAGGCCCGTCCCCCCGAGGGGAGGGGGGACGGGCCTCCAGCGCTCTCACTCACCGAACGAAGCATAGAAGCTGTAAAGCTACTACTCAAACGTCGATTTTCTGTGAGAGTGTGGTACTTCCCCGGACGAGCCGGCCCATTCATGCTACCAGCAAAAGTGATTTTCGCCGTTAGCGTGGCTCTACCACAACTAAAATACACATAGGTAAGGGTACTGAGAAGGTCATAGGCTATAAATCACGCGAGCGGAGCCACGAGTATCCGCTAGTAATAATTAAATATATAGGGACAAATTACACGGATTGAGATAGCCCTAAAATGTAAACGTAGGATACTAAATCTATAATACTAAATTTTAAAAGATTCAAAGATTCAAAACGTTTATTCAGAAAATAGGCCCTTGCAGGCACTTTTTCACGTCAAATCACATTTAAAATAAATACTTATGTTTGTTTCTCGCATGTATAAGTGGCCAACACTGGTGTAAAAATGTTCATGCTACGTTAAAGCAAGGTCATAGAGACTTATGTAGATGAACATCGAAAACCCAAGCTAATCTGAAAAAGATCGTTTGCCATTGTAACCTAGCCGGGGATCAACCCAGGACCATTCGTGTCGCAGGCTGGCGTGTTAACAACGTCTGCGACAAGCGCCAAAAAAAAAATCTTCGCGTTTTTATTTGTAAACAGTAGTTTATTGAATTATTTGAAGGGTTATTTTAGGCCTCGCAGCAAAATTAATGATCTCTACATTTTTTTACAAATCAAGTATTCTTTTTTTTAATGGGGCCCGGACTGGACCCCGAATAATGTATGTATGGCCTTAAGGAACAATAAAATCACAATTTTCATTTCATTTAAATGTAAAGTAATTAAAATCAATATCAAAATAATAAAAAAATTTCATTCGCCGGCACAAAAATCACACATAAAAAAACTGCATCGAAATCAGTTCCTCCGTTTTAGAGCTACGGTGCCTTGGACACACAGACACCCAAACATAGAGAGGGTCAAACTTAAAACACCCCTCTTTATGCGTCAGGGGTAAAAAATAATAATTGTCCGTGTGTACGTTGAATCTAATTTGCATGAATAGAAATATTTACAAATACGGTATGTACTTCTCATTATATTTACAAGCAAATATTTATAGTTAAATGTACTTAGTTTATAAGTTTGCACAAAACTAACGAACTAATGTTTACGATATGGTAAAGCAGCAGGTAAAGTCGGATCACAAATTTATATACTTTATTTTTAAATAAAATTATTATTTTTTTGCGTACATCCGGAACGTTATCAATAAATATTTTAGGCGGTAGATTTTGCAGTTCTTATAAAATACTAGACAAATGTCAACTTAGTCTACCTGCGACCACGAACACTGTAAAGTGCTCGAAACGTTAGGTGTATAAATAATGTAATAAACGCGATAAAAACCGTATTAAAATAATTTTATTTAAATGTGTAACAATCGCGAAAACATAAGAAAACATTATACTTTTTTTTTCTACACAGCTGGGTAAGTGGACTTGATACTCTGTCAATAACTCTCATTATTAAGTTTTTTTTAGTCTCCATTGCAGGAGCATGACTCTCTCCATACTAACAGAGCCGTTAGGCAGAGCAGTCGGAGGAATTGACCTACACTCTCCAAGCTGGTCCAATGTGTTGGAGAGATTTTAATGATTTCAGTATAGAAAGGAAGGCTAGATGTGAAAAAAAATAATAACTCGCAGTAAATACTTTTTCCATATAAATGCATTCCTCTATTTTCTCGTTAAAAACTGCTTCTATAGAGGCACAATTCTTTTTTCATAAAATCTAGTACTAAAATAGGCCCTATGTTTTATTTGTTTCTAAAAAACTGTTTAATTTTTTTTTTATTTGGACCCCGCAAGGGTTAAAGACGTGATAATATGTAATGTATGTATTTCGTGTCAACAGCGAATTGCAGGGTTTATTCAAGCACGGGTTTGCTTTACCTAAAATTTAAATAAATTTTTTCATTCTTTTAGTTTGCTACGTAACCTTGTGTAATATTTGTTTTGCTCAAAACTGTGTATTTTTTGACTTATTTATTTTGGTTTGTATACCTTTTCAAAATTGATGCTCTATTTTGCTAGTTTTTATTTGTTATAAATCAAATCCCATAAGCTTAGTTTCCGGAAATGGGCGCAAACAACTGCAACACAGTTTAATACTATCGCGGTTGTTTACGATCCAAATGGTTGATGTATAACATGTTATTTTGTTGCAAAATAAACTCTTTAAACTCTTTAATCTTCAGGTCTCCTTTTCTTTTTATTATTAAATAATGAATTAGGCATTTGTCTCCCATCTCAACTGATGGTAAGTGACGATGAGGATGTTACATGCCTATCCAAGATATATACATATAATCTGCTTTTGAATGGCCCTTCAGGATAGATTGACTTAGCACATATGTATCTAAGGTAAAGAATTTTGACGAGCTCCGTGGCGAAGCAGTCAACACGCCGGCTGTGACACGGATGGTCCTGGGTTCGATTCGCGGTCAGGTCAAGATGAGAAACGATCTTATTCAGATTGACCTGGCCTTCGAATGTTTATCTATATATGTATTTGTAATAAAATATAGCATCATTGTATGTTGGTATACACAATCCCATAACACAAGTCTTAAGAACTTACTTTGGGGCTTGCTCAATCTGTGTGACTTGTCCAAAAAAAACCGGCCAAGTGCGTGTCGGGCCACGCGCAGTGTAGGATTCCGTAGTTGCGAATGACAACTTTGAGTTCACACTGTTCACACTCGCACCTCACAGTTTAACGACCAAAAACATCTAACAATGAAAATTGTATGAAATTTTACATTTTCCAGTACATTTTATAAGTTGGTCTACAACTTTTTAGTTTGCACTTAGTACTCAGCTCTGATAGTTTTCCTTTCACGGAAAAAGGGAATTGCGGCAATATTTATTAATTTTGAAATTAAGCATCCAATCAATTAATCTCATTATAATCTACGTACGTTCCTATACCGTTTGGTTAAATTATCAATAGTTTGAGAATTATACGCCTCTGAAGATTTCCATACAAATTTGAAAAGGCTTATAATTCTCAAACCATGGGTATTTCAACCAAGCTGTATCGTAGATTATGATGAGATTAATTGATTAAATGCTTAATTTTACTCCAGAATTATCCAATATTGCCACAATTCCCTTTTTCCGTTTGTATGGAGACATGCGCGTCCAGGTGGCTTTTATTACTTTTATTACGCGCTAGCCAGTTTTCACGGTGGTTTAACGTGGCAGTAGATACTTTTGATAGAGTTGAGAAGAACGCTAAAAAGGTTTTAACCTTTCTTAAACCCGTTTAAAGTATGTATATATTTTTGTTTTCAAGAAATTTTGTTACAGCAGCAATAGAAAGATAACTTTTTTGATGTCATAGGATGGCAAACGAGTCACCTGATATTAGGTGATCACCGCTGCCCATGGACTAATGCAACACCAGGGGTGTGACAGGAGCGTTGCTGGCCTTTTGTTTTTCCCTCCCCAGAGGGCAGGGGGGAAGGGCCGCATCATTTAGTTATGTTAAATGGACAGATGGTTAGACTGACTGCAGAGCAGTACCTATATAGCCCCGTTGGTACACTTTGGGTATGGAAAAGATACACATTATAAGCGAATTGTGTGTGTGTTTGTGCATATAGTGTGAAATAAAACAAATAAAGTATTTATCATATTGTATTACAATGTGATTAGGCATCATCTACAACAGACTGTTCTTGATGATGTTTCAGCAATGCTTTGATTTGTGCGTTAGCACGCCTAGATTTAGGCCGAGCAGACCACCCTCTGAAAAACAAAAAAAAAGTGCTGGCAAGTAAAAAAAACATAATTTCCATGCAAATCATCGGACCGGCTAAAAAGTTGTTTTACCCAGAACGGCAAAAAAAAAACATACACGTAATGAAATTGAAGCACAAGTCTTTACATGTCCGTGCAGGGAATAAAAAAATTGAGTTGTATTCCGGGAGTGCAAGCAGAAGTGAAAACTTGAATATTAACGTTGTTTTTCGATCAGGTCACGTGTCTTTCTTACGAATTTTCAATCTGACGTATCTGTCGGTCACGTGACCTGTCGCGAGTTTAACATTTTCCCCATCACAAAAAGTGCACAGCGCTGCAAAAGAGGTTTTGACTTAAGAAACTCTTCGGTAGCAGGCTAAAGTGATAATCACTGCGTTACGAACGCTGTCTCTGAGGGAAGAGTAGGTACTCTCCTCTGACTTACTCATCCGGTAATCCGGTAATATCAATAAAGCGACAAACAAACTCTAGTTTTTCTTCATGTGGAATAATAAATCGTTCTGCAACATAGATTTAAAAAAAATTTTTTTTCGTTCTCTTCTGCAACATATGTTAGGATTGACATAAATTTTCAGAAACTGTCAGTGACAATCTGTAATGACACTTACAGAGAATCCACAAATTAAAATATCACGTTAGTAATCCTAATCTTATCCTAACTAATATTTTAAATGCGGAAGTGAGTTTTTTTATTTGTTTCTTCGTTACGCTTTCACATTATCTACCTACTAAATCGATAATCCTGAAATTTTGGATACATATAGGGTAACCCTACCCAATATGTATCCAAAATTTCAGGATGCGCCCGCCCGCCCGCATGATATATAGCCTATGTCATTCTGACTACCCAGTCAGAATGACAAAGGCTATATATCATGCGGGCGAGCCGCGGCTAACAGCTAGTATTCAAATGAAGGTTATTTTTAGCAGTATATTTTTTGGGTTTGTATTTGACATACATACTGTCACGTCTTTCCGTTGCCCAAGCTTTAAAACCTAAACGCCATGTTTACCATGTTGGTTGGCGTGTAGGTGGAGAACGGAATCAAAATAGTGATGGGTTGCTATTGACATGATTCCTCACGCCTATTCCCTCGATCGGCTTTTACGACATGCGCGGGAAAAGATGCATTTTGGTTTTTTCTTTTCTACCAGACCAGCGTGGAAGATATATATTTTGTATTTATGTGTTTCACTAAACTAATACATAGTGCTCGTTAAAAAAAATATTAAAAATTCAATAATGCTTGAGTTAGCCGACACAATCTACAAGACATTTACTTGACGAGCGACGACGAAGAGATTTATTTTGACGAGCTCCGTGGCGCAGCGGTCATCACGCACGCCTGCCTGCGACACGGATGGTCCCGGGTTCGATCCCCGGTCAGGTCAAGATGGAAAATGATCTTTTTCAGATTGACCTGGGTCTTGGATGTTTATCTATTATATATGTATTTGTTATAAAATATAGTATCGTTGAGTTAGTATCCCATAACACAAGTCTTTCATTAGAACTTACTTTGGGGCTAGCTCAATCTGTGTGATTTGTCCGTATATATTTATTTATATTATATTTTAAACATTATTGTTAAACTAGCTTTTGCCCGTGACTCCGCTCGCGTCAGTATCGATCCCTCGGGAACAGTACTTTTCTCCGGGATGAAAGGTAGCCTTCTCCATACTCCAGACAACATGTATGTATGCATTTCATGATGATCGGTTCAGTCAGTCACTTTGGCATTTATGAATGGGATGTACACCTACCGTCTTCGTGGCAATGGTCTCCATTGTTATTGTTTCCAGGGTTGTTATTGTTTCCAGGGTTGTTATTGTTTCCAGGGTTGTTGTTGTTGTTGTTATTGTTGTTGTTATTATTTCCATTAGGGTTGTTGCAATCTGGATCGGTAGGCATTGCTACTGCCAAGTAGACACAGATCTGTAAAAATAAACAATGAGTTTTTGTTACATTTTGATTCAAGAATATTTTATGAGATTTGATAAATAAATACAAAAATTGGTGAATGGGGGTTGGTCACGTCACGAATAATGTACTCGTGACTTTTCAGTGTACACGTATTTCAAAAGAGGAATTAAAAATTTTAAAACTTTTGGTTAATCTATCATGCTTCACGAGATGATTACCTACATACATACTCATATGTATAATCACGTCTTTATCCCTTGCGAGTTAGACAGAGCCCAAGTGCGAAAGCGTGTTAGAGGGCGTTAAGGTGGCCAGCAGAATCAAAATTGTGATGGGTTTCTAGCCGCATCGCCTATTAAAGTGATTCCTTAGCCTAATCCTTAGACCGGCTTTTACGGTATACGCGGGAAGAAACGCAGCTGGAATATTCTAAGTTTTTCTTGATGATACTTAGAAATTTCTTTTCCCCTATTATTTCAAAATAAAATATAGACAAAACAAATGTCGTACAATTCTCGTCTTATAATTCAAAACAGGTTCCGATTGTTGTCAAATATGATAATGAAATAGTGGTGAAAGTAAATACTTTTAAATTTCTGGGTATTACTGTAGACGAACATTTAAACTGGAAAGCGCATATCGAACAATTATGTAATAAACTTAATCGGTTTGTTTTTGCCTTAAGACGATTGAGGCAAACTATTTCCATGGAAGCGGCAATTACTGCATATCACGGATACGTGGCGTCTCTTCTTAGTTACGGTCTCATGATGTGGGGTGGTTCTGTAGACATGGATCGTGCCTTCAAAGTTCAGAAAAAATGTATTCGTGCCATATGTAATGCGTGGATTGAGGACAGTTGTAAACCACTTTTCAAAAAACTGAACATACTACCGTTGCCTTGCTTATACATTCAACAAATCTGTTCATTTGTTGAAGCACATCAAAAATTTTGGAGTAAAAGAAGCGATGTAATACCGAGAAAAACTCGTACTATCATTATGGAAAAATTATATCAGCCTGCTTGCCATAAATACATTTATAAAAGAAACGTGTATAATATGTGCATAGTTTTGTTCAATGTTTTACCAAGAGACATTAAATTATTAAAAGGTAAAGCTTTCAAAAGTGAACTGACAAAATGGTTATTAGAACATTGCTTTTACTCTGTAAATGAATACGTAGACTTTTGCATGACTAAAAAATAATTAAAAATGCGTGACTATATATTCATATAATATAATTCTGAATGAAATAATAGAATTTTGATGTATTGACATTTTCCTTTAATAGTAAATTTATCTTTTTTTTTTTTATATTTTTATTTAACGTAACAAATAATATAGGACAATGTAAAAGTAGAAGAAAAAATGTTTTGTAAGACTGAATGTGTTTACTTAATTTGCACAAATTTTATTTTCATATGTATTTGTTTAATAATTAATATTTGCATGCCTTAGCTTAGGTGAAATACAAGATACAATTATATAATTAACATCTGATATGGACTGTATTTGAGCAAATAAATGATTTATTTATTTATTTAAAAAAAAATAACAAATTAATAAAAAAACCGGCCAAGTGCGTGTCGGGCCACGCGCAGTGTAGGGTTCCGTAGTAGCGAATGACAACTTTGAGTTCACACTATTTACACTCGTACCTTACAGTTTAACGTAAACATCTAACAATGAAAATAGTATGAAATTTTACAGTTTATAAGTTGGTTGCCTATAACTTTTAAGTTTGTACTTAGTACTCAGCTCTGATAGTTTTTCTTTCAACTTCAGTATATATACTACTGCTGTAATTTTTTTCACGTGTCTATATATAACCGTTTAGCAGATAGAGGGGGGGGACACGTACGTCTAACAAAAATTTTCACTTTAAAACCAAATATTTCGGAAACGGATCCCTAAATCGAAAAGTAGTGTTCTCAACCTCACAATATTTTTCAAAGACCTATTTAACGATACCCCACACGATGGGTAAATAGGGAAAAAAAAAATTACTCTCCCACTTCACTTGTATGGGAGCTACCTTAAAAAAAATTTTTTTTCTAGATTTTATTGTACCACTTTTTTGCCATGATTAACATACATACCCATACCAAATTACAGCTTTCTAGTACTTATAGTCTCTGCGTAAAACCGCGGACGGACAGACAGACAGACAGACAGACAGACATGGCGAAACTATAAGGGTTCCTTGTTTACTACGGAACCCTAAAAAGCGGCATCGAAAATGACGACACATGGAGAAAATTTAAAATTCATGTTTATGAATTGAACTGCTAAAATACCGAAGTTAGTTTCTAAGAATAATGTTTTCTTTCAGATAAAAATATAAATTTATGACTTTCAAAAAACTTAGTATGCTCATGACTTGACAATATTTTAAAGTCAGCATCAAAATCCTTTACAGAATAAAAACTCGGAAAAAAACACAATATTAAAAAAAAATAGTATGGGACAGGTAGGACAAACGGCCAGCTAAAAGGAGTTTTATGATAAAATCTTGTTTCTTCGTAAAATTTATCTCGGCACCACATAAATATAAGTATAATCTATAGAAGCAATTTATAAATTCTTACCATAGCGAAAACAAAGATCAATTTTCCATTAATCATTTTGAAATTAATTTTTCTGTAATCTGTTTAACCACTTAGCTATTGCTAGTTGCCTTAGTTAAATACTTGAACTGATTTATTCGAAAAAGCATCGTTTTTTATATGGTGCTCATTCCATTATCCCATTTCCTCGACAATAAGAAATTAATTATTAATACAGCATATTATCTCAAGTGTAAGAGACAGTGCCACGGAATTAATAATACGACTGACGTATACATATCACACCAATTACAATAGATCAATAGGCTCGTAGTAGAACTATATAATGAATATTTTTAGGGTTCCGTGCCCTAAGGGTATCGTGCCGCATGGTCCCTGCAGCGTAGTAGAATGGGACCACCCCCAGTCTTCCCGTGTTGTAGAAGGCGACTTAGGAAACACAAGCTAAACACAAGCTAAACATCATAGACACCTCTCTCTCTTATTGTCGTTTCTTGCTCGATTTTAAAACGGCAACTAGTATATGATCCTTCACTGGGCCGGGATTACTGGGGTAGACAGGAGCTACCCGTATACATACAGTTGTAAATTTACTTTTATAATACAATGTGGAAGAGACATACCCGTAATAAATCGAACCAACGGCTATACTAGATCACTTTAGAATAATGAAATTAAAATAACAGACAAAAATCAAAGACAGATGTTCCCATACAAATCGCCCGCGCTGCTGCACACTTTTGCATAGAAATGCCGAAATCCGAAAACGAGCTCCGTGGCGCAGCGGTTAACACGCCGGCCTGTGACACGGATGGTCCCGGGTTCGATCCCCGGTCAGGTCAAGATGGAAAATGATCTTTTTCAGATTGACCTGGGTCTTGGATGTTTATCTATATATGTATTTGTTATAAAATATAGTATCGTTAAGTTAGTATCCCATAACACAAGTTTTTCTTAGGAACTTACTTTGGGGCTAGCTCAATCTGTGTGATTTGTCCGTATATATTTATATTTATTTAATATGTCGGCTGTAATTTTAATTTTAAGTAATAAATTAAATGCATTTATTAACCAAATAAACAAGGTAGTAAATGAATTTACAAAGGTTCCCAAACTAGGGTGGCCCTGTATTACAACATAGGTTACATTCTTACACATCTAAGTGTTATACAATTTTATTATAGTAAGTATAATGATCTATATAGATCGTGGTTCGATTTACATGTTCCCTTCCACGTTGTATATCTTTATAATCTTCTGCTCGATTACTTAATGTTTTAAAATGGTACGGAACCCTAGAACCCTTTTGCGCGAGTGCAACTCGCACTTGGCTGATTTTTCAATCGGTTTTTTCAACGGCGTATTAGACAATTACTTTCTTTATATTTTACATCTGAATAAGAAATCAATGCATTATTTATTCAGATGAAAAATATAATAACCTATAGAATAATTAAATAAAAGCAATAAATAAATATTTAATATGGTAAGACCTATAAAACATCCCAGTAAAAATGCTCTTAGCATCAGATACACAGTACATCAAACTTATCGATATCCATCAGTAGCAATTGTTACGGATTTATTAAATTACTACATTAGATATACCTAGTTAAACTTCAGTCAGAATGGTGACCGTGAGACTGTTCATTGCATGGGCTATGGTAAGATCTACCACTTTATTTTCATTATTCCTTACTTTTCAATTATATATTATTGAAACTATATATAATATATATAGTATACTAGCAATAATCCCGCGACTTCGTCCGCGTAAAACTATTACATCTCCTTAGGGTTTGAATTTCTAAAAATATATTCTTTTTGCTCACTTACATTACGACTGGAACCCTTGTACCAAACCAGTAGCTTTGAGTCTTTCGAACCTGGAGAGTGTAGGCCAAATCCTCCGACTATTTTGGCTAATATACGGCTTTGGTAGTACAGAGAGAGTCATACCATACTCCTGCGCTGGAGACTAAAAAAGACCTGATGATCATGATTATCTTATATGGTAACAAAGAGCTACAATATATTGTTACAGATTTTCTTCCTCAGCGTGGGGATGGCAATGGCTACTGGCAACACTGGTGATTGCGATCAACATGGTGAGTAATAAGAGACCTTTTTCTTTCATAGATTTCATAATTTCATGATTCATAGATTTCTGAAAAGCTATATTATTATTTTCTCAAGCCTGATTCATCATAGCGTTCGTACGTGACGTATACCTATCATACTTACATCTAGGGGCACGGCAGTGCCCCCGCCAAGTCGAGCAAAAAAGCATCACGGCCGTACCATTCTTTTCTCGAAGCACTTCAGGCCTTTTTCGGCCCCTTTAACTTCGTTGTGGATTAAACTAGAAGCATGAATTTTCAAAAATCAACCAAGCATTGTATAAACTCAGTGTAGGTACTTTAAATTAAATTAAATTTGAACCACTAGTTTAAGAATTATAACTAGTCAAAGTTCTTAATTTTGTCACTCACTGGCTGACCGATCATCAAAACTCTAAGGCACTTCTAGCAGGTGTAGAAGCTTCAAATTTAGAATACAATTGGTTTGTAGTGTTTAAATCGTAATATAAATATTTTAGTAATATTTTGCAATTACGTATACTTGCATTCTATAAAGCTGACTGGTTGAAACACGAAGTATATGTGGGTCGAACACTTTATTCTAAAGGTGACTCAGACCGTCGATATGATTTACTATTCCTTAGAACAATGCGGGAAACTCATTTTATTTTGAATTTCCTTACAAAAGACCGGGTGGCTGAAAATTTTTAGGGTTCCGTACCGAAAGGAAAAAACCGGCCAAGTGCGTGTCGGGCCACGCGCAGTATAGGGTTCCGTAGTTGCGAATGACAACTTTGAGTACACACTGTTTACACTCGCACCTCACAGTTTAACGACCAAAAACATCTAACAATAAAGATTGTATGAAATTTTACATTTTCCAGTACATTTTATAAGTTGGTTGCCTATAACTTTTTAGTTTGTACTTAGTACTTAGCTCTGATAGTTTTCCTTTCAACTTCAGTATATATACTACTGCTGTAATTTTTTTCACGTATCTATATATAACCGTTTAGGAGATAGAGGGGGGGGACACGTACCTCTAACAAAAATTTGCACTTTAAAACCAAATATTTCGGAAACGGATCCCTAAATCGAAAAATGGTGTTCTCAACCTCACAATATTTTTCAAAGACCTTTTTAACGATACCCCACAAGATGGGTAAGTAGAGAAAAAAAAATGACTCCCCCACTTTACTTGTATGGGAGCTACCCAAAAAAAAATTTTTTTTCAAGATTTTTTTCTACGACTTTTTTGCCATGATTAATATACATATTCATACCAAATTACAGCTTTCTAGTACTTATGGTCTCTGAGTAAAACCGCGGACGGACAGACAGACAGACAGACAGACAGACAGACAGACAGACAGACAGACATGGCGAAACTATAAGGGTTCCTAGTTTACTACGGAACCCTAAAAACGGAACCGTCGACGGAACATCGATGTCTGTCTGTTTGCCTGTTCATCTTCCACCACCCATACAACCAGATGCAGTAGCGGTTTCGACATGAGTCGACATTTATTGTGTCGTAACGTAAATTATTTGTCACATTGTTCCGTAACATTACGTTGTCGTGTCGACCTGTGTTTCGACGCCGTTTCGACAAGTGGGGAATAACAGAAACAGAAACTTTCGGTCGCACTACGTCCGTCGCCGTACTGACTCGTTGTGACTTGTTTGTGCTCGCTTTCTACCGCACGTCAATCAGAATTCGTTTGCTCGTTTATACTTGAAGTTTTGTATAAGTTTTGACGGATTGTGTCAATATATCTTCGCCGCTGTTACCAAAAATGTGAGTATAATTTTCTATGATATTTGCCGCTTAAGTGATCGAATATTCTGTGCAAAATGAAATTCATCGTGTAATTTGATGTCACATAAACAAATAAACCGATGCGCCCTTAAGATTTTAAGAAATAGTCCAATTATTTTTCTGATATAATTGTTGTTTTCAACATAATTACAAAAAAAAAAACGATCATTCGAATTATTTAGAAGATTGTATTAGTACAATTATATAATATAAGTATATTTTAAAAAAATAATATATTGGGCAATTATGTTAAATTAATTAATACTTTTATTATAATGAAACAACTCAATGTTTCGTAACAGTGTTTACAAGTGTCAGCATTTATTGAATACGTTGCAGTGCGACTGTTTTTACTAATGGAGGTTTATTATTTTTGTGTTTGCAGTGGTTCTCAACATGCCATACAGATTGGTTTTGACCAAAAATGGACCAAAAGATGAAGTATCTGCGGTGCCAGAAGGATGAAGTTTACTTGAAATTATTAAATATTGTTTTTTATTTTTTCTAATTGGAACTTGCTGCAAAGTGCAAAATTATTGAACTTTGATTACTTTATTGACATGTAGAAATACTGAGAAATAAAAAGAGCAAGTATTGTAATTTACTTACTTATTAAACACAAATGTAGGTTGCTACACATTAGCATATAACATGAAACCTTGGTATTTACTTATAATGTTGACAAAATTGGAATGAAGATTATATCATCATGGTGCATTAACGACAATAGTTTGCATTTTATACATTGTAACGTGTATGTTTTTGATTCTCCTGTTTCTTAATTAAGTGCTGTTACATAAACATTTATATGTGAAGATTTGAATGGTTTATAAAAATAAAATTATTTTTTTTTAATAGCCTTTGATTTTTATTTTCCCTTGAATCTGAGTTGCATATTCCATTTCAACAATGTTATTGTCTGTACTTAAAAACCATTTATTTTTGTCTTCCTTACTGGAAAGTAAACATTTTTCATTAAGTATTAAAGTAGTAAATACTTTTTCACTTATTGCCAACTCTTTTTCGTATTTAACTACAGGATATGCTTGTGAATCTCAACTTCGACAATTCTTGTAATCTATTTGCCACTTGACTAAATGGTAGGTCACCTTTTCGTAATAGATTTTTAATTTTGAAGAGCATACTTTCGAACGGATAAAAAGTGTTGGTAAACCTCAAATGACAAATAGTCCTTTAAAATAACAGGACCGAAATAAAGCACAAATTTTTTTAATTATATACTTTTTTGTAAAATGTCGGCGATAGACGAAAACGCTTCGGTTGCTTATGACTCATTTTCAAAAACAAACTTTCCTTTAACAACAACAAGTATTCACCTGACTATTTGAGAACCACTGTTTGGTCGAATTCAACGCTTTATGTCGTAACCGTTACTATACTTGCGTTATTAATAAAAAACACTGTAAATTAATTTCGACAATGTGTCGACAATGTGTCGACAAGTAAATTTAGATTTTTACACATAAATTCAAAATGAACACAATGTGTTGAGAATTAAAATAGAGAAAAAGATGTCGGAACTTGTCGACACAAAGACGACAAATAGTTCCTGTAACATTTTTAAGTGCAAAGTTATGACACCGTTACTACACGATGCTACCAAAATCCACACAGTAATTAAGTTTAGTAATAGTTACGATACTGTTACGACGCGTTGCAAATCTGCGACTTTTTATTAATTTTGCGACCGAAAATGGTTATATGGGCAGGCTGTATGTCATGAACCGTGATAGACAGACAGTAAAAGTTATGACAGATGATGTATTTAGTTACTGATGTCGTAGAAGGCGACTTAGGAACCACAAGCTAAATAAAGCTTTTAAACATCAAAGAGACCTTTCCAACCCGTCTGGCCAGCGTGAAGAGTGTAAGCCAAATCCTGGACCTCTGGTTAATATAGCTTTGGTGGTACAGAGAGGGTCGTGCTCCTGCAGTGGAGACTAAATAAGACCTGTTCATGATGGTTTAATATGTAACACTATGTTTTATTTCCCAGCATTGGCCCCATATGAAAAATTGATAATTTTGACGGCCTGAGTCAACATTTCAATTGAATGTCGGTGTTTAACTTTTAAGCGCTGTTTGTAGAAACTAAAATATTGTAAACTGTGTTTTTTTTCAGAGGGTGGTGTGCTCGGTCTCGATCTAGGCGTGCTTACGCATAAATCAAAACATTGCTGAATTAATCATGATCATCAACAACAGTCTGTTGTAAAGTTATGTCAAATAACATCGTAATACAATATTTTGTTTTATTTCACCCTATATGCCCACACATTACTATTACTACTACTTGCAATGTGCAATAGTTCCGTACCCAAAGTTTACCAATGGGACCATATTACTAACCCTCCGCTGTCAGTCTGACCGTCTCTCCATCTGTGACATGATTGCATAATGAACATATAGCCGCTAAAACAAAATTTTATGCTAACAAAAACTAGATACTTAAGTATATATTAAAGAGGGGAGAAACCTTACTTGGCATTTGGCATTGTTCTCAAGTCTGCCATAAGGAACACTTATTTTAAATTATCTACTGCCACGTTTAACCACAGTGACGACAGGCAAGCTCGGCGCCTCAAATAAAAGTATAAACTAGTCTGTTCCTTAGTTGGCTTTTTCGATTTGCCTGCGAAGAAAAGGCAATTAGTGCTTCTATTACTTAGTAATTTGTACAATAGAATATTTGTACAATAAAATAGGCTTGGTAGCAAGCGTTAAAAGACAATGATATATTTTGGCCAAAAGATTAGGCCAAAATATAAGCCAGCCCTATGGGCACGAGACACCTCTATTCATTTCTTGGTGATGGCTTTGAATAATGTGCCGAGGGTCGCCACGGTCCTAGGGTTTCAACCCCAAGCGGTTCAAATATATAACGTTGCCAAGAAATTCATATTTGCGCCGCTTGAGGCTTTTGTCCGTAACTGCTGCTGTGCCGGCTTTTGATCCTGTGACCGGGAGGTGAGACGGCGCCAAAGTATCGACGCAAGAAGCATCCCACACCTGGAGCCTTTCTAGCCTGCAAGGCACAAGAGACATCCTCTCCGGTCCCTTGCCATCATCCCTAGCCAATCCATTTGGTTCTGAAACGGATGACAGGTTTATGGTAGCAAGAGCCCGATGGATTAAATTTTTTTTAGGGCGGCGTGTAAATGTCCGGCACCTTTGCGACAAGACAGACCACGGTGACCCAAGCCAATAAACGCCATCGCCTCAAGGGTAAAGATGTGCACTGTATAAGTAGCACCTAGTCTCAGGGCAGTTGCCAGGTGAAAGGTTTCGCCGTCCAATAAGGTAACAAGGTTGGCAGATGCTAGAGTTTGAAGCCAAAGCCCGGACTCCCATTCGGCGGCAGCTAGAAGACAGGCTCGCTCTGCAGCACTACCAGATGACTGTATAAAATTAAATGAGGCTAAACTACTAAGCGGGCTGTTCCTAGCCTTTGCGAGGACGGTAAATCTGGAATTTTGAGAATTTAGGTACATTATTCACCATGCATTCATGGCCTCGGTGTTATCGATATTTCTTCAATACTATGTACAGAGGATAGAAATGCTGGTAATGCAATATTTAAAATTTTGCGAATACCTAAGCCACTGTACCTAACAGGCAAAGAGGCTTGGTCAAATTGTACGATAATAGTAAAATTTGGATTTAAAGGCAAAATCGTACGATGGTAAAAGCAAAATGTGTTTGTATTTCCAAAAGGCGCTGTAAAGCCAAGTAAAATTTTGAACTCTTTCTTCTTAAAATTTAGAAAAGAAATCATCTAAAATTAGTAAGCGTAAGGACTTAAGGAGGGTTTGTCCAGGATTTTTATATCTGGTGCAATCGACCGAAACCTTGTACGTAATAGTAAGTACTACGTTGTAAGTATTGTCTTTGATATTGCAGATATCGGTAAAAAAAGTTCACACTTTTTAAAATTAAAATCTAAGCTGATCTTGTGGAATTCTTCGGTTAAATTTGAAAAGAATATTAGTATTTTCAAAGATAATTATTGTTGAATACAAAAAACTGCAAATTGGTTTGAATATTGTCGTCCATATTTTTATCTTTTAATTTGTGCATTAAAGGTGTCAAGAACTAATTTCATCGTGCTCAATTTATCAGAAAAAGACACCACCCTCGTGGTGACCATGATAAGGAAATTTTAGCCTATATGATTTTTTTATCTGAAGCGCGTGTAACTTAGAATGCCGCCCCCCACTATTGTCCAGCGGGTGGCAGTTGACTACCCAACCAAATCAGCTAAGCTTTAACTAAGATACATCTGTGCTTAGTCAGGTCATCCGATAAATATTTTTGACATCCCCCAACATTAGATGTCAAGCAAAACCGGAAAATAGAGCTCCACAATGAGTTCAAATCTCTGTTGAAGACGTAATGATTCTCGTTTTTATTGTTTTTAAATTTAATCGTGAAGGAACGCTAGAATTTCTATTCACTCTACATTGGATTCTACTACATATCTACTATTCAGCTGAATGAAGTACCTTAATTAAAATTAGGAAAATATAAGTGACTAGCTGTTACCCGCGGCTTCGCCCGCGTAATATATAGCCTTCTCGGTACCCTAACCTATGTGTATGCAAAATTTCATGATGATCGGTTCAGTAGATACGGCGTGAAAGCGTAACAAACAAACAAATAAACAAACAAACTCACTTTCGCATTTATAATATTAGTTGGGATTGGGATGGAATAGTAGCCTTCCAGGCTTAGGGCATTAAACCTATTTTATGCTCTAAGCTTCCAGGTGATTGATATGATGAGTATTGTAGGGTTAAATATGCTACAATTCGTTTTTGCTGGTAAAATTTGTAAGGCGCCATAAACCTGACTAATTAGTTACCTACATATTATGATATCAGATATCAGAATATTTATGTTAACACATGATTATCACATATTAAAATTTAAATAAAGATAGGAATAAAAAGGTAAATATTTGCAACCAATCAATCATTTTTTGCTCAACGTGCTAACGTGCTAAATACTATTAAATTCCGGGAAAAAAAAAAACAATTAATTGCAATAGGTAGTAGGAAAATCTTCTCTTTTTATGTATTTTGTTCTTCTTCCATGTAAAACATTAAGTAGATGTACCAGTTAGCAAAGGTTAACAAATTTGCTTGGTAGGACTTTTAGATTCTTACACCAATTTTTTCATGGTCTTTAATTTTGTATTAAATGAAGACTAGGAAAGTAAGCCCCAAGTTCTGACGTATTAGATAACCTTTATCAACATTAATTCGATAACAATACCTACTTTCCTAAAATAATTTTATTATAGCCTACTTAAGGTAAGATAAGATTAAAATCTGTCTTTCCAGACCTTTGAACGTGTCATAAGGGACGACAGAATTAGTTAATTCTGAAAGCATTAGTCACAATCGCAAAACAAAAGATATACATATGTATATCTAGATGAAGACGCGTCCAGCGAACAGTGCCGTATTGACATAAAGCGTATTGTTGTGATAACGTCCAGTAATTTACAAATTGTCACGAGAAACAAAAGCGGTGCAATTTCGCCTTTGGACAAAGGAGCCGATACCTAGTACTGTAGGTCGAGGCGAACTGCGCGCACGCATTCCACTGCGCGGTACGTCGAGGCGCGCACGCGCGAATTCCAGTCGTGTCAACTCGTGTATTAGTGCCGGCAAGATGATGCTTGCCGGGGCCCAAATCGTCACCGAAGATACCGTAGCATACAATAACAGTGATGAAGCAGTGGCCATCAGCTGTTCTGAACAGGGACCCTCTCCAAGCCAGCCAGTCACAGACACCATAAAGTCCCCTAGTGCGGAACCTGTGGACATTTTCTTCTCAAACATCACGTGTACAGTCCATCTTGGGTTTAATAAAGGTAAGATTCTCTTAGTCATGCTATTGTCAATAGAATGAGAACTAATTGCCCTTATCATTATTTTTATAACGCACATTAACTTCACATTAACTTACCGTTATTCAGTGAAATGATTAATTTACATCATAATTTAAAACTGATATTATTTGAAGTGACCCCGGTTTGGGCTTGGTGCTATGGACACTTTATAATTATAAATATGAATAACTTATATTGACAAACCGCACACATAAAGCTAGCCCAGCGGTAAGATGTAAAATTGTGTCGTTGGGTATTATAACTCAACAGTATTATATTTCATAACATAACTGATACATTATATAGATAAACTAGCAGTTACCCGCGACTTCGTCCGCGGTGACTTCAGGTTTGAAATGCGGGGATTATAAAATATGACGCTACAAAGCGGTAAACTAAACATATACCCCGATTTACCCCCTTAGAGGTTTAATTTCAGGAAACTATTAAAAATGTTACTCTTTATTTTTTCCGTTCTCAATTCACATGCACGAAATTTCATACAAATATGTCCAAAGAATAAAAAGTTTCATATAAACTTTAATCCTCTATTTCAGCCCCTTAGGGGATGACTTTTGAAAAATCCTTCGTTAGTGGATGCTTACGTCATAAGAGGAATACGTGAGGAAAATTTCAAATTTCTAGCTCTATTAAGGGTTTGGCCTGCGCGTGATCTTTGATAATTGCCCATTTTTTAAAGTATTAAAATGAATATAGTATGTTTTCCTTAATATATAGACATATGCCATCGCAGACTTTCCTGAAACCTAAATAAGATACACAATTCCACCATACATTGTTTTGTTATATATCTCAAAGGGTTTAGACAGCGTTTTCGTTGAAAGCCCCCAAACGGCTCATTTTTTACGACCCCTCCAACAAATATCGTTGGTATATACAAAAATGTATACAAAAACTTAACAAACTATATACTTAAATCTTCCTCAAGAACCACGCTATCCATTGGAGAAAACCGCATGAAAATCGGTTCGGTAGTTTTGGAGTTTATTGCGAACAGACAGACAGACAGACGCGGCGGGGGACTTTGTTTTATAATATGTGGTGATATCCAAGACACAGGCCAATATGATAAAGATCGATTCCTATCATTACCTGGCCGGGGATCGAACCCTGTTCCCCTCGCGTCGATGGCTATTATCGGAAATAATTGGCGCCACGGAGGCAGTAAATTTATATCCGACAATACCCACATTTAAACCTCTGATACATGAGTAGAGTAAACGGTAGAGTAACTAGAATGTAGAGTAACTACTTTGCTTCTTAGCATAGTATCGATCGATACTATGTTACACTACAAGTAGTGATAGCGTCGACCTCCGAGGCGTAGCTGTCAACACGTCAGCCTGGGACAAGAGTGGTCCCGGGTTCGATCTCCGTCCAGATCATGATGGAAAATTAATTTTTGAGATTGCAAGGCCAATCTTTTTTTTATACAACTATGTTAGCAAACAGACATAGGGATGTTTATCTATATAGGTATCTATTATTTAAGTATCGTTGAGTTAGTATCCTACGACCCCAAGTTTACAAATTACAGAGAGGGCTAGCTCAATTTGTGTGATTTGTCCCTATAAGTATATTTATTTATATTTTATAGTAAGCAAGTAGCGTAAACTCTACGCGTGTAGGTATACTGTTTACGGAGTTACCGGAGGAATTACGTGTTGTCTGAAACAAAAGATTTGAATGTTTCTATACCTCGTCATCTGAACGTTCTCCCGGTTGCATCCTCAGCCATGCTATATTGGAGCATTTGGAGCCCGGGTCCACTATGAAATGAAGGTGGTTTGAACGGCCGTCTCTGACTGCTCTGGCTAATATATGGCTCTTGCAGTACAGAGGGCGTCGTGCTCATGCAGTGGAGACTAAAAAGACCTGATGTTGATAATACCGGCTGCCTAAAGCCAACCCTCCTTGGGTCATGGATAAGATATCGATCGACACACTTGTGGATCATCATCATCATCAGGTCTTTCTAGTCTCCACTGCAGGAGCACGACCCTCTCTGTACTACCAGAGCCATATACTAGCCTGAGTAGTCAGAGGATTTGGCCTACACTCTCCACGCTGGCCGGGTCACGCAGACGGGTTGGAGAGGTATCTTTGATGTTAATAAGCTTTGTTTAGCTTGTGTTTCCTTAGTCGCCTTTTACGACATCCACGGGATGACTTGGAGTGGTCCTATTGTACTCTGCCGGGAGCTACACACTTATGGATATTGTTTGTGAAATAGATATATTTGTTGATTAACTTAGCCTACAAGGGTAACGTATTTATGTCATCTTATCCTTAATTCGGTATTTGCCTAATGTTAAGATTATATAAAATTTGTTTCTAATAATACTAATTTCTATCTAAAAACACTATAAAGATCACTTTTAATTTGATATCGATTCGTTAAGTGTTCTTAAAGCTTCTTTGAAGTTGGGTGAATAGGACCATTTTTTAAAGTATGATAATCTTTAATTACAATTATACTGTATTTTAGTCTGCAAAATTTATAGCAACTTTTATTATGAAACCATTACCATAAACAAAATATTTCGTATAGCTACCAAACAAAGTTCTCACGCCACCCATACAAAATACAAGCTTGTGACGTCACAAATATGTAGGCATTTCAGCAGCGCGTTTTCACGTCTAAAAATTTACGTCTAAAAACATGTGTCTTTAAAACTTTTATAACTGAAAGAGTTTTTTGTTTAGAAATGTATTTCTGTCACTATTGTGTTTATTTTTGGCAGGTCTTTACATAGCAACATGAAAAAAATTTTAGTCAACATGCCCATTCTTGCATCAGTTTAATGAATGAATGTATAGAAGAGATAAAAGGAGGGGTGGCGCTAGTTCACCGATGTACAGTGGGTCACATTGAAAATTATACAACCAATAATAATCACGTAAAGTGTCACTAGTATGGGGATAGTATAATTTTCTATGAGACCCCATGGTCGTATAAATGTGTGACCCACTGTACCTAAATTACTTAATAACATCGAATTGTTAGCATAACAAATTACTTATGCAGCTATTTTCCGCTTGGCGATGATGTCAAATCAATTCTGCTAGATCGTGTAATTGGATCGATTTGAATAGGACACTAGTAGTACATTGTGTTGCAATGCAAGTTATTTTACAATAGCTTTTTCTAATAATAATATTAAAACTTACGCGAGATAAATTCATTATGAAAACACGGCTTTACTCACGTTTTATTACGTCGGATCCGCCGACTAGTTTCGGTCTGTTACGAAGACCATCAGCCCCGATGATGGTCTTCGTAACAGACCGAAACTAGTCGGCGGATCCGACGTAATAAAACGTGAGTAAAGCTGTGTTTTCATAATGAGTTTTTTCTAAGACTCTGTCAGAGTAAATAATAACTCATAACGTACGAGAATTTACAACGGATTAACAATTCTTGAGTTCATCATTTATTTTTCTTCAAATCTTAAAATTATTTTAGATAATTTGAGGAGATTGACAGCGGTGGTCGTACGAATTATAAGCAATTCCTCATACTAGGCTGTGGAAGTACTGATCAGTACTTAGCCCCGTTGACTGCGTAAGTACTGCTCACCGAAATCGCCAAGATAACGACTGTATTATACTATCTACTGAAAGAATCCTCGGGGAGAGCTCTAGGAATCAAGGATTGAAGTTCGCTCAGTCCTAAATTTATATTATCCGTGCTTCGAAGGACACATAAAAACAAAGCACATAAAACCGTTGTTAAGTTTCACATTGAAAAATGTAATGCTCTTTGGTCGCTTACTTACACATATAACATAGTAAATCATATCAGCCTCTTACAGTAAGGAACCACCTACAAAAGTGATTTATAAAACATCGGTAAGTAAGTACCTACATATGAGTATACAACGAACTTCTCGACTTTTAATTTCTAACTCTACTTATAAGTTTCTAATTAATGTGTAGAACATAAAACATGTAATATTAGAACTTTAATTTATCTGGCCTCCATCGTGTACCATAGGCTTAAATATTGATGGAACGGGTTGCAATGGGAGATAATACTGCAATGTTTTCCCGCCAGAGGGCAGCATTAGCAGAGACAGTAAACAAATGTTTGACATTGACAAGTATGTCAAACTTGCAATAAATTGCCTTTATTTTACATCTGAATACGCAGATTAATTGCATTTTTATATTTTAATACTTATAGGAGTATTTTAAAATCAAATTAATAAAGGATTAATGTATAATTTCACAAATTAATTGCGACTTTGACACTGACATGTACATACTTGTCAGTGTCAAACCTGTTTTACTGTATGTGCTAGTGCACTCTGGCGGCACAGCTTTCAGTAATATCTCCTATTAGACCTTTCCACCATGCGTGTCAAGGTCAGCGGGCGAAACCGATGATTTATCTGCAATGGAGAGCAAAGACATCCTACTTCGGTTAGTAGACTAAATACTCAAAATTAAAATGTCTGTCACACAAAATCTGCTTTTGCAGTTGGGCTAAACTTTCATTTTATCAATATTCTTTACTTATAAGAGTCGCCTGGAAGCGCAGGTCTCCATACGGAAAAAGGGAATTGTGGTAATATTTGGTAATTTTAGGGCAAAATTAAGCATCCAATCAATTAATCTCATTATAATCTACGTACGTTCCTATACAGTTTGGTTAAATTATCAAATGTTTGAGAATTATACGCCTCTCAAGATTTCCATACAAATTTGAAAAGGCTTGTAATTCTCAAACCATTGGTATTTTCACCAAGCTATATAGGAACGTACGTAGATTATAATGAGATTAATTGATAAAATGCTTAATTTTACACCAAAATTATCAAATATTGCCACAATTCCCTTTTCCGTTTGTATGGAGACATGCGCTTTCAGGCGACTCTTAAAAATACTTAGTAATTTTCAAGCAACAAGAGTCGCAAACAAACGGTCTCTATCAAAATAGAGGTCATTAAAACTTATATTTTAATTAAATTTTTACGACGTGTTGGTTTGATCCAAATGGCCACCGGATATTCTTTTGATTTCTTTATGCACATTATTTTCACATTAATCCAATTATATTAACATAATTAATCTTACGTAGGTACTTTCAAAGTCAAACGGTGACAGTCATCTAGATGCGTGCTCTTAGGAATCATTCGTGATGCACTAAGTTTTACTTTTTAATTAGAAAACGCACTTTAAGTAAACATTTTCTTTTTTCTATAGTACCAATGTTACTCGCAAAATATTCAACTTTTCATAAAAATTACCGGATTGGCAGAACAAGTTTTTATGGATGTAATTTTTTTGTAATTTTTTTTTCGACTTTTCAGCATTGGCCCCACTGGAATAGTTGTTTATTTAGACGGGCTGGGTCGCCCCTTAAAGTGTGTGTAATAATCAAAAAGTTATAGTGTATGTTGCTAGGTGCTAGGGCTTTCTTAACACGAGATGAATAGGGTCCGATAAGCCACAGTCATTGGATATTTGACAGACAGCAACCTACTGACAAAGTATGACGAGCTCTGTGGCGCAGCGGTCAACACACCGTTCTGCGACACGGATGGTCCCGGGTTCGATCCCCGGTCAGGTCAAGATGAATAATGATCTTTGTCAGATTGACCTGGGTCTTGGATGTTTATCTATGTATGTATTTGTTATAAAATATAGTATCTTTGAGTTAGTATCCCTTAACACAAGTCTTACTTAAGAACTTACTTTGGGGCTAGCTCAATTTGTGTGATTTTTCCGTATATATTTATTTATTTATTTATTGTTGCCCAATAAGAGTTTAGCTGACCCTATGCCATAGTGCAACAGGATTTCAGTATATTTAACATTAAGGTTAACTATGAGGGTCGACACTTCGGAATAAATCGAACGTATAAAAGACGGCTCGTAATATGCAACTGAGTATATATAATAGCAGTGACACCCCGTTTTTTCGAAACGTAAAGAACTCCTCAGTTCGGGGGAGAGGGGCGGGACATTATACTTAGTGCGAGTGACTCTACTTTGTATGTTAGTACTATTTTTAGGGTTCCGTACAAAAATTGAAAAACGGAACCCTTATAGGATCACTCGTGCGTCTGTCTGTCCGTCCGTCCGTCTGTCACAGCCGATTTTCTCCGAATCTGCTGAACCAAATTAGGTGAAATTTGGTAAAATGGTGTAATCCTATGACCCAAACACGGATGTGCAAAGTAAATAAAGATTGTTTTGAAATATAGGTCATTTTCAGGGGCCCAATTACAAAATTTAAAAAAAAAGTTTTATAATAATTCTATCACTTGAAATAAAGTGGTAAACTCACTATAATAAGTTCATCTAGGAAAATAGTTCACTAAAACACCACTAGATAGCGCTAGTCCATTGAATAAAACATTTTTGCACATTGTGTGTGTGTGTACACGAAGCACATTGTACGGAACCCTCATTGCGCGAGTTTGACTCACACTTGGCCGGATTTTATTAAAACTATAGTTACCTAGGAACACTAACCCCTTATTGCGTTAACACGCAATGGACTAAAGGACGTCCAACAATTCTTCAGAGATAAGTAACGAGATAGTAATGACTTATCGAAAATCCGGAATAGTGGATTTATGATAACTATAAGATTACATTTACCTTAATCGAAGAATGTGCATTTCAAGGATATCTGTAAAATGTGTAGATATTAATATATACTTTTTGAATTCACACATTAATTTATTATTTTTTAGTGTCGTTTAGTTGCCAGTCTTAGTATACTATTAATTTATCATATTCATTACCCTAGTAGCATTTTCCGTTGGCTTCCATATGCCAACAGTTGGGAACGTATTGGCAGATGGTTAGTTACTCCGCCAACCTCAACTTAAAATAGGCCCACTGTCATAAACATGCACTATTTACCCAACGGGTAGCCAACAACGGGCCTACTACTACTATTGCTACTGTTGGGTGATTTTTGTAGGGACTTAAGTTATTTAACAACATCGGGCCAACTAATAAAATCTTTCATTGGGCCTGTTAGTGCTACTCCTACTGTTGGGCTATAATTGTAGGGATTGAAGTTATGGTTATAACATCGGGCCAACTAATTAAATCCTTCATCGGGCCTGTTAGTGCTACTCCTACCGTTGGGTGATTTTTGTAGAGAAAGACCTTCGAAAGACAATTATTATATTACTAACGTAATATTGCGTTTGTATAGTACACTGAATAAAAAAAAAACTGCGAGTGAGTAATGTACTTTGTAGTACCTTTTGCCTACCTACATTAAATATCATCTTGAGTCTGTCCAACGAAAGCTAGTTTCATCATCATTGTCATCATCATCATCATCAGGTCTTTAATTTCCACTGCTGGAGCACAATTCTCTTTGTTATACCATTTTAGCCAGAGCAGTCAAAGGATTTGGCCTTTACTCTCCAAGCTGGTCTCTTTGATATTTATAAGCTTGTGTTTCCTAAGTTGTATTTTACTATATCCACGGAAAAACTTGAAGTGGCCCTACTCTTCTTTGGCAGGCAGTAACTACCCGGCAAAACTGGTTTAAAAGGAGTTTTGTTTTTGTATAATTATTTATTTAGTCAATAGATGGCGTAAGGCGTATGTTAGAACGCGCTATTAACATTTTATTACTTTTGGCTATATACTTCGAGCCAAAATTTTAAACTAAGTGATTCAGCGTGGAAGTACGCTAGGCAGGAGAGCACTGCACTTGAAACGGTGATTGGTACTTGCGGTAGACCAGTCACATCCTGGAGATGGTAGGGTATCTGTCAAAATTGCTCAAAGGGGTCCCATATTTTTTCAGCAGCCAATGGCCCTTCAGTGTCCAATCTACTTATTGCAACTGGCCCGACGAAATGCCAACGATGGTAGGTACGTTGGCCTTATTACAAGTTGGGCCATCGTATTCAAATTCACGTTGGCCATTAGTTTTGGGCCCAACCCGAAAGCTGCGCGCCAATTGTATGCATTTGCCAACTAACCAGAGGTATGTGGCCCAATGAAATGCCAACAATAAATGCTACTAGGGTAATTTATGTAGGACACGTTACTGGTTTATTATATGTTATTAGTCGCTGTTGCCGACTCGTTCAATTTTGGAATTTTCAAGGCAAGCGTTCCGTGCTTCGGAAGGTGCATTAAGCCGTTGGTCCCGGCTGCCATCTGGTAATCGTTAAAGGAACCACGTCAGAGGCCGAGAGGTGGTTCCGAAGAACTCTGACACCAGGGTGTACATGGTCGACTGACTGTGTCACCTACTCGAAATGATGGTGAAGGCAAGCGTGGAATAGGCATTGTTTGAGTTTGCGTGTACCATCCTAGACCTCATCGTTGCTTCGCATTGCAAGATACGTTACGGCTACGGAAGGCACGTTAAGCCGTTGTTCCCGGCTGCCATCATTGATGGCCTAAGAGCATTCAAATGCTCTAAGTTGATGGCATTCGTAAAGCTATGTCAGATGCCTTAAACCTTTTCAAGGTAGTGGCAAATATATAGCCACCAAAAATTGAACCTATATGCCCCGGAGATAAGTTCCAAAAACAATGAATTTTGAATATACCTACTGCCTTGTAAAGGGTTTTAAGGCAGTTTGAAAAATCTGATACCAGTATTGGCCACTTACACACACGCAAAACAAGCAATTGCAAGATAGAGGTCAAACGCACTCAAATTATTCATTAAAAAAAACAGAAATTCATATGAGAAATGGGATCATAGTACGCTTAATATAATAATTTTAACTTGAGCAGGAAACAGTAGAATCAAATAAATCAATGCAATTGACCACGTCCGGCATTTTGTATTAAATTACGTTCAAAATAAATTTATGTACTTATACCTACTTTGTGTTAAAACAGCATCCGTGGTCCAGTGGTTAAGGCGCTTGCCTTGTTGACCCGGGGGTCGTGGGTTCGATTCCCACGGGAAGCATACTTTGTTAAGTTGTTTTTGTTTTTGGCTAGGACATTGCAGGCATGAATCACCTGATTGTCTGATAAGAAAGATGATTCTGATTGAACTAGTCATTAGATTTTAATAAGGTTTAACCTCCATATTTACAGAAATATTACGTACACGCGTAGAGTGATTGCTCTCTGATGTTTATAGCTTTGTTTAGCTTGTGTTTCCTAAGTCGCTTTCTACGACATATACACTCACTTCACTTTAAATTAAATTACCTACTCCTTTCACTGATTGTAATCCACAGTCTTATTATAAATACTCAGGTATAGCTAAATCGTTAACATTGTTTGTGTACCATCTTAGAATTAATATGCTAAATGTGGCTTAGACCCAAAAAACAGTTTTACTAGTTTGGGAACTAAGCGTCTACTATTTGAACACACTAGATTTAAGGTACAAATTTGTGACGGCTAGGAAGTGGAGCGGGTCTGGCGGGCGGCAGCCCTCCAAAATACAGGCTCGACCTAGTTTGGTTCTGGCGCTGCTGACTCGCCTGGTTCTGCCCCGCTACTGATGCCGTGTTGTTATAACTTACTGTTTACCTTTCGTTGTGATCGTACCTTTGACAATAAAATTTTTTTTTTTTTTTAGAGTAACCGGTAGAGTGTTAACTACGCTACTAACTAAATCAATTAAAACAGCATTCTAGTCACTCCAACACCAATTCAAGTAATTGGTGGAGTAACCTCCGGTACAAGCGTAGAGGGTAGAGTAAACGTAGAGTACTTACTACCTATGCTACTAACTGCACCAGTGTGAAGAATCGTAAGAGTAAAAAATTGTTTAAGTGACTAGCAACGTGTGCACACTACTCTACCCCTTGCTTTCCCCCACTAATGCGACTGGCTCCTAAATTTGTATTTAACGGAAGCTATATAAGTTGCGAGCAAATCTTCCCTATCTAATAATCTATGAATCCAATTGCCAGAGGAACCCCACCCTCCGACCCCGCCACATGCGCTACCAGAATAGAGTGCGAAGAGTAGGGAGGACTTCCTCCCAATACTGATGATATCCCGGTCCCCGGTGCCCTGCACCCAGGATAGGCCCTTGTTACAACGTAGCTTTCGGAACACACGGCAAAATATAAGAGTTGCTGCTCTCCAAAGGCTTTGCCATTGTTTCTCAGTTTCTTGTTTCATAAAAATACCTATGCACAGTTGGAGTGCATTATAATTCATTTGCAAGATTCACCCGAACAAACATACATCCAACATTGTAAATTAGAAAAGGATTATACTTAGACGATAATTATACCTAATGAGGTTGCAGTCAATGTTAATGGCATTACAGATTACCAAGGATATTGCGATCAAGTAGAAGTTATTATTTGTTTGCAAAACAAACATATTTATGTAAACTGTCTAACTCAGTGAACTTAGAACCACGATAACAGACGAGAATATGATTGACGCGATCAGTAATTATTACTGCAATAGAATTACTATGTACTTCATTAAATATTCATGTAGGTACTCCGGCTCATAAATCAAAACACGTAGCAAGAAAAAAATAAACATACGAGTAACGACGGTAGCTTATTTTATGTGTATAAATTTTCCATCTTATTAAGATGAACAAGGTTTATAATAAGGTACATTATTAATAAATTGCAAGTGAATATCGATCCTTAAGGAACAGTATTTTCTCCATTATGTAAGGTTCATAAAACTATTATGTCCAATTTGTTTCTTGTTAATTTTGTGTGACCCACTGCTAGATAACGGAGCGCACGTGAAAACTTAAGGGCAATAAATTGTTGTTTTAATAACAACGTGTTTATGACAACTGGTACATGCACACGATAAGGAGCATTTCAACATTATTTACATGTACGAGTAGATAATGATGGCATTATGCATCTATAACTACTTATTACTTTATATCTGCTAAATAGCAATTCATAGATTGTTGGTTGTATCGAAAATTCACCTTTTATTTAATATTGTATAAACTAAGGCTTTGTAGCTTTATTTCTTTTTATTCGAGTGCCTAAGATATTTTTATTAAAAATATGCATGCATAAACATAACTGTATTGTATTATATCGTATAAGCCTTATAGGTACGATATATGTATCTTTTTAATCGACGTAATTCCTGAATGTCTAATCATATTATATAACAGAGGTTTTTATGTTCTTTTAAAATAATCAAATTTTCAAAGAAGCGCCAGGTCATGACCCTGGCGTTTTAGCCTTTAAAGATGTGTTGTTTTCCAATACATTATAATAAGTATCTTTTATTATTATCTATACCTGGGTCTTTGATATTTGTCTATATATGTATTTGTTATAAAATATAATATTAAGGGGCTGGCTCAATCTGTGTGATATGTCATATTTATTTATCTATCCCATCACTAAGGTGGGTATTGAAAATGTATATATACCTACCTGAATATACTTGATACCGTAGTGGAGTAGTGGATGACTTGCGGTCAGGTCAAGGGATACATCCATAATGATATAGCACTTGCAATACATGGAATCGGATGAAGGGCCAAGTCCAGTGAGCTCTGCGTTTGTGACCACGCGCTTAGTCATACATAAATCGCACTTCAAACTGTGGACGGCTCCCCTCGCACAGAGCGGTACCGGTACATTTAATGGCTGACAAATGAAACTCTAGAGATCACCCAAACTCAATTATAGAACGGAAAGTGAATCAACTGAGTGCGTTATCTAACGTTAGTGCGTTGAAAAACGCAACAGAAAATATCATATCCCCGTACGTTTACTAATATGAATCACTCAACAATGAATGCACGCTACCACGAAACACATATCACCGAAACCACGCTACCACACATAACAAAACCCCTAATGAAAAAACAAGCTGTCAATTTTCTTAAATAAGTGGATATTATCTGAATTTTTTTCGGGTCCAGTGCTTTTGAAATAAATTAGTTGAAGAAAAACAGAGATCTATATCAATTTAAAAGTTTTATGTTATTATTAATAGTTATTTACACGATACATTAAACTAATACTAATTAAAAACTTAAACTTAACTAAAAAGAAATAAAACTATTAGATAAATACCTAACTAGATAAAAACAAAAAAAAGCTATTATTATTTATTTAAAAATTTTGTTGGAGAGGAAGCAAGACGATGGACGCTAAAGCACATCCAGCCCAATTGTAGAACGAAAAGTTAATCAACTGTTTCATTTGTCCTCAATAAAATAAATGCCTGAATTTTTCAGGGTCCAGTAATAATAAAATATCCATTTGCCAGAAAAAGTAAATATAATTTAAAATTTTGTTTTGCAAGTTTTAAGATAATTCACAAAAAAATGAATGCTCGCAGTTTTAAGTACCTATGTATGAACATAAAGCTTTTTATTTAGCATCTTCGCCATAAGTGGCCGTTATGACAAAAAGCTGAGATAAGCTTAACGTTTTCACTTTATATTGTAAACAGAAGTCCACTGAGGCTACGTAGAACAAAAATTTAAATGATCACTTAATTTTCTTTCTATTTTTTTTTGTAATGGGTGCGGCATTGAACTCCGAAAAAAAATCATGGGTGGCCTTTACAATTTTTGACGTACAGTAAAACTGGCTAAGTGTAAGGTATACTCGCATGTGATGGGGTTAATACTACACCGATACTGTTAAAAGTTTATAAAAAGCTGTAATATTTAAAATTGAACAACGGACAATTTTAAACCTCCTCTGGTGGCTTATATTACTTTGATTATTTGTAGAGCTACTGTTTTTGTATAGAGCCGTGTGGTTTCCGGCAGAGTAGAATAGGACTACTCCAAGTCTTTCCGCGGATGTCGTAGAAGTCGACTAAGGAAACAAAAGCTAAACAAAGCTATTAACATCAAAAAGACCTCTCTAACCCGTCTGGCCAGCGTGGAGAGTGTAGGCCAAACCCTCTGACTGCCCTGGCTAATACATGGCTCCGGTAGTACAGAGAGGGTCGTGCTCCTGCAGTGGAGATTAACAAGGACATGACAAGTTTTTGTAAATGCCATTATTTTATTTTCAACAGAAATTCTCTACGTACCTTTATGTTTTACTTGTAAAAATATGAATTTTTTGTTCGCCGAAAGATCAAGAGATATGTTCCGCTCCAATTAGCTGGACATTCAAAACCCACCCGCTAAGGACATTCTGTGGTCAGTGGTCACGTTCATGGAAACGTGTTTCTCTTCTGAGTAATCACATTCAATGTAGAGAAGGACCAGTAGGCATGTGTTATACATGCAAACAAATATCTATTAGTAACAAACAACTTCATTACAACAAGACTAAAATTTGGAAATTTTGTCTTACAGCCCGTATTAACCTCATGGCCAATCATTAATTTCAACTCAGACTCAATGTGTTATGAATAATCAGAATAATAATATGTATAGCAGCAGCTATTTATATATATTTTAATCTCCACTGCGGGACCATGACCCTCTCTATACTACCAGAGCCTTATATTAGCCAGAGTAGTCAGAGGATTTGGCCTACTCTCTCCACTCTGGCCAGGCGTGTTAGAGAGGTCTCTTTGATGTTTTATAAACTTTGTGGTCATGGTGGGGATAATCTTCTTATCTGACAATTTTTATTGATGTGTACTTATACACCAGGGTCCAAATACAAGAAATACCTACATGTGGTTAGATAATTTAAGGTACTATTTAGGGTCTATGAATCTCGCACGCCTCAACCTTGCTTGGCGAGTTTTATAATAATAAATAATAAATGTATTTATTAATAAAATAAATAAAACTTGTTGGTATTCTACATTTTGATACACAGTAGACGAATAAAGGCTATGTGAGAACAAGATTTAATGAACCAATTTAATTCAAAGTCACGTTCAGATTGCAGGAAAAAAATATTCTATATCGTGAACATTCATATTTACATATGGACTTCCTCAATGTACTCCAAACTACTCGAAAATCAGTATGCTGAGCTGAATACAGTCATTTTCAAACTTTATTTAATGTAGATTTTTTAAACAACAATTAATTGTCATTTTTAATTTTGCAACTGTTAATTGTTGACGTCAGTAATTTATGCCTATGCCTTTTTTAAATTAAATTTAGTATAATGCCGCTTCAAAAGCGGAGTGCAGAAGAAACCGACAATATTTTAGAAAACCTTAGAATCTATATAGATATATGTAGTGTGATCAAAATAAAATGCCTTGTGGTTCCCGGCAGAGTAGAATAGGACCACTCCAAGTCTTCCCGTAGATGTCGTAGAAGGCAAATAGTAATATTTGTAATTATTATAATTTTTATAATTTTCAATTAATCAAACATTATTATAATTTTCAATAAATGTTTATATAGTTTAAGCAAGAATAGTTAATATTCATCAAAATATTTTTCAGCGTTCAAAAACTAAAAAGTTTGTATGAACGAACAATAGTGTAAAAAAGTTGACTGTCGGAACGCGCCCGTTCAAACATTTTCTTTGAGCGCTCTTTTGTTTATGGTGAAAAGTTAATAGGTAAATAATTCAGTGTAAAAACTTACTACGAGTTTATCTTCAAGTGTTCCCTGTTATATATAGTTTTGCTTTCACACTAAACAAAAAAGCTTACAAACATCAAAAAGATCTCTCGCTAAATAAGGCTCTGGTAGTACAGAGAGGGCCATGCTCCTGCAGTTGAGACTTAGAAGAGCTGATGAAAGGTAGCCTATGACCTTTTCCGTGCTCTAGACAACGTGTATGCAAAATTTCATGATGATCGGTTCAATAGATACGGCGTTAAAACGCGACAAACAAATAAAACTCACTTTTGCAATTTAAATATTAGTTGGGATTATAATACGAACATATAATTATATATCTTGTATACGTATATACAATATTTTATAATTTTCCTGTGCAAGTAAAAATGTTGTGCGAGTCACAGCGCGTGGTCCAAAGGGCACAGGGCAGGCCGAGATTATGACACGCCATTGTTTCAGCTCAGCTGTGGACACTGATATAAACTCACTGCATTTATAATCCAAACATCAGTCATTTGTAATTACCGATAACCTAACAATGGACAACAAATCATGAAGAAATCAATCAGGAATTATATGTTATACCAGTTTTATCCGTGATACAATGCTCCCCGAGAAACTTATTATACTTTCCTATTTCTGTTCACATTTTCAACTTGTCAGACTTTCTTTTAAACTCCAAAATCTTCTCGGCCTTCTGCCTTACTCAAAAATACCGAAATATGATAATCTCAGAACAAGCTTCTTCTCTTTCTTTGCAGAACGTTAAAGACGGAATACACCAAAAAAGAAAGGACTATTCCTAATCCTGGGTCTTAAGAGTCCCACGTAAAGCCGCAATCCCATACAAACGTAGTTTGGTTTTAGTTTTACAACAGTTAAGCCAATCTCAACCAAATTTCGTACATACGACCGGATAAGGCATATTGATGTTTATAATCAGATTTCAATTTTAAAAACAATACCTATACAAAATTACAGTTGAAGTTTCGTATCGAAAACTTGTACTTGGTTGAGATTGGCTTAACTGTTGTAAAACTAAAACGAAACTACGTTTGTATGGGATTGCGGCTTTACGTGGGACTCTTAATCATTATATTTTAATTTAAGTATTTTAACACTTTCACTGACGGTCCGTCTATATCCGTTGTTTCTGTTGCGTTTGCTGTGATGGTACGGCCAAGGGCGGTAACTTTTGGAGAGATTATTCTGATGAACCGCCTACCTATACTAATACGCGCTTGGTATTTTGACCATTCCACAAGGTTATCCCTTGTGGAAGCCATCAGACGTTTCTACAACAAGAATAAAGGTGATCCGAGTTCCACGTACATAATATGGACTTTGTCTAATTCTATTCAATAACTAATTAAGTAGGTAAGTTATTTTTAAATTAATTATTACTTGATTACAAAATAAGGTCAATAGATAATATACCTACCTAATTAGGTACCTACTGAATATTTTTGAATATTCACTCACGATTCACAATAGAGAAAATTTGCATCTTACATGTTGAACTTTATCACTTCGTAGAGATAAATTAAGTTCTTAGCGATCTAGGTTATTAACAAGTAAGTAGGTACCTCTATGCAGTTTTCTGCTATACGAGGTTTTGCCAAAACATTTTACAAACACCGACAGACATGTGCTGTCATAATCCTCGGTTAAAATAGAGCGTCAGAACCCCGCATGCGATGCAACCGGTTTTTTTTTATATAGGTGCACGTAGGATATGCCTATATAAAACCTTGCGTGTACTGTAGGGTACGAATATGCGAACAACAAAAAAAATAGGGTGGTTGATTTATTACACGAGACCAAAAATCCCCACAATACGCCAAGCAGTCCAGCACACCGGCATAAAAGTTAAATATTTCAAGTTTGCTGGTCACAGATCTCCTAATATTTTTTTTTAAAGATCCTAATTAGGTCTGCTAAACTGTTTTGGCACCACGCGGCTCACATGTGAGCCTTCCGGGATTTTTGTTCATGCCAAGCCAAAATCACGTGATCGGGTCATATTTTGTAACCCGAGATTTTTTATTACTAACATTTAAATAAGTGGAGATTATATGAGCCAAATAAAGGTCTGCCTCTTTTATTTTATTTGCCTCTGATAATCCTCATCGTGATCATGACCGCATACCCGTGTATATGTGGGCAGTAGCAAATTACGCAACTGCTTAAGGCACCTATACCTGACGTGAACGTCAGGGGCCACCAGAAGTTAGCTACCGAGTTCGTTCCAGCCAGTATAAGGCCCATGCCCCAGTAGATCAATACATTATTGCCGGAAGCCATAAGCAAACACGGCAACTGCATTGCAAAGGGCTACCTGAGGCTAGCCGAAGAGGTGTAGCCAGTGTTTGCCAAGGCTAGACAGGTTTGGGGCCATCCAGCTCAAAGTACTTATGGCAAGAACATGGCTTAACCCGGCAAAAATGAAAATCGCATCGCCACTACTCGAGAAGACGTTATACCGAACGATTTCGGGGCTTGGCGGGTTAATTTAGCACTGTATGCGTTAGTCACTCAAGAGTAAATGATGAACTTCTACAGTAACGTCGGGTAAGGAGCAGGACCGGTTGGACGACCTCGATAATTTCTCATTACACCAGTTGTGCTATCGCGTGTACTCGCCGCTCCAAGGGCGTTTCGAAACTTTGCCTTGCGCCCTCAATTGATATCGAACTGTACCTATTATCAATTGTTTTTGTTACTATTGCTACTGTTACTATCTAGTAGGTGTCATATTATAATTTACAATGCGATATACGCCAAATTTAGGGCAGAAGGATTCAGACAAGAGAAGGTTTTAGTAGAATAAATATATGAAGAATATGGGAGGCAGTTTAAAACTAGTTATAGGTACCTAATTATTGTAAATGTACACAACTTCAACAGACAAAAAACAACAGCTTTATATGTTATAATATCTGCGCCACCTGTCAATCTATTTTTATATTTTCTCATATTTGATAGGTCGCCTAGAAGAGATTGCTTACAGTGATAAGGCCGCCTAATTGTACTTACATAACTTTAGCATAATTACCTTACCCACTGTGTCTCATAAATGGTGCAATAAAGAATTTTTGTATTGTATTGTATTGTAACTTCATCTATGTAATACTAGTACTTCTTCGCACAAATATGTATTTAAAAATCCCCTATATTAATTACCTATACTATTTTTTAAACCTCTCAGTTTAATTCTATAAACTTGATTGCTGGAGCCGTTCCGTATATAGAGCACTGGACATTTATTTATTTTTTGGCAATTTTTTTTTTTTATGTGGTAGCTATTCAAATTTATCTTTTGTTACTTTTGTAATAATTCAAATATTCAACATACTTACTTAGTTATATTTGAAGGATTTTAATTATGGTGAAATTTTGAGAGCAGGCTCATAATTGTATTTACTTTTGTTCAGGCTTCTATTTTAAATTTTTGACATAATGCCGCGGTAAAGGTAGATCCCATTGTTGCCTTCATCACCTTGTTTGGGATAAATCGATATTGCCGTACTGGCCAATACACGCTAGCAAAGTAGGTACCTATGTATGAAAATCCATATCTGTCGTGTTTTAGCGACCAAAAGTAACTATGAAAACACATATCTGTCGTGTTATTTAACATTTGAAAGACGAGTTTGCTGCGAAATAATTCAACTACTTATGGAGGTTATAAATTCGAATTTCAAATTTGACCTGCCCCCTGCCCCCTTATTTACTAACTCGGATGACAGGTGTCGATGCCTATCAATCTAGAATTTACAGTTACAATGCGGGTTTTGCTTGCTTGAAATTTTTATTTGGAATACAAAAACCGCATTGTAACAGCAAATCCTAGATTAATAGGCATCGACACATGTCATCCGAGATAGTAAATAGGCCGGCTGGTTAAAAGAAATTAAAAAATACAAGATTTTGGCGCGATAATTTCGACATATTGTTGTTTATGAACATTTATTGACATAATCACATCAATATTTCATGCTGGTCTAGGATAAAACAAAAATCATAGAAATACCAGCTGCTTCTCTTCCCGTACAGTCCGTAAAAGCAGGCCGAAGGAGGGGGCGAAAATCAGCAACCCATCACTATTTTAATTGCATTTTTACGTTAAACGTGGCTTTTGAGGTCCGTCTCACCTATAAGGATAAACACGTAATAATATGTATGTCTATATACAATTTTTTTTAAATTTCCGCGCAATATTTGAGAAAAGTACTATACAAGCCTTGGCAGCAATCAGGCATTGATGGACTTACGTATGTGTGCGTTCGTCCATCAATGTCTCTATTGCCGGCCGTTGCAGTAATGTACTTACTATTATCCATGTAGGTAACTACCTCAGGTAACTACCTATCCAAATACAGACTCACGAGATCTACAATAATAAAGTTAATAGGTATGTGGTAGGTACTTATAGGTATTATTGTCTTTGATAAGGTTATGAAATTCATTAGGTAGGTACCTAACTATGTTTCGTATCAGTTGATGGATGATTACTGACATATTATTTTTCCTTTATTGTTATTTAATCTGCAATTCGTTTAAATCATCATAAAATATCCATTATGGGTATTATGCACCTATTAATGGTGATTGACTTGGACAAAGACTCTTTGTATATGTGCGGTGTTATTCCGGGCAGATTAGGATAAGACCTCCCCAAGTCTTCCCGTAGATGTCGTAGAAGGCGACTTAGGAAAAATAAGCTAAACAAAGCTTATAAAAATCAAAGAGACCCCTCCTACGCGGTTGGCCAAGGAGTGCGTAGGTCAAATCCTCTGACTGCTCTGGCTCAGGTAGAAAGAGAGGGTCGTTCTCCTACTGTAGAGACAAAAAAACCTGGTGATATTTGCTCCTCTTTTTCGGTAGATATCTGCGCTAGTCTATGCATATAGTACGGGTAGCGTATATTACTCTTCTGTTCCAGTGTCAGCGGTAATCTATGCACGTAGTACGGGTACCACACCAGACATATTACAACACCAAGCTGACGAAGCACGAACACACATAAGCATATTATTTATTTTACATAAGAATCAAGGAAGATTTCATCGCGTGTAGTGCAGGAAGCAACCCAAACAAAGAGCTCGCGCACGTGCGAGCTCGCTTGTTTTGTGCAAAAGCCGGTCGCTGACCTCGCGGCGTCAGCTGATAGCTGAACTGGGTCATGTTGATCGCGCAAAAAGTTAAAGATCATAATCATGGAGAAAGGCAACGATTTTGTAAGCAAGTACGGTCCGAATCTAATTTTAGGGCGGATATTAGCAGCAAGTTGCGCAGTACACGCCCCGCCTCCCCGCGCGCGCCCCGCTGCCCCTAATATTGTGTTGCGCGTAGACTCGCGCGATGTAAGCCGCCATAAAGTTTGATTCGGTATAATACTTTTAAAACAAACAAGTTAAATAAATGATACTGGCTACTACTACCATACAATATTTAACTATAAAATACGCTCGAAAAACGAGTTTCTTGTGTACAACCCTTAAATTTTAATTTTTATTATGTTTTTGTAAGGGTGGACGAACAACGTAGTCTTAGTATTGGCAAAGACAATATAATATAGGTATACGGTCCCGTTTTACCCTTTGGGTTCGGAACCAAAATTACTAATCTTTAAGTACACACGGGGACAGATGAACCTGACCCCTACAAGTTAAATATTGTTTGTACGGGTGAGGTTTATTTGCCCCCGACTGTACTAATAATTTCGGGGAAAATCAAATATAGTTTTATTACAATTATTACTAGGTACCTACCTACTAAGTATTTTTGTAACAAAATAACGAGACATATTCTTTGAGAAAACATATAGGACATAGAATAGAATAAAACATTATTGTATTGATCGAGAAAGTCGCATGAAACAAAAACGCTCGCATTTTATTTTTCATCATACAAGTGAAGAAAACAACTTACCTATATTGGTATTGTTTAATAATAATATTTATTATAACAGCTGCTTGCTGTTTGCAATTGATTTTGACTTAATATATATTTACCCCGATAAAGCCATTGACTTTTAATCGGAACATAATATTACGTATGTATTCGTGGTTATAGGTACGTATACCTGCCTTGCTTTTTAGTTTCGTCATACATCACCCACAAAAAAGACGAAGGTCAACATATTACACCAAGGCCAGATATCACGTGAATATCACAGACACTCTAACAGCGGAGGCTTATTAATAAAAAGCTAAAAAAGCTTTGAAACCCTAAAAAGAAACATTACTTTCAGTGAAAGAAACAGGCAATTAGATGTAAGTATACCTAGCGGGCCCTTCCCCTTAGAAAAATTTAATAATATAGATCGTTAGTATCTACTCATGTTGAAAGTCTAAACGTTAGGTACTGGAGCCAAATAAGGCCTGGAATATAATAAAGCCTTGGAATATAATTAATAATTATCACATTGTAGTTATGTTCCTTTTAGTAACCAAGACGTTAACACTGTTGCAAGTCCATTATTTTTCAGTTAGGCTTTATTATATTCCAGGCCTTATTTGGCTCCAGTACCTAACGTTTAGACTTTCAACATGAGTAGATACTAACGATCTATATTATTAATTTTTTCTAAGGGGAAGGGCCCGCTAGGTATACTTACATCGAATTGTCTGTTTCTTTCACTGCAAGTAATGTTTCTTTTTAGGGTTTCAAAGGGCAGGTTCGGGACTTTATTAATAAGCCTCCGCTGTTAAAGTGTCTGTGACATTCACGTGATATCTGGCCTTGGTGTTATATGTTGACCTTCGTCATTTTTATGGGTGATGTATAACCAAGCTGACACAATTTCACTGGAATAGTCAAAGTTCACTGTATAAATTGTATATTTTTTATTTATTTATTTAAATTGCGGTTGTGCAACGCGCAATAAAACCTACATACATACCTATTCCATTGAAAGAAACTGATTTTGCTGAAAATGTAAATACATAAATAATAATACCTAATTGAAGTAAACAACGATGAATGCTTTCAGTATAGGTAAATACAATTAGTAAATAATTTCAACTACTCTTGACACTTTTCCAAAAAACATAAAAATTGGTAAGGTCTATTTATTAGACTGCCTTGTTGGTGATTTTTGTTTAAATTGTAGTAAAAATAATGAAAACTATTAAACACGATTTTAGCATGCTAGTCATGAATTGTCATCAGAACTCAAAGCGTGTGCAAAATTTCATCCTAATCGAAGACCAGTGGGTCAAATTAAGATTTCAAGATTTTCTTACATACATAATTACAAGTGAAGGTAATAAAAGCATGTGAATATATAAATATAATAGTTTAAAAAACTAAAAAAACACGCTTTTCATGTATTGTCATCAGAACTCAGAGCGTGTGCAAAATTTCATCCTAATCGAAGACCGGGAAGTGGGTCAAATTAAGATTCCAAGATTTTCTTACATACAAGTAAAGCTAATAAAAGCGTGTTAAATAAGAAAAATACGCATAAAGTCATATATTTTATTTGAATGCGCGGTTAATTTTACAAGAAGCATTACTAGCTGATCTCAAAAATAATGTTTTTCTCAAGCGATAATGGTATAAAGAGATTTGAAATTAGGTAGGCCTTATTTGGCTCAAGTACCTTATAAATAAGTATTAAAATAATTTGCACCCAAAAAACATCGATCTAGCAGGGGCCTCCGTAAATAGGTACCTACCTACTTGGGTATTAAATCATATTTCTAAATGCATTTAACTTAGTTCCCTAAGCCCTCTTTTTATTTTGATATTGAATTTCCACGTGTTGTCGTTTTAATGTTAAACATTTATACGGACTTTAAATACCTTTCAAAATATTTGTGAATATTACTTCCGTTATGTGTTAAAATATTACAAAAAATAGAACGACGCGAATCTAAAATCAATTCAAACTTAATTTAAGCCAAGTGTACCAAAATTAGTAATTACATAAACTCCCGACATTTCATAGAAAAGAGCTGATCATTTATATGTGTTGTAAGTTGTAACCCTGGGTGGAGTAGGTACACAACACAGTAGGTACACGACCGATTAACAAATTGTTAAACGCGTAGTTTTGTTTGTTGATAAGGCGTTGTTTATTGTCCACTGAGTACATATGTATAAGCGTTGTTATGCTGTGTCTTTCATTGTATGTGAGGCGTGCAAAAGATGTTTATACTTTGGAGTACCTATTGTGTTTGTGAACATTCAAATTCTCGATTAATTTAGGATGCCATGTCTTCATGTCTCTACGACCAATGTTACTACCTAATATGTTTGTTTGTAGATACCTATTAACGCTGTCATTCACGCACGTAGCCTCAACTGCAAAATGGAATTGTATGAAATCGTTCACATAGGAAAGCATTGGCTTGTCTTATATTTTTTCTCTCTCGAGAAAGGAGCTTGATGGCCCAGTTAGAGTGCGCGTTATTAGCGCTTACGCATTACAAGTGGCACGAACTCCTCGCCGTGCTTCGGAAGACACTTTAAGCCGTTAGTCTACTCACACTCATCTATAGTTTTATGAACCCATGTCTCTACTTACACCAGAAAATGGGAAAATGAACACACACATGCCTCTTTAATAGTGCATAAAAATATTTTTTAATTGTTAATATGACAATGTTCAACGAACATGATTCGATATGATAATACTTATATTTGATTCTTTAGATAACACCACAGAATAACATCGATTACGCGCAAATCTATACGCAATGGAAACATTGAACAATCAACTAATTAATACCTACCAAGGACTCTTACATACTCTGAGGTTGAATACATTACGTACCTTGTACCCATAATCTTAACATCTAGTAGTTACTGTATTCTTGCAAATAAATATTGATTGATTGATGGACCTTATATACTATTATATATATTTGTAATAATTCTTATGAGCTTAAGGTAATTTAAATATTTTATTTTATGAATGCTTGGGATTTTAAATTTACGGTATTTAGAATTAGTGTATTTTGGGCTGGTACATTTTAAATAAAGGCTTTATGTTTTTTTTAATTCTGATATGTACGCAATCTATACAGGGTGGAATCGAACTCGTTAGCATACGCAAAAAAAATTACACGTAGAAACATTTCTTGCGTCAACATTAAATCGCTGGTTGTGTATCGGTCTAAAGTCACTTGTTTCGCTTAAATTATACCGAATACCGACCGATTGATTTTTCTGTTTAAATGAATTAATTTTTCGGTGTTTTTGGAAATTCAGTCCTGTTTTAATTTTTGGTTTTTATTTAAAGTAATAGCCTCTTTTAAAGCGTTTGAGCTAGATATTGAGATTTTCTTAGATTAGAAAAATGTGTTATTTTAAATTACTCGAAAGTAGTCTTAAATTACTTTCAACCATGAGTATAGACTATATTTAAAAGGGTGCCAATTAATTAAAAAACACCTGTATATAAACCTAACCTAAATACAATAACCTATTTGAACGAAATTTAATTCAGCACTGACAATATCGTAATTATTTTACAGCAGGCAATGAGAAACTGCTATAATTAAATATGTAAGACATAAACTAAATAATGTATTTTGTTTTCTGGGGAGCGTGTGGTCGCGTATACAACGTGTTAATGAAATAACGCAAAACCTCTCAGGTGGTACCTCAGTCCATGAAACTGAACAACTTTTGTTCTACAATATTCCCAAAATACAAAAAATAGAATTGGGATTTTCATATACCTAAATTGACTCGGTCAGCTGATCAGTTTGTATGAAAATTCTCAAATATTTTTTTGGGTTTCCTGAAAGTTGTAAAACAAAAGTTTTTCAATGTCATGGGCTAAGGTACAACTTGAGAGGTTTTGCGTTATTTTGAACGAAATTTTTAATCAGCACTGACTACCTATCGTATTATTTAATAGGTATCGCAAATATAGTAATTATTATTTCAGCAGGCAAGGAGAAACTGTTATTACTAAATATGTAAGACATAAACTAAGTAATGTATTTGTTTTCTGGGGACCGTGTGGTCGCGTATACATATTATAATCTAATCTAAATATAACCTATTTTAACGAAATTTTTAATCAGCAGTGACAAGACAATATCGTTATTATTTCGGCAGACAAGGACAAGCTGCTATTACTAAAGATGTTGGACATTAATTAAGTAACATTAATTATTATTATTTTTTATTTTAGTTTTAGTTTCAATATTATTTTCCTTTTAAGTATTTTTAAGTCACTTTTTAATTAGGATAATTATTTTAATTTGTTTATAATTAAGTAACATATTTGTTTTCTCGGGAGCGTGTGGTCCCCTACATACGAGTATAGCCTAATAAAATAAAACTTATTTTAAAGAAATTTTAATCAGCACTGAAATATCATAATTACTATTTCCGTAAGGACAAGCTGTTATTACTTAATATGTTGGTTAGACATAAAAAATCAAAATTATTTATTTTCCTTTAACAGGGTACATAATGATGATGGTACATGTGTTAAGAACAAGCCTATAATTTAGCCATATTAATAGAATGCCATTTTTTGTGTTAGTAACTAAACGCTCATTATCACAATTAAATATGCAGATCTGTGTCACACACTCAAATAATTAATTGGTATTTAATAGTAACTTTGAAATGGTAAAATGTCAAGATATCAATTATGTAAAAAAATGTCACAAGATTAAATATGATTATGAATAATTATTTGGTTGACATAAATTCGGTCTATAAGCCATTTATATAATTTGCTCGTAAATTTATTTTTTATTGTAGTTCGCGAATAGATCTTGGAATCTTATTATATATTAGTTACCATATAGTAACAGTTTCTTTGAAAATATGTTGTCTAAGTAACTTTGTTTTCTGGGGAGCGTGTGTACACGCCTGTGCACCGCTAATCGCATCCTCTGACGCGCGTGGGGTTATCGAGGGTCGGGTGCGGAAACCCTGCCAGCACTAATAGGTCAGCTCGCCAAATGAGGACGGAACTTGCCTATTGGCCAATATTCCCATCTTTTCCACGTTGAAGTAATAACTTCTTTTTTATCACGTGTGGTTCCCCGCAGAGTAGAATAGGACTACTCCATGTCTTCCCGTGGATGTCGTAGACTTACTCGTCGGCGACTTAGGAAATACAAGCTGAACAAAGCTAATAAACATCAAAGAACCCTCTTCAACCCGTCTGGCCAGCGTGAAGAGTGTTGACCAAATCCTCTGACTGCTCTGGCTAATATAATGGTTCTGGTAGTACAGAGATGGTCGTGCTTCTGCAGTAGAGACTAACAAAGACCGGACGATGATGATAATGATGAATATCTACTTTAGCGAGCGGCGCTGTGCACTTTTATGATGCGGAAAATGTTAAACTCGCGACAGGCCACGTGACCAACAGATTCGTCAGATTGAAAATTCGTAAGACGGACACGTGACCTATGATCGAAAAACAACGTTTAATATTCAAGTTTTCACTTCTAACAGCACTTTCGGAGTGCAACCCGTTGTATTTATTTATCTTTCTTTTAATTTTTTTTTTTAATATACGTGGACAAATCACACAGATTGAGCTAGCCCCAAAGTAAGTTCTTATTAAAGACTTGTGTTATGGGATACAAACTCAACGATACTATATTTTATAACAAATACATATACAGATAAACATCCAAGACCCAGGTCAATCTGAAAAAGATCGTTTTCCATCTTGACCTGACCGGTGATCGAACCCGGGACCATCCGTGTCGCAGGCAGGCGTAGTGACCGCTGCGCCACGGATCTGTATCTATTAGTACATTATTATGCAAGTATGGGAAACTGGATATTCGATAGTCGGGGGGTCCGAAGGCCGAAGCCCTATGATAAACCTATAACTATAATAGACAGCTTACTGAGTACGAGCATCATGCGATATTTTTTCATCATCATCATCATCAGGTCTTTTTAGTCTCCACTGCAGGAGCTTGACACTCTCTGCACTACAGAGCAGTCAGAGGATTTGGCCCACACTCTCCAAGCTGGCCAGACGGGTTGGAGAGGTTTCCTTAGTCACCTTAGGACATTCACGGGAAGACTTGGAGAGGTCCTATTCTACTCTGCCGGGAACCACACGGCCACCGGGAATCACACGGTCACCGGGAACCACACGGACACCGGACTTTTGGATCGGAAAAATAAAACGCTCTTGTAACACCCCTGGAGCTGCAGTTGTCCATGGGCAGCGGTGGTCACTTACCATCAGGTGACCCGCTTACTCGTTTGCTGTGCTATGACATAGACGAGCTCCGTGGCGCAGCGGTCAACACGCCGGCCTGCGATACGGATGGTCCCGGGTTCGATCCCCGGTCAGGTCAAGATGGAAAATGATCTTTTTCAAATTGACCTGGGTCTTGGATGTTTATCTATATAAGTATCTATTATAATATAAAATATAGTACCGTTTTGAGTTAGTATCCCATAACACAAGTCTCGAACTCATTTGGGGCTACCTCAATCTGTGTGATTTGTCCGTATATCATTATTTAAAACAAAAAAAGTAATATTGTTATTTGTGACTTACCAGAAAATTACATCATCTAACATTGGAAACTCATTATCAGATTGTGTGACAACAATAATGGCCGACCTCCATTTTGTTTGTTAGGCCTATAGAAGTTAAAGAAACCATTGATGTCTGATGCCCTTCATCATAATCAACATGTCTTTGTATTAAATGCAAAATCGGGAATTAACGGAAAACATACCGTTATCCAGTTTCAGCCGGGTTACACCGACCGTGGTCACAAGACGACGACAGTCGTCAGAAAGTTTAAAAAAGTATATATCATAAGTAAGTATGACTCTGGTAGTACTCTGTACTACCAAAGCCATATATTTGATGCCCAGATGCCTTTAGGCAGCTTATAAAGAATATACTAGCATTCATCGTACACACGAAAAACAAAAAAAATGGGTTCTACATCTTCATCTTGATCACCGAAGTTGGTCAGCTTTAATGTATCTTAAATAGAAGTGTCTATTGAAAAATTTGTACATGTTGTACATGTGCTGTACAGTTGTGGTGTGGCAACATAATAACATTAGCCGCAGTAGCCTAGTCCCACGACTTCGTCCGCGTATATTACAGTCTATGTCACCTGCACAATAGCTTTCTATAGGTGAAAGAATCATGAAAATCGGGCCAGTTATTTCGGAGCCTATTCAATTCAAACAAACAAATACTTAATCAAATCTTTCCTTTTTGTAATATGAAATAAATATACATATATACGGACAAATCACACAGATTGAGCTAGCCCCAAAGTAAGCTCTTATGAAAGACTTGTGTTATGGGATACTAACTCAACGATACTATATTTTATAACAAATACATATATAGATAAACATCCAAGACCCAGGTCAATCTGAAAAAGATCGTTTTCCATCTTGACCTGACCGGGGATCGAACCCGGGACCATCCGTGTCGCAGGCAGGCGTGATGACCGCTGCGCCACGGAGCTCGTCAAATTATTCAATAATGCCTGACTGTACGTAGGTACTTACCGTCATGTTTCTTTAAAATATCGAATGCTTATCTTTACAACAGTGACAATCAATTTAGTAAGAATATTGACGATAAAATAATTGATATTGTCCTTTGTCAGTCTTATCAATAGGCATTTTTCCTAAAAAATATTTTTAAAATAATTAGTCCACCTGGTAGGTTATTGAAAAATATTGGACATGTTGTTACCCGCGGCTCAGCCTGCGTGATATATTGCCTATGTCCTTCTCAGTACCCTAACCTATGTGTATACAAAATTTCACGAATATGATAGGTTCAGTAGATACGGCGTGAAAGCGTAACAAAAAAATAAATAATATTTGTTGTATCAAACAAACAGACTCACTTTCGCATTTATAATATTAGTTTAAAAGTTTTAACAAACAAACAAACAAACTCACTTTCGCATTTATAATATTATTTAGGATTAGGTTACCGGCAGAGTAGAATATGACTACTCCAAGTCTTCCCGCGGATGTCGTAAGAACCGACTAAGGAAACACAAGCTAAAAAAAAGCTTTTAAACATCAAAAGACCTCTCCAACCCGTCTGGCTAGCGTGGAGAGTGTAGGCCAAATCCTCTGATTGCTATGGCTAATATATGGCTCTGGTAGTCAGAGAGGGTCGTGCTCCTGCAGTGGAGACTAAAAAAGTCCTGATGATGATGATGATGATAGGATTAGGAAGTTAGGATTAGGATACATACATACCATCACATCTCCAATCTCTTGCGGGTAAGACAGACTCCAAGTTTATAAAACCGAAGGGCCACGTTCAGCATATTGGTGGGCGTAAAGGTGGAAAGCGGAATCAAAACAGTGATAAGTTACACTAGCTGCATCGCCTTTAAGTACTTAACTTGATTCCTTAGATTTCCACCTAATCCCATGACCGGCTTTTACGGCCTGCGCGGGAATATAAGCAGCTGGTGTATTCTATGTTTTTCCTTTTCACCCAAACCAGCATGGAGAGATTATAAACAACTATTGTTGGAAACAAGCCTATTGTACCTACTTGTTCTTATCAATGTGGAATATTCTCACAGAGTGCGTAATATGACACTGGACTTTGTTCCAGGATCGAAGCAGATTCTACATGGGGTCCACGGCAGATTGCGGCCGAGGCAACTCATCGCCATCATGGGGCCGTCGGGTGCGGGGAAGTCTACCTTGCTGGATGTGCTCTCGGGGTACAGGATCAGCGGTGTGGGGGGAGCGGTTTTCATTAATGGGCGAGGCAGAATAATGAGTGAGTATTTATCAATATTAGGAAAGCAACAAACAATTTTTGTTCGTTGTTAGCATTTAAGATCACCATCATTCTACTTAATTGTAAGAATAGTTAATTGACATTTTTTCAATTTACCCGAATAACACAATTTTTATGGACTATACAGCTAGCTTTAAGTAAGTTTTCGCCACTTCACCAGAATTTAGAGGCTAGTGATGGCCACTTACACACACGAAAAACAACTACAAACCGGACTTTAGAGGTGAGAGCACTCAGCCCTCACCTCTAACACTGTAAGGCGAACATCACTAAGGGCCCAGCAGGGGCAGGGACGGACCTCGGCTTTGGGTGTTGTATGTGTACGCAGGCTTGGAGAGACAGCAAACTCATATACCTATGCCTGGTGGGCCACGGATTTACACTAGAACGCCACGGAGAAAAGCAGATGGATTGATTGATTGTTTCACACATGGTGATTATCCAACCATAGTGTGTAAAAATCGCACTGTTCATATTCTGTCTGTAAACCCCTTTGCTTCTGGGATACTTTGTCAGATTGAATCAACGGCTTTAATTCTAATGGCTTGCCTTTAAACATAAAGATAATGGAGTTTTTTATTATTACATAGATACCTACTTACTATATACTCGTAATATTGTGCTCAGGAACCTATATATAATACTTAACTGATCTAGATACATTTGTTACATCTAACAATTTCGCGCTATAAAAGTTTTTGACATAACCCATCAATTTATCAATGGAATAACGATGACGCAGGCTTGCAAGCGCGTCATTCTATCACATAAGTAATAGGTACCTAATTATCGCCAATAAATAATTATTATGGAACGATAATGATACTTCACGGAAGCTTGCACCCGGATATAATTTGCGACACATGAGTTGTTTATCAAATACTGTCTGTGGCATTACCGTTATCTTACGGAGTTGATGTTATGATCACATTTCTTGTATGGTTACGTAACCTTTGATTCATTTCTCCAGTAATAGTAGGGGTCTGTTTTAATAGTTGAGTTGCCAGGTCGTAAATCCATAGGGGTGCTATTTTTGAAAGCGTGACTTACTAAATGAGTGATTGAAAGAAAGAAAGCAAGAAAGAAAATCGTTTATTTGGTATAAAACATAAAATGATAAATATAACAACCAGAGAGATACAAAGAAAAAAGAAATATACCTTTATGTTTATACCAAAATGGTCTCCGCTCAGCATATGTTGCGGCTGAACCACGCTGGTCTTCCGCGAACGCCATACAAATATATAGCAATGCAAATAATATTATGAATCAAAGTTAAGGAAAAATTAATAGACACATTGACGTGAGTGTTTCCAAAAAGCTTCATATCTGAAACGTTCGTTGACGAAGGATTGCAACGAGCGGTTTAGACCGCTCGTTTCCGAAGGCGACGAACGCCTTTACTTCAAAGTCTTGCCTCTCATTTAAAGTCTATCTGTCATGATTTTATATTCCACTTGACGCTACATTTCATAAACATTTAAAAAAATCCTTAATAACCTTATGAAACTGAATAAAAAATTCTGCGTAAAATAAGAAGAAATTGAATATTTTTCACGGAAGGTTGTAGCGATGGTTTCAAAAATATGGCTAAATACATGGAGATTTATGTACTCTAAATACTACTCTCATTTCGTAACTTGGAAGACGAGTGTGACTTGTAGTCGTGCACGACTTGCATTTTGGTGAATCACCATTTCAAAAATAGCACTCCAGAATACATAATAGTACAAGGTAAATCTCAAAAGCCTTATAGATAGCCAGTTTGCCAGAAAAATTGGGTACAAAAACCGGATAGATCAGCCAGTTTAGTCATTATTATGTTTACGACTGGAAGCGGGAGGGGATCGAAAACACGATCGCCTTCATACGAACGCCGGCAGCTCTAATAAACAAGCAAATAACATTATAAATTAGCAATATTTCGTTAATTATACAACAGAGAACACCTTTTAGCATCTTTTGTACCGTTAGGTATAGAATCATTTGAACTCTGGATCATCTTAACTTATTAACTAACTGATTTATACAAGATGTTAGGGGAAACATCGTTATTCATCAAACCATAAAATCAGCTCGACAAAATGAACAACTTTTCCTATGGGGCCCATGCTGGAAACTCGAAATAAAACGACATTTTCATACAATAGTGTTTGGGCTACCCGGACATTTATTCCTAACATCCTGTAGAATCAGTGTATCTGTATAGTTTTCTATACGCTCTTTACGTACGTAACGTACTAGATAGACGAGAGTTGCCCCCTAGTATTTTGATCATTGGGGTGAGTTTTGCCTCGCGTAGAAAACGAGCGGGTGAGTGTAGTTTCTTTAACCTATATCGGTTCCTACGCTTGATGCCCACAAACACTGTATTTTAAGCAAGGGAAGGGTGGGATTTTTTGGACTGAAGAAACGAGATAAAGGTATTTGGGATAACTTATTCGGATTTGGTACACATATTTGTGCCGTGTGGTTCCCATCTGAGTGGAGCAGGACCACTCCGAGACTTCGAGGCGACATAGGAAACAAGAGCTATAGGTATATAGCTTTTAAACATCAAAGAGATCTCCAACCCATCTGGCCAGCGAGGAGGGTATAGGTTAAATCTTCTGACAGTTCTGAATTATATATAGCTCTGCAAGTACAGAGAGGGTCATACTCCTGCATTGAAGACTAAAAAAACCTGTCTATGATGATGATACAAATATTTGTCTTCCAGAAAACTTCAAGAAGATCTCGTGTTACATCCAGCAAGACGACCGACTGCAGGGGCTGCTGACCGTCGGTGAGAATATGTCGCTGGCGGCAGACCTCAAGCTGCCCACCACAATGGACAAGTACGACAAAGGTGAAATTGTAAGTGAACCCATTCTTTATTTGCAATAAGCATAGATTGCCGGGGAAATGTTCTTTTTGTCCCTCTGGATGAAAAGAACCACTAGCAATATTTAATTCTTGAAATCATCATCATTATAAGCCCAATCAAATCCAGACTTGGATATAGGTTTCCATCAAATTCAGCCATGGCTGGTGGTCGTGTGTCTGTCTCATGCAGCCATGCCCTCCGTGTCGTCAGATATCGTCAGACCACCACTTTGGCGGTCGCCCTCTTCCATGTTTTGTCGTCTCCATTCCAGAACATTTTTGGCCAACTATTGTTTACCATTTGGGTTATATGTCCAGCCCAATCCAAGTGCATAGCTTCTTCTCGATTGCTGTGGCGATATCTATCAGCTTAGTATTATGGCGTATCCAATAGTTGAGCTTCCTGTGTTGGAGACTGATTCCGAGCATTACTCTATCCATTCCTCTTTACGCAACTTAGTGACTAGCGCAAACTATTTAGTAAGAGACATAGTTTCAGTGCCGTAAGTAAACACTGGTGATATGCACTGTTCGATTAGGTACCTACTTTGGACTTTAGCTGGAATGACAGCTTTCTTTGACAAATTTTGCGATTGGCCTCTGACTTTTGGTTTTCACTCCCCAGTATGATTTTGTGACTATATAGGTATACGAATTCCTAGACCCTTCGAGCAACACGGAAGGGAGTAGCCATACGCTGCATTCCCCTCTGTCAAGGTACAAGCCAAAATTAGACATATGCATGTCTATGTGTTAGTTGTGTGTGACTCATCTGTACACAAATTACTTTTTCTTTTTTATGTAATTTTTTGTGACAATGTCATAATTACTATCAAGTGACAGTTTAAGTTTTGTATGTAGGTGTGCGGAACTAAACTTGTGTGCACATTTCCCCCCGCAAAAAACGCCAGAAAAATTGTCATAGTAAATTGTCGCTTTGCCCACTCCCTCCCTCCGGTACGGAGGCCGTGTTGCTCGAAGCCTAGACCAGCTCGACAGGTAGATGATAGATAATGATATCTGGCAGTTTTGTCATTTGTTTTGTATTCGAGACATTCTTTCCCAGGTCTACTCTTTTAAGAGTCTTTGGCTGTCAATCCCCGTGATTATTTCGTCAACGTTCTCTGATATGAGAACGATATCGTCAGCAAATCTTAAATGTGAGAGCTTTGGCCCGTCGATCAGCAAATCATTCTCTCAAGTTTTTGAAAGATATTATGCCAGTGCCAGTGTGATCAATTTTGGAGATATTGTGTCATAATTGATGCTAATAGGTTTTAAATATTGCCAGCTCACTTAAAACAACCCTGTATACCTACCAATTATTGTGGCTCACTATACCACTCAAAAGCAAAAAGCACCGAAATATCGTCATTCTTACGGCCTTCTGGTACAGGTCTTCTTACTACATTTTGTACAAGTAGAGTAATATGTATGCCTAATAAATACTGCAACAAGTAAAAGAAATTTTACATCCATGCACACATGCAGTCTTCGTATTTTACGTTGGTTCTGTTATTAATTCTATGCTTCTGATTGAATTTCAGATCGAAGAAATATTGACTAACCTGGGCTTGTACGAGCACATCAACACTAGGGGTTCACAGCTGTCTGGTGGCCAGAGAAAGCGGCTCTCCATCGCTCTAGAGCTTATCAACAATCCTCTCATAATGTTCCTAGATGAACCCACCACGTAAGTTTATTGATATCAATATTATAATCATAAAGATAAAAGATCAAAGATTTGATTGTTTGTGTTGTGATTTTCGAAATTCTTTTTCATTGATATTGCTCATTCTCAAATTAAAGCAAATCCTTAATTTAAAATATAATATCATCATCCTCATCAGGTCTTTTTTAGTCTCCAATATAAAAAAAATAACTAAATACTCTTTCAGATAAAAACCCGTAATGATTAAAGGAGTTTTTAAAATCGGTTCCAGCATAAAATTTTGTACATTTAGTAGCTGTACGTTAAATGGCAAACCATTTTAAAATAATTAATATTAATAAATTCTTTCACCAAAAAGGTATCTCTAAAATTTATAGCAATTTTTATAATGAGGCCATTCCATTTGCAATATTTAAATTAGCTGCTCAATAAAGTTAAGCTGTCTAGTCTTTTCAAACAAAAGTTTTGGCGTTGCCCAAAAGTGTGACTAACTTTTCCATACCAAAGAGACACAATTTATGGACCAACATATTTTTTAACTGAAGTAACTTTGTTTTTGAGGTCTTTTCTGAAAAAATAATTTTGTACATATATTTTTCCAGGGGCTTGGATAGTTCCTCATGCAGCCAAGTGGTCCAACTCTGCCGGACCCTCGCACATCAAGGTCGAACAATCGTTTGTACTGTTCACCAGCCCTCCGCGTCGCTGTTCCAGCTTTTCGACCAGGTGTATGTGCTAGCCGCTGGGCAGTGCCTGTACCAGGGGACCACAGCAAATCTGGTGCCATACCTTGACTCGGTTGGCATTCCTTGTCCAATTTATCACAATCCTGCAGATTATAGTAAGTTTAAAAGTTTTTAAATGTGTAACTTACACCCTTACATATTCACAAACCATAATGGACACGTTTAATAAATGGATTCAGGCATAACTATGCGGAAGTAAAATTTACATGCACTTTGAGTTAAATTACTTTGTGTGCTTCCACTACCAGTTGAGTACATGCAAACTATTGATGGCCAGCGCCTACTGTCTGGTATGGCATTCACTTAATGACAGGGTTCATAAATGATTTTAAACTTTGTATTTTCCCCTGCTGTACTTTATGGTTTGCAATAAAATATTAAGTACTCACTCAATACTCAATATTTTACGATGCTGCTGCAGCCTCAACAGATGCATCCATCCGTTGAGGCAGCAGCAGCATCGGACGTCGTGCGTGCTGGCAACACGTATTTCACCTCTACAGGAGGCATTAATTTATTTGGAACAAAAGAATATTTGATTTTTATTATATTTTGTATTGCTCCTCTACTTTTTGATGCACTCCTCTGTCAAATAGTAAGATCTGTAATTGTACCTGGACCAGAAGGATTAACTGTGTTATTAATGGAGGCCTGGTGATCACTAATAAAGTTGTTTAATAACTAAGTAATAATATTTGCTGTTTGATGGGAGCATAGATCAATCAGAATATGACAAACCTTAACCATTTTATTTTTTTCTTTAATTTACAAGTTCCATTTCTAAATTTCAGTAATTGAAGTAGCCTGCGGAGAATACGGCGAAGACAAAATACCTTTACTAACTTCAAAGGCAGAGAATGGTCGGTCCCTGGAATGGTTCTCAGAGCCTAATAAAATCCCCACCATGGAAGGCTTACGGAAGCAGTTCCCGCTAAGTATCCTGAGGGATCAGGACCCAGGCTCCAACGTTGAGGAGACCTCCCAGTCTAATCAGAGATCTGTACTGATTAGGCGAGGTTTCTTAAAGGCTAAACGTGATTCAGTAAGTATGATTTAAATTTATAGGTTTTCAGAAACCACGATTATTCAAATTGGTCCTCCGAATTTGCCTTCTGGTTACTTATACATAAACAAGCTAGTTTGGAAGTCAATCAACCGGTTGAGAGAGCGCGTCGTACCCGTTCACTTAACAGTAGCGATTGCGGACACGATCAAAATGCGTCCTTTCTTTTGAAACTTTATGCACAACCGCAACATGTCCACTGCTACACTGCGGGCGTCCTCCAAGGATTTCAATTATTGGCGGGTTTGCCCGCCATAATTACCACGCTTGACAAACGGGATGGTGAGCGCAGTTTGTTTGGCTAATCGGTTCCGAGAGTTCTGACCCTGCTGCCCACCGAAACGAGTGGGAATAAGCAGCTCGGGAGGCCGAGAAATTAGCACCGGACAGGCAGTTAAGGATGACATCCCTGACACAATCAATTAACAATGACAAATAACGTCGAGCTTAGGCTGTCCCAGGCGGGACACTGTCCTTAAGTGGTAATTTACCCCTCGAGCAGTACTTTAAGGGAAAAGCATGATTTTGTACCTACAGATGTGCAGCCATATAAATATTTCCACAGACCATGACACACCTTCGGCTGATCGTGAACGTGGTGGTGGGCATAATGCTGGGCATGCTGTTCATCGCAGCCGGCAACGAAGGCTCCAGGGTGCTGGAGAACTACAACCTCCTCTTTGCTATACTGATGCACCATATGATGTCGCCGATGATGCTCACCATTCTCACCTGTAAGCTTTACTTTATTTTGTTATGATAGTTAAAAGTACCTAACTTAGAAAAAAAAAACACGTAAGTATACTAAAAGTGTCCACCCATTTTAGTTCGCAAGGTTGGGGTAAATACCAGTATAATAATAGTAATATAATAATGCCAGAAATAAATAGAAGCACAGAAAAACAATTTGTTGACGTGCACCCGCCATTCTACGCTCACCTGATAGATAAGATAAGAAAATGTTTATGTGACAATTAGCACATACATATACCTTTACACATATGAATTAATAAATTAAATTGCAATTTAGACAACAAACAATATTAAAAATAAATCTAATCCCTTGTGTTTGTGCTGTGCTGTCAAAATAGGTCCAACTCAATACATGCTGGCTTACATCGCCCGCGCTGGTCTTCCGTTAGGCCCTTTGTTGACGTCACGTTGACGGATATATACAAAGAAAACCAAAAAAACAACAAACAATGACATCTTCTAGAGGTGTTACTAATATATCAGAACCGATACCGCGAACATAATATGAGCGCTGCAGAACATAACACAAATATATTAGGTTATGTGATATCCGAAGAACGCGTTCCCGAAGAACCGTCAAGAACAGTTAATATCCAAAGTATCGTATCGGTGAACCGGCTGCGTTAATGCGTTCCGCGCCCGTTCGCGTTCCGCATCCGTTCGCGTCCTAACTACGACGATACGAAACGAAATTAACTAAACGTTGATGTAAAATGCCTCAAAAAATAATATCGCCTGCAAAATCCCAGGCTGTTCTTCACCGTTCTTGGAGAACGTTTAACGGAACATAATATCGGTAAACTAATATATTCGATAACATGGTTCTTGATATCTGACCCTAATATAACACCTCTAACATCTTCCCGAGCTTACGATGCCCTTAGTACATATTCGGTTATGTTTTTAACAAAATCTCAGACGTATATTTTTCCCATTTCAGTCCCTTCGGAGATGTCAGTTTTGTCGAAAGAGCACTTCAACCGATGGTACTCGTTAGGATCCTATTACATCTCTATTACGCTGGTCGACTTGCCAATATCTGTAAGTAATTACATTAGTATTTATTAATTTTTATTTATTTATTACTGTTTAAGTTATTCTTATACATAGACGAGAAGGGGCTAGTTATGGCAGTAGCCGGAAGTTTTTTTTTTTATGGACAAATGACACAGATTGAGCTAGCCCCAAAGTAAGTTCGAGACTTGTGTTATGGAATACTAACTCAACGATACTATATTTTATAATAGATACTTATATAGATAAACATCCAAGACCCAGGTCAATCTGAAAAAGATAATTTTCCATCTTGACCTGACCGAGGATCGAACCCGGGACCATCTGTGTCCCAGGCAGGCGTGTTGACCGCTGCGCCACGGAGCTCGTCCTGACGTCGGAAGTGGCAAAGACTTCTATATAAACTGAGGTAGGCGAGGTCGAGGGCTGTGTGTTGGGTTTGCGTCTCTCGCACGGCTCGCACCGCAGGCATAAAGTGAGAAGCGAGTGACTACCTACGCGTTGTCAACCCTAGGCCCGACTCAAGGTCACCAGTGCTTGAACTCTCACATACAGGGAGTGTTACCCCTGCTCCTGTGGTGTGTTTGATTTTTTTTTTGTTTTCGTGTGTGCAAGTGGCCAACACTGGTATCAGATTTTTCAAGGTGCCTAAAGGCATCTGACATAGCCTAACGACTGCAATCAATGATGAGAGCCGGGATCAACGGCTTAACGTGCCTTCCGAAGTACGGAGGAGCTCGAGATATTTTTGTGCCACTTGCGGTCACCCATCCTAGTGGGGACTGCGCTCGGGGTTGCGAAAGCGCTAATATGCTCACGCCCACGAGGCCATCGACATACGGTGGGAAACGCAACGATTGCGCATGATGGCGGTAAAAACATCAAAGTCAGCCTCCGCGAGCATAGCAGAAGAATAATGTTAACAAATATAATCGTTTTCCAGATAGTCTCGTGCGCTGTGTTCAGTGTGATCGTGTACACGATGTCCGCGCAACCACTGGACATCGTGCGTTTCTCCATGTTCTTTGTGATCTCGCTGTACACCGTGCTGGTGGCGCAGAGCTTCGGGCTTATGATTGGGGCCGCTTTCAACGTTGTGGTACGTTATTTTTAAACAACTTCAAAAAGGAGGATGTTCTCAATTCTGCTGTATTTTTCTATCTTTGTTACATCGTAGCTCCATCATTTATGTATCATCATCAACACTTAAGTCTCTACTGGAGGAGCGTGACACTCTGTGTACTACCAGAGCCATATATATGCCAGAGCAGTCAGAGGATTTATTTATACATGAGCCTATTTGAAAAAAATATTTTCTTATTCCAAAATAGTTATCTGGCAACGGTACCTTTACGAGATCAAAGGGGTATTAATAATGAATGATACAGGACGCGCCAAACTTTATTGCGAGTCCGAACTTCGTGTGAGTCGATGCGCAGTACACAATATTAGGTTAGGCGGGGCGTGCGCGGGAAGGCGGGCCGGGTACTGCGCAGCTCGCAGCTAATGTCCGACTCGCAATAAAGTTTGGCGCAGCCTGTAACTTTGTTACACTTACAGTTTGCCAGAAGTCTTTACTATTGTGAACAGCAAACGAGCAAATGGTTGGAAAGGTCTCTTTGATGTTTATAAGCTTTGTTTAGCTTGTGTTATGTAACCTACCTCCTTATGTTTTAATTTTTTTTTTATTTAATATTTTATTTTTGTGAAAGCTTTGCCAAATTAAGATGACCTAACTGCACCAAACGCTAGCCTAATTCAGAAGCCTATTATCAACTGCTATGTATGTTTGTTTGTTCCAATTATTCAATCCCTATGTTGGCTCGTGATCAATGTCTAGTGGAGAATCCCTTGTTTTTCCGTGGCAACCCGTGAACTTTTTAAGGCTGTGGTTTTGTCCTACTATACCTAACTTAATGAACCATAACCTAACTTAGACTTGCCTAAACAGCTATCTTTGGGTGTATTCGTGCTATTATTATGGATATAACCTTTACTTTAATGATGCGCTTATGAATTTACCTACCCAATAAATACTTTTAATTACACTGTTTCTTTTTGTTGCCTGCCTCTAGTAATTTATAATTTTGCCTTATTATGGAGAAGTTTACTGAAAAATAATAATATGGGAAAAGATGCCTGCTAGTATGATCCTATCCTCCATAGCTTACTGCTATGCCTGCTGAATATAGTCATAGTATAAGGTACCTATCAGAAATGTATGAAAGTATTAAAATTTAAGATTATTGATTTATAAATTTATGTTTCCCTACAAGGTTGGAATCACACCCCAAGCTGCCTAATAGCATCTAAGACAAAATAAAGAAAGTATATGTTATAGTATAATCTAGATTTGGTTATGTTTAAAGTTTGTTTATCAGACATACCGAGTTGCCTAAAAACATCTATGATGAAACTATGATAGTATGTGGTTTGTAATAATCTAGAGATAGTTTATATTTAAAGCTTGTCTATCAGACATTTAAGCCACCTAAAAGCATCTATGATAAGACTATGCCAGTATGTGTTATAGGAAAATCTAAGTATTGTCATATACGTCAATGGTTCTCTTGAGGAATGATATCTACTAAACAAATCAAGCTGCCTTAAGACATCTATGAAGTGATTAAGAGAATGTATTTTATGTTTAAAGTAAAATCTAGGATTAATAGTTTGTCTGTCTGTCATTGTGAGGTACTCTCAGTTCAGTAAGGTATGTGTATGTTTGTATGGTATGTATTTATAAGCCCAGCGTGTTATTTTAACGGCTTGGTCGGCACCCCTCCCCGTACCGACTATACGGCTCGACTCCAGAATTGGACACCAGTTCTACCGTATGCTACTCTAACACTTGAGAAGAAAACTAGGGAAACTCATACTTGAGTTAACATAGTGCCTATATCTACTGTCAGTAGAATAGGTAGGAGACAAGAGGAAAGACAAAGTGTCTTCAAGCGTAATATCTGTCTACAGAGGATCCTTTTAGGACTCACTCTGGTCGCTGGGCCGAGCTCATATCTGTAAATCTACCGAGGTAGGTACACTTTATATTGTGTAAAAGCAATTGAGCTCAGTTTAATTAAACTAATACAGATATTACTTAATCCTCTTAAGGAGTTTTAATTCAAAAGGGGAATTTGTCTGTCTGTCACCCTAGGTAGAGCATATCTATTATAAGAAACGCTACAATAATACTTTTACTAGTATTAATTGTTAACTATTTTATCTATGTTCCCATTACTTAAGGAATTGATTATAATGGCAAATCTCTTACCATGATCTCAAATATTGGCATTATTATACCCTATCTCTAGATCTTAGAGACAGATTGAGATGAAATGTCTATTCTCATTCAAAATACATTTACATCAGACTTACTAGTCATTGTAACACCTTCAATAGGTTTGTGATTTGTAATGTCCATTGGTTTTGATATGTAGGCATGTGAGTAAATCTTATACTCGGCCTTAATAGTATAAAATGGACACTACTTATTAGGAATTTCTTATTTATTCCAGGAATAGATAGTATCACTCCTTTTACTTATGTCATGGTCAAACCTTAACCTTCTAGGACTTAGTGACCGACATCTCACGGACTGACACCTCCAATTCAGAGAATAAAATGATGTGGTAAATAATATAAGGTCATTGTTATTTCATATGGATGACCATAAAGTCTGATTAATTGTTTGAAGACAATAAGTTAGGATATTCATGTTAGTGAATAGACGGATCAGTCTCAATCTTATGTGAAATTAAACTAGGAATTTATGCCACAGCAATTAAATTCTATTGAGCAATGCTTAAAAATCCAAGAAAAGTGTGTACTATTTTCAAACACAATGAATATTGTCAATGAATAAATGAACTTTACTTATTGAGTTCTATCGGAAATTCTAGTGGTAACTGTTTGGAAAACTACCCACAGTTAAAATAGTTATGTTCTGGCAAATATTTTCCACCAAAAGTTTAATAGTTAAGACAAAGTTAGGAATCTCATTACCTAGATTCTACACAGCTTAGGGAAATAAGGATTTACTCAAAATTTTCCATAAAGCATAAAGATTTCTCAACAATTTCAAAAACAAATCTACCCTTAGTAAAATGGATATTTTGCACAAAATTTCACAAATCACGTTACAACATGGATTAATACAATAAAATACCTTCAAGGAGAATCCAATCTCCCTAGCGATTTCCAGCTAGTAATATGTGCAAAAACTTACCCCATTAGTCACTGACTTTAAATGTATGAAATGCTAAATAATGATTTCAGGATAACCTGAATTACAAACCGTACGTAACAGACTTTAAATAGGTATAGGTACGAAGTAAAGAACACTGATTCTAGGTAAAAATGCTTAAAAGGATCCAGCGGTGCCTTCGCGGCGTATGGCGACCAGCATGGATTCTCCCTAAATACTTTAAACGAGAGAGATCTCTACGGGAATACTATCCAGAGATTCCAGAGCTCAAAATCAAAGGAAATCAAAACGTGGACCGATCCCAACTATCAATGATATGCGCCTATCTCCTGCCAGATCAGGTCACCATGGACAAGCCTGGACTTCCAGAGCGATCAGCAGCAAAATCAGAAGTCGGTCACAGCTCCAGCATAATGACACCCCAAGATATAAACTCGTAGAAAATTTGAAATAAACTGTCCCAGGAATTGCAGGTGTCCCCGTTTTGTTAAGAATTCTCCCTCCCCTGCTTTTCATCATCTTCATCGTGATTGGTCGTCTCCTTTCTGAAAAACTGGGATTCTGGTTCTAGCGTTCCCATTGGCTATTAGAGACTATACTTCCGGTTATTTTCAATCCTCATAAACTCTTACTTTAAAGTATCATCGTAAAGTTTTAGGAAATTATCATAATTATTTTCTTTTATAAATTCTTTCCATATATTCATTAATTACAAAACTCTCGTTTGTCTCATTTATAAATTTTCCAACTTTTACAAGGCAAAAGGAAATCAACCAATTAAGTACTCATTATTTTACCATGAATGATTTCTTTGTCAAAAGGACCAATAAATTTAATGTTATTTAATAAAAATATAAGTAAATCTTAATGGAATTATTGATTTAATATTAACCATTATTTATCCCTCAATTAGTTTCTAAACTATGACTTAATTTTACAGACCAATCAAATTATGAACGAATGTCAATGTCATGTTATTGTCATAATTTGGCCTATTGTAAATAATAGTTTTGTAAACAAATTATAAAGTTATTGTATGATTTTATCTTGAAGTCAACCCGCAGATAGTTATTGTATGATTTCAGAGCTTTTATTAATATTTGAGAATCTGAACGCGACACATATATGTGTTCCGTTACAGCCGACCCTTCAAATTTAGACTGAAGCGACTTTCTCAAAGGACCTGGAGTCGAAATTTTACCTAATTTTAATTTAAATTACATTCTCAAATATTTCATTACTTCAGTTTATTTAAATATAAGCTAAACAACCCCATTTTTTTTAAACCCCCCCTTTATCAAAATATTATTCTCCCAAGATCTTCGAAGTGTGTAGCCCTAGTGTGTGTGTGAGAGAACGAGTGTAATGTGTATTTAAACCAAGGGCATGTTTTCCTTTATCAGAACTACAGATCTGAGCTAATACCTTCGTTTATAACCAACAGCAACCTTCCTCAAGGTACATCCAAAGTTAGGACGGAGTAGTTCGTGAAGCTACTGACCCTAGTGATCCTATCATGGGCATATGATTTGATTCAACCTTACAATCAAAACTATATCCACCATTGATATCCATCCTTGAACCCGATCCACCCTTATAGTGAAAGACCGTTGTAAGCCATACCCAAAAGTCATACCCAAAGCTTTCGCTCAAACAAATTCCAACATATCCTTGGAGAGTGTGGCGGGACCCGATGAATATCAGTGAGCTAACTGATTGTTAGCTTCTTGTGTAGTGTGGAATTTTATACAGGTGTAGTTTCACGTGGGATAACATATGGATAGTCAATATCCTTCAATTTAACCTAACACCTTAATCCCCCTGTATAAAACTCATGTTTGTGTAGTGTATATTCTAAATCTTGGGCAAATAATATTGGTAATCTGGTTTCACATCTGGTATAATCCAAGGCCCTCCCTAAACACTGTCCCCCCTTTATTACCCCATTATAATCAAAGTTGTACATTCCTCCACACTTTTACATTCTTGCCAAAAAATATATCAGCGCTCCACCAGATTACTGAGTAATAATCTCATTCATATAATGTGAAATGACTAAGAAATAATCTAATAGTTTAATTTAACAAATTAAGACAGAGTCTATGTGGACTGCAAGAACCGCGCGTCCCGCGTTATCCTGCATAGTTGTATGATCTGCATGAACCGCATGAACTGCATGATCCGCGTAATCCGCAAGAACTGCGTGAACCACAAAATCAACACAACCTGCATGACCCGCTTGAACCGCATGAACCGCAAGTCTCACGTTACTTTAAAATTTATAAGAACCTATTTGGTTTAATTAAAATTTAATTTGAATTAATTTAAATTTATTTGAATTTATTTGAATTTATTTGAATTTATTTGAATTTATTTGAATTTATTTGAATTTATTTGAATTTATTTGAATTTATTTGAATGTATTTGTATTTATTAGAATTTATTAAATTTTATTATAATTGATTAGGATTTATTAGTTTATTTAATTTTTTTTTTAATTTCCGTCAATTATCATATATTTAATTAAAATTATTAAGATATTTAAATTTCTTTTTATAATTTAATCAAGATATTAATAATTTATTCAATTGGCAGCATATTTTAGATATCTATAATCATTAGATTTAAAATTCCCCCAACAATCTTTTCTACAACGGTAAATCCCAGACTCTACGTTTACGAAATTCCTATATCTCCCAATATCAGTGATTCGGAACCTGAAAAGGAATATTAATATTAGTATTACAAATATTAGTTAGGATGGACACCAAATATTATCACTATCAAGCCTGGCACTATAGATAAGGCTTATCGAAATATCGGTATCGATAGTTACGATTACGAATACATGGCTCAACACTATAGTTATCGACTATCTATTACCACTTCACTATCTTATGGTGTTGACATCCAATCAATCTACTGTCAATGTCACCAACGTGACAATGGACAACGTGGCATTGTCAAAATGACAATTCATTATGATAACCTAACCTATGTTTACTAAACGATTTCAAAAATGGTTTTTCCTTTAGTTTCATTTACAATAAAATGGAAAATAACTGTAAAACAATAGAAACTATGTCAACAAACTATGCTGTATAACCTATGGATTCCTCATGTAAGTACAAAGCTGTCTTACGTTAAGTTCTGCTCGACCCTCATTGTTTTAACTGTAAAGAACTATTTAGCTCTACAATACTAACTCTACACCATTTAACAATTGTTTTTCTACAAAATAACACAAATAGAACGACCCTATCACGGACGTTACCCATTAGCAACTAAACTTTGTTTACTTTCGTTGTAAACATGTACCCTACTAACATGCATGTTTTACTTTTCAGAATATGAATGACGTAACACAACCATTAAAGCTTCCTTTCAAAAGTTAGAAGAAACTATAAGATAAGAAAAGTTATATTTCAACGATAGAAAATAATCCAGTAGACCGTAATTTGGATGTTGAAATTTCAAGTTATTGGAATGATCATACATATGACTGCTGATGGAGCATACCTATTACCAGTGTGTAAACTAGGTGTTACTACTTTCCTAAATATTCTACTTAAATAAGTGGTGTATGAACTAACAGTGACCAAAGTATTTAAAAAAAATAAATACTTAAGTGAAACTATATAGTTTATTTTATTTTTAAGTAAGGATCTGCATATAATTTCATAGTAACTGAACACATAGTAAGTACTATTAAAACACACTACATCTTTATCACATATTCCCGACTGGACATTCCGGTAATAGGACGTAACGTTCCGGAGGGATTACTTAGTTATTATCAAAACAAAGTTCTCCGCCACATCTGTAAATCTGCCCGCAGTCAACTCAAACTACTGCACTTCTACGTTACTATTTATTTTTAAGCCCCCCCTCGAAAGAAAGCCGTCGCAACTCCTCTTTATTTTACCTTACAATCTAACTAAATACCCGCTTTAAATTAATGTTAAGCCTTATAAATTTTATTAAAAAAAAATAAGTTTTTTTTTTTTTATTGGTATATCTGTATGTAAGCAGGTATAATGTCCTGGTGACAGGAATCTTAATTTGCAATGTTACTTCTGAATGTGTAAGTTCCTGTAAGTCAGATAAGCTTTCCCCTGAGCCACGAGACTCGACACAAAACTACCCCAAATCTTTATTTATTTATTTAAATAACAGTATTCAAACTTAAGTAGCTAAAACAAGCAACATATTGAAATTATGTACCTACTCCTCTTTCTAGCAAAGGTACCCAGCACTACCTTACGACAAGTCTTGGGTTTGGAAGTTACTAAAAGGCTGTTCATTCCCTTACTTATAAAATTAACAATATAAATGTCTCACTCATTCCTATAATATTACATTTTCTTATTATAACTTGTATATTACTACAATTACTTATAATACCTAGAAAGATGGTTAGCATTAAACCTTCCTTTTTACCCGACTGCCAGGAGGGTTATGTGTTTAGCGCGTATCTTGTATGTATGTAATATTCTTTATTACCTTGTATCTCTAGAACCGTTGAATGGATTTTCACATTTGAGGTATCGTTAGATTTGTCTTAATAGCCCGAGTGTTCTTAGGTAGGTGAAATATAAAATAATTGTAGTTATCCATGCAGGCGGGTTTTTTGTTTTTTAAATTATTAACTTGTTACTTATTTGTTCTCGGATAAACCAACGGATAGGTATTTTTGTATAGATTAGCTGTTATTACATAAGGACTCATTTAATGGCTCAAATTATTCAGTCATTTTTTCAATTATTGTCAGAGTTATCTAGCTTCCTCACTTTAACTAACTGTCCTATCTGATATTGTGTAGATTTATGTTTTATATAGAATTTACTTATCGACTCCTAATCTGCTTTTAAGTTTTCTCTAACCTTTCTGTTATAGAGACTAGTCTGAATATCAGTATTAACTCTACCATAGCTAAGCCTAGTAGATTTGTCATGCAAGATGACAAGGTGTAAATCCAGTACTTTCATGGAGAGTATTGTTATACAATGTTTCTAAATTTGACAACAGGACATCCCCTCAACACCCCTTCAACCTGTTTAGTAAGTCCTTTCCAATATTATCTATCCCTTATGTACTTAATTACCTTATATATATCCCTTCATGACAGAATACTAGTGAGGTACCTACTCCCTTACTATACCTTTATTTACTATTATTATAGTTCACGTCCGTATTCTATCTAGTTCATAATTAATAGACTTATAGGTATTAATTTTTATTTTCAAAGTAAAGTTTCACAAGATAAAGAAAGATTTTAAGAATAATTTATCAAATAAGTAATCGATACCATGTTAGTTTTTATACTAGTAACGACATCTACATTTATCACAGTAATCGACAACATTTAACTCAATAGTTCAATTTGCAACACACCGAGCGGTCACAAGATGGCACTAGTGAGGCAACCTAGGACTATTTTCTATACAGAAGGCTTTATTTGATTTTATTAAAGCTATTTTTATCGCAATGCTAATTTTATTTATCTTTATAGGAAGATCTACATAAATAGGGAAATTTAACTTAATCTATTATTTATTTTACAACCAGAGGTAAGAATTTGTCTAAAATGTTATCGCATAGTGTAGAGCATCATTTTTATTATGGCTGAATGATGGTTTATTATCTTCGCCTGACATGTCAATGACAACAACTTTCAAATGTCAAACATGACAGCTGTCAAAGTAATCTTAACAATACGACACGCTTATTTTGATCTTATTTTAAAGTATTTTATTTGTTTCAGGTAGTTAAATTGATAAACAATACGACTAACAAAAAACACGACCCTAATACTTTATTCCAAAGTTATGTTATAGATGAACTAAAACAAAACAGTGAACAACAATTAGCCTACTCAGTGAAACCAAAACGTGATCTATTCTCCTATATCAAAACCAGAACCTCTTATCCATGCCGCGGCAACAAATGTGACCAGAACAAGCTAAACTCGAGATGAATCCAGCCCTTCCAGTCACCTGGTGGAATTGAACAATGGAACAGTCTTTTTTTTCCTACCAAACTAACCTAGGCATGTAAGCATCTAAAATGCAATGATAGTTGACTTATTATTAACCTGCTACCTCTCAAATCTAGCTAACAATTAAAATCCTGGACACGGAACACGAAATTGTACCCTACCTACTTATTTTTAATTTTTTTTTTATTTAATATTTTATTTTTGTGAAAGCTTTGCCAAATTAAGATGACCTAACTGCACCAAACGCTAGCCTAATTCAGAAGCCTATTATCAACTGCTATGTATGTTTGTTTGTTCCAATTATTCAATCCCTATGTTGGCTCGTGATCAATGTCTAGTGGAGAATCCCTTGTTTTTCCGTGGCAACCCGTGAACTTTTTAAGGCTGTGGTTTTGTCCTACTATACCTAACTTAATGAACCATAACCTAACTTAGACTTGCCTAAACAGCTATCTTTGGGTGTATTCGTGCTATTATTATGGATATAACCTTTACTTTAATGATGCGCTTATGAATTTACCTACCCAATAAATACTTTTAATTACACTGTTTCTTTTTGTTGCCTGCCTCTAGTAATTTATAATTTTGCCTTATTATGGAGAAGTTTACTGAAAAATAATAATATGGGAAAAGATGCCTGCTAGTATGATCCTATCCTCCATAGCTTACTGCTATGCCTGCTGAATATAGTCATAGTATAAGGTACCTATCAGAAATGTATGAAAGTATTAAAATTTAAGATTATTGATTTATAAATTTATGTTTCCCTACAAGGTTGGAATCACACCCCAAGCTGCCTAATAGCATCTAAGACAAAATAAAGAAAGTATATGTTATAGTATAATCTAGATTTGGTTATGTTTAAAGTTTGTTTATCAGACATACCGAGTTGCCTAAAAACATCTATGATGAAACTATGATAGTATGTGGTTTGTAATAATCTAGAGATAGTTTATATTTAAAGCTTGTCTATCAGACATTTAAGCCACCTAAAAGCATCTATGATAAGACTATGCCAGTATGTGTTATAGGAAAATCTAAGTATTGTCATATACGTCAATGGTTCTCTTGAGGAATGATATCTACTAAACAAATCAAGCTGCCTTAAGACATCTATGAAGTGATTAAGAGAATGTATTTTATGTTTAAAGTAAAATCTAGGATTAATAGTTTGTCTGTCTGTCATTGTGAGGTACTCTCAGTTCAGTAAGGTATGTGTATGTTTGTATGGTATGTATTTATAAGCCCAGCGTGTTATTTTAACGGCTTGGTCGGCACCCCTCCCCGTACCGACTATACGGCTCGACTCCAGAATTGGACACCAGTTCTACCGTATGCTACTCTAACACTTGAGAAGAAAACTAGGGAAACTCATACTTGAGTTAACATAGTGCCTATATCTACTGTCAGTAGAATAGGTAGGAGACAAGAGGAAAGACAAAGTGTCTTCAAGCGTAATATCTGTCTACAGAGGATCCTTTTAGGACTCACTCTGGTCGCTGGGCCGAGCTCATATCTGTAAATCTACCGAGGTAGGTACACTTTATATTGTGTAAAAGCAATTGAGCTCAGTTTAATTAAACTAATACAGATATTACTTAATCCTCTTAAGGAGTTTTAATTCAAAAGGGGAATTTGTCTGTCTGTCACCCTAGGTAGAGCATATCTATTATAAGAAACGCTACAATAATACTTTTACTAGTATTAATTGTTAACTATTTTATCTATGTTCCCATTACTTAAGGAATTGATTATAATGGCAAATCTCTTACCATGATCTCAAATATTGGCATTATTATACCCTATCTCTAGATCTTAGAGACAGATTGAGATGAAATGTCTATTCTCATTCAAAATACATTTACATCAGACTTACTAGTCATTGTAACACCTTCAATAGGTTTGTGATTTGTAATGTCCATTGGTTTTGATATGTAGGCATGTGAGTAAATCTTATACTCGGCCTTAATAGTATAAAATGGACACTACTTATTAGGAATTTCTTATTTATTCCAGGAATAGATAGTATCACTCCTTTTACTTATGTCATGGTCAAACCTTAACCTTCTAGGACTTAGTGACCGACATCTCACGGACTGACACCTCCAATTCAGAGAATAAAATGATGTGGTAAATAATATAAGGTCATTGTTATTTCATATGGATGACCATAAAGTCTGATTAATTGTTTGAAGACAATAAGTTAGGATATTCATGTTAGTGAATAGACGGATCAGTCTCAATCTTATGTGAAATTAAACTAGGAATTTATGCCACAGCAATTAAATTCTATTGAGCAATGCTTAAAAATCCAAGAAAAGTGTGTACTATTTTCAAACACAATGAATATTGTCAATGAATAAATGAACTTTACTTATTGAGTTCTATCGGAAATTCTAGTGGTAACTGTTTGGAAAACTACCCACAGTTAAAATAGTTATGTTCTGGCAAATATTTTCCACCAAAAGTTTAATAGTTAAGACAAAGTTAGGAATCTCATTACCTAGATTCTACACAGCTTAGGGAAATAAGGATTTACTCAAAATTTTCCATAAAGCATAAAGATTTCTCAACAATTTCAAAAACAAATCTACCCTTAGTAAAATGGATATTTTGCACAAAATTTCACAAATCACGTTACAACATGGATTAATACAATAAAATACCTTCAAGGAGAATCCAATCTCCCTAGCGATTTCCAGCTAGTAATATGTGCAAAAACTTACCCCATTAGTCACTGACTTTAAATGTATGAAATGCTAAATAATGATTTCAGGATAACCTGAATTACAAACCGTACGTAACAGACTTTAAATAGGTATAGGTACGAAGTAAAGAACACTGATTCTAGGTAAAAATGCTTAAAAGGATCCAGCGGTGCCTTCGCGGCGTATGGCGACCAGCATGGATTCTCCCTAAATACTTTAAACGAGAGAGATCTCTACGGGAATACTATCCAGAGATTCCAGAGCTCAAAATCAAAGGAAATCAAAACGTGGACCGATCCCAACTATCAATGATATGCGCCTATCTCCTGCCAGATCAGGTCACCATGGACAAGCCTGGACTTCCAGAGCGATCAGCAGCAAAATCAGAAGTCGGTCACAGCTCCAGCATAATGACACCCCAAGATATAAACTCGTAGAAAATTTGAAATAAACTGTCCCAGGAATTGCAGGTGTCCCCGTTTTGTTAAGAATTCTCCCTCCCCTGCTTTTCATCATCTTCATCGTGATTGGTCGTCTCCTTTCTGAAAAACTGGGATTCTGGTTCTAGCGTTCCCATTGGCTATTAGAGACTATACTTCCGGTTATTTTCAATCCTCATAAACTCTTACTTTAAAGTATCATCGTAAAGTTTTAGGAAATTATCATAATTATTTTCTTTTATAAATTCTTTCCATATATTCATTAATTACAAAACTCTCGTTTGTCTCATTTATAAATTTTCCAACTTTTACAAGGCAAAAGGAAATCAACCAATTAAGTACTCATTATTTTACCATGAATGATTTCTTTGTCAAAAGGACCAATAAATTTAATGTTATTTAATAAAAATATAAGTAAATCTTAATGGAATTATTGATTTAATATTAACCATTATTTATCCCTCAATTAGTTTCTAAACTATGACTTAGGGCCAAGCTACACGACCGATTTTTTGTCCAACCAAACTGTTTGGTTGGATTGGAAGTCACCACCAACTTCTATCCAACTAAACTGTTTAGTTGGCTACGAGTATGTGCGCATACGATCAACTATTCTGTCGGTCGTCTGAGCTGAGAGGTGTGGACCATACTCTACTAATTTGTGGTGTGCACGGCATTATTCAAGATATCAAGAATGAAAATGTCCAAAATGTACAATAAAAAAAATTATAGCCCTTGTAACAAAAAGCAGAATGAAGAAAGTTTTGCTTTTATTTTCATTATTGAGTTCGTACTAATTTGGCAAAATTTCTAAACATATTTCCGTTTCTGAAATATTAGGTTTTAAAGTGCAAACTTTTGTTAGGTGTAAATGTCCGTCCCCCCCAACCTCTATATGCTAAACGGTCATATATGGATACGTGAAAAAAAATACCGGAGTAGTATATTACAAAGTCGAAAGGAAAACTATCAGAGCTGAGTACTAAGTACAAACTAAAAAGTTATTGCACTTTTTCATAAACCGGCAAATTAACTTTGTCATTAATATAAACACTATGAAAAACAAAGTTATTTTTGCTGCCCCCGTAGCATGGCTCCCGCGACGCCGTTTATATCGCGCGATAAACTATCCACTTCTCGCTCTTCAGTATTGCGAAAAACAAGATGGCGATAGTCGATAAACGTTGTCGCGCGTGCCATGCTACGGGGACTGGTCAAAAATTATAGAGGTTTTGGCTAATCTAAGCTTGCTTCTACGGAACCCTTCGTGGGCGAGCCCGACTCGCACTTGGCCAATTATTGTTATATAAAGGCGGCCGAGCTTCTACCAAGTTAATTAACTTTCCAAAATCCTCTACGACTAGGTGATGAAGGCGAGGCAGACGAAGGTGAAGCTGGCGAATCTTTCATTTTAACCGCGTATTGCGCTAGCGTCCTTCCACCGATACAGTAGACGGCTGACTGAACAGTCGGTCGCCGACTGAACGATTGGTCGTGTGCGCCTCGTCATACAAAACCGTGGAGTTTACGTCGATTGGCCAACTATTTAGTTGGTGATCGGTCTTGATTCTATTGATTAAACAGTTGAGTTGGTGCCGTGTGCGCGCTCGAGTACTGGTGCATTGATTTTTGTCAACCGATCAAACTATTCGGTTGGTAAACTATCGTTCGTGTAGCCTGGCCCTTAATTTTACAGACCAATCAAATTATGAACGAATGTCAATGTCATGTTATTGTCATAATTTGGCCTATTGTAAATAATAGTTTTGTAAACAAATTATAAAGTTATTGTATGATTTTATCTTGAAGTCAACCCGCAGATAGTTATTGTATGATTTCAGAGCTTTTATTAATATTTGAGAATCTGAACGCGACACATATATGTGTTCCGTTACAGTTAGTTACCTAAGTCACCTTCTACGACATCTACTAGAACATTTGGAATGGTCTTATCTACTCTGCCAGGAACCACACGACAAACCGTCTTTCTTAACACTATCCTTATTTACAGAACGGCACATTCCTGGGCCCTACGCTGTCGGTCCCCATGATGATGTTCGCGGGCTTCGGTGTGACGCTGCGGGACCTGCCCTCGTACCTGTACTGGGGCTCGTACTTCTCGTACCTGCGGTACGGGCTGGAAGGCTTCATCGGCGCCATCTATGGCATGGACCGGCCCGTGTTGGACTGCGAGGAGGCTCTCTACTGCCACTACAGGTATTGCCTCATAATTTGCTCAAATTCTCCTTTTTACCGCCAGCTTACTAGCGCGGCAGATAGAGGCAAACCTATTGTCTATGCTGCCGTCAATAGCATAGTTGCAGTAAGTCGACTTTTTGCCAAAATTGAGTTAGTTAATGGTTATACTCATATGTCTGCGACGAAGCTGCATGAGCTGCATGTTGCTTTATACAAGTAAGAAGAGTATTGTGAAACCAGTGAAATGATAATTAAAATTATATAATTATATCTTGTATGTTCTCTTTCAGACTCTTAATAGATCTTTGCTCTAATAGCTTTACCTGGTGTATATAGACAAATGATGACCAATAATTTTTCGAAACGGCTAAATTGGCACAAATATGACGATTCATATTTTGTTAGGGATTCTTCGCTGTGTGGTTCCCGGCAGAGTAGCTAATAGGACAACTCCAAGTCATCCCGTGGATGTCATAAAAGGCGACTAAGGAAACACAAGCTAAACAAAGCTTATTAACATCAAAGAGACCTCTCCAATCCGTCTGGCCAGCGCATGGAGAGTGTAGGCCAAATCCTCTGACTACTGAGGCTAGTACATGGCTCTGGTAGTACAGAGAGGGTCGTGCTCCTGCAGTGGAGACTAAAAAGACCTGATAATGATGATGATATTTTGTTAGGATTTGTGCCAATTAATACCTAACTAATCTGAGCCAGTACGTACACTTTACAAATTCTTAAAACTTACATTGGCTATTTTCAGGAATCCCCGCGTGTTCTTGAATGAAGTGGCGATGTCGCCTAACATGTTCTGGTGGGACGTGCTCGCGCTCAGTGTGTTCGTGGTCGTGCTGCGGATAGCCGCCTTTTTGCTGCTCAAATGGAAGCTGACGGCTGTCCGCTAGGCTGAATAGTTCCTAGTTCCTACTGAGGTCAAAGATATGAAGTACCCGAGGCATCACCTTCACGAGAGATTCGCGACGATTTTACTGTCGTACAACCTATTTCCATACATTCCATTAGATTGATCCCGCTATACACCTTAACGCCCATTAACACGCTAATAGGGGCATTAAGGTTTTATGACCTTGGGCTCTGTCATAGTCTCATAGTCAAAATCTTTATTGCTCCACTTGGTGTACATTAGGTCTTATTATACATACATATTCATCATCATCATTTCGTGTAGGTGACACGGTCAGTCGACCATGCACCCCCTCGTGTCAGAGTTCTGCGGAACCGCCTCTCGGCCTCTGACGTGGTTCCTTTAACGACTACCAGATGGCAGCCGGGACCACCGGCTTAACGTGCCTTCCGAAGCACGGAATCATCTTTCTTATCAGACAATCAGGTGATTCATGCCTGTAATGTCCTAACCAAACTGGAAACAACTTAACAAAGTATGCTTCCCGTGGGAATCGAACCCACGACCCCCGGGTCAACAAGGCAAACGCCTTAACCACTGGACCACGGAGGCGGTACATACATATTAAAAGTTCACAAATGAGCCCCGTAAGGGATTAAAAACTTGATAGGTAGTATGTATGTATTCCCTTAGCATGTGTCTACACACGGCGAAATTATCGCTGCGATGCGACGAGTGACAGAGTGCGAGCGAATGTCAATCGTATCGCCTATTGAATAGAATATACAATAAATATAATATAGGAGCGCGGACTCGTCGGGATTCTCTCGCTCGTGGAGGTGATCCCTTACATACGCCATTAATCTAAGCACTGCGTCTATGAGTAAGAACTTGAAAACGGGATATTTGATTTTGTGATCACTTTAGCCAACGAAACAACTGTTATCATAAAGATCGGATATTCCGGTGCATATTTAGGTACCTAAACTTCGAGGAAGTACGTAACTACGTGGACTTAAATTTCAAATACTAGTTACAATCAATTTAAATTATCATTTTATATTGAGAGTTAGTATTATCTACTCTACGTTATGTACTTCTCGAAGTTTAGTGTCATATGCACCTGTTTATAGTCACTTAAAAAAAATCATTTCTGTGCTGTAAAACTTCACGCAATTTTTTCACCGTTGAAGTGTGTTCCATTTCCATCATCGGGGTCCAACCTTATACTTATTTTTAGATAAAAATTGCGTTGATTTTACCCAGCCCTGTCAGTTACAATTATTAGTCCCAAATATATGAATACGTTTAAGTTAATATGCAAGCATTTCTAGTTTCGTGTTTTATTTGGATATTTAAAATTGTGATGATTATAAGCCAAAAAAATATATTTTAATGATAAATTTGAGTGATATTAGACTTTACATTATTATTTGATGTTGTTTGCACTGCGTATGACTTGTGTGTGACTGAGGTAAAATTTAGAGACGTTGATAAACAAAATTATAGACTAAAGGTTAAAAAAAAAATCTTTAGACAAATATACAAAAATATTATTTAAGTCTAGAGTTTTAAGTGTATCTCGTGAAGCAAAAACTGTTAAACATGAATATATTTTTATATTACTTATCGGACATACATATTTATTGTACCTACTATTAGTGCATTCAGTCAAATTGTATGGTAGCAAAGATTAGATAAGTTTTATTTTATAAAAATAAAAATGGGATTTTGTGATATCGTCCCAAGAACACTGTTTAATTTTATAAGTAACGCGCTGTCTAGATTTTATATAAGTCAATATACATTCAATTGTTTTTTGTAATTCTATCGGTACTGCATGCGTTAAATAGTTAGTTGTTCTGTGGTTAAATGTAACATTTCGGGTTCATAATTAGTCGTCATTGACATAACAAAGGAGTAACATTTAAAAAAATTACAAATTTTAGTGAATATAGTAAAGAAAAAAATATCATTGTAAGTATGTAAGTACCTATACTTCTCTGTGGAGAGTACATGCTTGAAGTAGTTATAATAAGTAGTAAATAAGAGATTAGGGTTTGGCTACGGGGTATTTGGTAGATGGGGGTCCATTTACGTCTTTTTTTAATTTTTTCTATATATAAGCAATGGCCTAACCTTTGCTCATATAATCGAATTACCCAACTATCAAACGACCTGTTTAAAGGCCAATGACGCATAAAACCTTGCATCGTTACAAGAGGACAAATCCAAGCATTAGAGTCTAGGGATTGAAGTTTGCTTAGACGTTATTAGTTACTTAAATTATGTTTTACATAAGAATTGTACCTACATATCAAGTAGGAAATTACACAAGAAAAATGTGTGTTTTATGAAATAACATAAAATGTTAAACCATAGGAAGCCTTAAAATACGTTCTATCTGATGCTCAACCAAGCCTATGGAGTACTAAATATTATTAATTCAGAGCGTATGGTTTGAAATTTTATCAGCTCAAAAGTGGCTCAATGATTATTATTTATTTGTGAATGAAACAATAAATGTCAAAAAATATTGTTAGCTATAGCTGTATTTTTTTATTTCGTTTTAATAAAAAACTTTTATGTATAATTATTTATTTTTCATAATTTTCCCTTTTTCACAGTTCCATATTGCGTGTTCCATTGAGTCTGTCTGATTCTGTGTCTGTCCGAGGTTTAGCTTAGAGAATATTTGTACTTGAAAGCTGTAATATCAAACCGAAAAATAGTCTTTTTTTAGCTTTCTCTTATACATGAAAAGTATGATGGTGAATTATTTCCTCAATCTAATCAATCCCTTATAGGTAGTCGTTAGATATAGCTTTCAAAAATATTGCCTGAGCACTATTTTTGTATTCAGGTATCCGTTAGTGATTGTATTGGATTCAAGTGTATCCCCTCTGCAAGCTAAATGGTTTAAGATACGTCAAAAACTCAGTACAGTATCTTAAACACCGTATAAATCTGTAACGTTGCCATATTCTCTAACGTACTTATATTTCCATGTTGGCTTGGGAGAAAAGGAAAAACCTAGAATATACCAGCTGCTTTTCTACCCGCACAGACCGTAAAGGCAATGGGGCTAGCAACCTATCAACATTTTGATTCCACTTTCCGTAACGCCCACTAACACGCTAAACGTGGCCTTTGGTTTATCAACTTGGGCTCTGCCATGCCTCTGCCGCAAGGGATAAAGACGTGATAATATGTATGTTAGTACCTACTTATACTGATTATGCTGAAACAACTTTCCTCAAGGAGTATGAATGAAATCGGACAGCTGATTAGCAGTTTTATATGCGGAACCCATCTGTTTTCATATTTCGACTTATGTTTACTTGTGGAATGTTTTTCAGTATAATCGATGATTCGTCTCTGTAAAAAAATAATTGGTGACATAGTGAGCTGATGACATTAAAACGTCTAGAGATATTTTCATTCCTTCAGCTATAAAAAAAGATACAATAATATGGCAATATGAAAAAGATTCTTGGAAAATCACCTAACGAACAGATAAAGGTTGTCGTAGAAGGCGACTTAGGAAACACGAGCTAAACAAAGCTTTTGAACATTAAGGCCCCACACTAGGCACACTAGCGACGCCAATAATTTTATTCCTAATACTTTACAAATAGAAAGAAATTCAAGGATGTAAATCATATAAGCCTTAGTAAATAACCTGAAGTCTTTTTGGAATCATGTTTTAAACTTATGAGAATCAGTCATTAAAAGAAATAGTGATTACCGCCAAAAACGGTCATTTTTGGCGGTAATCTGATTCTCATAATTCTCACTGATTCTGATAATATTAAACATGATTCCAAAAATACTTCAGGTTATTTACTAAGGCTTATATGATTTACTTTCTTGAATTTCTGTCTATTTGTAAAGTATTAGGAATAAAATTATTGGCGTCGCTATTGTGCCTAGTGTAAGGCCTTAAAGAGACCTGCCCGTCTGACCAGCGTGGAGTGTAGGCCAAATCGTCTGACTGCTCTGGCTAATATGGCTCTTGTGTAGAGAGGGTCGTGCTCCTGCAGTGGAGACTAAAAAGACCTGACGATGATGATGAAAACTTTTTTATTAATATTGTTATCGAATGTTTTATTAAAAACTAGTTAATATAAAAAAATATAATTCATTGATAATTCTTAAACTTATTTTACAATTGCCATCATTCAAAAATTACCAGACGTCGTATAATTGTGCTCATTATTTTGTGTTTATAATACAGATTCAGAATCATAGCCTGATTATCACATGCATCCTCATTTACTTAATTCACTTAACAAAGATCTGCCATTGGCCATCAGCTGTTAACCTCGTCTGGACTGATACCCATCCGGCGCAATCTCATTTGAACCCGTTCGAGCCCCTCTACATCTCACTAATCTGTTTCACCCTATTTAAAAATATTATACTTAAGTTATATAAAGATAAAGTTCCATTGTGCAGCGGGCGACGAAACATACTGTTGATTTACGTACTTAAGTAGTTGCAATATTCTCTTATGAGGCGCGGATCGAGCTCGATGATTTCAAAAAATAAAATCCTCGACTGCCTTTTAATTACATAGTTTACGTCCGCTATATTATTTTATTGCTTACGTTATGTAACTCGTGACATTCCGGGAAAGAATACAAGAATGACACCTCACTCTTTAAAATCGGTCAAGCCGTTTAGTGTTCAAGTACAGCAACAATGGAACAGACACACTTACATACTTACAAACATATATACATATACGCGAAAATCATTACCCTCCTTCTGGGTGGGTCAGTCGGGTAAAAAGATTGAGGGCAGCTTGTCCAAGACCTTGCTTTTAATTGATCCATCCGCCGATCGTGCTGACAAATCTGACACAAGTGTTGGCCACTTACACACACGAAAAAGAAACTACCCCAATTTCTTTACTGGATAACTTATAATTTGGACAAAGATATTTACACATAATTACAAATATAAACAAAAATAAATATTAATACTTAGGAATAAAAAAATTAAGAATAATAAAAAACATAATTTAAACGAAATAAAAAAATGGAGCCCAGATCGCTGTCATCACAGGGTAATTACCCCAAGAGACTGGCCGCATTTCCACGTTGAATCGCTAGGCTCAGCCGTTGTCCAAAATTTCTTTACTTCAAATTTAGAATTTATATTCTAATACTAATTAGCTACAGGTGTTTACCCGCCACAAGAAAATATCTCCAACACGCATCGTCAAAATTTTAATTTAACAACATGCGTTGTCAAAGATTATTTATAATGAAATATATATTTATAATGTCTTTTTTAAACCAAGGGTTTTTGAAGAGTCAAGTATTTTGCGTAATGCATACTTAACTCTTGAAATAAAATCTGAAACTAAAAAGAAAACTCGAAAAATAATAGTTTAAAAAACTAAAAAAACACGCTTTGTAATGACGTTTCTTCGCTAGTCATATTGTCATCAGAACTCAGAGCGTGTGCAAAATTTCATCCTAATCGATGACCGGGAAGTGGGTCAAATTAAGATTTCAAGAGTTTCTTAACATACACACATAATTACAAGTGAAGGTAATAAAAGCATGTGAATATATAAATATAATTGTTTAAAAAACACGCTTTTCATGTATTGACATCAGAACTCAGAGCGTGTGCAAAATTTCATCTTAATCGAAGATCGGGAAGTGAGTCAAATTTAGGTTCCAAGATTTTCTTACATACATACAAGTGAAGCTAATAAAAGCGTGTTAAAAAGGTTGTGGGCATTCCTATCGCACACCATAATGGATATGTGCGATCAACCTATCTATCACACTAAACAACTTTTTGTTTGGTTACAAAATCTTTAAAATAATTAAGTATGCTTATTATTTTTTGACTGATGAGCTGCTATTTTTATGAGAGATCCTAAACTAGTGAACTAAGCAAACAATACTTATCTTGTTTGATAAGTAAGACAAAAAATAATAATATCAAAACTTTCACAATATACCTGCAACATATAAAGATAAATAGAAGAAAAATAATAGACTGTTGATCTAAATGCGCAATTTTAGCTTTTAAAAACTCCGTAGCTTTTGCTACGAGTATGACTACGACGACGTAGCGCTTGCTACATATTCCAAAGAGGAATTAACATTCAAAATTGTCTCTTTTTTTAATATAATTGACTGCGCGAGCGAATCGAGCAACGTCTTTAAGTAAAGAAGGGCAAAAAAATTTTTTTTTTCTATGTCGATATGTATATTTATTCCGCAATAGGTCTCGATCCGTGCTCTAAATACAGTTATATTTAAAACATATGTAGGTACTACTAGTACAATTTTTAAGTTCAATAGGCATCAAAATCGGTTTAGTAATTAACGAGATATTTAAGTATATGTTCGTGAGTTCAAAATTCGCGATGAACTACGTCTTGAATTAGTAATAAATTGATTCTAGATCGTCATCAACGGCCTAGAATCTACCTATGTGATTATCAAAATGATGAGTTAAATAAATTTATCAAAGGATAGAAGGAGATAACGCAAGACCGGACTGAATGGAAGAATTGGAGGCCTTTGCCCAGCTGCGGGACACATGATGGCTCGAAATAAATAATAATAAGATTCTAGACCGGGCTAATGGATAGCAGTCTTTACTACAATATCGACTCTACACACCCGCGCTCCATTGGGCTACTCGTGCCCGCTATCATGCCTGCTCCATATTTGTCTTCGTGATAAAGTGCGTCAATCATTATCGTTAATTTATGTAATTATATATACACACCAGGACCTTTAATGATAAACAGTTTCACCCTTTCGTGTATTTGTATAGCCAACGACTAGCATTTCTCTGTGGCTGCGCTTGTTTACGAAGATTCCTTGACAACACTTTTTTTTTTAATGACCTGACTACAATATTGATTTTAAGGAGTAAATTAGCCATGTGATTCCCGGCAGAGTAGAATAGGAACACTCCAAGTATTCCCGTAGATGTCGTAGAAGGCGAATTAGGAAACACAGGCTAAACAAAGTTTTTAAACATCAAAGAAACCTGTCTGGCCAGCGTGAAGAGTGTAGGCCAAATCCTCTGACTGCTCTGGCTAATATATGGATCTGGTACAGAGAAGGTTGAGCTCCTGCAGTGGAGACTAAAAGAAACCTGATGATGACTTAGTAAATAATTTCCATACTAACAATCAACCCCTAATTCACCCCGTTATGGTATGGAGTGCTTTATGAAAAAAATGAAATTATTTTTTAATATCTTCCTATTATCATAAGTTTATATAAAGCAACTTCTTTTAAGAAAATTTTAAAGCTCTTCTGTGCTTCAGAATGCAAGCTAAGCCGTTGGTCCCGGCTGTCATCACTAATGGCAGTCGTTTAGCTATGCCAGATGCCATTAGGCAACTTGAAAAATCTGACACCAGTGTTGGCCACTAAAAAAAAAAGTGGTGGCTGGCAAATATTTTACATAAGTAAAAATAAGTGGAAATTTTTTAACAAATTATTGCCTTAAAATCAGTATTGTAAAAATAATGTTATCAAACTCATTATCAACCCTTATTGAAATTTGAAAAAATAAATAATACGTGTTCTTTTTATTGTTGACTAGCAACTTTCCCGCGACTTCGATTGCGTAAATTATAACCTATATCACCCGCAGATAAAGTAGCTAGCTTAAAATTGGTGGAAGCAAAAAAAGTTAGAAATAGTTAAAAAAATATTATTAATCTATGATTTTAAGCTTTCGCGGTCACAATCACTATTATGTTCACTACGGGACTTACCGCGATTATTTTTGAGTTCTGTGATTGGTCTCTGCTTGTGTTAGATGCTCCGCTATGGCAGACTTCACAATATCCCTGTTTTTAACTGCGGTTATGTGCTCTTTGACCCATTGAGCTATAGCCCTCTTAGTTTGTCCAATATACGAGCGACCACAACAACAGCCAATTTTATAGACACCAGATTTTTCCAAAGGCGTGCTATCCTTCGGTGACCGCATAAGACCGTTGTGGTCGCTCGTATATTGGACAAACTAAAAAACGGTTGCCAAACGGATGTTAATTTTGCCCACCTGTCCGGCTGCATTCGCCAGACATGTCCCGCCCATCCGTCCGTATTCTTACAAATGATTTATTTAAAATGGGACAGCACTGGACGCCATAGCGTCTGAATGTAGCTCTCACGTATGTCCTTCAATGTCGATATGGTAAACGGCCATTTAATCCTAATTAGCCCTATTATCGTGCTTTTTAAATTTTATTAAGAAAACGGTAATTATGCCTACAATGATATTCCACGCTGCTCTTGGAGTGAAGAAAAAACATAAAATGTACCAGCTGCTACTCTTCCCGTGCAGATCTTAAAAACACATGGAGGGAATGGGCGAAAATCTAAGGAATCATGGTAATAAGCGATGCGGCTAGCAACCGATCACCATTTTGATACCGTTTTCCATCTCCACGCCCACCCCAAGCTAAACGTGGCTTTGGGTCTTGTAGACTTGAGCTCTGTCTACCCCGCAGGGCAAGGGGAAGTGACAGTATAAATAATAAATAAATATAAATATATACTGACAAATCACACAGATTGAGCTAGCCCCAAAGTAAGTTCTTAAGTAAGACTTGTGATAAGGGATACTAACTCAACGATACTATATTTTATGACAAATACATACTCGTATATAGATAAACATCCAAGACCCAGGTGAATCTGAAAAAGATCATTTTCCATCTTGACCTGACCGGGGATCGAACCCGGGACCATCCGTGTCACAGGCCGGCGTGTTGACCGCTGCGCCACGGAGCTCGTCAATGTACCTATGTTATATGTTGTCGTATGTATGTTATGATATATAATAGATACCTACAATAACGCTAGTATAGTTAGTTTCGAATGACGATAAAATAAACTTATTGCCATCCGATTCAAACCCTTATCAGAGTCACGTTGTAGGCAGTTTGCCCCCCGATACATGACCCACAAACTAATTATCGACTTCTACATATCTTCTGGCAATTTCTTGGAACCGTACGCCTGTTTGTAAACGAGTGTGTTCTTCATTTATTTATCTACTAGCTTTTGCCTGCGGCATCGCCTTCGTAGGCTATAGATACAAATTAGATTAGGTACCAACTTTTTTTTACTATTTATTAAAAGCCAATAATAGGATTATTATTTTTTACTAACCACTAATTCAAAAATGTCTCGTGTCTCGCACGCATCATAAATGACGAAGATTCATACAAACTTGCAAACCCTATTTCACCCCTATAGGGATATAATTTTCTAAATCGAATAAATGCAATATTATTTTCTTACTAAAAATACAATTCACTCACATACATGAAAAAAAAATCGGCTTATAATCTATATCCGTGGTTTCACTTTACAAATTACGAAATTTTTTTATGGGCCAACATCTATTTTACACCCAGAAGGATAGAATTTCCAAAAATCCTTTCTTAAGGTGGCCCTTCCCCGACCGACTATCGTCAACGCGAGCATGGTCGAAAAGCTTGTTCCGTCCTAAATAAAGAACCCCTTGCCCTCGTCTCCCGCACACCTCTTACTGCCTCATGGAAACAACCTAGTGAGTACGTTAAGACATTGAACGAAAAATAGTGTGCGGAAATTTCATTAAACTTGTTTCAAGAAATACGTGTTTATTGGTAAGCCTTACAAGTTTATGAAAAAAACCTTGTACATCTAGACTCTCTATTACATTTGCAAGGTTTCTAAATAAATATTTTCTTTACTGTTACATTTAATGAGTACATTATAAACGCCCAAAGTTCACATAAAATTTGTGCAAAAAAGCGGATTTTTGGAGGCTAATACTGAAGTTTTTTCTCCAAATTTTGATTTTTCGTTTTGATAGAAACCTAGATATAGTGCACAAGATACCTATTAGTGGAAAATCTTTAAAGAAAGATTTGTTACACCGCCATAATCACGTACGAGCGTTTGTATGAAAAGATAGACGGGTTGGCCGCCCTTAACGGACGTCTCCAAGTCACAACACAATCTACCTTCCTGCCAAATTTCATCTTCACTGGCTAAGTAGTTTTCGAGATTTGTGAGTTTTATGGAACAGAGAGTGATTTTCGTTTTTTTATATATATATATACCTAGAAGAAAAAGACAAAGGTCACCAACATATCCCAGCGAATAAGCTCTTTGAAGTGGCAGTGGGCGGGACACATAGCGCGGAGAACCTATGGCCGATGGGGCAGAATGGTTCTTGAATGGCGAACACGTACCGGCAAGCGCAGCGTTGGACACCCACCGACCAGCCCCCCTATTTACTAACTCGGATGACAGGTGTCGATGCCTATCAATCTAGAATTTACTGTTACAATGCGGGTTTTGCTTGCTCGAACTTTTTATTTGAAATACAAAAACCGCATTGTAACACTAAATTCTTGATTGATAGGCATCGACACCTGTCACCCGAGTTAGTAAATAGGCCGGCAGGTGGTCAAACAATCTGATAAAGGTCGCAGGAAGGCGCTGCCCAGATGCAGGCTGCTTCCAACCGGCCGTATTGGAAATCCTTAGAGGAGGCCGATGTCCAGCAGTGGACTACTTGTGGCTGAGTTGAAGTGCCAATGCAAATTGCACCATCAGTATTTAATTTTGATTTATTTTTATCACTTGTTGTTAAAGCGGCAATTGTTACATATATGTACCAACACATTCTGTGAACTAAAATATTATATTATACGCTACGGGCAAAATTCACTTTTGCTAGTGGCATGAATGGGCCGGCTCGTCCGGGGAAATACCACACTTTCACAGAAAATCGACGTTCAAGTAGTAGCTTTACCGCTTCTATGCGTCGTTCGGTGAGTGAGAGAGCCGGAGACCTATCTTCCCTTCCCTCTGGGGAGGGAAAAATAAAGACCGCCAACGCTCTTGTAACACCGCTGGAGTTGCAGTTGTCCATGGTCAGCGATGGGTGATACATGACAGGTGATCACTTACTTACCATCAGGTGACCCGCTTGCTCGTTAGCCATCCTATGACATAAAAAACCAGCTTACTTAATACAAGCATCATACGACGTTTTTCAGTACATTGACTAATACGATAAAATTTTACCGAATATGATTCTATGATCTCGATGGCTTGCAATATTGTGCGACGAGTATAGGCTGATGATGATGATGATTGTATGTGGGTGTGTTTAAGATGCAAATGAAAGGGCCTTGTCCGTAAAATACAACATCACGATCCAAGTTGATATATCATAATATTAATAACATTATTTAAGATATTTTTAACAAAAAAAAAAAACAAAAACCGACTTCAACCCTTTAATATAGTGCAAAATAAGTGTAATTCGAACGGCATACGTGTAAAAAATTTTTTGGTTTTTGTATATTTTTTCAAACGCTTGACACTTTTCGATAAAAATTTAATGAGACCATCTGTAAAGTATTACCTAACGAACAAAAAAAGAATTTCTTAAATCGGTCCAGGCATCTTCGAGAAATTGGGGAACATACATAAAAAAAGACATTACGACGAATTGAGAACCTCCTCCTTTTTAAAAGTCGGTTAAAAATAGCAATTGTATATCTACTGAAACATTCGTTTAAATCTAGTTTATTGGCCATCGATAATTTTAAAGCTTACAGCTATAAATGAACTAAAGACATTTATTATACTAATCCAATTATCAATATGCCGACAGCTGCGGAAAACGCCAGCCGGCGGAATAGTACACAGGCTATGATGAATATTGCAACGTTTGCTCATGATTATGAGTCAGACTGTTTTGAATATTCTTGCCACCACTCACAACTACAACCTTACAATGTATGACGGCTTCTGACGTAACGTTAATTGCAGTAGTGTGTTTAAAAGAGCAAAGGTATAAGGATTGCTACTTGTGAACTGTAGCCCTAATAGTTTCGGAATAAAGTGCTTTGACATACAGGCAGACATGACCAATCTATATGGGTTGCGGTTTTTTGCCATGCGACAACGTAATCCTAAAAAGTAATTGTTGGTATAATATAATTTTAGTCAGTTAATATGATATCTCTGACACATATTTCAAACACACATCCCACTTTATTTGCTTCTAAACTATTCTGACAACAAAACTAACTAAAAATAAAATTAAAAGCCTAAACATACAAATCATACAGTCCCTCCAGCTGCTCATCCCTGGGCATCGTGCCCAAAAGGCTGGCCATCCCACTTATTTCTCTTTAAAAATGCAAATGGACTATTTTAGTTAGTTTTGTTGTTAGAATAGTTTAAATGTTTAGAAGCAAATAAAGTGGGATGTGTGTTTGAAATATGTGTGGCCAGGACCTTTTGAAAGGCATATCAGAAATTGATATTTCCAGTCACGGGTTCTGTCTGGAGACCTACATAACATCAATTTCTCCAAAGAGCCTCTACGGGTTAGGTTTATATCCCCCCTTCCATCCGAAAGGACTGGTATCACCGGTGACTCCAAAGGAGATATGTCATCATCAGCCGGCCTATTTACTAACTCGGATGACAGGTGTCGATGCCTATCAATCAAGAATTTACTGTTACAATGCGGTTTTTGTATTTCAAATAAAAAGTTCGAGCAAGCAAAACCCGCATTGTAATAGTAAATTCTAGATTGATAGGCATCGACACCTGTCATCCGAGTTAGTAAATACCCGGGCAGGTCTTGCTTAGTCTCCAATGCAGGAGCACGACCCTCTCCGTACTTCCAGAGCCATATAACCAGCCATATATTAGCCAGAGCAGTCAGAGGATTTGGCCTACACTCTCCACGCTGGCCAGACGGGTTGGAGAGGTCTTTGATGTTTATAAGCTTTGTTTAGCTTGTGTTTCCTAAGCCGCCTTCTACGGTATCCACGGGAAGACTTGGAGTGGTCCTATTCTACTCTGCCGAGAACCACACGGCAAAGGAGGAATGAACCTACAAGTTAATAATCGATGCTTTGTTTACGCAGAATTTCGTAATGAGTTATCAGAGATAATTATAATGCTTCCTTCAGCAGCGGAGTATTGTATTCTACGTCTGGTCCATTCCATTCACTGCTTTGTTTAGGTCATGGCTAGGGTTACCTACCGATCCTACCATTCGCTCGGAGTTAGTTACCTGGCCGTGTAATTATATGTTAATTTAATAGTAATATCTATTCCGATTTTTGACCAACTACAACAAAAGGACTAGGTTCTCAATTCCAAGACTACGTTTATTTGTTCGTCATTTGTGAACCGATTGGAAAAAAATTAGTAGGGCAAAAATTTCAAATTTTTATACAAGCTGTCTGAACGCTTTTGTTTTGGAATATATATTTTTTTTTCGATTTTCCAGAAAAATTGTACTTATTGACGGGATAAGTCACCCCTTCAAGTATCGGACAGGGATTTATTAACATATTGTACGTCGGGCGGCGGCCGGTTATAAAACCGCAACAAAAACAGTAGCATTCCCAAGGAGGGTTGATGTTAGGCAGGCGGCCAGTCATAAAACTAGCCAAAACTTGTACAGCATGGAAAGTATAGCTTACATGCTGTCCCAACCCCACATAAAGTGGGATAAGGTGAGGAAGAAGAAGATTGTACCTATACATAAACCTTACAACTTTTAAAGAAATAACGTGGATACAAACAATAAACACTACATAACAATTAATCAATCAATATTTTGTTTCCGCTTTCCACCTTAACGCCAACAGTTGGCGTTCAGCGTGTAAGTTAAGTAAACGGCCACATTTAGCCGTTGTGTGTTGTGTATGTATAACAATCTAATCCACTTTATAAAAGAAACATAACGCTGAAATAAAATTCAAATTACATAGAGTTACCTACTTACATTACAGACACAGAATTAAGAACAAAAAAAAAGTTGAATCACGAAGTTACGTTAGTATTATTACGTTAGTATTATATTGTCTTCGGTATTATATTGTCTTTGACGAAGTATTAAGAATATTTAAAATACCAATCTTGAACCAAAAGGACTTCCGAAATTTTCGCATTACATGCATTGAATTCATGCGATCTGAGCGTTAACCATTTACGTCCATTACGTAATTTATTTACGAGAATCATAGTTTACTATACTTTGTCCACCATAAGTAAGTACGATATACCAGAGTAGTTTTCGAATCTCGTAACGTAATCGAAAACGGCTCAAGTTTGAATGTAAACGAATACGAACTTGTGTTTACAGGAACATTTTCTGCGGTATGGGCACCATGAGTTACAATACTGATCTTCGTTTTCTATCGAGTAAGACGATATTTTACTATTACGAGCCATCGAATAGTTTACTATAGATCGACTCGTCTACTACTCACTTATATAAACTCATGGTTGACGCTCTGGCAACCCTAGACAGATAATCGTTGCCTGCAAACACGTGTCATGCGCGTGCGCACCACGCAAGCGGCATGCGCGGCCCACGGCGCAGCCATCGGCCGCGCTGAGAAAATACGGGAAAACTATTACCAATCACACGCATTTATTGACCTATTAATCCTATTATGCATTTAGAAATAAACGTGTTAGCTAAGATAACGCGTTATTTTCTCCTATATTATCGGACATGCGATGTCAATTAAACTGATATGTACTTACGTCAGAGGACTAGCTGAACTAAACAGTTCCAATGTCTTTTATACCAATTTTTGTTCTCCACGAATAACAAAAAAGATGACTTGTTCCTTACATAGTAGTCGCGTAAAGTGACTTACCTTGCATTTCTGGTTGCAGCAATCATCACTTACACACATAGTTTTCAGGCAAAAATTTTAGAGAATCAACAAAAGTAGACCCATTACATCGCAGAAAATTCACAGTCTTTAAAAGGCAGTAACATCATATTTTAGAAAATTTACAGTCTGAAACATCTTTTGGCATTTATTGGATACAAATTTTTCTTCGCCACGGAATCTTACAAACCTAACCTAAGGTGGGTTAGGTGAGTGAGCGTTCCAAACCTAGGGTGAAACCTAAAATATCAAAAACTACTGGGCCGCGGAGGATAGGTTAGGTTTTTTAGGTTTTCTTATGACCAAAACAGAAGCGAGCGAAGTGAAAAAATAGTCATTTGAATATGATCATAATACTAAAATTGCAGGAGCTACTTGTTAAATTGTTATAGATTTTTGGAAATAAATATAAAGCAAATAAAATTATGTAAGTATTAAAAATATAATGACACTTGATTGCTTATGATTAATAAAATTTGTGAAAACAATTTTATGTAATTTAATAATTATGGCAAATGAAACGTTATTTTCATAAAACTTAGGCAAATAAAAATATTGAAAAAAAAATTATTGCATTACATTACAAATTAGGGCAAACATTAGTGAACCGATAAAAAAATATTAGATTATTATTGGAACATTTACCTTGCCTTTTGGCATAAGTTTTGCAATATTTCGGACACTTAAGAGTTGGTACATTTTAGGTTTTACCGGTAAATAATAGAATTAACCTTTTACATTAGGGTAACATAATACGGGAAACAAAAGTTTTTAAAACATTTGTGCCTGCGAGTGTTTGTTTCTACCAATAGCTTGCTTCATGAAGTTAGCCGCATTTGAGGCCGCAAGATGCGCCAAAAATACTAATTGACAACATCAGTAACTGATGTCAGTTGGGTAAATGAGTGACTCCTGAGGTCACGAATTATTGATAACCCGTCGTCGGCTTTGGACCTCGGGGCTGCGGCTCTCGCTCAGACGCGAACGAGCATCTCGCCCTTCTGCGTGTGACGCGTCTTGTAAAGTCTATAAAGGCCATCAAGTTACACAACTCAACAGTCCGCCTTCGATCTCCGCGGATGATGTTTATTTAGAGCACGCAAGGAACATTAACGCAAGAAACGCTTGCGATGACTACAACAGTGAAAAGTTCCATCGAGAGAATTTGAATAACCCTCCTATAAACCGCGCATGCGTAGTAACTTCACTGTGATTGGTCGTGAAAAGAACCGTACGGAAACTAAACATGAGTGAAACCAAAACGGTGTGTGTCAGTCGCTCTCCGTGCAACAGTAAAGGGAGCATGATTGTTGTATCGAACCGACTGCCTTTTATCCTCAAGAGGAATGAGAAAACCGGGGAGTTGGAAAGAAAAGCCAGGTACTGTACCTAAACTTTAATATTACCTACAGATTAGATATATTCAGTTGGAGCTAAATTCGTTGTAATGTTACGTTTAATTCAACACAATGCAACGCAATGTGCAATAAAACAATGACACATGTTGTTTGGAATTTGGAATACCTATTTAGATTTAATTTGACATGAATGAATTTGAAAACTGCGTATATATTTGATACTTTAATTTATTTTACCCTATATCTTTAATTTATAGTTCATATTACTAATAAAATATCAAAAGCTGCTATCGATTCCGGCGATTTCTAGAATTATCGCCGCTGCCACATGCATTATAGCTCGGTTTACATTAGTTGACTGCAACTTCCAACAATGTTAACTAATGTAATTAAGAATTAATAATGTATTTAAGAATTCAAGATAAAGTTAGTTTAGTAAATTATTATTTGTTTCTAAATTTAACTCGGCTTATTCAATAGGTATTTCTGCACAGACCTAATGTTGTTGACTTACCACAATGTTTTGCCGGCTAAATGGCACTGACCACAGTCAAAGCAAACACGAGACGAGAAACCTTGGACTTGAATTTATTTACTGGTTGATTCGAGGTCGCCCTGCCGAGGCGAAGTATGAAAAACGTAGTTATTGTGACATCGTGAGGTTTTTATTTTCAGTGTCCTTCCTTAAAGTAACTACCTACTTGTGAAGGGAGATTGTGATTACTATTTACATACCTGTTTTTGTTAGTATATTTCTAGTCCTTAAGAGTCGCCTGGAAGCGCATGGCTCCATACAAACGGAAAAAGGGAATTGTGGCAATATTTGATAATTTTTTTCGTACGTAGATTATAATGAGATTTATTGATTAAATGATTAATTTTACTCCAAAATTATCAAATATTGCCACAATTCCCTTTTTCCGTTTGTATGGAGACATGCGCTTCCAGGCGACTCTTAAAGGAAAATTTTAAATCAACCAGGAATCAAATATGTAAATTGGCACTGAGTCTTGACAAAAACAATCGCGTACGTGTGACAAAAATAAATTTCCTTATTTGCTTTACATTAGTGCAATTTGTTTACATAAAGCTAAGAGCACCTTTCTTACTTACGATTTTTATTTGTGACTTAAATAATATAAATAAACACCTGTTACAAGATGTAACTAACTACCAACGCATGGGCTTGCTAATTAGCATTGGTAGTGTGCTATTTGTATACAAACCTATACTTGTCAACATGGTAAACCGGTGACTGCCGTACCAGCCGTACTGTTGTTATTATCTTTGTGGCGAGCGATTCAGAGCGTCAACCATGAGTTTATAGTATAAATTAAATGTATAAACTTTATACATTTAATTTACGAGAGTAGTATAGGTACGGTAAGGTTTTTATAACCGTCATAGTTTACTATACTTTGTCTACGATATAGGTACCAGAGTAGTTTTTGAATCTCGTAATTGAAAACGACAAGGTTGAAAGTAAACGAATACGATCCTGTGTTTACAGGAACATTTTCTGCGATATCAGCACCATGAGCACAGAATACATAATAGTACAAGCCATGAGTTACAAAACTGACTTTTATTTTCTCTCGAGTAAGACAATAGTTTACTATTACGAGCCATCGAATAGTTTACTTTAAATCGAATCGTTTACTACTCACGTATATAAACTCATGGTTGACGCTCAGGTATCCATTCAATGGGTTTAAATGGGACAGGTTAAATTTACTTACTAGTATTATATTAGTAGGATTATTAAGTCTAGTCTCACCTAGGTCTAGTATATTGAAACATGATTGAAACCTTCTTGTTCAGTTCATTATTCTAATCGTAACTTAATAACTACATAATATTCGTACTAAAATAATTTAAGTAGATAGGTATATTCGCAAAAGTTATTTTGTTTATTTATGTATTTGTTTGTTGCGCTTTCACAACTTAACTTCTAAACCAATCATCGTGAAAGTTTGCATAAACGTTGTCTACCCCAGACAACGGTTATGCAAAATTTCACGACTTTTATCCCATGGATGATGATGATGACGACAACGACTTACAACATTGACAATATTTTTTTTTCGTATTATATTTCTTGTTATTTATTTTTCTATTATTGGTTGTACGGACTGTTTCAAAATTTATTGTATTTAATATCCAAAATTGTTGACATTCAAGGTTTTTTTTTCTATTTGTAGTTAAGGTATTTGATTCTTATTTAATGTGTGATAATATGTGATTGGTGCAAACCGTTTTTGTCACAATAAACAAATAAACCAAATCCCGGAAAAAAAGTATTATTCACGAGGGATCGATATTAAAGCGAGCGGAGCTGCGTGCGAAAGCTAGTCGGCAATATTATTTGTTAATTAAAATTTCCCTTTTCCACGATGTTTGTACCTAAGGTAGCCTATATCCTTCTCCGTACTGTAGAGAATTGTATGCAAAATTGCAGTCTGATCGTAACAAACTAGGTACATATTGCACTGTCAGTGGCAGCATTGCTAGTTCTTCTTCTTCTGTTTTATATTATGGCTTCCACCGAAATTTCAGTGATTCTGCCAAAGTTCAGTATAATGAGATACTAATTATCGGTGTTGTACGGTAAAGTTTTTCCAAGTAGCATCAAAGATGGCGTATGTTCTTTGACGCCTCGTGGGAGCTTGGGGCGGCAAATCTATACGAGTCCATTTATCAGTCCACTTTAACTATTTCACAAATTGTTCATGAGCACGAGCATTTATAACACCAAACTACACCAATTTCATATTATAAAGTCCACTAAAATCAATTTGCAAAATCGTCTAAGGCAAACTTCAACTGTACCCCTTGACTTCCCACCACAAAAAAAAAACCTGCTAGTTATGTGCAACACAAATGTCATATTAACAACAGGCATTTATTGTCCAATATATTTTCTTAACTTATTGCTTTTTATTTGGTTATTACTTTATTTTATTATTTGGTTGGGTGAGTATATTTTTAGGATTTTAATTTGAATAATATTCGGAATTGAGGAAAAAGCTAATAGCAAACGTAGATCATATTATAGAACTAAGTGAAATACTATGATACTATGATACAGAAATAACTCGTCTGCCTAGTGGTATCATATTTATAATATCTATGATATTAAGGTCAGATTGTCAATCTCCGTTTTAACATTGGACCTCTTATCAACCTCAAGCAAAAATATTAATAACGGTCCAATGTGCATTCAAAATTAAGTAAAGTGACTCGTTTATCGTTATGTACTGCGACAATAGGTACCAGTGGCACATTACTCCTTGAACCCGTTCCTTATAAACTGATAAAGGTTTAAGACCTTCTGGAAACTGGTTGTATCATTCAATAATCGTATCTACATTTACATAATAAGTACTTGCTTATATAGGTAGATTTTATTGATTTAAGTATTACATTTTATTTTTATTTTGATTTACGAGTAAATCTGAAAATTTGAAAAGTACAGCTAGCACCCATTTCAACTTTATCTCTGAAAAAGCTTAAATATTTGTTTGTCTTAAATATATACTTTTTTTCAGCTTGTTGTTATATATATTTCGGTTAAACAATAATAAATAATTACATATAATACATACACAGATTTGCTACCTATTTTTAAGTTACCTATTTGTCGTACTTAGTATGTAGGTATATACATATAAGTTGTTGATAGTATAACGGAACACTTACAATATTTCCCCTGAGCGCCAAAAGATATCTTTATTTACTTTAAAGTAAATTCGATTGGGCCACTTGTTGGTACCTAGTATATTCCGAGTGGGTTGAATTACTAATAGCTAAGAAAATCATTATACTTAATTCATAAGAATGTTAACCAAAACGTGTAGATAAATTAAGGGGAAGGTCAGTTACCAGTCCGTAAGAATTTTTTCAAGGTCGGCTACGCGTGATTGGCAGTACAGTAACTCCTTTCCATCAGGTGGGCCGTATGCCTGTTTGCCTACTTTGTTACGAGATGGAGAATTAAGGGATAAACGTTAGTTTATCAAAATTACAATTATCCATCTCCTTTTTTTTACCCTGGATAATATGCGTTTGATTTCCGGATATGTTCTTACCAGAGTTTCAAACTTCTCTTAAATCCATGACGATTTCATTTAAAGCGATAAATGGTAGAGTTATTTTTGCATTTTTAATAAAAGTACAAATTAATGATGATATTTCAGAAGAAATAAACTTTACGACGGCTGTGACTTACAAAAACCATAGTCGAAACTTATTCTCTGTAATCATGGTTAATAATATAATAATATAAATAAAAGGGCCAAAGATCGACGCTTCCTTAAAACTTTTGACTGAATAAACCCTATAGAAAGTTCATTAAATAATAAATAAATATATACGGACAAATCACACAGATTGAGCTAGCCCCAAAGTATGTTCTTAAGAAAGACTTGTGTTATGGGATTCTGATACTAACTTAACAATAATATATGTTATAAAAAATACATAGGTATATAGATAAACATCCAAGACCCAGGTGAATCTGAAAAAGATCATTTTCCATCTTGACCTGACCGGGGATCGAACCCGGGACCATCCGTGTCACAAGCCGGCGTGTTGACCGCTACGCCACGGAGCTCGTCAAATCATTAGGTTTACAAATATTGTATTTTTTTCTAATAACTTGCCTTGCAGCGCCGGTGGTCTGGTGACGGCCGTTGCCCCGGTGGTCATCCGATGCAATGGCATCTGGGTGGGATGGCCAGGGATCCACCTCGAAGACCCCAACGAGAAGATCCCGGAGTCCAACCCCAACGACAAGACCCCGACCGCTGGCCTCCTCTCCAGAAAGGTAAACCTCTCCTACTGACCCTACGAGGAACTTGGTGGCAAGCAAACAATTTACACGCAGCATGCAAACAACAGCTTGGCGAGCATATTTTAGATACAAACGTATATTTAATAAAGGATTATGTTATGACAATTAATAAATGTTCAAAGAAAACATTTATTATTTGTCATAATCGTTTTCCGTGTGGTTTTCCCGTGGATGTCGTAGAAGGCGACTTAGGAAATAAAAGCTAAACAAAGCATAAAAACATTAAATAGACCTCTCCACCCTATCTGGCCGGCGTGGAGAGTGTATGCCAAATCCTCTGAATGCTCTGGCGAATATATGAAGTTATTTACTTATGGCTTAGTTTAGGGTTACTTTTAAAGCGGAGTGCAGAAGAAGTGGCAACATACAGCACACGAAATTTGCATGGCCGGAATCATAATTTCGGTTTTAATCAAAGAGCATTTTGAAACGGTTATTTATTCAAAATACCGGTTAATGACCGAAATATTTTGTTCGCCCCGCCCACTTTCCAATAATAATTGTAACCGGTGTTTGGTTTTTACTTTATGAACGTACGTTGTAAACAATTTAACCAGGGTAATTCCACAGCAAATAACGCTATTTTCCGATACCGGTCCAAGTAAGCATAACGGACTACTAGAGGCTCAAACTTTTATTTTATTTTATTTAATTTAAAGAAGCCTCAGACAACAATTATGGGTGGCAGTACTAGTAAACATCAAGTTTAATAAGTTATTACTGTAACAACTTACCATTCTGTTGTTGTCAATTATTGTTTACTAGCTGTTATCCGCGGCTTCGCCAGCGTAATTTATAGCCTATGTCCTTCTCGGTACCCTAAACTATGTGTATGCAAAATTTCATGATTATCGGTTCAGTAGATACGGCGTGAAAGCGTAACAAACAAACAAACAAACAAACTCACTTTCGCATTTATAATATTTGTTAGGATTTAGGTCATGATGCTGCCACCTGGTGGTAAATATTAAAATATTTACCACCAGGTGGTGGTAAATATTTTAATATTGAGGACCTCTTTGATGATCCAGAATTAATATTGAGAGTAGAAAAATTTGGCCCAATCAAAATTTTACATTTAGGAAGAAAACGTTGTTTAGAAATATCGCATGGGTAACTTAAAAAGGTTAAAAAAAATTGCGCTTTTTCCCTGATAAATTGAAATTTAAAAATATATTTATATGTGGCGTCATTTTCAAGGGCGCTCGTTGATGTCTTTTTATTGGAAATGAGACCAAGAAACAATATTCTCGAAGAATGTTCATAATCAGAGTGATCAGAAGGAAGATTTTTCTAAAGAGTATTTTGTTTCTTTGACGATTCAAATAAACAACATTTGCTTTCGAAAAATATTCTTTCTCACTCGCGTGTTATATTTAATTAGAAAATATCAATGCTTACAGAGGGATCTACTCTTAGAGCGTAAAAAAAATAAACTTCTCACGAGTTTATAAACTAACTATTTTCCCGCCACTTCGTCCGTGTAAATTATAGCCTATGTCACTGGCAGATTATATATAGATATTACCTTTCTATAGGTAAAAGAATTTTGAAAATCAGTCCAGTAGTTTCGGAGCTTTTTCAATGCAAACAAACAAGCAATCAAATCATTCCTTTTTAGGGTTCCGTAGTAAACAAGGAACCCTTATAGTTTCGCCATGTCTGTCTGTCTGTCGGTTCGCGGTTTTACTCAGAGACTACAAGTACTAGAAAGCTGTAATTTGGTTCTACTAAACTATTATTTTTTTTTTTTTTTTGGTAGCTCCCATACAAGTAAAGAGAGTAAGGAGAAATATTTTTTTTTTCTACACAAACCCATCGTGTTGGGTATTGTTAAATAGGTCTTTAAAAAATATTGTGAGGTTGAGAACACCATATTTCGATTTAGGGATCCATTTCCGAAATTTTTGTTAGAGGTAAGAGGTTATATATGGATACGTGAAAAAAATTACAGCAGTAGCTATCAGAGCTGAGTACTAAGGACAAACTAAAAAGTTATAGGCAACCAACTTATAAATTGTACCTACTCGAAAATGTAAAATTTCATACAATTTCGATTGTTAGATGTTTTTGGTCGTTAAACTGTGAGGTGCGAGTGTGAACAGTGTGAACTCAAAGTTGTCATTCGCAACTACGGAACCCTACACTGCGCGTGGCCCGACACGCACTTGGCCGGTTTTTTAAATGTAAGTATAGATTAGTTTAGATATTGGTAAGACCAATGGCATATTCCAACCACATTTTTTTAAAATTATCAGTTTTTTTACGATAGCAACATTAGATGTAATTTTCCGTTGTTTAAATTATTTCGCGAAATATCTGTGTAGATACGTGTAGGTGAGTTTATAATTACTAAGATAAACCATTATTATCAAAAGCAATGTTTGTTATTATGTAGATATCAAAATAGGCATGTAATAAAATTAATTATACTGTAGTAATATGAGTATACAATAGACAATATACATTAACCTATTGATACTTACCGTTAAAGCATGCTTTTATGTAGGTGCTCTTCTATAGATAGGTACCTAAATCTTGCCATCATGATAGTTTTATAGTTTTGTTGGTTATGATAATAGGGAAATAGAGGTAATAAACTTTTAGGACATAAGTGACTGATAGATAAGATGTCACAATAATTTTGTTACTATCTATCAAAAAATAAACCTATTACTATATTCTTATATTATAGCCTATATTTATTTAACCCCGAAAAATACTTAAGCAAGTGGCATTATTTCAAAAAGTAAGAACCTGATTTCCCTTTTTAGCAGTTTACCTACGTTTGGCATATTATTTTTTTGCTGACGTTACATAGCCTATGACACTATGGGCAAGAATTCGAATCTAATGATACTTCACATTTCAAGGCGTTTAGTCTATAGGAAGTGACAATGGAATAAACATTCTTACATTCGGTATACGGTAGCCTGAATAACCTAGGTACATGAGATAATACGAACGAAGCTATCGTTTCGGTAAGTAGTTGATTTTGAACATTTAACTTAAGTTCTAGATTAGATATTATTTTCTTGGAAGGGACTGTGTAGCTAGCTTCAAGTGAGCTTTTTCTACTTCACCGGACTTTTTGAAGTGAGGGCAGAGTGTCCTCAACCTGTAAGGCGAACATCAACAAAGGCCCCCAGGAGGAACGGACCTCGGCTTTGGGCGTTGCCCATAGCCTAATGGGCCGCGATTTGCATGCATAGCGTAAAGAGCCGTACTGAGAACAAATTCTAGATTCACTAGACTAGCCCAGCAGACTTCGAGCTTAGCGATTCAAATGACTATTTCATTACAGATCGTACCGATTCGCGCAGAGCCTAACCTCTTCGATAGTTACTACAATGGATGCTGCAACGGCACCTTCTGGCCGCTGTTCCACTCCATGCCCGACCGAGCCACCTTCATAGCAGACCACTGGAAGGCTTACATCAAAATCAATGAGGAGTTCGCGGAGAAGACGGTCTACGCTCTGCGCCTGCTGAAGGAACATAAAGAAAAGAATGGCTCCGCACCACCGATTGTGTGGGTGCATGATTATCACCTTATGTTGGCGGCCAATTGGATTAGACAGGTGGGTTACTTATTTACGACAAATGTAATAGAGATGGTTCTTGTTTACACACAATTTACACAAGTTCAAGTTTACAGTATAGTCTTAATTTTCTCCCACATACTGTATTTAAACCTCAGGTATACCTTTTAATAGATACATAATCCTCTATTAAAGCGATTGAGGTATTTTTTAGCTTTTCTAAAATTGTAAAAAATTGTAATTTTGACTTGTTTTAAAATTAGTATTATGTTATTTTGATTTAAATCATGGGTGTAGGTAGACTTTATTTAAAAGGATTCCAATGAATTCAAAACCTATCACAGTTAAGAAAGGTTTACAAGTCAAAGAGTTCTAGCCTACCAACTTATAAATGTATTTGGAGAAGGAAAATTTTGTACATGTTTTGTGCTAATTCTTTTTGAAAACTAGCATTAAGTTGGCTTTTTTGAAAGGCTCCGTAGTTGCAACTACGCGTTTTTACAATTTTTTTCATTGCGCGAAGCCCGCCACGCACTTAGTCGGTTTTTTGTGACATTACGTCGCTCGATATATTGTTTTTTGAATAGAACTATAATGGGATCTCTCAATGGGGATTATATTTATTTGTCAATTTGTTGGCAGCGCGTGGAGGAGGATGACATAAAATGCAAACTGGCATTTTTCCTACACATACCCTTCCCGCCATGGGATATCTTCAGGCTGTTCCCATGGTCAGATGAAGTTTTACAAGGAATACTTGGTAATTTTCTTAATTTAGATTTTTTAAATTACCTTAAACTATATGCATGTTTCTTTTTTTATATTTATAGTTGATCGAAGTTCTTATCATAAAAAATTAATCATTCTACCTACTTTGAAAAATACGAGTTACTCAAAAGTTAACAAATCATTTACTTTTTAAGGTGAGGATCAAAATATTAAAATTGAGTTTTGTTTTCAGGTTGTGATATGGTCGGATTCCACATAATGGATTACTGTTTAAATTTCATAGATTGTTGCCAAAGAAAATTAGGTTGTCGTGTGGACAGAAAAAATCTTCTAGTCGAATTAGGTGGCCGCACCATTTGCGTGCGTCCGCTCCCCATAGGCGTCCCTTTCGACAGATTCGTGCAACTGGCACAGAACGCGAAACCAGTGCTCTCTACCAACCAAAAAGTCATACTTGGAGTCGATAGACTGGATTATACCAAAGGATTAGTTCATAGGTTGAAAGCTTTCGAGAGGTTATTAGAAAAACATCCTGAACACATAGAAAAAGTGATGTTGCTGCAAATTTCTGTCCCTTCGAGAACAGATGTGAAAGAGTACCAGGACTTGAAAGAGGAAATGGATCAGCTTGTTGGAAGAATAAACGGGAGATTTACCACGCCGAACTGGTCTCCAATCAGGTAATTTTAAACTTTATTTATTATACAGAGTGATTCTGAACAGAATCCCTAATAGAAAAAAGTATTGGATTTTCAATAAATTTTTTTTTAATTTTTTTTTTTTTTTATTGCATGTATATTCTGTTAGGGATTCTTATTCCATCGTTAAAATATTGTTAGGTTTTTCAGAATCACCTGTATTTGATAAAAATATTTATACAAATTGTCTATTATTATTATGTAAATAATAATGATGACGAATGATTATGTACTTACATACGATAAATTTTTGCCATATTTACCTACTACTACTACTACTCTCGTAAATAAAGCAGTGTTTGCTCTTAATAATATAATTAAAAACTCTTAATAATTATTTTAAACAAAAAAGTAAAACAGACTTCAACCCTATGCGTAAATGTACAAACTGGAACTTAAAATTAGGTTTTAGTGGGTGTGGTAGTTCAATCAAAATAGAGGAACAACGTCGTCATCAACTCGTCTTGATTCGCGAAAATTTAAACCAAACGACATACCTACTTCATACCTACTTGTACAATTTTTTTTAGTTTTTTTCATTATTTCAGATAGCACTGCATACATTTCGATAAAAATATTATAGAACCACCTTTGAAGTTCAGTCAAAACAGAGGAGTAACGTTCTTATCATCATCGTCTTGATTCGCATAAGTATAAAATACAAATACCTACTTAAGTCTAAACCGAACAGCATACTCTTACAATTTTTTTTAGGGTTTCTGTTTATTTTTTCAAAAAGTCTCGAAACATTGCGATAAAGATGTTATGGGACCACCTCTGGAGCATAACTTATAGAACAAAAAAAGAATCACTAAAATCAATCCATAATTGACTGAGTAATCCCGTAACATACATACAAAAAAAAACATACAGACGAATTCAGAACCTCCTCCTTTCTTGAAGACGGTTAAAAATTATGGCTGTCATACCGCATATTTTGAGAAGTTTTACTTTACACACTATCAAGGAAATCTTAACACAAAGGGTTCTTCCCGTTGACCCAGGCCTGCGAAAAATAAAACCCCGACTGCCTTTGACACTCCGATGAAGAATAAGGAACTAATCTTTTAACATATTTTACTTCAAAATCAGTCAAGTCGTTTAGGCCACAGGATGTAACAATGGAACAGTCAATACAGACATACTCGTATTACATACAAACAAAGATATATTCATACATTCTGTGTAGGTAGTCGGGTAAAAATTACGAACACTTTGGTGCACGGGTTCGATTCTCACTTATTCGGTTTCTTAGGACGATTTCGCGAACCATAGATCTACATTGTATCGCGATATAATATACGCGATACGTTGTTATGACGTCACAGCAACTAACCCCACCATTTCGCATTCGTCATCTTTTATATTTATATTCATACTGAATGCATTGATACACTGATTGCATGCATTGTTACATACATAAAAAATCGATTCCAAGAAGACTTTTTGTCAAATTGCCTATATCACGCCTATATACCTAGATACATCTACGGTTGCGTGGGACAAGACGAGCTAGCAGCGTTTTACCGGGACGCAGCCGTGGCCCTGGTGACTCCTCTGCGCGACGGCATGAACCTGGTGGCCAAGGAGTTCGTTGCCTGCCAGATCAACAAGCCGCCGGGCGTGCTAATCGTGTCTCCCTTCGCTGGGGCTGGGGAGATGATGCACGAGGCGCTCATCTGCAACCCTTATGAGCTCGATGATGCAGCTGAAGTTATTCACAGGTAACATTATAATCAGGTTTTTTTAGTCTCCACTGCACGAGTGCGCCCCTCTCTGTACTACCACAAGCTGAGCATCTTTACACGCGATCTTTACACCAGTTTTACTTCTTAATGAGCTGTATTAGTTTCAGTTCATATAGCATATTTCAAGAAAAAAGTATTGTTTCTTTGCAAATGTTTTTCATATGAATAAAAAATACCTACAAAGTGTGAACGCACATAGAGAAAGTAGCCTATCTGCTCGACAACTTTCTTATCAGCTTAATTTTGTTGTGTATTTATGCAGCATTAAAGAATTCATCTTAATAGGTACATCTAAGTTTTAATATATTATACTCATAATTATTACTTACGTTCTAATTTTTATGCAAGATTCTTAAACCAGTCAACAATTCGACATCAAACATGCTCATCTAACGGGGATTTTTTATTACATAGGGCCACAGTAGTCTACAACCAAGTTGCAAACTTTCCTAATCCCTCTCGCGGGCATACTTAAAGATTTTTTTAGTTTTTTCGGTAAAACATCATATGAATAAAATTTCTTTTAATACGGTTTTATCGCGTTTATTACATTATTTATATACGCTACCTGCGACCACAAATACTGTAAAGTGTTCGAGACTTTATGTGTAAAAATAATGTAATAAACGGTAGAAAACCGTTTAAAAGTCTTACTTAAATATGTTCCGTAAATTTCAGAGCACTAATGATGCCGGAAGACGAACGCACAGTCCGTATGAACCACCTTCGGCGGCGAGAACAGCTCAATGACGTAGACAGCTGGATGAAGTCGTTCCTCAAGGCGATGGACTCGCTGGAGGAAGAGGCCGACGATATCGGAGCCACCTCCATGCAGCCCGTCACCATTGACGACTTCGATGAATACCTTTCCAAGTGAGTGACTACTTCTTGCCTATCAACTCTTTCTTCAAGCAACCTCTCTAAACCCTATAATTTAAGATATGTACTTATTTTAAACAAAAACCGACTTCACCCTATCAATTTTTTAATAAGCATAAGAGAAAAATGGAAATAAGTGTAATCCAAACGGCACACCGTTAAACATTTTTTTGGATTTTGTGTATTTTTTCAAAATTTCAACAAAAATTTAATGGGACCATCTGTAAAGTATTACCTTTCGAACGAAAAAAGAATTTCTTAAATCATTTTAGGCGTCTTCGAGAAATCGGGGAACATACATAAAAAGTAAACATTACGAATTTAGGACAAATTTAAACCTCCTCCTTTTTTTGAAGTCGGTTAAAATCCAAATATACAAACCTTCGCATTTCTATCTAATACTAATATACAATATTAATAGGTTAAACGGGAAGGACGTATTAACTTAAATAATTTAGGTCAGTTTGATAAGAGGGGCGGTGATATTGACAAAACCCCAAGCTAAATCTTTAGATTTTTCAAATCTGCCACTTCCATAATATCAATACGAGTTCCAAAGGCCTAAAGGGATCTAAGGGCAAAATTTGCTCAAGTAAATATAGCGATATCGGATGAATTCCTGATAGATAACGTCATTGCCGATACCGTAACCTCAATTAAGTTAATGACATAGTAAACAGGATAAGTATTCTATGAGAAACTAAGATAATTAGAGTGCTACATCTTTATTGGGTATTGATATAAGGGGCATAGAACTAGAAGTAAACAAGGAAAACGTCGAGGCCATAATAATATTTTCTCTCAAACAGTTATTTAGAAATTAAACACGTTTCTAGGATAATAGATGAGATCCGACGCAGTATAATAATTTAATAGTTGTTCATTTAATTCTTGGCCTCCCAATAGCTCAACTCAGTTAACGATTAGAATGTCTTTGGCCAATCTATGGAATATCCATACATACTATACTATAAATCCCTGTATCATAACTCTATCTATGACTTCTTCATACTTCAACCAGGGAACAGATTTTGGTTAAATTTGGTATGGATATAGTTGAGGCCCGTGGAAAGGCACGAGGTACCTTTCATTCCTGAGAAGGGTATTGAGGAATCTTAATCCACGGGAGCCGCGGGCAATCTAGTTTCCAAGTTAATCCAATACCCATTTTAATGGTCAACCATGGAGTCAAAAGGTAGCTAAAGCTTATCCACACTTAAAGATGATGTTCCCGTCCACGTTTGGGTAAAAAAAAACATCGAAAGCCATGTCTAATCAAGTAGTTAGCTATTAAATACCTTTCCGGCTATCAAACGATGATGTAGGTAGGTATGTAATCTAAGTATTAGTTCCGTACAATGAAATTGAATTAACGTCGGCGAAAAATTTGATTAAGACGCCATTCTACAATATTCCTATTCTACTCGAAATCAGAAGGGAAAAGGAGATAGGTATTTATTTATGTATAATATGACTGACTCACTGACATTTATCTACCCATACCCGAAACTACTGCACCTAGAAACTTCAAATTTGGCACAGGGCTCCTTTCATCATGTAAATAAGGATAATAATTAATAATAATATAATTATTTATAATCAATAACAAAGGATTTTTAGAAATTCGACCCCTAAGGGGGTGAAGTTTGATGCGTACGAAGTAGCGGGTCCCTAAGTTGTTATGATCACAAATTGTTTTCTCAACAAAGGATTTTTTGAAAATAAACTCATAAGGGAGTGTAGTAAGTAATAAAGGTGGGAGAAGGCAGATTTACGCGAAGTCGCGGGAATGCTAGTCAAACATATTCAGTTAAAATTTTACGTCCAAAATGAAATAAATCCATACCTATATTGAAGTCAAAGTGGCACAACCTCAAATATTAATAGGAATCTAGGTTGATACATCTTCTATTTGGTTCGTCGTTTGAATTCGGTATTTGCCTAATGTTAAGATTATATAAAAATTGTTTCTAATAATACTAATTTCTATCTAAAAACACTATAAAGATCACTTTTAATTTGATATCGATTCGTTAAGTGTTCTTAAAGCTTCTTTAAAGTTGGGTGAATAGGACCATTTTTTAAAGTATGAAAATCTTAAATTATAATTATACTGTATTGTAGTCCGCTAAATTTTAAGCAACTTTTATTATGAAACCATTACCACAAACGTAATATTTCGTATAGCTACCAAACAAAGTTTTCACGCCGCCCATACAAAATACAAAGTTGTGACGTCACAAAAATGTAGGCATTTCAGCAGTGCATTTTCACGTCTAAAAACTAACGTCTAAAAATATGTGTCTTTAAAACTTCTATATCTGAAAAAGTTTTTTGTTTAGAAATGAATTTCTGTCACTATTGTGTTTCTTTTTGGCAGGTCTTTACATAGCGACACGAAAAAATTTTTAGTCAAGTAGCCAATTGGATAATTAAGAACCTTGTTGGCAATTCGTACGATAAATATGATGCATTTAGTACTTAATTTAACATTCGTTTTACAACCCTTTACTATCAGAAAGAGATACATTTTCTTCTAAAGAAAAAGAAAACACGATTTACTGCGAAAAAAACATTGTCCTGTCACTACGGATACTACTCTAAGTCCTTCACGTTTCAAGCTATTTGCCTCTGGAATGCTCTCTCATTTGATATTAAAAACGCTCAAACTATCACCAGTTTTAAAAATCAGTTAAAAGTTCACTATCTCTCTATACAAACTTGATAAACTTCAGCTTGTATTATTTTTCTTCTTACTTCTTTCTTTACATGTTCACAAGTAAATTCAATTGAGGTAGTATATATTTTATAAATATTTATATTATAGGTATGTTTTTGTCTATTTATTTAGGACGTTTGTTAGAATCAGTATACTGCGCCCACCCTCTTTTATTTTATCTTCTCCTCTACCCAAAGGCTGGCTGGAAGAGATTGCTTAGCAACAATAGCCGCCTTTGTGTCATATATTTTGTTAATTAAGTTCTTTGTGTATTTTTTTGTTATTATGGCGCAATAAAGATATATTGTATTGTATTGTACGGATAACATGATGATTTTAACGATAACTATTGAGACATTGAGAAGTGCAATAAAGAAACTCACATTAAGTACATACATGATAGCTAAACACATAACATTCCTTTTCCGGGCTATCGTGTAAAAAAGTAGTCATGACAATACCTCTGACAACGATAACATTTACAAACATGATAGTTAGTTATGATAGCAAAAGTGATACATGAGATCCAAAATTTGAATAAAAACTATTGAATTCAAACAGGACTACCTTTCTCCTCTATTCAGCTATATAAACCTTTTTTAATACACCGTGTACATCTCTGTCCCTCCTGGGGGCCCTTTGGTGATGTTCGCCTTACAGGTTGAGAGCACTCTGCTCTCCGGTTAAGTAGCAAAAGCTCACACTTGGAGCTAGCTACTTAGTCCTTTAAAAAAAAGCGGTGTACATCTTACCTTGCCATATTCTCGAACGTACCAACCTTTACTGATCATACTGAACAACTCTCTCCAAAGAACATAGTTGAAATATGAAAAAATAAAAAATGGCTACTCATACTAAATGGATCAGCTGATTAGCAGTTTTGGATAGGGAACCCATTTCGTTTTCACATTTAGACCCATGTTCCTTTGGGAAAGTTGTTCAGTATGAGCAATGGAGGTAAATATGTTCGAGAATATGGCATGGTTTCAGTTTTACACATGTCTTAACATGTCTTACCAGGCCGCTTTTCAAAGCCATTCTATCAGAGAAATAAAACAAAGAATTTAACTTTAAGGTACATTGGCTACACCCAGAAGCTGGCGCTCATGCTGGACTACGACGGAACCCTGGCTCCCATCGCTCCCCACCCCGACCTGGCTACGCTGCCGCTCGAGACCAAGCACACCCTGCAAAGATTGTCCAATATGTCCGACGTCTACATCGCTATTATCTCCGGCCGTAACGTGGACAACGTCAAGAATATGGTAAGTCAGCGATTTTATACAATCATCATCATCATCTTCATCAGGCCTTTTTTAGTCTTCACCACTCTCTATACTACCAGAGCCATATTAGCCAGAGCAGTAAGACGATTTGGCCTACACTCTCCAAACTGGCCAGACAGGTTACAGAGGTATCTTATGTTTATAAGCTTTGTTTAGCTTGTGTTTCCCAAATCGCCTTCTATGAAATCTACGGAAGACTTGGAATGGTCCTATTCTACTCCCTAGGAACCACACAATGTTATAATCAAAATAGGAGGTAATTTTTAAAGGATTACTAACAATAAGTACCTCCGCAACGTTACCTAATATAGATAAATGTCAACCTAGTACCTACCTGTGAGTCTGCATGAATGAACGCTGTTATAAATGTGATCAAACAGGACAAAATCGAAAGCAAAAGTAATTTTATTAAAACTTTTAACAATCGCGAAAACATGAGACGACATAACTTAAGTATCTATTGACATTACTTAGCTTCGATGTTCAATGAGGTCCGAAAATGTTATCATGAAGCCACATTTAATTACTTCTCAAACAATCCTGTTTTTGTTTTGATACAGTCATAACAAATAAATTAGGTATCACAGAATGTAGTGGACCCTATTTCATCATCTTGCCGTGCCCTCATTGACGTCACGCGCCACAGATAACGAAAAGAAAGTCATCGGCCGTCGGGCCGCTATCAGGTTCTGAGAAGGCGAGGAGTTTATCACTTTTGACGTCAACGGTTTCTTCCCGCGCGAATCTCAAATGAAGAAAGACCGGTCAAAATAGTGGCAGAGTAACAGGTTACCTACATGAAAATATCAATGAAGGTGTTACTTTTAATACTGACCATATACTGACCTAGTTATCAATGACGTTTATACGTTTGACTCTTACGTAGTAGGTACATCTTCCTTCGTGAGTCTATTCGCGGCATAGCTAATGACAATATTTTCCAGGGTTGTAATGAAGTTGGTCAGGCGGCAGTAACGAAGGCGTCAAAATAATGGAAGTATAGAACATCGATAGACCATGAAATAATCGATTCTAAAATGGCATCTATTTTTTTACTACGTACGTAAGTACTTCGATAACATAGGTATGTTACAATCACATATTCTGTTATCTATGGTTACAATGATGGTTTTCTGAAATTATAAGCGGCAGCTTGTACTAGGTATTATGTATTCTGTGGCGACAGCAGCACTAAGTGCGTGTTCACACCAAACGTATAGTTAGCCGCCGATTGTGCGAGCAGGTACAATTGGCCCATATAATAGTAATGGCGTATTGTCGGTTTTTGGTGTAAACGAAAAAGCGATATGTATGGAATTACAATACACTGCGTAACGCTCGCTCACTGTCGGCGGCTGACAGTCAGTTTGGTCTGAACACGGCCTAAGAGGTTGGGTCCGGTAAACTGTGAGTCAGCATTGTGTCAATAGAAGCTTCAAGTCAATATTTATCCAATGACAGCGGCGAACCCTACGACACTATACTGACATCTGGTGGTAAGCATTTTAGAAAACCTTAATTGTTGAGTAGCAAACTAACTGCACTTTTTGTAACTAACACTCTGCTAACTTTTTATATGAGAAACTTAGGGTCACTCACATAAAAAAGCGCAGTACTAGGTATACTTTAAGTGGCGGGGACACTGGGTAGGGGGATGGTAGGGGTCTCGGTATACCTAGTCCCCTACCCAGTGCCGGTGTTAGCATTACTAGCTCCCCGGGCAAGATATCTCCCGGGCGTATCGCATCACGCTGCCCTGCGACCCCAACCTTTGATTCGCCCCTCCTAGACCCAACACCCTAGGCGGTCGCCTAACCTAGCCACACCCTAAGCCGCTACTGCCTCTACATCTGACTTCCTCGATGCAATCTAAACAAAGTAGGAATCTAAATCTTGAAATTAATGAATAATTAACGCGACACGCTCGCTGTTAGGTATGTTTATCTTCTAAAGATTGATCCACATTGACCTGTCCACGTGACCACGAACTCCATTGTCCACAACGTATCTATAGTGATATAATATCGTATAAATAGGTACCTATTTCATTGAAGTCGGTCCTGCAATAACAGCCGACAAGGCTAGATATCGCCGTCGTGAACTTTGACAAATATTATCGCAAGTTAAACGAAAATATTTGTAATAGCTCGTGTACAGTGGGCTTCATAGAAAAGTAAGTATTCTCTATTTTATTCTCAATTTTATTCTCTATTTTATTATTACTACAGTCCGATGCAAACTTTATGGCGGCTCAGAACCTTGAGCGAGGCGCGAATCGAAGGCATATATCCGAATATTTTTTATCCGAATCGTCTGTTACTCAGATATCAGAATAGTGGTTGATGCGCAACATACAATATTTTATCAGCAGGGCGGGCGTAGGCGGGGCGCGTACTGCGAAGCTCGAAGCTAATATCCGAGCTCGACTCGGACCTACTATATACGAGTATTATTGTTTTGTAGCCCACTGTACTAGTGGACGTACCCTGCGCGTGTACTCACTAACCGGGTTCGTGATTAACCGAGTACAGTAGCACACGAAGCAGTATCTTGGAACAATATTACGTAATATACCTACCTATGCTTACTTAATATAGGCGGGGTGAACTGATATTTGCTTATCTATGTTCATACAGCTCTAGTAAATTTTAAACTATTCTACATATTTTTCTGCTTGACCTAAGTGTCATATATTTGTTGATTAAGTATACTAGGTAGTAGGTACTTTATTTCCTGTGAAATATCGATGTATCAAAGGCAGACCACCTTTCAGAACCCAATATCATGACGTGGCATTCCATTATGCGAGCTAAGACATGCTCTAAGCAATATACAAAAATCTTAAGGTATCTTTCAGAAATGTGTGGTGCATACTTCTTCAGGCGGTGACTGACCTTTTTTTTATATCCTTATAGAAGTGCCGACTGCCCATATAAAAATATTGAAAAATAACAAAAACCGGCATCTATTCTATAAATGAGCGTACAAACTGGAACTGAAAATGAGTTTATTCCAATCCAATCCAATACCACGAACGAATACCACTGGTATTACTTTTTATTTTTCTATTCCCAATATTTTAATGACTTAAAACCCAGCAAAAATAACGAGGATAGTTTAATCGTGCCTTCACAACAAACCGTACTTGGCAGAATTAAGGATATTTTTACTTTGGCTGGTGATGGGTAACCGACTCCAAAAAATTGATTTTAATAGTTTTATGTAGTTAAGGTAAGTAACAATAAATTCGTTGATTCTCCTTGATTGATGCATTTTGATTAAAATATTATTTTTAAACAAGGATGAATTTAAGGAAACTCACAGAAGTTATATTATATTTACTTATGTACGTATAGGTCTTTGATATGGGTATAGGTACCTACTTACAGATGTGGTTGTAAAAGTCGGCCAAGGCAAGGCCTGCCAAATTGCGCAGCACGTTTTTACGAAAATAGAAGTCAAGAGTAGTGGGTACCTGAAACCGGTGAGCATGAATGAAAAGATTGATGTAGATGTACCTACCAAGATGAAGCGAAAGAGATTTTTGTAAGGATACAAGTGGTGATTTTTAGGGGGCCATGCATAAATAAAGTCATACGATTTTTGCCGTGTGGTTCCCTGCAGAGTAGAATAGGACCACTCCAAGTCTTCCCGTGCATGTCGTTAGGAAACACAAGCCAAACAAAGCTTATAAACATCAAAGAGACCTCTCCTGCCTGCTCAAGGTGGAGAGTGTAGGCCAAATCCTCTGATACACAGAACACAAAGATATCTGTGTTCTGTGCTCTCACTGCTCTGGTAGTACAGAGTCGTGCTCCTGCAATGGAGACTAAAAAAACCTGACGATGATATATTATTAGTCAAAATTTCCATTTAAGTAATAAACTGTTCTACTATTAAACTCATTTCTTATTTCTTGTATTGTAATCGCTTATTTGACAACAAACCTTCAGCCTTGTTTTTGTTTCTGAGGGTGGTGGCCTGCGCACCATCAACTACGGAGGTTATCGATAAATTAATTGCCTACTAGCATTATTATTATCATATCACGTGAAAAATACATTAAAGTACAAAACGTTATTTATTTTTATTTCGACATCACGACACGGGTGGTCGAGATCGCTACTTATTATAATCACTACATATTATAAAACAAGGTGCTCCGCCGCGTCTATCTGTCTGTCTGTTCGAGATAAACTCAAAGTACTGCACGGATTTCAATCTGATTTCACCAATACATAGTGGTTCATGAGGAAGATTTATAAGTAGGTATAATACATGGCACGCCCGGGCGGGCGCAGCCGGGGAGGGCTGTTGGTTGTCATAGATACTAAACATTTTGTCAGCACCAAGTCTTCCCGTTCAAAGCTCTAGTTTGTAACTGCACAAACATACACGATCTGCCTGACACCAACCCTCCTTGGGTATTTCCAGAACCGCAGCCAAATACCTGTGAAAATGATTGTGACCTTTAGATAGGTAGGTTGCTAGTTTGTTAAATACATACATACATACTATCACGTCTTTATCCCTTGCGGGGTAGACAGATAGCTCAAGGTCACGTTTAGCATAGTAGTGGGCGTAAAGGTGGAAAGCGGAATCAAAATAGTGATGGGTTGCTAGCCGCATCGCCTATCAATATGATCCTTAGATTTTCGCCCAACCCCTTGACCGGCTTTTACGGTCTGCGCGGGAAGAAAAGCAGCTGGCATATTCTATGTTTTTTCTTTTCTCCCAAACCAGCGTAGAAGTCTGTTAAATAATTGTAATGTAAACCTACCTACTCCTATGTTCGCTTCTGCATCTGCTCAAAAAATGCGTTTGTGTTTTCCTCAGGTCGGCATCGAAGGCATCACGTACGCGGGTAACCATGGGCTGGAGATCCTGCATCCCGACGGCAGTAAGTTCGTTCACCCCATGCCGATGGAGCTGCAGGGCAAGGTCGTTGAACTGCTCAAGGCCCTGCAAGAACAGGTGAGGCCAGATATTGTATGATATTACCATTTCATTGATGCCAAGGCACAGATAGGTATAGCCTCCACGAGCTAGAGAGCCGCGACGATTTTATCGTCGTGCCACCTATTTCCATATTTCCCTTAGCAAGTGTCTACACACGATGATGTTATCGCCGCGATGCGATGAGTGGCAGAGTGCGAGCGAATGTCAATCGTATCGCCTACTGAATAGAATCTATTAAAATATAAAATAGGAGCGCGGACTTGCCGCAAATTTCTCGCTTTTACCTGTATTTCATATAAGAAAAGCTGTGATTTTTTATAAAGTTATGTTTTAAACTTTAAACAAACGAAATCTTGTTCTATTAACAATGTCATAGATAACTTATCTACTTATTTGACAATCTCTAGTTATTATTTCGTCCGTGAGTTTCGTTTTTTCTTTAATACTTTTACCCCTCGGGAACCTGTGAACAACAGAAACCATTAGTACCTGTGTGTGTCACATAGATATCAGAATATTTACATCTCTGTGGTGTGTCACTCTCCGAAATCTTTGAAAAAGGACTTTAAGTACTTATATGGTTACTTTTTAACACTAACTTGATACTAACTGGTTAGTTAGTGTCGAAAAGTAGATACTTAAGCACCTATTTTATAACCTATTTATACAGGGCTCGTCTAGAGTAAACTACGCCATTGGTTTTCATTTCCCTTAAAATACTGTTCTGTTAGTGATGCCTTGCAGAATGAATGTTTTTTTTCTCTTCATCTACAGGTCTGCAAAGATGGTGCATGGGTGGAGAACAAAGGGGCGTTGCTGACGTTCCACTACCGAGAGACGCCGCTGGCCAAGCGTCCAGCCCTGGAGGCCCAGGCCCGCAAGCTGATCTCCGCCGCCGGGTTCACGCCAGCCCCAGCCCACTGCGCCATCGAAGCCCGCCCGCCAGTCCAGTGGGATAAAGGTAAAACGCCTTGAAAAACATGAGAGTTGCTGCTCTCTAAAGGCTTTGCCTTTTTTTCTCAGTTCGGCCCTTCAGGCCATGCATGCAAATCGCGGCCCATCAGGCATATGAGAGTTTGCTGTCTCTCCAAGCCTTGCGCACCCAGGCAACGCCCAAAGCCGAGGTTCGTCCTGGGGTGGTCCCTTTGGTGTTGTTTGCCTTACAGGTTGAGGGCACTCTGCTTTCACCTTAATAAGTCCGGTGAAGTAGCGAACGCTCACATGGAGCAAACTACAGTCCTTTAAAAAAAAAAGAAAAAAAAACATAGGCCCATACTTTTGTATGGAAAACATACTGCTAGGATACGTTCTTAATACGGTCCTTAGGACATTGACCGTTGACATACACTTGGATCGTAATGTTGTATTTTACGGACTAGCCCATTTTCTTTACACAATCACATTTGCCCAATTTAGGTTCTTACTTTATTCATTGGTAAATGAAATATGTAAAATGAACCCACTACAAATAGTCTCTTGTGGACAGGTCGTGCATCGATTTACATCCTGAGGACCGCTTTCGGGCTGGACTGGTGCGAAAGGATCAGAGTCATCTATGCTGGTGATGACGTCACTGATGAGGACGCTATGTTGGTAAGTAACTATATACATGTTATCGAGTTATTTGAAATTTTTAAACTATTTGAGAACAATATGAAACAGTCTTAAATAGGTATCGCGCGTGCCGTGCAGCTGTTTACACATAGGTATCCCTTTAATTCGAATATAAGCACTTCAATAAGTATCCTACATATAGAAACTAGTGACATAAGATCACATTAACCATTGGGTCTACGAATAATCAAGATAGACCCCTGTAAATGTAATACTGACGCAAACACCAAAGCATACAACTAGTCGCGTCACAAGCTCAAGCATGCATGGAACGACACGGTTGTATGATGTATGTTCGTTGTCCCCATCGTCTGTGTCTCCATTAATAGGACAAAGGGGCAAATTAATAAAATAATTAAAATTACATCCCGTTGTCCCCATTGCATTAAAATTTCAAGAGATTTTTTAAATAGCGTCCAGTTTAGTCTTCCACCGGCAGCTATATCAACACCGTGTAAAAAAGTGGACAACGGTTACGTGAAATTGTGACTGACCGCTGTCCCATTACCTTTACGTACAATGGGGACAACGGGGATACATCGTTTGAACGACACGGTGCCGCTCCGGTGGACGGCACGGCGTGCCGTAGTGTTGATGACGCGTTACACACTCTAACTTACTAATATTTTCCCAGGCCCTCAAAGGTATGGCAGCCACCTTCCGCATCGCATCATCCCAAATCACCAAGACGTCGGCCGAGCGTCGTCTATCATCGCCCGACTCTGTGCTAGCCCTGCTCAAGTGGGTAGAGCGGCACTTTTCGCGCCGCAAGCCTCGCGCCAACTCGCTCACCTACAAAAGCGCGCGTAAGACCCGTGACACGCTGCACATGCAGATGTCCTACCAGCTGCCAGCCAGGACTTCGCCCCTGCAAACCCCTCCAAAGAGCCCTGACAAGTCCTCTAGCGGCTCTGAATCCAGTTAATCGGGCTATGAGTATGCTGTAATACCTATGCACACTTATAGTTGGAAGAATCAGTTTAGCTGGCTTTCGGTGCGAATCTATGCTGTAAAACCTATGCACAATTAAATTGGAAGAATTACGTATCGACTTTGGTCAATTGGTCTTTACTGTGCTGCGTTCCTCAAATGATAATACGATACGCTTAAAATATATCCATGAAATGCCTATAAGTGTACGTATATCTGTAAATCTATGCATACTTTTTAGGAAAAACCAAAGGTCCAGCAAGCTTCATGTTTTCATTATTTTCATTTGTAGTTACACATTTAAGAACGCGCCTCCGCCAATCACCCAACAGCCATGTAAACTTTGGAGGCAATTTTTAAAGACATATTATATGTTGCGCCCCCCTGAATCTGCCGTCCCGGTTTTGAAATATACATGTTTATTCACATTTATTTAAAGGCTGTGTTTATAAAATATTGAACATTTAGAAAGTGCACAAAACGTTTACAAGAATGATTGTCCAATAATAACTTTTGAATTAGACAAATTTGACATTTGTAGTTTTACAACTGCCTCTTTGATACGTACCTATTACTCTCTATTTTGATTCTGATGTGTTTTATTTTAATATACTTACAAACTAACTTATGTATATGCAAATATGTCCTGTAATAGGTACCATTTTCTTGGTGTATCTTTGTATGGAATTGATGTGATAGAATAGTGATATATGTATAATTAAAGATGTAAGTTATGGCTATGTAATCATGATAAAGTAGGTAAGCATTTTTGTCAGTACTGATGGGGTCCGTAATTTTTTTTCGAAAGTAGTATGCTCGATTATCCATAAGTCGACTGAACGATACTTCGAATTAAATTTATGTCGAAATAACCTTATGTCGCCAAACGCTGCTTCGACTGAACGATTTATCGAATATTTATTGATCGATCGACTGCTCTTTCGAATGAATTTTAATATTGTGATTGACTTTCTATAAATGTCTTCGTTTTTCTCTTAAAATCAGTTCGTACCTCTCTGGTGACGTTTACATTAGGGCGCGTTGGCTTAATAAAAATAATTTAATATGATTTTAGATATTATTTTTGGGCTATATAAACATATTAATTTAATGGCTCAATATCTATAATAATATTTTTATATGGCCGTGTGGTTCCCGGCAGGGTAGAATAGGACCACTCCAAGTCTTTCCGTGGATGTCGTAAAAAGCGACTTAGGAAACACAAGCTAAACAAAGCTTATAAACATCAAAGAGACCTCTCCAACCCGTTTCGTTGGCTTCGTAAGACCGTTGGATAGGTACGTTATCCCTGAGTGACATAGGCTAAGTATGTACAACGGGCGAAGCCAGGGTGGACTACTAGTTTATATGTAAACAAGCTTTTATCCGTGACTTTGTCCGCGTTAAGTATTAAGTACCCGTTTCGGTTGAACTATCTACGTTCTATATATACTGTAGAACCAACAGATTTACAAAATTATATTTTATAAAATCACATAGGATTTCAGTTTCCCGTGATAGTTAGAAATAATTTATTAAAAAAATGAATGCTAATGTGAAGAGATACTGCAATTTTAATGAATGAGATTTACATAGTACATACGTAGGTTCTACAGATGGGACGTGAAAGTGTTACAAATATACAAACTATATAAACATATTAATTTAATGGCTCAATATCTATAATAATATTTTTATATGGCCGTGTGGTTCCCGGCAGGGTAGAATAGGACCACTCCAAGTCTTTCCGTGGATGTCGTAAAAAGCGACTTAGGAAACACAAGCTAAACAAAGCTTATAAACATCAAAGAGACCTCTCCAACCCGTTTCGTTGGCTTCGTAAGACCGTTGGATAGGTACGTTATCCCTGAGTGACATAGGCTAAGTATGTACAACGGGCGAAGCCAGGGTGGACTACTAGTTTATATGTAAACAAGCTTTTATCCGTGACTTTGTCCGCGTTAAGTATTAAGTACCCGTTTCGGTTGAACTATCTACGTTCTATATATACTGTAGAACCAACAGATTTACAAAATTATATTTTATAAAATCACATAGGATTTCAGTTTCCCGTGATAGTTAGAAATAATTTATTAAAAAAATGAATGCTAATGTGAAGAGATACTGCAATTTTAATGAATTTATAACATGCATACTTTCTGTAAAGTCTCTCATAATGATGCTGTAGTTTGTAATCTCATGTAAGCAAAGCCTACTGCAATTTAAAAGCAAATTCCTTTATATTTGTCGCGGGAACATACAGTTATATAAAGGGGAAAACTCAAGAAGGGCTGGTTTAATGGCTCAAGAAGACAAGACTGACGACCAAATAACCTTAAATAAGTAATATTATTAATCCAAAAGTGAGTTTGTATATTTGTAACACTTTCACGTCCCATCTGTAGAACCTACGTATGTACTATGTAAATCTCATTCATTAAAATTTCAGTATCTCTTCACATTAGCATTCATTTTTTTAATAAATTATTTCTAACTATCACGGGAAACTGAAATCCTATGTGATTTTATAAAATATAATTTTGTAAATCTGTTGGTTCTACAGTATATATAGAACGTAGATAGTTCAACCGAAACGGGTACTTAATACTTAACGCGGACAAAGTCACGGATAAAAGCTTGTTTACATATAAACTAGTAGTCCACCCTGGCTTCGCCCGTTGTACATACTTAGCCTATGTCACTCAGGGATAACGTACCTATCCAACGGTCTTACGAAGCCAACGAAACGGGTTGGAGAGGTCTCTTTGATGTTTATAAGCTTTGTTTAGCTTGTGTTTCCTAAGTCGCTTTTTACGACATCCACGGAAAGACTTGGAGTGGTCCTATTCTACCCTGCCGGGAACCACACGGCCATATAAAAATATTATTATAGATATTGAGCCATTAAATTAATATGTTTATATAGCCCAAAAATAATATCTAAAATCATATTAAATTATTTTTATTAAGCCAACGCGCCCTAATGTAAACGTCACCAGAGAGGTACGAACTGATTTTAAGAGAAAAACGAAGACATTTATAGAAAGTCAATCACAATATTAAAATTCATTCGAAAGAGCAGTCGATCGATCAATAAATATTCGATAAATCGTTCAGTCGAAGCAGCGTTTGGCGACATAAGGTTATTTCGACATAAATTTAATTCGAAGTATCGTTCAGTCGACTTATGGATAATCGAGCAAACTACTTTCGAAAAAAAATTACGGACCCGTACTGATGATGGCAAACAAACAAAAAATCATTTCTACAAGCTGATGGTCCAAAATTTTGTCTTTTTTTATTTAATTTTTCATTTATTTGACGGGAATTCTGTTCCATGTTAGTTTTTGTCAGTTACTATACTAAGTTTGTAATATTGATTTTTATATTAGTCTTATTTTTTATTATTTATTGATTCATTCCTTTTAGAATTTTTTACAACGTCTTGCGTACGCGTGGCAAAAAACGTAAGTTTTCTGTATATACTGATGTTAGTATGAAGAGTCTAGTCTAGAAGGTGGCTACTTTACGAAACGTGCACTGAAATATCTCGAATTTCTATCAATCCTGTATTTTTAGATCCATATAATGTTTTAAGAGAATATAATGAAATTAAATAAAACCTTATAAGATTTGTTTTTTATTTCATATAAGTACACATAAGTATAGTTAAACAATATTGCCGACATATTTTTTTTTATAAATAATGCTATTAATAGTAAGGAATGTTGTGCCTTAACAATTCACAAACATACAAACAAACTCTTTCACAAATATGTATACTTACTAATAATTTTATAAGTTATAATTCCAAACATAAAAACACATTTAACCCCATTTTTAACAAAATTACCTCCACAATTGCACAATCTTTATTTTTTACTTTTATGACAACTAGAGATTGATTTTCGATTTTTTTTTTTTTGCTGAAACATAAAATGTAACGATAAGGAGCAACGACTCTGAGTATACTTTATCTTGAAAGCCGCGTGGCTGTACTTTCTGTGGTGAATATCTCAGTCAGGAGATCTCCATATTTTTTCCAAAATTAGAACTGGTACATCCATAAGTAATGAAACATCTTTACACATTTAACATAGTACATAGTACAGACTAGAATAAACATAGTACAGTACTGCCGCAATAATAAACTTTTCACAGCAGTTTTTGTAAGAAAGCAGCCTTCGTCTACCTACGTTTTTAAAACTTCCCCTGTGATGGCAAGCGGCCGACTGTCGGCCGTGATAAAACAATTTTTATCAGAAATGGTTTTTGAATGAACTTTACGTCAAGAAATATCTCCGTTTACTAGATTGACCTTTAAAAGTGGCTTCTTATTGCGGCCATGCTGTAACGGCTTAAACCCGAATATTAGATGTAAGAACGCATACATTATCATCATCATCCGTATTCCCGGCTGCATCCTTAGGGCTAACGTGAGCCCAGGGCTTCCTAGGTAACTTGAAGACGTTACTAGTTTTTACACAGAGCGACTGCCGTCTGACCTCCGCAACCCAAAAGGTTGACCAGAACCAATCCCAGGTTCATTAACGGACATAGATATCCACCACGTACCTATTATAAGTTCACAAAATATAAAGATTCCTATTAAAACTCTGGCGAAAATTATAGCAATACAAATTTCTTTCCAGTAACAATACTTTAAGTAACAACTGTAAACAAGTTAATAATAAAGAAAAAATAAGACTGACCTTCTACATTTTTTATAGCCACTGATATGTACATTGTACATACATGCAATCATGAACCCTGGAAACATTACCTTCGTTTTTGGGTAGCCATATATAAAAATTCAATAATATTTTTTTGCCTACCGGGGGTGTAAGGATTCTAACGACACCATATGTTAAATACTGAGCAGCTAATATCCGAGCCGCCATAAAGTTTAATTTGGACTGTACATACATACCTATATGAATTCGAAAAACAATACACTTTTTTCCTTGACAGTCTTACTCACATAATTTACACACTTATACACAAATATCACATCAGAATGTATTTCATTAAACGTTGCTGTGTGAGACCACGAGCCACGACAGTATGAAGTAGAACAGGCAAATCGGGTACACCGCCAAGGCTTTCTTGCCGGAGGGCTGACTGTCGCCTAGGAACTTGGTCGCAGCTGAAACACGCAACGGTTTGATAGTACATTATTAATTTATGATGCAAGTACGTCAGTCATTCATGGGTTTATTATAAGCACAACGAACACCTCGACTAAGTATTATATCCAGCTTACCGAGGACGAGCATCTTACGACGTTTTTCAATACATTTGCGATTACCATAAATTAAAACATGATTGCAGTTCAGCAGATAAGGAATATACTAAAGTTAAGAATAAAGCAGTTTGTAAAACTATATTTATCAGGTACATTTATTCGAGTTTATTTAAAAAGTAAATAAAACTGAATTAATAACCTTCTCTTTTTTAAGTCGGTTAAATAATCACATCTCACAAAAAAAGAATTATGCTGAACCTGAAAAGATTTTGCTCGGATTCTATGAAAAAAGCTCAATAGCTTAATGGTCTTGGCCAGATGTACAGTTGGACCTTTTTATAGAGTCCTAGCAAAGAGTTATCATGTTCAGCATGAAAACTTTGATTTTTATAATGGGGCACCCACCCTAGGCACAGTAGCGACGCCAATCATTTTATTCCTAATACTTTACAAATAGAAAGAAATTCAAGAATGGAAATCATATAAGCACTAGTAAATAACTTGAAGTATTTTTGCAATCATTTTTTAATATTATGAGAATTCTGATAATATTATACTTCAGGTTATTTACTAGTGCTTATATGATTTACATTCTTGATTTTTTTTTCTATTTGTAAGGTATCACTACATATTATAAAACAAAGTCCTCCGCCGCGTCTGTCTGTCTGTCTGTTCGCGATAAACTCAAAAACGGTTTCACCAATAGATAGAGTGATTCACGAGGAAGGTTTTAAGGTATAATACATGCCCGGGCGCAGCCGGGTAGGGCTACTAGTTAGGAATAAAATGATTGGCGTCGCTACTGTGCCTAGTGTGCGGCCTTAACTTCTTTTACTGCTAAACTGCATTTCTGTTTTGCTACAAATATGTTAATTGCAAATGTTTTGAAAAATGTCGTATGTTGCTCGTACTCAGTATGCTGTCTATTATAGCCATCGATTCAATAAGCTCAGTAAGCTGTCTATTTATAAAAAGAAGAAAAACTACGCCAATCAAGATGTTAAGCAAGTATCACTTGGGATGATCACTCGGGTATCACTCGATGATTTAAGTTCATCACAAATTCATAAGAGAGATAACATTGTCACTTACCAAACGTGGCCCAAACGAAGCCGCCCATAGATATCACCAGTCTGAGGAAGAATAAGAAGGTGGTCTGCGTGGAGAACAGGATGAGGCGGCAGATGATGAGCGCCAGCGCGATCGGGAACAGGCAGTAGCCGAGCACGCACACCGATTGGAAGAATGAACTGGAAAATATAGAACTGAATATCAAAACAAATTCCATTTATGAATAAAAATATTTGTTTGTTTGTTAACTCTTCCCGCTTTATCTACTGAACCAATCTTCTTTAAATTTGGCATACACATAAGTTAGGCGATGCTGCGGGCAACAGCTGTTTGTTTGCAGTGAAAGACTCCAATACTAGATAGATAGATAAAAGATTTATAAGTATCCAAAAAACACACACACATTTACACATAAAAATATAATATTAAAACAGTAAACAAATGAGATCCAGCATGTGTGCCATAACGACTGCCATATGATTTTCAGCTCCACCACTGAGAATCACAGGGACACGTACAACAATACCATCCATATTAGGGTTCCGAAGAACTCTGACACCAGGGTGTGCATGGCCGACTGACCGTGTCACCTACACGAAATGATGATGACCATCCTTATTAAATTTGCATTAATTTTGATGAATTCAAATATTATGTTAAATACAAAAAATAAACTACTGGACTGATTATCAAAGTTCTTCCACTTATAGAAAACTAATTTATCTGTTGGTGACATAGGCTATAATTTACGCGGACAGAGTAGCGGGTAAAATGCTCGATAAAGATAAAATAAAACTTACATATTACCACCAAGTAGTTTACAATTTAATGTCACAACTGCTGCCCCAATCCAGACGAGAACAAATACTTCAGCAAACTCTGGGCCTCCGTCATTTGTCTTGTCCACGTGCTCAGACCCTTGGAGGAATGTAGCCATCAATGTGCACAGTAGCAAAGGGCCCCATAGATCCCCTGAAATGAGTTTTTTTTTTTTAGGTTTAGTACGGCAATTATAATAGCTTCTAGTCACAACACGCATTGTCAGAAGGTTCCTCTCTCTGCAGCCCTAACCGCCGGTAGCTTGAGCCCTGCCCCATTGCTAGCAGCAAATTAGGTTAAGGTTTTTTAAATTGTTTTTATATTTTGTATGACATTTTTATATTTTACTTTTTACAGAAACATTGTAAAATCTAAACCTAAGATGAAAAATTAATAAAATAATTTATTTAGGTCAATTAAGTTTACAATTAATAAACAGGTGTTGGAGCGTACTTTTACGTTAAAAAATACTTGTACCAGTAGACACAGCCATAGCAATATTTGTAACAGATTTTTTACAGCGGTCTGAATTACATCTTTTACATTCGTGACTATAATTTAAGTATGGCCTACCATTCAATCTTAAGGACATTTGAAACATGCAGGATTTAACTTTCCAATAAATAACAGGTCCCAATCAGCCCATTTTTGTTTTCAGATTTGGATCAAATTTATATACTTGCAAAGTAATCAAAATCACTCTACATATTAATGTAAAACCCATTAAAATCACTCCAGTAGTTAAAACATCAATCAATTTATACTTTGTATTGTTTTTTTTTAACACACACATTGACATGTGAAATGATGTAAAGTTTCATTTGTAGTAGTATAAGGTATAAATGCACAAGTGAAGTTCTAGTATGAACCACCATACCTGTACTCAAGCTTAATTCATTTCTAAGTGTATCTGCATTTAATCAACATCTAGATGCTAAATTATGGGATGAACTCACATTCTTTGAGTAAAGTAGTCTTCTCTCGAGGGACGAGGACATGATAAAACTTGTTACCCACAGCTCTGAGATCCCGCATCTAAAAATAAAAAAAAATATACTTAAGTATGGTTTTCAGAGGCTTAGATCGGCAAGCTAGTCCCACCCGTCATTTAAATCTTTTACGCCTAAATCCTAAGATTAATTTTAAAAAAAGACAATTCCGTATGCTATTTTCATTATATGTCATGCCCTAATTTAGCTGATCTTAACCTCCATATCTGATGTTTTACACATTCTTAACACTATAAGAAATATTTTAGAAGGCCTTATATTTTGAAATCATTGTAGAGCAAGAGGGACTGTGGTGATAAGATGACACACTAAAGTGAATAACACCACTTTCAAAAAAATAATATAACTAACATACAGAATGGAAACTCACAGCGTCCCCCAACAATATGGCTTTGTTGCAACATAAAAACAAACATGATTATAGTGTTTCTATCCTGATCGACACTCGAAACGGAATCAGTGACTAATAGGAAAATAACACTTACAAATGTCTCTTTAATAGGTTCATCAAGAGTGTTAAACTCCATGGAGTCGCCGGTAGGCACTCCTCGAGTTGGTATGTTCATTTCACCCTCTACAACCCCAACATCCCCTGCTGGATACATCTGCAAATCATACACAATAAGGCGTGAATAATAAAACAAAATGAGTAAACAAATGCCCTACGCACGGAAACAATGATTTATACCAAATTGATAGCTACAATTTTACCAACACGTACATCGTATTTAGAATCAAAAGTCGTCATTATTCACAATCCTAGGAATTAAGCCGATATTTGGGAAAAAATCACTTTAAAATTGATCTGCTCAATCCTTTCAAATCATATAAATAAATCCACATAGACCACAAATGTCATGTCAAGTCAGTGTCAAAGTCAATCAGCCATCAAACCAATTTTTTTTTTGTATTGTTTTACGGCCCTGGATACAAGCCCTTTAGAGCCTTTCTTTATTTATTTCGCCAGTTGGCGAGTTATTCTTGTTTGTTGTCAACGAAATGATAGTGTTATTCATTTCGTTGTTTTCACGGAGCCCCTGGCGACAACTCTTCGTGAATCCACTGGTTTCATCATTGACGACGTAGCAAGGCGGACAACCAAAAGCCCGCTATGTTTCACTACAGCTGCACAATGACAGACTACTTTAGTTATTCTACACATTGTTCTTAACTATGGGCAATGGAGTTGTTTACAGACAATAGTACCCATTTTGATAATAAATGTTTAAAAGAACCAATGCCAAGAAACCTGCAATCATATATTAAAAAAAAATTAACAAAATTGGTTTACCCATTTTAGAGCTACGGTGGCATAAACAGGCACACTTATATTCAAACTTATTTATAATACCGCTGTTTTGCGTAGGGGGTTAAAAATACTATCCCTGCCTGGCTGTATGAGCTAGATACGCTAGAAGATCCGTCTGCCTTCGGAAAAAAAAATGATTAGTCACCGATATGTCACTGTCATCACGTTGAATTTGAATTACGTCATGTCAACAACAAGCTAAATTCAATCGAATCTTTGTTGTTGTTGCTTTGATCGATGTTTTTGCAATAAAAGTTATAGTAAAACATATCAGTACACCACATCAAGATATCAATTACAGCGTTTGCCATTATACAAATAAGTGATGCTATCTACGTGCCATGAAAGTAACAATTAAAAGTTCGTACCTACTTCTATATTCTAATTTTACATTAGAACGTTTATAATTGATATTTTCCGGTGACCTTATGCTTTTAATATTTTACGTAGGTTGGGCGGGTGTCGCTACTTGGCGTTGGGAGGCAAACGACGAAAACTGCGGTATCTGTCGTATGCCATTTGATAGTTGTTGTCCGGACTGCAAATTGCCTGGCGACGACTGTCCGCTGGTGTGGGGCGCCTGCTCGCACTGCTTCCACATACACTGCATCGTCAAGTGGCTGCACTCACAACCTCAGCAGCAGTGCCCTATGTGCAGGCAGGATTGGAAGTTCAACAATAAATAGATTTTCATTGTGAGTATCAATGTCTTTAAATACGTTTTGGCTGTGTGGGTCCCGGCAGAGTAGAATAGGACCACTTCAAGTCTTTCCGCGGATGTTGTAGAAGGCGACTTAGGAAACTCAAGCTAAACAAAGCTTATAAACATCAAAGAGACCTCTCCAACCCGTTTGGCCAGCTTGGAGAGTGTAGGCCAAATCCTCTGACTGCTCTGACAGTACAGAGAGGGTCGTGCTCCTGCAGTGGAGACTAACAAAGACCTGAAGATGAGATGAAGATGAATGTTTACCGCCGTGTGGTTCCCGGCAGAGTAATATAGGACCACTCCAAGTCATCCCGTGGATGTCGTAGAAGACAACTTAGGAAACACAAGCTAAACAAAACATATAAATATCAAAGATGCCTCTCTAACCTGTCCGGCCAGCGTGGAGATTGTAGGCCAAATCCTCTGAATGCTCTGGCTATTATATGGTTCTGGTAGTACGGAGAGGGTCATGCTTGCAGGAGTATTTGGAGACTAAAAAAGACCTGATGATAATTGTGTTCACTTTTGCTTTTGAAAAATAATGTTTGGTAGTCACTAAACGTACGTAAACTAATACTCAAATAGCCCATTTGAGTATTAGTTTACGTACGTTTAGTATGTCTTATATCTGATGAAATCAATGGTGGATGTCTTGCAGGGTGCCAAAAAAATTACTTTGTGCTTACTACATACATACATAGGTACATACTATCACGTCTTTATCCCTTGCGGGGTTGACAGAGCCCAAGGTCATAAAACCTACAGGCCACGTTTAGCATCGTAGTGGGCGTAAAGGTGAAAAATGGAATCAAAAAAGTGATGGGTTGCTAGCCGCATCGCCTGTCAATGTGATTCCTTAGATTTTCGCCCAATCCCTTGACCGGCTTTTACGGTGTTTGGGGAAGAAAAGCAGCTGGTATATTCTATAATGTTTCTTTTCTCCCAAACCAGTATCCTGGTTCAACCTGAAAGTGACCCAACTCATTCTTAGTTTATAAATAAAGAAATAATAAATAAATATATATATATATATATATGGACAAATCACACAGATTGTGCTAGACTATCTATTATAAGACTTGTGTTATGGGATACTAACTCAACGATACTATATTTTATAACAAATACATATATAGATAAACCTCCAAGACCCATGTCAATCTGGAAAAGATCATTTTTCATCTTAACCTGACCAGGGATCGAACCCGGGACCATCCGTGTCACAGGCCGGCGTGTTGACCGCTGCGCCACGGAGCTCGTAGTAGAATCGGAGTTTGTAGTAGAATCGCACTTGCTCATGTGACAATTTTTACAAACACATTCTAGGGAACACAACAATGTGGAAAGGCGATGGCAAACCACCCTTATGTTCTTGCCACAAATAGTCGCTCCATGTGTGTCTTGCCACATGAAGTCACCAACGAATAAGAAGCGTTAAATATCAATTGGTGAATGTAATGAAAAGAGTAATGAATGTAGATGAAGCAAAAGAGGTTTGTAAGGATCGTAGCAAGTGGAAGTCCATAGTTTCTGCCTACCCCTATGGGAAAGAGGCGTGATAATATGTATGTATGTGAATGTAATCTATACAAACATAGTTTTACATTAAAAGGATATATTATTGTTAATATTATATTTTAGAGTTCTGTGATGATTAAACTGAGAAGAGTAGGAAGCAGGTCTTTACATTAGTTGTATTTAATTTTCATTAAATCTTTCTGCATGGTGCAGGCAATGGTGATAGCCGATGCATCACACCAAGCGAATAATTCCAAGTTTTCTAATAATATAATTTAATATTTTAGTTTATAAAGAATACAGTTCAGTAACTTACATTATCAGTATAATATTTTAATTTTAACAGAACATTCAGAAACATCTCTGTACACTTTCATTATGATGAGTGTGCTTGACTATTTCACATGATAATTAAATTAAAATAAAAAAGGTTTCTTCTGATATTTTAATATACTATTACCTTAAAATATATAATTACTGTTAGACATAATAGCCTCTGCTTTTGCAGCGAACATCAGGGTCCTTAATTGATACAAATTTAATAAAACACCTAATGTAACAACATCAAGGAGGCATTAAAGGATTGAGTATTAAGTAATAGTAACGGTGTAACCACACTATTAAGCATACCAAGACAAATGAAATAACCCCAAAAATTATTTTGATATAATTTATTCAAATTTAGAATTAAACATATATTCATATGACCAACAAGTTTCATCAACGTTTTTACGGAGAAATTATCCACAACATGCTTCGTCATCGTGACTAGTTATCCCACAAATTAATTCTAAATTAAAAAAACCGGCCAAGTGCTTGTCGGGCCACGCGCAGTATAGGGTTCCGTAGTTGCGAATGACAACTTTGAGTACACACTGTTTACACTCGCACCTCACAGTTTAACGACCAAAAACATCTAACAATAAAGATTGTATGAAATTTTACATTTTCCAGTACATTTTATAAGTTGGTTGCCTATAACTTTTTAGTTTGTACTAAGTACTTAGCTCTGATAGTTTTCCTTTCAACTTCAGTATATATACTACTGCTGTAATTTTTTTCACGTATCTATATATAACCGTTTAGGAGATAGAGGGGGGGGGGGGGGGGGGGAACGTACCTCTAACAAAAATTTGCACTTTAAAACCAAATATTTCGGAAACGGATCCCTAAATCGAAAAATGGTGTTCTCAACCTCACAATATTTTTCAAAGACCTTTTTAACGATACCCCACAAGATGGGTAAGTAGAGAAAAAAAAATGACTCCCCCACTTTACTTGTATGGGAGCTACCCAAAAAAAAATTTTTTTTCAAGATTTTTTTCTACGACTTTTTTGCCATGATTAATATTCATACTCATACCAAATTACAGCTTTCTAGTACTTATGGTCTCTGAGTAAAACCGCGGACGGACAGACAGACAGACAGACATGGCGAAACTATAAGGGTTCCTAGTTTACTACGGAACCCTAAAAAGATACACCCACTGAGCCATTGAGCTTAAAACAATCGTTTTCCGTGAAGGATCATCAATTACAAATTTTTGTTAAAAAATCTTTGCTGTTTTTGATGGACGTTATTAGAGACATTCCATGGTGAATGGTCGGTCATGTTACTCCAATAGCCATGCATTGGTAATTGGCTGTTTAAATTCTTTTCATACTAAAGTAAAATGTATTGATTATTATGGTATTTTGAAAAGTAAAGATTAAACACATGACTTTTAGAAGTCTGTTATTAAGTAAAAAAAAGATTGTAACTGACAGGACTGCAAAAACTACTGTCTTTTTCTACCTTTGTGCACTTAAGAGTGTATCTATGTCATTTAATTATTTTTTGCGGGTTTTAGCCCCAAAAAGGGTGTCGCCCGGTATGGAGCGACCACTCCCAGCTACGCCACTGAGCCTCTGAATATGCGAGGCACATTCACTTATAAATTATCCTATCCAACTTATCACAATGATCGGCCCAGTATTACCCAAAATCATACACATAAATACCTAATTTTATTTATAACTAAACAAAATAATTATGATCCAAGCCAAATAAAAAAAAAATAACTGAGTAGTCGACGGAGACAAGTATTTGAAAACGGCAGCTGTAACGATTAATTACCATAAAACAATAGCAAGAGTGTCTGCTTTCAAACATCAACAATAGCATGTCGCGTGCTCCATGGCCCGGTACACGTTGCGTCCATTCTCAAAGTAAACAATAACTTTTACATTATTAAAACTGCGGCCGACTTCGGGGCATTGTTTAGCTGCACGGGCCGGCTGGAAAATTTACACAACAGGCAAAATGAGTTCTAAGCCTCAAGTCAAAGGTAGAGTTACAAAAAAGGCTCGAGCCTGTGGTTGAAAACAAGTTGTGGTTTACGGCGTAGCGGCGAGTGACGACACCGCCCGGCTCCACAGTCCGAGTCGCGCGCTCTCCGAGACGGACGCCCCATGTCCGCGCACAGAGCGCCCGTGAGTGCTGTGAATCACGTAGTTAGTGCTGGTGTAAACGCGCCCATTATACTATAAAGCCCTTATAGTATTGTATGAGTGCCGCTTCGCTCAATTATGCTGATGGTACAAACTAACGCCCAACCCATGAAGAACAACAAAGTTAAAGGACCGCCACCTGTACCTCCGCGGCCCAACCAGAGCGTGGTGGCCGAGGCTCTGGCTAAGACGAGGAAGGCCGTCGCCGAATCGAAGGCCAACCTCTCCAAGTCTCGCACGTTGCCCAAACAAGAACAACAAACCAATTCTACAAAAGCTAAAACTTTAGATAGAACGAGCAATGGAAAGCCAACAGTATCGCCCAAACAAAACGGATTAGCACGCGTCAAGTCGTTCATCAAGGATGTCATTAGTGATCGCAGTTCCTCGTCGGACGAAAGAAAGTCAAGTGGCCAGAATTCCCGAAGGAGTTCTAGTGATAGCAGTTCGATACACACACCCTCGTCCACAAAAAGGTCCAATGAGAGTCTTAATTCCAAAGCTGTCAAAACTTGTAAACAGATCTTAGTGCGTTCTCTGTCTACGTCTAACAAACTAGATCAAGACGCAAAATGCAAGGTGACAAAGTCTTCTAGTTTTGCCGAGAAAACTTTTCCTTTGAGAAAAGCTCCTCCACCCCCGATGTCTCCGAAACCTAAGTTAAAACCAATGAAACCTTTACCTGTATATTCTAATCGTACAGAAAATAATAATCCTAAGGAAAGTCCAGAAGTAAGTCCTTATTCGTCTCCAGTAGACGCAAAACCTCAAAGTCCTGTGCCTGAAGCGCCGTATGCGACTGTTGAGGAAGTTCAAGAGTTCGATGATAGATTACGGAATAGTCCGTCGAAACAGGTTGCTAGTGTCCCCGAGCCACAAGTTGCCGATAACAAACCTGTTCAAAATGAAACTGAAAATAAAAATAACAACTCCCTAGAACGGAAAACTTCTCGAGTGACTGAGATGTTGATTTCAGAAATTATAGCTAGTCGAAACAACAACAAAAACGAAGCCAATGCTGTTATCGACAAAGGAAAAGATTCCGAGAATCTGGCGAACGGCAACGACTCGCCAGAAATCGAGCTGAGGAGGGATATGAACAATCACGAGATGCTGATATATGAGCTGCAAACAATGCGCTCGCAGTCCAACGTGCCGGAAGGTCTGGATCCCAAAGAATTTGTTGATAGAAACGGCCATTTTGACTCTGAGGACTCAGAACAAAACTATGCGATATCCTCAGTAACTAGTTGCAACACAGATGATGGGTACGATCAAGCATATGCTTATATATTGGATGACGATTTGAAATCTAGGTAAGATTCGTCTAGAAAAATTCCCATGGTGTATTTAATTTAGTTCTGTGTACGTAAAATGTAGGTCAAACACGTAAGTTAACTGTAGGCATAAACAGAAGAACAATGTTAACGCTAACACCATACACGTTTTATATTATGCAAAGAGACTAATGCCCTATCACTTTAAAATACGATATTACAAAATACGATTAAGAATAATACTAACAGAACAGTAAGTAGTAATGTGTAATATATCGAACAAATAATATATTATTTAACCAATAATATTTGGTTCATAAGTTTTAGAGATAAAATTTTAATTTACTATTATATTAGATTACCAATAATACTTCTATATAACTTCTATTATGTTAACATTAAAAAGTGGAAAGATAATACATAGAATAACGCAAGAAGTAGTGAACTGATTCTAAAAATTATTTCACCCATAGGGAGCAGTAGTGGCGGGAAAACAGCTAGTATTGAAGTAAAGGCCCAATTGGCTTTTGGACTACTGCTTTCAGTGGGTAAAATAATTTGGCCTGGCAAAACTAAACGAATAAAATAAAACTCCACCAATTTAAAAGACGGAAGAGCTTTATTATATAGAAACACTATATTTTAAAAACACATAGCGGAGACGACGGCTTTTATTATGTTTGAATGGCACAGATCGTTTAGTTGTCACTAGTAGTAATACGCAGCTTACAGAAAGAAGAAGAAACAAAGATGTTTGCCGGCAAACGAACAGACGAGCCACTTGATGGAAAGTGGTAATCGTCGCCCATGGACATCTACAGCAAGAGGTGGTGCTGATGCGTTGCCAACTCTTAAGACAAACCTTTACAAGGCAGTGGGGAATATTTAGCCACCAAACCGTATGTCACGGGGATAAGGTCTAAAAACAATGACTTTTTTTTATTTAATAGATTTCGTTGCTTCAAATTTAAAATTTGTTACAAAAGGCGGACATAATGCTAGAACATTCTTTCTTTTACAAGTTGTATATGAAACCTACTGCCTTGTAAAGGGGACACCCGTTAAAGGTGTTACCAATAACGTTGTTTCTTGGGCACCAGGTTAAGAAAGCAGTTCCGGGCGATCAGCACGATGTCTCTGCACGGGCTACCCCCTTTGCCGAAGAGCCTGAGCGGCTTCGCGGATGCGGAGCCCGATCTGGAAGAAGTGCCAGCCCACGCTGGAGACAAGCCGCCCACAGACCTGGACTCGCAGTTGACGTACTTGAAGAAGGAAATGGTGAGTAAACGTTCGCATTAAACTTCTTAAAGGTTAAAGTAGACAGTGACCGAAGGTTCTCATTAGGCAGATTTGGGCAAAAAAAAATGAGATTCGAAGTCACTGGCCGAGTCGGGCCAGTTAGCCAGATCATAAGCCAGTGATTCCTATTGGTTGGTTAGTTCTAGCCTGGCTTTATATAGCCGTTTACACGAAGCCATTCAATTGGCTTTTTAGCGCGTAGGGCTCCCAGCTGTTGCGGGGCATATAAGCTAGTTGCCTACTATGCCTACGGGCATAGTAGGCAACTGCCTGCCTGTTAGCCTTCCCTGATCTTACTTTAATTAATGAAAGTTATGAATTTGTTTATTTCTCTATATGAGTAAAAAGTTGTGTATTTTAATGATACTGATAAAAGTATATGTTGTCATTCACTTAAAAATAAGTTTCTGTTTCGGATTTGGCCGAAACTGAAACCCAAACCGAAGATACTTATTTCATAAAACGTCTCGGGGCTGCAGTTAAGGAGCATACTCGAAATCACAATTTATATAAAATCGCGTAAAAACAAAATAGAAATAGTGTCCGATGTTTCGATGTGGGAGAGCAATCTCGCGTTTATATTTATAATTTGTCTAAACAGACTACAAGCAATTACTTACATAGGAAAGAGGTTAAACTGCAGTAAAATGCACGTGAAATCGTAAATGGGACGCAATAGGCCGCACCCGCCTGTAAATATAAATGCAGACATCTGTTTTTTTCAACTGCGTGTCTGTCTGTATAAACACTGCTGGAATAATCAAATACTGAAAATATTTGTTATGGAATTTGCTTTAACTGAGTTGTAATCGTGTATAATACTTATGTTCTTTTTACCCGTCTGTTGACCCGCTAACAAGGAGGGTAATGTTTTTTGTGCGGTTGTATGTATCTATGTGTGTAAGTTTGTCTATTCCATTGTTGTCTCCTTAGCCAAAATGGCTTGAGTGCTTGACGGATTTTGAAGTGTGAGTGTGAGGTGTCATTAGGTTCGTATTCTTCCCTGGAGTGTCATAAGCTATTTAAGGGCCCGCACTAGGTCCACTAGTGACACCAATAATTTTATTCCTAATACTTTACATAGAATCAAATTCAAGAATCTAAGTAATATAAGCCTTAGTGAATAACCTAAGGTATTTTTAGAATCATGTTTTAATATTATGAGAATCAGTCATTAAATAAATAAATAAAATAAATAAATACGGACAAATCACACAGATTGAGCTAGCCCCAAAGTAAGTTCGAGACTTGTGTTATGGGATACTAACTCAACGATAGAATATTTTATAACAAATACATATATAAATATTTAAACATCCAAGACCCAGGTCAATCTGAAAAAGATCGTTTTTCATTTTGACCTGACTGGGGATCGAACCCGGGACCATCCGTGTCGCAGCCTGGCGTGTTGACCGCTGCGCCACGGAGCTCGTCAATTAAGTACTGATTACCGCCTAAAACGGCCGTTTTTGGCGGTAATCACTAGTTCTCTCTACTGTTTATTTTTTAAATACTTATTGTCCTCGGACTGTGACTTGCGATCGCACCAATTTTGTCTCTTATAAAAAAAAAATTTAGTGCTTGACGGTTGAAATTTAGCGTTGGTTGAAAAGTACTCATTGAAATCCATAACTTTGACAATATTCAGTGCGAAACTGAAATAACCCAGAATGAAGTACAGTACCTTAGGGTTAAGTGGTGGGCATGAAAAATTAACATAACAAATTACCGTTGTACGTAATTTGAGTATGGTGTTGTACCATACTCAAATTACGTACAACGGTACCTATACCTATACGCTTTTGTCTTGCACAGGGGAGCAATTCTATTTCGGTGTCACGAACGACGCCAGGTTTTTATAAAATTCTCTATTTAAGGGAATCATCCGGCGAGGTGACCCACGAGCACTTCCAAAAAACTCGTAACTTTATTTAGACTTAGGTCGAGTTGTCTCGGCTATATTTATTCATACAATCTCTTGTATGTAAAGTAAAATTATGTGATAGTTTTTACGAACGCATGTGTTTCATGGGTATATGTATTTAGTCAAAATGTTAGTGTATGTATTTTTTGTTTTTTCGAGGCAGGAATTCACATGGCACAATATTCTAATAATGTAGTGAAGACTACTAAATTAATAAATTTGAACGATAACAAATCATTTAAAAATTTGCTCATTGTGTACAGTTTTTGGTATGAACGTGAAGTTTCATTTAGAATTTTCGCCGTTTTTGACAAAAACGCTAAAAAAGCTTCACGTCACGTTCCCACTTTAAATTAGACAGTAGCTCAAAAAATAGTTTGAAGGGTTATCTAGGGCTTCACAGAGCAAATTTTAAACGATATCTCCGTTTACTTTCAAATGATTTACTACAAATTTGGGCAGCACTGGACACCGACACGACACACAAATTAATGCTTCCCCTTTGTAAAAGACTTTCGAATACGGAGCCCTAAAATGGGTTTATGAAGAATGCAGTACAGCGGTTCCGTCTGTGTCCTAAACATAACTTTTACAACAATATCCGCTTTGTTTTACGAGTTTGGTTTATGGTTTTTTAAACGTGTTGTGCGTGGCGTATGTTTTACAAAACATATGTACTACAAACGAACTTTTACAACCGGAATATTGGGTTTTTATAAATTAGGGCGTGAGGAAACTCATAAAATTGTCATGAAACTAAAAGTTAAATGTGACTAAAATAGCTTCGCATTTTTGGATTTCATGAGTTTCGAGCATCTTAACGATGCTATCAGGAAACATGTACACTTGCTAAATGACGAACATCTAAGGGGAACGATATTATTTAGGTTAACCAGGTATTTAAAAATTCATATCGTAGTCTAATTGGTAATTTATACGTGTAGATAACATAACACTATACTAAGGTATATTTCAAGTAGTAGTATATGTAGATCGTAGAATTCACTACTACAACCCAGTTCATCTTTCCCAATTTCTTAATTTGTAAGTACTTATAAGTTTTTGCCTGTGCTGGGAATCGAAAGCAAAACTCTACACGTAGCAGACGAGCGCGATAACTACTGCGCCACAGAAGATGAAGTTATATAGGTCGTCGGCATTAAAAATAATAGTACTATACTTAGCTGTATAATTCTGCAATTAGTCAAATAAAACGACGATAAGAGCGTCCATGATTATGATAAGTGCGGCGTGTATCTGTGTCACTGTAAAAACGCGTAGGAAAGTGCATCACGCCTGGAGATGATAATGCCACTATTTACATAACATGTCGTAAAAACTCGTAATTACCTTGTCACACGTGGTGTTGTCTCATTATTACATTAGCTCTAGGTAACATCATCAAGTTTTTTTAGTCTCCCCTGCAGGAGCTACCCTTTCTGTACTATCAGAGCCATATATTAGCCAGATCAGTCAGAGGATTTGGCCTACACTATCTTATATACTTAGCTGTATAATTTAACAAGTCGACGTATCTGTGTCACTGTAAAAACGCGTAGGAAAGTGCATCACGCCTGGCGATGATAATGCCACTATTTACCATTACATGTCGTAAGAACTCGTAATTGTCTTGTCACACGTGGTATTGTCTCATTAGTACATTCGTTCTAGGTAACATCATCATGTTTGTTTAGTTTCCCCTGCAGAAGAACGACCCTTTTTGTACTATTATCAGAGCCATATATTAGCCAGATCAGTCAGACGATTTGGCCTACACTCATTTATACACCCATATTTTAAATTCAACATACAAACTTTAAGAGGTGACTCAGCCTAACAACATGAACAACTTTTTTTATGGGACCAATATTTAAAAATTTAATATTATTTTACCTTTCCCATACAGTTGGCCTGATCAGCTAGACATTTTTGTATGGGTACGTAATTTTTTTTTATTTCCCAGCATTGGTCCCATATCAAAACTTGTTCATGTTGAAGAGCTGAGTCACCTCTTAATTGAATTTAAAATAAGGGAGCTGTAGGTATAATTCTGCAATTAGTCAAATAAAACGACGATAAGAGCGTCCATGATTACGATATAAGTGCTGCCTGTATCTGTGTCACTGTAAAAACGCGTAGGAAAGTGCATCACGCCTGGCGATGATAATGCCACTATTTACATTACATGTCGTAAAAACTCGTAATTACCTTGTCGCGCGTAGTGTTGTCTTATTATTACATAAGCTCTAGGTAACATCATAGAGTTTTTAGTCTCCCCTGCAGGAGCTACCTTTTCTGTACTATCAGAGCCATATATTAGCCAGATCACTCAGAGGATTTGGCCTACACTCTCTTATATACTTAGCTGTATAATTTGACAAGTCGACGTATCTGTGTCACTGTAAAAACGCGTAGGAAAGTGCATCACGCCTGGCGGTGATAATGCCACTATTTACCATTACATGTCGTAGGAACTTGTAATTGTCTTGTCACACGTGGTATTGTCTCATTATTACATTCGTTCTAGGTAACATCATCATGTTTGTTTAGTTTCCCCTGCGGGAGCACGACCCTTTCTGTACTATCAGAGCCATCTATTAGCCAGATCAGTCTGAGGATTTGGCCTACACTCTCTTAAATACTTAGCTGTATAATTTGACAAGTCGACGTATCTGTGTCACTGTAAAAACGCGTAGGAAAGTGCATCACGCCTGGCGGTGATAATGCCACTATTTACCATTAGATGTCGTAAAAACTCGTAATTACCTTGTCGCGCGTAGTGTTGTCTTATTATTACATAAGCTCTAGGTAACATCATAGAGTTTTTAGTCTCCCCTGCAGGAGCTACCTTTTCTGTACTATCAGAGCCATATATTAGCCAGATCACTCAGAGGATTTGGCCTACACTCTCTTATATACTTAGCTGTATAATTTGACAAGTCGACGTATCTGTGTCACTGTAAAAACGCGTAGGAAAGTGCATCACGCCTGGCGGTGATAATGCCACTATTTACCATTACATGTCGTAGGAACTCGTAATTGTCTTGTCACACGTGGTATTGTCTCATTATTACATTCGTTCTAGGTAACATCATCATGTTTGTTTAGTTTCCCCTGCGGGAGCACGACCCTTTCTGTACTATCAGAGCCATCTATTAGCCAGATCAGTCTGAGGATTTGGCCTACACTCTCTTAAATACTTAGCTGTATAATTTGACAAGTCGACGTATCTGTGTCACTGTAAAAACGCGTAGGAAAGTGCATCACGCCTCGCGATGATAATGCCACTATTTACATTGCATGTCGTAAAAACTCGTAATTGCCTTGTCACACGTGGTGTTGTCTCATTATTACATTCGCTCTAGGTAACACCTGCTTGATAGATAACCTATGCTATACCACGTTACCATAGCTGAACGGGGGCGTACATTAATTACTTGAGAGAATAAGGGGTAAAGTCGCGTATTTTTTTTTTGGGAGAAACTGTAAATGGCAAGCCTTCATCACTACATAGTATAAAAGAAAGTCCCTTATCGCTGTCTGTCTGACCCTTAGAGTATCAATATAACTAATAAATAATTAATTAATTAGTTAATATTGATACTCTAAGGTCTGACCCTATATATGCTTTGTAAAACAACGCAACGGATTTTGTTGCGGTTTTTCATTAATTTTGTCCAGAGCAATTCACGAGACTGCGATGTCAATCTGTCCATCTTTTACCAGGTTTTATCTCATTAACCGTATACCTAAACAGTTTAAATTTTCAGACATCATGTATTTCCGCTATAACAACAAATACTAGAAACAATAAAATAAATATTTTTGCAGGCTCCCAATAAAACAAACGTGATTTTTTGCCAGAGCACCTATAATTTAAAAGTTAATAATTGTAAGAATGCAATCTTAAATTGATTTTGTACCTTACATAGCAAATCTAATTCATCAATCACACACGTTGTATAAAAAAGTCCTAGGCACTGGTTTGTAACTGTTTATCCATATTTATCAACTAGCTGGGAAAAATAGCTAAAGCCATTTTAACAGCAGTAAAAATTGATTAATGTATCTTTTTTGCCCTTTACTTGTTGCCTTTGCTGGATCACGGATCTCGAGTGTCAATGTAGGTGAGGGCAAAGCAACGGTCTGTCCAAGTACGGGTTAACTAACGTTCCACATATGCTTGTCATTGCAAAGAACATGCTTCATTAAATAGAAATAGGATTTAGGATATGTGCCAATTAAATAACTGCGAAAACATATCCAAAAAAAGAAAAAACGGATACAGCCAAAAGGAGCCATGCACTTATGAGGAGCCCGATGGTCCAGTGGGTGTGAGCTCTGTGAGCGCTTACGTATGTAAAGCAACCCCTGGTGCAGTCCCTACTTGGATGGGTGACCGCAAGTGGCATAAAAATATCTCGAGCTCCTCCGTGCTTCGGAAGGCACGTTAAGCCGTTGGTCCCGGCTGTCGTCGTTGATGGCAGTCGTTAAGCTATGTCAGATGCCTTAAGGCAGCTTGAAAAATCTGACACTAGTGTTGGCCACTTACACATACGAAAAACAAACTTATGGCGGCGGTAGCTGGTGTTTCTCATAATTTATCAAATGAAAATAAATAAATAGTAATACCATTAATATGTACTTTAAGTAATTTTTAAATTAAATTAATAACTAGTACAGTAAGTTGGGATTTTTTAAATTTGATCTGAGCCAGGAGTAAAATTATAAACTCCTGGGTGGCGCAAGTTTCGCATATCCTAGCGCCTTCAACAGCATCGTATGTATTGGTAGAAAAGTCTGTATTTTATCATATAATGAGAATCAAAAGGCTTTTCATTCCTGAAACCCTTATAACTATTATTTATACATTTTAATATTAATTCAACTTTACAACGCGTTTTCGACATCACATGGAAACAATAGTAAACTTCTACTTAGATCATTATTTAATTACGCTTGTAATATGTTTAATTAATGATTTTATGTACTCACGTCTACCTTATGCGTCACCGTTCTATTCTATGCACGTGCATCCATTCTCACAAACTCTTTTATTGTTTTCAGTCGGCCATATCATCACTTATCTATGAGTAAATATTGTAGGTAGGTATATATAGATATAATGTACAATACGCAAGTGACTGCGTTGCATTCGCGAGCTAGCGTCTAATAACAGGTTTTATGGCAATTATCATTTGCCCGCAGCCTTGAAGACCTTGTAATCATTCACGTCCCACACAATCAAGTTGTTTTAAAGACCCGGACAGAGTTATTTTAAACAAATAAAAGAAAAAGTAAATATGGTGTCGTACCAAGATTTCCAAAGGCTGGCGGAGTACAGAGAAAGAAGGAGAGAGCTCCAACGACAAGAGCGTCGCTCTTATATTTACGAGTATATTATGACAAACTTAAACTATATATAATATTAAAACTAACGCGAGATAAATTCATTATGAAAACACAGCTTTCTCACGTTTTATTACGTCGGATCTGCCACGCCTTTCGCTCGCCCCGATGATGGTCTTCGTATCAGACCGAAACTAGTCGGCAGATCCGACGCAATAAAACGTGAGTAAAGCCGTGTTTTCATATATGACAATCTTGTTGTCTGTACATAGCAATATTAGGCTTTTCATATTTTTGTCAATGCCGTATATGCTTTAAACAAATTTTGTTGTTTCACAAAAGGTTCATTGAAAATAAAACTGTTTATTTATATTTTTATCAACTCACATTTTATGGTAACTTGCAACGCGCCTTGCAATATATTACTTACAGATCTGTATATTTTTTCTAAGATCTGTGATGTTACTACTGTCCCATCAGAAAATCTGAAACAAGCTGGTTACTCACTTGAATGTCATCATCAGGTTTTTTTCAGTCTCTACTGCAGGAGCACGACCCTCTCTGTACTACCAGAGTCATATATTAGCCAGAGCAGAAATATAATAAAATTAATATATTTTTTTAGATCACTCCCCGCATATAATTATTGTATATTTTATGATTTTGTTAGAACGATATGTAAGGTGGTAGTGGTACATTAACAAAAACACGACTTACAATATGAGAGCCGGTTTAAGGTATAAATAAGTTATAAATCCATTAGGTAAGTGTCGCAACTATAATCTTGTTAAGCTTGGATCGAGTCATTCATTTCATTACGTAGGCGGCAAGTGCATAATGCACATTATCCAACTAAGCACCTAAACTCCCCGTGGCGCAGTGGTTTACACGCCAACTTGCGACACAAGTGGTCCCGGGTTTGATCCCTGGTCACACTGGTCAGGTCATGATGGATAAACGATCTTTTTCAGATTGGCCTGGGTGATATTTACCTATGTATATAAGTATCTTTTATAAAATATAGTATCGTTGAGTAGTATCCTACGACACAAGTTTACAACTTACCGCAGGGCTAGCTCAAGTTGTGTGATTTTTCCCTATATATTTATATACTAGCTATATTAATAAAGCTATATTAAAATATATTAGCTTATAATGTAAAATTGGTGTTATTTGGTGTTATAAATGCCCATATTTAAGAACAATGTGTAGGATAACTAGACTGTCATTGTACGGCTGTAGTGAGATTTACATAGCGGGCTGTTGGTTGTCCGCCTTGCTGCGTCGTCAATGATGAAACCAGTGGAATCGCGAAGAGTTGTCGCCAGGGGCTCCGTGAAAACAACGAAATGAATTACACCATCATTTCGTTGACAACAAACAAGAATAACTCTCCAACTGGCAAAATAAATGAAGAAAGGCTCTAAAGGACTTGTATCCAGGGCCGTAAAACAATACTAAAAAATAAAATATTGTTGCTAAATGCAAGTTGTTAAATGGAAGGAATGCCGTTTTTATGCTTAATCTTACCATTTTAATTAGCAGTGGCCTGTGATAATATACGTATCAGATCTATCTCCACAATACACAACATGTACTTAATATGTTTAGTCTCTACATTCTATTAAACCCTGTCCGTCCAATCTTTACCCATCATTAATAAACAACTTTTCCTCAGGACTATGGCTGGAAATTCGAAATATTGGGACTCCACTTCATAATCAAAAATTTGTTTGTTTGCTTGTAATATCTTTATTGTACCAAAGACAATATAAGTATTGTACGAATAACAGAGCACACAAAACATATAATATAGTATACACGTAAAAGCAAACATACAATGGCGGACTTATCCCATAAAGGGATCTCTCCCATTCTTATCGGCTGTACATAGGTACATGATACTATCACGTCTTTATCCCATGCAGGGTAGACAGAGCCGAAAGTCATAAAACCTACAGGCCACGTTTAGCGTGTTAGCGGAATCAAAAAGAGATGGGTTGCTAGCCGCATCGCCAATAACGTGATTCCTTAGGTTTTCGCCCAATCCCTTGACAGGCTTTTACAGTCTTCACGGGAAGAAAAGCAGCTAATATATTCTATATTTTTCCTCTTCCCCCATACCAGCGTGGCCAAATCGGCTGTAAGCGAGTGGTAATAATTTGATGAAAGGTATCAGCAAGCGATCACAATCTCCCCCGTTTTGGAGGCATAAGAAAGCAAACCAACAACAACTTTCTACGCAAGACTCGCAAACGATGTATCCCACGCGATTGTTTCCACTGCTTGCGCTGCAATTTGTTGTTCGTCTCATCAAATTGTGCTGGGTCCACAGAGCACGGAATGTCGCCTGCGCACACACATTCCCTGCTCTGTGGTAGGGACGAACGTACAACTGATATGATAGTGATACGATTGACGTCCTATGTGGCGTGGTTCAATTCAACTCTGAGGTCGTCATAATAACTTTGCTAAATCAGCATATTACAGCATGAACGCTATCTTAATATCAGATCCGGGTTCCGTCCGACGCATAACAGCTGAGTATGCAATCGTGAAGATGTTTAGACCACGAGAATTGCTGGACGTAAAGAATTCCATTCGAACGGTTGGAAGCAGCCTTCATCCACCGCCTTCCTGCGACCTTGGTCAGGCGTTTGATGTTACGTGGTCATCTGCATCCGCATAACCATCCCCCATAATCAATGTGGATCGGATTAGCCAGTAAGTCCCTCCACCCGTATTGTCTTAAGAGGGTATACTAGCAGTGCGTTTTCCATACAAATGTATTTCTCTATTTTCTCGCTGAAAACTGTTTCTAGGGGCACAATTCTTTTTACATACAATCTATTACTAAAATAGGTATGTCCCTATGTTTTATTTTTTTCTAAAAACCTGTTTAAAAGAAAAAAAAAATTGTTCAAAAACAGTTTTTTTTGAAAAAATAAAAAATAGGGGCATTCCTATTTTAGTACTAGATTTTATGAAAAAAGAATTGTGGCTCTGGAATCAGTTTTCAGCGAGAAAATAGAGAAATACATTTGTATGGAAACCATATTGAAAAAATACTGCTAGTATACGCTCTTAATGTCGCGCGATCACATCCGCGTTGGCAGGGCATTATGATTATTTATACCCATACCCAACCCATTTTGACAGCCTATTAGTGGACCTTTCAAAAAGTCGCATTTCGTCACTGACTCTATATCAGAGGTATACAAACATTTTTGATGAGTCGACCACTTTCAAAATGTTACTGGTGTAGGTGCCAGCTACATTTCTACCATATTCACAAGACTGGTGAAAAAATTCGCATCCGCGGATGTGACATAGTGGGTATCTGCAACATCCCTGACATACGGACTGTATGTGTCGGGAATGTTGCGGATACCTACTGTGTCACATTCGCGGATGTAGATTTTTTTGTCCGTAATTAGGTCAGAATCTAGAAGTCATTGACACCCGCTGACCCGTCGATCGGATTAGCCATTGAGTCCCTCCACCCGCATTGTCTTAATGTTGCGATCACATCCGCGTTGGCAGTGGATTATCATTATTTATACCCACCCCATTTCGACAGCCTATTAGTGGAGCTTTCAAAAAGTCGCCATACCGTACAATGACATTTCGTCACTTACTCTATAAAAGAGGTTCCCATTTTTTTTAAATATAACATTAATATTTTAGTGATGTTATGAAATATTGTATATTGACATCGAGATGTGGTTTAACAGACTGCGCATCTACAACAATATTTATTTGTAAAAATTGCCTTTGCTTTGCCAAAGCTTGCTAACCTTTTTTGGGCAAAGAAATAATACTTTTTTATTTTTTGAGTTTAGGACTTCGAGTCACAATCAATCCTGTCGGTGTCACCAAATGAAAAGAAATACACTGACTAATTGAGTAATTAAGGCAGAAATTTTAAAGAGGTTTGCCATTCCTTTCTCCAGTATTTTGCGAAATAAACAAATCTTATCCTTGGCTTGATCGTCAGAATTTATTATTGTTAGAAAAATAGTTAAGGACCGTGAAGCTATTTCAAATCACCTTCATACAGCACAATTTCTATATTCAAGGCGTAGTTTTGATTTTAATATCTTGAGTTAATCGAGCGTATGATTGAAAAATGTTCGCTAACTTATCGCTTAGATTTATCGCATAATTGATCGTAGCTGGGGCTCACGGCTTAACTGTGATCAAAGTGTGTCATGCAGCCCTGGAGAGAGAACACGTGCCAGTATTTATAGCACGAGCGACACCAGGGGTTCCGTATAGTTACGTCACATCTGGTGCCATCGTGAGAATATATCGCGAGGCGCCAATTGGTACAATATATACGGTATCATGACGAAGCCGTGAATATTTTTTGAAAAATTCAAGTAGGTTCATGCTCGTCCCATCTTCGTCCGTTTTTGGCTCAGTCGCTCAAAATGTTTCACCAAAAATTCTCAATCAGTCAACGAAGTTTATAAAGATTGACCTTGCTAAAGAATTCACCTTAAAATAACAACGACAAGGAAGTGTTATGGTTTTCACTATAAATTGTCAAGACAACCAAATAAGGCCGGATTATAGATCCCAATTGGCGTGCCCTTGGGGAGGCTTATGTCCAGCTGGGATTGCAATAGGCTGATGATGATGATAGATCCCAATTATGGTATTTTTCAACATATTTAAACCTGCATGTGTAAGTTTGTTCTGCAACTGATTTAGTATATTTTTTATAATACTTTACCCTAATTTGTTCTATCATGCTTAGACTATACTATGCTGCACGTCATCCAGTCATGTCCTTATTCTATAGATTATTTATTTTTGTAATGTTCATTGAAATAATTTTTCCTTTAACCGCCTCATACGACATCCATATAAAGCTGTGTAGGGTTATATTCTGGCCCGGAAACCACACGCCAGTGTACACTAAGTCTATGTTTACAGAACTAATTTAGAACCGACCTTTCTTAGTACCTCCGGTTTGTGTGTTCTATACCTTCTACTACCATAGCCGTGTTGATAATGCCTCTTTTCTCGTTTTGCATATCGCTCGTATCGTAATACATTTCATGTTGTGTTCCGAGCTTCCATTAACTTTGCGAATTTTACGCGCAATGTATTTTAAAGCGCATAAGGGTTAAACGAAATCCGCGTATCGAGAAAAAGGCCCTAGGCGGAACCCAAATATGATTGAATATCTGGATTCGTACGGATGTACTATTTTTGAACGCGTGACTGTTCGAACGATTTTCGTATGTAAAACCGCTCGTTTGCAAAGTGCGAAATTTAAAAAATCGTACCCCGGGTCGGTAGGTACGGAAGAATGTAATCCTGAGCGCAACTAAAAGGTGCGCTCCGAGGAATAGTCGAGGTGCGCCTCATTAGGTGCGCTTCAAAATGGTTGCGCTTCGAGGAATACCTCATTTGTCGTTCACGGCGCATGGTGTTTGATGACATTTAGCCGGCCCCGAACTGACTCCCATCGGCTATAAATAATGGAGTCAACGGGGCGTTAACTAAAACAAACGCGCTAACGTGTGTCCCAAATGCTCTAACGCTGTTGCACCCGTTTGCCTCCTAAGATTCGCCCCTTATTGCCAAAAGTGTGTCTATAGTGCCCATGCTTTAATAAGCAGATTTAATAGTTTTTTTAAAAGACCTTATTTACTGATACATCCTTTCGTAAGGACGAATTACCTTCTGTAAGGTCTTCAAGTTTTTTGTAATTTCGGTAAGTCTCCAAGATAATTAGAGGTGAATGTGTGCAAGACCGATTCAATATCGGTCGGTTAAATGTCAAGATTTTGTTTAGAAGGGAACTTTATTTTGGTCATCCACTTTTGGTTGTTAGATGAGTGTAGTAGAGTGTAGTAGCCATCACAGCTTGCTCCAAGACTTTCTCATTAAAAAAAAAAATTCGGAATAAAAATCGGAAATTGTTTAGCTCACAAATAGCAGGGCAAGATATATCTAAATTTTTGAAAATCTATATCTAACCATGTGATGGCCGAGCTTTTGCCGTTTCTTCCTTGGAAATTGGTCATCCATTATCATCATCAGGTCTTTTGTAGTTTCCACTGCAGGAGCACGTCCCTCTCTGTACAACCACAGCCAGAGCAGACAGAAGATTTTGCCTAAACTCTCCACATTGGCCAGACGAGTTGCAGAGGTCTCTTTGATGTTTATAAGCTTTGTTTAGCTTGTGTTTCCTAAGTCGCCTTTTACATTCACGGGAGGACTTGGAGTGGTCTTATTCTTATCTGCCAGGAACCACACGGCTTATCACTGATTGACATTTTAACCAGGCCGCCAGTTCTATTCCCCGCGTGGTATTTAATTGATTGTTATGTCTCTACGCCACAGCGAATACGACACAGAATTGTATTTTTGGACTGGATTTAAAAATACGCCGTGGCAATATTTCACCGTTAAACTACATAATAACGGCTTGTAACGGGGTTGTGATGGTAAATCTATGCCGGTTGCATGGTGCGGGGTCGTCGACCGCAGCGCAGTGACATAATGCACCGCGGATAGCTAGTCATCAATTACTAGCACGGAATACTCTCACTGACAGTACCACTAGCCCATCGGATTTTGTTTGTATGTTTGCTCTTTCATACTGGTTTATAAAAAAAAGGAAAAACAGAAATACCAGCTACTTTTCTTCCGGCGCAGACAGTAAAAGCCGTTCAAGGGATTAGGCGAAAACCTATAAGGAATTACGTTAAAGGTGATGCGGCTAGCAACTCACCACTATTTTGATCTCCTTTTCGTTTCTAAACTATGCCTTTAGGTTTTATGACCTTGGGCTCTGTGTACCCCGCAAAGGACAAAGACGTAATAATATGTATGTAGTGTATACGGATAGCTATTCATCAATTTCCAGCACGAAATACTCTCACTGGCAGTACTACTAGCCCATAACTGGAATTAGATTTTATGTTTGTAAATCTTCACTAAAGTATTAGACGGTCTAATCATTCGCATCGTTAATCCCATAACACTATGTGGGAGTATTTTGCAACTTCTCCAAAACTGATTGTAAATAGACTTATTATACACAGTTATGTCGCTTCATACAAGCGAAGTGATATTTATGCCTAAAACTCTACGAATAAGTAATTACTTATTCGTAGCTAAAATTATTGCAAACGAAACTTTACCTCCGTGCACACGTTTGAGTGTGAGTTGACTATCAAAGTCGGCACCGCAGATTGAGTTATGTACTAACGTATACATATGATGAGAAATGGCGCGTAACGTTCGACTGAGAACAGTAGCAACTATTCCTTTTTATTCGAACCTTTAAGAACTCCTTAGCAAGGGGGAGAGGTGAGGGTACGCTGTGCTAGGTACACTGTGTGTTCCATTTTGCACGTTAGTATTATTTGAGAAGATTCTAAGTTAGTCGATAAGCTGTATTTGATAAGTTTAAATAAACTTTAATCAAAAAATATTAAGCAACTTAGATTTAAGCTAGCAATTCCTTTGTAAGATCATTCAGAAGTCATTCAATAAAAGAAATAGTCTATTGTTACTTGTACTATTATGTATTCTGTGCTATCGTGTTGTCGTGATCGTACTTACGGCATTGTCGTCCTAATTCCATAACGGGGCTACGGGCTTTTCCTAAGTTAACCCCTGGCAGTGACGCATAGGTTCGGTGCGTGGAAACCTGCCAAATGTCACAGAAATTGAAACCCGATCGGTCGCTGTAATCGCGTTCCTATTACAATCTGGATTACGGATATGACCTGATACTCGTTTCTCGTAATTAATCGCTACAGCTTGCTACGTCTGACTATATTGAATATGGTTTTTAAAGACTTGTTTTTGTTTACGTATGTGTAAGTACCCAACTCTGGAGTCAGAAATTTCAGGCTGCCTATCGTGATGTCGTGATCGTACTTACGGCATGTCGTCCTAATTCCATAACGGGGCTACGGGCTTTTCCTAAGTTAACCCCTGGCAGTGACGCATAGGTCCGGTGCGTGGAAACCTGCCAAATGTCACAGAACTTGAAACCCGATCAGTCGCTGTAATCGCTTCCTATTACAATCTGGATTACGGACATGTCCTGATACCTTCTCGTAATTAATCGTTAGAGCGTCCACAAAAGTCTAACTACATAGACACAGTTATTTTTAAAATGAATATAAAACTAAATATTCTGTGAGTAAGTATTATATTATTATTATTATATTTCAAGCGTCTACCTGTTATTAATATGCAGCAAAAAATTGAAAAAAAGAACACCTTAAAAATTAAAGTAATTAATACCTTCCTGCTCTTTTGAAATCTATCTTCAAATGTATCTTAAAAATATGCCTTAAAGTGTGCTAACGATGAAAAGTAAAAAAAAAATGGCGCCCATTTCCCTACAATGACTACTTTTCGCAACTTCCTGACATTAGTAGTCACGGTAGGCCAACAAGTAAAGTGAACAATGCACTATTGCTTTCAAGAAAAGTATCAACATGTGGTTCGCGTTGCAACACCGCACTGTTGGCCAACTGGCTACCTCCAGCTATGTACCATTTGACATTAAGCATATTTGGAAACTTGTTAGTGTCCTAACATCGAATTTGTGCCAATTTCTAGATGTTTTTAGTTTTGTGGTATTAGATAATCATAGTTTTAGGGAAATGTAGAGCAATAGCTTAATTTAGCTTTTAAGATAAAATCAATGATATCGAAATTTTGAACTAAATAAACCAACAAACAAACCCACTTTCACATTTTTTATAAAGTAAGAATTATTGGCCGTGTGGTTCCCGGCATGGCCGTGTGGTTCCGGCAGAGTAGAATAGGACCACTCCAAGTCATCTCGTGGAGGTCGTAAAAGGCGACTAAGGAAACACAAGCTAAACAAAGCTTATAAACTTCAAAGAGACCTCTCCAACCCGTCTGGCCAGCGTGGAGAGTGTAGGCCAAATCCTCTGACTACTCAAGCTAATGTATGGCTCTGGTAGTACAGAGAGGGTCGTGCTCCTGCAGTGGAGACTGGAAAGACCTGATGAAGAATTATTATGATTTCCTATACAAGTAATCAGTCTGTCACAAAACCTGAGCAAACTCTCGCTTGATTTATGTAATTGTTCATTTAAATGATGTTATCAATCGTTCATACACTCAATCTGAGAGAAGATGGTGATGATTTGTTTTCTTTTTTTCAATTCGTTTCGCTGTTTCAACTTTTACTGCAAATTTCCAATATGTATTAGTAAGCTATGTGTTAGGTAGACTGTAAAGTGTTAAGTGTTACATTTATGTGTGATATAGCCTCAATTCAATCGCTCATAATTATTCTGTGCATCAGCAGAGATGTTACGGCTGAGTTAATGACAAAGATATTATTATTTTCTTTCTTCTCAATTCGTTTCGCTGTTTTAACTTTTACTGCAATTTTCCAATATGTGTCAGTATGCTATGCTATGCGCAGCAGCGTTTTTGCTGCAGGTATAAATTATGTTTGTATCCCGACGTCAACCCGATGGGGCATGACGGTCGCGCATCGCAGCATCGCGGCTCATCGCGCGCCGACCAGCAATGTAATACTTTCACACGTCACTTCATCGAACAATTTCACTGTTTTTTTTCGTGTGTGTAAGTGGCTAACGCTGGTGTCAGATTTTTCAAGCTGCCTTAAGGCATCTACATACTTACTATCACGTCTTTATCACTTGCGGGGTAGACAGAGCCCAAGGTCATAAAACCTACAGGCCACGTTTAGCATCGTAGTTGGCGTAAAGGTGGAAAGCGGAATCAACATAACGATGGGTGCTAGCCGCATCGCCTACAAATGTGATTACTTAGATTTTCGCCCAATCCCTTGACCAGTTTTTACGGTCTGCACGGGAAGAAAAGCAACTGGTATATTCAATGTTTTTTCTTTTCTCCCAAACCAGCATGGAAGCCTAAAGGCATCTGACATAGCTTAACGACTGCCATCAACGATGACAGCCGGGACCAACGGCTTAACGTGCCTTCCGAAGCACGGAGGAGCTCGAGATATTTTTATGCCACTTGCGGTCACCCATCTAAGTGGGGACTGCGCCCGGGTTTGCTTTACATGCAGAAGATTGAAAAACGCTCGTTTCCGAACGGTTAAATTTAAAAAATCGTACCCCTGGAGCGTCGTGCGTGGATGACTGCTCTCTACGTAAAGGAAATTGCAATAACTGAGAGTAAGCAAATGATTCTTATACACGGTGAAATATTGATCATTTTGGATCTTTTAAGAGGATTGACAACCTGTAATTTTCATACAAAAAGCGGTGACTCTTCCACCCCAGGTTTACTTTACGAAATGGGGAAATTTTGGTGTCATTCGATTGAGCACACCTTAATATATTTACTTAGATGCTCATAACTTTTGTTGTAAGCAATATATCTTAAATATCAAAACGTACAGCCCTACTTCTCCTATTTATCAATAATGTGTAAAAAAATTATTGAAATTGGACTATGTTTAAGTGGTGGATCGCTTTTTGTATGAAAATTAACAGGTAGTCTATCTTCTTAAGGAGTGATTCAGTCTTTCGATTTGAACATCTTTTCCGATGGAACCAATGCTGAATTTTTTTGTCATTTCCATACAAAATATTGAGTCGCCCGATCAACAGGAGATAATACTGCAATGTTCTCCCGCCAGAGGGAGCATTAGCAGAGACAGTAAACAAATGTTTGACATTGACAAGTATGTCAAAGTCGCAATAAATTGCCTTTAGTTTACATCCGAATACGCAGCACAAATGCATTTTTATATTGTAATACCTATAAGAGTATTTTAAAATCAAAAATCAATAAAGGATTATTGTATAATTTTACAAATTAATTGCGACTTTGACACTGATAAGTACATACTTGTCAGTGTCAAACCTTTTTTACTGTATGTGCTAGAGGTGCTCTTTGGCGGCACAGCTTTCAGTAATATGTCCTATTCATATGGAAATGTAAAAAAAAAATATTAAGTTCCCAGCATTGGTCCCAAAGGAAAAGTTGTTCAAATTGACGGACTGAATAGGGTCAAAAACGATCAATATTTCACCGTGTATGTTATCACCAGATGGTAGTACTAAATCGTAGGGTCTCATGAGCCGCTTTCATTGGATAATAACAGCTAACCTGCCTGGCCCGACACTTCAGTCCTTCCGCTACTTAAAAAGCTCACGATCCCCGTATCTCTTATGAAAGTTCATTTTATTCATCCGATTTTCATTGTCTATATTATCTATAAATCGCAGGTCGAAACTGGCTACGTAAGGCACAAGATCGAAATGGATGGCATGCATTGAGAGAGGCCTATACCCAGCAGTGGGATGCAGAAGGCTGTTGATGATGATGATGATAATATTCCGTTAATGACCATCTACGGCCTGACAATTATATATTCTGGTTACTTAACTTTTATTTGCTTTCTACGAGGTTTACTTCTAAGTTTTATGTAAATTTTAATATGTAACATTGGTAGGTTCCCTATAAACAAATTTATTAAGCGTTTCGGTAATACAGATATGAGTAATCATAAACCTGGTATTTCACCATTATAATGCGAACACATCATTGTGAATTGTAAAACACCATATATGGTAAACCAATAATAAATATAAGCAATTATCAGTTTACCTGCACAATTTTGCTGTTGATTTTCTAAACTAAATAAAATAAAAAATAATTTAATAACACTAGCCGGAAGTCATTAATTGAATATAATTTAATTCTGGACAAACTTCAGGTAATCCACATACTCAAAGCATATATGTGTATGTACAATGTACATAAGTTATATGTATACCTATCCGAGTTTATGTATTTCCTTTTCCGTTAGGGGGCGTCCATTATTTACATGATTATGGCAATGTTTAGACCACCTCTCTCCCCCTAAATCTCACGTGAGATTATTCTGTGCAAGATTTCATTGGTAATGCATTCTTTTTATACATTAACTAGCAGCCCTCCTACTACTACTACTACTAACTAGCTTCTTCATGAAAAACTCTATCTACTGCTGAAAGCTGCATTACAATCCGTTATGTTAAAAGATATTAGCTAACAGACAGCGGAACATCATTTTATACTATGAAAGGATAAGGAATTTATTAATTAGGAAGAGTTAGTGAAAAAAAACGTACAAATTGAATGAATTTAGTTGAAAGTACATTTAGGTATCCAAGGATTCATATACTATTACTAGTAGTAGTAGTAGTCTACAACTACTACTAGAATTGGCATGACCACGAAAATTGAACTTTTAGGTGAGAAATTAAAAAGAAGGTTAGGTCTCCGTAGAGTGAGATCCGGCTCGACCCCCTTCCCCGTATCTCCTTACGTAAACCGAAAAGCCTAGTCACTCTTTTTCAACAATATGATCTTGTTAGATACAGTGACATGCCTTAGTTCCATTTGTACTAATGGACTATTAATTCGTCAATGCTAATGGCTTTGGAACAGATCAACCAGGGCAGCATTGCATAATGATAAATGTACTTAGCTGAGGTAACGCACCGTAATCGCAGAAACAAGTTGTTATACTGGAACGTTATACTCTACTTAGCCTAAAGTATTTCGAATTGCATTCTTAATTCCGCCTTCCTCTTATCTTTTTTTAGGGTTCCGTAGCTGGTTGGCAACAAACTGAACCCTTTTAGATACGTCATCTATCTGTATGTCCGTATGTCACAGCCATTTTATTCCGAGAGAGACGACACAGTTGAAACTTGGTGGATAAGTATTTATTCTGTGAACAGCTTTACAATTTTTAAACAAAAATTAACAAAGAATAGATTTAAGATTTTTATGTAAAATCGCAGAAATACCACGCTGCGCTCTATCAATAAAGTGGTCGACGTGGGTAAGAAGTCCGCTAGGCTTAAATGGGACTGGGCGGGTCACGTATGCCGTATGATGCCTGAAAGATGGGCACGTTCAGTAACCATATGGGTTCCTACTGATGGCAAACGTTCTCGAGGGAAGCCGAAAATGAGATGGAAAGACGAGTTGTGTGCATTTAATAAGGAATGGCAAGACATCAGGGCACTGGATAGGACTAGGTGTAAAACAGAAGGGAAGGCTTTTGCCCAGCAGTGGGACCTAAATAGCTAGTTAAAAAAAATGTAAAATCGCTTATACGCTAAAGTTCAAAATGCAATTGGTTATTTACCTAGACATTTCAGAACAAAATACCAACAGTAGTAAGTAATTTCTATAGCAATGATACTAGTAATAATAGTACATTACTGCAGAGGCCGGGAAGTAAGGGATTGCCGGACGAGTATAGTTTTCAAGGCCGAGCGTCAGCGAGGCCTTGACAATAGTTACGATTCCGGCAATCCCTTTCCCGCCGAGGAAAGTATAGAGATTTTCTCAATAAATGTGAGGAAATTTAACTTAAAGTTACACATAAACTTACATGCCTTAAATATTTCCCCTTACTAGGTATTTGCCGGTAGTAATTTTTCCACTTTCAAGTTTCAAATTAGGCGAAGTAGGTACTTAAAATCCATTGCAGTGTTGCTTTCATCACTAAAACTCATTTTGAACCGTTTCATTTCGAATAAATAACCAACTTTGCACATATTTACCGAAAACAATCAATGTCAATCAATTACTGCAAAGCGTTAATCACAAACTACGAAGAAGATACTATTACTAGTATCAGACGAACGACTGCCATATGTTTTCTCTAGGCAATAAGGATCATAGACAAATAATGGAGTGAGGGTGAAAATGAAAAAAATGCCATACAATTCCTTTTGAGTTTCTATGGGGGGCCATAAATTCAAAGTCAATTGACGTGTGTTCTATGCCCTAAAATCCGTAAAGGCAGTTTTTCGGCAGTGGCGTTAATCACTACGGGTATAGTGAAAATAACAGATCTCCCGAGTTTTTAATTTTTTTATTTTCAGTTGTCAATTCCAGCAAAGGAAACAATGCCCATAGAGCCCAGTCATATTTTTCACAAAAAATTTAATAGATCATAGATTATTGTTTTCTTCTCTCGCAACGAAAATTAAGCATATTTTCGTATGATCACATATCGATATTTTAATGAAATTGTAGTTATATTCACGTATTATATGCATTTTTTAAAAATGCAGTGGTAGTAAACTGGCTGTATGACAAGTGACATAATTTACGTTACATAGATTAATTAAAAAGTTTTGAGCAGCGGCCGGGAAGTAATTTTCATACTTATTTCCTGGCCTAGGCCGGCAATGCGATGAATGAGCCAAGAATTACAAACTTCCGGTCTTCTTTTTACTACAGTAATGCCTACATTTCCGAGCATGTTTGAGAAAAATATGTTTATGGCCTTACACTACGACAAAAGAAGCGCCTCTACATCGGTCGACTCTATAAATAATTCGTCTTTTTGTGCGTTTAGTAACACTTTTACTATTACAGAAACAGTCACGCTTTCGTGAAAAATCAATTGTCTTCTACCACCTAGCTATTCTGTCATGTAACACTTATGTCTATAATGTTACATTACTTTTACGCATGATCTGGTCACTTATAATGAATCTTTGAAAACAAGCAGTACTATTTAAAAAATATAAAGAATCTGACTTTTCTTTTACTTTTCCGTCCGCCATATTATTTTTTTGCTAAATTCACATGTCCTATAACACTGCGGGGCAGAATACGAATCTAATTATACCTCATACATCAAAATCAGTTAAGCCGTTAAGGCTACAGGATGGAACAGACACACATACAAACATGCATACATACATATAAACAAACATATATATATATATATATATATATGTTCAAAGTTCATTATATATAAACATACATACGCAAAAGCATTACCATCGTTCGGGTGAAAATATCTTTGAAACTTCATGTTTTACCTGTAGCTGGTGCACTTTACAGAAATAAAAAAAAATTAAACATAAAAACACTATTACCTGCCAATAAACTCATGGCCTTTGGAATGAGGCAAAGATTTTAGCGATACATCATACATTCAAATCTGTTCAGGCATTTATAAGTTATGGTGTAATAATAAAGAAACTCAAATAACTCTTATTATACCAGCAGGCCTATTATCTAACTTATGGCAACTACGGTGTACATCATTGTACACCGTAGTTGTAATTGTATGTAATGAATATTGAAGTTACCATGAAGGTAACTTCAATATTCATTACGGCTTCGGTATGAATGACTATTTTTATTTATGATATGAAAACCGTAATGGATGCTGAAGTGACAATCAAATCGTTGTACACTGAGTTAGCAAATCGGCCTGCAGGTCTCGCAGAAATTATACAAATACCATACAAAACATATGTATGAGCTGATTTCGATGTTCTGTAGATCGCGTTCATCATCTTTCATTATTCGGGGACGCTTCTCTCTTTTCTTACAATATTGTTAAATTGTTCAAGTTTCTGTACTGAAGTAGACAATTTGTTTTGTGCCTACTACACAACTGATTCCCACCTGAGATAGCATTTACAATGTGTCATAAGCCGTCATACATCAACGTCACAGTGTAGGAAACATTCAGCCGAACCTCCCTAATGACCCATTCATGCCTCTTTCATAGTAACGCATTCGCGTATACATGAGTCGCGGTCACGACTAGAGCACAAACATAATCGTTGCAAATGAACCAACTTAGATATTATAAAATGTTATCACTTAGCTCTCTTTCTTACTAACTCTCAGACACTTTTGCGAATAAGAGAGACTGATTCTTTAGATCCATGGGTTCAATTTCTATAACAAGTCGTGTTGTGCCTACTACACAGCAGATTCCCACCTGAGATACCATTTATAATTTAGTATAGTTTCATAAGCCATCATACATCAACGTCACAGAGCAGGAAACATTCAGCCGAACCTCCCTAATGACCCATTCATGCCTCTTTCATAGTAAACGTATACGTGAGTCGCAGTCACGACTAGAGCACAAACTTAAACGTTGCAATGAACCAACTTAAATATTACACAATGTTGTCACTTACGAGTAGCTCTCTTTCTTGCTAGCATAGACTTTCGCGAATAAGAGAGTGGTAGCCAGTCTAGGTCAAAATATCTTAGTTAAATCAATAGAGCTTAGTTAGATTAATTAACTATAGGGTTTAACATGAATCTACATACATTGCAGTTTTATTACATTATGAACAAAAACAATTCAAATAAAACAAAATTAAACCCACTTTCAAAACCCTCTATTCCCTAATTCTAAAATGAGAATATCTGCAATCCGACGTTTTTGGAGAAACATACAAATATACATCCTTATACTCATGAAATTTGTCACACATGTTTACGTTACAATACAAAAATTCACAATATAGTTACATCATAGATAATGACAATGTTACATATAAATTTACGGATCGAATTGATAACCTCCTTTTTTGAAGTCAGTTGAAAATCGTTATGACTACTAAATACTACTAGTTCATGATCATTTGAAATCAATGCAATGTTTTAAGTCTTAAATAAATTTCTTTAAATAACAAGGCCAAGGCCTGCCAAACTGCTGACCTAAAAGCTCGCCACAGATTTAGGAATCAGATAAATTTTCGCTGAGAAAGTTAAACGGATGCCAGCCGTTGTACGGCGCTCGAAATTCGTTCACTTATAAATGCAAAGAGTCGCTCGCTCCTCGTTCCGCAGACGTGAGCAAAACGTCGAGAGTCGTAGTGATGTCCCTTAGTTCCCACGTTAATGCACGCCACTTATTCTTCAACTCTGCGTCATAATGCCATCGGGAGTATTTTCGCATCACGTCTAATTTGCTGAATAAGCACGCGCTCGAAATTCATTCACTTATAAATAAATGCAAAGAGTCGCTCGTTCCGCAGACGTGAGCAAAACCAGGTCGAGAGTCATAGTGATGTCCCTTAGTTCCCACGCTACTGGAAGGAATTGTTCTGCAGCTCTGTGTCTCTTTTGCTGAAACCACATAAAACCACAATGCGCATAGCATTGTGGTTTTATATGTCAGCGGTGTTAGATTTACCGTTGAGGTCCGTGCCGTTGATATATGGGTTGATAAAAAAAGTGTTTATACGTATATTTATGTTCCTCATACCCTTGACTAGGAAAGAATTAAATATGGTAATAAGTTCGTATTTTGTACATTTTATTTCTAAATTTTGCAATAGAGTTTAAATTAAACAGTAAGATGTTTGGAAGTGACAAAATTTAAACATCCAACGAAGCTATAAATTGGAGCCAAAAAGAAGATTAAATAAATAAATATATAGGGACATATCACACAAATTGAGCTAGCCCTACAGTAAGTTGTGAACTTGTGTCGCAGGATACTAACTCAACGATACTATATTTTATAATATATACTTATATAGATAAACATCCAAGACCCAGGTCAATATGAAAAAGATCTTTTTCCATAGTGACCTGACCGGGGATCGAACCCGGGACCCCCGTGTCGCAGGCTAGCGTGTTGACCGCTGCGCCACGGAGCTCGATTAGATTATGTGCACAGAATTCTTAATAATAACATACATAAACTGAAAGTTACAAGAAACCTGAATTAATTAATGCATAAGTAAAAACGGTTCAATGAATACTACCTCCACCTATCTCTATCGGATATTTAAGAGACTCTTGTTGTCGGTATCAGTGTGTGGAAAAAACGCACTCAATCACTATTTTTGGCAAGAAATAATGGAATGGTTTGTTATTGCTTCCTCCAAATTACTATAGATACATTTTAATCATGAGACAGAATTATTAATAGTACATTATGATACAAGTACGTATATCATACGTACGTATATATACCGTACGAGTATCATACGACATTTTTCAATACATTTGCGATTACCATAAACTAAAACAAGATTGCAGTTTAGCAAATAATAAATTTATAAAAGTTAGGAACTAAAGCAGTTTGTAAAAATACATTTATAATAATCAGGTACATATACTTAGTTTATTTTCTCCAAAATAGTACATTGACAGCCTTCTCCTTTTCGAAGTCAGTTAAAAATCACATCTCACAAATCAGGAAAAAGTTTTCATGCTGAACTTGAAACTCTTGGCTCGGATTATATGAAGGAGTTTAAATTTTGCATCTGTGGCATTGAGCTATTGAGCGGTTGTGATTGGTGTAAAGTAAAAAGCACTAGTGACGTAAATTAATCATTACGATACAGATTTCGATGTCATATGAACCGTATTATTAGCAAATGTATTGAAAAATAATAATACAGCAGTAGAACGATGAATTACGTGAAATATAAATTGCGTGATTAGTGTCAAGGAAAACTCTGCGAGGATTGCAAACCAATATCCGTTTGATGTGGGTCATTCCAGCATTGTTTTTAGAATAACTTTAAAAGTCTACAATATATAATTTTAAAAGGTTTCTAATAAACACAAAAGATTATTATTAAATTTGCTGGTATGGAGGAAGACACATTTAGAGCGGTGGGTCATTCTAGCAATGTTTTTCAGCATAACATTAAACATCTACAATATACTTTTTTTTAATGTTTCTAAGAAATACAAAAGATTATTATTAAATTTGCTGGTATGGAGAAAGACACAGGCAGAGCGTGAGAACACTATTGTCTTTCCGTCATGGTGGCCAACAGAGCGAGACAGGGGCCTCGGGTCCAAGGTGTCTGACTCAGAAATACCGGTTTTTATGGCTGTTCGCAGGTTCTACGTTTTGATACTTTTTTATATACTTAATTGCCGTAGAACATCGCCATTGTTAAAGTTTTTGTTCAATTATATTCAAATCAAGTATTACTTCCATGGAATCGGTGAATATACCCACCTACTTCCTTATTATGTGACTTTATTGTGACACAGTTTTAACATTTACGTTGTTATTTGCCTCAAATCAAAGAAAACTTGTATTAGTGATAAGTGTGGCATATAAATCCAAGCTCGGTCGTGCTTAGAGAGACACGTCAAACGTTTCTTTGCTTCTTGTTGTTGCGAAGCGACGTAGGTATCGTAACAACAAGAAACAAATCGCATCGTATCATTAGATGTTAATCGTTAACTAATATACCTATAAGCATTTGTACAGCTTTAGAAAAAAACAGTAACAGTGTTGGTTGGTCATCATCAGGTCTTTTTAGTCTCCACTGCAGCAGCACGACCCTCTTTGACTACCAGAGCCATATATTAGCCAGAGCAGTCAGAGGATTTGGCCTACACTCTCCACGCAGGCCAGGGGTTGGAGAGGTCTCTTTGATATTTATAAGCTTTGTTTAGCTTGTGTTTTCCTAAGTCGCTTTCTACGACATCCACGGGAAGACTTGAAGTGGTCCTATTCTACTCTGCCGGGATCCACACGGCGAGCAAAAATTAACCAATAGCGTTTTGAACTTTTTTGGTTGATATCAACCTAAAAACAAACTCAACGCTTCCACCAAACGTGTCGATGCAGCTATTTAAAATATGAATTTCGCGAAAGAACACGAACTCCGCATTAATTTCATACGAGTACCTCATTCGCCGCAAACTCGTTTTAAAAGATCAAGTTTCATTCATACAACGTGCACTGTAGACGCTGTTGGCCCTGTGGTCGTCTGGATGACGCATTTAAAATTTCAATGGGAGGAAACATAATTCGTACCATTATCGTTGTAGATTGGAACCTATTGCTGCATAGAAGCGGATTTCCTGTGTAGGTTCCATTTTTAATTTAATTTGGCATAACTTCCCACACTTTTTCTATATTATTTCTGAAAGCTGACTTTGAGAAAAGGTAAATATCTTTAAACTATTTCTCTTCTTAATTTGTATGAGTTTATTCAAATTAATGACATTTCTACACCCTTCCGGGCTAAGATATTGGTTGTCCACTCATTACTTGGCCCTAAGCGCCCCTTTTTAAGAAATGTGCCTGCTCATACCCCTTCATTTCCCTTGTCACTTTTACAATGTCCAAATGTTGATTGATGATAGTTTTGTTTATAATCGATGACTATGATAATATGACATATTTTGTACCACTACATTTATGGATATGCCACGGATATGCACTTAGATTTAAAAAAAATATTTTCGATTCATACTTCTATGGATATGCACCTCTGGATGTATATCCATCCACGACAATAATTTAATGTGTAATGTAATTTCTGTTTACTTTGTTGGTTGTATTTTGGTTTATACTCTTTTATTTCTTATTGATTTGTTTACAATATCACCCAAGCATGCTCCATATCATTTACATATCCCAATTTTTTTCTCGTAATAAAAAATCTTATTTAATAAATCCTTTTTATTACTTTTTTATGACAATGTTTTATTATAAGTTTGTGTAAAGTGCTATTTAATGAGCCCTAACTCGTTGAGATTATTTTCTTTAGTTTAACAGTACCTATGGCCTAGCCGTCTTCCGACTCCGTCCGTCATGAGATCAGGTCTATAGTACCCTAATATTGTATTGTCATCAGATAGACATAAGAACACCAAATTTTTGCTTAATCGGTTTGGGACAAGTTTCTCAAAATTGAGTTGCATTTGACTCTCACAGACAAATAAACTATAAAAGCTTGTAAAAAAATACCCCCCTTTTACGGTCAGGAGACAAAACATTAATACAGAACTCATTTATGGTTCAAAGTATGGGGGTCAAAAAAGTATTAAAATAAGATCAGTCAATTGAAATATATAATAGAGCATCACAGCCAGCAATAACATATGTTTACTTATATATTTTGTGACTACTGTATCACGACTTGTAAAAAATACCTCCCTTTTACGGTCGGGACTCAAAACATGAATACAGAACTCATTTATGGTTCGTGCGCGAGGCTAAGTGCGTTGGTATCGCTCGCCAGCTGCTAGCATTAAAGTGATGTGTGCGACTAGTGTGTGAGTCATGTGGTGACCTTTCCCGCGTCTAAATTCGCGCTGCCAACGACCTGCAGCAGGTTGCCGCGTAGAATTGATCACTTTGACGTATCTTCGTCATATTTATTCGACTAGCCGCCCCGGATTCACAGGCACATATGTATTAATATATTTTCGAAAAAATGCTCTACATTCGTGGGTAACATAGAAAAGTAGTATACCTAACCTAGTACCAAAAGTATGGTGATAGTATACTTTTCTATGTGACCTACTGTACATGTCATGAACTGCCTCATGACTCCCAAGATTACCCCACACTATAATATGTATATGATGGGGACTTCATATTTATGGTTCTTGCGCGAGGCTAAGTGCGTTGGTATCGCTCGCCAGTTGCTAGCATTAAAGTGATGTGTGTGACTAGTGTGTGAGTCATGTGGTGACCTTTCCCGCGTCTAAATTCGCGCTGCCAACGACCTGCAGCAGGTTGCCGCGTCGAATTGATCACTTTGACGTATCTTCATCATATTTATTCGACTAGCCGCCCCGGATTCACAGGCACATATGTATTAATATATTTTCGAAAAAATGCTCTACATTCGTGGGTAACATAGAAAAGTAGTATACCTAACCTAGTACCAAAAGTATGGGGATAGTATACTTTTCTATGTGACCTACTGTACATGTCATGAACTGCCTCATGACTCCCAAGATTACCCCACACTATATGTATATGATGGGGACTTCACATTTATGGTTCTTGCGCGAGGCTAAGTGCGTTGGTATCGCTCGCCAGCTGCTAGCATTAAAGTGATGTGTGCGACTAGTGTGTGAGTCATGTGGTGACCTTTCCCGCGTCTAAATTCGCGCTGCCAACGACCTGCAGCAGGTTGCCGCGTAGAATTGATCACTTTGACGTATCTTCATCATATTTATTCGACTTGCCGCCCCGGATTCACAGGCACATATGTATTAATATATTTTCGAAAAATGCTCTACATTCGTGGGTAACATAGAAAAGTAGTATACCTACCTAACCTAGTACCAAAAGTATGGGGATAGTATACTTTTCTATGTGACCTACTGTACATGTCATGAACTGACTCATGACTCCCAAGATTACCCCACACTATATGTATATGATGGGGAGTCATGTGATGATCTTTCCCGCGTTTAAATTCGCGCTGCCAACGACCTGCAGCAGGTTGCCGCGTCCAATTGATCAACTTTGACGTATACATTCATATTATACATACATATTATCACGTCTTTATCCCTTGCGGGGTAGACAGAGCCCAGGGTCATAAAAACCTACAGGCCACGTTTAGCAACGTAGTATCTTTGACGTATCTTCATCATATAAATTCGACTAGTGGCCTGTCCCAGCTTCACACGTGCATATGTATAAATATATTTTTGAAAAAATGCTCTATATACGTAGAGTAAAGTGGGCCACATAAAAAGTATAATATTCTATAATACTCAAACTCATAGACCAGCTAGTACCAAAAGTATGTGTATAGTATACTTTTCTATGTGGCCTCTGTACATGTTATAAACCTCCTCATGACTCCAAGATTAACCCATACTGTATGTATATGATGGGGACTTCAGTATATACTATGTCATCATCATAACCCGAGTGAATTCCCTGTATTCCCTTGTATTTATTGAATATTGAAAATCTTGCAATGCAAATAATTTTTCCTTGAATATAAATTATCCTAAGTAAAATAATAATTGTTGTTTTTAATTTGCTCATTTTACCTATTGGGCCATAAATTCGTGTTTTCCATGTTTTGTTTTTAAATCAAGTGTATGATTATTATGCATAGCCAATTAATTTTTTATAAACATAATTTAAAATTTATATTAAATCTATGATTATGTAAATTTAGTTATCTGAGATGATGATCATCGTGATTATCTAGGCATACGAATGTTTATGTCGTTTTCGCGTTTAATAATTTAATGTCTTATGCAAGAAATAGTAATGACCCATAGAAATTTAATAGCTTGATGAAGTCAAGGTGATTTCGTAAAAAAGCATTATGTCATTGGGACGGTCCGCTAATGACAGATATTGCTGACTTACTGTGTCTTCAACGTTAACTGCTAGAACCCGTTATGATTGCGTGCTAGATGATCGGCCTCTACGCTGTTTGAGGTTATTTCAATTAAAAAAGTAAAAGATAGTTGTACTTTTTGGGTTACCCACAGTTGTACGTTTTTAGGGTGCCAGACCTTAATACCACAGCTGTCCGTCTATTAAATCACAGGGCTGAATCTTTAACGCCTGTAGCACACAGCCGCGAATGCGGACCGGAAGCGTTCCGGAACGGAACATTGGCGGAACCGCGAAACGCTGTTGTATGATTCCGTTCCGGTTTCGTTCCGCTTGCGGTGTGAAACGCACCAAACAAAATCATACTAGACAGCGTTTCGCGGTCCGCCAATGTTCCGTTCCGGAACGCTTCCGGTCCGCATTCGCGGCTGTGTGCTACAGGCGTTAGAGCTACGATGCCTCAGACTAAACAACGCACACGGAGAGCTGTCAATTTTATATAACCATCTTTTTGCGTCGGGGTTTAAACAAATCAGTCTATTCAAATATCTAATAGAGCATCACAACAAACACTAACATATGTTAACTTATATATTTTGTGACTACGGTAGTATACGACTGCGCCATTGATGCCACAGAATGCGGACTTACTGTGTGTGGAATATCAATGATAAGTTTATATTGTTATCTACTCCGCACAGCGCTACACTGACTCATCGTATTTTAGTATTACACGGTCAATACAGCTTTAGTAATAATTTATTTATCTGACAACAAAAAGAATAATGATGAACTCTTATTTAAATAAAGAAATAAGACATGGGAAAAAAATCCACGCGGGCAGAATTTGAACGGCAGTCTTTAGACTATGTACGTCTAACGCCTTACCAATAAGGCCACCGCGCTTCTTATCCTACACGTCGAATTGCTCCACCATATCCCATTCCTCTTATACCTACGCATTATTGCTTGCGTAGCCTAACATAACTACCCCACTTTTACAAGAGTGGTATTTAATTTAACTAATTTTACAATAAAGTTAAAAATCAATTAATACCTATGTAGGAAGCCATATATTATTTTAAAGACCCCCGGGCACGTTGACACCTGTGTTGGCCACTTACACAAAACGAAAACCAAACAAAACAAACTACCTACTTGGGACTGTACTTATTATCGTAGACACTCGTGTATAAAAATAATATACCTGGAAAAAAGGAAAATACATTTTTTTGAATAAAAATAATTATTCCTATTAAAGGTCCTTTACGCCCCAATCGCCGCGACCCGCGCCTGATTAGATACGCCAGAATTCAATCTCATTACATTCACTCCAGTCACACACAGTATAATATATGTGCTGTGCTCCAGTAACATATGTAGATATGTACTTATCGCCCAAATGGCAATTCAGGCGTCTGGCCGTGATCGGAATGCTGAAAACGTGACGACCTTTCGCGATAGACGACCTTAGAACATTTCGACATGTTCTCCTTTTTTCCCTACTAAGTATGCATATCGACACATGTTCTGAAACTAGTTTGTCACGCAGTTGTCTTTTTTGTACTCATTTCTTATGCATTATATTAGAATTATGTTATTCTAAGATAAAAATCCAAAGGCCACAGAAAAAGAGGAAGACCAAAGATAAGGTGGTCGGACGATATAAGGACATTTGATAACAACTGGAAGGTTACCACAGGGAAGCGAGAAGAATGGAAGGAAAGAGGGGAGGCTTTTGCCCAGAAGTGGGACAAAGAAAGCTAGTAAAAAAAAGAAAGATAAAAATAGCTCCTAACCAGATTAAGTTAAAACTCCCACTTAATAAATTCCTGGACTAAAGACAGTCGCTATCATCGACTAACTAATTGGACATACCAAACCAAAAGTCAAAAACAAATGAAATCGAAAACAAAACAAAAACGAATGACAATAATACAGTCGAATATTAAAAAACAAATGAAGGTATAAACGTGCAACAAAGCGATGCTTACGTGTCACACCCTTTTTTATTATGCGTGGTTGTGCTACCTATCCAAATATTACACCCATCATAGGTCATCGACACCGGGGCGTCTTGGGTTCGATTTCCGTGTTGTTCGCGTAGGCAGAACTTTGTTACGAGTCAACTTATTCTAATGAGATTGACACAATATTCACGACTACCTACGTCGAACGCGGTGGCAGCTCAAAACCTTAGTTTTATAGTAGAGCAGCTAGCAATTTTCCCGCGAGTTCGTCGGCGTAATTTATAGATAGCCTATGTCAACCGCAGATAAATTAGCTTTTTATAGGTGAAAGAATGAAATTTTGAAAATTATTCCTGTAGTTTCGGAGCCAATTCAATGCTAAACAAACAATCAAATCTTCCATCCTTATAATAAATAAATAAATAAATATGTATATAGGGACATATCTATCACACAAATTGAGCTAGCCCCACAGTAAGTTGTGAACTTGTGTCGCAGGATACTAACTCAACGATACTATATTTTATGACATATACTTATATAGATAAACATCCAAGACCCAGGTCATTCTGTAAAAGATCGTTTTCCACCATGACCTCACCGGGGATAGAACCCGGGAGCCCCGTGTCGCAGGCTGGCGTGTTGACCGCTGCGCCACGGAGCTCGTCAATAATATTACTATAGAATGTCTCAAGTCAATATTTCGATTTAATACATACGAGTAGTAACGCGTCGTCAATAGATATCTTTTTTTCATGATTCTCGTGGACCGACTTATAATTCTTACTTACTCCTTATAAACTTACATGGGTACGTCCTGAAATTTGAAACTTAATGAGGTACTGATGAATAACGCATGTGCATGGTGACTAATCTGCTATTCCAGTAACCAATTTTAGGGTTTGCTTGGCTCATCTATGGTTCGGTGAATCACTTCGCTGTGTTTACAACAGGACGATCGAGATTTGAAATGATTCAGAGAGGATAGAAGCTTTATAGTCGTATCTTTTATGACTGGTTAGTGTTAAGTATGTTTTCGTCAGAGAGGATAGAATCTTTATTATCGTATCTTTTATGGGTAGTTGTTGTTAAGTTCGTTTTGGTTTCATTTTCTAGGCAACGTACCCAATTTGGCACTTAATTTCGTTTTATTATTTTGCTGCATCGATCTATCTGTAACTCGCCGTTTCACCTTAATTAAGCAAATACCCCCTTATTTATAATTCACTACACAAACTTTAAGAGGTGACTCAGCCCATCAACATGAACAACTTTGGTTATGGGACCAATGTTGAAAATTCAATAATATTTTTACCTTTTCCATACATTTGGTCTGATCAGCTGGACACTTTTGAATGGGTATGTAAAGCTTTTTTTTTTTCAGTTCCCTGCATTGGTCCCATATCAAAAGTTGTTCATGTTGATGGGCTGAGTCACCCCTTAAAGTTTTTGTACTGATTTCAAAATAAGGGTGTATAATACAATACTTAAGTAATCCAATATTTTTGTTTGAGGTTTACTTGCTGTCATGTCAACCTCATGCAACAATATTGGACCAAATTAAGGCATGCCAAAAAGTAGGCGGCGAGGATAGAATCTTTATTATCGTATCTTTTATGGGTAGTTGTTGTTAAATTCGTTTTGCTTTCATTTTCTGTGACTAATCTTAACCGATTAGGCAACGTACCTACTCGATTTGGCACTTCATTTCGTTTGATAATATTATGCTGGATCGGTCCATCTGTAACTTGACCTTTAACCTTAATTATGGAAGTATAATATACTACTTAAGTAATCAGAAAAAGCCTACGAATAAGAGATTGGGATCACATGCCCCAAGTATCTCCGTGGGTCTTATTACTATATATTGTGGATTCTAATAAAAACAGCTATGAACGAAGTAGTAAAAAAATGATATTGTACCTACTGTATGACTAGTTCGACAATCGTGATCAAAGCTCATCTCATATCATAAAAGCGGGGCAATTAATGGATTACTTACCTTAGTATCATGGTAAATGAGCCTAGATGTCGTCAAACGGGTCAAATATTAACAAAAAAATATCTAACTTCATTACCAACCAGTCAGTCAGTCAAGTCAGTCAGTAGTTGACATGATTATAGTGAATCATAATCGCTGTCAAGCTCTTCTTCAATTCGTTTGCCGACCTTTATATTTCTTAGAATGCATAAAACATCGCCCCAATAATGTATACTGTTTTGGATACACGCCAGATCTCACAGTACTCGAAAATGCTGCATGATAAACTACCTAGTTTCCACTGAATTCATTGAACTGACTTGTTTGTTTGACATTTTTTGTATCATCATCAGGTCTTTTTTAGTCTTCACTGCAGAAGCACGACCCTCTCTGTTCTATCAGTGTCATATATTAGCCTGAGCAGTCAGAGGATTTGTCCTACACTCTCTTCGCTGGCCTGACGGGTCGGAGAGCTTTCTTCGATGTTTATAAGCTTTGGTTTAGATTATGTTTCCTTAGTCGCCTTTTACGACATCCACGGGAAGACTTGGAGTGGTCCTATTCTACTCTGCCGGAACCCAACACAGCTATATAAAAAAAATTGTATAATTGTTCCTTAAGATAGTTCTTAATTATTTTTATTTTAAAAAACTTTTATTTTACAGAGTAATTAAATTGGATAACAACAAACGTGATTTTTTGACGATTTTTGCTGGTTAATAATAACGGGCACAGGTAGACGCTTGAAGAGAATATTCCTTTGTATATTTACTTTAAATATAAATAAAATATCAAAATAAAATAATTGTTTGTTTGTAAGCGGGCTATGCTAAACGTGGCCTGTAGGTTTTACGACCTTGGGCTCTGTGTGGGGTACACAGAGCCCAAGGTCGTAAAACCTAGGGATAAAGACGTGATAGTATGTATGTATGCATTTGAGCGGGCTCCCATACAGCAAACGTGATTTGTTGCCGTTTTTTGCTCGATAGTCTAATGTTGTATAGATAATAATAGGGAACCCTTGGTGCGCGAGTCTGACTCGTACTTGGCCAATTATTTTAGTTTCACTTTCCCCGTTGTCAGTAAACAAATCTTGCAAGTTAAAAGAGACCTAGGTACTTCGCGGTGTTTCATTCAGCTGTAATTTGCCTACATATTAAACCAATGACAACGTAGAATTATGATGCCAGTAAGCTGGTATAATGATGATGAACCCATCAGCGCAACAGCTCAGTCACGATTTCTGGTACCCCTTGAACTCGTAAGCAAGCAGTAAGCATTGGTTAGTGCTCTTTGAAATCGCCTAATTAAAAAGTAAAAAGTATGTGTAAATTTCCAAGACCATGACTAAACTATTTTCGACGAATAAAAATAACGCAACCTTTCCGAAATCTCTTTGAAATAAAGATAAATCAATCGCGTAACCTTCGACAGCAGACATGTTTAGTTTAGCACCAATTCGGATTTAGAGCTGCGAAGTCTAGACTAAAACTGGAGCCAGATGTCATCACTCATTTGCGTCATACCTTGTAAAGTTCAGCTCGAGCTATGTTTACAAACTTACGAGTATTTCAGTCACTTTTGCAAAATACTCGACTGACGCCTAGACACTATTTCAAGCCTGGACAATAAGGCAAACTAGTCTAGATTTAAACCTTTTTTTTGCGCTACTCATTTTGAATATAATAGTTATATATAAAAATAAATAGTTTTGAGCTCTTAACAAAAGTCCATTAAGTAGACATGTCTGCCGATAAAAATCCAGTAAAGGTACATACTTGACAAAACATTATAATAGTACTTGCGATATAATTGCCAAACGTCAATACTAAAACTCGAGACCAAAACTGGAGCCAGCTATCGTCACTAATTTGCGTCATACTTACCTTGTAAAGTTCAGCTCGAGCTATGTTTACAAACTTACGAGTATTTCAGTAACTTTTGCAAAACACTCCACTGACGCCTAGATGACAAGTCGTAGTAGTCTAGATTTAACTCTTGACTTACGGAAAAACAGCGAAAATTTCGAACTTGCGGAAACTTAGAAATTCGAAATTTTATACCTAATGACATAATTTATATAATTTAGTAATTTTTTTAATAAGTAGGTATTTATTTTCTAGGTTACTATAGTTTTAGTTTCATTTCAAATCATTTCAAATCATTTATTCATCAACAAAATTTGCATCATACAAAGAATGCTGGAGCCCTGTGCTAAGTTAATAGTTTATAGTCTTAATTATATGTATATTTTTAGTTTTTTAAAGTGTTAGTTAATATAGTTTTCTTGAAAATGATAATATTTTAAAGAAAACTGAAAATTCGCTCGCCTGGCAATTTCCATAGAGCACTGATCAGTGCAACCAAGGGGTTAAACCTCTCGTAATTTGTAAAATACGTTTTGAATGCCACGGGCCACGGATGGCAGAAAGAAATTGTTAAGAGCTCTTTCACAAAAGTCAATTTAGTAGTCATCTTTGTTTTACCGATAGAAATCATACAACATTATAATCGTAGCTGCGATTCATTTCCAAACTTAGATCAGTTGAGCGAAGTTTTCAAACTTGCCGGGGCAACGAGAGGCTTATCATAGCAAACCGCTGTCGAGATAATCCTACATTAAGTAGGATTACCATATAGGAGTACCATTCAATTCAGTTGTTACATTGATAAAGCTACACCAGCCTAAATTTACCCTGATATTAGGCGTCGACCGACGTCACTATCTGTGTCCCGGCACTTAGTATTCGCAACAGGATGTTTGTATCGGTTTTCGTCCGGAGATTGCCGACAGCTTTCTCTAAAAACATAAAACCTGCCAAATGAGGGTACGTTCGTTTGCCGCTTTCATTTAAAAACCGTTTACATTCCCTCCGCTGGGGCTCGTTACTGTGTCGTTAACTTTTTGTACATTTTTGAAGTTTCGTAATGTTGCCTGTTTGTACATTTTTTAATGTTTTGACCACATATTTGTTTCATAACACAGTGTTTCTACATAATACTTTTAAAAGTTGCGGGACCTAAATTACCATCATCATCATCAGGTGTTTTTTAGTCTCCACTGCTGAAGCTAGACCCTCTGTACTACCAAAGCCATATATTAGGCAGAGCAGTCAGAGGATTTTGACCAAACTTTCCACGCTCTAGCCAAACGAGTTAGAGAGGTCTTGGTTATAAGCTTTGTTTAGATGACTTATTACTTATTCGTAGGTTTAGATTGAGTTTCCTAAGTCGCCTTCTACGACATCCACGGGAAGACTTTTAGAATTCAAATCGAATTTGAGAAAGATGTTGCTAGGGAGAAGCTTCCGTAATTTAAAACGATGGCTCCGGAATAATGTAATATGAATTTACTTTAGCCAGAAAAAAAGACTTAAAAGGATACGCAGCTGCATCTGCTCAGTCGTTAATGGCGCGCACGTGGCCGCAACCTGCTCGTCTTTGATGGCTGGCGAACGTGCCACGCAGGTCCTTGTGGGGTAAACTGTGACGTCATCAGTGCCACTAAATAGAACAATGCCTTATTGATTATGCTGTAATTGCTGTAATGCTGAAGCTCCAGTATTAGTATTGTCCTTAGTGTCATCATAATATAACAATGAGTCACTCACGTGCTGTTTTGTCTAGATTGCCGACTATTTTCAAGGCGACGTGAATGCAAAACTTCTTGATGATCGGTTGTTTGTTTATCATTAGGTTTAGCGTGAAAGCGTTACAAACAATACATATGAATTTATTCTTACTAGAAAAAAAGACAAAAGGATACGCAGCTGCATATCTGCTCAGTTGTTAATGGCGCGCACGTGGCGGCAACCCGGGGTACTATTTTTGAACGCGGGACATTCGTTTTCGAACGAATTTTCCATACAAAAATCGTTCGAAGACGAGTGTCCCGCGTTCAAAAATAGTACCCCTGCTCGTCTTTGATGGCTGGCGAACGTGCCACGCAGGTCCTTGCGGGACAAACTGTGACGTCATCAACGCCGGTAGACAGACCAATGCCTGATTGATTATGCTGTAATGCTGAAGCCCCAGTATTATAGTTTCTACGATTAGCTTTTAAGACACTTTGTAACGAGGAAAATTAAACGATTTAATATTATTATTTACTAGCAGCCCTCTCCGGCCTTTGTCACCCGCAGACAAATTAACTTCTATCGGTAAATTATGTAAATCGGTTCAGTAGTTTCTGTCGGAGCCTATTAAATGCAATCAAACAAATACACAATCAAATCTTTCACCTTTATAATATTAGTATAGATTAGTAGGTAGTAGGATTGCTTATCGATCTATTTTATTAATAGTCAAGCGTCTTCACTAGATGGGCGCAGGAGTTTGGTTTGCAAGAAAAAGGAAACCGAAGTTGTAGACGTTTCAACATTCTTTTGGTTTTTTTGTAGTCAGTTCAGTTTTTGTAACTACAGGGAAGTCACTCGAAAGCTATTTTTTGTGCTAAATAAAAGCATTGCGTGTGCGCAGTTGATTTACTACCCATCGAGGCCCAATATATTGCAATTTCGCTACTCTCACGTACGGCTGCGCGAGCAGGATACCTTGACGTTGTTTTGTCGCGACTTCAACAAACCAATTAATACAAACGAGTTTTGGAAACTTCGGTCAAGTTCGGACTGACTGCAATTTCATATTAACCACATGTCCCTCGTTTAAGTATTTATTTAAAAACTTCATTACATAATACATGTAATTGGCGGACTTAAAGCCTAAGGCGTTATCTACCAGTCAACCAACAGGTGATGCTGAGAATGAGACCAACCCGTCTGGCCAGCGTGGAGAGTGTAGGCCAAATCCTCTGGCTACTCAGGCTAGTATTATGGCTCTGGTAGTACAGAGAGGGTCGTCCTCCTGCAGTGGAGACTGGGAAAACCTGATGATGATGATGATGTTGATGAAGTACTTACAGATTTAATGTAAAAGCCGTACTACGGGATAATAAGGGATGTATTGTTTTTGAAAACAATACATCCCTTTTTTGGCAGTCATGTAAAAATAGGTACATCATATGAGGTGGGGTGCATTCTCTAGCATGTGAGCTACCTGTCAGTCGATCGATAAAAAGTTGTCACGCGAGGGCCGGCGTTCGAACATGGACATGGAAATGGAATGGCTCGACTGCTCGAGGCCGTGGGAGGACTGGTCCGAGCAGGCCGTCAGTTTTTCTAACGCCTCCGTCACTAACTGTACTGAATACCTACCTAACAAGCGTTTGGTATGCCACTGGGACAGTGTATCCGAAGAACGAAGTAGCCCTTTTGTTTGATTATGTACTTACCTATATGACACCGGAAAATAAAAAACATCGTAGTTGATTAATTTCCGAGTTAGTCAACTTTCGGAAAACAACTTTTGGAAAATCATAAATGGCAGTCGAAATGTATAATTTAATGCAATAAATTTTAGGTAATTTTTTAACGATTTCTAAACAATTTCACATTGAATTCGAATCTACCATACGGACTTATTATTTTAAAAGAATTTATTTAGGAAACAAGCCAATTATTAGTAAAACCGCGAAACTATGCCAAAAGCTAATTGATGGTGGCAGCTGAAACGGTAAACTCGATTTATTTCAGCATTTGTTTGTACAGTAGAGCATTACGCCAAATGATGTGATTGCTGTTTCTAAAATATTGACATCAATGTTTATGCTTTTTTTAAATATTTATTTGCCTTTATATCTTTACGATATATAACAGAAACTCGATTTATTTCAGCATTTGTTTCTACAATAGAGCATTACGCCAAATGATGTGATTGCTGTTTATAAAATATTGACGTTAATGTTTATATTTTGGGCTGAAAGCCGAATCTCGTCTGTTCTATGAATATTAAAAGTTTGGCTTCCACCGAGATTTCAGTGATTCTGCAAATAAAATACAAAGTTTCGGTGTTCTATGGTATCAGTTTTAACAAGTAATCAAAGAAAGTAGGTCTCTTGGTTGCCTTTTAGGAGCTTGTGGTGACAAATTCATACGAGACCATACAACAATCTACTTTAACTAACTTTTTTATTGTTTGTGTTTTTTAAATTGTTCATGAGCTCGAGCATTTAAAACACCAAACTACACCAATTTCATAAATCATCTAAAGAAAACCCCATCTGCAGCCCTTGACTGACTTCCCACCAAAAACTCTATTATGGAACTTTAAAGTCTTAATCTTTGAGTGACATACGATAAATAAGTTACGGTATTCAATGGAACAAAGTTGATTTTGTTCTTTTTAAACTTTCGCGCTTTGAACACATAATTATTTATTTAATTTATATAAACGCAGCGACCACGATGGGTGTAACCCCATTGAAACGTCAGTGGAAAGAGATAAATAAAAGGCTTGTGCTAAGTCCTGTTTATATAAATAAAGTTAATCTTATTCACACATCATATGATTATATGATGTGTGAATTTGATTAACTTACATTATATTAATAAAATATCTACATGATTATGTACATATTTTATTTATGTAATCATCACACTAAACAATAACTGGCCGTGCTTTTCTACACATACATTTTGTTGGAAATAAGTTCGACTAGCCACCTCAGTACCAACATCAAAGGGATCGAGATCAGAGGAGTAATTACTGTAACGTTAATACGGACAGCTTGGCACTGAAAGGTAGATAGTTTCTCGGAAGAAAGCGCTTAGCCTAAAAATCAACAAGCAATGTACACAAGAATCAGGATTTTGTTATAAATAGCTTGTAACATAATGTTTACGTTATAAAAAACTTTAATTTCCTTAGTGACTAGAATAGACATTGTCAGCCTAAACGTTACAGACCTAGATATTTTTTATGTTACCAGCACTTTAAGCATTAAAATAAATAAATAAGAATAATAATCTTTATTTTGCTTAAAACATCAAACAGGACAAAAATTACAATTTATTGTAAGTAATGTAGGTAAATACATATCGAAAGGCAGAATACAAATAAATAAATATCTTTATATTTTATCTATTAGTGTGTGTGATTTAGCCATAAAGGACAAATCACACAAATTAAAGCCATAATGAATGTTGAAGTGACCATCAAAACGATGTTATAACACTTATTTGTTGAAGTATGATTTTATTCCATGAAGCATGAAAATTTCAAGCATTTACATTGCTAAACTAACCTTATTAATTAAAAATATGTCCTAACATACTGCCATAATAGCGTACCCCGGACTTCAACGAATCTTAGCTGAGGTTGAGGAGCATGCAACAGGGAAATCCACACAGCACAGAATGTCGCTCGCACTTTCGCTAACGACAGTCACATTCCCTGCTCTGTGGTCCCTTCGAAGAGGTGGAACGGTAGCGTCGGAAATAGTGTTGCCAGGTCCAATTTGTTTTAAATCGGTACATGAGGCCAATAAAATCAGGATTTAGGGTTGCAGATCGGGACAGTAAAAAAAACAAGAGGTTTTTAAGGCTGGGTTTAATTTATTGCGTTTTAAACTACTAGTGCAAGTATAATATTATATTAATTTAGTAAATTAAATATGTATTTAAACTCTTTTTCATTTTTTGTTTAATCGGGACATTTAGCGTCCCGATCAGGTACAAATCGGGAGGCGTCCCCAGACCCTTGAAAATCGGGACGTCCCGCGCAAATCGAGACACGCGACACTAGTCGAAAACGATAGCTACGCTATCTCTTACCGCTTTTATACAATGGGGAACTTGCTTGTTGCTAACTATAAAAGACTGTTATGGACACTTTGAGTTTTGTATTGATAGGTACATTAAGTGTGGTTAGAATTGGTTGAAAAAGTCAATTTCAAAAGTATGAAAAATTTAGATACCTATTTAATTTACCATAAGATAGCTTTTTAAATATATAACAACTTATAAGGTCATTTCCATAAATGCAATATTTAACATAGCTGCCCAACATACTCACATCACCCATACAGAATGCTAAAGGAGTGACGTCACTTGCTCCTTGAATTTTGTTAGAGGGTTTTAAGCCGAGAGGAAAAATTGCCACTTTGTAACCTTTATATCTTGAAAAGTATTTGGGTTAGACAGGTAATTTTTTACTGATATTCCTATTTTTGAGAGCTCTTTTCATAGCACAACGAAAAAAATGTATGCAAGTTTCGTATTGGTTGCGACCACGACTTGCCTATCAGGCTAACTTTCTCATAATATCGGTGATCATGTTACCGCCAGGAGCCGCGCTGAGGGCTGCCCGCGGTACACTTTCCATCCGCCTGCTATCCGATCGGGGACGGCCGTGATATGATTATGAACTCGCCGCGCTTGCCAGCTAATCTTATTTGCGACCACAGAGCAGGAAATGAGACTGTCGCTCGCGCGCTACTAGAGACGCCTTTACAACACATTTTGGGTTTCAAGGTCATTGCAGAAATGCAAAAATCTGACTTATTAGTAATATAGGTTACATCAATATTAATCTTTTTACTGTAATAATAATACCATATCGCAGCACATGGGCCTTTTTACTTCTTTTTTGGCACGAACTGACAGGACGAATATGCGAGTAGCGCCTACTAGCCGGGCGCGGGTTAACATACAGTATTATTATAAGTATGTATATGTATTACTTTCGTCTCGTAGGGAACGAGAGCGACTTTCCGTGCTCTGTGTTTCTAAACAATCGCGCTCCGCGTTGGAACCTCGGCTAGGCTAATAGTATTATGTTGTTTCATTATCAACTTATTGGGAATATTAGCACGATGGTCACTCAGCCGACACATACTTCGTTGGTCTTCATTTAAGACCTTTTCAGTTCCTTTTTCAACATCGAATGTCAGCTGAATTCATTTCAATTAAAAGTATGTTAAACCAATATAATATACAATACCTCTACTATAGAGGCTCTACATAGCACCGACATGTGTTTCTTTGTATTTATTAATAGTAGAAATATATTTAAGTAAGTAGGTGTTGTGTAGGGCGAGGTGTTTGTTCCGATTTTGTATAAAATCTTAAATTATCGGATGAACTTTAAACTTCACTGTAATGTAAATAAGGCTAGTGTCTTATTTAAATGTTTAGCTAGGTCAGAGCAGATAATTTTCAAAATATATTTATGCACCTATATTATCTTCGGTATTAATATTAGCAAATAATAAGTAAAGTATTAAACCACTTGTGGGTGTGTTGCATGCAGAGCATTCTATCGAAGAGAGTTACTGTGATCGATCATTAAAACCATTATATGTATCACGCACGATCGTCTGTTGTTTTTGTTGTTTTGTTTTTCGTATGTGTAAGTGGCCAACACTGGTGTCAGATTTTTCAAGCTGCCTTAAGGCATCTGACATAGCTTAACGACTGCCATCAACGATGACAGCCGGGACCAACGGCTTAGCGTGCCTTCCGAAGCACGGAGGAGCTCGAGATATTTTTATGCCACTTGATCGTCTGTTGCCTAATATACTTATTTCGTATCAAAGAACAAAAATACATGATTTTTTTTGCATTTCCTTCATTTATTATATTTTGAAACCTTTTTCATGCAAAACCTTAACGCTTTTATAGAATTAATGAAATACATTTTATAAAACAAGTAGGTAACAAATAGGCAAGATATGTACGTCCTTATGCTCTAGAAATAGGTTTCCCATATAATGGCACTTATTCTAAATTGAATTCCATTGTGTCCGCTAACACTCACTTAGCCGTCGGAATATAAAGTGGCTGGAATTGGCCTGCATTGCTATTGCCCTCCAGTGTATTTATTTATTAAGCACGACAATTTTGGATTATTCTCGAACGGTTTTGTATACCTGTTTGCCTAAGAAGAAGTACCTTAAGATCATCTTTATATATAGATTATATTTTGCGCCAGCTTTATTTTTTGCAGCTCAAATCTCAATACACATCATCAGGGCTTAATTTCTTTTTATGCCCTCTAATTTTTCGCTAGTGTAATAAAAACTTATGAACGCAAAAAACGCACCGAAAACCAAAAAATCAATCATCTGTGTCTTCCTTCCCTTAGGGCAGAATGTTTTTTCCGAATTTATATGGGACAATTTCTAATAAAAAAAGAATTATCAAAATTCGGCTACGCCGTAAAAAGTTATGCGAAGTCATACATAAAAAAAAATACGCGTCGACTTGATATACCCCTCCGTGTTTTTGAAAATAAAAATTTACTATTTACTTTTACCCGTAGGTAGCACCTCCTTGTACAATTACGAATATAACGAATACGTTTGTGCTGACAAATAATCATTTACAACATCGCTAATTGTGATCTAGAACTGTAGGTTTTCCTCTAATGAGTGAACAGATCTTACTTAGGGTTACCACGCGTGGAGTGGTACCACCAACTCCGGCATATCGTTTTAGTCTTAGTAGGTATCTTTTCCTTTAGATATTTTAGTGAAACGCTTTTTATTTTAATGTGTTTTCATTAATCATTATGAAAAGGGTTTAGGGTTGTCTTGTCGACCCCTGTGCTCTTGAGCGCGGGGTCGCGAGTTCAACCTTCTGCTTGCTAAGAGAAAAACGATCTTCATCAGGTTGTTCTTAAGTCGTTGAGTTTTAGTTATAAAATATCATCTTTCTTAACTCCGCTGCATGTGCACGACCGTCAGTGTACCACCAGAGCCATGTATTAGCCAGAGCAGTCAGAGGATTTAGCCTACACTCTCCACGCTGGCCAGACGAGTTGGAGCGGTCTCTTAGATGTTTATAAGCTTTGTTTAGCTGGTATTTCCTAAGTCACATTCTACGGCATCCACGGAAAGACTTAGTATTTGTTGTAAAATATAATATCGTTGAATTGTTTTGCACGACACATGGTTGCAACTTTATTGTAGCGCTATAAGCTAAGTCTGGCAACCCTAGTAAGAAATCAGCTGACGTGCGATCGGCTGACGTTATCGGCATGCTAACTGCCAGCAATGCTAATGGAAATTGCTCATCACAATTGTTCATTACGTCTTCGACGAAGCGTGGAGATCTATCATCAAATTCACTTTCCCTCTTATACTTTCTTATTATTCAGTTCTATCGAGCGAAACTTGTCTGCAAATATATTGGTCTACGAAAAGCCTTAGATTATGTAGTGTGTCAAAGATATGAATTTTCCGGTCATAATAGCGAACTTTGAGTTCTGGAAACCACAGCAAAAAATACGACAGAAATGTGAACGCTTAAATGACGAGGATCACGGACTGGCCCTCCTGTCCAACGCAGCCTCCTTGGCGCAGTAGTTAACACCTAGGTCCAATCCTCGGCCAGGCCGTAGTGGAAAACGAACTCTTTTAGATTGACCTGGGTTTTGGATGTTTATATAGTATATCTATAATAAAATATAGTAGGTACCTATCGTTGTTATATCCTACGACACAAGTAATAGCTCATTCTGTGTGTTATCACAGATGCAGATATATTCGTTACAAGAATATTTCAATAATATCATATAGGTACCTAAATCCTTAACCTATTAACACACATTCCCTTATCACAGATTATCAAATAGTTATTAGATATGTCCGACTGTCCGAATGCCGTGTGGTTCCCGGCAGAGTAGAATGGGACTACTCCAAGTCTTCCCGTGGATGTCGTAGAAGGCCACTTAGGAAACACGAGCTAAACAAAGCTTAATTAACATCAAAGAGACGGGTAGTAGGTAGTAGAGAGGGTAGGCCCGATCCTCTGACTGCTTTGGCTTAATACTATATGGCCCTGGTAGTACAGAGAAGGTCGTGCTTCTACAGTGGAGACTTTAAGACCTGATGATGATGATGTCCGACTGTCCGTAATACATAATGTTTTCTTATGTTTTCGCGATTGTTACACATTTAAATAAAATTATTTTAATACGGTTTTTATCGCGTTTATTACATTATTTATACACCTAACGTTTCGAGCACTTTACAGTGTTCGTGGTCGCAGGTAGACTAAGTTGACATTTGTCTAGGAATTTATAAGAACTGCAAAATCTACCGCCTAAAATATTTATTGATAACGTTCCGGATGTACGCAGTATTGTACACAGTATTGGATCACCGTGAGGTGTATAAATAATGTAATAAACGCGATAAAAACCGTATTAAAATAATTTTATTTAAATGTCCGTAATACATTTATTTATTTATAGTAAGTATTTAAAAATGATACCTATACAAGTCATCGCTTCCATTGTACGTCGCAATACATAATCAGAAAGATCTAGATATTCAAAGACACAATTTTAGCTGTAATAACAGCTGGTGCGAATTACCATTATGGCTAAATATTGTGATCGAAACCATCTGTAAATCGTAAAATAACCATTTTCTGGAAGTTATTCAGGTTAACGTAACATGTTCTAAATATTTGTGTATATTACGCAAAATGCGTTTTCCCAAACTACAAGCGATTGACACGGATCTAGATATATGTGGTGAAGTGGAGGCGACCTTGTCCCTACGGAGAGATTGCTTGTTTACCCGACTACAGCGAAGCCAAAAAGAGGCGTAGATCTATATCTATATTTTTCGCCGCTATTTTTATTGGTTTATTCAGTGTTAAAAGCGTCATGCATGACCCTTGTCCGATGGTGAAAAATTACCTTTGATGAATCTTGTTTTTTAACCGACTACAAAAAAGGAGGAGGTTAATTCGACTGTATGTTTTTTTTGTATGTATGTTACGCGATTACTCAGTCAATTATGGATCGATTTTAGTCATTCTTTGTTTTTTGTTTGATAGGTAATTCTCCAGAGGTCGTCCCATAAATTTTTTGTCGCAATGTACCGAGCACTTTTTGAAAAATAAACAAAAACCCAAAAAAATTGTAAGAGTATGCCGTTCGGTTTAAAATTATTTGTATTTTATTCTTATGCGAATTGAGACGATGATGATGTGAACGTTACTCCTCTGTTTTGATCCTATAATATTTTTATCGAAATGTATCCAGTGCTTTTAGAAAAAAATCAACAAAAACAAATAAAAATTGTACAAGTATGCCGTTTGGTTTAATTTTATTTCTGTTTAATTCTTTCGCGAATCAATACAAGTTGATGACGACGTTGTTCCTCTATTTTAATTGAACTACCAAATCCACTAAAACCTAATTTTAAGTTCCAGTTTGTACATTTACGTATAGGATTGAAGTCGGTTTTACTTTTTTGTTAAAAATAATTATTTAAAGAAAATTGTGTTGTTTGATAACAAATAAAAGGTATCTAAAAATTTGTAAAACACTGTATACGAAATACATCCATTCTGCCATGAATCTTTTCTTTAATAATAACAAGAAGTGTTATATAGCGATATATTTTTTAATACAATAGTCCTCCGGCCAAGACCTGATCAAGGGCATATCAAACATTGGTATATCCAGGAATGGGTTTTGGCTGGAGACCTAATTACATCAACTTCTCCAAAGGGCCTCTACGTGTGATGTATATCCCCACGCAAGCCTTCCAAAGGACAAACAAGAAATTCAACTGAGAGCCAAAATTCAACTGAAAGAGCCACGTATCTAATAAAAATATTTGATTTAAAGTAGTCCAAGTTTGTAAGCCGTTCGTAACTTCGTACCAATCACATCGGTCGCGAATCGTGATTGAACTACATTCCACAATAACGCAATCAATTAGAACCTCTGGGAAGGTTAGCTCTGTCGCCAACTGGCAGCAGGCTAATTAGCTACCTAAACGGCGCTGTTCACTTATAGCGCATGATTTTGAGACCATATAAAAAGGTTTTATTTATTTACACACAACTAAATATGACGCCACAGAGTTCCAATTACAGAATTAGTAATTCTGTAATTGGAAACAAAAAATAAAGTACAATAAATCAGAATAAAAACATATTACATACAAGACTACTCACAAAACAGTAAGTTGCCTGACAGGAACATGGTATTCATCCACAAACACATCACAACACTGTACATGTAGTGATTAAACACTTTTGGCCAGCGTGGAGAGTGTAGGCCTCATAGGAAACGCTCATTCAAATTTAGAAAAATAGAAGCCTTAGAAAAGACATCAACGCAAAGTTACTTTTCTAAATTATAGGTGAAAGAATTTTGAAAATCGGCCCAGTAGATTCGTAGCCTACTCAAAGTTAACAAACAAACAATAAAATCTCATCTCTTTCATAATATTAAATAATATTAGCAATAGATGAATAGGTATACCTACTTACCAACATTTTATACTAAAGTAATTATTCTGTTCGCTTCCAGGCTAGTCTTCGGCAGTTGGACCTGTCGCTCCTCTCCGAGCTGTGGTCGCTCAGCGAAGCCATGGCGTCCTGGCGGCGGCAGCTGGAGCGCGGACCCCGCCTGCGGCCCGCGCCGCCACCGCCGCCCCCGCCGCATTACCTCCGAACTTAGTTTACTAATAAATGTTTCAATTTCATTCTACACGCCTTTGTTTTATTCTCATTACTATCAGAATCAGAGCTGGGAAAGCGTGATGATAAATAAATAAATACTTAGTCAGGTCATAAGTTCTGTCAAAAACTTTTTACAAAATTAATGATACACTTTTTGATAATTATAAAGAAATTATATATGAAATTAAAGGTAATTTAATTTAGAATACAATTTTATTTACATTATTCAAAATGCCCTCCCCTATTTTGAATACATGCCCTTAATCGACGCGGATCGCAGCACGCACCACATTCATATCCATTTCTGCCGCTGCTTTAGCCAAAGATGCTCGTAGGGATTCCAAATTCTGATGAGGTTTAGCGCAGACTTTCTCCTCCAAATGTTGCCATATCTTGTAATCCAGTGGGTTTAAATCTGGACTAGAAAAGGGGCCAGTCTTCATGTCCGATAAAGTCAATTCCACGGGCGGTCAACCAGTTTTGCGTGCTTCGTGCTCTATGAGCTGGTGCAGATTCCTGTTGGAATATCCAATGTCTGTTTTTGAACATTGTTTGAGAAAGAGGTTTCACTATGTTTGTTAGGACGGTATTTTGGTACACCTCGGCACTGGTTTTTACACCTTTTTCACAGAAAAACACCTCAGTTAAGCCTGAATATGAGACTCCAAGCCAAACCATGAGTGACGAAGGATAATGTCCTCGTTGAACCCTTGGAATACGCGTGCTGGCTTCTTCACTCACTGCTGTGGGCAAACATCTTATCATTTTGTTTATTATAACTTTCTTCGATGTTAAAATTTTTTTCATCCGAAAACAAATTTCGCGGTATTCTTTTCCCGCGTACCGCCGTAACAAAGCGCGGGATCTATCCAGCCTAATTTTTTTTTTGAAACGCTCGTTCAAAAAATGTCCGGTCTTCTTCATGTCTTCTTACGATAAGCTCGTAGTCCTAGGTCTTCATTTATCACTCTTGACCGTGGTTCTGCTTAGGCCCATCTGAAAAGATAAGATTTTTTGGTTTACGAACAGGATTTCGTTGGATTCGCGCCTTCGCTGCTTTGATGATCGCTGGTGTCCTAACTGTACGAGGTCGGCCGGTCCTCTTACGATCTTCGAAGCTTGAATATTCAGTGAATCGTTTCATAGTGCTATAAACAAATCGTAGGGTTATTTTCAATTTTTGTAGAATATTGAAAATTTCTTTTGGCGCGTAATCACAGGCGGTGCAACGCGATCACCGCTACTCTATCTTCTTTCTTCGACCACTCCATATTTGAAAATGAATAAAAATTAATGTCTTTTCTATTTTCGGCAAGCGCAAATGATCTATTTTTAAAATAGTAATTGGTGAAGTTCATCTAGCCAGTATTAAAAAAAAATAAAAAAAAAATAAGGTGTTGACAGAACTTATGACCCGACTAGGTATATACGGAAAATCAAACAAATTGAGCTAGCTCCAAAGTAAGTTCGAGACTTGTGTTATGAGATACTAACTCAAAGATACTATATTTTATTACAAATATATATACTAAACATCTAAGACACAGGTCAATCCAGGGACCGGGGATCGAACCCGGGATCACCCGTTTAGCAGGCTGGCGTGTTGACCGCTGCGCCAAGGGGCTCGTCATATGATGATATGATGCACAGGCAACTCTTAGGCCGTGTTCAGACCAAACTGATTGTCAGCCGCCGACAGTGAGCGAGCGTTACGCAGTGTATTGTAATTCCATACATATTCGCTTTTTCGTTCACACCAATAACCGACAATATACGCCATTACTATTATATGAGCCAATTGTACCTACTCACAATCGGCGGCTGACTATACTTTTGGTGTGAACACGCACTTAGAACCTAAATGATCCTGCCAGCGCCGCGCCGTCTCGCCTTGTCTCATCTATCACATAGGGGCTTAGACCAGCCAAAAAGCGCACCCATAATTTTATTTCTTTGACTTCTAAATAAGATCAAACTGAAAATACGTTAGTGTGTACTTTGCTAGAAAATTACTTGTACTATTTTCGGGATTACGTAATATTATTTTAAGGGAACTCATTACCTCCAAAAGTGGCCACTTTTGGCGGTAATGAGTAATTATCTAAATTAACCGAATGCAAAATAATCCAACGTAATATCTACATATTAAAAATACCTACTACAAGTAATTTACTACCGAAGTACTGATATATATTTTTTTTTTTCAATTTGATCTGATTTAGGAGTACAAAAATAAAATTGCGGTTGGCGCTCACGAAAAACTAAACAGTGAATATGGCAGCACAATAAATAACTACAAGACTTCCTGACATAACATAATCCTGAAACGCGCAAACAGTTTTTTCGAATCTGGCACATGAATAAATCCTCCGACAGTACTCAGACCGAGCCGTATACTATTCCCTGGGCGCACACCTTGCCCAGCAGGCAGATCTTACCTTTGTGGCGGCAGAGCATTCCACCTCATTCCCGCTACAGACCCTATGCAATGTCCTGACATATACTACCTAATATGACATATTGGATATAAAAATGAAGGAAACCCTTTATTTAACTGTTGGGTTTGCTATTTTACCACAGCATTAAAAAAAACTTAACTTACAAATGAACATTTTTTTAAATAGAGAAGTATATGCACTATATAATAAGCACTAGTAGCAGTATTTAAAAAAATTGAAAAATCCGTCTCTACACCTAAGCACACTGGAGTTTTTGAAACAAACCTAACAATACCTAAAACTGCACAAATCAGAGGTTGGGTTGGGACCCTGGGACCGCACAACTGACAGTTGCACATAGATGACACTACTATAAGCGCGTATCTACCGTTATAAAAAAATAAAAGCATTATTGACGAAATATAGGTATCTTATCTAAAATTAAAACAATATTTTTGATTAGTTTTTATGAATTACTTAACTCATATTTAGAAAATTTAGGCTAAAGCGGATTAACGCCATCTACTAACAAGTGGAAAATTCTACAGTGTCGACGTCTTACTATGCGGTCTCCACTGCAGCAACATCTCCTGTACTACCATTATATATGGCCAGAGCACTTTATTTATTAAGCTACATACCTTATTTTTATTTATTTCAGTTTATTGCACACAATCAAAGATTGATACAAAAGGTTAATTTAATGCTATTTACATTGTCTACCAGTTCACCTTTGGGACATTGTGAAAAAGATATGAGGGGCCATATCAGGCCTTAAGGCGCTTAGACCAGCCAACTAGCGCCACCTCTGGTTTTATTTCTTTTACTACTAAATAAGATCAAATATGAAAAAAATTGGTAAACAGTACTTCACTAGTAAATCACTTGGTAGTATTTTTTGTATTGCTTTTCATTATTTTGCATTAGGTGAATCACTCAATCTGGAATGACGATATTGATGAAAAGTTCTACTAAAAATACAAGTTATTTTCTAAGGAAGTACTTACATAGACTTTCTCATTTGTTCTTAGATAACGGGTGTCGCTAGTTTCGGTGGTGTAAGCTTCTTAAGTGGTCCAATATTTTCATATGAGGTTGTTAGTCGATATTCTCTTTGCCTTACTTTCGAAATCCATTCAGCCATATTAGAAGATACGAGGTAATAAACATAATATGACCTTTCTTGACAGTCGGGTAAAATACAGTGATCGGTTACCTGCATAGGCGACCTCAAATCACATCCTCTGCACTGCAGGAATCTACTTAGTGAAGAGAGAATAAATCGTTATCGGGTATTTATAAAATTTCACTGCAGGGCATAACCCTCACTGTAATAGTAGAGCCAAATAAAGCCAGAGCAGTCAGGGGATTTGGCCTACACTCTCCACGCTGGCCAGAGTTGGAGAGGTAATAAATGGTCATTTTCCGCTAAATTGTTCTGATGAGAGGAACATGACTTTCAGAAGCTTGTAAAAAAGATGAAGTAGTGTTTCTTATGATATATTTTAATAGTCAAAACACAAGGCACAGACACATTATGTTCTGCTTAAGGTAAGGATGTTCAGTGGCCAATTAAAGTATGTAATTAATTGTTTTAAGGGAAACGCAAACATTATGACAAAGGTCCTTCAAATTATTATATGGATTTATTTCATTTTTAGTAAGAATTATTATTAAAACTGGTTTCAAATTTTTTTTTTATGCAAATTTTCATGCTTTGTAAATAACAATCCATAAAATAGTTTGAAGGATTTAAATGTTATTATAATGATAAAGTTAAATAAATTCCCATAAAATATATAATTTCAATTTGAGCCACCACTGGACACATATCCTAGCCTTAATTTACAAACTAATTACACTCTGATGCAAACTTTATGGCAGCTTGGAACATCGCACGAGTGGATGTGCAGTACACAATATTAGGTTTAGCAGGGGAGGTGGGGCACCTACTACACAGCGCACCTAATATGCGAGACGCCATCAAGTTTGTATCCGACTGTATGAATTAAAACTAACTAAGTCTGAGGGTTCTGGTTTGAATTATTAGTTGAGCCAGGATTGTTACTATCAAAGGTCGTTTTGTTTTTTAACAAGTAAGCTGCCAAGTAGTTGATTGGGTCCGGAGGCCTCTCCTTGGCCAATGCAGATAATCCTTGCAGTAATATAGGTACTACAGTCTGGTCCAAATATTGTCGTGTAGGTAGTGCGTTGAGATCAATTCTCGATTTGCGATTTGAACTTGTTTCATTTTCTTTTTCCATTGATATAATTTTCTGGAAAAGATATTAGTAGATTAATAAAAAAGGCAATTAAGCTCCTTGTATGAGCTCAAACCAAAGTTGGAAACTTCTTTAAGGATCAGACGATACACAGAGTTCAAAAGGAATGGAGATATTATTGAAAATTTTAAGCAAGTAGGGTCTAGAAAACCCTTTGAACTATTTTATGAACTACCTTCTAACAGTTTAGAGTGTATCATTAAGCTAAGCAATGTGGTTCACATCCCAAGCTAGCTAGCATGGCGAGCGAGCTCTCTTTGATATCTTTAGCACATCGCTCATTTAGTTGACTATGTAAATCAAAGTAAGTAAGGAGATGCTCGTATAGTTCGCCGGCCTTACGCGCTCGCTGTTGGTGTAAACCACACTTTACTCAATCTAGAGAGACAGAGTCTAGTTAAATTACACATTATCTAGTACATCCAGCAGTCACCCCAAACTCTACAGGAGTCATTCTACCCGGTCTCTTCATCACCCGATCATCATACCGTGTCAAGCCGATGGCATGAGCACCGTGGAATGTATTGTTTAGTTAGAGGGCCCCCTCAACGTACACCTATATTTTAGGTAGGTTATTTTTATTTTCGACCAGTTTATAAGGTAAATGATTGAAAATTGAAAATAACGAATGTGCAAAACGAGATAAAATAAAATTTTCCAGTGTATGAAAGAATTTGACGCGGAAAATGCAAATAAGCTCACCTTTACTGATTCAGGTATTTTAGACGGCGGTTCTTCCTTTGCACTAACTTGAAGGGAGGTATCGGACATGGGTTGATGGATGTTGTTGAAACAGACATGCAATCAATACAACACTTTATGCACTAGATTTTTATTTTAAAATTTGTAAACAAAAGCGTCAACTCCTTTTGTCGCTTTTCTTTTTACACACTTTGTTGTGATTGGATTGTCTTGTCAACTGTCACGTCTTTTTTTTCATATATAACACGCACGTACGTCTATGGATGCAAGGCCCCAGAGGCACTATTTATTTACATAATTACAGAAAAAGAAGTGTTTTGTCCTTTGAATTAATGTGTGTAATAAAGACATGTTAGCATGCAGAAATCACTCTGTTTCATCATATCATCTGACTCGAGGACTCGAGTGACTAGCGCCTATTTTTCCAGGTATGTGTAATAAGCTTTAATTTTTTTTCCAAATCAAATAAAAAATTTCTTTGTAGGTCCTATTTTTGAAAGGCTTTGTTTTTAACAACATTTTATATTGAGCGACGTCTCTATAGAAAAAAAAAATGATTTGGAGAAACCATATCTTTTTAGTACGTTCTCATTTACTTATTACCCATCACTGTTGCAGCCAAGCTACGAATATGCTTGGCGTTTCTCTGAGAGATCGAATCGAAGTCAAGGCAATTCGTAGACGACGTTGGTCCAGACATAGCTTATTGACATCGATATAGCTCTTTGAAGTAGTAGTGGGCGGAGCACATAGCGCGAAGATCCGATGGCTGATGGGGCAGAGAAGTGCTTGAATGAATGGCGACCATGTGCCGGCCAGCAGGGCGGGATACCCACCGGTTATGTAGTCGGACGACCTGATCAAGGTCGAAGGAAGACGCTGGATGCAGTCCGCTTCCAACAAGCCATATTGGAAATAATTGAAAAGAGGAGGCCTTGTCAAGCTGTTGGCTCCTTGCGGATGAGATGGTGTTGATGATTTTTGAGTATTTACTACTATTTACTTACTCAAATTAGATTTTATCCGCCACCCATCTTACAATAGTTAAGTCATCGAAGTAAATAAGCGGTGGAGGGATAAATTAATTTTTCAGGGTTGTCTGCAGCTGCCCACAGTTCAAATAAAATTATTTGAAAGAAATGAATGATTTTTAAAAATGATATTTCCGTTTTCTGCACCACGTAACGTTTTGTTCTAGACCCCGAAAATATATTACTTTGAAACCAGTACACACTAAATATATTTTTTTTGTGTAGATTGCCTGCACTTTGGTTTCTTGGGCCCTACCTACTCATACTAGCATAGAGTCGAAGCGAAGCGAAACGATGTTATATGGCAAACCTTAACAGCGTAATGCTTATTCCTTTTGAGATCGAAAAAATTACGCGTGCATGCGCAAATCTGCGCGCGGAATCTCAGAAGAAAATGGGCATTAATATTTTCAGTTATAGGTGTGCGTTTGCCATATCAACATCGTTTCGCTTCGCTTCGACTCTGCGCTAGTATGAATTGACCCTTAGGCTGATTTACATTGATCCAGTATCTGGATTGGACACCGTCGGATTCGCGAAGCTTCATCGTACCTACGACTCTTTCAAGCATTTTACAAGTTATCACCCTGGCGGTCCTCCTGCAGACCGATTTGCTAACTCGGTGTACAACGATTTGAATGTCACTTTAGAATCCATTACTTTTGTCGTCGTTGTGTTGAATTGTCGAGCTCCGTGGCGCAGCGGTCATCACGCTAGCCTGCGACGCGGGGATCCCGGGTTCGATCCCCGGTCAGGTCAAGATGGAAAAAGATCTTTTTCATATTGACCTGGGTCTTGGATGTTTATCTATATAAGTATATATTATAAAATATAGTATCGTTGAGTTAGTATCCTGCGACACAAGTTCACAACTTACTGTGGGGCTAGCTCAATTTGTGTGATATGTCCCTATATATTTATTTATTTATTTCATTACAGTTTTCATATGTTAATTAAAAATAGTCATTCATACCGAAGCCCTAATGAATATTGAAGTTACCATGAAAATGATGTACACCGTAGCTGTCAAAAGTTAGCAAATATGCCTGCTGGTCAATGGAATCGTATCGCTGAATTGGTCTACCAGAGGTAGGTACTATTGAACGGTTGAATCATAATAGCGATATGGATTGATAGCTGCATTTTGACATGTCACTACCACAGAAATGAGAAGAAAAATATTTTTTTGGAGAAACTTTATAAAGGATTGATAGTTCTTGGTAGCAAGATAAACATTTAATTAAAAAATCATGTTATAACATTGATTTTACTTGATATCATTTCTACAACAGAAATTAAACGAATTATCTCTAACGAGCTAAACATAACAAAAAATATAAGTATTAGCAGACGGCCTCCATAGCGCAGCCAACAGACACAAGAGGCACCGGTTCGATTCCCGGCACGGCCAAATTCTTGTACTTCACGTCCACTGTTATTTTCCTACGGTTTTGAAGCTACCCAAGAAGAGTTGGCGTCTGGCACGTGGCCGGCCGTATAAATTTTCGCAAATCATATGACAGCATTCCAACGCATGACAACTGAGGACGCAACGAAGATCACGCAGGAGAAGGAAAAAAAGTAGGCACTGAATTCGAAAATCGGAATCAAGATACAGTGCCTTTATAAAGATAAAAAAATATATAGTTATAGCGTGATTTTAACCTCTGAGCTTTCTTATATCTCTGAATAAGACGCCCAGAAAGGCAAGAAAAATAAAATTAGACCTGTACAAAGTCTTCAATCAGCTATTTCTTTTTTATTTTTACCTTTTTTTAAATATATAATAAAGTATATTCCATATTTAAATATAGCTAGAGGTTAAAAATCACAGACACAGAGACAGACAAAAACATACTAAAATATGTACAAAAGATTAATCTTTCTGCTCGGCCTCCTCCAAGAACTTCTGGCGATGCAGGAGCCAGGAGTCGTTGTCCTGCAAGTCTTCCTCCTCAGCCACGTTCGATATCTCGAACTGCATGACGTCGGTCTCCACGCTCTCGGCCGTCAGCGAAGGCACCGAGTCGTGGATAGGCAGCGGCACGGCCTCCGGCGGCAAGAATTCCGCCATGTATGCTGTCACGTTGCGAGCTCGCCACACGGCTATTTTACCTGTAGAATTATTTTTCATTATTTATTTAACTCTTAATTGCACCACTGAAAACAAATACATCATAAAAAAAACATATAGAGAGAGACAAAAGGCGGCCTTATCGCTAAATTAGAAAATCAATTGAAAAAAAACTTATAAAATTCATAATTAATAAATACATACATAGGTACATACTATAGGTAAGATATTTGAAGACACGCAGAGGAATCTAGACTAAACGCGAAAGGAAAAAAAGTGCCCACAAAAAGGACAAGAAGCTAGTTTTGATTATTAATAATTTTATTATTTTAATTTCAGCATATTTTGTTTTAAGAAAATTGGTACTGCAATAATTTCTCAACGCGCATCTCGTTGACATCATTATCTTCTTTTTTTAGTCTCAACTGTAGGAGCACGAACCTCTCTGTACTACGAGCCATATATTAGCCAGAGCAGTCAGAGGATTTGGCCTACACTCTCGACGCTGGCCAGACGGGTTGAATAGGTCTCTTTGATGTTTATAATCTTTTTTTTTTTTTTTCCATTTATTTAGGTTATCAAACAATGACATAATGTGTAATTATACTAAAGAACTTATAACTAATTATTTCAATTATGCCACCAACTACGATACCACATCTTTATCTGCGTATTACATTTTTAAGGGTTTCAAATGAGCAAGTAGTACATTTAAACAAATTTTGATTGTAAGCAGGCTTACATAGTTTTCATGTATAGAAGTATTGATGCAAATATATGTAATGAATTCCTATGTATGAGTACATTTATTTAACTAACGAAAAAGTTATAAATTTTTAAAGGTAATGTATTAGTTACACAAAGAGGGAGTTAGTTGATCAAGCACTAGTCTTTTATAAGTACTAGGGCGTTCTGCGATGATATCTATGTTGTTGAAATTGTCGTTTTGAGATTGAAGTAAACAACGGATAGGTGATTTTTTGCCAGCATTTGTGCGTATATGATGAGTTGCAAATAGCTTATGTTCTTTACGGCTGTGTGATCGGGTTGGAACATTATAACATATTTTGTTTGTGAGTGGAATGCTATCGTATCTGCCATGATATATATCATACAGCAACATAGCTCCCAAGTACAAGCGTCTCTGCTTAAGGCTAATATATTTATATTTAGCAAGAAGTTCATTATATGATAGTCGAGTACGATAACACTTGTAATGCATGCAGCGCATGAATTTTTTTGGACAGCTTCAATTGCATCTGCATATTTGGCATATATTGGGTTCCAAATGGACACGGCATATTCTAGCTGTGATCGAAATGCATTGTACAAAAGAAGGTACGTAGAGGGACGAGTAAAGTCAGTACAAGAGCGTATAACAAAGCCGTACATTCTAAAGGCCCTGCTTGTAATATTATCAACGTGTATATCTAGATGAAGTTTATTATCTAATGTGATTCCTAGATCTTTTATCGAATTCACTCTATCAATAAGAACGTTATTTATTTTATAGTTATATATGAGTATGTTTTTTTTCTTTGTAAAAGTTATTACTTTACACTTCTTAATGTTAAGAGTAAGTTTATTCTTTAAACAGTATTCTGAAAGACGGTTCAAATCTTGTTGAAATTTTATCTGATCGTCGGTATTATTGATTTTATGAAAAATTTTTAGATCATCTGCATAAAGTAAGTAGTTGCAGTATTGAAAGCAATCACTGATGTCGTTGATAAAGATAACAAAGAGTAAAGGGCCTAGAATTGAGCCTTGAGGCACCCCAGAAGTAATTGAAACTAGTTCTGATTCACAGCCTTTTAATACAACTCTTTGAGTCCGATTTGAGATGTATGATTTAAACCAACGCCACAAATTTCCGCGAATTCCATTAAATGCTAATTTTTCTAATAATATCTTATGGTCTACTCTGTCAAAAGCCTTCTGAAAGTCTGTGTATACACTGTCAGTCTGTATGTTCTTGTCTATGTTTTCAAATAAGTATGATGTATAGATTATTAAATTTGTAACTGTAGAACGTTTTTTCATAAAGCCATGTTGTTGTTCTAATAATATTTTATGAATTGATGGGTAAATGCTATTATGAACTAATCTCTCGAAGACCTTTGACAGAGCAGGTAAAATTGATATTGGGCGATAATTTTCAATATTTGATTTATCACCATCCTTGAACACAGGTACAATACGGGCAGTTTTCAAAATTTTTGGAAATACTCCTTCCCTTAGACAAGTGTTAAATATGTTAAGTAGCGGTTTACATATACTTTTAGCAGTATTTTTTAAAAATATAGGAGGAATATTGTCTACTCCAGACCCCTTTGATATGTCAAGTTTATTTAGTTCTGTTAATAATGCATCATGAGTAAATTGAATATCACACAGTAAAACATCTGTAAGGGGATTACTGCAGGGCATGTCATTAATATCTAAATTGTCAGAAACGTTATTCGGTTGAAATACTGATTCAAAATAACTTGAGAATAGTGAGCATACTTCATTAGGGTTATTAGCTGTCTCATTTTTATAATTCATGGTATTCGGTATATTAATTTTGTTTGTTTTGTTGTGAATAAAGGTCCAAAAATATTTAACATTATTGTAATTTTATATGTATGCTTGCCTCGACCGATGATAAATATTCCTTGTAACATTTTTGTGATAGTTTTTTAAAACGTTTTCTATATAATGAAAAGATTTCGTAGTCAGATTTATTTGAATACTTTTTCCATTTGACCCAGTACCTATTTTTATTTTTGAAAATGTGAATTAACGCTGGAGTAAACCACGTTGGATATTGTAAGGGTTTAATATTCTATTTAGGAACATTTTTATTAATTACTTCATATAACTGTTCATAAAATAATGCTATCATATTTTCGGCAGTGTGGTTTGCAAGAAGTTCCTCCCAATTAACTTTAGTAATAGCCTCATTAATTCGAGAGTAGTCAGCTTTGTGAAAGTTAAAAAAAGTGACTGCACTTGACTGTTCCCGGATGTGAAATTGCTTGTTAGAAGTCGGAATTAATACATAAAATGGCGGGTGATCACCTCGACTTGGTACTAGTGATACAGGATCTTTGTTTAGCTTGTGTTTCCTAAGTCGCCTTCTACGACATCCACGGGAAGACTTGGAGTGGTCCTATTCTATTCTGCCGGGAATCACATGGGATCGTTGACATCATTTTGCATTACCATGCCACTTACACATGGGCGCCGGTAAAAGGTTTTAAGAGAGGTGCATGTACAAGTTTTTGACTTCGGGCCGTTATTCAGTAGAGGACCCGATGTACCAGTGGTTGGACCATTATTTGCGTTTATGCATGTTAGAAAACCCCAAACGCAGTCCCCACACGGGTGACCGCTAGTGGCAGACAACGAACCTATAGGTGCGTCTCCACGCACCAAATTCATTCTTATTTCCAGCCACTGAAACGCAAAGACGCACACGATGAGTACGAGGACTCGCTCACCTAAGGTCTCGTCGATTTCGATTTCCTCCTCTTCCTCTCCTCGTTCCTCCTTTACCTCTTTCTCTTCCTTCTCCTCCTCACCCTCTCCATACTCTATCAACATGGGATCTTTGATCAGCAGGTAGAAGCCGTGTTGCATGCAATTCGTGTCGAACACAAAGCAGCCGGGGCCCTTCGGCTTGCCTTTCAGCCACGTGCCGTGGTATCGGTAGCGTGGATAAATAATTTGCCCCGGTCCATGAATGGTACCTGCGACATAAACAAGAAGTTACAGGACAGTGAACGGCTATAGCAGTTATAACAATAAACTTTCTATTGTGTCTCGTTTAGTGTCCTATAATGCGATTCAAATATACTTATGCAACCTTATACCATTAGTATCGTGAAAAAAAAAACAGATAACAGGATGTATTTATTTGGTTGTCAGTTTGGTTCCTACCCCTGGTACATATCTAGTCGGTGTGCCCACTAGGTATATTTTCAAATCAAAACTATACTTAGTGCTGACGTTACTAAGGAGTAAGAATAACACAGGAGAAGCCGTATTATAGGTGTAACTATTTAAAAAACCTTGATAGAATATCAGCATCTTGAAAGCGTTAATGAGGCTTAGAACCATTTACAAGAAAAAATATACTTACTTAAAGGAATATTAATTTTATGATAAGAACCACAGAGCAAGCAATGTCGTGTCGCTCGCGCGACCTACTTTAGTACGGTACGGGTGCAAGTGTTCTACTTCTTTACTGACATACCTTCCACCCAGGTGCCCATGAACTTGACATTATACTCCGCAATCAAGTACGTTCCTAAGCCATGGCGCTTGCCCTTGAACCAGGCTCCTTCGTAAATGTCGCCATTGGGGTAGTAGTAGGCCCCGAAACCATGCTTCAGGTCGTATCGCCAGTCCCCCTCGTACCGGGAACCGTCCGGGTATATCATCGTACCGGTACCGTATTTCATCGCTTTACGCCACTCCCCTGAGGATTATTTAAAATCATTTTAATTGAAAAAAAATTTAATATCTACTAGTTAAACAACTGACGTCAGAAACGGACATTGTTAGGGTGAAAGAAAAATCATCAATCAAGGTAGGAAGGGATAAGCGGAAAAATAAAATGAATACATACATACTATCACGTCTTTTTTCCTTGAGGGGTAGACAGAGCCCGGGTTTATAAAACCTAAAGGCCACGTATAGCATGTTTCTGGGCTTGTAGGTGAAAACGGAAACAAAGTAGTGATGGATTGCTAGTCGCATCGGCTTTTACGATCCGCGTGGGAAGAAAAGAAAAGCAGTCAGTACATTCTACGTTTTCTTTTTCTTTCAGACCAGCGTGGAAGAAATTAATAAGATTTATAGCAGAACAAATACATTAAATTTGTAATAGGTACCATTCATCTCTTATTTAACTAAGTAGTTATAAGAAGTCATCATTTCGTATGGCAGGTTATAAGAAGTAAATCTTTTATTAATAACATACCTGTATAAAAAGAGCGCTTAAAATGTTATATAGAACACTCAAGTTGGACTTACCGTCGTATCTGGCACCGTTCTTGAAAACGTACAGTCCACGACCGTTCCGCATACCGCGGCAGTAGCACCCCTGGTAGAAATCTCCGTTCGGCAGATGTGCCCAGCCCTCGCCGTGCCGCTCGCCATCTGCGCTACGACCGCCTACGTAAATCTGGAGAGCAATATTTTCGAAATCAATCACATCGCCCATTCGATAATGTATCAGGCGCAATCGCCCGTCTTTTTTCACAAGTTACATCTATCACATTACCAGACATAGGTAAACTTACGTTCAAAATCAATTTCAGAGGCCAACTCATCCGGAATTTTCGTCCAAGTAGATACAATGAGAAAAACTATAAGAACAGATACCAAAGCCCACATATAACAGCTGCTTGGACAAAGTGGCGCGATCGACTGGTGTCATTTGTGACCGAATGTGAATACCGGTTAGATGGAAGGCACTGGTCTATAATTCCATCACTGGAGTTGTTGTGTGTTGGAAGTGAAGCGTGGCCTGTGCTAGAGCGGCACAAGAGGGAGCTGCGAGCCACGGAGATGTTTAAGTGTATTGATTAAGTATACTGCGCTCGATGGACACACGTGACATAGTAGAAAAACGGCAATTTACATAGAGACCCCCACCGCCAAGCCTGGCAGAAGTGGTAAACTCAAGAAGTGCTGGCATGGGGATGATATGCGTGCCACGGTCCCACTCGCTACCAAAGATGCGAAGCGGAGAAGAAAGAGTGAATACCGGGCTCTGAATCATTCCAGCTGAGGATGGAACAGGCTCGGACGAAAGAGAACGTAAGTATATTGAAAATCCATTAAGACTAGATATTGATTTTAAAAAAGCGGATCAGACTTACCAATTGTTAAAATATTTTCGTGTCTTTCGGAAAGTTCTTCAGTATCATGTACTAAACTTGCCCTGAGGAGATTCTGTCTTTTCAGCGTATTCCCGGTTACATCCTAAGACTGATGCTTTGGTGCCCGGGATCCATTTTCTGCTATTTCTTACCTAACGAGATTCCATCATCATCTGAGCGTGTCTGATTGCGAACTTCAGCTTTAACGCTTCAGAGCTGTCCTCAACCTAGCATGAGTGATTAATCTAGGTTACTGAGAGCAGCTGGCTGCCGTCTGACCTCCGCAACCTAAAGAGTAGATCAGAACCAATCCTAGGGCTGAAAAGCCTCCGGGAGATACATGTTTATTATTGAGTTTATTAAAAACATTGGGCCTGAATAAAATACACAAATGAAGCTACTCAGAAAGGTAAGAAATTAATCTGAAAATCGAGTTTCTTTTACTTACACCGATAGTGTCAATATCTTCTGGTCCCTCGCCCTTTTCCTCTGCCATATTGTTTAAATTTCTATCAGCTCTAGAGATATAAATCTAGGTTTTCAGTCTGTATATTTATTTACTTGTGTAAGTTATTGTATATATTATTGCTCCGAGGTTATTGACATCGATTTTCATATGGATGTGATATTGACACAAGAATGACAGAAATAAATATTTATTTTTAAACAAAGCTTTTAAAAAAGTTATTCTAAAACCGCCTTCTGAAAAAAGTAGTGTGATAAGCTATGTTTTCATCCAACCATAGTTTACAATACTTTTTCCAGGGGGCGCCTTGTCTCACAATAACTTTTTAACTCCTATTATCGGTAGTCCGAATTTTGTTTTCATACAATTTTACATCCTAATGATCACTCTTCATATTTTTTGTTAATAATAATGAATGTAATTCATAATATCACAATTCATACATTTTGTTTCTACTAATATTTGTTTTCATATATTTTCTTATACTAATGATCGACAATCATAATCATCGGAATTCCTATAATCACTATTCATACATACATATTTGTTTTCATATTCTTTTTAAATTTAGTGTTATTAATCTATTAGAGTTGGAAAGCGACTGGTTTGGATACGTGACTTGGCAACAGAAGGTAGGTTAGGTTATGGTTACACATATAGACCATCATACGAGCGAGCGAGCGCAGCGAGCGAGCGACGACCTGGGTGCGAAAGCGACTTTTATGGATACAAGACTTGGTAACAGAAGGTAGGTTAGGTTATGGTTACACATAGACCATCAAATAAATTATGAGTTGAAACATTTCTTAGTAATGACAGTATGAATAAAAGAAATATGAAAAATGATTGTTATGAATTCCGATATTAGTAATAAAAATTTCTGAACAAAGAAAATATGAGGAAAAACAAAATGAAGAGTGATTAATATGAAAACAAATAGGTAAAAAAGTGGTAGAAGAAAATCTTAAAAAAAAATTTTAAAAAAATAGGTAGTAAAAATTATAGGAGTAAGATTTTTATGTGAGTCAATATGGCCCCCTTTTTCCAGTTCGTCTTTAATCAATTACTAAACCAATTTCGATGGGACATATCATCATCATATGAAATTGAGGTAGAAAATTGCGAGTTAGTGTCTGGAAAAGTTGCTGGCAGTGCTAGGACGTAAATTGCCTTAATTTACATTCATAAAATAGAAAAAAGATCACAAACAATCTTAACTTTGAGATTGAAAGTGCGCGCTGGCTGTAGGTAGAACGCAGGCACAAGTATTAACGAAAGGGACACATGGCACAATAATTTTAATAAAAATGAGGTTAGATTTCATAATAGATAATCGAATTATGGCATTAATACAAGTTATACCTAGATATATTGATTATTATTGATCTTAAAACTAGGCGATTTTTACTGTTAGGCAGGCTTTGTAGGTAGGTACCTTTGATCAAGTACAATGCTCTATTAAATACTTATCGCATGAAGTACATATATAATACAAAGTACTCTGTGATGAAGTATTTCGACGATAAGGACTTGTGGTTAAAACGAAGCTAAAAATCAGTGTAGGTAGGCTCTTGCAAACTCAAAATAGATTAAAAAACAAATTTAACGGCAATATTTATTAATATACTTACTTGATTTTTGTTCAATAAATTAAGAAGATAATAAAAACAATACAATTATTTACAAGATTTGCTTTTTGCTCGCTTTTTGGACCCTTTGAAAGATTGGCAGGACTCGAGACAAGTGACTGCGACGTTTATTGTGTAAGATCCTTTTACTTTCGGAATGAAATTTGAAGAGATAATTACAAACAAAGGGTGTGTTACATTATCATCATCCAATTAAAATTAAAATAAACGAAAACAACAGTACCTATCGTTCAGAAAAAGCCCCTTGAAACTTATATTAGGGACACTGTAGTGTGCACTTACGAATAATTGAGTATTTCTATTGTAAAATTCAATTTTCCAGTTGAATGATACTTTAGCAGGCGTTCGTTACAAATGTAATCATTATTTATTTTAGTTATATACTTACTTATGTAATTAAATTTTACAGAATTTATTCAAATAGTTTCATTGAGATAGATCAGTAGGTATGGAATATTTTTTATGTTAAGGAGATATAGAAAATGGCCAAAGGGACGGTGCAGTGTCACCGTCCCTTTGGCCATTTTCTATACTTTTAAGAAAACAAAATCTGCTATACCAGGCTCCGGAATCGAACTTTGGCCAATCAGAAAAGAAATGTTTTCGTTCGCAGGATAGTATTTTGAGATCGTTTGGCCATTTCTCTATATCTCACAATTCTTTCACTGACCCATCTCGATGACACAACCTGTATTATGTTAATGAATTATGATGATATGGGATGCGCAAGTTCGCATGCTTTGTTGCTCTAAAAAAAATTGCAAAGCAAGACAATTTACTTATTTGCTTGGTAACGCGCGAAAGATCAAGGCATATTACAATCTGACTAGAGGGGTACAGTGGCCAACATAGAAAAGTATACTATCCCCATACTATTAGAACAATAAGATTATACGAGTATTGGTAGTATACTTTTCTATGTGGCCCACTGTACATTATTCGGCAAAGTAGTAGTAATAATGATAATAGTAGTAATATGATAAATAAAGCGCAGTATAATTAATTATATTTGGAACTTGATATTATTTTAATACGGGTTGATTTTGAACCCATTAGTAAAATTCAAATCTTGGAATCAGGAACTCGTTAAAACAATGGCAAGAAAAAAAAGTCAAAAATGAACGATTGAGTACGGCACAAATCTCTATAGTATTGAGATGTTCCGATTATCAATAAATATTTTTATTCATAAAACCTATGTTCAAAGTGAAATAAGGTTGAGGAAGAATAAGAAGATACATTTTCAAATCTAAATTTGCTTTATAATCAATCACAGTCATAGCAATGAAAAATTTATAGCCTCTTAAATAGCAGATATTATCGAAAAAATTGCAAATAAATAAGGAGAATCAAAAATGCTCTCTTTCGACTTACACCATACATACAACGGACATACAAATAAGAACTTATAAACTTAAACTTCTGATGTAACTGTGTAACATAACTAGGAATAGACTCAAGCTCTACGAATATATTCGTAGCTTATGTATGATATAGGTACTCGTTTGTCAAGGTGGATATATGTAAAAGATAACAGTGAAAATATAATAAAAATAAATAGTATACGAACCGAGTTAAAGTTATCAATACTTGTAGCACTATTTAATAACAATAACGCGGGAGATAGAAGCTCCATGTTTTCATTTACATTTATCCACATTAACAGTTTGAAACTTATAATAACCTAAACTTAACATATTTTGTACTCTTCGGTAGATTGGAATTTCGATACAGAACTTTTATAAAGAGGAACCTCATAGATTAATGCATGTATCAAAACTTTCAGAGCAGATACATTCCATCAACAAACAAGGCCAAGCACAATCGGCTCTTTAGGTCACCCAACTCGTCTTATGACCTCGATCAACTTGATTGCAAGTTGATCTTGCCCACCACAATGCCATTTCGATGAACGTTTCGTTTACTTTATAATATTTTGACACAAAGAAAATCATTCAATTCCAATGCACTAATCCTTACACAGAAAAAACACTTATCGCGGTGGTGCCTGAGGCGGAGTTTCTTCCAGCTTGCCCCACACTACGTTGCACATTTCTCTAACTAACGCCTGCTCCCCCGAATCCAAATCTGGTGCAGGTCGTCTTCGTTCACGTTCAACTCTTTCTCTAACTTCTAGCACCTGCAGGGCGCGCACTACAGCCTCAGGGCGCTCGTTTACTGGTCCTCCGAGTCCTTTTTCAGCTTCTAACCTTCTTACTTTTTGTTCTAGATCACGTACATACTGTACGGTTCTTTCAGCCAGCTGAGGGTGGGTGATGGGCACAGGGGGCGCAGCGCGCGGAGCTTCGTCCACATTCGTACCGCTGCTGCTGCCGTCACCATCGTCTCTTTCTCTTCCAGCTGTTCGACCACAATTTACGCAAGTGCTTCTTTCTCGTTCCTCATCCAAATACAAACACAGTTCCTTCAATTCTAAATTATCACGTATTAATTCTTGTTGTTTATCATCTAGTTCCCGCAGTTTATTCTGGTAAGCCGACACTTCTTGCCGCATAACTGACGCTGTGTACCTTCCAAACCGTTGCCACTCCCGAGCTAACTTTCTACCTTTCTGACGATCATCGTCTAGGAAACAACACAGATCACGCAGCTCCTGATTATCATCACTGAGGCGACGATTGGCTTCTTTCAATGCTTTTATTTCATCCAAAAGCGCTTGTATTTGTCGCCTTTGATCAGTTGAAGCCCTGGGTCCTTCCGTATCTACTCGTTTCGTAAACTTCAGCATATCAGCTGATCTCCTGTGGATTTGCTCTTCTTCGATGTTCCTCTGTGTTCGCTGTGTGTCGTCTGCACTGCGCGCGCGGGCTGCGGGCTCCACGGGCTCGTGTACAATAGCTTTGGTAATCACTTCAGCCGATGGTCGCAGCACACGCAGCGCACCTGGTGGCAGCGGATAACCCGGGGGATAGCCGTGTGGATATTTAAGAAATGGCACTGACCCGCTGGGATAAGAACCGGGTACGACGCCTGGAGCTCCCACTGGATAATGTATTTTATTCGGATCAATATTTTTTCCGATATACAAAGGTTTTAACTCTTTGGCGGCCGTCTCGGCAGTGGCTAGCTTCTGGCCACCTGCGGCCGGCGGAGGCGGGTGATAACGCGGAGGAAAGTTGACCGGTTCCGAGCCCTGTTTACCTAGTTGTTGCTTCTGTTTACTAAACTGTGCCGCGTTCTGATTGATTGACATTGTCGTTGTACCGATTCACAGTCTTCAGCTTAGTCGATACATTTCCAATGTTTTCATTGCATTTGTTTGCGAATCAGCAATTGCATGTAAGTACGCGAAAGCCAAAGGCAGCATGAGTTCAACGATTGGTCCTTGAATGAATGGAGGTGGGGACGCCGCCGGCTGCGTAGGTTGTGGACCGTGGCATTCGCGCAATCAATTAGATCGTGCTATGATTCTCACTGAACACTTGCCTACCACTGTAAGTGTTGATTTATAAACTTATCCCTTTTACTTTTAAGGGTGTTTATTGTTTTAATTATAGGAAATCAAAAGGCAAAATGATCAAGGTAGAGTCGCGGCGCTAGCGACATGGGCGCGCGCGGTGCGCGAGTGTCGAGACTGGCTCGCAGCCTCGCTCGGTCGCTCTACCTGCCTGGAGGCTCTCGCGCCGTTCCGTCCTGCTCTACCACAATTTACCTGTGTTGCCACGCACACATACAAACCTTCTTGCAGCTGCCAAACTTACCTCCTACCTAGCGACAGATGGATCTACTAAAATGCTCATAATGCGTAAGCGCATGAACTAGGTATATTTTTGAGTTTGCGCCGCAAGTGGAGCAAAATTTAATTAAAGTACCTTAATGAATTACAACAGGAAGGGGTTTTACAGTAATTAAAGTCCTTAGAAGTCATAATTAAATGAACAGATAGCAAAATAGGTACCTATTCATGTTCATTTCAGTGCATGGTTGATAGCTAATAAAAATGTTCATGTCATTAACACGAGACTCGTTGATGTCTTTTCAATACATATTAGGATTTATCCGCGCCTTCTTTTTCGAAAAAGTTCCATGCAAGAACACAGGACTGCAAATTAAAATTTTATTTAAGTATTACTGATTTAAATATAGTTCTTTTTAGGATACCGTACCAAAAGCGTAAAAACGGGACCCTGTTACTAACTAGCCTATGCTGACCGTCTACGTCTGTTACAAGGTTGTATGTATCTAGTGAACCGTAATAGGTAGACACTGGGAATTTTCACGGAAGTGTATTCTTAAGATTTCTTACACGGAAGATTATAACTTTATTCTTTTTAGGGTTCCGTAGTTAACAAGGAACCCTTATAGTTTCGCCATGTCTGTCTGTCTGTCCGCCCGCGGTTTTACTCAGAGACTATAAGTACTAGAAATTTTTTTTTAGCGTAGCCTTCCATACAAGTAAAGTGGGGGAGTATTTTTTTTCTACTTGCCCATCATGTGGGGTATCGATACATAGGTCTTTAAAAAATATTTAGCAAATTTTTGTTAAAGGTCCCCCCCTATATCTGCTAAACGGTTATATATGGATACGTGAATAAAATTACAGCAGTAGTATATATACTGAAGTTGAAAGGAAAACTATCAGAGCTGAGTACTAAGTGCAAACTAAAAAGTTATAGGCAACCAACTTATAAAATGTACTGGAAAATGTAAATTTTCATACAATTTTCATTGCTAGAGGTTTTTGGTCGTTAAACTGTGAGGTGAGAGTGTGGACAGTGTGAACTCAAAGTTGTCATTCGTGAGTACGGAACCCTACCCTGCGCGTGGCCCGACATGCACTTGGCCGGTTTTTTTCTGAATTCTGTCAGAGTTACCAAATAGTTACTGCTTAAGTATTACTAAGACATCATACTACTACTACTACTACATACAAAATATTATTAATGCGAAAGTGAGTTTGTTTATTTATTTGTTACGCTTTCACGCCCTATTTACTGAACCAATCATAATGAAATTTTGCATATATATAGGTTAGGATACTGAGAAGGACATATGACGCGGGCGAAGCCGCGGGTAACAGCTAGTATGTTAATAAATCGCTGTCCGTACCTTAACGGGGTGACTCAGCCCGTCAATATGAACAACTTTTCTTATGTGACTAATGCTGGAAATTCGTAAAAAAAATATATTTCCATACTTAACATGCCAAGTGACGTGATTGCCACAGAAATCTTAAATGTTTTTAAGATAACGATAACGTTTCAACAACGAGCTCCGTGGCGCAGCGGTCAACACGCCGGCCTGTGACACGGAAGGTCCCGGGTTCGATCCCCGGTCAGGTCAAGATGAAAAATGATCTTTTTCAGATTGTCCTGGGTCTTGGATGTTTGTATATATATATATATATATATATATATATATATATATATATATATATATATATATATATATATGTATTTGTTATAAAATATAGTATCGTTGAGTTAGTATCCCATAACACAAGTCTTACTTAAGAACTTACTTTGGGGCTAGCTCAATCTGTGTCATTTGTCCGTATATATTTATATTTAATACGGTACAGGTAAGTGTGTTAAAAGCATTGAGCTAAAATGTTACAGCAATGTGCAGTGTTAGTGTTTTAGCAAAAAATACATGTGTGTAATACAGCCACGGTCGGATTTACCGTGTCAGATCAGCTCTATGCGCTCCGCACTCACGGGGAGACCGTGCCTTTGCAAATCATAATGCATAATACAACAAACCCTATAAGGATTCCGATTTTCACCATTCGGCTACGGAACCTAAAAAGTGTATTGTATTTGTAAGTACCAATGTTTTTTATGTAAGTAGGTATGTATAATAAATACCTATGGGAGTTTCTTTATTCCATCATAACTTCGATTTTGGTCGTATGGGTTCAGAGGTAGGTATCGTTATCACTTCTTACACCCTCCGGAGTGACATAGGCTACTATTTTATTATCAGAGTTTGGTGTTTAATATTTTTCTTTGAACAAAAACCCATTTATAGTGTCATTGTTATATCGATGTAGGAAGGTATTTCTTTAATCAGACTCAAGTCATTATGCAAAGTTTCATCCTGACAGTACAATCCGTGCCGCCCCGGGGTACTATTTTTGAACGCGTGCCACTCGTCTTCGAACGATTTTTCCATACAAAAATCTTTTGAAGACGAGTGGCACGCGTTCAAAAATGGCACTCCCGCAATAGCTGTGATGTGATGACACAGTACCATCACGTACTACCCCTCCTGGGGTATTATTTTTTGAACGTGTAACCACTAGTCTTCGAATGAATTTTGTATGGAAAACCGCTCGTTTGCTAACGGCGAAGCTTCTAAAATTCTACCCCTGGCTCCTTGCGAGTCCTAGGCAGCCAGTATTGGCGCGGTGAATAAAGATGGCGATTGCGTGTGGACACACTGATATTGCCTTGATCACACGTACCGAGCAATTGGGCGAGACAGTGCTCTCAGCCGAGTACTCAGTAGGTATAAACATAGCGCCGATCGCTCGACCGAGTACCCAGCTGAACGAAGCAGCGAGTTAGTAGCTCGTCTCCTGTTCTACGTATTTGACCGAGTGTCCACTCTACCGCTACCCCGCACTGTCTCGCTCGCTCACTCGTCAGGTCTAGAGTACTATTTTTGAAATTTCGCCGTTCGCAAACGAGCCGTTCTTCCATACAAAAATCGTTCGAAGAGTGGTTCGTTTAAAAAATATTAACCCTGAACGTGCACTGTCTCGCCACTCGGTCACTCGGCCAAATGGTTTTAGTCACGTAGACACGCCGCGCGCGCCTATTCTTGAGATATTTTTTTTTATCAATTCCGTATTCTCATACTAATAGTGGCATTCCATACCACAATGGATCTAAAGAGTACCTATCTTTGTATATTTTCTAATAATCTTATTACGATCCATCGTGTTCCCATTATAGGCTCAACAGAACTGTGTGAACAGCTACTCGCTTACATCACTGTCTTGGTCGAGAAACATTCTACTGTTTCGCCCGTCCGGTACGTGTACAAGCTATATCACATACTAACCACTCCTGGCTCCTTGCGAGTCCTCGGCGCTGCAGCACTCGGCAGCCAGTAGCCGCGCGATGAATAAAGCCTAGATGAACTAGCGCCGATCGCTCGGCGGGGTACTCGGCTGAACGAAGCAGCGAGATAGTACCTCGTGTCCCGTTCTCCCTCACCCTCCCGCTACCTGTCTCGCTTGCTCACTCGGCACAGCCCTATCCTTGAGTTTTTTTTAATCAATTCCTTTAGTTTTCATACTCATAGTGGCATTCCATTCTACGATGGATCTGATGAGTAACTTTGTATATTTTCTAATCTTATTACGATCAATCGCGTTCCAATTGCAGGCTCAATAGAACTGTGTGAACAGCTATTCGCTTACATCGCTATCTTGGCCGAGAAACATTCTACTGTCTCGCCCATTCGGTACGTGTGATCAAGCCATATCACGTAATAACCCCTCCTGGCTCCTTGCGAGTCCTCACCGCTGCACTCGGCAGCCAGTAGCCGCGCGGTGAACGATGGTATGAACTAGCACCGATCGCTCGACGTGGAACTCGGCTGAACGAAGCAGCGAGATAGTAGCTCGTGTCCCGTTCTACGTACTAGACCAAGTGTCCACCCTCCTCTACCCTGCAATGTCTCGCTTGCTTACACAGCACAGCCTATACTTGAGTTTTTTTTTTAATCAATTCCTTTAGTTTTCATACTCACAGTGGCATTCCATTTCACGATGGATCTAATGAGCAGCTTTGTATAATTCTAATATTTTATTACGATCATCAAAAAACTGAATTGACTATGCTAATTTCTGAACATGTGTGGTTCAAACATGTTTAGAACACTAGTAGTTACATCACTGTCTCGCGCGAGAAACTCTACTGGCTCGCTCTACTGGCTCGCCCGTTCGGTACGTGTGATCAAGCCGCATCACGTACTAACCCCTCCTGGCTCCTTGCGAGTCCTCGCCGCAGCACTCGGCAGCCAGTAGCCGCGCGGTGAACAAAGATGGCGCTTGCGTGGGCGCATGTACTCGCGGTCGCCGCTGCACTGCTTGCGTACGGTGAGTGCACTCTTGCGAAACGTCTCTTGTAATAATGTTTACTTACTTTGCGTGACATTTTTCGTAAGAATGACCCAAGTACATGTTACATTTGTAACATATATTATTGTAGAAATCCGTTGTATATTGACTCAAGTTTTATAAATTTTTATCCGACTGACCCAACCGGGAGGGTAATGTTTTTCGTGCGTTTGTGTCTATGTATTTTTGTATGCCGGTTCCATTGTTGCCCTCTGTAGCCTTAACAACTTAGCCGATTTTGAAGTGTGAGTGTCAAAGGCTAAGTACCTAACGTCAGCAAAAAATCAATACGGCGGACGTAAACTATCAAAAACGGCAGTCGGGTTTTTTTTTCAATAATGCAACTTGTTATTAAGTTGGTAATTCGTATTGTATCGGCTCCGGCATACTTGCTCATGACTTTTGATCTGTACTTACCAGCTAATCATAAGGACGAGGAAAGGCGTTTGTTGATTCAATTATCAGTTTTCATTGGGCATCTGGTTGAGGGCCACTATAAGATATTTGCCCAACACATTTATATTACGTAAGGAAAGGTTCCAGTACAATTTACTTGAAGTGACATAAATGAGTCGGACAGTGCATCAAGAAAATAGGAAAGGTACAAACAAATTCAAATAATAAAGCATAACAACTACGTAATACAAATAATAAGGTACAACACATATACACATACACATACAAATAATTCAGTAACATAAAGAAAAATAATATTTTATTGTAAAATATTTTTTTCCGATTTCATAAAAATCACCCCTCTTCAAAAATACGTACAAGCTACATTTTCATTTTACCTCGGCAAGTAGGTACGCTTAAAAACAGAGTGAATAACATCTGCTTTCATCTTAATGTTTTCTTTCACCTCGGAGTAGTTTTGTACTGGTTGTCTGTGTTTTGTACACCTATGTACCTAATTGAAGCTGTCTTACCGACTCTTAGCCAGTCTTCCTAAAACTTATATTAAGAGAGAATTTTTTACGAAAATTACTCAGTTTTACAATGTTTTTGGTATAATTATCATTTTTATTTTAAGTATTTTGTTTTGCAGCAGTGTTATTCGTAACAATAATATAATTAAAGGCAACCAAGTCACCCGTAGCTTTCCACTGGGCGTAGAAATTCGTTTTGTGACCAGAATAATGAATGCGATTCGTGAAATCCATCGCAAATAAAACTATAAATTTACATTTCACTTCCGACTTGCCATTCAAATAAACTAGATTATTTATTATATAACATGTTTTCGTTACGTCGATACATGATTTTTTCGTGGTCCAGTGCTACTCCCATTTTCAATAAATCATCATCATCAAGAGCACGACCCTCTCTCTCTCCCTCATCACCAGAGCCATTAAAATTAGCCCGAGCAATCATTATATAATAAATAAATCATTTGATAGAAAATATCATTTAAAGTTTTGATCTAGGAAGTTCTAGACAACCCTTCATACTATTTTATGAACTACTTGCTGTTTACAGTTTAAAGTTTGAACACGAAGTTTTAATTATTTTTTGCCAAAATTGGCCGTTTTTGACAAAAACGCCAATAGAAGCATCACGATCTCACTTTGAATTGTATGTTGATGATCATAAATTAGTTTGAAGGGTTATCTAGGGCCTAGTAGATCATTTTTTTAATGATATCTCCGTTTTCTGTCAAATGATTTATTTCTAATGGACCCCAAAATTTCATCATTATCACCAGTACTGTGTTTACTTCACCAGTCTACAGAATTATCAGACGAGTGTCTTAATTATTAGGTTTGTGTTGATAGCAGTTAATTACTTACTCATTTACATTTCCATCTTGGGGTTAATTTTTTAGTTATTGACATTTAATAAAAAAAAGTTCTGAATCGATTTCGATAAAAGTTAGCAATATAATTAATTTATTATGTACTTAGTCTACATGATAGGTGCTGAGAGAGGGATGGCTAGTAATTCTGATATCTATGGCTAGTACTTACTTCATGGCCTAGGGCGGTCAAGACTGCAAATCCGACACTGGAATAGAGATAGGTTGTTTTGTAACTTACCCACTTAGGTAGTGCTACTAGAAATTTACCGAACTTACACCAAACATTTATAGGTGTCCAGACCGGTATCAGCTTCATAATTTACTTATGTGAGTCTCTTTTCTTTTTACCCGACTGAACCACCCAGAAAGAGCGTAATGTTTTTCGCACGTATGTATGTATGTGTAAGCACGTCTACGTAAGTCTAGTCTGAATGGCTTGACTGATTCTGAAGTGTGAGGTGTCATTAGATTCGTATTCTTCCCCGGAGTGTCAGCAAAAAAAATGCCAGTCGGACTTTAATAATACAGCTCGCTCGTATCAACCACAATCTACAGAAAGTTGACAAACAGGTAAGTAATTGGTTATTTGAATAAGTAAACAAAGTATTTAAAACTATTTAAATAAACAAGAAGACATTTTGAATCCATGTAAGCCAGGCCCTTAAAGGCCCGCGCAGGCTGGGGCCCTTCTAGCAAATACCACCTCGATAACATGATATTGATGATATCTGAACATCATTATCATCATTTTTAGTCTCCACTACGGGAGTATGACGCTCTTTGTACTGTACCAGAGCCATATACTAGTCCGAGCAGTGATAGGATTTGGCCTAAACTTTCCAAGCTAGCCAGACGGATTGGAGAGCTACTGTTTTGATGTTTATAAGCTTTTTTAGATGTTTTCTATATACGAAATATCTGAACACGTGGCATTATTTCCTCAGATACGCTCGCCCAAAGGAACCCAATCAAGGAGGCGCTGCTGCTGCACAGTGACAACTTCACGAACGTGTCGTTCGAGGACTGCGTGTGGAAACGAGACCGGGAGCTTTGCCCCGATCCTGACGTCTCCCTGCATCTTTACACGGAGGCAGACCCAGAAAAGAAAGTTGTAAGTAATCATCATCATCAACAGGTCTTTGTTAATCTCCACTGCAGGAGCACGACCCCTGTAATACCAGATCCATATATTAAGCCAGGGCAGTCGTAAGTCGATTGCGTCTGCTTTCTTAAAAGGCCTATTTCCTAAAGCATATCTAACATAGAATGTACCAGTTACTTTTCAACCCGCGCAGACTGTAAAAGCCGATCAAGGGAATGAAAACCTTAGGAATAATTTCAAAAGGCGATACGGCTAGCAACCCATGATTAAGATTCCGTTTTCACCTAGTCGCCCATCAACACGCTAAATATGGCCTTTGAGTCTTATGATCTGGGCTCTGCCTACCCCGTAAGAAAAACAGACGTGATAATATGTATGTATCGTATGACTTGTTTACCTCAGTCTTTTTAAAAATAGAGTAATGCTTCTTCTGTAATTAGCTCGCTCTAATAGGCCATATAGCCTCTAGGATAGATGATGATCAAGAGGAAATCCATTAGAAGATATAAAAAAGTCTTACGTAAAGAACCGGCTCTACTTTCTTCACTTTTGGTGAGTTTACTTTTAGGCGCCTTTACTTGATTTACTTATTAGTAGCGGCGCCATTAGAGAGATAATATATGTATATCTAAAATGTACATAACTTACTTAATATAAGTTTTTTCCTCTCCATATCCATATTCCTTAAATATTTTTTACAAAAATTTTATGGGACCACCTCTGGACCATTACCTATCGAACAAAAAAATCGATCCATAACTGACTGAGTAATCGCGTAACACACATACAAAAAAAATAACTACAAATTTACGTGTATCTCACGTCATCACATTTTAAATAATTTTTTTTCAACTACGATACAGTACCTCCTTCTAAGTATATTTACTGCGTATTTATATAATATTAGTATTGATATGGATTATTCATAATTCAAAGCTATTTTTGACATCCAAGTAATGAGTTTAAGTATATTGAAAAATAAACTCATTTACCTGTATAAGTTACCTCTTTTTTTTATGTCAGAGGACGGCAAACGAGCAAGCGGGTCACCTGATGGTAAGTGATCACCGCCGCCCATGGACTAATGTAACACCAGGGGTATGACAAGAGCGTTGCCGGCCTTTTGTTTTCCCTCCCCAGAGGGGAGGGGGGATGGGCGATTTTCTGTGTGAGTGTGGTACTTCCCCGGACGAGCCAGCCCATTCATGCTACCAGCTGAAGTGATTTTTGCCGGTAGCGTGGCTCTACCACAACTAAACACCTCATACATAACTCCATCATTTATAAACCTCTATTTTATTTTATTGAAAATGTTACTTCCTAATCGGTCCAGTGAACTTTCATCAAAATTAGTTCAGTAGTTTGGCTAAGTCGTAATAATGTATTTCCAGCAATACAGGCGAATGTTACGACTCCCCCATTACTTATGGTAATATGCTTGCGTGTTTGAGCCATGTTCGAGCCATTGTGTCGGACTAAATTTCCCACGCGTCTGTGCTGTTGTTTTGCTTACATCGCAACGGAATGCCTTCATCTGCCTTTAACACTTGAGCTAAGCAATGTTTTAAAATAAAAGACACATAATTAATAAAATATATAGGGACATAACACACAAATTGAGCTAGCCCTATAGTAATTTGTGAACTCTTTCTGGGTGGGTCAGTCGGGTAAAATAGTTATTACCTAAAGGTCTTGTAGATGGGGTAGGCAATATGCTCCGTAGCCTACCTTATATCTCCAGGCTTCAGCGGTAAAAGCAGTGATGCAAGCAGAAGGTGGAAGAATGATAATCCAGTATAGTGCACACACAATAGTTGTCAGAAGGAGTACAGAAGGAAAACGCACAAGAGATAAATAAGAAAGATAGAAAGCGATAGTAACAAACAGCACTAAGTACAACACGCGCGGCGGCGATAGGTTGTCAGCACATATGGCAATATTTACAGTATCATACATCATAGATTAGATCTAATTTTGACCTGTTGCCCAGTACAGAGGGCTTAATAATTGATTCACAGGCTTATATGTGTGATTCATCGTGAATAATGAGAACTAAAAGAAAATGAAAAATGTAATATTAAGTATACAACTGCGTATAACTAAAATGTCTGAAGATTCACTAATTTTCTTTTTTTTTGTTTCTTAAACTGACTTTCAGTGTCAATGCAAGAATTAACATGAAAATAAGCAAAGGAAAGCAGTCCACGGTCGCTGACCGGTTTGGTTATTGTTTTGCACGAATACGTTTGACTACTGATAGAGTTACTTAAATCATTAAGAAAAAGTAAGAATTTTTAGCACTTGAGCTTGTTAAGCTACCCCGAGCGCAGTGCCCACATGGATGAGTGACCACAAGTGGCTTAATAAAATCTCCAGCTCCTCCATGCTTCGGAGGGCACGTTAAGCCGGTGGTCACGGTTGTCATCATTGATAGCAGTCGTTAAGCTGTTAGATGCTTGAACAACACTAGTGTTGGCCAATTACACACGCGAAAAACAAACAACAAAGATTTAGGACTTTTATTATTACAGTTACAGGAACTCTTTGTTCCATAATATACAACTAAATTTCACTTTTGTCACTTATTACAATGTAAAGTTCGTCTGCTGCCCGCAGCTACAACCGCTAGGAATGCGTCCGAAATACCGCTACTCGTCCTCATAGGGTCTCGCGACCGTGACCAAACCTTCATTCATCGTTTTGTAGGTAGCCCACTTATGGGTTGAATATTGAGAATAAGCAATGCTACTGGATGGTGTAATGAAAGGTGAAGCTTAAATCTGAAACGAAAGATAGAGTGATTAATAAAGGTGCAATGTTTGTTTTACTTACTTAGGTATGTAGGTAAGTGTAGACAGATACGATATTAATTGCAGAGATAACATACGTAACCTTCATTCATCGTTTTGTAGGTAGCCCACTTATAGGTTAAAGAATGTATGAAGTAGTATGAAGATAATGAAGAGTGAAGCTTATGTCAATATATGGCTCTGGTAGAACAGAGAGGGTCATGCTCCTGCAGTGGAGACTAAAGAGACGTGCTGATGATGATGATGACGCTTATGTCGAAAACGAAAGATATAGTGGTGAATAAAGGTGCAATGTTTGTTTTACTTACTCAGGTATGTAGGTAGGTAAGTGTCGATATTGACAGGCACGATATTAATTGTAGAGATACATACGTAACCTTCATTCATTGTTTTGTAGGAGCCCACTTATGTGTTTAATATTAAAAATAAGCGAAGCTACTTGATGGTGTAATGAAAGGTGAAGCTTATGTCGAAAACGAAAGATAGAGTGATTAATAAACGTGCAATGTTTGTTTTACTTACTCAGGTATGTAGGTAATTGTAGACAGGTACGATATTAATTGTAGAGATACATACGTAACCTTTATTCATCGTTTTGTAAGTAGCCCATATATGGGTTAAATATTGAGAATAAGCAAAGCTACTGGATGGTGTAATGAAAGGTGAAGCTCATGTCGAAAACGAAAGATATAGTGATTAATAAATGTGCAATGTTTGTTTTAATTACTCAGGTATGTAAGATACATACATACATACTATTACGACTTTTTTCTACTCCTGTACTGTAATCTGTCATTTATATGGTCAAGAACACAATCATAACAACATCCATAATAAGTCTATACTCTATTCTTCATAACAGTACGGCACAGCCGTACAATAATGTCGCTATAACGATACGGCTAGCACCCACTGACTAATAAACCTAGATTTCGTGATTGCAAAATAAGTTTTTTTTTAACTTAATGTATTGCTGCCAACTTAAGAAAAACTTATTTCATAGCTTTTTTAAGAGTCTAGCGATCTAGCGAAAAGGTAACCATAGACACAAAATTTTGTTATGTTTACATTATCCGCGAGTAAGTTGTCAAACTCAAAATGTATGTTTTACTAGTTTTGCATTTTTTGAAAGTCGTAGATATATTGTATGCAACGGTTTATAATTAGGTCTTAAAAGGCTCGTGGCGCCTCTATTAGCGATATTCGCTCGCTCATATCGCTACCCGCGCCACTCACCTTTTAAGACCCATTATAAAACCGTTGCATAAAATATTATTTCCCTTTCGGGGTAGACAGAGCCTAGGTATGTAAAACCTTAAGGCTACCCTCAGCATGTTAGTGGGCTTGTAGGTGAGAACGGTATCAAAATAGTGATGGGTTGCTAGCCGCATCGCCTATTGACATGGTTTCTGACGCCCATTCCCTCGATCGGCTTTTACGAACTGCGCGGGAAGAGAGGCCGCAACATTCCACAATTTTTCTTTTCTCCCAGACCAGCGTAGAGATACAGACTCTGAAAAATCTATTTTGGTTTTTTCGTAAAAACTAAAAAAAAATCCATACTTTCGGCCCCCCATGACTAGCACAGGGTCAAGAAAGTTGCAAAATTGGGTGTAGGCTACGCGGTCTCTACAATATATAAATAAAAAACCGGCCAAGTGCGAGTCGGGCCACGCGCAGTGTAGGATTCCATAGTTGCGAATGACGACTTTGAGTTCACACTGTTCACACTTTCACCTCACAGTTTAACGACCAAAAACATCTTACAATGAAAATTGTATGAAATTTTATATTTTCCAGTACATTTTATAAGTTGGTTGCCTATAACTTTTAAGTTTGCACTTAGTACTCAGCTCTGATAGTTTTCCTTTCAACTTCAGTATATATACTACTGCTGTAATTTTATTCACGTATCCATATATAACCGTTTAGCAGATATAGGGGGGGACCTCTAACAAAAATTTGCTAAATATTTTTTAAAGACCTATGTATCGATACCCCACATGATGGGTAAGTAGAAAAAAAAATACTCCCCCACTTTACTTGTATGGAAGGCTACGCTAAAAAAAAAATTCTAGTACTTATAGTCTCTGAGTAAAACCGCGGGCGGACAGACAGACAGACATGGCGAAACTATAAGGGTTCCTTGTTAACTACGGAACCCTAAAAAACGGTTTTTGTAATCCCATTTGTTAAATAATAAAGTTATAATCTTCCGTGTAAGAAATCTTAAGAATACACTTCCGTGAAAATTCCCAGTGTCAAAAATTTGCTCTTTAAAACCAAATATTTCGGAAACGGATCCCTAAATCGAAAAATGGTGTTCTCAACCTCACAATATTTTTTAGAGACCTATTTAACGATACCCCACACGATGGGTAAGAAAAGAAAAAAAATTACTCCCCCACTTCACTTGTACGGGAAATGTACCCTAAAAAAATTTTTTTTTCAAGATTTTTTTCTACCACTTTCTTGGCATGATAAATATACATAAGCGTATCAAATAACAGCTGTCTCTGAGTAAAACCGCGGACGGACGGACAGTCAGACAGACAGACAGACATGGCGAAATTATAAGGGTTCCTTGTTTACTACGGAACTACTGCAATGTTTGCACTTTTTTGTGTCGATGTTGACTGGCCTAAAAGTAAGTACTATTCCCTCTACTCTACAAATTACTCTAGACGGTAGAGTACCTCCTATACTACTAGTAAGTAGAAAAGGAAGTACTCGACCGGTGACTCTACCTTCCACTGTAACGACAGTTTACTCGTGTACCAGAGGCTTTAATCGCGTAGGTATAACCTAACCTACATTTTTACAATCTCTTGTCCAGTGGTTAAGGCGTTTGCTTACTGACCCGGGAGTCGTGGGTTCGATTCCCACGGGAAGCATACTTAATTAAGTTGTTTCCAGATTGGTTCGGACATTGCAGGCATGAATCACCTGATTGTCTGATAAGAAAGATGATGCTTCGGAAGGCACGTTAAGCCGTTGGTCCCAGCTGTCGTCTGGTAGTCGTTAAAGGAACCACGTCAGAGGCCGAGAGGCGGTTCCGAAGAACTCTGATACCAGGGTGTGCATGATCGACTGACCGTGTCGCCTACACGAAATGATGATAACAATTTAAGTTACCTACATTGTGTTTGGATCCTGTATGCATGTGAGTGTATTTTTCCTTTCGCAATGGTACAGTAGTTACGTTTCACAACGAACGGAAAGGTTACTTTGTGCCCCGTGGCAATCCGCATTCTATGACATTTTATTAGACGCCAGCAGAGTGTAAAGAGACGATGCAACGGCTGTAACGGTATACCACCATTATAATGTGGCGTTTGCGTCACTAAACTACACTATCACTTATAGATAGCACTAGAAAATTATTTCGTGATGTTAGCGGTAGCGGTACTTGTCACAAATTCTACCCCTCTGGTGGATTTTGCTACCATCAATCTCGAAATGGGAGTCGGAATATATCGTATTTTGCCGCTATACATAGTTCCCAAAGTTGGTAATGTTTAAGCGGTCTCCAGTAGTCAATGAAGGTAATCTAACCGTATGAAAAGAAAATGACCACCCCGCGCCTCGGGTGCTAAGGAATCTTATTGTCTATGTATGTAAAAAAAACAACTTCACTATAGAGGTTCAAAATTATGCTATATACCTAATTGGAGGAATGATAGAGAAGACAAAAAAAAACAAAGTATTTCCTTTTTTCACCTATACGCTTGCTTCCAGGTGGACCTGTCGAGTGAAGACTGGTTGCGGCACAGTGGGTGGGAGCCGACGCATGACACCATCTTGCTGATCCACGGCTATGCCGGCGGAGACGACACCCTGCCCATCACCGTGCTGCGAGACGGTATTTAATTGATTGATTTTATCTGATAGAAGAATAGAAAGATAGAATAGAAAAATCTTTATTCAGTGATTTACATATATGGTGCAGTACAACAATAGTTAACACAAAGTTAGAACAGTTCACCAATTTTGTAACAATAAAAAATTAAACAATTATATTTAAACCACTGAAAGTGAGTTCCACTCAGCATACATTGCTGCCTGTCATAATATAACAGTCGGCAACACTGGTCTTCGTGGAAACACAATAAAATAAAAATATTTTTTTAGGTGTTGTTGGCCACGTCAACAGGTTTAGCTCGAAATATAAGTACCTTTAGTTCTCACAACTAGGTGTGTAATTAAATCATTGTGTGCATGTGTACGAAGTATACATAAAGTAAAATAATATATTCTAGAATTAATAATAGAAAATAGAAAGAAAGAATTGGGGAGTAATTTAGATAAAGTATTTCTGTCCGGAGTAATATCAAAGTTGCATTTCAAGAAAATACTGTTTGGAACTTCGCTTAAAAACTGAAAATGATTTAGAGTTTTTAATAGGTGGCGGAAAATTATTCCAACATTTCGTAGCAGCATATCGAAAGCTACCACGAAATGCGGTAGATGTCCTCCTTCCGCCGTGTGGTTCCCGGCAGAGGATAGAACAGGACAGATTCAGATTCGCCTTTACAGACAATGCATTCAATACGAGACACTAGCACCACCCAGCAATTAATTCTATAAGTCCTAAATCATATCAAATTTAAAAAATCTAATAAATGAATGCCCTAGTTAATTACTTGTAGTATTCTTAATATTACTTTTCATATATATTATAAATTAAATTTAAGAGTACTCTCACTATACTCTTTATTCATCAAAGTATAAATAGTGAAAACCGACACAAAATATCAGCTATTAGATTTTTTGAATTTGATATGATTTAGGACTTATAGAATTAATTGCTGGTCGGCGCTAGTGTCTCGTATCGTCTGATACCACAGCGCCTTAAAATAGGTTGAAGTAACATTGGTAACCTCTCATCATCAGCGTGCAACCTTTGATTTTCCCAGTGAAAGTTAGCTGCCTACTTAATAATAATGTTTCATAAAGTCGACGCTAAAATCTCGTCAAAGTGAAAGTGGAAGCAAGGTGTCCTGCAGAGTGCAGTGTGCAGGCGCCGCTCGGATGTTGCACTGAGCACTTGTGCACTGTGCACTCTGCTTTCTCTGCATTGGCATCGCATGCACTCACTTCCTAGGTCAACGACTTTTTCACATTGCACAAGTCGGTAGCTATATCTTCAATCTTCATAAAATCGCAAGCGTCGTGCGTGCTATCATACATTTAATGAATCAGTTACATATTATAATTTATAATGGATTGATTTATCTACGTGCCTCAATTACACATTGTATAGGACACTTAGTCCTATACAATGTGTAATTGAATAAACTGAAAACCGTTTGTTCACCCCGTCAATAAGAACAACTTTTCCTATGGGACCAATGCTGGGAACTAAAAAAAAATTTGGACCTTTTCATACTAATTGCCCGGGCGGCCGGTATCTTTTGTGAGTTCCCGGCATTGGTCCCAGGAAAAGTTGTTCATATTGACGGGCTGAACAAACTATTTTCAAGTTTTCAGTTTATTCAATTACACGTTGTATATGTTAATCAGTTGTTTCTCCTGACTCCTGATGTCATCTATCCATCCAAAGTTTACCTATACGAGATTTGTCCTATTACTTAGTACAATAATCTAAGAGGTAGAAAGTACCTATAAATAAATATATACGGACAAATCACACAGATTGAGCTAGCCCTAAAGTAAGTTCGAGACTTGTGTTATGGGATACTAACTCAACGATACTATATTTTATAATAGATACTTATACAGATAAACATCCAAGACCCAGGTCAATCTGAAAAAGATCATTTTCCATCTTGACCTGACCGGGGATCGAACCCGGGACCATCCGTGTCGCAGGCAGGCGTGTTGACCGCTGCGCCACGGAGCTCGTCATACCTCCCTTATTTATTAAATGAGGGGGGAGATAAATAAGAAATTTGAAACGAGCCAGTCCGAGCTTCTTATTTCTGTACCACCCGTAAAACACAATAAATAGGTACGCGTTGTTTTAAATAATATAAGGTAATATAGATAGGCATTGATAGAAGAACGTCAGAATGTAGGCCGAGTCACCATATGTAAGTCCATCAATGCCTAATTACGGCCAAGGCTAGTGTAATGCTTTTCTCAAATAATGCGCGGCAATTAAAAACAGTCAGTAGTATGGAAAGATACATCATGTTATAATGCATATTTTCTTTTGCAGCATACCTGCGTCGCGGCGGCTACAACGTTTTCATGTTGGACTGGGGGGCGCTGTGCCAGCCGCCGTGCTACGTGGCCGCCGTGCACAACTTGCGGCCCGTAGCGCGCTGCGCGGCCGACGCGCTGGGGGCCCTGCGCCGCGCCGGCCTGCGCCCCGACCGTCTCACCTGCGTGGGGCACTCACTGGGCGCGCATCTCTGTGGCATCATGTCCAATTTCCTGCCCTTCAGGCTGAACCGGATTATTGGTATGTCATGTTTTAATTTTTTCTGATCGAGTCGAAACGGTTGCTTTTAAATATCTTTTGAACAGTCTTTGGCCCATTCGCTTTTGCCACGCTAATCAACATATCGTTATCGCTCGTCTTAAAATTATTGGAACAATTAGGGCACGACAAAAGGTATTTTAATTAAATTGGGGATACTCTTGTCGCACTGAATAATTAAGTGATCGACACTTATACAGAGCTCCGCGCCTGCAAGCCTGTGTAGCCGCCTACCCTTTTTTACAGAATATTTCCCAGCTTTACACAGGAACCTCGCTTTTGTCGAGCAGAGAAAATTTTACGTGCTTAGGCGTAAGCTTGAGTGTCGCCACAAAGAGGCGACTAGCCACAGCTACAAGCGCTGCCGTCTGAAGTAGATCAAGTAGATAAAGTGTGGCGACCACAGGCGTCAACAATTTGCGGCACGTCCATATAAAATATATGAAACATAATTTTTTTAAGTCTCCACAGCAGGAGCATGACTCTCTCTACTACCAGAGCGATATACCTTTTAGTCAGAGCAGTCAGAGGATTTGGCCTACACTCTCCACGGTACCGACAGGTTGGAAAGGTCTCCTTGATGTTTATAAGTTTTGTTTAGCTTGTACGTGTTTCCTATGTCACCTTCTACGACATCCACGGAAAGACTTAGAGTGGTATTAAAGTCCTAATCTACTCTGGCGGGAACCGCATTATTCTTATATTCAGTCTTTTTTCCTTTGCGGGGTAGACAGAGCCTTGGTCCGTTAAACCGTTAGGCCACGTTTAGCATGTTGGTGGGCTTGTAGGTGAGAACGGAATCAAAATAGTAATGGGTTGCTAGCCGCATCGCCTATTGACATGATTCCTGAGGCCCCGAATAAAGTTATATTATTATTATACATTATTATATTCCCTCGATCGGCTTTCACGATCTACACGAGAAGCAGCTGGTACATTATACGTTTTATTTTTTTCCCAGACCAGCGGGAAAGAATCCATGACTGTAACTTTTATATATTGTTAAGGTCTGGACCCGGCCCGGCCATTGATCCGCTCGGCGCCGGCGCTCCGGCTAGACCCGGGCGACGCGCGCGCCGTGCACGTGCTGCATACGAACGCGGGCCGGTACGGCGAGGCGTCCCGGCTCGGACACGCCGACTTCTGCCTCAACGGCGGCCGCAGCCAGCCTTACTGCGAGGACACGCCTAGTGAGTCCATATTCATATTTCAAAAGGCGACCGCTTCCAGTAGAAAAATCTGAGTAAAATAATAATACTGTAAGGGATGGGGATACGCTGAAGGGATACGCATGTGAAGCAAGGGTTATTTGTATACTTAGGTATAGGCAAAACAAGGCAGCAGTGTTTTACAAATATGTAAGCTCTTACGATCAGAACACCACCTGTACTCCTTCGTCAAAGCTTCGAATAACAATTGGTATTCCAAAGCGCATTAATCACGTCTTTATCCTGAAAAATTTTTTTTAGTAGTTTGTATATTTGGTTTTAAAGTGCAAATTTTTGTTAGAGGTAAGTGTCCCCCCCTCTATCCGCCAAACGGTTATATATGGAAACGTGAAAAAAATTGCAGCAGTAGTATATATACATAAGTTGAAAGGAAAACTATCAGAGCTGAGTACTAAGTACAAACTAAAAAGTTATAGGCAACCAACTTATAATATGTACTGGAAAATGTAAAATTTCATACAATTTTTATTGAAAGATGTTTTTGGTCGTTAAACTGTGAGGTGCAAGTGTGAACAGTGTGAACTCAAAGTTGTCATTCGCAACTACGGAACCCTACACTTCGCGTGGCCCGACACGCACTTGGCCGGTTTTTTTTATTTATATTGTAATGTGAGAGTATAATTATTTAGACTCGTATATTTTGTATTTTAGACGAAGCCCTCTGCAGCCACATCTGGTCCATCTGCTACCAGGCGGAGAGTCTGTTCCGGGCGCGGCAAGCGGCGCCGTGCGGCCGGCGCTGCTCCGTGCGCGTGCCGCCGTCGCGCGCCGCCGTGCTGCCCGTGCTGTTGGGGCAGCCCGCGCCTATGACGTGAGTCATGAGCCTTATTTTATTGAAATTCTTCATCTTTATCAGATCTTTTTTAGGCTCCGTACCCAAATTAGGACCCTATTCACGAGACTTCGATGTCCGTCTGTCTGTCTGTCACCAGGTTGTATCTCACAAACCGTGATAGGTAGACAGTAGAATTTTTTACCGATTATGTGCTTCTATTGCCGCTATAACAACAAATACTAAGAATAAAATATATATTTGATTGGAGCTCCTATACAACAAACATGATTATTTGCCCTTATATAGACGATAGTGTTCTATCTGTGAACGGAACCCTTCATACGCGTACGACTCGCACCTGGCTGATTATTAGTTTCCATTGCGGGAGCACGACCCTCTCTGCACTTAGGTAGTACAGAGACATATATTAGCCAGAGTAGTCAGAGGATTTGGCCTACACTCGTCGCCTTCTGTGACGTCCACGGGAAGACTTGGAGTGGTGTGGTCAAACGCACATATTTTAATTACAGAGTTAAGAGTAATACGGGTAGTCTCGTTGGTCTTGAAAGTCATCAAGTGAAGACATCACTTTATTGTTTGAAGGCTTCGAGCAACACGGCCTCCGTACCGGACGGAGGGAGTGGGCAAAGCGACAATTTACTATGACAATTTTTCTGGCGTTTTTTGCGGGGGGAAATGTGCACACAAGTTTAGTTCCGCACACCTACATACAAAACTTAAACTGTCACTTGAGATAGTAATTATGACATTGTCACAAAAAATGACATAAAAAAGAAAAATAATTTGTGTACAGATGAGTCACACACAACTAACACATTGACATGCATATGCCTAATTTTGCTTGTACCTTGACAGAGGGGAATGCAGCGTATGGCTACTCCCTTCCGTGTTGCTCGAAGTTTGAAGGTCTGATCTCCATGGGGTATAATCTTCTTGAAGGTTGTTCTCTGCTCTGAGTTGCTCTGAGTTTTTTCACTCTGTACTTTTAGTCCTATCTATCTATGTCTGCTAGGATTTTAGCCGAATGCAATGCAAACGAAAACGTTCGCGCGTTCATCTTATTACCAATGATTTTGATCACTCTCGTAATCGCTAACTACAATCCACAGCGCATCAGGGGCGTACTGCGTAGAAGATTTCACGACGCCGTTCTGCCCGAGCACGAGCAACCTGCCGGAGGGCGACCGGCGCTGCTGCCTCGACGAGCAGTACGCAGCCGCCGCCACGGCCGAGCCGCCGCGCAAGCGCCCGCGCCCGCTCGTGCGCCTGCGCGCGCGCCGTTTACGGCCCGGAGACGATAACGCGTTGCCCGAAGATTAAGGGCTTATCGGAGATGTGGCAAGCTGCAAGCTAGTTAAGACCACCACAGCCACAGGCCAAAGCTTTAAGGCGCCCGTGCGAAATTACAAAACAAAATAGGTACTTAATGACAAACAAGATATTAAAGAAAAATTAATTTTTGGAGCAATCTTGTGGTCAAATTAGAGTTGTTATTCAGGGTTGAGGAATTCGCCATCTTCTTCAGACCAGCCCGCTGATATCATTAGACAACGTGTTAATGAAAAAGCGCAAAACCTCAAGACACCCCAATTATTTCAATTGTAAGAGAATAATATAAATTATTAAATTTAAGTTTAGTGGATTATTTACAATAATATTAGATTTTTTTGTCTTCTCTCTAGCCGCATGAAGGAGTTAAATAATTAACACGGCGTAATTAAAATATTTTCTTGGTTAAAGTTTGACCCCTATTTTTTATTTGTGGAATCGATTCTACTCTCGATTCTGAAGATCAGGTTTTGCGCTATTTCATTAAGAGCGTATACTAGCAGTATTTTTTCAATACGGTTTCCATACAAATGTATTTCTCTATTTTCTCGCTGAAAACTGATTCTAGAGCCACAATTCTTTTTTCATAAAATCTAGTACTAAAATAGGAATGCCTCTATTTTTTATTTTTTCCAAAAAAACTGTTTTTGTACATTTTTTTTCTTTTAAACAGTTTTTTAGAAAAAAATAAAACATAGGGACATACCTATTTTAGTAATAGATTGTATGTAAAAAGAATTGTGCCTCTAGAACTACGAATAAGAATCTCTAGAAGCAGTTTTCAGCAAGAAAATAGAGAAATACATTTGTATGGAAAACGCACTGCTAGTATACCCTCTTAACACATTTTATTGCGTTGTCTAGCGATTTTCACGTGTTTGAAAAATTTTAGCTCAATGGACATGGCAACGTCGGTCAAATAATTTGATGATATGATAACATACAGACACACCGATGATATAATGACAAAACTGGCGCGACAGAAAATGTTGTCAAACCATGTAATTTGTAAACCTTCGCCTTGTTCCTAGTACGTTAGATCACAAGACAAAATTATTGTACATATAGGTAAGGTACATAAAACGAAATGTCTCGATTTAAAATTAGGTATTTAACTATTTATATTCCATTTACGAAAAAAACAAACTGCAAATAATTTTTATAATACCCATATTCGATGCATTTTGCTGATAATGTAGAAATAATTATATTTTGAGGACCTTTGTGGCGCAGTGGTGATCGCTTGACCCTTTACCACGGGGTCTCTGATTTGGTCCCCAGTTAAGACAAAATAGACACTTAAGTTATAATCCAATAATAACTAAGTCTAGATATTAAATTAGAATAGAATGTATCTAAAACAAAATATAGTACAGTCAGGTAGTGTCCCATGTCACATGTTCTCAGTACTTGTGCGATTACCTTGATATTTGTTTTTTTTTTTACCACTAATTTATTTTATTTGTTATCATCGGTTAACTAATTCTTTTTCATTTTACGTTAAAAATGAAACATGGAATTGAGATTTAGAACCAAAGAATTATGTTGCTTAAAGAAAAGGATGCATATATACTTCTTTTAAATAAGTGTTTTATTAAAAAATGCTTTTGCTCAGCAGTGGGGCATAAATGGCTATTAAAAAAAAAGTGTTTTATTATTACAAAAATAGTGCAATAAAAAAAAACAAAATAGAACTTACAAGATATTTTATTTCGTATATGTACCTAGTTATAACTATTCACATTTGAATTATATTCATCCCAAAAATATTTTTCCGCTCGACAGTACATGCGCGTAGATATTTGTCGCTGGACGCTCTTAATGGAGATGGCAACTGTCATGAGTGGCGCTGTTTACGATTGTTCCGAAACAATTGTCAAATTTGCACGACATTGACTTACAAGCGTACACATTTAAATAAAATTAGTTGTGATACGGTTTTATTGCATTTGCTACATTATTTTTACACGTTTTACACACCTAAAGTTTCGAACGCTTTACAGTATTCATGATCACGAGTAGACTAAGTTGACATTAGTCTATTATGTAAATTATTGAATTTAATATAATGTAGAAATATTATGGGAGGTTTGTGGTGGGAAGTCAAGGGGTACAGTTGAAGTTTGCCTTAGACATTTTTGCAAATTGATTTTAGTGGACTTTGTAATATGAAATTGATGTAGTTTGGTGTTATAAATGCTCGAGCTCAGGAACAGTTTGTGAAATGGTTGAAGTGGACTGATAAATGGACTCGTATAGATTTGCCGCCAGAAGCTCCAACGAGGCATCAAAGAACATACGCCATCTTTGATGCAACTTGGAAAAACTTTACCGAACAACACCGATACTTAGTATCTCATTATACTGGACATTGGCAGAATCACTGAAATTTCGGTGGAAGCCATAATATAAAATAGAAGAAGAAGAAGAAATATTATGTAATATCCTACTTCCTAATTAATATTATAAATGCGAAAGTTTGCGTGATTGTTATTCAAACACGCCAACATGGCAATGGATTTGGATAAAGTTTTGCATACAGATAGTTAATTACCCAGATTAACTCATAGGCTACTTTTATACCGGAAGAAGTTGCTGTTTCCAAGGGTTCGACACTAACGCGAGCAGCTGCGAGCGAGCTAGTAATGTCATAAATACGATAAAACCGTATTCAAAGTTATTTTATTTAAATGTGTAACAATTGCGGAAAGATAAGAAAACATTTCAAGGGCTAGTTCTCTGACTAAATGTGATATATAAATGTTACCAAAACAAATTATCCGTACATTATTTTCAAACAAACTACATTCCTTTATTCAAGTTGAATAAACCTTACATCACATTTTGTAAGAATCATTACAGAAGACAGCAGCAACAGTAGTCGTATTTGAAGGAGTATTTACACGTATTTTGAGATCTAACAGAAGGGCTATAAGAAGCCACTTTGACGTTTCTCACTACGCTTTCACTAAGAATAATTTGAAGATGCATGATGTGTAGATTTTGAAAAACATTTCTAATTTTACAGCGTGCAACTTGACCCTCGATATTCCTTAAATGGGTGACTCAGTCCATCAATATGAACAACTTTTTCTATGGGACCAACCATGGAATCTCAAAAAATATATTCATTTTCATGCAAAAGTGTCCGGCCGGCCCGGAAATTTGTAAGAAAATGTCAATTTTTTTATTTCCCTGCATTGGTCTCGTAGTAAAAGTTGTTCCTTTTGATGGGCTGGCCTGGTCGTTTGTAGGATAAGCGTGTTAATACTAACACTCACTATATAGAAACAAGTGTCAAAAGTGGGTCATTATAGGCCACGCTGTGAGCGCTGTGAGCACTGTGCGCTCGTCCCGAGCAAAGACTTCTATATAAACTGAGGTAGACGAGCCATACGTACCAAATTCTGAAGCGTTCAAAGGGAGCTAATTAACACCATCGCGCTTTAGTTCAAAACTCTATACCGTGAAGTCGCGGTCCACGTAACGTGACACGATTGCTTTTTGAAACATGCTTGGAAATTCTAACATTATTTTGACAACTTTGTTTGAGATAAATTGATATTGCTGTACTGGCCAAATACACGCCGGAAAAGTATAAATGAAAATCCATATCTGTCGTGTTTTAGCTGCCAGCAATGTTACTATGAAAACTTATATCTGTCCAGTAATTTAAAAATGTAACGACAGGTTTGCTACGAAATAATTCAACCACATAGATTACAAATTTGAACTGGCTTGTTAATGAGGGTTTTCAGAATTGATTTTTCCCCCACGTGGCGACACTGTATCGAGCCCAATGGTCCAGTGGATGTGAGCTCTATGAGCGCTTACGTATGTTAAGCAACCCCTGGTGCAGTCCCTACTTGGATGGGTGACCGCAAGTGGCATAAAAATATCTCGAGCTCCTCCGTGCTTCGGAAGGCACGTTAAGCCATTGGTCCCGGCTGTCATCATTGATGGCAGTCGTTAAGCTATGTCAGATGCCTTAAGGCAGCTTGAAAAATCTGACACCAGTGTTGGCCACTTACACATACGAAAAACAAACAAAAACTGTGTCGAGAGGTATTTTTGACAGCTGCTGTCAAAATCCACCAATCTCAATCATCAATTTTATGATTGGTGGATTTTGACAGCTCGACCTCTCGACACAGTGCCGCGTACCTAAGGGCAAAATCAATTCAGAAACCCCAAAAAAGAACAACATTTTGGCGCGATTTCTTGTAGTAAGTAGGCACGTGTACAGTTTACACAGAAGTGTTCGGCGGTCAGCTTTTGTTTTGCGCCATGAGCAGCGACAGCAGCGCGGCGCGTTCCTTCTCCTTCTTGCGCACCACGTCCAGCGACCGGCTCTTCCACGAGCTCTTGCGCAGCTTGATGGGCCGGCTGCCCACGTACCGACCTGCACCACGACAAACACAATATTGTACTAACGTGTAGGTACAGTCGTACACTGCCAACCGGTGACCTGTAGACAGGTTCTTATGATACCTAATTCAGGCACCAGTCTTCCACAACAACCCTGTACACCTGTATTGTAATGTACCTACCTACTAATCTCATGTTTATCAAGTCTCAAATTTTCACTAACTTTAGTTATTAAGTTAACTTTTAATAAATGTTGATGTTGTGAATATAAACAATATTTTATTTAAAAAAAAAGCCTCGTATTAGACCCAAAACGGGGCCTCACAAGATAGAAAGTTACACGCGGAGCTCTTTTTCACTCGTCACTAGATGGCGTTGGTACGCGGTTAGTTTATATTGTTAAAACTGAGATATAATTTATTAAAATTGTAACAAAAATATTGTTTTAATTTTAAGTAAGTTATATTTCATACATATACAATTCATAATCCAAACATACAATGTAGATTGTAGGTTCTAAGGGAGAGTGTAATTTACCATTCAGTGCTCTATTTAGATGGGACAGCCTATTTCTAGGGATAATCGTATGAGTTCTCGCTTTTCCGAAACATATGATTTAAGTACGTATGCGGAAAACTAAAATAAAACATTCGACTCGATGTTTTGCGACCTCACCGTTTGTGTCTGTACCTAATCTAAGAAAAAAGTATTGCATTGGTTCCATAGAAAAGTTGTTCATATTGACGGTTGACTCATCCCTTTAAGGGTCAATTTACTCGCTGTATATGCATTACACGTGCTGTCCATCTCCTTCATGGCCTTGATGAAGCCCCCGGGGTCCATGAAGCTGACGAAGCCCTTGCTCTTGTTCGTGCGCTTGTCATATTACATACAACTAACTATCAAAGCATTATCGATAAATGCTTTACACGTACCGTCTCCATCATGGCCTTGATGAAGTCCCCGGGGTCCTTGAAGCTGACGAAGCCGAAGCCCTTGCTCTTGTTCGTGTGCTTGTCATATTACATACAACAGCCTCCGTGGTCCTGTGGTTAAGGCGGTTGCCTGTTGACCCGGGGGTAGTGGGTTCGATTCTCACGGGAAGCATACTTTGTTGTTTCCAATTTGGTTAGGACATTGCAGGCATGAATCACCTGATTGTCTGATAATAAAGATGATTCCGTGCTTCGGAAGGCCCGTTGAGCCGTTGGTCCCAGCTGCCATCTGGTAGTCGTTAAAGGAACCACGTCAGAGGCTGAGAGGCGGTTCCAAAGAACTCTGACACCAGGATGTGCATGGTCGGCTGACCGTGTCACCTACACGAAATGATGATTACATACAACTTACTATCAAAGCATGTTCGATTGATGTGTTACACTTACCGTCCATCTCCTTCATGGCCTTGATGAAGTCCCCGGGGTCCTTGAAGCTGACGAAGCCGAAGCCCTTGCTCTTGTTCGTGCGCTTGTCGCGGATCACCTTCGCGCGCTGGAACGACGTGTACTTGCTGAACGTGCGTGTCTGAAAAACAACAACTAAAGTCCGTTTTATATTCCCACGGAGTAAACTGACGTTTGTAATGTTGCCTGTTTTTAAACATAAACCTGTTTCTGTAGTCGGATAGTAAACTTTTCTTTACGATTCATCCGCAAATCATCATACCACACTAAAAGTTTTAACATGGTAACATTCTTCACATGTGAAATGTCGACACCGTTCCGTAGAACTCGTGACACCGTTACCAACAAATCGACACCTCTGTATATTTGAAGTGAAAACTACTTTAGGCGCGTTGTCTTCATTTCTATTGCCACTCTCAGGGTGCCACTATATATTTTTTATACCGATTTCACATAAGTCCACAAGAATCAATTCGCAAAACCACCTAAAACAAACACCGTGTAGTCCGCTAAAATTCCCGCTACTCGACTAGAACACTAGCCGTGTGGGAACTAGAGTATAGACTTTGACTACTATACTCTCTAGACACCGTCATGCCTTTATTTCAATGATTAAAAAACGGGCCTATTTTTCAATGCTTGGTGCGTGACAACTTTGTGTTAACACATGCGTCATATCAATTAAACCCTTTACAAGGCAGTAGGTATATTCAAAAATCATTGTTTTGGGACCCTATCTTCGGGGAATAAGGTTAATTTTTGGTGACTATATATTTGCTACTGCCTTGAGAGTAGAGGCTTAATATAATCTAAGAGTATAGATAAGGTGCCTGACCAGCAGCTCGTCGGTGACGTCGTTGCCGAGGTCCCCGCAGAACATGCGGAAGTCGTCGTCGGGCCACTCCAGCAGCGACACGTCCTCCCACACCTGCCCGCCCGCCGTGCGCACCACCTGCCACACACGAACATTTTATTTATTTTCATCACACCTACAATAAAAACAGTGGCATTAAATGCATCAAATTGGCTTGCATGGTTGCTATTATGACTGCGGGCTATAAGATTCCAGCCATACAAATGTAAATTACAGACGCGAGCTATAAGTTTCCATACAAATTCCTAAGACCGAGAACACGACTCTTTTTTTTTTTTTAATGATCCTCTTTCCATGATCGAGTGTCAAATTTAATGGATCCAAAAAGTTTACTAATCGGTAATTAAAACGTAAAATTGCTAATGAATCTGATAAAAACATTTATCTACTCACACACTATAAAGTATCTAAACCGATATCAGAAATTGGCAATTAATAAGTATCATTCATTACATCAATCACATTTATAATAACATTTATTATATCATCTCTGGCCGTAGGTTAGATGTATTGTACGTATTTTCATTACGATATCGTTTTTCGATTAGGTAATGACTTTAAAATTTTGGATACCTTCATTAGGTCTCAAATTTCTAAAATTAGATCAATCTCAAATAGTAAAGTCAATCGTATCCTTTTTAGAATAGGATATATAATAGTATAAGAACCGCGTGATCGTCACGGCATTCACTAAGAGCCGATTCTTTAATCAGTACATCAACTTATCATATCTTGATTTTGAGATGAACGACAGAGCCTAATTATAATAAGCTCATTTTCGATAAAGAAAACATTTCGTACTAGTGACTAGTGAAACATGCTAAAAAAGATAAAAACCCGGGGCCGTAGAACGTAACATATGTAACAGTACTACCACTTTTATAAGTTACACCGATGTACCTGCGCAGAAGTCAAATTTTTGCATGGCGCGAAAATACCCGTTCGCTATTGGCTGATGTGTACGCGCCATCCGGCGTCTCGACCACTCGCGGTAGTCGTACGAATATTGCGAGAGAGATAGCACGAGTCCTGTTGTTTTGGATTTTAAATCTTATTTTGTAGCAATAAGTTCGTTATTTGATTGATGTTTTCATTCGGCTTGAATCGGCGTTACGTTGCGCTATTCTGCGCGATCGAACAATGCCGATGTAACTTATTAAAGTGGTATTACTGTATTGCTGTCTTAGGAATGTTTGACCAGCGTTGCGCAGCCGAGGGGCATCCTGAAGAAATACACCAAAGCTAAAAAATCCAATAGCCTAGGAAGAGGATATCTGTCTAGGACTGTGATTTTATTTAATGCGCGGTAATCACCGCAGAAGATCGCAATTTGTGGCGATTTCTGGGAGAGGTATATGTCCAGCAGTGGACGTCCCTGGCTGATAGATAGATAGATAATCACCGCAAGGGTCTTCATTCGCCATTTTTCTTCTTAGCCATGTAACACTTTAGGACTAGCCCATAGACTATTGGATGGCTCGCAAATACCGCAATAATATGCATGAATTATCTTACTTTTCTGCTCTTCTTTTCCTTCTTGACTTTAGGCACGATAGTCTCGGTGGTGACGGTGACGGGCAGGGGCGCGGGCGGGGCGGGGGCGGGCGCGGGCGCGGGCGGCGGGGAGGCCGGCACCTCGGGCCGCGGCGGCGGCGGCGGCGGCTCGCGAGACTTCTCTCGTTCACGCTTCTGCAGAACGCGCAATAAAAACTTTGCAATAAGCTGATTATTGTGCCGTGTGGTTCCCGGCAGAGTAGAATAGGACCACTCCAAGTCTTCCCGAGGATGTAGTAGAATCTGGCCAGCGTGGAGAGTGTAAGCCAAATCCTCTTATTGCTCTGGCTTATATATGGCTCTGGTAGTAAAGAGACCCTCTCTTTACTACCAGAGCCATATTTAAGCCAGAGCCGTCTGGCCAGCGTGCAGAGTGTAGGCCAAATCCTCTGACTGCTCAAGATAGTATATGGCTCTGGTAGTACAGAGAGGGTCGTGCTCCTGCAGTGGAGACTAAAAACGACCTGATGATGACGATGATGAAGCTGATTATTAATCAGCTTTTTTAATTTTCTTTACCTTCTCCTACTATTATGTTCCGACCACAAGTAATAATAGGAAAAAGGTAAAGAGGAAGACAGAGGAATATTTTGTTTTTGGAAAAAAAGTTAAAAGCAGTTTCTTTATTAGTCATAAAGTTCAATCATTGGCGCAAAAAAAGAAAAATGTAATGGATTACTAAGCGTTACACGTCAATTACCGATGGTAACTGTAGCTAGCTATGCTATGCTACAGACATCCACACACTTTTTAGTAGAACATTGATAAACCAACTAAGCCAACATCACCCATAATTATATCGAGCTCCTCTGTGCGAAAGCACGTTAAGTCTTTGGCTGTCAAAATTGATGGCTGACGTTAGACTATGTCAGATGGCTCTAAGCATATTATAAAATACTAGCTGTTAACTGCGGTTTCGCCCGCGTGATATATAGCCTATGTCCTTCTCAGTACCCTAACCTATGTGTATGCAAAATTTCTTGACTATCGGTTCAGTAGATTCGGCGTGAAAGCGTAACAAACAAACAAACAAACTCACTTTCGCACTTATAATATTAGTTGGGACGTTGGGATAACACCATTGCTGACCACATATACAAACGTAAAACAAACATTACCTTTCTTTTGCTTTCATGTTTTTCCTTCTTCTCCTCATCGTCCTTCTGTTTGTAGAGCTTGGGCGCGGCGGAGAGCACAACGGGCTGCGGCTTGGGGGGCGGCGGCGGGATCAGCTGGGGCCCGGGCATGCTGGGCCGGAGGAACGGCATGCCGCCCGGGAAGCCCTCAGGCCCCGGTCCTCGGAGACGCTGAACCTATTTTTTATGCGATAATCAAGCAACAATTAAACAATCTGAGCAACTCCCCAAACAAACTCACGCTTCGTTTGTAACAAATGTGGAAATAATGCCGTGCCGCTATCGGCTAATTCAGCCATAACCGAAAATGTGGCAACGCCACCCAATAAAATGACGCAGTCGCTGCAACAATCATCTGTAAAAGATGTAGTGGCCATTGATGATAAACTTGGAGACTTTTTGTCCTTTTTACTTTCACGCTGGTCTGGGAGAAAAAAAGTAGAATTCTGCCAGCTGCTTCTCTTCCTGCGCAGACCGTAAAAGCCGATCGAGGAAAAAGGCGTGAGGAATCATTTCAATAGGCGATGCGGCTAGCAACCCCTCAGTATTTCGATTCCGTTCTCCACCTAAAAGCCCACCAACATGCTAAACGTTGCCTTTAGGTTTTACAGACCTAGAAAAATATGTGATAGTACTAGAAAGCTGTAATTTGACATAAGTGTATAAATTAATCACTCCGAGAAAGGGGTCATTCAAATATTACGTAAGCAGTGAAAGGGGGTGGGGGATCTAGGTTTAGCTTATTTTTGATGACATGGGAGACGGGGGGTTGATGTGGTAATGACATAATCAACATTTCGCAAAAAACAGTAACATTTTTTGTGAAAATGATACCAATGTTTATGTAAGCTTAGGGGGAGGGGGAAAGAACGTTTCTTACTTTTGCTGACAAGAGGGGGTGAGGGGGATGAAATAGCTATATTTCTGCTTACGTAATACTTGAATGGCCCCAAAGTGGTAAATAATAACTAAATATCGCATCTCCCCATACCCTCATGTTATGTGATAAATGACATCAAACTTCGTTGACTCCTAATAAGGACTCCTTAGTAGCAGTTCCCTCCCCTTAGCATGTAACTACGTAATTTATGAATAGCCTTTAGGGTAAACAAATTCGATGCGCAGTATTGACGCGGAAAAGCTAAGCAGTAAATGGTGTGATGCTATTCAAATAATTATAAAAGCCATACATAGATAGTACAAAGACCTAGTAGTACTTTCAAGTGATGCTTGGTAGGTTAGATACTTCACCAAAATTAAACCTAACTGGTGGGCAAAGGTCTCCCCCCTTTTCCTCCCACGAACAACTCCTTTAGCCAACTCTAACCATTCTTTATTAATTATTAAAATACGTAACAACGGGTTACTCACGTAAATAGTCAGCTACTGGCCGACATGTTTTGTCCTCATCCGGAGGTCTTCCTCTGGGCGAATGTGAATTGAGATGCTCGCACGATGTCATCCCAATCCGCATTGGGATTGGGACGACATAGTGCGAGAAATTTTAAAGGAGCGTAGTAAATAACAACTTTTTCAACAATAGTTAATTTACACTTTGTATTATGTGTAGATTCAAACAGTGCCTCATACATAAAAATATGTCTGGTAAATTTAAGTCATAGTAATATAAAGTTAATCACATGTTTTTAGGGTTCATGAATGTGATACATACAAATATATATGGACTTAATGCATAGGTGCGTCAGGATATTTTTGTCCAGGATGCGTTGTACGTTAACGTATGGAGTCATGTATAAAATCTTGACACACCCAGATATTTTATAATCGCCATGGATGATAAATGCCATGGATGGAAAAAATACAGATTATGTAGTAACTTTCCTTTTGCAGTAGTTGCAAAAACCAAATTGCATTTGTGACATGCCCATAATATTGGCATGGGATGAATTGCACATCTACATGTGTTAAATTAAAATAATAATAATAAATACCTACAGTAATCACCATTAATTCCGTCCTTTGTACCATAGTGGTCAATATTGATTTTTAAATAAATAAAACCATAAGTATACATACAGACGCAGGCACCATCATAGAGGGCGGTGGCGGCGGCGGCGGCACGTTCGGAAACATCATGCGCGGGGCGAACATGCCGTCCATGGCGAGCATGGCGGGCGGCGGCGGCGGCGGCGGCAGCGCGCGCTCCAGTTGCTGTTGCACCGCGCCGAACGTGCCCGCCGCGATCACCGGCCGCATCATGCCGGGGATCTCGCCGCCAGAGATCTCCGCCTCGAATCTACAATTGCCATTTTATGATGACACATTTATATGTGAAACATGTTGCAGTTTACATACATATAAGTATGCTTACATGTATTGCAGATGTTATATAAATAGTCGAAGATGAACATGTTCGGCCACATGGCATACAAATATTATGTTGTTACAATAAATGGCCTCAGTATACTTGGTGTATAGCCATGTGGTTCCTGGCAGAGTAGAATAGGATCACTCCAAGTCTTCCTGTGGATGTCGTAGAAGGCGACTTAGGAAAAACACGCTAAACAAAGCTTATAAACATCAAAGAGACCCCTCCAATCCGTCTGGCCAGCGTGGAGAGTGTAGGCCAAATCCTCTGACTGCTCTGGCAAATATATGGGTCTATTAGTACAGAGAGGGTCGTGCTCCTGCAATGGAGACCTGACCTGATGATGTAATGTAATGTGATACTTGGTGGGACTATACATACATTAACAAAGTCATTTTCCCCTTGCTACGACTCCCGGGTGCAAATTCACTGATGGGTCAAAGATACTCTGTCTAAGACAGCACATAAAAAGTGCATAATTTTACAAAAGCAAATGCATAGACCAACTTCAGCACAAATGCACATTTTATGATTATTTGATATAAAAATATATCTGGCCTATAGCTTGTCAATCAATGAAACCTGCCGGATCTAGCCGGTGCAAGTAGTGCTGGTGCTAGTAGTGCTGGTGCGAGTAGTGCTGGTACGATATTGGTGATTGGCAGGTTAAAAAAGAATCAGGAAAAAAGTTTCTCATCTCATTAACACTTTCCAGGCTTAATATTGAGCATACGTATGTGTTAACATTCTGATTCCAAGACTTAAATAAGTATTGCCAATTTGCTCAAACAAAATCAGCATGATATCAACAAGCTCACACAAAGTAATTAAATTATAAACTATTTAGGTCCTTCTGCTTGTCATACGCAATATAATAAATAATAGCAAAAGCCTGTAACCTGTAAGTAGTTAGATTATTATACATCAGGTACCTATACATGTAGGTAGGTACAAAAGGTATAAGGACATAAAAACTAAGCCAAACCATTTTACCAAGCAGCTCATGAGAAATATTTAAGTGAGTAATTTGTAATTTTTGAGGATTGGATTTTTTATTTATTTTTTTATTTAAGTATTAAGGTTTACCAACATTTGTTTACATTGTTACTTAATTCTAAAATTTTACATAAAGTTATTTTCTAAATGTAACAAAACACGACATGCATCTAAAATCTTAAAAAGTTAAATGAAACATAAATTATAACATATTAAATAAAAGATTAACTAACTTGCTTCGTTGCTAGGTATTGGCAAATACTTTTCCGAGTCTTACCCAATGAGTCTGCAAGAATATCTATCACAGTAGGTACTCAGTTCGTTTATAGGTCTACTGAGTCTTGGTACTGGTGAATTTGCGCCGAATTTAGTTCTACGGAAACAGGGACTGAGCGGATCAATACTTTTGCGTGAATATCTGTATATATTGGATCAAAAACAAGCTAGGTAGGTATGTTCCAATGTTTTTTGCAGATGTAATAAAAAAATTCTTGCGTTTTTTGTTACGAGTGTTCGCTTGCTTCTGTTTTGGTCACAAGCAAAAATAACAAACCTAAGTCACCTTCTGTGATCAACTTGTATGAGCCTTTGGGTTTTCTTCATCCCTAACCTGGTCTTGTGAATATTTATTTGAACTAACTACTTACCTGGACATTTCATCTTGCATCTGTTGAAATTTGCTGGAGGCGTCCATGGTGCACCAACACAGCTCTTAACCTTTAAAGAAGCCCAAAAGATTACGTACTAACGAGAAGTTACAATAACGTGACTATATCATTCAATCCCCGATACGTACAGTGAGTGGTAACATTTCGAACTCAGAGAAAAATTTCGCAATAGTTTTCTATTCTAATGATAAGCACTTTCTGGAGCTATTATTTATTTATTTGCTAAAATATCGAAAACGACGACGAACGAAAGCGAACGAAAATCACATAGAATATTCATTGCCTACATCTTACATACATCAATCAAAGTCAAAAATGACACTGACAAATTGTTTGACATTGAGTTTTATAAATCTGAGATCCGCTAAACTACACAGGAAAACTAAACTAAACTAAACTAAAAAAAAACTAACCGCTAAACTACACTCCGCGAGGTTTTAGAACGGATTCCTTTTTTCGGTACCTACGGCCTTGCTACGGCCCGGATTTGGTCCGGAGTAGTCCGGATGCATAGACTATATTTTTTTGTCTCGTCGTAATTGAAAAAATCATACAAACAAACAAACTGTCAATGTCATACTAATCACTTGTCAATCCAAAGAGTAAGGCTACGTTCCGTTTTGAGCCAACAGCGATATTATCACTGGCATCGCGCTCAAAACCGTTCCGATTTGGGCGTGAGCGCGCCAACGATAACAGTAGGCACGTCATTGATGACGTCACTACCGCCGCCATCTTGCGTTCACGATGATATCGTACTCCCGCGTTAGCACTGTGAGCGTGCTGTCACATTTGACATTTTAAGGCTGTTTTTGTTTAAGTACCGAAGTAAGTTTAATTGCAGAAAACAAATTTAAAGGAGAAGAAAGTGCTTATTAAAGATGAAACTGATGGGCGTTTGAAGGAGAATTTAGGTACTAAATTTTGTCATGAAACAGAATGAAAAAGCGCTACGAGGTTAGTTTACTGTCAAGTATCAAAATGAAACAGGTATAAGTTATCACGTTTTATTACCATTCATTTCGTTATTTCTCTATAATTTCAGATTCTGTGATGGATCAGGAGTTAATAGCAGCCTATGATGCAGTAAATAATTTGCTCGATAGTCTTTCACAGTCCCGTGTCTCCAACCTAACAGATTCACAGTAAAAATTTAAATTTTAAAACTTACTGAATGAACATCTTAAAACATTAGAATCAAACATTTCGGGATATTTAAAAAGTTACATCTTAAAACAATTAGTAATGTCTCAATTGCTAAAAAAACATGAATTTTATTGCGTCACAGATCTGAATATTCCTTTTAATTGTATTATTGATTATTAATTCCCAGATTTCTAAGAGAAATTGTAACATCTCGTCCACTGGCAATAAAGCTACTCGAGGAATGTACTATTTGACGAAAATCCATTATCACCAAACAAAACGTTGTGATTCTATTTACTTTCTTGTTTCAAAAAGGTTATCTAAACCAAAACAAACAACGATTGCGCGCGATATCCGTTCCGAAATGACATCGCGTCAAAAGCGTTGTTAGCGCGATAACCAAATCGGAACGACTTTTAGCGCTCACAGCGCCAACAGTACTATTGACGCAAAACGGAACGCAGCCTAAGTAGTTATTCACTTGTATTCTTCCAATTCTTCCATCACTTCGAATCGAAAGGAAATACAACATTCCAAATTGTTTTTTCTTTTCTATTATTATTATTTTTTGAATTATATAAAATGATTGAAGAGGATAATAAAACTTTATGGTGTGGGAATTTACCTGAACAAGCCACGGAAGAGTTATTGTATGAATTATTTTTGCAGGTACAATTTCAACATTTAGTAATATTTTCATACTCCTTCAAAGATGCTTCGTGTAACCCTTATTACTTACCTGGCGTACCCTCGTCCTCGTGTCTACTCAGAATAATAAAATGTTGTTTTCTTATTTGTTATTGCAGGCTGGGCCATTGGAGAAAGTGAGAATAGCTAAAGATAGAGATGGACGCCAAAAAAATTTTGCATTCATTACATACAGCCACGAAGTGTCGGTGCCTTACGCTTTGAACCTTTTCCGGGGGACTGCACTGTTTCACAGGAAGCTCACATTACAAGGTCGTGGCCGCTTGGCGTGGTTGCCGCCTCCAATACGATGTACAGGACCCGAGCCCGGGCTAGAATTCACTGGACAATCTAATGTTACACAACAGTTTGCAGATATGACTGAGAGGTTAAAGGAAGATGAGTTGAGAGCAGTTCATGGGGCTCGGCAAACTCACGATTACAATGATAAGCTAGTAGTAGCAAGTCTGCAAGGTAACTGGAGTCACCGGCACCATCCATACATGCCTAACAAGCCGAGTAATACTAATCATGGTAGAGATGATTTCCGCCAACGTGACAATCTGGACAACCAGCGAAGTAAACATGCAAATAGCTGGAGGGACAGGAGAAGCCATAAGAAAGGCAGCTATCACAGATGAGACTAATTACTTACGATTATTCCACTTGGAGCCCTGAGTCATTTTGGACAATTTAACAGTTAACACTATTTCTTTTTGTCCAAATTTACGGATGTTACACAACTATTAATTCTTCTCATTACTATACACAGAACTGTCTAAAAAAAAATTAAAATATTCCACTTTACTGAAAGGTTGTGATTGGAAAGGTTTCCTATCTTTCCCACCATGCTACCATTTTGGAACAAGTGGGTCAGGACAATTTCAAAAGAAGGAATTATTTTTACAAAGTTTACCTTGTCTTACCACTGAATGCAGATGATTGCATGGTTTTATGTATGCTACGGATGGTTTTGGTGTGAATTAGAGTTACGGGATGAGTGTTATGGAATGATATTCAAGGAATGTAAACATCAAGAAGAACCAAAGTACAGATTGATAAAAAAGTAGCTAAACTGTTCCATGGACATGTTAAAATCGTTACATCCCTAAAATATAAAACCATGCAAAGCAATTATTTTAATTTAATTTTTTCATTCTTACCGGTGTGGAGTCCAGTACATTTCACATACACCAGCACCATTACTCTCCTTATCACAATGAGGTAATGATTTTCTTTGGGATTCATGAAATTATAGGAGTTCTATATATCCCTTTGAAGAGCAGAAAGAAATAGTGAAATGGATCCAAGTGGAAACATTCTATATATGTACAAAGGTACATAAAATTTTATGAGAGCCCAACCCCACATATTGAATGCAATATAGGGCAAGTATAATTTTATGAGTCTACCTGTGTTTATGAACTTAAGGTATTAACAAATTAAGTTTATCACATTATCCACCTGTCATGTGTAGCCTGACGTATGGGAGCTTGATGTTTAATGGTCCATTAATTAATTGTGGTTAATGTCCATTATAAAACGTTATCTATTTTACATTTACATTCATTCACTAGAATAGATACAATTAGGTTTTTGTTATTACATGAATTCAAACTGGGCACAGAGTCAAAAATTTATATTACATGAAAATGTTTCAATATGTTTAAAGCAAATTGTATATTAAGTAGAATTTTATCTAAATGTACAGATATTCTATTTTTGACACATGTTCAAAAAATTCCTCTATTATCATAAACCAGAACAATGGTACTGTAGCACTGGTCAATATATACAATAATAATGAGATCTACAGAAGATCTTAGCAAATTCTCCATGAATAAAAATCACTAGCAAGTACATAACTCAACAAACTTTTTAAAGCTCATGTACTTTTTGAGAGAAACTTAGGATCTCACCACATACATCGATAAGTATGGGGTCTCCCTTATTCCAAAGAAAAGACCTCACGACTCTCATGATTGACAAGAGATATGGGTATTTTTAAGAATCTTTATTTCAAAAGAAACACTGTCTTTATGATTGTGTTAATGTAAGATAGTGTTAACATTAAGAATCCTCATTCTTGGACCCTAGACACTGCCTGAAGAATGAGGGGTATAAAACGCGTGAGACTGAGTGACTAAGTTGCTTTTCACTGCATTTTTTCTTTCTTCCCCCACATTTCTCAGGCAGAGAATGTCTAAAACTTCGATCAACGATACCAACTAGATATTGGGTTGGCGCAAAAAAGAAACGGCAAATAGTTAACTATTTGCCGTTGCTTTTCGGGAGTGCGCCGAGTTCTTATTTTGTTTAGTTTGGAGTAATAGAATTGCGGCTTTATTGTCAGGTGCTATGGTCGTGAATACATTGAACCTAAAACTGTTTTATAGCTATAAGTATTCAAGCGGACAGAATTTTGCTTCCATTTTGTTGGTATTGTCGTACGAAGTTCTAAAGCATAGATTTAAATACTTGTAGATTGGCAAACCTTGCTAGATAGCAAAAGGTCTATGCATTTTCTGTTTTAAAGTTCAAATAAAAGGTATGTTTTACTTAATTACAGTTTTTTTATTGTCAAAATATTGATGTTTATTTGTGCAATGTTTCAAAAACAGCATTGGTGTTAAATAAATTACTTCATTAAATTTTCGTTCGTCTTTCAATTTGATATAGAGTGGGTAGTTTAGCAGACCATAATTTCTCGAAATTATTGTAAGTGGCAGCTTCTGCAAATTAAAAATTGTTTGTTAAATTTACATGTTGTTGTTCATCGATATATCACTATTATTGAATGCGTGACTCGCTTAACGAATGATGTACGCGAGCCTTCGAGCAACAAGGCCTCCGTACCGGACGGACGCGAGCGCACCTTATTTTCGAATCTATTGTTTGACAAATGATTGCATTGCAAATTGCAACGAGCGGTTTAGACCGTTTGTTTTCCACGACTAGTTATAGTCCAACTTAAGGAAAAGTGCAAGTTCATCAAAATCGGTTTAGTAGTTTTTAAAAAGTGTTTTGATTTATTAATTTCATGACAATTTTTTTTATTTCTTTTGTATCTAGTAGAATTTAAATACTTTTTGCTGAAAGTTTACTGCAGTACCTCAAGCGACCGACCGTTTCAAAAATACGACAAAATTTTATTTGACTTGGAAGATGAGTGTGGCTCTTAGAACCATGTCTTGCATTTTGGTGGCCCGCCGTTTTACTCCCTAATAACTTCCCAAAGACCAAAGAATCGTACATAAGGCTACAAACATTTTATTTATGCATGGTGCTCAGTACTGTTTTGAAGCATCTCACCTGCTTTAAAAGGCTCGTATCTTTTGTATATTTGTAAAAAGCGCTTCGGCTGCCGTGTCCACGGCAATGTTTGTACCCCACTAGAGACTTTTTTAGGGTTTCCGTCGTGGATACGGCAGCGTCTAGACGTCGGAGCTACGACGGCCGTGGCCGCCGGTGGCTGCCCGCCACTCGCTGAACCGTCGTCAGTCGCACTTCTTCCAGCCTTTGTAGTTATAACTGCGTGCTGATCAGACCAGACAACACAATTATTAAATAACAAATCAGAAGAGTATCGATAAAATTGTTGAAAAACAAAAGTTTTTTTTTTCAATTTCAGCAATTTTAGAATATTAATAAAAATACATTTAAACTCTCTCCCTACTCGAATGTATGTCGACTACCTACTATAGGCAGGTACGATCTAGAGGCAAACCACCGCATCCATACCTGAATGCCTTCAATCAAGCACAACACCCAAGCTGCTATTCCCCTGGCTCAGAACAGATCGGCCTGAAATCACCTTGTAGTCGGGGCAAATCATGGTAGACATGACCCTTTGTCATGAGGATAACGATCAAGAAGATACCAATACAACGTGTTAATGAAAAAGCGCAAACATAAGATATCCCAACTATTTTTTAATAAAAAAGAATTATATATTTAATTACATACCTATCAAATTTAATTTACGCGGATTATGTACTATTTACGACGATATCAGCATTTCTTTGTTTTCTTGTGTTTGTTGCATATTAAAAAGTCGCTACCGCTTCGCGTGCCGCCGCATAAAGCAGAATTAATAATAGTACTGTAATGATCAAACACGGCGTAATGAAAATATTTTTTTGTTAATATTTGACCCCTATTTTTAATTTGTGGAATCGATTCTGTCCTCGATTCTGAACGAAATAGGTAGTGTCAGGTTGTGCTCTTTTTCATTAACACGCTGTATAAGTGTTATTTTCAGAAGGTTATAGAACTTGTCGTCTAGGGTATAATGGAAAAGTAAATATCATGTAGGTATATACTTACAAGGTACTTACAATTCGATCTTCATATTTATGTCTGACGTAGCCGTAAATGTCATACATGAAGACGCAGGACAACACGTAGAAGACGACCGAGATGATTTTCTCTTCTAAGTCGAAGATGTCCGAGCCCAGGATCCTATAGACCACGTAGGTGCCGATCACGCCGCGCACTATCACGAACATTGACAAGTAAGCCACCTCCGCTATGAGGAATAACTTCGTCTTTCCTAAACCGGCATATTTGATAAACCTGTGGATGAGAAAAAAATCTTAGCCGTAACAACTGCCATACTTTCGATACCTACCTACCTACTTGTTACAGTGACGCCACTTTCGATATATTTGACTTTACTTCCACTCAAATCATTTATTCATCAACAAAATTTGCATCATTCAAAGAATGCTGGAGCCCTGTGCTAAGTTAAAAACTTGTATTACAGGAGCTCCACTCTTTACACATGTTACATTTTTACATTAATAATCTTACGAAGTTATTCGCTCTTTATATATGGATGCACATAGAACATTAAAAATAAAAATAAAATACCATTAAAACTAAGAAAACGAAGAAAAGATACATTTATTTAATGCTAGTATTACGTGTACGTCCACTACGTGAAAAGGCGTGTCGTTAAGGACTAAGATTTTCACAAACCAACCTGAGCGTCAACCAAGTCTATATACTTACGTGAGTACCTAGTAAACGATTCGATCTAAAGTAAACTCTAATACTTAGTGCGAGAAGCCACCTAACCCATGTTTCTATGCATTATTGCTCAGGAGTTAGGAATAGAAAAAAAAAAACAATTCTTACCATCTTGTTTGCAGGTAAGGATTAGTGATTTCCATCAAAGACAACGTGCAGGCGAACGTGCAACCAGCGTTCCACTTGTCCATATAAAGAGACACGGCGTACAAGGCGCTGAGGTGGTGGCTCAGCATCACCAAGTTCTCAGACCAGTATACTATGCACCACATGAAGTCCATCGCGAAGTAGCCCCACGACCAAGCCATCAGAGCGTATTGCGCCGCCGTCACTTCCACTAAAATGGTATACAATGAGAGGTCGCCGAGGTCGCATACACATGTTACTTAGTAGCATGCTTCCGTGCTAGTTTGTTAGCACGTGTGAACAGCCATTGATAAAAATAAGCATGCTACCAGGAGCATACTCAAAAATCGGTCACGGGTCGATTTTGATCATGCTACCGGAGGGGATAAAGGGAAGGTTATTCATTGAGTATACCGCAAAAAAGCTCGGGACACAAGCATGCTCAAAACTTGTATGTGTATGCTTTTTTCGAGAGACTACAGTATGGGGTTCTTCAAAGGGAGTGTGAAAAGATTTCTTCAGAGTCGGCAATGCGCGAGTGACACCCCTGGTTTTACAGGCGTCCGTCCATAGGCGTTCTATCATATGGGCCATATGCCTGTTTGCCAACTTAGTTGTATAAAAAAGTGTATCTCTAGCTGTATCCTTCATTTGCAAGAACTAAAAGTTTTTACTGCTCATTCATCCGCGGACATTATAGCCTATGCGCCATCCTGATGTGCTATAACATTGTAAAGTTTCATTAAAATCTATCCACTAAGCAGTTATTTCGTGAATGTGTAACAAATATCTTAAAATCCATACAGACTTTCAGATTTAGAATGTTAGTATCTACTCAAAGCAAGAATAGAAAATGAATAGTTACTGGTGAGCCGGCATGGCGTGATGTTCATAAAATCGCACTGCTTCAGGCCCACGAAAGCGGCGACGCTCCCGTGCAGCAGCGTCACGACCCGGGAGTACCACTCCGGTGTCTGATCCGGCACGGACGCCGCCGTCCACAGATACAGCCAGCTCCAGAACATAAACGAGGACAGCTTCAGAAGGGAAGCCCCCGACAGAATCAAATGTTGTCTAATAGCCATTCATAGGAGAGATTGTCGCAAATTTTATAGCCATTCGGACGGTGTGGATGTTGGGTCTGTTTTTTGCATTTTGTTTGATGTATCTTAGCCGTGTTGTTGTATATTGAGAGATGTCTGGTACTGACAAAATAGTCAGATGAGTTGTACATATATCTCCATGGTTGTCGTCCTCGTGTTGTCATATCTCTGTGGGCGTCAGTAAAAGAGGGTGAACCGAGTAGATTGTATGCGGTTACATTTTGTCTATAGTTATCATTGACGAGTTTATTTTCTTTTTCATTTCTATAGTGTTTTTTTTTTCTCGCAATGAGCCCAATCAGGCCGAAAGATAATAAAAATTTTAAGTGGGTATTTCAAGTAGCATAAAAAGGACACATCCGTAGCCGGTCTACGATATAAATCGTAGCATTCGTAGCCGTCCTTCCCTGCTGCGCTGCAGTACTACGAGAAACGAGATAAATGTGTATGGGTCTACGTCTACGACTATCCGCCTAGATCGTAGCCGGCGCGCCAAGGACAATCGTAGCATTGGTAGCCGATCTACGACTAGATTGTTTGTATTGTATGTATCTGTTACCGGCCAAACCCGATTTCAGGAAAAAATAGTTTGTCCTAGGCCAAACTAGTTTGTTGAACTTTGTTGTAAGCTTGTTAGGATAAACTAGTTAGGCCTAGAATAAGCTAGTTTGTCCTGAAATCTTTAGAATAAACAAGATTGGCCTAGGACGAACTGAATTTGAATATTATTCAAATATTTTTAAGTAGCATAAAGGGGTGTAGATCACCATAGTGACGACATTTTTGGAATCCAAAATGGCGGACTCGACTTTTCATGAAAAATTGACTTGGGTGTCATTTTATAGGTTTTTCAGGATGCAGATTTAAAAAATGACGTCAGTTTCGAAATTTAGGCACTGCGCGCACCGGTGACTTTTGTCGCCGTGACTTTTTTGTTTTCGTCACCCTGTCTATGGAGATGTATGGAGGTGCGCGCACGAAGCGACGTGACAGTGACGTGACTTTTTTGTCCGTCGACCAGCGAACAAACCGGCGACAAAACTTTTATGATAGACATTTTATGTAATAGACGTGCACGCACGGGTGTCAATATTGTTACTCTACGTGGAAAAATTTGTTACAAAAAAGTTGACCGACTTAAAAAAGCGACTATACTTGAAAGTAAAAAATATACTGAATCATTTATTTATTTCAACGTACAAGAATGAGCGATTTTTTATTAAATCAAAAACTTCACTCAGTAAACAACCTATCTAAAAGGACAATATATTTATTTATTAATTTAATATATTTAATGTATTTCCTGATCTATTTGAAGTCTCTGCCAAGCCAAAAATAATCAGAGCATTATTACTTACATACTTTCACGTCTTTTCTCTTAAGGGGTAGGCAGAGCCCAGGTTTATAAATTCTAAAAGCCACGTTTAGCGTGTTGGTGAGCTAATATGTAGAGAACGGAATCAAAATAGGGATGGGTTGCTAGCCGCATCGCGTATTGACATGATTGCTAACGACTATATTGGAAGTTTAGAAGAATAGGGAATAGGGATCCTTCTAAACTTCCAATATTCCTTAGAAAATATTTGAAAAATTTATTTCCATGTTCTTGAGTTTTATGGAACATAGTATAGAACTTTCAGTGAAAAGTTCAATACTATGTTCACTAAGTCGTGAAGTAACTTGTCACTCCAAAGAGTGGGTACCCAACATTCATTTTTACGTTTCTTTGGCAAGAGATGAGTTTGCAGACAACGACCGTCTGTTCGAAATCCATGCCGACAAATGACCAAAGAGAATTCAAATACCGCGTAATGACTCTTTGATAACTAAAAAGTTTTTTCATGGTTTGCCATAGTTTTGTCACTGTCGCCTACCGTGCGCGCACTCCGCTTGGGAGACATTACGGAGACATGAGGAAGACGTGACAAACACTTTTTTGTCACCGTGACAAAAGTCACCCGTGCGCGCAGTGCCTAACGACACAAATGTCAATTTTTCATGCAAAGTCACTACCGCCATCTAGGATTTCAAAACTGACGTCTTTTTCGAAATCTGCACCCAAATAACCTCTAAGCTATTAAAAATATTTAAATAATATTCAAATTCAGTTCGTCCTAGGCCAAACTAGTTTATACTAACTAACTTAGGACAAACTAGTTTGGCCGGGGACTAACTAGTTTGTACTGAAATCGGGTTTGGCCGTTACAGATCCAGCCAGCCAGCCAGTCGTCCAGACTACGGCCTACGTACGACTACATAGAAGTACGAAAGAGAGACGATTTTTTTAAAATCTATGTACGACTGTACCATGAAGTAGGTCACATCGGGATCGGGTGGCCAAAGTCGTAGTTCGTAGCCGATCTACAACGAGATGCCGAGAGCATGAGCCAACTAGAAAATGTAACGTTGCTTTTTCTAGTTGGCTCAGCAGTGCTTTGCACCAGTGTACTTGTACATAGTTATGTACAACTCCGATGCAATGTTGGAGTCATAGATAAAAAAAACCGGCCAAGTGCGTGTCGGGCCACGCGCAGTATAGGGTTCCGTAGTTGCGTATGACAACTTTGAGTTCAACTGTGTATACTCGCACCTCACAGTTTAACTACCAAAAACATCTAACAATAAAGATTGTATGAAATTTTACATTTTCCAGTACATTTTATAAGTTGGTTGCCTATAACTTTTTAGTTTGTACTTAGTACCCAGCTCTGATAGTTTTCCTTTCAACTTCAGTATATATTCTACTGCTGTAATTTTTTTCACGTATCTATATATAACCGTTTAGCAGATAGAGGAGGGGGACACGTACCTCTAACAAAAATTTGCAACCAAATATTTCAGAAACGGATCCCTAAATCGAAAAATGGTGTTCTCAACCTCACAATATTTTTCAAAGACCTTTTTAACGATACCCCACATGATGGGTAAGTAGAGAAAAAAAAATTACTCCCCCACTTTACTTGTATGGGAGCTACCAAAAAAAAAAATTTTTTTTTCAAGATTTTATTCTACGACTTTTTTGCCATGATTAATATACATACTCATACCAAATTACAGCTTTCTAGTACTTATAGTCTCTGAGTTAAACCGCGGACGGACAGACAGACAGACTGACAGACAGACAGACAGACATGGCGAAACTATAAGGGTTCCTAGTTTACTACGGAACCCTAAAAAATCCTGCTTCTATGGTTGTAGTGAACACGATTAGTCGATGACGATAATATTGATTGATTGATGGCAAATGCTTTCGATAAGTTAAGTGTTAAGGAAGACGAATTTTTTTTTTAAATCTATGTTTAATTTCATACATACGTCCAGTGCGGCCCTCATTTAAAATAAAACATTTGAAAGAAAACGGAGAAATAATTTGAATTTTTGTTCGCCGAGGCCCTAGATAACTCAGCAAAGTATCTTATGATATGAACTATTGTTCAAAAGTTTAGTACCTACCCTTTTGACGGGGGAAGTTTTTTAAGGTGGGTTAGACATATAACTCCATGTGAAAGGTGTTGAACTATTTATTTATTATTAAAATTTTATAAATCCTACATCATTCAATTAACTTAAATTGTATAATGTAAGTAGTTAATAAATTTCACTCCATTGGAGGATAACAACTTTTTTCGCTTTTTGTAAGGTACCTCCTAAGTCTTTGCTACCTAGGTACAACTTATACCTATTCTATTACATTTTACTAAAAAAATACCTTTCGCACAATTCAGTCAAAGCAAAATTTTGTTAAAAATAAATACAATTTTACACATCCTGCTTACAAAGTTATCATTACAATCATGATCACAAAGTTCGTTCGTATTTCACTTTCGTCTTAATTAAATATTTATAAAAAGTATTTTTATTTTTAATAATATAAACGTTATTATCATCATCGTAACTTGTCGACAAATTTTTCGATAGCTCTATATCGCGACGGCAGCATGGCGTCCTTCAGCATCGGCTTGAAGCTGGCGTCGGCGGCCAGCGCGAGGCAGAGGTGTCTGGCGTGCGAGCGCGCCTCGGCGTGCGCGTCCGCCAACAGCTCGCCCGCCGCGCGCAGTAGCACCGTGCGCGGCTCGCCCGCCCAGCCCAGCACGCGCGATGCGCCGCTGTGCTGCACCAGCCTCGCCAAGGCTTGCGCAGCCGCAGCCCGCACCGGCCCAGCCCTATGCGAAGCGCCGCGGCGAGACAGGGCCACGGCCGCCCTAGCACTGTTACTGCCACACGCGAGCCGCACTAGCGCTGCCGCCGCGTCCGCTCTAAGAAATCTATTAACGTCAGCACAACGGTCCAAAAGGGCAGTGGCGGCCTCCTCCAGCTCGGGGTCTAAAGCTCGTCCTCGATGATCAAATAGCGCTCCGAGTGTGCAGCATGCTGTCCTCGCGACTCTGGATCGCAGCGACCGCACGTGCGCCGCGGCTGCGCGGGTCACCGCTCGCCAGGTGGCCGCGGGGGCCCGGGCAGCAGGATCGGCCGCCAGCCGCTCCGTTTCAGTGAGTGCACTCACAATCAACTCCCAGTCTTCGTGCCGCGGTGGGATGATACATTCGTTAAGCGCATTCCGCACATCTCGGTGGCTCGGAACTGAATGATCATCATAGATATCACTCGTTGGGTCGGGTGAAGGGTTTCTACTTCTCGTCGGACTACTTGCTACACTTCTGCTTTTGGATTGAACCGACGGAGACTTTCGGCTTGAAGGACGAGGTCCCGAACTAGCGAAAGATACCCTGTCTAGCGATTTTTGGGAGCCGAAAATTTCGGGGCTAGGAGACTTGGGTACTCGGGATTCAACATAAGTATCGGCGTTATACGACGAATGAATTGATTTTTCAGAATAATCTTCGACATTGATTGAAGGCGATCGAGGAGCCAGCGGAGGATCGTCGACTTCGCCCGTGGATATATTAATTTCAGTCGCCGTTCCTACGATCACACTCTCAATGGATTTCTTATCATTATCACCTTCCAACGGAGGTTTATTATCTTCTTCATTGTTTTCCTCATAACTCGTAAATGCGCTCGAGTCTCTGCGAACAAAATAAGATGATTATTTGACGTGTCTTAAGGGCGGTTGTTTATTTATGCATGAGGGCCGAGTGGCGATGTTTACCGCGTGTGCGGGGGCAGGTCGGCGACCAGATCGGGCGCGAGGGGTGGCGCGGGTGGCGCGGGGGTGACGGCGCGCGCGGGGCAGCAGCACAGCTGGAGCATGGCCGCCTGCCGGCGCGGCGCCTCGCGACTGCCGCCGCCGCCGCGCTGGCCGTACTTTGTATTGGAAACTCCTACACCCTACTGTTTGCGATCAATTATACTCGTATCGGGCACGTTGTGTTGATGAACTCCCCTATACCTGCATGTTATGCAAATTAGGAATATCTACTGTTCGTGGAATTCTGCGCGGCATTCGGTAAAAAGCGGTTAGTCAGCAGGTTTCGTAGTGAACCTATGGAAATTATAGCTACTTTGAATACTGCTTTGTTGCTTGTGGAAAAGCATTATCACTCGTAGCTTCTCGTATGTACTAGTTATTATTTACTGCGACGATACAAGCTCAACGTCATATGAGTACCTAAGTACTTTGGTTTTGTCTTAATACAACCTACTTACGTAAGCAATTTTTTTCATTTAAAATTTTTAGTTTCCAGTCGATATAACTTCGTAGGTTCTTAATATAATACTAGTATGGGATAAATCTAAGCTTTTTCGATACCTACCACAGAGATGTAAATATTCTGATATCTATGATACCTACATTCTTACAACCTTATTTATAACTACCATTTGAATAACATAATCAACCTACAACACACAGTCAACCAACACGCATATATCAATACGGTATATTTAATAACAAATGCATGTATAGTTAAACATCTAAGACCCAGGTCAAACTGAAAAAGATCATTTCTCAATTTGACCTGACCGGGGATCGAATCCGGGGCCACTCGTGGCGCAGGCTGGCAAGTATCCCTTAACAAAAATCTCGAACTTACTTTGGGTTGGGGCAAGCTAAATCTGTGTTATTTGTCAGTACCCATTTTTAGAAAAAATTTAAATACCTAACAAAAAACCTAGTAAACTTACAAAAAAAGAGCTCTCTTGGTCAAACCAGTTCAACATCGCCCGAAGTGTGTGGTCTCAAAGTGGAGCGATCTGGCGATAGCGTAAATGGGTCGCCAGTCTTCCACAGCGCCTTATCCAAGTGGGCCAATCATTTCTGTCCCGAATGTGGGTTAGTGGTAGCACTGGCAAGCAATTACAATGCCACCGAAAACGCGTGCCGAATACGTCTGGATTGTTATTTACTGTTAGGTAGTTATTGTTTCTACAGCTCTAGATTATTACACGTGACTATTAGGTATTTGACAGCCTGCGTGGCGTAGTTTTGGCTGTGGACTAGTAGGTCACGGGTGAAATGACACATTTAAATTTGGTTAGTTTTTTGTGACGTAGCGAACTACACCGTCGCCCGTCACAAACGCACACGCGCGCACGCCTACCGTAGGCATGAATCGTTGATGTCACCGGCAGCGATAAGCGACGCACACTAGCGCAGCCCGTCCCTATATAAACGCAGAGCGGACCGTCATTAAGCAGCATTCTCTCGACGAGAGAGTGCGAGCCACAGTCGGCCGGGGCGTATTGCCTGGAAGATTGTGGATTTGGTCGGGAGGGCTTACAGTCGGCCGGGGTGGATTCCCTGGAAGATTGTAATTCCCTTTTGCGTCGTCCGGGGCGGATTTCCTGGAAGATTGCAATTTCCCAACCACCGTCGGCCGGGGCGTGTTTCCTGGTAGATGTTGGTTGCCCGACCATCCGTCCGGGTGGAGTTACTGTCGGCCGGGGCCCTTCCTGGAAGAACGTAACTTTCCACTCCCCGTAGGTTCCCGTGGGAATCACCAGTCGGCCGGGGCCTTTCCTGGAAGAAGGGTGATTTCCCTATTCTCCGTGGGGGATTACGGTCGGCCGGGGCCTTTTCCTGGAAGAACGTAATTTCCTCACCCCCGTAGGTTCCCGTGGGAATCACCGTCGGCCGGGGCCTGTCCTGGTCGATCTGGTGTTTTCCTCATACCGTGTCGTTGTCTAAGACAACCCCCGTATCTAGAACCGTAGGCATCCTGACGAGCTATACCGAGCTATCACTCCCCCCGATCTTTCGCGCCACCTGCGCATGTTACCGTAGCCGTGTACCGTACCGCGCGTGCCCTCAGCACGCACCCCGCGCTTTGTGCATCCGTATAAGCACTCCGCGCCCCGTGGGATATCACATCCCTTCCGTTCGTTGTTCGTCCAAGCTGAGTTGGTCGTCCAAACCCCGTCTATCACCCGCGCCATCGTTGAGAGTCCACTCCATCACGAACGCGCGTAGTGATCCCGTATACCGCTCTGCTATTGCCTGATAATAGTGTGAGTCTGTAGCCCCTTTGATTTATAATTTGTCGCTTATCGCTGTTGTTTGTAAATTGTGAGATATAAACTACGCCACCTCTCCCGTCTCTGAAGGAGCAAGGGATTTTGTTGTTTAAACCCGTTAAGTAATAAGTTAGATTAATCCTAGATTAAGTGTTTACCTTTGTGGAAACGAATAATAAACTTGTATTTTGTTTGTAGAGATAGTTTCCTTCAAACTCCCAATCAGGACACCTCTTTAGACACAGACCTTCAGTCGACCCTTCAGGTGACCAAGGTCTTTAATGCTGACAGTAGCACCCCGTGGTTCGACTCCACGCATTTGCTACATCACATTTGGCGCCCAACGAAAAAACTCACTTTAGGTTTATTTAGAGTCTACATAAGACCCACTGCGGCCAAACATCGCATTTAGCACCCAACTGGAAAACCCATTTCAGGTAGATTTAGAGGGGTCCAGACCTCGGGCTAATCGATCCGCCGTATTGGCCTACCTAAATAGACTTTGTCCGGGAGAAATTGTTAGTTCATTGGGAGTTTTTTTAGGCTTAGAAGAAACTGGTAAAAATTTATATTAAAAAAATACCTTTTCTTCGTATAGCCATTTCCTTATGTAGTTATTTTTAATCAGATAAATACTACTTCATACGAAAGATAAGCACAAATTATTATAATCAAAGTGTAAAAATCAAATATAGGATCCCTATCCTCACATCGCGTAAAATAAATAAATCTAACCGTAAAATACGTTCGCAGCTCGTCAGGACTTATCCGTAAATATTAGATAAAATAACTAAAATAATATAAATAAGGTAGATTACCAAAATCACCGCGGAATCTAAAAATATTTACGTAAAATAAATATTAGAGTTAGGTAAGCTACAAGATAAGCTAGGCACACTAAGCAGGCTAAAAAAGAAGATTTGATAAGGGAACTAAAAGACAGAGGCGCAACAACGGTCGATAAAACAGTCGAAGAGTTGAGAAAACAACTCGCCCAAATAATTAAAGAAACCGAAGACAAACAAGCACGTAGCAGTGAAGACATAAGAATAGAAGGCGAAGAATACAAAGAAACTGAAACGTCCAAAATGGAGGACACAAAAGAGCTGCGAAACATGGAGAAAATATTCACGAAATGGAACGTGAGTTTCGACACGACTGGAGACGCGGTGGAGTTCCTAGAACGGATAGACGAACTTATAAATACAGTAACGAAAAACCGAAACGAACTCCTGCAATTTGTACCAAAACTTCTAAAAGGAAAAGCATCGTTGTGGCATAGAAACAACAGCCAAAATTGGGAAACATGGAGAGATTTTGAGGACGACTTCAAATTGTTCTATTTTCCAAGAAATTACGAGGCGAACCTCCTCAGCCGCATTGCAGCAAGGAGACAATGGCCAAATGAAAGATTTATTGAATATTTGACGCAAATGCAAACCCTCATTAGGAGATATGGCAAAATGACGGAAACCGATTCAACCGAAATGATATACAACAACTTGAACCCGAAATACAAATATTATATCAAAAGGCAAGATTTTAGAAATATAAGAGAATTAATAGCATTGGCTGGCGATTTTGAAAATATAAAAATTGAGGAAGACAGGGTAAGGAATTACCAAAACCGAGAATATCATTATAATAATAGTCAATTTGGGCAAGATAACACAAACGTAAACCAAAGTCAAAAACCGAAACAAACAATCATCCGTCCGCAGTCCACATTCGGCAAACCCCGCACAGAAGCACATCCCGGCAGAAAAATTCACCCATATTACGATGAAAAAACCCATTGTTGGAATTGTGGAAAGCCCAACCACGCTGCGCGAGGATGCAAGGCCCAGAAACAATTATTTTGTAGTGGATGCGGCATGATGGGAATCTTAAGTAGAAACTGTTGTAGAAAAAGTAAAAATGAGTCATGCACTTTGAAACAGGAAATAAAGGGAGACAATAGACTTTTCATACCCATAACGATAAACTCAACCGAGTATAAAGCAGTAGTAGACACGGGTTCTACGTGTACATATATAAATAGTCACGTCTGGGAAAGTTGCAAACAACAAGTAAATAAAGTTAAGGATAACATAAAAACAGAAGTTATATTGGCAGATGGTTCCAGGATACAGCTAAATCAGGGCATGACTATAGACATAGAAGTCAAGGGCAACGAAGTTAAACATGAAGTATTCCTCCTCCCCAATACCCCTCACATTATTTTGGGAATGGATTTATTGCAACGTTGTGGCTATACAAGCACCTGGCAGAAACCAAAAACAGATTTGATAGATAATACCTCAACCACCGAACAAAAGCCACTCCCAGAACCTGAAAATGTTGTTGCCTTGCAAATAAAACCACCACCGAAGAAACCCGATGCCTACAAATCCCTTCTGATACTTTCTCCGTCACCGGTTATCAACAAACCGAAATTCCTACAACCAAGACAGCAAGATTTGGCTGAAAGTACAATTCAATCTCCGGCAGCATCAGGGCACAGTTTTAACAAAAAGTTAGGTAAGCACACCCATTCACCGCCAACCGCTTCAACAAAGCCTAACCTGCAAACCGCAATAAAAAAATCAGCTTCAGCACCAGGTTCCGCCCAGAAAAAAGGGCACACAACAGTGCTGATGCCATCGATGAATATCCGTCAACTAAAACCGAGACAGGCGAAACAGCCATCTAACCCGAAAACAGTTTCAGCCTCTTACCGAAAATTGCCAATGAAAGGCCATAGAAAAAATAGAAAACCGCAGAGCACTATACGAGTCCCAGACACACCGAATCCGTCTCCAGCAAATTGTACAGCAGCTACAGCTATAGAAAGGCTTCCAAAAAAGAAAAGGCGAGGCAGAAAGCGCTCTCATGGTAGCAAGCGAGGAGCGTTTAGGCTGCCCGACTACAAACCCTCTGTTAAGAAGAAATAGTTAAGAAATATTGAGTTCGATAAAGTTAGTAAAACAAGAATAGATAATTTTTGGTACCGATTTTTGTTTTTTTAGAGCCAGCAAAGGCTGAGAATTTGTATTGAGTATGTTCCTATTAAGTAATATATGATTATGATTTACTTTAGAAACTTTTAAAGACAATATAGTTTGTTTATATCAAGTTTCCCTGTGGCCGGAGCAGGCATATTGTTTTTTATAAGTTATTTTTCCTGTTGCGCAAATATTTGTAAATATAATAGTAAATCTATGTTGCTTTTAAAAATTTAAGCGAGCGAGAATTTTTCTTTGTGATATGTAACAGGGAAAAATATCCGTTGATTTAATTGGTTTTCTTTATTTCAATTCATTTTTTCGTTCCGTTTATATAATATTTTGTTGTAATCAAGCTTACTGGAAAATTAGCTAGTGTTGAATTTGAACCTTAACCAGTAGATCCTGTAATAAAACCGTCAGATATGAGTATATTACTCCTTTTTTTTTTGTCAAATAAGTAACGATGTGATCCAGTATATGTTTATAAAAATTATATGGGGGATGATAGAGAACCCAGTAAAGATGTTATGAGAAATAACTATGAATTAAATTATCAAAATAAAAAAAGAGTAAAGAGTAAATTATTCTCCATGACATATTGTACAGCTATCTATGTATAATACCACTACAGTACTAGTAGTTCATGTTATTAAAGGAGTGACTATAAGATTTGAAAAGCCACATTCCACCGATAATATTTTTTCTGATTAATTTTTCTTTTTGGTGAGTTCCTATCAATACAAAGCTGAAACCGAGTTAACTTCATTGTAATCTGGTCTGTCCAATTATTAAAGTAACTACCCTATCCTTTTAATAACAAAGCTGGTCTCATTAAAAAGTAAAATTTTAAAGGCGCAGCAAATCAAAGACAGTTTGTTTTTTTTTAAGGACAGATCAGAGTTTGTAACCCTAGATTTTGTTGTATTAACATGGCGATTTTTCCCCCAGGTAAAAATCTCCAGAGGAGGGAGGAGAGTGTGACGTAGCGAACTACACCGTCGCCCGTCACAAACGCACACGCGCGCACGCCTACCGTAGGCATGAATCGTTGATGTCACCGGCAGCGATAAGCGACGCACACTAGCGCAGCCCGTCCCTATATAAACGCAGAGCGGACCGTCATTAAGCAGCATTCTCTCCACGAGAGAGTGCGAGCCACAGTCGGCCGGGGCGTATTGCCTGGAAGATTGTGGATTTGGTCGGGAGGGCTTACAGTCGGCCGGGGCGGATTCCCTGGAAGATTGTAATTCCCTTTTGCGTCGTCCGGGGCGGATTTCCTGGAAGATTGCAATTTCCCAACCACCGTCGGCCGGGGCGTGTTTCCTGGTAGATGTTGGTTGCCCGACCATCCGTCCGGGTGGAGTTACTGTCGGCCGGGCCGGGGCCCTTCCTGGAAGAACGTAACTTTCCACTCCCCGTAGGTTCCCGTGGGAATCACCAGTCGGCCGGGGCCTTTCCTGGAAGAAGGGTGATTTCCCTATTCTCCGTGGGGGATTACGGTCGGCCGGGGCCTTTTCCTGGAAGAACGTAATTTCCTCACCCCCGTAGGTTCCCGTGGGAATCACCGTCGGCCGGGGCCTGTCCTGGTCGATCTGGTGTTTTCCTCATACCGTGTCGTTGTCTAAGACAACCCCCGTATCTAGAACCGTAGGCATCCTGACGAGCTATACCGAGCTATCACTCCCCCCGATCTTTCGCGCCACCTGCGCATGTTACCGTAGCCGTGTACCGTACCGCGCGTGCCCTCAGCACTCACCCCGCGCTTTGTGCATCCGTATAAGCACTCCGCGCCCCGTGGGATATCACATCCCTTCCGTTCGTTGTTCGTCCAAGCTGAGTTGGTCGTCCAACCCCCGTCTATCACCCGCGCCATCGTTGAGAGTCCACTCCATCACGAACGCGCGTAGTGATCCCGTATACCGCTCTGCTATTGCCTGATAATAGTGTGAGTCCGTAGCCCCTTTGATTTATAATTTGTCGCTTATCGCTGTTGTTTGTAAATTGTGAGATATAAACTACGCCACCTCTCCCGTCTCTGAAGGAGCAAGGGATTTTGTTGTTTAAACCCGTTAAGTAATAAGTTAGATTAATCCTAGATTAAGTGTTTACCTTTGTGGAAACGAATAATAAACTTGTATTTTGTTTGTAGAGATAGTTTCCTTCAAACTCCCAATCAGGACACCTCTTTAGACACAGACCTTCAGTCGACCCTTCAGGTGACCAAGGTCTTTAATGCTGACAGTAGCACCCCGTGGTTCGACTCCACGCATTTGCTACATCACAATCTATATCATAATTTGCCGGGTGGTTCCCGGCAGAGTAGGAAAGGACCACTCCAAGTCTTCCCGTGGATATCGTATAAAGCGATTTCGAAAACACAAGCTAAACAAAGCTTATAAACATCATAGAAACCTCTCTAACCCGTCTGGCTAGCGTGGAGAGTGAAGGCCATATCCTCTGACTGCTCTGGCTTATATATAGCTCTGGTAGTACTGAGGGGGTCGTTCCTGCAGTAGAGACCACAAAAAACTTGATGATGATGATGATCTGTATCATCATCAGGTCTTTGCATCATTTACAGGCCTTCAGTAGACTATCTCAGGGTTCGTCAAGCATAGTCAAGCTCTTGGTCCGGCCGTGTCTAGAAATAATTTAAATACTAGAAAGTTAAAGAGAAAGAAGTCATTACAGTCAACCTACAAGAGTAATAACAGAGTTTATGAAACATTACAGTGAATTTATGACGAGTATTTCTTACTCGGCAAACACAGTGAACGGAAACTAGAACACTTCCATGAATATTTTTAAGACGTGTACGTACTTACTTACTTAGTATTCTTTAACAATAGATCAATACCTACCTTACTACTGTTTTCAATTAGGAGATTAAGAGCAATAATCAAAATTATTGTGTACTGCTTTTTCAAGTCTAATTTTGTGGCGTTCACAAGAAAATAATAATCTTGTGATATTCTTTGACAAGCAAAATCTTTTATTAAGTATAATGAAAACAAATTTTAAATATTTTTATAGTTTGCATTCCAAGTAAAACCGGGGAAATTTCGTGTATTGAAAGAGGTGTTTACACCTATTTACAAAAAAATAACTTAAAGATATTAACTTTTTATTAATGGTACAACACGGTAACAAACTTGATACCATAGAGACATTATACTTATTTATAATTAAATAATTTAGATGATGTTTATATAAAAGCACCACTGGTCCGCCCCGGCTTCGCTCGTGGTATATATATAGCCTATGTCACTCAGAGATAACGTACCTATCCAAAGGTGAAAGAATTTTTGAAATCGGACCACGAGTTCCTGGGATCATCGCGTTCAACCAAACAAACAAACTCTACAGCTTTATAATATTAGTAAAGATTTAACTAATCCTTTAATATGAATGTAACAAATATACTCTTTTAGAAAATGACTTCTGAAACTTTAAATCAGGAAGTAATACCAGAAATAGCATACATTCAAATCATATACTTAAATTTAAAAAAAATGATTTCTTCAGGAACCAAATATTTATGTAGTCACATCAAGTTTAAAAAAAATCAATTAGAAGTCCAAGGAAACATATTTTTAGGAAGATACCAAGATTTTTGTTGAAAATGGCTATTAATCGTTCAAAAACACTAAACAATTTCCTGAAGTAGGTAAGGAAAATTTGTTCACAAAGTATACTTAAAACAGAAATAAAAAATATCGAGAGTATACTTATATGATATAGAATGGATATAGATAGAAAATGGCAAAATGTTTGTTTCTGACCATCTGACCGTCCAGAAAGACTCTCGGAATATTACTGAAATAAAAATTTTAGAAGCATTTAAAATTTTATTCTTTTGAAAAGACTGTACGATTCTCAGACCAACGGTCTGAGGCACATTTTTTGTGTATAAAAGCAGAAAGAAACTGAGGAAGACCTTTATGAAACTTGGACGCTAGTTGTACGTCAAGAGGGTGAATCACATGTTGCCAAGCAACCCCGTAACAGTATACAAGTACTAAACTATTACCCACGCTGTGCCTATGGCCTATGGTAATTAAGTTCGGCATTTCTGAATAGGATACTGACGCATTTCTCGGTAAAGGCGCTTGACTTCACGGTCATGTAGTATTCATCGGGTTCACTATATCGATTCTGCTCGGTCTAGCCAGCGGTGGTTGACATTAGGTAGGATAATCGTGATACCTCTATTTGTAGTTAAGTTTTTCTAGTTTAACATAGATATACCAATCGCAGGCTGGACACTCTGTAAAGATGTTTCAGAATCAGTTTTTGTTAGTACCCACTTTATCATCCCCGTCACGATCAAGTTCTTTTTAGTCTACTGCAGGAGCACGAACCTCGCTATACTACAAAAGAAGTCAGAGGATTTAGCATTCAATCTCCACGCTAGCCAGACGGGTTAGAGAGGTCCCTTTGATGTTTATAACCTTTGATTAACTTGTGATTCCTTAGTCGCCTTCTACAACATCCACGGGACGACTTGGAGTGGTCCTTATTCTCCGGGAACCACACGGCGGTTGCGTACCTAATTACGTGATATAAAAAATCCAGCCAAGTGAAAGTTGGAACTGCGCACGAAGGGGTTTGGTACAAAAGTTTTATTTTTAGTTCCAGTAAGATTTAATAAAATTATACGAACAAACTTTTTTTCAGACGGATGTGGTATTTTTTGAGTGTGTGGCTGATGGCATGCAATAATTGACGAGCTCCGTGGCGCAGCGGTCAACACGCCACTCTGCGACACGGATGGTCCCGGGTTCGATCCCCGGCCACGTCAAGATGAAAAATGATCTTTTTCAGATTGACCTGGGTCTTGGATGTTTATCTATATATGTATTTGTTATATAATATTCTATCGTTGAGTTAGTATTCCATAACACAAGTCTCGAACTTACTTTGGAGCCAGCTCAATCTGTGTGATTTGTCCGTATATATTTATTTATTGGGGAGGCCTATGTCCAGCAATGGACAAGTATAGGCTGATGATGATCATGATAAGTGCATGTTTAAATTCTCAAATATCGGTATTGGTTCTTTTTACCATTTTGCTCTATCTCTTATACATTTTTTTTCTCACTGACCTGTCTAGATGAAACACCCTGTAGGTATCTATACTTAAGAACCGAAATACAGAAGTTATGTTCTGTATATACCTCCTTACATATTTTCGTATCGGCAGTCAATTACTTAGAATAGCTTTTACTTAGGAATGTAATTACTCGTTAAATATTTAGTAGTTGTCGCGGCTGGAGTTATTTTCGTTTTACGATCGCGATAAGCATCGCACATTGCTATAAACCCACAAAGCTTGTAATTAACCGCAAATATAGAAACGTAATCGGGGGCAGTAGTTTAGATCTGGGTTTTGGCTAAATCATGCAGAAAATAATAATAAATTAGACTGGAAAAGGTCACTTGGTTTTGGTTATATGACTAACACTATGACGTCATCAGAATTGGGCGATTATAAATCCTTGGCATTGTCAAAAATATAGTTAGTAGGTAATAATTATTTCTGCATAATCCCACCCCAACCACGCAGGTCTCCCAATTATACGAGCAACAGATCCGTTATTTTCAGTCAGAGGACAGCGCTATCATAGGCTGCCAATGATAGAGCTATCGAAGAGTCCCGTTATTGTAGTGCTTGTAACATAATAATAATAACAGGGATAGGGATCCCTCTGGGATATACATGGCGAAATTTTGATCGTTCTAGACCCTTAAAGGGGTGATTCAGCCCGTCGATATGAACCATTTTTCCTATGGGACCAATGCTGGAAACTCAAATTTTATTTCGACATTTTCATACAAAAGTGTTCAGCCGCCCAGGCAATTTGTATAGGAATGTCGAAATTTTTTTCGAGTTTACAGCATTTGTCCCATAGGAAAAGTATTTTTTTTTTATACGGACAAATCACACAGATAGAGCTATGTTGTTTATATTGACAGGCTGAATCACCCCTTTAATGGTCCGGAACGATGAAAATTTCGCCATGTATAACGTATAACACAAATTGAGCCAACTCCACGATAATTGTGAACTTGTGTCGTAAGATCGCCGCTCAACGATACTATTTTTTATAAAAGATATTAAAATAGTCTAAGATACTAATATAGATAAACATCCAAGACCCAGGCCAATCTAAAAAAGATCGTTTTTCATCATTACCTGACCGGGAGTCGAACCCGAGAACCTCTTGCAGGCTGGCATGCACTGCGCCACGGAGGCCGTCAAAAATAATGAATATATTTATGAATTAGGTATAATATCCAGGAAAGCGTTTCGGAAACGCATTTGCCATATGAGAAGACACGTCTTCTATGGTCTTTTATGATAGATTTATAGATACTATACGCCGTGGGGATCTCGTCAGAGAAGATTAGGACCACTCCAAGACTTCCAGTGGATGTCGTAGAAGGCGACTTAGGAAATACGAGCTAAACAAAGCTTATAAACATGAAAGAGACTCTCTCTCTCCAACCCGTTTGGCCAGCGTGGAGAGTGTAGGCAACATCCTCGGACTGCTCTGGCTAATATATGGCTTTGGCAGTACAGAGAGGGTCGTCCTGCAGTGGAGACTAAAAAAGACCTGATGATGATGATCTTCTATGAAAATTATTTTGACTTGATACGTAATGAAGAACTTACTTGTCACTTAGAGGTATTGGAGATAAAGGTTTCAGGAAGTCTCGCCCGGCAGGTGAAACACCTACGAATAAAAATACTTTGAGTTAGTATGTATATTATATACTTTTCATAGTACCTATGTCTCATTTAAAAATAGGTACGATACTTTCATATATTGAGAGTAGATAGTCAAAGACCACTTATTATAGGTGAAGGCTAAAACATTTTGAGGAAAACTTGAACGCCAGTTGACTGTGCCACTAGTGTAAGAATTTGCTTCGAACGGCACGCTAAGCTTATCTGACATTTGTTGTTAATCTATGTCATTGAAAGGTTGAAAATCATACTCCAATGAAGCGCATACGCTAAGAAGTAAAACTTTTTTTTTTTAGGGGATACCAAAAGGGATATACTTTCACCCGTAATATAAAAGACGGAATACTACAGATTGGTTGACGCTTGCACTTCACTTATATATACGTACCTATATCTACAGTTTTTACAGTTGCATATGTGCTAGCGGGCCACCAGCCTGTAGTATTTCCGTATATTTCATGCTAAAAGTTATTATGGGTACTCAGTCTTTCTACCAATATATAAGGTTCTTGGGCTCACCAGGCAAAGGAGCGGAGTCGGGCAGAGGGCGCAGCCTCCTCGGAGGAGCGGGTGCCGCGGGCGGAGGCGTCGAGCGAGCGCGACGCCGCACTGGCACAGGCAGCTGAGAGCTCCTGGTAGGTACACACTCCTATGTTATCGATGGGTTATTTTTATCTTAATTTTTTAATTTTAATAATCAGTATTTAAGTAGTTTCTTTCTTTATTATTTTTAAGTTTCACATTTCCTTAATGGGTATAGTACTAATGAAATGTGTATGTCCAGAGGAGGGGAGCACTGGAGTACTGTGATACAGGCCCTGCCTTCATCAGGCTCTAGTCTCCTTCAATCTGCTTAACTATAACTCTCCTTTTGTTTTAATGTTTTATGTAAGTAAGATTGTTGGAGATAATAAATGAACCTGTAGCAAAATGAACCTGTAGTAACCTTCATAGGGGCCATCCAGCGTGTAACTTGACCCTCGTCATACCCTTGTACGTCATACCTCATCAATATGAACAACTTTCCCTATGGGATCAATGCTGGGAACACAAAAATATTTTCGACATTTTCATATGAAAGTGTTTAGCCACCCGGGCAATAAGTATGGGCAAGTAAAACAATTTTTCAAATTCCCAGCGTGGTCGCCTATTTAAGAGAATGTCGAGGGTCAAGTTACTCTGTATATTAAGTCACAGCTAAAGGGGAAGGTGAAGCTCATGCCAAACGTGACGATGCGAAGAGAAGCAAAGCGTAACAAATAGAGGGGTTTAGACAACTGATAATCTTTCAGATGAAAAACCCTAATTTTACCAAACGGACATACGTAAAAAATTCCGACGCGAATTTGTGATCCTCATTTTCTGATGCTGGTCAAAAAATATTGACTTACATAGTTATTACTTTAATACGTATAATACTAAAACTTCTATAGAAAATATTAATAAATACCTGGCTACGTGGTTTGGCTTGATATTTTCCACAGGCCTGTTTAATTTTTCCCGAAGCTGAAAAAGAGAAGAGATGAGAATATTTTTGTAACTTAATAGCGAACTATTTCTAGATATACCTTTTTACAGCAGATATATTAAACAAATACGTGTTTGTTTTGTTGTTCATTTGTTAAACAAAAGTTAAAAGCCAACGATTTGCACATTGCGCCGTTACTGAAATGAGGCCTCGCTGCTGCAACTTCTCCCACGTTTATATTACCACTACGTTAGATTTCTAACATATTTTTCACAGAGCATCAATTTTCAAATGGCTTGATCATAGTATCGCCAGCTACTACATCGATGGTCGCTGTATCAAAAACGCTCCATCCAGTAGCGAAAGTACCTCATATCGATGGTTACTGCATCGACAGGTCAGCATATCGATGGTATGGCGTATCGACAGGCACAATATCGAAGATGCGCCGCAGCGACGTTTTGCGCCATAACCTGTCGATGGAGCGTTTTCGATACAGCGACCATCGATGTAGTGGCTGACGGGCGATACTATGATCTAGACCCCTTTTTCAAATAGGAGGGTGTAGCTTTACGCGGACGAAGTCACGGGCTAAAAAAGCTAGGAGAATAAAAACCAGAACAAAACAAATAGGTTTTACAAAAATTCACCTTGTTGCAGAAAGCATCGGCCCGGGCGGTGCCGGCGAGCCGCCGGCGGACGGCCGACAGCACGGCGGCCGGGCCGGCCGCGCGCGCCAGGCACAGCGTGGCTCGCAGCTGCGCGGCCTCCACTGCCTCCGGGCCTCCGGACACCTACAACAATTTCATGGATTATTCTTCCTGTTATCAAACAGCTTTCCTGTTTATAGTACTTTATCAATAACGAGCTGTCGCAGCAAGAAATCCATTTCTTATTTGATATTAATCACTACATATTATTCATAAGGGCTCCTACCTTGTACATATATTAATACAAGAATGCCTTAAAAGAGTGTATTGTTTTTACACGACTGCCACAAAAGGGTGTGTTGCTTTCCGAGTTTATATGTAAATTTAAGAATTTGAGTTTCTATATTCCTATATCTTTATAACTTCTTCAAATGTCTGTCTATTCACAATAAACTCAAAAATAAGTTCTTTTTTTTAAATTTCCATGTGGTTTTCACCAATAGACAGAGTGATTCATAAATAAAGTTCATAGGTAAAATACATGCCTGAGCGCTGCCGGGGAGGGCTCCAAGTATATTGAAACAGGAGTGCCAAAAAGGAGTGTATTGTTTTTACACGATTGCCACAAAGGGATATATTATTTACGATTTGCAAGCGACAACGAAGAAGTCTGGATTTATTTACATGACTTGTAGATAATCGCCAACATACAGGAACTTCGAGCGAAAACAGAACTACGTTTTGTCAACATGCATCTTTTTTAATTACAACACAAGTTTCGCCTGCATTTTCATCGATAATGTGCTCGTAATACCATGACAAAGATCATTTTGTATCCTCTGACAAGATGTTTGCAAATTATGAGTAATCATGATATTTGTAAAGTTCTAAGTGTGGCACACTTAAAATCCCTTCCACATTTAAAATATTTTTGTTATTGATATAAGTCAATTCAAAAGACATCAACGCGTTTATTTGACCTAGCGTGCGTGAAGCGCGGGCGAAGCGTCTCAGGTTCAGGCCAGACAATAACTATTTTTATAATCCCGATGTTCGGTTCTTTTCTTCTTCGTCGTATTTTCAACCGATTTTCGTTAAATTACACAGAATAATTTGTCGTTCCAGTTTCTACAAGGAATACGCTAAGATGAGGCCTCCCTAAGTAGGTTGGAAGTGGCATGCATTCAGCACTTTCCTGCGACCTTGGTCAGGTCGTCTGACTACCTGGTCAGTGGGTGAAGCTAAAGGCTTTGCTTCTCGCAATAGAAATTGTTGCTTTCTATATTGTTAAAACTTTGAAAATGAGTCCAGTTATTGTGTTTATCCATGACAGACACATATACACTTCCCTCTACCTCTACCAAAGATCTAAATTAGTCTACATTTATAAAATAAGCAGCGATTACTTTTGTTCGACATACCATTCCGTTTTTAAGTGGGTACCTATATTGAAATCTCTCCAATGTGCTGTTAAATACATAGATATTGTATCGATAAATCAACAGGTGACCACTATTAGACAACTGTTGTTTATTAACTACATAGTCTGAGCACTACAATCACAATAATACTTATAATTGAAAAATCAGTAAACGTAGGGTTGTCGGCTTACAGATAATCTAAGTCAGATATATAAACCATCTAACAACCTTTTTTTGTGGAACCACTGTGGAACAAACTTTTCCTACTACATATCGATTGACTCACGTTTAGTATTATTTTGACATGACTACCAATACTACCATATATTTAGTGTATCGTACGATAACTTTTCAATTTGGCCGATAAAATTCTAGACAACCTAATTTTTTTGTGTTTTAGGTTAGTGTATTTAACACCCAATTAACATTTATATAAAAACAAAAAAAAGAAGCGGTTGTACAAAAGGCGGCCTATTGCAAGACAATCTATTTAAGGCAACCTTAGGTTTGTTGGAAATAAGGACAAAATTCAGGCAAAGTGGAAAGATGTTAGCAAGCATACGGCAAACAAAAAATACTAGTTTATGTTCTTGAGAAAAAAAATATTCAGTATCTATTTGATTTTTGTCTCTGTGATTATTGCACGTAGGTATTCATATCAATACGTTGTATATTTTACAACTAGAAAGTTTCCCGCCACTTCTTCCTTGTTAATTTAAGTCTATATCAAGCTTTCTATAGGTAAAATAATTTAAAAACAAACTTATTAAAAAGTTTTGGAGCCTATAGAAGCAAACAAACAATCAAATTTTTCCTCTTTATAATATAAGTATAGATGCATATATCAACCCTACCTGGTTATCTAGCACTGATCGGCTTATCGTCGGATCTCAATCCGGGTCAACAGAATTAGTGTAATTGGCGCCAATCAGACCGGCTTTTGTATTTGTTGTATTTTGTGTGTTCACTGCTCAAACAACAGTGGCCTGGATTACGACGGAAGATAAACATATTGAAAAGGAAATATTTTTCAGAATTGGTCTGCATTTCTGTAAGCATATACTTGCTTCTAGCTCTTTGCTATTTTCATTTCAATTTTTATATTTCAGTCACCTGTTGTTAATTGAAAGCATGGAGATATGTATATGTTACTACGTCCCTGATTGAAAGATATATATTCGTTGTTGTATGAGATTATTGTGAAACTTACTCCGATCATGTCAGCGTCAAACACGAGATCAACGACATGGTGCAGCGCCAATCGCTGTAGCAGCGCATGTGGCAGTGCGGCTGGTAGTGGCTCCCGGCCCATCCTGGACACCAGGGCGGGCAGGAGTGAGCGCACGCACTCATTGCTGCCGTTGCGGACCAGAGCGCACACCGCGCCCTCTGCGGGGGCGCGCGCTGCGGTAACCTGTTCGAATACCACACATTTTATGAGACCTGGTGGCCCAAGATACAGATTTTGGCCTAGTTGGGAGTCTCCAGAACTCCCACAAGTTTTTCTAGTCTAAAGTATATCTATATTATTATTGTTAAATTATAAATTTGTGGAGTGAAATAAAGTGATTTTGTATTTATTCGAATGAAAAAATATACCATAGCAATCGATACTTTATAAAAATAAGGGATTTAATGCAACTCACTCTTCATTTCAATAGGTTAAAAAATAACCAAAACAAAAGGATTCTAACAATACTTTACACATTCAAATCTGTTTAGAAGCTCTACTTATGTCGGAATAAAGAAATTAACATACAAACATGAACTCAGAAGTTTTGACTATACAAAGCTCAGAAGATATACACTCCCTTTTTGGGAAGTCGTGTAAGTAGTAATGACGCACCAGGGACGGCGCGGCGGGCTCGGCGCTCCGCTCCGCGCCGCATGCAGCTGATCCGCTGCCTTCACTAGCGCTATCCAGTTCTCCTGTCAACCTGGAAGTCGTAATGTAACGACGCACCGCCTCGCTGAGCACCCACATGTGTCGCACCAGGGACGGCGCGGCGGCCGTGCAGCTGGTCCGCCGCTTTCACTAGCACTATCCAGTTCTCCTGGCAAACAGGAAGTAGTAATGTAATGACGCACCGCCTCGCTGAGCGCCCACATGTGTCGCACCAGGGAGGACGCGGCGGGCTCGGCGCTCCGCACCGCGCCGCGCTCCAGCAACGCCGCGTGCAGCTGATCCGCCGCCTTCACTAGCGCTATCCAGTTCTCCTGTCAAACAGATACAAATAATAGATAAAGGTTCACGTTGAAAAATATTGATCGTTTTGAACCGTGAAATTAACTAGGCTTGTTAATGTGATTTTTTTCTTATGAAACCAATTGTGAACACTCAAAAACGTTTTTGAAATGTCCATACAAAATGTTAAGCCGGCCTGCCAATGGGAAAGCTACGAGTTCCCATATGGGATCAATGGAAAAAGTTGGCCATATCGATGGATCACCCCTTTAAGGATTCAAAACAATAAATATTTAAATTAGCTACGATGCTAGCGGGTGCTACGACGTTGACTACGACTACGCCTTGGGCTGGGCACAGCTATGAGCTACGGCTACGAACAATGCTAGCTACGTCGTTATTGTAGTTCGATGCCAGCTTATGATCGTTGGATAGTGTGGTTATAATAGAATTAATAGATAATATATAAAAATGTATACACACATTAAAATATTCTTCGTGTATTTAAAATTATAAAATTGCGAAATTTAACTTGCAAGATTTCATAATATAGATAGACTCACAGATAGACAAAACTAAATTTGAGTATTTAAATAATAACTATTAAGTAGCTGTGCCCAGCCCAAGGCGTAGTCGAAGCCAACGTCGTAGCACCCGCTAGCATCGTAGCCAATGTCGTAGCTCATCTACATGGGCAAAAGTTGAGTGATTGAGAGCCAATTAGGAATACCTTACATTCTAATATTTAGACGCGAGACACAGACCTATCACGGGTGTCATCCTCAACTGCCTGCCCGATCGTTGCAGGTATGGCATCTGGTACGTGCGTCCGGCCTCCTACTCTCGCATCCTCAATCCACCCGAGCAAGAAGCATCCCAAATACCATGGATAGCAACACATACAAGGAACATTGACATGGTTGAGCTCAGCGATGGCTGATCCACACGTCAACTCGTGAACGGGTGCTGTCAGGGGGGACTGGTCTGCTCGGCCTCTTTTAGACTACTTTAAGTATCATATGTTGTTTATTATCTTTACACACTCGATCGTTAACATAAACATGTTCCAAAAAGAATAAATCTATGTATATTGAAATTGTAACATGAAAACAGAAAAAAGAAAAGAAAGAAAAAGACAATAAGGAATAAATATTCGTAATCATATAAAGCCCTTCAGGCGATTAGGCGACCAAAACTGTTGATAAGAGTTTCTTTCGGCGTTTCTTCTCTGCAGTGATCGGTTCCGAAACGCTAGTAGTCTGTAGCTTTTGAACAATTAATAAATACATAATATCTAATAAGATAATTTTAAATATGATATGACGTGAAAAAGTGCCTGCAAAGGCCTATTTTCTGAATAAACGTTTTGATTTTGATTTTGACTGAAAAATTCGCTGCGCGCTCTTTTTAGTACTGCAAAGGTAGCACTTTATTCGCGCCATCATACCTCATCTAGGCTGGCGGACATACGCGTCACAAAATTACTAATTAAATTTAGTTTCTCTAACGGTAGGAATAGTACAACCAACACCACCAGATCTACAGTTCGCAAAATCGGATCATGTGAAGTCACTCACGAACTCACGAGGAGCCCGATGGCCAAGTGGGCGTAAACATTATTAGCACTTTCGTATGTTAAGCAACCCCAGGTACAGACCTCACTTGGATGGGTGTCCGCAAGTGGCATAAAAATATCTCAAGGTCCTCCTTGCTTCGGAAGGCACTGTTATCATTGATGGCAGTCGTTAAGGTAGGTATGTCAGATGCCTTTTTTTAGGGTTCCGTAGTAAACTAGGAACCCTTATAGTTTCGCCATGTCTGTCTGTCTGTCTGTCCGTCCGCGGTTTTACTCAGAGACTATAAGTACTAGAAAGCTGTAATTTGGTATGGGTATGTATATAATTCATGGCAAAAAAGTGGTAGAAAAAAATCTTGAAAAGAAATTTTTTTTTGGGTAGCTCCCATACAAGTAAAGTGGGGGAGTAATTTCGTAGGGGTATCGTAAAAAAGGTCTTTGAAAAATATTGTGAGGCTGAGTACACCATTTTTAGATTTAGGGATCCGTTTCCGAAATATTTTTAAAGTGCAAATTTTTGTTAGAGGTACGTGTGTCCCCCCCTCTGCTAAACGGTTATATATAGATACATGAAAAAAATTACAGCAGTAGTATCTATACTGAACTTGAAAGGAAAACTATCAGAGCTGGGTACTAAGTGCAAAATAAAAAGTTATAGGCAACCAACTTATAAAATGTACTGGAAAATGTAAAATTTCATACAATCTTCATTGTTAGATGTTTTTGGTCGTTAAAATGTAGGTGCGAGTGTAAACAGTGTGAACTCAAAGTTGTCATTCGCAACTACGGAACCCTACACTGCGCGTGGCCCGACACGCACTTGGCCGGTTTTATATTTATGATATAGGACGGCAAACGAGCAAGCGGGTCATCTGATGGTAAGTGATCTCCGCTGCCCGTGGACAACTGCAACACCAGGGGTGTGACAAGAGCCTTTAGGCAGCTTGAAAAATCTGACACCAGTGTTAGCCACTTACACACATGGAAAATAAACAAACTCACGGTATTGTGCAGCTGTTCCACCTCGTGCTGCGGCACCACGCTCAGGTCCTCCCAGTCGTAGCGCGTGCGCAGCGGAGACGGCGCGTGGTAGGAATAGTATACAATTGTGCTAAAGTTCTTGACATCAGATCATGTGAAGGCACTCACGGTATTGTGGAGCTGTTCCACCACGTGTTCTGGCACCACGCCCAGTTCCTCCCAGTCGTAGCGCGTGCGCAGCGGAGACGGCGCGCGGGGGGACAGCAACTCTGGCTCGAGCGGCGAGGACGCGAGCAGGTTCAGCACGAACCTGTACCAAATGGTGAATAAAAATGATGATGATGATTTATTTATTTATATTGATTATCATCAGGTCCTTTACGCGAAACGAAACGACATGTGTGCACGTAAAATCGCTTGCAGTGTGGGTATCTGGATGTGCGTGGGGGCATCGAGAGCCGCGAGGGGCGTGGAACGGGCCGACGCCGACTGTCAGCGCGGGACACATAGAAAAGACACGCTTTGGCCAAGGGCTGTCTGTGTTGTGTTTCCGTCTTTTGCACGGCTCGCACCACAGGTACAAGGTGAGTATAGTGAGTACGCCCCGTACGCCCCAGCCTACGCCGTGGGTGTCACCACTGTGCATGTGCCATGATGGGGATAAGTGTCATACATTAAGGACATCTAAGTATTTTACAGGCACGTGCCTTGACCTTGGGCACATTATTGTTAATTATTTAGGTTTTTTTTTATCCCGGTGATTGCTGTTTCACCTGCATGAAATGTGGGCGCTACATAAGCAAGCGAGATAAGAGGCGCATACCTCAAAATTATACCTAAATCTGCAGCGTTATTCAATGTCTGGTCAAATTGAGCGTAAAAAATTGGCGAAAGCAATATGTGCGAATAATTTGAGCAAAAAGACACATGAGCGAATGAAATTATGAGCGAAATAAGAAACCGTGCAAAGACGGGTCTATATTGGCTCCCCTAATTTTTTATATTCCTAATATAGATTGGCGCACAAACTTGGAGTGGTTCTATTCTTCTCTGCCGGGAACAACACGGCGAAAATGACTATGTCAACCGCAGATACATTAGGAAAGAATTGTGAAAATCAGTACAGTAAATAGATAAATAAATATATACGGACAAATCACACAGATTGAGCTAGCCCCAAAGTAAGTTCGAGACTTGTATTATGGGATACTAACTCAACGATAGAATATTTTATAACAAATACATACATAGATAAACATCCAAGACCCAGGTCAATCTGAAAAAGATCGTTTTTCATCTTGACCTGACCGGGGATAGAACCCGGGACCATCCGTGTCGCAGCCTGGCGTGTTGACCGCTGCGCCACGGAGCTCGTCAATAGTAAGTAGTTTAAACTATTAAATCATTCCTCTATATAATATTAGAGTAGATAGTGTACTTAGATTAGATTACCTACATGGTAAATATAAAGAGCTTGCTTTTAGCATGCATATTTTACGACTGGCCACGTAATAGCACGGTTGCGGGCGACAGCGGTATGCGCTTCAGGCTTAATTTATATAACCGTGGACTAGAAAGGAATTTGAACAAATTTACAGAGCACAAAGTTCAAATTTGTTTGAAGCAAAAAAACAATAAACTGACGTTCGGATTCACGAGACTTTTCGCAAAAAACATTCTTGTAACTTTTTTTTGAAGAACTTTTTACATTAATTTATATACATAATCTTCGACACGGATCAACATTATGATTTGTTTGTAAGATGTTAAAATACCCATTTTATTAATTTATTTATTTTCATTCATACAAACAATATGAAAAACAAAGTTATTTTTGCGGACGAAAAGGTGGCATTTTAGTCTTATCTATTTTTTTTTTCGCGATAATCCTAACTAATATTTATAGTGAAAGTATACTTCTGTTTTTTTTTTGTATGCTGGGTTGTTTGATGACCGCTGCGGCACGAAGGATATAGGCGGCTATAATTTATGTGAAAGAAGTTGCGGGAAAATTACTATTTAAATATAAATTTAGTCTCACGCTCGCTTGCCTCTGATAATTATCTAGAAACTGCAGTTTGACTAACACTACAGTGCGAATTGGTTGCTTTGCTAGTGGTGTAATGACTGAATGTACTTATTTACCCGTCACGTTCTAGGTGCAGTCGAGTCTGCCTTCGCCGAGGAGACACTGTCGGACTCCGCTGCAGATTGTGAAGGACTTCCACTTCTCGATGAGGCTCCACCGGACTAGGCACTTTCTCCGGAGACCGAACCTCGGTTAACGTCAACGCAAAACCTGATCCTTCCCTATATACACTCTCCTGCATGTCGTTCTTAGTACTAAAGTAATCATATAGTTCACTCAAAGACTTTGATTTTAATTTCACATTGCTATACTGAGCTACGATATTTGGCTTCTGTACCTTGCTGTGAATAACTGGCAAAGGTATTCCACTTTTTTTATTTTGTGTCGTCTGCAAATCTCGTTCCGATGCCTCTCGTTTTATCTCGTTCATTTTACTAACGATCATCGGCGTTATTTGTGTCGATACTTCTACTATATTATCTCTTTTCAGTGGTACTATTTTGTTTTGGTTGTGATCATCTTCACTGGACAACAAGTTTTCGCTGTCTGGCGTCCTTATTTTCACACTCTCGCCGCCAAATCTCACTTTTTTTACAACAACGTCGGTGTCCTCAGAATCTCCGTCGCTGTATTTCAACATATTCCTATCAGAGCTATCACAGTCTTCTTCACTTCCCGTATTCTTCTCAGATTCAGTTTCGTTTTCTTCTAATACAGTCATAGTAATGGCAGTGTCAGAATCAAATTTAATTTCGGTCTCTATGATCACTTTCGCATAATTGTTGTTGTAGAACGGTATATGGCTAAAAGATTCCTCAGATGATGAATCTGTTGACAGTCTTATTGGATTATTAAGCGGTGTATTGAATACCTGATTTATTTTAACTAGAGTTCGATTATTGGCGTCCCGGTAAGCCTTGCGAGGAGCGTAGTAAACATCCATCGAATCTTCATCGTAAGTCTCGCACAAATGGCGAAACTTATCTTGCACTTTAAGGTCTAGCCTGGACAGCGACATCATGTAATCACGCGGCCCGCAAACTCTTCGTAATTTTAATAGGGCTCGTTGGGCTACGTCCCTATGAATGGGATCAAATAATTTGTCTCCTAATATTTGAAACATAGGAAAAATATCTAAAGTCGGATTCCTTTTCTTCAGTATGTTCATCACAGAAGGTATAGATAAAATTAGTCCGGTAATAACGTTCACTTTTGTGTCAATGTTTGCGGAGTGCGGTCGTATGTTCTGGTATGAGCATTTGTCAAGGATGGCTCGCGCCGCACACTCTGGATCCTCGCAATGCGTGCAAAAAACTTTAAGGGCGTCGAGCGCGGCCTTGCGTACGTTCGGCGAGTTGTGGCCGAGGTTGTCCACCACTTGGTCGAAGGGGAAAGCGAGCGCATTGCCGGAGAGGGGCAGGAGATCAGCGAGCACTCGGAGTGCATGAAGCCGCACTTCCCATTCGGGATGTGTAAGGCGGTCCCTGATGGCGATGTACAGCAGCTGGACGTCCAGGTCGGGAGGTAGAGCCTGCGCTCGGAGCACGCGGTCCCATAAGGGCGCCAAGGGCGGCGGCGGCGGCTCGGGGAGTTGCATGGTGCGCGAATGAAGTGGCGACGACGGGCTCGCGTGCCCGCCCGCGTCGCGGAGCGCCACACAACTGGGTTAATGATCGGACGGTAAGCCACGCCGCCCCTGACCAATCGATGGAATACATATCCTTACGTATAGTCGTAAAGACTGCCGAACATGGTCACCTTATTCCTGGAACCATACATAAGAAATAAAACTATACAAAAATAAAACTTTTAGTTGACTTCATAAACAGGTAAAAAGCCTGTCTCTCCACCATATGAAAAGTACCTACTTATAAATACAACCTACGTCAAATGAGTCATAATCATCATCATAATTTCAGCCACGGCTGGACATAGGCTGCTCCCAAGGATTTCCAAGGCGACCGATTGGAAGCGGCCTACATCCAGTGTTTCCCTGCGAACTTGGTCAGGTCGTCCGAACACCTGGTCGGTTTTATTTAATAAAATTAATACCTTCTTAGTATTCTTCAAGTAAATTGATATTATCGATAAGGTTTTAGTATCGGGGAGGGTTCAAGAAAATAAAACGCCAATGTGCATAAAATAAATAAATATAAATATATACGGACAAATCACACAGATTGAGCTAGCCCCAAAGTAAGTTCGAAACTTGTGTTATGGGATACTAACTCAACGATACTATAATGTATTACAAATACATATATTATAGATAAACATCCAAGACCCAGGTCAATCTGAAAAAGATCATTTTTCATCTTGACCTGACCGAGGATCGAACCCGGGACCATCCGTGTCGCAGGCAGGCGTGTTGACCGCTGCGCCACGGAGCTCGTCTACTTATAATTATTTTTTTCTATCAATTCTCGAATTAGGCATTTGTCTCCCATCTCACCTAATGGTAAGTGACGATGAAGACGAGGATATTACATGCCTATTCAAGAGATATCCATTTATTCTACTTTTGAATGTCCCGGGACAAATGATTAACTAAGAGAGCCAAGCCATTTACTCAGAATTCTATTGGCTAATCGAAGGCGGCGACCGGTAGTAGAGAGACCGAATCCAAAAGACATTTTAGTGTAATAATCAGGAATGAGTTATCGCAGTCGCCACTCCTCATTTCATTAATATTTGTATCGTAACCTCTGATATCTATGATCGTAACTTTTCAGAAGGAGTTTGAACCCCCAAAATCCTCCACCTGGCTACGTTAGTATTATATTGTCTTTGCCCTGGCTAGGCCCATGAGTTCGTACGAGTATTGCAATGTAGCACATTATGATGCAGTCGTTTTCGTTAATCTCTACACTTGTGCCATTTTGGTAAGAGAGAGTACTTACATGAGGCAAACAGAACACTATATTGTATCAGGTTTTATCGCGAATGGCAAACTTCATGCTGAAAAGTCTATATACCTCTAAGAATTATGTTTGAAAAGTTTTATTCTAGTGTTACACAGTAACACCAATGGTGATGGACGGGACGGCGGAACCTAAAGCCATTAGCCAAGCCAAGTGCTAACCCCCGTTCCTACATGACACGCAATCCCAGAAAGAATTACCATTAGTAATACGCACCCTTTTTTACGACAAAGAAAATTTTAATTATTTTCATAAATAAGATTTAAATAAAGTGTCCAAACATGTTTTAATAGGTACGACCTAATTTTAAACCTTCATTCGGAATAAACAAAAGATAAAGATATTAATAATTGAAAACCTACTACCTAAACATATACTTAATAAAAATGGACAAAGGTAGTCCAAGCCTCAAGTTAAGTACATGGAAAAAATTAAAAATTAATCAGGTAATAGAATAGACAGCGATAGCAAGGCCAGGGCCGTGAGACGTCTAACCTTGGGCGCGCATAATAAAAACCTGGTCAACAACAGTCCTTGCAAAATTCAATACGATTTTCACCACTTCTAGCGAAAACGGTGACTTTACAAATCTATTTGATGCGATTCACGGTCAAAATTCGCGACGTTATTTGTTAATTATTGTGTTTTTTAATGTGCCCACGACGACGCGACAACTGACGTCATCTACTTACTTAATTACTTATTAAGTGGATGCATAATAGGCTATAATACCGATAATGACTTGCTATAGACTTTCTCAGTAGGTGTTTTTATACCACTTATTAAAAAATAATGAACCAAAATATTACAATAGTAATTCGTTACCGAAACTCTCTGAGACAGAATCAGGTATGGCATATTTGTACCAGCTAGGTACCGTACTTTGCACTGAACCTCCATATACTTAGTTTCAAACATATCGCAATGCAAGAAGAAAGCACAGGCGATAGGACAAATCCTTGCGGGACACCAAATTCCCCGACGTGCAGTCGGGTCGGGTCGGGGGCAGATTAACCTGACCACCCTTCAATTTAAAATCTGTCGGTAGGTCAGGTTTACCTGGCGCCGACTGTACCATGTAAGATATTGTATCGCAAGAAGTCTCATAACTTTCGTGGGTGCTGCGCTACGAATAAGAATATATTCTTATTCGCAGGTGCTGCGTCTTAAGGATGACGCTTATCCCTTATATAAATGTTGTACGGGACAGCCATCGACTCCAATCAGCGAATAAATAAAACATATTATATTGTAAATACATAGATAGATAATTAAATAAACATATAAAATAGATAGGTAGTAGATAGGTCATAAGTTTAGGTTCTAGGTAGGCAAAATAAATAATCACTCTTGTCTTAGTTTCATTTTCCACAATTCTAGATCACTAATAAGAAACAGTTTCTTATTAGAAATAGGATAACATAGTTTGTACATAACGATAGTAAATAACTTATTTGATTTTAATAAATAAAGTAGGCCCCATCGGAAAAGTTCTTCATATTGACGGGCTGAGTCGCCCCTTAAAGGATCGGGCAGGATTCTATTGTATTCATATTGTATAAGAGGAACATTGAAAGATGCACCAACAGGTGGCAAAATAAAGAACCATCATTTGACCTGGTACCTATACCGTCAAACAGATCGATCTAATTGGCTTTTCGAATAGTTTAGAGAATGTTGGTAAAATCTAAAATTGCTTTTAGGACAGTGTTATTTTCTGCTATTTTTAACTTGTCAGGAAATGTTGATTTTTGAAAAGATTGGTTCATATGTATATCGGTCGGCTCGGCTTCCGAGTCCCGAGCTATATTTATAAATAAATAAATATACACGGACAAATCACACAGATTGAGCTAGCCCCAAAGTAATTTCTTATGTAAGACTTGTGTTATGGGATACTAACTCAACGATACTATATTTTATAACAAATACATGTACTTATAGATAAACATCCAAGACCCAGGTCAATCTGAAAAAGATCGTTTTCCATCTTGACCTGACCGGGGATCGAACCCGGGACCATCCGTGTTGCAGGCAGGCGTGATGACCGCTGCGCCACGGAGCTCGTCAATAGTAAGTAGTTTAAACTATTAAATCTTTCCTCTATATAATATATAGCGTATAATGTTGAAAATCTCTTACTCTCAGACGTATTTTTAGGCGAACAAGTCGTAGGTACCCGAGATATACCCGAGTTGAGGTATATTTTACATTAATTTTATACATTCATGGTAGGTACATTATAAATATTTTTTTGATTCCCTACTTATTCACTAAAGAAACTTGTCTTTGACGAAACTAAACGTAATTCGCCGCCATATTGCATCGACATCTGACATTTCGAATGAAAACGTCAATGCAAGGTTGCCAACTTAGCGCTTTCGGCGCCAGATCTAGCGCTTTTTTCGCATCATCAGCGCGAAATTATTATGTTTAGCGCTTAGCGCCCAATCTAGCGCGTTTTCAGATTTATGAAGTTAATTATTTTTTTTAGTTAGATTATGAAATTGTTAGCTAACAAAAAAAATGAAATTATTTCTACATTATTTAATAAATGTTCAAGTTAACGTATAGGTACACAATCATTATTTAAGTAATTACATTGATTCAACTATTGTCGGGGATTTCCTGTGGGGATATCACAGATGTCTATGGGCAGTTTGGGTGGAGCCGAGATCGAAGTAAGTATATCTATCTAAATAGCACTAGAAGGACTAGAAGTAAGAATTTTTAATTTTTTTTTGAAGTTGATTAATTTGTTGTGTCTAATACCCTACATATTATAATTTTTGTTTTGTTTGTTTTAGTTTTTCTGTCAAAATTAGTGTGTGATGAATAAAAAAATATTTTTTTTGTAGTATGGCGCTTTTTTTACAGAAAACTGGCAAATCTAGCGCTTTTTCGGTAGTGATTTAGCGCACTTACTCATGCAACAGTTGGCAACCTTGCGTCAATGAGGGTTTGTTTGGGTTGGGAAAAATTTTATGGAAGAATGTTTATTATTGAAATCGTTGTTTTTTTGTGTGAGTTATTACTACACTATGAAAAATAATTGACAATGGAAGTGTATCTAACTATTGAATATTTAAACGTAAAAGAACACGAGTGATCAAGTGAGCTGAGATCAAAGATAATGCCGACACGATGAAGCTATTATCGCTCCTGATTACGAGTTTCGGCGTCCTTCAGATCTTCGCCCAAAATGATAACTGTACCAGGACTAACAGTCGTGGAGACTACAAACTATGCGTGCGGAAGTTAGCAGACGCCCTGTCCAATAAATTTACTGAAATCGTGCTCAAAGAACTTGGCAGTGAATATACGGCACACTTCGAAATACGTAGCACCCACAAAGTGAGCCGTTATCAAGCGTCCAACAACGACACCTTGAACGATGTCGCTAATAAACTCAGTTACAAGCTCACGGCAGCCAAAAATATTCTGAAAGAAATGAAGAATACCATGACCAATAATAATACTCCGTCCTATACCAATCCTTGCCCCTTTAACTCTATTCGTAAGTCAGTATTTATCAAAAGTAGCAGTAATTTGTATGAAAACTTGCCAATAATGGAATCAAAGTCAAAAATGATGGATAGATTCAAAGATTTGAAAGTGAAGAGACAGTATTTTCTATCGCACATGGACTATGCTACAGACCGAGATTGTTCTACCATGCCTCATTCAAATTTAAGGTATCTCTATCATTCTGTGGTGAATCCAGATCCGAAGCTCGTAGTGTTTATTATTGACAACAACATGAAAGCTGCTTCCTTACAACATGCAGTCAATGTTGCAAAAGAGACTGTGTATGCTTTACAAAGTGCAGACAATATAGCACTGAAAATTACAAATACTACAGAGTCTGTGAAATTTGAAGACACATGCAGCAATAATGGTATGTCTGACTTGGGCAATGCCACGGACAATAACAAGCTGATCTTCAGGGAGTATTTATCAAGCATTGACACAGCCTCGTCAAACATGTCTCCGCTGGCTATCAACAAAGAGTTACATAATCTTTTGACTGAGAAAGCCCTGCCTGCAAATAAACTGTTCATATTATTGACTGACACTAAAGTTTTGAACAATGAAACATGGCTCAAAATGTTTCCATATTCAAACTATGATAGTAAATTGAAATTTGCTATAGGACTGATATATGAAAACCAAGCTGATAGGAATAGTTCCTTAGGAATTTTACATATAGATAAATGGCACAATAATTCTAACAACCATTCCATCATGAGGGTTCACATCAATGACAGTGCTGTCATTGGCCAAGTGGCATCAGCATTCTTATCTCTTCTACCTGGAAACTACAACGATGAGCAGCTCAAGGTGATTGGTCCTACCTGGGAAGCTACAGAGAGAGATTTCTTGATTTCTTTAGTACTTCCTACTAATGGTGGAGTCTTGGGACTGGACCTATATTGGTCGGATCTTGCTGAAGATATAGTGTACTTTAGGGGTGTTAATCTTAAGAAGCGGGCATTTGTAATGGATGTCTCAGGTAAAATACTTATGCATACATTCTTTCCTAGACCTGAGACAGCATCTGAAAAAATTAAATTTATTCAATTAGAGCAAGTTGAGACATACAGCTTTATTTCTAAGGTGAAGGAGCAAATGATAAGTTCCAGTGTGGGTAATGTGACCATGTCTGAAACTAACAGCAGCAACTCTATTACTTATTCCTGGAAGTGGGTAGACAATTTGTACATTGTGTGCATAGTATCTGAAATTCCAGACCAGATTTCATATAATATATCCAATTCTCTGTTTACGAGAAACACTAAAGAAATACTGTTTCATAGATTAGACTTGTTCCCTCCTAAAAATGGTAAAATTTGTCGTCATTTTAAACAAATTGCCACCATTGATCAGGGCACTGTTTACCTGAGTCCATCAAGCTTCCAATCACCATTTACATATCTTTATGATATGGCAGATGGCCAGGAAGCTATTACCTACATGCAGAATTATCTGGCTTATTTAAAAAGTTTAGCATATGGGCTGCTCTCCAATCCTGGTTTAAAAAATGACATACAACATGATGTCAATTTTCTGAATTCCATTTTATCTTTTTACAAACGCCAGCACTTGCATGGTTCCTATTCTAAGTATATTGTGAGAAGATATGCTGTGACTGAGAGTGGTGTTTTAGTGATGTTCCCAGGAACAGTTCTAGAATATGACTATGAGCCAGTGAAGAGACCCTGGTATACATATGCCCTTGAACATCCTGGGAAGGTGATCCTGACACCGCCCAATCTAGATGTTGGGGGTGCAGGATATATTGTCAGCATTTCGTATGCAATCAAGAAGAATAATTACCCAACTGTAGTAGTATCAATGGATGTCACCATGGGATTTCTCTACAAAATGCTTATCGATAGTTTGCCTCTCTGTGCAATGTCCAACATAAAATGTTTTGTTATGAATAACCGAGGGTACCTAGTATCACATCCAGGACTGATGGATCCCAACAGTTCTGGTCCAATAGAACAACAGCATATCACTCATAAAGAGTCCATGATTGCTATTGATATGTTAAATCATAAAGGATTCGTAACAAAACGATTATGTAATAATTTTTATGATAATACTATACAGCGGTTTTATGAGTTCAACACTTCATTGTCAAGTGTCCTCTCTAATGTGGCATCAGGCCCTCACTGCGTTCATTACTATATAGCCGCGATTCCAGGCACGAACGCCTTCATCGGGCTCGTGAACGCGTCCTGCAGCATCGGCGTCTTTTGTCCCTGCAGCATGATCGACCGCCTGTGCTTGAATTGCAATCGCATGGAGCAGACTGAATGCGAGTGCCCGTGCGAGTGTAGTTCCGAACTTTACCATTGTCCAAATGCCAATGTATCGAGATTCAACCAAGACATCCCCTTGTGTGGCATGACTCCAGAACACAACAACCATAAATCGCATTATTTCCATAATTTTGCCGAAAATTTGAATAGCTGCTTCGATTTTCAGTGCGAGAGCTACACAACGCATTCTTCTTGCCTCGGAGTGTTAGGTTGTGAATGGTGTCAAGTGGACGCTGATGCTAAGACGCCCCTGCCCTCCCCTTTCTGCACGTCGCAGTCCACATGTTTCAACGGGGTTTTGGGTGCCGTAACGCCATACGGCGAGGGTACTTTCGGCCACGTTAATAGGGACGCTTTTGGCAGTTATTCCGCCATAGGCCCGATAGCAGGGTGTATAGTTACTGTTAGTTTAATTATAGCTGTCGCTGCGTACTGTTACAGACAGAACGTCACTTCGGTTAGTTGCCATAATCTTTACGTAGACGGGCCAGCTGAAACGTGGCACGATCCAGATGTCCAAATGAGTCACCTGCAGTCTGACGACATGCACGACAAGTCTGGCCAAGACAAACTTCTTCCCGCCATGGAGATTGAAGCTCCTATATCTCCTTACCGAGTCATCACAGGCTACAGACGAGCGCACACCGCCGGTGGCTCAGACCACGGCTACTCTACCATGACTCCTCATGAAGACTCAGAAGCTACTGGCTTCTCAGTCAATGACCCAATAATTTTGTCAGACGACACAAAGTCGGACGTCAGTTGTCCTCTTCCTGCTAAGATCAAACCCAGATTGAAAACTGGGGATCTGAATGTCACAGTACTGCCTTGTGGCAAAAATAGTATTATAGCTCCTGTCACCGTACACAGACATATGGAAGCATCCTAATGTTACATGTCTACCTCTCTATGTACATATGTAATGTTAATTAATTCGGCATGGTACATATCTAGTACATATGGCCACTGTGTAAATGTGATATTTGTGTATGACAATTTTTTGTTGTGTACTACAAAACAATTTAATTCAATGTAAGTTGACATAGGTATTATTGTATTTAAGTTTTAGCATTGTATTTTATTTACTTATAATTCTGGTGCTCCCTTTGTACATTAATTTATATGTTATATAGTGACTTTTATATTTTCTGTTTTACTGATTGTTGTACTTAAATATAATTAGTACACAAATGCATTCTGTTACAATAACAAGGTTATCACTAGTAAACATGTGGCAAAAACTTGTGTTCTGCAATTTAAGAAATATGGTTGTTAAAAATGCAGGTCTTTTATATTTTAGTAACATAACGTTTTTATACTTATTGTATTTTTCACATAGCTTTAAGATATAATAAGCAACATTATAAGTAGTTCTAATATTAACTTTAAATGTGCCAGTGCCTCCTGTATTACTAAGTTATACTTAAGTGATAAATATTATTACCACTATTATTGGGGTAATAATTTTTATGTTTAATATAGGTATGTTTAAGACTGATTTGATGTTGCATTTACTTAACACAATACAATTCTTTTTAATGAATGCAAAATCTTTTAGTTGAACCCTGTAAACCAACATTTATATACCTCCCTACATAATTATTTTATTGTGTATGGTAGTTTAGATGTAATATAAAGTATTTTCTCAGTCATTAAAAATCTATGAGAGGCAGGCGCGGGCGAGGATTATGGAAGTGAGAAGACTTAGTTGGTTCCAAGTTAAAATATTTTAACACAAAAAGATGTGACAAGGAAAGAGTTTCCAGTCCAATTTAGGGTAGAATGAACGATCTTGTTATTAATGCTCTTTGGTTAGGGTCTAAGCTTTATTCCCTATAAGGACCTTCGAGCAACACGGCCTCCGTACCGGACGGAGTAGGAATAAGGACGGATGTTATGTTATTTAATAGCGCGGTCACTAGTACTTACACACGATGGAACTTGGTGCGGCCGAACCACGAACGCGGTACGGTGTCAAACCAAGTTCGAGCGCACTGTACGGCGAACATAATTATTATTTATATCGGTCCGGCAGGTTCGATGCGTTTGTACGTCGGACATGTACGCTACCGGACCGATACTCTCGTGTGGACGGCGAACCGAACCATTTTTTGGTTCAGTCGTCATTGTGTTTTAGGTCTCACACTATTCTCTCACAAGTTCCATCAACGAATGATTCGGGAGCACAGATATTATATAACATAAGCAAAAAAAAAATTCATGTCTGTGTGCGGGAGTCATTCGAAGATATGATCTAAAATCTTCATCATCGAGCTCTTTGATGAGCCGCATATGACTATAATAATGTTGTCGATTCCTATGATAAAATTTCGCCCATTCTTTTCTTTTTTCTCCTCCCAGTATTTATACGAGTTGTAGCGACAATAGTGGCCGCGACCAATGCAATTTTTGTATGTTTTGATTAGAGATGTGCCGAATAGTCGGCGACTAATCGGTTAAGCCGACTATCCGGCCACTTTTGTAGTCGGCGACTAGTCGGCCAAAACAGCCGACTATCCGGCCTCAAATCTTAAAAAAAGGTCTGAGTCGGTTTTACTACATAAAAGTCTGATGTTCGATTAGGAATATTTATTTATTAATGTAATCAGTCTCTTTCCAATTTAAAAGTCATTAATTTCTTTCTATAATCACCCGTAACACACAAAACGTAAGTTTTCGGGAATCATCGTCCACTTGGTCGAAGACATCCAAACACGTGATTTCCTTTTCGATATGATTATTATTTGTATTAGATTAGATACTTCACTACTACACTTGCTAAACTTTATATTCATTGTTTTTACACCGCGCAAAACGAAAAAATAAGTTATACCTACTGCAAAGTAAACAAAACGTAAATAAATATATAGGGACATATCACACAAATTGAGCTAGCCCCACAGTAAGTTGTGAACTTGTGTCGTGGGATACTAACTCAACGAGATACTATATTTTATAATATATACTTATACATATAGATAAACATCCAAGACCCAGGTCAATCTGAAAAAGATCATTTTCCATCTTGACCTGACCGGGGATCGAACCCGGGACCTCCGTGTCGCAGGCTGGCGTGTTGACCACTGCGCGACGGAGCTTGACACATGTCAGTGGTACTATTTCAACGCGGGACACTCGTCTTCGAATGATTTTTGTATGGGAAAATCGTTCGAAGACGAGTGTCCCGCGTTCAAAAATAGCACTCCAGAACTCGCACACAAGCAGCGGCGGTGGCGCGGGCGACGAAACAATGATCGGCATGGCCGATTAGTCGGCCGATTAATCGGCCCCTTTACAACCGATTAATCGGCTATCGGCTAGTCGGCCAAAGTCATGATCGGCACATCTCTAGTTTTGATAGAACCGGAGGCATTGTTGATGCGTGTTTTACACGCTGCCCTCACTGAAACGACTGGACCGTCTGTGGTTCGGTACGGTGGTGTAGCGTGAACATCGCACTGAACAGTGCGGTGGTTCGGCCGTACCAAGTTCGATCGTCTGTAATTTGACCGCGCTATAGATGCTAAGCACATATTATTTCTCATTCATTACACAAAAGGTTAATTTTATGACATAGATACCAAGTCGGGGGCATAAGCTAGTAGTTTAATAAAACATTTTATGACTGTTTACATTTTATTTACTCATTATTCTTATTAAATACAGAGGTGTGCGAATCATCACTTTACAGATTGTATATACTATCATGTTTTTGGAACACAACTCCGTGGGTTTGTATAGGCCGCGCCAAACTTTATTGCAGCTCCAAAAATCGCGCGAGTCGATGCGGAGTGCATGCAGGGAGTCGTGGCGCGTATACTGCGCAGCTCGTAGCTAATATCCGACTCGCAATAAAGTTTGGCGTAACCTTTACGCATTTCAGACATTGCCTCGTAATGAGCGGTTACTCATCAAAGCGGATGTGTGTGTGCGTGGGTTGCGGCGAGGCTGGCGCGAGCGCGGCGCGCGGTTCGGCGGCGCCCAGCGCGCGCGCGCGCGCCAGCACACGCTCGCGCCCGCGCACGCGCTTACTGGCGCGGGCGCTCTCTGCGCGCGACCACTGCTCCGCCTCCTCCGCACCGCTCAGCACCAGCGCGCGATTGCTGGAGTGGTTGCAGTACTGCCGACCGAAACGAAACAAATTTTTATAAGACTATTATTGAAAATAGCCGTTTTGCCTCCGTGGCGCAGCGGTTAACACGCCAGCCTGCGAAACGAATGGTCCCGGGTTCGACCCCCCGGTCAGGTTACAATGGAAAACGATCTTTTTCAGATTGTCCTGTGTCTTTTGGATGTTTATTTAATAAGTATCTATCTATTATATAAAATACAGTATTGTTGAGTTAATGCCCTGCGACACACGTACACAACTTGGTGTGGAGCTGGCTTACTCAATGTAATTTACCTCTATAGGTTTAATTATGTTTTTATTAGTGTAATTTCAATTCTCTGCCCCCGTAGCATGGCATTCCGCAATACTGAAGAGCGAGAAGTAGATAGTTTATCGCGCGATATAAACGGCGTCGCGGGAGCCATGCTACGGGGGCTGGCTATTATTTTACGACTAACAAAACTGCAATTTTAAAGTTCTCACCTCATCCGCAGCCTTTGGTGTGTCAAATCTTATGATAACCTCTGTCTGACCTTCCTTCACGTCGACGTGGGACACATGAATATTGCTTCGGATCTGAAAGAAATTATATCTATTTTAATTTCTATGCTCATAAACAGAATTTTTGATATTGGTCCAGTAGTACCTAAGATTATCGCGTTCAGCCAAACAATCAAACTCTTCAGTTTTATAACATTCTCTATTATTAATGTTTTCTTATGTTTTCGCGATTGTTACACATTCAAATAAAATTGTTTAATAGTAGTAGGTTTTTATCGCGTTATTTCATTATTTATTTATACACTTAACGTTTCGAGCACTTTACAGTGTTCGTGGTCGCAGGTAGACTAAGTTGACATTTGTCTAGTATTTTATAAGGACTGCAAAATCTACCGCCTTGGATCCAGTCATCAATTTAATCAAATCTCAAGCTAAGCAGAAGACTGCAAGACCATCAGACGCCGTGAGCCAATACTGCGTACATCCAGAACGTTATCAATAAATATTTGAGCTGCTAGATTATTAATTTATTAGATATAGATTATTAATTGAAAAAACATGTCCTACAATGGCCGTTTACCGCGTCAAGCAACTTACGGTTCTCTTGGTGGACCGGACATCGAAGCAAGGCTCGGGCAGCTCCTCCTTGACAAACACGCCGGGCACCCTCTCTATTGCAGCGGCCTTTTCTTCAGCGCAACCTAAAACTGTTCAAATATAATAAAGCTATTTGTTTTAAATCTATTTACATGTTAACTGAAAAGCAAATGTAACAAATCAATGCTCGTAAGTCTTTATTTTTAACAGTACATATATCTCCATGTTTTTAACCTATCTCATAATACAAGGAGGTTCTTATCTTAATTTCTCAAAATCCTTTCAATTTAATTTTATTTTAAATAATTCATTTACCAATGGATTTGATGTTTTTTTTTTTTTTAAAGTAATATATCTCCTAATTGGGGCCATACTAATTTCATTAACATCGGTTCAGTAGTTTGGTTCAGTTTTAAAAGATTATAATATAAACATGTGCTTATCAATATCTATATATTTTTAATTTACCAATAGATAGGTACTCATATTTGTACACGACATTAGTGAAACACAGTGCACTTGATTTTTATGACTAGCAAACAATAAGTAACCATGCATGATTCTCGCAAGAAAGGGCCTCGTGATGATCTATTAATTACGTAAGGCGATTTTAAAGATTTTTTTTTAGCAACTACGGAACTCAACATTGCGCGTGGCCCGACACGCAACTGGCCGATTTTTATTATAACAAAGAAATGGTCGCCGTCAACGAGGCAGGCCAAGAAAACGCCGGAGAGACGAATTGGATGTTTTTAGAAAGGATTGGTTAAAGTTAACACAAGAAAGAGAAATAGAAAGAGATGAGAGAGACCTTTGCCCAGCAGTGGGACAATATAGGTTAAAAAAACTGATACTACAAACAACACAACGCCTACCTGATTCGACTCCCACAGACGGCGCAGCTGGTGCAGGTATACTAGAATACATATGCCTGTTGTTCTGGATGTTAGCTTTCATTTCCTTCATATATTTCTTCTGTAAATTCAAGTATTTATTCCTTAGCACTTTCCATTCCGACTTGGGCAACACTTGCAAGCCCCACAACGCGCCCTTTGGCGCCTCGTTTTTGCTCGAATTCTTTTTAGCCCGACTTCTCTCCTTAGCGGTGCGTTTTCTGGTTTTCTTCTTATGTGGTGTTTGCTCCTCCTTGCCTTCGTCCTGGCTTGTTAGCTCCTCTTTGGACTCACTGTCTAACTGTTTATATTCCTGTAAGTTTTTTAATCATACATATGCTTATTTCGTATGAGGCGCCTCAACGGATGCAGCAAAATCATGGTCTGGCCAGTAATAACTTACTGACGGCTGAAGTAAACAAGTAATTTAGCTCTAAGTGCTAGTAATAAAAGCATTTGTTAGCTGTGGTAACCCAGTTGATAAGGCGTCGTCTTTTTAACAGAATGAATCTTTGATAATTTCTTGTTGGTTTTTCTCTTCAAAGAAAGTCATTTTCTTAAGAGTCGCCTGGAAGCGCATGTCTCCATACAAACGGAAAAACGGAATTGTGGCAATATTTGATAATTTTAGGGCAAAATTAAGCATCCAATCAATTAATCTCATTGTAATCTACGTACGTTCCTATACAGTTTGGTTAAATTATCAAATGTTTGAGAATTATACGCCTCTCAAGATTTCCATACGAATTTGAAAAGGCTTGTAATTCTCAAACCATTGGTATTTTAACCAAGCTGTATAGGAACGTACGTAGATTATAATGAGATGAATTGACTAAATGATTAATTTTACTCCAAAATTATCAAATATTGCCACAATTCCCTTTTTCCGTTTGTATGGACATGCGCTTCCAGGCGACTCTTAAGTAATAGATTGCGTTCTCTTCAATGCCATGTATTGGTGTGCCTAAGCGGCTCCATAAGACCCCTAAGTGCGAAAGAGATAGATATAAAAAAATGATTTATGACCCAACGACTCAGTTGTTAACGCGCCGACTATAGTACATTACTGACTTTGCTTTTGGTTATCTAAAAATGATTTACCACTTACCCCCGTTGGTGTTGTTATGCTTGTATCCTCCTTCTGAAAAACGTAACAAACAGTAATTAAATTATTATAAACCTATTAATACAATGTAGAAATATAAGAAAGTAAACGTTATAGGATCCTACTTTAGTGTTTTTTTTTTTTTTATTAAATACAAGCTCAAGATCTAAGATATGCTTTACCAAACAAGGTAACCTAGGATAGTAAATTTAAATACAGGCATTTAGTTTAAATCTCCTTTAAAAACGAAGTTCAAACAACAGAGTCTCCTCTAGAAACTTAAGTTTTTGTAACATTTAATTATTACATATACTTAGAAAGTGTACGAAAACTGCCTATAATAGTTTTTGTGTTCGATGATTGCCACTCTCTCTCTCATCTGAGCATGTTCCCATTTGCATCCTCAGCTAGAATTTTGGGGCCCAGGATCAGGCATTCTATCTTTTTTTCTCTCTTACTGAAAACCGTGAAGTCTTCAGTATCGTTAGTTGAAGTCCATTGGCACGAATATCATCCTTAAGGCGCTCCTATAGTAACACTAGCGCCACCCAGCAATTAATTCTTTTAATCCTAAATTATATCGAATTTTAAAAATCTAACAAGTACATAACTAGTAAATTACTTGAAGTATTTTTGTATTCATTTTCACTTATACATATACGTTTGATAAAATAAGAGAAAAACAGACCACACAAAAGTGGCCACTTTTGGCGTTAACCGATTTATCTCTTTAAATATGGCACTAGTAAATTACTTGTAATATGCAAAAAATACAACTTATAAGTAATTTAGTAGTAATTTACTTGTTAGATTTTTAAAATTCGATACAATTTATGATTTAAGGAATTTAATTGCTAGGTGGCGCTAGTGTTACTATAAGAGCGCCTTAATAGCATCAATCTAACTATTCAGGTATTTCCCACCGTTAGGCATTTATTGCTTATGTTACTTGCCAGTTAACGCAAGACGTAGTTGTCTGTCTTTTAAGCGGCTTTTTAGGGTTCCGTACACAAAATGAAAAACAGTCCCCTATTCCGTTATGTCACAGTTATGCAAATTTAAGTTTCTCTAATGCAGTCTTTTTGCGAAACTCCTCACATCCAGAGCAGCAAGTGTGCAGCAAGAATGCCTATTAATATCTGAAAATTTCATTGAGAGAACATTGAGTCCTCAAAGTGACTTCCAAAAAGAATTGAAATACACGGCAGAAGGGCGAAAATATAAACAAAAAGACATGCAAACAAATAAGACTTTGTCAACAAAACTTACAGTAGGTGTATCTAGTGTCTTCTCATGATCTGAATCAAGTTCAAGTTTCAATTCTAAATTCTTCAGGGGCTTCTTTTCTTTATTCTTTTTTGCTTTCTTCTTAGGTGGCTCATATTCCTCCTTTTCTTCTGGAATATCTTGCAAGGGAGCCTCTACACTGAACATCTTGATAGAAGACAAATCTTCTGGAGGCATACAGGTGGGCAGCTTGCAACCCATTTTTGTGAAAGTATTTATACATTTTTGGGCTTCTTCTGGTTTACTGAACTCTATAAAACCATAACCCTGTAAATAAAACAAATCTTGAGATTTGAATTTTGATTTAGGGCAAGTCTCTACAAACCAGATGTCAGGTTGATGGTTAGAGGTTGTTCCTCCATCCACTCTACATCCAACACCACAAAATTAAAAAAAAAAAAAAATGTTAGAGTAGGTCCCCATAAGTGGGAGTAATTCTTTTTTTTCTCTACTAACCCATTGTGTGGGGTATTGTTAAATAGGTCTTTAGAAAATACACATTTTTCGATTTAGGGATCCGTTTCTAAAAAATTTGGTTTTAAAGTTGCAATTTTTTTTAAAGTGTACGCCCCCCCCTTCTATCTGCTAAACGGTTATATATGAATACGTGAAAAAAATCGCAAAAATAACAAAAACAAAGTTATCTTTGCTGGCGAAAAATTATACAGGTTTTAGGCTTGCTTCTACGGAACCCTTCATGGGCGAGCCCGACTCGCACTTGGCCAATTTTTTTCCATATGAATACACTGACTTTCTTCCAGGCTTGTCTGGGAAAAAAGAAAAAAAAAACAGAATGTACCAGCTGCTTCTCGTCCCGCACAGATCGTAAAAGCCAATCAAGGGAATGAACGTGAGGAATCATGGCAATAGGCGATGCGGCTAACAACCCATCACTATTTTAATTCCGTTCTCCACCTACAATCCCACCAACATGCTAAACATGGCCTTTAGGTTGTATAGACCTGGGCTCTGTCTACCCTGCAAAGGAAAAAGACGTGATAGTATGTATGTGGGACTACACTACCTTAATCCTCTGCGAGTTCTTGAACTTGGGCAATGAAATATAAGCTACACGGCCGTAGTCAGAGAATACTCGCTCCAGCCATTCCCTACTAGCTGTCACTGGTATTGACTCCACATAAACTGTTCTCTCATCTGCATTGTATGGGAGGATTGGAGTTTGTCTTTTGACCTGAAATTTTTTGTCTCGTTAGATAAATAATTCTGGATGATACACGACTTGGTTCCGTGGGCAGTTTTCCACACTTAGCCCCTGATACACGACTTAATGAAATGTATAATATTTTACTACATTTTTCCAACAATGTTTGCTTCAGGCTTGTACAATTAACTAACTCCATACCATATTTCATGTGTGAGGTGGTTAACAAATAGAGTTACTTGTGCATTAACAATATTGGTTAGGATTTGTAAAATATGGCTCAGACTGTTCAATTAATATGTCATGTCATATGTCATGCTGCTGTGTCATCAGCTTGATGATCCAGCAGTGGTAATAATTTTTTATGCATATAAAGCAACTCCGAACGCAGTTCCCAATACAAGACATAATAATATCTCAGCTCCTTTGTGCTTCAGAAGATATGTTAAGCCGGTGGTCCCAGCTGTCATTTTCAATGATGGCAGTTTTAAAGCTGTGTCAGATGCCTAAAGGTAGCTAGAAAAAACTGACACCAGCGATGGCCACTTACACTATTGAAAAACGAGACATCATATCATTATTTGGATGACCTGATAAAACTGTTATGTTACATTTATCTTCTGACAGCTCATTTTCAATGATGGCAGTTTTAAGCTGTGTCAAATGCCTAAAGGTAGCTTGAAAAACTGACACCACTGATGGCCACTTACACTAATGAAAAACAAGACATCATATCATTATCAAAGCATTTGGATGTCCTGATAGAACTGTAACGTTACCTTTGTTTTATCTTCAGACAGCTCCAAAATTGTAGAATTCTTCATGGCTTTTACAATATCATTAATATCTTGAGTCATTGATCGAATCTTATTAAATTTTAAAAATATATCTATTGCAACATAGGGTTCTTTTTTTATCAGTTCACCTAAGAATCTATCCTTATTCAGGTTTGCATCACTAAAATAAAACTCCATTTGTTTTAATATATTCTCGTAGAGTTGTTTCTTGCGATGCCGCACTCGCTTGCGAGGACTGCTTTCATGTTTAGCTCCTACTGTCTCCACATCTGCGGATTCTGATTCCGACATTATACTTGAGATGTATACTGAGTTGAAAGTGAAATGCTATTCCTACCTACAGTTAAATATGTTGTTTAGATGTAAAATTAAATTTTATCCATTGCATTGCAAAACTAGCAGTGTTTACCGATGTCTCAGTGTCACTGTCACTGTCAGTCAGTCAGCTGTCATTCTTTTTTTTTTACCTTGGCAGCAATCCTCAGAGCAGTAACTGCTCAGGAGTGCTATTTTTGAACGCGTGACTCACTAAAACGGAAGTCGTGCACGACTACAAGTCACACTCGTCTTCCAAGTCAGGAAATGCCATTTTGCCATATTTTTGAAACCATCGCTTGAACTGTAGTGCTGCCAACCTTCAACGAAAAATCTTTCATTTCTTCTTATTTCACGCAGAATTTTTTATAAACTTTTTTAAGGTTATTATGGATTTTTAAAATGTTTAAGAAGTGTAGCGTAAAACGGAACGTAAAATCATGACATAGGAACTTCAAATGACAGGAAGTGACTTTGACATAAAAGCGTTCGTCGCCTGCGGAAACGAGCGGTCTCAACCGCTCGTCGCAATCACTCGTCAACGCATGATTCAAAAATGCGGCCTTTTGGAAACACTCGCGTCAATCACCCGTTTAGTGAGTCACGCGTTCAAAAATAGCACTCCTGAGCAGCAATCAGCCTTGAATCGGTCGGTATCCGTAGCCACCAGCAGCCAGGAGTGCTATTTTTGAACGCGGGCCACTCGTCTTCGAGCGATTTTTGTATGGAAAAATCGTTCGAAGACGAGTGGCCCGCGTTCAAAAATAGCACTCCCGCAGTGCTACGAACTATGGACGCTACAGTTCGTAGCACTGTGTGTGCCGCCCGGACATAGGTAGCAAAAAGTTTTTTTCAAACTGCTGACTTCAAATCACTAAAGAAGGAGGCTCTTTCAATGTTTCATTGTATTTTTTTATGTATGTTCATCGATTTCTTGATCAATATAATAAAGTATGCTTTTTATCTTATCTTATAGGTCTGTGGCTTTTTACGCTAACTCACCGCTCTATATACACTTCGAGCAACACGGCTTCGTACGGAAGGCGTGTTGCTCGAAGTCAACTCGAAGTTGTGTGTGTGTGTGTGAGTCGACCTCAGTAGAAAACGCTTTAGTAGGATCACTAATGCCGGCTGTACAATCTCGACCAAGAGCACTCGTCGGGTGAGTGAGAGCTTCTTGCCCGAGTGCGAACATGTACATTCTCGCTTAGTTCAATCGCAGTTGGGAACTCAGAGGAGATGGACGAAAACGTTTCACATTCTACCGCCGTTGCTTTCTGTGCTATAACTTATTACATTTAGGTACATATTTTAGATACAGAAAATAAAGCGTAACGTAAACGCTTCTTCGTCTTGTTTGAAGGATTATTGACGAAGATATATGAACCTATATTATCCGTTTGTTTTGTAGGTAGATGGTTTAGTTTTTTAACTGTATAGTAATTTTTGTTTTTCTTTAGTAAGCAGTTTTTTGTATATGTGAGGCTGTCAATGCTTCACCGGTGGAATGTATCAACTTATTGGTTTTGTTTGTTTTTCTTATGAATAAGTAGCAACTCTGGTATCAGATTTTTCCAGCTGCCTAGAGGCATCTGACATTGCTTAACGACTGCCATAACTTATTACAGCCAGAATTAACTGCTTAATTTGCCTTCCAAAGCACGGAGGGGGTCGAGATAGTTTTATAATAATAGGGGGTTGCTAAGCATGCATATGCGCTAAAAATGTTCATACCTTTTGGTCCATCGGGCTCCTCAAAAATTTATTATTAGCGGATATAACCAACTGATAGTATAGGTAGTAGTAAAAAAAACCGGCCAAGTGCGTGTCGGGCCACGCGCAGTGTAGGGTTCCGTAGTTGCGAATGACAACTTTGAGTTCACACTATTCACACTCGCACCTTACAGTTTAACGACCAAAAACATCTAACAATGAAAATAGTATGAAATTTTACAGTTTATAAGTTGGTTGCCTATAACTTTTTAGTTTGTACTTACTACTCAGCTCTGATAGTTTTCCTTTCAACTTCAGTATATATGCTACTGCTGTAATTTTTTTCACGTATCTATATATAACCGTTTAGCAGATAGAGGGGGGAAACACTTACCTCTAACAAAAATTCGCACTTTAAAACCAAATATTTCGGAAACGGAGCCCTTAATCAAAAAATGGTGTTCTCAACCTCACAATATTTTTGAAAGACCTATTTAACGATACCCCACACAATAGCTAAATAGAGCAAAAAAAAATATTCCCTCACTTTACTTGTATGGGAGCTACCCTAAAAAAAATTTTTTTTCAAGATTTTATTCTATCACTTTTTTGCCATGATTAATATACATACCCATACCAAATTACAGTTTTCTAGTACTTATAGTCTCTGCGTAAAACCGCGGACGGACAGACAGACAGACAGACAGACAGACAGACAGACAGACAGACATGGCGAAACTATAAGGGTTCCTTGTTTACTACGGAACCCTAAAAAAGGGCCATGTTTATGTCTATCAACTTAGTTCTTACACACTTATTACAGCAACGCTCTCGCGACATCGGTCACAGGGCCGAGAGCGACCGAGACGAGGTGAGCGCACCCATTTACACTCTCGCGCTCGGCCTGGAATGCTATTTTTGAACGCGTGACACACTAAAGCGCAAGTCGTACATATTATATTAATATCTGTGCAAGTCGTGCACGACTTTGTAACTTATGAAAAAAAAGAGTTTATGTTTTAAGTTTAATTTAAGTTTTAAAGTGGTGGAGGGGTAAACTCCTAAGTAGGGAAAAGTCAAGAAAAATAGGTTTAAATGACAAGAGGTTTTATTTATTGTCGTACAATAACATCTTAGGTACTCTTAGTGAAGAGATATAACCGTAATCTTAAAGTTAAGATAACAACAATGAGAAAATAAAGAAATAAAGGGGAGGGTTGTTGGCTAGTTTGGCTGGTCCCTTGAGAACGCGTTTATATTAAGGTAAAGTAGCATACTATTTAAAGTAGAAGTTATAAGTAGTATACTAATTTATGTAGTACTTAAAGATAAGTAGAATAGTGGTATTGAAAGTAGTATTTATGTAAAGGTAAAACTTTCAACCAAGAAATTTATCCCCGTAATTAAAGAAAAGGAATCCTCAAGTCAACCGACGAAGGATTTGACTTGCCAGCCGATGAACCCACTCCTCGGACCGACACCAGCCAGACAGCACTTTAGCCAAACACTTCGGCCAAACACTCCAGCCGAACACCTCAGCCAAACACCTCCTGTAGTAGTACACAATAATGCATTACAACTAGGTACAGCTAATTACAGACAGAAGATAAGGGAAAGTTACAGACTTTTACATTAACGGTGACGTCGCACCCAGAACAGCATTTAACAGAATAACTACACTTCTTTTAAGAATAATTAATAGATCTAGCTATTACAATGAAAAGATAGTTTCAGATTATCATAATAAGAAATACAACGCACCAGAGGCATGATACCATTGATGGTGGACGCTTGTGGCGCTGGAGGCACCGAGCGTCTCCATCGTAAAACAATCTCAGGCCATGCATCATGGTCCCTATTTGACAAAACTAATATTGTAAACAGTGACTAAAAGAGATCGCTCTAGTAGCACAAGATATTAGTGAGTAACAAACAATAAAACTATATTTAGGATAGCTTTTACACAGAATTTAGTTCTAACAGAAAGATTACATAATTCCTACTTATTTAAAAGCGTGGGGGAGTGTTTCTGAAGATAGAAATGTAGAAGAGGTTATCGCATACCTGTAACGGAGGCAGAAAAACGCTTCTGGACTACGGCAACCGTTGAAACCAACAACAGCAAGGCGATCACGCCGACACCGAAGAGTACCAGAAACTGTAAGAGAATGAAAACGATTATACACGAATCACTACCAAAACGCACGCATGGGTGTGCTCTCACACGTGTTCAACTCACCGGTTTTATCTCAGAACAACAGGAACCACGAATAACGCTCGCAGCAACGCCGCCTTCGGATTCTTCCTCAAATCCCAGAATCAGCAGCTTACAGAACAGAACAACAGACAGCCCACAGCACAGAACTTCTCAGGGACCTGCACGCCAGCACGCGCAGCCCGAAAAAGACACTTCCTCCTACCACTGACTTCCGACGACGCGAAGCACGTTCGAATCATATGCTCAAAACTATGAACCACAACACAACCACTTAACACATTTTAAATAAATTAAGTAAGCTAGCGAACTTGACTTAAACAATTAATGGGTAGCCTATTAATTGCTATTTTATATAAAGAAAGGCTAAATATAAAACAATTACTTAATTATAAGTAAAAATTCAATACGTCAAAACAATGTAAAGCAACACTTCCGAACGCACCATTTCTGCGTTTCGTTATACACACAGCAGCAAACCGTTCATGACAAATCCGACGTAACATTTTTACTAATATCTAGAACGTATAGTCGTAGAATAAAAGAAAGTCCATTTAATATCTTCTATAATGATTTTAGAACTCAAAACATAAAACAGCTAAAATCCCAAATAATTACAAAGAAATATCGCCACAGACAACAAACCTACCAGAAACTAAACGTCAACCTGTCACTTCTGTCAGATGTCAAACACAGCAAAACAAGACTATGTTTACCTTTTCCTTACAGACCAAAACATTCAATATTTCTAGATTCAAAGTGAAACTATTAGAAAACCGGGAATAGAAGGATTCGTGAAAATACGAAAAGTGGAATGAGATATAGTTCAGTGAACGTATACGGTCAAGTCAGCTTGAAATAATGTAATTTTATAGGCTATCTCATGGTAAGCAACACTTGCATAAAATTAGGTGTTACAGTACCCCCTCACCCGCCAGAATTTTGCGAGGTAACGAGAAAAATTCACGCTGGCCCCCAGCATCACGATCCAACTAAAATTCAACCTAAACCTTTAATGTCTTTTACATGACACTCACTCCTCCTGCCATTCTCGTCTTCCACCAAATACACTAATTTAGATAGCTTCTTCACTACACGACATTTTTCAAAACGTGGAGCTAATTTATAAGAAAAATGTTTCGCAGCATCACTACGCACATGCGTCCGGCGCCAAATGATATCATCTTCTACAAACTCAACATCCCTTCTACGCCTATTGTAATACTTAGCGTTCCTCCAGTGCGACTTTTTCAGTTCTTTATCCACCTTCAGAAATATTTCCTTCAACACGCCTATCTTATCGAGGTAGTCAGCACGACAACTAACAAGAATATCATCTATATCCTCACTATCTCCGTAGATAGAACCATCAACAACAGCTTCACGTCCATGAACAAGCAGAAAAGGGGTAAAAGTAGTAGTGTCATTCACAGCAGTGTTAATAGCAAATTGAATTTCACAAAGATGTGAATCCCAACTTCGTTGATCAGTACCAACAAGTGCAGCTATTGCCGTGACAATAGTACGATTATACCGTTCTACAGTATTTACTTGAGGACAATAAGTAGGAGTGAAATGAATTTGTGGTATTCTATACTTTTCAAACAACGCTCTCACATCGCGTCCTATAAATTGCGGTCCATTATCGACGATAACGGTTTGTGGAACCCCATGAACTAAGAAAACATGGTCTTCCAAGCGTTGAGCCACTACTTTACCAGTCGCACGTCTAAGAGGAAACATTAACACATATTTTGAAAAACAACAAACCACTACAAGCAGATATTCATTCTGTTGCCGAGACCTGGGCAGTGGGCCAACTAAATCTACGCTGATACACTGGAATGGTCTACGACACACCTTAGGATTTCCAAACAAACCAGGAGTAGTTTGATTAGGATGTTTATATGCTTTACATGTCTGACATTTCGACACGTACTCTTCAACATCCTTATACATATCAGGCCAATAAAAGCGAAGACGCAAACGTTTATACGTCTTTTCAGTCCCTAAATGAGCACCTAAAGGAGAATCGTGATTCTCAGTAATAAGACGTAGTCTTTCATCCGAAGGTACGACTTCCTTCCAATCAAAATCTCCAGTTAGCGAAGACTTACTCTTAGTATAACGATAAAGTATACCATCGATTATTTGGTAGTTAGGACAGGTTTGGGGCCTGTTCTGACAACGAGAATAAAGATTATGAAACCAAGGATCGGTTCCAGCAGCATTTATAACAGAAACCGGTACAGAACGGGATAAAGAATCAGGAACAAGGTGATCTTTACCGCGCCGATGCTCAATAATAAAATTGTAGGGAGAAAGTCTGCAACCCCAGCGTTCCAAACGCCCGGTAGGATTACGAAGGTTAAGGAACCACTTTAAACTAGCGTGATCCGTAATAATCTTGAAAGCTTTAGGACCTTCAAGGTAGGGCCTAAAATGTTCTACCACTTGTACCACAGCCAACGCCTCTCTTTCAGTAGCAGAATAGTTACGCTCTGCATGATTCAACGAACGACTATAATAAGCAATTGGATGTTCTTCACCGTCAAAAGACTGAGTCAGCATGCCTCCAATACCAACATCGGATGCATCAGCGTGCACAATAAAAGGAAGAGAAAAATCAGGACATGCCAAGACAGGAGCAGACGTCAAAGCACTTTTCAGCTGCAGAAACGCGTGTTCAGCTTCAGGAGACCAAACAAAAGGTGGCCGGTTTTTCCGAGTAGAAGTTAGAGCATTTAAAGGTGCAGCAATGGTACTAAACCCTCTAATAAATCTTCTATAGTATGAAGCTGTCCCTAAAAATCGTTTAACATCTTTGGGGCAAGTAGGTATGGGAAAATCCGTAATGGCTTTCACCTTCTCCGGGTCAGTTCTCAATCCTAAATCATCCACAACATACCCAAGGTATTTCAACTGCTTCCGAAACAGACAACACTTCGACAAACTAACAGTCAGATTAGCAGAACGCAAACGCTCCAGCACCCTCTTTAGGAGATCAAGATGCTCCTCGAAAGTTTTAGTAGCCACGACAATGTCATCCAAATAAATAAATACACGCCCTCCAAATTCAGGTCCAAACAGTTTATCCATCAGTCGTTGCTGCGTAGCTGGCGCAGAGGTCAGACCATAACACATAACTTTAAATTGGAAAAGTCCCCGCGACGGAATAGTAAACGAGGTCTTTTCTTTAGAAGAAGGAGTAAGAGGGATCTGCCAAAACGCAGATTTCAAATCAATAGAAGAAAGGAAACATGAGTCTCGAAGTTGATCTAAGATGTTAGAGATATAGGGAAGAGGATAGGCATCGTGTTTCGAAACCTCATTAAGTTTCCTGCTATCTAAGCAAAAACGCATCTCACCATTAGCTTTAGGAACCATGGTAATAGGGTTGTTCCAAGGACTACAGCTCGGCTCAACTACATCCTGTTCAATCATTTCGTCTAGTTGACGATTTAACTCACGAAGTTTATCAGGGGACATCACATAATAACGCTGTTTGATAGGAGTCGCGTCTCCCGTATCAATGTGATGGGATATCAGATGAGTTCTACCTAAACCCTTCTTTTCAGCTGAGATATCTTCAAACATTTTACAAACATCACCCGCCAATTTCTTCTGCTCTTCCGTTAAAGCATCGAAAGGGTGTATACGATTAATTTGCGACACAGCCGCTTCAGCAGGTTCTTGAAAAACTATTAGATCTTTCCGATCCATCAGACTCAAGACATCAGGCGCAACCTGAAAAGCCTTCCAAAAGTTGATACCAAATAATAAAGACGAGGATACGCCTGGTATCACAAAAAACTTAATCACACGCAACACATCATTTACCACAACAGGCAAAAACATATATCCAGCGACTGGAGAGGTAGATCCATTCGCAGTCACAACAGAATCTATAGAATCATGCTGATGTAAGTCAGCCAGGTTAGTAAAATACTCCACAGCAGAACCACCAATAATAGAAATCTCAGATCCGGAATCTAACAACCCAGAAAAAGGAACACCACCAATTTCTACATTTAAATAAGGACGAGCGTCCCGACAAATATTTGAGCGGACCGTCGCTACGTTACGTTTATTATTTTGAAAAAACACACGCACATAATCACACCATTCACGCCACTCCGCAGGCGTAGTTAAACGACGGCCCTTCTTTACGCGTTTTTTGTATCCGGTGCAGATTTACTTTTAGGCGCACACTTCAGACAGTTAGCAGCAGTTACACCTTTCTCACCACAACGGAAACAAATAATAGTACGAGGCTCCGTACATTCGAGCAACGTATGATCACGAACACGACAGCGTACGCAAAACTTATCACTAGGTTTAGAAACAACATCACATCTGGAACGATTCGACTTCCACTTATACGCAAGGTCAGGAGCAACAGCATTCTGAATATTTTTTGGAGGCTCAGTGAACAATTCAGCCCTCTGTTTAGCTGCTTCCAGCTGCCTACAATATTTTTTAAGTTCAGCCCACGACTGAATATTAACGTTCGCTAACGGGATGGAATATGAAGGTCTTATATTAAACTTCACTATACTCAACTTCTCTTCATCTCCAACAGGCATCCGCAAACGAGAGAAATAATTAAACATAATATTCATATAACACGAAATAGACTCATCAGGACCCTGACTCCTAGATCTAATTTCTTGCAGCAGGCGATGATCGTAATCATAAGGCAGAAATTCTTCCAATAATAAGTTTTTTAAAGACTCCCAGTCCCTCACATCACTGCGTACACTACGATACCACGAAAGAGCCTCATCAGAAAACAATTCAGCTGCAGAATTAAACAACTTCTCTTTAGAAATATTCCTAGATAAACACAACTCCTCTATCCTTTGAAGAAAAGCTTGTACACTGTCCTTCCCATTAAATTTAAGATTAAGAGAGTGAACGAAAGAGTAACGATCACAAGTTACCACAGACTTCACAACTACAGATTCAGCTTCAGCCACACCAGACTCCCCAGGAACTACATCTACAGCCGGCTTAAAATCAAAACTACTACTAAAAGAATGATACAGCTGATCAATTCGTTTCAACAACAGGACGAGACGATCATCTAATTGCTCCTTCAACGTTACATGCACTTCCTCAACAGGCTCTACACGACTCAACCTATGAAAGATATGGTTACCCAAAGCCTGGATGCGATATAACCTTTTTAATAAAAGAGTTTTCTGATTAAGGATCGCCTCTAATTCAGAAATTTTAGAAGTAATAGTTTTTAATTCCGCTTCTACATCACCTTCAAACACACTCACCTCATCGCTAGGTATCTCTTTAGCCAAGCGTCTAATTTGAATACGTAATAAATCAACAGATTTCTCTGGTACAGCATCACGTATAGCCACTTCGTAAAGGAGCTCATCTTTATTCAAAACGTTAAAACGAATAGGGCGTTCTTCCGTCATGTTGAGATACAAACTTAAATTATAACAGATAAGTTACCGCAATTAATTTACAATTGTAAAATAAATTACAATATTCCTATAGAAACAGTGTACACAGTAACCTCACACAATATTACTAAACCGCAACAGAAATACAATTTAATTATTCAGACTTATCAGCAAAATAAGTATAAAGGACCAGCCAATCCGTCATTGAGCGAAAGACCAGTGACAGAGAGAAAGCACACTAGACCAACAAAGTCCCTGTTCGGGCGCCATGTAACTTATGAAAAAAAAAGTTTATGTTTTAAGTTTAATTTAAGTTTTAAAGTGGTGGAGGGGTAAACTCCTAAGTAGGGAAAAGTCAAGAAAAATAGGTTTAAATGACAAGAGGTTTTATTTATTGTCGTACAATAACATCTTAGGTACTCTTAGTGAAGAGATATAACCGTAATCTTAAAGTTAAGATAACAACAATGAGAAAATAAAGAAATAAAGGGGAGGGTTGTTGGCTAGTTTGGCTGGTCCCTTGAGAACGCGTTTATATTAAGGTAAAGTAGCATACTATTTAAAGTAGAAGTTATAAGTAGTATACTAATTTATGTAGTACTTAAAGATAAGTAGAATAGTGGTATTGAAAGTAGTATTTATGTAAAGGTAAAACTTTCAACCAAGAAATTTATCCCCGTAATTAAAGAAAAGGAATCCTCAAGTCAACCGACGAAGGATTTGACTTGCCAGCCGATGAACCCACTCCTCGGACCGACACCAGCCAGACAGCACTTTAGCCAAACACTTCGGCCAAACACTCCAGCCGAACACCTCAGCCAAACACCTCCTGTAGTAGTACACAATAATGCATTACAACTAGGTACAGCTAATTACAGACAGAAGATAAGGGAAAGTTACAGACTTTTACATTAACGGTGACGTCGCACCCAGAACAGCATTTAACAGAATAACTACACTTCTTTTAAGAATAATTAATAGATCTAGCTATTACAATGAAAAGATAGTTTCAGATTATCATAATAAGAAATACAACGCACCAGAGGCATGATACCATTGATGGTGGACGCTTGTGGCGCTGGAGGCACCGAGCGTCTCCATCGTAAAACAATCTCAGGCCATGCATCATGGTCCCTATTTGACAAAACTAATATTGTAAACAGTGACTAAAAGAGATCGCTCTAGTAGCACAAGATATTAGTGAGTAACAAACAATAAAACTATATTTAGGATAGCTTTTACACAGAATTTAGTTCTAACAGAAAGATTACATAATTCCTACTTATTTAAAAGCGTGGGGGAGTGTTTCTGAAGATAGAAATGTAGAAGAGGTTATCGCATACCTGTAACGGAGGCAGAAAAACGCTTCTGGACTACGGCAACCGTTGAAACCAACAACAGCAAGGCGATCACGCCGACACCGAAGAGTACCAGAAACTGTAAGAGAATGAAAACGATTATACACGAATCACTACCAAAACGCACGCATGGGTGTGCTCTCACACGTGTTCAACTCACCGGTTTTATCTCAGAACAACAGGAACCACGAATAACGCTCGCAGCAACGCCGCCTTCGGATTCTTCCTCAAATCCCAGAATCAGCAGCTTACAGAACAGAACAACAGACAGCCCACAGCACAGAACTTCTCAGGGACCTGCACGCCAGCACGCGCAGCCCGAAAAAGACACTTCCTCCTACCACTGACTTCCGACGACGCGAAGCACGTTCGAATCATATGCTCAAAACTATGAACCACAACACAACCACTTAACACATTTTAAATAAATTAAGTAAGCTAGCGAACTTGACTTAAACAATTAATGGGTAGCCTATTAATTGCTATTTTATATAAAGAAAGGCTAAATATAAAACAATTACTTAATTATAAGTAAAAATTCAATACGTCAAAACAATGTAAAGCAACACTTCCGAACGCACCATTTCTGCGTTTCGTTATACACACAGCAGCAAACCGTTCATGACAAATCCGACGTAACATTTTTACTAATATCTAGAACGTATAGTCGTAGAATAAAAGAAAGTCCATTTAATATCTTCTATAATGATTTTAGAACTCAAAACATAAAACAGCTAAAATCCCAAATAATTACAAAGAAATATCGCCACAGACAACAAACCCACCAGAAACTAAACGTCAACCTGTCACTTCTGTCAGATGTCAAACACAGCAAAACAAGACTATGTTTACCTTTTCCTTACAGACCAAAACATTCAATATTTCTAGATTCAAAGTGAAACTATTAGAAAACCGGGAATAGAAGGATTCGTGAAAATACGAAAAGTGGAATGAGATATAGTTCAGTGAACGTATACGGTCAAGTCAGCTTGAAATAATGTAATTTTATAGGCTATCTCATGGTAAGCAACACTTGCATAAAATTAGGTGTTACAACTTCTTCTGCGTGAAATAAGAAGAAATGAAATATTTTTCGTCGAAGGTTGGCAGCACTACAGTTCAAACGATGGTTTCAAAAATATGGCAATAAGGCATTTCGTGACTTGAAAGACGAGTGTGACTTGTAGTCGTGCACGACTTGCGCTTCAGTGAGTCACGCATTCAAAAATAGCACTCCTGGCTCGCTGTGTCTTGGCGAGAATGTACAGCCGGCATAAAAATGACATGAAATGTCATCGTGTTGTCCAGTGTCAGAGGGACGATGTCAGTTAATTGTCATTTTGAAGTTTTGGTTGGTGACATGGTGTCATTTCTTTTCTATTTCAGTAGAATCGAAAAGAAAATTCAATAATTCTTGACTGACATACAGCAAATGGCTTTTTTAAAGACAATTGATCACTTATTGTGTAACTATGTGTAATTTTTACCATGAATAACATTAACGAAATACTAGGAATATACTGCAATCATCAGGATAACCTTCAAACCTTGCGAACGATTTGAAATCGAAGATGTCATGGAGGACAACTCTGCCTCTAGTAAGAAAACGCCGTCTTGGCAGAATTGTGCTCACTGTCCAAGTTTATTATTCTCAACGGCGTTAGAATTTGAACGGTCAGTTGTCTACTTTCATTTTTAATTACTATTTGTTTATGTGTAAAATGGTTTTCCTTCCTGTTCCTACAGCAGATGAGTCAGGTATACCTTTAAGTACCCAGTTCATGCACCTAAGAATGTGATAGGTATTTAGATTGTTGGCCAGCGTGGAGAGTGTAGGCCAAATCCCCTGACTGCTTTAGCTAATATAATGCTTTGGCAGTACAGATAGGGTCGTGCTCCTGCAGTGAAGACTTAAAAAAGACCTGATGATGATGATGATTTAGATTGTTACTTTTGACAAACACAGTATAATAAGATATGTTGGGCTGTGTAAAAATGTTTCTTTCAAGGGAAAACCATAAAATCTCAAAATGTTTACGTTTCTGTTAATGAAAGTTAAATTATAATTTTCAGGCATATTCAAGACAAGCATAGTATTAAAGAAGGATCTATAATATTATGTCAGTATGGGCAGAATGGCATATGTTCTGCACTACAATTTGGAGATCTCAGAAAAGCAGGCTTCAAGTACCATGTAAGAGAGTACCACTTGTATGCCAAAGATGCTTCAGAGGACTGGACGTTTTACTCCTCCTCCCAGAATCTACCAGCAGTATTAAACGATCCCAACAGAGGCAAGCAGAGCAATTTTTTCACTAAGACATGGGGTGACAGTTTTGTAGAAAAGGTTGAAGTATATCCTAGCCCTTATTTACCAGACATTACATTGTCTCATTTTGAATCATACTGCAAGAGAATATCAAAGAGATACCGAAGGCACTGCCGATTAAAAGACAATGTACCCGTCAAAACAAAAACACCAGTAATAGAAAATGAATGTGATGTACCAGAAATTTTTTATGAACAGGCCTTACCCTTAAATGACCCTGAAGTGTTTAGTAAGGTTTTCCCTAACCTGTGTAGTTACCTCAATTCTAGTGCTGCTATCAGATCCCTACAGGAAACTTTAAGTACATACCTTGACGTTATAGAAATGAAAATATCCAAACAAGTAGCTCAAAAATCAGATGCATTCTTTCATGCTATGTTATCACATGATACTATCATGGAACAGATGGCCAGAGCTGTAAAGACTGTCAGGCAAACTCGGCAGAACATTACCCATGTGAAGGAGAATTTGACAGGCAGTCCATTGAAGTTGGTTAGTCTAACGAGGATTAATAAGAATCTTAGTAATGTCCAGGAGCTATTGAAACTGATGGCCACTGTGCAGCAGACTCAGCCTATGATCCAACTTCTCCTGAGTACCTCTGATTATGTGGCTGCTCTAGACCTCATCAGCTCTACTCAGAAGGTGCTATTGACCCGTCTGTCTGGCATACAGGCATTCAGACACCTTTCTCCGCAACTAACAGAAATGAAAAGATTGATCCATAAAATGTTGAGCAATGAATTTCAAAGATTTCTAGTGACTGATTTGAATAGACCACCAAATGACCTGTCTGAAATACCAGAGCGAGACAAAGTAGTTTCCATAGTGTCAGGCATCCTCAGATTAAAGGAGTTTGATTTCTTGGATACATTCAAAGTAGAAGCAATGACTTCTATTCAAGCTACTATTAAGCAAAGTGTCATAGAAATAATTGCAGAGCGAGATGGCAATACTGAAATTGTGTTGAGAGGGTCCAATGCTGACAATGCCACACTAATGTGCAATGAGGGTATCACATTTTTAGAAAAAGTAACTCCCAATCTAGTCACTCTGTTCAGGAGACTCTTGAGCTTAAATAACTTATTTATTGAAATCAGCCAAATGGAAGATGTGACTGGCAATGAAAGTGAAGAAATATGGACTGCGGAAGAATTGACAGCCATCGATGAAAAAATGAAAAAGATCATAGTATCACTTTCAGATTACTGTAACGAACGCTGTGCAAATCTCATAGTGACTAGAACTGATAAAGATTATGTTTTTTCAGATCTGTCTCAGTTGTCTACATTATCTCAATTAATTGACTATTTTTCCAATGAATGTGAAAAATTAACTGGACATTGCAGTAATGCAATGAAATTAGCTCTAAGAAGTTTTTCCATGAAATATATACAAAATTTACATGCTGAGAAAAGAGCCCAACTCACTGCTAGTCTTAACTCAGAGAGGTGGAAAAGTGCTGATGTACCACATGAACTGCAAAGTCTGGTTGACAAGATATGTGAACATGGGGAGATACCTACTAGTCTACAGGGTGATAGTGGAAAGTCTGAAGGCAAATACTTAATAATCAATAAAGAAAATTTCTCAGTTGTAGCAACAGTTCAACTCCTCATGAAGATTTTGTTAGAATATTGTGATGCAACGAAGCAATCTCCAGTCATAGTGCAGTACTTAGTTCATTGTATGCTGGAACTGATCAGACTATTTAATTCTCGCTGTTGCCAACTTGTGCTTGGGGCGGGTGCTATACAAAGTGCTGGCCTGAAAACAATATCCACTTCCAATCTAGCCTTAGTTTCTAGATCTTTGCAGGTCATCCTGTGGCTCCTCCCATTAATAAAGCAGCTATTAGAGAAGCTCCATGGCCAGGAACTGTCACTGAGTGGTTTTAGTAACATTGAAAGTGATATAGTTAGTCATAAGCAGGAGATAGAGAATAAGATTTGCCTCATAGTGAGTAACATGTTGATATCTCAGCTGACAGGCTGGGATGCCAAACCTCCAGTTCCATCTCAGACATTCCGAAATATTTCCAAACATTTAGTTAAATTACATGAAGCGTTAATTGATATTTTACCAATTGAACAAATAAGGACCATTTACAGAAGAGTACATGATAATTTTAAAGACAAATTAAGAGAGCAATTAGCAAAAATGAATATTGTAGCCAATGGTAGTCCACAGCACGGTGTAGTTACTTCCGAATTAACGTTCTACTTGCAAACGCTTAAAACTCTCAGAGTTATCAATGATAATGATACTGAAGACAACATTCTTTATGATATTTGGTTAAATTGACTAATTATAGCCTTCTAAATATTTTAAAGATATTATATTATAAATCACGAATTTCTGTAAAAAGTAATAAATAAAGCTTTAAATATTTCAATAAAGCTTTATTTATCACACTAATAAGCTTTGTTTATATTCTGTTGGTTCGGAGTATTATGTAATTATGTGTATAATTGTATCCATAAATTTATATAATTATTGTTGAATGTGAAGGTTTTTAATTTATAATTAACTCAATAAGCACATGCTTAATTTTCCTGATCAAATAATGAAGGACTAAGCACCAGCGCCGCGCTCGTTTCAACTGAATGCGGGTAAAAAATAAGAGTTGGTCCTCCAGGTACCACAATAGTGATACACTGAAGACTTCCTAAATGTTAAGCTACCTACAATTTAGTTGTGGCTAAAACATACCGCGACTTAAAAGAAAATTAATAATTATTATATATATATATATATATAATACCTATTATTATTTTAAAATCATTGCAAGCTTTTTTTTTTCAAGAAATATTAAATCGCTAATTTAGTCTGTTTATATTATAAGTAGTAGCCAGGCGCTTGGAAAATGGATAAAACACAACTCACTGAATGTTTTCAACTAATTTTATCTAGCTCTCGCATTAACAGCGGCTATTTATGTGTCAGTCAGCCTCATTCACCATATAGAGTGTAGCACCACAAGCCACGACACAGCTACATATTCATAAGATTGAGGGTCACGCACGGCACGATGAGGGTGTGGCGACCTCTACATTAAATAAATTTCACAGATTGAGCTAGCCCCAAAGCAAAGACAATATAATACTAACGTACCCAAAGCAAGTCCGAGACTTGTGTTATGGGATACTAACTCAACGATACTATACTTTATAACAAATACGTATTAGATAAACATCCAAGACCCAGGTCAATCTAAGAAAAGATCATTTTCTATCTTGACCTGACCAGTGATGGAACCCGGAACATATTATATTGTCTTTGCCGGAACCATCTGTGTCGCAGGCCGGTGTGTTGACCGCTGCGCCACCCACGGAGCTCGTTCGGAACATTCGCCACTAATACAGAACCATGTGGTCTCAACGCCTTAATCGTACGATTTGTTCTCAGACTCGCATAGATGGCGCCAATCGAAACTACACAACATTGTATCTACCGTATTATGAGAATATAAAAACATGATTCACAAAATATATCTTATTAAAAATCAAAACAATATTGTATGCATAATATTATCTAAGTAGGTAAGCCATACTTTATGCCATCAGTTTCAAAATATGAAATAAAATATGGTAAATAATGAATATAATATTTTATTCAATATAATGTTTAATAGAAACAATGATATTTATTCGAGTAGCATTATACTTGGACACTTACACTTGGTCATAGTGAGTTTCGTCTTCTAAGTTACTGATTATTTACCGATAAGAAATAATAAAAAAGACAGTAGGTATACGGCGATAACAGTATATTTTTTCGACTGACTTACTAAGACCTAATATTGTTTTTCTTTTTCAAAAGAGCAATTAAACTTATAGGTACTAATAAATAAGTTGGTATTCGAAGCATTTTAGAGCTTCAGTCTTAATATTTGCACATCTACTCGTTCGTGTCTATATTATATTTACAGTTTTCATTACAAAAATACAGCCTTTATTTTAATATAAGATCACCGTGCACCAGTCGAGCCGAAGCAGAGTTGCTCTAAACCGGGGCTATCATTAGTCATAAGTTTAGAACCTATGGGGTTGCAGGGGAGGTGGCTTATATGGTAAAAAATTCGCTTAGTTCACATAGTTGATACTCAATTGCCTACAAATATTTAGGCAACTAAGTAACAACTAAGTACCTCGGTTGTTATTGCCAGGTCACGAGTCTTGTTTGCACGATGTGCTTTACGTAGCTATGTTATACTTAAACAATGTACCAACAGCCTTCCAACAGCTTAAGTATATTTAAAAAAAAACCGGCCAAGTGCGTGTCGGGCCACGCGCAGTGTAGGGTTCCGTAGTTGCGAATGACAACTTTGAGTTCACGCTGTTCACACTCGCACCAACATCTAACAATGAAAATTGTATGTAATTTTACATTTTCGCGTACATTTTATAAGTTGTTTTTTTTCTACCACTTTCTTGCCATTATTAATATGCATACCCATACAAAATTACAGCTTTCTAGTACTTATAGTCTCTGAGTAAAACCGCGGACGGACAGACAGACAGACATGGCGAAACTATAAGGGTTCCTAGTTTACTACGGAACCCTAAAAACGGCAAACAGCCAAAAAATAAATTAATTGTGTAGGTACCTATGATTTTTGTTGACTTTCTATAATGTGCCGTTACTTCTAAATGCCTGTACAGATTTAAAAGTACGAGGTATTGGTGTTGTGTGACACTGGTGAATATTTACAAAAGAGCAGTCAGGTTAATTAATAAAATATAATAAAACATGGCATTCAAACATTGATCACTTGCCTTGCACAATTTGCACATGCCTAATAAAGTTAACACTTAGGTACCTACTCTTATCGAAAACAACATAATATTGTACTGTTACGACTTCATTATAGTTATCGGTAGGACAAACCATTTGATAACCACGTTTACAAACTCAGGGTGCTGATAGATAGTAAAACTGTGTAAATAAATACTAACATTTTTAGGGTCTGCGCACAATACTTACAGAAAAAGTAATCATAATGTATGATGCTACATGTATCACCATCATCGTCTTTTTTAGTCTCCACTGCAGGAGCACGACCCTCTCTGTCCTACCAGAGCCATATATTAGCCAGAGCAGTCAGAAGATTTGGCTACATGTATGTTACGTGCCTATCAGGGAGAATTTTAGACCCAGCTTAGCATCTTTAATTGTGCCCCGACTTGAGACTAACTTCACAGTCACGACATGGTGCCAAATTCCACTAGGGAATGTAGTTAAATATGAAAACATTTAAGCCTTAACAAGTTCTAAGTAATAAGTAATAACAAAAAGATAACAACATAAATTTAAAAATCTTTTCTTAGATAATACAGTAAGTAACCATCATTTATTTGTGTTATAAAAATATGATGCCATTGGATATCTTATGACGAAAGCAATGACACTACAGAAAATTTGGAATAGCATCAAGCTGGTAGTCAGTCTCACTTCAGACATAGGGCCAAGTTTTACTAGAAACAGGTTGATAAGAGTCATATTATTCAATACTATACTCTCGTTATCTTCCGTCACATCCAATAGTCGCAATACGGACGCTACTTTCAGAATTAGCTTGGTTAAAAATGTCATATCTTTCTTTACAATTAAAGTCTTACTAGGGTGGAGTAAGTCAGTCTCAGCACTGTATTTTGGCAAGCGATGCCTCGGGCACGGAACTATGTGGAACAACTGAGGCACTGAATAAAGGAAATTAATAATTTGTGGAATGAAGAACAGCAAAACAGTCTTGCTGAAATGGCTTAGGATGCCCACCACGGCGAAGGTCATGCCTGAGACGTAGCAAAACGTGTCTCCGACAAACACCTTGGATGGATACCTGAAAAGGAGTTAAGCATTTTGAGTATGTTATAACAGTCATGGAAGAGCAAATATAAGGGACATGCAATCTTCAAGTTTTTACAGTAATTTGAGTATAACGATGGATATACCGAGAGACATGGAAAGTACTCCACCGACAAGAACACAGTTCTTAAATTATAGATAGATAGATGGATATGTGTATGCCGCGGCAAAATATTAACTATAAAAGTGGGGTATTAAAGGACTTCCTACTTATTATAGTACTTTATTTATTAAATAAAGAAAATAAGAAATGGAGAAAAAATTCTACGCGGGCAGGACTTGAACCTGCGTCTAGATCTCAGTACGATCTATGCGCTGCCAATTACGCCACCGCGCTTCAAGCCCCGGCGCCGAATTTCTCCACCATATCCCATTCCTCTTACACGCATCTAGGCTTGCGTCACCCAATACAACTACCCCACTTTTACAAGTGCGGTATTTGATTTCAACTCAAAGGTCGCGCGCCGGGGCTTGAAGCGCGGTGGCGTAATTGGCAGCGCATAGATCGTACTGAGATCTAGACGCAGGTTCAAGTCCTGCCCGCGTGGAATTTTTTCTCCATTTCTTATTTTCTTTATTTAATAAATAAGGTAAAATAGCATTGTGAATGCAAAATAAAATCCCATATAAAGTATTATAGTACTTTATATCGCTCTCTCTATCCCGCCAGCCTTTTCCAAACCACTCCACAAACACGAAACCACTCCCACTTTCTGCTTTATTTATGTTGTTTTCGTAATTATGGTCGTTAAAAAACGAGTGTGGTATTATGAAAGCAGCTCCCGGGCGAGTTTTACAATAAAATAACACGAGTGCTTAAGGCCTAGAACGTCTACACAAGCAGCAAGTTTATTGTAGGTATGTGAATATTAAACAAATTATTCAACACCGATCTGTATGGCGGAACCTACATACTAAGCCCGTCAATATGGACAACTTTATTACTGGTTAAATATGCAAAATCAATACTTACCAATTATGCTTCAACAACGCCAATGTCGTTGCTAAATATGGTATCATTATATGCAGAGAAAACATGTGTGCTTTGTACTGGTCTCCTCTTAACTCGAGCACGTCAAATATCACGATAGACAACGCTATGATCACAGACTGGCCAACTTCCAGGCCGTTGATACCGGCCAGGATGTTGATGGCATTGGTGCAAAATACGGCGAGCATTCCCATGTACACATAGTACAGAAAACCTGGAATTACAAATTAGTTACTTATACAATGCACATTAGACAAAGTATGTTTAGTAAATCAAACAACGGGCTATACTGGATGACTATCACTACATATTATAAAACAAAGTCCACCACCGCGTCTGCCTGTCTGTTCGTGATAAACTCTAAAACTACTGAATGGATTTTCACGGTTTTTACCAATAGACAGGGAGATAAATGAGGAAGGTTTATAGCAATCATACATGCCTGAGCGTAGCTTGAGAGGGCTACTAGTAGTATAGTTATATTTTTATTATTATTTTTTCAATAAGGGGGGAGGTGTACTGTGTAGCGCGCTACACACTACAAAAAAAAAAAGAAAAAAAAAAGAATAGGTGGCCAAGTGCGAGTCGGACTTGCACATAAAGGGCTCCATAGTGACAATCTTATATTAGCTAAAATACCACAATACATTTTCGCCAGCAAAAATGTTTTTCGTAATGTTTGTATGAATCACATAGGTACATTTGCTGTTAAAAATGTGCTATATCTCAGAAACTGCTTACTATATCTCACTCAAACCAATTTTCTTTAAGTACTATACCTATTTAATAAGTTTATGTCCATGTTTGTCGATGAACTATAGCATAAGATTTAAAATAAGCATAAAATAAAAGAAAATCTTACCAATGTTAACAGACACTCCAAGCCAAGGCCTCAGGGGTAATGGCACTACAAAGGTGGTTGAGTTGAAGTTGACATAATACACCACCAGCAACGGGAGAGATGCTATGGTTGGCAGCAGCAGTTTGTACCGCCACCGCAGGTCCAACACATCATCAGCAAAGCCGAGGAGTAGCATGCAGCAGATTGACAGCAGGGCTGCTAACAACTCTGCAAACTGAATAAAAAATATTAATACTTACCACCAAAACGACAATGAGATCAACTATCACCTAACCATACTATCTAAGTATTTAAACCTATTAAATATGATATAAAATGAAAATTCATGACAAAGCTAGCAAATTAATCTTTGTGATAAGGAAATTACAAGCTCACACCTGAAATAATATATACATAAAAAAACTGTTGCAAAAACTATTCCCATAAACTGCTGACAGTTGGCTGAAATCCTACGATTAGATCTGGGTCTTATATGTTTATCTATAAAAAAATATAGCATTGTTGAGACTGCAACACACATTGACGACTTACTGCAGGGCAGGGTAAGCTCAATTCATGTGAAAAAAATATAAATTAAAAAGTCTAAAATGCTTTTTAACGTATTTAATTCTGAAATTCAAATTTGTGAATTAAAATGCAACCAAGAAGTAAAGGGGGGCAAAATCTTTTAGAGTATATGAAAGGGTGTGCAGGACTTTGAAAAATGTTCTTGATTTTTTAATGTCCTATTAAGACCCATTTTTTATGACGCCAGGGCTTCGAGGTCCTCATTTTTCAAGTCGTGCACACCATTTCGTATACTCTGCTGACCTAAAATCACAAATGACAAAATTTACCAGTCATCAGACAAAATACAATTCATTATCATTATCAAAACTGGATCTTAAGTTTGTTTTACAGACAAAAATTCCAAAAGAAATTGCAATGCAAACAAATAAGATGGGTCATTAAGGCAACTGAAGGTTGAGCCTTGAGCTGGCACTTACTTTGCACATTGTATCAACCTCGCTTAATAATGCAGATATTCTATGAGAATTTTGGGCACATTATGTCGGGAGATCTTTATTAAAAAGCTTATTTTGTAAATTATTTGTTTTATGACAATAAGTATAAACAACTTTCCTATGGGACTAAATCTAAATATACCAAAAAACAACCTGCAAAATTGTCATACAATATTGCCCGGCCGGCTGCACACTTTTTTAAGGGAATGTAGTTTTGTTTTCTAATTTTAAGCTTCAGTCCCAAAGCAAAGTTGTTCATATTGATGGGATGAGTCACCCCTTTAACTCGGCGTTGCTCGCTTTGGGTAAATTTTACCCAGAGCTACAAACAGTTGACTATATTTTTTAACTGACTAACCACAGTGTGACGCGCTTTTGAGTACCTTCGAGTCACGTCCTTGAGCGTCGTCTCCCATCGGGAGGTTGAGTTGGCGCGACTCATTGGTGAGTTGTGGACATGCAAAGTGAGTATGGGTGATTTTCACCCATACTCACAATATGGTGTGTAAGTTGTTAGAATGAATTGAGATTTTTGATCTCTTGTAGAATTTTTTTTCCAATTCAAAATAAACCATATAATTAAGTTTTTTTGGTATTAATTAAATCTTTAGGTATCATTTCATAAATATAAAATAAAGAAACAAGCCAATTAGCAATTACTTTTGACAAGTATCTAGTTTTATATCTGGGTATATTTTACCCATAGCGAGTATGTATGTAGCTTATAGGGATGCGACGAACGCCGAGTTAAGGTTCCGACACAGATTTTTTTTTCCTGTTTTTTTAATGCTTTTAACTTCATAGTGTTACAATCATTATTAAAATAGCTGTAGAAAAAACAATTTCATTTTACAAACCTCATTATGGGGGAAATGAGCTGTATCCATGAGCCCATTGCCAAAAACTATTGGTATAAAGAGAAAACATGTGACCAAAAATATACATCCTGAAACAACTCCGACAGCTTCAGGTCTGCAAAAAGAAATATCTTAATTATATTTTAATTGTGAAGTTTAATAAGACACAAGGAAGTTGCTTTTTATTAAATTCTACTTACATTTTATTGGTATTTGGTTTACATAAGTCAACACCAAATAAGCCCGCTTTTATAAATAATTCCTTTAACTTTGGTATTAATTCATCGGTAAATAGATAAGCTACACAAGATAAAATTAACAAGACAAAAATTGACCACATGATAACCTGTACGAACAATATAAAGATATTCGTCACTTCCAAAAAATTTAGTTACTGTATAAACATATCTCATGCAATCATAATTTCCATTTATTGGTTATCACTAATTACTGCACTGCTTTTTCACTAACTCTATTTAAATTCTTGAATCTTATTTTGTTTGTTTGAAAAGTTGTGTGACTTGTCGGTCTCCCTTCCCTCTTTTGTCAATTTTGACATTCTATTCCATCGGTGAGGTGCGATGACACTTGTGACATTTAAATGGTTTTTTAAGACTTTATATTTTTTAAGGCTTTTACGCGTGATGTATTTTGCAAATTAAGGGTACGCGCACATAATGCCGGGCCCTTAGGCCGGGCCGCATCGCAAAAATCTGCACCGCTTGAATCCGCTGAAGCGCTTCAGCGGATTGAATCGCATGCGGATTTTTGCGATGCGGTCAAAGAGTAAGCGATTATATACTCTTTGGAGTAAAGTAATCTGGATGCAGCCCCGCATGATGTGCGTTGCAGTTTCCAAGTATTTTTAAACGTGTGACATTCATCTTCGAGAAAGATTTTTGTATGGAAAAGCCGCTCGTTTGCGAACAGCGCAATTTTAAAAATCGTACCCCTAGGGTACTCCTTTTGAACGTGTAACTCGCTATACAAGTGACTGACGCGAGCGTTTCCAAAAAAACTCATTTTTGAATCGTTCGTTGACGTACTTTTACTACGCCTAACCTTATTGTTCGAAACTTGTAATATAAAATTATCGTTTAGCCTAATTAATATTTTTGCACCATAACACTTTAGTCTCTCAATCTATCTTCTTCTTATTTAAGAGCTTTATAGCTCTTGTCGATGGAGTATGCGCCAAACTTCTCTATCTTCTGCTTTAGACTTTAGTTCTTGATACGACATGACACCAGCCTTCTTCTTTAGTTGGTCAACAAAACTTTTCCTTGGTCTCCCTGGACCTTTCTTTCCTTTTACCTTACCCTCCAGTATGTTTTTAAAGAAGGCATCATGTCGTATCAAGTGACCAATCATCCTACCCCTCCTATTCTCTATTTCGTTAATCAGTCTTCTTTTCTCTCCTACAATTTCTAGCACCTCTTCATTACTTTTTCGTTCTGTCCAACTGATTTTTTCCATCCTCCTCCAGCACCACATTTCAAAGGCAGCAAGCCTTTCACTGTCCTTCTGTGTGAGCGTCCACGTTTCACATCCGTATAAAGCTATGCTCCATATAGGTTTTTATTAATCAATCATAGTAAGCCCTAATTTTAGAATCTCTAAAATCGATTGGCATACATATCTTTAGAAGTAACCTGAAGTAACGAACGATAACTGTTTGAACAGAGCCATTCATTGGATGGCGGGTGCGTTGGGTACGGTACATCGCGTTCCTCAATGCAGTATACAGTTTATGTGGGAGTCGTAGAAAGCGACTTACGAAATACAAGCAATGATCAACATCAAAAAGACCTCTCCAACGCGTCGCGCAATCGTGGAGAGTGAAGGCCAAATCCTCTGACTGCTCCGGATAATATTGAATAATATATGGCTGGGGTAGTACAGAGAGGGTCATGCTCCTGCAGCGGAGATTATAAGAGACTATAGAAATTGATGTTGACTACAAAAATAATCATACATTTGACCCAAACTTTAGTCTTTATTTCAATTCAACGAACTAATGTATCGTCTTCTGTGTTGAACTGCACCGCCATAACAAAATAAGTAGTTGAGGCCCCCAGGATCTGAAAATTGTAAATAGTAAAGACTTAAAACAAATTTAAGACTTAAGGACGACTTCACATAGTAAGAAGGAGGTAAAAAAGATTGAGAACATTCTGTTATAATGGGTGCAGCTGGGACAGGCGTGGAAGGAGAGGAATATGCAAAATGTAAGACCATCATCATCATCAGGTCTTTGTTAGTCTCCACCGCAGGAGCACGACCCTCTCTGCACTATCAGAGCAATAATCTAGAGCAGTCAGATTTCGCCTAACATATGTATATTTTTTAAAACCATCAAAATATCTATCTAGTTTTTATCAAACGTATTGCCGATTTTTAAGTAAAATGTTAAACGATTTCGTGTTCTTATCTTAAATATGCAACTCGTTTTTAGGGTTCCGTAGTAAACAAGGAAACCTTATAGTGTCGCCATGTCTGTCTGTCTGTCTGTCCGTCCGCGGTTTTACGCAGAGACTATAAGTACTAGAAAGCTGTAATTTGGTATGGGTATGTATATTAATCATGGCAAAAAAGTGGTAGAATAAAATCTTGAAAAAAAATTTTTTTTGCGTAGCTCCCATACAAGTAAAGTGGGGGAGTATTTTTTTTTCTCTATTTACCCATCGTTAGGGATATCGTTCAATAGGTCTTTCAAAAATATTGTGAGGTTGAGAACACCATTTTTCGATTTAGGGATCCGTTTCCAAAATATTTGGTTTTAAAGTGCGAATTTTTGTTAGAGGTAAGTGTCCCCCCCCCTCTATCTGCTAAACGGTTATATATAGACACGTGAAAAAAATTACAGCAGTAGTATATATACTGAAGTTGAAAGGAAAACTATTAGAGCTGAGTACTAAGTACAAACTAAAAAGTTATAGGCAACCAACTTATAAACTGTAAAATTTCATACTATTTTCATTGTTAGATGTTTTTGGTCGTTAAACTGTAAGGTGCGAGTGTGAATAGTGTGGACTCAAAGTTGTAATTCGCAACTACGGAACCCTATACTGCGCGTGGCCCGACACGCACTTGGCCGGTTTTTTATCGTAAACTGTTTACAATGTTTATACGAGTACATGCCATAACGTAGATATGTATCAGTGCTGTTATTGATGACCTTATTTCTTTGTAACAACTATGTTTTACCTTATTGTTGGAAAATAAAGATTTAATTGTTATTTTATATATATACATAAATATTTAATCATTTCGTATAGCGGTTACTAGCTAAACGCAGAGATTTCTGCATACCCTGCAGTAACCGAATAGATGGTGGTGATTAAACATATACTTACAGAAACATATATAGCTCTTGTCACTGTACAGATCCCCAACGGAGAGTATAACATCTCATTCAGGCGGACTGACAAGAAGAACCTCCTCAACTCGACTTCTAGGGGTCCTATGGCAGTCACTGTCCGGCAGGTCAGCTGGGCCAACAGTTGGCGCGTGCGAATCGACTAGTACAATAATATTAGTGACATCTCAGTTCAGTAACATGCGAATGTAGCCTAACAACCATCGAAGGGGCACCCGTGAAGAGGCGCGATAATGTTAAGCCGGCACTCCACCACACCTCCCCTCATGAAAACCGCCTGAAGTAAGCCTAGGGGTAATCCACAGTAATAGCAATGGCTACCTATTAGTCATCCCGCACATGATTTTTTTGTAGAATCTCTCTTTTTTGTAGATAGAAATTCCTCTTTATTTTTTATTTTGGTATAAAAATCGTAAAGCGGTTTACAGAATACATCTCTGTATCCTACTAAGTTTCAACAGCCTTAATAGTTTTGGAATAAAATGTCTGTGCGTGTATCACAGACATTTTATTCCAAAACTATTAAGGCTGTTGAAACTTAGTAGGATACTTAGCTATAATAGAGACATAAATCTAAAATCGATTAATATGTACTTCTGGTATGGTAAGTAAACTTACTTCCTGATTTGTCCAATGGCAAGGTTCGACCAGCAGTATCATTGTAATAAGATATTTGGCACCCCATAAGTAATCCAACCATACCGTTCTGTCGACATTTGTTTTCATAACTGCATTAAAAATAAAGATAATTAATAAAACATCTTAGAGCGGCCGCATATTATCAGAAATTTCTGTTAGAAAAATTCTGACGCTCGCCGGAAGGCACTCGCTGCATACATTTTGTATTAGCTCCCGCACACTGTTAGAAAAATTCTAACGGGTCGTCCGTTTCTGATGCCCGCCGGATGGCACCTCAGCCGGACGTCAGAATTTTTTCTGTTAGAAATGGCGGAAGGCGTGTTTTCCATACATTTTTTACTAGGCCCCGCACACTATCAGAAATTCGCGTCAGTTTACCGTCCGCCGCCGTACGCTCCACACGTGTTTGGTTGTATTTTAGGAACCTACGTTTTTGACGAAAATGAGCTTAATTCAAGATTTAATTGCCGATGTGTAAAAATATCCATGTTTGTGGAACGCGATGATGAAAATTACCAGAATAAAATCCACAGAGACTTAGATATGGAGCGAATATGCCAAATATTAATTAAGTATTGAAATCCATATTTCAATATCAAGGTTTTTAGGGTTCCAAAGCGTAAAACGGGACCCTAATTACGAGATTTCGATGTCCGTGTGTCACCAGGATGTATCTCATAAACCGTGATTACTATACAGTTAAAATTTTCATAGATGATGTAGGTACTTATTTGCTTTTGCCACTATAACAATAAACACTAGAATCAAAATAAAATAGGTAATAATTAAGGGGTGATCCCATACAACAAACGTGATTTTTTCGCCATCTTTTGCTCGTTATTTATAACGGCAACAGGTAGACGCTTCTGATATTCACAAAATATTTATTTGTTTATTCATCGCTTTAAAAATAAATAATTAAATGAAAATCATGTTCTTAGTACGACAGCCCTTAATATTTTTTTAATTTTGATTTAATTATTTATTTTTAAAGCGATAAATATACAAATAAATATTTTGTGAATATCTGAAGTCTACCTGTTGCCGTTATACATAACGAGCAAAAGATGGCAAAAAAATCACGTTTGTTATTTGGGAGCACCCCCATACAACCAAATCCGGTCGCGGTGTCTAAAATTTCAGACACAAAGGAATCGACTGGTCGCAATGTGGTAATTGTTACTACACTTTGTGTCTACGTGAGGTTTAGCCTCAAAATGTCGTAACAGAGTATACACTTTGCGACTAAAATGTGACAGACTAATTTTGGTAACAGTGTTTCTTGAATATGTCCACATTGTTACTACGTCAAAAAATCAAAAACAAAACTATCTAAAAGTGTCTACACTGTGTGTACATTTTTGTTTCTAGAATGTTACTAAACTTTGTGTGTAAATAGTTACTAGTAAATGTGCACTTAGTGTAGAAACAAAGTGGAAACTAGTACACAGTTCTAGAACATTCGATGCCTATTAAAAAGTTAGGTGTTTCTCAAACTTTTCATCTGATCTTAATTGAGTGCTAGTACACATTAATTTGGAAGAAAAGTATACACTACAATTTTTTTGAAGAAAAACTGCTGCCTTCGCTTTACGGTGAAAGATAAATGGTTTCTGGCTGTTGATAATTGTGTTATGGAAATGCAATACGGAGAAATTATTAAAGGATATATGGTAGTACCAGGAAAGAAAATTAAAAAGACTTGATTTCTTTGAATTACCTATCAAGTCACGATATCTCAATATACATGCTACATTATAAAACTATGAGCAAGAAGAACTGCAACGATACGAACTAAATCAAATGGTATGTAAGCTAATTTCAAAGGGATAAGAATATTAAAATATTTCTACCTATACTTGCAACATTACAGTCGTTTTAAAATTATCAGCACTGCTTTTATAATTATTAATCAACCTGAAAATTAAAACTTTTTCTTTAATGTGGTATTATTTATTTTTAATTATAATCATTAATTAGTTAATAATTACAATCAGTCGGTTAATCACAGATATACCTAGTTATGCATAATTGCACATACATTGGGAATGTAATTCTAAGCCTACTTGATGACCCATTAATGAATATTATTTATTTAAAATTCTGGACGTCTTCTGCGGCTTCCTCACTGCAGGAGATTATTTTTTCTGACGCTGCAGAACCATCAGCGTCAGCGTTAGCGTTAGAAATATTTATGTCCTGCTTTGATGATGAAACTTTGGACCTGAAAATAAATACCTATATATTAAACCTTTTTCTATTTATTTATTTTACTGACACCAATGAGATAATTTACTTAACCTTTTTTTTACACTCTAAGCGAAGGAAAATACTAATATGTACTAGTCCTGCCGTAGATATACCTATGTATGTATTGTATACCTACTAGGCAGGTACCTAAAACGCGGAGTGAAACATTATGCCTCAAAATGATATTGTTTGGTGACGTTTCTACAAATCCTAGGTATGTATGTACCTAACCTTAATAATAAAGTCAATATTTTTAGAGATATCGATGTGGGTATGCGTTAAACAGAGGATAATGATACCTACTGAGTCCTATATCAACCCATCATGTCCCACTACCAGGCACGGTACTGTGTACTTATGCTGTTCAGTTTAATTTATTTTCTAATATTGTGTCCAATAAGGAATTTATCAGTCTATCTACGCTCATGGTCCTTCACTTGTGGAATCTGCATTACGACAGTACATTGATACCTAGTTGATAAATGTTTGGAACCACTAGCATCGGATTTTTCCGTCAGCCATAATAGATTTTGTTTCTGGATCAAGCAATAAGTACACTTTGTGTCGACTTAGTTACCAAACTTTGTTACCATACTTTGTCGCCTTACTAAATCAATGAGGTTGAATTTAAAACAAAAATAAATACATACTTTTGCAATAATTATTGTATTCTTAAATAAAACAAGATCTAAATGATTTAAATTTTGTAATTATCAACAATGACACTCAAGAAATATTAATTTTTCTTATCACAAATTTAACAAAATAGTAAATGTTTTACCTTACTTCTTTATAAATCGCCGGCGCCTTTATAATTTGGAATTATCTTCCAAATTCCCTCGACAAACTAACTTGCGCACTACGTAAAAAACAAATATAAGGTTAAAACTTACCTTATCATACAATTGTTAAATAAAATATATAACTTTTGTAATGGCTGATTACACTGACAAGTAAACTTAAACGTATAAAATGGATGTCAAATTTAGGTAGCATTAAACGTTCAATCGTTCAATCATTCGATTATCGTTCATTCATAAAGGTCACAATCTGGAAACAAAGTTACTACAATGTTACGAAACATCTTTTCTAAAATGTAACCACTTTTATGTTTCTTAACTTCCCCACTTTTTGTCGAGGTGTCGACACAAAGTAGACACAGCTACTATGTTTGTTACCGGTGTCGAAATATTGTTTCTAAACAGTGTGTACACTGCGACCGAAATGGTTGTATGCCTTTAATTATTACCTATTTTATTCTGATATTATTTATTGTTAAAGCGGTAAAAGCAAATAAGTTCATCATCTATGAAAATTTTTAATTGTATAGTAATCACGGTTTATGAGGAGAGGTATTTGAGGCGCCCGATGGTCCAGTGGGTGTGAGCTCTATGAGCGCTTACGTATGTTAAGCAACCCCTGGTGCAGTCCCTACTTGGATGTCTTGGACCGCAAGTGGCATAAAAATATCTCGAGTTCCTCCGTGCTTCGGAAGGCACGTTAAGCCGTTGGTCGCGGCTGTCATCATTGATGTCAGTCGTTAAGCTATGTCAGATGCCATAAGGCAGCTTGAAAAATCTGACACCAGTGTTGGCTACTTACATATACGAAAAACCAAACATACAACGGTTTATGATTATGATCCTGGTGACACACGAACATCGAAATTTCGTAAATAGGGTCCCGTTTTTACGCTTTGGACATGGAACCCTAAAAACCTTGATATTGAAATATGGATTTCAATATCAAGGTTAGCTAGCTAAGTCTCTGTGTATTTTATTCTGGTCATTTTCAACATCGCGTTCCACAAACATAGATATTTTTCCACAGCGGCAATTAAATCTTGATTGAACTCATTTTCGTCAAGAACGAAGGTTCCTAAAATACAACAAACACGTGTGCAGCGTACGGCGGCGGACGGTAAACTGACGCGAATTTCTGATAGTGTGCGGGGCCTAGTACAAAATGTATGTAAAACACGCCTTCCGCAATTTCTATCAGAAAAAATTCTGACGTCCGGCTGAGGTGCCATCCGGCGGACATCAGAAACGGACGACCCGTTAGAATTTTTCTAACAGTGTGCGGGAGCTAATACAAAATGTATGCACGGAGTGCCTTCCGGCGAGCGTCAGAATTTTTCTAACAGGGATTTCTGATAATATGCGGCCGCTCTTACTTGGCAGGTTTCTATTGCAAACTGATGAAATCTAATGAAACTGATGAACACCGCCTCGAGCTAGTAGTGCTACCCATTCGTCCAACGAGGTTATTGCATAAGTAGTCAAAATTATTTATATTTTAAGTTAAAGGTGATTAGACAGTATATTATATTAAACAAGGGTTAACAAAGTGTGACACCTTGTTACACTTTCTTTCCTTCTTATTTTATATTATGGCTTCCACCGAGATTTCAGTGATTCTGCCAATGTCCAGTAATGAGATGCTAGTATCAGTGCTGTACGGCAAAGATGGCGTATGCTCTTTGATGGGACAAATCTATACGAGTCCATATTAACAATTTCTCAAATTATTCATGAGCACGAGCATTTATAACACCAAATTACACCAATTTCATATTATAAAGTCCACTAAATCAATTGCAAAATCGTGTAAGGCAAAGTCCAACCTGCACCCTTGAGTTCCCACCACAAAAACTCCTTGTCACACTTTGTTAACTCCCTCCGCTTTGTCAACAGTCTTAAGCTTTGTAACGTTTTATAATTACTTATGTTTACACAATAGAGTAATGTATCCAAAATTAGTACAATAGAGCATATGCATGAAAAAAAAATCTGTTATCTTACCAGTTTATCCAAAAATATTCAATAGTAAAGAATTGAAGGTGAAAACAGAATAAAATTTGGTTGAAAAACGAACGAGATAAAATGATTTTACGAAAATATGTCTATCTCACTCGCGAAAACACTATTTTATATGGTAAATGTATGCATTACATAGACTATGAGTCACTAGTTCATATCGGACTTCTCTTTCTTATTTAAACTTGAAAGTTTCACATCTTCGTCGTTAATTAAAATATTTTAAAAGTTCTTTCATATTTTTTTTCTGTGGTTATTAAGGATTATACTAAGCAAATAAAAAAATTACGTGCATACTCCCTATTTTCACCTTAAATACCTATTTATTATTTATGTATAATAGATGTAAATATGATGTGTTGTTGTAAAATATAAATACCTAAAGGCGTCAAAATGTTGTAAAATGTCATGATAAAATAAATGATGGTAGCCACAAGCATCATCAGGGTTCTGATAGCGAAGAATTGGTTCATCTTCTCCATCAGTTTACATACATCAAAGTAGGATTGCGCCAAGATACGTATAGTTTCGTGGACAGTCTTATTTGTTCGCAGTAAAATATCTGAAAAGAGAATTTTAACATCGAATTATATCTGTGAACACCTGGTTTTTTTGCTGTATCTAATTTTCAAATGTCACCCGTAATCCTAACTTTCCTAATCCTAACTAATATATTATAAATGCGAAAGTGAGTTTCTTTGTTTGTAACGCTTTTACGCCCAATCTACTGAACCGATCATCATGAAATTTTGCATACACATAGATTAGGGTACTGAGAAGGCATAGACTGTATATCACGCGGGCGAAGCCGCGGGTAACAGCTAATAAAAATATATTTTATGAAAAGAAGAAGGTACCTATTAAGTTTTTTTTTTATGGATTGTGAGTTCTGATTTATATTTAATCAAAATTACATTTTCTAATTCTTTCCGAATAGGTGAAAACTAGCTGTTACTCGCGGCTTCGCCCCCGTGATATATAGCCTATGTCCTTCTACGTACCCTAACGTATGTGTATGCAAAATTACATGACGATCGGTTCAGTAGATTGGGCGTGAAGCCTAACAAACAAACAAATAAACAAACAATCGCATTAATAATATTATTTAGGATTTTTTGCAGATTATTATTTATTTACACGGATAAAATTTTATTAAATAAAACAATTACATAGTTCTGTTATTAAATAAACAAGTCATGAAAAGTTTATACAGGCGCATTTATAACCGTTTCTGGTGCAAAAGTGCTTAGTTAGGATTAGGATACTTAGTTACCTAAATTATAAATATTAAAATTTCAGTCGAACGTAGAAATTTTACTGGTAAAAAGCGGTTTTTGCTCGTTTGTTTTTGAAGTCTCTTGATCATACAGCCCGCGGCATGGTGTTGAGTGGAGGATTGGTAGGGTAGTGTGATGTTATGGTTCCACTATACAAGGGCAATTAATCACACAAATTAGTTGATTATTTTCCATATAACAATAATTAATTTATACTTAATCAAATATAAGATACCTATACCTACCAATCTGAGAAGTCATTCTGTCAATAATGATGTTCATAGATTTTAAGGTAATTGTGTTTTTGCTGGTCGCAATTTCAATTCTTTCTATCCCTGTTTTGTACTTGACATTCTGGAGACCTGCATCAAAAAATATCATCTTTAAAAATTTACTTTATTTGTGAATTGTGTGTTTATGTGTGTCAACCTTGAAATATTTGAGAGCTGAACAAACATCATAAAAACCTACTTAGATAGAAAAAAAATGTGACGTGATTTTCTAATGTTCGGGAATACAATAGTGTTTGGAGCATAGAAGTATGGACGAAAATTTTTTTTTTTAATCTATGGTTTGGAGACTATTATACATGGATGGGCACTTCCTTTTACCATCGGTAAATTAAAGAGAAAAAAAACCGGCCAAGTGTGAGTCAAACTCGCGCAATGAGGGTTCCGTACAATATGCTTCGTGTTGTAACGGAACACATATATGTGTCGCGTTCAGATTCTCAAATATTAATGGGAACACTTGAAATCATACAATAACTATCAGTACTTTAACTTCGAGGTAAAATCATACAATAACTTTATAGTTTGTTTACAAAACTATTGTTTACAATAGGCCAAATTATGACAATGACATGACATTGACATTTAAAACTTCGTTCATAAATTGATGGGTCTGTGAAATTAAGTCTTAGGTTAGAAATCAATGGAGATATAAATAATGGTTAACATTAAATCAATAACTTCGATAAGATTTACACATGCTTTTATTTAATTACATTAAATTTATTGTCTTTTTGATAAAGAAATCATTCATGGTAAAATAATGCATACTTAATTAGTGGATTCCCTTTTGCCTTATAAAAGTTGGGAAAATTGATAAATGAGACAAACGAGTGTTGCATTCAATGAAAATATGGAAAGGATTTATAAAAGGAAAAGAATTATGATAATTTCTTAATTCTACAGTAGTTATGAGTTAATTACTAGTAAAGCGCTTTGCTAACAAATTATGTCACAATTATAACACAATGTCAATAAACTACTATACCCTTAACTATTAGCTAGTATTTATCATTAGTATTAACTAATAACTGAGTATTATAAATATTTAAAAGTGCCCTTATAGACTACTCGATATTGTCTATGGAAGAAAAAAGCTGTAAGGCAAATTAAACTCTACAGTGTTACTTTTAAGTACAAGATTGTAATGAATGGAAACAGCCGGTGTCTGACAAATGTTAGTTTCGATTCACCCCGGAAACAGTAGAATGTTCTGGAAGAACACTATAATCACCAATAGAACGCTTGCAGTCAAATAGTGACCAATCAAATGCTTGCAGTCGAGGTTGTTAATCTCAGTAAGAGGGACGTAGGGAGAGATAAGTTTATAGGACTATCACCTTTAGTAGCCTTGGTTCTAAGGTGAAAGCCGCGAGCATAATTCCAAGGACATCATAAATTATTTTTTAATGCCAAAAAAGTGGGAGGTTTTTCGGGGAACTGGGGAAAAGCGAGGGCATAAAAACGCTGGACCGGGTAAAATCGGTCTCATTTGTCTGCTGAAAAATCGCCTCGAAGAGATCTCGCTGCTGCCGCGCCCCGAAGTATGAAGAAGTTTTATTTTAACTCAAGAAAGAACAAGTAGTGTGGGGTTTGCGATATTTTGGCAAATTAGGATCGAATTAATCCCGCGGTCCCTTTGCTAAAATGCTTTAACTAAGAAAGACATTGGTATCGTTTTTCTCAAGTTAAAGTATCTTAAAATTGTTTTATTTTGAGATACATGTAACGTAGTTTTCCCTGTAAAATCATTTCGATCGTTTCCATGCGTTATTTGTGCTCAGCAAGGTTATTGAATGTCGAAGGAATGATGTTGGGACGTTCCTCGTGTAACAATGTAAAAATTGTTCTCGAGGGGTTTTCTGTGTCAAACCGGAGATATTTGTAGCTTATGTTGATTTAAATGAAAGATTAGTAAAGTGTTCATATTTTCGCGATTGTTGCATATTTGAATGGGGTTATTTTGGTGTGGTTTTCATCTCGTTTATTGCATCATTTTCAAAATGGCGTAATGGGCGTGATGGCGGCCGCGTCGGAATAATTTTGTTTGAATTAGTAAAGTTTGTGTCTAATTGGGGAGTTTATGGCCAAGATATCGCTGGGCGTACTTCATATGAGAGCGAATAGTTCTTTATATGGGGTATCGACCTGAATTAGGATTAAACTAACTCAGCACTGTAGCATGTTGAGTGGGCTGTAATTTCCAGCCTAGAAAGCTATTTAATAGAACCATTGGGCCTCATTGGTTGGTTAACTACGGTCCGAATAGTGTGAATATGTTATATCGCTCCAGGTCTTGGGGATCTGATGGTTCTGTTAATCCCACCGTTAGGAGTGCGCATTCTGATCCTTCCCAAAGGAATGAGCACAGGAATGAGGACTGACCCCTTAATTAGAGCTTAGAGAGGATGGTATTTGGCTAAGTACCTACTCTATCACACCAGCGTAGGAATCTTATTTAGGAGATGTCGAGGCAGGTAAATTCATTAGTCTTAGGGCGAGGAAAGCTTCCTCAAAAACTCTCAGCTAGCATAGGAAGGAACCTCTTACACCGGAGGAACCTTCATACACCCTACACAACACTTGGGGATCATGAGATCCAGTAACTTAACACATTAGCTTAGAATTTAGGGCCTGACAGGATTTAGAGTAGAGCGTACTTTGCATTAGAAATTACTTCTACGGCTTTGAAAATGTGAGTTCAGTAATTGCTGAAAACCCTCAGGTTTTAGGTGAAATAAAAAACACATAAAATAGTGATCATCATTGAACAATCTAAATCAGTGGCAGTGACAAAATTTATGTGAAAAACAGTGCATATTTTGGTTATAATAAATCAGTGATTGAGGCGCTAATGAAGGTTTGATACTCTTTTCCTATATTTAAAGAAGTAGTGATTTAATGCTACAGCATACACTACATAATAATTTTGGTGATATCTTCTGTTACATTCAGTATTTCCCATATACTAAAGATATAAAAAAATAAGAGGCTATGTCATGGATAAAACAATTAACATACCTATGACATAAATTCCTAGTTTAACTTCACAAAAGATTGAGACTGATCCGTCTATTCACTGCCTATTTACATAAATATCCTAACTTATTGTATTCAGAACAATTAATCAGACTTTATGGTCATCCATATGAAATAACAATGACCTTATACTATTTACCATATCATTTTATTCTCTGAATTGGAGGTGTCAGTCCGTGAGATGTCGGTCACTAAGTCCTAGAAGGTTAAGGTTTGACCATGACATAAGTAAAAGGAGTGATACTATCTATTCCTGGAATAAATAAGAAATTTCTTACAAGTAATGTCCATTTTATACTATTAAAGGCCGAGTATAAGATTTACTCACATGCCTGCATTTCAAAAACCAATGGACATTACAAATCACAAACCTATTGAAGGTGTTACAATGACTAGTAAGTCTGATGTAAATGAACTTTGAATGAATGAGAATAGACATTTCATCTCAATCTGTCTCTAAGATCTAGAGATGGGGTATAATAATGCCAATAATTGAGATCATGGTATAAGATTTGCCATTATAATCAAGTCCTTAAGTAATGGGAACATAGATAAAATAGATAACAATTAATACTAGTAAAAGTATTATTGTAGCATCTCTTATAAAAGATATGCTCTACCTAGGGTGACAGACAGACAAATTTCCCTGTTGAATTAAAACTCCTTAAGAGAATTAAGTAATATCTGTATTAGTTTAATTAAACTGAGCTCAATTGGTTTTACACAATATAAAGTGTACCTACCTCGGTAGATTTACAGATATGAGCTCAGCCCAGCGACCAGAGTGAGTCCTAAACCGATCCTCTGTAGACAGATATTACGCTTGAAGACACTTTGTCTTTCCTCTTGTCTCCTACCTATTCTACTGACAGTAGATATAGGCACTATATTAACTCTAGTATGAGTTTCCCTAGTTTGCTTCATGAAATAGTAACGTAGCATACGGTAGAACTGGTGTCCAATTCTGGAGTCGAGCCGTATAGTCGGTACGGGGAGGGGTGCCGACCTAGCCGTTAAAATAATACGCTGGGTATATAAATACATACCATACACATACCATACTGAACTGAGAGTACACTACAATGACATAAACAAACTACCAACCCAACATTTTACCATAACTTATATACACTTTCATAATCTAATCATAGATGTCTTTGAACAGCTTGAAATATCTGGTAGATATCAATGTTGAAGTGAGCTATAACATAAATAATTAATCTTAGATTTTAACTTGTCATCGCAGCATAGTTTTATCATAGATGCTTTTAGGCAGCCTGAAATGTCCACTAGTTAAACTATTTACTTAACCAACTTGATTAATCCACAATGCATACTTTCATAATCTTATCATAGATGTTTTTAGACAGCTTAAGATGTATTCGTTTTGTAGAAAGTATAAATTCTTATATTCTCATATTTCCATACATATTTAAAGGGTACCTTATACTATGACAATATTTTGCAAACATAGCAATAAGCTATTGAGTATAGGATCATACTAGTATATATCATCCTGAAGCTACTCCTCTTTAATAAGGTAAAATTATAAATTACTTGAGGCAGGCAACAAAAGAAACAGTGCAATTAAAAATATTTATTAAGTAGGTAAATTCATAGCGCATCATTAAATTAAAGTTTATATCCACAGTAATAGCGTGCAAACATTCAAAGATAGCTATTTAGGCAAGACTAAGTTAGGTTATGGTTCATTAAGTTAGATTTATAATAGGACAAAACCACAGCTTTAAAAAGTTCATGGGTTGCCACGGAAAACAAGGGATTCTCCACTAGACATTGATCACGAGCCAAAACAGGGATTGGATAATTGGAACAAACAAACATACATAGCAGCTTATAATAGGATTCTGAATTAGGCTAGCGTTTGGTGCAGTTAGGTCTTCTTAATTTAGTAAAGCTTTCAAAACAAAACAAAAATAATAAAAAAAAAATTAAAATACTAGGAGGTAGGTTACATTTCGTGTTCCGTGACCAGGATACTTATTGTTAGCTGGATTTAAGAGATAGTAAGATTAGTATTAACACAACTATCATTGCATTTAGGGATGCATACATGCCTAGGTTAGTTTGGTAGAAAAATAGCTGTTCCATTGTTCAATTCCACCAGGTGACTGGAAGGGCTGGATTCTTCTCGAGTTTAGCTTGTTCTAGTCACATTTGTTACCGCGACATGGATAAAAAGCAGTGGTTTTGATGTAGGAAGATATATCACGTTTTCGTTGCACTGGGTCGGTACACTGTTGTTCACTGTTTTCGTTGTAGTTCCTCGATAACATCACTTTGGAATAAAGTAATAGGGTCGTGTGTTTTGTTAGTAGTATTGTTTATCAATTTAATTACCTGAAACAAATAAAATAGTTAAAACTAAGATTTTAATGTGCGTATCGTATTGTTAAAGTATTACTTTGACAAGCTCATGTTTGACATTTGAAAGTTGTTGTTGTCATTGACATGTGAAGCGAAGATAGTTAACCATCATACAGCCATACTAAAAATTATGCTATACACTATGCGATAATATTTTAAACAAATTCTTACCTCCTTTTGTAATAAAATTTAGTTCCTTCTTTCTTATGTTTGTAGATTTACTTACAAAGAGAAATAAAATTAGCTTTGCTTTAAAAATAATTAAACTAAACCTTAGAAAATAGTCTGTTGCGTCACTAGTGCCACCTTGTGACCACTAGGAGAGTTACAAATTGAACTATTGAGTTATATTCTTAAATTACTTTGATAATTGTAGATGGCGTTACTAGTATAAAAACTGACGTGGTATCGATTACTTATTTGATAAATTATTCTTAAATCTTTCTTTAACTTGCGAAATTTTACTTTGAAAATAAAAATTAATTAATCTTTTAACTATGAACTAGGTAGAATACGGACGTAAACTTTAATAATAGTAAAGGCATAGTAAGGGAGTAACTATCTAGCTAGTATTATGTCATGAAGGAATAATTTTATTGTTTAGGAAATTATCTTACTTACCTGTACATTATTTTATCTACTATTCTATTAAGAAAAGGTTCAACTTAAACTTTAATTTTGTTTGGATTTTGATTGAATGAAGGGGAATGAAGCCTCTATTAAATTAAAAGGAGATGGAGAAGGGGTCGAAATTGCCATAGGCCAGGAAAATCGATTTTTTAAGCTCTATGAGAGTGGGCAAGTAAATAGTATGGTATTAGGAGAGAATAAGGAATACCAAAGTTTAGTTGAGCATAATTTTTCAAACATATCTAACCTAGCCTCATTAAAAAGTAAGGATTTATTGATTAAGCTAAGCGAATTGCCTAAATTCCAACAGGAAGATTCAGAAATCAGTAAATTAATATCAGAATTAGAAAATCAGGAAATAAATAGTCAGTCAAATCAAGCATTTAAAAGATATACCTTTAAAGATCAGCTGTTATATTTTTCACCAGATAAATTTAAAAAAATAAAGTTATTTGTTTACCAAAAGTACTCAGAGAGGAAATTATTTGGCAAGTTCATTTTGACAGAGGACATGAAGGGATATATAAGGTAATTAAGTACATAAGGGATAGATACTATTGGAAAGGACTTACTAAACAAGTTAAAAGGGTGTTAAGGGGATGTCCAGATTGTCAGACCACAAAAGATGATACTATAAAACTTGTAGGACCTTGTCAGTTAATGATATCCGAAGATGTAGGGGATTTAGTATTATTAAACATATATGGGCCATTTTCTAGTAAAAAATCAGAATTTAAATTATATCCTTGTAATTCAAGACTCTTTTAGTAAATATGTGAAACTATTTAATCTCAAAAAAGCAAACATCTCATCGGTCATAACTAGTATAAAAACCTTCTTTAAAATAATAAAACCAAAAAATATTATGTCTTATAAGGGTTCTCAGTTTACTAGTAAGAAATGGATAGAAACTATGAGTAAGCAAGGTATACAGATTATCTATACTGCAGCAGAAAACCCTTGTTCAAATATGACTGTAAAAGTAAATAAAGCATTAGGTAGATTGCTTAGAACTCATTGTAGAATCGAACATCAAGACTGGATAACTCTGTTGCCAAATTTAGAACTATTGTATAATAATACTCTCCATGAAAGTACTGGATTTACACCTTGTGACATCTTAAATGATAAATCTACTAGGCTTAGTTATGGTAGAGTTGATACTGACATTCAGACTAGAGTCTCCATAAGAGAAAAGGTTAGAGAAAACTTAAAAGCAGATCAGGAACCGATAAGTAAATTCTATATAAAACATAAATCTACACAATATCAGATAGGAGAGTTAGTTAAAGTAAGGAAGTTAGATAGCTCTGACAATAATTTAAAAATGACAGAAAATTTTGAGCCATTAAATGAGGGTCCTTTGTAATAGTGGCTAATTTACACAAAAATACCTATCTGTTGGTTGATCCGAGGACAAATAAGGAAAAGGGAAGATTTAATGCTATACATCTCTCTAGGTATTATGAGTAATTGTAATAATAAACAAGTAATAATAATATAGGGATATAAAGTTCATATTGTTAATTCTATAAGGAAGGCTGTTCATATAATATTCATTTTATCAAAGTGTTCAGTGAAAGTTACTTTCTCTTAAGTAACTTCCGAACCCAAGACTTGTCGCAGGGCTGAAAACCTTTGCTAGAAAGTGGAGTACTTAAATTTAATTTTAATATGATAATTGTATTAGCTACTTAAGATTAGATATTGTAATTTGAATTAAAATAAATAAAGAATTGGGGTAGTTTCGTGTAGAGTCTCACAGGAGCTTACACGTTCAGAAGTTAAAGAGTTTGCATTGCTAAGGTTCCTGTCACTAGAATAATACCTTCTTATATACAAATGTTTTTTTTTTTTTTTTTTTTTTTTTTTCTTTTTTATGGCTTTCACGCGTTACGTATTTAGCCAGTATCAAGTAATAAAAACGAAGTTTCCCGCGCTTTTTCGAGTTTTCTAGTTTAACAACGAAATGATGGTGTTATTCATTTCGTTGAATCGACGGAGCCCCTGGCGACAATCCATCACGAATCCACTGGCTCAATCATAGACGACGCAGCAAGGCGGACAACCACCAGCCCGCTATGTAAATCTCACTACAGCCGCACTATAACAGTTTATCTTAGTTATTCCACACATTGTCCATGGACATGGCCATTTATAACACCAAATCACACCAATTTCACATTATAAAGTTCTCTAGAAACAATTTGCACAACAATCCAAAACAAACACCGTGTAGTCCGCTAAAATTCCCGCCAAGAACTCCATATACAAATGTTCCTTATGATAAAGGGAAAATATAATATTATGATTTCAAATTTAAAGGATTTAATTTTAACATACAGTAAACATACTCTATGGTTTGTAAGGTCAGATTATGGGGAGTAGCGGCGGCTTTCCTTCGGGGCGGTTTAAAATAAATAAAAACAAGAAAAAGAATTAAAAATAAATACCTATTAAGAAATTAAATTGATAATTTAAAAATAAAAATTACTAGCAGTCTTATAGTTAGAGTCCGGGCCTGTAAAGTGCTTATGTATCTTTCTTATGAATTGCTTTCTATCGGTGGAGACTGCGTGTGAATCTGTGCAGTAGTTTTTCTTACCCGCGAACAGACTTACAGATGTGGTGAGGAACCTTGTTTTGATAATAATTAAGTAGTAAATGTGTGAAAAGGATAGTGTAATTTAAATAATACTACTTACTACGTTTTCAGTTACCATGACATTATATATAGGTATATCAAACTAAAATAAGCAATATAGTTTCACTAAAGTATTTATTTCTTAAATAAATCGGTCACTGGTAGTTCATACACTTCTTATTTAGGTAGAACATTTAGGAAAGTAGTACCACCTGGTTAACACACTTGTAATAGGAATGCTCCATCAGCAGTCATATGCTTGATCATTGTGATAACTTGAAGTTTCAACATTCAAAGTATTATTTTCTAGCGTTGAATTATAACTTTTCTTAACTATATTGTTTCTTCTTATCATTTGAAAGGAAGCTTTAACGCTTGTGTTGTGTTACATCATTCATATTCTGGAAAGTAAAACATGCACGTTAGTATTAGGTTTGTTAACAAGAAAAGAAAACTAAGTTTTAGTAGTTAATGGTTAAACTCAGTATAGGGTCGCACTATTTGTGTTATGTTGTAGGAAAACAAGTGTAAAGTGGTGTGGAGATAATGTTGTAGGCCTTAGTTATAGCTCTTTACAGTTAAAACAAAGATTAGTACAGGAATTAACGTAAGATACGTTTTGTACTTACATGAGGAATCCATAGGTTATACAGCATAGTTTGTTGACATAGTTTCTCTTGTTATTACAGTTATTTTCCATTCAATTGTGAAAGAAACAAAAGAACATTTTTGAAATCGTTTAGCGAAACCGCGAAACATAGACATAGGTTAATGAATTGTCATTTTGTTTGACAATGCCACGTTGTCCGATGTCACGTTGGTGACATTGACAGTAGTTTGAACGGCAACGCCATAGATAGAGAGTGAAGTGGTAATAGATAGTCGATAACTATAGTGTTGTACCATGCATTCGTAATCATAGCTTTCGATCAATCAATCAACCTACGAATCGATATTTCGATGAGTCTTATCAATAGTAACGTAAGGATATGATAATATTTTGGTTCCATACAAGTTAATATTTTGTAATACTAATATTTATATTCCTTTACAGGTTAATTCGGGTCTCTGATATGGGAAATGCGTAAACATAGAGTTGGAATAGCGGAAATAAAGTAGATCTTTCGTAAACTTTAGCTATTAATGGGCTGAATTTTAGAATTTGCGATAAAATTACTATAAATCAGAATAGGTTTAATAAAATTCAATAACCACAAATAATTTAATAAAATTATATAAATAACTCTAATAATTCCAATATATATAAACAAATTCTAGTGAATTCTAATAAATTCAAATAAATCCTAATAAAATCAAATAAATTTGAATAAATTCAAATAAATATAAAGAAATTCAAAGAAATTTAAAAAAAAATTCAAATAAATTCAAATAAATCCAAATAAATTCAGATAAATCCAGATAAATCCAAATAAATTCAAGTAAATTTAAATAAATTCATATAAATTCGATTTAGTCAAAGTAACATTTATTAACCTTTTTTTCTGTGGTTTTGTACAGCCAAGCTGTCATTGCGAGTCTTTGTTTTTAAATTAATAATAATAGATTTAGTAACTTAATTAAAATCTAGGGTCGATATCAAGGAGTTATTATTGGTATTTGAGATTGAATTTGGATTCTTTCTGAAAAGTTTTAGCATTCATAACATTGACATGTTGATGCTTTACTTTGAATAAATGACCTTCAGTCAAATACATGGAGTTGGGTTATTAGTTATCTGTTAGATGAAACTTAAAATAAAATTAGTGTCTAGTTCAAACAATCTTAAAAATGTGATTCGGCGAAGCCTTGATATGTTCTTAGGCAAGCGTGACTGTGTAAATGTGGAGGAATGGAGACTTTGATTAGACTTGGGAAGTAAGGGGGGGTTAAGAAGTAGAGCTTAGTGAGGGCCTCAGGACATAACAAGAGTGAAACCGGATAACTCATATTATTTGCCCAAAATTTAGAATCTACACTACACACATGAGTTTTATATAGGGGGATATTTGGTGTTAGGTTAAATTCAGGATAAAAATATCCATGATGATTATCCCGCGTGTTACAACACCTGTATAAATCTCCACACTTACACACTGATATTCTTCGAGTCACGCCACACTCTCCAAGGCAATGTTAGGATTTGCTTGAGCAAGGTTTTGGGTATGACTTCTGGATATCGACTTCAATGGTCTTTGACTCCGTGGGGATGATCTAGTTTATGGACGGATATGGTGGCGGTATATTGTTCTGATTGTAAGGTTGAATCCGTTCATATCTTCACTATAGGATTATTAGGATCAGTAGTCACACGACTACTCCGACCTGAGCTTTGATGCACCCTGAGAGAGGTTATTGTTGGATATAGACAGTGGTATTAGCTCACAGCTGAGTTCTGGTAATGAAAAACATGCCCTTGGTTTAAATACACATCACACTCGTTCACACACACTAGGGCTACACATTTCAAAGATTTTGGGAGAATAATATTTAGAAAAGGGGAGGGGGGTATTGAAAAAAAAAGGGGTTGTTTTGTATATAAGTTGAAAACAAAATATTTGAGAATGTAATTTAAATCTTAAATTAAGTAAAATTTCGACTTCAGGTCCTTTGAGAAAGTCGCTTCAGTCTAAATTTGAAGGGTCGGCTGTAACGGAACACATATATGTGTCGCGTTCAGATTCTCAAATATTAATGGGAACACTTGAAATCATACAATAACTATCAGTACTTTAACTTCGAGGTAAAATCATACAATAACTTTATAGTTTGTTTACAAAACTATTGTTTACAATAGGCCAAATTATGACAATGACATGACATTGACATTTAAAACTTCGTTCATAAATTGATGGGTCTGTGAAATTAAGTCTTAGGTTAGAAATCAATGGAGATATAAATAATGGTTAACATTAAATCAATAACTTCGATAAGATTTACACATGCTTTTATTTAATTACATTAAATTTATTGTCTTTTTGATAAAGAAATCATTCATGGTAAAATAATGCATACTTAATTAGTGGATTCCCTTTTGCCTTATAAAAGTTGGGAAAATTGATAAATGAGACAAACGAGTGTTGCATTCAATGAAAATATGGAAAGGATTTATAAAAGGAAAAGAATTATGATAATTTCTTAATTCTACAGTAGTTATGAGTTAATTACTAGTAAAGCGCTTTGCTAACAAATTATGTCACAATTATAACACAATGTCAATAAACTACTATACCCTTAACTATTAGCTAGTATTTATCATTAGTATTAACTAATAACTGAGTATTATAAATATTTAAAAGTGCCCTTATAGACTACTCGATATTGTCTATGGAAGAAAAAAGCTGTAAGGCAAATTAAACTCTACAGTGTTACTTTTAAGTACAAGATTGTAATGAATGGAAACAGCCGGTGTCTGACAAATGTTAGTTTCGATTCACCCCGGAAACAGTAGAATGTTCTGGAAGAACACTATAATCACCAATAGAACGCTTGCAGTCAAATAGTGACCAATCAAATGCTTGCAGTCGAGGTTGTTAATCTCAGTAAGAGGGACGTAGGGAGAGATAAGTTTATAGGACTATCACCTTTAGTAGCCTTGGTTCTAAGGTGAAAGCCGCGAGCATAATTCCAAGGACATCATAAATTATTTTTTAATGCCAAAAAAGTGGGAGGTTTTTCGGGGAACTGGGGAAAAGCGAGGGCATAAAAACGCTGGACCGGGTAAAATCGGTCTCATTTGTCTGCTGAAAAATCGCCTCGAAGAGATCTCGCTGCTGCCGCGCCCCGAAGTATGAAGAAGTTTTATTTTAACTCAAGAAAGAACAAGTAGTGTGGGGTTTGCGATATTTTGGCAAATTAGGATCGAATTAATCCCGCGGTCCCTTTGCTAAAATGCTTTAACTAAGAAAGACATTGGTATCGTTTTTCTCAAGTTAAAGTATCTTAAAATTGTTTTATTTTGAGATACATGTAACGTAGTTTTCCCTGTAAAATCATTTCGATCGTTTCCATGCGTTATTTGTGCTCAGCAAGGTTATTGAATGTCGAAGGAATGATGTTGGGACGTTCCTCGTGTAACAATGTAAAAATTGTTCTCGAGGGGTTTTCTGTGTCAAACCGGAGATATTTGTAGCTTATGTTGATTTAAATGAAAGATTAGTAAAGTGTTCATATTTTCGCGATTGTTGCATATTTGAATGGGGTTATTTTGGTGTGGTTTTCATCTCGTTTATTGCATCATTTTCAAAATGGCGTAATGGGCGTGATGGCGGCCGCGTCGGAATAATTTTGTTTGAATTAGTAAAGTTTGTGTCTAATTGGGGAGTTTATGGCCAAGATATCGCTGGGCGTACTTCATATGAGAGCGAATAGTTCTTTATATGGGGTATCGACCTGAATTAGGATTAAACTAACTCAGCACTGTAGCATGTTGAGTGGGCTGTAATTTCCAGCCTAGAAAGCTATTTAATAGAACCATTGGGCCTCATTGGTTGGTTAACTACGGTCCGAATAGTGTGAATATGTTATATCGCTCCAGGTCTTGGGGATCTGATGGTTCTGTTAATCCCACCGTTAGGAGTGCGCATTCTGATCCTTCCCAAAGGAATGAGCACAGGAATGAGGACTGACCCCTTAATTAGAGCTTAGAGAGGATGGTATTTGGCTAAGTACCTACTCTATCACACCAGCGTAGGAATCTTATTTAGGAGATGTCGAGGCAGGTAAATTCATTAGTCTTAGGGCGAGGAAAGCTTCCTCAAAAACTCTCAGCTAGCATAGGAAGGAACCTCTTACACCGGAGGAACCTTCATACACCCTACACAACACTTGGGGATCATGAGATCCAGTAACTTAACACATTAGCTTAGAATTTAGGGCCTGACAGGATTTAGAGTAGAGCGTACTTTGCATTAGAAATTACTTCTACGGCTTTGAAAATGTGAGTTCAGTAATTGCTGAAAACCCTCAGGTTTTAGGTGAAATAAAAAACACATAAAATAGTGATCATCATTGAACAATCTAAATCAGTGGCAGTGACAAAATTTATGTGAAAAACAGTGCATATTTTGGTTATAATAAATCAGTGATTGAGGCGCTAATGAAGGTTTGATACTCTTTTCCTATATTTAAAGAAGTAGTGATTTAATGCTACAGCATACACTACATAATAATTTTGGTGATATCTTCTGTTACATTCAGTATTTCCCATATACTAAAGATATAAAAAAATAAGAGGCTATGTCATGGATAAAACAATTAACATACCTATGACATAAATTCCTAGTTTAACTTCACAAAAGATTGAGACTGATCCGTCTATTCACTGCCTATTTACATAAATATCCTAACTTATTGTATTCAGAACAATTAATCAGACTTTATGGTCATCCATATGAAATAACAATGACCTTATACTATTTACCATATCATTTTATTCTCTGAATTGGAGGTGTCAGTCCGTGAGATGTCGGTCACTAAGTCCTAGAAGGTTAAGGTTTGACCATGACATAAGTAAAAGGAGTGATACTATCTATTCCTGGAATAAATAAGAAATTTCTTACAAGTAATGTCCATTTTATACTATTAAAGGCCGAGTATAAGATTTACTCACATGCCTGCATTTCAAAAACCAATGGACATTACAAATCACAAACCTATTGAAGGTGTTACAATGACTAGTAAGTCTGATGTAAATGAACTTTGAATGAATGAGAATAGACATTTCATCTCAATCTGTCTCTAAGATCTAGAGATGGGGTATAATAATGCCAATAATTGAGATCATGGTATAAGATTTGCCATTATAATCAAGTCCTTAAGTAATGGGAACATAGATAAAATAGATAACAATTAATACTAGTAAAAGTATTATTGTAGCATCTCTTATAAAAGATATGCTCTACCTAGGGTGACAGACAGACAAATTTCCCTGTTGAATTAAAACTCCTTAAGAGAATTAAGTAATATCTGTATTAGTTTAATTAAACTGAGCTCAATTGGTTTTACACAATATAAAGTGTACCTACCTCGGTAGATTTACAGATATGAGCTCAGCCCAGCGACCAGAGTGAGTCCTAAACCGATCCTCTGTAGACAGATATTACGCTTGAAGACACTTTGTCTTTCCTCTTGTCTCCTACCTATTCTACTGACAGTAGATATAGGCACTATATTAACTCTAGTATGAGTTTCCCTAGTTTGCTTCATGAAATAGTAACGTAGCATACGGTAGAACTGGTGTCCAATTCTGGAGTCGAGCCGTATAGTCGGTACGGGGAGGGGTGCCGACCTAGCCGTTAAAATAATACGCTGGGTATATAAATACATACCATACACATACCATACTGAACTGAGAGTACACTACAATGACATAAACAAACTACCAACCCAACATTTTACCATAACTTATATACACTTTCATAATCTAATCATAGATGTCTTTGAACAGCTTGAAATATCTGGTAGATATCAATGTTGAAGTGAGCTATAACATAAATAATTAATCTTAGATTTTAACTTGTCATCGCAGCATAGTTTTATCATAGATGCTTTTAGGCAGCCTGAAATGTCCACTAGTTAAACTATTTACTTAACCAACTTGATTAATCCACAATGCATACTTTCATAATCTTATCATAGATGTTTTTAGACAGCTTAAGATGTATTCGTTTTGTAGAAAGTATAAATTCTTATATTCTCATATTTCCATACATATTTAAAGGGTACCTTATACTATGACAATATTTTGCAAACATAGCAATAAGCTATTGAGTATAGGATCATACTAGTATATATCATCCTGAAGCTACTCCTCTTTAATAAGGTAAAATTATAAATTACTTGAGGCAGGCAACAAAAGAAACAGTGCAATTAAAAATATTTATTAAGTAGGTAAATTCATAGCGCATCATTAAATTAAAGTTTATACCCACAGTAATAGCGTGCAAACATTCAAAGATAGCTATTTAGGCAAGACTAAGTTAGGTTATGGTTCATTAAGTTAGATTTATAATAGGACAAAACCACAGCTTTAAAAAGTTCATGGGTTGCCACGGAAAACAAGGGATTCTCCACTAGACATTGATCACGAGCCAAAACAGGGATTGGATAATTGGAACAAACAAACATACATAGCAGCTTATAATAGGATTCTGAATTAGGCTAGCGTTTGGTGCAGTTAGGTCTTCTTAATTTAGTAAAGCTTTCAAAACAAAACAAAAATAATAAAAAAAAAAATTAAAATACTAGGAGGTAGGTTACAGTGTACACACACACAATGTGCAAAACTGTTTTATTCAATTGACTAGCGCTATCTAGTGGTGTTTTAGTGAACTATTTCCCTAGATGAACTTATTATAGTGAGTTTACCACTTTTTTTTCAAGTGATAGAATTCTTATTATTTTTCCTGTAATCTTCAAGAAATGAACTCCATTTTGTAATTTTTTCAAAATTTTCGGCCCAGTAGTTTCGGAGATCAGGGGGGGGGGAATGGTCAATTTTTGCCTTCTTTCGTGAATAAAATCAAAAGTATAGATTTAACCCGAACAAAAAAAATTATTTGAGATCCTCATAATGAGCCCTTTCATTTGATATATAACACAGTAAGGTTTGCAAAACTTTTTTTTTTATTTTTTTTTATTTTTTAATTTTGAAAATGACCCTTATTTCAAAAAAATCTTTATTTTCTTTGCACATCCGTGTTTGGGTCATAGGATTACACCATCTTACCAAATTTCACCAAATTTGGTTTAGTAGATTCGGAGAAAATCGGCTGTGACAGACGGACGGACGGACAGACAGACGCTCGAGTGATCCTATAAGGGTTCCGTTTTTCAATTTTTGTACGGAACCCTAAAAATATGCTCGAAAACATTAAAAGCTAAGAAACCTCCGCGAAAAAACATATCAGCGAAATAATTAAATCGCCGAAGAAAACTCAAGCAAAAAGAATTTGTCGCGGTTTTAATGATAGCGAAAGAAAATTAATCGAAATCATTTTTGCGATAACCCACATGAGGGAAATATATATCAGCGATATGAAATATGGGAAAAATATGCTACTGTAGCGTTTAAGAATTATTATTACTATCTTCAAACCAAATTCTGCATTTTTTTTTTCATTTACTACCTACTTACTCATTTATCATATCACTATCCTAACCTACTTGTAAATGAAATTTCTTATGCATCGACGTCAGTATCGAAAAGAAGAAGTTAATGAATGTATGAATTATCAACTCTATTGCGACGAATAAAGTCCTAATTAAATTATTTGAATTAAGCTCTTCAGTCAAAATTCATTTGCTCAATTTTTTTTCGCGCTTCGTTCACAGTATTCCGGCAATATAGTTTTCGCGGTTTTTTATTCGCTCATAAAGTGTTCGCGGGAATATTTTGCACGCTTTTTCTTTTCACTGTTATGAGTTTTCACTGATAAATTCATGCGCGGTGTCTTGTCGCGGATTTTTTTTTTGCTAATAATTTCATTCGCTTAGCCCGGTCCTTAGGTCCTCTAGGACCGGGGCTGAGCGAATGAAATTTCAATTCAGGCAGGAAGCATAATTTAAATAAATAATTATTACATAAGTAAAGTAAGATACTTTCTCAGCGCGACAACAAAAAGTTTACTTATGCGCCACGTTTCATACGGAACTCCCTGTAAATAAATAGGCTTAACACAGAAAGAACAGCGATGAAAGCATTATTTCCGGAAGGCCTATGTACAAATGTCAATCAATTAGTGGAGATCTGAGGTAAAAATAAATATTACGTGTCTTTTCGCTCGAAAGTATTCGCGCATATTGTTTTCGCTATTTTCTTTTTCTCTTAAATTGACCAAGCCCATTTCATTTTAGATAACACAAATATTACATTTCTTACATCCGAGTAGAAAGCGCACACAAGTTAATTAAGGCAGAATATTTGAAATCTTGTTAAAAAAAATTGTATTGATTTAAAACATCAATCCAAAAAAAAATTTTTGGATTCAAGTATTTACAGCATACATTTTTATCACCTCGATTTTTACTTCTTTACAAATTAGTTTATAAATCATATGATTTTTGGATTAGTTGGTAGCTTCACTAAATTCACGTATTTGGTAACTTTAATTTATTAATTAATGCCATAATTGATTCAATTATGGCATTAATTAATAAATTAATCAAACACTGTTTGAAATGAACTCTTAAAACGTGCCCCGACTGACCTTACACTTATAACCTTACCTTCATTTTTAATAATGTGGCACAGGCGATCTAGATGGTCGTTGATAGCTTTGAGCGTGGAGTATATGGGCAGGACACTGAAGCTGAATTGCAGGTCAATAAAGTTTTGGTTGAAATGGAGAAAGAAGCCGGATACTTTTAGAAAGGCTACAAGCACTGAAACAATTACTAGATTATTAGATCCAGAAGACTGTAGCAGGCACTTCCTACATTTTTGAGCTTAAGCAAGCAAGAAAGGCACCTAAATATAGGATCATACTGAACAACCTGGCAATCTTTTAACGATGGAATCATATACCTAATAGAATATAGACCTGCAAGAACAAACCACACCAATTCACCAATCAGGTGGTCAATTATTTCTATATGAAGACCTTTAATTGATTCAGGCGTTACATTGCGGAAGTCGAAATTACATGCATTTTGAGTTGTACAAACTATTGCTGGCCAGCGCCCAACTATTGTTAGTCCCGTCATGCCCGCCACCAATAGTTAATGCGGCAAAGGTCGCATGCAATAACGGGCGCTGGCCATCAGCAATAGTTTGCATAAACTAAGGTGGTGTAAGCACACAAAATAATTTTACTTGAAGTATGTGCATAAAAACCATTTTCATTGCCATTTTTTCCTTTTTTCTTGCGTATATAGGATTGTAGGTATATTCTATAATGGATTCAGAATTTCTGACTCATTAAAATATTGCCAGGTTGTTCAGAATACCTAGTAAATATTCTGATATCTATGTTCAGAATCATCGATATCTGAGGGTTTAGTACATAGATATCAGAATATTTGTTTGCACCTTTATAAGTATCTAATCACAGTGCTGTAATTTGCATAACACAGACATCTAATACATACATAAATTATTAAATAATGATTTAATCTTTCTTGGGGAAGGCATGTCCGTAAATAGTGTGTCCAATCCCAACGAGACCGACAATGCAGAGAGCCATGGTGAACCGATAAAGAATACCATCAACAGGGCCACCCTTCAGGAAAACGGGGACATCATCATCTGTCTGGAACTGTGCTTGCTGCTTGCGGATGGTCTCAGGGACAGGAGAGTGAATTGTGTTTAGTACCCTTCATTAGTACTTACCTTTATTTTTGGTATGTATTATTTCATTGAAATTTACCTACCTTTATTAATTAGGTACTCATGAACTAGTAGTTCTGTGAGTTATAGACCCGCAGGTGTTATGAACATTTCTGAAATATGACTAAAACTTTCGTAGCTAAAACTTCAAACTGATGAGCCTCGAACATTTTTACAGACAGCTGTTTCAAGTACGTAACGTAAATATATTTCAAAATTGTATTATAATGTAATCTAATGTAATCAAATAAAGGCCTCCATCCGGCAGGCCTACTCCAGAACCCGGGCGATCTATTATAATAGACTATTATTAATTATTACTAATAATGAACACGAATATGCGGCGTGGAAAGGTAATAATTTATTACCTTTCCATGCATTTTCGTGAATAATACTAGGTATGTGTAGTCTTACTGTTTCGATTTTCGTGTATGGCGAAGGCGAGCAGCGTGTACATATCGAACACGTAGACGACAGTAGAAAAAGATACGATGCATACCACCGTCATCTTCAGCCTGTTTTCGATATGTGAGACAGAGTTGTTGTTAATATCGGAATTTATCTGTGGAACAGCAAAAGCGTAATTGTATTGAAGGAATCCACAGATCTGTATACTCTACAGATCTGCAGTTCCCGTTCAAGCTGTTTAGGCATATGGTGTATAGTAGTACCATCCAACCACCTGCAGCCCGCGACTGCGTCCGCGTTGATATCGATGATATCATTTAATATGTTTCATGAAACCCCGCCAAGAGACTTGATTTCAGGAAAAAAAGCGGTGTGAATACGCAGCCGGGAACATGCTCAAATGAATGGTTGGTACTTAGGGAGAAGATAGAAAACCCTTGCCTTATGTAAGCGGCTCAGAAAGCTAATCAAAGCTTTCATCAAAGCCGGTGCAGTAAAGGTGCTGATGCTAGTCGTGAGAATCAAAGTAGAGATGATTAACAGCATGACCATGCTCCTTGTAGGGGATTGCATGAGAACGGAGTGCTCCCGCTCAATAATCATATCCAGTGACAAAGCTGATATTACCATAATGTCTGAAATGAAAAATAAAATCTTCTTTTGATGAATTAATGTCAAATCTTAGATGGTTTCCAAGCAGTTTTCTTATAATTTAAGTCGGAAAAAGCTACTTTTCGATTGTGTAAGGTGGGTCTGATCGTTCACAACATTGGACGCTATTTATCCTCACCAACATCCTAGATTTTTTGGCAATGTAGTCCATTCCAACTACTTTGGTGTTTAAAACTTATAAGATTTCAATTCAAATCGTAGGAAATGCTCACTTAATGTTGAGATTAAAATTACGCCATAAGTATGTTTCGTTTTTGACACTCTTATTATCCAAGCGCCCGAGTCCTGTCGCTCTAAGTCCAGGGGAGCCATTCCAACTATTCTGGACATACGGAGTACAAGAGCTAATGCTCCCGAGACAGAGCAGTGTGTTGGCATTGCTGACGGTCCGCTGGTAGAGCTGTCGGCATCTAAAATCATCAGTAATATCAATACCTGTTGCAAATACGAGGGATTGGGGTGACGCGGCCTGCAAGTAATAATATCCTAGTGACTTTGTCCCTATTGACATTTGACATTTCGAAAATAACAGTCATCTCTTCAAACTGAAAATTGTCGAAAGCCCTCTATGTAGGGCATGTAAGGAATCGAAGGAGACAATGAGACACATCTTGTGCTACTGTGGTAGATGTGGCTCTTTGGCTGGTAAGCGTTTAGACCTTTTAGGATCGGCGTATCCTAATCTAGAGAACTACAGGCACTACGCACCAGGTGATATGACGAGCTCCGTGGCGCAGCGGTCAACACGCCTGCCTGCGACACGGAGGTCCCGGGTTCGATCCCCGGTCAGGTCAAGATGGAAAATGATCTTTTTCAGATTGACCTGGGTCTTGGATGTTTATGTATATATGTATCTATTATAAAATATAGTATCGTTGAGTTAGTATCCCATAACACAAGTCTCGAACTTACTTTGGGGCTAGCTCAATTTGTGTGATTTGTCCGTATATATAAAAAAAAAAAAAAAAAAAAAAAAAAAGATATCCTGAAGCTCATGCAGTCCTTCTTCGGGAATCACCGTGTGAGTGAGTAACACATGGGGTAAGTACAAAATAACCCAAAGGTTAGACGTGCTTCCGATTTATAATCGTCGTCCAAAATAATATATCGTCCCAATTGAAGATAAGATAAGATAAAAAATTATCCTAAAAATTTGACTCTGACCCTTAGAGTAGCAACTCTGACCCTTAACTCTAGTTGGATCACAGCAGCGCATTACTGTGATCGTCTTTGTATTTGACAATTTATGAAGCACGCAGTGTGTCTAGTGTAAAATATACTCAGGCCTATTTGCTAACGTTTCACAACTACGGTGTACATCATTTTCATGGTAACTTCAATATTCATTACGGGTACGGTATGAATGACTATTTTTATTTATGATATGAAAACCGTAATGGATGCTAAAGTGACAATCAAATCGTTGTACACTGAGTTAGCAAATAAGCCTGCTGGTTGGCGTTCAGGTCCTGGCCGTCTTCTGAGGAATTGTTCCAAACGATAGCCACTATTTATTTCCACGCTCATTGTTTAAGTACCTACCTAAGTATAATAAAAGTTTTAAATTAAATATATTATATGGTCCGTCCGTAATTTAGTTTGCTAACGGCAACATACGCGAAAATTTGAGCGAATGACTTATCAGCGAAGGTTTAATTTTAATTATTGTAAGAATTTATTTTAAAAGAATATATATAATTATCTTTGATAAACTCGTAACTAAATTAAAAACGAGAGCAAAATGTCATACGCTGTAATGTGCAAATACACTGAATAACTAACTCAACTTATTTCTATCACATTAGAATTAGAATCGAACACAACGTTTCTCGTTTTCTCCAACGTACGTGGGCAAAAATTAAATTTATACATATTAATATTAAAATACACACATCAATTTATTATGATAATTTTCTAGTCAAAAAGTACGTACGTAGTGAAATATAAATTCTATCACTGATGAAATTAAATTGGGATATAGGTTTACCAAATTAATTGGTAATATGACTTTTCGTTTCTGTAGGTACTATAAGTAGGCGTGAAACATATCGCGCAAAAGTCCAATCGCTTGTTTTCGCGTAAGTATTTTTTCTTTCGCTCATGTGAGTTTTCGCAGAAATAGTTTTAGCCTCGTTTTAGCTTAAGTTTATCCGTGATTTTTATTTTCGCGGAAGTTTCTTCGCTCGTAATGTTTTCACACATATTTTTCCGCTCAATACGGATACCGATTAAGGCATAGATTTAAAAAAAGAATTTTTCGTCTCTCTGGATTAGGGTGACTAGAAAGGTATTTTCGAAGCAAGTGATATATTATTTACCTCGTAGGTACTGCATTGTTAATTACAATTTGTAACATATACCCGTCGCTTTCGTAATACGTACCTCAACAATACTAGGTATTATCAACTTTTGTATTTCGTCACATAATCTACAACAGCTACACCTATGGAGGTCTTCCAATATAATAACAACGAATTGCGTAAACAAATTATAGAGGTATGATTGCATACTACGCTCGCCACTGACACTGTGTTCATGAACCTTTAATAGGCAGGTACCGTGAAAGTAAACACGTAATTGCATACAGATAATTATACCACTGCTTTTCATGGATCGTAAAAGTTTTTTTAAAACATAGAGATATAAATGTTTTAATGAAATAAATCTAAAACGAAGTTTAGTGTCAGAAAACAACTTTGAAAATGATATCCTACCTATTTGGTAAACGTATCGATATCAATAAAAGTTATTACCATCTAACTACAAGCTATATTAGCAATTTTCTCGCGATTTTGTCCGCGTTTTCACCCCCTATTTCACTGCTCGAGAGGTGGTTCCGAACTCTTTTTTATTGTTCCGTGGTTCCGAAGAACTCTGACACCAGGGTGTGCATGGTCGATTGGCCGTGTCACCTGAAAAAAAAAAATGAAAATGAAAATATATTTATTTCCAAAAAATTTTGATACAGCTGTTTTTTAAAACACATGTTAACATAATTATTATTATATAATCCGTAACACAATTTCTTGCGTATCCATAATAGTCAGAGCTTGTATTATGGCTACACGAAATGATGATGATGATGATGAGTATTGTTGAATTTCTAAAAATCTTTTCTTAGTGCTCAATTACATCATGAAAGGTTCCCCTGTACCAAATTTCAAGTTTCTAGGTACAATAGTTTCGGCTGTGCGTTGTTAATAAGTCAGTGAGTGAGAACTGGGGAGCGATTTTTGAAATTTTGCCTTTCGCAAACGAGCTGTTTTTCTTTTTTTTTATACAATTGTTCGAAGACGAGCCGTCACACGTTCAAAGATGAAAATGTAATTTTCATTAATGAAATTTTGCTGTTTGCAAACGTGCGGTTTTTCCATAGAAAAATCGATCAAAGGCGAGTAGTAGGTAGGTAGTAGGTATGTAACATGTTCAAAAACATTATCGATTCTCATGCGCGCGCGTCTCATCCACCACTGTAGTCACTGAGCTCAGAATAGTAGTCACTGAGTAAACAAAGTCACGTGTAAAAGCCAGACAATAAAAAGCTGTCGGAGTTCTTGGCGGGAATTTTAGCAGATTACTTACACTGTGTTTGTTTTGAATTGTTGTGCAAATTGTTTCCAGTGGACTTTATAATGTGAAATCGGTGTAATTTAGTGTTATAAAGGCCCATGTTCAAGAACAATCTGTGGGATATAACTAAAATAAACAGTCATGGTGCTTCTGTAGTGAGATTTACATAGCGGGCTGGTGGTTGTTCGCCTTGCTGCGTCGGCTATGATTAAACCAGTGGATTCATGAAGGATTGTCACCAGGGGCTCCATAGAATCCACGAAATGAATTTACACCATCATTTCCTTGAGAACAAGAAAACTCGAAAAAGCGCGGGAAACTTCTTACTTGGTACTGGCTAAATATGTAAGGCGTGAAAGCCATAACAAAAAAAAAAGCTGTCAGTCAATAAGCTGTCAGTCAGTAAGCTGTCACTGTCAGTGTCATCCATTGGCCTGGCTGCAGTCGGTCGTTTGTTGCTTTGGTTTGTTTGTTGTTTGTTTTCCACTTACGAATTAAATACCTTATTAATTATGCACTGCAGCAAGGAGTATATTTACTGATCTGCAATTCTACGTTCCTACTTTTTATTCAGAGAGGCTGTGGTATACGAGCTCCTAACATATCCTTTTTGTCCTGGTTTTGGTTTTCGTGTACATTCCACCTTCCAGTCTTTGAGATCGATGTTTTGTAGTATCATAGTGTTAATCAAATCAATATTTCATATCTACCTATTTCGGCCTCTCAGTAACAAACCTTGTAAGAAATGGAGATATGCAGGGCTTGTTTGCTAACAGAACAAGATATGGTTGCTATAGACGAATTCTGTGTGACAAGCTACACTTTGCTGACCAATATAAAGGTAATGAATTTAATAATATATACTATTCTAATAGAACTACTATAGCCGCACGATTCATGCCCTCTATACAGAACCGTAGCCGTAGCCGTGTGGTTCCCGGCAGAGCCTTCCCGTGGATGTCGTACAAGGCGACTTAAGAAACACAAGCTAAACAAAGCTATGAACATCAAAAAGACCTCTTTAACCCATCTGGCCAGCGTAGAGAGTGTAGGCCAAATCCTCTGACTGCTCTGGCTAATATGTGTCTCTGGTAGTACAGAGAGGGTCGTGCTCCTGCAGTGGAGACAAACACAGAGCTGCTGATGATGATGATGATATAGAACCGATTACCATGTTATTTTGCAAATACATTGTCTGGGTTATGAAGACGGCCTATTGAACTCGGTAATATCTAAAATCTGAGACAATTTTTTTTCAATCTATTTTTTTTTCGTGGCTTCAGTACACTTGATATGACTATGCCAGCCTCATGGGGGAGACAATTTTTATAAGGTGATTTTAGGTGACACGCATGTCAGACATCTCTACTTGTGGACCAATTTTCTATTTCAAACACTATTTTCTAGAGCCCACTATAGACTAATTGTTGAACGGTTGCTTACTGTAAAAGAAAAGAATATTCTGTGTAATACTTAAATGAAAAATTCAAAGGCCGAAACAAAGAACTTTCATTTAAAGTGGAATAGTGGGTAAAAGCTAATTCTATAATATCATAATTCTGCTATATTAACATATAATATAAATGTGTTTTTGTTGCAGGTTACTTTAGGCGATGAGAAGCCTCAGTTCTTTTGTCAAAATTGTTTCAACATGATAAAAGTTTTTATAGACTTCAGGGAAAAAGCAATTTCATCTGATGAAATGTTGCAATCCATCTCCGAGGTTTGTTTAATTATTATTTGTTTTTTGCTTTTATTTTTTACTGGCTATTTTTTGTTACTAACGGCTGGCCCATTTGTTGTTGCAAGTCGTAGTAATTGTTGTTAGTATGCTACATGCTACTTTACTATAGTGATTTATTTGTATAAGATTTTAATCTGCTATTTTTTTATGGCGTTCTTTTGACAGAGATTAGTGAAAAAAAGACAGACACTTGATTGATGATAGACACAGACTTCCTTGATAAATTATTGAAGTTAAGATTAAGCAGAGATTTCATGCGTTAAAATGGATCTTTGTTTTTTTAGAATAATATATTTCCCTGCCGATTGCCAATCTATGAGTCTTAAAAATGTTAAGTACTAAACTGATTAATGGAATAGAGAAGCCAAAAGATTACTCTATAAAGTTTTGTTGTTATGTTTCAGAATACCAAACCAGACATATTGTCTATTGATAATATTATTAAAGTCGAGAATCAATATAATGATGATAATGATTTTGATAGTGAAGATAATTATGAATGTAATGATGAAGGTATTTATATTTTTAATGCTATGATTAATAATTAGAATTAACAAAAGCACTTGCAACGTGTGGCAGAGCCTATTCAATAAGTATTCCTCCTTAGAACCCTTTAAAACTTTATCTTTTCCACACTTCCACCAGGAAATTCCAGGAAGATTTTTTTATAAGAGACAGCGATTTTAACCTACAAATATAAAAATTCATATCTCAGAAACTAAGCCTTTCGGTCTCCTTAGGAGGAAGTTCGGTTTTTTTTAAATAGTTTGTTTATACATTCAATAGGTTGCAACAACAGAAACCATAAAGAAGTAAATGTGCCTAATGTTCATGCGGAAAAAACAGCCCTGCAGTGTGGTAAGCATTTCAAATATTTATTGTTATCAAAGCATGTTTAATCACGAATATTTTAACCCCCGAAAAAAATAACTATCATTAAATAAATAGTATAAAACAAAGTCGCTTCCCGGTGTCTGTCTGACCCTATGTATGCTCCTGTTCGCTGACCTATGTCATAAAAAAAATTCAAGTAAAGAATGTTTTTTTAATGTAGTCGCGATTGTTATAGTTATTAAGTAAATAAAATTAATCTCATCTATTAAATGATTTAAAGCACCACCACCACCATGGTTTGACTGTGCCAGGTCTCTCAAGGGAATTGTATCTGCATTTAGGGCGAGGTCTGGCCACATTCCAGTTAACAAATTCAACTTTTGATGCATATGACCCTATCAGACTTATATAGTTTATGTCATAAGAAGGAAGACTTGTTACATGTCTTGCTGGAATGTGGTCAGTATACTGCCCTACGAGACAGGTTCTTAGCTGGAGCACCTATGCAGAATGGATTGCTGAACACAGTGTTGAGTAATCCATTGTCACCTTCAGCAAAATCAGTATACCTCTTATGGAGGTGTATAATGTCGCTAAGATAAATTTTATACTTATTTATTAGAGGTCCCCCATGAGGCTGGCATAGTCACACCAAGTGTATTGAAGCCTCGAAAAAAAATAAATTAAAAAAAAAACTTCTTTCAGTTTTATGCCAAAAGCAATTTACAGACAGCATCCCGCTAATGGAGCATTTGAGAGAGCACAAAAGAGGAGCGAAATGTAGATTGTGTTTCGAGAAAGTGCCCCTTGCCGATTTGTATGCTCATACACTTCAGCATCTTCAACATATGTGTCCGCCAGAACAGGTGACTCTTAATTTATTTGTTATTTGAATTTATCTGCATTTTAATTGAGTTTTATTTTAAAATAAAATTTACATGATTATAATTGAGTGAAATAATTTGTGTAAATGATGGCCCTGCTTTTCAAAATTTGAATAAAAATATAGGGTCGATTCACATAGATAGAGCTAGTACGTAAAGTAATCTGTTATTGGATACTTACTCAACTATATTGTAAAAAAAAATAACTAATACTTCTTTAATATTTATTATTAACTTTAAGAGGTGACTCAGCCCATCAACATAAAAAGCTTTTGCTGTGGTACCAATGTTGAAAATTCAATCTTATTTTTTCCATACATTTGGTCCGATCAAATGGACACTTTTGTATGGGTATGTCAATTTTTATTTTTGAGTTCCCATCTTTGATGCCATATCAAAAGTTGTTCATGTTGATGGGCTGAGTCACCCCTTAAAGTTTGTGTATTGAATAATAAGAATAAGGGTGTATTGCAAACCTTGCATCTTGTGTTACTAAATCTAATTTTTAGACTTCAGAATCACATGTAAAGCTAGAGGCCCCGGAGGAATGTGAACAACCTTTATTAGATAATAATGCAGTCATTTTCGAAGATGTCATGAACAGGCTGCACCCTGGTACAGTGAAAGGTAACTTGGAGACCTAGGATATTGGTTTTAGTTACTCTCATTGAGGGTTTTCTGAAGTAATTGGCGTCAGCACTGGGCGATATGTGTCAATTGATTTTTGATTTTTTTTATATTTATATATATACATATATATAGGGACATATCACACAAATTGAGCTAGCCCCACAGTAAGTTGTGAACTTGTGTCGTGGGATACTAACTCAACGATACAATATTTTATAATACTTATATAAACATCCAAGACCCAGGCCAATCTGAAAAAGATCGTTTTCCATCTTGACCTGGCCGGGGATCGAACCCGGGACCTCCGTGTCGCAGGCTGGCGTGTTGGCCACTGCGCTACGGAGCTCGACAATTGTTGTGTTGCTGCTTTCACGGTATAGATATTTTTGTTGCTGTTGATTATTATTATTGAACTACTGAGGAGCCCGATGGTCCAGTGGGTGTGAGCTCTATGAGCGCTTACGTATGTTAAGCAACCTCTGGTGCAGTCCCTAATTGGATGGGTGACCGCAAGTAGCATAAAAATATCTCGAGCTCCTCCGTGCTTCGGAAGGCACGTTAAGTCGTTGGTCCCGGCTGTCATCGTTGATGGCAGTCGTTAAGCTATGTCAGATGTCTTAAGGCAGCTTGAAAAATCTGACACCAGTGTTGGCCACTTACACATACTTACGAAAAACAAAACATTGAACTAGTTGTTACCCGCGGCTTCGCCCGCCTTATAGCCTTTCCTTCCTTTTCAGTATCCTAACCTATGTGTATACCAAATTTCATGATGATCGGTTCGGTAGATAGAACGTGAAAGCGTAACAAACAAACAAACAAATACACAAACAAAGAAACTCACTTTCGCATTTATAATATTATAGTTTGATGGGATAGAAACTTTTTATTTTATAATTTGTAAAGTTATATGAACTTTGACAGCCTCCTGGCGCAGTGGCTAAGACGCTAGCCTGCGACACGAGGTTTCTCAGGTTTGATCCCCGGATATTTATTTATATAAGTATCGATTATAAAATATATTATCGTTGGATAAGTATCCTACGACAAAAGTTCTAGTGATATTTATTTATTTCCATCCTGCTTTTCAGCTGAAAAGAAAAGAGTAGGAGAGAAAAAGAGAAAAGGTGTGAATTGTAAAAAAGAGTCCAAAGTGTTAGAAGTTCTGCATCAAACTCTACTGCATTGTGGTAAGTTACATATATTACGCGCTGTACTGTATTGTACAGAAGATGTACTGTCAACTCTGAGCAAAAATAGCACATAGTATAATTAATATAAAAATCAGCCCAGTGCGAGTCGGACTCGCGCATGAAGGTTTCCCTACGTATCTATAGAACATTAGACTATCGAGCAAAAACGCCAAAAAATCAAGTTTTAACAACCTTTACATCCTTTCTCCTATGTCGATGTTCATAGACACAGAAAAAGATCTAGTAACGGGTGTATCGAGTATCGACATTTGTTTTCGCCTGCAGGTCTCTGTAAAATGAAGTTCGATTGCAAAGAGTTGTTAATAAAGCACCTTGAGGGCCACAAGTACCCCGGCACAGCCTCGTGCAGGCTCTGTCAGGAGGCCTTCGGCGCCTGGCCGCAGTTGTTCGGGCATCGCTTCGCGCACCTGCCGGCTAAGCAACGACTCTGCCATATCTGTGGCCGCCGGAGTTACTCGGAGATTCAAATGGAGTTTCATTATAGAAACGCACACTACGACGGCGAGGTAATGTTCATTATTTTAAAATTTTACTTATTTTACGCGTCTAAATGTTCCGAGATAGCGTAGTTTTAGCTGTGGTAGAGCCACGATACCGGTGAAATTCAATTTTGCTAGTAGCATGAATGGACCAACTCGTCTGGGTCAGTCTCACAGAAAACCGACGTCTGAGTAGTAGCTTTACCGCTTCATTCAAAGATGTCACGCATATTATAAAATACAGCTCCAGCTAACTTTCGAAGGCTTTTCGAAGAAATGGTAAATCTTACAAAAAAAGTATAAGGTCAATTTTAGTAAGTAGATATTACATACCAGATCTACAATTTTAGTTTGAGCTTGATTTTTATCGTAAAACTAAGCGTTTAGCCAAAATACCCACTAAGGCGACCTTTGATCTTGAATAAAAAGCACACACGGGACCAATGGGGACCTTACATGCGTGCCTGTAAATTATCAGCTTGTTATGTAAGCAAGGGTACCCCTATTTTTCAGGCTAAGTCTGATCCTATATCAAACAATAATGTACTTTCTCGTAAGTGGCACGCACGCACCGCGGTGTTGTAGAGCTCGTCATGATCATGGCATCCTATTTTCAGGACAAGTTTCTAGAATGTAAACAATGTCTTCGCCGATATGATAACTCAAGGAAACTCTCAAAACATATAAATTCCGCACATGGAGTAAGAAGATTTATTTGCGACCATTGCAATAAAAGGTACCTATATAACTACAAAAAACATATTGTATACCAGCTGCTTTGCTTCCCGTGCAGACTGAACAATTCCGTCAAGGGGTTGGGCGAAAATCTTAGTAATCACATCATACAAAGTTACTTAGTGCAAATTACAAAGAAAGTGTGTTGTGTAGAGTGAATACGACCACGAATATTTAGTATTGTGTGTATTTATAGTTTTTGAGTTAAACACATTTTGCGCGAAATCTAGTGCTTTTTCGAAACGCTTTTTTTTTTAAATCTGGCGCTTTTATCGTTTTAGGCCTAAATCAAATTTATGATCTGGCAGTGTCTTTCTGGAAATTCTGGAAAATTGAAATTCTGGAACTTGACTGTGTCCAAGTGACCGACAGTGAAGTGTGCTTAAGTTTGTGAGTTGACATCGCTTGGAGAAAATGCGTGCGCTGTGCAGTTTGTTGCTGCTTCTTCTGCACTCCGCTTCGGAAGCGGCATAAACTTAGCCATAAATAAATTTGCATGTTGTAAAAAAAATTTTTTCGTGTTGTTATGTAAAGACCTGCCAAAAATAAACACAATAGTGTCAGTAATACATTTCTGAGCAAAAAACTCCTTCAGATATAAAAGTTTTAAAGACACATGTTTTTAGACGTGAAAACGCACTGCAGATTTCAGATAGACAATTAATAATTGTTCAAAGAATCCTATATTATATAAACATTTTGAATTTTTATTTCAGCTGTACTACTAAATCGCTACTGGTCACGCACATCGCCTCGCACGGCGGTGGCCAGCGCTACGTGTGCGATGTATGTGGATTCTCTTGTAAATTGAAAAACGGCTTGAGAGTAAGTACTGTACGGGTACGGGTACGGGTGAGTAGGGCTTCGTACTGAAAGAACAACACTGAATCTATTTAAATAACTTTTATTACTTCACTACATATTATAAAACAAAGTCCTCCGCCGCGTCTGTCTGTCTGTCTGTCTGTCTGTTCGCGATAAACTCAAAAACTACTCCACGGATTTTCATACGGTTTTCACCAATAGATAGAGTAATTCACGAGGAAGGTTTTAAGGTATAATACATGCCCGGGTGCAGCCGGGTAGGGCTGCTAGTCTCAAATAATTAAAAATTTACATCTAAAGTCCCTTTCATAAAAAGATATAAATTATGTAAACAAATGTTCAGGGGTTCGCAACATTTGGATGAAATAAAAAATAATAGTTGTTTTTTGTGTAAAAAAATAAACCAAAGAAGAGATGGTTAGAAATATTTTTCCATAAAGAATGGAGGGAGTTTGCAGGTGAAGTAATTATTTGGCAACGTAAAAAATCTTTTGCCCTGCATTGAGACGCAATAGCTAATAAAAAGGGTTAGGTATTAAGTGGCCCAAAGAAAATATGGTCCGCGGACCAGTTAATAACGTTTCCAAATTCTAGTGATTATCTGGTCCGAAAGCCTCGGTAGTGGGCCAGTTAATAACTTCGAAGAAATACTAGGGTACAACTGGCCCGATTATTTTTAAAAAATAACAACCTAATCTTATTCTTCCGTGTCTGTCTGGGCTTGACAAGTCTAAATCTACATATAATTCAAAATGAGACTCGTTTTCACAAGAAAAATATAACAATTAATATCCTTATTTATTTTAGAAAAGATATACCTGCGTAATTTAAAATTTTTTAACAAAAACCGACTTCAACCCTATCAATTTGTTTTAATAAGCATAAGAATAAAATTGAAATGAGTGTAAACCGAACGGCATTCGTGTAAAAACATTTTTAGTTTTTGTGTATTTTTTCAAAAAGCGTTCGACATAATTCGATAAAAACTTAATGGGATCAAATGGGATATAACCTATCAAAAAAATAATAATTTCTGAAATCGGCTCGGGCGTCTTCGAGAAATCGACAAACTTACATTAAAAAAAAAACCGGCCAAGTGCGTGTCGGGCCACGCGCAGTGTAGGGTTCCGTAGTTGCGAATGACAACTTTTAGTTCACATGGTTCACACTCGCACCTTACAGTTTAACGACCAAAAACATCTAACAATGAAAATTGTATGAAATTTTACATTTTCGAGTACATTATATGTTGGTTGCCTATAACTTTTTAGTTTGTACTAAGTACTCAGCTCTGATAGTTTTCCTTTCAACTTCAGTATCTATACTACTGCTGTAATTTTTTTCACGTATCCATATATAACCGTTTAGCAGATAGAGGGGGGAGGGGGACACTTACCTCTAGCAAAAATTTGCACTTTAAAACCAAATATTTCGGAAACGGATCCCTAACTCGAAAAATGGTGTTCTCAACCTCACAATATTTTTTAAAGACTTACTTAATAATACCCAACAAGATAGGTTTGTGTCGAAAAAAAAAATTACTTCTTTTCTTGTATGAGAGCTACCATAAAAAAATTTTTTTTTTCAAGATTTTTTCTACCACTTTTTTGCCATGATAAAAATATATACCCATGCGAAATTACAGCTTTCTTGTACTTATAGTCTGAGTAAAACCGCGGACGGACAGACAGACAGACAGACATGGCGAAACTATAAGGGTTCCTAGTTTACTACGGAACCCTAAAAAAAGATTTCGTCGAATTGAGAACCTCCTCCTATTTTTGAAGTCAGTTAAAAACGAAAATGATTCTTTACTATAAAAAATTAAATAATATAAAAGCAACAACGATACAAAGTAATGCTTCAGGTTTGATACAACAATTTGTTTCTTAGTACTAATCAGTATAGTTAATGTTTAATTCATTTTCCGCCTAAATCTCTTTACATTGAAAAGATACAACTAAGATTGCCTTCAAGTAATTAACAAATTAATTAATATTTTTTATTTATAATGTATAAAAAACAATACTTTTTTAGCAAAAGAACTTAGCAATATGTAAACTTACTTCTTAACCAAATTAAACAAAATAATACAATTATGAACTTTTTATTTTGAGATCGGTATCACTTTGTTTTTTAACCGACTTCAAAAAAAAGGAGGAGGTTCTCAATTCGTCGGTTTCTTTTTTATTATGTATGTTCCCCGATTTTTCGAAGACGCCTAGGTCGATTACAGAAATTCTTTTTTTGTTCGATTCAATTCAATTTATTTATTTTGTGAACTAGGTACAAGAGATGTTATGAAAAATACAGGGTCTACTATGTCCCGCCCAAAGGCATACAAAATCATTAAAGTTGTAAATAATCAATTATACATTTTAGAATCTCATGCATTCATTAATAACATCCTAAATTAAAACATAATGTTAAATTCGTCGTCAATTAATTATCTATTACATAATGTCAAATAGGTATTTTTATCGAATTATGTCGAACGCTTTTTGAAAAAATACACAAAAACCAAAAAAATGATACACGGATGCCGTTCGGTTTACACTAATTTCAATTTTATTCTTATGCTTATTAAAACAAATTGATAGGGTTGAAGTCGGTTTTTGTTAAAAATATTTTAAATTAAGCAGGTATATGTTTTCTAAAATAAATAAGGATAATAATTGTTATATTTTTCTTGTGAAAACGAGTCTCATTTTGAATTATATGTAGATTTGGACTTGTCATGCCCAGACAGACACGGAAGAATAAGATTAGGTTGTTATTTTTAAAAAATAATCGGGCCAGTTGTACCCTAGTATTTCTTCGAAGTTATTAACTGGCCCACTACCGAGGCTTTCGGACCAGATAATCACTAGAATTTGAAAAAGTTATTAACTGGTCCGCGGACCATATTTTCTTAGGGCCACTTAATACCTAACCCAATAAAAATAACAATTTATAGCAAAAACTGTTACAGAAACTTTATTATAAATCCGTAAGACTCAATAGCTAATAAAAAAAAAACAACTTATAGCAAAAACTGCTAGAGAAACTTTATTATATCTCAGAAATGCGCCAAATGTTTACATTCACGGAGTCGGACTCGTTCCTGTACCAAAAAACATTGAGCGACAGCGTTTTGTATCGTTAAAATATAACCCGACTAATTAGAATTGGTCTTTAGTTTCGTATGACCCGTATAGTAATTTAAGTCAATTGTATTTGGTTAACTCATAATATTGTCGCTAGGTAACTCCAACTCAGTAGAAGTTTATTGAAGTACTTAATTTATAGCTTTTCGTGGCGGGGAATTTATATCCTTATGCGAGGTTCGTAGGATGACTTCTGTGTCAAAACTACCATTTCTTATTAAAGAAGCAGAGACAATAGTTTCTTTTGAAGTACATCAAAACCGTTTCAAATATCTTAATGAAACCCTGCTACAGTACTATACCGGATGTCATCATATTAACCGAGACATATCGAAGGGGGGACTCAGGCCTCCAATGAAAAAACTTTTTATATGGGAATGCTGAAGACCCGTTTTTTTTTTTATTTTCCTGGCGGGAAGTTTGTTCGGATATATCAAAAAACATCCCTTTAAAGTATGTCAAAGTTATAGGGACAAATCACACAGATTGAGATAACCCCACGTGAGTTAGGGGCCATCCAATTATCGCGTGATGTTTTTTAGCATTGCTGAGCAATTAGAAATCGATAAATACACGTGATATCTTATTTCACCCCCCTCCCCCTGGTGATATTTCGTGATTTTTCCGAACCTCCTCCCCCTCTTTTGAGCCCAACGTGATTCGGCCCCTAACCAGTTGTTACATATTTTAAAAATGTCCTTTTATAAAATTAGTTTTATTAAAAATATATTTAAACTAGTATCGTGTTTTCTTTCTCGTACAAATTGGATGATCAGCTTTAAAATTTCTTTGGTATCACAAAATGTTAAACTTTTTTCAGAATCACAAATTGCGCCACTACCCTGGAAGAACTTATTGCAAAATATGTAGTAGACTATTGCTGGACCAAGCTAAGGCAGACGAACACAAGCTTGTTTGTAAACCAAGAAATGTGGTATGCCCTGAGTGCGGAAAAGTGTTCAGCAAACCAAGATCTGTAAGTAAGGCTAATTTTATAAGAGGAAAAAAATGACTGTTTTGTAGTGGATAAACTCAAAAATAATGTACCGATAAAAGAAAGCCTATATACCTACTTATATATAACATTATCAGCGGTAAGGCTATATATTATTTTCAAAAATAGAGGGATCCGTTTGAAAAAATTGATTAATCTAACCCAACCCATGGTATCAAAAATTTGCCTATTGGTCGTTGGGCGAGCACTGCTAAAACTATTGTTGTATCAGTCATCTAAACGTCTTACAGTTACACCTCACCTTAGATGTTTCGGATCTAGCAAATCAGAACGTTGCACACGACATCATTGTATCTTTAGTACCTATCTTGACTCTTTTAGGTATGGTATGTGAAAAGATTACGTTACGATGACCTTTGATAGTCATTCAAGTAATACATAAGCAGAAAATAGGGGGTTGGTTGGTCGGTTGGCTTATCTAATACTAGCTGTTACCCGCGGCTCCGCCCGCGTGATATTATATATAATGTAGCCTATGTCCTTCTCAGTGCCTTAAGCTATTTGTATGCAAAATTTCATGATGTTCGGTTCAGTAGATAGGGCGTGAAAGCGTAACAAACAAATTGACTTTTGCATTTATACTATTCATCATCATCATTTCGTGTAAGTGACACGGTCAGTCGACCATGCCCACCATTTATAATATAAGTAAGAATAGATTACATGGATGAAGAATTACGGCATGGTGATCTCCATCAACATCATCATCGCAGCTGCAAGAAGTCCACTGCTGGACATACATAGGCCTCCTCTAAGAATTTCAAATACGACCGGTTGAAAGCGGTCTGCATCCAGCGCCTTCCTGTGACCCTTGTCGAGTGTATGTAAAGTAAATCATGAGACATAATAATTATTAAACGTCCGTGCGAAGCCGCACCGAGTAACTAATATTACCTATACAGGTTCTTCGAACAACCTAGGAAAATTTTTATGATGGAATCAGAATCTAATATATACGCAAAAAAGGTTAAAGATGAAAAAAATATTTTGATTTCCCATCGAAATGTGACCAGCTGATTAGTGAATTTGTATGGGAGGTCTGATTTATTTTTTACTAGCTGTTACCCACGGCTTCGCCAGCGTGGTATATAGCCTATGTCCTTCTCAGTACCCTAACCAATGTGTATGCAAATTTTCATGATGATCGGTTCAGTAGGCGGGGCGTGAAAGCGTAACAAACAAACAAACTCACTTTCGCATTTATAATATTAGTTAGGATACATGCACATTTTATCTCGTCTTTATCCCTTGCGGGGTAGACAGAGCCCAAGGTCATAAAACGCAATACGCTACGCTTAGCAGGTGGAAAGCGGAATCAAAATAGTGATGGGTTGTTCTGGTTGATGGGATGATTCCTGCATGAGGTTGTTGCCCAATCCCTTTATTTTTTATCTTTTACCATTTTTCTTGCGGGTCTGTATTCTATTAGGGATTCTGATTCAGCCTGTATAAATGTGAATGTATTTTATATATTATTGTTTTTAACAGTTATCCCATCACCTAAAAACGCATGCACCTGTAAACATGTACAAGTGTGACCGCTGTCCGGCCACGTTCCGGCACCGGCACACGCTCCGGATACACCTCGACCGACACGACGGCAACCGCACGCACCGCTGCGAGCACTGCGGCGCCTGCTTCTACAGCCTCAATGTGCTCATCAAGCATCGCCGCGTGCACACAGGTATCCTGGGCCTTGTTTTACAGCTCTCTAGTCAGCTGATAAGACATACAAATGTGTGTGCCCCGGCCATGTTGCGTCGCTTCTACAGCCTCAAAGTGCTCATCAAGCATCGCCGCGTGCACACAGGTATCCTGGGCCTTGTTTTACAGCTCTCTAGTCAGCTGATAACACATACAAATGTGTCTGCCCCGGCCATGTTGCGTCGCTCTTACAGCCTCAAAGTGCTCATCAAGCATCGCCGCGTGCACACGGGTATCCTGGGCCTTGTTTTACAGCTCTCTAGTCAGCTGATAACACATACAAATGTGTGTGCCCCGGCCATGTTGCGTCGCTTCTACAGCCTCAATGTGCTCATCAAGCATCGCCGCGTGCACACAGGTATCCTCCATGGCCTTATTTTACAGCTAAAGGCGCCAGACTTTCGGGAAAAATAATGGTCAAGTATTTTTATTTTAAGCAATAAAAAAAAATTGACAAACATATAGCCCGTTTAAGTTCCGCGTGCCGTCACTGATCGATACACTATAGGTACCGGCCTGTTGTGTTCTTTTGTTTAGATTGAAAAAAATCAATCTTTTTTTAGGAAAATCCCTATTAATTTTTACTCTTGTAAAACACAGGTTTATATTAGAGGAATGCTGTTTCAGGAGAAAAGCCGTACGTGTGCAAAATCTGCAATAGAGGTTTCACCGGCAACCACAATCTGAAGGTCCACATGCGGATCCATGGCGAGGACCTGATCGTCAAGAAGAACACTTCTACTACAACCGCTCCACAGACTGAAGATACTCTGCTTGCCAATTAAAATGATAGATGTACACTAATAGTTGTTGATTAATGTCAAAATAAAAGAGATTTATGTTGTTGTTATAAAACTTTATTATTTAGAAAGACAATTTACAGCTAAGTACAAAAGTAAACGTATCACATACAAAAAAAGTCTTTGGCAAGTACAGAAAGTACTAAATATCTTTATTTTTACTTTTATAAAAAGTATGTAAAAGGGCATATAAAATCAATGATAATATACATTATAATTAAATAAATTTAAAAGGAATGAATTGAAACGTGCGGTGAGCTAGGTAAATGGGAAATATCATCGTTGTAAGCAGAAGTTGGGTTGCTAAAATTTCCGACATATTTATATTTATAATGCAACCCATTCTTCAAATTTATTTAAACCCGTTTCAAACGTTTTATCGTTTGAATAGACGAAGTATCGATTTGGTTCCATTTACCCACTCAGAACTTTTATATGTGTACAGTCGGGGCAGATAATCCTGACCCCCTACAATTTTAAATCTCTATGGAGGGCGGTCGGACTTAGCTGCCCCCGACTGAACTTTACTAAAATAGTATAAAAAAAACTTACAGTATCATATGAATCGCATAAACGTGACCGGAAGTGCATACTCCACCAAACTGTTACATAAAGTAAATAAGTACTATGTCTTTTTACAGTCATAACTACAAAATACAAATGACGAATAAACCATCAAAAATTGACTTCCTATACAATTATATAAATTAATTACAACCAGACATATCGATGATATATCGATTCTTGATTTAATTGGTAAGGAGCTGTCTTTTATCAAACTTGTACATTAGGTTGCATATATTTATTGTTTTTCTTTCATATTTTAATTACTATAATAATTTCGCATATACACTTCATTTCAATTGGATCTCAAGGTCTCGTCGGTTTGTCTTCATTTGTTTTTACTATATCTCACAGTCTCGTCGGTTTTATCTTTATTAATGTTCACTATAGCATTTGAAACAGGATTTTATTACATTACATTACTTATTCTGAACAGGGTGCTATACATCATAATTACTATACACGATACTTAATTGCGCTTAAAAGAACTTGAGAGAAACCAATGGCGAAACTTAAGGGTGCGCTAGTCAGGTGTTTCGCCATACAAATTCTGTAGGGTGATGACTCCGTTGTTCGGTATCGTCTGTTTAAAGTTTTTAATTCTATCGATTTGTTTTGTCGTTATCTATGCTTGTATGGAATCATAATTGTAAAATTATAAGTGCTTTAAAAGTTATGAGTCCCAAAACATTCCGTTTTAACACGTAATTTTAACGCATCTTTGGGCACAATTAAATACCGGAAGGAGTATAAAATCTCTAAAACAAAATTCATACAAGCATAGTTTGGTTATTAAAAAATATAAATTATTTTACTTTTAATAAAAACATTCAGCTGTTTTATCACAAGAACACTTCTTCCAAACGCATACTCGTGAGTTTTTAGACGACGAAGATTTAGATTTTCAACAATATTTGTGTTTGCACACACTAGACTGTTGTTCCGATGTGCTTATACATCAGTGTAAATAGTTCCGCACTGTTCAAAACCGAGTCTATCCCTTTCTCAGCGAAACAGCACGCATTTTAGCCACGTGCGCTGACGAGTTCGAGTTCCCGACTAGCGCATCCTTAACAACTCCGTCAATATTTCGCAGTTGCAGTTAACTGCCTTTTGGCATGTATATTCCACTTGGGGATAAGATATGTATGCGATAAAATAAATTGATTATTAAGATTAAGGCCCCACACTAGGCACACTAGCGACGCCAATAATTGTATTCCTAATACTTTGACGAGCTCCGTGGCGCAGCGGTCATCACGCCTGCCTGCGACACGGATGGTCCCGGGTTCGATCCCCGGTCAGGTCAAGATGGAAAACGATCTTTTTCAGATTGACCTGGGTCTTGGGTGTTTATCTATATATGTATTTGTTATAAAATATAGTATCGTTGAGTTAGTATCCCATAACACAAGTCTTTCTTAAGAACTTACTTGGGACTACCTCAATCTGTGTGATTTGTCCGTATATATTTATTTATTATTATTTATTATTTACAAATAGAAAGAAATTCAAAAATGTAAATCATATAAGCCTTAGTAAACAAACTGAAGTATTTTTGGAATCATGTTCAATATTCAGAATCAGTGAAAATGTTGAGAATCAGATTACCGCCAAAAACGGCCGGTTTTGGCGGTAATCACTATTTCTCTTAACGACTGATTCTCATAATATAAAAACATGATTCCAAAAATACTTCAGGTTATTTACTAAGGCTTATATGATTCACATTCTTGAAATTCCTTCTATTTGTAAATTATTAGGAATACATATTATTGGCGTCGCTAGCATGCTTAGTGTGGGGCCTTAACGTCATTTAATAAGGACCAGCATTTCTATCTCAGGATTTAAAAAAATACAGTTTACTATACCGCCAAATAAATTAATTAACTAGACTCAAACCTACATTCTAATCACGTCTTATCCCTTACTAACCTAACTCAAAATTGTTGTCAATGTTGCTTTGTCAATATTCCCTTATCTCCTGTCGATACAGAATCTCCCCAATGACTAATCCTGATGAGACACCCAGTAACAGTCAGATTTGTGTCTATTTTAAGCTTTTAATAATTTCCATTTGAGTCAGATTGTTTATTTGTTATAAGATAAACTCAAATTAAATAGAACGCTATATTATCAGCGAATTGTTGTTTGTAATATATAAACTAACTAAACAAATACTTTGAAAGCCACATTATCAGCGAGTAATTTAGGCTATAAGTATTTTTTTTTTTTTTACGAAGGCGCGGGAATCAGCTAGTATACAATATTTTATTGTTCTAAATTATTTATCAGAAGCATTAGTTTGTAACTGGCAAAATGAATGTAACAACTTATATGTCAAATAAAAGGAAAATTTGATTAATGATCTTCCGACCCTCATAACGTGATGAGAGGAAGAAGAGTGGATTCAGAACTGGAACAGTACTCCCAAGTAAAAAATGCATATTTACACTGTGCTTGTTGTTGCTTGATGCAACAATTTGCTGACAATTCAATTGAGACTTCGGTTTTGCGGCGTGATCAGTGCTGTTTACCTACGGCTAGATGCAAACGGGCCACCGATCACAGCCACCGGTGGCCAGTGACAAGCAGGCCTTTTCATTTTTTTTTGAGAATTGTCCTACACGTACACAAGATGCGTGGCTGCCACTACAGTGTAAACTTATTGTCGCTAACCATCCGATGGCTGATCGTATGGTTTCCGGCAGAGTAGAATATGACCACTCCAAGTGTTCCCGTGGATGTCGTAGAAGACTTAGGAAACACAAGCTAAACAAAGCTTATAAACATCAACGTGACCTCTCCAACCCGTTTGGCTAGTGTGGAGAGTGTAGGCCAAATCCTCTAATTTCTCTGGCTAATATAAGGCTGTGGTAGTACAGAGAGGGTTATACTCCTGCAGTGGAGGCTAAAAAAGACTGATCGGTAACACAACACCTTTGCGCCGAGCCTAAATCATGCAATCATTAAGTACCTCTAATGAACACTACTTAAAACAACAACTAAATTAACAAATGTAACTTACGAAACGAAACGTAAAATTTAAATACTTATTCATATATTTAATTTAACTTAAATAAGAAAAATACATAACAGATATATTTTCAGTAGCTAGGCGGCAAGTCTTGCTAGATAAAAGCAATAAGTCTAATAAATAAACTGTGGCTTAATGCTCAGTAAATAAATGCTAAATTCTAATCATAATAATTCATACGCTTACAAAATCAACGCTAGTAAATTGTCGGTTTTATAAATATAAAAGAAATATGACGTTCAAAAAGCAATACATGAAAAATATTGTTTACAGTCATTGATGTACCACATGTTCGCGTCAACTGTGCATAAGACTTTTTTGAATGGGCTATGTAGCTCCAAATGAGCTTTCGCTACTTCACCGGACTTTTTGCGGTGAGAGCAGAGTGCCCTCAACCTGTAAGGCAAACATCACCAAAGGGTCCCCAAGAAGGAGGGATGAACTGTGCAGATGATAGCCTTTCTCGCCTTAGCCCCTTTCGCTTTAATATAAGGGTAACAGTCAGTAGTAGGGATTGAATGTTTAAACCTTTCTTCCCCCTTTCAGGTTCCTCTCAACGCGGGCGTAGTCGGCCCCGGGTGGCTAAAACTCGCCTACTACGCCACTGCTCTGTATTATAAGGGTTTCAAAGCATTCTAAGGTCAAAGGTTCAAGCCCTGCCTCGTTGAGTTGTATAAACCTTTTCTTATTCTAAGGGATCCTACACTCGCCTAAGCTATCACGCGGTTCGTCACTAACACAATTGACGCGAGCAAGTTGTTTGTACTTCGTATAAAAGTACTTACTTCAAATCATACAGCATTTAAATACCTGCATACATGAATGTCTTATTAAAACAAAGTATTTATCAAACAACCAGTAACATAAATGTTATATATATCCGTGTTTTAATAGTAGTTACTACAAATAAATAGTTTTTATCTGAATAAATTTAGTCTTTAAAATCACAAAATTTCTATAAATGAAGCGAAAACTGATAAGACTTACAATATTAGACTTGTCATAAATTCAAGGAATTGTTTGTGATGTGCATACCAATGCTTTATTTGAGCAAACATATCAACTGTAAACAAGTTAATTAGTAGAAGTTAATTGGATGGACTAATACTACATTAATTAAAACGTCAAACAATTTGTCAACTTCTCCTTTAAATGAATAGGTTTAAAACGTACGCTTGATGCTAATCTAAGCTATTATAAAAAAATTGAACATTGACTAATTAAAAAACGAAAATAAAATTAAATAAATGTGTTGAAATACAAATTTATAAATCCAAAATCCTGTATACTTTATTCCAGAGTCTAAATATGTATAGAGAAACATATATCTATTTAAAAATCAGCCTCATCTTTATGTACATACATACAATTGTATCTGGATAATGTATGTACAACAAAAATATCAACAAAACTTATTTAACTAGTGGATATAACTTACCAATAAATATAAAACTATATCAAATTTCCATTGGCTAAGAACCGACTACATCGATAAATAATTAAAAAAAAATGCTTTTAAAGTCTATATGGATGAGTGACACAAAAAATAATATAACGTTCTATAATATGACTAATACTTAAGCTTAAAACAATTAGGCTACAATGAGATGCAACTGGGTAGGGGTGCATTGCATTATGTATATTTCTGTATGGATATCTCTGTACATGTGCTTGAACATAGCAAAAGGTCTACCGTACCAGGGCCTTCATAATCTGGGGGCTCAAGGGTGTGATAGCACCCGGGTGCAGGATTTCAGGGATGCGGGCGGATTTATCTACACCGATACTTGAATAACATCTCTATACAATGAATATATCCCTCAGTGGGCACAGGGCGGTGTTTGAATTTGCACCCCATGAGTAGTTTGAAATAGTTGGTTGAGGCGAATAACCATTGAGTATTGTTGGCAGGTTAGGATCACAGATTTGTATGAAGGCAAGATAAATGTTGTTGCTTATCAAGCGCGCATCGAGTTTGAGTCTTTCTCTCACTATGAGTGCTCCTATTTCAATTCATGTTGACACCTCAGGTGAAAATGCTTAAATGAACTATTTTCTATAATAAAAACTCAAAAAGGACATAATGGCGGATTAGAGAGAAAATACCTACCTTGCCTAATAAATAAATTCGTGATTTAATTACAAGGAAAATGTGCCACGCTCGATTTCCACACGAATGAAACCACAATGAGCATGTAACCTAATATAAAACAGGGTGCAGTAGCGGCATTTATATGGGACACGATTGGGCGACCGCCCCAGGGCGTTGGGTCTAGAGGGACGAATCAAACAACCCCATCCACCGTGGGTGAAAGGGCGCCCATGGAAATCTTGCCCCGGGCGCTAGTAATGCTAACGCTGGCGCTGAAGGGTGGTTAGGACAATTTCAGATTTCGTGTTAGGTATCGTAGGATAGCTTCAGATTTCATTACCCAACTGCATATGTGGTATCCTAGGCTAGGATAGCTTCAGATTTCATTACCGAACTGCGTGTTAGGTATCCGCACGACGGTCTCCCTGGTGCCCAGCTTGTCGGCGTCTATGAGCGAGCCGGCGCTGTGCTTCTTGGTCTTGGGCGCGAGGGGGGGCACGTCGCTGCACGTGGATCGGGCGTCGTCCGTCACTCGCAGGCTGGAGCTCGCCGTGCTGAACTTCTTTAGGCTGTGGATTCAATTATATGCCACATTTACAACAGTAACAGCAGACTCGGTATGTTGCTGCTTGCTTTGAGAAAGTATGTATGAAATTCCATTCTCTCAACGCTCAGCAAGAGAGAAACAAATGGTCAATCACAGTAGCAAAACCTTGGTCCCACAATTTCATATGTAGCCATATCACAACTCGATAGACGAATAAAAAGCGAGAGAGAATGGTCTTTGACACTACAAGGAATGATACCTGTTGGTGGCCAGCGAGCCGTTGGAGGAGGAGCATTGCGGCGGCAGCAGCGGCGCGCGCTCCTGCAGGTCGCGGCTGGAGCCGGCGCGCGCGCACGGCTCCGGCGGCGGTTCCGGGCAGCCGCCCAGCTGGACCCACTCGTGGATTCTATGGACAATAACAATATTCATAATAAAGGTATAAAAAGAAAAAATCTATTTAGTCTGTCAGTTGGATAAAAAAACTGTCAGACTCATATTTTTTACTTTGTTGAATAACAATAATTACTTAAATAATGCGCATTACAGTTACGAAAAGAGAGCCTCGCTATGACTCTCTTCCATGATTACCTATGAGGCCTCAGGAAGTCCAATGTTAACTTTTGTTATAAATTGGAAGTATCCCTTGGACGTCACATTTTGTATTCTAATTCTTTTTTGTATTTTGGAAGTATCACTATCATCGTCATATTCTGTCCCTTATTTTTTTAAGATAATTAAGAGGCTTATCACAAAATAGTGCTCTGAAAGATTAGGCTTTTACGCACGGCGACCACACGGTTGGGGTCACGAGTTCACGACGCTATGCTGTTGCTACAACTGCACGATTTTGATACTTTTCATATTCTTTAATTTTTTGATATTGGATTTTTTTATTTTGTAATATTGTTAATCATGACAAGAAATTTCCATATACGTTCATTTTGTTGGCTAAAGATACTTATATCAGCGAAACTAGCGATACCCGTTATTAAATTCTTGTACTCTGAAATAAGAACACATTGAAAAAATCTATGTTAGTATTCACTAGTAAAGTACATTTAGTATTTTTAGTATAAATTTTCATCAAAATCATCATTTGAGATTGAGAGATCTACTCATTACCGCTAAAAGTGGCCGCTTTTGGCGGTAATTAGTAGTTCTAGTATTTACATTTACTATCTTATATTTACTGAATGAAAAATAATAAAAAGTTATACCAAAAATACTACAAGTCATTTACTGACGAAGTACTTACGTAGATTTTTACAATTTGCTCCTATTTAGCAGTCATATCATCATTTCGTGTAGGTGACACGGTCAGTCGACCATGCACACCCTGGTGTCAGAGTTCTTCGGAACCGCCTCTCGGCCTCTGACGTGGTTTCTTTAACGACTACCAGATGGCAGCCGGGATCACCGGCTTAACGTGCCTTCCGAAGTACGGAATCATCTTTCTTATCAGACAATCAGGTGATTCATGCCTGCAATGTCCTAACCAAACTGGAAACAACTTAACAAATTGTGCTTCCCGTAGGAATCGAACCACGACCCCCGGGTCAACAAGGCGAACGCCTTAACCACTGGACCACGGAGGCAGCAGTAAAAGAAATAAAATGAGGGATAGCGCTAGTTCACTGGTCTAAGCGCCTTAAGCTCTTTAAGTTTTTGCCAACATTTTATTTACAACCTGCGTGTAATTTTGGAATATTTTTTAGGGTTTAGTACCTAAAAACGTAAAAACGAAACGTAACGTTGGTGTCACCCTGTCATAACCATTTGCTACGAAACTACTGAACTGATTAAGTTGAAATTCGATACTTATATAAGTCTGTAACCCGAAGATGAGAGATCAAGAGAGTATGACGTGTATAATATTTTTCTCAAACATGCTTGGAAATGTTCACATTATTTTGACAACCTTGTTTGGGATAAATCAATATTGCTGTACTAGCCAATACACGGCAGCAAAGTATGTATGAAAATCCCAAGAAAATCCATATCTGTCGTGTTTTAAAGTAACTATGAAAATTCATATCTGTCATGTTATTTAAAAATGGAACGACGCGTTTGCTGCGAAATAATTCAAGTATGGAGGTTACAAATTCGAATTTAAAATTTTACCAGGCTAGTAAGAAAAAAGAAATTAAAAAACTTAAGATTTTGGCGCGATATTTTCTACATATTGTTGTTTATGAACATTTTATGAATATTAATTGACATATTTACATCAATATTTCATGATGGTCTAGGATAACAGAAAAATCAAAGAATATACCAGGTGCTTCTCTCCCCGTACAGTCTGTAAAAGCAGGCCGAAGGAGAGGGCGAAAACCTATGCAGAAGAATATGTCAATAGGTGATGCGACTAGCAACCCATCACTATTTTAATTGCATTTTCTACATTAAAATCCACTTAACCCTAAACATGGCTTTTGAGGTCCGTCTCACCTGTAAGGGTAAACACGTGATAATATATGTATATTTGTTTGTCTATATACTATTTTTTTTTAATTTCCGTGCAATATTTGATAAAAGTACTACACAGGCCTTGGCCGCAATCAGGCATTGATGGACTCATGTATGTCTGCCTCGGCTCCGCCTCGGCCCACATTCACGCGTTCGTCCATCAATACCTCTTTTGCCGGCCGTTGCAGTAATGTACTTTATTGGTAAATTAGATATTTACAAAAAATATATCGTAATCGTATACATATGTCTGTTGACGATTTATATAACAAATAAGTTGAAAAGTATTTGACCAAATTAATTCAATAAAACAAATAAGACATTTTTACAAACATGATATTTATTATTTGACTAGCAGGAATTGGTTTTTTGGCTGACCTAAATAATTAAATATAAATATATACGGACAAATCACACAGATTGAGCTAGATTTTATAACACATACATAATTACATAATATGTATATAGACAAACATCCAAGTCCTAGGTCAATCTGAAAAAGATAATTTTTCATCATGACCTGACCAGAGTGACCGCGGAGCGAACCCGGGACCATCCGTGTCACAGGCCATGTGGTGTTGACCGCTGCGCCACGGAGCTCGTCGTCATAATCATTAATTACAATTTTACTTAATAAAAATAAATTGGAATACTATGTGCCTCAGTGGCATGTATCTGGCTTAGTTAGTCGCACTATACGCTTTGCACTCAATCGTTTGACGAAGAAAAATTCGGCATAGGTCCGCCGTCGACAAGCTCTCGCGCAGTACTGAGTTTGAGCGGTCGACGCATCGAAATATATAGTAATTTGGAGGTTGCAATTACGTTTTTTATAGTCTTATCTTTAGTTATTATTATTTTAAAGTACAAAATTTTAATTCCTTATGAACTTACGTTTATTCTAGTACATATTTCATGTAATAATATTACTGTAGTAAGGAGAAATTTGCAGTTGATGTTTTAGAAATTTCGTGGTTTTACGGTTTTGAATGGATATTTTTTACTAAATATTCCATACATATTTTAAAATTCCGATTCCGCTATGAACTTTAGCACTATTAAAGAGATATTATTATATTTTTTTCGTTTTAATTCCGTCTGTACAGTTGTTCAGTTTTGAGCACGAACAAGGGCCTCGCCCTCTTTTTGTGTAAAACATGCTTCGGAATTTTGGCTTTATTTTAATTGATTAGATAAAAATGCAAAAAGTGAAGCCGCTATGAACTTTACTAATAACTATTCTCCATTGTTAAATAGATTTAAGTTGTCAAAGTCTTTCAGTTTCTTAGAATTTGAATGCCAAAATCGCGGTCAAAATGTGATAGGCCTCTTAATATCCATTGAATAACTGCTATGCCCGAATCACCACTACATTAGGCTACCACAGCTATACCTGTTGACGATCTCCTCGAAGTTGGGCCTCCGCTGCGGCGTGTGCTTCCAGCAGTCGCGCATGAGCGCGTACATGGCGGCCGGGCAGCCCGCCGGCGGCGCCAGCACCTCGCCGCCGCGCACCATCGCGATCACTTCCTGGTTGCTGAACCTGCACAAGGAGTAAACATTTATACTATGTGTTGGCGCTAATACAAAACGAAAGGAAAAGGCTTAAAGCATTTGAAATGTGATGTTAGCGTAGAATGGAAAGGATAAGCTGGGTAGAAAGGGTTACTAATGAAGAGGTTCTAAAAAAGGGTAGGAGAAAAAAGGCATATTTTGAAGACCATTGAAAATGGAAGACGACGCTGTCAGATGCTGGGACACCTATTACGGCACAAATACTTGGCCAAGAACATAATAGAAGGAAAAAGGGGACCGGGAAGGCCGAGACACACCTTCGTGAAACAAATAAAAGAAAAAATTAATGTTGCTACTTACAGAGAAGTGAAACAACTGGCGGAAGAAAGAAGCTCTACCGACAAGAGCCCAGCTCTTAAATTTGATATGATGTTGGCGCTAATAGTGCATAAACATCCAAGACCCAGGTCAATCTGAAAAAGATAATTTTCCATCTTGACCTGACCGGGGATCGAACCCGGGACCATTCGTGTCGCAAGCCGGCGTGTTGACCGCTGCGCCACGGAGCTCGTCGTCTTGTCAGCATGGTTGCACTTTATGGCAATAGTGTTAAAGTTTATTTTCGAGTGTCTTAAGAAAATGCTGTTCTGCTCTCAGTGTGGACCACCAAGCGCGTCCACTGTTATGGGTCATGGGGACAAGAAATAAATGTAGCTAGATCTCATTCCTGAGAAAACCGATAGAGTAGACATGCTTACCCATAGTATGGCTGGAGCCCATAACTGTAAATTTCCCACAGGACAACACCATAAGACCAGATGTCACTCTCTGTAGTAAATTTGCCATATAGAATGGATTCTGGTGGCATCCATCTTACAGGCAACAGGCTTTTAGACTGAACCTACAAAAACCACAATAGGATTATTAAGTTATACCCTCATATTAATTGAAATGTAAATGAAAATATCTTTAAAATACTCACTCTATAATAATCAGAACTATAAATGTCTCTAGATAGTCCGAAATCTGATATTTTCACCACAAAGTCATCAGAAACGAGACAGTTCCTAGCTGCTAAATCTCTATGTACATAATGATGCGATGCAAGGTATTGCATCCCTGAAGCTATGTTATGGGCTATGTTGAGCAGTCGCAATGCCGGCAGCCCCTTGCCGGAGGGCGGCGCGCGCCCCATCAGGAACTCGTGCAGGTCGCCCCGAGCCATGAACTCAAACAGCATACACAAAGGCTCCTCCCTCAAGGCTACACCCACAATACACACAATATTTTCATGTGTTAACTCAGAAATTAAATCTATTTCTCTTCTAAAATCTGCTTGGGTTTTTGCAGAAGCATTTTCCTTCAATGCTTTCACTGCTACATATAGTGTTTCACCATTTTTCTTTATGGCGCCTTTATAAACTTTTCCAAAAGCACCCTCGCCCAGCTCCTCTAAAAACTTAATCTGTGAAAGAGAATACTGTGGTATTCTCAGAACACCATTACCACGGGTGTTCCTTGTCAGATGAGGTTGGTTGGCCATGTTTTGGTTATTGAGCAACTCGTTCATTTCTATTGGTGAATTCAACCTGGAGTTACCATAAATATTCTTATCAGCATTTGGCAAGTTAATATCCCTAATAGCAGCAGCATTATTTTTATTTTTGTGCTTATAGCAAATGCAAATGATGAACCCGATTATTGACAATGTTAGTAAAAGAAAAACAACCACAATATAAATCCATATCTTATGAGCACATTTATGGATGTCACACAGTTGTTTCTCAGCTTTGCCATCTTTCTCTACAAAACACCAGGGTTGACTCTTGACCCCCCCAGGGTTCCGGCAGTAACTGTGTCTCCCAGCTAGCTCAGGGAATTCAGAAACCCTGACATGCATCTGTTTGGACCATGGGATGCAAGCCATGCCATTGTCTGCCACACTCACTCTACCAAGGTAGCCACTACCATCCTCCCAATAGCATTCATCATCAGAAACCATTACAGTTCCTATGCCAATTTTAAGACAATCAGGGTCATTCTCAGGTAAATCCTGGCACTCTTCTAATGTCAGCTGCTGCCCAATATGTGGATGTCTCTTAGCAATGGCATACTCAGTTTGACACAGTTCATTCTCCAGTATTTCACAGTCTTGTTTACAAACCCTCCTCAGTACAGTAGAGTTATAACGATAATTCAACATTTCAATAGTAACATTTCTATTAAATTGACTAGTCTGAAGAGGGACAGTTCCTTGCGGTAGATTGTCAAACACTATCTTAGGGTTGTCATTATCATCATCATATTTTGAAGATGATAGAAGCTCTAAAATCTGTTTTGCTTCTTTGAAGAAGTTATCATTAGTCACTAATGGGTCTCTGCAGATAGGGAATGTGGAGTAGCAAAGACTGGGTAGTGCATAGCCTTCACAATGTGAGCTTATATCATTGGAATATTGTGTGACTCTTAAAGCTGTACCTAACTTGTCCTCCAGGGACGCTTGAGTTGTGTCATAGGGAATGTAAACAAACTGGCCTCTCAAGTACATGTCACACACGGCCCCTACATACTCTTGACAGATTGGCTGTAGCTTTTCCCAGCTGGTAGTATTAGCATCTGGCTCTCGGCCGCTAGTTATCTGTGATCTCATGCTGTCCAATGTAATATCAGCAGTAGTCTCCATAGTCATCTCAAATTCATTGTTTGCAGAGTTAGGAAAGAGTGGAGTGTAAGTAGGTATTTCATATTTCTTCAATGCATCATTATCTTTTACAACTTTCAAAAGAGTGGTCTGTTTCTTATCATTTTGCTTAATAACACAACTGTAGTTACCTCTGTCGTCACTGTGCACATCCTTTATATGTAGGTTAACTCCAATTGTACTATTATACTTATCAATACTGGTAGAAATATTGACTCGAGGAGAATCTAATAGAGGTTTGTTGTCTTTCAGCCAGATAATTCTCACATTTTTCATGAGAGCTTCTTGGATATGTTCAGGTGGGGATTCCTTCAAGATAGTCTCTACGCCTTCCTTATTTTTCGTGTATCTTTCTACTTTAGTAAAATTCACGACGGCCTCGCACTTAAAGCGAGCATTACTGCCGAGTGGTTTCCTGAGTACTGATGGAAGATTTTTGGAGAAATTTATGTCAAGTTTTATATTCCATTTTTGTTCTGATAAAGAATTAGCCTTAGTCAATGACGAGGAATCTACTTTGTCCGAAGCAAGCGATTGGCTTTTACATGAAGTAACGCATAAAACAATAATTACACACAAGTATTTCATGACTAACACTTTCCATAACACTTCACAAATTATTTCTCGTTCATAATCCGACTTTCAAATACCACATAATAACACCTGAGTTTGTTGTTAATTTATATCATAAAAGTAGCACATTTTTGTTCAAAACTAAAATTTTACTAAAACAGAGAATTCAAGACAACTCGCGACATATTTTCTGAAAGATAGATGACAACTGACCTGACGCTGACAAGCACAGATTATAGAAAGTATGAAAATCAAATGAAAAATGAAAATGAACATTCCAGTCCAGTCATCTACGAACTAGACGAGCTCCGTGGCGCAGCGATCAACACGCCGGCCTGTGACACGGAAGGTCCCGGGTTCGATCCCCGGTCAGGTCAAGATGAAAAATTCTCTTTTTCAGATTGTCCTGGGTCTTGGATGTTTATCTATATATGTATTTGTTATAAAATATAGTATCGTTGAGTTAGTATCCCATAACACAAGTCTTACTTAAGAACTTACTTTGGGGCTAGCTCAATCTGTGTGATTTGTCCGTATATATTTATATATTTTAAAACTGTACTGTACCTAACCTACTATAGCCTTGGAGCATACTATAGCGGCCACAGACATGATTTTTTATTTAGCGGCACAAAAGACAAAACCAACTTGGAACCACAGATATTATATAAAAAAAAAATTTCATGTCTGTTATGAAAAATTTTTTTTTTGCTAAATCTAATATCTGTGGCATACGATAATAGGTTCAGCAGGGCACGATCGGGGAGGCTGGGCGCCTACTGCACAGCCGTGGCGCCCGTGGCACAGCCTTAGCTAATATCCGAGCCGAGCCGAGCGATTAATATTTGCATCGGACTGAGTAGGCGTAATATTTTATTTAAATCTATAAGTTATTAATTAACTGTTCCATCGAGTTTGAATTTTCGACCCCAATAGAAATTCAATTACATTTGATGATCATCCTACCCCTCACTCCAGTCTTATTTGCCTAGCCTCGGCTAGAACTACTAACTTGCCTAAACTTAAGTGCGCGACTCACTTACCGTGTGATACTAGTTATCATCTCAGCCGCAAGAAATTCCCTGCTGGACATAGGCCTCCCACAAGGGCTTCCAATACGACTGGGTAGATACAGTCTGAATCCAGCGTTTTCCTGCGACCTTGGTCAGGTGGTCCAACCTTCTGGTCAATTTGCGTCCAGCGTTGGATTGCTTGCCGATACGTGGTCGCCATTCTAGAATATTTCTGCCTCATCGGCCATCGGTTCTACGCTACTAATGAGTACCAGCTGATTTAGAACATTGCGTTACTTTTCTGCAAATGACAAAACTTCGGCACCAGCATGTCAGTGAATCCGCGAAAATAATGATAAAACTGTGGTCAGCAAATTACAGTCCTCATTAACTAGTTATTTTTAGGGCTTTTTGAATCCTCCCCTGATTTTACTTATTTTCTACAATTTTAAGGATTGCCCATAGCTTTCACTAGACTACGACGGAAGCCGTGTTGCTCGAAGCTACGACCTATTAGTACTTAGGTTCGCCTGAAAACTCAAAACAATGAAGCATCACATCTATAAGTTTTCCCTTACCAAAAATAGATCGTAGAACGTATAATTCTCAAACATTTGATAATTTTACCAAACTGTATAGGAACGTACGTAGATTATAATGAGATTAATTGATTGGATGCTTGATTTTGCCCTAAAATTATCAAATATTGTCACAATTCCCTTTTTCCGTTTGTATGGAGACATGCGCTTCCAGGCGACTCTTAATTAAAGAATTTCCTCCTAACGACGGGAAAAGATGAGACCCCAATTCTTATTACGCGTCATTCTTTTATCGAGGGGTGGGTGAGGAAACAGAGTAGGCAGTAAAATAAAGCTAACAAAGTGTAGACAGTTTAATTAAGTGTAACTTGCAGTGATCATAAAACAGTTTCAAGACTTAACGTCAACTCAACCGGGACACTCCATTTGATCATCATTCTAATTCCTCTTCAAGTTCTTCTTTTAGTATAAGACCTCCCAGTAAAGTAGAATCTGGTGGCAGCCATTCACAACTTGTGTCTTCGGATGAACATGCCTGTGAATACAAACATATTTTGTAAGGTACGGAACTGTTTTTAAAGCTGCCTAAAAACATAGGACGACTGCATCTAGGTACTTATGTCAATAGATTAGTTAATTAACAACAGAAACCTTACGTATTCAATGTACGCGTTATTATAGAGTTATTAATACATATAATGTATGCAGTAAAATTATGATGTTCTTTTAGAATTTTAGCTTTTAGTATTTTTATTTATTATTAGCTAAAATATCTTTATGAATAAATGGCTTACGAAAATTATCAGTATAAACATGTTTTATGTACCGGAAACAGGTTGATACATAATATTATCCTAATCCTACCTAACTAATATTATAAATGCTAAAGTGAGTTTGTTTGTTTGTCTGTGACGCTTTCACGCCATATCTACTGAACCGATCATCATTAAATTTTGCATACATACAGGTTAGGGTACTTAAAAGGATAAAGATATGCTGTATATCATGCGGGTGAAGCCCCGGGCAACAGCTACATTATAAAATACAGTATCGTTGAGTCAGTATCATACGATCTTTCGATACAAGTTCACAACTTACCATGGGGCTAGCTCTTCACATCAATATGTGTGATTTTGTCGTAATATATTATTTATTTGGTTTACCTGGCATTTGCAGCTGGCAGCTTCCACGTAGTGATAAACGTCGGTGCCTTGCTGCACGCCCGGGTCGCAGTTCCTCAGTTTGGCTGACGCGTGCTTCCTCTCGCTATGCACGCATACGGGGTGGTGGGATTCCTTGTAAGGGAACTGCCAATCTGAAATCTAGACGATCAAAAGTTACAATAAATTCGAATTATTTCATCTTAAAGTTACAAAAAATATTAGGTCAGGGACGCTGGTGGTTACAAGTTTGGCATCGGGTATGAACACCCGTCTTCCCGAGCTGCTACTTACTTATTTCTAATCCATCTGAACAAGGAGCATCCCAAAAACCTTCATCCCGTTCCACCAGTCCAACAAACTTCCCTCGTTTTAAAAATGGCTTTGATAAGTCGCAGTGTCGGAACCAAGATAAGCCAAACAAGCTACGCTCTCCAACCAGTCCGCTAAGTGAGTATGGCAAATTACCACTTATTGGGCGAGGCCTATGTTCAGCAGTGGACTTCTTGTGGTTGCGATGATAAAACCAGGCTCAGCAGAGCCAACCAGCTTCGATTATATAGTAAGAGCCAGCACCACATATCAAAGTCTGTCTGCCTCTTTACACGAGAATTATTTTCAGTAAACTGGTCCTAAATACCGAGTCCTTCCCAATGAAAAGTTAAATGACTTTTAGATCTTATCTGCCGTATTTACTAACTCGGATGACAGGTGTCGATGCCTATTAATCTAGAAATTACAATTACAATGCGGGTTTTGCTTGCTCGAACTTTGTTCTTGAAATACAAAAACCGCATTGTAACAGCAAATCCTCGAGTGATAGGCATCGACACCTGTCATCCGAGTTAGTAAATAGGCCGGCTGGGATGGCATACGAATTGGTCCATGGAGAAAAGCGTTTCTGGGGCTATCGTTGAATACATTTCTGTGATGCCAGGTCAATTTTATAGGATAGGTGTGATCTGTGGGTGTGATGATGACTGATATCGTCCTTTACATGCACAATGGTAAAATTAAATGCATTTCAATATATATTATTTCCAGTGTATCATCAGAACTTATACACAATACTACTCACCTCATAAGACATACAATATCCCCAGCAAGCGTTAATTTTGACGTCATCCCAGCAACGCCGGCCGTTGAGGTCCGTCTGCATCGCCTTGTGTGTGTACCGCCGCGGCTTGCAGCGCGCCGCCAGGGCCGAGCAAGAGCACCAAACCACCAAGCACCAACACACTATCGTCACTGTTGTACTACTAAACTTCACCCTGCCTATCTCCATTTTGGCAAGTGTAAAAATTTTAACAAAAAAGAAGGAACTGAGATCCTCACTTTATCAGTGTTGAAGCTCCTTTGAAATGTGCTGTAGAGAACCGTTTTTATAAAGGGAAAAAGTACGTCAAAACATATCTTCCGCGTGAGTTCACATCAGAACGGTTTTCAAGCCATTAGCCTCGGCTTCGCGCATTAAAAGTCGGGATAAAAATAGACAATTGCTGAATAATTATGAGTTGATTAAGTATAATAGGTACTTTCTTTTAATTTGGTCGTGTCGAATAGCAAGAATATAAGCTCTCTACTAAGTATATATACTTCTTTATCTTCAACTACAGTGCGTTGATTCCGGGAGCCGCTATTATAACAGCACGCCACTATCATGGTCAGCTCTTGAACAGCAGTAGGTAATACCAATGAATGAGAATGAAGAAGAAAAGAAGTTAATTTTTTTTTCTTAAGATAATCGACACAGACCCCTATTTGACGTGGACTAGCGTGTCACAGAAGCTCATATTCTATTTAAACACAACATAAATATCAATGATATATTGAAATCTGGTGTACGCCAGAGTTCCTTTCATGATGAAAGTGAACAAAACAAGAAAGGATTTTTAGAAATTCAACCAAAATTGCAAAGTATTATTTATTATGTAACAGAGTTTGACGAATTAATGATTAGCTGCACCAAATTACTTGAAAGATGTATTCACGATATTCGTTATGATCTCATAATTGTATAATTTTTTAGGGGGTAGTACGCAAGGGACCCACATAATTTCGCCATGCACATGACATGACTGTCTGTTTAGCTCAGTGATAGGTACCTAAATAGTACTACAAAACTATAATTAGGCATGATCAAAGTATGTACCTATATAATATTGGTCGAGAAGCAACATTAAAAAAATAGGATTATTTACGTGTAAAATTGTTAAGTTGATTATTTCTTTGTTGTGGGGTGCCGTTGGATACCTAGGTCAAAGACAATATAATACCCTAGGTCTATAAAAATATAGTCGGTGTCTGCTATTTATTATTTTTAACAGAAACCATAAAAGCACCAACTACGACGAAGATACTATTACTTGCTATTAACAATTTTCCCGCAACTTCGTCCGCGATCATTATAGGCTATGTCACGCAGATAGATTAGCTTTCTATACTTAGGCAAAGAATTTTGAAAATCGGTCCGGTAGTTTCGGAGTCTATTCAATGTAGATAAACAATTAAATATTTCCTCTTTTAATAATATTAGTAAATTAATATATGTAAATTAATTTCTTTCTTCTTTTATATTATGGCTTCCACGGAGATTTCAGTGATTCTGCCAATTTTCTATTTAATGAGATACTAATTTCGAGGAATAGTTTTTAATTTTTAACAAGTAGTATAAAGATATTGCTACGTGGGAGCTTCTGATGACAAATCTATGCGGGTCCATTTAACAGTCTACTTTAACTATTTCACAAATGTTTATGAGCACGAGCATTTATAACACCAATTTCATTTTATAAGGCAAATCCCAACTGCACCCCTTGACTTTCCACCAAAAACTCCTAATAATATTAAATATCGCTCGTTTTAAAATGTCGCCCGTTCAAAAATAGGAGGCACAACAGTTATTGTCATCTGTGTCATTGTCATCTAGGACTGTCAATGTCATGAATGGAAAATATATCAAAAAGTTTACGAAGCGAAGTGCACAGATTAGACAGAGTAGGTATGTCCTAAAGGCGAAGTGTAAGTGTTGGAAGTTTGTTTTGTGCTAAGGTTTTGTGCTTGGGAACTAGTATTACACTTTTGTAAATATTTATCAGTTACCAAATTATCTAATATAATGGGAGAAAAAGATCTTTGGTTTATAGATACAGAGAATCTTCCTGTAATGAAATTAACGCAGCCAGCTAATACTGAACTATGCGGTATTTATGGCAGGTATGTTTTTATAGTATTTTAATTTATTTATTATTTAGGTAATTAATTCGGTGGCCGTTAATTACTCCCAGCAATTATACTGTACATGCTGAAAAGGCAATACAAATATTAGGATGTAGTCATTTTGTTAATTTATTTTAAATAGGTAGATATTAAAATTGCTTTTATTTGAAGTAAGTACATGTGTAGCAAAAAGGCGAGAAAGTAACAAATAGTGTGTGTATTGTATGTGTATTACTTTTGATGTAAGTTTATAGAAATGCAATGAGTATGAAATACAACTACATATTTTTTAAATATATTAAACTACCACTTATAAATCAAGGTCACAATAAGGTCAAGAAGAGGATTCAGCCTAAAACCGATTTTAACAGGCGGCAATACATTTATATTTTTCACTAGCTGTTGCCTGCGGCTTTGCCCACGTGATTTAAAGCCTACGTCGTCCTCTGTACTGTGTATCAATGTGTATGCAAAATTTCATAATGATTGGTTCAGTAGATATGGCGTGAAAGTGTAACAAACAAGCAAACTCACTTTCGCATTTATAATATTAGTTAGGATAGGATTATTTACAATTATTATCACGCTAACAAACAAAAAGTAATTTATAAATATTGAACTGATTTTTAATTTACCTAGTGTCTTGATACTTTATTAACTCTCTCTATCTCAAAAACTGAACTGATTTTGATTAAACTTTCACCGTTCCTTAAGCTAGAGTATACCTTGTTCTATAAAAAATAGTTTTGTCTCACTAATAGTTACTGAGATATGTGCAGAAAAATATATATATATATATATGTACAGTTATTGATTGGGCATATATGTTTAAAGATGATATTGACTAACAGATATAAAATTGAGCAATGCTGACAATACTACATATCTACCTAGTCAGTTAAAAATGTAGGCAGGGCAATCAAAGATCCTAAAAGTGGCAAATGTGTAAAAAAAAAGGTGGCTGATTTTTGGTGCTCATTAACTTTTTAAAATATGTCTAAAATGCAGAACAGTACCAAAGTAAAAGGTAAATAATAAATATATTTATAATTTATACTTATATAGATAAACATCCAAGACCCAGGTCATATTGAAAAAGATCGTTTTCCATTATGACCGGACCGGGGATCGAAACCGGGACCCGCTGACCGCTGCGCCACAGAGCTCGACAAATAATACTTATACATTTATGTATTTTGTTAATTTTTAGGAGTTTTGCTTACTATTCCCTGGCAGAGAGGATACCACGGATTATAGACAAGATTACAGAAACATGTCACAAAGATGCAGAAAAAATAAAATCAGCCTGTAATGCTGTGAGTTACTGATTTTTTTTTTCATACTGATAATAAATATATACGGACAAATCACACAGATTGAGCTAGCCCCAAAGTAAGTTCTAATGAAAGACTTGTGTTATGGGATACTAACTCAACGATACTATATTTTATAACAAATACATACTTATATAGATAAACATCCAAGACCCAAGTCAATCTGAAAAAGATCGTTTTCCATCTTGACCTGACCGGGGATCGAACCCGGGACCATCCGTGTCGCAGGCAGGCGTGATGACCGCTGCGCCACGGAGCTCGTCATCGTCAACTGATACATTTCATATCGATATTCCTTACCGGTACTCCGAGTGAAATGTTGCAAGATATAAGTCCATGTTAAGTAAAATAGAAATGTGAAATCAAATATAGATGAGGGCAACAACTGTTAGACGGATACCAGTGGTGGGGTATAGATGCAAAATTTTTTTTATTGTTAATAATGATGGATATTTTATTTTATATTTATGCTGCTTGATTTGATATTTTAAGTTCTGTCTAGAAATAGGATATATAAGACATAATCAGTGCTTTACGTATTTCTTTGGATTTTTTTTTTTATTATATCAACTATCTAAGAACTAGAAGATTTGATATACTTTACCCCCACCCTTTCATTAAACTTTTAAATTGACAACTTTTTCAGAGCGACAATGACCTTAAAAAATATATAGAGCACCTTACAAAACTGAAGACTAACCTATTAACGAACAAGTGCTATGATTTGCTAGCCGTGGGTACTCCAGAGGCCAAGAAATGGAATTCATGGATTGAGTCGCAGAACTATCCGCGGTATTTCACTAACATATGGCTGTATAGTGAGTGCTACCTGTACAGAAAAATAAGAGAAGCTAGTGAACTGTGGTGGGTAAAGTTTAAATTTTATTTTTGACTGACTTGAAAAAGTTGGTTTTCAATACAACCCGTGTGTTTGTTTGTAATATTGTCATAATTGCACGGTATTTTATACAATGTGTCCCTAGATTCTTAAAGGGGTTATTCAGCCCGTCAATATGATTTAATAACTTTTCCTATGGGATTAATGCAGGGAATTGGAAAAAAATACAACCGAAAAAATCGTCCGCTCGAAGTCTTCCCGTGAATGGGGAAACACAAGCTAAACAAAGCTAGTCTACTCAGCATGGAGCTAGTAGGCCAAATCTTCTGACTGCTCTGGCTAATATATGGCTCTGAAAGTGCAGAGAGGGTCATGCTCCTGCAGTGGAGACTAAAAAAGACCTGATGATGATGCTGAATGTTACAATGTTTTTCAGCAATGGCCTGGCGTCATTCGATCCATTTGAAGATCAGAAAACCAGAGCATTTGAATCCACAGTGGAGATGATGTGTGTGGTGGCTGAAAGACTGGGCCCGATGCTGGTTTACTGTGACAAACAGAAACAGAAGGCCGACTTCATCAGCTTGATTAAGGTAACAGCATCTATAGTGTATCGTCATATTATATAGTGATGTCTTTATCCCTTACTAGCTGACCCGGCGAACTTCGTACCGCCTAACAGTCAATGATTAAGTATTCGTTACACATATCGAGTTTTCATTGTTTTTAAGATGTATTCTGCTATTCGGGGCGGAGACAAATCCAACGAATCAATAACCATGAAAATTGGTTCAGCAGATCTCGAGTTATAAGTGTTGTAACAAACCCGTCTTTGTTTTATATATATAGAAGATTTATACTAATATTATTAGACATAAAGAGAAAAGATTTGATTGTTTCTTTGTTTCCATTGAATAAGCTCCGCAACACTGGACCGATTTTCAAATTTATTCACCTATAGAAAGTTAATTAATCTGCAGGTGACATAGGCTATAATTTACGCGGATGAAGTCGCGGAAAAATTGCTAGTCTTTAATATTTAAAATTCAAAGAACAAGCCTCGTTCTCTTTTTGAACTTTAATATTGTTTCAGCTTTGTCTGTGGTCAAACCAGTGTGACCTGTCGCTGACCGTTGGTAGCGATTTAGACTTGGACGCCGGTGCAAGCGCCGTCCTGGATCCTTTTAAGATGATTGAAAAATTCAAGGATAAGGTAAGATATAATAAACTCAGCGTGTAAATTGACCCTCGACCACAGAAATAAATTTATTTCTGTGCCTTCGACCATGTGGTCCCAACGCCATAATCGTACGATTTGTTCTCAGAGACTCGCATAGATGGCGCTACTCATTGCTACACAACATTTTATCTTCCGTATTACGAGAATATAAAAGCATTATTCACAAAATTAAAACAATATTTTTGGCTCTTTATTTTAAAATTACACCTCAGTTTTAGTAAGTTTTAGGCTAACGCAGATTAAATCAGCCACTCGATATTAGATGGCGGTAGTCTGCACCGCCATACTTGGCCACACAGTTGCCTACTTTTCGCCACCTTAATTTGCTCCAATATTTTTGTATGTGGTGGGCAGTCTATACGTTTGTATTATATTGTCTTTGCTCCGACAAACTCTGAAACGGGTGACTTAACCACTTGTATGAAAATGTCGATTTTTTTTGCATCACATAGCAAAAGTTGTTCATATTGACAGGCTGAGTGAGCCTTAAGGGTATGTCGAGGGTGATGTTACACGCTGTATATTGTAAAAGTATTGAAATTTTGTTTACAGGTACTAGTGGATCAATCGGAGAAAGTTGCCGACCATGTTCTCGTGAAAGCAGAAAATATGGCCAAGGCTAGAGGGGTTTGTTGTCTTGTATATAACGTTCTTAGCTAGGTTTTGATTACAAACCATGATGGTTTCCTAAGGCGTCAAGTCGGGGGCTGTTATTGGCCAACAATCTGTCAATGGAGAGTATACACCGTATGCACGTAATTTTTTTTATTTGCTTCCTTAATAACCACAGAAAAAAATATGAAAGAACTTTTAAAATATCTTAATTAATGACGAAGATGTGAAACTTCAAAGTTTAAATATGCAAGAGAAGTCCGATATGGACTAGTGACGTCATGTCTATGTCATGCATACATTTGCCATATAAAATAGTTTGTCGCGAGTGAGATAGACATATTTTCGTAAAATCATATTATCTCGTTCGTTTTTCAACCAAATTTTATTCTGTTTTCACTTTGAGTACTTTACTATTGGATATTTTTGGATAAACTGGTAAGATAACAGATATTTTTTTCATGCATATTCCCTATTGTTGTCAGGTGGTCGGACGACCAGAGGTACGATTTTTTAAATGACCAGTTCGCAAATGACCGGTTTTTTCATACAAAAATCGTTCGAAGACTAGTGTCTCACATTCAAAACCGGCCAAGTGCGTGTCGAGTCACGCGCAGTATAGGGTTCCGTAGTAGCGAATGACAACTTTGAGTTCACACTGTTTACACTCGCACCTCACAGTTTAACGACCAAAAACATCTAACAATGAAAATTTTATGAAATTTTACATTTCCCAGTACATTTTATAAGTTAGTTGCCTATAACTTTTTAGTTTGCACTTATTACTCAGCTCTGATAGTTTTCCTTTCAACTTCAGTATATATACTACTGCTGCATTTTATGTATTATGTTCAGTATTATACCACTTTTTTGCCATGATTATTATACATACCAATACCAAATTACAGCTTTCTAGTACTTATAGTCTCTGAGTAAAACCGCGGACGGACAGGCAGACAGACAGACAGACATGGCGAAACTATAAGGGTTCCTAGTTTACTACGGAACCCTAAAAATAGTACCCCTGATAAAGATCGCAGGAAGGATGCAGGCCGCTTCCCACCGCTCGTATTGGAAATCCTTGGGGGAGGCCTGTGTCCAGCATGTACTTCTTGTGGCTGAGATAATGATGATGTGTCAGTTGTCACTGCTTGTTAAATAGTATCCAGTGTCAGTGGCTAATTAGACCCTACAGTTTCATTCAGTGCCATCATCTGTTGGTATACATTTCAAAACCCTCACTGACGTTCAAAAATTAGTGGGTTCTCAATTCACTCCTTACGTTTTTTATGTACCTACTTACTTAAGTATATATTAGTGAAATTGAAAATATGTGATGACCGAGCATTGTAATGCTATTTAAAAACCATTTAATTTATATATTAGTGCTTTATGTAACAGTAAAGGGTAACAGATAAGGGTTGGTATTCGAAATTTGAGAGTCATTACATTACCTAATAGGCAAACGATGTCGTAATGAAAATACAAGTAGTACAAATAGAGTACAAAGTACAATATTACCTACGGCCAGAGACAATATATTTGTTATTAAAAATGTGATTGACGTAAAGACACTTTATGGTGTGTATAAATATATATATTCCAAGTTGATTCCATGCATGTTTATTTGCAACGGTCTGATGTCAGATGTCGATTTTTGAAAATAAAGATTATGTTATCTAGAGGACTTAATTTTTTTCTTCCAAAGTCTCTTCAAGTATGTAGGAATCTTGTATAATGGAAAATTACAGCGTTTAAAACTTGCCATTTTACGCAGGAGGGCGCTGGAGGCAAGGACGTGATATTTGGTGAGTATTCAAAGCAGCCCCCGTAGCATGGCACGCGCGACAACGTTTATCGACTATCGCCATCTTGTTTTCCGCAATACTGAAGAGCGAGAAGTAGATAGTTTATCGCGCGATATAGATAAATGGCGTCGCGGGAGCCATGCTACGGGGGCAGATGTTATTAGATACCTACTAGTGGCTCTGTGAACTGTAGACCTCGCGAATTTTATCACAGCGAAAAAAGTACTGTACAATATGCTAATTAAAATGTAAAAATAATTGTCAACTAAAATTTGGTGTGGCGTAGCGTGAGTCTTACCTGCCCGGGCTTGATATTTTTTTAAATAATAATTGTGAAGTTGCAACATTTAATTCAACGCTATAATGCTGCATCTATTATTCTTCTATGAATATTTTTAATCCTTATAAAACTCTGCGGACTCTTTGATTAAATTTTATAGATGTTAACAATTGGTAAAAAAATTATAAAGAAAATGTTTAATATACTTACAATGTTTGGTATTAAACTACCGATTATTTAAAATCACATTCTCTACTTGAATGCAAACAACTGTTGTTCTGTAACCAAGTCCGAAATCGAGAGACATAAATCCGCTGGTCGTTGAATACCTTCTGATCCAAAATGTATGAAGAGCTGTTATTTTTTTCTCAATTTCAGGCTTGTCCACAGAACAAAAGTTGTTCGTGTTCAAATTGAGAACGTGAATTCAAATTATCGCTAGTTCAATACCAATAACACATTGTATTGATAGTTGACAGAGAATGTCCAATATACCGAGATTTTTTTTTTATATTTTTACGGGCTGGTGTCCGTTTAGCTGATTCACACTGGGCTGTAGGTTTTATTGTTTTGTTGATGTAGTTTATATAATTTTTTTAGATATCGTGTGTGACAACGCGGGATACGAAGTGTTTTCCGATTTCTGTTTGGCTCACTTCCTTGTCTCGCAGAAAATTGTGCAAAAGGTTGGTAACATTTATACTTCTTCTTCTTAGCGTGTCGACTCGGGCGAATTATATTTGTGTTGACCAGAACTTTGCCACTGACCTTATTATGACTGACTTCAATGGCGAGACCTTTATACTGAAACGATATACATATGTTTCGAAATATATGCCGATAAATAAGTAATAAAATTCATTGGACCTCGGGTTTCTCAGCATCTCAGCTGAGAACGCACCCCGGAACATGCACAAGTGCAATACTGAGACATAAATAACAAATATGGCGCAATATATTATTTAACTAAAGAAATCGGAATTTCGACCATCTGATTTAAATCTTTTTGTAACGAATCTCAGAAGTTAATGATTAAAAAATGTAACAAGATAAGGTTTCAAGGATAATTTTATAGAATAAGTTACGTTAGGAAAATGTTACTTTTTAAAATTGAAAACTTTCACTTAGATGAGACACCCTGTAAAATATAAAAAAATCTATCTTACGTCAGTATGCACAATTTTTACCTGATCGGTTTAAGATAGGTGCTACGCATAATAATAGTAAATAATTTACATGCAGGTTAGATTCCACGTGAAAGACATCCCATGGTTCGTGTCTGACGTAACGCCGAAGGACTTCAAGTGAGAAGACTTTATTATCAATCATATATGTGATTATTCATTTTTTTTTTAACAAAACCTTGAGCTTTGATGCTTAATCTTCTCTGTGCACAGTGGTCCGTGTACAATGGGCATTATAGCCGTCCTTTGTGCCAGTGTCGGAATACTGTGTAGTGTGTAACAAAAGAAAATGGAGGTTTCATATACATGGTAGGTGCATTTTATATTCCGCACTCTACTCGAATTTGGAGTACGCAGCCAATTATAGATGCCCCGGGCGAGATTTCTGGTGCGCCATCCATGTGTAAATACGTCATACGCCATGTGGGGCGTTCGCCAGGGTGCCCAGCCTTTAAGCTGGTATTGCTTAGAAAGTTCGTCCGTATCCGATCAAAAAAATTTTTGCAAAATTTTTCGGCTAATAAATTTTAATTTTTATTTTGTAAAATAATGAACCTAATTGTTTTATAGTTTTTAGAGATTAAATCAACCTATTGATGTGTATTCTTTTTATTTCAGATACGTCATTCAGGCTTGCAAAGATGCTAGCTTCAGTAAAACCGTCGGTAAGTAAAACATGAAGACCATTTTTAGGGTTCCGTAGTAAACTTTACCTTATAGTTTCGCCATGTCTGTCTCTCTGTCTGTCTGTTAAAAAATTACAGCAGTAGTTTATATACTGAAGTTGAAAGGAAAACTATCAGAGCTGAGTACTAAGTACAAACTAAAAAGTTATAGGCAACCAACTTATAAAATGTACTCGAAAATATAAATTTCATACATTTTCATTGTTACATGTTTTTGGTCGTTAAACTGTGAGGTGCGAGTGTGAACTCAAAGTTGTGATTCGCGCGTGGCCCGACTCGCACTTGGCCGGTTATTTTATATGTTGATTTTAAAGTTTTGATAAGTAAGATTGACTAAGTCAATCAACTTATAAAATGACGTGCAACTACACGGCCCGAGGCCCAAGACGCACTTGGCCGGTTTTTGCACGATGCCGAGATCACAATGCGTGCCGTGTGGTTCCCGGCAGAGTAGAATAGAACCACTCCCAAGTCTTGTCGTATGACGTAGTATGAAGATGTCGTAGAAGGCGACTTAGGAAACACAAGCTAAACAAAGCTTATAAACATCAAACAAACCTCTCCAAACCAGCGTGGAGAGTGTCGGTCGAGTCTCCTAACTGCTCTGGCCAATATATGGTTCTGGTAGTACAGACAGGGTCCTGCACCTGCAGTGGAGACTAAAAAAGACCTGATGATGATGATGAGATCTCAATTACATTGTGGCCGTCAGATCGAACTGAGGTTGAGGTCAAGTTCTCACACGTCGGGACCTCAGCTTCTTATGGACTTTTGCAGGGCAGCGTGTGATTTCATCAGACCCTCTACGTAAGCTCGGCAGCCAATGGCAGCAATACGTTGAAGATGGCACCTTTGTTGTTATGGTATGTTCTACCCTCTACTATAAGTTTTTCTATAGCACAACTACTATAAAAATGTATGTAGGATTAGCTGTCGTCCGTAGTTTCACTGGCGTGAAAATCTCTTGGGAGAAGTACCTTCTCCCGGGATGAAAAGTACCTTATGTTCTTCCCTGGGCCTCGAAACTATTTCCATATGAAATTTTATCTTAATTAGTTGTTGGAAGCGCGAAGAGCTTACAGGCAGACAGTTAATTTCGCATTTATAATCCTTTGATACACAATAAACATGATGATCGATTGATTTGGCAGGCCGGCATTACACCTAGAGACCAAGATGTAGATAAGCGCGCGAGCTTTGTGGCATCGTACACTTGCGCTTTTTTCAGTCATTGAAAAACTTGTATCTTTGGTCTTCAAAATCTGAATTGAAATCGAAAAATACCGCAGCCGGTAATTGCACTTTGCATTATTTTACAAAGACCTTACTAACATACATACTATTACATCTTTTCCCTTGCGGGGTAGACAGAGCCCTTGGTCTGTAAAACCTTAAGGCCACGTTTAGCATGTTGGTGGGCTTGTAGGTGAGAACGGAATCAAAATAGTGATGGGTATTGCTAGCCGCATCGCCTATTGACATGATTCCTGACGCCCAAACAACCAAAAGACCTCTGGTATAGCCCCGTCGTGTCAACTTTGCCAATGACTGCCCTTCCCGTTTCGGCAGTCTGCTACTTGCAATTGGCCTGTACTATAGGCGAGCGCGTGTCGCTGTGTACGAAGACGGAAGGGGTCAAAGTTGTCATGGGCATAGTGACGCGATCGGTTTATACATGCGTAGTATGGTAATTTATTAAGTAATGAATTTCATTTGGACCTGTGTAATTTTTGTAACAAAAATATATTGTTATACAAGAGCAGAGTTTTCTTACACACGTAATTAATTTGCTTAAAAGGAGACCCAAATCACAACCTTATCACCACGAGCCTTACTCGACGAGCTCCGTGGCGCAGCGGTCAAGACGCCGGCCTGTGACACGGATGGTCCCGGGTTCGATCCCCGGTCAGGTCAAGATGAAAAACGATCTTTTTCAGATTGACCTGGGTCTTGGATGTTTATCTATATATGTATTTGTTATAAAATATAGTATCGTTGAGTTAGTATCCCATAACACAAGTCTTATTAAAAACTTACTTTGGGGCTAGCTCAATCTGTGTGATATGTCCGTATATATTTATTTATTATTATTTATTTATTTATCAGTGTTACTTATCGAAAGTATAAATAAAGATTTTTTTTAATAACTCCCTTTTCTAGCATGACGACTTTTGGACCTCGCCGCATATGTACAAAGACATGAAGAAGTACGACCCCAATTTGTACGTGAAGCTGCAAGATGCCGTTGCGGTCATGTTCAAAGGCGACCTGAACTGCAGGAAGCTGCTCAACGAGGTCAGCTGGCAGACTACCACGCCTTTCGATCATGTGCTGCAAGGTAGCTTACATACATACATATTGTACCATACTCCGGTCATGTTATTCATTGGACTGGCTCGATAACATACCATGCACGTTGCCAGATCGCCAAACCTTATAGCCAGACAGAATAGAATAGAATAGAATGTTCTTTATTGCACCAAAACAAAATAATTACATAAAAAAACCGAAAAAATAACAATGTTGGTACAAAGGCGGACTTATCGCTTAAGCGATCTCTTCCAGTCAACCTTAGGGTGGATGGACAGAGTACATGTAGTTGGCGCTGGCGCAGAACAGGTAAATGTGAAAACAAGAGGACGTAATATATTAATAAAAACAAAACAAATACAATAAAATATACATACATAAATATACATATTTTAACAGCAAGGAAAGTTAAGGAAGGGTAGAGAGATAGTAGGACTTAACAAAATGTTAAAAGTTAGTGACAGTTAGAGCTTCCCGAATGTCGAGTGGGAGGGCATTCCATAGGCGAACCGCTTGAACAAAGAAGGATTTGGTGAAAATCTTAGACTTATGAGCAGGAGTTTTTAGCCTAAGAGAAACAGTACTACGCAAACCGCGGCCTTCGACAGACCAGCCAGTTTGGCCGGACATTTGATTAGAAAGGCCGGACAACCTACATGATTGAGGATTTTGTCTCAGTATTAATAGGTACGACAAAAAAATGATAGATAAATATGCCAAAGACATATAAACTGAGGTAGACGAGCCACAAGTATCAAATTCTGAAGCGTTCATAGTTGCGTTTAGCTCACACCGAAACTCTGTACCGTGAAGACGCGGTCCACGTCACGTGACACGATTGCTTGTAAATGTCTGTTGCTTGGAGTAGGGTAGGGCACCTCTAACTCAGTTTAGAAGTCTTTGGTATAAGCACGTGCTCTTGCACCTGCGAATCCCTCTCTAGCAGCATAGCAGGAGAGGGATTTGAACCTGGTTCTTTCTGCGCGGGAGGCATATAAAGCGCCATCTATAATCTAGAGCGATATCGATTTTTTAGGGATCCTTAGCAGAATGGCAAACAACGGAACCCTTACAGATTCTTCATATATCTGTCTGTCCGTTTGTCACAGCTATTTATTCTGAAACTATTAAGACTGCACCGTTGAAACTTGGTTGGTTACATCTACCACCTCTGTAAACCGCTTTACGATTTTTACAAACTAAATTGCAATGACAATCGCGTTCTCTTTTCACCAAGCTTTAATGTCGTAGGCTTCCACCCGACAGCGGTCATATCCGTGCGCACGGTCAAAGCGGACCTCATCTGCAGTCTGCCCCCGGGCAAAGCGGACGAGCTCAACAAACTCGACGACAAGTGGATGCAGACGGGAGAGTACGGGTAAGGAGCGTTTTAAAGACATTTCACCATGAGCGTTATCAGAAATGCTTACCACCAGAGCTTGGGATGGCAGCACTTGGGCGTTGAACTCGATGAGCCGCTGTCATTGCATAATATTTGACAAGCAGCAACGATTGACATATTGTCGACCAATCACAGCTTACCGGAACCGACGCGCCAGTGCTGCCGCCGCTTATTTCAGATCACCCTCATTCACCTGGGCAACTTTCGTGTTTCTTAGACAACTATGATTGAATAGAGATAAGAGATTTGCCCAACATGGTATTTATCTATGGTTCTGGACTGACACAAGAAGGGTTAGCGTGAGGCAGGCGGCTGGCCGTAAAAACTCTCGCGAAGTCATATTATAGCATGATTTTTTATACAACTAAGTAGGAAAATAGGCATAAGGTCCACCTGATGAAAGCGGTTACCGTAGCCTCATCATGATCAACGTCTGCGTCAGAAGTCAGAATGCATGGATGCTATGGATGCACCTGGAACATCCTAATCCTACATACATCATCGTCATCATCATCAGGTCTTTCTTGTCTCCACTGCAGGAGAACGACCCTCTCTGTACAACCAGAGCCATATACTAGCCTGAGTAGTCAGAGGATTTGGCCTACACTCTCCACGCTGGCCAGACGGGTTGGAGAGGTCTCTTTGCTGTTAATAAGCTTTGTTTAGCTTGTGTTTCCTTAGTCGCCTTTTACGACATCCACGGGATGACTTGGAGTGGTCCTATTCTTCTCTGCCGAGAACCACACGGCTAATCCTACATACACATACATACATACTATCACGTCTTTATCCCTTGCAGGGTAGACAGAGCCCAAGGTTGTTAAACCTACAGGCCACGTTTAGCATCGTAGTGGGCGTAAAAGTGGAAAGCGGAATCTAAATAGTGATGGGTTGCTAGCCGCATCGCCTATCAATGTGATTCCTTAGATTTTCGCCCAATCCCTTGACCGGTTTTTACGGTCTGCGTGGGAAGAAAAGCAGCTAGTATATTCTATGTTTTTTCTTTTCTCCCAAACCAGCATGGAACCTAATCCTAACTAATATTATAAATGCGAAAGTGAGTTTGTTTGTTTGTTACGCTTTCACGCCGTATCTGCTGAACTGATCGTCATGAAATTTTGCACACACATATTTTAGGGTACTTAGAAGGACATAGGCTATATAACACGCAGGCGGAGCCGCGGGTAACAGCTAGTATTATTAATAAAGTATAAAATTAAATCTTTTTTTCAGAATGATCGTTATTAGTGAGAAAGTAGATCATCTCAAGCTTTAGTCGAAGACTCTCAGAATACAAAAAATCTTTAGGAACCGTAGTCTAGGTGAAAACTGAAGAAGACGTTACCGACCAAGTCGGCTGAAATTGCCGGTTACGCTGGGGTACTGTCTATCACTCGCCGATTTCAATTTAACTATGTTTAATTATATTAAGATTAATTAAAACCGGCTATATGCGATTGGGTTTCGCACATACTAAGGGTTCCGTACCATCGACATTTAACTACAAAACCACATTTCTTGTTAGGTGCATCTGTCGCGTGACGCATGACACCTTATCTCTGTGATCTCCATTTAACTTTGGTTATGTAGCCGAATTCTTGACTGTCGTGCAAGTACAGGGTTTTGACGGTTTCGAGAAAAAATAACCCGATTTTTCTTGGGTGTCCCCGTAATAAATTTTTTTGCACTAATGATTTTTTCTATAAAAAAAATTCAAGTTTTTACCTTTGATAGTTTAAAAGAATGAAAAACTGCCTGGCAAAGTCTATTTCCTGAATAAACGTTTTGAAGGATTAGCCATGTAACAAGAAAGTAGGGTGTCGTTGACATCCTTTGTGTACGGATATATTTTTCAGGTTTCCGTACACAAAGTTAAAAATGGTTCCACATTTTACTAAGACTTCACTGTCCGTCTGTCACCAGGCTGTATCTCATGAACCGTGATAGCTAGCCAGTTGAAATTTTCATTGATGATGTATTTGTCGCTATAACAACAAATACTAGAAAAAAGGATAAAATTAATATTTAAGTTAATTCATCAGCTAGTTCATTTTAAAATAATCAATTAAATCAAATTATAATGTCCCATACAACAAGCGTGAATTTTATGCCGTTTTTTGCTCGTTAGTCTTATGTTGTATAGAAAATGCTACGGAACCTTTCGTGCGCGAGTCCGACTTTTTTTCCTCGCGGGCGTAAGTATGTATAAAATAAATAAGTGTAGATAAGGCGTAAGTACTTTACACACTTTAATTGCATAAAAATGACTGAAGATGGCTTTTGAAGATAAAAGATGTAAATGAGAAATTGGAGGATTGTCATAGCATAGTATACCATTTTACACCGAACTACATTGTTTTACGATCTTAAGCATCTTCAAAAATGCGTAAAGGTACAGGGTATGATTAACGATATGTGCTTTATAGGTATAATGTATACGTATGATGGATACGTAAACAATATCGCACGTCGGTATCTAAGTTTAAGGAAAATGTAAAACCAAATATTATTAAAATTTATTCATATGCAAATATGATATTGATAAAAAATAAAAATTTATAAATCCTGAAATTAAAGCAACAGAGCTTTATTAAGCTACAATTTGTACCCACAAATTATAGCCTAATAAAGCCCTATTCAATTTTTTTATAACAATTAATGGCTTCTATCAAAGCGTTTGAATTATTATTATAAAGGTGTAATTTTAATTTACTTATTTAAAAGTAGTCTGACATTACATACTTTGAATCATGGGTACACAAATAAAAGGATGCCAATGAGTCCAATTCCAAGTCCTTAAAGCCAATTTAGTAACACAACAAACCTAACATCTGTGCCCAGCCTAAGTTACAGTGTACTTAGACAGGGTGTTTTTGAATTCATTGCCATCCTTTTATAGGTACCCATGATTAGTATGTAAGCAGACTTGCAGACGCAGACTATTTTTAAATAAATTAGAATTACTCATTTAAATAAAATTATTTTAATACGGTTTTTATCGCGTTTATTACATTATTTATACACCTAACGTTTCGAGCACTTTACAGTGTTCGTGGTCGCAGGTAGACTAAGTTGACATTTGTCTAGTATTTTATAAGAATTGCTAAATCTACCGCCTAAAATATTTATTGATAACGTTCCGGATGTACGCAGTATTGGCTCACGGTGTCTGAAGGTCTTGCAGTCTTCTGCTTAGCTTGAGATTTGATTAAATTGATGACTGGATCCCAAGCTGGTGGTAACTGCCAACCATCCTCTCTATTGAAATTAGGATGTTTTTTAATTTCAATAGCCTCACGAAGCATTCTTGGAATGTATCTGTTTTCTTTTGCAAGGACTTGAGGATTATCAAAACGCATATAGTGGTTGGGTTTGTCTAGGGCATGTTCACAGACTGCAGACTTCGTTGAGCGCCTATGTTTCATGTCAGCAATATGTTCTTTTATACGGGTACCGATGCTTCTCTTTGTTTGCCCAATGTATGATAAACCACACTCACAGTCAATTTTATAAACTCCAGCATCTTGTAATGGGATATTTGATTTGACAGGTCTTAAAAGTTGGTTTATTTTCTTGTGCGGCTTGTAATAGGTCTTGATTGAAGCACGCTTAAGTATATTACCAATTTTGTCTGTAACTCCCTTTACATATGGTAAGATGGCAGGAAACCGATCAACTGTGTGAGGCTTTGGGCGGCTTCTGTGATGTGTTTTTGGGAGGTTGAGGTTGTTGCTTCTTAAAACCGATTTTACTCGTTGAAGCTCCTCCTTGAGGTGGTGGGTGTCACAAATGCCATGTGCTCTCTGAAACAAAGATTTACCAACGGTAGCCAACTGACATGGATGATGATGGGATTTGCCATTGAGATATTTGTCGTTAGGTGTATAAATAATGTAATAAACGCGATAAAAACAGTATTAAAATAATTTTATTTAAATGTGTAACAATCGCGAAAACATAAGAAAACATTAGAATTACTCCTTTAAATTAAAAAAATAAAATATTATAATTCAAACGCTTAAGAGTCCCACGTAAAAGCGCAATCCCATACAAACGTAGTTTCGTTTTAGTTTTACAACAGTTAAGCCAATCTCAACCAAATTTCGTACATACGACCGGATAAGGCATATTGATGTTTATAATCAGATTTCAATTTTAATAACAATACCTATACAAAATTACAGCGAGTTGAAGTTGCGTATCGAAAACTTGTACTCGCTGTAATTTTGTATAGGAGCCATGAAGCCATTACTTGATAAAAAAAATTGGCGCAGGTCATAATTTTCAAAAACTCCTAAAAATAATAAGGGGTGGCAGTGCAAAGCTAATTGTAGATGGCGCTGCATACGGTCTTTGTCGACAAAAGTATGAATACCTATCTTTATTTTTTTGCCGTTTTGCAAGTAATAAGTGCATAAGAATAGTGACAAAACATTTGACCTTTCATTTTAAAAAATGTATAAAACTCTTTGTTTCCTTATCAAAAGATTGATAAATATTCTGCAATCATAACGTATAAAAATACATTTTGATTTAGTTTTTATACAATAATTATGTCAATTGGTTGGAAATTAAGTAATATAAACATTCCTATAGTTTATTTAACGAGATTTGGTCACATTATGAAGAATAGTATTTTTTAAGTAAAATTTCCATATATTTGACAGTTTCTTTCGGAACAACCGTAAACAACGCCACTCTTTACAGTTGCAATCCCCATTAATCGGTCAGCGAAATTTTTCGCAAAATATGTGATTGTATTCCAGTTATTTACCTTTATTTATTTGTACGATTTATTTATATTTAAGAAATGTTTTTACATGTAAACTTTTTTGCTGATGCCAAAATATGTATCTATTCGATTCCTGTATAGTAGTTTGTAAGCTAGTTGTTGTTTTTACAAGCTTTTATTAAACCCCCGTTTGTTGGTTATTATTTAGTTTTATTTACCTGTTTGTTCGTGTCCGTTTATAAGTAAGTATCCTTAACTGATTAAGCCTGTAATGTTGCATAGTTTGGTACAATGCACAATATTACCACTTTTATAAGTTACACCGATGTACCTGCGCAGAAGTAAAATTTTTGCATGGCGCGAAAATACCCGTCCGCTATTGGCTGATGTGTACGCGCCATGTGGCGTCTCGACCACTCACGGCAGTCGTACGAGTATTGCGCGCGAGATAGCACGAGTCCTGTTGTTTTTGGATTTCAAATCTTATTTTGTAGCAATAACATCTTTATTTGATTGATGTTTTCAGTCGGCTTGAGACGGCGGTAGGTTGCGCTATTCTGCGCCATCGAACAATGCCGATGTAACTTAGTAAAGTGGTAGTACTGTACCTATGGGGGGCTTGTCATCCATAAATAACGTAATGTGTTTAGGGGCTGAGTCGAATCTCCTATCCTAGGCTGGAGAGAGAGAGAGAGAGGCTCAGCAAATCACGCTAACACACACTGGTTGAAAACTTTAGTAGACCGTCGTCCCAACGTGAGTGTTTGGAGACATGGATGGGCACTTCATTAGTGAAGATAAATATCCAATTTCTTACTTCCGAATAGGAAACCTATAGAAGGTATTGCAATTTAAAAATTTCAAATAAAAAAAATTGGATTGTGTATGTTAAAATTATTTATTAATACGATCGATAGTATTATTCAGACAGTTCAGACCCTTTTCTGCCTCGGTTTCAGAGAACATTTGCCTAAACTTATGTGTGATGTCCATAATGTATGTATATTATATAAATCATCATCGTCATTTCGTGTAGGCGACACCATCAGTCGACCATGCACACCCTGGTGTCAGAGTTCTTCGGAACTGCCTCTTGGCCTCTGACGTGGTTTCTTTAACGACTACCAGCTGGCAGCCGGGATCAACGGCTTAACGTGCCTTCCGAAGCACGGAATCATCATTCCTATCAGACAATCAGGTGATTCATGCCTGCAATGTCCTAATCAAACTGGAAACAACTTAACAAAGTATGCTTCCCGTGGGAATCGAACCCACGACCCCCGGGTTAGTATTATATTGTCTTTGCCCGGGTCAACAAGGCAAACGCCTTAACCACTGGAAAAAAAAACCAGTGGACCACGGAGGTTGTTCGTTGTTATGATATAAATGACGAGACTCTTCGAGCAACACGCCTTCCGTACCGGAAGCCGTGCTCGAAGACGAGACTACATTCAGGAACTTTCATAGATTCAATACAACCCTTCTTTATCATATCTTACTAAGCTTTCAGCAGATATGAAGTTTTTATATGTGGCAACCAGCCGTGACCAACTGGACTTCTGTAATCGTCACAAATATTTGCCTAAACTACTACTCAGAACTCAGAATGATTCTTCCGATCGTGCTTATCAAGAATTTTAACACCAGCCATATTAAAATTTTTTGTAATTTTCAAATACTTAGCTATAACTTCTTTATGCTTCCTTTTCAGGTGTTAGAAATGAATGAACATTTATATTCGCTGATGAAGTGCACATTCATCTATAATAGTCTCCAAACATTATCTTATACTTCAGAAGAAAATCTCGTTGGGACGTCGGTCTACCTTTAGGCACTGAGGTATTATAGACGAGAAGAATAGAATAGAATAACAAAATCTTTATTCAGTACGGGCGGAGCTTCCCAAGCATTGCCTAGCTTAGTCGGATTCGCCGCATGACCTAGTCCTCGAAGTTGGAACTTCTAAGAATGATTGGAGTGTCCAACAGAATATAGATACTTACCTACTCATTTTTACTCTGAGTTTTTATTACGCCTATTGACAAATAATTAAGAAATAAATTAGACACTGTCAAGCGATCTGACAGTAAATTATTAAGTGGCAAATATTTTTTATTAGATTTTCGTAATTGGCAAAAATAATGTGATTAAGTACTTATACTCAAACTTATCCAAAGTGTAAATTAGCACACTTTCCAACTACATAGAAATAGCTACTTATCCCTATTATCTATTACTAAGTACATATAATTACAAAGACACATTCTCATGAAGGTACTCTGAAATATGTCGAAATTAGAAGAGGAAAAGAACGTTGCATGGACTTCTAATAACCCCTTTTCGGAGGCTTCAATAGGTATGTATAATAAAATATGATCAATATCTTTCATCATGTGATGCCGTTACTAATGAATTGCAATACGCAACAACCATCTAACTAATATTATAAGGAGGATCTGATTTGATTGTTTGTTTCCATTGATTGTATGTTTATCTATATATGTTTCTTTTATAAAATATAGTATCGTTGAGTTAGTATCCCATAACACAAGTCTCCAACTTACTTTGGGGCTAGCTTAATCTGTGTGATATGTCCCTATATATTTATTTTATTTATTTATATTTATTAGGCTCCGAAACTACTGGACCGATTTTCTAAATTCTTTCACCTTTCTTTTGGTTATTTGCGGGAGACATAGGCTATAAATTACGCAGACGAAGTCACGGGAAAATTGCCAGTAGTATATATCTAATTAGCAACCATTCTCAAAGTATGCTTCGCCCGCGGAGACCCAAAGCAAGTCCTTTGTTGTGGCTCCGTAAAAATATATTGGGTGGGCTTCAGATTTCTTATCAGCCAGGTGCTAGTCTGCCTCGGGTTTCAATAATTGCGGCCTGGCCACGGGACATTCGCCGTGGCGAATTTTCGCGCGGCGCGAACGACGAGTCGGCCGGCGAGTGAAACAAGAGAATAAAAAATTACCGAGCATGCCACGCGCACCGGCGACCGGCGACGCGACCGACGAAGTGTATCAGGCGAATCGCTCGGGCGACCATCGGCGCGATGGGCGAGTGAAACAAAATCGTGAATTCGTCGGCGCATGCCACGGGGTCGAGGCGGCATTCGCGGCGAATAATACAAGGAACAAATGTTTTTAGTCTGTTTTGAATGGATGGCGAAATTTTATCGCGGATTAATGAGCTTGGCCAGCTACGTCTGGCCAAGATAAATTTTAAAATACCTACCTATACACATAGAAAAAACATTGTCCGCACTGACTCTTTTCCACCGACTTCAAAAAAGAAGGTTTTCGATTGGCCCGTTTGTATTTTACTTTTATTTTAGCTTCTAACTCGTGTACCAAATTTCACACGAGTTTTTTTCTATATTTTTAGTTTCTATGTTGTCTGCTTATACCTTTGTTTTTGTATGATTTCGTATGTTATTTTATGTTTTTGGCAGTTTTTGTATGCTTTTGTGTAATTTCGTATGTTTTATATGATTTTGTATGTTTTCATATATTTTGTATGTTAATGTATATTTTTGTATGCTGTGTATGTTTCGTATGATTTTGTATGTTTGTCCATGCATATCTCGGAACTATAAGTCAGATGTTTAAATAATTTTTTGTGGTAGGTAAGGTACTGCAAGTTTCATCAAAATCGGTTGAGTAGTTTTTGAGATAGATTATATGTGTACGAGCGAAAAATTGAAGTCGGTTTTTTATACTTTTGTCTCCAATTCTAGTTGAATATTTTCGTTCGATTGTTCTCGAAATAAAATTTTTGGTAGGTACGTTTTATATTTTGTGTACTTCTTATGAATTTTCCATCTGCCTATACTCCGACTTCTATTCAAATCATGTACTCCACAATCTCTTCCAAATAATATGTCTTTAACTAAAAATGTTTAATTTCTTAGTTAAATCGAGATAACTTTGATAAAGAAATTAGGCTCTCAGATCTCCGTCTATCCTGGTCGCCGTGGCGAACGCGACTGCCCCGTGGCATGAAAATCGCGCCGCACAATTAGTCGCTTCGCCCGTCGTGCCGTCGTTCGCGTCGCCCGTCCCCGTGGCCAGGCTGTTACGTCCGTCTTACCTACCACTAAGTTACATTGCGCCCCTGGGTTTCATTCGCTACCTATATCTCGATGCACGCAACGCATTCTTCGGCTATACATGTGCCCACCCCCCCTCTTAAATCCGCCCTTCTTGCCCATGAAAACCACAAGTAATTAATTGCCCGCCTCGTAGCCCTGGATCTAGATTTTTTTTGTCCCTGGGTATGAAAACAATGTCGCTCTAATGCGCGCGTGACGTGACGGCAAATCGAAACTTGTTGAAAACATGCTTTTCTTTAATCACAACGCGACTTCCACCGCCTCTTTTTAAGTAGATTGCCACTGCCCGCGTCTTCAACCCTGCTCATAAACATGTTGATTTGGCGCCCCTTGAACCTGCTGCCGGTGTGGGCCTCGCCTCTGCTAACCCTCCTTGATCCGGGACTGTCGACGAAAACAATCACAGATATTAATATAATATGAAAACAATGTCCCTCATGCGCGTACCTACTTAGAGCATTACTATTATTAATTATGTAGCATGGCAGCGGTCTACACACGGCCCTAAAATCAGAGGCAAAATCGTTATCACTATCTCTATCGCCAAGCAGGACTAGCAGGCTAGATATGTAAATAATTATATGGCATTACCATGGAGATATAATGTAACTTCCGTGGGCAATACGTGGCAATACTTATAATAACTGTCAATGTCATTTGTCAATTCGTCTTAATACAGTAGGTTATGATTACCTCAGTGCATTGCATTGAGTGCATAACAAACAACAGCTGCAAAGTACCTACATAATAACATTTGTGCAATATAATATAAATACATAAGAACTAATATTAATAACCTATTCCTCCAAAGTTTTAGACACACAGTTGTTCTTTAAATGTGAATAGTGTTGGCTTACTTACCCAACTAAATAAAATGTGAAGTAATAAATTGCGTACTAGTTTAATTGTGCATTACATCACACATCACAGTAAGATGTCTCAAAAGAAGTCTAATTTGAAACCCAGAGCAAAAGTTAGTAATAAACCGGTGTTTCATCTTCAAGATAAGAAAGCAGACGACAGTGAGTTATCCAATGGCTTGATCAAATCGGCTCAGCGTATTGGACAACTAAACTTGTCAAACAGAGGCCTTGGTTCAGGTGAGAATAAATTTAATCACAGACATAATTTAGTTTCCCATTGCGGTATGACAAGTCGAGGGCACGCTCGTAATTGAGTGATAAACAACATGGTGAGCATAGGTAGTGTCTTGGTCACATACTGCAATGTTTACTGGTGTTGCAGGCGTTCATAGGCTACGGTAACCGATTTAGGCCGTATGCCTATTTGCCTACTTAGTTGTATAAAAAAAAGGAAATTAAAAAAGTAAAAAGATTTATTTTATTATTCTTATTTTTTTGATAATACTATAAATGTTACCTTCTGGAAGTCACAATTTATTTTTTAACTATAAGTTGAACTATTGATCTTAACTATTCTATTCTTGTTTTGATATCTTTTTGGTTAATTATAAAAAAAAATAGAAAAAGTAATTTTTAATTTAAAGCATAGTAATGACTTTCTATTATAGTTATGTACCTACCCTTATTATAAGATATTGCTTTCATTATTAAAATTTCAGTTCCAGACAGAGTGTGGAAAATCGAGGAAATTGTTTTGGATGACACTAAAGAGATTGACTTTGCAAGGTCTGTTGAGAACACCTGGTGGAACAAGGAGCCCCTGAAGACCCTAGACTTGAGCTCCAATGTGATCAAAACAATATCACCAGATGTGAAATTTCTACAGCAACTTGTTACTCTCAAGGTAAGGTCATTGCAATTTCCTAGTAGACCAATGTTGAGATTTGACATGTTTTAAAAATTAAAAGGTTTGTACAGTTTATTTTTAATTACCACTGTTAAGGTCACATATCTTTTCGTTCAGTGCATTAAAAAGTAATAAACCAATTAAGCCTTTAAATGCCATGGTCTGATAAATGTGACAAATCATTTTTGTGCCGAAACCTAAACGGCTACACACAAAATTGATTTGTCAATACATATATCAGACTGTGGGGTTGAAAGGTTAAATAGTGTTGTTTCTGTTATATGTGGTTCTCTGTAAACTTGAACTTTACCAACATTTGTAAAAGTATCTCATAAATTACTAAACCAATGAACTTGAAAATAGAAAAATAAATACAATAGTTATATTATCTATTTTTTTGATTAGCAAGTTAGTTTTTTGACTGAACTGTCAATATTTAAGGAAAAAAAAAACTGTAACGTTTTGGCTGAAGTACTATGTATATATACTACTACTATACTATATATTTGGGTATATGCTTTACAATCTAATACATTATACAAGGTACGAGGTTGAGTAAGAATGGTTGCCCCATCTATTAACAATGTGATTGTGATGTTACCTTTTCCAGTTCAAGACAGTCTATTGTTACTATTATATGTATAAACAAGCAGTATAAAACAAAATTTAGGGTTCACTATGATCTGTAATTCATTTGGTCATCAGTTTTGAATATTTTCAGTGAGAACTATACCTATATATGTAATGATTGATACAGAAAATAATAAAATGGATGTTTCAGCTCCATGATAATGCATTGACAAGTTTGCCGCCAGAGATTGGGGAGCTCAAGGTCTTGTCCAATCTTAGCTTGGACCACAACAAGCTAAGCGTATTGCCAAAACAGTTCTACAAGCTCACAGAATTGAGATGGCTCAGCATATCGCACAATCAATTGGTGAAGATCGAACCAGACTTTGGAGATTTCGTTATGTTGAATTTTTTGGTAGGTTCACATTTGTATTGCTTTGCTAAATATTTTTAATAATGATTTAGGAGTTTGGGATCACTGGGTATATGCAATATTAGTGCTTACGAATGCTGAGCAAAATGTCTGAATTAAATGTCTTGCATACACAAGAAACAAACAATCAATACATAATTATAATAAATACGCATAATGGATAGAGAGTGACCCAAACAGGATATTCAGATGAAACCGAAAACGAACCTTGGCTCGGTCTCTGATAAATGGATATTATTATTAGAGGCAAAATGAAAGACTAGAATTAAGTATTTTTTGAACAATCGGGGCGCGCTTCATATTAGCACCCCGGCCCATTATGGTTAAGACTAGAATGGTACTATATTTACTTTTCGTATGTTTTTAGAATCTATCGCATAACAAGCTGACCGCGCTACCGCCAGGCATGGGCTATCTAGTGCGGTTGGTGGAATTGAATCTGTCTCATAACCAGCTGGTTGAATTGCCGCCTGACATCGTAAATCTAAGAGGTGACTAGTCATTTATGACTTTGCGCAAATGAAGTTAACTTTGTGCGCTGATTTTTTACCTCAGTTTTCTGACGTTTTCTTTCTTTGAGTAACAGATCCGTACTTAAATTACTTGTGCAATGTGGTTCAGTCCGCTGCGCAGAAAAGTCGCTATAACAAAGTACCTTTAGGTGCAACATAGGCGAGGTACGTCGGACAAAAATTTCCATGTGCGCTCTTATCACTATCACTACATATTATAAAACTAAGTTCTTCGCCGCGTCTGTCTGTCTGTCTGCGATAATCTCAAAAACTACTGCACGGATTTTTTTGCGGTTTTCACCAATAGATAGGGTGATTCATGAAGGAGGATTATAGGTATAATACATGCCCGGGCGCAGCCGGGGAGGCCTGCTAGTTAGTACTACTATAAGGTTGCACTCAGCTTGCTTATGTTCGCCAGGCGGCATAAGGTATTGTGCGGACACAGTGCAACCTTATTACATTACTAATAAGAGTGCGCCGCGGACTTTTTGTCCGCCATTGTCCATCGTCTATGTTGCGCCTTATATGTAGTGTTTTCTTTGCCAAAAGTTTACTGCCAAATCGCATCAGTTCGCGCTCACTTAATGGTGACTGTTTTGTCGCTTGCTAGGTAGTAGGTTAGCCTGATCCGAACAAAGAATACTTAAAAATGCAAGTAATTAATGTTTGTTAGACTGTATCACTTCTTAATAGACATAACTATACAGAATAAATAGTTACTTTTTAAATTGTACCTAACATTACTAAATATAAATGTGGACCCTGGGTTCCAAAGTATCACGGCTGAGATGAGAGGGAGAGATGGATATAAAAGATTGATTGCAAGACTTGGTGGCTATCTTTAGGAGAATGTGGTGTGATTAAAAATTAAATAAAAGAAACAGGTATATCGGAACAGGAATACCTGGATTTTAGGTAGGCAGATATTGAATGAAAGCTTATTTCGTAAAATCAGCCCAAGCTGGATAAAAAGCGCAAAAAAACTAGACCATAGACGATTGATTGATTTAGTCAATAATGAAAAACGTAATAAATAACTTTAGGAGGAATAAAATAAATTGTAGGTTTCTGACATTTTGTTTGTTTGTAAATTCTCTATTGTACATAAAAGAGGATGACATACACCTTAAATAAAATATACTTAAAAGCTATTTAAAAAAATTATACACAATGGCGGACTTATCCCAGGAGGGGATTTCTTTCAGTCAACCAGGTATCTGAAAGAAGACAATCAGAGGTTATATGGTGTACAGGTATAAGCTTAATAGTGAAATAAAAAGAGAGTAATAAAAGAAAAAACAAACAAGATGAAATTTGGACATTTTATGTCAGAAACCTACAATTCAATTTATACCTACATAAAAAATTAGGTATTAAACATTAGGTGTTGATCTTCATCGTATTTTTCACTTTAGTAACAATTAAAATAAATTCAATTTTAGATCTCAAAAAAATGAATTTAAGCAACAATAACCTGAAGAAACTGCCAGCCTTGGGTGAGCTGAGGAAAATGGAAATTTTGGACGCGAACCACAATGACATCACGGAGCTGCCCGACGTGTACGGATGCACGGCGTTGAAAGAAATCTATATGGCTAACAACTACATTAAGGTACAGTTCCAACATAGATCCATATTATCACATCTTTGACTGAGCCCAAGGTCCTAAACCCAAAGACTACATTAGCATGTCTGTATTCATATGTTATTAAAGTATAAATTTTTCTGAGTTTAGAAATACAGATTTTCTGATCTAAAAATAAATCGCACCATCCCCAATGAGTATTATTATGTCAACATTTAAACAATATTTAACTGTTGACAGAATAATATTCATTAAGCTAAGCTTTATTTGAATACTTGCGGCGATGTTTTCTAAAACTGTTTTATGTTTCAGGAAATTTCGGAAGAGTTTTGTGATCAGATGCAGCACTTGAACGTCCTAAACGTGAGGGACAACAAAATTGAAGTCATACCAGAAAACATATGTTTGCTAAAGACGCTGAAGCGGCTCGACTTGACCAATAATAGTTTAAATAAGTATGTTTATTTAAATATTTTTTTAGTAGTTATTTTTCCTAGCCCAACGCTTTTACGTCTATCTACTGGGCTGATTATCATGAAATTTTGCATAAGTGACTAAAAAACAACGGTTGTATTTTTTTCCCGAAAATTTCTTTACGATCACGTGTAAGAAATTTTGAGTGATTCTCGCCAGAAGAAGGAATTTTTGAGAACAAAAAATTTATATACTATATCACTATATTATTAGTAGTATTAAAATCACATGTAGTTGCGTCAATGTACTTTTAACATTGAAAGTTGAATATTTAAATAATGAGGTCATTCATTACGCTTTGTGTAACACTTGACGAGCTCCGTGGCGCAGCGGTCAACACGCCAGCCTGCGACACGGGGGTCCCGGGTTCGATCCCCGGTCAGGTCATGATGGAAAACGATCTTTTCAGAATGACCTGGGTCTTGGATGTTTATCTATATATGTATATGTCATAAAATATAGTATCGTTGAGTTAGTATCCTGCGACACAAGTTCACAACTTACTGTGGGGCTAGCTCAATTTGTGTGATATGTCCCTATATATTTATTTATTTATTTATTACTTACGATCATTATTATGTAAAGTCAAGAATTTCGGCGGTTTTCAAACCATTATAATGACCGCTGTATTGCCACTATTTTATTTTTATTTGCCACTATGAATTTAATTTTATGCAAGCGGCCGTTTGCAAGTGCCTTTTATCGGTGCCTTATTTGATACGTCCCGATTCTGTGCCCCACAGCTGCTTTTTTATCGTCCGGTATTTCTAAGTCTACTTTATTATCGCAAGAGTGTGTACGATCGTATGCGTCCTATTAAAAATGTCCTAGCCGTAAATACCGTGACCAGATTGCGGACATTCTTGTCAAGGGGCAAGTCAGGAGTACCCGAAACCGGCGAGCATGTATGAAAAGAGTGATGGATGTAGATGAAGCGAAAGAGTTTTGTAAGGATCGTAGCAAGTGGCGGTCCTTGGTCTCTGCCTACCCCCATGGGAAAGAGGCGTGATAGTATGTATGTATGTATGTACAATATTACAAGACGGAGGAACGCGCGTCCTACTTCCATAGCCTCGTTATTATCGCAGCCACTGCAGAAGCACATACTTAACCAATCCGCGTGACTTCTAATTCTTACGAATTTTTCTTACAGTGGCGCATTGATGTCGCTAGAGATAACGCCACAACAGTATTCACCATAATAGTAGCTTCGCCCGTAGTATATATGTCGCAGTCATCTGGTTGATTTTGCTATTTGATTGAATGACTAGCGCGTTCATTGAATGGCGACGTTCAATTGAATGACTGAAGGACAGCTCGTCAAGTCGTTGAATGTAACGTTCAACGTCTTGACTGAATGAATGTCATTTAGCGAAGTCGTTGAATCTTAGCCGACTTTGTAATATTTGGTGGCAGCATGATTTCATTTTTCTTAGTTTTTAAAGTAGCCGGCGGCGGCGTTATAATAGGTAAATCCATAATGTCATACATATTTGTTTTGGTGACTACTAGCGCCGCAGTGGAAAAAAATGAACTAAATTTGAATCACCTGACTGATTCTATGTCCGCTCTTTTCAAAGGGCTATGTTACAATCCGCTAACTAGTTGGACGTTGAGCGACGCTTATTTGTTCAACTTTCGGACTAGTCATTCAATTAAACGTGGTCATTCAATGAACGCGCTAGTCATTTAATCAAATAGCAGATTCAACCAGATGACTGCGACATATACATAACCTATTGCACTCGGGGATAAAGTAGGTACTTTATCCCCGAGTGTTTGTAGTTGTTGGATACCTATCCAACGGTGAAAGAATTTTTGAAATAGGTCAGTAGTTTCTGATATTAGCGCATTAACCAAACAAACGAAATTTTCAGCTTTATAATATTAGAAGAAATAAGAATAGAATAGATAAAGCACTTTTTACGCACCATATCTTATTTATCAATATTTTTGGCATAATATTTCAGTAAGGGGTTAGATGGCTTAATCTGCAGAAATACTAAATCAGACGATTATGTTCAGGTTGCCGCGGAATCTAGGCCTCCTAACCCAGCTGCAGAGTATAAGCATGGAGGGGAACAAGCTGTCGTTCGTGCGACAGGACGTGATCAGCGGCGGTACTGACAGGATGATGAAGTTCTTGCGGGAGCGCATCACCGACGAGCTGACAGAGGAGACGCGCAGTACCAACAACGAGTGGCCCGATAAGTGAGTAGTTGATCAGTGGCACCGACAGGACGAGGAGACGTGCTGTACCAACCTCGAGGGGCCCGATAAATGAGTAGTTTGTGTGATAGCGCATGATCAGTGGCACCGACAGGACGAGGAGACGCGCTGTACCAACAACGAGTAGCCCGATAAGTGAGTAGTTTGTGTGATAGGACGTGATTGGTGGCATGGACAAGACGATAAAGTTCCAGCGAGATCGCATCGCTGAGCTGGTAGAGGAGACGCACTTTACCAACAACGAGTGGCCCGATAAGTGAGAAGTTTGTGTGATAGGACGTGATCAGAGGCGGCACCGACAGGTTGATGAAGTTCCTGCGGGAGCGCATCACCGACGAGCTGGCGGAGGAGACGTGCTGTACTAACAACGAGTGGCCCGATAAGTGAGAGTAGTCGTCTGCACGATAGGACGTGATCAGCGGTACGGCCAGATTTATCCATATTTTGTTACAAATTCAAAAGTTGTGTGATAGGACGTGATGAGTAGTTTGTGTGATAGCACGTGATCGGCGGCACGGACAGGATGATAAAGTTCCTGCGGGACCGCATCACCGACGAGCTGTCAGAGGAGACGCGCCACAACCGTACCAACAACGAGTGGCCCGATAAGTGAGAGTAGTCGTTTGCTCGATAGGACGTGATCAGCGGTACGGCCAGATTCATCCATATTTTGTTACAAATTCAAAAGTCTTCATTAGATCATCGATTTTTTTAAAAATCGTCTATCTTAGAATATAAACCTTTGCTATAAAAATATATTTCTCCGTACTTTCAAAAGGCACGTTTAGCCGTTCGTTTTACCTATCATTAGCAGATGGAAACTTCGTCAGTTTGGCAGCATCAGAAATTTATTTATTTATTTATTTATTAAGGAATAACAAACAGTTGCAAGATAAATATTACACAATAAGACACATTAATATAAAAATACATAATCTTGCGACCAACCACGTTATTCACAGATTTATTACATACATGATATAGATAAGTTGCTCCTAGAGGGGAACATAATAGTAAAATTAAGGTATTCTCTAGTAGTGCTAATTTTACACAGATAACAAATACGATTAAGAACAATAATATATTGGTTGCTGGAAGAAGAGATTAAAGAATCGTACAAGTAACATTGGTTGGAAAAAATAAGAAAAGGAAAACACATACAAGCAAACAACTACAAAACAAAAAAAAAAAACAGTGCACAAACAGAATGGGAGTGCTATTTACGTGCGGATAATAACTCGTAAATATGTTTTCTATATTTATAAATAGCAGACGCAAACATATCAACACTCTCAAACAGTCTGTTAAAAGACTCAGCCATGCGACGTATGGGAGAACGAAGACCTGCATTAGAGTGTGTAGCGGTTAATGCAAATAGTGGTCGAGAGCGGACGTTTCGCAATACACACCACACAGAAATCTAACACTAGTGTTGATTGTTGCAGGTACACGTTGAAAAAGAGCCAAGCTCTGATGTTGCCGGGTAAGAACCTGGAATCCGTCCCGGACGGGGTGTTCGCCTCGGCCGCCGCGGCGGAGGTGCACATAGTGGACATCTCCAGAAACAAGCTCACGCAAGTACCTTGTGGGTGAGAATACATTTCGACATCATGTCTTTGTTAGTCGAGCTTCTAGGCACAGCGGTCAACACGCCGGCCTGTGACACGGATGGTCCTGGGTTCGATCCCCGGTCAGGTCAAGATGAAAAATGATCTTATTCAAATTGAGTTGGGTCTTGGATGTTTATCTATATACAATGTGGAAGGTAATAAATCTAACCAAGGTCTATACTAAATCATTATAGTATAATAAAATTAAAATAACAACCAAAAAACAAAAATAAATTTCGGCATGTGTAGCCGCCCGGGCGATTTGTATGGGAACGTCGATTTTTTTTTGTTTTTTGACTTATTTTTAGTTCATTATACTAAAGTGATCTAGTATTGCCCGTGGTTCGATTTATTACGGGTATGTCCCTTCCGCTTTGTATGTATTTGTTATATAATATAGTATCGTTGAGTTAGTTTTATCTTCATATCCCATAATACAAGTCTTACTTAACTTACTTTGGGGCTAGCTCAATCTGTGTGATTTGTCTATATATATTTATATTAGTCTACAACTCCGCCTGTATCGCAAGCCGCGATACTGCCGGTCCCAAGCCCGGATAAAGGAGGAGGGCTCATCATAGGGCTAAACACTCTATATGGTAAACAAACAACTGGTTCCGAAGAAAACAGTAAATCAAAAACTGTGGAAGAGGCCAAGACCCACAAAGGGTTGTAGCGTCGTTGGAAGTAAATAAGTCTTTGTTGGTCTCCACTGTAGAAGTACGACTCTCTCTATACTGCCAGAGTCATATGTTAGCCAGAGCAGTCAGAGGATTTATGACTAATAGTAAGGCAAACTGAAAAACTTCACCGTTGGCTAATTTTGAACCGTTTAGGCGATAAACATCAGAAATGCATTAATGACAATATTAAATATATACGGGTCGAATTGATAATTTCCCTTTTTTTAAATTTATTGAAAAAGATAGACGGATAGAAAAGTGAAATTTTCGCTGCCAGATATAACAACAACCCTTGATAATGAAATACAAAATTGTCAAGATCCAATGAAATACAAAAACGTGTTTTTCTATTTTAGCTTATTATTAAGTAATTTTACTTAATAATAAGCACGATTTAATTCCTGTGTCTAACGTTTTACGCGTGGATTTTTTTAACACGCTTTTATTAGCTTCACTTGTGACTAACTTGTGTAAGAAAATCTTGGAATCTTAATTGACCCACTTCCCGGTTTTCGATTTGGATGAAATTTTGCACACGTTCTGCGTTCTGATGACAATACATGACTAGCTAAGGAACGAAAGCGTGTTTTTTTAGTTTTTTAAACTAATTAATTTATTTCCGACTTGATTTTTAATTTAAGAATATAACAGAGTATTGTGAATGAAAAAAATTACACCTATAAAAAAATATTAAAATAAAAGCATTTAGCTAATTAATTATTATTTTTCAGCGTATTTCAAGTGAAAGAAACACTGTCACAGCTGATGCTGTCGTCGAACAGTCTGTCGGCCGTCCCGCCCGCCATCAGTGAGCTCGTACACCTGCAGTACCTGGACCTCAGCAAGAACTGCCTGGCCGACTTGCCCGCCGACCTGGGACATCTGAGGCACTTGAGAGAACTAGTCATTTCCAATAACAAGTAACTAAAATAAGCCTGTTTTGCGTTTTGCTAACGTTTCTGCTACCGAATAGAACGGATAGGTAGTCCCCACTTTTACCGACGAGGAATCTGCTTTAGTCGGTCAGAATAGAAGATTGTTGCACTGAGCAGAAAGTAAGTTTTTGCTGCACGAGTGCGATATAACTTACTTAATGCGAGGTGCATAATCTGCTTTTCTTTCAACTACGGCAATAAAAGTAGGTGAAAAATAAAACTGAAGAGAAATTACAATACTAAAAAAAAAATTAAAGTTTACATTCCCGCCTTTTTTCTATATGGCTAGTATTTTTTTATAATCGTCCCTTTGTATAACTCCATACGGACGTCAGGTTGGCCAACCTTTTTATTACATGTGACAACTATGGTCCTGCGATTTAAAAAAAAAACTAACAGTGCAGTAAGTAAAGTAAGATTTCCATACATTTTTCTGCTCTAGTGCAGCAAAGTTCCGCTTTGTGCTGGATATGTAGTGCAGTTATAGAATTGCAGCGTAGTTGGAAGAAAAAGCCTTTGTCTCCAGAATAAGGGTGCCGCCGGCCGTAGTCGCGTCGCGTCGTTGCAAATGAATGGGATTAGCGACACCCTTGTTCCGTAGGCATAAAGCTTTTTAGTACCTGCGCGATAAACTATTCACATTTCTCTCTTCTACATTACAGAACATGAGATGGCGATAGTCAATAAACGTTGTCGCGCATGCTATGCTTCGGGCGTTGGCCAGCTTAAGCAGAATCCGCGCCGATATGTGTGGAGACACCTTAAGAGTCGCCTGGACGCGCATGCCTCCATACAAACGGAGAAAGGGAATTGTGGCAATATTTGATAATTTTAGGGCAAAATTCAATCAATCAATTAATCTCATTATAATCTACGTACGTTCCTATACAGTTTGGTTAAATTATCAAATGTTTGAGAATTATACGCCACTCAAGATTTCGATACAAATTTGAAAACGCTTGTAATTCTCAAACCATTGGTATTTTAACCAAGCTGTATAGGAACGTACGTAGATTACTATAAGATTAATTGATTAAATGCTGAATTTTACTCCAAAATTATCAAATATTGCCACAATTCCCTTTTTCCGTTTGTATGGAGACATGCGCTTCCAGGCGACTCTTAATGCGGGACTCGCATGTTTTCTTTACGTCATTACGCCATTACGTGAAAGAGAGTATGATGAAGCTTTCACCCTCTTCCACCAAAATTAATATAAGCCTCGCCATCCTAATACCAACTAATATTATCCTAATCCTAACCTCCTAATATTATAAATGTGAAAGTGAGTTTGTTTGTTACGCTTTCACGCCGTATTTACTGAACCGATCATCATGAAATTTTGCATTAACTAGTTTAGGGTACTGAGAAGGACATAGGCTATATATCACGCCTAGCCGCGGGTAACAGCTAGTCATTATAAAGTATCTATAATAATTCATTTGCGACTTGTTAAACCAATAAGCCTTCAACACGTTTATTTTTACAACTTTACCTACCTGTGGTTCCATAATAAAGGTATTTGTATTGTATTGTATTGTACAGGTTCACTAAAATCCCTCGCTGCGTGTACGAGCTGGAGAATCTGGAGATCCTGCTGGCGGGCGAGAACCAAATCGAAGAGATCAACGTGTCGTCCGACGCGCTGGCCAAGCTCAAGAAACTGGCTGTACTGGATCTTACGAACAACAGCATCATGACCGTGCCGCCGGAGCTCGGCAACTTCACACATTTGAGGTGGGTCGATCGGTCAAGCGGTTATGCATCTTATTACACGAGACATAAAGGTTAAAATAGCTTGTTTTGAAATATCATCGCGTCCGATGGCATTCCATGCCAATCCAGTGTAGCGCGGCCCTTATTGTAATTAACCAGACGAATCAACGTGTCTGGCCAAGCTCAAGAAGCTGACTGTACTAGATCTCACCAACAACAGCATCATCGTGCCGCCGGAGCTCGTGCGGTGAGTCATTATCATCAGGTCTGCAAGAGTACTACAAGAGCCATACACTGGCCAGACTATGGAAGGACTTGGCATTTACTCACGGATTCGTTCACGTGACTATAATGGGCATGTTGACAAAAAATTTTTTTATGTTGCCATGTATAGACCTGCCAAAAATAAACACAATAGTGACAGAAATACATTTCTAAACAAAAAACTCTTTCAGTTATAAAAGTTTTAAAGTCACATGTTTTTAGACGTAAATTTTTAGACGTGAAAACGCGCTGCTGAAATGCCTACATATTTGTGACGTCACAAGCTTGTATTTTGTATGGGTGGCGTGAGAACTTTGTTTGGTAGCTATACGAAATATTTCGTTTATGGTAATGGTTTCATAATAAAAGTTGCTATAAATTTTGCAGACTAAAATTCAGTATAATTGTAATTAAAGATTTTCATACTTTAAAAAATGGTCCTATTCACCCAACTTTAAAGAAGCTTTAGGATCACTTAACGAATCGATATCAAATTAAAAGTGTTCTTTATAGTGTTTTTAGATAGAAATGAGTCTCATTAGAAACAAATTTTATATAATCTTAACATTAAGCAACTACCGTATTATGACCCTGTCTCACAGTTTTAAATCAGTTAATCGCTATCTACATGTGATCCAAATTTAAATAAATATTTTTCATTTTCCTGTAGGTCCCTAGAGCTGATGGGCAACTGCTTCCGGCAGCCGCGGCACGCCGTACTGGCCAAGGGCACGGCCTCCGTCCTGTCGTACCTTCGCGACCGCATCCCCACCTAGCACGGTAACAGCAGTAAGCTACCATCACCAGCTCTTACATCGCGCCTCTTGTTCGCGACAGGTCGACATGGCAATCGGGGTATGAGTTGAGGCGCGGGGAAGGGGACAGTTCGCATATTAACTCACACTATAATACAGTTCGTACATCAACTCGCTACTCGACTAATTAGTAAATTAGTTGAGTAGCGAGTATCGTAGTAATAAAACACTCGCCACTGCCCAAAGCCACTAACAAGCTCGACTAAAACGATGCGTTCGGTGATAATAGCCGGTGATGTGATTGGGCTAGTGACGGTGTTGGGAGGCGGTAATCGCCAAAAATAGATTCTATCGGCTCGACTTAATTCCTTACTAATTCTCTCTCTAACTCGACTAGTCACTAAAGTATTCGCAACTCAACTAAAATACTATCCGTGTACGAACTAGGCTTTAGGGCTGCACGAGACCGCATCGTCTGCGCTTATCGATTTCGATATCGCTCATATTATTCTTTTTATGTATAAAAATAATGACGTCGGTTACCTTGCCAAGTGGAAAAACAAAAAATATATATTCATAAGCACCAGAAACATTTAGAAAAGTATAATGCCCCTTTAGACAATCGCTGATGATCGGCTGTCATTGCGACAAATCACTGCATATTGCTGTTTGACTCACTAAAACTTTGAGAGTTTTCTATCCAAAGCAGCACTATACAGTGAAAAGTCGTGATGACAGCCGATTGTGTAGAGGGCGCATAAGATTTCGTAATATTGAACAGAAAAACTATTATTATAAACACCCTTTCAATGTGATATTTTAAAAGGCTGTGTGACGTGTGTATTGCAGCGGCTTATCAAAAATAATGAAGAAATAATCTTACTGTTATTTTGTTGAATGCCACAAAATATATCGATATAAAATGCCTGGTACGCGACGCCATATCACTAAAAAATTACCATGTCGACCTGTCGCGAACAGTAGCTTAGGACGTCCGTCGTGTCTTCGTCAGCACGGGTGGCCGATGCGACGCTGTTTTTTTTTAAATCACTTTGTGCTCCAAAGGTAAAATTTTCAATATTATCTAAAAATAGAAACACAGCTAGATTTGCAATATTACAATGATTTCTAAAGAAAATTGCCGCCGGGTTCGAGCACCCGCGCCGTGCATTCGTATACTTATTAGTACTGCAGCACGCGGCGCGTAAACTATTATTTAACTTAGGGAAGCGTTTACAAAATTCTTTAAAAAATCCGATTTATAGTTTTTGAGCTACATACAAGTTTGTTAAAAATAGTTTGAAGGGGGATATAAGGCCTCGCAGAACGTAATTTTGAAAGGATACTACCGTTTTCTTTAAAATAATTTATTTCTTATGGGATATTACACTGAACTCTCAATACAATTGTGTTCAAAAACCGATTTGTAAACATATTATTTATTCTGACTGTATTTAAATTCAAAAGGAAAGTTCGTCAATGCCATTGGATACTATTGAAAACAATACAACTAACTTTATATGAGCGTTTGTGTTCACAATTTATTATAATAAGTCGATTTACATTCACACTCCAAAAAAATTAATTGACCTTGTCACGAAACATATAATTAATTAGCCGGAATTGGAAAGAATGCAGAAATTGTAGCAACTGACGTGAACGGCAAGGCCTGGGCCAGTCTTTGTAGCACCATCACTTGCGTAGAATGCATGACGTAAAAAGCGCATAAAATAACTTGGCGGCTCGGAAGTTCGCTGCAAGAGACATTCGCGCATTTCGAATGTACGAAGGAACAGCAGAGGACAAGACTGTTAGAGCGGATCGGAGCGCACCATTCCAATCACTGCCGAAAAACTGCCTGTATGGATATTAGGGCATAGATCACTTCACACGTACGCGAAGTTCAGAACCGTCGAGTTATTTTGCGTACTGTACAGAGCCGACTACAAACTTGCTTACTCGCGAGTATTAGTACGAAGTATTTAACCTTTGGCCTTTAAACTACAGTATTACAGTAGTACCTATTGAAACTATCGTAGATGTCACATCTCGATATATATGTAGTTAACGATTTACAAATCAGTTTTATTTTTAAAGGTAAACTGCCTTTCACGGCAATAACTAACTAAAATAATGTATCTTTAATAGTTCTACGTAACAAACTATATATTATTGTCAATGACAATAATATATAGTTTGTTACGTAGTCAGACGTGTTACGTAGACTTGTCATAACTTATTTGACAAGTCGAAACATTCAGGTACTTATGTCTAAAAATTTCCCGGAAACTTGTGCTAGGCCAACTTGAAGCCTACGGAATCGGGCACGATTCACTATGAAGAAACGTACATGTTCATATTGAATCGTATTCATTTCTAAAAATATTAACTGTGAAAACGTATGAACTCCATTCTGACTTCTTAAAATATCCCATACTTATGAGGTTCCTATGAAATATCAAGAAACTCATTTCATTATTTCCGTGATTGCGCAGTTGTAAATTCTCATAAAGTGACGTCATTTTCATGGACGCTCGTTGAGATTTTAGATGCAATGCAAAGCAGAAAATGAAAGTTCTAAGTAATAATATCATTTAGTATAAATTTATAAAAATGCTGGGCTAGAATATTATTATGTTTACGAATAACGGTATACATACAACGCGATTTATTTTGTTGAATAACTCGATAATAATTATTTTAATAAAGAAGGCTCCAAAGTAAAATCGATATCTAAGATAATATATCTATGATATCGAAAATATTGTTATTGACCGCGTACCAAGAAACAGTTTTAAATTCAGCCAATCAAAGAAAAAGTAAACTAATTTCTTGCAATAAACCAATTTCTTTCAATTAATTTGCACAATATTAGGATTCATATCACACGCGCGTGCAATTATTTAATTACGTGTGAGTGTAGGGATCCATAGATTTAGTGCAAATTAATTAAAATTAAAATGATTTTGCGCGAGAAACTGGTTTTCTTTTTCTTTGATTGGCTCAATCCAAAAAGTCATTTGCGCAGTTAGGGCCCCTAATAGAAAGAAAGCAATTCTCTTACTGTACGCGCGACCTCTTTCGCAGATCGCAACCGGTTGCTTGCGTATGATGTAGGTATATAAATAGTTACAATGCTGTTATGATTTGCATAACCAAAATTTCGTCATTTTAGATGCAGGCATGATTTGTAATCATGGTATCGTAAAACTAGTTTTGTACAGTCGCCGCCGCTATAGTGCTTACGTTTGTTGAAACCATGTTGAAACTGACATTATGTACTGTCAATGGTCAACACATCAAGCAAAGCATTGGAGTGCTAAAATCTATTTGTTTAGGTACGTAAAAAGTGTAAACAATCTTTATACCTACCTCTTTTTATTGAAATAATTTTTTTTAATTTTTAATTTTATATTTAAAATAAATTTAATAACATTTTACTTGAATTGTATGAAGTTACATTTAATTTCACATTTGTTAAAATGTGAAGATTTTGATTTTAAAAGTGTATATTTCAATTAAAAGACGTATCAAGATTATTTGCATTTTTTAAGTACCTAAACAAATGGACTACTGGTACCCATTACTATTTACTATGTGACTTCAGTGCTAAAGCAACTCTACTCCAAAGAATTGTTTTTGAACATATCACTTTTCTACCGACGGGATCAATTGTACAATTTCTGCAATCATTTCATTTTTGAATTCGAATGAAGTATTTTTCTATGTCTAAGATTAATCCAGACTAAAAAATCTAACCGTAATCGACACACATCATTCATACACATCGTAGTGCTATTTTTAAATAGGTGACTGCTAGAAAACATACGATTTTTGTTTGAAAGCATTGCTCGTCATGTAAAATTACCTGTTCAAAAATAGTCTTGGCTACTCAGTAATGATTAACGAGTTGCATGCATGTAATGATTCCTTACATGCATGCAACTATGATGTACCTTCTTGGTCCCACCGCACCGCACAGCCTACAAGTGCCTGTTGAGTCTTAAAGTGTTATAATTTGTTGATTGTTACCCTTTTTACTTTTGATCTTGTTTTGTTATTTCCAATTATGACTTTATTGTTATTAATTTATTTAAGCTTGTGTAAATGAAATAATTATACAGAAAAGCAACATAGGTTGTGATATGTATAAATTAGTGCAGCTGTTACGACTTGTAAATTCATTTTGAAGTTGATAATTGCGAAATTATGGATTAGCGTTATCTCGCGACCAGATAAAGATTGCCAAATATTACTATGTTGAAGATAAATCGCTATTTTTGATGAATATTTTAAAATTGAGCGAGAAATTGTTCTCGGTGAGGCTAGTCATGCAAATGAAAAACCGCTCTGGAAAATTTATGCAAAGAAATGTCAAGGTTCATCTGTTATTGAACTAAAAACAACCTTAGTATAAAATTCATTTTCTTCTTGATAGTGTATCAATGTATTATTATATTATGCCAAGTTGCATCGAGAGACTATTTATTTTTAATGCATTTGGCTATGCTTGAAGTACAATGGCCGCTTTGCATTATCCAATGTTTATAATAGACAGTATTACGGCTAAGTGTGATGAAATGAAGTCATGATAAAAACAGTTTGCGTACTAGTATTAAGTTCACGGTTTAAGCATTATTATGTTAAATTTTCGTGTTTGATTTACAGGACTTAGTAACAACCTACTGCATAATTTGTTAGATATATAAGACTTATACCTACCAACCGGTAAATTATAATAAACGGTTCATTCTAAGTCCCGTAAATATTTATAGTTAAGCCATATTGTATCATTCTCAGTCATTCTATGAAATTTATTGCTAATGAGAATCACGAGTCGAGTCATTTAAACCAAAGTTTTGTATCGTACCTGATAAAAATAACGTTTCTTCATAGGTACTAACGCTGACATAAGAAAATTAATATTATATATCTAAGAGTAAGTACGAAACATGAAAAAAATGCACAAACATAAAAATGTAATCGTAAATATTTACAGAGTGTTATTGAATTTGTGATTGCTAAATATATGTATGTATTGCATCCAAATTAATATAGTTTTATTCACTTACGAACCTTGCTCTCAAGATCCACTCGACTTCATCTTGAGTGCATCTCTCGGGTCCAAATTTCGAGGTAAGTAAGTATAAAGTAAGCGTTCGTGTATGGTTTTTGAAGAAATTGATTATTTTAAACAAATTCATTCAAGTAAATAAAAAGTATTTAAAGTCAGGTGATGGACTACCTATGTGCAAAGTTCAGCGGTTAAGGCACAAATCATATACTAATGTAAAGCCGCCGCCGTGTGGTTCCGGTAAGATAGAATAGACATTCCAAGTCTTCCCATGGAGTCGTTGAAGGCGCCTTAGAAAACTCAAGGTAAACAAAGCTTATAAATATCAAAGAGATCTCTCCGACCCGTCTGGCCAGCGTGAAGAGTGTAGGCCAAATCTTTGGGCTGCTCTGGCTAATATATGGCTCTGGTAGTACACAGAGGGTCGTGCTCCTGCAGTGGAGACTAAAAAGGATAAAGACACTATTAATTTACCTTTGAAGAAAAATATGTAGCGCTGTTCCCGCAGACTCATCTTGTGTGGTACATGTTTCGTGTGCATCCCAATTACAAAAGCAATGGTAATATAGCGTCAAACGAAAGAACACCTGGGTAAACAATAAGTCAACGTTGTAAGCAGATTCGGTACCTACCGCAGAAACTTCACCTTTCAGCTTCGGCATTAAAATAAAAAATCATTAAGTTACAAAACATTGTTATTTATTGAGTATCAATAATGTTCACAGCTTAAAGTTACTTACGAATATTTACAATTGAGTACTTTACATCTAACATATATTTTTAGTTTCTTAAGTATAAGTTGCATTTTTACAGTAATTTCAGACTATTTGCGCTTATAGGTGAATTAATTCATTCTTCTACTAGGGTGTAGTTCTTTGGCACACATACCATGGCGTTGCCGAGCTTCAGGGGCGCTTTGTCGGCGGGGCACTGGATGGGCTTGTCCAGTACAGCGGCCTGCGCCACTAGGGCGACGGCGCATAAAAGAGCCACCACCATGAGGAACAGAAACCGGAGGGAATCCATCTGGAAAGTTAAACTTCAGTAAGGTCTAAAAGCAAGGGGTTAGAACTGAACTGTCCACATTGGGTGTGATTTATTTGTTTATTTCAACTTTCCAATGTTCCTGCGACTTTGTAATTATAGCCTATGTCACCCGCGGATAAATTTGCTTTCTATATGTGTATATTCAATGCAAATAAACAATCAAATCTCTCCTTTTTATAATAATACTTAGTAGGTGTTATTCTTAGGTGGATTCAGTTCGGAGTAACAGTGTTTTCGCGTACGTAAGTACGATAAGTGTAAAAATAAATGATCTGAGAAAGAATCTGTATTTTTTAACCGACTTCAAAAAAGGAGGAGGTTCTCAATTCGTATGTATTTTTTTTGTGTGTGTTACGCTATTACTCAGTCAGTTATGGATCGATTTTAGTGATTCTTTTTTTGTTCGATAGGTAATGCTCGAGAAGTGGTCCCATAAAATTTTTGTCGCAATGTATCGAGCATTTTTTGAAAAAATAAATTAAAACACAAAAAAATTGTGAGAGGATGCCGTTCGGTTTAAACTTATTTGTATTTTATTCTTATGCGAATCAAGACAAATTGATGAGAATGTTACTTCTCTGTTTTGACTGAACTTCAAAGGTGGTCCTATAATTTTTTTATCGAAATGTATCCAGTGCTTTTTGGAAAAAATCAACAAAACCCAAAAAAAATTGTTCAATATGCCGTTTCGTTTAATTTTATTTCTATTTAATTCTTTCGCGAATCAAGACAAGTTGACGACGACGTTGTTCCTCTATTTTGATTGAACTACCACACCTACGAAAACCTAATTTTTAGTTCCACTTTGTACATTTACGTAGGTATAGGGTTGAAGTCGGTTTTACTTGTTTGGTAAAAATTTATATATAGTAGGTTTGGACACATGTCAGTCAATCATTTTATAAAGTTTAAAGTAACTTTCTAACTTATTTAGGGTCACCTAGGCTTAGAGATTAAGTGGTTTGGTTGGTCTGAGTTTACGCAACCTGACCGGATCGATCTGAGATGTGGATGGACTCAAGTTACCTAAAATACTATTGTTTTTTTTTTCACTTATTCATGGGAAGGACATTTTAGAATTTAAACTAAAACTCAAATACCTAAGTACCACTCGGAAATAACAATTACGATGAATTTAAATCCTGCTAAAATAATGTCACTAACAGTTGTTGATTTAAAACAATAACATAGTATTCCTTTTGCTATATTATTATCTAATTAACTATACAGAATAAACAAATTATTAGGAAACACTGCACAACACTCACCACTCACTTTACAATGGAACAAAGGAAGGAGTCGAAATGACCTTACAGGCCCGGTCTCAATTAACAACTGAGCGTTGGCCACACATACAACATTATTACGGCTACGGAACCTGTTTTACATAATGCAGTCGCTAAACTCAACAGCCCTGAACTTTCTACAAACATAGATGTTGACATTTTGTGAATTAGGTTGATTAAATCCATCAATGATTAAAGATATATTGCTAATCAACGATAAACACCTGTGTTTTTTTGCCAGAAACTCCAAAACGGTAATAAAACAATATATATGACATGAGTTGAGATAATATTCAAAAAAGACAAATATGTGGATGTGTGACGGTGTGTGTGTGTTTGTCTGATAAACTCAAAAACGCATGATGTGATTATAAAAATTTTTCACTAAAATGAAAAGATTTCATTATCAGCGAGTAACATATGCTGTATTTGATTATTTAAAACAAAGGGAATATACAGTAATAATTATTTTACTTTTTATGAATCCTTTTTTTTATTAGGTATTATTAATATTATAAATGCGTAAGTGAGTTTGTTTGTTTGGTACGCTTTCACGCCCAACCTACTGAATTGATCATCATGAAATTTTGCATACACATAGGTTAGGGTACTGAAGGACATAGGCTTTATAACACGCGGGTGAAGCCCCGGGTAACAGCTAGTTACTCTATAAAAATTGCGAGGTCTCGTAAATAAACATGATATTTCAACGTCTAAACCATAATTTACCTACATTTTCTTTGAGAATAATCATACAAGTTTCACGCACATATTATCATAAGTAACTCCAACCTACAGAAATATTGTATCGGATCTCCAGCTATTCCATCATGCTCCTCGGCCCCGCTCTCCGGAGTTTAAATCAGGGTTAGCTGCTAACGTAATTATTCGCACTTAACGCGCCGTCTCTTATAAGAGTAATTGTACAAATAGGCGTTTCATTCTGCGGTGGCGAACCCTGATCGTTTACTCACACATTGACGTGTGCACGTGTCTTTAGTGTATCAGGCATAAGTAGATATTACTGTGCTTGTATGAAGCGTTTACCTATGTGTGACGTTGCTCAAAGCAACTCAAAGTCAACAGTTGGGTAAACGCCTTTTGAACTTGGGAACGCAAATCTGCATTTTTGCCTCATTTAAGTATAATAAAATAAGATACAACGGCTCAACTTAACATACCAGCGGAAAACAGTAAGTTTAATGAAAGAGAAATTCAAAGGTTCCTGATCTCAAGATTCGGGGACCAGACATTGGCTTCCAAGATTATACTTATTATGGCGTCCAAGTAACGCCACTTGATTTGTTTTGGGATATGTAAAATCAAATAAAAATGAAATCGTTACTATATCCTCATCATCATCATCAGGTCTTCCCAGTCTCCACTGCAGGAGCACGACCCTCTCTGTACTACCAGAGCCATAATACTAGCCTGAGAAGCCAGAGGATTTTCCCTCCACGCTGGCCAGACGGGTTGGAGAGGTCTATTTGATGTTAATAAGCTTTGTTTAGCTTGTATTTCCTCAGTCGCATTTTACGACATCCACGAGATGACTTGGAGTGGTCCTATTCTACTCTGCCGGGAACCACACGGCTCCTAATAATAACTATATCCTAATCCTAACTTATTGACTTTAATACTTTAATCAAAGCTTTATATTATAATATTATAAATGTGAAAGTGAGTTAGTTTGTTTGTTTATTTGTTACGCTTTCACGCCCTATCTACTGAACCGATTATCATGAAATTTTGCATACACATAGGTTAGGGTATTGGAAAGGACATGGCTATATATCACGCGGGCGAGGCCGCGGGTAACAGCTAGTACCTAATAAGTATACCTACAACAAAAGCTCATTTATGTCTGGTACATATTAAAATATTTAATCATTTACCGACGAAATAAAAAGTATATAGGTATTTGAAAGTAAATTTAAGACTTGGCTATCGTTTACCTATCGACTAACGCCATCTTGTTTTCCGTTATATTAAAGAGCGAGATGGGGATGGTTTATCACGCGATATAAACCGCGCCGCGGGCGCTATGCTACGGGCCGGGCGTGAACATGTATTTTATGACCTTGAATACTTTGGTTTTAAAACACGTAGAGCAAGGATTTAAGGAACTTTATACACTTTGCATTGCATTCCTGAAAGGGCAAACTGTTGATATTTTACATATTGTACCATCTAAGTATAATTTACACAGTTATGCAATAAAGAATTTAGAGTAGAGTTTTAGAAAACAATCCAAGGACTATCGAACCACGGGTGTGAAAAAAGCGTTGCTGGCCTTTTATTTTTTCCTCCCCAGGGGGGAGGGGTGGATGACCTCCAGCTCTTTCACTTACCGAACGAAGCATAGCAGCGGTAAAATATATATAAAAGTACTCTGTGGTGTGGTACCTTCTTCCAACAAGCCGGCCCATTACTAGCAAAAGTGAATTTCGCCGATAGCGTCGCTCTACCACACCACAACTAAATTATGCCAGTTTACTACCAAAATCGCATGCACGTAATGGCTGGCGTCTGCCGTCGACATAATCATTTCACGCGAGCCGGGCTTGCCTCGTCCGAGTCCTATTTCCATGACAATTGAATTAATGTTATTCCATTATCATAACAAACGCCGTTTGTAGGTCAACAAGCGACGGTGATTTACGTACTTAATCGATTCGTTTTGATTCTGATTATCTTTTTCATTCACAGTAGTTACGCCTACCTACTTAGTTATAACACCTAAATAACATTAAATCTATTCACGGCCACGCATTCCCTATGACAGTTTTTGAGAGTGTTTATTTACTGCTGTACGGTGGGTGAAGTTACACCTTTGTTTTTCTTTATGTATATTTAATTAAAATGGTGCAATTAAGAGTTAAATCAAACATAATATGTTTGATCTGTTGCCCACAAACAGTTTTTGTTTTAAAGTTTATTCAATTTTCAATTAAGGGATCTTGGCTTTATTTAATCGAAATAGTTCCTCCGTTTACAAAATAGAGGGTTTTTGTGTCAATAAATAAATTATTGTTAAAATTTATACACCTACTATACTTATCTATTGATATGGAACTATTAAGGCTGTATACCTATATTCAACGGTAGAAAAGTAGGTAGGTAGGTATGTGATTCATAGCACACGTTTCTTGAACTTTCATGATGCATTCGGAACGAGCGCTACCTACCATTAGTCACCTTTGACGTACTCTGTAAAGTACCTACCTACATATACTAAATTAGCTTCGCCCGCTAATCCCGCCTGCTTATGTTGAGCTCGTGTCTGGATGAAAGATCCCTACGTATGGACAACGTGTATGCAAAATCAAAGTTTCATTATAATCGGTAAAGGTATACCTAGATCATTATCATTATCAAGTCCCTTTTTGTCTTCACTGCAGGCGCATGACTCTCTCTGTACTACCACAGCCATATATTAGCCAGGGCAGTCAGAAGATTTGGTCTACACTTTCGACGCTGGTGAGACGGGTTGGAAAGGTCTTTCTGATGTTTATAAGCTTCTTTTATCTTGTGTTTCCTTAGTTGCCTTCTACCTGTCCTATTCTGTCCTAGAGTGGTCCTATTCAACTGTGCCGGGAACCACACGGCGTAAATACTAGATATTATAATTCAATCAGGAAGTTTATGAAACACAAAATAGCAATAGATATTTCATAGGTATATACTGTTAGTACTTAGGTACTGCCTTTACAAGTAGCAGTTTCGAAGTTATTTAGTCCTTTATTAACAACACCCTGTGTGTTACGTAGCTATCTAACGATCCTTCGTCCCCAAAGGTTTTTAGGGTTCCGTAGTAAACAAGGAACCCTTATAGTTTCGCCATGTCTGTCTGTCTGTCTGTCCGTCTGCGGTTTTACGCAGAGACTATAAATACTAGAAAGCTGTAATTTAGTATGGCTATGTATATTAATCATGGCAAAAAAGAAATAGAATAAAAACTTGAAAAAAAAAAATTTTTTAGGGTAGCTCCCATACAAGTAAAGTGGGAGAGTAACTTTTTTTTTCTCTACTTACCCATCGTGTGGGATATCGTTAAATAGGTCTTTCAAAAATATTGTGAGGTTGAGAACACCATTTTTCGATTTAGGGATCCGTTTCCGAAATATTTGGTTTTAAAGTGCGAATTTTTGTTAGAGGTAAGTGTCCCCCCCCCCTCTATCTGCTAAACGGTTATATATAGATACGAGAAAAAAAATTACAGCAAGTTTAAAGGAAAACTATCAGAGCTGAGTACTAAGTACAAACTAAAAAGTTATAGCCAACCAACTTATAAACTGTAAAATTTCATACTATTTTCATTGTTAGATGATTTTAAGTGCGAGTGTGAATAGTGTGAACTCAAAGTTGTCATTCGCAACTACGGAACCCTACACTGCGCGTGGCCCGACACGCACTTGGCCGGTTTTTGAATAAAGGATTCTCACGATTCTTTCAAATTTCCAATCGGACACATGGACCTGTTTTGATATGGATCAGTCACCCACCCACGGTCAGGCACCTCATTACAGTGTTTGTCATTCAAAATGTAACATCATTATCTTTTAGGTATTTAAGAACTTAGTTCTTGTCGGTGAGTATTTTCCATCTTTCCCTATCCTCCGCTATCTCTTTGACCTCTCTGTACGACATGACGTTTACCTTCTCTTTTATTTCATCTGTGCAGTGCCGGATTTATATTTTTTTATAAGTGTAGGCCACTAAACCATGAGAAAACCAGTGGACGTGTTTGACTTTTATTCTCTGAAATTAAGTGACCATCCCCTGAAATCTACCGCCCCTAGGACGCTGCCGCCCCTAGGCCGCGGCCTATACGGCCTCTTTATTAATCCGACTGCGTCTGTGAATGCCATCGAGATATATTACGTGAATGCTCTCCTTGCCCTTCCTTTTAAAATAATATTTTTAATTCGTCAAATTAAACCTCAAGCAAGTTGTAACGATGCTGCATTTGTTTTTCGCCTTTCCATCCTGTCCACCTTTATTTAGACTTTCGACTAAATTACATTTTAAAATATAATTTTATTTGTTTTTCGTGCGTGGAAGTGACCAACAGCGGTGTCAGGTTTTTAAAGCTAATACAGCTTGAAAAACCGGAATCAACGGCTAATATGCCTTCTGATGCACAGAGGAGTGGCATATAAATGCTGCGCCCGAGGTTGCTTAACATAAGTTAGCGCTCCTTATTACTCCACAAGAGGAGCCCGGTGATCATTAGGCCACTTTTTTGGATGTAGGTACTGACTCTTCTTAAAAGTGTCAATAAAAAAAAATATTCAAAAAAATATCACTAACTACAACATTTTATTTTATTTCCTGTTTTTATTGTGTATTGACGAGCTCCGTGGCGCAGTGGTTACCACGCCAGCCTGAGACACGGTCCGGGTCCCGGGTTCGATCCCCGGTCAGGTCATGATGGAAAACGATCTTTTTCACATTGACCTGGGTCTTGGATGTTTAAATATTGTATCGTTGAGTTAGTGTGTGTCCTCCGACACAAGTTCACAACTTACTGTAGGGCTAGCTCAATTTGTGTGATATGTCCCTATAAAAAAAAATAGAGTAGAAAGTGGTTATATTGTTTTTTTAATTCACCCGGGACAACTATGAGTAGAAATCACATATAAGTTGGGCAATTTTAATTTACTGAAAAGTAGTCTTTAATTATTTTCAATCATCGATTAGGATTTATTTAAAAGGATGAAAATGAATTCATATACACCCTGTATAAAAGCGCACCCCAGCCATCGCGAACGTACGTAGATAATGAGATTAATTGACTGAATGGTATGCCGAAATTTGTTTTGCCACATTTCCTTTTTTCGGTTTGTATGGACATATGCGTTTTCAGGGCCTTCTTAAGTTCGCATATAGATAATACTTATGTATTTGTCAGCCTTTACTGTTGATGTATGTAACTAACGAATATATGACATCTCATTGCCACTCGTGATTCTGTATTTTAGAAGTAGTTTCCTTGTGTAGACAACTTATAAATAAATCATAATTGCTAGTACGATATTAAAGGTAATGTTATGTATGTATGTTACGTCAGTTTGCATATACGAATAGATAATTGAGTACATACACACACATACATATTATGAATACCTACTTAATGCAGTTGTTAAGTTCTCATACATCTAACATTATTTTTGTGTGATAGTTTCCCGCTAAAATTTAGTTAATAATATAATATAAATATCATCATCATCATCAGCCTATTGCAGTCCACTGCAGGACATAAACCTCCCCGAGGGCACGCCAAATTGTGCGATCTTCTGCTTTCCTCATCCAGCCACTACCAGCGATCTTTCTCAGGTCATCGGTCCACCTAGCAGAGGGACGTCCCACACTGCATTTGCCGAGACGTGGTCTCCATTCGAGAACCCGTCTGCTCCAACGTTCATCGGTTCTATATAAATATGGTGTTTACAAATTGTTCTACAAAACTGTTAGACCTATTTTCGAAATTCTTTCACCTATAGATAGCCGATTTATCTGTGGATGACATAGGCTATAATTTATGCGGACGAAGTCGCGGGTAAAGAGCCAGTTTAAAAATTCCCACGACACAAGTTCACAATTTACTGTGAGCACGTTATCGTGCTGGGGGTTAACTCATTCTGTGTGATTTGTCCTAGTACCTAAATTAATTTATTATTATTTTTTTTTTTTTTTTGCTTTAAATTAGTCATGACTTCTGATCTTTGGGACAGGTTTTTATTTTATGCCAATAAATATTTCAGAGTTTGGTGTCTAAGCTATGCAACGCTGACGCGTTAGTAGCTTGTTAATATCATTTTATTTACAAGGATACCAACTCGAGAATTGGACAATCAAGATTTGATTACAGGCAGACAGACACCGGGACAGGAGAAAGTGAAGACAAGCTTGTAAAAATTGAAATACCTCATTTAAAAAAATTAAGACTCCACTGCCCTTCTTTTTTTAAACACCCATAATGACACTTGGGTTTTTTGAGACAAACTTTCGGTACGATATCCATCCCGCTGTTTGGAAGATCCGAGGTAATAAAGAATTTACAAACGCATAGATTTAAATTTATACGCGCGAAACACGTACCTAACCCTTCTTAGTCGGCTTAAAGTGTAATCATTAGATTTTGAACAATGATTTAGTTTCCTCAAGTAAAGTATATAACACGTAGTATTTTTTCCTCTGTGATATTACAGACAAGTACCCGTACTTAAATTAACGGAGTGTTGCAATAGTCAGTCCCGGGAAAGGCCCGTAATTGTATTTTTATCTATGTATTAGCACATTAGATTTTCCTGTCGTTCGCCACTTATGCAAATTACCCGTCTCGTGGACAAGCGACGGATGTTTTCAAAATGGCATGCTAAGCAAAACAAGCAACACCGGTTAACCCAAATTTTAGGACTTCCGTAGGTGGAGCCCGCATGAGTTGCCTCATAGCAAACCGCCGATGTCTATGTTTATATCGGTTTCACTATCGTTTGTCGCCGCCTCGTCATTCTATTGTAAATTGAGTGTGTACTGTAAACCCATAATAATACACTGCAAGGTCGCGGCGATGAAGTGGGGGGCGGCGCGGTGCATTGTGTACAGTTTCAGTAGCCGCGGCACCTCAGCCGCAGGCGAGCCCTACGCCAACCCTCGGCAGACGACCAGGACCTCGCCGCGATCTGGTACAACAGCTGTCGAGTCACGAGTTTCATTAACTTTAACCGTGTGACGTAAATTACAAAGTTGCTTTTCAATTTTCCTGCTCGAGTAAGACTCGGTATGTTTGATCAGCTGCTGGTGATGTAGACCGATCCGTATCGAATTGCGCAAGTGGTTCATCACCCTGATGGTTCCTTAAATTCAGTAGTAAGAGTGAAGTTTAGTTTTACGGTTCGGTTATCTAACGTTGCGTGTTCGAACGTAACGTTTAGTGGCGTCGGGGCTCGTAAATTACGTCGATGGAAATTCCGCGCCGATGCCGACTGATTTGAGTAGTTACTGTTTATTATGAAATAAAACTTGAAGATGTGTACTGGTGCGCAATCTCTGAGGGCTCGAAGGATTCCTTTGCTGCTCTCGTTGTTTACGGTCGTTAGTGGTAAGTAACGCGTGTATAATGTAAGAGTGACTCACGCAATGAAAACATTGTTTTCATTTGCATAGATCTAAGTTCATTAAAAAAAAGTCACTATTGATATTTACTAAGAGTAGAGCCTTGAAAGACTTTAGAAAGTTAAGGGATACTACAGAGAAGAAAAATACAAATATGTGTATGTGTCAATGGTAGAAAATTCTTAAGAAAATCTTGAAATTCGATTTTCTAACCTTCCTGGAATCATAGATATGTGTATTTTCCTTTCTGTCTAAAAAGCCAACTTACTATCTTATAACTTTATTTACCATCAGAGGCACCCAATGTTTGTTAAATAAATTTGAATCAGGAAGTAAAAAATATTTTAAAAAAACGGGCAGGTGCGTGTCGGGCCCGCGCAGTGTAGGATTCCGTAGTTGTCGTTTGACGAGCTCCGTGGCGCAGCGGTCAACACGCCTGCCTGCAATACGGTCAGGTCAAGATGGAAAATGAACTTTTTCGGATTGACCGGGTCTTGGATGTTTATCTGTATATGTATTGGTTATAAAATATAGTATCGTTGATTTAGTATCCCATAACAAAGTCTTACTTAAGTACTTACTTTGGGGCTAGCTTAATCTATGTGATTTGTCCGTATATATTTATTATTTATATATAATACATGATAGTACAAGTAGTTGCACGTCATTTATATTGTTATTACTTAGCTGTTTTAGTTTTCCTTGCGATTTCGTAATACAAAATGTTAATAAAACCCTATCCGATTCTTTAAGGGGTGACTCAGCTCATCAATACGAAAAAATCTACAAAACTTACGCAAAACTTCAACTGTACCCCTTGACTTCCCACCACAAACTCCAAAGAACCCTAAAATATCCCCAGTATATTTTACGTCTTTTGATTATTAACATCGACGTCATTTTAATTTTTGCTGACGGCGCAAAAAGCCTTACTCCAAAACGCTTACTCTATAAGGAGTTGCCTCGCTCCGAGGAAGAAAACAAATCTTCTCGTAATAACACCTGAATAACAATGACATAGACATATTTACATTACAAACTGACTTGATTGAGGCAAATGATTGTGCCGTCACGGACGCCAAATTCTAGTTAGCTAGTGTACCTTTAATACACATTTTGACTCGTAAAGAAGATAGGAATATACCTACTTCTGGTTCTGGGTTGCTCGGATATTAATACCCGATAACAAGGAATATATTTTTTTTTTAAGTTTTTCAATTAGTTAAAACAATTTTAAAGTAAAGTAAATATCCGAAACTACACGATATATTCCCGTATTAACCCATAAACTTCATGTAGTTTCCCTATGTTGCGTTGAAATATACTTATAATACAAAGTCTGGTTTGTTTGAAAGGCTGGATCGATTTTCATGTTTTTTGTTGATTTATTAATTTTGCTATCACCCCGAATAGCAAAACAACCATAAAACCATAGAAATATTTACTTCTATCCTAGTTTTGGAGAAAAGGAAAAACATAGAATATACCAGCTGCTTTTATTCCCGAGCAGACCATAAAAGCCAGTCAAGGGATTGGGTGAAAATCAAAGGAATCACGTTACATGCGATAAGGCCAGCAACCTATCAGTATTTTGATCCCGCTTTCCTCCTAAACACCCACTAACACGCTAAACGTGGCCTTTGGGTTTTATGACCTTGGGCTCTGTCTACCCCGCAGGGGATAAAGACGTGATAATATGTTTGTATATTTTTGAAAAAATTGCGAAATGAATTTCAACGAGACATACTCCCTACTAATCCTAATCATAACTTCCTAACTATAATATACATGCGAATTATTTGCTTGTTTGTTACGCTTTCATGCCCTATCTACTGAATTGATCGTGATAAAATTTTGCATACACATAGGTTAGGGTGCTGAGAAGGACACAGGCTATCATGCGGGTGAAGCCGCGGGTAACAGCCACGGGTAAATGCGAAAGTGAGTTTGTTTGTTACGCTTTCACATCCTACTCGTATCTACTGATAATCATGAAATTTTGCGTAGTATGAGGTACGAAAAAAGGACACAGGCTACCTTTCAATTCGGAAAAATACTGTTCCAGAGGGGTCGACAATAACGTGAGCGGAGCCGCGGGCGAAATCTAATGTTCAAATTGTATTTTACTTAAGTGAGTAACCCCTACTAAATCAATAAAATAGTACAATATTTGTTATAAAATATGTATCGTTGAGTGTATCCCTTAACACAAGTCTTCCTTTGGGGCTAGCTCAATCTGTGTGATATGTCCGTATTTATTTAATATTGTTACGAAATAAGCCTAATACGCTTGCTGAATAAAACGTGCTTATAGTTTCAAAATATGCCATTAGATTTGTTGAAATTAAGAACTCTTTGAAATTTAAGAAGAAATTTATAATTATTTTTAACAAAAAAGTAAAACCGACTTCAACCCTATACGTAAATGGGTGTGGTAGTTCAATCAAAATAGAGGAACAACGTCGTAATCAACTTGTCTTGATTCGCGAAAGAATTAAACAGACGTGTACAATTTTTTTTGGCTTTGTTGATTTTTTCTAAAAGCACTGTAATTTTTTTCACGTATCCATATATAACCGTTTAGCAGATATTGGACATACCTCTAACAAAAATTTTCACTTTAAAACCAAATATTTCGGAAACGGATTCCTAAATCGAAAAATGTTGTTCTCAACCTCTCAATGTTTTTTAAAGACGTAAGTAGAGAAAAAAAAATTACTCCCCTACTATATTTTTTTCAAGATTTTTTTCTACCACTTTTTGCCATGATTAATATACATACCCATACCAAATTACAGCTTTCTAGTACTTATAGTCTCTGAGTAAAACCGCGGACGGACAGACAGACAGACAGACATGGCGAAACTATAAGGGTTCCTTGTTTACTACGGAACCCTAAAAAATGGCAATTGGTTTTATACAAATTATATATACCCATATAATATATCTTTTACTCAATTTTTTTGCGCTAGTTTTCTTCGAAACTGGCGATATGTTACGAAAAAAGAAATAATAATATAAAATTTGGTGAAAGAAAAGACATCAACGAGTCGCTGGTTTTTACAAATGTCTATTTTACATAATTTCTATTAAATTTATATCAGGATTATTCTGTGTTGTGTTTATAATTAACTGCAAGAAGAAACTTTTTGCACTATAAACTTCAATTTTTAATTCAATCTGCAATAATCTATATTTATTTAGGTGTGGTTCCCGGCAGAGTAGAATATAGGACCACTCCAAGTCTTCCCGTGGATGTCATAGAAAGCGACTTAGGAAACACAAGCTAAACAAACTTATAATCATCAAAGAGAAGCCGTCTGGCCAGCGTGGAGAGTGTAGGCCAAACTGGTAGTACAGAGAGGGTCGTGCTCCTGAAATTGAGACAAAAAAAAACTGATTATGATGGTCTTACACTTCATTTTATTAGTATTTTAAATGAGCTTTTTTATTTGATTTTCTATAGCATGACTTTTCTTCGTCGCTTTTCAAGGTTCTTAGAATTATATTTCTAATAACTATACAACATTAATGAAGTTATAATACATACATAGTCACGAGTAAGAAAAACACGTTTGTTATATTAAAGTTGTAATGACTATACGTAAGTACAAGTTTTTATAAGAAATGAGCACAGATGAGTTGATAAGTTAATACTTATTTTGACGGAATAAGGAATAATAGTACTTAGTAACATTCATAATATATACGATACAAAATAAAAGTTTTATTCACACAATTGTTATAAGTCAAATTTATATTTGTAAAATAAACAAGAAATGGTAACTCTACTAAACTATTTATCATAGTATTTTACATTAGGTAAGAACTTGGCGAACAATAAATAAGATTACAAACTACTACGTAGGGTACTTATACAAGTTACCGGTTGCTTACAAAAAAGTAAAAAAAAAACAAAATACCTATATGCAAATATAATTATGACTAGTCTAGCTGACAATTCAATTATTTACCTACTTATCACACTGTAAATATAAACAAAAATAAATACAAGCTTCATCTTTAATTAATAAATAAAGCCGGCTTTAAAAAGTCGAGTGAAGTGCTTGCACTGACAAGGCAAACATATGCATTTCACTGATTTTTACAAATATATTTCTACATTAAATTGCCTAGATCAGTCTTATAATAAAAGTGTAACTAAATCTTTCGATCTTCATTATATTATATACAAAATAATTTACTACTAAACTAAATATTTTTTTTTAATTTGCATTTCTTTCCTAGATTACATTAATTAGGACAAAGAGAATGCTTTCAAAAAGTGAGACATATTTTTCCTTCATTTTCTTTTTCCTATTCGACAATCGCGCTCCATCTTTTTTATTTGTCAGTCTTTCTTTTCATATTCATACTCCAAAAAAATTATTTAATAGTTGATTACATGACGAGATTTTCGGCATTTAAAACTAGTCTGTTTAATTTATTAATTTCACTTATAGTTTCCACAATTGTTCGCATCGTCGATAGGCAAACATATTACAGTATTTCCGATTCTGGTCGCGACGCACCCGACAGGGCACCGCCTGCCGCCGACGAAGAACGATGAATGTATTGAGCTGATCAAGGTGAACAGTATCACGATCAGGAATATCCACCGCATGGCAGCCTGAAACAACGGAAAAATATAGCTATACTAACAATTAAAAGCTGAAGAGATTTTTTGAAAGCGCTTAGGTATCTCAGGAACTCTATGACGTCATTAGGAAAAACACGAATTGTTTTTTACTTTTTTTCATTCGTTATGCTATGAGAAGAACTCTTAATACCTCATTGAAAATATGTACAATAATAATCAAGAAAATCGTTGCGGTCTAAAAGTTACAAAGTAACAATTTTTCGGTCGATTCTTTGAAACTTTTACGCGTGATTAAAAGTGCTTTGTGTCGGAGCTGCTTTATTGCGTATATGGAATTTAATTGGCCAAATAAAAAGTGGTTGTAAATTTTAAATTATTCCAAGGATATATATTTTTTACTTTCTTGACTTGCTTAACCAAATTTAATGAACTAATATTCAAATAAAGTACTTTTTTAAAGATAGATGCTTACGTCATCAGAGATATTTTTCAAAACCTACTCATCGTGCTGATGCTTTTTCATACCATACGAGATCTCACTGCGCCGATATAACAACGCAGGATTCCCCGTTACTGCTTTGTTATTATCGTTTTATATTTGTACATCATCATCGTATAGATAAATGCACTTGGTGATTCCCACAGAAATCAAAACTTTATTAGTCTAAAGCATTCTAAAAATAGGTATTGTACCTAAGTATCAGGAAAGATACATAAAATAAAATATAGAGTAGTTATATGTAGTGTCATAATCATCATCATTTCGTGTAGGTGACACGGTCAGTCGATCATGCACAGCCTGGTGTCAGAGTTCTTCGGAACCGCCTTTCGGCCTCTGACGTGGCTCCTTTTACGACTACCAGATGGCAGCCGAGACCACCGGCTTAACGTGCCTTCCGAAGTACGGAATCATCTTTCTTATCAGACACTCAGGTGATTCATGCCTGCAATGTCCTAACCAAACTGGAAACAACTTAACAAAGTATTCTTCCCGTGGGAATCGAACCACGACCCCCGGGTCAACAATGCAGTACCACGGGGGCAGTATGTAGTGTAGTAAGTATCTATCACATTTTTCAAGAAGAATTCATCAGGAGTAAGCAGAGTAAGATTGGCTCTGCTTACTCTGGATGGAAAGACGTTAGGTCAGGTTGGTTAGAAAAATGGCAAGCGCCACATCTGGCAGTTAGTAGTTTCAAGGTAGTTATAGCCTATAGCCTTTTTAACAATATCCGTGCTCGAATCTCTACATACGTTACCTACCTATTCATTCATCACGTTTTATCCCCTACAAAGCATAAGGTTAGACCACGTTTAGCATGTTGGTGGACAGTATAGGTTCGATCCCCGGTCAGGTCAAAATGAGAAATGTTCTTTTTCATATTGACCTGGGTCGTGGGTCTTGGATGTTTATCTATTTAAGTATTTCTTATAAAATATAGTATTGTTGAGTTACTATTATTCGTAGTTAGTATCCCATAATACAAGTCTCGAACTTACTTTCAAGCTAGTTCAATTTATGTGATTTGTCCGTATATATTATTTATTTATATGTATTGGTGGAAATCAAAATCAAACTAGTGTTAGGTTTAGAAGGCATATTTTAGTTGTTCTCATGGATCGTTTGTGCCCATTCGGCTTGGGAGATATACCTACAAATATTTAGACATAAACCATATAATGTTTTCTTATGTTTTCGCGATTGTTACACATTTAAATAAAATTATTTTAATACGGTTTTTATCGCGCTTATTACATTATTTATACACCTAACGTTTCGAGCACTACACACTAGTAATAATGTAATAAACGCAATAATAACCGTATTAAAATAATTTTATTAAAATATACCATATAATGATAGTTATATTAATCGGTGATCTTACTCATCTATATTTGAGTTGCTTATCGATGCGCACACCACAATCATACAAAAAATTAGAGATAATAATTATACCGTGTATTAAACTGATATTTCCGGTGATATATTTTGTTGTTATTTAGCTTTATCAATCGGTTATTTATGTCTGTTGCAAGTTCAGGATGTGTAACGCTGGTTACTAATTTTTGTGCGATGTGATTGATATGATTCTTGGAAGATATCAATATATCATTTATGTCACTAAGCTAGACCCAGGATGTGACTTATCTTAAATTAAAGACTGGCATTTTTTTACATGGTTGTATAAAAATGTCAGAACATATACAAAAGCGAAAGTATGATTGATTACTAATAAATTTATTTATGTGGTAAAAATGTCTAATACCTTCTAAATGCCTAAACAGATTTTAAATTATGGGGCCCATGAATCGCAGAGTAAACGTTATAAGGGAGCAGTGACTTTTTTAAAATTTTGTTATAATAATTGCTAAAAAAATGTAATTAACACCTATTTTTTTTAAATACAAGTAAAAAAAGTAAAACGAACTCATTGGTAGTTGTTGGTTGTTATATAGGCCATTGCTCGGCCGTAACTAGGTACAATGTATCGTGTAATGTCATTCGGGATTTGTAAAAAAATTCAAACATCTTGATGGGATTTAGAAGCTATAAGTGAAATAAACAAACTCACATAGGTACCTAGCATTTACTCTAAAAGCTTTTAGTATGTAGTAAATGTAGTTTTCTACATTCCTTTTTTAGCAGTTCTGTAAATATTATGACGATCTTACCTATTACGGGTGCTAAAAATTCAAAACTAAGTACCTTCGCCATTGTGTGCAAATTTTTTGAATTTTGATTATCTAATAAGTAACTTTTAGTTTACATTATCTTATCAGGGGTTATTGTTTGGGCACTGAAAATAATATTGCTTAATTTTATAGGTCTCTTTTTACAGTGCTATTATGATATATATACATATATATTAAAAATCATCATCAAAATTTAAGAGCTAAGCTCTTGTCGGTGGAGCTCCCTCCATCCGTCTCTATCCTCTGCCAATCTCTTACCACCCTAGTATGATACATTTCCCACTTTTCCTTTATTTCTTTCCTTTATTTATATATTAAAAAATAAGAAATGGTAAAAAAACCATGTGGGCCTGATTCGAACCTGGATCTTAACGTCTTATAAAGACTTAAGACGCAGCGTCTTATTGTTTATAATCAGTAAATTTAATCGCAAATCCTGCTCGCGTATTTTTTTCTTATATCGTCTTCTTAATAAAATGAGAATAATATTTGCTTCTTTAATTTTGTAATTTTGTACAATTGTATACTGAACGTAGATATAACCAAAGCCGCTTACGTACGTACGACAATGATGGAAAGGTAGGGTAAATATTGGTCTTACGCTTTTACCTGTATACTTTGTGATAGTTACCTACGTGGCATTGCCCGTAAACAAACTTAGCCGATCATTATCGCTACATGAGAGCTAAAGGTAATCAAGATAAATCATGCAACTGTTTTTTAGTAGAGTATTGCTGTATATAAAGTTAACTACATATGTATCAATTTGTTTTCATATAAGCAATTTTTTAAGGAAATAAAACAAATATGAACTTCATTACTAATTTGTGCATGAACTTCTTCTGTATTCAAAGTATTTTTGAAATTTTTATTGGAATTAGTTAAGTAGCATTAGGAATCATAGGCTTTTAAGCCTGAATAGGCTATATATTTTTTAAGCGTTTCTCGTTAACACAAAGAATGAATATGCATAAGTTTTTTAATAACTTTGGTCTTACATCTGTAATTTATTTATTTTTGGTGTTTAGTGCCGAAGTTCATCGTCGTAGGTACTTAGCCTAACATTTTGTCGTCTACGATAATATTTTTTTTTTCAAAGAAACCATAATTTAACATGACTACTTTGGCGAAAAATGTAGAGCCCATGTAACTCGGCAAGTAAGGATTTAAACGATACGTCCAAATCCTTTAAGTTATTAATTCGAATGGTGGAATAAAGCAAGTCACATACTATGTACATACACACACATATGAGCTAAAAAAACAATACACTCCTTTTTTGACAATCGTGTAAAAACTAAATAAATACGTACCATTTTAAAAAGTCCTAATATCCCGCCAAATAATAACAAATGACAAAATATTTCACTTTCCACTTCAACACAGATCGTTGGCTTGGCGATAACAAAATCAACACAATTGCATATCTTCGTATGTGGAGACACCCATTCACCCCGGCCACTCGAAATGAATAACACCAAGTCACCAAGATCTTTCGCCGACACCTCTATGACTAAGACGCCGCACGCGCACAGGGCTGCCTTCATTTTATGTTCATCTTTTATCTAATATACGAGGAAATGTTAACTGATTGAATGATGAGCGATGACTAACGTTCTCACATCTTTTTTGATGACCTTCGTCTAGGTTACTCGTATTGGTCGGTAGTACGCCGGTTAACAGTCTGGTCAGTATGGAGGGTCTCGACTCTCGACATTCTCGTAGTCTCTTCCATGCTGGTTTGGAAGAAAAGGAAAAACATAGAATATACCAGCTGTTTTTCTTCCCGCGCAGACCGTAAAAGCCAGTCAAGCGATTTTTTTTTGAGACAAATGGTGGAAGAGGAAAAACTCCATCATGGACATCTGGGAAGACTATTGAGCTAAGGAATCGCGTTAATAGGCGTTGCGGCTCGCAATCATCACTATTTCGCTTTGCACGTGCTAAACGTGGCCCTAAAGTTTTATGACCTTGGGCTCTGTCTACCCCGCAAGAGATAAAGACGTGATAGGAAATTAGTGACTCAGACCATCAATATAAACAATTTTTCCTATTAGAACCGTGTTGGGAGGCTCAATATTTTTGTGACATTATTATACAAATTGCCGCCGGCCGCAACACTTTCGTATAAAAATTACGATTTTTTTTGAGTTCCCATCATTGTTCCCATAGGAAAAGTTGTTCATTTGGTATGCTAAATCTTCCCATCAAGAGAAGATGGAGTAACAATTTATTCCCTTCATCCATCTTTCATTTGAGTGTTTTCTCTACAATTTTTCCCCAATATGTGCATAAATTCTTATCGTAGGGATTATGCTACCGGGCGGGCAGACTTACATCAAAATTTTCAAACGAGAGTATTTGCTAATGCATAAAGGCCCTTATTTCTTTCTTAGCCTTTACTAATCCACTGAAGAGCAAAGGCTTCCCCCATATTTCGTGAGTCTATATCTTGCGATTTAATTCCGATTCATCAGAAGTCACTAGATCATCGGACCATCTTGTTCTTGAGCGCCCGTAGCTAGCCTTGCCCACTTTTCTGGGTGCATTCTTCCCTAATGTTCCTCTAAGTCCCATGTGAGTTTAGTTCAGATATTCTTTGACGCATGATTCACGTGTGAACGAACTTTATTGCACCACAATAAAAGGAATGGAAGAAGCTTTATCAGACATAACTATTTATTAAAAAAAAACTTGTCGTTCATTGTGTTATTAACTACATTACAATCTGTGGAAAATGTTTTTTCCATTTCAATTAAGCGCAAATATTTTAAATTTATCACTATTTTGATTCCGCTTTCCAACTTTACGCCATTTTGGGTTTTATGATATAGGGCTTTGTCTTCCCCGCATCGGATAAAGACGTGATGACATTTATGAATGTACCTATTAAGAGTAATTACCTACGTATTTGATTATAGGTGTTTTAATGTCTCATCTAGTAAATAGTCTCCGCAGTCTAATAGTCCTTAAAATGTTGAATTTAATCATTTTGAAATGTTTACAGAGGTTAACAATCGATGGGAGCGATCATGGGAAAAGCCAACCAACAATTGCGTTGAATCTTTATACATTTCGTTTATTTAGTGCAACGATTACCTAGTACAATTTCACTTTGCCTTGTACAAAGATGGCAGAATTTCATCTGGAATAATTTCATTAGGTATACTTAGTATATATACACATTATCATTTAATTAATAGAAATATTGCAACAAAATCAAAATAACGAACGAAATTTCGAGTAAATTGCTGGCAGATCCGTCCGTTTCATATACTTAGTAAATTTAACAGCTCTTCCAACAAGGGGCCTGCGGTTGAAGCCTCCGACATATTAAAAACAACTTAGCTACAGAGGGTTGGTTAGGTTCGAAAGGTTCTCTTGTGACCAAACCAGAAGCAACCAAGAGAATTGAGTGAATTTTGCTCTCTATGAGCTGTCGCTAGTCTGTCTATGAATAGCTTAAAACTTGATGATGACACACTTTAAAACAAAGACCTAAGAGACGTTTTGACGAAAATTACAAATACAAATGAAGAAAGGGTTAAGGTCAGCAGTGATGGGTAAATAGGCTGGAATGATGATTCAATCCGCTGCATCTGTTCTATCAAATATCCAAACGCCTCGTTGGTCATCGAAACTTAGTGTCCTTCTAATATCATCATCATCATTAGGTCTTTTTTTAGTCTCCACTGCAGGAGCATGATCCCATCCCTCTCTGTACTACCAGAGCCATATATTAGCCAGAGCAGTCAGAGCACTTGGTCTACACTCCTCACGCTTGTGTGATGATGATGTCAAAAAATTATCAGACCTATCGATGACAAATAAAAAAAATGTTTTATAATCACCGTAAACTTACAATGCTATTTATCTTAGTGGCGCTAAGGTCTTTTGTGTCCACTTCGGCATTTTGAAAATTTTTCAAAAACTGAATCGTCTATAAAATCGATGGAAGTTCGTGAAATATAATGAACCCTGTTGATAAAATTTTATGATAATCGGTTGTGTCAAAAATGTAATTTAAAGGACGTTTAATGTTAAATCACTCTGCAAGTTCACTATCCAATGATTCACACCTGATTCACCATAACTACTGCAGAAACCTAAGTTAATTAAATTGATAGATCGATTAAAAACTTTTTTTATTAGGTTATCTGCGTAGTGCATGCATGTTCATGACCCAGTGGGCGTGAGCATTATAAGTGCTTTTTCATGTTAAGCAATCCCGGGCGCAGTCCCCACTTGGATGGGATGACTGCAAGTGAAATAAAAAAAATATCTCGAGCTCTTCCAGGCTTTGAACGGCACGTTAAGCTGTTGGTCCCGGTTGTTGTCATTGTTGTTAGTCATTAAGATGCCTTAAGGCAGCTTGCAAAATCTGACACCATAGTAGCTATTGGCACACACGAAAAACAATATAATACGAACACATACTAATTAAGATACTTACCGACTGGATGATTAATATTCATTACATACCTATCTAATTATATTAAAAGTAGAAGCTTGTATACTTACACCAAAGGAGATCGGTATCATCATCAGGTCTTTGTTAATCTACACTGAGGAGCACGACGCTGTCTGTACTAGGGAGCCATATATTAGAAGAGCAGTCAGAGGATTTGGCCTTTACTCTCCACGCTGGCCAGACGGGTTGGAGAAGACTGTTTGATGTTTATACGCTTTGTTTAGCTTGTGTTTCCTAAGTTGTCTTCTGCGACATCCACGGGAAGACTTGGAGTGGTCCTATTCTACTCTGCCGGGAACCAAGCGGCAAGCAAGAGATTAATAAGTAGGTGCCTATGTATAGATTCAAAGTTGCAGGCAACCCTGAACTGAAGTTAAACAATATTTGTAAAACGACAACTGTGCAAATGCCGTACGGTCAAGTGCGACAAGTTAAACGTCATTCGTTACACTTTTATCGCATTACTGCTGGTATAATTAATTTATGTTTATGATGCACGTAAAACTTAATTTTTTTGTTCAAATGTATCAAAATGGGCAATTCTTTTCTGCTAGATGTGGCTGCATCACATTGGCCAGCAACAATACAAGCAATACCAGTCAAACCGTGCAATATTGCAGCAATGTCCCGGCAATATAGCCAAACATGTTTGGCCACGAAACATATGTCTGGTATTGTTTTAATAGGTTGTAAGCTACGAATAAGTAATCGTAGTGCATCCTTCTATGCGACATGCAGTTTGCTGTGAGTGACGCCGTTTTAGAATGTATTTCTTTTTATTTTTGGTCCGTTTTTTAAGGTTCCGTACCCAAAGAGTAAAAACGGGACCCTAAGTATTATATTGTCTTTGCTAATACTAAGCGTCCGCTATTCATCCCGTTAGACAGACGTCACAAACCAAGCTGTGTTTTTTTAAACGTGATAGGTTGCTGTGACCATTTCAAGTCTCTTGAAATGGTCACAGCATGTGTGTGTATACCTAGTTGTGGTAGAGCCTCGCTCCCGGCGAAAATCACTTTTGCTAGTAGCATAAATGGGCCGGCTCGTCCGGGGAAGTACCACACTCTCACAGAAAATTTGAGTAGTAGCTTTACCGTTTAAGTAAACGTTTTTATTATTATTATTTCAACTTGTGACTTGGCTGATTTTATCCTTATTAAATTTTTCTATTAAAAAAATATAACCACATGTGTGGTTTCATCAGCTATTGCTGTCGGTTTGTATAGCCCGTTTAGAAATCTGCGTGATGGGCCATACTTGTATGATACTTGTAGACAATGCAACATATGGCCCAGCCATAGATTACTCGGCCATCAGTTGCAATAAAAAACTTTTGTGATGGCCGGGCAATTAGTTGCAATAGTGCAGCCACATATTGCAGTAAAACATGGCCCGTTTCGAAACATAATGAATAATTTATTTAACAAGGTCAACGTCAACGATTACAACGTCGTAAAAATATACAGATATAAGGTACCTAATAAATATCCCAACAAAAAAGTTTCATCAAGTAAATTGCGTCGCACAAAATAAAAATTAACATAAATTAACAGCACCTCATCCTCATCAGCCGAGCGTTTTTTCCCGGTTGCGTTTGCGTTGTAGCCCGGGGAGGTCCGCTATTATGACATCATCATCACCATCATCTCATCATTCATCATCACCATATCCACTGCCACATACACTGCCACAGACATATATTAGCCAGATTAGTCAGAGCAGAGCAAAATTACTTACCAAACACTATAATAAGTAAAAAAAATTGTGTCTAAAAATGAACAAGGATTGTGTGTGTGTGTATAGTGTAAAATTTTTGATCTCTTAACTATAAATGTTCATGTGACGCAGTGTCAAATCTCTCGCCCAACTGCGGCTTCCCTGAAAACCAGCGTCATGGTGGCATACCTGCCATGCATCACAGCTCAGGGAAACCATTTTGGTGACATATTCCGTCAAGCTGTCGTTGTTTTAATTGTTTTGTTTTTTTAACATTTTCTATTCTATTCTATTTTCTAGCAGTCAGAGGATTTGGCCTACACTCTCCACGTTGGCTAGACGGGTAGAGAGGTAGAGGTATTATGACATCAGTCATGCTTTGAAATTTTGGTAAAACCATAAATCATTTTTGGTCTCACTGATTTAATCATCCATGACAAACTTGTGGATTTGCGAAGATTTGCACATTTCGAATAGATAAGACTGACTGAGGGTCGCACACTAGGCATTCGAATCATGGTCATTCAATCACAAACCACAAACATATTTAAAATGTCTGCATCTTCTGGCTCGCCTTGAGAAACAGTCTCCGGCTTCTCACCACCTGCTGAATTTGGTGCGTGGGAATCCCGCCTTCGTTGTCGCTGTTATACGTACGTACATACTTGCTTTTATATGACCATTATTGGTTGCAGGAGTTAAGTTGCGTCAGATGCCTTATGCGATTGTGAATCTGTTACATCAATATTGGCCATTTAACTCCTACAAAAAAGAAAAACCATTATATCTAACCACGACCATATTAGAGATCGACTAAATCTGAGTTCTGTAGACTAAATAGTATAATTAATCTTTTATCAGCCAAACAGCATGATGTTATAAAAAATATATTTGATTTATTGCAATAGTAAACACATTAACTACTTATCCAATTTAAAAAATTCTTTCAACTAAACCACAAGTTACATAATATTACAAAAGTAAGTAAACCTAAAGTTCTTCCATGCTGGTTTGGGAAGAAAAAAAACTTAGACTATACAAGCTGCTATTCTTCCCACGCAGACTGTAAAAGCCGGTCAGGGGATTGGGTAAAAATGTAAGGAATTACTCGTACATCAATAAGCGATGCGGCCAGCAATCCATCACTATTTTGATTTCGTTTTCGACCACGCTCACGCTAAACGTGGTCTTTGGGTTTCATGACCTTGTGCGTAGTGGCGTGGATGGCGACTTAGGAAACACAAGCTAAACAAAGCTTATAAACATCAAAGCGACCTCTCCAACCCGTCTGGCCAGCGTGGAGCGTGTAGGCCCAATCCTCTGACTGCTCTGGTTAATTAATTTATGACTCTGCTATTACAGAGGGGGTCGTATTCCTGCAGTTGAGACTAAAAAGACCTGATGGTGATGACAATGTGTTTTACCTTAAGACGGCTACGTTATTAGCAAGTAACATAGGCTAAAAAAAATAGCTAGTGGTCTAATAAAATTTATTTTATCCAGCAAGTGCAGCGCAGTGCACCGGCGGCCACTGGCCGACCTTCGTGCGGTGGTCCGGGGTGAATGCAGTCAACGCGGCGCCCGTATTCGTATACACAGCCAGCGGGGAAGAAGAGTCTCTGACAGGGGCGTGTCTGGCCAGGTAGAGCTTTAATTTAATATAGGTATATAGTCTTTTATAGGTATTTTTATGCATGCACATGCTATTCTGATATCATTCAAACAACTCCAATAAGTAAATACTTATTGATGGTTGAATATGGCGTTTTAGGATGTCTGATTGTGATCCATCGTCAGGTCTTTTTTAGCCTCCACTGCAGTAGCACGACTCTCTCTGTACTACCAGAGCCATATATTAGCCAGAGCAGGCAAAGGATTTGGCCTACATTCTTCACGCAGGCCAGGGATGGAGAGGACTCTTTGATGTTTATAAGCTTTGTTTAACATGCGATTCCTTAATCGCCTTCTTACGACATCAAAGGGAAGGCTTGGACCTATTCTGATATACCTACTTACTCTTTTTTAAGTAAGAAATAAGATATGGGAAAAAGTCCCGCATAGGAACCAACAATCTTTATTCTTTGCACTCGTAAAAAGAAAGAAGATCCTAACCGCGTGAAATGTCTTCAAATATTTTATTTCTTAACTAACGTAAGTTGCATCTTCAGTTGTCTGCTTTAACCTCCTTTAGATGAGGCTCGCCTACCGTGGTTGAGTTGATTTTTCTTTACAAACAGTTTTTTACAGTCTGAATTTGTTCACAATAAAATCATGCCAAAATATTTTTTATACTTATTTTTTATTTGAAAGGTGTCGTGAACTGCAGGACTGCGACGCAGTGCTAGTGGCGCAGGCCCAGGGCAACTGCCATGGCATCGCCGACCAGCACGAGTTGGAGTTGCGACAGGATTATGACGTCACTTACTTCAAGAAAGCCTGCTTGGATGGTAAGATTCGAAGGCCGTTCGCCCGTATATTGAAGTTGAACACTAGCTTTTGTCCTAGATTCAGAACAAAGACCCATTTTTGAGAGTCTGTATCTCTACAATTAAAAACCTATAGAAATGAAATTAGAGTCATTAAGTAGGTATATCATTATTTCATTACAACTTTCCCGTAAGATGTTTAGTTTCTTTGGTACCCCAAATCATGCCACATTTGGGAAAATGTTGACTTGGTTTGACAAGCTATGACCACTTCAAGTTACAGAAAGTTCAAATTATACTCAAACGGTAGATAATTTAGTGTATTTTGTAAAACGGAAAATAATCACATACCTTTTGGGCGCTCCAGGGCCTCCAGGAGTAGCAGAGGATTTAGAAAGTTGCAAACTTGAGTGTAGGCTATTCTTAGCGGTCTCTCTCTCTACAACATAAAAAAAAAAATCGCCGTTACATGCGCGTTTGCAGTATTTTTAGATCATTTCTAAGGCAATGTTTAACAAGACACACATTGCCTTAGAAATGATCTAAAAACACTGCAACTATATGAATGTTTAGTAGGAGGCGCGTGCGGCCAGCAGTGGTGGGCCGTGGAGAGCATCCCCGGCTACAGCCTGCACTCCGAGAGCGCCCAGCGGGTGCTCCCCAACGTCACCCTCACGCAGTGCTACGATGCTGTGCTCACACAAGAGACAAGGTATCGGTCAGTATCATCATCTCTTCTCATCTATCTCTATCTCAACTAATATTATAAATGCGAAAGTGAGTTTGTTTGTTTGTAACGCTTTCACCCCTATCGACTTGATCGATCGACGATCTTGACGACCGATACTCACGAGTCCGAAACTATAATTGAATAAATATATACGGACAAATCACACAGATTGAGCTAGCCCCAAAGTAAGTTCTTAGTAAGACTTGTGTTATGGGATACTAACTCAACGATACTATATTTTATAACAAATACATATATAGATAAACATCCAAGACCCAGGTCAATCTGAAAAAGATCATTTTCCATCTTGACCGGACAGGGGATCGAACCCGGGACCATCCGTGACCGCAGCGCCACAGAGCTTGTCAAAAAAAACTATAGTTTTATAAACGAAACTATAGTCGGCTATCCCGAAAATTGCGCGTGAGTGAACCGCTGTTATATAATAAACCGATCATTATGAAATTTTGCATACACGTTGGCTGGAGTACGGAGAAGGACTTTCATCTCGGAGAAAAGTACTGTTCCCGACAGATCGACACTAACGCGAACGGAGGCGCGGGCGAAAGCTCATAGATATTATAATTCAAGTATCATGAAGTTTATATACGACTACCCAAAGAAAGTGTTATGATTTCAGGGTTTATGTCTGCAATATTAATACAGAGTGTTTTGAATTCATTGGCATCCTTTTAAATATAGACTATACCCATGATTTAAAGTAATTTAAGGCTTCTATAAAAATAACACAGAATATTTACGAGTATATTATTCTTAGCTTTACTCGTAGTTATATTGTCTACCATCCTCTCGTCCCATTGCAATGCCTGACAAGGTACATATGTATTTAGACAAAATATTTAATGTTATTATGTGTTGAATCATATTAATGCAATATAATGCAAGGTGATGCAATGTTATGTAATGCTATACTTAAGATATTAATTAAGAATTAAATCAGGACTGAAAACACCGAAAATCAAGTAATTTTAACATTATCAAATTATTAGGTCGGCGTCATTTACGTAAAAGATGATTTTTATAACTATTACAGGTCCAAATGTCCTTGAATCTAGCACTCAGCACCTCACATGGCAATGAGCAAACATTTTCGCCAGAACTCCGATTGCAGTGAAATGTATTCTGTGTTAACTATGCCTCAAAAGCATAACATCTATAACAATTTTATGTCAACACTAAATTTCTTGTTTTTTCTTTCTTGTTTGTTGACATGCCAATGAATTTAAAAAAAAACCGTTAAAATGCAAGGCAATATGAAAAATAAATCTTGATTTCCACTGTGACATCATAATGCTAAATTTTAAATATTAAACTATGTCCTTTCGTAAAAATATTTTGCGAAATACGTACAAACTCTTTTGCCGTGTTAAGTCTTATCAACGACGTACGAGGCGCTTGTTGCGTCTGTTTGGCTTATTATGGCTCTGGTAGTACAGAGAGGGTCATGCTCCTGCACTGAAGACTAAAATGACCTGATGATGATGAAAATGATTTATCTAGATCTGCGCAATGGGTGGGTCCTGATGGGTTACTGGACACGTCTGCGATGACATCACCTGGGGTCCCGGGCACCTGCGTGCTCAACGGCGAAGACCGGTTCTCTGAACCGGAGTCCTACCGCGTAGCCAACTACTACACCATCTACATTGAGAATCAGTGTAGGCATGACTGTGAGTATCTCTTTTTCGTCAAATCTTTACTATCTCCTGCTCTACCTATTTTCTGTACCAGGTCTTCTATAGGTCTTCTGAGAACCTCTAAAATCTTAGATAAAACCAAAACGGGCAATTAAAAATATTGTAAAAGTATCAACCCCATTATATTTAACGTTTTTAAGCTGTCATCAAGTTGTTTTATTAGTAAGACAAAATTGTATGCCTTATGGTATGGGTACGGCGGGAAATTAATAAACCATCTAGGTATATAGCAGGCGTTTTCACCTTCCTTAGAGATAAACTCACAAATTGTATAACATCTATTCACGAAATATATTAATTGGAATTGGGAACGCAGTGATCAAGTCTAAATTTAGCGATCGGTGTGAAGTCCTGCAAAATTAGTAATTTCGTAGCAGTTCGTAGCATTTTTCGTAGCAGCTCTACAAACATTTTATTTTTTAGTAGGGACAAGTAGGGATTACAAACTTCGAACTGGATGGGTTAGAACTTTTAATCTATGTATGTATGTAAATTGTTTTTTATACTGAGTGAAAATTTACCCTATTCATAACTTTGAAAGGGTGACTCAGTCCGCCAAGGCGAACAACTTTTCCCAAGGGACAAATGCAAAGGTACTAAGATACTGGTTAAAAAAATACGAAAAAAATACAGATTATGTTGCCGAATAAAAACAAAGTAAGCTTAATATTCTTATTTCTCGCTATCTCTATTTAGCCTGAGGCTTACCGTACATTGATATAATCTCTTCTTATTATTAAGAGCTATGTGCCTCTTGTCGATAGAGTATGCGCTACTTCTCTATCCTCTGCTTTAGAATTTAGTTGTTGAATTTGTCTTATTTGGTTTGCATACTAAGTTTAAGTATACCATACAGAGAATCAATATGACTGACACAGAGCACGCGCCGCGCGCCCTTTGTTGCGCCCGTAACTTATACCTACGTGGTTTATAGTCATTCATTCATTAGACTATAAACCACGTATAGGTTTGGAAAATTTGTTGTATTTTCATTACACATGGTTTATGAATTTGGAATACTGAACTAAATTACTGTGGGCAGTCTCCGTTGGTATTATATCGTCTCCGATTAAACGACCCCATCTCTGCCTACTTTGTTTCAGATCCGAAGAAGATAGACAGATGTTCCTATGAAGAGTATTATAATCAGACGTTGAAACATGTCGATTTCACCTTGAAGAACTACACCAAAGACGAGGTGGGTGAGATTCATTGTTTGTTGTGATAGTAAGACCAAGGGGTTACTTTTGAATGCGCAATTATTCGTAAACGATTTTTTTGTCATTGTCCGTTCAAAAATCATAGTAACTAGATATTATACCCACTCCAACTTGATACGACGCGACAATCCTATCGCAAAATCATCAACAGGTCTTTTTTAGTCTCCACTGCAGGAGCACGATCCTCTCTGTACTACCCCGTTTAGGCTGACAATGTACAATGCTACTCTTCTACAATGTCGAATGTGTTAAAAGAGTCCTGTGTCCCATAACGTCCAGCCTCACGCTCATAATGACTAGAGTTTTAGAATGACCAGCGTTTAAAATAGTCCAGTGTCCTATTATGTCCAGTCCCCACAATGTCCAGTCTCTCAAAATGACCAATATCCATCCCGAGCCATATATTGGCCAGAGTAGTCAGAGGATTTGGCCTTCACTCACCACGACGGCCAGACGGATTGGATAGGCCTCTTTGATGTTTATGCTTTGTTTAGCTACGAGTACGACATCCACGGGAAAACTTGGAGTAGTCCTATCTTACTCTGCCGGAAATCACACGGCTACCTATTGTATATTGCCAGCATTTCCTAAGTTTTAATACTCGAACATTCTCTTTTTTTTCTTTTTAACGTCTTAGTATGATTTTGTTTACATACGATGTCTTTATTTTTTCCTTTATGCAACTTCTATGAAATCGCCATGAATAATGTTATTGACTATTTAAGTGTAAGCAAGCAATTTACAGCAGTATTGATAGTTGTTTAACATTGAAAGGTAGGTACCTGACTGAACGATGACGCTTACGTATATTCTAGGTAATCGGCTTGTTAGTTGTTATGTTACACAAATCTGCACTGCGATTTTCGATATTTCAGATATCAATTAGCTTGCTTTGTAAACAATTACTTTCTTTGCTTTACTTTTAATTCGCGCATTTCTATCAACTTTAAAGAATACATTATAGCAATATTTAAAACTCGGACTCGGAATCATTATTACTTATGGTATGATATAAAAAAAAAAATATTTGTGCGAGTCGGACTCGGACCTAGAAGGTTCCGTATACAAAAAAAATTGTTCTTACTACAAATGTGTAAAAGTTAATGTACTTACATATTTTTTTCTAAACTTCTTAATAGGTATGTGATTGATTGAAATTTAGACTAAATAGTCCACGCGTTCCTGAGAAAAAGGCTTAGACAGACAGACAAACAATTGATCTTTTAACATACATAGTTACATACTGTCACGCCTTTTTCCTTTGCGGGATAGACAAGCCTAGGTCTTTAAGACGTAAAGCCAGTTAAGCATGGTGGTGGTGGGCATGTAGATGTAAAATGGAATCAAAATAGTGATGGTTGCTAGCCGCATCGCATTACCTTTTACGCACGGAAACGGAACGGAACCCTAAAAATGAATGAGCGTTTGGATTGGTTGTTTAAATTGCACCTCATTTCTTATAGTGCAAGACCGCGTGCGAAGTTGAGCAACACTTCGTGTGTCGAGGCTTCTCGTGGACGGAGCGGCGCGGGAGAGACGACAGTGCCGCGCCGCGAGGGCTCTGCGACCTGCACAGCGACGACCTCGTCACCACCGGCTCTTGGCTGCTGCGGCGCAACGCGGCAGCCGTGTACTACCGGCGCGTCATCTGCTTGAATAGTCAGTAGAAATATGCCTCGATCGACTGCCTTATGTTTTCTCAGGCAATAAGGATCATAGACAAGTAATGGAGTGAGGGTGAAAATGAAAAAAAAATCATACAATTCCTTTTGAGTTTCTATTGGGGATATATCCGTGAGAGGGAGTTTTTCGGCAGTTTTGTTATTGAGTATAAATGTCATTGCATTCCAATGACAGGAATGACATTTATGTCTTGCTCTGAGAGTCAGTATACCTACATGACTGTGCCCATCTGATATCTATGACTGTGCCGGACAGAATATCACATGCATCGATAGACATACACTAGACCCCTTATACGAGTATATATATTATTCCTACGATACTATTCCTAAAAACATTGATTATCGCTTGCTATCATTAACATCGTTGGTGACAAAAACAATAACTCAAGACTGGCAAGTTATATTCTAACATCTGATTTTCCCTCTCTCAGCAGTATTAAGATAAATAATACGGAAGGAAAACGGCACGCGAGCCTACTGCAGCCCGCAGTATTTTTAGATGATGACTCATTGCAAAATAACTCATCAATAGGTAAATAATAAAAAAAATATTACTCAATTATATTCGAGAGGATGATTTCCTGTTGATGCATTCGTTTCAAAATATTGAGTAAGAACACAAATATTTCGATCATGCCTAATCAAGTAGGAATGTGATAACACATGTAATAAATAATTTGCCAATATCGATTTTGGAGAAATAGCAACATTAACATATGATTTTGTTTTGTAACAGCAATATGTAAATTTTCCAGCGTCCGAATTGTCCACTAATAAATAAACAAATATCTGGATTGTGAACGTGTGACTGTGTGTGTGTTGGAACGTAGGATTCTAACTCAGCGGTGCTATATTTGTATTAGATACTTACTTGTTTCGATAAATAGCCAAGACCCAGGCCAATCTTAAAAATATCGTTTTCCATCATGACCTGATCGTAGCTCGAACCCGGAACCACTCGTGTAGCAGGCTCGCATAGTAACCGCTGCGCCATGAAGGTCGTCAAAATCGAAAACATGACGTGAACTATGGGCCAGCAGGTCATAGGGTCACTACCCTAAGTCAATGGCAAACTGCTTTTACTGTTTGTCACAGATTGCAGTAGTGTAAGAACCCATTTTTTTTTCATTTAGCGCGTTGTCAAAGACCGTTCGCGATGGAGAAAGACTGGTGAAGCCCTCTGCTAGGGGCCTTAGGACCTTATAGTAAAGGACTCATTTATTATACTACTAGCTGTTGCCCGCGACTTCGTCCGCGTGAGAGCCTTTGTCCTTTTTCATAGCATTATCAACGTGTATGCAAAATTTCATGATTATCGGTTCAGTATATACGACGTGAAAGCGTAACAAACAAACAAACTCGCTTTCGCATTTATAATATTAAGTTGGGATTTACTTAAGTATTTAATTGTCTTGACAAAAATAATCTGCATTTTTCAGTCACGGTGGAGTGCCAGGGCAGTGACATGACGGTGACGTATCGACCGCACGGCGTGTTCCGGGGCCGCATGTATGTGCCGGGCCGCGGCGAGCAGTGTAGCGCGCGCGCTGCGGGCCGCTCCGTGCGCCTGACCTTGCCGCTGTACGGGGAGTGCGACGTCAACTTCGCATACGCCATAACCAACACTCCTGCAGGCGTGACTAACAGGTGACTCAGCAAGGAAAGCAGCCTCAACTGACATATTTCTGTTTTTAGTATTTTTTGCTGCTCTTAACTTGACAAATCTCGGTGTCGAATGTAGGTAATATTTAAAAAAAGTTTAATGTAAGTGTGTAAAAGTAGTATATGAAATGACATGTAGTACGTCCGTTGGCATCCACAATATAAAACTAGCAAACTAGTACTCGAAAGAAGAAAGCTTGCCAACTAAATGCCCCGATTTCGACTTCCGGTGAGAGTAAATATTGTTTTTCATTTAGGACTTATACAAGTATTTACCAGAGCTACCCTAGGTGGCGGCAACCCACCTAGGGTAGCTCTGGTAAATACAGTCAATAATAGTAAATACAGTCAGGGACCGGGCGCTGAGGACATCACACACAAGTGACGCCAACTTTTAAGTTATTTTTTTTTTGAGCAGTTGTATTTAAGTATTTATTTACTGAATTCACATCATATCTTTTACTCGTTCTGAAATGCGATGGCCCAGTTCTCTAATAAAAATCTTAGCTTCCGATGCCCAGGCACCCGTGGTCTCAAATGCTACAGGCGCAAATATGTAAGCTGGTTTAAGGCATGAATATTTAATATGTTTCTGCCGAGCCGCTGCCTCGGCAGCTGACCCAGCAATTCTAGTAGTTTCTTTCAATTTGCTAACAGCAAAGGTACTAACGCAGGTGGCATCCCATAACAAGCACCTACCCCTCTGCCACGGGATAAAAGTCAGGCCGTCAGGCCTTTTACCATCGGTACGACTCAAACCAGAAGGTTCCAAGACACACGGAATATTTATTTGTGCGGCATAAGTAATACGAATTTAATTAACATTTGGAAGAGTTGGAATTTCGAACAGGTGAACGTGAGCTTGTGTCGCGACACGTTTGCATAAATAGCTATTTGCCCGATATGTCAGTAGTACCATTGATGTTACTGACTACTGACCCTAGTTAATGTCCCTAGTCCAAGTTAATGAAGTTCCATGCTGGTTACTTTAAGACATTGGCATGTCGGCAGGACGATGGCGTACGTGATGGTGATGATCCAGAACAACCCGATCATCCAGACCGCCGGCGACCGCTGGGTGCGCGTCGGGTGCTCCCCCAGCCCCCGCTCCTCCACGCACTCCGTGGACGCTACGCTCGCCGTCAGAGACTCAGGGTTGGTTTTTTTTATAAGTCAAAAACTTATTATATAAACTGAGATAGATATTATGCCGAGGTTCTTCAGAGTGATTAGTGAGTATTAAGAGATAGAAGAAAATACACATAAGTAGGTAGTTAATAGTATGGTCTGATATATTTTTAGCATATTTTTTTTTAAATACGAATACGCATTTCTTTACTAATGATGTCATTTACATTCTTAAAAATCGGCTCTATGTGGTTACACAAGACATTTACGCTTATTTTCAAGCTAAGCGACATAGAAGATTAGAAAGGAGCATATTATGTGCAAGTGTAGAATTAAAGGAAAAAACAATTACTGGTAAAAAATATTAAATTACTGCGATAATTATCCTTACAAATAATTAACTAAGTAGTTAGAAATATGTGAATCTTTCCTTATTTGTATCAGTAGCGATTGATACAAGGAAAGATTCACATCCCGGGGCAATCTAAGCTCATGCGTACCTCGATGGTAGACGTGATCCTAAATTTCTTCCCGTTTGACTTCTATGCAACGTCACAAAAGTTATGTTATGAGTACTTACAAACAGCGTGTACGTAAATTACCCAAAGACATTCACTTGAAGGAGTGTTTTGTACCATAGATTTCTCAGTTCCCAACATTGGTTCCATAAGAAAAATTGACCATTTTGACGGGCTGAATGACTTCTTCAATGGAACGTCGGTGGTTAATTTACACGCTGTATGTATAAAGATATTTATTTAAACAAGTATGCAATAACATTGTAATTATGGGACATCTACAGTAGGTAGGCCCATCAATAATATTGACTCTGACTCAGAATATAAGAATCTTGGGCCTTTTCTAAGAAATGTGAATGTGATGTGAGGTGATTCGGCAGCCCTCGCTACCTGCACCGTTTAAAAGGGGACGAATACACATATTCATATATAAAGCCTTTATCCTACTTATAAATATAAATATATACGGACAAATCACACAGATTGAGCTAGCCCCAAAGTAAGTTCTTAAGTAAGACTTGTGTTATGGGATACTAACTCAACGATACTATATTTTATAACAAATACATATACATATAGATAAACATCCAAGACTCAGGTCAATCTGAAAATGATCATTTTTCATCTTGACCTGACCGGGAATCGAACCCGGGACCATCCGTGCCACAGGCCGGCGTGTTGACCGCTGCGCCACGGAGCTCGTCATACCTAGGTAAGCACATACTTAAAAATGATCGCGTGACATTTCGCATCAAAATAATAATAAGGATTCTCCCCCTATTCTTGCTATTCAAATCAAAATCGACTAGGTACTTATGTAAATAAAAACCGGCCAAGTGCGTGTCGGGCCACGCGCAGTGTAGGGTTCCGTAGTTGCGACTGACAATTTTGAGTTTACAATCGCACCTCACAGTTTACTGACCAGAAACATCTAACAATGAAAATTGTATAAAATTTTACATTTTCGAGTACATTTTATAAGGTTGGTTGCCTATAACTTTTTAGTTTGTACTTAGTACTCAGCTCTGATAGTTTTCCTTTCAACTTCAGTAAATATACCACAGCTGTAATTTTTTTCACGTATCCATATATAACCATTTAGCAGATAGAGGGGACACTTTCCTCTAACAAAAATTTTCATTTTAAAACCAAATATGCTACTGCTGTAATTATTTTCACGTATCTATATATAACCGTTTAGCAGATAGAGGGGGGGGGGGGACACTTACCTTTAACAAAAATTTGCAATTTAAAACCAAATATTTCGGAAACCGATCCCTCAATCGAAAAATGGTGGTCTCAACCTCACAATATTTTTTAAAGACCTATTTAACAATACCCAACACGATGGGTTTGTCTAGAAAAAAAAATATTACTACCTCTTTACTTGTATGGGAGCTACACTAAAAAAAAATTTTTTATAAGTTTTTTTCTACCACTTTTTTGCCATGATTAATATACATGCCTATACCAAATTACTATAAGCTTTCTAGTACTTATAGTCTCTGAGTAAAACCGGACGGACAGACAGACAGACAGACAGACATGGCGAAACTATAAGGTTTCCTAGTTTACTACGGAACCCTAAAAAGGGAAGCAGCGCATGTGCAAATAGGTGGGTAGTACGTAGTACTAATTGCTCCAAACATGCCTACCGCATCAATCATCATCATCGTTTTTTTAGTCTCCACTGCAGGAGCACAACCTTCTCAGTACTAGATACATATAGTAGCCAGAGCATTCAGAGGATTTGACCTACACTCTCCACGCAGGCCAGACGGGTTGGAAAGGTCTCTTTGATGTTTATAAGCTTTGTTTGTTCCTAAGTCGCCTTCTACAACATCCACGGGAAGACTTGGAGTGGACCTATTCTACTCTGCCGGGAACCACACGACACCGGAGCAAAATTTAATACATTTAAATGTGATGTTTACGCGATAGTTACATTTAAACTACTGTGCTCACAAGTGAATGATTCACTCAACGTCTTTTAAATTGGCCTTGCAAGGACCTACCAAATTACTCAATTTCTTCTCGTGACACATATGTGTATGATCGGGCATGAGTAATATTATTATATCACACATCAGTGATAACAACCATACAAATAGCGGTCGCGGGCAGTTAAACATATCCTGCTACTGAATGCATAGTAGGTACCAACTACCTACGGATATAATTCAAACGAAATATTGATGCTTATTCACTTGAAGGTGTCTGTGGCGCATTGTGAAAATGGAGTACAAGTATTGACATGGTGTGTGTGCTACACACCATGTCTGTCGTGGGATAATACTTGTACTCCATTTTCACACAGGTAATGTCCACGGTTCAGGAACTGCCCAAGGAGGGTTGGCGTCTGACAGGTGGCTGGTCGTAAAAACTAGGCTAAATCAAATTACAGTATGAATGCTATCATTATAGCGAACCCTAGGCTCTGTGTTTTAGCTCTGACGCATCCCAGCAGAGGTTGCAACCGGGAAAATGCTTAGATGAGAGATATTGTTTCTACTTACAACTCAAGTTTTGTTATACTGAGATTTTGAACCCGGGGTCTGGGAGCCGGAGGTATGCCCCGGAGCCCGCCTGTGTGATAAATTTCTATTTCTGTCATCTAAGTTAAATACTGTTTACATAATTACTATAATAACTATATCGTCTAGACTAAATTAACCCCTAATTCCATGAATATGATAGTTTTCAATAAAAAGGCATATTAGTATTATTAATGTTATTTGGCCCTTTACAATTGATACGTTAAAAAATACCACAAAATATTAATTTTATGTAGGTACGTATTATATTCCTATAAATATTATTCCACCGTGCCTTGAAGAGAACTTGAAGAAGGACTGTGATTAAAAGAAAAGCGGAAAAATCTATGGAATGCTTGTCACAAATTAAAACGCATTTGAAAGAGCAGTCCAACGATCAATAAATATTCAGTAAACCGTGCAATTGGCTGCAGGTTGTTTCGGAATTTTCATTCGGACAATAGTTCAGTCGATTTTCCTTTATGACTTTCGAAAGTAGGTAACTACGGACCCAAACCTTCAGCACCAGAGCTCGGGATAAAATTAAATACTTTCTTTTGAAAAGGAGATGTTAGTCGGAATGAAGAGAACAAATTATATTTATTTACGTACAGTTGTATTGGTCGTGTCTCCATTCAATATGCAAATAAATGCAAATTGGGTATCTGAACCGTTTGCAGCAAGCGGATCCAATCGCGGTGACTAATGCTATCGAAATCCCTCAAGGTGTTGAAACTCTTAAGAGGATCGACTACCTGTAAATTTTCATACAAAAAGCGATTATTCTTCCACCCCCTTAAACCTTTACGAAATGAGAAAATGTTGGTGTCATTCGATTAAGCACACTTTGATCTAGGGCTAACCGTTTTTTAGGGTTCCGTAGTAAACTAGGAACCCTTATAGTTTCGCCATGTCTGTCTGTCTGTCTGATTGAATTGAATTGAATCTTGAAAAAAAATTTTTTTTTGGGTAGCTCCCATACAAGTAAAGTGGGGAGTATTTTTTTTTTCTCTATTTACCCATCGTGTGGGGTATCGTTAAAAAGGTCTTTGAAAAATATTCTGAGGTTAAGAATACCATTTTTCGATTTAGGGATCCGTTTCCGAAATATTTGGTTTTAAAGTGCAAAATTTTGTTAGAGGTACGTGTCCCCCCCCTCTATCTGCTAAACGGTTATATATGGATACGGGAAAAAAATTACAGCAGTAGTATATATTCTGAAGTTGAAAGGAAAACTATCAGAGCTAGGTACTAAGTGCAAACTAAAAAGTTATAGGCAACCAACTTATAAATGTACTGGAAAATGTAAAATTTCATACAATCTTCATTGTTAGATGTTTTTGGTCGTTAAACTGTGAGGTGCGAGTGTAAACAGTGTGAACTCAAAGTTGTCATTCGCAACTACGGAACCCTACACTGCGCGTGGCCCGACACGCACTTGGCCGGTTTTCTTTTTAATTAACACGGTTTAGATTAATTTAAATAAATTACAATGCCCTGGGTATTTTTAGGGTTTCATAGTAAACAAGGAACCATTATAGTTTCGCCATGTCTGTCTGTCTGTCTGTCCGTCCGCGGTTTTACTCAGAGACTATAAGTACTAGAAAGTTGTAATTTGGTATGGGTATGTATATTAATCACGCCAAGAAAGTGGTAGAAAAAAATCTTGTAATTTTTTTTTTGTGGTAGCTCCTATACAAATAAAGGGAGAGAGTAATTTTTTTTCTCTTCTTATCCATTGTGTGGGTATCGTCAAATAGGTCAGTTGTAGTAGTATTAGCAGTATATAGGAACATATCACACAAATTGAGCTAGCCCCACAGTAAGTTGTGAACTTGTGTCAAAAAAATAATTCAGTAGTACATATACTGAAGTTGAAAGGAAAACTATCAGAGCTGAGTACTAAGTTATAGGCAACCAACTTATAAAATGTACTGTAAAATGTAAAATTTCATACAATCTTTATGTTAGATGTTTTTGGTCCTTAAACTGTGAGGTGCGAGTGTAAAAAGTGTGAACTCAAAGTTGTCATTCGCAACTACGGAACCCTATACTGCACGTGGCCCGACACGCACTTGGCCGGTTTTTTCTACAAGCACTGGCTGGATACATTTCGATAAAAAAATATAGGACCACTTTTGAAGTTCAGTTAAAACAGAGAAGAAACGTTCTCAACAATTTGTCTTGATTCGCATAAGAATAAAATACAAATACCTAAGTTTAAACATTCGAGCAACACGGCCTCCGTACAACCGAACGGCATCCTTTAACGATTTTTTTGGGTTTTTGTTTATTTTTCCAATAGTGCTTGATACATTGCGACAAAAATTTTAAAGGACCACCTCTGGAGCATTACCTAGCAAACAAAAAATAATCACTAAAATCGATCCATAACTAGCTAAGTAATCACGTAACACAAAATTTAAACCAAACGGCATCCTCCTACAATTTATTTTTGTTTTTGTTTATTTTTCCAAAAAGTGCTAAATACATTGCGACAAAAATGTTATGGGACCACCTCTGGAGTATTACCTATCGAACAAAACAAGAATCACTAAAATCGATCCATAACTGACTGAGTAATTGCGTAACTTATATAAAAAAAAAACATACAGACGAATTGAGAACCTCCTCCTTTTTTGAAGTCGGTTAAAAAATATGGATATTTACTTAGATGCTCATAACTTTTGTTGTAAGCAATATATCTTAAATATCAAAACGTACTGCCTTACTTCTCCAATTTATCAATAATGTGTAAAAAATATCGAAATTGGACCATGTTTAAGGGCTGGGAAGCGTTATCGCTTTTTGTATGAACATTTACAGGTAGTCGATCCTCTTAAGACTTTAGGTACCGGGTGTAAAATAAATTTACCCTCGACATAGCCTTGAAGGGGTGACTCAGCCCGTCAGTATAAAGAACTAAATGACCAATGCTAGGTTATACATATATTACATGTTGGTCAATGTCTCAAAAACGACAGACAAAATTGGAACCTTTGTAATGGCACTCTTCAAACAATCGATTGTTGCATAAGTTTTGATGTTGTAGCTTATTTATATTATTCTTGACCATCGCCTAGCCTAGAGGCAAAGATATGGTCTAAGTTGACTCAGTTTACCCAGAAGAAGCCTATTATACTATTTAAAATAAGGTTATACCTAATTTGCGTTGCGTTCGGAAATACAGACGCAGGCAACACATTCCAAATATGCCAATACCTAGCTGCGCGCATAATAAAAAATGAGGAGAAGCGCTAGGTACGAATTATAGGAATTTCAGCTGATGAATTAGTCCCAATGCTCGTGATATACCTTTCTAAGAAAAGAAAGTTATAGATGTAGACTACTTACTGGTCTAAGCATACCTACCTATACTGCTTCGTGTTTTTAACGTATTCACATGATGATAACGACAATATTAAACAATACTAGAAAAATCCTCTGTATATAAATCTGACCTATTGCCTGCTTAATTGTGAGATAATATCATGCTGCCGTTCCAGGAAGCCGACCCTCCCCAGCGAGTCAGTACCCCCAGCGGTTCCGGCGGCAGCCAGCGCGGTGTACAGCCCCAGCTCGGCGCCGCTCACCATGTACGTGGTGAGGGTCCAGGATGACTCGGCTGCGGGCAGCTCGGCCGTCTCGTTGGGGGAACCGCTCGAGCTGAGGATAGAGACTACTGGTAAGGCATCGATCATTCTTTTAGTCTCCACTGCAGGAGCACGACTCTCTCTGTACTACCAGGTAATATATTAGCCAGAGCAGTCAGAGAATTTGGTTTTCATTCTCCGCGCAGGCCAGACGGGATGGCGAAGACTCATTTCATAAGCTTTATTTCGCTTGCATTTTCTAAGTCTGCTGATAAGTATTTGGACTCAATTAGCTTTTATGATTTTTGGTCTTTGACATATTCATGTTAAGAGCGTATCCTAGCAGTATTTTTTCAGTATGGTTTCCATAGAAATGTATTTCTCTATTTTCTTGCTGAAAACTGATTCTAGAGACACAATTCTTTTTTCATAAAATTTTGTACTAGGCTGGTATGCCCCTATTTTTTATTTTTTCCTAAACAAATGTTTTTGAAAAAAAAGTTTTTTAGAAAATATTAAAACATAGGTGTAGCATAGATTTAGTATTTGTTAGTTTATGATTTATATTCTTATGTATCTGTGGTTATGTTATGATGGACATCAATAAAGGTTTCTAGACCAAACTAGTAATGGTTGCTGTTTTATTATTTGCTTAATGTTACATGGCGCAGTCGAGACATGGCTACTGGATATAATTTGCCATCCAAGCTGTCCCTTATAGGGAATATAAGTGAAAACTTTAAAAAGTTTAAACAATCTTTTAGTATTTACATAGATGCAGCAGGTCTGTCTGGTGCGGCAGAAACAAGAAAGATCGCCATCTTTCTTAATTTAGTAGGAGAAGAGGCCCTTGCCGTGTATAACACGTTAAAAAATGAAGATGCAAAGACCCTAGAAGCAGTCTTGAAATTATTCGAGGATTATTGCAACCCGAAGAAAAATATATTGCATTGCAGGTATTTATTCTATAATAGGAATCAGAAAAATGGAGAAAACTTTGACAGTTTTCTGACGGATTTGATAAAATTAAATAATGATTGTGATTTCAAAAACAAGGATGAGATATTACGAGATCGACTCGTATTAGGTTCTAGTGATATTGAATCTCAGAAAAAACTCATTAAAAAAGGGGACCCAACACTTGAAGACGTAGTTTCGTCTCTTAGGATATCTGAGATTACAAACATGCAAGTAAAAGATATAATGGAAAACAAATCAGATGTAGATGCCGTCACAATGCCAAGAAACAAATCCACGCAAAAGGTTTGTTCAAATTGTGGGTACAACCATACCTACGGCAAATGCCCGGCATACAACAAAACCTGTGTCAATTGTGAGAAACGACATCACTTTGCTAAAATGTGTCGCGCTGGAAAGGCAACAAATGAGGTAACTGTACAAGATGATTGCGATTACTACATTGAAACTGTTACTTCTAGCATGATAGTTGACTCTTTAGCTTGGTTTCAAGAGGTTATATTACCTGGGAATAACTCTGTTCAGTTCAAGCTTGATCCAGGAGCTGATGTCAACATATTACCTGAGCACATGTTTGAAAAAGTGTTTTCAGCTTACCCTGTACATTTGAAGAACACAACTGCTTCGCTTGAGAGCTGGAATGGTTTCAGAACCCCTGTCAAAGGATTAGCAACATTTGATGTACAAGTAAATGGTAAGACGCACCCGGAAACATTCTGCATTGCCGGTAACAAAAACTCCATGCCTATTTTATGTCGTGATACATGTGTGCGATTGAATCTAGTAAAAAGAGTGTCGTCGATTGAAACGAAACAAGATAAAAAAAATGAGTTGATACTAAAAAATGAAGATCTATTTGTAGGCTTAGGTAAGTTCAGTGAACCATATGAAATAAAACTAAAGAGTGATGCAGTACCCACTTCTAAGCCTCCATATAGGGTTCCTCTTAAGTTAAGACCAAAGCTGCCAGAAGAATTGAAGCGACTGGAAGGTTTAGGTATAATTAGTAAAGTCACGGAGCCCTCAGAATGGGTAAATAGGTTAGTGTTAATTGAAAAGCCTGACAAATCCATTAGAGTTTGCTTAGACCCTAAAGACCTTAATAATGCAATTGTCAAAGATTATTGTTACATACCTACCATTGAGGATTTGTCAGCAAAGATTAAGAATGCTAAGTTTTTCTCTGTTTTAGATTTGAAAGATGCTTTTTGGCATATTTCTTTAAATGACAGATGCTCACGATATTGTACGTTTTCAACTATGTTTGGGACGTACAAATTTAATCGTCTACCGTTTGGTATTAGTATTGCTTCAGAGGTATTTCAAAAACGCTTATCTGATATATTTAGCTCAATTGACGGTGTTGTGAATTACATAGATGATGTATTATGTTTTTCAGACACAGAGGAGCAAATGGATAATATTATTTGTAAGGTATTTGAAAAGGCAAGGGAATGTAATTTACGTTTTAATAAAAATAAGTTCCAATACATGATTAAACAAGTGAAGTATTTAGGCCAAATATTTGAAAATGGTACTGTACGTCCTGATGAAGAATCGATTAAGGCTATCAAAGACTTTGACAGACCTCAAAATAAATTAGATTTACAACGACTACTAGGCCTCATTAATTACTTACGACCATACATTCCCAATCTTTCCTCAATTACTAGTCCCCTGAGAGAACTATTAAAGAAAGATAGGTTATTTGATTGGCAGAAAATTCATACCGATACATTTGATCAAATCAAAACAATTTTATCAACACAACCAGTATTGCAAACATTTGACCCAAATAAGGAATTAGTGATTCAAACGGATGCTAGCAAAACAGGTATAGGATGTGTACTGTTACAAGATAACAAGCCAATTTACTATGCATCAAAATCATTAACCCCAGCGGAAGTAAATTATGGACAGATAGAGAAAGAATTTCTTGCCGTACTATTTTCATGCAAAAAATTTCACTCATTCATTTATGGCCAAAAAGTTATTGTTTTGACAGATCACTTACCGCTGATATCCATAATGAAAAAAGATTTACATGACATTCCGTCAACACGCTTACAAAGAATAAAATTAAAGTTAAGTAAGTATGACATAACCATGAAACATGTACCTGGCACACAAATGCACATTGCAGATGCACTAAGTCGGGCCTGCTCCATGGCTAGTCAGGACTGTGATAGTGATCTCAATGAGATTGTTCATAGCGTAAATGTATCAAATGAAATTTTATCTCAAATTAGACGAGCATTAGAACTGGATACTATAGCCTCAAAATTGATAGATTTTTATAAAAGGGGATGGCCAACCTCAATATCTAGGGTGCCAACTGAACTAAAGTTTTACTATAGCATAAGAAAAAGTATTTCTTTTGAGGATGGTTTAGTATTTGTAGACCGCAGGATATTTATCCCAGAGGGGTTACAAACTACAATACTGACTAAACTTCATGAGTGTCATTTTGGTATGACCAAAACTAAAGCTCGAGCCAAAACTCTGTTTTTCTGGAAAAACATGAGTACTGATATAGACAGTTTTATATCTGCTTGTAATGTTTGCCTTAAGTATTCCAGTAATAACACAAAGGAACCTATGCTCATAAGGCAACAACCAGAATTACCATTTCAGCATATTTCAATAGATATTTTGCAATATGGTAACAATGACTATTTGACTCTAATTGATCATTATTCCAAGTGGATTGAATTGCGAAAACTTAATACTAAAACCGCTGAATCTACAATTTCCATCTTAAAAGACATATTTTCTATTCATGGTATCCCTGAGCTAGTTTATTCTGACAACATGCCGTTTAATTCATTGGCATTCCGAGAATTCAGTATGCAATGGTGTTTTGAAACTAGGTTCTCAAGCCCACATTTTCATCAAAGTAACGGCGCCGCAGAAAGGGCGGTACAAATTTGCAAAAATTTTCTAAAAAAAGCATTTGAAACAAAAACTGACATTGAATTGTTCCTTTTAGAATATAGAAATACTCCAATAGCTAGTCTTCACAGATCCCCAGCTCAGTTATTATATAGTAGACTATGTCGAACCAAACTACCTATAAAAAAAGAATTGTTAAAACCAGAATTAAACACCAATATAAACAATTTATTGAAAAACAATAGTATCAAAAATAAGGCATATTATGATATACATTCAAAACCCAGAAGTGACATTTTAAAGGTAGGGCAAAAGGTATATTATAAAGAAAATGAAAACAGTACTATTTGGAAACCCGGTACAATTCATAGAATTACTGACAAGCCCCGTTCAGTAATTATAAAGGATAGCGAGGGACATTTAAAAACCAGAAACACTTGGTTCATTAAAACAAATAAAAACAAAACATCTGTTCAACCAAGTGTAGCCCAGTCTGCTTGGTCTCAGGTTGCTGTCCAACAGCCACCTGAGAAGGAATTGAATATGGTTCCTAATAATATGGACTTCACAAGTACTACTACTGAAGGTTCTGTCCCTGAGGTCCCATGTAGGAGATCTAATAGAGAAATCAGACCACCTCGGTATCTTGATGATTATGATTGTGATACCATTCATATTATTAATTAGGTATTTTTTATTATTTTGTTTGAAAATAAAGATGTTCGCTCTCTCCCTGATGTTCATATTAATATTATATAATAGAAATTTAGCCTTCTAGGTATGATGATGTATTTTATGTTTTGAGCATGTTTTGAGTTAGAAATATGCATTTGAGATTTTCAGTTATTTTAATTTTGTTGAAAAAGGGAGATGTAGCATAGATTTAGTATTTGTTAGTTTATGATTTATATTCTTATGTATCTGTGGTTATGTTATGATGGACATCAATAAAGGTTTCTAGACCAAACTAGTAATGGTTGCTGTTTTATTATTTGCTTAATGTTACAATAGGGACATACCTATTTTACGTTGCTTCTAGAGGCACAATTCATTATGAAAAATGAATTGTGCCTCTAGAAGCAATGTTCAGCGTGAAAATAGAGGAATATATTTGTATGAAAAACGTACTGCTAGGATTAAAGCTATCGCTTTGACCAATATTCAAATGAACAGGCTGAAGATTTGCGAGATAAGAAACGTAGTCGCAGATATAGACTTACTGGTCAAGGAACATGTATTAAGGCCATGTTGAGGCGGACACACTCAGCGGTAAAACCTCTGACCACGACCCACGCATTTGCAATAAAATGCTGCGCTCCCAGACTAGAATGTTCTGATCTATATGTCGCAGTCATCTGATTGAATTTGCTATTTGATTGAATGACTAGCGCGTTCATTGAATGGCGACGTTCAATTGAATGACTGAAGGACAGCTCATCAAGTCGTTGAATGTAACGTTCAACGTCACTGAATGAATATCATTTAGCGAAGTCGTTGAATCTAAGCCGACTTTGTAATATTTGGTGGTAGCATGATTTCATTTTTCTTAGTTTTTAAAGTAGCCGGCGGCGGCGTTATAATAGGTAAATCCATAATGTCATACTATTTTATTACAAATAACTTTTAAGTAAATTTAATCGAAAAAAATATCAACATCGTGCCATCTGTTCGAGCTGTTTGACGCCATATTTGTTTTGGTGACTACTAGCGCCGCAGTGGTAAAAAAATGAACTCTATTTGAATCACCTGACTGATTTTATGTCCGCTATGTTCAAAGGGCTATGTTACAACCCGCTAATTAGTTGGACGTTGAGCGACGCTTGTTCAATCAACGTTTGGCCTAGTCATCCAATTAAACGTGGTCATTCAATGAACACGCTAGTCATTCAATCAATTAGCAGATTCAACCAGATGACTGCGACATATATAAGATCTATAAGCCTGTTACTGTTCTCTAAGTATACTTTTTAAGTACCTATCTAATAATTTTTAGTCGTATCGTAACCTATCTCACGTTCATACAACGTGAACTGCAACTGTAACACTTTTATATCAGAACGTCGAAAAAATGGATTGCCCAACATTAGTCCCATCTGAGAGTTAATTAGTATTGACGGGCTGAGGCTATAACCAAGTTTAATTTAAGCGGCTATTTATGAAGATATTTCTATACCGTGTCTCACGTATCGCGGCGTCCCTCTCGTCAAAGACTGAATATCGCGTCGTGTAATACTTAGCCGCTTTACACCTGCGGTAATATTGTGTGCAAATAATATTTCACTATTCAATATGTATTTCCCGTGACGTAGAAGTATACAAAATAAATAGTAATCGGGTTATTAGATTATTGGCTTTATCTTTTGATTCCAGAAACAGAAATCGAGGCGTACCACCTGGTGGCGTCGTCGCGCCTCGGAGACAGCTCCGTGTTGCTGCTGGACAGTCGCGGCTGCTCCACTGGACAGGTGGGTTGAAGTGACTCTCCTTACGTTCACGTCGATACGATATATACAAAGTCATTCAGGCAGCATGGCCTTCACGACGCAGTTTATATCGCGCCTTAAACCAATCTTCTCGCTCTTTGTTCTTAGGTAAAACATGGCGGCTATAGTCGATAAAAGCCTTTCGGTTCGTGATGATCGCTTCCCGATACGACACCATCCCAACACGACAATTTCCCAATACATCCACTTTCCGACATGACCACTTACCGATACTGCAACATCCCGACAAGACCACTTTCCGACACAACAACTTCCGAAATGACCACGATATGACCACTTCCCGATACGACTCCTTAAGGGTACAGGGATAGATACAAGGATAAGGTAGACAGGGTTTTGAGCTATTCCAAGCTATACTAAAGCCTTCGATAGCTTAAAAGTAGAGTTGCACCACAGTTGCACGCACTATGCTGCAGGCAGGTGTCCTAAAATGTATTTTGCTAAGCTGAAACCCCGGAAAAACGTACGTTCGAATTTTTTTACGTGTATGGACTCGGTTAGACTGTTTTGAATGCGGTTTCTTTGAAACTGGCTTTAGAAGGTTTATAGTGCTATGTTATAATTGGTGCAAATCGGATCATCCAGGCTTTCACTAGAGACGAGGATCGAAGGCAAAAAAATAACTAGGTTAATAAATAGTGAATACAGAAAATTTATTTTGGGTTTATTGGATAGAAATTTTACCCCATGTCTGGTGCAAGATCACGCGAGGAGTGGTATATTTTTAATTTTAGTTTTTTTAAGTAACTTTTCTTTTCAGGTGGATTTCCCCCAGTTCACGCGGTCGTGGCTGGGCGGCACGCAGCGGCTGGCAGCGCGGTTTAAGGCTTTCCGCTTCCCCACCTCGCACGTTGTCCGCTTCGCCCTCATGGTGCGCTTCTGCGAGAAAAAATGCGCTCCGGTATGATCACCTAATTTAATCTTTTTATCAACTTCTACGTCAATAAGTTACAAAGTGACATATTCTCACCCTCTCTCTCCTTGAACATAACAAGACGACCAGCTATCAAAAAAAGTCAAATTTCGGACCCTATTATCTCCACTCTTCAAGGCTTTCATGACTGCATGATGTTTTGAAAGGCTAACTTTGAAGTTTGGTGGATGCGGCAAGTGTCGTGCATTTGTATGAAATTAATAGAAGTCAAAGTTTACTTTAAGCTTTTGCTCACAGGTGAACTGCGGCTCACAACAAAACAGGATAACGCGTGAAGCGAATGCCAATTACAGCGCTGAGGGCGTCGCCGCGGCCGTGACGCAAGACCACGGCTGGGACCCCCCGGGTCGGAGCGGAGTGGTGGCGCAGGGCGGGGCCACGGGGTGCGGGGCGCCGGGGGATGGACAGGTGCCGTTGGAGGTGGAGATGGTGGTCGGGGCCAGAGACATCCTGTCCGCGGACACGCTGGTCCGGGCGGATCATCGCGCTTCGGGTCGTGAGTTGCTTACCATTCTTCCGTTCCTATTTTTTGCAATTTTTGCCCCCTACCCCGCCTCCGTGACTACTCGTTAACAAGACACCCTACTTTTTACGTAGTTATTCATGAATATGGGGTTTCAATATGTTTTTGAAAATATAATAGATCTCATATTTGTTGACTTTAATGTTAGAATTACTTAGAATATAAACCCGCAATTAAAATTGTTTTTTTGGGATTTTGGACAATTTCGGACCTGCAATTTTGGACCTCCCATACAAAATCACCAATTAGCTGGTCTAATATACATTTTTTATTTTTTGCTATATTTCTTGCTTATTTATGTTCTATTAGGGATTCTGATTCCTTCTTTTAAAATATTGCCAAATCGTTCCGAATCATGTAAGTAGATTGTATGATTGCATCGCGGGCTCTTAATAGTGTTTGTTTGTATGAGCAGCTGAAGACGCGCCGCCTACAGACTCCGCACTGGTATGCGTGCACGAGCTGCTGCTGGTAGCGCTGGCGCTGGCCTGGCTGGCCGTGCAGGTGCTGCTGCTGCTGGGATGCTGCGTGCTCGTCAAGAGGTACTAGTTTTGTTTGTGTGAGCAGCTGAAGGCGCACCGAATACAGACTCCGCATTTGGTATGCGTACACGAGCTGCTGCTGGTAGCGCTGGCGCTGGCCTGGCTGGCCATGCAGGTGCTGCTGCTGCTGGGATGCTGCGTGCTCGTCCAGAGGTACTAGGTTTGTTTGTGTGAGCAGCTGAAGGCGCACCGAATACAGACTCCGCATTTGGTATGCGTGCACAAGCTGCTGCTGGTAGCGCTAGCGCTGGCCTGGCTGGCCGTGCAGGTGCTGCTACTGCTGGGGTGTTGTGTGCTTGTCAAGAGGTACTTAGCTCTCAACAGTGTTTGTTTGTGAGAGCTAGCAGCAGAAGACACGCTGGCTATAGAGAACGCGCTGGTGTGTTTGCACAGCTGCTGCTGGTAGCGCTGGCGCTGGCCTGGCTGGCCGTGCAGGTGCAGGTGCTGCTGCTGCTGGGGTGTTGCGTGCTTGTCATGAGGTACTTTGTGGTTTTATCACAAAACCAATATGAGCAGCAACCCCGGTGACGCAAGCCCTTAAAGAGGAATTGGTTAGGTGGATAATTCGTGTATACGGTATAGTGAAGAGTGAAGCGCGGCAGCTGAACTGGGAAAAATGTGGTCGGAAAGACTAAGTCGCCGGTTCGAATCCTGCTTATCTGCGTAATTTTTTCACGGCAGCCGTTTTTCTTCCTTGACGCAACTTGGCTTTCGCCGAACGGACCGATTCAGAAACAAACCTGCGCTTTAAAACCATAGTCATTGACGTGGTTGTCAAGACAGATACTCTAAAGTGGACGTGGGCAGGACATGTAATTCGTATGAAGCCAACCAGATGGGCCCGACAGGCTACTCTATGGTTACCGGAGGGATGAAGGAAGAGAGGCAGACCAAGGAGGAGATGGTGGGACGATATAGAAATACCTAGGCTTTTTAAACGAATGGCAGCGATTAGCCCTGGATCATAACATGTGGAAACAGAAAAGGGGAGGCCTTTGCTCAGCTGTGGGAAACGATATACCAAGGCTCATATTCTATATATATATATATATATATATATATATATATATATATATATATATATATATATATATATATATATATATATAGAATATGAGCCTCTTAATTTAATTAAGTTGCATTATATATATATATATATAATGCAACTTAATTAAATTAAGAGTAGAATGCCTTGTCATTGCATAAAAAAACCCTTATAAAAATGTCACGCTTCTTTTTATGGAAAACGCGCATAACTTATATAACTAAGTAACAGTAAGTACAGTTTGCATTGTGTGTACAGATACCGGAACTTGGCCGAGATGAGCCTGCAGAAGGACTACCAGTCGTTCGACAACGTGGGCTTCGACACCGTGTCGACGCACCGCCGCGTGCACTGGCCCGACCAGAACATTGACATCCTGCACACCACCTAGCCTAGCTTACTCTATTATTTGAACTTATAAGCAAGTACGGTTCAAATCAAACTTTAAAACAACTCGTATATTAGCAGCTAAATGTGCAGTACGCGCCCTGCCTCCCCGCGCGCGTCCCTCTGAACCTAATATTGTGAACTGCGCATCGATTCGCGCAATTTTCGAGCCACCATAAAGTTTGATTCGGACTATAGTATTTTTATTAAAAACTAGCAAGCCGCCCCGGCTTCGCCCGTGTACTACCTACCGGGCCAATGGCATTCAAGGATAACTTACCTATGAAATGAAATCGGTTTAGTAGTTAACAAAGAGTTAGTTATCTACTAAACCAGTTTGAAAAATTCTTTCAGCTTTTTATTATTGCTGCTGATTAAACCGACTTCACCTTTTTCTAGTGACTAATACACACTGAACCGATTTTGATGAAATTTGCCCTGTTCTGTGGGCGACCCTTAAGCACCAAAAAATACAGAGTAAACCAGTGTGGTGTAATTGTACATACAAACTTAAGTAGCATTTTTATTTTGTGTAGGTACTTTTCTTTATCTAGCTAGCTACACATTCTTCGTGTATGTGTATAAATATAGTTGTATACGACGTCCACTGAACGTCAAAAGTGGAGACAGAACATTTCAGACATTTATTTGAAATTGCCGACTCCACTTTTGACCCTCGACTGAGCCCTTTCATCCATTCATGCTTGCCTAACCAGTGAAAAATTGGTTAGATAAAAAACGGTGTCATTTTTAGTGTTCCGTAGTAAACGACAAACCCTTACGCCTGTAGCACACAGCCGCTTAGAGCATTAACAGCCGCGAATGCGGAACGGAAGCGTTCCCGAACGAAACACTGGCGGAACCGCGAAACGCAGTTGTATGATTCCGTTTCTGTTTCGTTCCGCTTGCGGTGTGAGTCGCACCAAACAAAATCATACTAGATAGCGTTTCGCGGTTTCGCCAATGTTCCGTTCCGGAATGCTTCCGTTCCGCATTCGTGGCTGTGTGCTACAGGCGTTATAGTTTCGCCATGTCTGTTAGGTCTGTCTATCTGTCCGTCCGTGGTTTTACTCAGAGACAAAGTACTATAGAAAGCTGTAATTTGGTATGAATACCTATGTGTAATAAACATGCCAAAAAAAGTGGTAGAAAAAAAATCGAAACAAAAAAATTTTTTTGTTTCGATTTTTTAGGCTTCTACGGAACCCTTCAATGGCGAGCCTGACTCGCACTTGGCCAATTTTTTAATTTATATTGATATCGTCTGTGCACTACCTATTAATATAGTTCGTCGGAATACTTATAAAAGTTATTGTTGAATTAAAAGATAGTTTCGTTAAAATTCTTACAAAAATTTTTTTTTACTTTATTTGCTTTCCCCCTGTTCAACTTTTTGTCCCCATAAAAAAAAATTACTTTTGAAAGGTGACTTCACAAGTTTATCGTTTGCGCAAGTTCAAAAAAAATTGTTCAACACGAGTCTCACTTAGTACTTACATAAGTAGGTAGGTACTTACCTATGTACTTGGTGTCAGTTTGGTGGTTTAACATCGGATATAGGTAGGTAGTCTTCACAAGTGGCATCCACTTTAGCGCAAGAAAAAGAAGCAAAATGGAAGTCATTAAAACAAATTTAATATTATATTTGTAACACCACAACACACTTGCAATATTTATGTTACATTTGAAAGTTATTTTTCACGACAAAAAATAATCCTTTCTTCCTTGGAACATCGGTAGGAAGATACCTAGTCTTAACTAGGTACTCTACTTACAAAACTTTCTACGCGACAGGGTTTTAGAAAATGATATTCCACTTCTAGAACATCATTTTCTAAACCCTGTCGCGACAGCATGAATATTTGTGGTACACAATACCACAAATATTCATGCTAATTTTCAGAATTTAGTTCTATTTCGGGCGTCCAGATCAGACAGACAATCTGGCGTGTTTGGGGTAAGTAACATTTTGTTTTCACTTTATTATGGACATATTTTTCGGATAAATCGCTCGCCATCAATGCTGGCTGAGGTCATTGCGCGGTGTTGTTGGCTACATGCGCGGGCGGCGCGGGCGCGGGCGGCGGCGCGGTGGGCGGCTGGCGCGGCGGGCCGCGTGGCGCCGCCTGTCTCACGCTCTGCCGATTCGACGCCGCGTTGTAGTGGTACCCGTCGAACTTGTCCCCACCACCAGTCTGTGTCGGAAACGTTGCGGTACCCATGTACATTATCTGGGAAAGATATCAATAGATAATTTTTTCCAGTCCTACTCTCTTCATCGCCGTGGTTCCTGCAGAAAAGAATAGGACCACTACAGTCGTGGATGTCGTATAGGGGGACTTAGGAAACACAAGCTAAACAAAGTTTCAAACCCGTCAGCATGGAGCGTCGGCCAAATCCTCTGACTACTCTGGCTAATTTAAGGCTCTGGTAGTACAGAAAAGGCCATGCTCTTGCAGTGAATAGATATGATGATGACTCTCTTTATTCTACTGACTACGTATAACACGTAGCACAGGTATTTTGACTGTGTGTAATTAATGCTTTGAAGAGAACTCCTGTTTGTTAGTAGGTAGCGCCGTAATTCCCAACATTTGCATAGAGCCACCCCTAGATGGTAGCTGCCGTACCCTAGGATGCTAAATTTTTTAGTTTTTTACCGTGAATGTTTGTCAAGACTCAAGACAGACCATACTCAATGCATCACGTCTCCCCATTCTCCTTGCCGTTACATCTTATATGAATACCAGGACCTGCCCCAGATCTTGAAATACCTAGGCTAGGCCTAGGGTACTGTGTGTATATTAGGCTAAAGAATATACACTATACACGAAAAAAAACATGTCCACACTTGAGCCAGGGCGTGTAAGCGCTAGGGCTGAAACACACTAATCTTGCCTGCGGTGCAATCTATGCGAGACACGCGAACACAAAACAGACAGCCGTTGACCAAGGCAGTCGGCGACGGCCCGTTCCAAACCCCGCGCGCCTATCGATACCCCCTTCCACATCCAGATGTGGGTGTCTAGATTATACTCCCGGGTTAAGGTCACCGGTGTCCGAACTCTCACGTACTTACATGAAGTGTCACCAATGTGACTAGGCTGAATAGGTCCTAGTAAAGAAGAACCTTCCTGCTTATAAAGATGTGATAGGGCCTGCGTTTACCTGCGGCTTATAGCCGTCGGGGCCGGCCTCGTACTCCACCAGCTGCATGCGGCCGTCGGGCAACAGCACGTGGAAGGAGCCGGTGGCGCGGTCATCCTTGCGTTTCTCGTTGTGCCCGAAGTCCAGGTTCACGGCGTTGTCTTGCACGTCGTACGAGAAATCGTAGTTCGCTGGTAACTAAGGTTTCAAATGTTTTAGGTAGAATTATAATACTATAACTATATAGTCTTCTTATCGTGTCGGTGGCTCAAAAAGTATTTCCCTCCAGTATTTAACAACAGCCAATGCAATGCCATACAATTTTATAACACTGCTACAAGTTTTTTCTTATGTATGTTTAGTTCGTGTTAAGGTATATTAATACGCCGGAGTCATAAGTCCACGCGAACGAAGTCGCGGGCATCAGCTAGTTTTTTACATAAGACCAAAAATATTTGGGATTACAAGAAATTGAGTCTTCAACATTAATGTATTAATTTAATGTAATAATTGTAGCATTTATTTTCCAAGGTTTTTGCTCTTTCTTGTAAAATAATAAATGACAGCCGATCACAAGAGTTACGTACCATAATTTTATGTTTCCGGAAATGTTTATGTTTTTCTTTTAAATCTTTTTTTTTATTACCATATGGAGGGTAGTGTTTATAAAAAATATTTTTACTCGGTATGTACACCTGTCACGTAGCTTATATAAAATATTATATAGGTTTTAGTACCTATAATAATAATAAGTTTTAAAAGCCATGATTTTATATTATTTCAGACAAAACGTTTTTGTGTTAAATTAAGGTGCTGAGTTATTTATAATTCGTAGGGAAACAACGCTCTTTGGGTAAACCTTTGCCCCTTAAACCGTCAAATCAGTCCGTTAAAATGAACCTATGGGGCTAATCCTAGGAAGTCGAAAAAAAAGTACATTTTCATTCAAAAGTGTTCGTCCCCACAAGTACCTTAAATCCTAAATTTTCGGATTTTTTAATGAAATGTCCGATTTTTTTTGAGTTCCCAGCGTTGTGTAAAAATTCTTTTGACGGGCTGATTTGATGGTTTGACGGACAACGGTGCTTACCGCAACACCTGTATAGCGTTTAAATGTACGTGTACACTTTTTTCAGAGCAATAAAGGCTAAGACTTGAAAATTAATTAAGTATTATTGTCTATTAATTAGCATAGTAATTATTTATATGAAAATTGGTGAAGTGGACTTTTATTTTGGCCAATAGTTGTTACCTTAGGTTTTTAATGATAACGGCCAAAATTATTTTTATCGTCAGCAGCATTGCTAATGTGGACAGTACGTCAGAATAGAACAACCGTTCGTGCCGCATCGTGCTGTGTGCTGCTTCAAGCAAAAGGGTTTAATATAACTTGATGAATTTATAATGGCATTTGCTACTATTGGCCGCACAGAAAAGTGTAAAAATATGTAGTACCTATGTACATATTTTAAGAACGTGTTGGTTGATGAGACGGTGATATTTATCAGTTAATACAAACCGTTGGTTCCGCTACCGGTTTCTTGGATCCTCCACCGCCTCCGATTTTTGGGGGAAGATACTCTTGTGCCGCAGTATTCGACCAAAAGGTCACCCATGTTAAAAACGATAACTGAAACGCAAGGCACAAATATTTTAAATCTGTTTTACCTGTTTAGAGGTAAACTTTGAAGTTTGGCGTCAGCGACACTTGCCTCTTGCACTTGCCTCTGCGACACTAGTTTGCTGTGCTAGTTTGTATGGAATGGCAGCGACATTTTATCGGTTGCTTAACTTCAAAGTTATTATATACAATGTGTTTGGTATTTACCTAAGTGGCAATAATTTAACGTTTTGAACATGAAAACGAAAAACTTTTGTTCCGTGATTAAGTCTGAAATCGAGAAAAAAGTATCAGCTCAGCTGCTCCATACATTTTGGATCAGAGGTACCTATTGGTAGATGATCAGACTTGGTCACAGAATAGAAGTTGTTCGTTTTTATGTTGAAAATGTGTATTTAAATTAAAGCTGGTTCGATACTACATTTTATAAATCGATACTTAGTGGTGTTATCACCGGCTGTGTCGACAGGTGTGGTGGGGGTGGGGGCAGGTGACGCTTTTTTTTATATTTTTGTTTGCATTGCAATAAATGTATCGCACAGATAGAACAGCACAGCATGGCGAAGCAAAACTGTTTACGCTACAGAGTCTACTTTTTTCTTTTCTCGAACTGATATCTAGATCTTAGCAGTCTCTTTGATCTTACTCAGCCAACGAAAATAAAACCGTGGATCACAAGAAAAAGGGTGTTAAACACAGTCTCTAATTATAACAAAGAGGTAAGTACTCACGAAAAAAATAGTCCACATTTTCGTTGAGGAGATCGGAAGGAATTTGGGTTGATGCGGCTTCGAGACGAGGTTTATATGCCTGCGCCAGGGCCGGAGGGCTGCGCTGCGGTTGTGGTTGCGCCGCCCCCTGTGTTCTTCATTATCCGAACGCACGAACTGTACCATTTCGAAATAAATTTGTGCACTGATCGCTTTTTAAACAATACTAGCAATTTTCCCGCAACTTTGTCCGCGTAAATTATAGCCTATAACACTCGCAGATAAAGTAGCTATAGATAGGTGAAAGAATTTCGAAATAGGTCCAGTAGTTTCGGGGCCTATTCAACACAAAGAAACAATCAAATCTTTCCTCAAAAATAAGTATTCAAAAAGTTAAAAAAATATATTGTTTAGGAGATATACAACTAAAATACCTACCGTCTAAGTTTGATTTGGACTGTACTTGAGTATGAAATACGTAATACTTATAATATCTATGGTAATACATATCTAACCCAATAATGTTAAACAAATAAAATGTATGTGATATAAGTATAACATTAGTTAAATACATAACAAACGCGCTCGTGTATTTTTATGTGCAAAGTATTAAAATAAAATTTAAGATAAAAAAAACACTTTTCGTAACTTGTATTTTTTGTGAAAATAATAATTACATATGTATATTTAAGTTTAAAAATGTAAAAAAGGGCGTTAATAATAACGGACATTCTTTCTTACATTCATTATAAAATCTCGGTATAAGTACCTATTTCCCGATGACACCGAATTAAGGAATTTGATACAAATGAGTCATATAGTGACTTCTTAAAACATTTTGTAAGGAACCCTCACTGCGCGAGCTTCTCTCGCACTTGGTCCGTTTAGGTAAGGTATACCTACCAAAAAATTATGAAAAAGACATATTGCCGCCTTTGAAACTAGTCGACTTAATACCTACCTATGTGCAAGTATAATCATATATACTTACTCATGGAATTACTTTATTTGCACACTCATTTGTTGGTTTCATCAAGAGGCTCCATTGAAGCACGAAAGGATTTATCATGACACTGGATTTAGTGCGTTATCCGGCGTTCTGTGTGTAATATCATCTTGAATGTTTTAATTAGTTGTGGTAGAGCCACGGTACCGGCGAAATTCACTTTTGCTAGAAGTATGAATGGGCCGGCTCGTCCGGGGAAGTAGGTACCACACTCTCACAGAAAATCGACGTATGAGTAGTAGCCATATCGCTGCTATGCTTCGTTCGGTGAGTGAGAGAGCCGGAGGCCCATCCCCTCTCCCCTCTGGGAGGAAAAAATAAAAGGCCGGCAACGCTATTGTCATTGTCACACCCCTGGTGTTACCGTTGTCTATGGGCAGCGGTGATCACTTACCATCAGCTGACCCCTGCTGACCCGCTTGCTCGTTTGCCGTCCTATGACATAAAAAAAGAATAGCTAGCCCAATAAGTTTGGCAATTTAAGCGAGGTCATATCCTATTTTTGCATCGTTCGTTTATAATAGAGGTAACGTCATTCTGTCTTCTGTGGTCCACTATCTTGTTACTTACACAAGTTGTTTGCAAAGGGAATAAATCTATTTTAATGGCAGTATTCTATGACATGCCATGTGGTTCCCGGCGGAGTAGATTAAGACCAATCCAAGTCTTCCCGTGGACGTCGTAGAAGGCGATACACAAGCTAAACAAAGTTGATAATCATCAAAGAGACCTCTCCAACTCGTCTGCCCAGCGTGGAGAATGTAAGCCAAGTCCTCCGTCCGACTACTCTGGCTAATGTTTGGCACTGGTAGTACAGAGAGGGTCATGCTCCTGCAGTGTAGACTAAAAAGACCTGATGATGATGATGATTCTATGACTTAACCTTACGCATTTCGGACCCCGTTTTACACTCGTTAAAGATAAAAAACAGATATGACCACAAGACTTGGCTGTATGGGGCTAGAATTCTAGAAGACAAAAGCCGGAAAACAAACAAAAAAAATGTTTCTGTCATTGTAACGTCAATGTCACGCGATGTCACGTAACGTCAAATCGTGAAAATTATAAAAACCTGAAAATCGAAAGGAAAAGGAAAATGATGAAAAAGTGATAAATCTCTGATAAGCCGGTATATTATTCAATTATATTACTTTACTATTATAAAATCTATTGCATCCACCGCATTTAACGTGACAAAATGAATTCCATTTTAAGAAATAGAATCAATATATTAAGTCGAGCCTTCTCTACATCCGCCGTAAACCAATGTGCTGTTCCTCCCAAAAGGCCGAAAAAACAGTTTTTCGGTCCGGTGACATGGAAATCTATGGCCGCGACTGCAGTGGTCGCCGGTGGCCTTACTGGGTTCATGTTATACGTGCGGAAGGAAAAGCAGGAGGCTCTGGACCGCGAGAGGAAAAGACAACTCGGCAAAGCTAAAATTGGGGGAGAATTTGAATTAGTCGACCCACAGGCAAGTTTTTACCTTATTTATGTTAATATTAACATTTTTATTATCTATGCCTATTTTTGGTTACCTACTTATAAGTTTAATAATACCCAGAAATGAAGTTGAGACTATTTTTTCGAGTGCCTTGTGAGTAATCAGGCCGTCAGGCCAAGGCAGTCAACTGAGTCAGTCAAAACATGATATGAGTAAGCTAGATGGACATAGATTGAATTGACTGGATTAGATGCCAAATTAAATAATGGCATGAATAGTTAATAACCAACATGTTGTCATAATAGCAGATCCGAGTGTCGACACAACACAGCAGAGAATGCAATGCAACTCTGGGAATACCCTGTTAGGTGGAAATATATATGTTTTCTGTTCAGGAAGACAGTCAGTATGAAATATTTGCATGGTACTTGAACAAACTAAAAACATTCTTCAAAAATTTGTTTCAGCTCCTTATACCCAAGTGTTTGAAAATAGAAACTTGTTATTTAAAATTGAATATGGTTGAGAGAAGTGCATTAACATAACACTTAGTAGTAGTAGAGAAATTAAACAAAACTTTTTTTTCTTTCAGGGAAAAGTTGTTAAGAGCACAGACTTTTTAGGAAAATGGTTGCTTATATATTTTGGATTTACACATTGCCCGGACATATGCCCAGATGAGTTAGAGAAGCTAGCAGAAGTAGTAAACATGCATGGTGAGTAGACAGATTTTTACATTAATATTGCAGGCAATTACAGGTGCCGTGTTATTCCCAGCAGAGTAGAAAAGGTCCACTCCAAGTATTTCCGTGGAAGTTGTAAAAGGCAACTTAGGAAACACCATCTAAACTAAAATTATATGTAAACATTTGACCTCTCCAACTGGTCGGGCCAGCATGGAGAATGTAGGCCAAATCCTGTGCCTGCTTTGGCTATGGCTCTGGTAGTACAGGGAGGGTCATGCTCGTGCAGTGGAGACTCAAAATACCTGATGTTGAATATTGGAGGTGTTTATGAGTATTTGCAAATGAATAGAGTACATAAATACCTACTTATCTGTCAAAGGTTCCTAATTCCTAATTTTTTCCCTGACATGCCTACTTCAACTGAAATGCCATGATGCGCTATAAAATAATTTAAGGCAGTTCCTTCCTTCAGTAATGAATAAAAAATTAAAACATCAACATCTCTGATGTACCTTGCTGATAATAGTTAAGGCGCTCTTATAGTAACACTAGCGCCACCCAGCAATTAAATTCCTTAAATCATAAATAGTATCGAATTTAAAAAATCTAACAAGTACAAAACTACTAAATTACCTAAAGTATTTTTTTGTTTATTACAAGTACAGTACTACCACTTTTATAAGTTACACCGATGTACCTGCGCAGAAGTAAAATTTTTGCATGGCGCGAAAATACCCGTCCGCTATTGGCTGATGTGTACGCGTTATGCGGCCACTCACGGCAGTCGTACGAATATTGCGAGCGACATAGCACGAGTCCTGTTGTTTTTGGATTTCAAATCTTATTTTGTAGCAATAAGTTCGTTATTTGATTGATGTTTTCATTCGGCTTGAGTCGGCGGTAGGTTGCGCTATTCTGCGCCATCGAACAATGCCGATGAAACTTATTAAAGTGGTAGTACTGTAATTTACTAGTGAGTGCCATATTTAAAGAGAAAAATCGGTTAACGCCAAAAGTGGCCACTTTTGGCGTCCTGTTTTTCTCTTATTTTATCAAACGAATATTAGTGAAAATGAATACAAAAATACTACAAGTAATTTACTAGTTATGTACATGTTAGATTTTTAAAATTCGGTGTAATTTAGGATTAAAAGAATTAATTGCTGGGTGGCGCTAGTGTTACAATAGGAGCGCCTTAACATAATTATTCAAATCTCATGATTTCAGATAATACTCCATCGTCTCCTCCCCTGCAGCCTCTGTTCATATCGGTAGACCCTCAAAGGGACACTCCAGAGATTGTTGGAAAGTAAGTAATCTCTTCAAGATGATTGCTAAAAAGTAAATGCATGAAATGCAATGGCATTCTTGAAAATCACTGGCATTCAAGAATGCCATTGCATTTCATGCATTTATTTTTTAGCAATGTTGTGCCTGTGTTCCAAATGCAAAATATTTATTGATGCATTGTTAAGACAATTTTGAGTAAACAATTAATTTAAACATCAAAAAAAAAGTGATTACTAGAATTACTGCTTATGTGTACCTACAATTTGTTAAAACAACAAAATTTTCATATTCGTAATGTTTTATATTCCAGATACTGTAAAGAATTTTCTCCACGGCTGTTGGGTCTTACAGGGACTCAGGAACAAGTTCAGAAGGCATGCCGATCCTACAGAGTGTACTTCAGTGCCGGGCCACAAGATGTAGACGATGACTATATTGTAAGTCGCGACGAGTCCGCGCTTCTATCTCATAACATTAAATATTCTATTCTTTAGATTATAAGACTGACATTCGCTCGCACTCGTAACTTGCCGGATCGCCGCGACAGCATCGACATGAAGACACGGTCTCAAAGTGTGTACAGAAATACGTGGCACGGTGATAAAATAGCCTCGATTCTCTCGCTCGTGGAGACGGATCGAAAGATCACAAGTAGCTTTCTAACCATACATACAGCTGAATTGTATTTAACTGTTACAGCCTGCCACACCCCATAGCATAGCCAACTTTACCATAATTTTATATTCATATTATGATCAAAAATCAAGACTCCAGAATTAGGTGTGGCCAAATGTAAATGACGTCCGACTGACGCATGCATGGTACGGGTGGCATGCAAATATAACAAAAAAGTGCGATTTAGCCACGGCGTACAGTGTGTGCACTGTGGCCAGCACCTACATACATTTTGTGACGTTATTGGGAGTTATAATAAAAAAAAAACCAATATGTCAACAACAAATTTTTAAACTTTATTTAGGAAAGTCTTACAGGGGGTGGTTCTACTGCCCTATGCCGTTTTTCTACCCTTTAAATATAGGTACCGCCCTTAATCCGAGTCCCGGAAACGAGTAGGTGGCCAACTAGGGGTCGTCCGGTGTGACGCTGGAACTGCACCAGGGATTCGCAGGAGGACGTCCTTTATGGAGGCGGTGAGGCGTCTCCTCAGCCCAAGCCTTGAACCCTGGAATATGATGTCCAGTATTATAACTACTGCAGTTTGATGCCTTTGACAAGCCAGCCACGCCCAGAGGTTACGACGAGGGACCTAAGTACCTAAATTTATCTAGTAGGCATGTATGTGGCTGATTGTCAAAGAGAACAGAGTTACAAAAGGAAAGAAAAGGTTAAATTTTGAATAAGTAAGAACGGTAATGTACGTTGATATCAATTTTGGGAAAACAGAAATAAAAACATGTAGGTAGAAATTTTATAAAACGGCTGATGCAACATTTAACAATTCTTTACATTTTAAAACAGCCAATGTATTTTACACTCAGTTAATAAGTAGCTAGTTTGATCTAAAGAAGAGGAGAAAACACTTATTAGATTATATTAGATAAATATCCCTATTAAAAAAATCAACATTGAGTTCAACACTTACCGATGCACGGGTTTTTACACACTTAAAATGGAGTATGTACTTTATTAACAATTACTTTTAAATTGGGCACTAAGTACTGCCTTATTACTTTTAATGTTTAATTAATTCACTTGGCACAAGCGGTCGCTTAGAGGAGCGAATGTGCGTGCCTTACGGAAGTAATCGTAGCTGTGGCCGCGCCCTGCATGTCGCCGCGCTAAGTAGCTACGGAAACAAAAGAACCGTTGCAGTATGTCGCAGTAAGAATGAGCAGCCAGCGATTAATGAAGTGACCAATTCTTGTACATACGTACTTCGTTTCTTTGGTTAATTTGTAAATGACTAGTTATTTATTTTAATAGGGTGTTTTTTATTTATATTATTAAGTTATTACTTATAATGTTTATTACTAGGTTTAAGATAATTTGTAAGTTTAAATGTTTATTATAAGCTTATTTTTAATGTTTTCTTTTAATTTTTCTTAATTAAAAATAAATGTACGTTACAAATAAATGTACGTTACATTACCCCCTCGCGTCCTCAAGGATTTTATTATTTATTTAGAATAAAATCCGCATGAGCAAGTATTAACGACGCGTATTATTATATTTTATTTATTCATTTTTTTTTCTTGCATACTTCTACTCATATACTTCTACACTCATTCTTCTTACACTTAAACAGCCGTAATAAACAGTAATGGAATATTATGGCAGTTACATAACTAAGTCTGATCATTAACTTTCATGACTGACTTAAAAATAAAAAAAAATCGCGTCATCTCATGCACTGATGTTAAATAAAGGAGGATGGGTATTGTTAATACAACATAAGTCGATCTATTTATAACAAGTTGCTAATTTTAAATCTTTTATATGCCATGTACCAATGTCTTTACCTGACATATCAGCTAAATTGTAAATGAGAGGTGATTTTTTAGCTATAATTCGACATTTTATATATTTTGGTGCTAATTTTTTGCTAAAAAATCTGTCTTTGTTACTTTGAACATATGCCCTTTTCATAACGACGTCACCAACATTGAATTCGGCTGATTTACGTCTTAAATTATAGTGACTTGTATTTTTAGTGTGTGCCTGCCACAGTTTGAATTGGACATCATCAAATATTTTGGACAGGCAACCTAGATTTTCCGCATAAATATCGCGGGGTAAAAACATTAATTCACTACCTAGGTCGTTATCTACGTAATGTGAGCCACAAGTAACCAACTCTCTACCAAAAACGAGGAACGATGGTGTATAGCCGGTAGCTTCGTTCACCGAGTTATTGATGGCAAATTGTATAGATGGTATTTTAGTATCCCAAGACCTATGATCATCATCAACGAATGTTGATATACAAGTGATAATTGTGCGGTTATAACGCTCAACAGTATTAATTTGAGGAGTATACTTAGGTGTGAAAAATATATTTGGTATTTTATACTTTTTAAAGAGATTATCAGTTAGGTTACTAGTGAACTGCGTACCATTATCCAGAAAGATGGTCTGGGGTACACCATGAATAAGGAAAACGGATTCTTCTAAAATTTTTATTATATTTTGTGACGTCGCATTTCTAATGGGGAAAATTAGACAAAATTTGGAAAAACAGCACGTGACTACAAATATGTATGAATTTTGCTTACGTGTCATTGGTAAGGGACCCATGAGATCGATAGAAATAACCTGAAATGGACGTGAACACTGTTTCGGACGTCCCATTTCACCCAGAGTAGCGTGATTTTGCATTTTATATGCTAAGCATTTATCACAGGATGAAACAAATTTTACAATGTCCCGATGCATGCCTGGCCAGAAGTAACGCAGTGCAAGACGTCTATATGTTTTAAAGATACCAAGATGTCCAGCCGTAGGCTCAGAATGGTTCTCAAAAATAGCCTGTTCACGTAATTCACTAGGAATAACTTCCTTCCAAGAAAATTCTGAATTAAGCTTACATTTTTCTTTACTTAATCGATAGAGAGTATTATTTTTAACTATAAAATTTGGAAAGTTCTGGGGATTGTTTATGCAACCATTATAAATATTTCTATACCAGGAATCAGAGGTAGTATTAAAAGAGTTACTGGAGGTTATAGCACTAACGGGAATTGCTCTTGACAACGCGTCTGGGATAACATTATCAGAACCACGACGATGTTTAATTTCAAAATCAAAAGAAGATAGTCTTATGCCCCAGCGGGCCAGTCTGCCTGTCGGATTATTTAAAGACAAAAACCACTTAAGTGCACTGTGATCGGTGTACACTGTAAATCGTTTACCATTTTCAAGATAGCATCTCCAATGCTCAAGAGCAGTAATCACAGCCAGAGTCTCACGCTCAGTGATGCTGTAATTTTGTTCTGAGGTGGACAATGATCTGCTCATGTAAGCAATTGGATGCTCCTTTGCATTAATGGTTTGCGTAAGCATAGCACCAAGACCACAGTTACTTGCGTCCGTGTGGACTTCAAAAGGAAGATTATAGTCAGGACAGGAAAGAACTGGTGCTGAAACAAGGCATTCTTTAAGTTTTAAAAATGCAGCATTGGCCTCGTCAGTCCACTTAAAAGGTGCTACAGACTTCTTATTAGACGTGAGTTTATTTAAAGGTGCGGCTATAGTGCTGAAATTTGGCACAAAACGACGGTACCAGGTGGCTGTTCCGAGAAACCGCTTGACGTCCTTTTTAGTTGAAGGTACAGGATATTGGAGGATAGCCTGCACTTTTTCAGGATCAGTTCTCAGACCGTCATTATCCACAACATAACCCAAATACTTAAGACGGGCTCTAAAGAAATTGCACTTCTCAAGATTAATCGTGAGATTTGCATGTTTCAATTTCTCCAAAACGCGAACTAATGTTGAAACGTGACTGTCAAAATCTTTACTAACAATAATAATGTCATCCAAATACGCAAATACTTGCTGCTCGAATTCCCCAAAAAGAATATCGACCAGACGCTGTTGTGTAGCTGGTGCGTTGGTAAGACCGAAGGCTGTCCGCTTGAACCTGAAGGTACCTCGCCCAGAAACATAGAAAGCCGTCTTGTCTCTGTCGTCTGGATGGATATTAATCTGCCAAAAAGCCTTGGATAAATCGATGCTGGACAAGTAACGCGCATCTCGAAGATTATCCAGGATTTCTGACACGTATGGTAGGTTATATGCATCTTTTTTCGTGACAGAGTTCAATTTTCGACTGTCCAGACAGAAACGAGGTTCCCCATTCTCTTTCGTAACGATTAATACTGGAGAGGACCAAGCGCTCTCACACGGTTCCACAACGTCGAGAGCTAGCATCTCATCGACCTGTTCTACAAGAATTCGTTGCTTCTCCGGTGACAAGCGGTAATAACGCTGTCTTATAGGTTGCGTGTCCCCAGTATCAATTCGGTGCGTAATTAAATGTGTATTCCCTAAGCCTTTAACCTTTGATGAGATTTGCTCGAACTGGCTTATAACGTTATCAGCTACAACTCTTTGAGAATCGTCTAAGGTCTCATAATTTTGTAAATGCAAATCAGGGTGATGGACAGAGGCTATACCATTATCAAAATTATTTATACTAATAGTATTCAAATATTTAGGGCAAATATGGAACTTGCGCCAGAAATCAATGCCTAAAATTAAATTATTATTTATTTCAGGAACAACAAGAGCTTCAATAATATGAAATTGATCCTCAAAATGAATGGGAAGATTCATGGAACCAATACTTTTTAATTTTTGACCTCCTGCAGCGATAATAAATGTAGGGCTGGAGTTATTACAATTCAATTGGAAACCCTTATTTATGAAAGTTTTATGAGCATCATTACCTATAATAGTGACAGCCGCGCCAGAATCCAGCAAACCCGCAATAACTAAATCATGTAGTTTAATAGATGCATAAGGCCTATGATCATTAATTGGTTTATTAGACAGAACTGTAGCAACTTTATAAGTATTGAAAAAATATGAGATGGTTTGCAACCAATTTTGCCAATCTTCTTTATCAAAATTGTTACTGCTGCAGTTCTGGCTATTCAGTTTTTTGGATTGGATTTACTACCAATTGACTTATTGCAATCAGGGCATTGCGGAGTTTTGACGTCCTTCTTGCCGCAAACAAAGCAAAAAATTTTAGTTTTGTCAGCCGTACATTGACGTAAACCATGAGAATCTGTACGGCATCTTGGGCAATAACGACGTCTAGAGGAGGTGTCTATAGAATGTACATATTTTTGGTTTAGCTTATTTGAATATTCATTATTATTATTTCTTTGATTATTATATGTGTGTGATTTGTTAGGAAAATTATAATTATGATTAAATTTAGGTTTAGATTTAGAATAAGCAAACTCCGGTGCTAAAAGATCTGATGACGGGCCTGGTGGTTCACGAAAGTGTGAAAGACGCGCTTGAACCTTTTCAAAGTTAGTACATAAAGACCTCAACTCTTCAATGGACTTAATTTCGGGAACCGAAGCTAAAATATTGGAGTAACAGGGACGGATATTGTGAAGAATGATTTCCAATTTACTTTCTTCTGGAGGAGTTTTCGACAATCGAGAAAACAACCCAGACATAATGGACAAATATATGGTTATGTTTTCCGTCTCACCCTGCGTTCTAGAACGGATTTCTGATAGCAGTCTATAATCAAAGTCAGACTGATCAAAATCCTTTTTTAACTGAAGTAAAAGGCTGTCCCAATCCGAAAATAGTTCTCTATAGCTACGGAACCAATGAAGTGCGTCTCCGGTAAATATTTCGGTAGCATAAGAAAGTAATTTATCACCCGAAATATTCCTAGCCTGTTTAAATTCGTTGGCTCGTTGAACAAAAGAACGAACACAAGTCTTGCCATCATATTTTAATTTATTAATATCTTGCGATGAACGATCACAAGTAACAGATATGCTCAAAGGTGTAGCAGGTACGGTCGTGTCACTAGTACTTTGACAAAGCAAAGGATCAATTAAATCTTTATCTTTAAGGGATCGAACTTTGTTTGAATAAAGTTTAAATTGGTCAACACAAGAATCGAAAATAGCTGCGTCCGTCTCACTACGACATATTCTGTTAAGGCGATGATAAAGATGATTTAATAAATTTTGGATTTTTAGAACGGTATTACGGTCAAGATCACCACTCTCAAGCGCTAATTTGATTTTGGTCAAAACATTTGACACTCCTATAAGATCTTCTGTGGTACTAAAAGGTGAATCTAATATATCCTCAGGTGGAAAAATCGGTGCTAGTTTAGCTATTTCTTTCCGGAGCTCCTGCACGGTGGTTTCAGGATTCGAACCTCTAATAGCCACTTCGTATTCAAGTTCACTTTTCTGAAGTGACAAAAATTTAATAGGATAAGCCATACTAAAACAAATTCAAATACACCGAATAACTAGGCAAGTGGTGAACTCAAATTGCAAATAAAACGGAACAAAAATCTCTGTTCTTTACAATATAATTAACAAACTAGGAACGTTTGAGGTTGTTAATTATTAATGAAAAGATTTAAAGATATATGTATATAAAAAAAAATCACACAGCACAAAACCAAAAGAAAGAAAAAAACAAAAAAAGCACAAAACTTGCAACTATTGTGTTACACAAACAAACACACAAACAGATATTCTATAAAAAAAACAAACTAGACATTTTGAAAAAAGTCTAAATTATTGACTGCAGCATGGATTGACAATTATAAATATGACGGTGGTTACAAAATTATCCACAACGATACAAAATATTGAAATTAATAAACCTAGAATGTAAATAATTTGACAATTAAAATGTGTTTTGTGTTACACCTTAGTTACTTTGCAACCAAAAATAAAAGTAAACGTTTCACAAAAACAAAAAAAAAAGGAAAAGAAAGCTCACAAACATGCAACTACTATGGAAATAGAATAACGGCATAAGTATAGAAGAAAAAGAAAAGAAATAATCACGTTGAGCGCCAGTGTGACGTTATTGGGAGTTATAATAAAAAAAAAAACCAATATGTCAACAACAAATTTTTAAACTTTATTTAGGAAAGTCTTACAGGGGGTGGTTCTACTGCCCTATGCCGTTTTTCTACCCTTTAAATATAGGTACCGCCCTTAATCCGAGTCCCGGAAACGAGTAGGTGGCCAACTAGGGGTCGTCCGGTGTGACGCTGGAACTGCACCAGGGATTCGCAGGAGGACGTCCTTTATGGAGGCGGTGAGGCGTCTCCTCAGCCCAAGCCTTGAACCCTGGAATATGATGTCCAGTATTATAACTACTGCAGTTTGATGCCTTTGACAAGCCAGCCACGCCCAGAGGTTACGACGAGGGACCTAAGTACCTAAATTTATCTAGTAGGCATGTATGTGGCTGATTGTCAAAGAGAACAGAGTTACAAAAGGAAAGAAAAGGTTAAATTTTGAATAAGTAAGAACGGTAATGTACGTTGATATCAATTTTGGGAAAACAGAAATAAAAACATGTAGGTAGAAATTTTATAAAACGGCTGATGCAACATTTAACAATTCTTTACATTTTAAAACAGCCAATGTATTTTACACTCAGTTAATAAGTAGCTAGTTTGATCTAAAGAAGAGGAGAAAACACTTATTAGATTATATTAGATAAATATCCCTATTAAAAAAATCAACATTGAGTTCAACACTTACCGATGCACGGGTTTTTACACACTTAAAATGGAGTATGTACTTTATTAACAATTACTTTTAAATTGGGCACTAAGTACTGCCTTATTACTTTTAATGTTTAATTAATTCACTTGGCACAAGCGGTCGCTTAGAGGAGCGAATGTGCGTGCCTTACGGAAGTAATCGTAGCTGTGGCCGCGCCCTGCATGTCGCCGCGCTAAGTAGCTACGGAAACAAAAGAACCGTTGCAGTATGTCGCAGTAAGAATGAGCAGCCAGCGATTAATGAAGTGACCAATTCTTGTACATACGTACTTCGTTTCTTTGGTTAATTTGTAAATGACTAGTTATTTATTTTAATAGGGTGTTTTTTATTTATATTATTAAGTTATTACTTATAATGTTTATTACTAGGTTTAAGATAATTTGTAAGTTTAAATGTTTATTATAAGCTTATTTTTAATGTTTTCTTTTAATTTTTCTTAATTAAAAATAAATGTACGTTACAAATAAATGTACGTTACAATTTCTTGAACATCTTTTAGTTAAGCTTCAGCGGCAGTCGTCATTTGGCCGCCAGATGTCTTTAAGTAGCTTTAAAATAAATTATATAAATAAATTGTTAGTTTGGTTAGCTTGTGAATGGCTGGATTGATTTTTATAATCTTCGACATCCATTTGTGAAATTTTAACGTGTATCGACTTAAAATATAGTTTTGTCTCTGAATTAGTTTCTAGGGGAATTTATTTACAGGGATGGAATAGTAGACTAAAACTAGTCTAAATAAAACAAAAACTCGTCTTGTTTCAGGTGGACCACACTATCATCATATATCTAGTGGACCCCGATGGTGAATTCGTCGACTACTACGGACAAAACAGGAACGCCAAGGAAATCTACAATTCAATACTAGTGAACATTCAGAAGTACGCGGCCGGGAAGAAGACTGCCTGGTTTTAATCTTGCATTTTGTTAATTTAAACAAGTTAGTGTAGAAAAAAAATATTTTTGTTTAAGTATATTAAATATTTGTTACTAATAATAAATGCTGTTTTTACTAAATATTATACAGTGTAACAAGACCCTCGACATACCCTTAAAGGGGTGACTCAGACGGTCAATATGATTTTTCTTATGGGGCCAATGATGGGAACTCAAAGAAATTTTGAGTTTTCCATACCGTTCGCCCGGGCGGCAAAACATTGCATGTATGAATATGTCGATTTTTTTTGAGTTCGCAGCATTGATCCCTAACAAAAGTTGTTCGTATTGATGAGTCACCCCTTCAAGGGTATGGTCGAGGGTCATACATATTTCCTGTACCTCATTTATGGCAAGACAAATTAAAAAACAAACCAGTACTTATGCAAAGACCATCGCGCTTGAATAATACTGGAATGCCCACGCAAAGCATAGCCTCTGCAACGAGAGCTCCTGGGAAAACCAGCAAGCAACCGTGAGCGAAGCCTGTAGTACACCTGCAGTTCAACGCTTTCTCACGAGTAGGAACTCAACTACAACACAGCAATTGAAAGAAAGGGGAGAATGGATACCAAAATGTCAAAGTAACGCAGAAGACCGTAAAAAGAAGTATACTGCTCAATCACACAATTGGGCTAGGTAGTGGAAACACGTCCACGTCATTAGGTGCGTGCGATCATTGCGCACAGGGGTTAAACCGTGTATTGCTCTATGTAGGTATTTATGTCTACCTTCCCTGAGAATTTGTAACTTGTTTAATTAGCCTAATAAGTCACCCGCTAATAAACTCGTTTGGAAATTCAAGTGCATGTAGTCCAGTTCTGAGCTTTGTTAATCCAAATACATACAGAAATTTTTCTGAGGTTTGACCATTGTTTAAAAAGTAAAAAAAGATGTGAAAAAAAAACTATGGTTGGATATTATATACGTTTATTAGTACACATAAATAAAGTAAAAAAAATGCAAACGAAGGTTCCGTAGCACCATACGATCACTCTTTAGGTAAGGAACTTTAAAAATGCACCGATTACACGGCAGCCTCGGTCTCGAGCAGCAGACGCGCCAGAGAGTGTCGTGCGCCGAGCGCTAGCGAGGAGAAGTCGTCGTCGCGCAGCGCGTGCAGACACTGCGCGCGTAGCGACGCGTCTGACGCGTCGCAGGGCGCGGGTCGCGCGCGCAGGATGAGCGCGGGCTCGGGCGCGCGCACGACGCGTAGCGCCGACGCCGCGAGCAGCGCGCCCACGTCCGCCTCCGCCTCCGCCTCGCCGCGCGCGCTGCTCTCCGCGGCCGCTGCAAAGTCGACACGACTAGTTTACGCACAGATAGTAAATTGGTTGAGTAGCGAGTATTTTAGTTCTAAATACTAACCACAGCCCAAAAATCGTTCGCACTGGTCGACTCCAATTCACAAGTCAATATTTAATTAAGCAACTACTAATGAACTCTACTAAAACTACCGGTAGTCCAGTAGGCAGTAGTTGAGAGGGGTGAGTACCAGTTGAGCCGACCTAGAAAACCAAATTGGTATTACCAATCCAACTATTCTGACAACATTTATCTTATGAGGCAGCTTAATCAAAAACACTCCAATTCGTGCAATAACTGAATTTGTTTCAGCGCGAAATGAAGCGCTTCAAGGCTGACTTTCTGACACCGATGTCAGAAGACCAGTGTCCCACAATGAATACTGACCAGAGTCGTAATCCTTCCTGTAGAAGGACATGACGGGCGCGGCGTGCAACTGGAAGCGGCCCGTGTTGACCTGCGGCTTCTTGCCGTCCGCGTCCAGGAAGCGCGGGTGGTTGTACTGCGAGAAGCGCGTGAACGCCACCGGCATGAACCACTGCTCGCCCATTATAGTGTTCATGCGCACCTGGAAATACAAATCTGTTGAAAAGAGTTTCTTTCGGCATTTTTTCTCTACCGTGGTCGGTTCCGAAACGCTAGTAATAAGTCGGTAGCTTTTGAGTACGCTAATTATATAATCATATGAAAGTAAATTGGAGTAATTTAAAATATGAAACGACGCGAAAAATTGCCTGAAAAGGCCTGTATTCTGAATAAAATTTCGAATGTAGCAGTTTTAGAATCAGCATGGTGGTATCATCAATCATCTTTGACGTGTCATACAAACTAGAGCTACAACTAAACACAGGGGCGCTACGTTGGTGCTACATTTAAGATTTATTAAAATCAGAATTATTTATTTTTAATAACGTATTAAGCTAAGTAGCAGTGCCATCTAACGGTAACTTTATTAAACTTAGCTTGCTAGAGCGTGTATCTCCGGATGAGACATCTATTCCTGGCGAACTAAATATCTACTAGCTGTTACCCGCGGCTTCGCCCGCGCGATATATAGCCTATGTCCTTCTCAGTACCCTAACCTATGTGTATGAAAAATTTCATAATGATCGGTTCAGTAGATACGGCGGGAAAGCGTAACAAACAAACAACAAACTCACTTTCGCATTTATAATATTAGTTGGGACAGTATTACGTTTGGTAGATATCTGTATAGCCTCACCCTATTGAGGAACTCCTCGTTGAACTCCATATGTGGCACGGCGAGCAGCACGAGCGCGTCGCGCGCCATCCGCGGCAGCGCGGCGAGCAGCGCGGCGCGCGCCACGCGCCGCTCGGCCGCGGCGTCCCCCGCCCCGCGCGCCCGCGCGCTTAGCACCTCCAGTCGCGCGCCCGCGTGCTTCTGCTGCAGCGCGCTCACTGCGGAGCGCACGGCTGCGAACACCGCACTGTCGTCTTCCGAATCCTGTATGGAATGTATCAAGTTCTTTTATCAAATTTAATTGTAAGTCCAATTTTTCGCGCAACACGGCCTTCCGTACCGGAAGGGAGTAGTCATACGCTGCGTTTCCCTCTGTCAAGGTACAAGCCAAATTAGGCATATGCATGTCTATGTGTTAGTTGTGTGTGACTCATCTGTACACAAATTATTTTTTCCTTTTTATATAATTTTTGAGACAATGTCATAATTACTATCAAGTGACAGTTTAAGTTTTGTATGTAGGTGTGCGGAACTAAACTTGTATGCACATTTCCCCCCGCCAAAAAAATTATATGGTAAATTGTCGCTTTGCCCACTCCCTCCGTTCGGTACGGAGGCCGTGTTGCTCGAAGGTTCAATCTGGCAGTGACGAGTACCTAAGTACTAAACTTCCTACTTTACATAAATACAAGCCATGTGAGAACTTGGCTTTATTGTGAGATTCACCGTTATCGTTTCATTAACATAACAAGTATATGCAAAATTTTACTGACGGTACGTGCAGGGCAGATGGGTTTGTAGCGCTGCAGGAAGGCCAGTGCGTCGGCCACGGGCAGCACTAGCGGAATATTCTAGAAACTTCGCGACAATACGTTGTGTTTGGAGATACGTACCTCATCCCACGAGACGATGACGACGACGAGCGCAGTGTTGCGGTCACGCGCGAGGCAGACGGAGTCGTAGCGCTGCAGGAAGGCCAGTGCGTCGGCGACAGACGGCGCGGCCACGGGCAGCACCAGCGCCACACGGCCGCTCTCCGTCACGTACGGCACCGGAACGAGCCGCGCCGCGCCCAGCACGCGGATCGCCTCCACGTACCGCAGCCGCGAACGCTGCGACCGTCACAAACAAGGACCATGTTACAATCTGTCTCATTATAAAACGAGGACCAATTTAAGTCCAATATCTTCAATTTGTCAACACTTGTCACGTTAACGTGTTCTCAGCTGCCATCTCGGCTGCGCCCGGGCATGTACTATACATATACATCTAAATCTGTTGCTTAGTTTAGTTCTAAGCATACATAGGGACAGACATTAGTTTTATACTATGCAGTGAAGTGAATTAGTGATAAGTGATATGGTAGTAAACCTGATGCTGGTCGTCAGTCTCCCGCAGCAGCAGACGGTAGCGCAGCCCCCGCGGCGGCTCCCAGCGCCACGCGCCCTCCTGCAGCCGCACGTCCCCCGCACTGCCCCCCTCACCCTCCGACCCCTCCCCCCGCCAGCGCTGCAGCGCCCACGCGCGCGCCGCGTCCACCACGAGCTGTCAAATGCAAAGACTTGTATAAACTGTGGTAGATGAGCCGTATGTACCAAATTCTGAAGCGATCAATGGGAGCAAATCAACACCGTTGCCGAGGAGCCCGATGGTCCAGTGGGTGTGAGCTCTATGAGCGCTTACGTATGTTAAGCAACCCCTGGTGCAGTCCCTACTTGGATGGGTGACCGCAAGTGGCATAAAAATATCCGAGCTCCTCCGTGCTTCGGAAGGCACGTTAAGCCGTTGGTCCCGGCTGTCATCATTGATGGCGGTCGTTAAGCTATGTCAGATGCCTTAAGGCAGCTTGAAAAATCTGACACCAGTGTTGGCTACTTACACATACGAAAAACAAACAAACAAAACACCGTTGCGCTTAGCTCACACCTAAACTCTGTACTGTGAAGACGCCGTCCACGTCACGTGACACGATTTCTTTTTAATGTCTGTTTCTTGAAGCCCTACTTCAAGAAACAGACATTTAAATGTCTACTTCGGTTTGTCGTTTGGCCAAATGTCATTTAGGAGCTAAGTGAAAGAATTTTCACATGTGACTGTCCTCTGTTGTAAATAATAAGAATATTAAGCTGTATATTTATCCTTAACTCATCAGGCATAATATGAGAGATTTCTGTCTCTCCAAGCTTTGCGTGCTAAGGCAACGCCCGAAGCCAGGGTCCGTTACTTCTGGGGGCCCTTACAGGTAGTGGGCACTTTTCCCTCACCTCAAAAAGTCCGGTGATGTAGCAAAAGCTCACTTGGAGCTTGCTAAACAGTCCATTAATAAAAAAAAGAGAGAGAGGGTTATACTCCTGCAGTGGAGACAGGTAACAGTTACATTATATGTTAAAGGAACCACGTCAGAGGCCGAGAGGCGGTTCCGCAGAACTCTGACACTAGGGTGTGCATGGTCGACTGACCGTGTCACCTACACGAAATGATGATGAGTGGAGACTAAAACCAGATAATGATGATCTCCCGAGGTATAACATTGGTGACTTACATCGAGCGCCTGTTTGTAGGCGCCGACGAGCGCGCCGACCGCGCGGTGGTCGTCCGGCATGAACGCGTGCGTCGCGTTGAACGTCGTCCAGCGGAGATGGTCGAATCTGTTGTTACAAAAAACATAGAAATGCAACATTCAACAATTTCATTCTCTGTAGCTTTTTAAACTTTCACGGTTATCAACATTAGAATTAAACATTTTTACCGTGATTATTCTTTGAGTTTTCGATATTTCGATCCAGTTACATGGACCATGATCACGAAGGAACTGAAGAATTTGCGGGTGGGAGCAGGCAGCTGTCAAGGGCAGACATATCTGTCTACCCTATTTCTCGTTCGTTTCGTGCTTGTCTCTGGGATGTTACTACGCACTTCACTCTCACTATGAACTCGATCACGACACACGACGCTCACGGTATCAGTTAAGGTGTTGGGAACGTGGCCACGTGGCGTTCCGGTAGCCAGCCGGGTGCAGCGCCGCGTTGCGCCACAGGTAGGGTGCTAGAAGAAGGCTTTAGATCTATAAAGCAGACAGACCTGTTGTCGGGGGGCAGCGGCGCCAGGCCGGCGTCGGCGCGCAGGCCGCCCGGCCACGTGGCGTTCCGGTAGCCGGCCGGGTGCCGCGCCGCGGTGCGCCACAGGTAGCCACGCAGCCGCAGCACCTCCGCGCGGTCGCGCTCCAGGTATACCTGGCGAACCAAAGACCTTATATTAGTACAAGGACTGAGTACCTACTAGTAACTTTTGACGTAGGAAGAGTCCAGAACCCTCTCGCACATATGCCATTGTAAAAAACTATAGTTATAATCATATTTAAATAACTGTAGAAGGACTGAGTACACATAGTCACTTTGGCAAAAGAAGAGACAGAAATACTACGACAGGTCGGTGTCCCGCTCGCACATAAGCCATTGTATAACAGTTACAGTTATATAGAATTTTATATGGGCGAGCGGGACACCAACCTGTAGTATTTCCGTCTCACGTTCAACTATGAATCATTATACAAGCTTAATAAGAGTTAATATCGTATATCAAAAATTTAAATAGAGCTATCAGGATTCTAAGGATAATCAAAGAAAGAAAAGATTATTATAGATGGAGAAATAGTTCTTCTACATCACATTGTCTATATTCGTCTTCAACCACGCAAACATAACTGTTACACGTGACGATTCCAATGTTATACGAGACAGAACCCGCGTCAAGTAACTAACTTCCAATAGACTGCTAATACAAAGCTTGGAGAGTTATTTACATCACTAAACAGTTAACGGAATTCTAAAAACTTACTTACCCGCGAAACGTAAGCGTGGAGCCGATGGAGATGGTCCGGTTGCGTGACCGGATACGCCGTGACCGCGTCCGCAAGTTCAGGGCTCAGTCCGGAAGCAGCGTCATCGGTTAACTTCAACGCCGCGTATGTCTCCGCTTGCAGCATAGTCGTGCAGCGCTGGTGCGCCGCGTGTAGCACGCACCGTCCTATGTTCTCGTGGTGGTGGGGGGAGTACGAGTTGCGCACGCACCAATCCAACTCGCCGTGCACCGCCCGCAGTACAGAATTGGATAGAACTATGCCGCCCTCTGTACAGAAAAATAAATCCGTTTTGAAGCGGAAAAATAGACACACACTTTGCTATGTTGTACTCATAGTATAAGAAAATTAAAAAATATTGGATTGATAATGAAACTTGATTACCTAGTGTGCAATAGTGGCTGTCATCTTCAGCAATGGTCCCCATGTAGATATCCTGGCTCACACTGAGCCGAGACACCAAATCGGTCAATCGACGAGCATTCACAAATGTCGCATCTGACACCAGGAAAAAGAAGTCGTACTCCTCAAGATAGTTATCCGCGAGATACTTGAGAGCATGGAAGGGTTTGAGCATCTCGCGGGTGTCAGTGAAGCCGACGACGTTGGCGCGCGCGGGCGAAGGGGACAGGGTGCTCGCAGCGATGAAGAAACGGAGCGAAGGCTGCAGGCGTGCCGCCGTGCGGTTCAGTGCAGCGCCTCTAGTCGTCAATGCTTCTTCTGAACTTAACACGCCAGACAGTAATGAACCTGCAAATAGAAAAAAGAAGGTAAGTATAGGCCGCGCCAAACTTTATTGTGAGTTCGAAAATCGTGCGAGTCGATCGAAAAACATTTGTCTAATGATTGTGTTAAAATTCTTTTCGAGCTCGATCAATAGTATTGTTCTGAATACAGTAGATGAATGTTTTTTTTTTTTATAAAAGTTGCTTTATATTTATAGGAATATATTATGGTGATATTGATTTTTACTTTTTTCCATTAAGGGGGAACAATAGGCACAGTAGCTACGCCAATCATTTTATTCCTAATACTTTACAAATAGAAAGGAATTCAAGAATATAAACAATACAAGCCTTAATAAATAACCTGAAGTATTTTTTGAATCATGTTTATTACTATCGGAATCAGTGAGAATTATGAGAATCTGATTACCGCCAAAAACGGCCGTTTTTGGCGGTTATCACTTTTGTTTCTCAATGACTGATTCTCATAATATCAAAACATGATTCCAAAAATACTTCAGGTTATTTACTAAGGCTTGTATTGTTTATATTCTTGAATTTCTTTCTATTTGTAAAGTATTAGGAATAAAATGATTGGCGTCGCTACTGTGCCTAGTGTTCCCCCTTAAGATATAATACTAGAGGAGGTCTGTTATATATTGGCATTGTTCCATTCCTCGAAATTTGAAATTTAAGCGCTGCAGCGCTAAAACAATAACGAAGCGTCCAATCATACATAACTCAATACCTCAGCGCTATATTGCTACTCTCACGCGTTTCCATAGCAACATGTCAACATAATGCAAAATGGCGGGAGGTAATTATATTGACTTTTTTTGTAAAAAATAATGTACCTACTTAATATCTTCAGAAAGCTTCACAAGGGGGGTAGTTGTTGTTCGCGTCCGCAGGCATGACCAACATCATTTGCCAGTTATACCACCCTGCACGTGCCCCCCGGGTGGTGCCAAATGAACAACAACGCCGAGTCACAGGCGGCGGTTAAGTAACCTGTTCCTAGGCTATCACAAGCCTGGAGGAGTTAAATGACCTCTGAAAGTGTGAATGCAATGCCTTGGGAAAGTACTGCAATTATTGCCCACGTCTTCTATGAAATGTCAGAAAATAATGGATGCGATATTGTATGCGACCCGGCTAACCCCCGGCGCTCGCGGGTACCCGGGCCCGCGAGTGTGAAATCTGCTACCGAAGACTGTGCAGGAGTGGGCGACCAGGCCCCTGTTTCAGTTCATGCTACTGGTAGCGCCAGCAGCGGTAAAAAACTAGTCCAACAAGCCTTCCATCCTAGCTTGTTTATTTCCAGGTCTCGGACTACATCGGTGGAGAGCAACCCAGCAACTATCTCTCCCCTACCTCAAATAGAAAACATAGACTCTGAAAGCTTAGACCCCCCCTACTCTAGAGTAGAAAACAACACACCCCCACCACCACCATGGCAGAAAGTTCCAATATCTAGAAATCCTAAAAGGAAGAAAGTTTCTCAGTCCCCATCACCGGATTCAGTCAAAACCTCTAATAAATTCAGTGGATTGCCCATTGATCTCACAGATGACACAACAGACAAGCCAGTCAAAAAACCAAACAAGCCTCCCCCAATACTACTGTATGGGGTTGAAGATGTGAATAAACTTACAGAGTTACTAGAAACTGTGGCAGAGAGAAGTCAGTTCACTTATAAAATAATTAATAGAAACCAGCTACGAATTAGCAGTGCCGATGTTGAAGTATACAAAAAACTGATAACACTGGTGAGAGAAAATGGGTTAATAGGCCACACATTTAACAGAAAAGATACATGAAACTTTAGAATAGTAATAAGAAATCTACACCAAAAGAAGAAATAGAGGCAACTGGTAATAAAGTTACAGGTGAAATTATTAATGCAAAATTTGGACCAGATAAGATAGCAACCTCAACATTTTTTGTCAATCTAGCTCCAGGACCAAACAACAAAGATGCCAAACTTCTAAGGTACATTTGCAACCAAGCTGTAGTAATTGAAGATCCCAAAAAGCGGACATCCATTGTGCAATGCCAACGGTGCCAACAATATGGGCACTCAAAAAACTATTGTATGAGACCATATCGATGCGTCAAATGTGGACAATCTCACAAGACCTCGGATTGTGAAAAACGAGATCGTAATACCCCAGCCATGTGTGCACTGTGTAAAGGACCCCATCCAGCAAATTATAAAGGATGCGAGGTGTACCAGGAAATTCTGGCGCGTAAAAGGTACAGATACAAGGACAATACGAATAACAGAAATGGGACGGACAGACCACGAGAAGTGCATAAAACAATGGAAGACTTCCTAAAACTATATCAACCCATATATGAAGAAACTAAAATTATAAACGAAAGTGAACCGGTTAAGGAAAAAGCGACATATGCCGAAACAACAAAGAGAAACAATACTAGAACAACTAAACAACATAACATTAACAATGTAGAAGAGACCTCAACAAATGTATCACTAGAATACCTACTACTAAAACAAAATGAAAAATTTGACCTCATATTACAACAGATGAGCACTCTGATGAGTCTCATAGTTAAACTTGTCGACAAACTGTCCAAGTGATTTCTCTTCGCTTAGCGACCTACAACATATGTGGCCTGCAGTCTAGCAAACATGAAGCAGAACTTCTATTGAATGAACACAAACTAGACATACTACTAATCTCAGAAGCCCATTGTACCAAAACTTCATTTCTTAACTTTAAAGACTACCATTGCTATTATACTCCTCACCCGGATGGAACTGCCCACGCCGGAACAGCTATCATTATCAGAAAAACTATCAAACACCACCAAATGCCAAACTACAGTACAGAACATATACAGGCAACTACCATAGCTGTGGAAGACCAAACAGGCTACCTAAACATCTCAGCGGTGTATTGCCCACCAAAACATAAGATAAGTGAAACAATGTTTACAGAGTTCTTCAATACATTAGGCAACAGATACATTGCTGGAGGAGACTGGAATGCAAAAAATACGTACTGGGGATCCAGAATCACCACCACTAGAGGCAGGCGACTGAAAACAGCAATGAGTAGCAACAATAGCTTTCCCATAACAACAGCAGAACCCACTCACTGACTACTTCATAGCTAAAGGACTAACAAGGGAATATTTCAAAGCTGAATCCTGTTATGATAGCTCCTCTGGCCACACACCAGTTCTGCTCACGGTGAGCTCTGGATTAATCAAATCTACAGAACCCATGACTCTCTACAATAAACACACTGACTGGACATCATTTAGAGAATACATCACTGAAAACATAAGAATGAAGGTGGCTCTTAAAACAGCCGACGATATAGATGACGCAACCGAGCATATTACAAGACTGATCCAGGAGGCATGCTGGCTAAACACACCACCTAAAACTAAGACAGTCAAGCCTACCGACTACCCCTTGGATATCAAAAAAGCAGTACTTGAAAAAAGAAGACTGCGAAGAGTCTGGCACCAAAGTAGACTAGATGAAGATAAACTTACATTTCGTAGAGCATGTCGTAAACTGCAGGAGATGCTGAGTGACTGGCATAGCAATACATTGGCTGCTCAGCTGGAATCATTAACTCCAACCGCAAGCACAAACTATTCGCTCTGGAAGTTTACCAAGCATTATGACCGACCCCAACCCGCGATACCTCCACTCAGAAAAGAAACAAGCTGGGCAAGAACAGCCCAAGAAAAGGCAGATACCTTTGCTGAACACCTATCAAATGTGTTTTGCCCTAATCCTTCGTCAGATGAGGAAGCTGAAATAGAGGTTGAGAAATTTCTAATGCAAGACAGCCAAATGTCACCTCCACCCACTCCAGTCACAGTTAGGGAAGTATGGAGAACAATAAAAAACTTAAAAGACAAAAAAGCACCTGGATTTGACCTTATCACAAAGGAAATATTGAAACAACTGCCAAGAAAGGCTGTGGTTTTCCTTACAACATTGTTCAATGGTATCCTAAGAGTCAAACACTTCCCAAGCCTATGGAAAGTATCACAAATACTTATGATACACAAAGCCGGTAAATCAGTGAATGAAGTGTCTTCCTACAGACCTATAAGTCTGCTTCCAATACTTTCAAAGGTCTTTGAAAAGCTTCTGCTCCACAGACTGAAACCCATCCTAGAAAAAGATAACGTCATACCGTCCCACCAGTTTGGATTTAGATCCCAACACTCTACAGTGGAACAAGTCCATAGAGTATGCGACAGAATAAGGAAGACCCTAGAGGAAAAAGAGTACTGCTCCTCAGCATTCTTGGACATACAACAAGCGTTCGACCGTGTATGGCACTTGGGCTTAATATATAAAATTAAAAAATACATTCCCCACAGCTACCTAGAACTATTAAAGTCCTATCTCGCGGATCGACTGTTTCAAGTCAAAATAGATGACACAACATCCAAGCTGTATGAAATCAAAGCAGGAGTACCACAAGGTTCAGTGCTAGGTCCGGTCCTGTATACCATCTACACAGCCGACCTTCCCGTAACAGATGATACAACGGTAGCCACATACGCTGATGATACTGCAATCCTGGCCAGTAGTACGGATCCAATGATGGCAACTCAAAAATTGCAGCATGTGACTCAATGAAATATCAGAATGGCTCAAAAAGTGGAGGATAAAGGCCAGCTCAACCAAATCTGTTCACGTAACCTTTACTCTGCGCAAAGGCGAATGCCCATCGGTAAGGTTGGAAAACGATATCTTGCCACACAGAGAAAATGTTAAATACCTGGGTCTCCATCTCGACAGATGGTTAACTTGGAAGAAACACATAACAAGTAAACGAGAAGAACTAAACATTCGATCCAAAAACCTACACTGGCTGATCGGACGCAACAGCGTTCTGTCGACAGACAACAAACTCCTTATATATACAACAATCCTGAAGCCTATTTGGACATATGGCATACAACTTTGGGGAAGTTGTAGCAAGTCAAACATCTCTATTCTGCAGAGAATGCAAAATGCTATTCTCAGAACTATAGGTGCTGTGCCATGGTTTGTCACGAACGCTGAAGTGCATGAGGAGCTTCAAATGAGCACAATCGAGGAGGAAATCAGAGTAATCTCGCAGAAATATCAGGGGAAACTGGAGGTAATGGAGTGCACAGTTAGAGTATACGAAAGGGTGCACAGGACTTAAAAAAAAATTCTTGATTTTTTGATATCCTATTAAGTAAGACCCATTTTTTATAATGCCACGGCTTCGAGATCATCATCAGCATCACTTTAGGTCATATAAACATTTTTCCTGCGAGCGATATTTATGGAGTTATTAACAATTTTCCATTAGTAAGGTGCAGGACTTGAACGCAACTTTCGTGTTATTCTGGTGGAAAATTGTCAATAACTCTGGAAATATTGACCGTAGGAAAAATGTTTATATGACCTAAAGTGATGCTGATGATGATCTCGAAGCCATGGCGACATAAAAAATGGGTCTTAATTGGACATCAAAAAAATCGAGAATTTTTTTTTAAGTCCTGCGCACTCTTTCGTATACTCTGACGGAGTGCACATGTATAGTCTCCAAACAATATCTTATACATCAGAAAATCGCATTGGGATGACAGATTACTAGAAATTTTCCCGTGACTTCGTCTTGAAATTCTAAAAATCCTCACTTAGGTACATCATCAAACAGTATTTTCGGCTTTGCGTTGATGTATGTCAGTGAGTAGGCCAAATCATCTGACTAACTCAGGCTAGTATCTGGCTTTGGTAGCACAGAGAGGGACGTGCTCCTGCAGTGGACACTAGAAAGACCTGATGATGATGATGATGATGATGTCAGAGAGTCAGTCAGGTTTGCATTTTATACATATAAATAAATATGTAGATTACCTCTCATTCCAAGCTCGGTGCTATAGTACCGCGGGCGTTGCACACTGCGACCTGCGGCAGGCCCCGCTGCACCCAGCGGCCGCTCCTCCCGATGGGGCTCGAATTCGTCGACAGCGGACGGCGCCCCGCTCGCCGTCCCAACACATTCCACCACGTCTTCCTCCAAGGGCACCGCAACCAGAGCCACCCAGAGGCCGAGCGCCAGCCCCAACAGGAAGTACGAATTGTGCTTCACTTGCGTAACCACGAACCGCGACAACATTTTTTTGTAAACTTATAGTTTGGCTTAATATGTATAGAATTTGTTACCAGCACATGATTTTGTTCAAATAATTGAATTAAGAGCTAATAAATTTATTATTGTCCACAATATATATAACTACTGTCTGTCTGAGTGTGTGGCGTGCGTGGCATGTCAATGTCACATGTGACAATGCCAGAGGGTTCCGGTTTTGACTTTGACATGTGGACGCTGCCTCTTTTTTTATTGTTTTACGGCCTTGAATACGAGTCTTTTAGAGCCTTTCTTCATTTATTTCAAATGATGTTGTAATTCATTAGCGCATTGATCAGTGCATAAGCAGCCCCCCTTGGTTGCTTAGCGGAAACCCTGGCGACGATTCTTCGCGAACCCACTTGTTTCATCATACGATACAGCAAGGCAAACAAGCACCAGCAGCATGCTAAGTAAATCGCACTTTAGCCGCACCATGACAGTCTATTTCAGTTATTCCACACATTGTTCATAGAAATGAGCATTTCTTACACCAAATTGCACCGATTTTACAATTACAAAGTCCACTAGAATAATTTTACACATTCTAAAATAAACAAGGTGTAGTCCGCTGAAATTCCCGCCACCCTCATGATCCCTCAGTCAGGAACTCCTATTTCAACAGAATGAAGACCTACTGGGTTTAACTCTCAAAGCGTTATACCTAGCTGCTGGGAATCCGCCCTTCCCCAAAATTTCTATCGACTCCTCTACGATCGAATCAGCACGTTTGAAAATTCCGTTGTGGTTCGCATATCCAATATTATATCTATCGTTTTCACGATTTTTCTTAATATGAAACCCCCCCCTTATTCATAAAAATTAACAATCGCTTAATAGACCTATATTAGTTAAAATATGTTTTGTCTCGTTCTTTCAATGTCAAACATTAGAGCGTGGAATAAAGACAAAACATATTTTAATTAAAATAGGTTTACTAAACGTTTGTTAATTTTTATGAATACCTAAGGGGGTCAGTATTTCATTTAATTCCTCATATTTTTAAAGTAATAAACTGACTGGTCTACCCACACCTCGAATATCAAATACGTAAAGCAATCGGTATCCTGGTTGGTCGCAGTCGTAGAAAAAGAAGAAGACAACGTAGGCGGTCATAGTTAGAAGTTAGACGACGGTGCTGCAGTTTTCTTCGAATCGTCACTAGTTGGCGTTAATCGTAGTAGCTTAAACTTGCTAAAACTGATATAATTTATAAATATAATGCCAAGGCTTGACATGACTTACTTTTGTTCACCTAATGATATTTATGCATAACCTTCTTACGGCAAAGATTGCAGGCTAAATAAAAGCTCATACTTATATGGCTACTAATAATATTTATTTTTGCTAATAAATTACCCTATAATTAACACATGTTTTCCTTAAAAGTTAGCAGTCATTTTGCTCGTAATCTTGCTAATGGTAACTTGTGCGCCAGTGCTGTGGATCTGCAGCAGGCTTTGGTCAATCTGGTACAACTTTACCGTGGTGCCTTCCAGCATCGCACTCGTGGAAGATATACTCACTCCACCTTCATTCATCGTCACCAAGTTGATGTTGTCACCGTCGTACGTGACGCCACTGTTGACATATGTGACACCTTCAAGGCAAATGTTTCCATTTTGAAAGTCAGCAGCTTGAGCGTTATCAACTACAAGAATTTCCGTTTTTTCTTCTGAGTCATTTTCAACGACCAACTCGCCACTAACTTCTAATGTATGAGCGGTTTCTTCTTGTTCTAAAGGTTTGGCCTCTTCTGCGTAGTTTTCTATTTGTTTCACAATCACCACTTTGCTCTTGGGCTTTTTGCCGTCTTCATGGGACTTTAAATGCTTCTTTAAATGCGACTTGGTGGCAAAGCACTCTGCGCACACTGTACATTCAAAGGGTTTTTCGCCTGTAACAAAAAAGAAAATTTTGTACTTTGGTTGAAGTAAGTTCGTAAGTTAATTTCTTGTTGTATAAGAAACAAATTTTTAATAAAAAAATATTGAAAAATAAAGGAATTGAAAAACATTTAAGTATCAAGTTTTGACGAGCTCCGTGGCGCAGCGGTAATCACGCCTGCCTGCGACACGGATGGTCCCGGGTTGGATCCCCGGTCAGGTCAAGATGGAGAACGATCTTTTTCAGATTGACCTGGGTCTTGGATGTTTATCTATATATGTATTTGTTATAAAATATAGTATCGTTGAGTTAGTATCCCATAACACAAGTCTTACATAAGAACTTACTTTGGGGCTAGCTCAATCTGTGTGATTTGTAAAAAAAAAAAATTTTCGGCGTTGCTGCTACAATTGTAACTACAGGTTTTTTTACCTTTTAATATGACATTCAACGAATAGTTTTTTAACGATGTCATTCAAAAACCTGTAGGTGCTAATAATTTTAATCCGTCCTTCTGCACTTATAACATGGTGTACTAAAAAACAACAATCAGCCCGCCCCGGCTTCGTCCGTGGTACATACCTAGCCTATAGCATTCAGAGATAACCTTCCTATCCGACGAAGAAAGAATTTTTGAAATCAGTCCAGGAATTCCTAAACATTCGTTCTACCAAACAAACGTAATGAATGAAATGAAGAATACCTAAGGCATTGCATGAAATATTATTTATTTCACAATTGGCCTAGGTATTGTGTACAATGCCGAATGAGCAGCCGGCAATATGTTAATAAGACAAGAGCGGGGCGGAATGATTTTTTATTTCTGTATAAAAGTCGAAAAGCGGTTACAGAATACATCTTCCTTTTTACGTTATCATTAAATAATAGTACATTACTGCAGAGGCCGGGAAGTAAGGGATTGCCGGACGAGTATAGTTTTCAAGGCCGAGCGTCAGCGAGGCCTTGACAATAGTTACGAGTCCGGCAATCCCTTTCCCGCCGAGGAAAGTATAGAGATTTTCTCAATAAATGTGAGGAAATTTAACTTAAAGTTACACATAAACTTACATGCCTTAAATATTTCCCCTTACTAGGTATTTGCCGGTAGTAATTTTTCCACTTTCAAGTTTCAAATTAGGCGAAGTAGGTACTTAAAATCCATTGCAGTGTTGCTTTCATCACTAAAACTCATTTTGAACCGTTTCATTTCGAATAAATAACCAACTTTGCACATATTTACCGAAAACAATCAATGTCAATCAATTACTGCAAAGCGTTAATCACAAACTACGAAGAAGATACTATTACTAGTATCAGACGACCGACTGCCATATGTTTTCTCTAGGCAATAAGGATCATAGACAAATAATGGAGTGAGGGTGAAAATGAAAAAAATGCCATACAATTCCTTTTGAGTTTCTATGGGGGGCCATAAATTCAAAGTCAATTGACGTGTGTTCTATGCCCTAAAATCCGTAAAGGCAGTTTTTCGGCAGTGGCGTTAATCACTACGGGTATAGTGAAAATAACAGATCTCCCGAGTTTTTAATTTTTTTATTTTCAGTTGTCAATTCCAGCAAAGGAAACAATGCCCATAGAGCCCAGTCATATTTTTCACAAAAAATTTAATAGATCATAGATTATTGTTTTCTTCTCTCGCAACGAAAATTAAGCATATTTTCGTATGATCTCATATCGATATTTTAATGAAATTGTAGTTATATTCACGTATTATATGCATTTTTTAAAAATGCAGTGGTAGTAAACTGGCTGTATGACAAGTGACATAATTTACGTTACATAGATTAATTAAAAAGTTTTGAGCAGCGGCCGGGAAGTAATTTTCATACTTATTTCCTGGCCTAGGCCGGCAATGCGATGAATGAGCCAAGAATTACAAACTTCCGGTCTTCTTTTTACTACAGTAATGCCTACATTTCCGAGCATGTTTGAGAAAAGTTGATTTTGAGCAACCTGCTATTAGTTATACCTATGCTATGCTGTTTTATTAGTTTGTCATTTTGTATGTAAGAGTAGGGACACATCTGTGACACGCGTATAATGTATTTTTCAATACATTTTCTAATAATACGGTTCTTATGACATCGAAATCTGTATCATAATGAAGTATTTACGGCACTAGTGCTTTTTACTTTACACCAATCCCAAACGCTTAATGGCCTAATACCACAGATGCAAAATTTAAACTTTTTCATAGAATCCGAGCAAAGAGTTTCAAGTTCAGCATGAAAACTATTTTCTGATTCGTGAGATGTGATTTTTTAACCGACTTCGAAAAGGAGAAGGTTATCAATGTACTTTTTTGGAGAAAATAAACCTGAGTAAATGTACCTGATTATTATAAATGTATTTTTAGAAACTGCTTTAGTCCCTAACTTTTATAAATTCCTTATTTGCTGAATTGCAATCTTGTTTTAGTTTATGGTAATTGCAAATGTATTGAAAACGTCGAATGATACTCGTACGTTAAGCTGTCCATTATAGTGGTTGGTTTATTATAAGCACTCGGCTTCGCCGCGTGCCTATTAACACCTGAACTATAATATCCCATACAACCATTTCGGTCGCAGTGTACACACTGTTTAAAAACAATATTTCGACACCGGTAACAAACATAGTAGCTGTGTCTACTTTGTGTCGACACCTCGACAAAAAGTGGGGAAGTTAAGAAACATAAAAGTGGTTACATTTTAGAAAAGATGTTTCGTAACATTGTAGTAACTTTGTTTCCAGATTGTGACCTTTATGAATGAACGATAATCGAATGATTGAACGATTGAACGTTTAATGCTACCTAAATTTGACATCCATTTTATACGTTTAAGTTAACTTGTCAGTGTAATCAGCCATTACAAAAGTTATATATTTTATTTAACAATTGTATGATAAGGTAAGTTTTAACCTTATATTTGTTTTTTACGTAGTGCGCAAGTTAGTTCGTCGAGGGAATTTGGAAGATAATTCCAAATTATAAAGGCGCCGGCGATTTATAAAGAAGTAAGGTAAAACATTTACTATATTGTTAAATTTGTGATAAGAAAAATTAATATTTCTTGAGTGTCATTGTTGATAATTACAAAATTTAAATCATTTTCATTCTGTTGTCTGAGATCTTGTTTTTATTTTAGAATACAATAATTATTGCAAAAGTATGTATTTATTTTTGTTTTAATTTCAACTTAATTGATTTAGTAAGGTGACAAAGTATGGTAACAAAGTTTGGTAACAAAGTCGACACAAAGTGTACTTATTGCTTGATCCAGAAACAAAATCTATTATGGCCGACGGAAAAATCCGATGCTAGTGGTTCCAAACATTTATCAACTGGGTATCAATGTACTGTCGTAATGCAGATTCCACAAGTGAGGGACCATGAGCGTAGATAGACTGATAAATTCCTTATTGGACACAATATTAGAAAATAAGTTAAACTGAACAGCATAAGTTCACAGTACCGTGCCTGGTAGTGGGACATGATGGGTTGATATAGGACTCAGTAGGTATCATTATCCTCTGTTTAACGCATACCCACATCGATATCTCTAAAAATATTGACTTTATTATTAAGGTTAGGTACATACATACCTAGGTTTTGTAGAAACGTCACCAAACAATATCATTTTGAGGCATAATGTTTCACTCCGCGTTTTAGGTACCTACCTAGTAGGTATACAATACATACATAGGTATATCTACGGCAGGACTAGTACATATTAGTATTTTCCTTCGCTTAGGGTGTAAAAAAAAGGTTAAGTAAATTATCTCATTGGTGTCAGTAAAATAAATAAATAGAAAAAGGTTTGATATAGGTATTTATTTTCAGGTCCAAAGTTTCATCATCAAAGCAGGACATAAATATTTCTAACGCTAACGCTGACGCTGATGGTTCTGTAGCGTCAGAAAAAATAATCTCCTGCAGTGAGGAAGCCGCAGAAGACGTCCAGAATTTTAATAAATAATATTCATTAATGGGTCATCAAGTAGGCCTAGAATTACATTCCCAATGTATGTGCAATTATGCATAACTATATCTGTGATTAACCGACTGATTGTTATTATTAACTAATTAATGATTATAATTAAAAATAAATAATACCACATGAAATAAAAAGTTTTAATTTTCTGTGTGAGTGCTGATAATTTTAAAACGACTGTAGTGTTGCAAGTATAGGTAGAAATATTTTAATATTCTTATCCCTTTGAAATTAGCTTACATACCATTTGATTTAGTTCGTATCGTTGCAGTTCTTCTTGCTCATAGTTTTATAATGTAGCATGTATATTGAGATATCTTGACTTCATAGGTAATTCAAAGAAATCAAGTCTTTTTAATTTTCTTTCCTGCTACTACCATATATCCTTTAATAATTTCTCCGTATTGCATTTCCATAACACAATTATCAACAGCCAGAAACCATTTATCTTTCACTGTAAAGCGAAGGCAGCAGTTTTTCTTCAAAAAAATTGTAGTGTATACTTTTCTTCCAAATTAATGTGTACTAGCACTCAATTAAGATCAGATGAAAAGTTTGAGAAACACTTAACTTTTTAATAGGCATCGAATGTTCTAGAACTGTGTACTAGTTTCCACTTTGTTTCTACACTAAGTGCACATTTCACATTTTAGTAACATTCTAGAAACAAAAATGTACACACAGTGTAGACACTTTTAGATAGTTTTGTTCTTGATTTTTTAACGTAGTAACAATGTGGAAATATTTAAGAAACACTGTTACCAAAATTAGTCTGTCACATTTTAGTCACAAAGTGTATACTCTGTTACGACATTTTGAGGCTAAACCTCACGTAGACACAAAGTGTAGTAACAATTACCACATTGCGACCAGTCGATTACTTTGTGTCTGAAATTTTAGACACCGCGACCGGATTTGGTTGTATGGGATCCAGCTAACCGTACTTGTATCATAATGTACTATTACGAGTGAGTTAAGTATGACGCACTAAGCTGAACTATCCGCTGTCTTATACTTAGTACTTTTGCGCTACTGAACTTTCCGCCGCCGAACTACTAAGGATAACTCTTATTACGGAGGTAGGTAATTACATAATACTCCTAAATACATACCAATATCAATGTATTTCACACATTGCCGGTGAACTAACATACATTCTATACGAGCCATTATGTACAATGACTAGGCAAAGCATATCATATTAATAATATTTCATACATTGCCTACCGGCCCAAGGCATTCTATAAGTCGCAGTCAACTGGTTGAATCTGCTATTTGATTGAATGACAAGCGCGTTCATTGAATGACGTTTAATTGAATGACTAGGCCAAACGTTGATTGAACAAGCGTCGCTCAACGTCCAACTAATTAGCGGGTTGTAACATAGCCCTTTGAACAGAGCGGACATAAAATCAGTCAGGTGATTCAAATTTATTTCATTTTTTCCACTGTGGCGCTAGTAGTCACCAAAATAAATATGGCGGCAAACAGCTCGCACAGATGGCACAGGCTTGATATTTTTTTCGATTAAATATACACAAAAGTGCGTTATTTGTAATAAAATAGTATGGCATTATGGATTCAGCTATTATTATGCCGCCGCAGGCTACTTTAAAAACTGAAAAAATATGAGATTAAATTAAGCTTTGGAAATCATGCTACCACCAAATATTACAAAGTCGGCTAAGATTCAACGACTTCGCTAAATGACGTTCATTCAGTCAAGACGTTGAACGTTACATTCAACGACTTGACGAGTTGTCCTTTAGTCATTCAATTAAACGTGGTCATTCAATGAACGCGCTAGTCATTTAATAAAATAGCAGATTCAACCAGATGACTGCGACATATACATAGCCTAGGCATCGTATATAATGCCTGTACTAAACAGATTGCCGGTAACATAGATAAAGAATTTTCCCAGTTGCCAGTGTTAATGATGACTAGATACGAGCCTTGAAACACGCAGTTTAACGTACTTACCGGTGTGAATGCGGCAATGGTCGCGCAGACGAGCGGCACCGACGAACTTCTTGAGGCAGACGGAGCACTCGAACGGCTTGTCGCCCGTGTGCTGCCGCATGTGAGCCTTGAAGTTCACTCGAGCGAACCTGAACAATAATAATTATATATGTCTCAGTTAGATAAAGCCGTAAGTTAATTATATCCCTCCCTAGGGATATAATTATATGGCGTAACATAGTTATACGAAAACTATTCATTACTATCGTCTTAGGAACATAATTATAATACGGTTCAAGTTTAGTGATATAATCATCCATAGATAGGGACAAATCACACAAAATGAGCTAGCCCCACAGGAAGTTGTGAATCTGTGTCGTATTTATGTAGATCATTATGATCTAAGGTGTCGTAGGATAGTAACTCAACGATACTATATTTTACAAAGGCATGTATTTAAATGATTGTTTTAATTTTCATAACGTGGAGCGGGTATACACACAGACCATTATTTGGTCATATCTAAGATCAGAAACATATTTAAAAGATGGCGACATCACAAAATAAAACCCTCCAATAGGTTGGAAAGGATTAAATTGGAGAATTTACAAGAGGAGAATGCAAAAGAGGCGTACAAAAAGTTGTTGCTTAAGAAATTTGAGGGAATAGATGACGAAAAGGAAGTAGAAGAAGTGTGGAATATCTTAAAGAAAGGAATTGTTTGTGCGGCAATAGAGGTATATGGAAGAATGAAAAGAAGAAACTATAATGCCATTAAGAATGTGTGGTGGGATGCAGAAGCTCAAAAAGTTGTTAGTGCAAAGAGAAAAGCATGGAAGGATTGGTTGGCTATGCGAGCTGATCAGAGAAAGCAAAAAGTAACAGATGATGATGTAAATGCGGCTTGAAAGTTGAATTGTTTGTTTGTTTTTCGTATGTGTAAGTGGCCAACACTGGTGTCAGATTTTTCAAGCTGCCTTAAGGCATCTGACATAGCTTAACGACTGCCATCAACGATGACAGCCGGGACCAACGGCTTAACGTGCCTTCCGAAGCACGGAGGAGCTCGAGATATTTTTATGCCACTTTGCGGTCACCCATCCAAGTAGGGAAAGAAAGTTGAATGTGAAAGTGAGAGAAATCGTAAAGAAGAAGAAGGATCAAGAAAAGGATGATTTTGATGTTAGGCTGTCTCAGATTTCAAAAGTAATATTAAATATTTCTGGAAATCAATAAGAAGAGCTAGAGGGAAAAGTTCAACCTCTGATCTTACTAAGATTAGGGACAAGAATGGGAATATATTGAAAGATGATAAGAGTATTTTAAATAGATGGAGAGAGTATTTTGAAAGTTTATATAAAAAAGATTAAATAAGAATGAATGAGTCTGACAATGGAATGCAAGAGAGTGATAGTGTAGAGACTGATAATGAAATAAGTATCGAAGAAGTAGTGAAAGGTTTGAAGGGAATGAAGATTGGAAAGAGTGGTGGGTTTGATAGAATTACTGTCGAAATGCTGAAGGCCGGACAGGGCATTGTGGCAACTCAATTGTGTCACCTTTTTAACTTATGCTTTAAAAGGGGCATTGTACCCACAGATTGGTGCAAGGCGGTTATCGTGCCACTTTATAAGGGAAAAGGCTCACATCAAGAGTGTAAAAACTACCGAGGCATTAGCCTTCTTAGCGTGGTCGGCAAACTGTATGAAATGGTGTTGATTGAAAGAGTCATGGAAGAAACTGAGAGTAAGATATTGGATGTTCAAGCAGGATTCAGAAAGGGTATGGGATGTACGGTACAATAATAATTTAAAATTTAGTACACTCATAGTTTTATGGGGTCTAAACGCGAACAAGTTGTAGGGACATTGCACGTTTTTAGCTTTAGTGGCAGTTTTTGGAGTCGCATTCATCATAAAATTTGCTATACTGAATATATATAATGCCTTGGAACACCAGGCTCTGACCAAATTCATTTGTGCCTGTACCACCTACATTAACCCAATTGTTAACTATACCTAGTAGGTACTTACCTAGTAAATAAAGAGAATCTGTTAATTTAAATTTATGCACACCCTGAGACAACGAAAATATGCATATTGTAGGTACATTTCTGTTTATACTAGTGAACTACATGATACCTAAGGGGGAGTAAACACGTCACAACGATTTTTCCATATGAACGTTCACGCCTCTTAGCATACGACCCAGTGCTCATTGTATTTCGAATCTGCAACCTACAAGTACCGCAATGTCAGTCATATTACTATTTGTTCAAATAATTATCATATGTGGGTTGATCCTGGGGCTTTACCAGAAAAACACCAACACAATATGCAGATCGATAAAGCGTCTAGATGGGAAGACAGTCCTTGTAACAGGAGGCACTAGTGGCATGGGACTGGAAATCGCAACTGACTTCGCTCAAAGGGGAGCCAAGGTCATAGTAGCGTGTCCTTTTACAGACGAAGGCTTCGTTGGAAAACAGAAGATCATACAAAGTTCTGGAAACTACAATGTCATTTTCAAAGTTTTGGATTTAGCATCTTTGGCGTCGGTGAGACAGTTTGCAGCAGATATTATAAAAAGTGAAGATAGACTAGACATACTGGTGAACAATGCCGGGGTGGCAGACGCGGGTCACGGCGTCACAGAGGATGGAATAGACCTTATAATGCAAGTGAATTACGTGGGAGCATTTCTACTGACTCTTTTACTTTTACCGCTACTAAAAAAAAGTGGTGATCACGAGGAACCAAGCAGAATTGTAAATACAACTTCAGTTTTTTACTGGATAGGAAGAATAAACTTTGACAATTGGATTAGAAAAAAGAATAATTTGATTAGTTACGCGAACAGTAAACTGTGCGTTGTCTTGTTTACACGTCAACTAGCTGAAAGGCTAAAAAATTGTAATGTGATTGTGAACGTGGTAGATCCCGGGGCTGTGGGAACCAGAATATTCCATAATGCTTATAAGGAACTCGGAATATTTACACCCTTCATATTTTCGATTATTTTCAAGAATCCCTGGGAGGGGGCCCAAACTGCGATATACGCCGCAGTGAGCAAGAACGCCGGCGAAGTGAGTGGCAAATATTTCAGAAATTGCAAATTAGCAAAACCCTCGGGGACATCTCTCGATGACCAGCTCGCTGGACGACTTTGGGAGGAGACATTGAAGGTTGTTGAATTAAAAGACGATAAAATTATTTAGTGTTATTATATTAAATGTTTCGGTGTTTTGTTTAGTTGATAATACGTCAAGTAACAATAGGGCCACTTATAGATTCTTTATTGCTAATAAATAAACCACAAAAAATAAATAACACATTTTTTTAATCTGTCGATAGGTACCAGTGTGCAGTTGTAGCTAAAAATGAAATAAATACTTTTAATTTTCAAATTTGCGCGTACTTTGCCAAAAACGCTTTACGCAGTAGAACCCTAGGTAGCTCTGTGGTCATGACGTTATTAAGCTGTGTAAACAAATAGCGCTGATATTTTGTACGATATTGGTATTTGTACCTAATTTGATTACTTTAAGTTTTCTAATGACACAATATTTATAGACAACATCGATTTCTATTATGCTCCAACCTGTGGTGTGGTCGCCTGATTGTAGTCCTCCAAACTGTAAATAGTTGGGGGACTGCCAGCGGGACCCTAGGTCCGCTGCGCCCATATGCAACGCAGACTCTGTATCATAGGCACAGCGGTGACACTCCCTGTACGTGAGAATTCGGGCTCCGGTGACTATAAGGGTTCCTAGTTTACTACGGAACCCTAAAAAAGTATCCGACGAATTGAGAACCTCCTTTTTTTTAAGTCGGTTAAAAAGCGTAAAATTCTTTTTACTTTGCTTATTTTTAAAAACTTAGAAGAAGTGGCCTAGTGCGAGTCGGACCCGCTCATAAAGATTAGCCAAAATACCAGTATCATTTTTCGCCAGAAAAAATAATTTCGTTATTCATAGTGTAGTCTTAATAGTTTCGGCATGAAATGGCCGTGACATATTACGGACAAACTGACGGACATCCCGTTTTTTTGACATTCGCCTACGAAACCCTAAAAATGAGGATTTTCGCTGTTTTTATGTATGAATATGTCTATGTTCTGTAAGCTTTTTAGGTGGGTACCTAATTGATTTAAATATAAGGTGTGAAAGCATAATAACCACCGTCTGTCTATACAGTTCGCGCTTAGCGATAATCAATTCTGCAAAACAGAGTTATTACTGAGCCACGTTATATGTTTTTTCTGCCAATTGTGGTCATCCATCCTAGTTAGAAACACGACCGGGGTTCCTTAACTTGCGTTAGCGCTACGACGTCTAAGCAATCAATAAATAAGATTCTCAATTACCCCTAATTGTATTGTATTTAATTTAATTTAATGATGACTACGTAATACCGCGCCAGAGGTAAAAAAAAAAATGTTCATCGGTCTTCGACTTCGAGCAACACGGAAGGGAGTAGCCATACGCTGCATTCCCCTCTGTCCAGGTACAAGCCAAAATTAGGCATATGCATGTCTATGTGTTAGTTGTGTGTGACTCATCTGTACACAAGTTATTTTTTCTTTTTTATGTCATTTTTGTGACAATGTCATAATTACTATCAAGTGACAGTTTAAGTTTTGTATGTAGGTGTGCGGAACTAAACTTGTGTGCACATTTCCCCCCGCAAAAAACGCCAGAAAAATTGTCATAGTAAATTGTCGCTTTGCCCACTCCCTCCGTCCGGTACGGAGGCCGTGTTGCTCGAAGGTCTTCGACTTTCACTTTGGGTTAACATTTTCATTAACATGGTACATTTTCTGCTCACTGTAGTTTCTGCGGCAAGAACAGGCCGGATTTCGCCCCAACCGATCTTGTACGGACCAAATAAATACCCTGCGGATCATACTCGAAGAAGCAACAGAGTGGCAACGCGATGTCTGCTTTACGTTCGTCGACTTTTAGAAGGCCTTCGACACCCTGCAGTGGCCCAGTATTTGGAATCGTCGTGACGAAATTGAAGTCCCGCGTAAGATCAGAGACCTGATCAAAGCCTTATACAAAGTGTACTCCTGCAAAGTATCTCACGATAGTCTAATTTCGGAGGATATTGAGGTGCACGCTGGAGTCAAACAGGGCTGTCTTCTCTCGCCCCTGCTTTTTTTTTTCGTCCTGGATGGCGTAGTGCACAAAGTGAGCGATGGTAAGCGACGCGGTATAAAGTGGGGGCCGTCCTATCAACTGGATGACCTAGACTACGCTGACGACTTGTGTTTGCTGAGCCATAAAGTCACCGACATGCAATCAAAACCGTACGATCTACAATTGGAGGCTGCTAAAGTTGGTCTTAAGATCAACTTGAGAAAGTCCCAGGATATGCGCACCGGAAAGAACTGTTGCTCTCGCACTCACTGTTGCTGGGTACAGAGGCGATACAGCGAGTGCAACAGTTCGCTAACCTTGGTAGCATCGTCTCGCAAACTGGAGGAGATGAAGAGGACACGGCTACTAGAATAGCTAAAGAGCGGGTAACCTTTGCACAACTTCGACTCATATGGCAATCCAAAAAAATTACCCGCAGAGTCAAACTCAAAATCTTCAGATCAAATGTCAAGTCTGTCTTGCTATATGGTTGCGAAATGTGGAAGGTTAGCAAAGAGATTACGCAGCCGATCCAGGTTTTCATCAACCGCTGCCTGCGGCAAATACGTGGCATTTTCTGGCCTGAGAAGCTCTCCAACGAACGCCTGTGGGAGGCGTGCCAGGAAATGCCAATAGACAAGCAGATTATACGCCGCAAATGAACATGGATAGGCCATACACTCAGGACACTTACACACATCCCGAGGCAAGCCCTGGAGTGGACCCCTCCGGGCAAGCGTAATGTTGGCCGTCCCAAGCAGACCTGGCGGCGCATAGTTGCAGCGGAGATGAAGACAATCGGGCTAACCTGGCCCGAAGCAAAGCGCGTTGCCAAAGACCGTTCGCGATGGCGAAAGACTGTTGAAGCCCTTTGCCCCACCTAGGGGTCTTAGGATCTTAAGTCAAAGTAAGTCAAGTAATTTGCCACTATTTATTTTTAGGCTAAATTTTATACCATAAATCATTATTTATTGGCATGAAATATATTACCTACAAAAATTTCATAGGTGGTCAATAATTTTAATACATGTAGGTAATATAATCAGCCTGCACGCAAATGTTAATTTTTAAGGTAAATTATGTACAAACAATACAATTTTGTGTGTTTCACGGGCGGTATAGATATTACAAACTATTACTACTAAAAGGACTTCTTCTTCTTCTGTTTTATAATATGGCTTCCACCGAGATTTCAGTGATTCTGCCAATGTCTAGTAAATTGAGATACTAAGTATCGGTGTTGTACGGTAAAGTTGTAACAAGTAGCATCAAAGATGGCGTATGTTCTTTGATGCCTCGTGGGAGCTTATGATGACAAGTCTATACGAGTCCATATAACAGTCCACTTTAACCATTTCACAAATTGTTCATGAGCACGAGCATTTTTAACAACAAACTTCACCAATTTCATATTATAAAGTCCACCAAAATCAATTTGCAAAATCTTCCAAGGTAGACCCCAACTGCACCCCTTGACTTCCCATCACAAACTCCCCTTCCTAAAAGGACTTGGCTTCGCCTTGTCCTTGCTAGTTGTCAGTTGCTTGTTATGTACCGCCCTTACTACACAATGCGTACCCTGCAACAACGTAAACAAATTATATATTCTGTAGTTAATAATAAAATAGAGAACGACATGTCAAGGAGGAGTAAAAATATGACAGCAATTTATTCATATGAAGGTTTACGCATCTCAGCATACGACCCAATGCCCATTTCATTTCGAATCTTCAACCCACAGGTAGCGTAATGTTAGTCATAATAATATTTGTTCAAATTATTGTCTTTGGTGGGTTAATCGTAGGGCTGTATCAGAAGAACACCAACTCAATATGCAAATCGAAAAAGCGTCTAGATGGGAAAACAGTCCTTGTTACAGGCGGCACTAGGGGCATGGGACTGGAAATCGCAACAGACTTCGCTCAAAGGGGAGCCAAGGTCATAGTAGCGTGTCCTTTTACAGACGAAGGCTTAGATGGAAAACAGAAGATCATACAAAGTTCCGGAAACGACAATGTCATTTTCAAAGTTTTGGATTTAGCATCTTTGGCGTCGGTGAGACAGTTTGCTGCAGATATTATAAAAAGTGAAGATAGACTAGACATACTGGTGAACAATGCCGGGGTGGCAGACGCGGGTCACGGCGTCACAGAGGATGGAATAGACCTTATAATGCAAGTGAATTACGTGGGAGCATTTTTACTGACACTTTTACTTTTACCGATATTAAAAAAAAGTGGCGATCTCGAAGAACCAAGTAGAATTATAAATACAACATCAGTTTTTCACAGAATAGGAAGGATAAACTTCGCCAATTGGAATGAGAAAAAGGACAATATGATTAGTTACGCGAACAGTAAACTCAGCCTTGTTTTGTTTACGCGTGAACTATCTAAAAGGTTAAGGAAAAGTAATGTGGTTGTGAACGTGGTAGACCCCGGTATTGTAGGAACAAGAATTATGAGGAATGCTTTTACGGGAGGGGTATTAGCAGCATTTCTAGCGTCGATCCTTTTCAAGAATCCCTGGGAAGGTGCCCAGACTGCAATATACACCGCAGTGAGTAGGAGCACCGGCGGGGTGAGTGGAGAATATTTCAGTAACTGCAAAATAGGAAGACCCTCGGGGACATCTCTCGACGACCAGCTCGCTAGACGACTTTGGATGGAGACGATGAAGGTTGTTCAATTAAAAGACGATAAAAGTATTTAGTGTTATTATATGTTTTGGTGTTTTGTTATTCATGTCTAGTTCGTAATTCGTCAAGTGACAATTATTTATTAAAGGTATGATATTTTTTACAAAAACTGATTCAAATGTAAACAATCTAGCTAGAGGGGTCCAAATTAACAGTGTTATTAAATGCAAGCAAAGTGGGTTAATAATGGGAAGATATTCGCAGACGATAGGATTCCAAAAAAACATCTATTACGCCCGAGAGCGCGTAGTTTTTTTTTAATTTAATGGACATCTATACCTCGCACGAGTGTCAAATAAATAAATAAATACATACGGACAAATCACACAGATTGAGCTAGCCTCAAAGTAAGTTCTTATGAAAGACTTGTGTTATGGGATACTAACTCAACGATACAATATTTTATAACAAATACATATATAGATAAACATCCAAGACCCAGGTCAATCTGAAAAAGATCGTTTTCCATCTTGACCTGATCGGGGATCGAACCCGGGACCATCCGTGTCGCAGGCAGGCGTGATGACCGCTGCGCCACGGAGCTGCTAGATGCAATAAGTTTTACCCAACCGATAGAAATAAAAAAACCGGCCAAGTGCGTGTCGGGCCACGCGCAGTATAGGGTTCCGTAGTTGCGAATGACAACTTTGAGTTCACACTGTTTACACTCGCACCTCACAGTTTAACGACCAAAAACATCTAACAATAAAGATTGTATAAAATTTTACATTTTCCAGTACATTTTATAAGTTGGTTGCCTTTAACTTTTTAGTTTGCGCTTAGTACCCAGCTCTGATAGTTTTCCTTTTAACTTCAGTATATATACTACTGCTGTAATTTTTTTCACGTATCCATATATAACCGTTTAGCAGATAGAGGGGGGGGACACGTACCTCTAACAAAAATTTTCACTTTAAAACCAAATATTTCGGAAACGGATCCCTAAATCGAAAAATGGTGTTCTCAACCTCACAATATTTTTCAAAAACCTTTTTAACGATACCCCACACGATGGGTAAGTAGAGAAAAAAAAAAAACTCCCCCACTTTACTTGTATGGGAGCTACCCAAAAAAAATTTTTTTTTCAAGATTTTTTTCTACGACTTTTTTGCCATGATTAATATACATACTCATACAAAATTACAGCTTTCTAGTACTTATAGTCTCTGAGTAAAACCGCGGACGGACAGACAGACAAACAGACAGACAGACAGACAGACAGACAGACAGACAGACAGACAGACAGACAGACAGACAGACAGACAGACAGACAGACAGACAGACAGACAGACAGACATGGCGAAACTATAAGGGTTCCTAGTTTACTACGGAACCCTAAAAACAGTTGAATAGGAATGCGGGATTTTTCTTTTTTATTCAAATTTAGAATTGTGAACGGTCGCATTCAAAAAGCTTAATACCACCCGATAAAAAAAAAAATTGAATTGGATTACGAGATTTGTTTGTTAAGGGGGAACAGTAGGCACAGTAGCGACGCCAATCATTTTATTCCTAATACTTTACAAATAGAAAGGAAAAGGAGGAAGCCTTAGTAAATAACCTGAAGTATTTTTTGAATCATGTTTATTACTATCGGAATCAGTGAGAATTATGAGAATCTGATTACCGCCAAAAACGGCCGTTTTTGGCGGTTATCACTTTTTCTCTCAATGACTGATTCTCATAATATCAAAACATGATTCCAAAAATACTTCAAGTTATTTACTAAGGCTTGTATTGTTTATATTCTTGAATTTCTTTCTATTTGTAAAGTATTAGGAATAAAATGATTGGCGTCGCTACTGTGCCTACTGTTCCCCCTTAATGGTCGTGGTGCCTGGCTGTTCGTTTTCATCGGACTCCGACTTACACTTCTTTTTGTTTTTTTTCGAGGTTTCAGTACACTTAATGTGACTATGCCAACTTCATGGGGTACCTCTAGAATAAAATTTAATCTATGAGACATTATGCACCACCATAAGAGGTATACTAATTTTGCTGAATGTGACAATGGATTGCTCAACACCGCGTGCAGCAATCCAGTCTCTAAAGGTATTCCAGCTACAAACCTGTTTTGTAGGGCAGTATACTGACCACATTCCACTTTTTATTTTTGGGTAAATGTTTTTATGATCTGTGGAATCCGCGGATACTATTTCTGCTCACTGCCGTTCGCCAGTAATTATTGTTAAGCAAAGTATTCTTACCATAAATTATCATTTATTTGCATATTACGAGGAATAATGTAAATATACTTGTGAAATTTTCAACTGTCTAGCTATAACGGTTTATGAGACAGCCGGATGCTGTCACCAGGCTGCTGGTGCTGTCTGTTCGTACAAACGAACGGACAGCAACGGCCAGACTGACAGGCAGACATACGTATATCGAAGTCACAGTAATAGGGTCCCGATTTTACTCCCCCGAGGGTTTCCAATACGACCGGTTGAAATCGGCCTGCATCAAGCGCCTTCCTGCGACCTTTATCAGCAGGCCGATTTGCTAACTCGGTGTACAACGATTTAATTGTCACTTTAGCATCCATTACGGTTTTCATATCTTAAATAAAAATAGTCATTCATACCGAAGCCGTAATGAATATTGAAGTTACCATGAAAATGATATACACCGTAGCTGTCATAAGTTAGCAAATAGGCCTGCAGGTCGTCCGACCACCTGGTCGGTGGGTGTCCGACGCTGCGCACGTACGTGGTCGCCGTTACCAGAACCTTTCGGGTAGAAAGTTTCTGAAATGGCGACCACGTATCGGTTCTTCTCGCTATGTGGCTCGCCCACTGCCACTTCAAAGACCTAATCCGTCGAGCTATTTATTTCCTTCCCGGTCCAGTTCCCATTGGATACTGAACCCTAAAAAGTGAGTATTACCATAGATATTATAATTCTTCTGGAATATGTGTCTTATTTGAAAGTACGCGCTATGGCAAGCTAAGTTTAGAAAAGTCACCGTTAGATGGCAGTAGGTACACTGCTGATTACCTAGACTAACCAGAATGTGTTTTAGCGTTAAAAGGATAGTGCGCATTTCTTTCAAAGATAAAAATGTAATCTCAACAACAGCAATAATAGAAAATACTTTTTACAGTTAAGGCGAAGTGATTTCACACATTAGCGCCACCCAGCAATTAATTCTACAAGTCCTACATCATATCAAATTTAAAAAATCTAATAGTTGAATGCCCTAGTAAATTACTTGTAGTATTATTGGTCGAGTAATTACTTGTAGTATTATTGGACGAGCTCCGTGGCGCAGCGGTCATCACGCCTGCCTGCGACACGGATGGTCCCGGGTTCGATCCCCGGTCAGGTCAAGATGGAAAACGATCTTTTTCTGATTGACCTGGGTCTTGGATGTTTATCTATATATGTATTTGTTATAAAATATAGTATCGTTGAGTTAGTATCCCATAACACAAGTCTTTCTTAAGAACTTACTTGGGGCTAGCTCAATCTGTGTGATTTGTCCACAAAAAAAAAAAAAAATTGGTACAAGTTTTCACAATTTTTAATTTGATGAATTGAGAGAACGAATTATTACCGCCAAAAGTGGCCACTTTTGGCGGTAATAATTCGCTAGAACTAAAACTTAGTAGAATAATTATCTAAAACTTAGATTATAATATCTATGAAAAGTAATAAAAAGAATACTACAAGTAATTTACTAGGGCATTCAGCTATTAGATTTTTTAAATTTGATATGATTTAGGACTTTTGGGTGGCGCTAGTGTGTGAACTTACTTCGCCTTAATTGTAATATGAATATTTTCTAAATATATAGCGCCATCTGTGTAAAGTTGGAGCGCGACTCTAGTTGTATGAAACTGTGTCGGTAAATCAAAGATGATACCACCATGGTATTACCAAAGATTTCTATATAAATTGAAGGAGAGCGGAACGTACCAAATTTTGAAGCGTTCAAAGGGAGCTAATTAACACCGTTACTCTTAGCTCACACCAAAGCTGTGTGCCGTGAAAACGTCTTCCACGCCACGTGACGCGATTGCTTTTAAATGTCTGCTTCTTAGAGTAGAACACGTCTACCCCAGTTTGTGTAAAGTCTTTAGGTACTACAATACCGTTGCCGTGTGGGTCCCGGCAGAGTGGAATGGGACCAACAAAGCTTATAATTATCTAAGAGACCTTTCCAACTCGTCTGGTCAGCGTGGAGAGTGTTGGCCAAATCCTCTGACTGCTCTGGCTAATACACGGCTCTGGTAGTACAGAGAGGGTCGTGCTCCTGCAGTGGAGACTAATAAAGACCTGGTGATAAAGACCTCTTGCTGCAGAAGGGAAACACGAAGGGGTGCTCACCGCTGTGCGTGTGCTGATGGTTTTTGAGCGACGAAAAGCGACGACAAGACATGACAAGACTTCTGTCTATGGACGCGGGCTCCATGCTACCATGTCGAGCTCCGTGGCGCAGCGGTCAACACACCTGCCTGCGACACGGATGATCCCGGGTTCGATCCCCGGTCAGGTAAGATGGAAAATGATCTTTTTCAGATTGACCTGAGTCTTGGATGTTTATCTATATATGTATTTGTTATAAAATATAGTATCGTTGAGTTAGTATCCCATAACACAAGACTTATTAAGAACTTACTTTGGGGCTAGCTCAATCTGTGCGATTTGTCAGTATATATTTATTTATATTTATTATTTATTTATGCTACGGTAGCTGTTCCACATATAATTTGCTTGCAAACGACGGGTCGGGAGACGGGGCGGTGTATGTCGGTGGCGGCAATGCAAGCCCTGTACCGACTGCGCGAGATGTCTGTTCTTTGAGTAGGGCACGTCTACCTCAGTTTATTTTGAAGTCTTTGGTCGCGGGCGCCATGCTATGGGGGCTAGTCAATATATAGTTTGCTTGCAGACGGCGGGTCGGGAGACGGGGCGGTGTATGTCGGTGGCGGTAATGCAAGCGCTGCACCGACTGCGCGAGATGTCTGTTCTTTGAGTAGGGCACGTATAGAAGTTGGGTGGGTACAACAATACCTCTTGCTGCAGAAGGGACACGCGTAGGGCTTCTCGCCGCTGTGCGTGCGCTGGTGATTCTTGAGCGATGAGCCCGACGAGAAGCGACGCGAGCACTGCGAGCATGGGTACGGCCGCTCGCCTGCAACAGAGTTATTGTCTGCATGTTAAGCAACCCCGGGAGCATTCCCCACTTGGATGGGTGACCGGCATAAAATATATCTAACTCCTCCGTGCTTCGGAAGGTACGTTTAGCCATTGGTCCCGGCTGTCATCCGTTAAGCTATGTCAGATGCCTTTACGCAGCTTTTGCTTAGTTAAATATAGGTATATGGTTTGACTTCTCAGTAATAAATTCGCACATACTTTCAAAGCAAAAATACAGTGGCACTCCGGGAGTGCTGACAGAAGTGAAAACTTGAACAATTACGTGTGCATTAGTAAAGAAATATTAGATGGATATATTGTGCAGAAAATGCTTTTATATAGATACATAATTGTCGGTTTTCGGTGACGCGAGTTCAATGGGTTTTCCCATCTCGATAATGCCCAACGCGCCTAAGGAATTTTTTACTTCAAAAACAAAGTCTTTGAATGAGACCCTTTAATTTTAATATTATTTCTATTATATATATATTATATAATTTATTAAAACAATTAAAAGATAATAAAGAGAAAGGCATTTTGTGAAAATTTCAAGTTATCTTTTCAATATCCTATAACGGTTCAAAGGATACAGGCTTGTGTCAGACGAACGGATAGTCGGACAGTGGATGCTGAGCTATAGGGTCGCTTTGGCACCCTTTGGGTCATCAACATCAAGTATTCTTCAGTGGCCACTGCAGGAGCTTGACCCTCTCTGTACTACCAGAGCAGTCAGAGGATCAGGCCTACAATCTTCTCGCTGGCCAGGCTGGTTGGAGAGGTCTCTGACGTTTATAAGCTTTGTTTAGCTAGTGTTTCCTATTCTACGATATCCACGAGAAGACTTGGAGTGGTCCCATTCTACTCTGCCGGGAACCACACAGCATACATTTTGGGTGCGGAACGGGGGATAAAGAAATAAAGTGTTACCTGTGTGCGTGCGCATGTGCAAGCGCAGGTTGGAGTTCTGTATGAAGGCCTTCCCGCACGTGGCGCACACGTACGGCCGCTCGCCGGTGTGCGTGCGGTGGTGTGTCTTCAGCGTCGTCTCGTGGCGGAACCTGGAAGGGAAGGATGGAAGGTGTTTGCCGAAAAGAATGGGTTTTAAGGCTGATAGGATTAATAAAAATTACCTAACTTGTTTGATTTAAACTATTATAAGACCAAAATAAGTCGACAATTATCACTTTGACGTTTTCTCAGCTGTCATTGTCAATTCGTTTTGGTCGGATAATGATTTAAACTAGGTACTAAAGTTAGTCCTCGTTTTATATTTATGGCGACCCTGCCAGTCAGTGCAAGCTTAGCCGACCCGTCACGCTACCCTAAAATAGCAGTTAGTCTAACCGGCGGTCACAGTAGCGGCAGGCGTAGGGCTTGCGCGCCGAGTGCACGGCGCGGTGTGACTGCAGCAGGCGCGCGCTCGCGAAGTCTTTCCCACACTCCATACACGGGAACGGCTTTTTGCCGCTATGGGTCGTCATGTGCGCCACTAAGAGATTGTTTTCACTATAACTGTAACAAACAACATAACAGGATAATCAAATGACGGAAATACATTATCTTATACTTAATTTATATACTTCATATATATCTTTTTACTTAAATAAGTTGTATGAATAAATACTTGTATGAATAAATGCTTGTATGAAAAAAAAATAAACAGCTTCAAATAGTTTCGGTAAAATTTAGTTAGGATTTTTTTAAATGAAAAAAAAAACTTAATGGATTGCAAACAGACAGACAGTATTACAAATATTTTGCTTCATTTGAAGGGTTTATAAACGGGATTTTATTACTAATACTTTGAACAGCAACAACTAGACTTAAAATATAGTAGTTTTTTAACGATTTTACAGGGAAATCAAGGGGGTCTAGCCCCTCAGCCTAGCCCATACAGCCGAATCTTCACACACTCATTCAGTCACATTCACAGTCTTACGTCATATAAAAAAGAAAATCACAGATAATTAAGACCAACAATGTTTACTGTCTATGCACAAATTAAATTATTAAATAACCTCACAAAAGAGAACGCATGCAAGAGGTTTATGGTGTGTTGTGTGTTGTCTTTATTCCTTTTTTTATGACGTAAGACGACAAACGAGCAAGCGGGTCGCTTGATGGTAAGTGACGATCGCTGCACGACGTGTTGCCACAACTGAGTTTCTAAAAGGTACATAGTCAACGCTGAAAAGGTACATATGGAGCTAAAAAGGTACATACTATTTTTTTTCCATGCGATGACGGGGGAACGGGGTCTACATTCTAAAATGCGTAGTCAATAAATAATGCGTCGCACGCTTGCTTATTGTGGTTGTTGTATAACGTTCCGCTATATGCAAGTTCCATAATTTTTTTTTTTTATCTTATAACAATTTTCGTAAATTAATGATGCAAAAAGGCCATATTACACATTGCACATCGAAGGCTAAAAAGGTACGTCAAATGTGTAAAATGTATGCTAAAGGCAACACTGGACGTGGACAACTGCAACACCACGGGTGTGACAAGGGCGTTGCCGGCCTTATTCATACGTATTATACACAGGGTCCAACTAGAAACGTGATTGTTGTAGTTGATTAGTGTACGGTGGGACGGAACCTTTAGTGTGTCTATCTGTAAATCCGACTCGCACATTTCCATTATTTGACATCAATCAATCAATTATAAATTATGACATGAAATCGTATTCTCAGCCCACTGCAAGTTTGCGTCACTTGGTGGGTAGAACAGTTAATTGCCGCGTCTTCTGCATTTCGCAAAAAGGTAAATTATTGACGTCAACGATATTTGTGAAATCAAATTCAGCGAAGGTACTGTAAATATTTAATGATAAATAATGATTTTGAATTGAATAGACTGACGACATTTTATACGAAACAAGCGTGTCGGGAGGCGGTACCGTGTATGACCTTTTTAGGGTTCCGTAGTAAACAAGGAACCCTTATAGTTTCGCCATGTCTGTCTGTCTGTCTGTCTGTCAGTCTGTCTGTCTGTCTGTCTGTCCGTCCGCGGTTTTACGCAGAGACTATAAGTACTAGAAAGCTGTAATTTTGTATGGGTATTTATATTAATCATGGCAAAAAAGTGGTAGAATAAAAACTTGAAAAAAATTTTTTTTTATGGTAGCTCCCATACAAGTAAAGTGGGGGAGTATTTTTTTTTTCTCTATTTACCCATCGTGTGGGGTATCGTTAAATAGGTCTTTCAAAAATATTGTGAGGTTGAGAACACCATTTTTCGATTTAGGGATCCGTTTCCGAAATATTTGGTTTTAAAGTGCGAATTTTCGTTAGAGGTAAGTGTCCCCCCCCCTCTATCTGCTAAACGGTTATATATAGATACGTGAAAAAAATTACAGCAGTAGTATATATACTGAAGTTGAAAGGAAAACTATCAGAGCTGAGTAGTAAGTACAAACTAAAAAGTTATAGGCAACCAACTTATAAACTGTAAAATTTCATACTATTTTCATTGTTAGATGTTTTTGGTCGTTAAACTGTATGGTGCGAGTGTGAATAGTGTGAACTCAAAGTTGTCATTCGCAACTACGGAACCCTACACTGCGCGTGGCCCGACACGCACTTGGCCGGTTTTTTTTTATTTTATTTATTTCAGAGAACCAACAGCTTATAAATAATATAATAGTATTTAGACAATTAAGAATAGGAAGCCAATGAGAGGTTCCCGCCAATAGTAACAAAAAATAGGTTATGAAAACAATTTCAGAACACTAAAAACATTATATCACAAACCATACGCTTTAATAGCATAATACGCATAACAGTGGTACCATGAATCTTAAACTCATTTATAAGTTAAACTCAATCAATAAAAAACTGCTTTATAGGTAAAGCTAAAGCTTTTGGATTTCAAGTAAATTGTAAAAATGTAAACATCTACTATTTTACATTACTTGTGGTAAAGGTTACATCAGAATTTTTGTTTATTACCTTGTTATAGTAATTATGGTAGAATATCACAGTACATTGGAGCATTTTTAACGTTTTTTTACACACAATGAGTAAAACAACATTAAAAATGCTCCATGTGCACGCGCGCGTCTTCTCAAAGCGTACATCTCTACGAAGGGCTTGTCGCAGTGCGCAAAGCAGTGGAGCGGACGGACTTTATAGGTAAAGGTAAAGGCTTGTAAACTTGTAGTTAAAGACCGCTTATCACAGATGTGGCACACGTGCTTCATTACGCGCAGCTCGCCAGTGTGCACGCGCGCGTGTCTTCGCAAAGCGTACATCTCTACGAAGGTCTTGTCGCAGTGCGCAAAGCAATTGAACAGACGGACTTTATAATTAAAGTTAAAAAAAGCTTGTAAACTTTTAGGTACTAACCGCTTATCACAGATGTGGCACACATGCTTCTTCTCGCGCAGTTTACCAGTGTGCACGCGCGCGTGTCTTCTCAAAGCGTACATCTCCACGAAGGTGTTGTCGCAGTGCGCAAAGCAGTTGAACGGGGGGACTTTATAGGCAAAGCCAAAGAAATATTTGTAAACTTGTAGAACTAACCGTTTATCGCAGATGTGGCACACGTGCTTCTTCTCACGCAGTTCGCCAGTGTGCACGCGCGCGTGTCTTCTCAAAGCGTACATCTCTACGAAGGTCTTGTCGCAGTGCGCGCACGAATACCTCTTTGATTCCATGTGACGCGACAAGTGGCGACGCAACATTGATTTTGCTGCAACCAAATCTTTTGTAAAGTATATAAAAGACAGACCAGCCCCCGTAGCATGGCTCCCGCGACGCCGTTTATATCGCGCCATAAACTATCTACTTCTCGCTCTTCAGTATTGCGAAAAACAAGATGGCGATAGTCGATAAACGTTATCGCGCGTGCCATGCTACGGGGGCTGACTCACTGATTTATATATCCAAGCACAGCCGAAACTACTCAAAGACGTGATTAGTATCTATGGGGCCGTCCATTAACATTAGTAAGATATCACGTGTATTTATTTTTTCGTGAAACGCGCGATTTTTAATCCGAGAAACGGCGTGTAGTGTGACTTTGACATGCCGTTGCCATTCCGTTAGACATTTTTATCATGGTACTTAATTGTCTAGAAAAAATAGGTTATAATTCGACGAAGCTAGTTGCGGATTAATCGATGTCTAAAAATATATATACGGACAAATTACACAGATTAAGCTAGCCCCAAAGTAAGTTCGAGACTTGTGTTATGTGATACTAACTCAATGATACTATATTTTATGATAAATACATATATAGATAAACATCCAAGACCCAGGTCAATCTGAAAAAGATCATTTTCCATCTTGACCTGACCGGGGATCGAACCCGGGACCATCCGTGTCGCAGGCCGGCGTGTTGACCGCTGCGCCACGGAGCTTCAACAATTAAATTCAACATTTATAAGTACCTATGTAAAGATGATTTACTAAAAAAAAATAGATTTTTTGTAGGTACTAAAATCCTCTGACTGCTCTGGCAGTACAGAGAGGGTCATGCTCCTCCAGTGGAGACTAATAAAGACCTGATAATGAGGTACTAAAAATACACATTGGGTAGGGTTAGTCTAAAACCTCTCCACGTATCACCAGGGGGGAGGGGGGCTAAAAAAAGCTAAAAGAACATCACGTGGACGGCCCCTATACTGATATCATAAAGCTGAACAGTTTGATTGTTTGGTAGAATGCCGTTGGATAGGTACGTTATCCCTAAGAGCCATTAGGGTATGCATATACCAAGGGCGATGCCGGGGCGGACTGCTAGTATACGTATGTATGAAAAGTACATCATGTTATCTTACTCTTAAATTCCTTCGGACACGTGTTGCATTTCCACATGGGTCCTTTGGTGTGAAGAGCGCTGTGCAAGGCCAGGTCGTGTTCGGAGTTGAAGGCCTCGGTGCACTGTGGACACTGGTGGCAGGTCACTTCGGAGCCATGCTTCTTCTTCAAGTGGGCTCGCAGCGCCTTCTGCTTCTTGAATCTCTGGTGAAGAAAGGCTGAGTATATTGTAACATAAATATATTTTTTGCTTTTAACACACATACCATAAAGTGTCTATAATGCTATCAGAAACTGGCTAATAACAATCAAAATTGCATAAATCAGATTTACAATAAAAATGGCCGTAGGTAATTTTGTACGTATTTTCATAACGATATCGTTATTCAATTAACTAATGAAAAAAAGTCGTGAATGAAGAATAAAAAAGTTCATAGTACCTACTGTTTCTGAAACATTTTAGACATTGTATAGTAATTGTGCAGATAAAGTATTGTATGCAACTTTCGTGACTAGGCTGTACATACTCGTGTGATCTTATTTTGAATCTCGACGCACATTCATAAGGACCCTTTATTACTTAACAGTTACGTCACTATTCACAGAGTGTTACCTGTTTTAATAGTACTTTATTATTAACGCAGGTAACACTCTGTGAATAAGGGTTTTTATGTATTCGCAATGCTATTCTGATACTATCCGTTTAATCTACCCGCGCTGCATTTTTCCCCTCATCTTATTTCTAATTTATTAAGGAAACATTTGCCTGCGGTTCCGCTGGAGCCAAAATTACCTAGAGCAAATTTTTACAGCAAGTATGGTAACCACAAATGCTAACAATTTTTCAACTATAGCAACGCACAAACAGTTTTAGTCCACAATACGACCTACGCTATCAGACTTGATAGTCCTTGAAGTACGCTCATAAGTAAATAAACAATGCTCAGTTTAAACAAACAACGATAAGGGGCCAGCAACTGCAAAGTTTGCTCTCAATATTATCTTACATATACACGGCGGCGTATAAGAAAGCGTCGAGACCGGAGAGGCCAGAGATTAGACCACAGAACAACAAACACATTAGAAGTGTTATAACGCGTGATTTCTATGAAAACCAGCGTCGCCTCATTTCATGCATACTACTAACGCAACTTAATACGCACACTATTTGCAAATTCGAATGCCGCTTCGTGATTGCGGGATAGGCGTCACGTGACATTTACTAACTTCCAATCACGTAGAAGTAATGCATCCAACACTGGCAGACTTGTACCACTATCATTACATACTGGACTTTTCGAACGTAATGTATTACATTGAGCGTTTACTTCGTTACTATCGAAAGTCAGACGAGTAAATTACCCGCAATGTATATTTTTTGCAATTTTATTTTTAATATTTTCGTTTAGTCGCTATGTTGGATGAATAAAACCAATTAAATATCATATTAATATGTTTTCTGATTTGCCGGTGATAAGAAACACCTAATTTGATCAAAGTTGCACGGGCACTTGTCACTTAACACGTTACAATAGTTCACGCCGGCATATTTTTGGTTTTTTTCACATGTCAATGCACTGTTGTTCCTTTGACGATTGCGGGACAACTATTAAGGTGATTCGCGGGGTCGGGGTAAAGTGCGATGATTGAGCGTAGTGTCGGCGCGCCGGCCACGTTCCCTTGCCATTTCTAGTGTGTTTGTTGTTCTGTGGATTAGACACACTAGTGACTATTGAGACCAGTATCGGCTTAGTGACAGGGCGTCTCGCGTGGCGGCTCAAGGGGTTCTATTTTTGAACCAGTGACCGTTCGTAATCGAATGATTTTATATGGAAAAATCACTCGTCTTACCAAGTCACGCTATCAAAAATAGTACCCCAAGGGCGCGTAACGGTGACGAATTTATATACGGAACGCCAGAAATCAGTGCCGGCGTTAGCATTACTAGCGCCCCGACCAAGTTTTATATGGGCGCCCAATCACATACGATGGGGTGCAAATCACATCACGCTGCCCCCCACCTGATTTTGATACACCCTACAGACAGACCCAGCGCCCTGGGGCGGTCACCCAACCGCACCCCACCCTAACGCCGCTACTGCCAGACCCAGGGCGACTGTTATGCCAAAGCCGGCACTTCTTACTGCTTCTGTGGGATATTTTACACTCTTATACCGTTTGTTTATGCCCATTGAATGAACAAATGGTCCATTTTTATGGTCTTCTAAAATGTAGCCTGCACTGATTGCAACTAACATAGACAGTGCCGTATCGGCACATAAGAAAAATAATCAATTGCTTAGTCAATCACTATTGACCTTGATCAGTAACGCCGGATATCCCCAAGAGAAGCGCGACCACCGTCGTTGTTACAAGGGCCCACTTGGCCAATACTTATTACTTTCGTTACTGGTCAGCAGAAGAAGGTGTCTCATGTAGGTATGCCTCGAGCTTCTCCACATGGTTTAATCTCGCACTAAACTGATGTTTTCTTAGCCGTGTGCTTACATCGCGATTGCCGCATTCTAATCTATGTATATATATATTACTTAAAATTTGCTACCTTTCATGATGTATGTAAGTGAGCATTAAGAAAGGATTTTAAGAAATTCAACCCCTAAAGGGATGAAAAAGGGGGCGAAGTTTAACGCGGACGATGTGGCGGGAAAATTGCTAGTTTAGTCATTATGAGAAACGGAGTGTTTGCTGTTACGGCGTAGCAACACATTAAGAACTAATATCAATATTGTTCCCCAGAATATAGTACGTCTGTTGTCTAATCGTAAGTACAATACGATTAGCACATGCTTATCAACATATGATGTTGAATGTTTTCAAGTAGAAATACGAATAAGGGGCCTTTTTCATTAGGACACAACGATGGCGCCACCTGTCGACGACTTAGCTGTACTGTCGCAGCAACATATTCCAATAATTATAGTCCAAATCAAACTTTATGGTAGCTCAGATATTAGATGCGAGCTGCGCAGTACGCGCCCCGCCTCCCCGCGCGCGCCACACTGTACCAAATATTGTGTACGGCGCATCGACTCGCGCGACGTTCCGAGCCGCAATAAAGTTTGATTCAAACTGTAACTGCCTAACTATTTACGGGGAAGCATGAATTTTTCAGAAAGCAGTGCTGTCACCATTTGGAAAAAAATCGATGGACAGAAAACGGAGATATCATAAAATAGTTTGCAGGTTATATAGGGCTTTGTAGAACAAAGATTTAAATGATATATCCGTTTTTTTTCTTTCTTAATAAATTAATAAAAAAAAAAAGTATTTCCAAAATTAAATTTTAAGTTTACAAGTAACTTTTTTGTAACGAATTATCAGAAATGTTGGCAGCACTGGGCCTCCTAAAATTCATGTGTTCTCTTAGGCAAGTGACGTTATGCCCCAATGGCCTGAATTACATATGTTCGCGGCCAATGCTTCTAATACAATATTTAATTTATTGCCTGGTTAATGTTTAGGCCATCCGTTTTCATACAACGGGGCAACCATGTGACGAAAAAAGCAGGTGAAAGTAATTGTGACCGGTGGCGCGTCCATAAGAAGATCCATGATCATATCGTATTCCTTAATTTAATAAGAATTTATCAAAATAGCATTACGAATGCATAAAAACACCTATAGTAATTACACAAAATATTCTCACCCTTAAGGGCCCACACTAGGCACACTAGTACTAACCTGAAGTATTTTTGGAATCATTATGAGAAATTACTGATTACCGCCAAAAACGACCGTTTTAGGCGGTAATCAGTAATTCTCTTAGGATCAAAACATGATTCCAAAAATACTTCAGGCTATTTACTAAAGGCTTATATGATTTACATTCTTGAATTTCTTTCTTTTTGTAAAGTATTAGGAATAAAATTATTGGCGTCGTTAGTGTGCCTAGTGTGGGGCCTTAATAAGAATATATCAGAATAGCATTGCGAATGCATAAAACCGCCTAAAGTAATTAAATTACACAAAATATTCTTACCCTATAGCAATATGTACATGTAAGAACACTGTCCAAGCTGGTTTTATTCTTATTTGTCGACCTCTCCGACTCTAATTTAGCAGCTGTAATAGAAAACAATCCTTAAAGTTTTTGTACATATGTAAAAAGAAATAAAATATATTATTTTTACTTAATTTAAGGTCACCTCCGCGAACAAGTATACGTTACGTTACACGCTTTTGAGTCGCTCGTGGAGGTGACGCCTTGTGTAAATTAAATACATACCGGTATTATTCGATGTTTTCCTGCAAAAGTAAAAAATATTTTATAAAAAATTCATTGAATTATTTTTTAGTAGTAAGTTATTAGTAACTGGCAATTGATTTAATCAATTGCAATAAAACGAAACTCATTTATTCACCTTTTAGCTGATTTTATATTTTGCACTATGCACAATGTTTCTTCGTCACTAACATCATCTGATAAAGCTTCAAGATATTGAATATCTGAAAAATATACAATAATTTATTTTTATTTTTTGCATGGAATAGCTCTTGGACCATGCTGAAGCATGTGATCCCAACTCCTATCGCGTAAAAGATGGCGCAACAGGTTTATTCATAGCTGCATCATCATCATCATCATCAGGTATTTTTCAGTCTCCACTGCTGGAGCACGACCCTCTCTTTACTACCAGAGCCATTAGCCTGAGCAGTCAGAGGATTTGGCCTACACTCTCCACGCTGGCCAGACGGGTTGGAGAGGCTCATTGATGTTAATAAGCTTTGTTTAGCTTGTGTTTCCAAAGTCGCCTTCTACGACATCCACGGGAAGATTTGGAGTGATCCTATTCTACTCTACCGGGAACCACATAGCTGCATCCACCATATCAAAGACACTATCGTAACATCATCATCAGGTCTTTTTTGTCTCCACTGCAGAAACACAACCGTTTCAGGACTATCAGAGCTATATACAATATTAGTCAGAGCAGTCAGAGGATTTGGTTGCTACACTCTCCTCGCCCAATAGTTTCGGAGCCTATTCAATTCAAACAAATGAAAAAACGATCAAATCTTTTTTTTTGTATTATAATGTTACTAGCTGTTACCCGCGGCTTCGCCCGCGTCATATATAGCCTGTATCCGTCTCAGTACCCTTACCTTTGTGTAAGCAAAATTTCATGATGATTGGTTCAGTACCTAGTTAGGGCGTAAAAGCGTAACAAGCAAACAAAGTCACTTTCGCATTTATAATGTTAGTTAGGATTAGGATAGCTCCCGGCAGAGTAGAATAGGACCACTCCAAGTCGGATGTCGTAGAAGTCGACTAAGGAAACAAAAGCTAATAAAAAGCTATAAACATCAAAGAGACCTCTCTAACCTGTCTGGCCAGCGTGGAGAGTGTAGGCCAAATCCTCTGACTGCCCTGGCTAATACATGGCTCTGGTAGTACAGAGAGGGTCGTGCTCCTGCAATGGAGACTAACAAAGACCTGTTGACCTGACCTGATGATGATGAGGATAGTTAGGATTAGGATAACTAGCAGCCCACCCCGGTGTCGCCCGTGGTATTTAGATAATCTATGGCACTCAGGGATAACGGACCTATTCAACAATGAAAGAATTGTTGAAACCAGTCCAGTAGATCCTGAGATTAGAGCGTTTAACCAAGCAAACAAATAAACTCTGCAGCTTTATAATATTAAAGGCTGATTTACATTGATCCAGTAGCTGGCGCCAGCATCGCTGGCTTCCGGCGCTGGATCAGCATTGGCACTGGATCACGTCGTACACGCGTCCAGTAGTCATTTCTACTTTGTTGCGGTGACTACACCTTTGCATCCTTAAAAAATGAGTGTTTTAGGCGCCAGCGACTGGCGTTTCACTGGCGCGTAGTGCTTATACGGATCCAGTGCCACTGGCACGGGCTGCACGGCGTGCGGGGGGCGGGGGGCGGTCACTGGATCGAAAAATAGGCGGCAGGCCTATTTCGATCCAGTGCTGAATACTGGATGCTAGACTGGATTGAAACATGTTTACATTGATACAGTGCTGATCCAGCGCTGGAATCCAGTGATGCTGGCGCCAGCTACTGGATCAATGTAAATCAGCCTAGGGCTCGCACTAGGCCAACTAGCGACACTAATAATTTTATTCCTAATAATTTATAAATAAAAGCAAATTCAACACGTGTTAAACGGTAATCATAATCAGTATTCTCTCAATGACTGATTCTCATAATAAAAATACTTCAGGTCATTTACTAAGATTTACGAATACAATTTTTGGTGTCGCTAGGTGGCTTAGTGCGGGCCCTTAAGAGTCGCCTGGACGCGCATGTCTCCATACAAACGGAAATAAGAAATTGTGGCTATATTTGACGATTTTGGGGTGAAATTAAGCATTCAATCAATTCATCTCATTTTAATCTACACACGTTCCTATACAGCTTGGTAAAATTATCAATGGTTTGAGAATTATACCTACGCCTCTCAAGATTCCCATACAAATTCCAAAAGGCTTGTAATTCTCAAACCATTGATAATTTTACCAAGCTGTATAGGAACGTGCGTAGATCATCATCATCAATCATCAATCAATACCTTCATGGATTTCGACTTCTCCTTTTATGTCTTCTATGTCATGTTCTTTACCATCGTAAAACGTTGTACATGTACTGCAAACAATACAAAATTAAGGATGATAAAGTGTGAAATCTATACATTACGAAAATTTTATCAAATGTAAGTAGTTTAACTTAATTCATTTTAACATTAACCCTTTACAAGGCAGTAGGTATATTCAAAAGTCATTTTTTGGACCTTATCTCCGGGGCATAAGGTTCAATTTTTGGTGGCTATTTATTTACAACTGCCTTGAAAAGGTTTATTGATATATAAAGTTACATGTTACTTTATTTTTCATCATCATCATTTCAGCCGCAAGAAGTCCACTGCTGGTCATAGGCCTCTCCTAAGGCTTTCCAAAATTACCGGTTGGAAGCGGCCTGCATCCAGTGTTTCCCTGCGACCTTGGTCAGGTCGTCCGACCACCTGGTCGGTGGGTGTCCGGAGCTGCGCTTGCCGGTACGTGGTCGCCATTCAAGAAACTTTCTGCCCCATCGGCCATTGGTTCTACGCGCTATGTGCCGCGCTCAGTGCCACTTCAAAGAGCTAATGTGCTGAGCTTTGTCGGTGACTTTAGTGCTTCTACGGATTTCCTCATGTCTGATTCGGTCTCGTAGAGAAACACCGAGCATAGCTCTCTTTAAAGCTTTTTAAGCGACCTTGAGCTTCCTTATGAGAACTTTATTTTTACTCAATTTAAAATCTTTATAGATAAATACTATGTAAAATCTGTGTTTACTAAAAGTAAAGCATCCTCACCTCTTATCACTTGTTTCTAATAAATATGTAGTAGTAGCATCTTTGTGTTCTTTGACATTACCTGCAAACAAGTTGCACTATTTAAAAAATAAATAACCCGAATACAGTTTTTTACAGTATGTACACCATATTGATTTTTGACCATTGACACTCTGGGGAAGAATACGGAGCTAATGGCACCTCACACTTCAATATCGGTCAAGCCATTCAGGAAATTCACATACATATGACACTTGAAAATCTTCACAATTTTGTAAAGTAATTCAAAATTAAGTACTTAAGAGCGCCCTGAACGCGCATGTCTCCATACAAATGGACAAAGGGATTGTGGCAATATTTGATTGTTTTTGTTTACGTTCCTATACAGCTTTGTAAAATTATCAATGGTCTGAGAAATGTTCTTAACATTTCATAATTTTCAAACCATTGATATTTTAACTAAACTGTATAGGAACATACATAATTATAATGAGATTATTGATTGGATGCTTAATTCTACCCAAAAATTATCAAATATTTCCACAATTTCCTTAGTCCGTTTGTATGGAGCAATGCGCGTTCAGGGCCCTCTTTAGTTATATATACTTCATTTTCGCAATTTTATTTAGGATAATTACGACATTTGGGTAATAAAACGTACCATATACCAATATACTCATGACAATGAACATTATCAATCTTAATGATGCAAAAAATCAAGTACATTCAATATTTTTGGCAAAATCAGTTTTTGAAATATCAGCTGTTTAGAACCTTTTAGAAACATTTCGTAAAAAATATAGTGTTTCGTCAAGATTCAATGTCTCCTCTATAGCAGTGTTACTAATGTTGGTGTGACTCAACGGGAACAAACATATTCAACTTGGTACCAAAAATACGCAGCCATAGTAGATACAGGTAGGAATTTGGTGATTTCTTCTTTCTTTCGAAAATAATGGAAATTCCATTTTGGTGAAATTTAGTTCCTTGACCGTTATAATAATTTCATTATACTATAGTGATCTAGAGTATTGTAATAAGGAGGTTTGGTTCAGTATGTTGAAAAGCTGTCAATGTGTTCCAAATGAAAATATTGTTTGTGGTAGATTATGAAGAAACCAAGGGTTGACATAGTCGCCTTCGTAACTTGTATGAAAATGCACAAGTCAATACTATACTAACCAACAACTGCCTCTTTCTGCTTAACTTCCTTTGGATTGCTGAAAACAAAGATACAGATTATTGATGCTATGTACCTATGGTTTGCACTTCAGCACTAATATTTTAAAGAATCACCTAATCAATCAAACATGTTTATTTTACCTATAGATTTCTATACCTAGTTAGATTCTGAGTATAAAGATGAATGGGGGATGATAAAACAGGTCTGTGTGGTACTGCAATGCTGTGTCCCCAGATAAGACTGATTGTCAATTATTATAAAACTAAAAGACATGTGGTACCCGGCAGAGTATAACAGGACCACTCGAAGTCTCCCTGTGGATGTCATAGAAGTTGACTAAGGAAACAAAAGCTAAACAAAGCTGTAAACATCAAAGAGACCTCTCCAACTCGTCTGGCCAGTGTGGAGAGTGTAGGCCATATCCTCTGACTGCCCTGGCTAATACTTGGCTCTGGTAGTATAAAGAGAGTAGTGCTCCTGTAGTGGAGAAAGACCTGTTGATGATAAAACTCAAAGACATTTTTAACTAAAAATTGCATCTTTTCATGTATATTCCCATACATATTGGATATTTTGTTATTTATTATAGATTTTTGCCAAACCTTGAGAGAGGTAAACTTAAAGTATACATCAAAGGTGTCCTGCTGAGTTGAGCAAGGAGGGAATTATCATTATATGAAAATGAGAAGTTGAAAAATAATGCTACTGGTGCTTATAAAATATCAACCTATAGTTTCAAAAGTGCTAATATAATATATCAGTGACATAGCAAATGATACCTGTATGATAATTTGGTTTTAGTAAATGTATGTATCCAGGGGTAAAGCCATGAGCTTTAATATATAGGTATACAATTGTATCATATTTTAAATATAACACATTAAGTTAATTAATGATGGTGACTGTACAAAGTTACAGAGCAAAAGATACCTGTCACAAAAATTAGACATATACAGTAAAATTATTCTTAAAAACTTGCCTTTGACTTTCTTGGGCAATAATCTCGCCTTTCAACAATGACTTGAGGGTATGTTCAGACTTTTCACATTTCACCTTGAAATTATAACAGCTGATTACTTGAGCCTCGCACAGATCACAAATTTGAGTCGGCAATCCATCCCCGGGCTGTGCCTGCACATAAAAATTCTTATAATTTTCATATAAATCCAGCCAGACAGTGAGTAGGCACAATCTTACAAAACGCCTAAATTTACTCACTCCAGCAAAACATAATACAGCATTAAGTCTATCAACCGCTCATTATGCCTGATATTGTAACATTCATTGCATACAAAATATTTCGCTAAAAATACGAACCTTCATTGATGTGAATGAAGCCAGCATACTTGGTAGTGTTAGCGGTAGCTTTCGTGAAGAAAACAAACAAATCATGTTCTGTTGCATCGAGAGGCAAATGCGACAAACATTCTTTATATTACTTCCCTCTGAACTGAGAAATTGCAACAAATGAAATGGGATCTCTATTTCAACCGTCCTGTTGCTTTCTTCATTCTTTGGAATGTTGAAACAAGAATCACTCCAATCCATTGCTAAACTTGGGCAAACCCGAATTATTTAAAATGTGTGAATAAATAATAATGCTAAAAATTATGTTTTGTTTACAAATCCCAAATAACTAAATCGAAAAGTCAAGTCAATAACAAAAATGACACAACTGACAGCTGACAGAAATAGATGACGTTATTTTTTTTCTTCGTATTCGTAGTGGCCATAATGGTAGCGTGCGGCCTAAAATGAGCAATTTTTAGGGTTCCGTAACAAGGAACCCTTATAGTTTCGCAATGCCTGTCTGTCTGTCCGTCTGCGGTTTTACTCAGAGACTATAAGTAATAGAAAGCTGTTATGTATTTTTATCATGGCAAAAAAGTGGTAGAAAAGAAATCTAGAAAAATTTTTTTTTTAGGATAGCTCCCATACAAGTATAGTGGGGGATTAATTTTTTTTCTCTACTTACCCATCGTTTGGGGTATCGTTAAATAGGCTTTTAAAAAATATTGTGAGGTTTGGAACACCACTTTTCCATTTAGGGATCCGTTTCCGAAATAATTGGTTTTAAAGAGCAAATTTTTGTTAGAGGTAAGTGTCCCCCTCTATCTGTCAAACGGTTATACATGGATACGTGAAAAAATATATTGAAGTTGACAGGAAAACTATCAGAGCTGAGTACTAAGTGCAAACTAAAAAGCTATAGCTATACCAACTTATAAAATGTACTCAAAAATGTAAAATTTTTTTTTTTGATGTTTTTGGTCGTTAAACTGTGAGGTGCGAGTGTGAACAGTGTGAACTCAAAGTTGTCATTCGCAACTACGAAACCCTACACTGCGCGTGGCCCGACACGCACTTGGCCGGTTTTTAGGGTTCCGTAGTAAACTAGGAACCCTTATAGTTTCGCCATGTCTGTCTGTCTGTCTGTCTGTCTGTCTGTCTGTCTGTCTGTCTGTCCGTCCGCGGTTTTACTCAGAGACTATAAGTACTAGAAAGCTGTAATTTGGTATGAGTGTGTATATTAGTCATGGCAAAAAAGTCGTAGAAAAAAACCTTAAAAAAATATTTTTTTTTGGGTAGCTCCCTGTTAAGATTCTATGTTTGGTTTACGGTTAGTTCGGTTATCCGTCAATAGATGGCGCCCGGTTAAAAGTAGAACGCGCTATCGATATTTTTTTGTATATAATGACCCTGCGAGGTCATGTTATGATTGTTGCCTTCGCATTGAATTACCATTAAATATTGTTCACTACTTTCTTGGTATTATTACCTAAGGGTGACACAATATTATCCTCTCCCGAATTTGTGCTGAGTTGTACAAATTTTGGTCCTTCGAGCCGGATGCATTGGCAACCGGAGGGCACTAAAGAGGAAGTGCATTTTTGGAAGTATCGGCAGCAGCGCCGCCGACAGGAGGATCGAGCGGGTTTGCTGCAGACGGTGACGTCAGGATTGGAGAGGAGCGGAGAGCCAGCAACGTCATAACTGTGACGTCATGTGGTGATGACATCAACATAAGGTGATCGTCGTGAAATTGTAAGTGATTTTGAACTTTAAAGTGATAGTGAAATTTGAGCCTTATTCTCTTTGATAACTCAACTTAGAAGAAATAGACTGTAGCGGTTTGTTTACATGGACATAGAAAAATTTCGTGATTTGATTTCATTAACTTAGAAAATTTTACACTTTGTTGGCATGGACTTAAAAAATTTAGGATAATTAGTTGTAAGAAAAGTGGTTGAGACGGGGAATCCATGCCCAATTTTACATAGAATTTTAATGGAAAAAGACTTGTAAAATTTTTCGAAGTTTTTTGGAACTTAGAAAAAATTCAAACTTCACTCAGTCTAAGTGACAGTACAAAACTTGTAAAATTTTAAAACTTATTTGGTATTGATTTCTGGGTGTCATTGTATTTTTCTAAAATGGAGGAGTTTATTACGCTACAAAATGATACTCACAGTCGCATTTCTAAAGCTTATATAAATTTCAAAAAATCGCCGAAAGAAAGGATAACGCAAGCTTATGTAGAAACACGGTTGGAAACTCTCGAGCAATTTTGGTTAAGCTGTAGTGAGAAACATCAAAAGATTGTACAGATGTCTATGGATGAAAGTCAAGATAACAAGTATTTTACGGAAGATACTTTTGACACAATTGAGGAACTGTACACTCTTTATAAGTCAGAGTTAAAGCAGGTATTGTCAACCTTTAAAGTTGCTCAACCCCAGTTTTCAAACGCTTTCAACTCTGGTAATAAAGCAAATGCTATTAAGCTCCCAAAAATAGTAATTCCAACTTTTTCAGGTTTATACTCGGAATGGACTACTTTTAGGGACCTTTACGTTTCGTTGATCCACACTAACTCGGAGTTGGACAGTGTTAAAAAATTGCACTATTTGAAAGGCTATTTATCGGGTGAAGCCGAACAACTCGTCAGGCAGATACCAATAACCGATTCCAACTACGAGAGGTGCTGGGATTTACTAAACTCACGTTACAATAATAAGAAATTTTTATGTAGTGCTATTCTTAAGAAACTTTTGAGTCATCGCAATGTAACTACTGAGTCTCCCACACTGTTGAAAAATTTAATTGATAACACCTCAGACTGTTTGAGCGCTTTAACAAATATAGGAGTAGACGTTACGTCATGGGACGTACTTTTGATTCATTTATTGACGCTCAAATTAGACTCTGAGTCAAGGAAGGAATGGGAGATGCACATCAGTAATATTAATGAACTAGATGAGCTTCCTGCGTTCTCTCAGTTCAAGGAGTTCCTCACAAAGAGGTATCGAGCTCTTGAATTTTTGGAGCCTAGGTCAGCTGTACATAAACCTTATGTACAATCAAATTCAAATAAACCTAATGTTTTTCATACATCTGAGTCAAAATGTACATTTTGTCACGATTATCATAAGTTTAATATTTGTAAAGAGTTTAAAAAAGAAGATGTCAATAATAGGAGAAAATTTGTTGAACAAAATGGCCTATGTTTTAATTGTTTTGGCCATCACGCTGCTAAGTTTTGCCAAAGCAACATTACTTGCCGTATATGTAAACGCAAGCACCATACGTTGCTTCATCCTAGGGGTGCTATTTGTAATGTAGGGTGTTCAGGAGGTGTTGGTAATTCATCTGCTGTTGGTTTGGATAACATAAATAAAATTTCCGCGTCTACGTCTGGAGAGGTTGCTAAGGGTTTGCCCTCTAAAAATGGGGCTTCTTCATCCACTTCGACGGTGGAAACTCCGGTCGTTACGTGCTATTCGTCGGGACAGATGCCTGTACAAAGTCAGGTTCTATTGGCCACGGCTCTGATAAACGCAGAGTCGTCCATCGGGGAATGTCATATGATCAGGGCACTGCTTGATCAAGGATCTCAAGCATCCTTTGTCACGGAAGCAGTTGCTCAGTACTTAGGTATTAAAAAAATACCTGTACAGGGACAGTTCTCCGGTCTGGAAGGTAATAAAAATGTGTCTGTGAAATATATGGTAGAATTGAATATTCGTCCTAGGTTTGATTCCAGTACAAGAATTACAGTTCGAGCCTATGTGCTCCACTCAATCACCTCTTTCCTTCCTAGCAGGAATGTAGTTGGATTGAACTGGATTGAGCTAAGTGAAATTTGCTTGGCTGACCCACAGTATCGCACGCCTAATAAGATTGACATCTTATTAGGTGCTGAGGTATATGGGCAAATTATTAAGGATGGGATTAAAACAGGACCCAAAGGAACACCTATCGCCCAAAACACTTCGTTTGGGTGGATTATCTCAGGTATCGTACCAAATACACAAAATAAAAATATCGTCTCTATGCACACGTGTATAGAAGATAACGAAGTTTTGAAAAGGTTTTGGGAGATAGAATCCGATCCCAAAGAACAACGAAAGATTCTATCACACGAAGAGCAACGCTGTGAGGAATATTTTGCTGCTACTACTAAACGGGATTCGGAAGGTCGCTATATCGATAAATTGCCTTTTAAGGAAGAAAGTGAACATCAATTTGACTCTAAGGATATAGCAACAAAAAGATTGAAATCGTTGTATTCAAAATTTCTCAAAAATGATTTTTTTAAAAAGGAATATTCTAAAGTGGTTCATGATTATCAAAACATGGGATTTGTAGAAGTGGTGCCTAAATTAGAAAGGGATCGAAAAACTTCGTTTTATTTACCGCACCATGCTGTGGTTAGAAGTGACAGAGACACTACAAAGTTAAGAGTTGTCTTTGACGCGTCCTGTAAGGACAAAAATGGGATTTCTATAAACGATACCCTCATGGTTGGTCCAACTATACAACCTGAATTGCGGCATCTAATTATGAGGTGGAGAACTCACTCGATCTGTTTATCGGCGGATATAATTAAGATGTATCTTCAAGTCAAGGTGGCACAAGAGGATGCAGATTATCAAAGATTTCTGTGGGATGAGAGATGGAGTCTAGATGTGGAAAATGGAACCTGTAACGAGGATAAGGGTAAAACAAAAAGAGAGTTGCAAGAATATCGTTTATTACGGGTAACATTTGGTATAGCTTCTGCTCCATATTTGGCAGTGAAGGCTTTACAACAGCTCGCTCTAGATGAAGGAGCTCCGCATCCAGAAACAGCTGAAAAGATAAGAACTGATTATTATATGAATGATTTACTAACGGGATGCCAGGCAGTAGAAGAGGAAATAAAAATTTATAAGGAAATGAACACAATTCTACAAAGAGGTGGATTTCAACTTCAAAAGTGGACAACGAATAATGAAGATTTACTTGAGAGTCTAAGAAAGGAAGAAGGAAAGGAACTAGGAAATGGAATCAACCTGAAAACTGATGAAATAATAAAATTATTAGGACTCACCTGGAATCGTAGAACCGATGACTTCCATTACACGGTGACACTTCCTCCGCAGACAGGACCTGTAACAAAAAGGAAAGTATTATCAGATATCTCAAGACTCTATGATCCACTGGGATGGTTAGCACCCAGTGTCATAACAGCAAAAGTATTTATGCAGAAATTGTGGCTAGCAAGTTTAAGCTGGGATGAAGATCTGCCAAGTCATTTACTTACTGAATGGAATACTTACCGTGAAGATCTGCTGAATCTTACCAAGTTTGTTTTGCCTCGTTGGGTAGATACTCGAAAAGATGACAGGTTGGTAGAACTTCATGGGTTCTCAGATGCTTCTAGCGCCGCTTACAGTGCCGTTGTTTATTTACGTGTCATTGACTCAAAAGACAACGTCCACGTTAGTCTGGTTACCTGTAAAACAAGAGTGGCTCCAATTAAACAGCTGTCCATTCCAAAAATGGAGCTATGCGGAAGTACATTACTAAGTAAGCTTTTAAAAGAGGTATCTGAAGTTCTTAATATTAAAAAATCACATTTGCATGCATGGACTGACTCGGAAGTAGTATTAGCTTGGTTGAGTGGACACCCTAGTAGGTGGCAAACATTTGTAGGGAACCGTGTGTCGGAAATTCTTCAAACTTTAGATAGGGATCAGTGGTATCACGTCTCATCATCTCAAAACCCTGCTGATTGTGCATCAAGAGGTTTGAACCCCTCTGATCTTATGAAGCACTCCATGTGGTTTGACGGCCCTGCGATGCTTCATGAGAAGGTTATTCTACACAAGCAGCCCAAGAAAAAACAGACGGATTTGGAAACTCGGAAAGTTGTACATTTTATAGGAGCTGACAATTCTTTATTTCACAAGTATTCTTCGTTGACAAAGCTTGTCCGTGTTATAGCATACTGTAGGCGCTTCTTGAGATATAAAAATCGCAACTCAGTTGAAATCGGCAGTATCTTTCTTACAACGCAACAGCTTATTAAAGCAATAGAGACATCTATACGGCAATGCCAACAAGAATTCTTTGAAAAAGAAATAAGTTTTTTAGAAAAAGGACAACCCAACAACATAAAAGGGCCTTTAAAGCCTTTGAATCCATATATTGACAGCAAGGGTTTACTAAGAGTAGGGGGACTCTGGGAATCTGGCGTTAAATCGGTCAAGGTTCACCTGAGAAAGGTGATAGGCGATCTAACCCTAACTTATGAGGAGCTATCTACAGTCCTAGCTCAAATCGAAGCGTGCCTGAATTCAAGGCCTTTATCATGTCTCAATTCAGACACTGAAGGTATCGAAGTCTTAACGCCGGGTCATTTCTTGGTGGGCGGTCCCTTGGTTGCCCCTCCTGATCATAACTTTGAATCGTCAAACGTCTCAAACCTTCGTCGGTGGCAACTTACTTAAAAAATCACACAGCACTTTTGGCGTCGTTGGTCACAAGATTATCTAACGAAATATCTATACCGGTACAGATGGTCTTACCAAACCCCTGAACCACAACTTGGAGACGTTATTTTAGTAAAAGAAAGTGACTTACCTCCTTGTAGATGGCTTCTTGGTCGTGTGGTGGCTAAACATCCTGGCTCTGATGGTATCACAAGAGTTGTTTCTTTAAAAACAAAAAACTCTGTCATTAAACGACCAGTTTCGAAACTCTGTGTGCTTCCATTAGCTTCATAAAAAATGGTTTAATTTAGCTTTAAGTGGTTGGTTATTATTATTATTTTTGTCATTGTTTACTGGCCCACCAATGTTCACGTTATCAATGTATTTGTATAAAGTTAAGAACAATCAATATTGTTCTTGGTGGGCGGTATGTTAAGATTCTATGTTTGGTTTACGGTTAGTTCGGTTATCCGTCAATAGATGGCGCCCGGTTAAAAGTAGAACGCGCTATCGATATTTTTTTGTATATAATGACCCTGCGAGGTCATGTTATGATTGTTGCCTTCGCATTGAATTACCATTAAATATTGTTCACTACTTTCTTGGTATTATTACCTAAGGGTGACACAATATTATCCTCTCCCGAATTTGTGCTGAGTTGTACACTCCCATACAAGTAAAGTGGGGGAGTAATTTTTTTTTCTCTATTTACCCATCTTGTGGGGTATCGTTAAAAAGGTCTTTCAAAAATATTGTGAGGTTAAGAACACTATTTTTCGATTTAGGGATCCGTTTCCGAAATATTTGGTTTTAAAGTGCAAAATTTTGTTAGAGGTACGTGTCCCCCCCCTCTATCTGCTAAACGGTTATATATGGATACGTGAAAAAAATTACAGCAATAGTATATATACTGAAGTTGAAAGGAAAACTATCAGAGCTGGGTACTAAGTGCAAACTAAAAAGTTATAGGCAACCAACTTATAAAATGTACTGGAAAATGTAAAATTTCATACAATCTTCATTGTTAAGATGTTTTTGGTCGTTAGACTGTGAGGTGTGAGTGTAAACAGTGTGAACTCAAAGTTGTCATTCGCAACTACGGAACCCTACACTGCGCGTGGCCCGACACGCACTTGGCCGGTTTTTTTTTATGTTTCTAACGGACGACTACACCAAACGAGAAAAAAAATCTAGCGTAATCATGGAAATTGAGCGTAATATTATATCTAGCAAGAATAATCAAAGAGGAAATATACCACAGAACACAGGTGAAATATACCTAAGTGTGTTTGTACTTATATGTTTGTAATGGATACACTCAAAACAAGAGCTGGACCCGGATGGGACATCTATTCCCATAGAACTATAATATCTGTACCTGATATGCTTCAGGACCCAGGATCCGGTCATCGGGGTTAAGCTCGGATATACGTACTGTGATATTGATAATTCTGTCAGCTAAGCGGCTAAGCGTGTTTCCGGTTAAATCTTCTACTAAAATGCTCTAGGACCAAGGGTTATACTTAGATAAGCAGTGCGATTAAACCAGAAATCACGTAGAAGAGGTCGTTGGAAACAGCTGGTTGTAATGTAATTAACTAGCTTAAAGCAATATTGATTTCATTTAATAAATAGTCATGTTCGTTTTCTACTCTCTTTTAAAGTAGGTTAAATCTGTCTACTCCGTTGTTGATTATTATGCCACTAGGATAAAAAAAAACTGTAAGTACCCGCTGCTCCTCCTAAGACTATATTCGTAGCACAATCTACGAATAAGATACTATATTCGTAGCGCGCAGATCACAGGTAGTAATAGTATCTTTGTAGTTTGTGGATCACAGAAGCCAGCCGAGGGAGTGGTCGAAAATCTAATAAATATAAATAATAATAAATAAATATATAGGGACATATCACACAAATTGAGCTAGCCCCACAGTAAGTTGTGAACTTGTGTCGCAGGATACTAACTCAACGATACTATATTTTATAATATATACTTATATAGATAAACATCCAAGACCCAGGTCAATATGAAAAAAGATCATAAGATAAGGAATCAATCAATCAATTTATTTGCATGAATACATATTAAACATCACATACAGTTCTTTATAATATTGATGAGTCTAAGTATCGTAATTCGTAAGTTGGTGAGTAAGAATCGTGACTATGGGCGATGCGGCTTCGCAACTCGTCATAATTTTGATTACGTTTTCGACCTATATACTAGTTTATAGCCATGTACTGTGGCATGGTTCTGCCTCACCGTAGGGACGGTAACTATACTAATATTATATAGAAGAAAGATTTTATTCTTTGTTTGTTTGTGTTGAATAGGCTCCGAAATTACAGGACAGATTTCCAGCTAAAGAAATTGCTTGTATTAAGCATATACCATATCTGCATAATATAGAGTGTGGGAAAAGTCATTACGAGGTTTACTTATTAAGTATACCTATGACTTTTCCTACACTCGTTTTTCTTATTTACAGGTCATACACTTCACCCATTGCTTCTAAACGGAGTATCTTACAGTCAGGCGATAGGGGCGACGCTACAGGGTTGAGCATGATAGAAATCGATGATGTCTGTAGTAAATATTATGTCGGTAAATATTTTGTCATAAGAAAACTTCAAATTAGGGACATAACATTTTTTTCTGTACATATTAATAAAAATCTTAGCACGCGTATGAAGTCGCGGGTACAGCTAGTAATAGTAATATAAATCAAAAGTATATGGCGACTCTTAAACCACACTCCGTCGCTGAGTAAAAGTCGTAGGTATTTTGTGCAGGTGGTTGGGCACATTGAGCATGAAAGAAGATGTAGCATGGTCTCATCGACTTGACTACACTGATTTCGTGCCTCGGATTGATCAATAAAACCCCACCGCGCTAAGTCAAGCCCATGACCAAAGACATTATAAATACTTACGCAATAGACTGCCCACCTCACAGTTGTTGTTCTGTGGCCCACCCCCACCTCATTAAAAAATATTGGACTAACTTAAGGTGGCAAAAGTAGGCAAATGTATGGCGCTGCAGACTACTGCCATCTAGTAGCGAATGGCAAGCAGCCATTCGATATTAGATGGCGGTAGTCTGCGTCAGCCTAAACTTACTAAAACCTAGGCGTAATTTTAAAGTAATAAGCCAAAAATACTGTTCTAATTATTAATAAGATATATTTTATGAATGCTTTTACATATATATTCTCATAATACTGAAGATACAATGTCATGTGGCAACGTGTAGCGTCATCTATGTGAATCTGTGAGAACAAATCGTACGATTAAGGGGTTGGGACCACATGCCATGACGATTGGAGACGCCTACTACATTATCACACGCACGCACGTGCATGCCGCGCCTTTCTATCAGATCACTGTGTTTACTTGTGGCGTATACTGGATATTGATAAATATGACTAATTAGTTAGGTACTACTTTTAAACATGCGTGGCACGTTAGGCTCTGTACCACGCATGTTTAAAATGCTTCAGATATTTAAAAAAAAACGAATAAAAAAATTGTTGGATTGGATGTTTTTTTTTCAAAGATTTACAGGCTGCTACCGTACTATGTCAATATACTGTTATTGTTCAAAATCCTAGAATACAAAAACAGGGAGGACCTATTTTCTTTTGTCTTTGTTATGGTTGTGAGTTTCTTTTATAACTTCTCTAATTATTTCTTATTATATATCTTGCTCGGACGATGTATGTACGGTAAAGTTGCGATTCACCAGATATGTGCGAGTTAGCTGAGCAGTGCGAGGATGTGTAGCGGGTTATTTTTCAGATGTGATCACACTTCCCTCTCACTGCAGGTTTTTAGTTGTGGTAGAGCCACGCTACCGGGGATATTCACTTTTGCTGTAGCATGAATGGGCCGGCTCGTCAATGAACCACACTCTAACAAATCGACGTTTGAGTAGTAGTTTTACCACTTCTATGCTTCGTTCGGTGAGTAGAGCTCCCCCTGGAGAGGGAAAAATAAAAAGCCAGCAAAGCTTCTTTAACACTAGGAGTGTTGCAGTTGACCATGGGCAGCGGTGATCAGTCGCCATTAGGCGACCCGATCGCTCGTTTGCCGTCTTAATAAAAAAGAAACACATACCCCGCATCAAATCCCTCTTAACACATCTCTCGCTTGTATTGTACGTACAAAAACCTCGCTCCGCTATGTCGTTTCCATCAGAGCTGTGCTGAACCAGGCGAGGTAAATAAAGCAATTCTATTGGTTCCTGAAAAACACTCACTCGCTATGAATCCTTGCATAACTCTCGTAGAAAAGCACCCTAACGGCGGCCAATTTTCTTGGAATACAAAATAAAACACGTCTGTGTGTGTGTGTGTGTGTCTGTGGATCAGACATGGATGGTTTTTTATTTAAACCTAAATTTAGCGGCTTTAAGGCGGATGAGATCATTTTTTTTTTTAGTTTCACTCTCCGTCCTGTATCCTTTATCAAATCCCTAAACTCCCAATTACGACGCCCCAACTCACAAATATGCGCCTAAACATTAAGGTATCATGGGATTTTCACCCAGATGTTAATTATTTTAACAATGTTTTATTAGTCTTAGTTAATTTGGTTTTCAAGCCTTTACAAAAGTTGTTTGTCTGTAAGTCGCAATTTAACTAGTATATATTTGTTCGAAGACCTCCTGACCCTGCTATCTGTGCCCCGGTCTAACCACCGGAGATACATATATCAACTCCAGCCACAGAGGCGGTCGGACGGCGGCAACAGTGACGGACACACGTATATAAATAGTGAAACATTACCCCTACCTACCTCTTAAAACCATAGTTGTCCCCAACATGTTCATAGGCATTACGTCCAGTGCTAACAACGTTAACACCCACTACGATTATCAAATTTGAACGCCCGGTAAGTTTTTATTCGGTTATTTTATCAAGAGTTTAAAGTTCAGCATAGTTTACACAAGCGAGTCCCTAGAGAAGTGAAGATATGGCTCAATTAATACTGTTTCTCATGCAGTGATGTAGTGTCGGTAGTGACGGAATGTTTAAACTTTGGTTAGAATAAATATTTTTTACAATATGGAGAAAGAGGGGAAACAAAATAGATGGTTGCTCGAAACAGCTATAGCACATCTTGTGTAATGAGTTTAAAGCAATATGTATCGAACATGAACTGTTTCAGGTAAACATGGCTTTGGATTTCGTAGCTGGATGCGTTGGAGGTATGTCGACAATTCATATTAGTTATACTGTTCTTATGATAGATTTAAAAATGTAACTATCCTGCCTTACTTATCTGTGCTTACATAATACATCTATCCAAGCATAGATTTAAAAAATATCGTCTATTCATACTTCTATGTATCCAAGTTTATGTATAAAAAGATGTTTAATAGTTTTTTTAATGATGCCAAGACAAACAGACCACTTGATAAAATTTCGATCAGCTATTGTGCTTTTAAACATGTATTCAACGACAAAGATAGTCGTTGAAAACAAAAATTACGCATATACTTATTTATATAAACCAACCATATAACATCACATACCTAATTAGCAGAGATAGGGTCAAAAATACATTTTAAGTGTGGTAAATGGTAATGTAGGAAATGGTTGTATAATAAATAAATAAATACGGACAAGCCACACATAAAACTTAATGATTATTGCTCTTTGATTGTATATGCAAAAGTCGTCCCTGGAAATATTGTGAGAGTTGGGGTAGGAGACTAACGTGACCACACTATTCAATTAATATTTTTTAGTTTGAATATTGTAACTTAGTCTTATCGGTGGCACACTTTTGGCGCTAAAAATAGTTCTACGTGAGTCTAGATACTGAATGCTACGAAAGTGCTACGTACAGCTACGACTCGTAGCGTAGCACTGCTATTTTCGTAGCGATTCAAGGCGCGTAGGCTTGGAGCTTTTTACGAAGACAATACTTTTTACAATAAATTAAAATGTGTTTATTAAAGGTTTAGAAAGTTTGTGTAAAATCTTAGAAATATTTTGAATGGTTTCAGGTTGCGCTGGCATAATAGCTGGTCATCCTCTGGACACTCTAAAAGTACACATTCAATCAGGGAGAGGCAGTCCCTTGGAATGCACGAAAGCTCTCTTAAAAGGTGGAACCCTCGCAACTGCATACCGAGGAGTTGGAGCACCTTTAGGAGGGATAGCAGGATTAAACGCCATAGTGTTTGGTGCGTACGGACACACGAGGAGATCCTTACCAAATCCAGACTCATTGACTTCTCACGCCGTAGCGGGTGGCGTCGCCGGCTTGATGCAGAGCCTGGTGTGCGCGCCCGTCGAGCTGGTGAAGACGCGACAACAACTGGCTAGAGTGACAGACCCTATACCTAATGGCGCTTTGGCTGGAGCTAGATATGTCCTGCGGACCGGAGGCTTCAGAGCTCTATTTCGTGGCTTAGGCATCACTATGATACGCGACAGTCCGGCATTTGCGATATATTTCGCTGCTTACGAAGCCATGACGCGTGGAGATCAGTCCGCGGCCAAAGTGTTCACAGCCGGAGGGCTAGCGGGGGCAATTTCGTGGGTGCTACTGTATCCAGTGGACGTGATAAAATCCAGGATTCAAGGAGATATTGTGGGGAAATATTCGGGCTCGTGGGATTGTTTCGTGCAGTCTGTGAGGGCGGACGGCTGGCGCTGCATGGGGCGGGGCATGGTGGCGGTGACGGTGCGCGCCTTCATCAGCAACGGCGCGTGCTTCTCGGCGGTGGTGTGGACGGAGCGCGCCTGGCAGCACTGCTCCTCGCAGCTGGCGCTGCACACGCTGGTGCAGGCCGCCGCCGCTATTGCTGACACGGGTCAAGACAACACCGAACGTAACTTTGATATGTAAACTTTTTTAATAGTGGAGAGTTTTTATGAATAGTAGTGGAAAGACAAGAAAAATATATTTAGTCGTCAGCCAGTCGTTTGTACTCGTATTTAGAAAAATCAAGTACCTACTCTAAGCCCATAATTTTTTCAGGCTGTGTATAAGGTGTAAAAACTGCTGTACTGTGTATGTTTTAATACATAGTAAATAAAGAAAACTGCCATGTTATTTTTTATTTTCTTTTCATCAGTAAAATATTTATTGCATTTCTGTACTTTTTCTCTTCTCTTTGATATTTAAGGTAGGTAGAATAACTATTTCTGACAGGAAATTATGCAGTATGTACTTTAGATTACTACTAAATATTGCCACAGGTCTAGATTGCAATCGAGGTATCGCGTGATGCGCGGATATGGGGAACACCCCCTACACTCACACATATGTCGCACTTAGGGCTTCAAGAATCCGCATTGACCCGTTCATTGATATCGATCTCCAATGTTCTTTGTTGTTTTGCATTAAAATAAAATTACTCCGCTCGCTTCCTTACCATGCCTCACCATGTGTAAAACCAAAGACAATATAGAAATTATATTGTCTTTGGTAAAACTAATAATTCAATCTCAAGCATTAGAACAAGCCAGACAAATAAGAGAAAATTGCGACATGAACGCAAAAAAAATATACTGTATCAATGTCAATCAGACATTCGATATTTACACCGAGCGGCTTATCGAAACGAATGAAGTAATTTTCTTTTATAACATAATTAATTCTTCTCTTTTAATACAATAGGTGTTCCTTTGCATTTTTGATTTGCTTTTATTTTTTTGATGGCAAAAATATCGACGTACCTAAACTACCTGGTCCTTAATGCCACATCACTAGAAAATTGCCATGTCAACTTGTGGACAGTAAGTGACTGAAATCGTTCGAACAACTTTCTTGTAACTTGAAGGCATAATAGGTATATTTTCCCCTCATTGACCCAAAAGATCAGATGTGTACTTAGCTGTTAATTATATTATAATTAACATTTGCCATTAGGTAATTTGTATTGTAAATTACAACATGTCAAAGACACTTAAAATCACTCAACATTAATTCTGATACTAGGCATAGCCTGTCTTGTAGGCAACCATATTATGTAGACCACACCAGTAGGTGTGGTCTACATAATATGGTTAGACCTTCAGATTTAAGGTTAGACTTTCAGATTGACACCTTTAATAATACACCTTTAATAATGAGTTGTTGAACATGATTTAAGAAATAAAACACGCATAGAAGTCTTAATAAGTACAATATACTTGTCCGAAAAATTTTATACAATTTTCAAAAATGTTCCAAAAATTCAGGTATGATTCACATTAGGAAAATATCACAACATTAATAAATAAACCAAAATTGCTACAATAATTGTAAATATTTTAAAAATAAGAACTGTTACGGTATAATTTAACATAGATTACTATTTAACTTGACTATATCTGTTTTTTACTAAAGCTTTATCAATTTTATCACCTTATTGATTATGATGTAGGTACCTTAGACAAGACAGGAAGTTAATTCGAAGAACCGAGATATTGAGCAGGATATCTGTAATTTAAAATTTTAATATCATTAATTGAAAGTGAAAGCTTTATATGATTCTCGGTATAGGAAAAGGAGAAAGGAAAGGAAGCCGCATCGCCTATTGACATGATTCCTGACGCCTATTCCCTTAATCGACTTTTACGATCTGCGCGGGAAAAGAAGCATTTGGTACATTCTACGTTTTATTTTTTCTCCCAGACCAGCATGGAAGTGCATAAAAATTTTCAACTGTATTCGGGCCCTAAAAATACTTGCCAACTCTTGAAGGGTTCCCTTTTCCGTTTGTGATGGAACCCTTAAAGCGCCTAGTACTCGTCGTTGTGTCTATTTCTACCACATCCACTATCTCATGCACGCACATTCTAGCTGTCCGTTATTATACAATATCTTATCACCATTAACATTTGAACCTGACTTATGATGACTCTTTAATCTATCATAAACACGCCAGAATAGGCAATCACCTACCTACGCAAGATTATTTCAGTATGTATTGCTTTTAAGATTGGCAGCAGTCAATTTATTATCTACTCATTAATGAAAAGTTGGAGAAGTGATGAAATAATACTTTTTTGCTTGTAAAGTGGTAAGCCGTACGATTTGCCTGCAAAATTTTGTAAAACTACTCCTTATCCCACGATGTTCCCTTGAAGGGTAGACTCAGCCCACCAAAACACTTTTCCTATGGGACTAATGCTGAGTGCTCGAAAAAAAGGATATTCCTTTTCATAAAAATGAACACCCTCCTCAAATTAATATTGTGCCAGGGATTGCTTAATATTTTACGAGCCCCAAAAAAGAAAAGAAATTTGAAAAGGGCTTTTGGTGCCTGGAGACAAGAGTTGCTTAAAATTGAAATTTTTATTTTGTTCTTGTACTATCCCATCATCGCCATCATCATCATCAGGCCTATTTTTAGTCTCCACTGCAGGAGCATGACCCTCTGCCTACCAGAGCCATATTTTAGTCCGAGCAGTCAGAAAATTAGGCCTCACTCTCCACACTGGCCAGACGGGTTGGAAAGGTCTCTTTGATAATTAAGGCTTTGGCTTTAATATTTAAGCTAATTAAATGTTTCCTAAGTTGCCTTTATCACATCCACGAGAATACTTGGAGTGGTCCTATTCTACTTTGCTGGGTACTACACGGTAACGGAGTCATACTCACTAAGGACTAATTGTGCGGGCCAGTGGAGTGTAGTCAGTCCTGCTCCATCGGCTGCGGGGGCAGAGGCGGCGGCGGGGGCGGTGCGACGTCATTCTGCACGCGGTTCTCCATCAAGCCGAGCTGCTCCAACATGTCGTCGTTGTCCTCGATAAGGTGGACCTGAACCGACAGCCATATTAAAATAATAATAACTATCGATTAATAATGTTTTTCGGAGTTCAAAAAATAAAACCAAAGCTGTCATTTCACCCCCTTCGAGGTTCAATTTCTAAAAATTCTTAGTGTTACACCTGTAGCAAATTTCAAGTTTCTAGGTACACTTTCTTAGTATCTTCGTGGAGTGAGAGAGTCGGAGGCCTACTCCACCCCTTCCCTGGGGAGGGAAAAATAAAAGGCCGGCAACGCACTTGTCACACCCCTGGTGTTCCAGATGTGCATGGGCAGCGGTTGTCACTTACTATCAGGCGACCCACTTGCTGTGTGCTGTCATAAAAAAACAGTAGTTTCAGCTGTGCGTTGATAAATAAGTCAGTTAGGTTTGCCTTTTGTATAGATTGATGATGCGTTAGAAGATCGTTTCACAGCGACGTGGATTGGTACGCACGGAACGTGAAACGATGTTCTAACGCCTTGTATGTGCTCCCGCTGCGGGCGCCCGTACAGACAGCCCGGACGGATCTCCCGGTCAGCTGTGAAGCCAGTCAAAGACATGATGAGTATGTATATAGATTTTCACATCAGGCAGCGCGGTCCGATGCTGGCCGTGCCTCGCCGTCTCGGAGAGGAGGATCTTCTGGCGTTTCTCCTCCATGAGCCGCTCGCGATGCTTGTGGATGTAGTCGTACACGTTCGGCAGGCCCATTATCACGCAGGCGGACAGCGCCGACCGGTAGATGTTCATGTCGGTCGCTTCGTACCTGTACGCCAATATTGTTAGTAATTTTAAAAGAAAATAATTAAATCGTCATCATCATCATCAGGTCTTTTTTAGTCTCCACTGCAGGAGCACGACCCTCTCTGTACTACCATAGCTATATATTAGCCAGAGCAGTCAGAGGATTTGGCCTACACTCTCCAAACTGGCCAGACTGGTGCTTAAAAGCTTTGTTTAGCTTGTGTTGCCTTCTACGATATCAACGGGAAGACTTGGAGTGGTCCTTTTTTATTCTGCCCGGATCCACACAGCCATCGCCATTGTTCATTCGTTGGTCTGACCATAGATTAATTCTACAGGTCTGACCGAAGTTACAGGATATATAAACGAATAATACAAACCACTCATTTGTCCTCTCATCATAGCATTCGACATGGTAGATGGTGGTGACACCATTGAACCCTCCGATGGCGAAGATCATATCGTCTATGACCTCGATGGCGAAATTGCTCCGAGGGTTGTACATGTCAGGCACGGGAGCCCACGCGTTGGTGGTCGGGTCGTACACCTCGCCGCTGCACATGCGAGAGATCCCATTGAAGCCTCCAATCACGTAGATCTGAAATATCATGCATATTTACCTCGACATTATATTGTGCATAACAAGATGACTCAGTCGGTGTTATTCTTTAACTACAAAGCAGGCTTTTGTCATTTCTTATCTGTCTATATTAGGATTGCCAACCATACTGCATTGTTTTGTATAGTTGTGATGCGAAGCGTCGACTTTAAAAGAAGACCTCCGAAAGAAATTAGAAGCGTTTGGGAAATGGGATGTGGTGTTATCACAGAATGCTACGCATATCGGGCAGACCCCATTACTAACGTTGATGTTTTAAAGCGCTTAGGCAACAAAGTAGAACTTGTTGGGTCCATTAAAACAATAAAAAGCGCACATTGTGACCACATTTTGAGAAATCCCTATCATGATGTTTAAAGACGATATTTCGTCTTTAAACATCATTATGGGAAAAACTGCCGGAAAGGCCAGAGTAGGAGGACGCAAAATGTCATGGCTGAGAAACATCCGCCAGTGGACTGGCATTAAATCAGCTGAAAAACTGTTCGGGCTCGCCATGGACAAGGCGCAATTCAGTGGTGAAGCGGCACCTAAAGAAGAAGAAGAGAAGAAATACCATCATCATCTTGTTATTGAGTTTAATACCTCGACATTAAACTCAATAACAAGATGACGCGATAGTGTTCTTAACTATAGAGCAGACTTTCATCATTTCTTATCTGTCTATGCTATATTTGTTTGTACCTATTTCACATCAGTCAATAAGTTCAGGTTTCTAAACAACCGTGATAATTTTTATTCACAGGAATCTGTACAGAGAAACACGAACTAGACCAGAGCAATATAATTAAGGGAAGAGTCATTGACCGTTTTGCCCCATACCAATTCAATATAGTTATTTAAGTACGTCGTGTGTGATACGCGCGTCACGGCGCGCTTCCAAATTCGTATTATGGTAAAAGAAATTTATTTCTCAAAAATAATACAAGATATTCACTTACCGAGAAACATAAAGTATCTATAAATATAAACGTATGAAGTAGTATGTATACAATAATTTCGATTTTTAGTATTGAGACCTTTATTCCAATCCTATGGTCCAGATGAAGCTTATTCATACTAAAGGTCTGTCTGTTACCCTTTCCCGCCACAAGCACTGAACTGATTTGATAAAATTAGGCAAAGGATTTTCACGCGCCCGTGGTTTCGAGATAAAAGGTGCCTACCTTTTATCTCGAAACTACGGGCGCGAGGTACCTATGGATAATTGAACAATTGTAGTTTCAGACTAATATGCATACCGTTTTTCCTTAAGTGGCATGAATACCAGAGTACTTGCTTGTTCCTACTTTTCATACCAAGAAAATACTTCTTCTGCAATAATCTCAAAGGTGACATCAACCGTAGACTTTAAAAAGAAAAAAGAAGAAGATAATATACCTAAATAGGTACCTTGTTGTGGTAAGCAATGCAGGAGACGCCGGAGCGGCGCGAGCGCATGGGGGCGAGGTTGGTCCACTGGTTGGTGTCGGGGTCAAACATCTCCACGCTGTTCATGCACTCCTGACCGTTGAAGCCGCCAGTGATGTAGATCTTGTCTGAAATTGTCTTATCTTTAATTACGAAAGATGCCATAATTTGAAAAGGCTGAGGATTATGTCTATGTAGCTACGTAGTTGGGACCGATTTTATATGATTAAAACTCCACAGTCGTTAACACATGGTTTACTAATCAGTGCTCGCCCCCTTGACTGAATTGAATCACTAAAAGATCTCTCCGTATTAAGCTCTAGCGCAATCATTCACTTTCGGTAACAAAAGAACGGGATTTTACTCTTTAGATACCGTTCTTCTGTTGTTCTGTTTAGAGTACTCCTTATTCAGGAAGTCGAGAATGTAGACCAAATCCTCTGACTGCTCGGGTTACTATGTGGCACTGGTAGTCTAAGAGGGACGTGCTTCTGCAGTGAAGACTAAAAAAGATCAGATGGTGATAATATCTAAAAAGTGTTGTCTACATGTTGGCTATAACTTACTGTCAAGCGCAGCTGCACTAGCGTCGGACCTCTGCGCGTTCATGGGAGCCACAAGGGACCACTGGTTGGTCCGGTGGTTGAACCTCTCTGCCGTATTCTGCCTGTGGTGACCGTCGTAGCCACCCATAGCGTAAATGGTCTCTCCCAGTACCGCTACGGACACGTAGCAACGGCGGGCATTCATGGGTGCTACCTGGTGGAAAAATACATCTACAGAAAACTACTTAGCTACTAGTTTGTTTTTAAAGTGACGAGCTCCGTGGCGCAGCGGTCAACACGCCTGCCTGTGACACGGATGCTCCCGGGTTCGATCCCCGGTCAGGTCAAGATGAAAAAATAGTATCGTTGAGTTAGTATCCCATAACACAAGTCTTGAACTTACTTTGGGGCTAGCTCAATCTGTGTAATTTGTCCGTATTATATTTATATTTTTTTATAAAGTTTAAGTGAACAACACTAGCATTCACAAGACCGCAATTGGATGCGAGAGGGGACGTCCCTAACTGAAAGATATATAGATAAGTGGGCAATACTGATGTCAGATAAACTGCCAAAAGGTATCTAACATACTAAACGACTACCATCTATGAAAACAGCGGCTTAACGTGCTAACGTGCCTTCCGAAGCACGGAGAAGCTTGAGATATTGTTATGCCACTTGCGATTACCCATCTCAGTAGGAAACTCGCCCGGGGTCTCTTAATATCCGTAAGCAATAATAATAGGTACTCACGCTTGGGCCGTAGTACTCCTAGATACTAAACAGGTTAAGCATCTTCAATTTGTATTGGTGAACTGACTTTTGTCAACCTATTTGTTACTTTGATGTCAAAGCTATAGGGTTGAACACAGTTTTATGAAAATCTGTCAAGTAGTTTTTACGTGAAGTAGATTTAATCATTTTTCCTTGAAATTTCTTTATAAAACACATTTATCAAATACTTTGATAACTTGGTATGATTATATGATTCCATCTTCTCTGTAATGCGAATGGGATGAAATAATCATTCCGGGAATTATGGACCTATCACAAGTTTAATAACCTCCCTTGAACTACATCACAGATATGTTTTGCATATGGGAAATTTTAAGTACCTAGTCTGGCGTTGAATTGCATAGAATACCTACTTAGCCTCAAAAGTGCAATGTAAGATAAATGAGATGAACTGGTGAAAAGTTTTTCGAACTTGCTTGCCAACAATAATATGTTATTTAAAAATAAGAAAACCGGCCAAGTCCATGTAAGGCCACGCGCAGTGTAGGGTTCCGTAGTTAACATTTTATTAGTCGGTCGACCATAACTCTACTAAGTATGATAGTTTCCTTGTAATTTCTATGTAAATGACTGCCTATGCATTTTTCCATGTATACAACTACTCGTATTTAGCTTGTACCCCCGTGAGTGGGGATACTAAACTCCAAATAAAAATAAGCACTTTGAGGCTTAATATTTCTGAAATGGATCCCCCTGAAACTAAAAAATAGTGTACACTATGCACCTGCAATATTTTTAAAAGACCTATCCAACTACTCCCCACAGCAATGGTTTAATGAGATAAAAATATTTAAGTAGTCCCACTTTAAATGTATGGGAGGAACACTAAAAAGGTATATCAATTTTTTCGGCGTGCTTATAATACATACTATTTTATAAATTACAGCTTTCTAAGTAAAACCTATAAGTGCTCTTTGTTTACCACGGAACCCTAAAAATCTACTGCGTACCTTGAAGGTCAATGTTGATAACTTTAGTTCGACGCCCTTTTATCTTAGTCATTATGAAATAAAAACAGTTATTTTCCACTAAAAGACGTTAAAGTTATAAAGGTACACAAGAATAGATTATGGAATATAGGCATCAACGTGTATACCTCTATGCCCTTAGGAAAATATTCATGAGCTGTTTGGATTATTTAACTACTCTGTAAGTCTGTAAGTTGATATTCTATTCAATTCAAGTAGATCTAATCATCTGTGACTCTCAGAGTTGACTCCGTTAAAAAAGTATCTTTTTGCGTGAGAATTTTTGTAACATTTTAACTAACAGACAGTCTGATATCCGTGCTAACACGCGAGACTACTAAGATACATTTAAGTAAAAAACTTATACCTACAAATTTGTAACATTGTTTGAACACTATTGGACTTTAGACCATGCACTACGTGGTTTTAATGTATCGTAGTTATTGCTCCAGAAGCTGCAGTTGTCGCCTCGTTTAATATATTTAAATAGAATTTATACATTGGTTTAATAATAGCAGCAATAAGTTGTTAAGTAGCAAGTAAACCTCTCTCCAAGACTTGGTTACGGCATCGAAGCAGCGGCACGAGTTGAAGTAATCCATGCCGTCGAAGCCGCCGATCACGTAGATGCAGTACCCCAGGACTGCGGTGCCGTGGTACGCCCTCGGACCCGCTGGATCCACTTCTTCCACCTGGTCACAAGCAGATTTCATTATTATTAAGCAGTATTATTAAACAGGACATGCGTCCAAGTCAGCCAGCTGTGGGACACCCAAATAGATTGAAATAATCATCTTCACTATCATAAATAGGAAAAAGAGCTATGGCAGATTTTTAGTCCGGGGTACCAAAAGTGTCTTAAAAACTCACTGCAACCAAAAAAACTTTATACGCTATTCGATATTTGAGTGGTATTTATAATTATCCTGATATATTCCTATTCTATCGAGCTCTTTTCATCATCATCATCATCAGCCTATACTCGTCCACTGTTGGACATAGGCCTCCCCAATTGCACGCCATCGGGATATATTTTCGAGCTCTTAGTTTTTGGTAATCAAGTATTGTTTGGTGCAAAGGTACTAAATACCTAATATATAATGACATAACCTGTTAAACTTCTAAGCATCATATCTCAAAAACCTGGCTTCCTATAATTATGATTTTTTTACCTTTAGAATCGGCAATAGGTATATGTTTATAAAACAAGGTATATTTTATTCAAAGACGCTAACTTTGGTTGTTAACTAAAATGATGTAGTTATGGGAAACTGCCATAGCTATTTGTGAGTGTATAGTATGTGTATTTGTTTGTTATGGATAATCTCAAAAACTACTGGACCGATTTTCAAAATTCAGTTGCCTATAAAATATAATTAGTCCGAAAGATAGAAAATCAAAAATATAGGAACAAATATCCGTTAAAATATCGTGTGGCATCTCAGTTTGCTACACTTTTTAGCAAACTATATATCTCGACCCGATCGAAAGTTGAGTTCATGAGTGGGGACTCATGAACTTTGATTCTCATGAAATTTGACCCAGGAATCTATCCTACTCTGATTAAAACTTATCAGCGTGACCTTAGATAGGTCATTCCGTCACGCTATTATTATTATGTCTAAGCTACTTACTTAAATAATTTAATCAAGCAACTTTATAAAATTTTGTCATCAATTAACAATTGGAAAGGCTTTTATTAAGCTTTTAACTTTCACATGATTTAAGATTTCAAATCTTATCATCTGTAGACAAATTTTGCTTTGCAAATATACAATACTAGCTGTTACCTGCGGTTTCGGCCGCGTGATATATATAGCCTATGTCCTTCTTAGTACCCTAACCTATGTGTATGCAACACTTCATGATGATCGGTTTAGTAGATAGAGCGTGAAAGCGTAACAAACAAACAAACTGACTTTCGCGTTAATAATATTAGTTAAGATGTTAATCTGAAAACGAAGCAATATAATGACATCAACGAGCAAAGCTCTGATGATGCAGAACTGGACGGTGAATCGCTTTCTATTAAAATAGCGGCTCTGTGGGCTGTCGACTTCGCGAGTTTATCTTTTAATATATTAAAACTGTATGTTTTAATATACACGCCTAAAAAGAAAAGCTAAAAGTAGTTTCATAATATACATACATATACATAATTTTGCTTGTGCGCTTACAGAACTCAGTTGTGAAATAGAGAAATTATCGACATTGTCTGACAGTAGGTACACACTGTCCCATACTATACTATCTTCCCCTACTACCTTAATCCAGCGGTCTGCCCTCGTGTCGTAGGTCTCGATGAAAGCAGTCGGTGAACCTCCGCTCCAACCGCCGATCGCAAATAGAACCTGCAAGATAATTTGGAATTTAGGTATGCATAAAAGGTAGGTACCATAATCTAGAAAAGCCTAAAGGCCAGTCTAATACACTAAGGATTCGATACGAAAGAGATTTAATTTTGTAAAGTGAAATTTATGTAAAAACCTCGTGCGGGACTCTGGGCCGGGCTATTTCAGGCGTGGCAACCTCTCCATCCCTTTGCGCGATCATCTCCAAGTCGTACAGGAACTTCAAGGTCTCTATAATGATCGGACGAGATCCCTCGTTGCCAGTCACGTAGGGATGGTCTTTCACGTTTTCCAAGAAGAACTGCAAAAGTAAGTAGAACACGTTTTTATTAGATATGAGACTAAACGTTGAGTGATGGAAAATATAAGTGAATACTTTCTCAGTAACTCTAATGTAAAATCATAGATGCGTGTCAGACTATTTCTGAATTTCAAGATCATTGATGTAAAAGACCATTCTTTTACTAGACATTGTTGAAAGTTGATGGCAGAACATCTAAACTTATATGGGTAGGCAGGTTAACTTAATGCATTCTCTCCCAGACAGCCATTGGACAAATGTAAACAGAAAAAAAAACCTTATTCAAACATACATATTTACCGCCTACCTACTAACATATTGACGTTTTATCCTTTACTGGATGGACAGTACCTATGACCATGAGATGCCAGTTTAACATATAGGTGGGCTAGATGGGTTGCTAGCCGCATCGCCTTCCCCAAGCCGGCTTCTACGGCCTGCGCGGAAAAAGAAGCAGCTAATGCATTCTACGTTTAATTTTTCTGTCAAACCATTTGAAATTCCCTCTTGAGCTTTACGAGTTACAATATAAAATGTAATAACTTGTGTATCCAGGAGACCGAGTCGAATGCTCCCCATCAGCTTAACGGTGTGCTGCCAACGTTCGTCGGGATTGTAGTTAACCCAGCGAAGCACCGCCTCCCAGACAACCTCCTCGCTCTTCACGTTCAGTTCGTCTTCTAGAATGATGGAGTTGAGCTCCTCCAGCGGCAGGTGCAGGAACTCGTCGCTTTGGGTGGCCACCGTTACGAAATATCGCAGCAAGAAACGTCGGGAGTCCGCCTCTAGCTTGTAGCAGAACACTCGCCTGTTGATGCATTGGAAAAAGATATACAACAAAACATTCCACTCTATCTTTGTGTGGTTAAGATGGTAAGAACAGCCCCCATGGCAAAGTGGTTACCACGCCAGCCTGCGACATGGGGGCAAATACTATTACTTCATTTTCACAGATTTTGTCTGCGGTTCTGGAGTTACTCAAGGAGAGTTGGCGTCAGACAGGCAAATGGTCATAAAAACGTAGACCAAAACATATTCTAGCATAACAGAATCAACCAAAGAGTAAAGACGGCCAGACATCCGTTATTTCGTAAAATAATGAAATTTCCTCTGTGTATATTCCCAATAGGTACAGGTAAGATCGATCATCAACTGACCTTTACGACTACATTATCCCCCCAGTGACTATCGCGAGGCCGAAGGTCAAGCTTTGTTGCAAAGTAAGAGGTCAAACCCCTCAGACACTTTAGAGCTCGGTTCAGTCAGACTTCGGTATAAAACATTTGCCCGATTTTATTGAACTTCACCGAATTAATTGGGGTTATACAGAGAGAGAATTAATCAGTCGTTCTTTACACAGTCCCGGGACATTAAAATGTAGAATAAAAAGAAATCTCTTAGATAAGAATTTAACATCCTCGTCTTCATCGTCACTGACCATCAGGTGAGATGGGAGACAAATGCCTAAAGCCTTAAGAAAACATATGTACGGTCCCGGGCAAACCCTACAAACTGATTTCAACTTGTAATGGGGGGCCATTACAAGTTGAAATCAGTTTGTAGGGGGATCAGGTTTAACTGTCCCCGACTGTACATATTACTGACGTTTTAAGTTTGAAATAACCGGGAAATAATAGACTCACTAATATTGTATCGAGGCCTAACAAATAAAACCCTACACACTAAACAATCTATTTCTACGAGTATACTAATATTATAGAGATTTGATTGGTTTTTTTTTATTTGTTTGTTTGCATTGAATAGGCTTCAAACCAGTGAATCTATTTTTAAAAATTCTTTCATATAGAAAGCTAATTTATCTACGGCTGACAGGTAGGATATAATTTACGTAAATGAAGTCGCGGAAAAATTGCTAGTAAGTATATTTTTTTTTTTATGTCATAGGACGGCAAACGAGCAAGCGGGTCACCTGATGGTAAGTGATCACCGCTGCCCATGGACTAATGTAACACCAGGGGTATGACAAAAGCGTTGCCGGCCTTTTATTTTTCCCTCCCCAGAGGGGAGGGGGGATGGGCCTCCGGCGCTCTCACTCATCGAACGAAGCATAGAAGCTGTAAAGCTACTACTCAAACGTCGATTTTCTGTGAGAGTGTGGTACTTCCCCGGACGAGCCGGCCCATTCATGCTACCAGCAAAAGTGATTTTCGCCGGTAGCGTGGCTCTACCACAACTAAAAACTGTACATATTTATATACAACTGTTTATGATACTGTACTGTACATATTTATATTATAGACAAACACAAATAGCCATGTGTGAGAGTGGAGCTGCAACGTTCTAAATAATATTACGTAGTCAGATTTTAAGACTCAAGATTTGGGTCCCTTTTATTATTGTATTCGTGTGTGAGAGTAGTAACTTACCTGGCAAACATCATGATCCCGAGGCAGTTCTTCGGGTTGAGCGAGCCAAACAGATGGTCACAACAGAGCTGCAGCACTCCGAGGAAAGCCAGGTAGTCCGCCGTCATGAGCAGCTCGTGGACGTTGGTGTCCGACACCTCGATCCGCCGGAGATAGGCGTATTCTATGAGCAGCAGTAGGATCTCAGACCGCACGCCTGATATCACCACGTCGCTCTGTTCGCGGCAGTGCAGGGTTGTTGTGAACAGTGCCCTGTTTCGTTGGTAATTTCGAAATTGTGATATTAATTTTCTTATACTCTAGCATAAACTGTACATACAGTTATAAAATAAATCTACGGGAATTAGCATGAACACGTTTTTTCCCAACTTAGTCAGAGTTCAGAGTACATAACCCGGTTAAACGGATTCGGAACTTTGACTAGGTTGCAGTGGTGAGCGTCGCTCTGTTCGCGGCAGTGCAGAGTTGTTGTGAACAGTGCCCTTTTTCATATCATTGAAACTAACGTGAGATAAATTCATTATATTTAAAAACGGGTCACTCACGTGCTGCTTTGTCGGGATTACCGACTATTGTTTCGGACTCATCAGGAGTCCATTTTCAAGGCGAGTTCGGGATGCACGACGCCGAAGTATCCCGGGCCCTTATTGCCTTGAAAATGGACTCGTGATGAGTCCGAAACTATAGTCGGCAATCCCGAAAAAGTAGCACGTGAGTGACCCGTTTTTAAATATAGTGCCCTGTTTCGTTGGTACTTTCAAAATCGAATTACTAGCAATATTTATTTTCATAAACAGTTGTATATAAATATGTACAGTTTGAGCTAGTTGAACTGTACATATTTATATACAACTAAGGTATAAGTCTCAAACTCTGATCAAGGTAAAAGTACTTAATTTGGTATTTTGATACAATCTTCATACAAAATAAGATTACTTTTTCTCCATATTAGCCCAGTCAATATCGACATCAAACATTGCAAACGCACATGTATCGGCGATTTTTTTATATACCTACCTACTTATTATTGTAGATACCACTTAGACTAGTCTACACCCAAGTTTGCAACTTTCATAACCTTCAACACCCCCAGGAGTAGCACGCTCCTGGGGGGCCCGAAAATATGGGACATTTTTCAGATTTTACAAAAAAAACTAACTTAAGGATGCCTTTTTCGGGTATTTTTGTGGTATGTTACTAAATTACTAAATTATCGACCGTTTTAGTATAATTTAAACTCTCAGTGACTTATATTTATTGAGTCATACCTTGTCAAACCAAGCCCATTTTTCCCCAAATTTGGCACAATTTGGGGTAGTTTTGCTTTCCGGGACCGTACCAAGGAAACTAAATATCTTACAGAAAAGTTGAAATAAATAAATAAAAAGAAACCTATATAAGCTTTCAAATTAGTGTTATTTTATCTCTCTAAGTTTTTTAACAGTGGAGAAAGAGACTCTCTACAATATATAAAAAAATCGCCGACACATGCGTGTTTGCAATGTTTGACACCTTTTGCGTCGATATTGACTGGCCTATATTGGGTAGGCGTTAACTTTTAGATAAGACGATACGACGAATATAGGGTTACTTGTGAAACACCATTTACTTCGCAGAAGAAGACAGCTAACATTATAAACAACTACGTTCGTTTAAGAATTAAAATAATTTTTAATGTTTATTGATCTGTCATGACATTTGCATGTCTGTTTGCGTTTGCGCACGAATGCACTGCGCACCGGAAAAATAAATGTTTTCATCTAATGTAAAATCTATCAAATTATCAAAAGTCGTAGAACTTACATCTATTTACGATGCCAGCTATCTCAATAGTAGATATTCAGGTTACTGGTGCTTTACAAGTAACCCTGTATAAGTCAACAGGCTGTCATCATTGATGGCAGTCGTTAAGCTATGTCAGATGCCAATAGGCAGCTTTGAAACATCTGGCTCCAGTGTTGGCCACTTACACACACGAAAAACAACAAACAACAACTAACAGGAAGTACGGGCTGCAAGCAGAGAGAATAGCGCGATGCACCGGAAATGCGGCGCCGTCGTCAGCGCGCACGATGGCGTCGCATAGCAGCCGACACTCGCGCAGTCGGTGCAGCGCTTGCATTGCCGCCACCGACATACACCGCCCCGTCTCCCGACCCGCCGTCTGCAAGCAAACTATATGTTGACTAGCCCTCATAGCATGGCGCCCGCGACCGAAGACTTCTAAATAAACTGAGGTAGACGTGCCCTACTCAAAGAACAGACATCTCAAGCAGTCGGTGCAGCGCTTGCATTGCCGCCACCGACATACACCGCCCCGTCTCCCGACCCGCCGTCTGCAAGCAAACTATATGTTGACTAGCCCTCATAGCATGGCGCCCGCGACCGAAGACTTCTAAATAAACTGAGGTAGACGTGCCCTACTCAAAGAACAGACATCTCACGCAGTCGGTGCAGCGCTTGCATTGCCGCCACCGACATACACCGCCCCGTCTTCCAACTTCCGACCCGCCGTCTGCAAGCAAACTATATGTTGACCAGCCCCCGTAGCATGGAGCCTGCGACCAAAGACTTCTATATAAACTAAGTTAGACGTGCCCTACTCAAGGAATAGACATCTCGCGCATTCACCGACATACACCACCCCGCTGTCTGTAAGCAGACTATGAGTTGACCAGCCCCCGTAGCATGGAGCCCCAGTCCAAAGACAGAAGTCTTGCTCGCGTCACTTTTCGTCGGGCTCATCGCTCAAGAACCACCAGCGCACGCACAGCGGCGAGAAGCCCTACGCGTGTCAATTCTGCAGCAAGAGGTAATTGAGACTTCTACACAAACTGAGGTTGACGTGTCCTAACTCCTACTCAAAGAACAGGTACCTAAAAGCATATTTAATTATAAAACCAAGACCCAGGTAGATGAAGGCGCGGGCAATGATAGGTATATATATAACATTTTAGACATTAATTGAAATTACTTTGTTAAAGCCCAAGCCTATAGGTGTGATTGTCCGTAAAGTCTATGTAATACAACCTCGTACAAAAATATTGGACCAAAATAAGGCCGGCGGACAAAGGGTCATAGTTAGACGACAGTGCAGAGTTGTTTTGTTAATCTGCGTTAGCCTAAACTTGCTAAAACTGAAATGTTATTTATAAATATTATGCAAAACATATTGTTATTTTTTAAATACGATATATTTGGTAAATAATGCTTTCATTTTCTCATAATATAACAGATCATCAGTAGTGCCATCTATGTGCAACGGCCAGAAAAAATCGAACGATTTTAGAGTTGGGGTCACATGATATAGGGCTCGTTTCCTTGAAGTATATCACTGTATTTAGTACTTAATAAGATGCCGTAAACTACCTATTGCGCACTAAGTATAAGGCAGTGGCTTCCCTCTTCCTTTTTATGGATGGTATTTGATAATACTTACTCAAAACATAGTACCTCTTTGTTTAATTTACTCATCTGCCATTTTAAAATGAAGCTATTGCAGCCATGATCCGATCAACGTTTACCAAAATCCTTCGCAAGTTGTTCAGTTGTGTGGTGACAGTACTTACAGTGTTGTTCGGGTCGCTATCCATTTCAGCTTAACGCAAGGTCATCATTATTAAATTGTAACGCGTAAAAATCGCAAGTGCGCTAACAGACGTGCCACGACACAATCGAGATTTAGTTTAGTAAATTTGTAAAAATAACCGCAAAAAATAACTCAAAATAGCAAATCAAGTCATTTGATAAAACATTTTAGGTTAGCAAAAAAATGATACAAGAGTGACAAGCATGTCAAACCTTTTTTTTCCTGTTGACATTACTGGATAAGAGTATTTTCATTTTCAGCGGTAGCCGTACTGAAATCAAAAACGTTTGTTGTTGTTTTCATGGCGTCAAAAGGCGACTGGCGCTTTCAGAAACCAGTGACATAAAAAAGGTTTTATTGTATTTTCCATTTTCCGTATTTTTTCCTAGAGCAACGCAGCTTTGTTTTTTTAGCCTTTCATAATTATTTGCGGCTCCTACAATGAGAAAAACCAGTTAAATTTTATATTAAAAGTTACTCGCCCGTAACTTTATTAACCGTAGAAGGGCTACAAGTTTGCTACGATCTGCTACGCGCTTACGACTCGTAGAGTAGAGCACATTGTATCGATATTTTAAAACTTCTCAGACATCCGAGCATTTTACTGGTTGCATTCTCAGCCACGATGAAACATTCAAAGTTTTTTCCAATACACAAGTTGTTGCAGTACCAGGGTATGACCTCCTGCAGATACGCCGTCGCGAATGCGTAAGTTTCTGATGCGGTCTTTCTGCCAAACTCCGCACACCAACCCAGCATTTAATCTCCGTGTCACGTGCCGCAGTGGCCGTGGCCACTATATCATCTTACAAAACTCACTGTTAATGATGGAATAGATTTCCTAGAGTCTAGGAGCTAGATAATCTGAGTCATTTATCCGCTCAAAAATACTCACGCGATGTTTCCTACACTCTTTCACCCATCAAGTGATTTAATATTGAAATTTTCGTGAATGGGTCGGATTCTTTTCCACAGAATTTCTTTTTTTTTTCATATATGTCTTATGACACCAGTGATGGCCCACTAACATACCTACATGAAAAGAATACAGCAAACAAATTTATTTTTCGTAGACTGCAATCAAATAATCAAAACAGATATTTCGTGATATCGGAAATAATTTCTTTTGCAATTTTGGGATCTTCTTTATATCTATTGAAAGTTAAGTAAGACTTGTACAGTGTGAAAATGCAATAATGAATGAAATTGAATAATGACTTCTTCCAATAATAAACAATAAAAAAGTGAAAATGTTATATTAAGTATGTTAAAAATCTTATAATCAAGACACAAAATCAACAATCTTACAATATACCTATCAAATTACTATTTACATCACACTTGTCAAATCACTCGAAAGAAATAAATAAAGAATTGTTTTTAGCAACACATTAAAGAATTATATTCAATGAATTTTCTACCTAAGTATCAAACAAACATATTTAACAAAATATTTTTTTTTTCAATCATTTACAATGTCATAGATATTCCTTTGCTCTTATGTTTTAACTAGGAAACAGTCAGTTATATTTTCCCTCCGTTTTGATAGTAACTAAGTAAGTAATCACTAACATGTTATAAAACAAAGTCCTCCGCCACGTCTGTCTGTCTGTTCGCGATAAACTCAAAAACTACTCCATGGATTTTCAGTATAGGTTTTAAGGTATAATACATGCCCGGGCGCAGCCGGGTAGGGCTGCTAGTTACTCATTAAAAAGATGAAAACAACTTGGAGGAAAAAACGTATCTTTAGTAAGTATCTGTGTGAAATTATATAGGTATCATTCAATTGGTTCTAAATATTTTTTTGGCTAACTTTGCGTTGTGTGTCCTTCGCTAGAGCTATGATATTCTTGCTTGTTTGATTGTTTACAATGCTATGATATCAGATTCAGTTTAGTGGTGTGGAGGATTCTCTTGCCGTGATGCCGTCAGCTCGAAGCCGGGACAACAGAGACTTGTACACGACCGGCGCGAACGGCAGGACCACGCCACGCTCTTGAATCTCGCCTGAAACACATTACACATTTTGAATACTTACGCTTATTAAATAAAAGACTAAGACTAGAAATAATATAACTAAACGGCTAGAACGATTAGCATACGTACAGCTAGTATATTGAACTTTAGCGTGCCTACGTCTAAGTTCGTACCATAGACATTGTTATGGATTTGCATCTTTTTGCGTTCATACCTCCAATAATTCTGTTATGTGAAAAACCTGTCTTAAAAATTACGAAAAAACTAACGCATCCGACAAATGTCTCTGTCATACTATACAAAATACGCAACACTTGCCGCTGCCACCCAACTTGAAAGTTTTCCTAAAGTGAGCATTGCCACCACTTCCTAGTTTTATCTACGTATCTGACCTTATATTAAGTAGGCATCTTTTGGTATAAACTCACCGTCAAGCACCATCTTGGCAGCAATGGCAGTAGGCAAGCCGACAGTCCGCGCCATGGCGGTGTGTGAGGCAGGGTCGCCCCGTACTGTCATAGTGACCTCGCGCCTTTCACGGCGCCCGTCGCTCCACGTAACGCCCAGTTCGTGACGTAGCACCACGAAGTCTGTCTCATCTTCGGCTACAAGTTATTAAAAATGTATTTCAGTCATACTTAGCTCTTACATATAGCAGTACACATTTATACTTCTGAAAGTGCGAGTAGCACGCTCGTTAAGCTAAGTACAGCCATATTTTTATGTAGGTATATAGGGCATAATTGTTATATTTAAATTGAAACCATTTACAAGATATTAAATGAGCACACAAATTAATCTACTTAAGAAGAATATAAGTTTATTGGCACATAACTCGGTAATTGGCGCAATTTTTAGCAATAAGTTTGCGTAAATCATAGGTCGATTGAAGATGACACTTTGATACGGTATATCTACTAATTAAGTATTGCTTTTGAGTTGTATCTGGAAATATCTGGAGCATGTCGCCTCGCAGAACGTGCCTGAAGCGCAGATTATAACATGTGTTTGTTTAGGGTTTCTCAGCCAAATGACAAAAACGGAACCCATATAGATTCGACATGTTTGTCTGCCTGTTTGTATTATACAGGCATTTTATTCTGAAACTATTTAGACTACACAATTGAAACTGGGTAGGTTAGATGTATTCTGTTAACAGCTTTACGATTTTTATACAAAAAAAAATTACAAGATTATAGGGGGAACTCCCCACAGATAGAACTAGAACTCATTATCTCTTTAAAAAAAACCAGCCAAAGTGCATGTCGGGCCACGCGCAGTGTAGGGTTCCGTAGTTGCGAATGACAACTTTGAGTTCACACTCGCACCTTACAGTTTAACGACCAAAAACATCTAACAATGAAAATAGTATGAAATTTTACAGTTTATAAGTTGGTTGCCTATAACTTTTTAGTTTGTACTTACTACTCAGCTCTGATAGTTTTCCTTTCAACTTGAGTATTATACACTACTGCTGTAATTTTTTTCACGTATCCATATATAACCGTTTAGCAGATAGAGGGGGGGACACTTACCTCTAACAGAAATTCGCACTTTAAAACCAAATATTTCGGAAACGGATCCCTAAATCAAAAAATGGTGTTCTCAACCTTACAATATTTTTGAAAGACCTATTTAACGATATCCCACACGATGGGTAAATAGAAAAAAAAATACTCCCACACTTTACTCCTATGGGAGCTACCCTAAAAAAAATTTTTTTTCAAGATTTTATTCTACCACTTTTTTGCCTTGATTAATATACATACCCATACCAAATTACAGCTTTCTAGTACTTATAGTCTTTTCGTAAAACCGCGGACGGACAGACAGACAGACATGGCGAAACTATAAGGGTTCCTTGTTTACTACGGAACCCTAAAAAGAATTCAAAAATATCAAAGAGGTTCCTTAATCCATTTTTTTCAAAGTAAATCGTATAAAAGTTATAACGAACTTCCAAAGTGGTAAAATGTGTCCCCCATAACTTTTAAAACAAAGAAAGTAAAAAATCAAATAAAATATTTAATGTAGATTTTGACGAGCTCCGTGGCGCAGCGGTCAACACGCCTGCCTGTGACACGGATGTTCCTGGGTTCGATCCCCGGTCAGGTCAAGATGAAAAATTATCTTTTTCAGATTGACCTGGGTCTTTGATGTTTATCTATATAAGTATCTATTATAAAATATAGTATCGTTGAGTTAGTATTCCGTAACACAAGTCTCGAACTTTCTTTGGCGCTTGCTCAGTCTTTGTGATTGGTCCGTATATATTTATATATTTTATTTATATATTTATAGATCTCAATGAACACTGTTTTAACTAATCTAAGCTTGCTACTACAGAACCCTTCATGAGTGAGTCCGACTCACACCTGACCAGTATTTTATTTTTTGAACTTTTGAAATCACATACCAAGCTGCAGTCGCTTCCCGAGGTAATGGCTGACGGTGTCCAGGGGCGTGTTGCACTTGACGATGAGGTCCTCGCTGAACAGGCCCAAGGACTCCAGCGCGGCGGCCCCCGTGGCCCCCACGCGCTCCGCCACCCGCGTCCTGAGGTTCTCGTAGAAGATCGAGGAGTCCAACAGACCCAGTAGCTCACAAGCAAATTGGCGCTGTTTGTGATTAAAAAATTTAGGTTTCAATATTCCATTCGCTACTAGAATAAGCCAAGCATTCTTTTTTTTATGACATAGGACGGCAAACGAGCAAACGGGTCGCCTGATGGTAAGTGAACACCGCTGCCCATAGACAACTGCAATACCAGGGGTAACAATATCGTTGTCGGCCTGTTGTTTTATTTTATATTTACTTATCTAAGAGAAAACAGGCTTACAAGAACTCCCTATAGAAACATCGATGTTTCACATCAATAAACAAATGAAAATTAAATTCTTTAAACGTGACATCGTTTTCTAGAGGACTCGTTGATGTCTTTTCATATGGCAATTAATACGCAGATTTCAAAGGTGGGAAATTAATATTCTAAGGTACTAAATGTCTAATGATGTTTGTAATTAAGTTTGTAATTCAGCCAATCGTAGAAGTAAGACAAGTGACGTTTATAATTTAACTAGCTGTTACCCGCGGCTTCACCCGCGCGGTATATATATAGCCTATGTCCTTCTCGGTACCCTAACCTAGGTGTATGCAAAATTTCATGATGATCGGTTCAGTAGATTCGGCGTGAAAGCGTAACAAACAAACAAACAAATAAACAAACAAACTCACTTTCGCATTTATAATATTAGTTAGGATAGGATTAGGATTAGAGCTACAAGAATACTTGACTGCAATAAATATTGAAATCCGTGGCTCACTGTTTCCTTATGCTAAAATAAATGCGACTGTGACCACTTTGCATCAGGTGGCTCATCTGCTCGTTTGCCGTCAAACAAACATAAAAAATATGTTATATCATTTCTTTTAATAGTAGCAGTTGTATGTATTAGTAGTTGCTGGTAAAACTCACCCAGGTAATTTTTGGTCCCTCCGGATGTAGAGAAGGATGGGGATTGGGGTCGATAAAACCAAACAGTTGCATAGCTTTCATTGTTTCTCCAAACCCTAAAACAAGGAAATATAATTTATTATATACTTATAAAAAGATGTAAGAGTTTTATTTTTATCATGACAGGATAAGTAGTGTACCCGAACTATGCATTGGGTACGACATCTCAGTGCTAGAGAATAGTTATGTTAGTTACAAAGTTACTTAAGTACCTCGGTATCTCAGCGTCCCTCTGAACATGGTGTGCGCATCCTCGATGCCATAAAGCGATGAGTACTTGGTGCTGTCTCTGTTTGGGAACCCTTCGAAGGCAAACCCTGGCAGGAAGTCCAGCTCCCGGGCCACCGACATCAGCTCGCCTCCGCCGAGGACTTCGACAATCTAAAGATAGGAATCATCATCAAGTATTTTTAAGTCTCCGCTACAGGACCACAATTATCATCATCATCATCATTTCGTGTAGGTGACACGGTCAGTCGACCATGCACACCATGGTGTCAGAGTTCTTCGGAACCGCCTCTCGGCCTCTGACGTGGTCCCTTTAACGACTACCACATGGCAGCCGGGACCAACGGCTTAGCGTGCCTTCCAAAGCACGGAATCATCTTTCTTATCAGACAATCAGGTGATTCATGCCTGCAATGTCCTAACCAAACTGGAAACAACTTTACAAAGTATGCTTCCCGTCGGAATCGAACCCACGACCCCCGGGTCAACAAGGCAAACTCTCACTCACGGCTCATTCTCCACGCTGGTCAGACGGGTTCGAAAGGTCTCTTTGATGTTAATAAGCTTTGTTTAGCTTGTGTTTCTTAAGTCGCCTTCTACGACATCCACGGGAAGACTTGTAGTTCTACTCAGCCGGGAAATTTAAAGATAGACTCTTATAAAATTAAGAAATAATTTACTTATGGGAAAAAAATCCACGCGGGCAAGAATTGAACCAGCAGTGTTCACTCTTTGTTCAAATATAGACTAAAGGAGTAAAGTAGTAGTTGAAGTAAATAATAGCATTGTGAATGCATAATACCTATAAAATTTTGCATGGCATCCTGAAATGTGTCCCCCACACATTTTACAATGAAGTAAAAAAAAATGTATCTTAGTTATGTTAGATAACGCAGAAATGGAAAAATATGACTATAAATATAACTATATTGGAGAAATCTAAACTAAGACCTCTATCAAAGCGATTGAAGTAGCTATTCGAGCTTTTCTGAAATTTGGAATTTATGTTACCTTAATTTACTTTTAAGTACTCTTAAATCACTTTAAATCATGGGTATAGTCTATATTTGTCACCTCACCTGTCCTTTGCTAAGGTATTTAGCTCCTGAGATGGTGTTGAGAAGAACGCCTCGTGGACTCCACGAGAACTTGTATCGCAGAGCATTGTCACTGAATTCTGGCGCTGGGAGACCTGCAGCGAAAAAGGATTTTCTGCCATTCCGCTTATATAAGCATTCCTAATTTGAGCTCATTCGGCTAGGGATTTTTACATATTTACATGAACAATTGAGGATAACTGCTTTAATATTTCGCTACTGCAAATCATTACATTGACATAAATGCCTGTAATAATAATTCTACAAACATGCGCATGTTTACATAAATAATCAAAGGACTATACCAAGTCAATACCAAGTAAATTTATATGTCAGGGGTTTTCAAACTTTTAGCTCCTATGTAACTCTATTTTTTATTTTCAAGGAAGCAATAGTTTGTTTAGTACTTCCAGCATAATCTTGGAAAGATATGTTTCAAATCATAAATCCTCGACCATATAGCATAGTTACTAATAGAGAGAGATATCTCTCTCGCAAATTTAGCAAGTGTACAAGCTGCGCAATTACCCGTCATTAGATACTTTGTTTTGCATATTCTCTAAGAATAGCTCGCAAGTCCCAGGGTTTCGCGTTCGCGTAACCCCTTTGAGAAACCCGAACCTATATCATCAATTAAAAAGAAAATGGCATTGTCATTGCACACTTTTAAGCTTACCTCCACAGTAGGAAACGAAAGAATCTACCCTTCCCCCATGGCTCTGTATGTCGTGGATGCATTCGAGTGCAAGCAAGTGGTCGATTCCTGGGTCCAGCCCCACCTCGTTTAACAAGGTTACGCCCTTTTCTTTGGCTCTGAAAATAAGAAATATTCAATTAAGTATATCTTTATTTATATCATGAAATATGAATTATGATCATGAAATAAATATGACACAAAATGAGTGACCGACTGGTTGTAATACACGTTGTATGCTATACTTAGTATTATATTGTCTTTGGCTATACCATATATTGTCTTTGACAATACAACGTATATGTTTTAAAATAAAATATTTTGTTTTAACCTAAGGCCTGCATGGCTCAGCAAATTATTATTATTATTATTATTTTATTGTTTCCTTTGTTTTCTCAGTTTTATTAAAACTGGTATACTGATATACACGGGCCTAAGCCAAGTGTATCTCAGGAAGGTCATTAGTATTTTGAACCATACTATCGGAATTGTGTGTTATTAAGTTTGATTGTTGCAGTGGACTATTGTTTGTAATATTTTGTGATGGTTGTGTGTGACTGGAGTGCGAAGTATAGTGGTTTGTGTAATGTGTGACTGGGTATGACAATCTGTTTGCAAAAACTTTCTAACCAGGCGACAGGTGTTGAGGATAACAGCCTTTTGAAGAAGATTATAAGTATTAGGTGATAGGTTAAGTGTTTGAAGTGATTGGTGTAGTTGTTTAGGTATGACTCCAGTTGTTGAAAGGACTATCGGGACTATTGTTACCTTTTGTAAATGCCAAATTCTGCCTATTTCTTCTTTAAGTTCAGTATACTTAGTCAACTTTTCGGATATGGTATTCTGAATATTATGCGTGTTTGGGACAGCGATGTCTATGAGATATGCAGTTTTGGTGTTCTTGTTAACTACAGTGATATCGGGCCTGTTGTAGTGAATCGTTCGGTCTGTAAGTATAGCTCTATCAAAATATAATTTGGTTGTATTGTTTTCTAGGACTGCTTCAGGATTATACTTATAATATGGTTGTATAGAATCTATGAAATTATATTGAAGGGCAAGGTTTTGGTGAATGATGTTAGCTACCTGGTCGTGTCGGTGTTTATAGTCGGTTTGGGCTATTGACTTACATGCACCTGTGATATGTTGGATAGTTTCCGGAGCGCTATTACATTTTCTACAGAGGTCTGAATGTATACTTTTAATTATATATCTCTGATAATTTTTAGTCTCTATGACCTGATCTTGAATTGCTAGCATAAAACCTTCAGTCTCTGGGAAAAGCTCGCCTCGACATAGCCACGCGTTCGACGCATCTTTGTCGACAGTAGGGTGGCACAGGTCTTGGCGATGTCTCCCATGCAGAGACTTTCTAGCCCATTCAGCAATTTTGGTTCTATGGTCTGTCAATGTTTCATTGGGTTGTATTGTTTGGTACTGTAGGTTTAAGGGTGTATACTTTTTGTCATGTAGTGTTACTGCTTTGTGGAGGGTAGATAAGGTCATTCTTTTATGAAAGTATTGGCGAAGTGTTGTTATTTGCTTATTGTGAAGGTTTGTTATGTCAATAAGTCCCCTGCCTCCTTCTTTTCTGGGTAGTACTAGTCTTTGAATACAGGATCTTGGGTGGTGTTTACGGTGTCGTGTCATAGTTGTGTTTATTATGCGTTGTAGGTTGGTCAGTTCAGATTTATTCCAGTTTATTATACCAAAAGAGTATGTAAGTACGGGTATGGCATAAGTGTTGATGGCTTTAATTGTGTTTTTTGCATCCAGTTCGGATTTTAATATGGCGTTAAGTCGATGTCGGAATTGTTGTGTCAGTTTCTGTTTTGTCTGTTTGTGTTGGATTTGGAGTGATTGATTGTAGCCTAAGTATTTATAAGTGTCTAGTTCACCCAGTGGGTCTATTTGTTGTCCTGTTTCTAATACATAGTTATGTTGGTATTGCTTGCCTTCTTTTATTGAGTTTGTCTTACATTTGTCGAGTCCGAATTCCATTTTGATATCGTTAGTGAATTTTTCTACTAGATGTATTAGTTGACTGATTTGTTCTTCATTCTTAGCGTACAGCTTTATGTCATCCATGTAAAGTAAATGATTAATTAGTGTTGTCTGTCTGTCTGTTTCTGTTATTTGAAAAGGGTATCCTAAAGAGCTGGCATTCAACGTATTTGAGAGCGGATTCAATGCAAGACAGAACCACAAGGGGCTAAGGGCATCGCCCTGAAAAATTCCTCTTTGTATCTTGATTGGGTTCGATTCTATTGAGTTAGATGGGGTAACTAGTTTTAATTTAGTGGTCCAAGTAGCCATTGCATTCTTGAGGAAAAATATAACTGTAGGATGTATTTTGTATATTTCTAAGGTTTTAACTAGCCAAGAATGCGGGACGGAATCATAAGCTTTTTTATAATCAATGTAAGTAGTGAAAAGGTTACCTTTATTTTTTTGAACTTGGGTAAGTATGACAGAGTCTATTATTAATTGTTCCTTACAGCCTTGGCAAAATTTACGGCAGCCTTTTTGTTGTTCAGCTAAGATATTATTTTTTTCAGTGTGTGTATATATGAGTTCTGCTATGCAAGCTGTGATGATTTTATAAAGAGTTTGCAGACAAGTAATTGGCCTATACTTTGAAGGGTTATTTAGGTCTTCGTAGTCTTTAGGGATCATTATGGTAATACCAGAGGTTATGTATGATGGCATTAACTTTGGGTCTTGGATGAAGTCATTAATAAAATTGAGCAAATAAGTGTGGATTGATGTAAATTTCTTGTACCAGTAACTATGTATAAAGTCTGATCCAGGGGCTTTCCAGTTATGTATACGGCCAATTACTTTTCCAAAAACTTCTATGGGGATGCATTCAAATGGCATGGGTTGTATTTCTGCCATACTGTTAGTTTCTTTGTCTATCCATTCAGCTTGATTATTATGCTCTGTAGGCTGTTCCCATATACCCGCCCAAAAATGCTGCAATTCTTCAGCACTTGGCGTATTACAAGAGGTGTTAAAAGTAAGGTCTTGTGTGTTAGCTGTTTTGTCTCTTAAATAACGGTAGAACTGTTTCTCATTATTGCGAAATTGATTGTTTTGTTTTTTCCTCAATGTACAAGCCGTATATCTTTTCAATCGTGCCGTTGTTACTGATAGTTTTTGTTTAAGAGTATCAAGGGTGTGTATTAGATTCGCGTTTGGGGATTCATGAATGGTGTGTGTTTTGTAGTGCATCAGAATGTCATTTACTTGCCTCGTGAGTCTCCTATTTCTACTACCATTGATGTATTGTGTAATTTTTCCTATTTTACCCCTAATATCATTTATCTTATTTTCTAGTCGTCTTTGCCATGACGGTGTATATTTTTGACGGGTATTCGGTGTTTCTATGTTATTGTGTGTCAGTGTTAATTTGCTACCATTGGTTTTAGCGGCTGTCCAGGCTGCACAGTAAATAATTGTCTGTACAGTATTAAAATCGGTATCTTTATTTATATTTTCAGGCAATATTATTTTATTGATGTAGTCCACAATAATGGATAATCTTTTAGATGATTTCTGCTTAGGGATGTAAGTTCTGTGTGTTGGGTGTGTGTTAATATAATGTTGAAAGGCTATTCGGAAGGTGTCATCAATATCCTTCCGTCTCTCTGTGTTTGTGTGTGAATCAAGAATAGTTTCTGAAGGATTATTAATTTCTACTTCTACTGTATCGAGGGACTGTATAATATTATTATTAGAAGGCAAACATGTTGTAACTGAAAGTTGTGTGTGGAATTCTGTAGTATTTGAAGGTTGTGTTATGTTTAATTCTTCAGACACCTCCTGTTTTATCTCTCTTAGTCTGGAGTCACTTACATACTTATTATTAACAATGAGTCTCCTTTGATCAGCTATTCGTTGCTCGCTCACATGTGCTAGCGACGGAAACATATTGACAAAACCCTCATGTAGCAGCTTTCTGTATGCTGTCCGGTTAGTCTCTAGGTATGTTACTCTATAATAAATTCGCATTATGGCTTCATTTTGCTCATTTGTCCATCTCATTCGCATTTGGCTGCTTGTCGGTATAGTTTGTGAACTAATTGTATGATTTGGGTGTATCGATTCATTAAGCAGACTTTGTTGTACTCCAGGAGTAAGTTGTTGGTTCTGAGTAGTGTGAAGTAATCGATGTTGTTGGATATCGTCTCTAACTTCATTGTATATCCGGTCTATTACACTTTGAGGCAATAATTTTCGTCTCACTATGGCTCTGCGTTGGTCACCCAACCTCTGGCGGCTAACTGTCATGTCGGGGTATTTTTCCATAAATTTCAGATGAAGAGGTTCGAGGTACGTTTTGGTATCGGTATCTAATGCAGTCAATTGAAGGTAAGTGCGCAGGATGAATTCATTTATTTCAGACGACCATCGCCTGCGCGTGCTGGGAGCGCTCTTGGTGGGTGCAAGTTCTGAGTCTAGAATGACTTCTTGCACAACACTGTCGAGCGTACTAGTAGTAGACAAGGTTGCTGTACGTCTTGTCATATATGAAGGGCGAGTAGAAGGGATGGATGAAAAAAGTGAATTAGAATCATCGCCCGAAATATCGGCTGTAGTCTCCACGTCGCAAGCCCGCCTGTTCAACTCACGACGACCGGCTGTAGTAGCTTGTGTGACGGGAGCCCGCCTGCTCAACTCCTCGCCACCGGTGTCTCGCAAACTGTGGCATCCAGCACCGGCTCCAGATGCGCCCCGGCGACCCCCGGGCAGCGACCGTAAATTGTATTTCTTATTTATCTGCTCCATTATGGGTTGGTTTGGGAATTATTGGTTTGGAAGAGTACTAAACTAAGATGTTATTACCGATGTGTGAAAATTTCATGTGCACTGCCCAGTTTGGGGTATATGGTTGGTCTAGATGTTATGACTTTCCTTGTACTCTTCCATTAAGCCCCCCCACCGCGACAAGGTTAACTCCCCGGGGGGGTTATTATTATTATTATTATTATTCTCTTTATTTATTTCTTTTATCTTAAATTTAGGTTTTTATAAAATTGACATAAAAAGTAAAATATAAAAATATAATACAAAACATAAAAACTTTATAAAAACCTAAACCTAGAGTGCCGCCAGCAGCGGAGCAAGGCTCAAGCTACCAGCGGTCAGGGCATCAGAGAAAGAAACCTTCTGACAATACGTGCCGTATCCAAGAGTACTGCCTTCTGTATCTGTCCCTTGATCCAGCCATCTAGCGAAAGCCTCTTTAGATGTTGGTCAAGACTCTTCGCTATAAGACCGTTCGCAGATACGACTATCGGGACAATGATCGTTGAATCCACATCCCACATGGCGGTTACCTCGTGGGCCAAGTCAAGGTACTTGCTGAGCTTGTCCTTCTCGGCCTTCACGAGGTTTTCGTCATGCGGAATGGTGATATCAATGAGCACTGCCTGGCGTGTCGATCGATCTGTCAGAACGATGTCAGGCTTATTGGCAACAATAGTCCTGTCCGTAATAACAGATCGATCCCAATACAGCGTGGCACGACCATTTTCGAGAACGGGCGTTGGTGTGTACTTATAGTACGGCACCTCAGATTCCACAAGTCCATATCGAAGAGCAAGTTGCTGGTGGATGATCCTGGCTACAAGGTTATGTCTGTGTAAGTACTCTCCGTTAGCCGTTATTATTATATTATTATTATTATTATTATGTTTTTATTTGTTTTTCTCAAGTCTTTTAAAGACTTGGTGTTTGAGCATTTATGGGGCCTAAGCCAACACAAAGAGGCTATATTAGCATTAAGAGTTTGATAGAAATTTCCTAACAATTCTACAGGTATTAAGTATAACAGCTTTATTATTATATTATTATTATTATGTCCCACTGCTGGGCAAAGGTCTCTCCCATTTCCTACCACTTGTCAAAAAAAACTACCCTTACCCTAATGCTATCCTTGCGGCGTGGTTTATTTACACGAATAGTTCTATATCGATACTTACGCTTCATGTAATTCCTGCACTTCGGGGCGCACATAGGAGGCGGTGACGAGATGTGCGCCGGTGTTGACGCAAGCCTTCGCCACCGCACCGTGGAGGTCGTACGGCAGCAGGGAGATCACGAGCCGGGAGCGCGAGGCCAGCGACTGCAGCGCGCCCTCGTCGTTGGCCTGCAGGAACTCCGCACGGACCCCGTAGCGGTGGGCCAGCTCATCAGCCTCCTCTTGCACTTGTGACGCTGGTAAATAGTTACATATACACATATTAAACAAAATATGATCTTCTTCTACATTATTAAAAAAAAAATATTTTTATATCGTTCCCAGCTGAAATAGCTCCCCATTCGTCAACGTAGGCAACTTCGATTACTTTGCACTCTCTTTTCTATTCTCAATAACCCCCATTCTCCTGATTACTTAAAATGTAAATTCAAGTTTCTGTCTGACAGGCATGATCGGCAGCATCGTTCTACGAATACTCGTCTTCTTTTTATTCCTCTCTTTCGGACAAATTTTATGTCTAATTCCTTCAGACTCCAAACTACACGACTTTGGAATGCTTTGCCCGTTGACATAAAATAAATCTCTACTAAATTTGCCTTCCAAAGAAGAGTTCACTGTCAATTGCTTAATTCACTTCCTTGTAAACCTTAATTAGTCATTCTCTCTGTACTGTATTCATCTTCAGTGTGTATTTATATGTATGTATGTTTATATCTATGTTTATTGATGTCTATATTTATTTATATCTATATTTATTTATATGTATACTAGCTGTTACCCGCGGCTTCGCCCGCATAATATATAGCCTTCTCGGTACCCTTACCTATGAGTATGCAAAATTTCATGACGATCGGTTCAGTATATACAGCGTGAGAGAGTAACAAACAAATAAACAAACAAACAAACTCACTTTCGCATTTATAATATTAGTTGGGATGGGATTGGAATAGTTGGGATTGGGATTGCTTATATATAGATAGTTTATGCATGTGTTAGTAAATGTCAATAACTTTATATATTTGATCATATTTAAATTATTCACCCTTTGCGCCGAACAACCTTTTCTGTGTATCCCTATGGTTGACTGGGAGAGAATGCTAATAGCAAGTTTTGTTTCAGTACAATAAAGTTCTAATAAATAAATGAAAAATATTATCACGTAAAGACGTCTACCCCGCAGGGAATAAAGATACCTTGCAGATAGTCAGGGCCGAAGGTCATAAAACCTAAAGGCCGCACGTTTACCGTTAGAAAGGAAAGCTGAATCAAAATAGGGTAAAAAGTAAAAAAAGGGATGCTAGCCGCATCGCCTTTTAACGTGATTCCTTAGCCAAATCCCTTGACCGGCTTTTACGGGCTGCGCCGGAAGAAAAACAGCTGTTATATTCTACGTTTGTCCTTTTCTCCCAAACCATGATTTAGAAAAAGTTACATGGTGATTTTCATAGATATCAGAATACTGATTTTAGTCAATAGCGAGTTCCGAATTCCGAAGAATGTCACGAATGCAACCGAAAGCAAGCTCAGATGTTAGAGAGAGTGACAAATCTCATAGTGATTTTACAATTCGATACTTCTAGGCTTTTCCCAAGACTTTGTCCGCGAAATTTATAGCCTATGATTCATAAAAATCCGTGCGGTAGGTGTTGCGTGAAGGAGAGCAAACGTCTTTACATGGGCTTTCTTTGAGGATTGTAAATGTAAAATTTATAATCAGGATCTCGAAAACGACTCCAACAATTTCAAAAAAACTTCTTCACGGACGAAGTCGCGGGTAAAACCTAGTCGATAATAATATCATTAACTCTACCATACCGATTGTGACTGCGACGTTCTTGTCCCGCGAGAGGTATTCCACTACGGGCGCTGACACCAAGCCACTGCCCAGGATGACCACCGAGGTTTGCTGGTCGCTCCCCTCCACCTTATGACGGGATCGTCTAAAAACGAAACGCAAAAATTTACAAACTATATTATCTACTTAAGAATAGGTAAGTAATATTCTAATTTTCTGGAGAGTAGATTAACAACTCCTATAAACAATATCAGGTGGAAAGCGGACCACAGAGCAAGTTTTTTCAATGTAGCGCGCTACATAGCCAAGCGCTACATTGAAATTCGTTGGCGTAGGGCGCGAGCTACTAACTAGGTACTATGAAATTCCGTGCTCTGTGAGTCGGACACACGCACCGCAGGTACAAGAGGTATTTTTTTTTGAGAAGTAGCTTAATACAAACTAAGGGTTTTTGGAATTTAAGTACCTATCCTATATGACCTTGCTTCGTGCAAAATTTCATCATTGTAGGTCTTCGAGAAGGACCATTTGATTTCTTAAGCTTTCGTTGCGAATGCTTAAAAATACAAATAAAAAGTCGTATCTTTGAATTTTGTTTATGTAGTTGATTTTTTAAAATAGACTTTAATGTTTGAGTGGAGAAAGAAAAGCCTGAGGTAAGTACTTCAGCTGAGGATACGGGGCCGGGGATACCTACGTTCAGATGAAAGAGAGAGAGCCTATTTGATATTTACAGATATTTTAAAATAATACGCGTTTTTGAAAAAATAATACTAACAGACGGACATGATCATTTTTACCTTTGAAAGAACGGAACCTAAATTTTTATAAACAATTTGACTTTTTTCATGATTAATAAAAATAAAATAATTTTATATTAGACTTGCGTCCATATTTTGTGATGTTAATGAATGCTTATGGGAACTTACGTGTTTGCCATGCGTAGTTCGTTGATGTACTCAAACGGAGCAGTTAACTTTCCATTACTGGTAATGATTGCCTGTGAAAATAAAAACATGGAATAAAATTAAACAAAGGCAAGATAACACGACTTATCACTCATTTAAGATAAGAAGTAGAAATGTTGATTGAATAAATCTTCATAAACAATAACAACTGTCTAACCAGTGAGGAGAATGTAGTTCAAATCCTCTACTGCTCTGACTAATATATGTCTGTAGAAGTACAGAGAGGGTCGTGCTCGTGATGAAGAAGAAACAGTAACAACCACTTACAAGGCAGAAAGAAAGCTTCTCGTGTTATTCCAAGTTCGCATAAACAATATGGACTAATTACTGCCAATTAGAAATTACATCCAGTATCTTATCGTGCCGCACACATGTGTTGTGGACTCAATATTTGTGAGGCTAATTCTGACGTATGCGATGACTTGCTTATCGTTATTAGAGTTAATAAATACTTGTATAATATAAATAGGACTAGCTCAACTCGAATCAAAGTGGTGAAGTAATTTTATTGTATATCATAGAAGCTCTTCAATCAACTTTATACGTTGTACGGGAGACCAAACATTTTTATAGCATTTTTGTCTTATTACAAAGGTGTTCAAATTATGCTATTTGGAATATTCATCATTATCATCGCAGTCCAATGAATATGGTATTGTGATAATTATATGAATGGGATATAAAGAGACATTAATTAAAAGCTGACATTGCAGCCCCCGAAAATTAACCAGTTTATTAGTCTTGAAATCCTATGAAACTATAGTCCATTAGTATAGCTACTAAAAAAACATAAACAATCTTGATTGCAAAGATTTTGGTTTAAAAGTGTATGTTACACTTTTAAATCAAAATCTTTGCACTTTACCAATTAAATGTAAATTAAAATGTAATTTCATGAAATTCAAGGAAACTAACGATTTTGATTTAAAATTATATTTCAATAAAAAGACGTATCAAGATTGTTTACATTTTTAAAGACCTAAACAAATGAACTATAAATAAATAAATATATAGAAACAACTGACACAAATTGAGCTAGGCCGTTAGTTAGTTGTTAATCGTATCGTAGTATACTAACTCAATGATACCATATTTTATAATAGATACTGAAATAGGAAACAATATCCAAGATCCAGGCCAAACTGAAAAAAGATCGTTTTCCATCATGACCTGACCAGTGATCGAACCCGCCCCTCGTGTCGCAGCGTGTTAACCACTGCACCACAGAGGCTGTCAAAATACTGTACGCATTGTCTCTGAATTCACATTCGCATTGTGTCTGTTCAATGATGCCGTGTGGTTCCCGGCAGAGTAGAATAAGACCACTCCAAGTCTTCCCGTGGATGTCGTATAAGGTGACTTTGAAACACAAGCTAAACAAAGCATATAAACTTCAAAGACACCTCTCCAACTCGTCTAGCCAGCGTAGACAGTGTAGGCCAAATCCTTTGACTGCTCTGTCTAATATATGGCTCTGGTACTACAGAGAGGATCATGCTTCTGCAGTGTAGACTAAAAAAGACATGATGATGATGATGATGTCTCTAAATTCCTGTCTCACCCCTTGCACGACTGGATTGAAGTTGTGCTCCTCCAGCGGCTTGGTGGCGTCCGATCGCATGATGTCTTCGGCGTACGGGAACAGCAGGTCTCCGAAGAAGTCCGTGGACTCGCGCGGCAGCTGCGTGGGCATGTTGTCGATTGAGCACACCAGCACGCCGGGCCCTTTGAAACTTTATAAAGTAATCTTTTACTTCATGGTCGACAATATCAATCAAAATATAACTTTAATATAAAGTTATATTTTTTTTATAATAAGATTGCAATTGTTCTTGATTTCATTTTTTGTATGTTGCCAGAAAAGTCCGTTATTAATCATCATTATCATCATTTTAGCCGTAAGTTAGTAATGAACGTATTTAATTTTTTTTTATTTAGACGTGTAAGTATGAGCACTTAAAGCTTTAATATGACAAGTATATATTTGTCAGCTTATATCCTAATGGCAGATAATATGTATAATTTGTATCTCCTTTTGGGTCACGGGTGTTACCCCGGTCCTTTGAGAGGCTTGCGTGGGGATACAGATCCAACACGTAGAGGCCCTTTGGAGAAGTTGATGTAGTGTAGGTCTCCAGCCAGGTCCAGCCTGTCCTGGGAATACCAATGTATGATACGCCCTTGAACAGGTCTTGGCCGGAGGTGGAGCTATTGTATTTTAATGCAGAAAAATAATGGGTTATGGGATGAAATGTGGGTGGTCTTGTACTGGGTTATTGTATTGTATAGGCTCGGACACCTGCCATTTACTTTAACGATAACTGACTATTTATAAGCAGGAAGTGGCTTGCCGCCCACTAGATGGGCATAATTATTATTACTCCTTTTATAGAAACATCAAAGAGACCTCACCCGCCAGCGTGGAGAGTGTAGGCCAAATCCTCTATATGGGTAGACTGCTCTGGCTATATGGCTCTGGTAGTACAGAGAGAGTAGTGCTCTTGCACTGGAGACTAACAAGTCCTGGTGATAATGATGAAGATATAGAAACCAGGTCACCTCTTAGTGTCCTTGTTCCTGTCGGCGTCGTAGAGACAGAAGGGCGTGTCGATAGTGGTGCACTCGTTCATGAACTCTATGGAGCCGCCCGGGTCCGCCGAGATGTCGCATATAGCCAGCATTCTGACAAATACAACAAAACATGCATTGACTTGGCACGTAATTACGTACAGTCGGGGCAGTTGTCCTGACTCCCTTACAAACAGATTTAAAATATAGGTTCAGGTTTATCTGCCTCCAACTGTACATTAGAAAGCGCTTTCCGAGAAGGTGTATAAACATAATAATTTTGTACTTCATGGGAAAATCCTATCTCTATGTACCTAGTGGTCGTAGGGTAGCTGGCTGTATGCATTCAGCATTCTTTTACTTTCACTTTCTTGATACAATATTTTCGTTATCAGTGAAATTCGTGGATATATACCTAGTCACAATTCACAAATAATATAGCCAGCATTCTGACAAATACAACAAAACGTTCCTTGACTTTGAAAGTGACTACGCAAAGGCACTTTCCGAGAGAAAGTTTAAAATAAAATAAATAAATAAATATATAGGGACATATCACACAAATTGAGCTAGCCCCACTGTAAGTTGTGAACTTGTGTCGCAGGATACTAACTCAACGATACTATATTTTATAATATATAGTTATATAGATAAACATCCAAGACCCAGGTCAATATGAAAAAGATCTTTATCCATCTTGACCTGACCGGGGATCGAACCCGGGACCCCCGTGTCGCAGGCTAGCGTGTTGTAATAAAAAAGTATAATTTGGTATTTGACGGGATATTCCTATCTCTATGTACCTATTAATAGTATTTTGGGAGAAAAGAAAAAACATAGAATATACCAGGTGATTTTCTTCCCGCGCCGACCGTAAAAGTCAGTCAAGGGATTGAGCAAAAAATCTAAATCTAAAGTGCTAAAGACGTATACTGATAATATGTATGGATATATGTATGGTCGTAGCGTAGCTGACTGTATGTATTCATCAGTTTTCTACTTTCACTTTCTGGATAAAATATTTTCATAATAGATTTAGATTTCTAACAGCACTTAGCTTCTCTGCGTACTTATTAATAGCCACTCTTTGTTAATTTTTTGATGATTTCAAAGCAAGGGTCGCTTCTCTTATGCTGCCTTCAATCGTTTCTGTGTAACCCTAATTGTGGGACTTTTTACTTACTATCATAGCATTGACAAATCACACAGATTGAGCTAACATAAAATACTATCATTTTTTGTATGGAGTACTTTAAAAGAAATTTATTGTTATCTATCAATATTTACCGACACCACTCCAACCCGTCTGGCCAGCGTGCAGAGAGTAGGCCAAATCCTCTGACTGCTCTGGCTAATATATGACTCTGGTAGTACAGAGAGGGTCATGCTCCTGCAGTGGAGACTAAAAGAGACCTGATGACGATTATTTACCACCCTCAAATAATTACATCTACTATTAGTACCTGTGAGGTAGAGCCGGCGCGCCGATGCTCCTGGGCAGCCATGGCGTATGGGAAGGCAGCAGCAGATGCTTGGCGTCGGGGATGGTCAGCAGCTTGGGACTGTCCACCGCCCAGTAGATACAGTTCACAAGAACGGAGGTGTATGGTGCGATCTGTTACAGGAGATATCCAAATGAGAGCAAATGTTAACCATAATTACTAAGGACTTAAGATAAAAATGTATTTGAGTCCTTAGTACTTTATAATAAATAATAACAATATCCATGAGTTTATTTAACTATTATAAATAATAAAAAAAGTCTTTACTTCGCATTAAAAAGCAATGGATTAACATGGTGTTTAGAATGAATTAAACTCATTAGATAAACACAAATATTTTGAAAAAAAAAAAAAAGAAAAAGAATATCTTTTGAATACCACAAGCGATTGAAACCGCGGTATAAAGTTAGTTACTAATTACTTACTTACTTACATTAATAAAATTATACTATCTCCGTTAAAAGCCCGTCATAGATAAGAATATAAATTTATCATTAGCAAGGCAAAAAATGATTTAATTTTGAATTCAGAAGTTGGCGTAGAAACAAATCCAACGCCCACTTTTATTTATCAGCAATGTTTACATAGTATCGGAACATTTTGTTTCCTGATAATAACATGCCATTTTATCTATATTTATCTTAATTTTGATAATTTAATCATAATCTTTTAATCCTTCCTACGTTTGAGAGAAATGCCTACTAGATTAGACTAACGTGGAGCAAAAGCTAGATATTCTGTTATTTTTCCTTAAAGTGGCATTTACTTATAGATAGATAAATCGTTATGCCTAACATTTGAAGGGCATGCTTAATCCAAAATATTTAATAAACCAATATGTAAGATACGAATAATAGAAAGCCTACCCATAACGACAAATATCTCAATGGCAAAACCCATCATCATCCATGTCAGTTGGCTACCGTTGGTAAATCTTTGTTTCAGAGAGCACATGGCATCTGTGACACCTACCACCTCAAGGAGGAGCTTCAACGAGTAAAATCCGTTTTAAGAAGCAACAACCTCAACCTCCCAAAAACACATCACAGAAGCCGCCCAAAGCCTCACACAGTTGATCGCTTTCCTGCCATCTTACCATATGTAAAGGGAGTTACAGACAAAATTGGTAATATACTTAAGCGTGCTTCAATCAAGACCTTTTACAAGCCGCACAAGAAAATAAACCAACTTTTAAGACCTGTCAAATCTAATATCCCATTACAAGATGCTGGAGTTTATAAAATTGACTGTGAGTGTGGTTTATCATACATTGGGCAAACAAAGAGAAGCATCGGTACCCGTATAAAAGAACATATTGCTGACATGAAGCATAGGCGCTCAACGAAGTCTGCAGTCTGTGAACATGCCCTAGACAAACCCAACCACTATATGCGTTTTGATAATCCTCAAGTCCTTGCAAAAGAAAACAGATACATTCCAAGAATGCTTCGTGAGGCTATTGAAATTAAAAAACATCCTAATTTCAATAGAGAGGATGGTTGGCAGTTACCACCAGCTTGGGATCCAGTCATCAATTTAATCAAATCTCAAGCTAAGCAGAAGACTGCAAGACCTTCAGACACCGTGAGCCAATACTGCGTACATCCGGAACGTTATCAATAAATATTTTAGGCGGTAGATATTGCAGTTCTTATAAAATACTAGACAAATGTCAACTTAGTCTACCTGCGACCACGAACACTGTAAAGTGCTCGAAACGTTAGGTGTATAAATAATGAAATAAACGCGATAAAAACCGTATTAAAATAATTTTATTTAAATGTAAACCAATATATTTATATTTCAAAATAAAATATTATATTGAAACCCTATCAGCTTGATTGCTAAGTTTCACCTTTGTATGACATCCATAATCTATTAGTCTCCGATAGTTACACCCCACCAAAGACAATATAATACTAACGTAAATCCCACGTAGAATAATTTTTAATGCTACCTATTTTTTGGTAAAAATTAGATTGTATAGGGATTATACAAAAACAAAAATTAACAATGATTTTTACTTTAGGCATAGATCTACACTTGCCAGGGACTCGAAACTAGAGAATGTACCTACTTTTGTTTTTGTACTTCATAATATTTTTTTTCGTGAAGAGTGTAGGCCAAACTCTCTGACTACTCTGGCTAATATATGGCTCTGGTCGTGCCGTGAGGTGACTAAAAAAGACCTGATGATGATAAGATATTTTACCGTGTAGTAAGTTAACTCACCGTCTGAGCAAACGTGGAAATGTACCGCTCGGGGTGTTCTTCGTACTCCTGGTGGTCATACCCTCCACCATTCTTCCGCACCAAGTGGTGTCGCCGACGCACTTCACATCCGTATATTTTGTTCGGACCTTTACATAGAAAAAAATAAATAATAATGAATTTAAAATAAATAATAAATTAAAATAATGTATGCTATAATCGCAGCATCTTTCATATAAAAATATCTGAATTCAACACATTCTGAAACACTGAATTGATAAATGTATATGAAATTAATCTGTAAGTTAATACTACTTATATTAGTTATATCTATTCAATTTAAAAAAAATTCCAAATCTGATCATAAATACCGGAGATAAGGGGTAACAAATGTATATTTAAACGATCAGCTCTTAGCTGTACCCAGGCAATATTATATAAGACAATATTCTTATTAACCTTTCCGGAAAAATGTTCTACCAATTAAAGTAAACTCCACCCAAATCTCCGCAGTACTTTCCAAAATTACATATGTATTGATTAATATAGACACGATATCCGAATTGATTACATACTATTAGGTCGGTTAAAAAAAACCAAAACCACTAGCACAGAGGAATACGGGAGGTTTGAGGAGACAAGAAAAAATTATGCAGATCTCATGGGTGGAAAATTTGGGGCCATTGGTGTTTCATATGGGTGTTTCTCTGATAGAACACGATAGTTCAAGAGAGAGATTTAACATTAATATTTAATTTGAATATCCTGTTGCTATGAAATAAATCATTATGTTATAATTCTCTTTTAAAGTACGACTATTCTCTTCCTGCACAAAGTATAGTAATAAGCGTTAAAAACATAAAGCACTCACTTCCATGTTCGGCTACTTTTCTCAGCATTTCCGGAGGAACGTACTCGTGTGGCAGCTCCTGGAAGATCTCTTGACTCCCCTGTAATTTCATTGACGTTTTTGAACTGAGAATATAAAGCGTGTACATAAATTGACCCTCGACATTCCTAAAAAGGGGTGACTCAGACCGACAATATGAACAACTTTTCCTATACAACTTCCCAATTCTGGGAACTCGATTTTTATTTTCACTTTACCAATTAGTTAATTGCCCGTGCAGCGGAACATTTTTTTATGGAAATGACATACCAGCATTGGTCATTCGTAAAAACAATAAATACATAGGGACATAGAAGACTTATAATAATTCATTAATGAAGGCTAATCGACATCATGTAGAAATCACTTAATCTTAAACTGAACGCCGGTCGAATATCATTGCCATTTACGCTAAAATTCTAAAAAATAATCTACACATATAGAGTTGGTCTTCTCTCTTTATAGGTATTTCAAAAAGGGTTGTAAATATTCCGAACGCTCGGTATGTTGATCAACTTGTGCATTAATTAAATCATAATTACTGGTAGAAGGGGTACATTTTAGGTCAGACAAGCTCTACTTTTCTGAGGTATACTAACCTGTGCTGTTTATAAGCTTTGTTCAGTTTGTGTTGCCTAAGTCACCTTCTACGACATCCACGGAAAGACTTGAACTTGTATTTGGATTTAGGTCAAATCTTCCGACCATGTGAATGATTTCTGTACTACCAGTATGAATCCTTTCTGTACTACAAGAGCCATATATAAGCCAGAGGGCTAATATATGGCTCTGGTAGTACAGAAAGAGTCGTGCTCATCTAGTGGAGACTAAAAAAGACCTGATGGTTATAACACAAACCTGTGACACGTTGCCAGAGCCTGTAAAGATGAAGGTGAGAGGTCCGAGTGACTTGGGCATCATGCCGAGAGACACCTCGTAGCCAGCGTCCCGGATGGCCTGCCGCGCCATGCTTGAGTTGCGGTAGTTATGTGCTGGCCCTATGTGCTGAAATAAAACAAGATTATGGACAAACGGTAAAGTTGTTTGGTGACCCTATGTGCTGGAATAAAACAAGATATTTGGCAAACGGTAAAATTATGTGCTGGAATAAAACAAGATTTTCGCCTTACGGTAATTGTGATAATTAATTTAGAAAAAATATCATCCCAGTTATGGTAAATTTATGCGAGTATGTTTTGTTCGATTATTAAGAACCGAAATCGTTTCCTTTTTTTTCCAGATTTTCATTTCGCCAAAATTCAACATACCTACACTGAAACGACGTAGGCTATGCCTCTGCTAGCCTACGTCTACCCCTTTACGTAGCAGTCGCTACGTATTGGCGTAGCAATGCTACGATAACTCTTTTTACTTCATGTTCACGTCACGGCCAGAGAAAGTTTATTTATTTTTCACAATATTTGTAAGATTTTTTGAACACTTATTTATTGTATATTAAAATAAAATATTTATTTATTTTATTGGATGCTTAATTTTTTTAAACAATGGAAAGATTTTATATAATTTTAACTGCGAAAAGTTATTCTGTTTTATCCTACACTATATTAAATAAGTTAGGTAAATTAAAAAATATGGGTACAGAACCCAAAGATTCCGAAACGACAACAAACAGTTTTTGAAAAAAACCGCGATAGTCGCGTCACATTGAAGTTATATTATTTGGTTGTAAAGTTATTTATTAATAATTAAAGAAAAAGGTGAAAAATTGAAAAAGAATTTGGTGTCCCATACAAATTAATTAATCAGCCGGTCAAATTTATATGGAAAGACCGTTTTTTTTTATTATTATCCTTTTTGTCTCGCGCATGTGTACTGTATTATGGATACTGATTCCCTCATTAAAATATTTATGTCAGGTTGTTCAGAATCACTAGTAAAGAAGCTTTCCATTTTCTAAATAAAATAATGCATCTCAGTCCACATATACATACAACTAATTAGTTTTATAAAGTTAACTAAAATTGTGAGTTGGACGTCACTTGGAGAAAATGCGCTGTGTTGATTTGACAACTTTTACAACAATAAAAATTGTTGACGTCAATAATTACATAAGGGTAAGTTGTTGCCGCTTCTTCCGCACTCCGCTTTCGAAGCGGCCTAAACTTAGCCTTATGTAATTATTGACATCAACAATTTTTATTGTTGTAAAAGTTATCAAATCAAATATGACAAAATATTAAATAAATAGTTTGAGTTTGCCATTTACAACATTATTTTTACCTACCATGAAAGGCGTGTGATGTCCCAAGGCCAGCAACCGCAGGCCCAGGCCATGCAGGATGTTGATCATTCCCGCCACTCCTGCGTATTTACCGAAAGCTACCACGCGGTTGCCAGAGTCGTCCATCAATTTCTCGTAGTCGATTAGACGAATATTCTAAAACAGACAAAAATTGGCTCAAGTGATTAAATGAAAACATATAAACCATTTGAAAACTTTGGAGGAAAACAACAAGATTTCGTGTTTTGGTAGAGGTTTTTTTTTTACTATCTTTTCCAAAGCCATTTTAATAAGCATCACTTTAAATAAAAAAAATATGCGAAGCCACTTCTTGATAGTATTCAAACATCCACTTTATTATTGACTAGGTATTATTATACTTTTATTTACTTTTTTAATATCTGACGATTCGTCATTATAACTTAAACTATATTTAAGTAGTATTTATTTTCTAGGTTAATATAGCTTTAGATTAGTTTATTATTTAACTTTGTAAATGTGTGTTAGTTAATAAATTTAATATAAATAAAATATCTTAATAACTAAAAATGTGACATTAGATTCTAATACCTTCGAGGGCTTTTAACATAGCCCGTTTCGTCCGTGCTTTCTGCCCTCCATCTGGCGGCTACCACGGAGACAAACACACAGAGAGAAAGAAATTTCTAACGATTCCCTTTTTGATCGAGGGCTAAGACCTAAAAGTTTACCTTAAAAATCTTAATTGATGTAAATTGTAAGTACCTATAAATACAATAAATAGTACAGGTAGGTACCTACTTACATCAGTTAAGATTTTTGTGTAAGTGTAAGTGTTATATTTATAAAAAAAAAGTTTACCTTAGCTAATATGGCATCTAACATAGGCATATTGGCTTCTTGCGCCTTGATAGTGTGAGAGAAGAAGCAGTAGGTCTTGTTGGGTATGAGCAGGTCGATGGGCGTCTGCTTCACGCCGAAAATCACGCTCGCCTCGCTGATGTCTTCCTGGACTATAGCGCCGGCATTTATGTAAGACTGGAAAACATTATTTAAATCAATATGGCTTGTAGGTACATTACAGTATGGTATTTCGTAGACTGCAAGATTGCACATTTGAACGCGTGGCGAGTGTCGCCCTTTGGATTTCTAACCAGTCGAAAGTAGTCGAAACGCGCCTCCTAAATGAGTAGTACCTTAATACGAGTAATTGCCACCCTTTGTGTGGTTCATATTTCGTGTGTGTGTGGAAATAAACTGGTACGATTGTTACTTCCCAATAGAGACAGCGACCACAGGCTCAATATACCTATGCTGGTTTGGGAGAAAATAAAAAATTAGCTGCTGCTGCTGCTTTTCTTCCCGCACAGACCGTAATAACCGGTCAAGGGAGTGGGCGATAATCTAAGAAATCATATCAATTGGCGATGCGGCTAGCAACCCATGATTATTTTAATTTCGCTTTCTACCTTTACGCCCTCGTTTCATTCCCCAACATTCGTATTTTAAGGACGGTTATTACTTAACAGTTACATAAAGTACTTCCTATTATCTTTAATTGCAATCACAATAGTATGAGGTCAAATCAAACTGCATCATTCTTGAGAATCGCGTCGCGTCCGGGGAGTGTCTTATCATAGCTGTTATAATTCAACAAGGAAGCATTGTGATATGATAGATTCATGATGCAATCGTTTATTTAATATAGGGTTCTTTAATCACTTATTAATTGCACACTTGTGTTTAAAATTTTTACAACAAAATATTTTTGTTGACGTCAATAATTTACCGCTTTCAAAGTGGAGTGCAGAAGAAGCAGCAACAAACTGCACGGCGCATTTTCTCCAAGCGATGGTCTCAATATCTCGGCTTTGGAAGCGGCGTTAAACTTATGCCATAAGTAAATTACTGACGTCAACAAGTTACCAGTTGTTAATAATATATCATCATCATCAGGTCTTTTATAGCCTCCACAGCAAGAACTCGACCCTCTCTGTACTACCAGAGCAGTTAGAGGATTTTGCCTACACTCTCGACGCTGGCCAAACGGGTTGGAGAGGCCTCTTTGATGTTTATAAGCTTTGTTTAACTTGTGTTTTCTAAGTCGCCTTCTACGACATCCACGGGAAGACTTGGAGTGGTCCTATTCTACTCTGCCAAACACACGGCAAATAAATATAATTATGACAATTAATAAGTGTTCTAAGCAACCTATATTAACATATTTTTAGTTTTTTGAATTTCTCAATAGTTTGTTTGCCTGCATAGGGTAGGCCCTTCGGTTGGAGGACTGCATGATGACCTTGACCCCCTGCCGCACCATCTTGCTGACGCTGCTCGGCGAGAACGGTGCCCGTCTCTCCCATACTGACTGGTCTTCCCTTCTTACTGCTATAACTCGCTGGTTTTGTACATTACCTGCATAGGATACGCCCTTCGGTTGGAGGGCTGCACGATGACCTTGACCCCCTGCCGCACCAGCTTGCTGACGTTGCTCGGGGAGAACGGTGCCCGTCTCTCCCATACTGACTGGTCTTCCCTTCTTACTGCTATCACTCGCTGGTTCTGTTTAGACATATAAGTATCACTAATAGTTAAACCTACTAAAATAACTTAATAAAAAAAACTAATTACATAAATTTAAAAAATAACTAAACCTAAAAACTGTAGTCAAAGAGTAATATAAATAAAATTTCAATTCGAAAGGCCTACTTACTTAAAAATAAATACTATAAATAATAATTAACCCTATGTACTTAAAACAGGATTAAAATATTTACAAATTATGTATTCCCTGAAAACAGTCGCAACGCGGCAACGTGTCCTAAAGATCCTTTGCACCAGGTAATTGCCATCCCTTTGTACACGTGATACCTCAATAAGTTTCTTTGATAAAAAGTCAAAGAGACGATGGGCGGATGGGTCCCACCATAAATAGAAAAAAAATAGCTTCTTTCCTACTTCTATGGACTCCACGGACCCATAGTTTCAACCCCAAAAGGCTCAAATCAGTAGCTTCTCCGATATTCACATATATGTTAAGTTTCGTACTTATGGCGCGATCATCAGTCTTGGTAGTCAGTGTTTTGTGGTTCCTGGACAACGCCAACGATAGCTTGCCTCTGAGGGGCCCATTGTTCAAAGCTACTTGGCTGCTGTAAGTCTCCCTCAACTACCTACTAATATTTAAAATCGTTTATTTGTCCAAATTATGTTATCGTTGCTTGACATTTACCTTCATATTCATCAGTTTTCAAGTAAATAATTTTACATTTTGGCATACCAATATCACATCAGCAGGCCGATTTGCTAACTCGGTGTACAACGATTTGATTGTCACTTTAACATCCATTACGGTTTTCATATCTTAGATAAAAATAGTCATTCATACCGAAGCCGTAATGAATATTGAAGTTACCATGAAAATGATGTACACCGTAGCTGTCAAAAGTTAGCAAATAGGCCCGCAGGACCAGCAAACGGTTTTAGCGTGCCAATCAGTGATATACTTACGTATCTATTTAGATACGTAAGTATAGGTTTTTATTTACATTTGTAAATAATTGTCAATTTTTATTATCAGGGGTAATAATGTTGCTACCTGGATGTACCTACTGTACCGGCAGAGGTGCTAAACATCGTTATCAAATGTAATCTAATCTAGGACGATTAAACTTGGCCATGTGTTACTAACAAGCCCATTAAGCCCTTTAGGAAGGTACATAAACATAAAAAAGAAGTTGTTTTCCATGCTGGTGTGGAAGAAAAAGAAAAACATAGAATATACCAGCTACTTATCTTCCCGCGCAGACCATAAAAGCCAGTCAAGGGATAGGGCAAATCTAAGGAATCACGTCAATAGGCGATGCGGCTAGCAACCCATAACTATTTTGATCCCGCTTTCCACCTTCACTAACATGCTAAACGTGGCCTGTAGGTTTTATTACCTTGGGCTCTGTCTACCGCGCAAGGGATAAAGACAAGATAATATATTATGTATGTATGTATATAGTTGTAGTTGACGAATAATTACTTGTATTACTTAAAATTCTGTTCAAAAATCAAATAAGTAGGTGTTGAAGTTAGGGCGCATGTTCGTATAGTAGCACTGCTTTAGGTTTTTCAACTGTTTAAATAGTCTATATTTAAAATGACGCCAGTTTAAAAAAAAAACGCTTTATGGTAAGGGACAAATCACAGAAATTGAGCTAGACCTACTTATGTAAATGTTAATAGGATACTAACTAAACGATAACTAAGTACATTTTTTTAAATAGATACCTACTTGTATATATTAACAACCAAGACCCTCTGAAAAAGATCGTCTTCCGTTATGGTGGAAGACAATCTTTACAACCTGACCGGGAATCGAACCCGGGACCACTCGTGTCGCAGGCTGACGTGCTAATCACCGCGCCACGGAGGTTGTCAATAAAAAGATGAATATATTATAGGTATTTGTATCCTCTTTTGAAGAAACTAAAATTCATATTGTATTTAAAATAACTGTGTGGCGTTATTGATATTTAATGGGCATATTTTAACTTGTTCATCAATTCATCAATTTAATAATATTTTGCTCATCATACTACTACATTCGGTGTAGTAAGTACTTTATTAATTCATTTTTTTTAAGTATGGATAGAATGTATCACTAATTAGTATTGTATAAGCTTACCTTAGTAGTTGAATAATTAATAAACTTTACTAGCAAACTCTTCGGTCGAAGAGCCGCTGTTTTGTGTAACATCTTACTAACAATGACGAGTATTTAATAAAGTATTATAAAACAAACTTTAAACTCAATATATTAAATACGATCACCGAGTCTTGTGGAACCAAAAACGGCTACTTCACTCAAGACATAAGTAAACTTTGTGAAATCAATCGGATATAACGCCTCGCGTCTTTATCGCGCTGGCGATATGACCGAGTAGTCTGTTTGTTATTTGGTTGGTGATACACCAACACCGATTATTTACGAGATAATTTTCGAAGATATCTAATAATAACAATAATTTAATGACTGTTTGCGGTCATGCGTTCGTTATAGTTGTTTTGTAGGACAGTTTGTTCTTGGTTGAAAGGCCAAATCACAGGGCCTATTTACTTAAAGATTCTCTATCTCTCGCTCGTTGCATCTTCAGCTATTATGTACGTATGTGACGACGAGTGGTGCTAGCCCTAAATAATAGTTTGCCGTCACGAAGGCTATTTAATTATTGCCGCCTCCTTCAACCTTTTGAGACAATCGGCGACTACTGCAAAACCAAAATTAATATTATTTTGCCGCCCCTCATAATTTGCTGCCCTAGACTTCAGCCATCTCAGCCTATCGGCAAATTTGCTAGTGACCAACACTGGTGTTAGACGACGGCTGTATTGTAACGTTATATACAAGATTATTTGTAGCCATCTTCAATCATATAGATAGGTAAACAAATTTCCCTTCGTCATAGAAAAAGGTGCTTAGTAGCAAGAATAACCTACACCAAAGCCAAAAGAAATAGCGAAAAATAATAGCCAAAACAACAATATTTTTACAGTAGCTGCGCGGTCTTGCCACCCCCGGTAAAGCTAAGAGGGACCGGGCGGAAGGCGCTTAAGGAGGGTCTGGACCTGACGTTGACGAAAACAACCTCATTGAAAAAAAATTGAGTGGCCTAGCTGTGGGTGAATGGGGTGAACTCTCCCTTCACTCACAGTCGTCGTAGTAGGAATCGCAGCGGAAGAGGAGTGTCGGTGATTGGTTAGGTGCGTCATTCTACCGGTTTTCCGCGGCCATGGCGCTTGAAGGCGCGGCATCGGTGAGGCCGCAGGGGAGGAGGAGTGTCGGTATTACGATGTGCCCTCTCTCTGTCTCTCTATCTATCTGATGTGAAGAAGGCCTTGATCAGTTTCTGCTGCTCCATGATTAGCAGATCCGTTGATCCGGAACCGGAAGCCGGATCCGCTGATCTGTTCATCTGTGGTCCCGAGTGGCTGAAACTGATCAAGAGTAAAATAAGGGGCAAGTTGGGTGATCGAGGAAGCGGTGATTCCGTCGCTTGCTTCGGCGGCACAGAGGAATCGACGCCTCCGCTACTCCGATCCCTCTGCTGTCACCCTACAATGAGAGGGACTCGAGTTGGTATTGGTATGTTGGTCGGGTATGGGCCAATATGTTGAGCCACAATCCGTTTGGTGTCAGTTTTTGACGCAGACCACAAAGTGTTTGCTAGCCGTGACAGTCGCGTCCACAGTTGGTCCAAGGTCCAAGTGTTGATTGTCCCCAGATTTCATAGTGACCCTTCGCACGTTTTAGAACGTGATTTTCCATCCATTGCATAATATACATGTGGTGGATTGTGTTGAGTAAAATAAAAGGAACACCTGTGTTTGTAATTTGTACCTATTCTGTAAGTGTCGTCGCGCATGGGCCACAAAACACAACAACAAATTTGCAGCCACCGACCACTTTCCTGTTGTTTTAATACATTTTATTGCACTTTATTGACTCGCACACTGTGTTGACGCCGGTGGTCACCACACGCTCCTTCAGAAGGCAGCGATTGTGGCTGTGGCTAGGAGCCCGTGTGTGGTGACACTAATATCATCAAAAACTGGCCAAGTGCGTGTCGGTCCACGCGCAGTGTAGGGTTCCGTAGTTGCGAATGACAACTTTGAGTTCATACTGTTCACACTCGCATCTCACAGTTTAACGACCAAAAACATCTAACAATGAAAATTGTATGAAATTTTACATTTTCGATTACATTTTATAAGTTGGTTGCCTATAACTTTTTAGTTTGTACTTACTTAGTACTCAGCTCTGATAGTTTTCCTTTCAACTTGAGTATTATACACTACTGCTGTAATTTTTTTTCACGTATCCATATATAACCGTTTAGCAGATAGAGGGGGGGGGGCACTTACCTCTAACAATAATTTGCACTTTAAAACCAAATATTTCTGAAAAGGATCCCTAATTCGAAGAATTCGAATTTTTAAGACCTATTAACAATACTCAACAATATGGGTTTATATAGAAAAAAAAATATTACTCACTCTTTACTTGTATGGGAGCTACCCTAAAAAATTTTTTTTTCAAGTTTTTTATTTGATTTTTTTGGCATGATTAAAATACATATCCATACCAAATAACAGCTTTCTAGTACTTATAGTCTCTGAGTAAAACCGCGGACGGACAGACAGACAGACATGGCGAAACTATAAGGGTTCCTAGTTTACTACGGAACCCTAAAAATGAAAGCTTCATAATGTCGTCCGTCTGTATATTTGCCTAAGGCCCGGATTACATTACTCCGGGTCGGGCCGGTCCGGGACGGAATATTTTTCGGATTGTCAGTGTTGCCAGAAGTACCAGAAATCTCGTACATTAACGAGAGTTGACTAGATACAGTCCGAATCAAACTTTATGGCGGCTCGGATATTATCTGCGGGCTGCACATTACGCGCCCCGTGCCCTGGATTGTGCAAGAAATGAAAATCGCCTCGTACATTTTTTACGAGATTTTAACAGCTTACGTATTTTTTTTACATTTATTGCCAAGAAACTCTTTCTAGACTCATAATTATTCTAATAATACAATATTGTGCTAAATTCATCCAACAAAAATATTTTGCGGCCGGCAACGCCTTGACACGTATCCATTTGGTACTTTGTTTACATAAATATATATATCCGTTCTAATTAGAGGTATAGCTCTTCTAATTTTCCCCTAACTAACTACACCATGTGTCCAAAACGGAATATAATAAAAAGTTTAAATGTCCTTCCTGGTAATAAACGCTCACACACACATTTCACTCAGCAGCAGCACATCACTAGATTCATCCATCGGTTCCATAAGCATAACTTTTATCAAAATCAGGTACCTACCGTACCTGATTTTGATAAAAGATTTATGATTACGACACCTCTACCTTGTATATTTGCAATTCAATGGGGTAGAGGGTTGATCTGAGATACAGGATATTTCCTAGTTTAGGTATCAACCCACCATAAATAATTAGTTGATAGTTAGAATAATATTTATCATAGGTATATTTCTTTGAAGATAGTATTGATTATTATAATAAAAAATGATGTCATCTTTACACTGCCGCAAAGATAATTGTAATTATATATACATACCATAACTCGAATTTAAATTTTAATGTTAAATTAACTATTGTACATACACTGGAAACACTTATTCATGTGTCAATTAGTATTAAGTTGTATTTTACTGTTATATTATCTAATGGTTATGGTGAGAAGTAAAAGTTATTTTTACTATTCGTATTATCTAGAATCCGTCAAATCCGTGTCTAGAATCTAGAGTCTTTGGCCAGGGAAGGAATTATTCCCGCTTGATGCTTGCTTTGCTGTTGTCCTTCTTGTACTAATATTTATATCGGATTATTATCTCTTTTGCTCTAACTGAAACGCGAAGGGAATATAGTTTTAACTCTATAAGATTATTTTTTTACTTTTACGAGATTATATTCTATCATTACGAGATATTTGGTAACCCTGGTACAAGGAAAAACATCCGACGTCTGGCAACCCTTTTTTAGCAGTTGTCAAAGTATCATTGTGGGAGGAGGATGTTTTTCGTAATATTTTTCGAAACAGAATTAAATACTTAGCTTAGATTACCTGTATTCTTTTGTAATATTAATGCTTTGAAAAATGTTATTTTATTATTAAAATACTTTTTAATAAGTGTGCCATTAGTGATGAAATTTGTTTGAAGATTCAGAGTTTCTATAGCTTTCAATAATGGGTCGTTTCCTATCGCAGGATAAATTAGAAGGTTTTGAAAAATATAAGGTACGTACTGTTTAAAGTATTATAGTCGAAAACGTATGTGACGATCAAATCTTGAGGCAAATATTGATGTCGTAAATATAATATTTTCAATTGCCTTATTTGTAATTTGACCTTTTCATCTCTCACCGGCCGGTTACAATAAAACTAGTAAGATTGAGTCGTAAATGCGTTACGTGTTTTATTATTTTTTCATACCCTTTTTGTGATGGTAGCAAATAAAACTATGCTCTCAGTTTGCTCATTTTTTTCTGAGGCTTTGTAGTCTCAGTCTCTGTTATTTATTTAAAATATACATACCTTGTTTCAGTATAATTCAATAGATACAAGCGTTCTCAGCAACTATGTCATGCACCCATTCTGGAACTGGTGCGTTCAGGTCAGTTTATATTTACATAAATGCAAATAAATACATTGAGAGTCAATGCAATTTTTAAAAAAATAGCATTTTCTATATTTCTTAGTAATTCAAGTATGCATAGTTAATAGACAGCCAATTTAAAAAATTACAACATTACAATTTTTCTAAAGTTTATTGTTTTATAATTTAAAAAAAAATAACTATTAGAAGGACAAGTAAATTCTAGTTGGTTTTTGTTTTTAATATGAACATATGGTGTGTTTTAAATTTTTGGACTAGTCTGATCTGTTAAAATTTGTTTTGAACATAGATAATAATAATAAATACTAACATAGTGACATGATTGCAGTTCTGTCCGGTGTGGGTGGCACCAAACCTCCTAACATTCTCTGGCTTCCTACTGACAGTCCTAAATTTCCTTCTCTTCTCCTACTATGACTTCGGATTCTACGCACTTACACAAGAGAACAAATCCAGCGACTCAATTCCACGTTGGGTGTGGGCTGTCTCCGCTGTTAACTTGTTTTTTGCATATACCCTTGGTAAGCATATTATTCCTTAGTTACCATTTTTAGATAAACTGAATAATTGCTTTCCTGATCACATCAGCAAAAATCAAAATAGTAATGAAGCAAAATGTCTAAATTCCTACTTAATTGAGTATTATGAAAATTAAATGCCTAAAATAAAGTGATTGTAAACAGTAATTTGTCTATGGACCAAGAAGAAGCAAAATGCGGAAAATTTTACAAATAATTCTTTAAAGCTAAATGCGTAAAACAGACTAATATGGTGTATAAACTTATTTGTTTCTATGTATGCCATTATAGTACTGAACTCTAGGTGTTTTTAAAAACAATGCACTCAGGAGTAATCATAGAAGGATTCACTGGAACTGAATGTACTAAAACATGATGCACATCACACATATTGTCAGGCATACTGCATAAGAACATAGGCCAATAGACAATAATCTAATTAAATTAGGCATTATGCTTCATAGACTGTTAAAAATGTGTTAACTTTGCTTTTCAGGCAACTTGATCAGGAAGTAATAATAATTGTGACATACGTAATTACGATACAAAAAATGCATGATTTGTAGATTTTGAAAAACATTTTTGTGATTATGTAAGTGTCTGCCTAAAAAGACTTGGCGTAGTAAAAATAAATTAAAAAATATATTACCCCAAGTTAGCCTTTAAAAATAGCAACTTTTACTATGTGAGGTAATACTGAAAGGTTACTGGTGTTTTTCAAGGAAACCTGTATAGATAAGTAGGAAGTATATGGGAATACAGAAGTATGACTTCTACTGTTCAACAATTTTGATTTTCAAAGATAATATTTGGGTTAAAGCAAAGTTCGCACGTGACGCGTACTAATTCATCATTATCATTTCGTGTAGGTGACACGGTCAGTCGTCCATGCACACCCTGGTATCAGAGTTCTTCGGAACCGCCTCTCGGCCTCTGACGTGGTTCCTTTAACGACTACCAAATGGCAGCCGGGACCAATGGCTTAACGTGCCTTCCGAAGCACGGAATCATCTTTCTTATCAGACAATCAGGTGATTCCAGTGGCGGATTTACCAATAGGCTTAGTAGGCTGAAGCCTAGGGCGGCATATTTAGAGGGGCGGCATATTTAGCCCAAATAATAAAAAAAAAATATAATTATATTTATACACATTACGTTCGTAATCCGTATATAAAAGACTAGCTGTTACCCGCGGCTACTTCACTATATCACCTACTTCACAATCATACTAATAACGGGAAAAAGTCGATGTAATGAGGACGATAGAACACATCATAAAGTAGCAATTTCTGAATAACTAAATGTAATTAATATGATTGTGAACTAAACTAACGTATTGAATTTCAATACTCAGTAGGGGCGGCAAGTTTGAATAGACTACTAGCGGCAAATTTGTAAATCCAAACTGGAAACAACAAAGTATGCTTCCCGTGGGAATCGAACGCACGACCCCTGGGTCAACAAGGGAAACGCCCCACGGAGGCAGTTGAAAGTACCTACGTACTAATTGAAAGCACGTGACGTCATAAATTTATAGTTTACAAGCAATTTTCCCGCCACTTCGTCCGCGTCCAGTGGTTAAGGCGTTTGCCTTGTTGACCGATTCCCACGAGAAGAAAACTTTGGTAATTTGTTTCCAGTTTGGTTAGGACATTGCAGGCATGAATCAGCTGATTGTCTGATAAAAAGATGATACCGTGCTTCGGAAGGCACGTTAAGCCGTTGGTCCCGACTGCCATCTGGTAGTCGTTAAAGGAACCACGTCAGAAGCCGAGACAGTACTATTATTAATTCTGTGGCCGAGAGGCGGTTCCGAAGAACTCTGACACCAGGGTGTGCATGGTCGACTGACCGTGTCACCTACACGAAATGATGATGATGATGATGTCCGCGTAACCTTTGTTACCTGCAGATAAATAAATTTTTAGGGGTGATTTTTTTTATTCACTTCTGTAATTTCGTCATCGCAATCAAATCTTTCCTCTTTATAATATTAGTGTAGATAATAGAGTGGCGCGCTTTCTATGACGTCTAAAATTATGTGATAAGTTTAGACGTACCTATATATTTATATCTCATTATCTTAAAGATTTGCTGTTTAGCGTTGTATTTAAATCAATGTGTCTATTTTGGAACATCGTTTCATAATGCAACAAAAATGTATTCAGAACGCCTAATAAATACCTAAAATACCTAAATAAAGTATAATTAAGTAGGTATAAGCAGTTTATAATCCGACCACCTATTAGTTTTTCTAGGAGACATGAGCATTACGCGTAATACTTAGCTGAGGCCACATTAGTTTGTCTTCATTATCCTATTATGTTGTAAACGATTACCTACAATTTCTCTAGTCAACAGACGCAGATATGTATAATAAAAATCTCGGCAATCTTTCATATCCTTTCCGTGCGTCTCCTGTAGTGTAGGCTGTTTAGAGGTTGATTTTGTTCAACCCTTTAGAAATAATTTTACGAGTAGGTATCTTGGAATGAGTTTCACTAATAAATAATACAAAATCATAAATGTAGTAAATGAAAAAAATGGAAAAATAATGTTACATACTTACTCCTCCAATAAAAATTCGATGAGTTTGTACGGGATTCAGTTGATCGGTGTAGTTGTGTGGGAAGTTATTCTTATTAGTTGTTCTGTGTAATTTTCTTGTTCTATTAATGATGCTGATGCCAAAATATTACTAGAGAAGATGCTAGGATATTACTAAGAGGTTCAAAATTAACCTGGATAAACAACTGCTTATATGCCCGCCTAATCCTAACCCTGCTCTGCGTCTAAATAGGCAGATTACACATTTGCCCCTATCTTCCTTATTCCTGTTTCGGCGCATGCATATATTCGGATATTCGGATAGTATAGACCTCCGTGCCCTACATTAATAAAACTCTGTCTGATTCTAAAAGGAAATACTCAGCCTGTCAATAAGAACAACATTTCATTTGTTAAGTACAAATTTTGGATATTCAATTCGGCGAATTGAAAACGGTCTCATTTTTTTTTAAGTTGGTTGAAATTGTCCCTGCGAATGAATATACGTGTCTGAAATGTCATAAGCATGACAAACCGAAAATTTTAAATGCTTGCTATGATTCTCAATATGGCTTGCCGTGTTCACAAAACAACAATTGCTTGTGTTATTTTATTAGATACATAATATACAATTATGCACAAAATGCTTCGATGAAAATTCATTGCCGGTACGATTCCACATTTCGATATTATATTGTTGGTGCCCTTTCTTATCTAATGTTAAGACTTCTCGATAATATTAATAGAGACGCATGTATTATTTCGACATTTTGTTCCAATTCCGGTTACTACATTCTACGTAATTTCTACTATAATAATCAAAACGTTTATTAATAAAATACCTTTGCAGGTAATTTTTCACGTCAAGTCACATATTTAATATTTTCTTATTAGATAATACCTATTTATTCTATTTATTATTCTTCAAAAGCTACAGACTACTAGCACTGAATTTTTTAAGTTTTCGCCCGCAATTCCGAAGCGGCTTCATTTATCATATTGTCTCCATACAAATTATTAGGAAAAACATCGGGGGGTTTGTTAGCATTGATGGTCATCATAATTGATAATTGGGGGTATATAAATAATCTCTCCAAGCTAATACAAGCTGAAAAAGTGATAAAGAAAAGAAACTTCATCCCAGTGTTTTACAAATAACTAAGTATCTATTTATTCTTGTCTCCGTGTTTATCGAAATTAATTAAGTTCCTACGTATAGAATAAATAAACACTGAAGTCAAAATTAAATGAGATTATAATATATTCACGCAGAGTTCAATGCCAGCGTGTAGTATAATTGACCCGTAAGATGTGATATAAATATGCGGTGTGATATGTATATTCATTAAAAATTCTCATTTGCACACAACATAAGACATAACTAAGTACAACTTCGAAGAGCTACTCAACAATGGAATGTACTCATTTGAATCGGAAATGTACAAACAGCCCCAGTACTAAATTTTTCGTTGGTACCTTTGACACCATCGTTCATTTTGCAGCAGCCCCTGCGTATTGTCCTCGATACGTAGATGTTACATAATCATGGTTTCATTCAACTTAGGATTTGTTCAAAATTCTAGAAAGTTACCACTGATAAAATATAGTGCCAGCTATTACTTCATCATATAGACATAGTCATTTCAAGATTTTACCGAGGATAAGTACCTAATAAAAGTACAAGCAATAGCAATAGGTATATCAATAACAAAAGAACAACTCAAGGGTTCACATAGTATAGCAATAAATACAATAGGTATATCACAACGGGCCTGCCTACCTAAAAACATGGTAAAATATTGACCGTTTTGGACCCTTAAAGGGGTGATTTTGCCCATCTATATAAACAATTTTTCATACAGGTACAAAGATAAATTTAAAAAAAATAACATTTTATGATTTGAGATTCCAATAGTAGCCACTAGCCACATAGGAAAAGTTGTTCAAATCGACATGCCGTATCTCTCCTTAACGATCAATATTTCACTGTGCATGTTCAATATTGCATGGCTTATATATAATGTACAATTTGATAAGAAACAGCTTAAAAAGGATTCTGTCACATTATAAACCAGGTTCTAAAGTTATGTCTTATTTTTTTAAAGAATTTTTATATAAATTATAATTCTATGTATAGTGACACATGTATACCGTAGTTTATGCTTTATATCCTATACTGGTAATGGCAGAATTTGCGGTGCACCATTAAATTGTAACATCCTTGTAACCAATTTCAGAGGAATAAATGATTCTTGATTCGTTTTATAATTACAAGGATATTGTTGTACGTGACAGATGGCATCGACGGCAAGCAAGCGCGGCGCACGGGCACGAGCGGGCCGCTGGGCGAGCTGTTCGATCACGGGCTGGATTCCTACTCGGCCGTGCTCATTCCCACGTGCTTGTACAGCATCTTCGGCAGGTAGGACGCCATCATAGATTGTGAGTTGTTGTGCGTGTTGCCGCTTCTTCTGCACTTCGCTTTAAAGCGGACCTAAACTTAGCTAAAAGTAAATAATTGACGTCAACAATAATAAATACATTGTAAACAATAAATTATAATGAAAAATTGACGCGCGTCTATACACGGTGAAAAATTGATCGTTTTGGAACTCTTAAGTCAATTTGAATAACTTTTTTTTTAGCACCAATGCTGGGTTTCCTTTGGGTCCTCAATTATTTTTGTCATTCCCATACAAATACCGGGCGTCTAAATATTTTTGTATGGAAATGTAGAAAACAATTTCCCAGCTTTTGTCCCATATGAAAAGTTATTCAAATGGGCGGGCTCAATCACTGCTTAATGGATCCATAATTATCAATATTCCTGTAAGAACATCGCCGATGAAGATCCGCTAATATTCGTCACCTTTGGATTTGTTTGGACCTTTACCATGTCACTGCTGTGGCGATTGACGAAAGCTTAAAGTGATGTCATGACCGATACAGCTGCACTATACCCCGGTGGGTGCAATGCCGCTGCAGCACCTGGTTTATTATACATGTATGAAGTTACATTTCAGCTCTACATCATCCCAACTAATATTATAAATGCGAATGCGAAAGTGACTTTGTTTGTTTGTTTGTTACGCTTTCACGCCCAACCTACTGAACCGATCGTCATGAAATTTTGCATACACGTAGGTTAAGGTACTGAGATGGACATAGGCTATATGTCACGCGGGCGAAGCCGCGGGTAACAGCTAGTTTTTTTATATACGGACAAATCACACAGATTGAGCTAGCCCCAAAGTAAGTTCTTAAGTAAGACTTGTGTTATATACTAACTCAACGATACTATATTTTATAACAAATACATATATAGATAAACATCCAAGACCTAGGTCAATCTGAAAAAGATCATTTTTCATCTTGACCTGACCGGGGATCGAAACGGGACCATCCGTGTCACAGACCGGCGCGGCGTGTTGACCGCTGCGCCACTGAGCTCGTCAATCATGAATTATACCACACACAAATATTACAAAACCCGCCGAATTAACCCACACCAACCGGCCGCCGCAGCCCGACGGGAGTAACGTCTCAGAAATACCATGCAAAGCGACGATTTCGCCCTAACGTCAATTTGGAAATACCATAGTTTCTAAATTGACATGAATCTTACACGCTGGTCTGGGAGAAAATAATTTAAGATATTTTTAACAAAAAACAAAAACCGACTTCAACCCTATCAATTTATTTAAATAAGCGTAAAAATAACCGAACGGCATACTTGTAATTTTTTTTTTTGTTTTTGTGTATTTTTTCAAAAAGCGCTCGTCGTATTTCGGTAAAAATTTAATGGGACCATCTGTAAAGTATTACCTATCGAACAAAAAAAGAATTTCTTAAATCGGTCCAGGCGTCTTCGAGAAATCGGGGAACATACATAAAAAAAATATTATGACGAATTGAGAACCTCCTCCTTTTTTTGAAGTCGGTTAATAAAAACGTAGAATCATGTCAATAGGCGATGCGGCTAAGTGTTCAAAGACATCTATATTAAATCCATCCATTCATCCATCAGGTCTTTCTTAGTCTCCACTGCAGGAGCACGACCCTCTCGTACTACCACAGCTATATATTAACCAGAGTAGTCAGAGGATTTGGCCTACACTCTCCACGCTGGCCAGACGGGTTGGAGAGGTCTTTTTGATGTTTGTAAGCTGTGTTTAGCTTGTGTTTCCTAAGTCGCCTCTTACGACATCCACGGGAAGACTTGGAGTGGTCCTATTCTACTCTGCCGGGAACCACACGGCAATATTATTTTGATTAAACATTTTGATTTGATTTGATAGGGCGTGAAATAAATAGAATCAATCGATGACGCTGACAACACTATAACCGTGAACCAAATGTAATTGGACATACATTTTATAACACTGCATTGTGCTACACTATGCACCATGTTAAGCAGCTGGTTCCGCCAATTGAATGGCGCGGGTCAATGTACGATTTTATGATTATCTGTCTGATTCTAAACTCAAATTTCGATGATATTTAGGTAGTTTGTAGAATATATCGGGGGCAAAAATAAATAAACAAATCTTCCATACTGGGCTGGGAGAAAAGAAAAACCGGCCAAGTGCGTGTCGGGCCACGCGCAGTATAGGGTTCCGTAGTTGCGAATGACAACTTTGAGTTCACACTGTTTACACTCGCACCTCACAGTTTAACAACCAAAAACATCTAACAATAAAGATTGTATGAAATTTTACATTTTCCAGTACATTTTATAAGTTGGTTGCCTATAACTTTTTAGTTTGCACTTAATACCCAGCTCTGATAGTTTTCCTTTCAACTTCAGTATATATTCTACTGCTGTAATTTTTTTCACGTATCCATATATAACCGTTAAGCAGATAGAGGGGGGGGACACGTACCTCTAACAAAAATTTGCACTTTAAAACCAAATATTTCGGAAACGGATCAGTAAATCGAAAAATGGTGTTCTCAACCTCACAATATTTTTCAAAGACCTTTTTAACGATACCCCACACGATAGGTAAATAGAGAAAAAAAAATTACTCCCCCACTTTACTTGTATGGGAGCTACCCAAAATAAAAAATTTTTTCAAGATTTTTTTCTACGACTTTTTTGCCATGATTAATATACATACTCATACCAAATTACAGCTTTCTAGTACTTATAGTCTCTGAGTAAAACCGCGGACGGACAGACAGACAGACAGACATGGCGAAACTGGGCAGACGACAACGACAGACAGCAACGGGAAATAAGGGTTCCTAGTTTACTACGTTTACTACGGAACCCTAAAAAGCGTAGAGTTTTTCAGCTGCTTCTCTTCCCATGCAAATCGAAAGAGCCGATCGAGGGAATGGGCAAAAATCTGAGGGTTATGTCAATAGGCGATGCGACTAGCAACCCATCACTATTTTAATCTTTCCACCTTGACGCCAGGTGGAAAGCGGAATCAAAACAGTGATGGGCTGGGGCTTGCGTCGCCTATTTACTTGATTCCTTACATTACCTCCTAATCCATTGATCGGCTTTTACGTTCTGCGCGGGTATATTTTATGATTTTCCTCTTCTTTTTCAAAACAATCATGTAGGAGCATTCAGATCTCGACCTAGCTACTAAAGTGTACTTAAACACAAGGTAACTCCTTTTCAGAGATGAATTGAGTCCGTTGCGTTTCTTCTTCGTGATCTGGAACATCTTCTTCAACTTCTACCTGACGCACTGGGAGAAGTACAACACCGGCGTCATGTTCCTGCCGTGGGGGTACGACTTCACAATGCTTGTGAGTCTTGATTTTTTATCAAATATAAAAATTGAGGTTATCTATTCGAGACGTATGTATGCAACAGTATTAGAATTACACAGATTTTGTATATTATATATTACAGTCAGAATCAAACTTTATGGCGGCTCGGAACATCGCGCGAGTCGATGCACGCAGTTACATACGCGCGCGGGGAGGTGGGGTGCGTACTGTTTTGTTTTTCGTATGTGTAAGTGGCCAACACTGGTGTCAGATTTTTCAAGCTGCCTAAGGGCATCTGACATAGCTTAACGACTGCCATCAACGATGACAGCCGGGACCAACGGCTTAACGTGCCTTCCGAAGCACGGAGGAGCTCGAGATATTTTTATGCCACTTGCGGTCACCCATCCAAGTAGGGACTGCACCAGGGGTTGCTTGACTGCGCAGCTTGCTGCTAATATCCGAGCCGCCATAAAGTTTGACTCGATCTGTACCAGCTTCAAAACACGTGTTCCAAATTTTATAAGTGTATCTATAACAGTTTTTTGCAATAGGTACTATCTATAATGTTAGACCAAAACTTTCGATAGTATTATCAGGTGGTGATAATCTCGGTAGGCCTTGTGATATCCTGAATAGTTTTCGAAGTCAACTATCGCTAGGGAAACTATAGATAGTTCCAATACACCGTTCAGGTTTATTCTGAATTCAAAATATTTGACAATACGACACCTCTTATCTACATCGTTTTTTACATATGCTATAATATGTAAGGCCGAAAGGAATTTTAAGAAATTCACTGGCTATTACGCCTCTATTAACATGTTAATAAAGTTCAAATTACAGTCAGCAAAAAGAAAACTAAAATGTTCGCTGTAAGTCGCGCGAACCAGATTATTTTTCACATACAAATTTGATTTTCAAAGGTGCATAATATATAGAAGCGGTTATACTATGTAAATCTCTTAGAATTCCCTTCGCTTCAGTCAGCGGCATTGTTAGTTGAGCCTAAAGTTTTGTAATGTTTTCGCGATTGTAACACATTTAAAATATTAATTTTGTTTTATCGACTATATTCCATTATTTATACACCTAACGTTTTGAACACTTTACAGTGTTCGTGTTCGCAAGTAAACTAAGTTGACAATATCAAGTATTTTATAAGAACAATGCAAAAACTACGGCCTAAAATTTGATATGCAGTATTGGCTCACGATGTCTGAAGATAATGCAGTCTTCTGCTTAGCTTGAGATTTCATTAAATTGATGACTGGATCCCAAGCTAGTGGTAACTGCTAACCATCCTCTCTATTGAAATTAAGATGGTTTTTGATTTCAATAGCCTCACGAAGCGATAAAACCGTATTAAATTATTTTTGTTTAATTGAGCCTAAAGTCAGATCTTCTATCTCAAGGAGTATTTCTTCCTCAAAGCCTATACCTAATCGTATTTACCTATTCGTACAGATTTAAATTTGTATGTGGCAGGGCTCGTGTGTGTTGCTGCTGGTGACGTCGGTGACGGGTCCGCGCGCGTGGCACGTGGCGCTGCCCGGCGGCCTTACGCCCGGCATCGTGTTCGAGTTCGTGCTCTACTTCTCCGCCATGCTGACGAGCCAGACCGTCATCCTGTGGAACATCTACAAGTGAGTGTCTTTCTTTGTATAATTCTTTATCTACGTAAACTCCATAGCCTTATTAAATTTAGTTTAGAAGGGTTTTTGAGAGCGGAAAATCTATGTAGCTAATTCTTATGACTGGAAAAACACGTTATACCGTTAAAATTTCAGTTCCTCATATATTATTCAGGTTGAATTTCATTTTGTAACTTAATACGACGCAGCGGCTTGTAGCAGTGAACATCCGCCACACCCTGATGACTGCGCCTCTAGAGTTGGGCGTCCCTGGAGCTGACGTCACTGATCTACTTATTGGTCGCAGTTCTATATCGTTTACAACTCAACACAACTCCTCTATAATGTATACTCCGTGGAAGGCACTCATTCCCTCCGTTTAGGGCAACTGCCCTAAACCATTATGGAGGAGTTCTTCCATTTATAGTCCCTGGATAGCCGTCATTGCCTGCAGATCGTACCGCGACCGCACCGACAAGATGCGCTCGTTCAGCGAGGCCGTGCGGCCGCTCGTGCCGCTGGTGCTGTTCTTCGTTCTCAGCGCTGCGTTGTCCTTTTAGTTTCTCAGGTTCCTGGAGTAGCTGGAACTATTACGGTGGCGTCACTAGTCTAAGAATTGGTCGCAGTTCTACATCGTTCACGGCAGCTCCTCTATAAATTATGTACCGTTTCCTGCAGATCGTACCGCGACCGCACTGGCAAGATGTGTTCGTTCAGCGAGGCCGTGCGGCCGCTGGTGATGTTCTTAGTGCTGAGCCGGCGTTGTCCTTTCGGTTTCCCAGGTTCCCGGAGTAGCTGGAACTACTATGGTGGCGTCACTAGTCTACATATTGGTTGCAGTTCTACATCGTTCACACCAACTCTATAATTTATGCTTGCTCTTCTATAATTTATGTACCGTTGACTGCACCGGCAAGATGCGCTCGTTCAGCGAGGCCCTGCGACCGGTCGTGGTGCCGTTGGTTCTGTTCTTCGTGCTGAGCGCGGCGTTGTACTTTCGATGTCCCAAGATATTATGTTAAATGTCATTTTATAACTTTATTACTATAACACGCAGTGATCGTGCACACGTGCATGATCAAAATGAACATCCGCCAACTGATGGCAGCGTTGCGTTGATTATTATATATTAACCCTAGCGTTGATTAGCTGGAACTAATACGGTCACGTCACTGGTCTACATATTGGTCGCAGTTCTACATCGTTCACTGCAACTCCTCTATAATCCATGTACCGTTTCCTGCAGATCGTACCGCGACCGCACCGGAAAGATGCGCTCGTTCAGCGAGGCCGTGCGGCCGTTGGTGCCGCTGGTGTTATTCTTCGTGCTGAGCTCGGCGTGGGCGCTGTGCTCGCCGTGCGACATCGTGGACCGCTGCCCCAGGCTGTTCTACGTGCTTACGGGCACCATCTTCTCCAACATCAATGTGAGTGGCAGGGTGCTTTATGAGGGTTTGCCTATTGCAGTTGTACGATGTTGATGACACATCTAGACATTAATTGAAATTACCACTCATCAACTGATTTCATTATCTATCTGATTGGTTACATAGGTGTTCTGCCAATACCGGTCATAGCTTACAGTGCAAGAATAAAATTGATGTCTTCGTTTTCGTCTTCAGATTGTTCTGGTACTCCCTGAAACAACCTGCGGGTTCCACAGCGTACCAGAATAATCTGACATGTTGATGATCATCAGATCCTGAGTCAGTCTGCGGAGATGCAGAGAAATTGTTAAAAAAACTCTTATGGCCTATTTAGGGCATTCGCAAGCTCGAGGGCTCGCTGAGTGGCGAGGCTGAAGTCAAACCCTACAGATTTGAAGAAAAAATTTTTATGAGGCACTTTTACGAATCTTTAAAAAAATTTACTGTGACTTATTTTGAAGTGCCACTGAGAAATTTTTATTGCAATATTTTCAGTGGAAGCATATATATTTAACAAATAAATAAATAACTTCCCCATTGCAGTGTCGGCTGATCGTGTCACAAATGAGCGACACCCGTTGCTCGGCGTGGAACCCTCTACTGGCGCCGTACTCGCTGGCACTACTGGCCGTGCTCACCCTGCGCCCGCCGCCCGCCTCCGAGCTCATGCTGCTCGTGCTGCTGTGCGTGTCCAGCTCCGTGCAGCACATACACTACGGCACCAGGGTGGTGAGTGTACATGTATTTTTACCTTCCTATTTTGCGGTGGTTATGGGGGTTTTTAACGCAAGCCTGGGTGAAGGGAGTGGTGACAATCCCTGTACGTGAAAGTTCGGGCACCGGTGACCTCGAGCCGAAGCCCGCAAGCGCTAGTGTTAACACTCACTCACTACTCACATCGTGCCTGCGGTGCGAGCCGTGCGAAAGATGCAAACGTAACACACACACCAAAAACGATCAATGCAGTCGGTGACGGTGACGGCCCGTTCCACGCCCCGCGCGCCTCTCGTTGCCCCGCGCACATAGCCGCAAGCGATTATACATGCACACATGCTGTGTCGTTTCTTTTGGCGTAGTGTATATATTCTATAGGCCTATATCCAGCAGTGGACTTCTGGCTGATGAAATGTATGTTCTTATCGCACTGTCGATTTCCTGTTTGGTCGTAGATATACGCTGGTTGCCATGCACATTTTGCCGACAACTGTTGTTTTTTTTTTTCAACCTAATTACGCAAAGTTTATACTTCTTTGACAAATAAAAAAAAATATGTTCCAGGTGCAAGAAATGTGCGAGCACTTCAAGATAAACTGCTTCCATATAAAACCAAAGACGAATTAAGTACCTATTTATTTTAGTTATAACATTTTATGATCTGAATGTATATGTTGTAAATTTTCTCTTACTCATTTACTTCTACTTGAGGGATACGTTAAGTAAATATAATGCTAGCTGCCTCTTAAAATATATCAGTAGCAATATATAGACTCAAATTTAATTCTCTACGACTTGTAGCTTTACTCACAGAGCAATGGGAATGTGACTGTCGTTCGCACCCTACTAGAGACGCCTTTTCGTCACATTTCATACGAATCAAGCATGTCAGGGGGCAGTGCCGTTTATTGAGGTTTTAGATTTCTAGGCAATTGTAGTAATACAAATATTTGCTATTTCTACTTATTTGTAATATAGGTTACATCAGAATTTAGTTTAATTTTTTTTACTGTCATTATAATACCATATCATAGCACATTGAAGCATTTTTACGTTTTTTGAGCACGAATAGGCAGGCCGAATTTGCGACTTTCGCCTATTAAGCCGGGCGTGGGTTGACACGCGGTATTATTACGTTCGTCTCTAGTAGGGCGCGAGTGACATTCCGTGCTCGTGGCTTTTATGTACTAAAGTTTCACTCCGAAAATACTCAACATCGCACGCTCAATGCTCATAGCGGACATATTTCATATATCGGGATTACTAAGGCGATATTATTTACAGCGTATAAATGGACCTTCGAGATTCCCTTGAAGTGATTACTCAGTCCCGCCCCAGTACCCGTCTAAATTTAAATTTTTCCTTTTGGGCCAATATTGGGAACTCATAATGAATTTTGACATTTTTATATAAAAATGTTCGGCTGGCCCGGCTGTATGAAAAGGTAAAAAAAAATGAGTCCCCAGCATTCCAATTAATAACTAATAGTACTAAACGGAAACCAGCAGTATCCCTCGCAATATGGCGTCCCGCACCTCTCCCCCGTGCTAAGGAGTCTTAAGGTTTCGAAAAACAGGGTTAGCTGCTACAGCTCTCAGTCGCACGTTACGTGCCGCCTCTTATACGTACGTTACGTAACGCCTGTAGCACACAGCCGCGAATGCGGACCGGAAGCGGTCCGGAACGAAACACTGGCGGTACCGCGAAACGCTTTTGTATGATTCCGTTCCGGTTTCATTCCGCTTGCGGTGTGAGACGCACCAAACAAAATCATACTAGACAGCGTTTCGCGGTCCGCCAATGTTCCGTTCCGGAACGCTTCCGGTCCGCGTTCGCGGCTGTGTGCTACAGGCGTAGTTAACACACACACGTGTGCTCGGATGTAAAGTTTCGTTTGTAGTAATTTTAGGAATAACACTCCGATTGTATGAAGCGCCATGTGGCATTGGTCCCATAGGAAATGGTGTTCATATTGATGGGCCGAGTCACCCCTTTAATGGTATGTCGAGGGTAAATTACGCGCGTTATATCAAACTAGCTTTTTCCCGCGACATCGCCCGCGTTAATACATATAACCTATGTTACTTGCTGAAATATAGCATTCTAAGATAGGTAAAATACTTTTTCGAAAATCGGTTCAGTAGTTTTTGACTTTATCCATAACAAACATACAAGCAAACAAATCTTTCCTCTTTATAATATTGATGTAGACATGATTTTTTTTATCTATTGATGTAGATATGTACCTATAACGAAGTAGGGTTGTTTCATACTCGCAAGACAATCTTTTGTATTTTCAATCTTTGTTCTCAGATATTTTTTATATTATTTAGTATGAAATGTCATTAATTATATAATTCGATCCTAACGTAATATTATGAATGCGAAAGTGAGTTTGTTTGTCCAATTATTTATTAGATAGATTATTTTGATGGATAGGAGATAAAGAAAATTGGTCAAAGGAACTATGGCACAGATTAAAAAAAAACTGCATTCATAGATTTTCTAAAACTGCCATACACGACCCAGGAATCGAACCTTGTAAATTTCGAAAAAATAAAACTGTTCTTAGTATTAAGTTTCTTATAATATTTAAGGTTCACACAATGAGCATTAAATCTTTGTATGAGCCAGGTACAGGATAGTTTTTTTTTTAAATGCTGCATTTAATGGTTCAAGGGTTAAAATTATTTAATTTTCTCCTATAGATAAAAAATCACCTCACTGACCACTCCTCATGAAACAGCTTGTATTTGACTGACATTTTATGTAGTTGCTAAAAGGGTTTTAATTTTTTATGAAGTAGCTAAAAGTGGTTTAATATTTTATGTAGTAGCTAAAAGTGGTTTAATATTTTATGTAGTAAAGTCCCCATCATAAAAAGCTATAAATTATGTAAACAAATGTTTAGGGGTTCGCAACATTTGGATGAAATAAAAAATAATATTTTTTGTTTTTGTGTAAAAAAATAAACCATAGAAGAGATGGTTAGAATTATTTTTCCATAAAGAATGGAGGGAGTTTACAGGTGAAGTAATTACTTGGCAACGAAAAAATCTTTTGCCCTGCATTGAGACTCAATAGCTAATATTAAAAATAAAACAACTTCAAGCAAAAAATGTTACAGAAACTTTATTATATCTCAGAAATGCGCCAAATGTTTACATTCACGGAGTCGGACTCGTTCCTGTACCAAAAAACATTGAGCGACAGCGTTTTGTATCGTTAAAATATAACCCGACTAATTAAAATTGGTCTCTAGTTTCGTATTACCCGTATAGTAATTTAAGTCAATTGTATTAGGTTAACTCATTATATTGTCGCTAGGTAACTTCAACTCAGTAGAAGTTTATTGATGTACTTAATTTATAGCTTCTCGTGGCGGGGAGTTTAGCTAAAAGTGGTTTAATATAAAAGGCTTCCGAGACGCCGCGTTTCTAGCTCTCCATTCAATTTTATGCTTTCATCACCTAAGTCCAAGAATGTGAACATAACTTGTTGTCTCTCAAGGTCTCACTCACTCTTTGTAGTTTCATACGGACTAAAATAGACCTATTCTATCACATGTTATTTAACCTGTAATGGTAGATGCAAAAAAATTTATGAAATAACTAAAGCCATGTTTCTTATTCAAATATAGTATCTTCTAAAACGTATAATCATAATATTATGAAATATATGTTTCGAAAAGATTTAAGTAATCAAAATCTATATTTATTTTTATTTTGTTTTACTTACTAGTCCATAGTTAAAATCAAAATTGAGAGTAGAAACGACAAGTAAGTAGTTCAATGTTATTTTATTTACTGCAGTCAATAATTGTGTCATCCATAAATATCCTTATATTTTTTAAATCCCAACATAAGTTTCCAGGGACCCCGAAGGAAAATATTATTAATGTATTAAGTAATAATAGAAATTACGTGTGATTTTATATGGTAATCCATGAGTCGCAGAATCTTTAAACCATCAATTTTACTTCGTTTAACAATCAGTAGGTGATAAAATGGAAACGCAACGTTTTGAAAGCCTTTTATAATGAATCCAATTTTTTTTTTTATTTCGGATCAAGCAGGCAGCTATTTAGTGTTAATATTAAAGGATAGTCAATAGATTAGTGTTGGTATGATAATGAAGTTATACGAATTATTTATTTTCTAGTTGACTACTTGACATGCTGGCTATATGCCGATACAAATTGCCAGGATCGATAGCGGTCATTGACCTATATCGACCTTGATTTTAAGAGCCCCTACACAAAGTGAAAACGCGACTGTAGGTACCTTATCGGTTAAAATATACTTCAGTGGACACTTCTCACAGAATGTGTATTATTCTGGCTCTGTATACAATTAAAAGTTAAAGAAAAAAGGTTGGCAGTAGATCTTTTTTCGTGATTTATTCGTTTTAATTAACTAGGCGCATCGCAAAAGATTTGTGTACCTATTGTTCTTCCCTAAACCAAATATAGTAATGCGTAATGTAAAATAGTCATATCAAACATATCATAGCAATAGAAATACCAGGCACAGCCGCTCAACCGTTAGACGTTTAGTGTAGTAAATATAAAGCCCTATCCACATATTTCCGGATCAGGACTATCGGAATTCCGAGTTATCTGTGTTCCCATAAGGGACGTGCCGTCCGTGACCCGTGTACACACATATCAGGGAAATCGGTATTAGTATCGGTCAAACAAAAGTAGTAGACGGCAATCGCAGTACCGGTCATAGGTCTGTCGAGTACAAAAGTAGCACAAAAGTTGTACAGCAGATAAACCTGACCCCTTACAAACAGATTTCATATTGTAGGGGGAACAGGTTTGTCTGCCCCTGACTGTACAGTTGGCTACATAGAAAAGTATACGATTACCATACCAAAGACAATATAATACTAACGTAATAGACTGCCCACCTCATACAAAAATATTGGACCAAATTAAGGTGCGAAAAGCAGGCTGATGGCGATACTAGATGGCGGTAATCTGCGTTAGCCTTTAACTTACTAAACATACGGTGTCATTTTAAAATATTATGCCTAAAATATTGTTTTGATTTTTAATAAGATATATTTTGTGAATCATGTTTTTATATTCTCATAATACGGTAGATACAATGTTGTGTAGTTTCGAGTGGCGCCATCTATGCGAGTCTCTGAGAACAAATCGTACGATTAAGGCGTTGAGACCACATGACCATACTACATACATACATACATATTGGTACAAGTATTATTGGTGGTATACTTTTCTTTGTGGCCCACATTCGCACTTAAGAATGTCGTCTTAAATTAAATTCGGGTAGCACTGTCAGTCATCCGTGGCGTTCGGGCGGGCGGACACTGACGGCGCGGCACTGAACTGTGTAAACTGCCGTGTCCCTGCCGTATTCCGTCAGAGACGGCAACTCGGTAATATGTGGACGGCGCTTAATTCTTCCATGTCTATTATATTATCCCAGTATTGTATTATTAATGGAAATTTGTTTGCCATTGAATTAATGTAGCTAATTAAATTTTAGCTAAGAGGTTGAATAAAAATGCAGTAACCAGTATAACACCCTAAACAGAAACATGCATATGTAATCCAGACACCTAATACAAATTGTGTAAACTATAAGTGTAAAATTATTCCAAGAGACCTACCTGAATGAAATCTTATAGGTAGGTATGTTTATTCATGTACATTATTTTCGTAGAGAATACCCAAATGTATAAATATGTTTTAGTAAAGTTTAGATTTAAAGTTAACGGTTTCAAATTAAGGCTGGATAAAGGTGTATAGGCGAAGAACCTACCGGCCACAAGCACTTTTTAAGTTGGATTTATCCACGCGGTGTCATTAATAATTAAAATTCACACGAACATGTAAGCATTTCATGCCATGATTTTCTGTCCAATTATGTTTCCCAAACAAAATATAGCTGTTTTAAGTGAAATCCAAAGTTACTAGTTGTACCTAGTCATATTTATTTTAATGAAGATTGCCATTTATTATTTATGATGATATGTAATATCAAAAGAATCGTCTAATATAAATTATATTCAATGTTATACTTCTTTCAAAAATCATTTTTTACCAATGATGTTATTATTATTTATTAGCTTATAATAGCTAACTTGGCATGGGTCTTCAATTCATTGGAATGGTTGATATACCTAGCTAATATTTTGTGCACAAATTATTGCAATTTTGAATGGTTATGTAAAATAAATGACTCTAAAATCACGAAAGATGTGCGTCCATACGTCAGTATGGACGCATATCTAGGTAAGGGTATGTTTATGTCGCAGTCATCAAGTTAAACCTGCTATTTGATTAGCTTATTCATATTAGATAATAATATTCATACAGTCATTCTTTTGTTACAAAAACCGCACTTTAAAGTAAATTTAATCGAAAAAAATATCAACACAGTGCTATCTGTGCCAGCTGTTTGACGACATATTTGTTTTGGTGATATCTAGCGCCGCTGTGGGAAAAAAATAACTAAATTTGAATCACCTGACTCATTTTATGTCCGCTCTGTTCAAAGGGCTATGAGTTATTAATCTGAGGGGCTATGTTACAATCCGCTAACTAGTTGGACGTTTAGTGACGCTTGTTCAATCAACGTTCGACCTAGTCACTCAATTAACTGTCGCCATTCAATGAACGCGCTAGTCATTCAATCAAATAGCAGATTCAACCAGATGACTACGACATATAATATACTCTTTACTTTGAACAGCTGTCTCTCTAATTGTTCCTGGTTGGTTACATTCTCAGCCGTTGTGCGTTGGAGTTCGGAGTCCGCTATTATCACAGAGCCAGGAATGTCTTGGCGCTCGCGTTATTCCTTGCTCTGTGGCTATTATGGACCCTTAAAACATTAATGGTCTGATATATTGTAATAAAGTTTTTACGGTTAGCCGCGTTTCTAATGCCAATCTTCCTTGAGTAGTCTCAAGAACCGCAGACAAATACCTTTTAAATGAAGCTCTACAGGCCTTTCAGTATCGAAGGTCAGTTTATATTTGGGTGTAAAGTCAACCATTCCACTGAACAATGTACTAGAACATAGTTCTTCCAATACCATCTTCTTGTAAAGATGTCAACGAAGTCCATCTTGGTTATACAACTCACTTGTTAGGACTAAGAATTGACTTAAGTTACGGGCTCAACATTTAAATTTAGTCTAGAAGTCTAGAATAAGTTCAGTTATATGATGTAAAGTTGAAAACTCAGTGGTGGCCCTAGATGAAGGCGACGACCATGTGCTGACGTCTAACAGCGTCACTATAGATGCACATTGAATTAATGATATACCACCTTAATAAGATGTAGTAGTTTAGAATAACATGTCTGGAAATGTTACTGAATCCTACACAGCCCACAGACAAAATAAAACAATTTTGGACTTGCCAGGATTGCCTGCGTACCTAGTTTTTCGCATTGTAGTGTAGGTACATTTTTTTTCTTTTTCAAAGGCTTTCATCGTTAGACGCCGTCTATACTACTTATGTTCTGACAAAGGACCACCGATCAGGCGTACCGGTACATTTGTGCCGTTCTTTTAACATCAAGTTTGTTTCAAAGATGGTAGTGTTACGTTTGACGAGACTGAAAACAAACTCACATTTTTAATACTTTTGATTACTCAGACCCCAGTGTACATTTAAAATAGTTATATGTTTTTGATGTCTATATAAACATTTCTATTTCCTGTATACAAATAGTATATCAACTAGATTAATTATAATAAATTATTGTTCAGTGCTTCAGTGCACATTTTTAATATGACAAACTCTAATACCAATAACAGAAAATTATTAAGTTTTTGTTTGTTGTTAAACTTCAAAAGTTGTACAATAATTAAACTAGCTTATTTTTGTGGATTAGTTATGATGTAAAACTGTAACTATGAAAAATGTGCACTGAGAGAACTGTCCTGTTTATCAATTAAAAATACATTTTTAGAAAAATTATATGTGTCGTCAATTTAGTAATAGATCTGAAATGTAGAATAACATGGAATTAAATTTTTTTATGAATCTAAGAATACTTTTTATTTATACTTTTTTTTACTATTTTTTTTTATATTTAGGTATACATATATTCCAAACAAGTGATTTGTGAAAAATTGTGCTCTTCAAAACCTCACATAAATCAATCAATGAATAAAGATTTTTACTTAATTTGCTTGAAAAACATATTCCCTATTATATGTCAGTTAGACAATCATTGGATTTTGAATTGACAAAATATACTAGTAGGTAACAGTCTTCAAGCAACACGGCCTCCGTACCGGACCACGGAGTAACAGTGCACAATATAAAAAACAAATTATTCCAATGCTTCAGTTTAATTATAAATCAGAAGTGTACAACAAGTTCTATACTTAACAATGTGAACTTATAGTTTCATTAATTTCATCTCCTAGTGATAATAGCTTTCTCCACTGTTCTGGAGTCAAACTGATGCCCTTCTTACCAGGCAGCAACTCGCCATTCTTTTCATAAAACTCTCGGACATCCACATAAACTTTTCCTTTGAACTCCCTGACTTTTACCAATTTCTTTCCTTGTAACACCCACGTTGGCTCTTTATCATCAGTTCTTGTTGACGTTTGTGAGCCCATCTTTGCTTTTTTTCCTGGAGGTGGATTTCTCTGTAAAATTATATGAGATGAATTACAAGACCTTGTTATATGGATTCATTTCATCGGAAGATGATTTGGATTTGTATGTATATACACAGATATAATAGTTAAAAACAAGCTCCTATGGATCCTTGTACTAATTACACAATAGTTTATTTAATAAACCCTTCATTGTTACCAACAGCCCACAATTCACTGTGACAAAATTCAATTTTAAGAATGCAAATATAATGACGTCTCACACTTCACAGTCAAACCATTAGGGTACAGGGTGGTCACAATGGAACAAGACACATAGGTACTTACACAGATACCTGCAAAAAAGTTTATTTTTCCAGGTGTTTTGGTAGATCTGGTAAAGTTACAAATAAAGTAAAGAGAAATTTATAAAATATTGCAAATTATTGCAATCTTTTTAACAAATAATATTCAGGAGTAATTAAATGTGTAGTGTAAAATATTCTACAATTTAAGTTGGAAAAACAAGAGTGATTTTGTTTTAGTTCTCATGTTTCTCCACTACAATATTATTTTTAACATATTCCTTCTACAAAAATAAGCATTAAAGTTTGCACCTTTTAGCATGTATTTCAATTAATTTTCGCTGAGATTAAGTGTGTAATTTATTTATTCTATATTTTATATAATATAGATATTAATCGAAAAATGTTGATCAGACACCGACAATATTTTCGGAACACCTATCTAAGGACACTCTACAACAAGCTAAAAATATACCAACTGTTTAACAGATTTTTTATTATTATAAAATAGGCAAACAGGCACGAAGCCCAACTGATGGAAAGCAGTTACCATAGCCTATGGACCCCTTCATAACCAGACAGAGATACCAGTCGCGTTTCCGCCGACCCCAAAGAAATCTTTTCGCGCCTTTTTTTAAGATAAATAATTGACATTGTAGGTACATATTATTAGTATCGTTGAGTAAGTATCCCATAATACAAGTCTAGAACTTACTTAGGGGACACCAAAGGCATCTATGGAAATGATCCTTGGTTTGCCACCCTTACATCTATATATAAAAGGCGAAGCCTGCAAGGCATTATATAGACTGTCTTCGACTGGTCTGTGGAGCAGGCACACACCAAGGACAAGGCATACGCAAATTGAGACAACACAAGAGCTCGATAGGTTGTTGGACATGGGAAGTGACAAACAGCTTCCCGTATACAACTTCAAGAAGAACTATTGAGTAAATATTCCAACAAGAGATGAATGGAAGGAAGAATTTTGCCCTTCGAATGGGTAAGAGATTGATTCTAGATTGGTCTTGGACGGTGTGAATGCCTTAAATCAACTGGGCAGGCACCAGTCTCAGACAAGTGCACAAGCCCAAGTCTGAGACTGGTCTGGTCCCGACAGTCACGACGTGGTTGAGGGCAATGAGTCGGCCGATGACCTGGCAAGGAAAGGGTCAGATACGCCATACATCGGACCGGAACCTCTCTTAGACCTATCATACAGCGTAATAACAACTGCAATAAATGCATATGTCGACAGCAGACACCAAGCCAAATGGAGTAATCTGAGTGGACACTCCAAGGAGACACTTGGTATCGACAACACCAGTTGGCAGAAAAGTTTCTGTAAATTTAACAGTAAACAGACAAGATTTCTAATGGGAGCCCTGACCGGACACTTCGAAAATAACAGTCATCTCTTCAAATTGAAAATTGTCAAAAGCCCTCTATGTAGGGCATGTGAGGAATCAGAGGAGACGATGAGACACATCTTGTGCTACTGCGACTCTTAGGCTGGTAAGCGTTTGGACCTTTTTGGATCGGCGTATCCTGATCTAGAGGACTACAGGCACTACGCACCAGGTGATATCCTGAAGCTTATGCAGTCCTTCTTCGGGAATCATCGTGTGGGTGAGTAAGGCATGGGGTAAGTACAAAATAGCCCAAAGGTTAGACGTGCTCCCGATTTATAATCGGCCCCAATAAAGATAAGATACTTAGGGGCTAGCTCAATCTGCATGATTTGTCCGTTTATACCTATTTATTTATTTATATTTTGAATCTTTTTTTATTTTACAAGGGCATTTTTACCCTAATTTTTGAAAAAATAAAATATCTTACGTAGACGTGAAATTTTCAAAGAATGTGTTCTATTGCCAATTTATTTATTATTTACCTACTTACACCTACAAAGTGTAAAATAGCGAATGCGCCAAATGCCACATACGCAAATTATTATGAACAAAGCGGTCTAATAACATAACTGAATGTAAATTTGTATTCTTACGTCAACTGGACCATCATCACTGTCGCTGCTAGAACTTTCAGATTTCTTCTTATTCTTTGGCATTTTTAGTAATTCAGCTATGAAAACCTGAAAGGAAATTCATGTGGTAAAAGATGGCGTACACATTTTAAATAATTTATAAATTTCATGAAAAAACTTACCTTTAAACTTAAAAAATAATAATAAGAACAGAAACACTTTGATTCTAACTAAACAATGTCTATTTACTAGATATTAAATAAAATCATAGGCGGCAAATAGAAGTAAGGTTATGATCACAGGGATAAGATAAAATGTAGGTGTATCGTAAACAATATGCCAGAAATTCAAGTCAGACATCAGACAAGACAAATGACATTAGTTTTTTTTTGTGTTATGGCTTTCACGTATTATGTATTTAGCCAGTGTAGTAACAAAGGGGCGAGTAGGTTTATCTAAATCAAACTCCCAGAGTTACCATCCAAATGTGTATTCTGTAAGGTACACAATAACTATTTAATGCGGTACACACAATCACTCAATCAGATATCTTCAAAGCTTAGGCGTTACGAATTATTAGCTGTAGCGAGGCGGACGACATTAATTTTATTCCGAGATCTTCATCGCAGTAGAGACGTCAAAACGGGGTCGCACGACGCAGCGGCGCTGCGCAGGTCGCCTTTAGTACTGCGCGCGCCGGCCTGTGTTGCAAGGTCGGTTTATATGGTGGAGTGCTATTCAAAGAGGAATTATTGTTAAATTGTTAGTGTGTGATATACTACATATATACTAAACATAAATAAATATAATTACATATAAATAAATATGTGGATACGCCACATCACTCCCCCCCTGAGGCTGTCCTAGGACAGACGATAGTAGGCCGGAGGCTTGATGATTCTACCAAAACGAGTAAGTTTGATATTCTTTTTTATATTTTCATCATCATCTCTTATATTATTTCTTTTTACTTCTTTCTCCTTTTCAGCCTTATTTTCATTTGTATCTTTTTTCTTTTCAGTCTTTTCATTTCCCTTTTCTTTATTACTTTCATTGCTTTTTCCTCTTGCTTCTCTTTTTTCAGTTGTCTTCTGCATGGTTTCTGGAGTGTTGCTGACAAGGTAAGCTGGTTTTAGCCTGTCGATTGATACAGTTTGTTCTCTGCCTCGTATTAACAACTTGTATACCTTGTCTTTTCTTTCTAGGATAAGATATGGTCCAGAATACGCCGGTTGAAGTGGAGGTTTCACACTGTCATCTCGTAAATAAACATGACTCGCAGTTTTCATGTCTTTAAAGATGAAAATATTTTTGTTGCAGTGTCGAGATGCTGGAACTGGGCGAATATTATTTATTACTGTGCGGAGTCGCGCAATGAAGTCGGTCATATCCGTTGATGTGACTGCGCTTGGGTTGAAGAACTCTCCGGGAAGCTTAAGTGTCTCGCCGTAAAGAAGTTCAGCGGGTGACGCCTGCAAATCTTCCTTAATGGCACATCTCATGCCAAGAAGTACCAAAGGGAGTGTTTCAGTCCAGTTCACTGTGCTGTGGCAGGTGATTGCGGCCTTGAGTTGACGGTGCATTCTCTCTACCATGCCGTTACACGCAGGATGATATGCCGTAGTCCTCTTGTGTTTGAACCCAGCAATATCAGATAGATATTTGAACAATGTGGATTCAAACTGTCTACCACGGTCAGTTACAATCTCGGTCGGGCATCCGAAGCGTGAGATCCATCCTTGCAGTAGCGTTTTCCCGACAGTTTCTGCTGTGATATCTGCTATTGGGAAAGCTTCAGGCCATCTTGTGAACCTATCCACAGCTGTTAAGCAATATCGACATCCATCTGCTATGGGGAGAGGTCCAATGAGGTCGATATGCACATTTTGGAACCGAGCTTTAGGAAGGCTAAATGTGTTGAGAGGTGACGAAGTATGTCGGGTGATCTTCGATGATTGACACGCGTGACATGCCTTTGTCCATTCTCTGCAATCCTTTCTTATTCCTGGCCAAACGAAACGCTGAGCAACTAGATTTGCAGAAGCTTTTGTGCCAGGGTGACTGAATGAATGAAGATTTTCGAAAACTTGTCATCTGAATGGTTGGGTAACAAACGGTCTTTCGTTTCCGGTGCTGATGTCGCAGTAAATGGGAATGTCAGCTCCGTCCAACTTCACTTTTCTGAGACAAAGCGCTGTCTCTGTATTTTTCAACAAGTCCTGTAGTTCCACGTCTGAAGATTGGGACTTCGCTAACTCTATCAGGTCTATAGGCTGTGTTATTTCAGATATTCTGGACAGGCTATCTGCCACTACATTATCCTTGCCCGATATGTGTCTTATATCTGTGGTAAATTGGGCAATGAAATCTAAGTGCCTGTATTGGCGAGGCGAACAATTTTCTTTATGGGCCTGGAACGCGAAGGAAATCGGCTTGTGGTCGGTGTAGATGGTAAAATGTCTAGCTTCCAGCATGTGGCGAAAGTGTTTAATGGCTTCGTAGATGGCAAGTAATTCTCGATCGTAAGGAGAGTATTTCTGTTGAGATGGGCTCAACTTACGAGAGAAGAAGGCCAAGGGTTGCCAGTCATCGTCTTTGAATTGCTGTAAAGCTGCGCCGATAGCCGTGTCTGATGCGTCTGTTACTAACGCTAATTTTGCTTCCAGGTCCGGATGTGCCAACAGAGTTGCTTTACAAAGACTTGTTTTGCATTCTTCAAACGCGTCCATAAGATTTCCAGTGATGTCAACGGGAGATGAGCCTTTGACTGAGCCTGCCAATAGCGCGTTCAGAGGGGCTTGTATCTTCGCTGCTCCTGGAATGAATCGGCGATAGTAATTGATCATCCCGAGGAATCTCCGGAGTTCCTTGACATTTTTCGGAACTGGATATTCTTTGATCACTTGAGTCTTTGTGTCGAGGGGCGTTATACCTTGCGCAGAAACATTGTAGCCTAAAAAGTTGACTTCAGATGCTCCAAATACGCATTTTGAAGTATTTATGACCATCCCATAGTCTTGGAGTCTGGTGAATATTTGCCGTAGGTGTTCTATGTGGCTCTCCTCGTCACGTGAGCAAATCAGAAAGTCATCCAAATAACAGAAACAGAAATCCAGGCCTCTGGTCATCTCATCTACGAATCTTTGGAACGTCTGACCTGCATTTCTCAGACCAAATGTCATAAACATAAATTCAAACATCCCGAACGGCGTAGTAATCGCCGTTTTAGGTATATCCTCCGGGTTCATAGGTATTTGGTTGTAGGCTTTTACCAAGTCAATGGTGCTGAACACCGTACAACCAGATATATGATGGGTGAAATCCTGCACATGTCGTATAGGATACCTATCAGGAATCGTGCGGGCATTAAGCATCCTGTAGTCGCCGCATGGTCGCCACCCGTTGTCTTTTTTAGGAGCTAGGTGTAGCGGCGATGCCCACGGGCTCTCTGACGGCCGAGCAGTTCCATTTTTCAGCATGGCTTCGAATTCCTGCTTGGCTATCTTGAGTTTGTCCGGTGCCAATCTCCTTGGGGTACACGAAACCGGCGGGCCTGGCGTTGTCCGTATATGATGAACGGTTTGATGCTGGGGTATCCGCTGTGTGCCTGAGGGACGGGTTATTTCCGGGAAACTACTCAGAAGTTTGTGATACTTCGAGTCGCCAAATATTGTTTTCACTGAAGCTATACTGATGGTTGAAGTTGCTAGTGATGCTGTTGTCGACAATGATGTTTTATTGTCTACTAGACGACGATTCCGGCAATCCACCATTAGGTTATAAAAGGAGAGAAAGTCTACTCCAATGATGGGCTTGGTTACGTCTGCCACTATGAAACGCCAAGGAAAGTCCCGGCGAAGACCAAGGTTCAGCTCTAGATGAATGATACCGTAAGTCACGATGGGCGTCCCGTTTGCTGCAAAGAGTCCATACGAGGTGCGTTCTCGCCATTGTTTTACAGCAGAACGGGGGTAGACGCAAAGGTCGCTGCCTGTGTCGACTAAGAACTGCATTTTTGTCCTGCGGTCTGTGACAAACAAGCGACTATATGAAATTGGGCAGCCATCTGTCGCCATTAACAACCGCCCCTGGAGTTTTCCGGTTTGTAGTCACACGGTTGTTGGCATACTCTAGCGTTGACTCCGTATTTAAAATGGTAAAAGCAAACAGGATACCTTCTGTAGTTTGACTGCGACCGACGACCACGCTGGGCACTAGAACTGCCACGTGACCTTGAATTTGATCGTCGGTGATTCCTGTCCTTTGACGTTAGGGTCTCAATTTTGCGAGTCAGCTCCTCAATTTGCTTTGCCATCTTGTTGATCACCGAATCCGAAGAAGTGCTGGTTGCTGCTACCTGTGGGACTGAGGGCACAAGGTCATGAACTTTGTCTGCTAGGTCTGCCAATGCCTGAAGAGAAGAATCGGGTTGGGATGCAATAACCATCTGCAGGTTTGCAGGGAGACGGCTGGACCAGATCGTCTGCAAAAACTCCTCAGGTATGTTAGGACCTGCCAGGTGTTGAAGGTGTCTCAGAAATTGTGAGGGTCGACGGTCACCTAACTCCTCGTGCATAAGGAGCTGCTTTACTTGTTTTTCTTTCGACGCTGAGAGTCTCCTTATCAGCTCTGTCTTCAACTTGTCGTACTTCCCTTTCGCCGGTGGCGCAACAATTATGTCTTTAACCTCGGCAGCATACCGTGGCTCAAGCTGGGCGGTGACGTAATAATACTTCGTCTCGTCATCCTTGATTCCTGACAGCACGAAATTACCTTCAATTTGTGCGAACCAAACAGCTGGTTCATCCGACCAAAATGGTGGTAATCGTACGCCCACTCGGTGAATATCGGATGGTGTAAACGCACCTTTTGAAGTCATCGTGTCATCTTGCTGACAGCTTGTCTCGGTATTAGACATTTTTTATGGAAAATATTTACTGCCTTACTTGGATATATCCAGAAGTGGTGGTACCGATCTGTGCTCTCTTGAGGGGTCACCAGTGTAGTAACAAAGGGGCGAGTAGGTTTATCTAAATCAAACTCCCAGAGTTACCATCCAAATGTGTATTCTGTAAGGTACACAATAACTATTTAATGCGGTACACACAATCACTCAATCAGATATCTTCAAAGCTTAGGCGTTACGAATTATTAGCTGTAGCGAGGCGGACGACATTAATTTTATTCCGAGATCTTCATCGCAGTAGAGACGTCAAAACGGGGTCGCACGACGCAGCGGCGCTGCGCAGGTCGCCTTTAGTACTGCGCGCGCCGGCCTGTGTTGCAAGGTCGGTTTATATGGTGGAGTGCTATTCAAAGAGGAATTATTGTTAAATTGTTAGTGTGTGATATACTACATATATACTAAACATAAATAAATATAATTACATATAAATAAATATGTGGATACGCCACACCAGTATCAAGTAAAAAATTTCCCGCACCCACTGGTTCAATCATAGCCAACGCAGCAAGGCGGACAACCACCAGCCCGCTATGTAAATCTCACTCACTACAGAATAGAGTAGAATAGAAAAATCTTTATTCAGTGATTTACAAATGGTATAGTACAATGACTGTCTATTTTAGTTATGTAAGTTTCACATCCACTAGAAACAATTTGCACAACAATCTAAAACTCACCGTGTAGTCCACTCAAATTCCCGCCAAGAAAGAACTCCAAAATGACATTAGTTGTATTTTTTTAAGGCCAATGCCCTGACAATCCATACGGAAAAGCCGTGTTGCTCGAAGATACAATACCTTCAGCGGGGTATTTACTAACTCGGATGACGGGTGTCGATGCCTATCAATTTAGAATTTACTGTTACAATGCGGGTTTTGCTTGCTCGATCTTTTTATTTGAAATACAAAAACTGCATTGTAACACTAAATTCTTGATTGATAGACATCGACACCTGTCATCCGAGTTAGTAAATAAGCCCGTAACACACGGTCCGATCTGGCAGGAACCGACAAACTACCTACCGTCGGAAACCAACCATCCTGCAAGCCTACACACCTTCCGACCGATATCATCCGACGAGCCCCGATCAGTGTTGCCAATGCCACAAATGGTATCTACAATCTAAGTTACCCCTACTCTGGGGAAAATCTAATGAACTAATGGAGGTATTGTAAATACACGCAAATATTAATGGTTCATTGTGTATTAAAATTGAATAACCATGAAATGCATCTAATTACGTGGTAAGTTATTATGACAAAAAAAAAACAATGGTTGCTACAGGATTTCGCTACAACGCTATTAAATTGTTTCTGCCAGACACGGGAAAATAGTCAGATCTAGCTATAAAGTTGATAAGTTAGTTGGTAACGCTGCATCTGACTGTCTGTATATGTCGCCTCTTACATAATTCGCTACATTTTAAAGGATTACGTTGTAAATGGATTTGAAAAGTTCGTTTATAAAGTAGATAAAGTATTTTATTTTAGTAATAATAAGTAGGTAAAAATGTTGGTTATAGAATTAAGCTACCAAATGAAAAAAAATGTCGTTAACGATGTGGCTAAAAATTGGCTATAGTGGCAACACTTTGTCGGACCGACCGTCGGAACATCCTTCCACACGCACCGATTTGGCAGATGGTAGGAAGCCGACCGCGTCGGAAAGCCAACTACTCCCGACCGGTATAATTATTATTAATACCGGTCGGGAGTGGTTGGGTCTCCGACGCGGTCGGCTTCCTACCATCTGCCAAATCGGTGCGTGTGGAAGGATGTTCCGACGGTCGGTCCGACAAAGTGTTGCCACTATAGCCGATTTTTGCCCACATCTTTAGCGACATTTTTTTTATTTGGTAGCTCTATTCTTTTCCATTTTTAACTACTTATTATTAAATAAATACTTAAATTCAGTAAAAAAATGTACTTTTCATGTCCATTTATAACGTAAGCTTATAAAATGTAGCAACAGAAAATAAAAAATAATATGCAACTGAAGCACACTTCATTGTAAGATTAAGTAGGTAATAAAAATATTATTTCCATTTTTTTTTATTTAGTCACTTTGGCTGTTAAATCATTGGTACTAGTAACGTTTACCCTTAGATTTAGCTACTTCCCCGACGTCACTGAGGACTGACTCTTTGACTTTGACAGTTGCATTCACAACGTCCGAGGAAGGAGACATTAAAATGCAGCAGGGGGAATCGAACATAGGAGCCGGTGTTATTACGGAACGATTGTTATTACAAGTAGGTATGTGCGTAAGTAATTATGTATAATATAATAATAAGTGATTAGGAATAATAGATGTGTAGTTAGTTGAGTTGAAAGACTTACATTATAAATAAAAATGATTTGTGTGTGTGTAAGTGTGTAATGGGTAAATGAAAAGCCCGACGGCCCTGTAGCCATTAGCATTATTAGCGCTTACGAATGTTAAGTAACCTCACGCGCAGTCTCCCCTTGGATATCTTCGCAAGTTGCATCAAAACATCACGAGCTCCTCCGTGAATGGTGACCTTCGTGGCGCAGCTGTCGACACGCCTGCCTGCGACACGGATAGTCCCGGGTTCAACCCCCGGTCAGGTCAAGTTGGAAAATGATCTTTTTGCAGATTGACCTGGGTCTTGGATGTTTATCTATATAAATATCTATTATAAAATAAAGTATCGTTGAGTTAGTATCCCATAACACAAGTCTTGAACATAATTTGGCCTAACTCTATGTTATTTGTCCGTATTTATTTATTCCTCCGTGCTTAGGCTCGTTAAGCCTTTAGTCGCGGCTGGCTGTCATCATTGGTGAGGGTATGATATATATGATAGCTTGAATAATTTGACACCAGTATTAGCCACTTACACATTCTAAAAACAAACAAAAATGGATAACATTTTTCACAATTAACATAAACGTCATGATTGAACGATGGCGGCTTAAATATACAAACATTATATTGCGTGAAATACATGTTGATGGTGGATGCGTCGGGTCCTTAACGGAAAGAAAGTTTTAGAATGTTAATTATTAGTACACCATTTTTAGGGCACTGTAAGTAAGTTCCACTCAGCATGGATACATTTTCATTGTTATTCAGTTTTAATACAAAATAAACCATTCATTTCTTATTTCTATGACCTCCGTTATTTCGTTATATTTCCCCAGAGTAGGGGTAACTTAGATTGTAAATACTATTTTTAGCATTGGCAACACTGATTGGGTGCTCGTCGGACGATATTGGTCGGAACGTGTGTAGGCTTGCAGGATGGTTGTTTCCGACGGTAGGTAGTTTGTCGGCTCCTGCCAAATCGGAACGTGTGTTACGGGCTATAGACCGGCAGGAGCCCTCGAAACGATCAAGCTGCTTGATCGACGTTCAATTCAAACAAACATATTATACAATACCATCAAGCACGCACGCATGGTCAAAGTCAAAAATCTATCTCATTTTTCCTCTTTTTTCGGTGATGCTTTACAAGCGTGCTTGAGTTTAAGGGTAAGCACGCACCGCGACGCGATTTGCTGTCGCAAAATTCGCAACGTATGGAGTGCCATAGAAGTGCGCGCACTGCGACGCGATAGTCGCGCCGTCGCATACCTATTGTTGCTATTTTTGCGACAGATCTGTCGCAAACGCGTTTGCAACGTATGGAGATCTATGTAGACGCGCGCCAAGCGCACTGCGACTCGGCAGTCGCGCGATAATGTTGCCATTATAGTAAAATTTCTTACATATTTGTAACTTTTATACCCTTGGCGTAACTTGAAGTTGCTTTCGATTTTTGGAAAATTAACTCATTCGAACATACTAAGATTCTTTTTATTTCTTTATTGAGTTCCTAGTTACTTTAATAAGCTATGCCTAAGCAATTTTAAGTTCTAAGTAGTGTTTACATCTTAATACTCCCGTATTTAATATATCTATAATACTGGAAAATATCGTTGGAATTAGAATATAATATTACTATTGCAAATAAGCATAATAAATGATAAATCCTTATTCAATATTGTTTTTTAATTGTACCAACTGTTGTGTAACTTTTTCAAAAAAGTAACATAAGTAAAACCTGGCAACATTGCGCAGGACATAGCCAACTAGTGATGTGCCAACTCAAATAAAAACGTGTTTTCTAATGTTAATCGAATTGAGATTCAAATATCCTGAATTGGTGTGGTGTGGCACCGTACTGCAAATTTTATTGGAGATGTTACGGGGTCGGGAGATTTTAATATTTAAAATGGAATAATTGTATAGTTTGAAGACACAAGAATAATAAACCAAGTCATATTGAAACAATGGTTTATGTTTACTACATACATACATACATATTATCACGTCCTTATCCCTAGTGGGGTAGACTGAGCCGAAAGTCATAAGACTTGGCCGCTTTTAGCATCATAGTTACTGTTTCTGTTTTAGTTTATATGTTTACTGTTTCGTGTAAAGATGTTGAACATTCACTGTGAAGCATTTCTTCTTAAGGGGGAACAGTAGGCACAGTAGCGACGCCAATCATTTTATTTCTAATACTTTACAAATAGAAAGAAATTCAAGAATATAAACAATACAAGCCTTAGTAAATAACCTGAAGTATTTTTTGAATCATGTTTATTACTATCGGAATCAGTGAGAATTATGAGAATCTGATAACCGCCAAAAACGGCCGTTTTTGGCGGTTATCACTTTTTCTCTCAATGACTGATTCTCATAATATCAAAACATGATTCCAAAAATACTTCAGGTTATTTACTAAGGCTTGTATTGTTTATATTCTTGAATTTCTTTCTATTTGTAAAGTATTAGGAATAAAATGATTGGCGTCGCTACTGTGCCTACTGTTCCCCCTTAACAACTTTTGAAGATCGACGTAGGTTCATCGCGATAATGAATTTTCTCAATCAGTAATTCTTCATAGTAAAACTTATAACTTTCATAGTAGTTGTGTTTCTTGTGTGTTTTCATATGTTTGATTTTATGCGCCAAAGAAATATAATTCTTTCTTTCTTTCTATAATAGTAATTTGTATCATCATCATCATCATCAGGTCTTTTTTATACTCCACTGCAGGAGCACGACTCTCTCTGATCACCAGAGCCATTAAATTAACCAGAGCAATTGGCCTACACTCTTCACGCTGGTGAGACGGGTGGGAGAGGTCTTTTTGATGTTTGAAAGCTTTGTTTAGCTTGTGTTTCACTGACAACTGCCTGGACTAGGAGTACTAGGAGTCCTAGTACTCCTTTTTTTTTTTAAATATTGTTTTACGGCCCTGGAAACAAGTCCTTTAGAGCCTTTCTTCATTTATTTCGCCAGTTGGCGAGTGATTCTTGGTTGTCAACGAAATGATGGTGTTATTCATTTCGTTGTTTTCACGGAGCCCCTGGCGACAACTCTTCGCGAATCCACTGGTTTCATCATCGACGACGCAGCAAGGCGGACAACCACCAGCCCGCTATGTAAATCTCACTACAGCCGCACAATGAAATGACAGTCTATTTTAGTTATTCTACACATTGTTAATAAATATGGGCATTTATAACACAAAATAACACCAATTTCACATTATAAAGTCCACTAGAATCAATTTGCGAAACAATCCAAAACAGACACCGTGTAGTCCGCTAAAATTCCCGCCAAGAACTCCCTCCTAGTACTCCTAGTCCAGGCAGTTGTCAGTGTCACTACTTGTCACTTGTGACACTCACACACACACACTTATCAATAGTCTCCTTGCTTTGCTTATCAATCAATACAATGTTTGTAGCACAAACTACGAAGAAGATACCTACTATTACTAGTATCAGACGACCCACTGCCTTATGTTTTCTCTAGGCAATAAAGATCATAGACAAATAAGGGAGTGAGGGTGAAAATGAAAAAAATGCCATACAATACATTTGAGTTTCTATAGGGGGCCACAAATTCAAACTCAATTGACGTGTGTTCTATGTCCTAAAATCCGTAAAGGCAGTTTAGCGGCAGAACTTTGATATGGTGGGCACAGATTAGTCAGAGTATGTGTGGTGGGTCCATCAAAAATAAATCCAACATAAAACGTACCTAGTGGGAGAATCCTATCTACGAGACAAAAGAGGTGGTTAGTTTAGAGCTTGAGATCTAACTTTACCTCATAAAATGTTAGATATTTGGAATGATTCTTTACTTCTGCCTCCACCCATTTGTACGACTCTACACACCGGCTACACAGGTTTGTTGTTGTAACTTGCTATATAATGTTAAAGGTACAATTGCGTTGAATTTAGGGTGAGCCAGTAGGGGAATGAAATTTTAGGTTAGTTTGCACATGTAGGTAGGTACTTTACGGACACGTATTTTAGGTGATGAAGAGTTGCGGGGGTTAGGGGGTCTCTTATTAACCCCAAAACGGTCCCCCTCCCAATTTAAAAAGCATGGTTTCTGAGATATATATGGTTGAAGTTATGAATTTTAAGATAATAGAGAGTTAAGGGGGTTAGGGGGTGCGTAGAGACCCCCCCCCAACCATCTCTATGATAGCCCGAAAGTAGCAAAGATTAAACTATCTGTAAAGGACAAAACTGTGGTTCGCCACATAGTTTTAAGGGGGATTAAAAGGGAGGGGTGGGGAAAGAACTACAGTGTAGAGTTGTAAAGTGTACTTATAATACATACATACATACTATCATGTCTTTTTCCCTTGCCCTAACCCCTGGTCTGTAAAACTTAAGGCCACAATTAGCATATTGGTGGACTTGTAGGTGAGAACCGAATCACAAAAGTGATGCCCCTTGCTTACCTATCCCTTTACGCCATTTGCTGACCTATCCCTTTATGCCTCTTGCTCACCTATCCCAGTTGGGACTGCAGCCAGGGTTGATTTAACAAGCGTAAACGCTAGCAATACCTACACCAACTGGAACTTCGGGTGCCACAATTTTATGGATAGATAGATAGTTAAGGTGTAAAAGTTTCCTTTTAGCTGACTACATTAATATAACCCTAAACTATGGCTTTTTCAGGTGTGAATAAATTAAAAAACATTCTCAGCAATGTTGTGAACATTTTAGAGCGACAATCACCATTACATAAAGAAAGTGCGCTCTTGTCCAGATTTTTGTATAAATTTGATAAGAAGTTTCGTAGTGACATTGGCTACAGAAAATTTAAGAAAGTCAGTACTGCTCTACACAAATATTTAGCACTCAACCTTTTAAAGGACGTACAAAACTTTTATTTTGTATTACCAACATCTGGAGATGAGCCATACCTCCCTACAAGGCAAATGTTAGAATACATACTAGTAAGATTGATGACATTTTCAAAGATTATGTTTAGGATTTGTGTTTGTGCTAAACAAGCAGCAATATTCTACATGGACCGATTAAAAAGAGGCGAGAGTCACTGGATGTCATTAATGCCTTATGCTCTTTTGAGTAGAGTGTGGTCCGTGAGTCAGGTTCTGATGGAACATGCAACTTTGTGGTACTCCAATTTATATACTTTCTTAGACAAATTACATTCCAAGGGAGTAAATTTATTACCTATTGGGTATAATTTACCAGATAATTTAGAAACATGGTTGGATTTGGGGAATATTGACAACTATGGTAAATTAATTTGGTCAGTAGAAAAATATAGAAATTGCCCAAGTCTTCTTGAAGATGATAATGCTGACAACATATTGGATTATGTGAAACAAATAAATGAAACTGATTCACAAAGTGAAAAGGATACACTATCTGAACAAGAGGTAAGCCTGAAAAATGAAACAGTTCAGATGGCACCTGAAGAGCTTGAAGAGAACCCTCAAACAGTTGACAAGGGCGAAACAATATCTAGAGAATATTTTAAGAAATTCTTTAGTTTTGACACAAAATCATCAGATACCGAACAATTACATTCATCAGCCAATGTCACAAGCAAAAGTACACTTCAGCAGTTCCTTACTATTGAGGAGTCATTTAGAAATGAAGGAGACCCACGATCATTAACTAAACATCTCAGCTTCATGCAGTGGCAAGTGCTGAAATCATCTTTGGAGAAACTTAATGAGTCTCTTGCTAAGAGCAGAAAAATAGAAAGGAAGTTTCAAAAGATATGGGAAGAAAAATGTTTGTATTATGCATAAATATAATAACAAGATTTGTTTCTATTATTTATTTACATTATAATAGTTTTTACAGCACCATTTTCATAGTTTTCATAGTACATAAACTGGATTACACAGACAATAAATAATAAAAAAAGTATTTCACTTACACAGTAACTTTTTATATAATGTTATTTTCGATATAACAAACTATTAGTTGGTAGCCACACAATTTAAATAAGTCTAGACAGCTCTCTTGGTGTAAACAGTCTATTAATCAGAAATATCAGTGTCACAGGGTGGCAAACAAAAATAACAAGTTTTTTTGCCTCCATTTTTATTGCTTTTACAGATTGTATTATTTGTTTGAATAGATTTTAAGTACAAGATAATTTGGACCTACCTACTTATTTCAAGTTAAGGTCGAATTTTTTTTTTCAAATTTTCCTGCTGCAAATAGCTTAGCATGTTCTACAACCAGGATTGGGCAAAATATTGTAATAAAAAAATGTAATTGAAATACAAATAAATAATTGGTATTTGTAATTCAATAACTTCTTATAAATGTATCTAAAATATTCTCACATTGAAGTATTTATTATTTCTACAAAATACAATTAATATAAATACATTTAACAGATCTTAAAAATGAATGCATTGTCCAAAACAAGCAAAATAAGTTTATTTAAATTCATTTTCCAAAAAGAGATTATATAACAATTTGAAAGTTAATTTAAGGAACTTCTTACATTAGTTCACATCTGTCTGACTGTATTTTGCATTATATTTCTGTATTTTATATTTTAAATGCATAAATAAAAGTAATTGATATTTAGTATTTTAAAAACGTGCTTTTGAAGCATGTATTTTGCCCAGCCCTGAGTACAACACTAGGGGAGTATGAAGGTGCTTTTTATTCGAAAATCGCATACTAAAAATTCTCCACATCACACATCCCAAGCAAGGAAATTTTATGACAGATTGACAGGAGTAGTAACTTTACAGCAACAGATTTTTTTTATTGGTTAACAATAATAAAAATTGGCTTTTTAATATCGTTGTTACCCATTACATAAATGTCAATTCAAATAGATACTTTACTCCTTATAACATAGTCAGCATTAAACACTCAATGTTTTAAATATTATTTCATTCATAGAACTGTAATAGCCGGTATATCACATAGTTAATGCAACTTTGACAAATAACTGGGTGGATCATTACGTGCCTGTGTTTGAAAGCGGATGGCGTTTTTGGAAAAACTTTGCACACCATTGTATACAATCTTCTTTCAGATGACACTTTGCAAAATTTCAGGTTGATTCATAGTTTAGTTTTGAATAAGCTGCCATTTGAATCGGGAAACGGACATGTTTGGCACTTTATTGAAAAAGCCAGTATCGATTCGTTATTGGCTTTTAATTTTTGGATGGAAAAAAGGACGATGACATAAAAGCTAAGTTGGATACCGTCTATGGGGACCTTTCGCCATCTATGACAGACAACCGTGAGATATTAGTATAACGGATCTAAAAGTGGCCATACGGCTTGATTCTTACTGATCGCCGATTGAAAGTGCGCAAAATGGCAGAGGCCGTAGGGGTTTCGTACGGTACAACATTCAATATTTTACACGATAAGTTAGGGTAAAAAAAAAACCGGCCAAGTGCGTGTCGGGCCACGCGCAGTGTAGGGTTCCGTAGTTGCAAATGACAACTTTGAGTTCACACTCGCACCTCACAGTTTAACGACCAAAAACATCTAACAATGAAAATTGTATGAAATTTTACATTTTTGAGTACATTTTATAAGTTGGTTGCCTATAACTTTTTAGTTCCATTGAGGGGGTTTTGCCATACTCACCACGCTTGGCAGACGGGTTGGTGAGCGCAGTTTATTTGGCTTATCTCGGTTCCGACGCTGCTGCCCATCGAAACCGTTTTAAGCGAGGGAGGGGTAGGAGTTTATTGGGCTGGGGGGGATAGAGGGAAATAAATACCGGCAAGCGCAGCGTTGGACACCCACCGACCAGGTGGTCGGACGACCTGATAAAGGTCGCAGGAAGACGCTGGATGCAGGCCGCTTCCAACCGGTCATATTGGAAATCCTTGGGGGAGGCCTATGTCCAGCAGTGGACTTCTTGCGGCTGAAATGATGATGATGATGAATGAACTTTTTAGTTTGTACTTGGTACTCAGCTCTGATAGTTTTCCTTTTAACTTCAGTATATATACTACTGCTGTAATTTTTTTCACGTATCTATATATAACCATTTAGCAGATAGAGGAGGGGGGGGACACGTACCTCTAACAAAAATTCGCACTTTAAAACCAAACGAAAAAACCACTTTAAGAAACGGATCCCTAAATCGAAAAATTGTTTTCTCAAACTCACAATATTTTTTAAAGACCTATTTAACGATACCTCACACGATGTGTAAATAGGGAAAAAAAAATACTCCCCCACTATACTTGTATAGGAGATACCCTAAAAATTTTTTTTTTCAAGATTTTTTTCTACCTCTTTTTTGGCATGATTAATATTCATACCCATACCAAATTACAGCTTTCTAGTTCTTATAGTCTCTGCGTAAAACCGCGGACGGACAGACAGACATGGCGAAACTATAAGGATTCCTTGTTTACTACGGAACCCTAAAAAGCTTTCGGCGCGATGGTTGCCGCCATTACTCACGGTAGACAAAACGCGGATACGACTGACGATTTCGAAGCTGCGTTTGGACCTTTTTAAGCGGAATCCTCAAGATTTTATGAATGTCATTTATTCCTTAGAACATGGTGGTTTGATAACAATAATGATGTTACATGTTTATGGTGTACACATATTCTACCATAACTGATGTAGGAAATATTATAGAATTTAATGATTTTACAATTGTTATAATGCAGGAGCAATTTATATGCATGGATAATGCATATTTTTATATGCATAGAGTCGTCACCGTTGACGATACTTGGATTCACTTTTATAGCCAAAAATCAAGTATCAGTCAAAACAATGGATGTTTTCAGGAGAATCAGCTCCAAAGAAGGCAAAGACGGTCCCATTGGCCGGAAAATTGGTGAAATCGTTTTTTTTTTGGATTCGAAAAGAGAATAATCCTCATTGACTATTTGGAGTAAGGTAGAATGATTACGGGGCTGTACTACAGCGAGTTGTTGAATATATTTGATGAAAAAATAAAAGAAGAACGGCCCTAGAAAAAATTGATGTTTCACCACGACAATGCATGCGCAGTCACTCGGAATCGTTGCATCCAAATTGCATGAATTGCGCTACGAATTTTTGCCCTTCTACCGTATTCACCGGATCTAGCCCATTGCGCCTTCTTTCTGTAGGTACCTCAACATGAAAAAAAGGCTCGCGGGAAAAAAAACTCAAATGAAGTCATAGTCGAAACAGAGACCTATTTCGAAGAGTTTGAGACGTCGTACTATTTAAAAGTTTTAATAAAATGAGAGAGTTGATGGGAATAGTGTATTGCTCTTAAGGGAGATGACGTCGAAAAATAAAAAAAATAAAATAATTGAAAAATTGCGTATTTATACTTAACTAACACGGGTATTTATTGATCCACCCACGTAAGTACAAATAAATAGTAACAATTTTACAATCAGAGGCGGATTAACCTTAGGTGATTTTACAAAGTGACTCACTGGAAAAGATTTAAAAAACTAAGACAGGCTCCTCGTTAGAATCATGGGTTCTGATTAATTTTCTCCCTTCCAGATATGAGACATCATCATCATCTTTTTTTGTATCCACTGCTGAGCACAACCATCTGTGACCACCAGAGCCATATTACTAGCTAGAGCAGTCTGAGGATTGTCAGGGATATGAGACATAAATTATTGTGATTCACGTGGCAATAACCTGTTTATGAATCTAACCTGATAATCCCCCTCTGACAACGATACATTCAACAGAATAGTATATGTACTTAGTTTACATAAAACGCAAACACTGTTACTAACTGGAATGTGCTAAACCTGGAATGATTCGTATAAAAAATATCATAAACGAGTAGTATTCGACGATAATACTCGGAAGTATTTGTGCTTTAAGATTACTTAATTAGATAGATGGGTACATTAATTCGTTGTGGCTGGAAGTTTCACTTCTTGGTTGTACTGGATAATTTCTGCAGGCGCGCTTTTAGCCCGCCTTCTTTTTTCGGCTGCGTGAGGGATTTGCGTTCACCCTGTTGTTTTTTGGCCTCCTTTAATCTGCAAGGAAATTAATTAAAATTGAAAATATCCGTCAAAAAGGAAAGGCAGTATTTCGATGATAGTTCTGTGATGACAACTACAACATCCCTATTCTTCATTATTCATAATCATCAAGCACAACAGTCTACCTAAACCTAAACAAACTGTAACTCTTTTGATATCGCTATGCAAGTTTACACCAACTAACATGCTAAACGTGTTCTTTGGGTCTTATGGCCTTGGGCTCTGTCTACCCTGTAAGGGATAAAGACGTGTTAATATGTATGTGCGTGTAAGTTAATGACCATCTTAAGAGGGCCCTGAACGGGCATGTCTCCATACAAACGGACGAAGGGAATTGTGGCAATATTTGTTTACTTTTGTGTAAAATTAAGCCTTCAATCAATTAATCTCATTATAATCTATGTACAAACAGATTGCGCTAAACTTTATTGCGAGTCGGATATAGCTGCGAGCTGCGCAGAACGCGCCCCGCCTTTCCGCGCACGCCCCGCTTAACCTCATATTGTGTACTGCGCATCCACTCAAGCGATGTTCGGACTCGCAATAAAGTTTGGCGCAGCCTGTACGTTTCTATACAGTTTAGTTAAAATATCAATGATTTGAGAATTATAAGACTTTCAAGATTCGCAAACCATTGATAATTTTAAACTGTAAAGAACCTTACGTAGGTTATAATGAGATTTATTGAATGCTTAATTTTACACAACAATTAACAAAAATTGCCACAATTCCCTTTAAAACGAAACAAAGACAAACCTTTCTTTGATTGCCATTTGCTCCTCCTTCTTATAAATGTCCTTGACGTCGCTGCAAAACGACGTCCACAGCGAGAAGAACTCCTTCGGCTCGCACTCCTCCACTTTCCCACACTTCGGCGTGTACTGGTAAAACCGCACCGTCGCTATGAATTTACTCCGGCAATCCTCCAAATTCTCATATTCAGTCTTGAGTTTCTCCTCTGCAGAATTCATGAACGCGGTCATCTTTTCTTTAAACACGTCCTGCCTCTTCGCCTCGCCTGGATTGTCTTCGGGACTGTGCAGTTTAGCGTCTGTTTCAATTACTCTTTTCATCTTTTCTTTACATTCTGGAACATACGCGTCGTTTTATATATACCAAATGTGTTGAATTCAAAAGTTACAATTTGCAAATGTAGGTACTTTAGCATTTTTAGGGTTCCGTAGTAAACAAGGAACCCTTATAGTTTCGCCATGTCTGTCTGTCTGTCTGTCCGTCCGCGGTTTTACGCAGAGACTATAGGTACTAGACAGCTGAAATTTGATATGGGTATGTATATTAATCATGGCAAAAAAGTGGTAGAATAAAATCTTGAAAAAAAATTTTTTTTAGGGTAGCTCTCATACAAGTAAGGTGAGGGAGTAATTTTTTTTTCTCTATTTACCTATCGTGTGGGGTATCGTTAAATAGGTCTTTCAAAAATATTGTGAGGTTGAGAACACCATGTTTTGATTAAGGGCTCCGTTTCCGAAATATTTGGTTTTAAAGTGCGAATTTTTGTTAGAGGTAAGTGTCCCCGCTCTATCTGCTAAACGGTTATATATAGATACTTGAAAAAAATTACAGCAGTAGTATATATACTGAAGTTGAAAAGAAAACTATCAGAGCTGAGTAGTAAGTACAAACTAAAAAGTTATAGGCAACCAACTTATAAACTGTAAAATTTCATACTATTTTCATTGTTAGATGTTTTTGGTCGTTAAACTGTAAGGTGCGAGTGTGAATAGTGTGAACTCAAAGTTTTCATTCGCAACTACGGAACCCTACACTGCGCGTGGCCCGACACGCACTTGGCCGGTTTTTTCTTCATTATCATCTCAGCCGCAAGAAGCCTACTGCTGGTCAGAGGCCTCCCCAAGGATTTACATCATTGTGGGGGTATTTCCATACTCGCCAACTTGGCAAACTGGTTGGTTAGCGCAATTTGTTTGGCTTATATCAGCTACGACGCTGCTATCCATCGAAACTGTCTTCTTTTAGATGGTCACGGATGGATTTGGGATGAGAAAGTAGCAGCTCGGGAGGCCGGGCGCATGTACCCGAAGCCATACTTGCAACCGCCGGATAGGCAGTTGAGAATGACACCCCTGACCACGCCATATTTCTTTAAAAGTGTACAATTTATCCCTTAAAGTTTAAGCAAATATACTACACGCGTTCCGACTATTGCTCATCATCACTGTGAAAATACATTTCCATTAAAAACATTCAGCCGCCTGGAGTGCTATTTTTGAACGCATTCATATCGACGGGCTGAATCATCCCTTTAAGGGTGTAAAGCGATCCAAGTTTCGTCATTTAATTAAATTAAACTGTCGTTTAGTGATTCACTCATTAAAAACAGAAGTGCTAATATTGCACAAGCAAGCACCACATAAATATCATTTATACAATACAAAATGTCGGACGTGTTGGTGAAATCGGTCGTACATAAATAGTACGTAAACTGCAGTACCTCTGGTGTATGCGGCAGCAGTGATCAACTGATCACTTACCATCAGGTAAGCCGCTTATTCGTTTGCCGTTCTGTCATAAAAAAATTATAAAAATCGAACGTCTTGGTGAAATAAGGGTTTTCGGAATCGATTTTTTCACCAGGTGGCGTCACTGTTTCACTACACCAATTATGTTTAATCATCGATTTTGTGCATGGCGCGCAGCCCGCCGTCCATCACGCACATGTACGTACGAACGAAGAAGTAAGTATATAAAGTATTATCTTAAGGTTTAAATAGTACGCAAAGGTACCTTCAAGCTGCTCGTTCAACGCACTGAGGTGTCGCTCGACGTCGGCGAAGTCGGTGGCGGCGGCGCGGCACACGTCGCCGGGCTCGGGCACGCACAGCGCGCAGGTGGCCGCCAGCGCGCCGCCCATCACGTGCATGTACGTGCGCACGATGAAGTGCAGCAACGTCACGTTCGACTGCTTCGACTGCCCGACACATACACATCATCATCATCCTTTCTGTACTACCAGAGCCATATATTAGCCAAAGTAGTCAGAGGATTTGGCCCACACTCTCCACACTGGCCAGCCAGACGGGTTGGAGGTCTCTTTGATATTTATAAGCTTTGTTTCGCTTGTGTTTCCTAAGTCGCGTTCTACGATATCCACGGGAAGACTTCTCCGTGGTCTCCGTGGAGAGAACTGCCTCCGTGGTCCAGTGGTTAAGGCGTTTGCTTTGATGACCCGTGGGTCGTGGGTTCGATTCCCACGGGAAGCATACTTTGTTAAGTTGTTTTCAGTTTGGTTAGGACATTGCAGGCATGAATCACCTGATTGTCTGATAAGAATGATGATTCCGTGCTTCGGAAGGCACGTTAAGCCGGTGGTCCCGGCTGCCACCTGGTAGTCGTTAAAGGAACCACGTCAGAGGCCGAGAGGCGGTTCCGAAGAACTCTGACACCAGGGTGTGCAAGGTCGATTGACCGTGTCACCTACACGAAATGATGATGATGATGATGATGACGGGAAGACTTTGAGTGGTCCTTTTCTATTCTGCCGGGAACCAAACACTTCTATACAGGGTGATTTGTAAAACATTAATAATCTTTTAATATCGGAATCAGAATCCCTAACATAATGTTAGGGATTCTGATTCCGACCTACGGGATAGACCCACAAGAAAAAAGGTGAAAAGTAGGGATTCTGATTCCGATAATAAGAGATTATTGATGTTTTACAAACAACCCTGTATAGCGTGTAATTCGACCCTCGAAAGGGGTGACTCAGTCAGACCATCAACATGAACAACTGGAAACTAAAAAAAAGAATCTACTTATTCATACAAGTGTTCAGCCGCCCGGGCAATCAGCGGGAAAGAAAAAAATCGAGTTACCAGCATTGATCCGATCTGAAAACTTGGTTATATTGACAGTCTGAGCCTCCCCTTTGAGAGAATGTCGAGTCAAGATACACGTAAAAACTGAGGTAGACGTGCTCTACTCGAAGAAACAAACAATCGTGTCACGTAACGTGGACGGCGTCTTTATCGGTACAGAGTTTAGCTGTGAGCTAAGCGCTACGATGTCAATTAGCTGTGAACGCTTTAGAATTTGGTACGTACGGCTCGTCTACTTTTCAGTTTATGAGATCTTGGCCGGACACCCGCAGTGTCAACGTGGAATATCTCTTATACTCTTGACATGAAGGGAGTAGTGGGTGGGCGCTGGCCAGCAAGAGTTTGCAAGAACTAATGGCGTAATAAGCACACAAATTAATTGAGCTCAAAGCTATGGGAAAAAAAATATGGGGCAGGATATTTTCATAGAAAAATTGGCCGTGGCGTGGCGTGGCCATACAACTTCTTGGATAAAGTTTTTGGCCCACATCTAACTTTAACTCGTCGTCTTCTCTTAAAAAAGTATACACAAGAACTATTATTATAAATATATGTACTACCTTGACATCCTTTAGTTTGGATAATATCTCAAGTCCGAAGCCATCTGCCTGTCCTCGCTGCCCGTTGCCTCCGTTCATATAATTTCCGAGAGTTAAAATTATAGCAAACAATTTTTTCAGAGATTCATTGGTCATAAGAAACTGAAAGAAACCAAGAAATATAGGATTAATATTCAATTTTTTGTATTAGACTGAAGAGGCTTAGATGAGCCGGCGCTAGTTGGCCCATAATTTTATTTCTTTTACTAAACTTGTAAATCAGATCAGAGAAAAAAATCTGTGTTTACTTCAGTAATAAATTATGATGATGATGATGATCAATATCATCAATTCAAATTAAGAAAACTACTTATTACCGCTTAAAATGGCCAGTTCAGGTTATCTTAAGTTATCAAATGCAAAATAATTAAAGTACCTATTCCCAAAAATATTACTAGTAATTTACTACCGAAGTACAGAAATTATTTATTTTCCATTTAATTTATTTAGTTTAGGAGTAAAATTACAAAATAAAAGGTGGCGCTGATCTAAACCTTTAAGAAACTTGCCAAAATTCCTTACTAAATTTTGACTTAATCATATTGGACGCCCAGGTAAAAAAAAAACTTGCTGGCAAAAAAGATAAGGGGTATCTGTGAACGACAAGAGTTGACCTGTGGGTTGGGTAACTCAAACTACAGGCTTTGGCGGCGCTTCTATCGCTGTCAGCCGTCACTATGGCCTTCTGAACTCTGAAGCGCGGAGGGGTTGGGTTTTTTGCGGAGTAGAGGGGGTTTTCGACCTTTCCTGCGCCCCCTATCCCTGACACCCGGGTGCGCCGCACCCCTGCACACCTGGGTTAAGACGGCCCTGCCGCTTTGCAACCAACGTCGGAGCGACTCATTTATTTATTTGTCACAACGTACATCTGTATGCAGTGCTGTGTATTCTACAAGCACGACACTGAGAAGTCCCAACAATGGACAGGTTTTTAACTAAATAAAGGCTTGTACGCGTAATTAAACGTGACGTGTAGTACATACATACCTCACAGGTGTGTTTCAAGTTATCCAGTTTATGCATAATGGTGCTGATGGAGTCCTCAAACTCCGCCTGGAACATGAAGCAGGAGATTCTCTCGGCGAAGTTGGGTATTCCCGAAAGATCGTGCAGGAACGTTTCCGGCTTGTCTAGTGGGGCCTCCGACTTACTGCTAAGGTGTTCTTTAATCATACTCAGTTCTTCTTCAGTCGCTCGCTGTAACAAAAAACGTACTCTACTTTGAATCATGTAAGTATAGATTATATGTATATATAAGAGTTGAGCTTGTTATATGTTTATCCTACATTTTGATTTGAAATGAAAAATAACCCTAAAGATGCTGTTATATATAAATGCCGTGTGGCATTTATTTATGATGCTGCACTAGGCAGAGTAGAATAGGAACCACTCCAAGTCTTCCCCTGAATTTCGTAGAAGGCGACTTAGGGAACATAATCTAAACAAAAGCTTATAGGCATCAAAGAAACCTCTCCAACACGTCCGGCCAGCGTGGAGAGTGTACGTCAAATACAGTGACTGCTCCGGCTAATGTGTGGCTGGTAGATAACCCTTAACTACCTACTGCCTTAGTAAGTATATTTAAGTCATTGTTTTTGGACCTTAACTCCGGGGCATTAGGTCCAATTTTTGCTACTGCCTTGAAAAGGTTTAAGAGAGGGTCGAGACAAAATCAGACCTGACGATGAGGATGATAAATCGAATTCAATCATTCTGTAGCTCGTTTTAAGGGTCCCGTGTTTTGATTACCTATTCTTTGTCGCAATGTTTGATTTGTGCCTCCCGAGACTTTATAGCCAACACATTTGCTTTTAATCGCTCCAAGTCATTTTAATTAATCGTGAAGTTATTGATGTTAGTTGCAATGGCATCATATACACTTACCAATTCATAAATCTGCTGAAGGGCTTCTAAACTAACAACCGAAGTGTCGAAATTGTAAATAGCGTTTTCAATTTCCGAAAACTCTACGTGCAAACTCTGCGCGAGGATGCCGACATTCTGCGAGCGCTTGCTGTCCAGAATCTTCACCGGCTGGATCTTGGTCTTCACTTCGACCTTCTTCTTAACGGGCGCTTTTACCACTTGCCGGGAAAACAGATCTGTGAATTCATCAATATTATCTAACTTGGCCTCATCGATTTCTAACCACAGCGGCTTCGGCTGCGTGGCGTCCGCTTCGCCCTGATGTACGGGGGGCGTGGGGGCCGCTAGTATCCGCGTCCAGTACAAAGGTTTCATTGGTGCTGCAGGTTTTATCGGTGTTTTCCTTAACGCTGAAAACGATTACTTTATAAACTTTATTGAAATAGCGAAGTCATTATTCAAAGGCAGTGTAAATGTAGTATAAAATATAAAAACATACTCGCTCTTTGCATGTTCCAACCGCCAACAGGGGGGGCTGGAAATGGAACAGGACCTCCGCAGGGTGGCGGCGGCGCGCCCGGTGGCGGCGGTGCCGTGGGGCACGCCAGTGGGGGTGGCGGAGGAGGACCTGGCATCCCTGGCATTGGGGGCGGGGGTGGTCCAGTCATTCCGGGCATAGGTGGCGGAGTAGGACCAGACATTCCTGGCATTGGAGGTGGGGGTGGTCCCATCAATCCGGGCATAGGTGGCGGAGGAGGACCCATTCCAGACATGGGTGGAGGAGGTGGACCAACTCCAGGCATTGGGGGCGGTGGTGGTCCTAGCCCAGGCATTGGGGGCGGTGGTGGTCCTAGCCCAGGCATTGGGGGCGGTAGTGGTCCTATCCCAGGCATTGGGGGCGGTGGTGGTCCAACTCCAGGCATTGGTGGGGAAGGAGGAGCATTTCCAGTAATTGGGGGTCCCATAGGAGGAGGGGACGGCAAAGGAGGTGGAGGCGGTGCTATTTCCGGCGTTTGAGGCAGAGTGGCTGCTGCACTCATTTCGTCAATCTGTGGTTCCATTACCGGCATTGGGGGAGGTGGTGGTGGTTTAATCTCCGTTTTCGGAACTGACGTATATCCAACTACAAATTGATACTGATTAGTTAGTGATGTCAGAGGAGAATCTTCTGTATGTTCTAGTGATGATACTGTTCCTGGCATTGGCGGCGGCGGGGGTACCATTCCCGGTGACGGAGGAGGGAGTGGTGCAAATGTTAGGCTTGTAACATTGACTTTAGTGGCGACCGATGAAACTGGTTGGTCATTTTTTATATGGGCTATACTGTCAGAATGTAGCTCAGATTTTTCACTATCCAACTCATGACTCTTCAAACAATCATGTTCTGATGATTTATTTGTATCTCTTGACTCACCCACTAGTAACTCATATTTCTCGTCGGCGCTGCTTAGCACATCCGTTGCAATATTTAAAGAATTGGTAACAGTCTTCACTTCAAAATCATTTTTTTGTGTACATGGTAAATCAGTATATGTACTTCGGAAAGAAGCATCTGATGAGCTCTCATTAGTATTGACAAAAGATGGATCTGAAGATATAAAATCTGGGACTTCTGAGACCGCAGTCTCTATCCTTTTCATTTGTGTTTCTTTATGGTTATTGTCTGATTCAGTGCTAATTGATATATCATCCAGAATATATGGTTGATTATAATCTCTACTTTTATTTAGTTTACAATAGTTCTCAATTTTTTCAGATCTGTTTTCGGATTTACTATCAACATCATTAGTACTACTTAAAGCTAATTTGTCATTAATATTTAAATTTGTTCTTAAATGAGGGTCAATCCCAGGTTTATTTATCACAGGTGTATCAGATATTCTATTTATTTCATTAGTAATATTCAAAGTCTGTACTTCTTTGTTCACAAAATTTGTTTGTTTCCTGTACAACTCTTGCTGTTCTGCTTCACTTTTCTCCAAGTTTTTGTTAAGTATATCTATTTTAGCACTAATCCTATATTTTTCCAATTGATACTCTAATTCAATCAGTTTCCTTTTTAATTGTGATATGACAGTTTTTGCTTCATTTATGTCATTAATTTCTTCATTATTGTTAGGACCGTAAATTCTATTATTTTCTATGCTACAGAAGTTGGTGAAATGCTCTTGCACAATTTGGTGGTCTTTGTCTGGTGACCATGGTGTCACATGCAAGCGGCCTGGGGTGATTGGTTGCGGCGCTGGAACCTCCATGTGAGCCCAGTAGTACATCACATTTGGCTAAAGTGAAATTAATTATTGATTAAATAGGTACATATAATTATTTTATCATTAAATCACTACAAACAGAAACATTTGTAAGGGAAAGTAACATTTTCCAGTAATTAAGATAAAATATTCAATTTACTTATGTATTATTTATTAAAAGAACTTAGTGAAAAGCAAAAATAAAATTTGTTTCTAAAGCTTTGATTTATGTAAAAACTAGCTGTTACCCGCGGCTTCGCCCGCGTAATATATAGCCTATGTCCTTCTCGGTACCTTAACCTATGTGTATGCAAAATTTCATGATGATTGGTTCAGTAGATACGGCTTGAAAGCATAACAAACAAACTCAATTTCACATTTATAATATTAGTTAGGATAGGATTGCTAGTGGAATTAAAAAGTCTCCCCATTCCTACCTGGTAAATAAAATTTATGAATAACTAGCATTTTTACCGGAACCGTCAATGTAATTTATTGCCTATGTGACCAGTACATAAATTAATAAATTTCTAAACAATCAACGAAATCTTTTTTCTTTTTAATATTAGTATAGATAAGCATTTCAATTTATTCTTTAATGGCTCAGTAGTATAATTTAACATAACTAAACACTATTTATTTGTGGAACCCTTGACCCATCGTCAAGGGTTCCAACAGAGTATCTAAATGGAACGGAATACGTAATGGCATTTTCTATAAAAACAGAACAGAAAAAACACTTTCATGTGTAAATTTAAAACAAATTGAATTTAAAATTTCACTTGCTAGTATGGATTACATAAACAATATAAATATATACGGACGAATCACACAGATTGAGCTAGCCCCAAAGTAAGTTCGAGACTTGTGTTATGGGATACTAACTCAACGATACTATATTTAATAATAGATACTTATATAGATAAACATCCAAGACACAGGTCAATCTGAAAAAGATCATTTTCCATCTTGAACTGACCGGGAATCGAACCTGGGACTATCCGTGTCGCAGGGAGGCGTGTTGACCGCTGCGCCACGGAGCTCGTCAAATATAAAAAGACAAATTAAAATATTAAATAAAAAATTCTCATTAGTTCTTGAAGAAATCAAGCATATTTTTTCTTAACCTGCAGCTTTTTTTATGAAATAGGATAAAAAACCAGCGTGTGGGCAACCTGATGGTGAGTGATATGAGCATCATTCAACTGACATTCGGTTGTACTGTTGTGTTATCAATTTGTCTTCTCATAATAAAAATACTTATCAAGATAATGGTTATTTTCATTTCAAGAATCTCACATGTTGTTTGCCATTCACAAGGATGTTCTACTTCTAGCTCTGAGACACAAAATTAGATCTTCGAGTTAAAAAATTCAATGAATAACATTTACTATGTGGATTCGCAATTACAGGGTGGTTTAAAATGTTTTGTCCCGCGAAAATCGAATCGGCGAATACAGGAAACGCGAATAAGGAGCTTTTAATCCCTATTGCACTTACAAATGTTTTTATTTTGCAATACTAATATAGTATATAATAAATTTATTTGTTTATTTACTATGAATAACTTTAGAATCGGTACCTTAAAAATAGTTTCAGATGGCGCATCTTTATCTGCGATTTGCCTCAACACTCCTGCCGCCAGTAGATGGGTGAAATACTGTATTCCGAGGCTTCTGAGATCTTGTGGGTTGAGCAAAGTTCTCAGGTGACTGTTGTCGGCTATGGTAGATGCAAACCAGTTTAGAAGCATCTGTCCTGAAATATGATACAAAAATGCATTAATTATACAAATTTCATTCTATTTTTTAATAACGTACCTACTGAAGACAAATAATTTGTTTATTTACAGAAAATTTTGATAATCTTGTAAACAAAATTAATTTAGCAAAAAAATACCTGCGCACTTATGACATTGACATTTTTAACCGTCATTTGTCAGATTGACAAAAGACGGTATTTTTTTTTGTATGGCTTTAGAGCACAACCTAAAGAACTTTCCCGTTACATTACACGCGTAGAGTATACGGTAGAGAAAGAAATTGTAGAGTAGGTAGAGGGATTAGCAACGTGGGGAAGCTACTTTATCTCTCGCATTCGTGCACCATGCATGTCTTCACGACTCACGCACGCACGAGTAAACACATTCTCAGGAAAAATATTTGCTAATATTTTTCATCAACATGAGGCAAATTCGCAACACACAACAAACAGGCAACCCTATGTACTCAAGAACTCAAGACAAGCAAAACACTCCGGTCCGGGTGGCACCAGCAGGAGAAGTATGAAAAATATTTCGTGCTACTATTATTTTACCTCTAGCGAACTAGACCATCAACGAACAGAGCCGCGGGGTGAAAACCGGGTTTTACCCGCGGCTCTGTTCGCGTCAAAATCCCTTAGTTCTGTTTTGTTTTTTGTCGATAGTGGCATCATAGTTATTAATCTGAGCATCATTCAAAGACTAGACAAAGTTGTATGGATTACATACCTATAACTACGTTAGTATTATATTGTCTTTGCTATAGCTAATTATACTTTTAGAGTTTCGCAGCTCAATGGCAGAAAACGGAACCCTAGATTCGTAATGTCGAAGTTAAGGGGTACAGTTGGGAATTGCCGTAGACGATTTTGCAAACGGATTTTAGTGGTTTTTATGTTATGAAATTGGTGTAGTTTGGTGTTATAAATGCTCGGGCTCATGAACAATCATCATCATCATTTCGTGTAAGTGACGCGTTCATTCGGCCTCTGACGTGGTTCCTTTAACGACTACCAGATGGCAGCCGGGACCAACGGCTTAACGTGCCTTCCGAAGCACGGGATCATCTTTCTTATCAGACAATCAAGTGATTCATGCCTGCAATGTCCTAACCAAACCGGAAACAACTTAACAAAGTATGCTTCCCGTGGGAATCGAACCCACGACCCCTGGGTCAATAAGACAACCGCCTTAACCACTGGACCACAGAGGCATTTGTGAAATAGTTAGAGAAGACTGTTTTATGGATTCATATAGATTTGTCACCAGAAGCTCCCACGAGACTACCAAAGAACATACGCCATCTTTGATGCTACTTATTAAAAACTACTTATACCGTACAACACCGATACTTAGTATCTCATTAAACTGGACATTGGCAGAATGACTGAAATCTCCGTGGAAGCCATAAAATAAAAAAATAGAATAGAATAAGACTACACTGTTAAAATTTGGTAATTACCTATATGTAGGTATTCTGTGATCCGCTTTAAAAAATATTAAAAAATAAAATAAAAGAATAAGATTTTAATAAGTTATATGGATAGATGCGTAAAAGCCACAAAAACATGGATAGAGATGCACGAGTCATCCTATAAAGGAAGCATTTTTTAGAAAGCAGTACAGGGACATTCAAAAGTAGAATAAATGGGTATCTCTTGGATAGGCATGTAACATCCTCGTCTTCATCGTCACTTACCATCAGGTGAGATGGGAGACAAATGTCTAATTCAATAATTAATAAGAAAAAATAATAATATATTTTCTGTTCGGAACTCTAAACATTAAAAATATGACCCGCATGCCCGCATGTCATTTTCAAATTACATTTCTATGCCCCTGCAAAATTTTCAATGGTCTACGCACTCATGATAAAGGACTATCAGACAGATAGATGGACAACGATTAAAATATACATTGGTAATAAATAATTTAGTATTCAAAACTTCGCTTTAACGTTTTCGAACAGTTAAAATTCGAATAAGTAATAACTTTTGGAATCAATTTAGAAATTATATTCTGTCTGAAAAAAGCATCCAGAAAATGAACCTATTCGTCAATTTTGACTACTTATTATATGTAGATTTAAGAAATGTTGGACAACCAATCACACAGGTATACCTATATATACATGAACTCTGAAAAAGTAACTCCTTTTTGGCCACTCGTACACGATAGTATATCCCTGTGAGGAAGTTCCTAGACTCTCTCCTGTAAGTATAGTAAAGGTACTTATATAATAGTGTTTTAACTTACTCATTGAAACTTGTATCCGAATAACATAACATAAAATATCCGAATGAACATTCGTAAAACACAGCAATGAACCAGTTTTCAAGTCGCACTCAATTCGGACACGATACCACTCATGATTCGCCGACAGCACGAAGATGCGATACCAGTGCACAGATTTTTCGAACTTCATCTTTAGCGTCCGCGGAGGTTCGTACAGCATCACATCACGCCTTCTTTTGATCCTTCTATTCCCGCACCGAGCACGCTGGCACACCAGACCAGCGTTAATAGCCACAAACTCATCGTTATGCAGGCCTAATATATTAAAAACGTCTTGTACGTTCTTCTCCACGTATCGTTTGCTCAAGAACTCGACATAATTGAATTGCGCTACTGAAGTATTGGTGAAGTTGACCCGCGTAGAAGACAGCTGCATGATTGCAAACAGTTGCAATTTTCACGGGCGACCGTCACGTACACACTGGCAATTACCGACGCTAATCTCTGTGGCTAATTTGATAGAGATAACGTAGAAGTTTGTATTCCGTACATAATAGATAAGGCTCGCTATCGTGACGTTCATTCACCTGGTTTTTGACTGGTGACGGCCTCATTTATCTAGCTATAAATATCATTTTTGCATGACACATGTTTTCAATTTTGACCAATGCGCATGAGCTTTCTTTCTGGTCTTTTTTAGTCACACTGCAGGAGCGCGATCCTCTCTGCTCTTTCTTTAAGATATGCGTTTATAATTTACATATACCTACTTACTTGTATGAACTATTCAATTTTGGTATAGGTATTAGGTATAAATATTTTTTATACGATTAGGACCTAATCTATATTTTTTAGCTGACTCTCGCAACTTTATCTTAATAAAGAAATTACATGATGTAAAAAAATTCAATGCAAGCAATGCAGTGCAATTGTTAAATTATATACCTCTTACTCGTGTTAAGCAGTTTAAATATCTTGGTCACATAGTAACAGAGTCCCTGAAAGATGACCAAGACATTGAAAGGGAGCGCAGGGCACTGTCGGTCCGTGGTAATATGTTGGCTCATAGATTCAGGCGTTGTACGGCTGAAGTGAAATGCACACTGTTTAAGGCCTTCTGCCAAAATTTTTACGCATGTGCTCTGTGGTCAAACTTTACACGATCATCGTACAGTGCGTTGCGTGTACAATATAATAACATATTCAGGGCTCTTTTTAAGCTCCCCCGTTTCTGTAGTGCCTCAGGCATGTTCGCTGATTCAGCAATTGATGACTTTTATGCAATCATGCGAAAAAAGATTCTATCTTTGGTGCGTAGGGTGAGGGTGAGCAGAAATAGAGTGCTGGTGATGATAGCGGATAGAATGGATGGGGCGGTCTTCAGGAGGTTCACGGAATTACATTATTTATAGGTAATTTCGTGACCCTTCTGGTGACAGATTTTTATGAAACTTTTATTTTTAACTTTTTAACTCTGTACTGTATGGATTTTAATAGTCTGAAAATAAACGATTTTTATTTTATTTATTTATTTATTATTAATGGACTTAAATTTGAGCTACCGCGCTTCAATCCTGCACGTCGAATCACTCATTCCTCTTACACGCATTAAAACTGGCATCGTAATAATTAATTGCATTGTAAATGCTTTAAAACCCTTTTAATCTCCAGACTGATAACCACGCAATGAAAATAATGAAATTAAATCGAAAAAGTAGTGGTTTTTTATTTTTTAGAATATTGCTGATTTTATTCTGAAACATAAAAAACTCGACTGTTTTTATGATGACAGCATATTTATTTATGATGACGGTATATAGCCTATGACACTCCAGGGAAAAAAACGAATCTAATGACACAACACATTTAACAAAATCGGTCCAGCCGGTTATGCTACAAGAAGTAACAATGTTACAGACATACATACATAGTAGGGTAGTGTAGGCAGGTAAGCATTCAAATGACATAGAAGGATAATGGTAATTTCTCGACTAGAAAGGTAACGCTGTCTAGTAAACTTGCTTTCCAGCGGTTTATATTGGGACCGTTGATGTCTTTTCTTTATCTGAATTGTATCGCACGTGTCACGTGTCACTTGGGTACTTGGCCTTGTGCTGACTGCGTTGCGGTGAGTTTATGTCACCTGCAAAAGTTCATACATAGCCTAAAGGTGAAAATCAATTGGACTGATTAGGAAGGCATAAATATTTAGCTATATCATGAACCTTATGTATCATATATAAGGTTGAAATTGCTACAATTTTTAAAGAATATATGGACTTTTGCAGGTGACCGTACATACGGTAGGGGGAAGAATAATTATTGAATTAGCATTGCAACCCCTAAATAGGATCAATGTAGTCAAAACGTGCCTCTAGCACAACTCTTATTACTAGTTGAGTCTTTCAAACTTTCTATTTGTAGCTGAGAATAAAAGACTTTATGTGCCTACCTATTTCGGCTTTCGTACTTATTAATTAGACAGTTTAGTGTTTGTTGCTTTTTGACAAACACAGCTTATTTTATCAGGAAGGAAAAAACATAAAAGTTATTTTGAAGAAAAATAAAAATACAACTGCTGTACAAAAAATAAAACAAATATTTTAGAGATCAAATAGGTAGGATGGGCGAGCGCTAGCACCCTCCTCCCCGTGTCCTCGTGAAGGTTGAAGGAGATGGCAATAACTAAATAGCCTACGAAGGGCCAATGTGTAAAGCTGCCACTGCTGTGCAAAGACTAATTTCTTCAATATGTATAGAGCCTTTGTCGACAAAGATAAAATACGAACAATAAGCTAGTTACGAAGAAGAGAAAAAACGTAGAATGTACGAGCTGCTTCTCTACCCGCGCAGGTCATAAAAACCGTCCGAGGGACTGGGTGCAAATCTAAGAATTATGTAAATCGGCGGTGCGGCTAGCCACCCATCACTATTTTGATTCCGTATTCCATCTTTAAGCTCATCAACATGCTAATCGTGGCCTTTCGGTCTTATGACCTTAGGCTTTGTCTACCCCGTCAGGGATGAAGATGTGATACTATGTATGTACAGTATAAAATAGTACCTTACCTTCAAATTTCTCATGCAAATGGAAGTCCAATTTCTCTGGCACGAACTTGGGGCGAACGACTTTGGTTTCCGAGAGTTTCTCCAAAGTCAATGAGGCTACCTTCCGTAGGACATTCGAATCTGCGACAGGGACGTCACTGATACTAGAATGTCTACGGTCCTTTTCTGAAAAATATCGTAATTGTGACTTATCTGTAATCTCTACTTTTTCTTTGCTCGAAACAACTCATATTCCCGTAGATTCCTTCACCTAGCGGAATCCAGTTTTCACCCCCATAAAAGTCCGTCATTGGAAATTTTAAGCAAATCTTGTGAGGGAAAGACACGTAAGACTGAAGATAATAATTGCTCGTAGTAATATCATCCAATAACTTTAATGATATTTACATACATCCAAAAAAAGGTATCCTGCACATTTAAGGTAAGTGAGACCCTATTTTTTCGCTAGGTTGAATACTAATCTCTTCCTCAACCATAGATTCTCATGGACTACGTACAACATCCATATTGACTAGATTTTGTATCTACTACTCATATGATCAGTATGGTCACTTAAAGATGACATATAAATATATACACAGCAATAGTTAATAAAACGAAATATGCTAAGGATACTCGGACAGATGATGAACACGAAATTCATTCTTTTAATCTAGGCATGTAAGCTTTATCCAAATCGTTGAAGCCGTTTTTCAAAGGCCACAATAACAGTGTAAAGGCTTATACACCTTCAGCTAGTCAGTAGGTAACTACGAGTATCAAAGTACTGTGTATGTTGTTGTTCTCTACTATTGCGCTTAACGTGTGCACAAAGGCATGCGCTATAATATCAACAAACTGGTTTCCAGTTTCGTGCCATTGTGATTGTAAGTATGTATTACCTACCTATCTTGTAACTCATTTATGGCAAGATGATCAAAATTCAGCTGATAGACATGTATAAAGCCAATTGTACAATACGAATAAATAACTTAAAATGTTTATCATTTCATTGTTCGGGTAAATATACTGGACAATGTACTGAACATAGAAACGTATCAAAACATTAGACAAGATCGCTCCGTATCTGAGGTAGGTGAGCCAGTAACCATGAACTTTGATGTAAGTACCAAACAACTGAACTAAACTGACCGTTGTCCAGTATGGAGAGCGAGCTATCGCACGCGACGGGCGGCAGTTCTACTTTCTTGTGTTTGGACAGCGTGAACGAAGTCTGCCCCGGACTGGCTTTCAGCCGGTTGTCGCGGAAGTCATGGCTGCACTCGTGCGCGCTGCGTTCCAAATGTTGGCCTTTAGCTCCAGAAAATACAGCTCCCATAACCTTTTCATCGCCTCTGTCATCGATAACGTAATTTTTTTCGTCTTTGTCAGTGTCAGCCGCTGATAGTGCGGAGGCGGCATCGTCGTGCGGCATGTCTATGGCCGGCGACAGCGACCGCAAGGAGGGCGTGTAGGGGTGCGGGTGCGCATCGACTGGCGTCAGGGTGCGCGGGGGCTCGTCGTGCGCGCTGTCGCTCTCCGCGGAGTAGTAGCACTGGTTGAGCTCGACGGCGAGCGGCGTGAGCGGGTCCGTGAACACTGACTCGGAGACGGAGTCGCCGGGCGAGGCTGCGGGCTGGTCGCGGTCGCGGGTCGCTGACCGCGCGCGCTCGCACCTGCTCACCGTTACCTCGGAGTGCACGCTGGCCGCCTCCGCCGCCGCGCCCTCCGCATCTCGCACTGTTTTGAACACGCACTCGACCGTATCGTTATCGGATGTTTCGATCGGTTCGTTGATATCGGAGTCGGGTGTTTTGTCGAAATCCCTGTCGATAGCGTCGCGTTTAGCATCGCTTTTTTTCTTTCCATGTTTTTTACTATCGCGCCCTGACGATTTTCTATTTAAATTTCGTATGAAATGTTTGCCTTTCGCCGGGGATTTACCCGACTTCGATTGTTTTTCATTTGTTTGAATATTACCCATTCTCACTAGTTCTGGTAGTACCTATAACAGTGCGTATATTATGTTCTCAGTTTTGCATACTCAATTTCTAAATTAGGTATGAATTTAATTTAGGCAAATATCATTTTATAAATGGGGTAGGTATTGCGACGACACCCATGCGAACTTCTCTGTTTTGAAAGACTACCACACTGTTACTTCACTTCAAGAATTTCGTTTGTCGTGTGTGTATAAGTGCCCAACAAAATGAATTATTTTTATCCCTTAAAATACAAGATTGCAAAATAATTTCTCGATGAAATTCTATCAGTATTGGTTATCATATCAATCACCACCGTCGAATCTACACAGACGTGAGTTATCGTTATCGCACATATGTCTACAAATATTTATTTATGAATTGAATAAGATATTCGGCTGAAACCTAGGAGATATATTTTCAAAAGACTGGTTATAATCACAGGACGAGCACAGCCCAGATGTAAACTCCCGGCACACATGCGCACTAAGCATGACGTAAATCAATAATTTCGGATATGTTTACTTCAAATATGTTCTAAGCATTTCTAAATAGGTGACAAATAGATGACTTTAACTTGATAATTTATAAAACAAGTATTAAAAAAAATTACTACTCAAAGGTTCGCAATAAGCACAAGCGTACCACATATTATACGAATCTGTGAAGCGTATAGCTTATAAAGCTACTTCTTAACTGACTATGTCAGACGAAACGTTATGTTTTCCGATGTCTCTGTGTGACCTATGTGGCCGGCCTAGTATTCATCTTACCAGGCTGTCACACCGATGGACCCGGGTTCGATCCCGGTAAGGTAAACATGGAAATTAATCATTTCCAGACTGATTTGGGTCTTGGATATTTGTCTATGCGATCCTTACTAATATTATAAATGCGAAAGTGAGTTTGTTGGTTTATTTGTTTGTTTGTTACGCTTACACGCCGTATCTACTGTACCGATAATGAAATTTTGCATACACATAGGTAAGAGCACTGAAAAGGACATAACAGCTAGTGTGTTAATAAAACCCTGTCTGATCATATAAGGAGTGATTCAGCCCGTATGAACAACTTTTTCAGAGTGATTATGCTGGAAATTCGAAAATTCTATTTTTGAATTTTTATACAAAAGTCCCGGACGGCTGAACACTTTTGTAAGGGAAAGTATTTTTTTTTATTTTCTAGCATTATTGCCATAGGAAAAATGTTGTTCATTGTCGGATGAGTCACCCTTTAAGGGTCAGACAGAGTGTTAGGTGTTATGAACATATTGTATACGTATTTATTATAAAATATTTTATTTACTTTGTGTCTAGCCCCAAATCTGCGTGATTCTGATTTTTTAAAATATGGAAATCTAAAGAAAAAATATCTTTAAAACTGACCTTATAAAATATTTTATAAGTATTTTTAGGGTATTTCCAGAACCGCAGACAATACAAGGTTAGGTGGGGCACATGCGTAAACGGTTAGTTAATGTCTCTAGTCCTCTACCATTAATATTTCGAAAACGAGGATTTATTTCCAATATTCGTATTTCTTGCTCCTGTTAACTCGCGTCTCACTGTATAGATTCAAGATTATAAAAATCTTTGACATTGTACAGAACCCTCTCCATGCGAGTTCAACTCCCATTGAGGTGGGTATTTTATATTGCTGAACTCAATTTTTCAAAATATTGTTTGTAAAAACATAACGTACTTATACTTACTATACTCCTACTCTTATTCTCTCATATACTAATTTTTTATGTGACTGTGTTGTTTTACATATGATCAAAGGTGACTGTGTAGGTAAAAACCACAAGTAATTAAATCCTGCTGACTTGATGAATTACAAGCAGCACAAATGTATCAACATAAGTAACACTTACTTAGTCTCTAAAATAAAGTCAAAGTACAGCTCTAACAACATTTATTTTAATTATAAAGTAAAAAATAACCTAATATTTACAAATTCGAAGTAATAATGATTCTTACAATAGCTTTGAAGAATAAAAATGCTTTATGGCAAAATAATACGACAATTAAGTATGATCCGACACAAAAATTAAGCACTTACGTGAATCATAAATTCGTAGTAAGTACACCTATATGCCGAAAAAAATAAGTACAATATGTATTCTTACTTATAATAAAAATAATTTTATGAATTATTCTATTTATATAAAAAGTATAAAGATTAGTATAACATTAAGTATTTCATTGTCATATCATATATTTACTTCATTCAGCCCTTTCGAGATATTGTCCTAAAAATAAAAATTAATAAGTAATTGTGAGTTTGTAAAATGTAAATAAAACGTAAGTAGGTAAGTATATTTATAATTTCTTAAAGGTGGGTCCGTTCATTTTTACTAACATAATGAGAAAATCTATACTATGTCTGCATCATCATGGCGTCATCCATCCCCATTACAATGATTTCGTTGCATGAAGTTAAATTTATTTCGTTGGCACATCCAAAAAAGACAGTCACAATTTAGCCATTTATTGACTAGATTAAAGTCAGATTTTGGACAAAAAATCGGAATAAAAGCAAATAACAACTAAGACTTTTGTGTGAATGATGGAATGATGCTTATCTAACAATAGAATCAAAATGAAAACCGAAAGAAGAAAGTCTTATAAAATTAGGCACTTACTATGTATTGGCAGTATACAAAGACAGACATGTCCATGTTATTGTACTTAATTAATAAGTACACATCAAATAGGTATGAGATGCGAGATCATTTAAAGAGCATTTTGATGTACAGATGCATATTGGCCACATATATGTCCTGGTTTTACAATAAATGTTTTAACAAGGTATGTGTCTTTAAAATTAGTAATATTGAAGCTAAATAATATCAGTATTCTATCTATCCAAAAAGACATAAATTGTATCAAACTTCTATACTTCGAGTGGCTATTGATGTAAAAGACATAAATTGTATCAAATTTCTATACTTCGAGTGGCTATTGGTGTATATTGTCAAGCTAAGTTGGCCTCTATAAATAAATTCATAGTGGCGAATTTAGGTCGACGAGTTTCGAGAATATAGCCACGCAATTCAATGACGATTTGTTTGGGGCTCGCAGTATGAACTAGCGCCATTCTGTTGTTAATAAAGAAAGATAGCGTCGGCTGATAACTCTAGTCTCTAGATAAACCTTCTCGCTGAGGCTATGTCGCTGGAATAGGCCCTGATTGTATAAAATTGGCCAAGATGAGGTTTTATTTAATTTGTTAACATGAGATTTCTAACATTGCCCAGTCATTGCCAGGAAAACAGATGGCACAGGTAAAGAGCAAGCTAACATAACAAATCATTAGACAGACAGATCATTTATTTAGTTCTGTTATGGCCTTTTATATCAGTCGATATCTGAAAAAAATACTGTGAAAAATATAATGTGATAGATAACGACTTCAAAACAACTAGGATATTTTTGATTTCAATACCGGGATATCAAGTGATATAAAAGGCAAATATAATCTCAATATTCTTCGATTCACATCACGTGCGATTAAACGTCTATAAGACCTACCCCGAAATTGTTAACAAGTAAAACAAAGTCAGGCACCAGGTTTTCTGAAGTATTCCAGATAGGAGCATAATTAAAGTTTGTTGCGAATCGAAGTCGTTGTTGAGATCGTGGAAGGTAATGATAACAGCAAAAGTTTATACGTAGCAGTCGTAGCAGTCACTCACCCATATATGTAGTTAGTTATGTTTTAAGTAGATTGTGACTGGCATTTGGCACTCCATATTGTTGGTCACCAGAACTGATAAGTATTTAATTTTCCAAGCACATTCAGCATTCAGCGAAAACTGGAAGTGCAGCCTATCTCGTTGTCTATGGCAAGGAGGGAGGACCATACAGTGTCATAAGTTGAAAACTGTATGTTTCTGCCCATCACTCAGAAAAAACAAGTTGGCTGGGTTTTAGAAGCTGGCTGGACCAACAATACTTTTTGTGGGAAAGTAACTGCTACAAATTGTAGAACAGTGCTACGACTCGTAGCAGTAGTGCTACGAGCACGTAGCAGTGATAGCGTACTACCGCTACAAAGACAATGTTGACATTTCCGGGTTTTCGATTCTTAGCGGGAGTCTAGTTTGTGCATAGTATTTATTCGTTATTATCTAACGTACAAAAGATAAAATGATTTGTAAACATCGCCGTTCGTGTCACACATCCATTAACAAAGCTTCAATATATTGGCATTTTTAAATCACTATGAGTATATTATATGTTACTCGTACGTCTAAATATAAAAAATATAATATTATGTACATTGATTTTCTACCTACATGACTACATACTAACTACACAGGTTATTAATAAAGTTACAAGTGTGCCATCTATCCTTAAACCAAGAATAGATTTTAAGTAAGTCAATAAACAGTTTAATATAACTGAAAAAAAAATCAGTAGACTGCACCTAGAGTCGCTGTTTCGATAAATAAAACATATACAAGCTACTTAATTGTCACGTTATCAAATTATTAGTGAAATACACAGAACGGCGAATACATCAAAACTCATTTTTTTATGGTTAGAACTTTAAAAATAAGTACCAACTCGTACACTTTCAAAGTTAGAGCAGAGCAGTAAAATTGAAAATCATATAAAATCAGATTCAATGGGGCTTTGCTTCTTATTTCTTTATATATGAAGAAAATTTATCTTAACTATTTAACTTGAGTAGATGTTATTTTCTTAGGTGCAGTTCTGTGAAAATCCATAGATAATGAAATTTCTCTAAAGAAACTTCGTAAAAAAAATTTTCAGACGTATTTTGAAAAGGTTCTTGCTAAGTATATAAGAATATCCTTCCGAGTAAGTAGATAGTAGGCCGTTTCACATAGAACAAGGCGTCATACACAACCATTCAATATTTACACAACGCTCCTTCTATAACCGAGATTCCGAAATGTAGGTGCCTACGAACTACAAGTACTTACCTAATTCCTAGAGACAGTCTTTACAATTCAAAGTTTATTTTCAAGATCTCTCTTTCAAGTCCAATAATTTTCATATTATAGTTTATATGGGAATTATTTTGCATTCACCTTATTTATTAAATAAAGAAAATAGCGCGGTGGCGTAATTGGCAACGCATAGATCGTACTGAGATCTAGACGCAGGTTCAAGTCCTGCCCGCGTGGAATTTTTTACCTTATCTTATTTTCTTTATTTAATAAATAATTTTCATATTATGTAAAAAACATACACGCACTCTCTGGCTGAGAAAATATGCTGCGAAGCTAAAATAAGTCTTCTCGCATACTTTAACAGGTGTTTTCATGTTTGGATTTTTGAATTAATAAAATATATTTTTATACACCGTAATTTATTTGTTGATTGATACCATTTTAACTAAACAACTTCCTAGTTTGTGCTCTTCTGGCCATGACGTTGTCGATAATCCCAAATCAAGACATTCAGCATTATAATCAAAAGGTTCAATAATATTTCACTTGCACCTTGTATGTTTAGTTAGAGCACCTACGTCAAACGATAACTCAAAAACAATCCAATCGGCTTTTACTTTAAAATAAGTATAAAAAATTATCACGTGCGGGTATTATTTCGCCCATGCGTGACTGGACAGATAGTTGATGCATAAAGTTTTGTTTGTTTCCTAAAGGATTGTGTGCCGTCACCGTCCGCCGTTCGAGCGGGACAGACCTATATACGTAAAAGGGTAGGTTGTAAAGGTTTCTCGCTCTTTAACATAGGTCTATCCCACACCCACCTCCATCACGACGGACGGTCAAGGAAACCATAGCATTAGACAATGATCTCTCTGATGACGCGGCGCGCGCGCGAGTTGGGCGTGGAGTAGCCGGACTCCAGCGAGTCATCGTAGTTGATAGAGAGGTGCGGCGGCTTGTCGTCCTGTCCTGCGTCTTCGCCGAACGCCTCGGGTAGACCGCTCACTTCGTGGTACGGAGATTCTGAAGCAAAACATTTTCAAATTAATCGTGTTTTATTTTCATTTCAGGTATGAATAAGTTTCAAGAAAACGTGACTTAGGTACAGTTGGGTTACATACAATTTTTTTCTGCAAAAAAGCTAATCGTCATCATCATCAGGTCTTTATTAGTCTCCACTGCAGGAGCACGACCCTCTCTGTACTGCCAGAGCAGTCAGAGGATTTGGCCTACACTCTCCACGCTGGCCAGACGGGTTGGAGAGGTCTCTTTAATGTTTATAAGCTTTGTTTAGCTTGAGTTTCCTAAGTCGCCTTTTACGACATCCACGGGAAGATTTGGAGTGGTCCTATTCTTCTCTGCCGGGAACCACACGGCGGCTAACACCTGTTCAAAGCTAATACCTGTTCTCTTTCCGTAGTCAATGTAATAATATATGAAAAATCACAACTAAAAGCTCACGAAATATGTTAATATCAAATAAAAAGTGACCTAGGATGAAGTTAAAAAGTTCACGCAATTTTAAAGAAATTTAGTCACATACTGGTGGGCTAAGGATAAGGATTGGCCTCAGGGATTGGCAAACCGGGCAGTTACCCCGGGCCTCGCTCCCGAGCCAGTAGCGTTGTTAGGTTAGCGCTTACCGTGATAAAAGCGTGATATAGTAGGTAATAAAGGTGCTCTAAGTGGGGCAGACAGTTATTGTGATTTTCGTCCAGGACGAGGATTTCACAATAGTTAAGGTTAGACCGCCGTTACAAACTTAAGAGTCCCACATACCGTACGTTACAGCGAGTAGGAGTTTTCGATACGAAACTTCTACTCGCTGTAATTTTCTATAGGTATTGTTTTTATAATTGAAATCTGATTATAAACATCAATATGCCTTATCAAGTCGTATGTGCGAAATTTGGTTGAGATTGGCTTAACTGTTGTAAAACTAAAACCAAACTACGTTTGTATGGGATTTCGGCTTTACGTGGGACTCTTAAGATATCAAAACGTACCAATATGCTGATCCATGCGCTTCTTTGGCTTGTGCACCGAGGCGTACGGGTCGGAACAGAAGTCCTGGCGGGAGGGGTTCTGGCTTCCACGCAGGTTGTAGTCGGCGGGCGCGGGCTGCGCGTGCGCAAGATGCGGGTACGGCGCGTAATCCTGGATGGTGTCGTAGCCGCCCGGCATCGGCTCGTACGCGTAGTTACTCTGCCGGTCGATGATGGGGTGTGCGGCCAACCCGGCGCCGGTGTTGCCGGCCGCCATCTTTAGCTGCCACAGCGAGTCGTGCGAGTTCACGCTGCCACCGTTGTTGCTGTTTGTGTAGCTGTTCTCCAAATACATGGTGTTCGCCCCTGTAATATATTGCCGTCATTATTTTAATGTTCTATATTTTTTTTGTAAAATTAGCTCCAAGTTATTTATTGAAGACTGTTTGGTTAACAGACCATAAAGACACGGATATACATGCAACTTAATAGCGTGCTTCCGTGCTAGTTTTGAGAAAATAATACATAGCATGATATATAGCATGTGTGAACAGCCATGGATAAAAATAAGCATGCTACTTTAGCATGCTCAAAATCGATCGCGGCTCGATTGTAAGCGTGTAGGCGGGGTGAAAGGGGGAAGGATATTCATACCGCAAACAAGCATACTTATTTTAGGCACATATGTGCAGGTCGAGTGCACAACCATGCTCGTTATAGCATGCTAACTAACAACTACCGTATTAATTTTTCCCGTAGTACATATATCTCCATGTTTTCCCCCATGTGGCGGCCATGTGCCGAGAAGTCGAGCTATCAAAATCCACCAATCTTAAAATTGATGATTGAACATATTTGGTGGATTTTGACAGTAGCTGTCAAAAATACCTCTTGACACAGTGCCGCCTCCTGCATTTCTGAATATAGAATTTAAAACGTAAGCCACACTTACACTCCGAGTTAGCCATGTTTTGTCCAGAGTGCCCCTGAACATGGGGCATGCCATGATACCCGTAGTCGGCGCCGGCGTACACGGCGTTCTTGGAGTCCTCTAGCGCCAAATCCATGGAATGCTCCAACGCCTTGTTTTCCATGCCAGTGGACTGGTAGTACGGCGGCGGCGCTTGGTTCGGGCTGGCCATAGGAGACCCCATGACGTTCATCTCGTAGTCTGAATACAATCAATTATAACGTTTATTTATGAAGCAAGTATTCCACGATAGGAAAATTAAACCTAGAATGATTAGCTCTTATCGCATAAAAGCCAATCAAGAGAATCTGAAACGCTTACTAACACTGCAAAATGTGGCCGGTCTTAAGACTTTAAGGTCTTTTATCACTTAAATTCACAAATCCCAATCCTAAGTAAAATTATAAATGTGAAAGTGAGTTTGTATATTTATTTGTTACATTTTTACGCTTCATTTACATAACCAGTTTTCTTGAATTTTGGCATACACATTACACTTAGGTAAGGGTACTATGAGAAGGACATGGGTACCTTTTATTCTGGAAAAAAGTACTATTCCCATGGGATTTGCGATAAACTTATACGCGAGCGAGGTCGAGAGTAAAGTCTCTAATACACAAATTATATTTTTGTTTCTAGCAAATAAAATAAAGCATTAATCACTCCGTAATCAATTATATTTTACTCTAAAATTAGCCCAGTAGTTATTTTATTTTTTAACTACATCTGATTTAATATAAGTTTGTATTTTAAATATAGAATTGTCAGAGAATCAAAAAAAAAAATACCTTTGCTGGGGCTCTCCCTCGTCTTGTCAGTCATCTTGCGGCAACGCCACGTGACCACGATGACGATCAGCCCGATGGCGATGACGATGACGCACACCAGTGGTATCATGGCCGCGGGGCCCAGGAACCCGGACGTCTGCTTTATGTACGACTGCCCAACTGTTAAAGACATTAGTAAACATTATTGCAAAAGACTGTAAACGTTATTGCAAAACACATAGGTATATCCAGCATGCATATATGCAGCGGCGTCCGCTGCGTGTGCGGCCTATAAAATGCGCCCAAATTCACTTTATGCTCGTATCATTGATCAAATTGTTCCCCCTACCTTTCTACCCTGACTCATGTAAATTTGAAATATGTACTCGCTATCATCATCGAACTAGATGACTGCTTTTACTTTTGCTTTAAATTATCATCCCTATCATCAAAAAACCATATTAAAATATAGATATTGAAATAAGTATCTATACGCGCCGTCGATACATAGCTGACCGTTAAGATTGGCACAGTCCTAATTAACGGCTCGGAACATCGGGCGACTCGATGTGCAGTACACAATACGGGTCAGCGGGGCGCGGGCGAAAAGGCATGGCGCGTACTGCGCAGCTAATATCCGAGCCACTATAAAGTTTGATTCAGACTGAAGGTTAGAACACTCACTTTCTGCTTCAGCGTAATCGCTGCAGACTTCGGAGTTAACCCGGAGGCAGAGCTTGAGTCGCAGGCGCGGGTTGAGGTCGTCGAGCGCGGCGCCGCGGCGCGACCCTGCCGCCGCGGGCAGTTCCAGCGTGGCCTCCATCACCGAGCTCATGCCGCCCGAGGGCTGGATCGGAACTGTTTCCACCACCTGCACAAAATTGACATTTAGTTAATATATGATTTTGAAGCCCTTAATCATAAAATCTAGTAATAAACTCTGATAATAGAATCCATAATCATAAGAAAAATCCTAGAAAAAATACAAATTAGACCTCTCATGATATTCGACCTGCTGATCAGTGAATTTGTATTGGAGACTAATTTTTTAATCCAATTTTTTATGGACTATGTAGCTCCAAGTGAGCTTTCAGTACTTCACCTGACTATTGAGGAGAGGACAGAGTGCCCTCAACCTGTAAGGCAATCATCTCCAAAGGAGGGACAGACCTCGGCTTTGGGCGTTGCTTATGTGTGCAAGGCTTGGAGAGACAGCAATCTCTCATATGCCTGATGGGCCGCATCCAATCTTTAATTTTTTCTATGTGTTTGATATCATCCTTTTCATTGGGTACAAATTGGAATGAAGTGAGATACCAATGAACGAGCCAAGAGGGACAACAGCCGTAGTAGCACACATATACTTAAAACCTTTCAACTCATGATGACATTTGGTATTCTAAATGCCACTCAACCTGATAGGTAGGTTTATTTGTTTGTTTCGTACCTGCCAGCTCGAAGTGAGGCCCTCCACCACGCCGACGAGGGAGAGGCAGGTGCCGGGCACGCTGAACACTAGCTGCTTGGTGCTGGGGTCGTACGTCACTTGTCCCGGGGGGACGATGGTGTCTACTTTAGTCGTCACGGTGACCTCGTTGGAATAGTTGCTCTGTCCTTTTGGATTAACTGCTTTTACCTAAAAAATAGTATATTATTTTTAACCGACTTCAAAAAAGGAGAAGGTTCTATGCATAATTTTTTTATTCGGCGATCTTCCCATGACAAGAAATTCTATCACATACTAATACATACTTTTGTCTATCACTTCAACAAAGAGTTAACATTTTCAGTCAGTCTAGAAATCTCTTTCGTATCATCAAAAAAATGTTTACAACGTTCTGAAAACGCGAGAACCTACTAACACCAAGATCTGACACTTTTAAATCTTTAAAAAATTTAAGCCTAGAAATGAGTAAAAATAATTACCAGGAATATATAATGACTGTTGGGGTTAAGTTGTGTGACGTTGCAAGGGTTGAGGCGGCCGCAGTCGTACTCAAGCCAGTCAAAGTCGGACGGCTTGCTGGCGCAGTGTTCGCCGGCCTGGGCGTCCGTCTTGCGCGGCACCCGCCGGTACCGCACGAAGTACTTCGTATTCGGCAAGCCGCCGTTAAAGCCCGCCTCCCATTTTAACGTCACATGCGACGGCCCCGCACTCTCACTCAACAGTTTCTGCGGGGTCTCAGGAGCACTCTTTGGTTGTAACTTAATTTTGGGACGAATCGTTCCGAGCGTATTTTTCACTTGACAGTAATAATCTCCATAGTCTCGTGATTTTACACCGTTGATCTTCAGAACGGTGAGATATGATTCGTTCTCGTCTGAGCTGACGTCGATTTGGTAATGCCCCTCGGAAGAAGAATGTAGCGGGACACTACTTGTGCCGTAAAACCATTGGAACTCTGGTTTTGGATATGAATTCACTCGACAAGATATTTTGGCCGTTTCCATCAGATCAAAAGCTGCTCTGTCCTGAGTTTGCATTAGTATTGGTTCATCTGAAATAAAATAAATACAATAAAATGATAGTCACGTAAAAGTTTTTGCTATTAGCAGGTAAACTTATACGTAATAAAAATTATACTTACGTTCTATTCGTAAATGCATCGTAGCGTTTATAGGCAAAATTCCATTGTTGAATTCACATGTGTACCTCCCATTATCTGCCGGTATTAAATCGTTTCCTTTTGGCCTGGCGCTCCCCGAAAATCTAAGAGTACTTTGTACAGTGAACACAGACTTAGCTCCTTCAGACACTTCGTTCTTAATCTCATACAGATTCAAATCTGGACTGATTTCTTCTAAATCTTTTAGCCATGTAACATCTAGACGTGGTTTTGCACTAGCTGTACAGGATATTGCAAAATTTTCTTCCCCTGCTATCTTGTTCATATGAGTTTGGAGTTTTGCGAGGAACCGAGGAGGCTGAAGAACTTCGAGCATAACTGAAGCTTCCTCTGCGTGTCCCAGTTCATTAGATGCCTGGCAACTGTATGAGCCTTCATCCTTGAGCTGTACTGACTCAATTTTGTGTGTATTGGTTGTTCCCAGCACTATAGGATTTCCGAAAGTATCGGTACTGTGGAACCAGCGGTACTGCGGCGTTGGCCAGCCTGGGGGGTCCGCGTTACAAGTGAGGGTCACAGCGGTTCCCTCAAGAGCTTTGGGTTCAGCGGGGCTGATGATGGCGCGGCCAGGCTTATGTCGCACCAGCACCACCACGGAGGCGCTGCTGGAACGCTCCTGGCGTTTGCCATCGCTCGTGGACATTACGTTAGTCGCGCGGCACATATAGGTACCTACAGAATCGGCATTCACTCTATTGAGTAAGAGTATATTTCCGTACTGCCGGAAATCTGGCTCATTTTCTTTGGTCCACTCTACTGAAGTGGGCTTAGGATTGGACACGACTTCGCATACAACTTCTATGTTGCCTCCCTCTTCGGCCTCGTAGGTTTTTGATTTTACTGTTACAGTTGGAGGAAAAAGAACGTCTAAGAAAATATCTCTTTCTCCAGGATGTCCCAGCCCATTGTCGGCGCTGCATGTGTATTTGCCGGCGTCCTGTTTGGTCACTCCTCGGATCGTGTGTACGAACGAATCGGAAATGAATTTGCCGTCTTTCGTCCACTTGACTGTGTTGACAGAGGGCTTGGCATCTACATTGCATTCCAATGTCGCTGTAGCATTTAATCCGACACGAAGTTCGCTTTCGGGACCTACAGAAACTCGAGGGTAATCTGAAAAGATTAAAGATAATGTTAAAGATCCTAGATCATATAAGCATTACGAATCTTCTTACCAATGAGTCAATAAAATAATTGTATGTGATTATCCTAAATGCGTGCTATGCTATGACGAATATGAAACAAACGCTCTGAATTTATCAATCGTACGTAGAGCTGGGTCATCGTCCGCTCAGACTCATTACAAGAACCATGGGTGAACTCAATAAATTATTTGAAATAGCATATGAAAATAGATTGACCTGAATACAGTAAGGGAAGCGAAAGCTATGTTTGATTCTGTTTCAACAGATAACGTAAACGTTTTTATTCAACACAAGCATATCCGTTTCTTGTATGCAGCACATTGCTCCTTAACTAAACAAACTATCAAGACGAAATTAGTGCAAAGCACTGGATCAATATAAAAGGGGTCTCAACATGATAGATCGATAGAGATTTCTTAAAACTATATAGAATAATAAAGTCAAAGAAACAAAGACATTGGTAGATATTTAACATCTTCCTAAATTCAAAACTAAGACCATTAAAAGATGTCACTTTTTTGAATAAATTAATGAAGGGAGTGATGTGTTGTTTTTTTACTGATTATAAGACATTCTTTATTTTTGTTTTTAGTATTTTCTAAAGCGGCAGTTAAGTACATGTTCAAAATATATGTGTCGTTGTTAATATAATTTGATATTATTATAAATTGAAAATAATTATGAACATTTAAATACTATTACGTTTATGCACTTGTTACTTTGTATATGATTAGTTTAGTGGAGCATAATAGTAAGTTGTTGGTTAATTATAATATCTAATCCAAAAGTGTAAACGTAAATTGAAGGATTATTAATGTTATTGAAATATGCTTACAGTTTACGCTGAGCTGGAGCGTGGAATCAAGTTGTTGGCCCTTGGGCATGGCGCGATTCCACACCATGCACCGAAACACGGCGCCGTCGTCCTCCTTCTTGGGCGTGAGACGCAGAGTCGCCACGGTCGGCTCCTCTCGCGTCTTCCCGTGAGTCAGTACTGCCTCCAGTGGGTACGATGAACCATCTCGGTACCACCTGTGAGACGATGCGTCGTTTAATATGCGTCGAGGCGATCGTCGATACATTTCGTTTCGTGACTTAAGCTTTTTAGGCCAGAGCCGATAATTTTTGAGACAAAAATATTCAAAACAGGTTGACATCCATTGGAAAAAGACTAATCTATATTTTTCGACGTGCCGTGTTGTTCCCGGCAGAGTAGAATAGGACAACTTCAAGTCTACCCGTGAATATCGTAGAAGGCGACTTGGGAACACAATCTAAACAAAGCTTATAAAAATCGAAGAGACCTTTTCAACCACTCTTCGTCCAGCGTGGAGAGTGTTAGCCAAATCCTCTCACTTAAATGGCTCTGGTGGTACAGAGAGGGTCATGCTCCTGCAATGGAGACTCAAGAACTAATAATGATGATGATTTTTATATGAAAAAGCTATGTTTAATATCAATGTGCCCGAATGCTCTACCATGCTGGAACTATAATTTTACAGACTATAGTTAGTAAGTAGATATATACTGACAAAGGTTCTTTTAAAAATCTCACAGCACCCGATTCCATCGGGAACATATTGAAAGATTTTTATTTCTGACATTGACCAAATAGTAGAAACCAAATTGCCTTGGCACAACAGCGCAACGTTTTCAGACTTAAGTCAGGAGTACATACTTGACGGTGGGTTCGGGCGAGCCCCCCGAGCTGGAGCAGGACAGGTTCAGTTCCCGGTCTTCTAGCGCGAACGCTTGCGGGCCAGGGCTCAGCAGCGGCGACCGAGGCGGCGTCAGCACCGTGATCACATGAATCTGTTAACAAGTTCAGGATATATATTTGAAGGGAGGTCAGACGACAGTCGCTCCGTTGTAAACCCAGATCCGTCAAATCTGGGATGTTGAAATTTACCCCGGGCTCTGAAGCCTAACGGCTCCAGAATCAATCGGAACATCATGCTCGAATGATGATGATGAAGGATATGTATATATTTATGCTTAGGGTTTTCTTTTAGATAAAACGATTTGTATTTTTTATATTTATTTAGTTTTAGTTAGGTTTAGTGTATTTCAAGTCCATAGATATTTACTGATAACAAGGTCGGAAAGTCTTATGATACAAGTTCCTAGCCACAAGAGACAGCAACAGCAGACAGCAATAAGGTCATTAAACTAAAGGCCACGTTTAGTGTATTAATGGCGCTAAGGTAGAAAGTGGTATCAAAATAAAATAGTGATGGGTTGCAAGCCGCATCGCCTATTATCGTGATTCATTAGATTTTCGCCCAATCCCTTGACTCTTACAGGCCGCGCGGCATTAAAAGCAGTTGGTATATTCTATGTTTTGGATGGATAAATGGGAAATGGATAAATACCTGCGCATGCAGCGTGCGTCCCGTACCACCAGCCTTCACTCTGCACTCGAAGCGGCCATTGTCCCTGTCGTACGAGACGTTCGAGAGAAGAAGATCATACCGGCCTTCAGAGGGCACGAACGATATCCTGCAACAGACAAGAAAGTAAGAGATATATATATAAATAACATTTGATTCGAAACTCACGACATTTTTCAGTCAGCAGTTTCCTTTTACGTAAAAAAATATTACCTTACTACAAGTTTTTATTTATTTAGATATCTTAGTGAATTGTGACCCCCTTCCTGTTTAAATTTAAGTAGAAATTTTGCATACCTACACATTTAATCGGTTGACAATGCAGTGTTATAGTCTAGTTATAAACTAGTCTGTAGGTTAATGAAGAACTTCTCAGCACGGAATAGCTCAGTCACAAAATTTTGCAATATTACTTGAACCGCCCACGATACGTTTATTTTAAAAGTGCAATTTATGTTAACTTATTTTTCAAACCATCTGCAACTTTTTTGCATAATTGCCCCGTAGGAACCATTAAGCCTTCGTCAGAAAGAACGTGAATTACTCATATTCAACAGATACAAAGAGCTTGAAATAAAGTAACAATGTAAGTAGGCATACTGTTGGTATACTGTATGCTGAGAAAAGGCTGCAATTACCGCTTTACAAAGTAGAACACGAAGCAATTTTAAATTGTCAGTATTTCAGAGTTACATCCGACTTCGCAAAATGGTGGGATAAGTCATTTGACGAAGAAAATATAGGTACAGAATTCATAACCGCTAGGATGTTGGAAATAAATTGGAAAACAAGATTTGCTATGAGGATGTTTAATCAGCCAAAGCACAAAGTAAAAAATGCAAATGTAAGAAATTAAAATTTATAGTCAAAGGCTTAAGTACTAATGTAAAAAAACCGGCCAAGTGCGTGTCGGGCCACGCGCAGTGTAGGGTTCCGTAGTTAAGAATGACAACTTTGAGTTCACACTATTCACACTCGCACCTTATAGTTTAACGACCAAAAACATCTGACAATGAAAATAGTATGAAATTTTACAGTTTATAAGTTGGTTGCCTATAACTTTTTAGTTTGTACTTAGTACTCAGTTCTGATAGTTTTCCTTTAAATTTCAGTATATATGCTACTACTGTAATTTTTTTCACGTATCTATATATAACCGTTTAGCAGATAGAGGGGGGGGACACTTACCTCTAACAAAAATTCGCACTTTAAAACCAAATATTTCGGAAACGGATCCCTAAATTGAAAAATGGTGTTCTCAACCTCACAATATTTTTGAAAGACCTATTTAACGATACCCCACACTATGGGTAAATAGAGAAAAAAAAATTACTCCCCTACTTTACTTGTATGGGAGCTACCCTAAAAAAAATTTTTTTTTAAGTTTTTATTCTACCACTTTTTTGCCATGATTAATATACATACCCATACCAAATTACAGCTATCTAGTACTTATAGTCTCTGCGTAAAACCGCGGACGGACAGACAGACAGACAGACAGACATGGCAAAACTATAAGGGTTCCTTGTTTACTACGGAACCCTAAAAATTGGTGTCAATTTCGAAAAAAAATATTTGTTAATTCCTGGAAATGTGGCTGACGTCATTAACGTGTTAACCCCCGCACTCTTAGCATATTTCATTTTAAAAATGTTTATTAAAGACCCATCCTCTTTCGAGCTGAAGTTGGATTTTAAGAAATTAATTCAGATTCACTGCATATTTCAATTCTGACAGAGGTGACTTAGGAAACACAAGCTGAACAAAGCTTAAAAACATCAAAGAGACCTCTCCACTTGCTTCCACAACCAATGCTGGGAACACAAAATTTTTTTCAACATTTTATTTATTCATACAAATTGCCGAGCCGGCCGAACACTTTTGTATGGAAATGACAAAATTTTTTTAAGTTACCACCATTGGTCTCATAGAAAAAGTTGTTCATTTTGACGGGCTGGTTTGTTGGTTCAAAGTTCACACTAACACTTTGTATGGCTCTGGTAGTACAGAGAGGGTCGTGCTCTTGCTGTGGAGACTAAAAAGACCTGACGATGATCATTCAAATTCAACATCAGCTCGATATGGGATGGTGTGGGGAATTAAAATTAGAAGTAAACAGTCCAAATTAAACTTTATGGCGGCTCGCATATTAAAAGCGAGCTGCGCCGTATGCGTCCCGCCTCCCCTCGCACTGCTCCCCGCGCGCGCCTCACTGAACCTAAATATTGTGTACTGCGCATCGACTCGCGCGATATGCCAAGCCACCATAAAGTTTGCATATAGACTGTATCCGATAAAAGATGTGCATACTTGTAGTTGGATCCTAAAGAGAGGTTGCCGATGGCCACGTTGTCCTGCCCCGCCGCGGTGTTCCGTAGCCAGTAGTAGGCGGGTGCTGCGCTCTGGTGCCTCTCCGGGGAGAACCGGCACTGCAGCGTGACGTCATCGCCCTCCCGCGTGTCATGTAGCTCCTCGTCGTCCGATTGCGCTGACGTTGCCACTGTAACAAATAAAAAAAACAATTAATTGACTAGGTTTTTTTAAGACTAATTATTACATATAGTTATAATTGACAGTTTCCGTGGCGCAGTGGTTAACACGCCAGCCTGCGACACGAGAGGCCCGGGTTTGATCCGTGGCGAGGTCAATATGGATTAACGATCTATTTCAGATTGGCCTGGGTTTTGGATGTTTATCTATTAAGTATCCATGGTAAAATATCGTTGAGTTAGTATCCTACTACACAAGTTGACAACGTACTGTGGGGCTATTTACAGTAGTGCAGATAAAGTAAACTCAAACACATTTTTCATTATCTTCCTTATTAGTTTTTATAAGTAAGACGGCAAACGAGCAAGCGGGTCACCTGGTGGTAAATAAAGCCGCTGCCCAAGGATGCAATGCCAGGCGTGAGAGGAGAGCGTTGCTAGCCTTTTAAGGAAACATAGACTCGCTTTTTGAAGATTCCAATGTGTATGGATTCCTTAATTTAGAACTCGGCTTACCTCCTGACTCTATCATCAGAGCTCTATGGAACCAGTATATAGGATTGTCATCCAACGGGTTAGTATCAAATGATCGCGGACGTCAACAGTGGCAACTCGACTAAAACGCTTGTGGTCCAAATCCAAACTTCCAAACTATCCTAACTAATATAATAAATGCGAAAGTGAGTTTGTTTGTTACGCTTTCACGCCGTATCTACTGAACCGATCATCATGAGATGTTGCATAGGCGTTGTCTGAAGAACGGAGAAGGACAGGACCTTTCATCCGGAGTACGTAAAAGTACTGTTTCCGAGGGATCAACACTAACAAGCTGCGAGCGAAAACTAGTATCGTCATGAAAGGACATACTTTAAAACGTAATCTCGTTTAAATATGAGATGGTCTATAGGAATAAGGTAAAAAACGGCATAATCGGTTAGGTTTGATGATTATCTGCTCCTCATCCTAATCAAAGCGTTTTTCCGGTAACGACCTCAAATGCGACTTGTTTTTTAATTATTATTTATTAATTAAAAAATGTTATACTTAAATTATAAAAACCTAGAAGTCGTTGATGTCTTTTACTGGGAGCTTTTTCACGTGGAAAATGTAATTTAATTATGTGGGAACTAAGTACATATTTGGAAGCTCCACACTTGTAGACCCTATACAAGTTATGTGCTATGAATTTATATGAACAGTTTTTGATAACAAACACGTCTCCTACATTTTAATCACGGGTGAAAGGGCTTTAATGTGAGGAAAACAAATGTACTTAGGAGGTTACCTCGAGGGCATAGAGATAAGATTGACTCTGGGACTCTTAATTTATTTTACACTACTACCCTTAAGTATTGTATTGTTTTTGCTGTAAATGTATGCATGTAAATTTGCTTATGTTTCTTTATTCCACCGTTACTTCGAAATTCCTCCACGGATGTGGATCAAAGACAATGTTCAAATTGGTAACATGTAGACTGTCAGGAGCGTCATTCTTCATTCGTCATTCGTCAGTGGTCGCAGGTGTGGTATTGGGTATGCGTGCCCGGCCTCCTGAGCTGTTACTTTCCTTGTCTCCATTCTATCCGAGCAAGTATCATCCCAAATACCCTTTATTCCGTTGTTCCACCAGTTCAACAAACTCCTACCAGTTCAATGGGCAGTAGCGTCGAAACCAAGATGATTAAACTGCGCTCACCATCCCGTCTGGCAAACATGGTGAGTATGGCAAAACCATTCCTTAATGGAGGAGGCCTATGTCCAGCTGTGGACTTTTTGCGGCTGAGATGATGATGATAAACTGCCAACCTCATACAAAAAAGTTTTTCGTGTGTGTAAGTGACCAACACTGGTGTCAGATTTTCAAGCTGCCAAAATGCATCTGGCTGACATAGCTTAACGACTACCATCAATGATGACAGCTAAGACCAACGGCTTAACGTGCATTTCGAAGCACGGAGGAGCTTGAGATAATTTTTATGCCACTTGCGGTCGACAATCCATGTGCCCGGGGTTGCTTAACATGCGAAAGCGCTAATAATGCTCACGCCCACTAGGCAATCGGGCTCCTCTTGCTTGCTTATAGCACTAACAAGCTTCGATCAAGCATGATGCTGGATCGAAGCGTACACGATAGGCAACATGGCCAGGGCAGCGGCACTGCAAAGTTCTTTTCTACTCTTCACTAGATGGCGTTAGCTTTTACTCGTAAAATTGTGACGTAATGACCGAGCAAAGCGGCTCTGTTTTCAACTTGGGCAAATATATGCGGTATGTCTGCCCAGCCAGAGACAATATAATACAGACCGGCTTTCTCCTTTACGCCGAATTTGTCAACTGCTTCTCGTGAAATATTGTGAGCAGTTATTTTTATTTAATCGAGCGCTAACATCAGTGCGGACTGGGATGACTTTGTGCGCGCGTCTCGGATCCTATTCGCCCTGAGGAAGACCTCCGGATGAGGTCGAACATGTCGGCCTGTAGCTGACTTCATACGTGAGTAACCCATTCTTTACATATTTTGTGAGCAGGTTTAAAATTATCATTGAATTTTGTCGATTCAGTTTTTGTCTATAATTAATTATTATAGTGTTTCGTTCTCTCGGTGGCACTATCCAAACTACTTCGGAGTTTCGGACTGACACTAAAGCAATACCCGCAACGCACGGGCGTAGCCCTGGGGAGGGTTTGAACCCTTAAAACCCTCACCCTGGTGAGGGTTTTAAAGTTTCAAACCCTCCCCGAAAATTTTTGATATTAATGAGTAATAATAGATATGGAGAGGTGACTGCGAGGAGAGTGACTCTCTGATTATTACTGATTATTTTGCTATTCGCCCTCTCTACTACTCGCCACTATCGATTATTCGACCGCATTAAGACTGAAAGGATTGGCTCTCATGAATGTTACAGAAATTTCATTCACTTTTAGTCGTTTTATTCTCTTGAACCTCGGCAAAAATATTAAAACCTGGCTCCGCCCGTGCCGCAACAGGATATAGGAAGTTTGAAGATGACACGGAAGAGACGACATATACTTAGTAAAATATAGGTAGGTTACACTCCCTGTATACTATGGATTATTGGGAATAATTGTAGCAGTAATGTTCCCGAGAACGACCCATCTATCACTAATACCTAGTAAATACCATTGTACCTAAGTACTATTATGTACAATTATTGGGTATTTGTGTTGGGTCATATCATATTTATGAGTTTCAGAAATGTGTGACGCTGTTTGTGACAGGGATTCATTATGGAAATTCTTTTCTTGACGTAGAATATGTTTCATCATAACTTTTTTTAAAACATAATAAATAGTTACTTACTATATTGTTGTATTTAAGTAACTACCTACTACACAACTAAGTTCTAAATTGTGATAACTTGTTCACACTCGACTAATCTGTCAGGGCTAATAGGTTTTTCTATTATATGCAACAGAATGCCGTTGCAAGCGACCGATTTCGGTGCAGGCTGGCACTCGCCCTCGCCTACCTGTTTGGCCGGTCTCCGCTATCTCTTTCTCCGTAGCCCTGCAGATCTTCCGTCCCTTTCTCTCTGCCGGCGTAGCAACGCCGCAACCACACTGCGTGTACGCAAAGAAACGTGAGCGGCTTACCTGCCGAGAGCCGAGCAGCCGACCCTAGCCAGCCAGAATACAAACATTGTTGAATTAAATAGTATCGGGATAGTACCTGAATTGAATTTGAATCAAATGGAGGCAAAAAATGTGGCTGAGGAATTCGCGAAGTAGTTATTTTTCAACGCACAGACTGGCCATGAAACGGTTAAATACATACTTGTCTCACTTAAGTAGTTCATAAATCAGTTTATAGCAGAGAAATTCCCTTGATGGTTGGCGTTAATATGACTGAGATTTTTAAAGTCTTTGGTAGAACTCACAACAACAAATAAACATCCATTAACTGAAAGTCTTGCAAAGCTGCAAATTGCGAAGCACACTGAGCTCATCTGATCAATAATCTCATCTCAGCTCTTCAAGTCTTTCTTTTACTAAATCTTAAATTTAAAGGTGATACAATATTTTCACATAGTACCTACATGTTTTAATAAAATAAATACCTAATATTGTCTTTAGTACTTAGTTCATAAATCATTTTATAGCAATTCTTCTGTTAGTTGTTGTTAACATTTCTGACATTTTTAAGTAGAGCTCAAAACAGCAAATTAACATCCACGAAATGAAAGTTTTGCAAAAGCTGCAAATCGCTAAGCTCACCAAGCTCATCTTATCAAGAATCTCATCTCAGTTCATCAAGCTTTACTTTAGCGGAATCTTAAATTTACACGTATTTTATGCTCAAGTATAAGAATATTTTCAAAAGCACATTTTAAAAATATAGAGTGACGAAATATTTTAAGAAATAAATTTTGCGTGATGTGACTTTTTGTTAAAATTTTATCACTAAGATTAAATCTGCACTCTGGACACTAAAGCTGCACTGATGGCAATAAAGAAGCTTAATATGGTCTGACATGATATTATTTATTTCAAGTAAATATTCGTTTTTGTATAAGGTCTGATAAAGATCGCAGGAAGGCGCTGGATGCAGGCCGCTTCTAACCGGTCATATCGGAAATCCTTAGGGGAGGCCTATGTCCAGCAGTGGACTTCTTGTGGCTGAGATGATGATGATGATGATATCTGATATTGGTAGACCTTATGGTCTACCAATACCAGAATAAGTATTGATTTTGTGTGATTCACCATAGATTCGCCATAACATAAGACATCAACGCGCTTTCTTGAATGTTGGCACGTTCAGAAAATATCCTTGATAATTCGTAGAAATTACGAAATAAGTTACAAAAATATTTTTCATTCATATTGATGGACTGAGTCACCACAAACACATAAAATAAAATAATTTCCTTTAAAAACATCTATTAAAACATAGGATTATAGATACATGGATAGATTTAGCTATTTACGATATCGCCATACACCTCACTCAAAGTTATGAATACAAAAGTAAGTTTGATTTCTGTACTTCTTGTACAGTAATCAAACTCACTTTATATATTTGTTTTATCATCATTGTCATCATTATCAGATCTGTTTTGGTCTCCTCTGCAGAAGCACGACCCTGTTTAGGGTTCCGTAGTAAACAAGGAACCCTTATAGTTTCGCCATGTCTGTCTGTCTGTCTGTCCGTCCGCGGTTTTACGCAGAGACTATAAGTACTAAAAAACTGTAATTTGGTATGGGTATGTATATTAATCATGGCAAAAAAGTGGTAAAATAAAATATTGAAAAAAAATTTTTTTAGGGTAGCTCCCATGCAAGTAAAGTGGGGGAGTATTTTTTTTTCTCTATTTACCCATCGCGTGGGGTATCGTTAAATAGGTCTTTCAAAAATATTGTGAGGTTGAGAACACCATTTTTCGATTTAGGGATCCGTTTCCGAAATATTTGAAATGAAATGAAATCCTTTATTTGCAAGGGTTATACACATAAAATGATTTCCCGCCTCTTGTCAAAGGCATGCAAAATTTGTTAAAATCACAGATTAAAAAAGAATAATACTAAATAAAATTTACAATCAATATAGAATTATGTGTCAATATTATTATTTCAAAGTGATATTGTCAAATTATTAATTCAATTATATTTTGATGTCAAAAAATCATGAATATTGTAAAAGCACTTATCCACTAACCATTTAAACAATGTGTGCTTAAACTTCTTAAATTCAAGCATTTTCATGTGGACCGGTAGTTTATTGTATATTTTTATAGTCATGACATAACAGTTTTTGTCGAGAACTGCGCCTTTAGTGAGTGGTATAAGCAGCATAGGATCTCTAGTTTTAAGTCGCGGATTTGTAGTTTTAATTTTAAAAAACTCTGGGTGTATTTTTACGAAAATGCAACATTGGTAAATATATAGTCCAGTTAATGTCAATAGATTGAACTTTTTAAAAAGAGGTCTACATGATTCCAAGGGACCGACACTAGCCAGGGCCCTTACACATTTTTTTTGGCTTATGAAAGCGTTGTGAATATCTGTAGAGTTTCCCCACAGTATCAGGCCATACCTGAGCACAGAAGCGACGTATCCGTGGTATGCAGTGAGAGCGCAATGAATACCAGCTGTATGTTTCAAACGCCTTAACGCATATGTAAATCGTTCTATTTTTGCACAAACATTTTTGATGTGTGACTTCCAGTTGCAGTGTTTGTCTACAACTATTCCTAGAAAAGGTGTATAATCAGATTTTTTTAAATTTTGATTCTGACATTGAATATTTAGCGTAGGTGGTTTGGCTTGATAATTATAAAATTGAACATAGTTTGTTTTTGTCAAATTTACTTTTAAGTCCTTGGTTTCTAAATAGTCATATATTTTATTAACTGTCATATTTATTGTATTTTCATAGTTATTACATTGACTTATGTCACGTGGTATAATTAATGATAAATCATCGGCGAATAGAATACATTTAAATGGGGTAATTTTAGGCAAGTCATTTATATATATCAGAAATAATATTGGGCCTAATATGCTCCCTTGTGGAACGCCTGTAGTATTGGGCAAAGGAGACGATGTGTGAGTTATTATTTCTTTGTTTTTATTTATTTTTGGTATTTCGACATATTGCGTTCGTCCCGTTAAATAACTTTGAAGCCAATCTAGTGCAATGCCCCTTATGCCGTTGATTTCACATTCATTTAAAAGGGTATTATGATTTACCATGTCAAATGCCTTGGTCATATCGAAAAAAACGACCGTAACTGGTTTTTTTTCGTCAATATTTTTCCGTTATATTTTTAATCATAGAAAATGCTGCCAGTGTAGTTGATTTATTTTTCTGGAATCCATTTTGTTCCTTGCATATTATATTGTGTTTATCCATGAAACTTATTAGTCTATTTTTGAAAGCTATTTCAAATACTTTCGATAGAATAGATCCAAGTGTAATAGGCCTGAAGTTGTTTAAATCCTTCTTATCATTTTTTTTATGTAATGGCTTAACAACAGATGTTTTGAGTCTTGTAGGAAAAATGCCTTGACTAAAAGACAAATTGATAATATATGTTAGTATTGGGACTAAGTATAGTGCACATGACTTTAGGACATGTGTGGATATATTATCAAATCCTACAGATTTCGTGTTGTTAAGGCTCATTATTATTTTAAAAATCTCCTCTTCTGTACAGGGACATAAAAATATGCTTTCATTAAGCTTATTTCTTTTTGAGACTGGTTTTTTTTTGGTTCTAAAGTGCGAATTTTTGTTAGAGGTAGTGTCCCCCCCCCCCCCCTCTATCTGCTAAACGGTTATATATAGATACGTGAAAAAAATTACAGCAGTAGTATATATACTGAAGTTGAAAGGAAAACTATCAAAGCTGAGTACTAAGTACAAACTCAACAGTTATAGGCAACCAACTTATAAACTGTAAAATTTCATACTATTTTCATTGTTAAATGTTTTTGGTCGTTAAACTGTAAGGTGCTAGTGTGAATAGTGTGAACTCAAAGTTGTCATTCGCATCTACGGAACCCTACACTGCGCGTGGCCCGACACGCACTTGGCCGGTTTTTATACTATTACTCCTAGACCCATACATATATTAGCCAGAAAAGTCAGAGTACTTTGCCTTCACTCTCCAGCTCCACGCTGGCCAGACGAGTTGAAGAGTATGAAGAGGTCTCATTGATGCATAAGTTTTGTTTAGCTTGTGTTCCCTAAGTCTCCTTCTACGTCATCCATGGAAAGACTAGGAGTGATCCTATTCTACTCTGCCGGGGGAACCACACAACTACAAGGCCTACTTATTTGTTTATTACGCTTAAACTTCTGAACCAATTGGCATAGAATGATCCGCTTGCATTGTCTACTGAGACATTTTATTTATTTAAAAAATTAACCGACTTGGTATTACATGGATTTCACAACATTTGACGGTAGAAGAACTGACAAGAATTGTTTTTGACAGCATATTGTATACAGTAAGTATCGAAATGATGTGTACACTTTAAATGTATGATGACGTAATCGTCTATCTAAAATGACTGTTAAGCAAACTTGTATTTGACATGGTACCAACGTAATGTTTGGTTAAAGTTGTGTCGGATAGTCCATTTCTAAATGAATAAATTAAAAAAATGATATACCTAATATAAGAAAACCCTTATAGTTTTAAGCAACTTTTATTGTGATGCAATTCCTAGAAACGCTATTTTAAACATACTAGTTGCCGAACAAATACTTAAAGAAATATGTAAGTACGTTCACTTCATAGCAGTCTGGTCTTTTTTATACGATTGCTAAACAAGGAGTGTATTGTTTTTCGAGTTTACAGATGTTTGAAAATACCTATGTAAGTTTTTATACCCCCTTAACTTCTAAATGACTCAACGGATTTGGACGTTTCTATCATAAAAAAACCTTATACCATCCCAAACAACATATACAAATATAATCTTTACAGGTTATATATGTATTGGGTCCTTCCTTTAAAATTAGCGCTTGTCATTTTGTTCCTAATGACAATAATTTACATGTAAACACATTTTTTTTAACCTGAAAATGGCCAATAATATTAACATTCTGCAGGCATTAAAAATTTAATTATTGGAAAATGCCCATGGAAAGAACTCGTATCAGGATTGTCCGTTTTAATCAAGAATGTAGCCATTTTTATATTATTTTCCTAATTTTTTGTAAATTTTATAATGTCTAAATTAGGCTAACTGTTGTCCGTAACTTCATGCAAAATTTCAGTTTTGTTGAATTTATCACACCCGAAATAATACTAAAAACTATTTTGTATGAAAAGTTCACTTCGCTCGACATTCTCCATAGAAAATGTCAATTTTATAGGTAAGGACCTAATATAATTTATGACAAAACAATATGGTTTTATTTTAAATAAAAAAAAGCTTTTCCCTATAAAATTATAAAATAGTTATACTTAGAACATCGCTGTTAGAACAAACTGCGGGTGTTTTGGAATTCCTCCATATTATAATAGAATCGACGCCGGATGCTGGCGGCGGTGGCGGGCGAGCGACGTGCTTGACGCACATGTGACGAGCAAGCTCAGCTCCGACATATGGTGGCCCTTGTCTTGCGAAAAAAAGACATCTTTTCACACTCCATCGCATAGGGGCACTTTATTTTAGATGTTGTTGTTTAAAAGTAGATAGTGTTCGCCCGTGTCCCCGCTCACGTAACGTAAAATCTTTATCATAGAAAAAAAAATCATATTGATGGGCTGAGTTACCCTTTTAAGGATCAGACAGGATTTTATTAACTTAATGTATATAAACAATGTCATTATGATATGTTTCATCCCCCAGTAAAATTGTGTTTTCCTGTAGAATCGTCAAATATTTCTTATCGCCTCGATTACTATATTTGTTATTGCATTAGAATTATATTGTCGTTGCTTAAATATACTTATTTTATTCCAAGAATAAATCATACGGGTAAGATAATGAATAAATGATAATCCGTCAGAATCAAATCTGGTGAGAAGGGAAAGGATGAAAGCATAACCAAATAAAACTACAGTTTTCGATTTGTTGTGAAACGGCCAAAAAATCTCAAGCTAGATAGCTATAGCTAGATAAGCTAGAAAGATACATTGGACAAATTTTATACAACAATTTATTTTATATTTTTTTACTACTTAGTGGGCTCAATTTGTTAAAATATTTATTTAATTTAGTAAATGTTTGATTAAGAATGTGACCATCGGCACTTTTCTCTACTCGCAAGAAAGGGGAAGGTTAATAAGAAGAAATTTATGATTTGCATTAGCACTATCACTGGGTACAATTTTATTGTTAGGTCGTAATTTCTTCATACCAACCAGGGCGTATTTACCTAACAATTGCCTTCAGTTAAATTAAATTACTTTTAATACGGTTTTAACGCTTTTATTAAATTATTTATGCACCTAACGTTTGGAATACTTTACAGTGTTTACATTAACAGCTAGACTTTACTAAGTTATACTAAGTAAATGTAAACTGTTCAAAACGTTTGGTGTAAATAATGTATAAACGCAAAAAACCTTTTTAAAAGTAATTTATTCGAATGTGTAGCAATCGCGAAAATATAAGAAATCATTAATTGCCCTCAGTACATACGTTAGTATTATATTGTCTTTGCCCTCTACTTTATTTTGGAACCGTTGGATCATTTCGATGTTGCTCTTTTTGGGTCAGCCCCACAGCTGTATACCATAAGTCCATACAGGCATGAGAGTTGTTGGTAGAGAAGTCATTTGTAATGTAGAGTTACCAAAAGGAAAAAACGGGACCCTATTCACGAGACTTAGATGTCCGACTGTCATCAGGCTGTATCTTATTAATCGTGATTCATGATAGCTAGACAGCCGAAATTAAAACGAAGTGATTGATTATACTCTTTGGTTGGTTGAAAGCACATACAGACGATGTATTTATGTTGCTGCTATAACAGTAAATACTAAAATCAGAATAAACATTTAAGGAGGGCTCCCACCATCCATACAACAAACGATATTTTTGCCATTTTTATTTTTGCTCAATATTAATAAAGGCAACAGAAAGACGCTTGACATAAGATTTTTTAAGAAAAATCTAAATCGTTTTAGAATAATTTAGGACTTGTATAAAATTTTCTAATGATGGAGAAATGTGTCCATATGAAGAATAAAGAGATGTCTCGTTGTGAACGCATCGACCCCATTTACCGCAAAAACTGTTGGTTAACGTGAGTAAGTGCGATAGGACAGCGCGGCACAAAATACTGACGCTCTAGAGAAACAACTTCACTTAATTACCCGACCTACAAAAAAGAGTGCAATATGTCTATCGGTCTTCAAGCCCAGGCAGAATAGTGATATTTTACATTGTGGCAAATGTAACATAACTCGATATTTTTGAGTCTATACCTATACATACATATACCCTTATTGCAATGACCTCTAGACAGAAAGAGTTAAAAAAGTGACTTTCAGATCGGAGAAATGCCTAGGAAAAGTAAAAAAAAACCGTAAATTTGGAAACGCCCTTGTGCATAGGTGTTTTTGGTGGCACTCTGGAGACAAAAGGCGTAGCTCCGATGTGACAATAATCAGAAAAATTCTTAGTAGAGGAAAGCAGAACTATGGTGGAGTACTTATAAAAAGATGAAGTTTTCCCTCTTATTTTTCTGCATAGAGTTTTATTAGAATACGACTATGAGCTGACTGAGTACACGGCAAGTCCCTTGTCTTAATCGATGTTTGATTGATGTGAAGAGAAGTGTGTGGTAAAAGGCGAAGCAGGCAAAATTCACGCTACACAAAAGTTGAAGCTTACTCCAGCAGCGAAATTGTACACCACCGGACTCTGCTATTGTTAACTAAATCTTTTTAAGAATTTTTATAGAGTACTTGCAGTCTGCCCGGCTTCGCCCGTGGTACATACATAGTCTATAACACTCAGGAATAACGTACCTATCCAACGGTGAAATAATTTTTGAAATCGATCTAGTAGTTCCTGTTATAGCGCGTTCAACGAAACAAACCAACTCTTCAGCTTTAAAATATGTAGATTTATAAATATATTTTTCACAGAAAATCGTGTTCTGATACATATTTTGTATAATGGATGATAGTGTTCCTATGTTTTGCTAAACCACACTAAGTAAAAGTACCATGTCTGTTTTCTTGGTATTTTGACTGCGGTACGCCGTGGGAACCGGGAGATTTACAAAGACAAGCAGCAATTGTTATGGAACGGAGTCGTGGCACCCACCGCGACCCGCACTGCCATTGTCTTTCAAAACATAAGAGTTCAAAATACACAGGCGGTATCCTTCTACCTTTCTACGTGCGAGGCTAATATTAGTTTACATGAGCAAAAATGTGTATCAAAGTTTTAAATCACCAATCCAAAAAAATATACAGAATGATGACCTGAAGAACCTGAGAATATTTTATTGATGGAATCAGACACCTTAATAAAAAGCAAGGTAATAAAAAATATATTTGGACTTCCCATAGAAAGATTTTGTTAGGAAGCTGCAATTTTTTTTCAACTTTTTCACCTTCATCCTCATCATCATCATCAGCCTAAATCCGTCCACTGCTGGACATAGGCCTCCCCAATTGCACGCCATCGAGATCTTATTATCTTTTTTATCTTGCTAGTCTGCTATACAATCTATTTTTTTTTCTATTCAGATACCCGATATTAAAATTTTGCCAGATTGTTCAAAAAGGTTTGTAAAATATATATTTTATAATATTTAATAATATATATTTTGTTTAATAATATATTTTATATTTTTATAATATATTGTTTTCAAGAGTATCAGATCTATACAATATATGTTTACGATCCCTAAAGGGGCAACTTAGTCTGTTCATATGAAAAAAAAACTTTCACTTTGGGATAAAAGTGAGAAAATAAAAAAAAACATTTCCATACAACTTGCCCTACTGTTGACTGTTGACTACTTTATATAAAAACGTCCGGAAATTTTTTGAGTTTCTCGCATCGGAACAAATTTTCCTATGGTTTATAATAATAATAATAATTCTTTTATTTCGGTTTCCCATATGATGTTAGTAACAATTTGACTTAAACCTATATTAGTATAATTATATTAAATTTATATCATCATCATTATCATTATATCATCATAATCACATTAATGTTTCATATCCGACCGCCTATGGACACTAACATACAGTGCCTCATTGTAGAACAGTCGGGGCGAGAGGCTAACATCCTTAGGATGCTGTTGTTACTGTCCCGCACACGTCGTAACAGGGAGGCAGCCTTTTTACGTATGACAGCATGAAACCCGTCAACCCTGGCCTCTGCAAACATACCTGATGCACTGCATCTGCGAGACAGCCCCAACATCATCCTAAGTACATTGTTGTACTGGACACGCAGATCCCCGACGGTACGGCGCTTATATTTTTCCCACAGGCTACTGGTATAGAAACTTTGGCAGAAGGCTTTGAATATAGTAGTCTTAACCGGATTAGTACAGCGGCTGAAACGACGTGCTAGCTACCATATTCCCCCTCACCGCCAGAGCTCTGCGCTCCCTCTCTATATCAGCGTCGTCAGTCAGAGCTGAGTTCACAATATGCCCCAAGTATTTGAAACTAGTGACCCGTTTCAATTCCTTACCATTTAGAAAAACAGGTGGCACTAATTTAGGCTCCTTGGGGCCTGCCTTAAAAACTAGCACTTCACTCTTTTTGCAGTTGTAGACCAGCCCATTTTCACTAGCATATCTCTCACAAATACCAACTAGTTTTCTTAGTCCACTGATTGATGGGCTCAGCAAGACCATGTCATCGGCAAAGCTTAGGTTGTTAACAGACACACCATCAATATGACAACCGACATGATCATTGCTGAGCTCAACAATCAGTTCGTTGATGTACAAGTTAAACAATATTGGTGAGGAGACTCCGCCCTGTCTTACACCGCATTCCAGAGTATACTCATCTGAGTAACCACCATCCCACTTTATCTGGTTTATTTGATTGGAATACCAAAATCTTAATAAAGAGACATATTCGCCCGGCATACCTGTGCCAGACAACTTTTTCCAAAGCCTTTCATACAACACCATATCAAAGGCTCTAGACAAGTCCAGAAAACACCCATACACCGGTGTCTTCCGTCGCGTATAGTACTTGACAGTATTTTTCAAACACAAAATAGCACTCTCCGTAGACAGCCCTGCTTTGAAGCCAAATTGAGCATCATGTAAACGTATGTGCTTAAGGAGACGACTGTTGATCATACTATCAAGTACCTTTGCCATAATAGTGGCCAAGGAGATGGGACGGTAGTTACTCCCATCAGACACATCACCAGTTTTGTTTTTTAGAATAGGTACAACCACAGTCTTCATTAAAGCCTTAGGAAGGTAGCCATGGCCCAGGCACAAGGTAAAAAACATGGACAGTATGCGTGGCAGATGGACACCTGCATACCGCAAATGCTCTATACTGAGACCATCATGCCCTGGAGACTTCCCTCTTTGCAAAGATTTGATTATTTTCCTTATTTCAGAGGCTGAAAAATTTCCAAGTAACTCCATAGGCACGATGATCTCAGCAGCCTCACCTGTGTTGCAGCCTAGGTCACAATTTGCTGGTTTAACTCTAAAATGATCCTTGAACATGTTGGCTATTGACACCGGGTCACTAGCTCCGCCCACATTCCCAGGAAAGCCAGGTTTCACATTTAAGTTATTTGTCAGTTTCCAAAAGTTTTTGAAATTTTTGGCTGTGTGTTCGGATGCAAGTCTGTCCATCTTAATTTGCTGTTGATAATCCTGACACCCCTTTAACCTAAACTTAAACCTCTTCCTGCTTTCACACATCTCTGTGTAAGAATTGCCATGTCTTGGTTTACCATCCAGGATGCCTAGGAGTTACTTTAATATTGCACTATCATCCATACAGGGGCAAATCACACGGATTGAGCTAGCCCATACTAAGTTGTGAAGTGGAATACCAACTCAAAGATACTATATTTTATTATAAAAACATTTAAAGATAAACAAAACCATGACCCAGTTAAATTTAATAAAGTTCATTCTATATAAATAGAATTCGGCGTCAATTGAGAGGGCCGTACACCTAGTAAATATTCTGATATCTATGGGCCGTACCAAGTACAGAGTAACACTCAAATCACGTCAAATCCTAAAAATAAGGCTACCGTATAATATAATGATCTGTGTATCTTCGATATTTCGAATTTACCCCTAGTAGTTCTAATATACATTATATGTTACATATATTATGTGTTCTAATGAGCATCCGTATGGTAGCCATAGGAAAGAGTGGGACTTGGAACTTGAAAAAAATGTAATGTTCCTTGTTTCTCGACGTATTATAATTGACGTTACAAACGAGTGCCGTTGAAACAGCAACTTATAGCATAAGCCAAGCGGGCGGAGTAGTGGTCAAGCTAGAGTTGCCTACATTTGTAATTTGGGCTGCGGCGGCTGTGGCCGAGAGTGAAATCGTGTTTGTGTTCAAACTGGAAACCGGTTGGAGTGCAGGTGTGCGCGCGCGCTGCCCGCGGCCCTAACACTCCTACAACATTGACCGATTCATTTATATTCTGTTTAAAATTAGATGAATTTTTTACTATAAGAAACTTTTCTATCAACGTAAAATCATTCGTTTATCTTGAGGAAAAAAAACATAAAGTTTTTCATAGATTCGCTCCCATCATCACATCACATATGTATGCATGTCACTATTGTAAAATATCCTATGACGGCTTTTGAAAACATCGTTCACATATCATATAAAAAAGATAAAAATTATATTTAGAGTATTATAGCGTGTATGCATAGTTGGGGGTAGATAAACCGGGACTCCCTTTCAATTTAAAATCTGTTCGTAGAGGGGCATTTTTATCTACCCCTTCTACGTACGTGCGAGATATTTTTTTCAAACGGCAACGCCTGCTTAAAATAGAACCTATTCCTTCATTCTGAATTCTAAAATTACTAGGTAGTTAAATATGTAGGAATTTTTATTAATCATTGTCCCTCTACGATCTCGACGCTCGTAGACAGTCGTAGCGATGCTACGAATTGCGTTCCAGGAACAATAGACACTAACGAGTTTTGGAGCTATTTATAATCTTATTTTAAAACATTAACATTTTGCTTTCCAGATTATTGATTCAGTGTCTATCAAAGCGGTGTTAGATTAACCTTTTAACCAGGAAAAGTATGCAAAAATAAAAATAAAATGTTCTTATCGTGACTTTACAAATCAACAATTCTATTTACTTTCAGTTTTGCTATAGTATTAAGCTTTGAAAATGTTAGTAGGAGGAATTTTGTTTTTTAAACTTTGAGCAGCACTAGACAAGAACTAATCCAACTACCTATCTACTTTAACCAAATATTGTGTTTTGTTTTCACTTTTGTCGTTATTTTAACCACATGTTGACGGAATTAGCTTGTAGCGAAGTGGAAACCATACAGATGAACATTTGCAGTAAGGAGAGTGTGCGGCACTTGCATGAAAGTCTTAGGCTCCGCACTTCGAAGCATCCTATCTCATCTCACCAATTACCACTCGTCGCCTATCTACTGCTGTTGTTAACGATGGGCCACGAGCCATTTGGCTATTAAGTATTCGGTGCCACGGACCCTTTCCAAATCTTTCTTAGAACCTACCAGATATTATTGAATATTTATTTGAGTGAAGACTTTGTATCAGGGGCTTTACAAGCAAGTATGTCACAAATCCTCTGACTGCTCTGGCTAAGATATGGCTCTGGTAGTACAGAGAGGGTCGTGCTACTGCAGTGGAGACTAAAAAGACATGATGCTGGATGATGTCACACATAATGCTGTACTGTACCCTAAGATATTGAAAAATTAAGACATGACGTCACTTGGACAAAAATATATACTTCATGGACAAAATGCTGCGATGCAGTTTGTTGTCGTTTCTTCTTTACTTGCGCTTTGAAAGTAGAATTAAACATAGCTTTAAGTTAATATCATGGACATAAAAAAATATTGTGAAATAGGTTTATGACAAATGATGAGTTCAAAGAAAACTATTTTGAATAACGGATTTGAGATTCACACAATGACTCACAAACTCCTACTTGTTTGGTTCCAGTTGAAAGTAGCATTCATACATCTTGTACCAAAGAAGTAATAAATTCGTTTGTTTGTGATATCTTTATTATACTATAAAAAAATGCAAAGGAAATACAGGCACGTAAGAGTAAATTGACAATGGCGGACTTATCCTAAGATTTCTTCCAGTCAACCAGCAAACTTACTTGTTTGGTACAAGATGTAAAATATATAAGAACTGATATTGGTCTTAGGTTTCTGCCAAAAAGTATAATAAAGAACTTCGCTATGCTGCTCTTTCTGCTTCATTTTGATGTAATGTATGACAAATATTTACATAGATAGTAAGAAGTCTAGCGGTCCCTGGATACAAAAACCACTTGGCTAAGGATGCAACCAAGAAAACGCCCAGATGAGAGAAAGAGAAGTGAGTAAGTCTATCAAAATTTGTTTGTGTGAACGGGCTGTCAAGATGATAAGTACATGAATTTCTCTTCCCGCGCAGGCCGTAGTAACTGGCTGAGGAAACGGGCGCAAATTTAAAGAATCATGTAAACAAATCGGCGGTGCTGCTAGCAGCCCATCACTATTTTGATTCCGTATTCCATCTTTAAGCCCATGCTAAACGTGGCCTTTCAGTCTTAGGCTCTGTCTACCCCGTAAGGGATACAGACGTGATACTTTGTATGTATGAATTTGCGGGGTCCAGTGCTGCCCCCATTTGAAACAAATTATTTGTAAGGAAACGGAGAAATCATTTTAATAAATGTTGATCTAGTTAACAGCAGGCCGATTTGCTAACTCGGTGTACAACGATTTGATTGTCACTTTAGCATCCATTACGGTTTTCATATCTTAAATAAAAATAATCATTCATACCGAAGCCGTAATGAATATTGAAGTTACCATGATAATTATGTACACCGTATCTGTCAAAAGTTAGCAAATAGGCCTGCAGGCCCTAGTCAACCCTTTAAACTAAATTATCAACAACTGCATACAAATCAAAGTGAGAACGTGAAGCTTCTCTTATCTTTTTTTTCGTGAGTTGAGCTCGCCCATGAAGGGTTCCGTAGAAGCAAGCTTAGATTAGCCTAAAAGCTCTATAATTTTTCGCCAGTATAAATAACTTTGTTTTTAATTGTGTTTGTATGAATGACAAAGTTATTTTTGCGGTTTATGGAAAAGTGCTATAACTTTTTAGTTTGTACTTATTACTCAGCTCTGATAGTTTTCCTTTCAACTTCGTTAAATGTACTACTGCTGTAATTTTTTTTACGTATTCATATACAATCGTTTTGCAGATAGAGGGGGGACACATATAATATAGATCGAAGCGTTGTCTTAGATCTCCTAGATCAAAATTTCACCATATTCAATGGTAAAATCTTTCCTCTTTATAAATTTTAAGGATTTGTAGCGAGGTTTACTGCCTAGATTCAATTAATAACGGAAAACAAGCTTGTTTATTTATGTCATTTCATAAAGCATTGCTTGAAAGTATAAAGGTACTGTCGACGTGGGATGCAAGGCAGCCCATATCACAAATGTTGTAAGGTCCGATAACCTTACGGTAGGTACGGTAAGATATCGTTAGCTATCAGAAATCTGAGTCACATCCGCCTCCTTGTGCTCAATGAAATCATTTATTTCGTGGCACACAAACTTTGTAGTCCACACTACGTCAGTACATATTCTTATCTATGGTCCACACTGCCCACAACATGAGATTATTTCGCCATTAAGCCCTGTTTGAGGTCGTTAAGAGAGAATTGTGGTTTCTGCCAGGTGGACAGAAGCATCGGGTCAGTGTCCATATTTCTATGCCAAAGCTATAATGATCGTCGAACAAAAGTTTCTAAATAACTTCTACCACAATCCAAAAGTATGGATTGTATATCTTTAGGAAGCAATGACGGCCTCCGTGATTAACACCCTAGCCTGCGTCACGTTCGATTCCCGGCCTGTGCAAAACCTTGTAGCTACTTTTCTTTTTACAACTACTAATCTAAGCTACTTTTTTTTTTTTTGCGCCTGTAGTTCTGTAGCTACCCAAGGAGGGCTGGCATTAGCAGCCAGCCATAAAAATACGATATATAGAATACTAGCTGTAACACGAGGCTTTGCCCGCGTAATATATAGCCTATGTACCTCTCAGTACCTTAACCTATGTGTATGCAAAATTTCATGATTATCAGTTCAGTAGATACGACGTGAAACCGTTACAAACCAACAAATAAACAAACTCACTTTCGCTTTTATAATATTAGTTGATGAATTTTAGGGGGGTCCACTGCATCTCCCTTTTCTGTCTAACGATTGACAGAAAAGGGAGATATAATTTAAAATGTTGTTTTTGGGAAGCCTCATAATCCTTCAAACGTTTTTGTGAACCTCAATTAACAGTTAAAAGTGTGGACATGGAGCTTTACTTAGCGTTTTCGCCAAAAGAGACCGTTTTTGAAAAATGCTAAGAAAACCTTCACGTTCTCACTTTAAACAGTAATTCAATAGATTGAAGGGTTATCAAGGGCTTGGTAAATAAAATTTTTAAATGGTAGGTATTTCCATTTTCTATCAAATGGCGGGGCAGCACTGAACCCTTAAAAATTCAGGAATTGTAAGTCGGATGACAATACAATATTATGGTACCTTAAAGTTCAAGAACTTAAATTTTAAAAATCATTTTAACCAACCAACCAAGAAAAAATAATTTTAAAAAATCTAAAGAGAAATAAATTTGGTTGGTTTATTTTTTTGCTGTTTGGTGTATATTTTAGGTAGTAGATGCTATGGTCAGAATGTTTCTTTTTGGTGGTCATTATATTTATCCCCATAAATAAATCGAGTTTGGGCTCGTTTTGTCTTAGCGAGTACTTTACAGTATTAATCGCAGATAATAAGAGCTTGCTACAAAAAAGGATTTTTTGTAAGAAAACTTATCTGAAATTGGGTTAGATTTTTTAATAAATCATTCACTTCAAAGGAATCATTCCTGATTCCTTCGGCCTAGCCTAGAGATTTAAAAAGATAATGTGGTCTGTGGAATGCCAAATTGAATTGTCGAGTGTCGTCGGAGTATGAATGTAATAAATATTTAAGTAGTTAGTATCGTCCTTGTTAGGTACTTTCAAATTGTAACGCTATGTACGAAAACGACGTCTCGTACTGTCAGAGGCAGATAAATCTGATTTTATAAACATATTTCAATTAGAGGGGGTCAGGATTATCTGCCTCCGTCTGTACATTAGGAAAACTATTATCACAACGGCCTCCATATCCATTTAGACACCAGCCTGGATGACGAGAGTTCAATTCCCGGTGCAAGCGAAAACTTGACCTTAATTTGACAGGTATTTGTCCGCGGTTCTGGAGATACCTAAGGACGCCTGGCGTTAGCCAGGCAGCCGGCCGTGATAACTTTTACTAAATTATATTTCAGCATGAATACTGTAATAATAGCGGACCCGGACTCCGACGCATCATAGTTGAGGACGCATCCAAAAAAAACGCTAGAAAGAAGGTACCTATTTTACTGTTAAGAAGTACTTACACCTACCTAATTAAGTACGTTCTGCTTTAGTAGGTATTTAAAATACCTCCTCAAGTTGTTCTAAGATTTACAAGATGAATGGCATGGTTTAGAATGCAACTTCTACTCAAGTAGCACACATACAAACATACAAAGTCGCACACAGGCACAAGTTCTTATGGGTGAACGCCGCGAGCGCAGCGGCGTGGCAAGGTGAGGTTGAGTCGTTGAGTCAGTAAGTAGGTACACTCGCCCGCTTACCTGTACAAATCACCAGCAAAGCAAACGGTGAAAGCCGCCACACTGTCCCCATCTTCGTGACACCAAACTTTCTAATATTTTTTTCACTTCTGAAGTAATACTCCCATATTGATTGCAATCCACTAACTTAGGTAAAACTTAACTGTCACCAAACTTCTCACTAATTTATGTGCACATAACTTTTGCTATAACATCACTTTGAAAGTTTAGTCACGTAACTTTTCCCGTCTGTGTAACTTGCATGACAGTACTCTTTCGTATTTATTGGTTACTTCTTAAGATTTGCAAAACTGTAGTAAATCACTAAATACTCGGCAAAATAATACGGAACACCTTAGCACTCGCGTATGGCGCTTGCCGGAAGGCCACAGCACACACTGCTGAACAAAGTAAAATAACCACGTTTCAACGCAAGCTTGTGAAAGGGACAGCGCTATGTTAGAAGGAAACAAAACATTAAGCCTGTCCGGCCTGCCAGCCTGCCTGCTGCAAGAAGTTGTGGCAACAACAGAAAGAGGTAACAGAAGGATAACGCAAGTTACGCCTAGTCATAGTATCCCAATCTTATAAATCACACAACAACCCTCCCATACCACAATACCCGCGCGGACATGATTTGTTATTTTTTGGGGTAAATTATAATGACGACCAAAAAATACTTAACTACATACCCTAAACTCTCTTGCCAATAATTATTTTTAACAAAAAAATAAAACCGACTTCAACCCTATACGTAAATGTGTGTGGTAAGTAGTTCAATAAAAATAGAGGAACAACGTCGTAATACTCGTAATCAACTTGTCTTGATTCGCGAAAGATTTTAACAGAAATAAAATTAAACCAAACTTTTATTATGTTTTTTTTTTCAGCTTTTCTAATTTTGTAAAAAGTTTCATTCAAATGATGGCCTGTTTAATTAACAGGACTTATGTTGTTGTTCAACTAAAGCAATGTGTAAACAAATAAAACCTGATTAAAGGCTTTGTGTCATGAAATTTTTTTAAAGAGATATTTGAAGTTAAATATTTTATTGTCGGTTAAAAATTGTGAAATCAGTATTTTTTTGTCGGCTATTAAAAAGAAAGTGTGTATATAAAACATGCCAATGCATGCTTGCCATGCATGGTTATCGCTCTTTCTTTTAAGTGATAGCTGTGGATAGCTACACATTATTGAATGGACCTACAAAACAAACTGAGGCAGAAATTTAAAGTATGGACGAAATAAAAATATTTTTTTTTTTACTCAAATCATTTTTTATTCACGGTCAAAATGTTCGCCGTGGTTCCTCACATAAGCACGGGCCCGTCTCCTCACTTCTGTTGTTGTCATTTTCAAACATCTTTTCAAGTTTAATTATTTTAAATTCAGAATGAGTCAATAAATTTTTCTTTTGTATTAATTTCTTAAAACTAATGCCTTGTCCCGGCCCCACACGTAAAAGTCAAGCGGAATCAGATCGGATAACCGGGTGGGTGAGCCAGGGGATAGGTCATCTCTGCCGATCCAGGTGTTATTATTATTTATTTCGTTGTTAACTTACTTAACATATAATTGAAGATTTCGGATCTAGACTAGTAAAGGCCTTTTACTGCGGGTCGCATCTGTGCCTCCCTTTGCTTTTACGCGTTGGGTTCAACACTATAACCAACGGACGGAGTGTTTGCCGGTAGGTGGCGGTTATTCAAAACCGGGTTTAAAAGTAGTACAGAACAGACTACAGACATCTTGCTATGCTTTGCGTAGGTACGCGCGAAACAAAATGTACGATTTATACGTGCATAGTAAGATTACTACAATACCTAAAAGATTATAAACAACTTTACGCGGTTTGCTAATGCAATGTAGAAAATAAGTTATAATTATTTTAAACAATGTCCCAAAACCCGACTGCTAAAGATATAATTAAGTATGTATATATATATGATTGACGATGAACAAGGTGATCGGATGAATTACCAATGATATACCGATGAGAGAGACTGGAAGGATAAGGCTAGGGACAGAGACACTTGGAGATATAAAGGGGAGGCTATTGCCCAGCAGTGGGATAAATAAACTTGAAAAAAATTATATGTAATGACCTTTAAAATCTTCTTTTTACAAAACCATTTGAGTGTTTAAAAAATATTTTTGCGCGCATATTGATGCATTTAATTAACCATATTGATTCTTTAAGAAGTTTAAGGCTTGGTTTTATCCATCCACCATTTAGGCTTCGGCGCAGTTGGGTAAATATACAGACATGTAGGAGTGCAGATTTAATGCCTTAAGTATTTTTATTTTTCTGTTCAACATTAATAGCCGTCGTAAAGGCATGAGAAATCCAAGTTTTATTGTATGCAGTAGACGCGCAGAAGAAAAGTAACGCGAAACGCATTATTCTCCTTCTAGGTAATCCGATACTTACTCCATACATATAACCATTAAAAAAGTTCTAAACAAAAAATTATCACAATAAAGTTTTTGTCCCTCCACGATTTCGTAGGCCCAGTAATCGTAGCGAGTGCTACGAAACGCATTTTGCGAACATTAGACACTAATGTATAATGGATATGAACTTTTTTTTCTAACCATTTTTATAATAGCTACTATAGGTGCCAAATTTTATCCAAATTCCTTTAATAAACCTCTAAAATTACAAACTTTCAGATTAATTAAGAATTATCTGGAAAGTGAGGAATTTTACTATTAACTACAATTTGTGCAAAATAGCGGCAATTCATTAACTTTCATTAATGATCATTGACGTACCTACTCTGTAATTGCGAATTATCAAAAGTTACCTTACTAATCCTGTTTAGGTCATTTTCTAGCAAGATAAAGACAACACTAGACAAGAATGTAATTAGTTAAATTACTTTTGAGTATTCGGGCGTTCCTTAACTTTGTGAACTCAGAATTCTAAATTCTGTTAATTTATCCAACACAAACGGATGACACAACTGATGAAAAGTAATGCCTAACTATAAGTAATTTATTATAGTGAATTTTAGTTTTTTTTCCATTTCTCATGATTTAGGAGTAAAAGAATAAATACCTGGGTAGCGCTAGTTTCGCTTATCCAAGCCCCAGATCCATACTAATATTATGAATGTGAAATTAACTTTGTAAGTCTATCTATCTGTCTCGCTTTCACGCCAAAACTATTGAACCGATTCAAATGAAATTTGGTACCAGTATAGTTTAAAGCCTGAGAAAGGACATAGACTACTTTTTGGTCCACGCGGAAGAAGTCGCGGGCACAGCTAGTCTATGATATATTCTTTCTGTTAACTAATAAGGCACGAAATAGAAGTATGTAAACTAGACGTAATGTAAACAATGATATTGAAATCGAAATATCCCTTTATTGGCCTCACAGGAAAGGGTGCATCTGCATAATATAGTGTAGCCTCCAGCTCCCCTTGTCGAATTAACTGCGGCATGCCATCCCCTTGCACGTCACAAATCATAAAGATATTGTTATGAGAAGAGGGATCTTGCAATTTGGATAATGAAGCAGGGGTGCGCTATTGTACATTAAATATTTGAGCTGCCAGACGAGCATCTGATGACCTGATGGCAAATGTCATCACCGTCTCGGATATCATCATCATTTTGTATGGCCGGCAAGAATCCTATAATATGTTTTATTTTAAATTCTTCAGCCATTCTTCAGCTTTCGGAGTCAAAATGTAAAGTTCACTGAGTCCTCCGGGGAAATGATGTAGTGGGCTCTATGCCGCAAAGTTTGGTCTACTGCCCCACAGTCACACATGGAGAATCCCTAAGTCCCCATTTGTATATGGTAGTTGGACCGTCCGTTTCTTGTCCGGAATCAGTTAAGATTGGCCCAAACAGCTCGCTGAGCATCAAAACCGGCTGGTTTCTGGATCGGATTATTTCCTTTTGTGCAAGCTCGCAGGCCTCCCAGGATGAGCGCCAAGATGTTTCGACACTAAAAGTTAAAACTCCGTTTAGTCTGTCATCCGTACACATTGGCGATCTCGATTATATACACCAGAACCACCTCAAAATTGAAATTGAGTAAGGTTGGTTTAAGTATTTTTTTGCTAGCCATTTTAGTCCCACAGTTGGGCCTCCCCTATTTTCTTCCATTTATCTATTCCTTCTAAAGCTTGTCGAATGCCGCAAGGCATCCGATCACCTCGTCTTAGGTCTTCCTCTCTTCCTATGTCCGTCTGTTGAGAGTTGAGACCCAGAATTGTTGGGATTTGAGCCCATCTTTCAGAACGCATACGGAAAACATAATGCATAGATATTAGAATATTACTAGGTGTATTAATTATTTGGATAATGAAGCGGGGGGCGCTATTGTACATTTGATATATTTGAGCTGCCACAGCATGTGATGACCTGATGGCAAGTGTCATCATCGCCTCTAGATATACACCAGCAATGTCTTCGAATTGAAATTGAGTAAGATTGGTATTATGCATAGATATCAGAATATGACTATGTTTGTATTTCAATAATGAAGCGTCCATACATATTACATTATCACGTCTTTATCCCTTGCGGGGTAGGCAGCTTAACGTGTTTGTGGGCGTTAAAGTGGAAAGCGAAATCAAAATAGTGATGGGTTGCTAGCCTCATGGCCTATCGCTAATGAAGTAAAAGTGCGCTATTGTACATTATAAATATTTAAGCTACCAGACGAACATCTGATGACCTGATGGCAAGTGTCATCATCGCTTCTGCCAGCGCTGTAACCGCAATTGAGTGGTTGCTTACCACCGTCTTTGAATTGAAACGGATTATGATTGGTATTATGTTTTGTTCGATAATGCATAGTAGGTGTTACAGCACCTACTATTCTTCAGAATACTACTGAAATCTCCGAAGCCGTCTTCAGTAATGTTAGTGTGCACCTAAGAATGTGCAGTTAAAATCACTAAAGCATTTCCCTTTGAAAATGGTGTTATATAGATTTCCTCAAAATCGGTTCAGTAGTTTGATTAAAGTCTGTTTTATTATCTTAAATAAAGATTAGACCGCGGCCTACGCACTTGCTTGATATAAAGAGATCAACAAATTAATTGTTTAAGTAATAGTTATTTTATAACATTTTATGGTTATGCATTTTATTTTATTAATGGGTATACAATTTACGCTAAAATGAGCCATCATCAGATTTAAGAGCTGGGCTCTTATTGGTGGAGCTTCGTCCATTCCTCTTTTTCTTTCGCCAGTTCTTTCACTTCTCTGTAACTTCTGTAAGTAGCGTTATGTAATAGTAGCGGCGTTATGTAAAAACTTATAGGTTACCCTTAACCATGGAGACCTTGACCTATTAACCATGGAGATTGTGACCTATGATTAAAATAAAAGAAATAGGGGACCGGGAACGCCGAGACACACTTTCATAAAACAAATAAAAGAAAAAAATAACTTTTCTAAAATGAGTAAAGAACATTAAAATATAACTCAAGAGAAATGCATGAAAAACGGTCAGATGAGAGACTTACCTATAACAAACTAGAAAATGATGCATATGTAAATAAATAAATAAATATATACGGACAAATCACACAGATTGAGCTAGCCCCAAAGTAAGTTCTTATGAAAGACTTGTGTTATGGGATACTAACTCAACGATACTATATTTTATAACAAATACATATATAGATAAACATCCAAGACCCAGGTCAATCTGAAAAAGATCCTTTTCAATCTTGACCTGACCGGGGATCGAACCCGGGACCTCTCGTACCGCAGGCAGGCGTGATGACCGCTGCGCCACGGAGCTCGTCAATATGTATTAATAATTAAGTAAGTTCCTACTCGTAATCCTAACTAATGGCTTTCAAAACAACCGATGATTTCTATTCAAATTAATATCTAGGTTAATGAATAAGTATCCTTTGATAATAAAGAAAATATTTGATTCAGAATATCAGTCGTGTACGATGATTATAAAGATAAAGGAAACAATTGCACCAAAGATCCGACTTAAATACCTGAGATAACATTATCTTTACGTTTTCAAACAATTGGGTATCTAATAGTATCATATAGTATAATGGCACTCATATCAAACGTCAGCACCATTTTAAAACGAACTCTATTACAATGCAATAAAGAACGTGCAAAGGTCTGATTGTAATGCGTTTGATTGATGCCCTAATACCTTGATATCAAACAAAATAAACGAGAGGACTTTGCACTTATGACGACAATGAATTCATAATTACACGTAATAAGTGTTAGTCATAAATGTAAAAGATGACTAGGTTATAATTTTCCAAGTTTCCGTCATGTATCTTTAGTCTTTGCGCGGATTGAAGGCAGGAGGTACGTAACTACTAAGTACAACGTAGAAATAAAAAGTTAACTCCTAATCATAAAATGGCACGTGCAAGTATAATTTTATTTGACTAAACAGGTTCACTCACTAGTAACATATATACGTACTTTGAAATAACTGCTTTCTAAGTCCTTTTGGACGCCATCTTGATTTTCAGAAAATAATTTCATTCATTCATTTATATGTCATTTTCACGCGTGCGGTCTAGTGCAGTTTAAAATCTTAGCGTATATTAGCGAACGCAAACGCGACCCTGACCTTGGTTCTGTAGTTGAGAACAGCCGGACCGACATACAAAGGACATTTTGCCCAAGCTGAAACAGAGACACTTCGCCCGAGCTTCGCCCTGGCTCGTACTACATTTAAATTGACAAAAACACTGCATAACAATAGACAGGTCAGGCAAGAGAAATATTACCTATTTGTTTTAAAATATTACCTCTGCGTACAACTTTGTGCCTCCGAATATCTTATCTATCACAGACTATGTGTATTTATCAGCAACTCAAAGGGGCGTTATGTAATTTTTTATCCATCCAGCTGACTAAACTTATAGGTTTACCTTGATCATCGATACCTACATTATTTTTGACCTGAGATTAACTTTTTCCGTCTGTTTAATATAGTAAGTTGTGGTGCAGCCACGCTATCCGTTAAACTCAATTTTGGTAGTAGCATGAATGGGCCGGCTCGTCCGGGGAAGTACCACACTAACATAATAACAAAAGCAAGGGCTCGCCGAGGGCAAAGGAAAGAGGACTACTGCCCCTACCTGCAGGCACGTAATATTTTAAGTTTATTAAGATCATACATTCTATTTTCAGTTTAAGTATTAAGATGCCGAAGCCAAAGTGTACCAACGGAACCCTATACTTAGACTCCGCTGTCCGTCCTTCCGTCAGTTAGAGCTTGGTAAATATTTTGGCCGGTTTTGGTAAATATTGAACGAAAATAGCACAGACATGAAAAATATTTTTTTTGCTTATATGTAATATTTTTGAAAAAAGTACCTTCCCTAAGAACATCATGAGCTTAACTTCTTTATCTTCAATGTTTTGTAACCAGAGCGCATGACGCGCGCGCGTGCGTAACACGGTGGCATCTGTCAAACAAATAAACAAACAAGGTTCTGATATGAATGACGACGAAAAGATGCTATCGAACTAATGATAAGGAAGCTGGCAGCTACCCAATTCTACCAATGTACTATTTTGGTCACAATTAGTAATTCGTATCCGTACTTAATATTCGGCAGAAAATGCCGCTGGTGGAGGTGGAACAAGGCACTCTGAGGGGCGCGATTTGTGAAGGCGAAGTGAGCTATCTCGCCTTCAAAGGAATACCCTACGCCAAACCACCGATTGGCAACTTAAGATTTACGGTAAGTGATGCTGATTTGTATCTTCCATCACACAGAGCAGGGATTGTCGCTGCGCGCGTATCCGACATTCAGTGCTCTGTGGTCCATTACACAGAGCAGGGAATGTGACTGTGCTCTATGGTTCATTATAAATGCTGCTATGGACTACACACCGTCCGAGAAATGACCCTACGCGCACTACGCGCAATGGCGTACCTAGCTCGGGTGCCATCCGGGTGCTAATAGGTGAATAATGTGTTGCAAGTCGAAACACGCTGAGACCTATGCAAAGCGTTAAGCGTGCCACCCCAGTACTAGATTAAAGACCACTGTAAAACGAAAGACCCTACGCCTTCTCACCGATTTTCACGGCGATTGCCCGGGAACGTTATATGTTTTTGAGAGTGTAATGGGTGGCAAATGGGGTGTGCCGCATTTGGAAAAAGGAAATCTTAATTAGGGTGATAGCCTTAAGGCTACTTTTAACTATTAGGAACGTATAGGTAGGTGAAAAACAGAATCAAAATAGATCCATCACTATTTTGATTCTGTTTTCCACCTCATTTTACGCCCATTCCATCAAACGGCTTTTACGATCTGAGAGTCTGCGTGGGAGAAGTAGTAGCTGTAGAAGTAGAAATAGTGCAATCTAGGTTTTTTATTATTCCAACCTAGAGTGATTGGAATTTGCATATAAAGTGTTCCTTCGGTTTGTGTTTGTTTTACCTTTTACACTTTTTAGGGTTCCGTAGTAAACAAGGAACCCTTATAGTTTCGCCATGTCTGTCTGTCTGTCTGTCTGTCTGTCTGTCCGTCCGCGGTTTTACGCAGAGACTATAAGTACTAGAAAGCTGTAATTTGGTATAGGCATGTATATTAATCATGGCAAAAAAGTGGTAGAATAAAAACTTGAAAAAAATTTTTTTTAGGGTAGCTCCCATACAAGTAAAGTGGGGGAGTAATTTTTTTTTCTCTATTTACCCATCGTGTGGGGTATCGTTAAATAGGTCTTTCAAAAATATTGTGAGGTTGAGAACACTATTTTTCGATGTAGGGATCCGTTTCCGAAATATTTGGAATTAAAGTGCGAATTTTTGTTAGAGGTAAGTGTCCCCCCCCCTCTATCTGCTAAACGGTTATATATAGATACGTGAAAAAAATTACAGCTGTAGTATATATACTGAAGTTTAAAGGAAAACTATCAGAGCTGAGTACTAAGTGCAAACTAAAAAGTTATAGGCAACCAACTTATAAACTGTAAAATTTCATACTATTTTCATTGTTAGATGTTTTTGGTCGTTAAACTGTAAGGTGCGAGTGTGAATAGTGTGAACTCAAAGTTGTCATTCGCAACTACGGAACCCTACACTGCGCGTGGCACGACACGCACTTGGCCGGTTTTTCATTTGATAGGTGCGTGGGTTTCTCTGGTTTGTTTTCTTCTGTGCCCTCCGATATTCCCTATATTTTCTTCAACAAAAACCGGCCAAGTGCGTGTCGGGCCACGCGCAGTGTAGGGTTCCGTAGTTGCAAATGACAACTTTGAGTTCACACTGTTCACACTCGCACCTTACAATTTACGACCAAAAACATGTAACAATGAAAATTGTATGAAATTTTACATTTTCCAGTACATTTTATAAGTCGGTTGCCTATAACTTATTAATTTGTACTTATTACTCAGCTCTGATAGTTTTCCTTTCAAATTCAGTATATATACTACTGCTGTAATTTTTTTCACGTATCCTTAGATAACCGTTTAGTAGATAGAGGGGGGGGACACTCTAACATAAATTTGCACTTTAAAACCAAATATTTCGGAAACAGATAGACAGTAGACAGACACCCAAAATGGCGAGCACATAATCTTGCTAAAATGTAAACGAAAGGAGTACCTATGTAGATAGTCTGATGCCTGTGCGAGTATGATTTTTGTATGGAAAAATCACTCGCTTTGTGAACTTAAGAATACCTGTTCAAAATGACACCCCAGGCCTTAACCCATCCGGGGTGTCTATCTCTCAGAGCAATGAAGTTTGTAAAGAGTTGAACATTATGTCTTTTTTACTTTTGTGTCTCTATCATGATAAGGCAGTCGGTAATTGGCTACTTAACTAAAAAATTTTTCGTGTCGCTATGTAAAGACCTTTAAAAATAAACACAATAGTGACCGAAATACATTTCTAAACAAAAAACTCGGTCAGATATAGAAGTTTTAAAGACTCATATTTTTAGGACGTGAAAACGCGCCGCTGAAATGCCTACATATTTGTGACGTCACAACTTTGTATTTTATATGGGCGGCGTGAGAACTTTGTTTGGTAGCTATACGAAATATTAGGTTTGTGGTAATGGTTTCATAATAAAAGTTGCTATAAATTTAGCGGACTACAAGACAGTATAATTGTTATTTAAGATTTTCATACTTTTAAAAATAGTCTTATTCACCCAACTTTAAAGAAGCTTTAAGAACACTTAACGAATCCTTATCAAATTAAAAGTGTTTTTAATAGTGTTTTTAGATAGAAATTAGTATCATTGGAAACAAATTTTATATAATCTTAACATTAGGCAAATACCGAATTCTAAAACTACCCAATATAAACACTAGGACAGCAAGTTTCATCGTAACGATTAAATTTTGAACGCAATGTTACAGGCTCCAGAGCCGCCTCTACCATGGACCGGCGAGCGCGACGCGACGCAGCACGGCCCTGTCTGCCCGCAATACAACGAACGGTTAGATCGCATCGAGCCAGGCAGTGAAGACTGCCTGCACCTTAACGTTTACACCACAACCCTCACGCCGCCCAAACCGCGCCCCGTCATGTTCTGGATCCACGGCGGGGGGTTCTACACAGGCTCCGGAAACTCCGACTACTACGGACCAGAATACATCATGAAACATGACGTCATCCTTGTGACCTTCAACTATAGGCTAGAGGTTCTCGGCTTCTTATGTCTGGATAATGAAGAAGTTCCTGGTAATGCCGGTTTAAAAGATCAAGTGGCAGCACTAAAGTGGGTAAAGAAAAATATCGCGAAGTTTGGAGGCGACCCCAACAACATTACGCTATTTGGCTGTAGCGCGGGGGCAGCTTCCGTCTCTTACCATTTAGTGTCCAAAATGAGTCAAGGATTATTCAGCAAGGCGATATGTCAAAGCGGAGTTTGTCTTCACGACTGGAGCTACAATCTGTATCCTCGTGAAAGGGCATTTCAATTAGCGAAACTTCTAGGGAAAGAAACAGAGAATACTGATGAATTATTGCAATACCTTAGAAGTTTACCAACATCATCGTTGATTAAAATAGAATTACCCATGCTTCAGGTCAATCATTTCGATCTCGCTGACAACATTTTATTTGGACCAGTAATAGAAAGATCAAATTTAAACGTAGAAAAATTTATATCAGAACCTCCAACGGTCTCAGTTAGGGATGGAAGATTGGCGAATGTACCCGTTATTGTAGGTTATGTATCAGGTGAAGGCATCGAAATATCAAGAAAACTTCCACAGCTGAAGCAGTTCCTGGCTAGGACCGGTGCCGTCGTGCCCAGAGAGTTGAAATTAAAATTGTCGCCGGAAATGTTGCAAGATGTCGATCAGAGGATTCGCAAATATTATTTCGATGAAAAAGAAATTACAGACGACTCGTTACAAGAGGTGACAAATCTGGAAACAGACGTGCTCTTCCTGTACAATATTGTAAGGTACGCCAAATATCACGCCCGGCATAATACTGCACCCGTGTACCTCTACAAGTTTTCAGCGGAAACGGAAAGGAATTACTACAAAAAGTACTATAAAATGGAGGCGGCAAAAGGAGTGTGTCATGCAGACGAATTGCCCTATCTGTTCGATGTACAATGTGTTGATATACCGAAGCCAGATAAGTCTAAGAAAATTGTAGAAAATCTTGTACGATTATGGACAAATTTTGCAAAAACGGGGTAAGTTTTTAAGAACTTTTTTTACATATTTCTGAGGTAGATAAGCTAGAACATTTTCCGTCTGTCACACACAGACATTGAAAACCTAATAGTAGGTATCTAAGTTTTGACCAACAACAACGGAATATTTTTAGTGTCGATACTATTCACTTGATTCATACTAATATTATAAATACTAAAGGAACTGTGTCTGTGTGTCTACCTGCCTGTTACCGCTTTACGCTTCAACTTTGGATGAAGGGTATGGAAACAGTTTGAAGCCCGAGGGATTTGAATTTAACAGGGGAGCCGCGGGCAGTACGTAGTGCTAATTGTGAATAATGTTATGATAATTATCAGTAGGTACTGCACCCCCAGATACTCAAAGTCACATTGGACATATAATTAATGCGGTCATAGTTAAGTGCTACCTTTTATTTCAGAAATCCCACACCGTCTATGGAAATGGAGCACTGGAAGCCGTTTACAGACGACGCACGCAGCACATACATTATTGGAGACGAACTGAAATGTGTTAAAAATGAGGATGCAAGTCGTATACAGTTTTGGGAAGACATATATCAGGAAACCACTACCCACAAGGATTAGTAGCCTGAGTAGATAAAAAAATGAAGACAATTTAAGTTTAGAAAACGGGTTGATCTTGAGAAGTAATGTACGACCTTAAACGCTCTGTATTATGAGGCTTGCGTTTTGGTACCTAATAAAAATAGTCTCATGTCACAGTTTTCCTCATACCAGTCATAAAAAATCCCCTTATAAGAATATGATAGTGCTATTTTTCTAAACATCCTTTAACAAGTTGATAGTGTTGTATTGAACTCATACGAGTAAACTGTTGTATTTTTGTAAACACCCTGTCTGTTTTAAGGGCGGCCAACCCGTCTATCTTTTCATACAAACGCTCATACGTGATTATGGCGGTGAAACAAATCTTTCTTTAAAGATTTTCCACTAATATGTATCTTGTGCACTATATCTAGGTTTCTATCAAAACGAAAAATCAAAATTTGGAGAAACAACTTCAGTATTAGCCTCCAAAAATCCGCTTTTTTGCACAAATTTTATGTGAACTTTGGGCGTTTATAATGTACTCATTAAGTGTAACAGTAAAGAAAATATTTATTTAGAAACATTGCAAATGTAATAGAGATTCTAGATGTACAAGGTTTTTTCATAAACTTGTAAGACTTATCAATAAACACGTATTTCTTGAAACAAGTTTAATGAAATTTCCGCACACTATTTTTCGTTCAATGTCTTCGCGTACTCACTACCTTGTTTCCATGTGGCAGTAAGAGGTGTGCGGGAGACGAGGGCATGGGGCTCTTTTTGCTTTGCCTCTTTATCTGACATTGCGCTGGACGGATCAAGCTTTTCGACCATGCTCGCGTTGACGATAGTTGGTCGGGGAAGGGCCACCTTAAGTAGTTGTAAGGAATTACGTTCACATGTCTGCGTCTTATTTAGCTTCTTTTCAACAGAAGCGTGCATCTCACTGCAAAAGGCTAATGACAAGTCATCTACACAGCAAGTAAAATATCTTCATATAAAAAAAAAATCGTTTCGGCAGCAAAGCCTATCGAATGTAACGACTGTATAACTCAACATTATTATTTTTTTTAATTTTGAGCAGTTCGACATGTGAACTACTAGCAGATTCAATACAGGGAACAATAAACAGGAAATATTTCTAGTCAGCGCTCGGGTAAGATTGTTAACTAGTAAACCTTTTATTTTATAGTATTAGTTCAGTGGTTAGGTTTGGGCAAGTAGGTTGTCTGATTTTAGTTAGTAATTAAAATGAACGTATGTCACAAGAAACACAAACGTAACTAGGTATCTAATTAAGAATAAAAACACGTTTATAAATGTTGAAAATATTGTTTTCTTCGTTTTCCTCCTAAACCTCCGCTTCATCCAAGAATTTTCCTGGAAGCTACCTCAGCTAGTCGGAGCGCTCAGAACGGCGCGTCGCGCCCGTTATTTATAAAAGGCAAACACTCTCTGACTTATATATCAACGCATAGCCGAAACTACAGTACATAGAAACTTGAAATCTGGTACAGGGGTTCCTTTTATTTCGCTTCCATGCTGTTCTGGGAGAAAAGAAGAAACGTAAAATGTACCAGCTGCTTCTCTTCCCGCGCAGATAGTAAAAGCTGATCGAGGGAATGGGCATCAGGAATCATGTCAATAGACGATACGACTAGCAGCCCATCACTATTTTGATTCCGTTCTCACCAACAAGCCCACCAGCATGCTAAAAGTGGCCTTAAGGTTTTACAGATCTGGGCTCTGTCTACGCCGCAAGGGAAAAAGACGTGATAGTATGTACGTTCCTTTCATGATGTAAGTGAGCACTAAGAAAGGATTTTTAGAAATTCAACCCCTAAGCGGGTGAAATAAGAGGGATGATGATTTACGCGGGCGGATCATTAAAAAAATTGCTAGTTCAAAAATATTAGTCTAAAACGGCCTGTAAACGATTGAATTTCTCATTTAAGAGGGCGTAATGAACCTATACAACCAAGAGCGACTATATATAACTTCTCTTTGCTTCATATACCTAGGTCTATCTGATGATTTATTAAAGGCCGCACACTAGGCACAGTAGCGACGCCAATCATTTTATTCCTAATACCTACTTTACAAATAGAATGAAATTCAAGAATGTAAATCATATAAGCACTAAAATTAGTTTTTAGTTATAATTTATAAAAACCGTATTAAAATAATTTTATTTAAATGTGTAACAATCGCGAAAACTTAAGAAAACATTATATAAGCACTAGTAAATAACCTGAAGTATTTTTGGAATCATGTTTAATATTATCAGGGTCAGTGAGAATTATGAGAATCTCTAAATGACTGATTCTCATAATATTAAAACATGATTCCAAAAATACTTCAAGTTATTTACTAGTGCTTATATGATTTACATTCTTGAATTTCTTTCTATTTGTAAAGTATTAGGAATAAAATGATTGGCGTTGCTACTGTGCCTAGGGTGCCCCCTTAAATTGAATTGTGTGTAGGACCTACACGTGCTATAGTTTTTAAAATTCGCCATGAGAGCAAGGCAAATCTGTACAATATGCAGTATGTGCAGATTTTTCAACTATAAACTGTAATAGTATCTTAGTATAAATCTTTATAGCGTTTTTTAATAAGTATATTAGCTATTAATACGGTTCTTATAACATCGAATAGTGTATTTTATGAATTATAAGGCCCTTTTCTTTACACCAGTCATAATTGTATTTTATCGTTAATATATATAATCGTAAATGTATAAAAAAATGTCTTATGATGCTCGTACTCAGTAAGTTTGCCATTTAGTCACCGTCAGCTTACCGGACCTGCATTGCATCATTGACTTATTATTTTAACTGTTAAGGTTTTAATACTACATTTTAAAGTTGAAAAGGTTTGTCACCAAGTTATATGGCTTTATCAATTTTTTTTCATTTCTGAGGGATTGTGGCTTTATCCTGCTATGATAACCATCTAACGTTACGGTGTCGTCAAAAACGGTCAAGAGAGACGGAAATTTTAATAAACTAAGAAGAAATCGAAATTTCAAGAAATAAAGCCTACATTTTTTTATTAGAGTTTATGGATAGAGCTACATCTGGCAGCACAGACCCGCGCTTTCCTACCTTTCCTATGCTTCCATCCTTTTCTATCCCTCAGAACCATAGAAAGGGAATGTGGTATGGTGTGACTGTCGCTCGCGCGCTACTAGAGAGAATCGCCTTTTCAACATATTTCATACGAAACAAGCGTGTCAAGAGGCGGTACCGTTAAGAGCGTATACTAGCAGTATTTTTTCAATATGGTTTCCATACAAATGTATTTCTCTATTTTCTCGCTGAAAACTGCTTCTAGAGGCACAATTCTTTTTACATACAATCTATCACTAAAATAGGTATGTCCGTATGTTTTATTTTTTTTCTAAAAACCTGTTTAAAAGAAAAACAAATTGTACAAAAACAGGTTTTTTGGAAAAAATAAAAAATGGGGGCATTCCTATTTTAGTACAATTCTTTTTACATACAATCTATTACTAAAATAGGTATGTCCGTATGTTTTATTTTTTTCTAAAAACCTGTTTAAAAGAAAAACAAATTGTACAAAAACAGGTTTTTTGGAAAAAATAAAAAATGGGGGCATTCCTATTTTAGTACTAGATTTTATGAAAAACGCACTGCTAGTATACCCTCTTAATTAAGGTTTTGCGTTTCAAGGTTGTTGTATAAATGCAAAAATCTGCTGCTATTTTCTACGTACTTGTGATAAAGGTTACGTCAGAATTTCTTTAGTAATCTTGTTACTCTAATTAAGATGCCATGTCACAGCATGAACCGACAGGCCGAGTACGCGACTTTCGCCTACTAGCCAGGCGCGGTTTGACACTCGGTATTACTGTTACTTTCTTCCCTTGAAGCGCAAGCGATATGCTCTGTGCTCAGAACCATCACCATCACTTACCAGAGCGAGAACGAGAGTTGGAATGCGGCCGCACACGACGCAATCGACAGTTCCCCCACCTTCCGTTTCTCCTTCTTACTATACGATGGCGATCAGGTCTTTTTTAGACTCCACTGCAGGAACATGACCTCTCTGTACTACCGAAAACATATATTAGACAGAGCAGTCAAGAGCATTTGGCCTACACTCTCCCGCTGGCCAGACGGGTTGAAGAGGTGTCTTTGATATTTATAAGCTTTGTTTAGCTTGTGTTCCCTCAGTCGCCTTTACGACATCCACGGGAAGACTTGTAGTGGTCTTATTCTACTCTGCTAAGAACCACATGGCTATTTTGCAGGGTATTGTCGAAAATTATAAATTATGGACAAAACAAAAACTCGATCTCGAATTATACTTCCGTATATTGTTGCTCAATCTTAAAAATCTCCTTAACTATAAATCATTCGACCACAGTACACTACAATTACGCAACATTTGCTCTTGTACTTACAAACAACAAGTATCAAAATAAGTGTTGTAAATACAATCACACATTTGTTTCTCATCCATACAGTAATGCTTCATGTACGGGCTGCGCTAAACTTTATTGCGACTCCGAACATCGCGCGAGTCGATGCGCAGTACACAATATGAGGTTAAGCGGGGCGCGTGCGCGGAGGCAGGGCGCGTACTGCGCAGCTCGCAGCTACTTGCAATTAAGTTTGGCGCAACCTGTTACCAATAACATTTCACTCCATGGATCATATACTGTGTAAGTCTGTAATCTTGCCATATTCTCAAGCGTTTCTCAACTGATCATACTGTACAACTTTCCCTAAGGAACATGGGTCAAAGTATGAAAAAAAATTGGGTGTCCCATACAAAACTGATTGATTTATTTTACTGATTGATTTAGTATGAAAACCCCCCATTTTTTCATATTATCCTTGGGGAATGTTGTTCAGTATGACGGTATCGGACGTTCGAAAATATGGTAAGTTACAGAGCTGATCACGGTGTATAAGCTTACATCTTTTAAAAATTAACAGCTAATCAATAAATGCGTTTTATTGTTATTTTACCAAATATACCAAAGATAATGAATAACTGCGGCAATGTATAATAAAAGATAAAATGAGGCTGAATGAAGTAAGCGGCGGCAGCACTGGCGAGTCGGGTCTGGTGAGCTGTGATTGGGCCAAAATGTGTCAATTGTTGCTGCTTGTCAAATATTATCCAATGACAGCGGCTTATCGAAGTCGATGTCTCAGTGCTGCCCTCTGGTGGTAATCATTTTCGAAAACCCTCATTAGGAACCGTGCTATAGTTCCAGCACTTCGATTTATACATGAAGAGTGAAATGTCATTGATTGTAACACATTTAATACAAAAACGCCGCGAACACGATTTGCAAACTTAATGGGACCTTTAGAGTTTAATATAATAATGGGACATCTCAATTGATATTAGTTTTATACCTAACTAATTTTATCTCGTCAGCTTAAAAACTATCGCTTCGCCAGCTTTGATACGTGAAATGTGTACTAATAAAAAAAAAATTAAATGTTATTTTTCTTGTTCATGAGAAGATAGCACTTTGAAACTACTTATATGCATTGCATACAAATACTTATTTTTCAGCCCAAATTTTATCACACTTTTTGATGGTCTTTACAGAATCTGATGTACAAACTTAAGCCAAACGAAGCGAAACGGCGAAATGCGATTCCATTAGACAAGTAAAATAAACTTGTAGTCTATTAGACAAAAAATGGAATGGCCGGTCAAAAAATATGCTCATAAAAGCAGGCCGATTACAAAGTGTTAATTCATACCAACATAAGTTTAACCATGAAAATAACAAATTCGTTATTTACTAGGAAATAAATGTATTGCTTAAATTAACTACACTTCACATCATCACTTGGAGACTGCCATTAGTCAAAAGGGCCGTTCAAGTATAACATAAGCAGTTTATCAGATATTTTAAACCCCCGTCTCACATCTTGTCAGAAAAATACTCGTAAGAAAAGCTCTTACTTGAGATGGGTGACCTCAAGAGGCATGAAAATACCTCGAGCTCCTCTGTGCTTCGGAAGACACGTAAAGCTTTTGATCCAGGCTGTGAACACTTCATGTCAGATGCCTGCAGGCAGCTTGAAAAATCGGACACTAGTGTTGGTCACCTAAGAGGCTTATATCAGTGCAACAAGCGACACCCGTTATTTAATTCTTGTACTTCGAAATAAGAACAAATCTAAAAATCTACGTAAGTATTTCCTTAGTAAATTACTTGTACTATTTTTAGTAGAGCTTTCAATATTATCATTTCAGATTGAGAGAATTACTCATTACCGCCAAAAGTGGCCGCTCTTGGCGTTAATGAGTAGTTCTCTTGATTTACCCAATGTAAAATAATGAAAAGTAATACGTAGACTTTTTCAATTTGATCTTATTCAGTAGTAAAAGAAATTAAATCAGCGGTGGCGCTAGTTGGCTGGTGTAAGCGCCTTAACAAGCAAAGCAAGCAAGTTTTACAATAACCAGTTTACGAGAGCTGTCGACTATAATTCTTATTGATATCCCTGGGGAAAACAAATCTGAAATTCACTGAACTTAGTATAACGTTGCGTTCACGGCTTACAGGATTGGGTCCCGGCTGTCATCACTTCATGGCGGTAGAAAGTTACCAGATGCCTTTAGGGTGATTGAAAAAATCTGACAAAAGCAAGCAAGTTTTACAATAGTTTTTACAATTGTTTTTAATTAGTCGACAACACTCCAACACCGTGAACTATTCACGGTGTTGGAGTGTTGTCGACTATAAATCTCATTGATATCCCGAGGAAAACATATCGGAGTAAAGTCACTGAAGTTAGTATAAGGTCGCATTCACGGCTTACAGGATTGTTACAATGTACATGGGTGCGGTGCGGGCTAGTAGCGGCCGGAGCGCGAGTTGCGCGGCGCGTCGGGCGCGCGCGCGGGGCGGCGCTCGCGCGAGCGGGAGCGCCGGCGACGCTCGCGCGAGCGGCTGCGCGAGCGCCGCCCGCCCTTGCGTCGCGAGTACAGGTACCTGTAAGCAACGCATAATAGTATTTTATAACTGTTTTTGTGCATTCACAATGCTATTCTGATAAATTCTTCATCACTACATATTATAAAACAAATTCCTCCGGTGCGTCTGTCTGTCTGTTCGAGATAACTACTGCACGGATTTTCATGCAATAATATATAATTCGTCATGCCCAGGCGCAGCTGGGGAAGGCTGCTAGTATTCAATAAAATAATAATTCTATTTCTTGTATTTATTATCAGAAAATAGAATTATATGTAGACTGCCAAACTTACACAAAAGTATTTGACCAAATTAAGGTCGGCTAATAAACACGTACAAAGTATGCGGCATACTTAGGCAACGGCGATGGAGGATTCTTTGTCACTCGACACTAGATAGCGTTAATACACGTTAGCCTAAACTCGCTAAAACTGGGATCTAATTTATTAATATTATGCCAAAAATATGATGTATTAAAATATATCGCAAGATTAGTGGATTTATTTTCTCACAAAATGGTGGATACAAAGTTGTGACACAATCTGCGGCGCCATCTTTCAGACCCTAAAAACGATCATCTAAGATTTGAAGAGTTTTGTGATGGGAAGTCAAACGGTGCAATTCGGTTTGCCTTAGATGATTTTTAGTAGAAACCATATGAAATTGGTGTAGTTTGGTGATAAATGCTTGAGCTAATGAACAATTTGTGAAATAGGAATAAGTTATTTAAGCTCATTTAGATATGTCACCAGAAGCTCCCACGAGGCAATCGAAGAACCTATGCCATCTTTGTAATACCAATACTTTGAATTTCATTAAACAGGACATTGGCAAAATGACGGGAACCTCGGTTGAAGCCATACTATAAAGCAGAAGAACTTGGAAAAGACGCGTCAATACCTTCTCAGCTCTCTGGAGATGGGCTTCAGATGCATGAAGTTGCAGAAGCCGCTGCGCGTGCATTCGCCCATCTCGTACTGGCGACAGCAGGCCTCGCGGAAGTCCGTGACGGGCGACAGCTCGGCGTACACCGGCCGCCCGCCGAACCAGCGGTTGTTCAGGTCATTCACCGCCTTTTCTGCGTCTTCTTCGCGGCGAAACTGTAATTTTTATATTTGAGTGATAAAACTGGTGGGTAGTTGTGGACTGCCTTCTCTTTATATGTGTGCTTTATGCAAGTTCTGGGACAATGCCAGAAACCCACTAGAAAGATAGTGGGGTTGATTGTGTTTTAGTAATAAACAAATTCTAAATTAGAGCAGAGGTTTTTTTTATGTACAATCAGCTGGCAGCATTGAATCGTAGGGTCTCATGAGCTAGTATTACTAGTCATTGGATAAAATTGGATTTTCCTGGTCATCGCATCTCTAAAGTCGCCTACTCCTTCATTATGCAAACCGCTAAGGAATGGAATTCCCTCCCTGCATCACTGTTTCACGACTCATACAATTTAGGCAATATTTTATTGAGAAAATCAGAATCCCTAACAGAATAAATAAAAACAAATTTAAAAAGAAGTCAGAAGATTCTCATACAAAATTTTACTGGCTGATCAGTGAATTTGTATGGGAGGTAAAATTTTTTAAAACATTTTTTGCTTTATCTATTTCTAGCAGGTCAATATTAGAGATTCAGATTCTCCAAAATAAAAATAGCCAGGGAGTGCAGAATCACCCTGTATTTTAACAAACATAATTAGTATAGATATAGAATAATAATTCCTTAGCTCTTAAAATCATGTGCAAGTCTAATTGCTTCGTGATAGAAAAATAATTAATAATATTAAAACTTACGCAAGATAAATTCATTATGAAAACACGGCTTTACTCACGTTTAACAACGGACTCACAAAACGATGAAGACACACCACAGGCAACATCATCTGGTTTTTTGGCATCCCCCCACCGGACATCGTTTAGAGCTGCTGTGCGCGGGCAGCGGCGCGGACGGCGATGCGCGAGGCGGCCCTCAGTGCTTTGAGGGAAGCATGACCGTCGTGTCGCCACCCCTTTCACTCGCCCCGATGATGGTCTTCGTAACAGACCAAAACTAGTCAGCAGATCCGACGTAATAAAATGTGAGTAAAGCCGTGTTTTCATAATGAAGAAATAATTATTTACCTTAATATACACATTTCCAACTAAATGATCTCCGAGATTGTCACAAACATTCATTTCTTCAATTTCCCCATACTTGTCTTCACATTCCACAAACACGTCTTCAAAGAAATTATCATAATGCTCCTGCATCTCCTCATCTGATACATTAGCTACAACCACTGAAAAAGAAAGCTTCTATTAAGTAATGTTCATTGAACTCATGCAGTTGTACACTCACATGTTAGTATTGATAAATAGAAGATCATGACCTGATGAAGTTCATCAATATTATATCATGTCAAATTTTCAAATACATTGTCTACATACATATTTTTGTTACATACTTTTTTATACATACTACACCTCCTGAATGTCCAGCTTCCTGCACTCAAATAGACCTAAATGAGGCAAATTACCGGGCAGTCGCAGTTGCAAGTTACTGGTCAAGGCAAATATAAAACTAGCCATCTACGACTCAAAAGAAGAAGAATCCGTAAAAATTAACACATAAATTAGATTTCTATAGGTAAAGGAATTTTGATATAAAATCTTTCCTCTTTATAATAATTAATTAGTTATTAATTAATTTCACTTTATTCACATTTTATGTGACTAAGTTCATGCTGCCTCAACTCTTATACCATACAAATTGTTTTTCATAGATGGTGCCATTGCATTAATGTGAAACAATACTCATATCAATAGTGTCATTAACTAATACTTATGTCAGAAATACCGAGCTGCTTATTGGCAGTCCATTCTGCACATTAGCAACCACCTAGTGTGCAAGTAGTGGTTGATCAAAATGATAAAAGTCAAAGCTAAGGCCAGGTACCTATGTATTGATACATATTCCGTCAAGGTTTCATTGTTTTAATTGTATTGTATTTTTATATGCACCAAATAAACAGTTTCAATTTCTACGAAATCCTAATCCTTATCCTTACGAATATTATAAATGTATCTACTGAACCGATCATCATGAAATTTTGCATACACATATGTTAGAGTACCGAGAAGAACTTAGGCTATATCTTCATTCACATTCTTTAAGGATTGTTACGTGGGCGAAGCTGCAGGTAACAGCTAGTACTACATAAAACTGTGCAGTATTAGGTCTACATCAAGCAGCATTGAATCACTCTTTACTATTCTATCCTTTTCTATCAGTCGGAACTGTCATTCACTAGAGCACACATTGCATGCCATGGAATCAATGAGATTCTTGCACTCCCAATCTCCTTCTTGCTCCAGTAAATAATGGTTCAGAGTGATATAAAGGGATAGAAGTGTGTACATAATTGTACCTACAGTAGTAGAAGTATTTTAGGTATTAATTGAATCTAAAAACTTACAATGACTGCCATCAGCAGACTTAGCAGAGTTCTGAGGATTCACATACAAATTCTGTAATAATACAGTCTGTGAAAATGTTGGTTTGTTGTGGATCCGTGAACATCGGTCCCCATGTCGACATGCTCCGATTTTGAAATAGAAGGAACAGTTTACTCTGTAAAAAAAAGTACGATCTATGCATATTATCTTTAGGCGTTATGAGATACTGTGTACAAATAAAATGTAATTGAACTAGTTCCTAATTTATTTTATAGGCATTGCATGTTCATCTTGGAAAGTGATGATTCCATTATTCATGAAAATACATAAAATAGAACCACATAAATGAGGTGTTCTTTGAGACTGCTATTATTATTTTATACAAGATACTTACTTATCTTTTTCTGTGCCGAATATAGCGGCCAAATACTCAGCCATTCTTACGGCAAAATGACAAACGTATAACCTCTAATATTTCTCTTTCAATGACTAACCGAACCATTCAATACGAAATCTTTAATTTATATGACTTTCTTGCAGTGTAATTGAAACACATAGATATTGACTGTATACTATAAATTAAATTAAAAAGATCCAACACTGTAAAGCAAAAACGAGCATCAAGCTTCGGCCATAAAATCTTCCGACTCCACCAATTTTTTTTTTAACAAGATGTCTGTCAACTCAGTAGCAACAGCGTCAGCAGATAAATGTGTTGCCATGTCATTATTCTCAAAAAGTTTCAAACACTATATCGAAGCGAGCCATTGATGCGCATCAATGTAACATAACTATGTAGTAGGTCTTCTCTAATACTTATATCTTGATGATAATTAGTTGTTTGTTTGTTTTTCGTATGTGTAAGTGGCCAACACTGGTGTCAGATTTTTCAAGCTGCCTTAAGGCATCTGACATAGCTTAACGACTGCCATTAACGATGACAGCCGGGACCAACGGCTTAACGTGCCTTCCGAAGCACGATAATAATAATAATTATATTATCCTTCATGATAATTAGTAATCTCACCTTATATACAGGAAAGGTAAACCTATAAACTAATATTATAAACAGGTAAGGATTCATTGTTTATTTGTTTGCATTGAATAGGCTCCGAAGTTGCGGGAAAATAACTACTCTTTATTAAATTCTTTCTTCTGCACACACACACACCTTTTGTAATTACTAATTAGTTCTGTCGTATTTCAGTAGCCTCATGCAAGAAGGCACTGACAAAAAATCGACCAAGTGTGAGTCGGACTCACGCACAAGTAGGTACTTACGTACCATTACCTATACTATACAACATTAGATTATAGAGCAAAAACGACAAAAAAATCATGTTTGTTGTATGACAGCCCCCCTTCAATATTTATTTTATTTCGATTTAATCAAGATTCAAGATTCAATCGTTTATTTAATATAGGTTTCTTTGAACACTTATTAATTGTCATATTTGTGTTTACAATTTTTACAACAAAAAATTTTTGCTGACGTCAATAATTACTTGTGGCTAAGTTAAGGCCGCTTCCATCATTTTTAGGGTTCCGTAGTAAACTAAGAACCCTTATAGTTTCGCCATGTCTGTCTGTCCGTCCGCGGTTTTACTCAGAGACTGTAAGAACTAGAAAGCTGTAATTTGGTATAGGTATGTATATTAATCATGGCAAAAAAGTGGTAGAAAAAAATCTTAAAAAAAATTTTTTTTAGTGTAGGGGAGTAGTAGAGTTTTTTTCTCTACTTACCCATCGTGTGGGGTATCGTTAAAAAGGCCTTCGAATAATATTGTGAGGTTGAGAACACCATTTTTTGATTTAGGGATCCCTTTCCGAAATATTTGGTTGTAAAGTACAAATTTTTGTCAGAGGCAATGTCCCCTCTATCTGCTAAACGGTTATATATGGATACATGAAAAAAATTACAGCAGTAGTATATATACTGAAGTTGAAAGCAAAACTATCAGAGCCGAGTACTAAGTACAAACTTGCTAAGACGAGACTATATTATTTAAAAAAAATCAAACTCAGTATAGCGGAGCGGGCGCCAGTTTTTAAAATCCAAGATGGTGGACGTAAACATGAACAATCAAAACAGAATAGATGTCGTTAATCAGGTTTTTTGAGGTGACAGTTTTGAAAATGATGTTAGTTTTACAATACGAGGTAGCGGATGGATGTCGCACGTCAATATTTCATGAAAAATTGACGTGCAACATCCATGTCAATTTTTCATGAAAAGTCATGTCCCGTTAAGTTTTAGGGGTAAAAAATCCAAGGGTAAAACGAATAAAATAAAAGTTACAAGAAGTTTAAAATAATAAATGACTGGCAATAATATGCATTGCTGCAGGAATTTGTCTATGGGCTCTCAGAGAAGCATATTTACTTGGACTTATGTATGGACGGTATACACTTTGATTAGTGCAAGTGTTAAGTTCATACATTTCCTACTAAACGTTTAGTAGCACATGCACTAATCAAAGTGAATACCGGCCATTAGTCGTGTAAGGTCGTATATGAGGATTTAATCGAAGGGGTATAGTCTGGCTAATGAAAGCTGAACCCTTTTATTTTTTTAGTTCCAACACTGATACAGATGACTTTGACATTACATTATCAATTCTTGGATTATAGTTCACCATTGTGTTATGATACTTATAAATAAGAGTTCAAACAAAGAAGAATGAAAAAGGAAAAATATTGAGGATTTTAAATAAAATAAATTTACCTACATTGGGCACTGTTCTGTTTTATTATGGACTTAAAAGCATATTGTTTTATACATTTTTGATCTCTTGAAATCACTTTTTTCATTGATGTAACGTTTTAGAATGTCTTCAGTAATGCATTAATAATAAAATGCTGTAGTATTTATTGGTAACATTTAAACAAACATACCTTGCTTAATTCCGCTATATAGAATGTACGACAGAAATTAAATAAATGGTAAGGGAAAATAGGAATGATAACAGATTTATTTAACTCTAAAATTCGCGAATTTTTGGATTTCAAAAAAAACTTATTTAATTGTTTGTATACAATTTTAAATTTACGAGAAAAATAATAAAAAATAATTTTTGTTCTTTTTTTCCCAAAAATGTTAATAAATCAAAAATATTGTCAAAAATGCAAGTTCCTATAATTTTTTATTTATTCAAATTGTTTTAATTTATTTTTTCAGATTAAGATAATTTATATTATTAAAAATCTATTTCAATTTTCACTGTTAACATATCACGAAAAAAGGTTTTTTTTTCTTTTTTTCTAAAATAGGTTGCATTCCCGTATCCAGAGAGGTTCCCGCCAAAACGTCCCTATGTAGGTTGTAAATTAAAAAAAAAATCTAAATGTCATATTGTTTATATAAAAACCGTATTATTTTTACAGTTTATATTTATTAGTTTTATTTTTATATAAATATAATAGTATAAGGTAAATAAATTTTATTTACTGAGACAAATTTCGGTATGTTGTTTATATACAACACCGCGCGTTTAAGGGTATGTATAAAATAATATATATTTATAAAAAGTGTTTTGAACTGTTTTGAATTAATAAATAAAAGGAACGACTGTCCCACTGAAAAAGACAACCTATGTAAATCGGAATGATTGTAAGAATCTACCTGTAGCGGGAGCGATGTGGTATGCTACACCGCCACAAACGGAAGATCTTCCCGCTGGGCAAGGTGTGCGCCCAGGGAACCGTACGGCTCCGACTGAGTTCTGTCGGAGGTCTTATTTATGTCGCACATCGAAGAAACTTTGTTTGCGCGTTTCAAGATTGTGCAGCGCCATCTTGTGAGAAGTCTTTATTTGCTGTCTGGCCATATTCACAGTTGGGTCTTCGTGTTAGTTCTTGTGGCGAGTGTAGAGGTCGCCACAAATCTAATAATATTGAATTAAGTCCTTAGAGTATCAATATTAACTATAGAGCGCGCCTCTATGAGTATGAACCGTAAGCACGGGTATGAACAGCTTCAAAACAGTGCGAACGTCGCGATTAGTCACACGAGGTCACGCGCACGGATTGTTTCTCCCGCCATTATTTTTCGTGTTTACAATAACTAACTATGAAGAAAAGTCCAGTGCCGAGTTGTGAACATGATTCCCGGAAGCAAAATAAAAGGTATAATGATATTACTTTTTTTATCAATAAGTCCTATTTTGACTCTAAAACATAGATTTTCCTTTAATTGACTAGGGCGTGAAAGGGTGTTGCGAGAGGCGCGCGGGCGGGTAAACCCGCTTTACTTCTCCCCGCAATAGATTTAGTGTTGTACCGCGTCGGATCCGGATTTTTGTAGTTTTACTAGTATTATGATTTTTATGAATATTGATTAATTTTAAGTGATAATAAAATGATTTAAATAAAAAAAAAAAAACAAAAAAAAATCTGATGCATTTTATTTTTTAACTCCATACGAAAATAAGGGAATTATATCATATGTACGACCGCTATGTGTCTTTGTGTGTATCTGCGTCTGCCTGTAGCACCTTGGCTGTTAAACGATTGAACCAATTTGGATGCTTTATTGGGTTCTGTAGCCGAATGGCAAAAAACAGAACCCTTATAGATTCATCATGTCCATCTATCTGTCTGTATCACAGTTTTTTTTATACCGAAACTATTAATACTACACAGTTGAAAATGTGGTAGTTAGACGTACTCTGTTAGTTGTTAAGATATGTCAGATACGTTAAGGCAGCTCGAAAAATGTGACATTTGTGTTAGCACACATAAGACGCAAATCATTAAATATCTATCAATACTACAAACAACCAAAATCTCAAAATGTGGTACCTATATATTTGGAAAATAACGCTAAAAGTAGTTTCCTATCTAATAAACTATCGACAAATTTATACGATTATCAAGTCTCAAACCGAATCATAATTTATTAAAAGTGAGTTACATCCAAAGAAAGACTCGCTCGGATGTAACTCATTTGCAACGTTTCGCAAGGACGCGATGCCCATCACTACCGACCGCTACATCTATAGATACAAATCTATAGAACATCTGCTTGCGCTCTGCACAACGGCGAAAAAACAATAGGAGCGCTCTATAGTTATATTGATACTCTAAGATTAAGTCCTTTAAAGGATGGAAAATAAAATTACATACTTCTACATTATCATACAATTCATACATACATACATACATACCTACATACTTTCTCGTCTTTTTCCCTTGCATTATCATTAATGCTAAAATCTATGTATTACTTGTTATGGACCGTCATATAAAAAGTATCAAAACTATTTTTATCCTTCTGTAGACAGTATTGCCCGCTCGTGATTTTTAAAATTGCCCGCGTTTTGCGAGGTGTAGCTTTTGTTGGCCCGACCAGACTATACGTTACGGGAGCATGGTACGGGCCGTACCATGCTCCCTTAACTTATAGAGAGCTAATCGCGCGCAGCCGTACCGTACGGCTGCGCGCGATTAGCTCTCTCGCATTTGCGCGCATCCGTGCCGCTCAAGTTTTTTGTTCGTGAACACCTCTAAGATTTGTATGACTTTAGTCAGAAACGTATGCGCCTACCTCTGACACGTGCACCGTACGCGCGTACTCGTGAACGAGCCGTAAGTCATCACTAGTAATACACATTGATTACAGACTTTTGTCCTTAGGCACTGAGGTATAAGAGAAGACACTACGCAGCTTCCCGAAATTCGTCGAAAGACCTCGTCTTTTAAGCTGGAACATACAACCTGGATCAATTGCCTCAAGTTATTTTAATTATTATATTAACCCATTTTAAGGCCCACTTGTTGGTAAACTTCACTGAGGTCATTCATTGGGTATACATGGTACTTAAGTCCTCCAGCGATTCCACCATGACAACGATGTCATCAGCAAATAAAAGGTGAGTGATGTTGATGCCAAGTCCATCCAATTGTAGGAGCCTGAAGGCAATGGAGGACAGTGCAGCTGTGAATAATTTCATAGACATCACGTCTCTCTGTCTCACGCACGCGGCGTACACCTCTCTGCAATCATCGCTGGAGACACCGAAGCACGTGAACGGGCCAAGTTTCGATCGCATCAAAGGCTTTCTCATAGTCCTCAAACGCTAAACATAGTGGCCAGTTATATATGCTATTATACGCTCCACACTCTCGGCAAAACTACACGAGAATAGGTGAAAATGATTTTGTCAATATGTCTACAATTTGGGTATATTTTTCATATTTCATACAAACCAATTGTAAATTAAGGTAATGTTGATTGGCAATGTAAATAATTACGGGAGGTGGGAACCTGGTGACCTGTACTACAGGTTTTTATGCCTACTTCATGCACCAGCTTATCATACAATTAAATTGTAATAATTGTAATTAGATCCTAAGCATTGCTTTTAATCTTATGAACATTGTATGAGATGAAATAAAATGAATTTATTATTATTATCTGGAGGCAGTATTCGGCAAGTCTCGGCTATATTCGTGCAGTCTTCCTTTGGTGGCGGTATTCCGTGCCAACATCAAAGGAGTCTCGGGGAGTTTTGTGTTTGAACGAGACACTCTCTCCCATCTCTCTCCACTTTCCCGCCGCGACAGTCTACTTGCTGCAACCCTAGCGCGTGCACGTCGATTTCATACTTATAAATGTCTAGAAATTGAACCCAAGAATTTAATAAACCTTTTTAGGGTTCCGTAGTAAACAAAGAACCCTTATAGTTTCGCCATGTCTGTCTGTCTGTCTGTCTGTCCGTCCGCGGTTTTACGCAGAGACTATAAGTACTAGAAAGCTGTAATTTGGTATGGGTATGTATATTAATCATGTCAAAAAAGTGGTAGAATAAAAACATAAAAAAAAAAATTTGTTTAGGGTAGCTCCCATACAAGTAAAGTGGGGGAGTAATTTTTTTTTCTCTATTTACCCATCGTGTGGGGTATCGTTAAATAGGTCTTTTAAAAATATTGTAGGTAGAGAACACCATTTTTCGATTTAGGGATCAGTAAAGGGCCATATAGATCAATATTAAATCAACAATGTATTTAAAGTATTTAATTGGATAAGGATTAATGCTGTATTGGTTAAAATCGCTTCGAAAATTAGCCATTATTTGTCATAAAAAGCAAAGTAAAAAGTAAATGACAAAAAAATTGTACTGTGGGATATCCATAACAGATAGACATACACCATCGCGCAGTTATCTGTAGACCTTTTTAATATGTACAATACTTAGAACATTATTTTGATAAATTTCGTAGGGTTTAGCCTGCGTTTGCATTGTAAGCGGAAAAAATGTGAATATTTAATTTACGACATCATATTAGAAACCTCAAAAATAACAGTATTTGTCCACTATTTAATGGATGTTATTTTACATAAAAACCTTCCTCTTGAATCACTCTATCTATTAAAAAAACCGTATCAAAATCCGTTGCGTAGATTTAAAGATTTAAGCATACAAAGGGGCATGGGGAAAGAAAAAGCGACTTTGTTTTATACTATGTTTATGTTTATATTTATACTATGTAGTGATAATAATGCCTTTTAAGGGGGCACACTAGGCACAGTAGCGACGCCAATAATTTTATTCCTAATACTTTACAAATAGAAAGAAATTCAAGAATGTAAATCATATAAGCCGTAGTAAATAACCTGGAGTGCTATTTTTGAACGCGTGACTCACTAAACGAGTGATTGGAACGAGCGGTTGAGACCGCTCGTTTCCGCAGGCGACGAACGCTTTTATGTCAAAGTCACTTCCTTTCTTTTCTTTCTGCTTAGGGTTCCGTACAAAAAATGAAAAACGGAACCCTTATAGGATCACTCGTGCGTCTGTCTGACCGTCCGTCCGTCTGTCACAGTCGATTTTCTCCGAATCTACAGAGTCAAATTAAATGATATTTGGTAAGATGGTGTAAACCTATGACCCAAACACGGATGTGCAAAGTAAATATATACTACTGGGCCTAAAATTTCAAAAAAATTACAATATATAATTCATTGCTTGAAGATTACAGGAACAATAATAAGAATTCTATCAGTTGAAAATAAAGTGGTAAACTCACTATAATAAGTTTACCTAGGGAAATAGTTCACTAAAACACCACTAGATAGCGCTAGTCAATTGAATAAAACATTTTTGCACATTGTGTGTGTGTGTTCACAAAGCATATTGTACGGAACCCTCATTGCGCGAGTTTGACTCACACTTGGTCGGTTTTTTTAATTATGGCTTGCACCGAGATTTCAGTGATTCTGCCAATGTCCAGTATAATGAGATACTAAGTATCCGTGTTGTACGGTATGTGGCATCAAAGATGGCGTATGTTCTTTGGCAGCCTCGTGGGAGATTTTGGCGACAAATCTATACGAGTCCATTTAACAGTCTACTTTAACTATTTCACAAATTGTTCTCGAACACGAGCATTTATAACACCAAACTACACCAATTTCACTGAAGTATTTTTAGAATCATGTTGTAATATTATGAGAATGCATAGGCAAGAACATAGAGAATATGGGCGAGAATGTGGTGTGTTATAATATCTCGAGCTCCTCCGTGCTTCGGAAGGCACGTTAAGCCGTTGGTTCCGGCTGTCATCGTTGATGGCCTTAGAGCATTTACTCTAAGTTGATGGCAGTCGTTAAGCTATGTCAGATGCCTTATGGCAGCTTGAAAAATCTGACACCTGTGTTGGCCACTTACACATACGAAAAACAACAACAATGCGGTGTGGTGAGCTGCTTGCTCTCGATCTCGCCTTGTTTCGGCGAGAACAACCAAAACAGCGGGCTTTATCAGTGTTATCATCAGTAGTAGTAGTAAACTAGTAACGAAGTTCATCTAAATTAACGACTTCCTTTGACGTATCTCGCTCGCCCACCTCTTCTGTCATCTTGCTTGTCCGTTTCGTTGGTTGGTTGGTGTGTGGTGTGTGGAGATTGGAGAAGGTGGTTAGTTTGGTCGGTCTGAATGTGTGTTTCTGTGTGATGGATTTTCGATTTGGTTACCTAGTGCGTGGTGGGTGACAGAGTGACGAGTATTTAGATTAAATTCTATTTATCAAACTGCTGCTAAAACGAACAGAAAACAGTTAATAATAACACAACAAATAAAAGTTTTTTAGAGTGATCTTCATGGCAGACTCGAAATAAACTGCAAATTACACTTTGTGCCTTTAATACGAACTGTGACAATGTCTTATAATTCCACGCTTGACGACTTCTGTGGATCAAAATTTTGGGTGAGTGGCTTTCAAATTGATGACATGGTTTCATTTCATAAAATCAAGAACTATCTACCTACATCCTTTATTTAATTTGCTCATAAGACATACATAACCTATGGTAAAGTCTAGAGTACCTACTGAATTATTTAATAAATTATAAATATAACATTAGTATAAATGTATTGGTCTCATGTTAAGTTCTAACAAAATTTTGTATACTTACTGATGTACCTATGTATTTAAGAATATTTTCCTTAACTTGAGATGTAGCCTTGACCTCAGGCATTTTCTATAATTTGTGTTCAACATCAACATAATAATTATTGTGATTATTGTATCTTTTTGTTGTAAAATCTGATTTCCTAGTGCCTACAACATTGGAGTTAAGTTTTGTGCCTTTTAGAAACATCTCAATTAATATTGCAAATAATGAAAGTTAACAACAAATATTTGTTTATTTTTTTTTTTTTCATTGTAAGTAGTACCTTCATGGTACAAATAGGTACACTCATGTGGGATACCATTGCAGGGCAAGGTATGATGAAAATACAGTAATTAAGAAACTCACTTAAAATTAACAGTGTAGTGACAATTATTGTAAATTAACGAGCAATTTTAAAAAACTTTAGCCCCTTCTTTCACCCCCGTAAAAGTAGAATTTCTAAAAATCCTTTCATAGCGCTTACTTTCATTATGACAGGAACCCCTGTATCTAATTTTCAGTTTCTAGATATAGTAGTTCCAACTGTGTTGATTGATATTATATTAGTCAAACCTTTGACTTTCATATATATATATATATATATAGATGTTTGTTGTTTGTTTGTTTTTTGTATGTGTAAGTGGCCAACACTGTTGTCAGATTTTTCAAGCTGCTTTAAGGTATCTGACATAGCTTAACGACTGCCATCAATGATGACAGCCAGGACCAACGGCTTAACGTGCCTTCCGAAGCACGGAGGAGCTCGAGATATTTTTATGCCACTTGCGGTCACCCATCCAAGTAGGGACTGCACCAGGGGTTCCTTAACATACGTAAGCGCTCATAGAGCTCACACCCACTGGACCATCGGGCTCCTCGAATATATAGATATGAAAAAGGAAAGAAGACAATGCATGAATAGTATAAAAAATGTACAAAACTTATATAAATAATTTTGTAGATATAACATTCTAAAGATAACAATTGTTAACTATATACAAGTGTAGGATGCTATTTGAATGACAATCTGTATAGGAAGATGATGATATATTTATTTTTTATTATTGATGCAAAGAATATGAATATGGTATCATTTTCAAACAACATAGGTATTTATATTTAGAGACCCATATCCATAGCGCAGTGTAGGGTTCCGTAGTTGCGAATGTCAAGTTTTACGAACATAAACATCTAACAATGAAAATTGTATGAAATTTTACATTTTCAAGTACATTTTGAAAGTTGGTTGCCTATAACTTTTTAGTTGGTACTTAGTACTCAGCTCTGATAGTTTTCCTTTCAACTTCAGTATAGATACCATTGCTGTAATTTTTTTCAGACCTATTTAATGATACCCCACATGATGGGTAGAGAAAAAAAAATTACTCCCCCACTTTACTTGTATGGGAGCTACCCTAAAAAAAATTTTTTTTCTACCTCTTTTTTGGCATGATTAATTCACATACTCATACCAAATTACAGCTTTCTAGTACTAGTCTCTGCGTAAAACCGCGGATGGACAGACAGACAGACATGGCGAAACTATAAGGGTTCTTAGTTTACTACGGAACCCTAAAATGAGACCCTATTCACGAGGCTTCACTGTCGCCATTTACAACAAACATGATTTTTTGCTCATTAGTTTAATGTTGTATAGATAATGGTGCTGAACCAATAATGGTGGACACCAAAGAAAACCATTTTTCACTGGATGAAAAAGAGTATGAGGTCAACATCTTTATCTTCCCAGACAACTTTATGGAGTTCTTGGCGGGAATTTAAGCGGACTACGCTACGGACTATTGATTCTAGTGGACTTTATAATGTGAAATTGGTGTTTTTTGGTGTTATAAATGCCCATATTTAAGAACAATGTGTAGAATAACTAAAATAGACTGTCATTGTGCGGCTGTAGTGATATTTACATAGCGGGCTGGTGGTTGTCCGCCTTGCTGCGTCGTCAATGATGAAACCAGTGGATTCGCGAAGAGTTGTCGCCAGGGCTCCGTGAAAACAACGAAATGAATTACACCATCATTTCATTGACAAAAAACAAGAATAACTCGCCAATTGGCGAAATCAATGAAGAAAGGCTCTAAAGGACTTGTATCCAGGGCCATAAAACAATATTAAAAAAAAACAACTTTATGTCGAAAAATTTTATATATACCTACTTTAAACTACTAAATAAATACCTACCATACACACTCACTGTCATAATATTTAGTCACAGTATTGTACAATAAGTAGATTTTCCACTTCAATAAAAGTGTTGAAGTGAAAATTCTTCTTGCAGAAGAAAAAGGTAGTGGAAAACAGTAAAAGGTACAAATCTTGATTGCAGAAATAAATTTATTAAAACCATGCCTTGGTATGGATGGCAATGATACATTGGCTGGATTCAGAGCCGGCATATGCAGTGTAGCTCTAACTGGAGTTGTACCAGCTGCCCTGTCAGACCTCATTGTTACCTTGTTTGAGGCCCAGCCCTGCCAGAATTGGCTTCTTTCCTCTTGCTTACTTGTTACAGCTTGCCACTGCATTTAGGATAATCTGTATTGGCCTGTATTAGATTTTAATGTTAAATGTGCCTTTTGGGCTCAATACTATATGCACCATTTTTGTTTCAGGATAGCAACCTTACTTGGTTCACGGAAAATCCAGAGGTGACACCATGTTTCCAAAAAACAGTTCTTGTGTGGATCCCATGTTTGTACCTGTGGGTGGCGGCCTTACTAGATATCTACTACATATTAAATAGCAAAGAGAGAAATATACCATGGAACATATTGAACATCAGCAAATTAGCTGTCACATGTCTCCTAATAGTGGTCAAGTTTGTGGATCTGGGTGTCAGTGTGCACAACTCGTCGAGGGACGACTATGAGTTTGAAGTTTACAATGCTGATTACTACAGTCCCATTATCAAGATTTTGACATTTGTAAGTATTTATTACTTCTTTCACTTTTTTTAAAACTCAGTGATGTGACCGTGCCAGCCTCGTGTAGGGTTGCCATCTCTAAAATTTGGCAACCAGGACAAGACGCGTGAAATTTTAGAGCCCAGAACCCAGACATAGTCAGTGTAATAAAAAACAATGTAAATGTTTTAAATCACCTCTATATTTATTTTCAGACATTAAATAAAATTAAATTTAGTCATCATTTTAAATGTACCTAACCAAGCAGAATCTTATCACAGTTTGATACAAATTGTTTAAATAATCAGTTAGAATTTGTATTATTACGTGGCAACTGCCGCGGGTAATTGTACGGTGAATTTAGCGAGCCGGTTCGTCCGTTGGTCGCGGCGTGCAGCCACAGTGCGTGTGACGCGGGCGGCTCAAGACTTACTTATTTAAAGCCGGACTACAAATTAACGATAAGGCGTTGCCAGGATGCCCTCTAAACTAGGACAAATCCGGGGAAACCCGGATGGAGGCAACCCTGGGGATGATGATGGTATGCATGGGAGACTAATATTATTTCCTGGTGCGAATTATCTAATTATCCAGTCAACATTCTTCCCGCGGTTGAGGAACTCACTGTAGGTTCAGCAACACTTTCGTTTTGGGTAGTCATGTAAAATTTAGTTAACAAATAAGTAATGAGCAGTACAAAGGTTATCGCAATATGCAATTTCTTTAGTCCAATCAATGCTAGTTTAACATCGATATTGATTCATTGATTATTTTTCGTGGAAAATGTTAGTTTAAAGATAAGCAAAAACATTTTTTTTGTCTGTGTTTGAAAGACTGTTAGCCTTGACCGCGCTTGCTTAGTGATGGAGGTGTCTCAGCAAGCTCGTAAGTTATGGCCGGCCGGCACCTACCACGAAAATGTTGTCGAGCGCTGCGCTCAAAATACAGACGAACAGAACTAACTCGCTTCACTAATGTAGCCTTAGGGGGTTCAAGTATTACGTAAGCGGGATATCAGCTTATTAAATTAATAAATTTTATGGAAAGAAATACCACGCGGGCAGTATTAGAATCAGCAGTCTTTAGTCGTACGACTAAAGAAAGACTGCTGGTTAATGCGAATTATTAAGGCTGCATATCATAATTCTTAATTTAATAATTACGATATCAGCAATTTTTTTCTCTCTCTGGATTGCAAGCTTATTAAAATAATCATTTGTTTAGCTAATTTGCGAAATCTTGCTGGCTGACCTCTTTGTCCCCGTGTCATATACGCGAAGCCTAGAACCCACACCGGTGCATACATAATATTTCAAAGAACCCCTTGGCTTGGGCTTTGTCAGCAATAGCCGAATGCACTAATTTCTCATCTGAATTTGCATTCTCGGCTATTACTACTACTATTGACTATTCTTCTGAGCCCGTGTTCAGCTAAACACCTCCTCATTAGCATTAAAAGCATTCTTAGCTGCAGTGCATCGGATCTGATGACCTTGGGCTCTGTCTACCCCGTAAGGGAAACAGACGTGATAATATGTATGTATAGATTTTTTCTACCGGCCGACTGCCTAACGCCAGTCGTCGAGTTGACTCACCAAACACTGTCCTAGGAAAACGAAGTGCAAACAGGGACTAGTAGCAATCTTCCTAAGACTTCGTTCCCATAAATTATAGCCTATGTCACCCGCAGTTAAGTAAGCTTTCTAAAGGTGAAAGAATTTTAAAAAGGACGACATTCAACCCCACAGAAAAACAATTCAACCCCCATAAATATCACAGAACCTAGTGTTTCACCCATCTGTAGTTATTTTTAATTTGTGGCTTGCCGCGGCCTTGCCTCTCTTCCTCGTATCGTATAATGTTGAATTTTGATTCCAAACGTCCGAACTCGACCCGAGTCGACATTATGAAAATATGTATTACCTCATATGCTTCGAGTAACAAAAACTTGACCTTATCAACTCATGGCATTCCTATACACGGATGTTAGTAATTATATTTTTTACAAAATAAACAAATTTGTCTCACAAAGTACATTACCTACATTTTTAGGGTTCCGTATCCAAAGAGTAAAAACGGAACCCTTTTACTTACCTTACTTCGATATCCGTCTGTCTGTATCTCATAAAACGTAATAAGTACATAGTTAAAATTTCCACAGATTATGTATATCTGTTGCCGTTAAATAAAAAAATACTTTAAATATTTAAGGGATGCTCCCATACAACGAACGTGATTTTTGCCGTTTTTTGCTCGATAGTCTAATATTGTATAGATAAAGGTAGGGAACCCTTCGTGCACGAGTCCGACTCGCACCTGGCCGAATTTTATTTTATCCAGTACACACACAGAGCAAGGAATGTCTCACTCTCGTCGCTCGACATTGAAATTCTCTGATTGATTACAGGCAATCAAAACTTTTTTCTTTATATATTAGTAGGTATGTACTAATTAATAGTTATACAAATTTTATACACAATTTTATACAAATTTTGTGGCAAAATGACATAGTATTTAGCATAACGTTTGGATCAGGGGAAATACCTCAAATACCTGTAATAGTGGCAGGATAAACAGCTCATAAAAGCAATAAACTAAAAAAAAATTTTTTTTACCGTGCTTTTCAAAGTCACGCTCGACAAAAAACAAATTGTCTGCAGCTGGGCTCTATGCATAACGATGTAGGATAATAATAATTAATTCTGATGAAATTTTTCTAACAAAATTTTAAACTTCTTCCAAGATCTGTTGAAAAACATCCCTCCGCACCCCCTTTTCAAATTTTGATCGACAGCGCGTTCAAATTTTACCTCTAGTATGATCCGCCTCTGGCCGAGAGTAAATGACATTCTATTGCTCGATCTCCAACAAATATACATCATTACGCCGCGCCGTGCCCCGCTTCATTCATTCATTTCGATTAATATATGTAATTTGTACTCTGTGGAGACCATATGACAAACTAATCCATTGAACTACAATCGACAAAACGCTAGGGCTATAGAAATAACGCTCCATTCGATGCGCTTTGTGCGGCATGATTACTAGATACAGGCCGGTACTCTAGTTACAGCCTTGTCTAGATTGTATGCTCATACATTTACACTATATACAAGTGTAGGATGCTATTTGAATGACAATCTGTATAGGAATATGATGATATATTTATTTTTTATTATTGATGCAAAGAATATTAATATGGTATCATTTTCAAACAATATAGGTATTTATATTTAGAGATCCATAGCCAAAGGGTAAAAAACCGGCCAAGTGCGTGTCGGGCCACGCGCAGTATAGGGTTCCGTAGGTGCGAATGACAACTTTGAGTTCACACTGTTTACACTCGCACCTCACAGTTTAACGACCAAAAATATCTAACAATAAAGATTGTATGAAATTTTACATTTTCCAGTACATTTTATAAGTTGGTTGCCTGTAACTTTTTAGTTTGCACTTAGTACCCAGCTCTGATAGTTTTCCTTTCAACTTCAGTATACATACTACTGCTGTAATTTTTTTCACGTATCCATATATAACCGTTTAGCAGATAGAGGGGGGGGACACGTACCTCTAACAAAAATTTGCACTTTAAAACCAAATATTTCGGAAACGGATCCCTAAATCGAAAAATGGTGTTCTCAACATCACAATACTTTTTAAAGACCTTTTTAACGATACCCCACACGATGGGTAAGTAGAGAAAAAAAAATTACTTCCCCACTATACTTGTATGGGAGCTAAACAAAAAAAAAATTTTTTTCAAGATTTTTTTCTACGACTTTTTTGCCATGATTAATATACGTACTCATACCAAATTACAGCTTTCTAGTACTTATAGTCTCTGAGTAAAACCGCGGACGGACAGACAGACAGACAGACAGACAGACAGACAGACAGACATGGCGAAACTATAAGGGTTCCTAGTTTACTACGGAACCCTAAAAACCGGCCAAGTGCGTGTCGGGCCACGCGCAGTGTAGGGTTCCGTAGTTGCGAATGTCAAGTTTAACGACCAAAAAACATCTAACAATGAAAATTGTATGAAATTTTACATTTTCGAGTACATTTTGTAAGTTGGTTGCTTATAACTTTTTAGTTGGTACTTAGTACTCAGCTCTGATAGTTTTCCTTTCAACTTCAGTATATATTAACGATACTCCACACCATGGGTAAATAGAGAAAAAAAAAATACTCCCCCACTTTACTTGTATGGGAGCTACGCTAAAAAAAATTTTTTTTCAAGATTCTTTCTACCACTTTTTTGCCATTATTAATATACATATCCATACCCAATTACAGCTTTCTAGTACTTATAGTCTCTGAGTAAAACCGCGGACAGACGGACAGACCGACAGACATGGCGAATCTATAAGGGTTCCTAGTTTACTACGGAACCCTAAAAAACAGGAGGTGACTAAACACTATACTTAAAGCAGTGGCGAAATTGGAAAGGCATTAGTCCTCGTACAACGTCTAAACACGCGAAATTCAAATCCTGCCAATAATTATTTTTAACAAAAAAGTAAAACCTACTTTAACCCTATACGTAAATGTACAAACTGGAACAAAAAATTAGGTTTTAGTGTGTGTGGTAGTTCAACCAAAATATAGGAACAACGTCGTCATCAACTTGTCTTGATTCGGGAAAGAATTAAAAAGAAATAAAATTAAACCAAACGGTATACTTGTACAATTTTTTTTTGTTATTGTTGATTTTTTCTAAAAGCACTGGATACATTGCGATAAAAAAATTATAGGACCACCTCTGAAGTTCAATCAAAACAGAGGAGTAATGTTCTCATCAATATGACTTGATTCCTTGATTCTCATAGAAATAAAATCAAATAAGTTTAAACCGTACGGCATACTTTAACAATTTTTTTGGGTTTTTGTTTATTTTTTCAAAAAAAAGCTCAATACATTGCGACAAAAAATTTATGAGACCTCCTCTGGAGCATTGCCTATCGAACAAAAAGAGAATCACTAAAATCAATCTATAACTGACTGAGTAGTCGCGTAACAAACATACAGACGAATTAAGAACCTCCTCCTTTTTTTTGAAGTCGGTTAAAAATTTATAAACCGTTGTAGTGTGATAAATTAATATACTTAGGTGTTTTCTTACGCTAGTGTCTGATTATTCAAGAACGGTTGACACGTACGAGGGGTTTCAACACAGGGTTTCAATGTATTCTAGGTTGAATACCTAGAAAAAATCAGATCGACCAAGTTGCGTGATTTAAGGGAAGCCATGCATCGTAGATTCACTTTCTTGAGTTCTCGATCAACAACAATTCTGTAGAAAAAATATTGTTGTCAGTGTCTTTCCGGCAGAAGGCCTTTGCACATTGGCCATTTTTTAGGAGAGGGTCTGCACCGGCCTTTTGACTCTACATGGACGGACACCTCTTTATTACAACGAATGAGCCACCCACGGGCACGGCCACCTTTAGCGTGTTAATGGGCTTAAAGGTGGAGCTTAAAAGCGGCATCAAAATAGTGATTGGTTGCTAGGCGCATCGCCTATTAACGTGATTCCTTAGACTTAGGCCCAATCCTTTGACCGGCTTTAATGGTCTGCGCAGAAAGAAACTCAGCTGGTATGATCCTTGTTTTTACTTTTCTCCCAAACCAACATGGAAGAGGAGTTAACAGCAAGGTCAAGATGATGATGGGTGTAAAATATTATAAATGAGATTATGAATAGAACCATCGGCTATTCGTTGGTACTTTAGAGGTTGGTACTATTCGTAATATTTTACACACTAGATGACCATTCTACCACTTTTACTTGTACTTACTACTACAGTTTTAGTTGTGCTAACCGGCGAAAATCACTTTTGCTAGTAGCATGAATGGGCCGGGGAAGTACCACACTCTCACAGAAAATTGACGTTTGAGTAGTAGCTTTACCGTTGCTATGCTTCTTTCGGTGAGTGGGAGAGCCGGAGGCTCATCTCCCTCTCCCCTCTAGGGAGGGAAAAATAAAAGGCCGGCAACGCTCCTGTGACACCCCTGGTGTTGCAGTTGTCCATGGGCAGCGGTGATCGCTTGCTCGTTTGCCGTCCTATGACATAAAAAAAAAACATTTTTTTATATTATTTTACGTTTCCATAATTCGTGGAAATAACGGGCCGCCCGCACGAGGGCCGTCTTCTATTCTCTCTCTAACCTGTTTTGAATTCACGTGACCTCAGGTAGTGTAATTAACTAAAGAGCTCAAAAATATAAAATATATTTTAGAAACAGGTATTGAGATCTAAAATAACAAGTTATATTAGTTTCATACATAGCAACCTGTTCAGTATGATTGGCACACAATTTTATATGCAATACTAGCTGTTACCCGCGGCTTCGCCCGCTCAATATGTCCTATGTCCCTCTCAGTACCCTAACCTATGTGTATGCAAAATTTCATGATGATCGGTTCAGTAGATACGGCGTGAAAAGCGTAGCAAACAAATAAACAAACTCACTTTCGCATTTATAATATTATAAATAAATAAATAAAAATGAAATAAATATTAATTGGGATGTAACTAGCAATTTTAAAGGTAAAAGAATTTTTAAAAATTCGGTCCTGTAGATTCGAAGCCTATTCAAATAAACAATCAAATCTTTCCTCTTTATAAATAACTAGCTATTACCCGCGGCTTCGCCCGCGTGATATATAGCCTATGTTCTTCTCAGTACCGTAACCTATGTGTATGCAAAATTTCATGATGATCGGTTCAGTAGATTGGCCGTGAAAGCGTAACAAATGAACAAGCAAACAAACTCACTTTCGCATTAATAATATTAGTTAGGATTAAGTATATATGTAGATAAATATTGAAAATGTTAAGTAAGTATGTAATGTCAAAATCTATTCAGTCAAAGTATTCTTTTACTTTATAAACATTATAATATAAAAGCATTTAGCAATCAAAAATTATTCCTTTCATTTTACGAGTAAATGTCACTATTTTTAAAACGATCTGGTATTTATTAATATTAAAAGGACGTAAAACGAACCTTTTACTAATTTATTTCTGCTGACGCTGAATTAAAAGGTTCGTGCTAAGTCCTGTTAATATTAATAATTATGTGTTTGAAGCGCGAAAGTTTAAAAAAGAACATTAACTGGTATTTGTTGTAAATAATAGCAGCAATTTCAATCACATTTTTGCGTTTCTTGCCGGTTTCTGTCTATACTGTGTTTCTTATGCTCATTAAGTAACCTACTTAAGCAAATTAGATAATAAGTGACATTACATTGAACGCCCTGCCAAGATACAGCATCATAAATAATAAATAAATAATACTCGTAACTATAGGGAGAAATAATACAGATTAAGATAGCGCCAAAGTCTCGTACGTAGGATACTAACTCAATGATACTATATTTACATACATACTGTCACGTCTTTTCCCTCGCGGGGAGTATTATGGACCTGGGGTCATATAGAGCCACGATTAGCATGGTGGTGGGTGTGGAGATTGAAAAGGGAATTCAAATAGTGAAGGGTTAGATTTTCGCCCATTTCCTTGATCGGATATACTTATATACCTATGTAGACAAACACCCAGTACTCAGGCCAATCTGGTATGTTTTCCATCATGACCAGCTGGCCTATTTGCTAACTTTTGACTACTCATGAATCACTCACGTCACTTCAACATCCATTACGGCTTTCGTATGATTGGCAATTTTTATATTAGACAAATAAACCGTAATGTATAAACAACAAACGTTGTCACCGTAGTTGACAAAAGGGCCTGTTCACCGGGGATCGAACCCGCGACCGACTGAAAGGCAGTTCCAGTACCACTGAGTCACGTTGTCATTGCAGGCAGGACTAAAGATTTGTTCACGATTCACTACAAGTACTTTACTTTTTGTCATCATAATCAGATCTTTTTTAGTCTTCACTGTATTAGCATGACCCTCTGCACAACTAGAGCCGTATATTAGCCAGAGTAGTCTAGAGGATTTGGCCTACACTCGTCACGCTGGCCACACGGGTTGGAAAGGTCTCTTTGATGTTTATAGCTTTGTTTAGCTTTTGTTTTTTAAGTTTCTACGAGATCCACGTGATGACTTGGAGTGGTCCTATTCTACTCTTCCGGAAACCACACGGCATTTGACTTCGGTATTCTCCATGTTGTGTTTAAAAACATAATTTACGTGTAAAAATAGCATTCCAGCTACAATTAAAGTAATTGCAGTTTTGGAGACAATAATGACGAGATTGTAGGGGTACCACATAGCTGTTTCCGCTGCATGAATGGTCGTTAGTTGTTTTCTTTTAAACAAGAAAGGGATACTGTAATTACAGGGACTAAACTTGTCACAATTACTATTATGTCGTTGCAATTACTAGTCTATTAGATTTTGCCCACGGCTACACTCGCGTGAATGTACTTGTAGATGTTCCGTCTGGAACAGTAACAATGCTCGTAAGTCATTTACTGGGACGTCAAACTTTCTCAATACCAAGTTTCATCTAGTTTTTGTTGTTTTGATTTTCGTGTGTGTAAGTGGCCAACACTGGTGTCAGATTTTTCAAGCTGCCTAAAGGCATCTGACATAGCTTAACGACTGCCATCAATGATGACAGCCGGGACCAACGGCTTAACGTGCCTTCCGAAGCACGGAGGAGCTTGAGATAGTTTTATGCCACTTGCGGTCTCCCATCCAAGTGGGGTCTGCGCCCGGGGTTGCTTAACATGCGCAAGCGCTAATAATGCTCGTGCCCACTAGGCCATCGGGCTCCTCATCATCTAGTTATATCCATTAAGTGGGTGAAACGTGAAGAGTTTGTTTGTTTTTCGTGCGTAAGTGGCCACCACTGGTGAGCAAGGGCATCGGACATAGCTTTACGATTGCAATCGATAATTACTATCGGAACGGGCGGCATTACGTGCCTTTTGAAGCACGGCCCAGCTTAAAATATTTTTTATACCAATTGTGGTCACCCAACCCAGTGGGGACCACGCCCGGGTTGCTTAATATGTGCAGGCTTAATTAAGCGCGGGTTTATACTTCTTGCAACCAATTTTAATTATCTACGATTCTGAAGGGTTGTGCAAGTCTTTTTGTACTTGTGCCCATCTGACCCACAGATTGCAAAATATATGTTTTGTTGCAGGCTTTATCAGCCACCTTGCTGTACTACAATAGGAAGTTCGGCATGAGGGCGTCAGGGGTGCTATTCTTCTTCTGGCTACTTCTCATTATGGCTGGGCTTCCCCAGCTCAGGTCTGAGATCACGCGACACTACTTGCAAGAGGAAGATGAAAATATTAGATACAACTTCGTCAGCTACATGGTTTACTATCCGTTGATAGTTCTAATGTTTCTACTTAATTGTTTCGCCGATTTACCTCCGAAGGACACGCCTTATAAATACGAAAAGGTAAGATTTTTGTGTGTTTTTATACTTTTTAGTACCTATTAGTTATTTACGTAGGTGTGCTAAGAGGCCGTTTAAGTATTACGTAAGCAGAATATCAGCTATTTTTAAATCCTTTCCTCTTGTCAGCAAAAGAAAAGTTTTTTACCTCAATGTTTGTTTACTATAGGAAATGATGCTGACGTCATGACCATGCTAACGGCAAACTCCTGGTCCTCAATATCATCAAAAATAAGCTAAGCCTTACGTAATATTTGAACGACCTCTTAATATAGTATGGCTTTCTTTGCGAATACGAAATAAGGTATGAGGGAAAAAGTGCCCACCGGGTCAACCTTTAATCGGATAGTGTAAATTAAAAGTCGCCATTGTGAGAAGCATCTTTGTGGCAGCGCTACTTGTCCAGCCTTGTTAATGAAGCTGCGTTGTGAAGAAGCAATGGTTTTGCTTTGTATTATGTTATTTTTTTTTCCTGTATGTAAGTGCCACTGGTGTCATATTTTTCAAGCAGCCTAGATGCATCTGACATAGCTTAACGATTACTACCAATGATAACAGCCGGGACCAACGGCTTAACGTGCTTTCCGAAGCAATGTGATGGTGAAAAGTTGGATTTGGAATGAAATGAAATTAAATTTTATTCAAATTTGGATATCATGTATCGCTTTTTGAACGTCATATTTTTTGCCTGAAGCTTGGCTAGCCTGAAGCTAAAAAACGTCGCATATTCATCTGCAACACAATACCAAGTTAACACATGTCATATGTTGATGGTCACAAGTGTAATTGGTCGTGACGCCTGTGCTATTACGTAATTTGCCGGACTTAAGCCCACCACTATTTCAATACTTGTGGTTACGCATCAAGGAGCATATTTTGGAAAATCGTAATTCCCATGGCATTGCTTATAGAGTATAAAGAAATTAATGGGGGAAGTAATCGTCGAATCATCAACATCCTCTTTGGAATAACTGTTTACAATAAAATTTTATTTTCTGAGGTCATCAGCTCGCCCGCTTAATGCGGGTCGGCTATGGTGTGCTTACAAGCGATATAAGTTTACCTCTTTCAATAGTCGTGTGTTGACAGATACTCAATTAATGTTCATTTAACTAAATGCACCTCAAGGGATAAATGACAGCGGTCATGTATGCAAAATAGAGACTACTAGAAAGAAACCATGCCATGTGTCAGCCCATTTATTCTATGATATGATTTGCAAGGCTGTATTTTGTATGTCCTTTTGTGTGTAAGTCTATCAACTTCCTAAAAGTTGCTGGGGATTATGATAGTGAACCATCTTAAATGGCTCAATTAATACTACCACGTGGTACCGCGCTATTGCTCGCGCTGGCCACTCGAACCCAAATACGCAGTGAACATATTGGCTATTGATGTGAAAAAAATAACACCTTATATAATGATAAGCTTAAATATTCCCAGGTGTACCATAATTCCGAAACAATAATTATTGAAATTCCTTAAAATTTAGATCAGTTTACACCTTTAAAGTAAATTGATTTAAATTCGGCTTTATCGCTTTTATTACATAGTGTTAAAATTTAAAAGTAATTTTATTTAAAAGTGTAACATTCGCGAAAACGTTTGAAAACATACTGTTTACACCTTGTCACATAGAATCAGTGTCCCGAGAGTGCCGCCGGATTCCCCAGCCGCCTCACCTTCAGCTGGTTCGACCCGCTTGCACTGACCGGGTTCCGGCGCAGCCTCACCGAGCACGACTTGTGGGCACTCAACCCGCAGGACTCCACTACCGAAGTTGTGCCGCGCTTCGACAAGTTCTGGGAGCGGTCGCTCAGGAAGAGAGAGAAGTAAGTCGATCCCTGTAGCTGCAACGGGCGCGGGGCAGCCTCACCGGAGCACGACCTGTGGGCGCTCCACCCGCAGGACAACGACCACCGAGGTGGTGCCGCGCTTCGACAAGTTCTGGGAGCGGTCGCTCAGGAAGAGAGAGAAGTAAGTCGATCCCTGTAGATGCAACGGGCGCGTGGCAAACTCACCGAGCACGATCTGTGGGTACTCAACCCACAGGATTCCACCACCGAGGTCGTTTCGCGCTTTGACAGGTTCTGGGAACGGTCGTTTAGGAAGAGAGAGAAGTAAGTCGATGCAACGGGTGCGTGGCAGCCTTACTGAGCACGACCTGTGGGTACTCAACCCGCAGGGCTGCATTACCGTTGTTGTTTCGCGCTTTGACATATTTTCGTACCGGTCGCTCAGGTAGAGAGAGAAGTAAGACGATCCCTATAGCTGCAACGGGCGCGGAAAAGTATCACTGAGCACGACCTGTGGGCGCTCAACCCGCAGGACTCCACCACTGAAGTGGTGCCGCGCTTCGACAAGTTCTGGGAGCGGTCGCTCAGGAGGAGAGAGAAGCAAGTCGATCCCTGTAGCTGCAACGAGCGCGCAGCAGACTCGCCGAGCGCGACCTGTGCTCAACCCAGAGGACCCTACCACCGAGGTCGTTTAACACTTTCACAGGTTCTGGGAGCAGTCGCTCAGAAGGAGAGAGAAGTAAGTCGATCCCTGTAGCTGCAACGGGCGCGTGGCATACTCAAAGCGCGAACTTTTTAATCTAACGTAGGTACCAATATTTAAGTTTGCTTACAGTCTTTAAGGGTAGACACTTACATATCTACCTAATCAGAAATCTTTTAATCTATCATAGCATCTTTCAGTTGTGTAATAGTAGTTTCTTTTATAGTTCGAGCGGCGCAAAAGCGACATACAGTAAAACATCAGCCAGCGTGAACTTCAAGCCGGAGACGGAAAGGAAGCCGGCCTCCATACTGCCTGCCCTGTGCCTGGCTTTCGGCGGCCAGTTCTTCTTCGGAGCCCTGTTGAAGCTGATCAACGATGTTCTCATGTTCCTGTCACCGCAACTGTTAAAGTAAGTCGTCCTTTAATATAGGCTAAAGTGCTACCTAATGCTACAATACGGTAGTTGCCTAATGTTAAGATTATATAAAATTTGTTTCTAATGAGACTAATTTCTATCTTAAAACACTATAAAGAACACTTTTAATTTTATATCGATTCGTTAAATGATCTTAAAGCTTCTTTACAGTTGGGTGAATAGGAGCATTTTTTAAAGTATGAAAATCTTTAATTACAATTATACTGTATTTTAGTCTGCAAAATTTATAGCAACTTTTATTATGAAACCATTACCATAAACGAAATATTTCGTATAGCTACCAAACAAAGTTCTCACGCCACCCATACAAAATACAAGCTTGTGACGTCACAAATATGTAGGCATTTTAGCCGCGCGTTTTCACGTCTAAAAATTTACGTCTAAAAACATGTGACTTTAAAACTTTTATAACTGAAAGAGTTTTTTGTTTAGAAATGTATTTCTGTCATTATTGTGTTTATTTTTGGCAGGTCTTTACATAGCAACATGAAAAAAATTTTAGTCAACATGCCCATTAAGTTACTTATTCGTAGACCTTGTCACTTATTTATATACCATCTACACATGTAGGTATTTTCCAAAATGTGTGTTATAATAATATTTCTTGTGAAATATATGATTTACTAGCCTTCGCCCGCGGCTCCGCTTGCGTTAATGTCGATCCTTCATGAACATGTTGTCTCAATAGTTGAGTAGCTAAGGCGTAATAGCGTAACAAACAAACAAACTCACTCTCAAATTAATATTATTATTTAGAATTCTAGAGCACTGTTAAAAAATACACGTGCGTGAGAGACCCGTTTTTAGGGTTCCGTAGTTAACTAGGAACCCTTATAGTGTCCCCCCCCCCCCCCCTCTATATGCTAAACAGTTATTATGTGAATACGTGAAAAAAATTACAGCCGTAGCATATATACTGAAGTTGAAAGGAAAACTATCAGAGCTGAGTACTAAGTACAAACTAAAAAGTTATAGGCAACCAACTTATAAAATGTACTCGAAAATGTAAAATTTCATACAATTTTCATTGTTAGATGTTTTTGGTCGTTAAACTGTGGGGTGCGAGTGTGAACTCAAAGTTGTCATTCGCAACTACGGAACTCTATACTACGCGTGGCCTGACACGCACTTGGCCGGTTTTTTTTAAACATTACTTTTTGTTATTGATATTAATTTTTTTATTTTATTTGCGCCTAAAATACTAGTTAGGTCGATTTCTTTAGCAAGGTGTCTCAGGTCCTACTCAATTAACTTTTTGGAGTTGAATTGTTCTTCCTCTCTTTCACTTATTATGCATACTTTCGCATTTAAATTTTACTCACTGATTAATAGAAAATGTAAGTAAATTAAAGCAAACATCTAAATTTAAATGTCTCAACTTAATTTGCAGCACGATACGAGTAGTTATCGTAAAGAAACACGTTTAATAAATAGTGCAAGTGGTAGGTCAACTGCAACCTGTAACTGTGAACATGCTAAAAATTAAAATATTCAATGTTTTTCACATACTTTAATTCACAGACCATATGTGGTCTGTTTCAATTGTTTTACTATTGTGTCTCATTCTCATTTAAGGACTGTGAACGGGTTAAAATAACTGCTTGAAGAACACACTTGTGGTGGGCTCATTGACCCATACTTTTAAAACAGTTAAATACTTTAATAGTTCTAGTTTATTGTATACATAGAAATGTACAGTCGGGGACAGAGAAACCTGACCCCCCTACGAACAGATTTTATATTTTAGGGGTCAGGTTTATCTGCCCCTACTGGACATAACAATTTGTAATCCACGAGAGCTGCTGTCGAAAAACTATTTTCGACAGCAGCTTTTTCACAGCTCTTTGACAGAACATGTGTCTAAGGAATGTACTGTTTTTATTGTGAAATAAACTATCTAAAAAAAATCAACGCAGGGCGCGTAAAAAGCTTTATAATGCAAGCATTAAATAATTAGAATTTACTAAACTCAACTATCCCAACTAATATTATAAATGGGAAAATGAGTTTGTATATTTGTTTGTTTGTTTCCTCTTCACGCTTTATCTACTGAACCAATCTTCTTGAGATTTGGCACACATAGGTTAGGGTACTAAGAAGGATATAGGGTACGTTTCATTCCGGAAAAAGAACAGCTCCCGTGGGTTTAGCGATATACGACTCGGCAAAATTATACGCGAGTGAAGCCGTGGCTAAAAGCTATTAAAAAAATTATCGGAGAAAAAAAATTCAATCGAGAATTTTATCATCCATCACTATGCACACAAGTCTGTTGATCGTGTTCATTGTTCGACCACGACGGCGGCGTGTTTTTACAGGAAACACGGAGACAAGCCATTACGGGGTCATTGTACGATTTTCCGCTTGCTCTGAAATGCCGAATGAAAGTAAGCAAGTTTAGTACAGATAAGCGCCTACTGGCCGGCCGCATTTTATTAGGATTATTCTTATAAGAGTTCTGATTGTGTGCGATACTCCAATAAAAGCAGCGAGTGTCAGGATTCCTTTGTCAGATTTCAGCCGGGCGCACATTAGCAGAAATGGACGACATAATTATGATGTCTAATTTCTGACAATGTGTGGCCGGTTTAAATATCCTTCCTTGGCTCTTTCTTACTAAATAAATAAATAAATAAATAATTTATTCGTTAATCATTTAAATGGGCCGGCTTTCATTGCTTCCCTACGCATTTTTTTTACATTTAAATTGAAGCGGTTAGTCATCATCATTTCGTGTAGGTGACACGGTCAGTCCATGCATACCCTGGTGCCAGAGTTCTTCGGAACCGCCTCTCGGCCTCTGACGTGGTTCCTTTAACGACTACCAGATGGCAGCAGGGACCAACGGCTTAACATGCCTTCCGAAGCACGGAATCATCTTTTTTATTAGACAATTAGGTGATTCATGCCTACAATGTCCCAACCAAACTGGAAACAAACTAACAAAGTGTGCTTCCCGTGGGACCACGGCCCCCGAGTCAACAAGGCAAACGCCTTAACCACTGGACCACGGAGGCGGTTAATGAAAAACCAAAACGTATCACGATTGATAGTTAACTATGCGGTTCTAGGTCCGTAGGTTCCGTACCAAAAGAATGCCAAAGGACCGGTTTCGGCGCGTTTATGACATGAACCAAGGTTGACAGTTAATATTTTTACACAATTTTGTTTTTTTTTAATGTTTTTCTCTGTTATACGAGTAAAACCTGTCGCTAACTATAATTTAAAAGTTAATCCGATTGTTTTGATTTGTCGAAACATAGTTGTGTTATCGCGTGTAATAATATCTTACACCTATTAAGTCATTTTTTATGAATGTAATCAAAAGTAGTACACATGCAAATCTTTATCATGATTTTATAAATGAATTGGTTGTGATAAATATCATGATATCTGGTCTTAAAGGCTTAAGATACGAATGAATATAGGTTTATCAGGATTTATTTAAATGCTTCTGATACCTGCGAAAGTTTGTTAAAAATCTCAGAACTCTTATCTAAAACAGTGTCATGGTTCTTATGAAGACATTGATCGCTCTCCTATAATTTAGAAAACCTCTCCACTGACCTAACAGTGACAACGTTTCTACGATACTTCCAAAACTTCTCACATGTCGTCAAATTACGGCAGTGTTGTATCTCAAGTTCAACTACACTGTAGTTAAAGGCTTGCGTATGAAAATAAAATAAAAACCAGTTATTTGTTAAGAGTTTAACTGATCATAGTTTGAAATTTATCTTACGAGCGTTCAAATGCTAAATGGACTCGAGGATAAATTCTTTAAATCGCCATTTTCAACCTAGAATTTTTAGGAGCTAGTTGTGGAGCTGGTCTTCGCCCAAATATCTCCTGCTTTTTGCGACATCAGTTTAAGGTTCTAAAATTTGATAAGGGATGTTTTGGTATCTTAAACTTCATCCGAGGAACTGTGGTAGTTTGAGAGATATGTTTGGTGTATTAAACTTTTCTAAAAAAATATAAATAAAAGTTTGTAAAAGGAAATATGTAATACGTACTCTCTTCTGGTCTTTTCTATTATGACCCTTTTAAAAAAAATAATACTTTCTTTTTAAGTCCTTATTTCCTTATTCGAAGTAGAATTTCTTATATACAACCGGTTGCTATGTTCGATGTTTAAATTATTTTAACACATTTAGTACGTACGTTACTCGTCAGCGTCACTGAGGTCACTGGACTAGCATCTGCTTCTAGTGTCTATACTACTCTAATGTAGGTTGTAATCTATACACATGTTATAAAGAGGAAAGATTTGATTGCTTGTTTAAATCGAATAAGCTCCGAAACAATTGGACCGATTTTCAAAATTCTTTAACCTCATCATCATCATCAGGTCCCTATCAGTCTCCACTGCAGGAGCACGACCCTCTCTGTACTGCCAAAGCAGTCAGAGGATTTGGCCTACACTCTCCACGCTGGCCAGACGGGGTGGAGGTCTTTGATATTTATAAGCTTTGTTTAGCTTGAGTTTCCTAAGTCGCTTTTTACGACATCCACGGGAAGATTAGGAGTAGTTCTATTCTTCTCTGCCGGGAACCACACAGCTTTTCACCTATAGAAAGCTAATTTACCTGCGAGTGACATAGGCTATAATTAACGCGAATGAAGTTGCAGGAAAATTGCTATTGGTATATAAACATATAATTCAATTGCGTTTCAGAACCTGTTTGAGTTACTTTCACTTTTTTGCGATTTTTATCTAGACTACTTAATTTAAAAGCTGATGAAAGTATCTGCTTAGCATATAACTTCGCCGACGCCAATTTCTAATATTGTTGTGATTTGATATGTTACTCCTCTTTCCAACCAAAAATAATCAATAATAAAACTGCGTGACCCCATCTTTAGCCAAAAATTTTACAATCACACAGTTCTTACACATACATATGTTTTTCTATAACGAAATGCATTTTAATTAACGTATTTTTAATTGATTTTGTTGAATTTTGCCCATTATTTTTAAGAAGAGTTTAGCAAGTTTATGATTTTTTTTGGTGGAAAAGAAAGCAGATTTGCTATCGTTAGGTAAGTATCCTCAGATCAGTATACAGGGATTCCGGGTACAAGGGTCAGATGTGGGCATACCTGAATTTTGAATATCCGTCAAAAGTTTGGAATCCAAGACGTCAAACATATACATTATACATACATATAAACTAGTTTGTTCCAATTCTTGCTTTTTGGTTAAACAAGCACTATAGTTCAGCGCAATAATTAACCTTTGTAGGAAGCACCATTTACTTCCCCTTGTAAATAGACGGAAAGTCGTCGATATGACCTCCTTCGCGAAAGGGTCCCCTACATCAAATTGAATACCATTTAAGGGGCTTAGATCAGCCATACTTCATACTAAAAATACTACAAGTAATTTACTGACGCGGTACTGAAGTAGATTTTTTCAGTTTAAGCCTTAGTGTAAGCCTCGTAATCGATGATTAAATGATCGACAACCAAATATCGAAGTATCAATTGATTTAACGTTCAAATACATCAAGCACTCAGTAGATCGCCTATTTAGAGTGTCGCTAGTTTCGCTGGTGGAAGCCTCTTAATCAAAGATTAAATGATCGACAACTAAATATCGAAGTATCAATTGATCGAACGTTCAAATGCATCGAGCACTCAGTAGATCGCCTATTTAGATAACGTTAGATATGATAGGATAGTAGTATATTCCAGTACTAAATTTAAATAATCCTTCAATCGTTGTCTCTGGTGTCAAATTATAGACAAGACTCTTATTTATGGCGGGCAAGCAATAAACTTAACCAGTTGTCCAAGAATGTTGATTTCGATAAAATAGACATATAAAGGTTTGTATATCTGTACTTACGGGATATGTTATTTTCATTTTCTTTATTGCCTCGGACGTTTCAATTGATTTCTATTTGTGAAAACTTAGAAGTGGCTTTCGGTTTCCCATGTCTATATTTATTATGGTATTGTTAGAGTCCCTGGATTTTCAAATAAATAAAATTAAATTAATAAAAATATCTATAAATGTGCGGCAAGGTCCTACTTAACGTAGTACTTAAATATCTTTATCATTTATATTCGATTAATCTTATGGTTTATTAAGAAATGATAAACCGATCAAGGGCTGCACTATACAATCACAATTCGCTATTAGACAGTTGTAGCAATAAAATATGAAATATATTTTTTATGGTAGCTTATAACTAAACAATTATCATCCAATATGTTTTTTGCATTAAAACAATTTATTAATATTTAATTTTTGGAAAATTAATCTCAGTTTTTTTTATCTGTGGTCTACAATTGGCGGCCATGATTAATCTTCGTATGACGTCATAACTCAATAAACAAAACGTCAAAGACAACGTGATCAACGTCAAGTGCTCGTCAAGTCGTTTGTTCTCATACATATGTCTCCATATTTGTTCTATACAATGTTTTGAGCCTTCTTGGTTCTATATTTTGCTGAGAAAAAGTGGAGAAAAATCGCTCTACTATTTCGATTTATGCTATAAAAAGAGTTTCACGAAATGGAGTCCGGCTACATTAAAGCGGATAGTGTAGCCCAGAGTCCATTCGTTTATGATCGCAAAAAGATTTAAACAAACATACATACGTACAGACAGCGGAATGCGACTTTGTTTTATGCTGTTTATTAGTGATAGTGATTAGTGATGATTTTAAGAAGTTAGGTTAGATGTAATTTATTTTTGTAGAATCGAACATATTGATTTCTTCTAAATACTTACATCAAAGTGATCCGCACAAAAGAATATCACAGACTTATCAGATGGAAACCGTGGGTCTCGGCCTCGGCGTGGCAGGACTGGACTTATAAACATGTATAAACAATTTCTTGGGACATTTAACTGTCGTACTTCTAAGCATAGGCACCGCACACGTTTTGTAACTTGTCATTTTCACAATTCCAGTTAAATCTGTTTAATTTACACCTCAAAACAGTTAGAGCGCCGTATTAGCCGTGCTTTGTTTATTGAGTTGTGACGTCATAACATGGAAATGTCACGTGACACAGTGTTTTAGCGCGAATTTCGAACCAAAAGATAAAAAAATCATGTTTTCTTATCAAATAAAGCTTTTTCGAAAAAAATATAATTGTAGAGGGGTTTAAAATAAGTCTATAGATATTATAAAATATATTTCAGAAAATTGTCAAGTAGCGAATTGAGTTTGTATCGCGTAGAACGAAGAGTGCCATTGTTGTGAGTGGCACAACTTGAGCAACACGATTTCATTTTTAGTGGAAAATCTTTAAGGCGCTCTTATATACTAGCGCCACCCAGCAATTAATTCTTCTAATCGAATCATATCGAATTAAAAAATCTAACATTTACATAACTAGTTTTCTTGTAGTATTTTGGTAACATTTTCTCAAAATAAATGAATTTGAATTTAATATTCGTTTGACAAATTAATAAAAAAAAACATTTTAAAAGAGGTTTTTCCATAAATTATGAGATATTTGATATATATATTTCTATAAATAATGCTCTAGTAAACTACTTGTAGTAATACCATAATACTACAAGTAATTTACTAGTTATGTACGTGATAGATTTTTAAAATCGAAATAAAAAAAGCATTAAATTCATTAGCGGCGCTAGTGGCACTATAACAGCGCCTAAAGGACTTAAAAATTGTCCTTGGTTAACTAACCCTGCCTTGGAGATATAAATATTTTTTTAAATGTAATTTACTATCTGTAGTCAACACACACAGTATTTATTTATGAGATAAGACTGGAACAACTAGTTTGAAATAACTTGCCGCTTAAATACAATAACCCGGGAAAATTGTACCCACTTAACACGTCTGGCGATGACGTAATCTGTAAATTAATAATTTTAGATAAAAATATAATGTCTGTTAAAAAAATCAAGGTCGTTCTGAACAGCAGAAAGACGCCCACATAAACGCGGACTATGAATATAAAATATTCTTTCTAAGGTATTTTGTAAGCCTAAATCCATACTACTATTATAAATGCCACAATAACTCTGTCTGTCTGTGTCGCTTACACAAAACTACTGAACCGATTTAAATAAAAAATCGTACACAGATAATCTAGAGCCTCAGAAAGGACATAAGCATCTTTGTGCCACGCGGATGAAGTCACTGGCACAGCTAATTTGTAATATTTGAAACAAAAATCGAAAATATTGAGAAGCCGGTGAGTGGCGCTAGTAAAGATAACTGTAATTTGTTGTCAACTGAACAGTCGTTGTCCTCGTAATCACTTTAATTTGTTGTGAACTAAGCAGCAGTTGTTTTAGTAATGGTTTCTTTATTATACAAACTGTTGCCCCTAACATTATTGCTATCGTAAAGTCGATAAATACAGTCATTTTGTAGCTTAATACTAAAAAAGCTTTGCTGAATTGGTGTACCAAAATGTCATGCATGCACCGTCAAACCGAAGTCGAAGATCGTCTTACAAATGGTGAAACAGGCTAAACATAAGTTTTATTTAACGGATTTAAAAAAACCGGCCAAGTGTGAGTCAAACTCACGCAATGAGGGTTCCGTACAATATGCTTCGTGAACACACACACAATGTTCAAAAATGTTTTATTCAATTGACTAGCGCTATCTAGTGGTGTTTTAGTGAATTATTTCCCTAGGTGAACTTATTATAGTGAGTTTACCACTTTATTTTCAACTGATAGAATTCTTATTATTTTTCCTGTAATCTTCAAGCAATAAACTATATATTGTAATTTTTTGGAAATTTTAGGCCCAGTAGTTTCGGAGATAAGGGGGGGGGGGAATGGTCAAATTTTGCCTTCTTTCGTGATTAAAATCAAAAGTATTGATTTTACCCGAACAAAAAAAAATATTTTTGAGATCCTCATAACAAGCCCTTTCATTTGATATATAACACGGTAAGGTTTGCAAAACTTTTTTTTAACATTTTATATTTGGACCCCCTAAACTGACCCTTATTTAAAAAAAAATATATATTTACTTTGCACATCCGTGTTTGGGTCATAGGTTTACACCATCTTACCAAATTTCATTTAATTTGGTTCAGTAGATTCGGAGAAAATCGACTGTGACAGACGGACGGACGGACAGACAGACGCTCGAGTGATCCTATAAGGGTTCCGTTTTTCATTTTTTGTACGGAACCCTAAAATGGAGGCAGTTTTCAATTCATTGTATATTATAAGTATGTTTGTACTTGCACGCAATTTGGAGAATCTTTTTTTTTATTATTTGCAAGCACGCCACTTCCAAAATTCACTTTTGCTAGTAGTATGAATGGGCCCCGGCTCGTCCGGGGAAGTACCACACTCTCACAGAAAATCGACCTTCGAGTAGTAGCTTTACCGCTTCTATGCTTCGTTCGGTTAGTGAGAGAGCCGGAAGCCCAACACCCCTCTCCCTCTGGGGAGGGAAATATAAAGGCCTAAAAACGCATTCGTGTAAATACAACTTTCCCTTGAACGAAACCATCCTCCTCATCCCATCGCGTACCCCTGATTTTTATCAAGATACAGCTAATAAATTTAATATATTTATATCATACTTGGAGGCTTAGATCAGCGAAAAAATCTTTTTATTATTTTTCTCCTAAATCAGATCAAGTTGCTTTATTTTTAACACGCTTTTATTAGCTTCACTTGTAACTATGTATGTAAGAAAATCTTGGAATCTTAATCTGACCCACTTCCCGGTCTTCGATTGGGATGAAATTTTGCACACGCTCTGAGTTCTTATGATATACATACATACTATCACGTCTTTCCCCCTTGCGGGGTAGACAGAGCCCAGGTTTGTAAAACCTTAAGGCCACGTTTAGCATGTTGGTGGGCATGTTGTTTGTTTGTTCTGATGATAATACATGAAAAGCGTGTTTTTTAGTTTTTAAACTATTATTGTTTACTTGTAATATTTTAGTATTATTTTATTGATTTCCATCAAAAGTGGCCACTTTTGGCGGTAATTTACAATTCTTTTAGTTTGTCATACGGAAATACCAATATATTAATACCGGAAGTACTACAAGTAACTTACCAGCGAAGTTCAGATTTAGATTTTTTAATTTAATCTTATTTAGGGCTTGCCCAGACGAGGGACGCGTACAAAATGTCGGCGTTGCGCTCTTATTATTTCTAACATTAGGAGTAAAAATAAAATAATGGGGGTGCTAGGGCTCTGATTTAGGAGTAAAAAATACAATAATGGGGGCGCTAGTCTCGCTCATGTAAACCTCTTAATCTGTAAAAATAATAATTAATAAAAATAAACTTTTATTTCAGACTTCTTATAGGATTCGTAGAGGGCAAAGAAGAATTATGGAAAGGATACCTATACGCTGTAGGTCTCCTAGCCTGCGCCACGGTGCAGACGATGCTGCTCGCCCACTACTTCACGCGGATGTACCTGGTCGGCATGCGGATACGCACGGCGCTCACCAGCGCCATCTACCGGAAGTCGCTGCGCATGTCCAACGCGTCCCGGAAAGAGTCCACTGTCGGCGAAATTGTCAACTTGATGTCCGTCGATGCTCATAGGTAAGAGATATTTTTTATGACATAGGACAACAAACTAGCAAACAGGTCACCTGATGGTAAGTGATCACCGCTGCCCATGGACAACTGCAACACTTGGGGAGTGACATCAACGTTGCCGGTCCTTTATTTAGGGGAGAGGGAATGGGCATCCGGCTCTCACACTCACCGAACGAAGCATAGAAGCGGTAAAGCTACTAATCAAACGTTATTTTCTGTGAAAAAGGTACGTCTTCGGACGAGCCGGCACGTTCATGCTGCTAGCAAAAGTGAATTTCGCCGGTAGCGTGGCTCTACATGTTCACTCACAGTTGACACAGTGTCACGAATAAGTCTTATAGTAAATGCCTTGTCCAGGACACAATCCGAAATCTATACAAATATTAAAAGCAATAACAAAATAATGAAAAGCATACTTTTAAAATCATATCGATTAGTTTATAAGGTTAGTAAGTTCATCATCACCATTTCAGCCGAAAAAGTCCACTTCTAGACATAGACCTCTCCTATGGATTTCCAAAATGACCGGTTGGAAGCGGTCTGCAACTAGCGTTTCCTTGCGACCTTGGTCAGGCCGACCACCTGGTTGGTGGAAAAAGACATAAAATGAGATGAGTGATAGGTTTTGTGTGATTTATGCCTTTTTTCGTTCGATCTTAAGGAGAGTTCTATTTCCAGTCTTTGGGAGTCAGTCAATTCAATTCCAGATTTTGGGAGTCTGTCTATATTCAAATCAAAAAATTATGTAAATGAAAGCCAAATACGAACACGAATACGTCAAAATTGAGGTCATTGGCTTTGTTTCTCTCAATTCGTCTGTTCCAAGGACGGACAGAAAATGAGCATACCTTTTAAATCTATATGCATTTCTTCAAATAGTTTAAAGTATTTGTTGGATGGACTAAAGTTTTGAAATTCTTGTGCAATCACAGAGAACATATTTTACCGTCCTACGAGTAGTGAGATAATGATACTTGTTTACTTACAAGGTGAATCATTCGTCGGATTTTGCAACATTTAAAATATTATTCATAAAGAATTTAGTATGTATATAATACAATACTACATAGCCAATTATATTTTATTACCATTGAAGATGCAGTCATGGTTATAACAATTTTGCATCTATTTTTTTTTGTTTTATTGTGCCTTTATTGATCAAATTCGATACATGGGTAAAAATAGAGGCTTATGACCTAGACGCGCATGTCTCCATACAAACGGAAATAGAAAATAGTGTCAATTTTTGATCATTTTGGAGTAAAATCAAGCATTCAACCCATTAATCTCATTATAACCTACTTACGTTACTGTACAGCTTGGTTAAAATATCAATGGTTTGAGAATTATAAGCCGCTTAAAATTTGTATGGATATGTTCTTTAGTGTCTGACGAACACTTAACAACAAGAGAATTGTTTCTGTTTAATCAAATTTCATTGATTCCATGTTTCGCATTCATATCGAGTATGGATTTATCAAATGATAAAGATGAATAAGTATTCATTTTCAGCTGGTAAATCATACTAATACCATAAATGACAAAGTTTGTCTATGACTCCATGAAACACGACGAAAAACTACTGAATGAATTTTGATGAAGTTTACAAGGATATAGGCCATAAGTTACACCGACGTAGTCGAGGAAAAAAGGTAGTTACGTTTACGAGTAAAGTAATGTGTAAATAATGAATTGATTCAGGCGTTACTGTTAAGAAGTAAAAGTTATATGCACGTTGCTCTGCCACCAGTTATTGTATACGAAGTGTTTTATATCTAATACTAGCAGCCCTTCCCGGCTGCGCCCGAGCACGTATTTAACAAAATGTACAAAATAAAATGCTCTTGAATCACTCTATCCATTAAAAAAAAACCGTATCAAAATCTATTGCGTAGTTATTGTCCCTATGCATACATAGGGACAGGCAGCCATCGGGAAGCGACTTGTTTTATACCATGTAGTAATAATGACTTTTTGCCATTACGACACAACACTCCTGCGATTTTCAACAGCAATCGACCTGTCTCAACCCCACGCTTCTATTCCAGGTTCTTGGACCTGACAGCGTACTTAAACATGATCTGGTCGGCGCCCCTCCAAATCGCGCTCGCGCTGTACTTCCTGTGGGGCATCCTGGGGCCCTCCGTGCTGGCCGGTCTGGCCGTCATGATCATCCTGATCCCAGTCAACGGGCTGATCGCCAACAGAGTGAAGACCCTACAGATACGGCAGATGAAGTACAAAGACGAAAGAGTCAAACTTATGAATGAAGTGCTTAATGGAATTAAGGTATGAGATATTCTTAATGCCTTGTTTCTTTCTCTCTCATTTTTTATGTGATACAAGTCGTGCCAAACTTTATTGCGAATCGGATATTAGCTGCGGGCTGCGCTGTACACGCCTCGCCTACCCGCGCGCGCCCAGCGTTTCATAATATTGCGTGTTGCGCATCGACTCGCGCGATGTTATGAGTCGCAATGAAATTTGGCGCGACCTGTACCTGGGTCTTTCTTGTGATTGGATCACCGGCAGCGTTACGAATACGACGAAGACACATTAAATACGAAACAAAATAATACGGATAAGACTACTCTTATCCTAACGCAATTGTAAATGGGGATATAACGCTATCACTTAGCGTAACTAACCTCTGAACCGATTTTTTTTTCATACAAGTTCTCAGATGTAATGAGAGGGATAAAGTTACAATATGTATATCTGTTATCCGAATAAAATACTGTTCCCGCCCGAGCAATGTACAGTGGGCCATAAAGAAAAGTATACCAGCAATAGTACTCGTATAATAGTACCAAGGATACTATAATTTTTTATTTCAAAAGCTTTGCAAAGCAAAAAACGCATACATCTCCTCTTTTTTTGGCGCATAATATACTACTTCGTAAAGAAAATATTTTGCTCAGTTAACTAAAACTGGATCAATGAGGTCGGGGATCTTATCTCTATTGATAAGATATAGATATGAACATCACAATCACTATTATTATACACACTGATACGTCGACCTAGAAACATGCGAAAGAACTGTTTTTCCAAGGTCATTAGAATCTTAATTCTTACCTCATGGTATCAATTTATTTACATATATTCTATCTTTATATCTCTTCAATTATTATAGGCTTTGTGTTGAAATTGATGAGGCATCATACCGTCAACATCCGTTTGGTGAAACGGTTTCATTCCCCAGAATAATATTTACTTTTTAGGGTTCCGTACTAAAGTTGAAAAACGGAACCCTTATAGGATCACTCGAGCGTCTGTCTGTCCGTCCGTCCGTCTGTCACAGCCGATTTTCTCCGAATCTACTGAACCAAATTAGATGAAATTTGGTAAGATAGTGTAATCCTATGACCCAAACACGGATGTGCAAAGTAAATAAAGATTTTTTTGAAATAAGGGTCATTTTGAGTGGCCCAATTACAAAATTAAAAAAAAAAAGTTTTGCAAACCTTACTGTGTCATATATCAAATGAAAGGGCTCATTATGAGGATCTCAAAAATATTTTTTTTTGTTCGGGGAAAATCAATACTTTTGGTTTTATTCACGAAAGAAGGCAAATATTGACCATTCCCCCCCCCTGATCTCCGAAACTACTGAGCCGAAAATTTTGAAAAAATTACAAAATATAGTTCATTCCTTGAAGATTACAGGAAAAATAATAAGAATTCTATCACTTGAAAATTAAGTGGTAAACTCACAATAATAAGTTCATCTGGAGAAATAGTTCACTAAAACACCACTAGATGGCGCTAGTCAATTGAATAAAACATTTTTTGCACATTGTGTGTGTGTTCACGAAGCATATTGTACGTAACCCTCATTGCGCGAGTTTGACTCACACTTGGCCGTTTTTTTTAACTAAATATGACGCGACATAAAAAAATTTGAATTGTAGCTATACGTCTGAAATAACTTATGGTATGCGAAATTTCATGATTCAATTTTGTTTCGATTCAATGCTAATTTCAACTTCAATTAAATAAACCGTGAAAATGTTACTTAGGATAACTTTCACACACATTTATATTACTGCTAGAATTTTTTCCGCGACGACGTCCGCGTAAAACTTCACCCCATAGGGATGGACTTCTAAAAAAAAATTCTTTCTTAGTGCTCACTTACATAGTGAAAGGAACCCCTGTACCAAATTTATAGATACAGTAGTTTTGGCTGTGCATTTATATACGTATATATAAGTTAGTGATTCGGGTTGTCTTTTTAAAATATAGACAGACTAGTTGTTACCCGCGGCTTCGCCCGCGTTATAAATAGCCTATGTCATTCTCAGTACCCTAACCTATGAGTATGTCAAATTTCATGATGATCGGTGCAGTAGATAGGGCGTGAAAGCGTTACAAACAAACAAACTCACTTTCGCATTTATAATATTAGTTAGGAAGATAGGATATAGTTAAAGGATTACGATAAAGACGGTCACACTCTTTTTCTTGATTAAAATACCTTTTTTTTTTTTCGTGAGACGGAAATATCGAATTCCAATCGCTGACTAGTGCCTTCTGCTGAAACTATACCACGAATGGATCGCCCGGGTGGTGTTAGTGGTTAATCAGTTGTCTACCAGATTTAGCACTCAGAATATAGTTAGTTTATTTCTAAATCGGGTGTTTAAGGCGCTTAGATCAGCCAACTAGCGCCACCCCTCATTTTTTCTTTTACTTTTTTGTATTTGATTAATTAATAAAACTACTCATTACCTTCAAAACCGGCTACTTTTGGCAGTAATGAGTAGTTGTCTTAATTTGAAATTATGATAATAACAAATAGATACGTTAAAAATACTACAAGTAATTTACTACCGAAGTACTGTAGTATTTTTTTTTCAATTTGATCTTACTATGAAGTAAAGAAATAAAATTATGGTTGTTGCTAGTTTCGATGATGTAAGCCTCTGACCAAAGTGAGTCACACATACCGTGTAAGTCAGTTTATATGATATGGTTATAGTCGTTTTGATCGTAGCCAATTTTGCCTGTTTCTCTCTGGTTCTCTCAACTCTTCGCTCTCGGTTAACTACAAGGCACATAGACAAAGATACAGTAGTTATTTAGATAAAAGTGGGGTATTTAACTTAAGTTTAAAGCTAATATTGACTATCTTGAAGCACCATAATTCCCCAGTCAAACAGATAGCTTGTATTTGTTGAGACACAAGGTTATAATGTTTACAGTAATTTGCACAATCGTAAAAGTAACAGTGAATTACTGCAGCGGCCAGCAAAAATTGCATTTATTGATGAAATAATGCATTTGCGACCAAAGCTTGTATAGCGTTTTACTCAAATTATGTGCGGAAATTCAAATAAAGTAATACCTAAAATATACGAAATACTGACCCTTTAAGGAGTGATTTAGCCCGAAGAATTGAAAACCTTTTCCAATGGGACCAATTCTGGGAACTCAACCTTATTTGATATTTCATTTATGGGAATGTCAAAAAGGGCACCTTGTACGCGCTTGTAGGAGGCCAAAAAATGGCTCATTATTTTTATATGAGGTTGGCAGTTTATACGTTAGTATTATATTGTCTTTGACCATACCTAGATAGTCCTGACCTAAGATACTACTATGATAATTATTATCCCGAAATTAAGTTCCCGAGGGACACGCGCGGATGGAGTCATGGGTAAAAGCTAAAAAATAATACATTCAGTATAAATATATGTGCGAACCAAAATTTATTATCAAAGAATTAAAACAGATTGAAGCTCTATTTATTTCAAACAATCCATCTTTCGTTTGAAATAAAGAGAGCTTTAATGAGATTCTAAAATATGTTTATAAAACCTTATAAGATAATGTTCAATTTATTTCGAATTTTTAGCATTAGTCCTCGAGGGGAAGTTGTATTGACAGGCCGAGTCGCCAATTTTAGGATCTGATAGAGTTTTATTAACATATTGTTTAGTTAATTTAGAGTGCCCTCTTTTCATTTTCAGGTACTTAAAATGTATGCCTGGGAGCCAAGCTTCGAGGACCAAGTACTTAAAATACGAAACAAGGAAATGAATGTTTTGAAACAAACGGCATATCTTAACTCCGCGACGTCTTTCATTTGGTCTTGTGCACCCTTTTTGGTATGTATTCAAACTATTTACTAAATCAAATGTATTAGACGAGCTCCGTGGCGCAGTGGTTAACACGCCTGCCTGCGGTACGAGAGGTCCCGGGTTCGATCCCCGGTCAGGTCATGATGGAAAACGATCTTTTTCAGATTGGCCCAGGTCTTGGATGTATATCTATATATGTATCTATCATGAAAAATAGTATTGAGTAGTATCCTACAACACAACTTCACAACTTACTGCGGGGCAAGCTCAATTTCTGTGATATGTCCCTGTTTTATTCATTTTATTTATTTAATGTTGATGGAACATAAAGTTTGTAAATTCGTCGGAACATTACAAATATATGTTTTTTATTTGTTATATTTCGATGTGATATTAATTTAAGAGGTGGAGCAAAAGTCCACTTCTAAAATCCATCTTATCATCAATATTTCAAAAAATATGTGAAATGTCATAGTCATGAAAATTTACTCAATTGTATTTCTTATCCCTAGATTCCTCTTACCCTTACTTACAGCATCAACGACTTGATAAAATGACTCATTTGATGTCGATAAAGAGTAAACAAGATTATCAACTTGCCATATTGTTGTATACAGAGTGTGTTCCCAGAAGCAATTGGCTAGCATTAATACAATAACTTCGTTTAATGTTTCCACTGCATTCATTGTGATAGTTCATGACAAGATTGTATGTAAGGGATGAATTTACACGTGTGAAACAAAAGTCTACAACTCTCGTGGAATGGATCTTGGGTACGAATACCTTATATGATCAATGATATTGGAAGCCAATTATTCTAAAATATTCAATACAATGACAAATCAATGTCGACTGTGCAGTTACAGCACTAATACCAAAATCTCGCTGAACTGTTTGTCCGTCCCACTTTACATTCATCATAGCGTTTTTGGTATTGGCAAAAATAATCAAAGTTAATCCATAGTAATCATTGTTGAGACTTGGTTCGTAATATGCGTAAAAAATACACATTATGTCAAAAAACATCAATAAATCATACCATAAATTTCAAGAAAATATATATTTCTTAAAGGTCAGCTTGTTTTAACCATTTTTTGATATGCAGTAAAATAATGGTATTACATCAACGTTCAATAACGCAGCAACTATTTTACCTACCCGTGGTACCTACAGTTGCCGGGTACTTAGTACATAAATTAAGTTTGGTTTTTTTCAGAAATGCAATGAATAACATTTTGATCAATTTTTGTTTTTCTACTGTTTTATATTTCAAATATACCCGAGTGATCTGTATGATCTGAACGGTAACAAACCCTATAATTTATTCTTTCGCTTCACGAATACTAAAAATATATAACAATTTTCGGCACTGTTGGTCTTTTTTAGAAAATAAGTTTTATATTGTTATTTTGTTTGAATGACTGTTTGTTGCCATAAAAAAATAAATAAATAAAAAAAAAAAAATATATGCTTTATAAGGGGGAATTTTAAAATATATACGACTCGTCAAATTACTTGATATGGATAGATAAGTATAATCCTGCATAATACTGGTTATTTAATGTCACTACTTGTAATTATACAGATTGATTGCGCGCCTGTGTTGTTATCACAAGCGTGAGGCATATTCAGTGTTAATCCTATTGATTTTACAACCACCTTATCAATAAAAGTGAAAGTCATGTAGATAACCGTTCATATATTACTGGAATCAATCGCATAGGTACTGATGTCGGTGATTTTTAAGGTAAAGACGTCATTGGTTAAAGAAATCTAAAAATTATCAAATATTAAAATTGTAAGCACCATCCTTCACAGCTTCTAAACAACAAATATATTTTTCAAAACTATTGTTAATGAATTTAATTGATACATAGTATTTTTCGTTATGTTAAGACATTTGTAGTTTATTTCATTTATTTTAATACGCCTGAAAAGTTTTAGCCCAGCAACAAAATATTGCGACATTAATCTTCAACGTTGTCGTAAGTACTTTCAAACACCATATAACAAAGACATCACAATGTCATCTTTATTTCTATGTCATAATAATAAATATTTATTTTGCTATTTATTTTTTTAATAGAATAAGGTAAAAATATAAAGAAAAAACAATGCATGCCCACAACTTACGCCTGATATAAATGATTAATGTTTTTTTTAAGGTAACATTCGCAACGTACATCACTTTTGTGTTGTCCGACCCCCAAAACAATCGGCTCACGACACAGACAGTGTTCGTGTCTATGGCTCTGTTGCTATCTATGAAAGCACCGTTGCTCATACTCCCCTACGTCGTGGTATCCATAATAGAGGTAGAACAAACATGCGTCATAGAATACAGCCGCTTTTTATCTTATAAAATTACGATAATATATAAAATGATGATATTTCTGGGGCAGTCGGGTAAAACGTTGAATATGTATGCATTTAGCTTGATACCCAGGCGACGAAAAAGGTGGTGGGGCAAGCTCGAGTCAAAATGACGCCTTATCGATACGATAATCTTACGAAAATCATTTCATCAATGTCATACACTTACATGATGGAAGCTTTTTCATGCCTCTATTTCCTCATAAATATACAAATCAAAATCAAAGGATAGGTTGGAATCATTTAAAATTAATACATCTAGGTATAATAATTATTCAAAATTTATTATTTTTTAATAAAATTAGCTACGTTCACCAAGTACGGTCTAGCGGACTTTAATGTTAACTATTTAAAAAAAAACTTGTAGGAGCAATATTATATTTGAAAAACATTCCTGAAGAAACAAATCATAATTTCAATGTATTTCTGGTAATACCTTTTATAGACTAGAAAGCTGTACATTTAGTTTCAGTAATGTACCTGCCTCAGACCTCACATGTATAAATTGTGGCGTTGTACCAACTTTATCTAAACGCCTTATTTTTGTTTCAAGGTTACCTTCCTAACTTTTTTCACGTTCGTCATCGTCGACCCCGAAAACAACAAACTAACAGCGACGAATATTTTCGTGTCGATGTCCCTGTTTTACACTATCCATTTGCCGTTAGGTTTGCTACCCCTCATCGTGGTTTCAGTGATCGAGGTAGAACTGCCATTGATTATGCTACCTACGGCTTTGGCTCTTCCTCTAGCACGAGTACTTACTAACATGTGTCCATCAGGCTTACTCTCAAAACTAATTTCATTGCAAATGTGTTTTTATTTTCTGGACAGTCTTATTATTTTAGTGATTTGCGTTTAGGGCGCCTAACATGCTTATAACGGTCCTTGTTTTTCAGTTATTGGAAATTGGTATTTATAATATTCAATGGTTAAACCTATTAGGTAAAACAGACTTGAATATTTAATTATTGGCGTTTTGTTAGCGTGCTTTCTAGCAATGAATTTAGTTGCAGAGTAAACCTTTAAGTTTCTACGTTCATTGAAATCTACTGTTTCTAAACAGTAGAGTGGCTGACGATGACACGTAAGAACAAAACAGGCGAGTCGTGGTTGTTTGTGTCAGAGAGTCCCTTATTAATCCGAGCTTGTTTGTTTATTTTAAAATGTCTAAAATTCAAAAGCCCTAACTTAGACTTATGAGGCTTGAGCAACACTGACACAGACAAGCGCGAGCCGCCTCCCCGCGAGCTTGCATGCCTCGAGCCTGCATCTAATTCACGGAATGGTCTCAGGTGTCGCTGATGTCGTTCGGGTGCTTTGTATTGGTAAACGATACAGAAGTTCTCGATGCTAAAAGGGCTTTCGTAGCGTTGTCTCTTTTCAACATTCTACGATTCCCCTTATCCATGCTGCCTAATGTTATATCAAACGTTGTACAAGTAAGTTCATCAATCAGACTTTATTTTTTGTTGAGTGTTGTACAGTTTTGCTTTACGCCGAAGAAGAATTGGAATTGAAATGATTATTACAAGGAGACAGTGTTATTATTTTATTAACATGCAATTAACTCAAACATAATAAAAATCATTCGAAACATTTGTAGCTTTATTAGATAACTAACAAAGCAGTTAAATTTTCTATCTTTCCTTCTTCCTATTTCTTTGTGATAATTTATTTGTATTAAATAATACTAACGCTAGGTGCTGGCAGTGTTACTCTAACTTAGTTTAAGTAATAATCAATTATAGAAGTTTAAATCTAATTACTGTGACTAATTTCTCTTCAGTGTAATTAAACATTTAAACGTTGACTTTTCATGAATTTTTCATTATATTTCTTGCGCCATTTTTTGTATTTCAGCTTATTAAATAGTTTTATTGTGTGTTGTAGACGTCAGTCGGTATAAAACGACTGAATAAATTCATGAACTGTGATGAGTTGGACGACAGTGCTGTGGAACACGACCCCAAGGAACGTGAGTATTAGATACCAAAATGTTTGTTCGGCCATGCATACACTCACAGAAAGTGTTCCTAAATGGTCTGTATTGCTTAATTTAGTTTTCAATTGTTTCTTACCGATGGGGAAGGAATCTATTAATTTAATGTACCATAACATAGTGAGCCGTGTGGTTTTCGGCAGAGTAGAATAGGACCACTCCAAGTCTTCCCGTGGATGTCGTAAAAGGTGACTTAGGAAACCTAAGCTAAACAAAGCTTGTAAACACCACAGAGACCTCTCCAATCGTCTGGCCAGCGTGGAGAGTGTAGGCCAAATCCTCTGACTGCTCTGGCTCATTATACGGCTTTGGTAGTATAGAGAGGGTCATGCTCCTGCAGTGGAGACTGGAAGGACCTGATGATGAACATAGTATACATATATTTGACTTATGTTTTTTGTCTATTCAAAACAAAACTAATCTTTAATTACTGTTGTGATAATTGTATTATAATTATTAGCGAACTGTTACAAATGGAAATAAATGTTTAGCTTGCCAGTTACTGAGACCAAGTTTGCATTATACGTACATTATACTCTCTTTGTCCTCCAAAACAAAAAAAAAACACTCTTGCTTCATGATCATTTTAAGTTTTTACTCAATAGTATTGACTCGAATTCACGAGTATAAAAGAGCCTTGTGTGTTGCGGTTGATTTATAAATTAACATAAGAGTGAAAGATTTCTTCAGGGTCGGCAACGCGCGTGTGACACCTCTGGTGTTGCAGACGTCCATGGGCTACGGTAACCGCTTTCCATCAGGTGGGCCGTATGCCTGTTTGCCAACTTAGTTGTATAAAAAAAAAACAGTCTTAAATCCGAATAATTTAAATAAAATTAAAATTTATAAGCCAACGTTTTGTCGACGCAGCAAATCCGCTGGTCATAGAGCACGGCCACTTCACATGGGGCGACGTGGCGGAGCCGACGCTCAAGAACATCAACCTGGAGATCCCTCGCGGCTCGCTGGTGGCCGTGGTGGGGGCCGTGGGCTCGGGCAAGAGCTCCCTCTTGTCCGCGCTGCTGGGCGAAATGAACAAGATCTCGGGCAGAGTCAACACAAACGGTAAGAGATCTTCGTGAAATTTTCTTTCTTTCAGCATGGTACTCCGTAGTTGTCAAAAGTGAGCAAATAGGCCTGCTGCACGAATGACGGTGCTCTCAACTTGAGTTCTCCCACAGGCACAGTGGCGACACTCCCTGTACGTGAACGTTCGGGCATCGTTGACCTCGAGTCTTGGCGTATAAGCGCTAGGTTCTCACTACTCACTTCGTGCCTGCATTGCGAGACGTGCGAGAGGCGCAAGCAAAACACAGACAGGCCTCGACCAAGCCAGTTCCGTGGCGGGCCGTTTACGCCCCACGCGCCTCTCGCGGCCCCCGCACACATTCAGACACCCACACATAGCCGCAAGCTATTTACATGCACACATGCTTAAGTGTTGATTCTTTCCGCGTAGTTTATATAAGTATTCTTTACCACAGGCCCGTAAGCGCTAGGGTTGATACTCACTCACTACTCACTTCGGGCCTGCGATGCGAGCCACAAACATTCCTTGAGCAAGGCAAGTCTGCGACGGGCCGTTCCAAACCCCGCGCGCCTCTCGTGGCCCAAGCACATATCGTACGTAGGTTTTACGTGCACACATGCTTAATTGTCGTTTCTTTTCGCGTAGTTTATATATTCTTTGGCACAGGTACCGTGGCGTATACATAGCCGCGAGCGGTTTTACGTGCACACATGCTTAACTGTCGTTTCTTTTCGTGTAGTTTATATATTCATCTCCACAGGTACGGTGGCGTACGTGCCGCAGCAGGCGTGGATCCAGAACGCCACGCTGCAAGACAACATCTTGTTCGGCAAGCCGCTCGACAACAACAAGTACCAAAACGTCATATCGGTGTGCGCGCTCAAGACCGACTTCGACATGCTGCCCGGCGGAGACCAAACGGAGATAGGAGAGAAAGGTGACATTAATTAATCTATACTTTTATTTAATTATTTTATTTTATAACAATAAAAATAAAGTGGCCAGGTATGAGTCGCACTTATATGCTTGCTACGAAGTCCGTCATAGCAATCATATAATCCTAAATACCACTATAATTTTTCGCCTGCAAAAAAGTGTTTGTATAAAAATAATGACAAACATATACTTGCAGATTATGAAAAAGTTCTAGGTATCAAAAACTATTAATTGTATATCGTTCAAAGCAACTTTCGTTTAAAGTTTTTATTGAAATCTACAACTTTCATTTTATTTTTTTTATTTTATCACTTCGGAATTGCCTAAGATAAGGGAGACATTTGTATTAATTTCAGTGTGCATATGATATTAAATAATGCGGGTGATTTTTACGCAAGTCATTCATTATAGAACAAAAATAAAATAATCTGTATTTTTCAGGTATCAATTTGTCGGGCGGGCAGAAACAAAGAGTGTCTCTAGCGCGCGCGGTATACTTCGACGCCGACAACTATTTCCTGGACGACCCGCTCAGCGCGGTCGATTCTCACGTCGGCAAGCATATATTCGACAAGGTACCGTTCAAATATACATATCACATACATAATTATATATATCTCAAACACAATACATATTACTCAGAGGCTCAGTTATAAGGCGGGACCATTTCACCATTTGTATCCCAAACCGATCTCCGAGTAGCCATAGGAATCCCACTCTCCGACCCAGTTGTACTCGCCACCGGAAAAGAGTGCGTAGAGCATGATTAGCACCGATTACTGGTGACCGCGCGGGCGGTCTCAGGTGACGTGCGTTCAGGATAAGGCCCTTTTGGCAAAATAGCTTTCGGCCCATACGGCAAAACATGAGAGTTGCTGATCTCCAAAGGCTCCTGCCTGCCATTGTTTTTGAGTTCAGCCCTTCAGGCTATGCATGCAGATTGCGGCCCATCTGGCATATGAGAGTTTGCTGTTTCTCCAAGCCTTGCGCACACAGGCAACGTCCAAAGCCGAGACCCGTCTTTCCTAGGGGCCCTTTGTTGATGTTAGTGACTTACAGGTTAAGAGTACCGTGCTCTCACCTCAAAAATCCGATGAAATAGCATAAGCTCACTTGGAATTAGTAATTCTTTAAAAAATCCCTAAAGATATCATTTCTCGTATACATTTGATTTCTCTATTACAGCTAATCGGCCCCTCCGGCCTGCTCAAGAACAAGACGCGCGTGTGGGTGACGCACAACGTGTCGTACCTGTCGCAGACCGACCTGGTGCTGGTGCTGCGCGACGGCCAGGTGTCGGAGGCCGGCTCCTACCAGCAGCTGCTGGAGAAGAAGGGTGCCTTCGCAGAGTTCTTGCTGCACCACCTCAGTGACGCGGAGAGAACCTCCCCTGAAGGTATGGAGTATCATCATCATCAGGTCTTTTTTAGTCTCCACTGCAGGAGCACGACTCTCTCTCTGTACTACCAAAGCCATATATTAGCCAGGGCAGTCAGAGAATTTGGCCTATAGTCTCCATGCTATATAGCCAGACGGGTTGGATAGGTCTCTTTGATGTTTATAAGCTTTGTTTAGCTTGTGTTCCCTAAGTCGCCTTCTATTCAAATGTACAAAAAACGATAAACCGAAAAACATAAAACGATTTTGCAGTGGATTTTTAAGGGAAAGTTGAGAATTGGATCAAATCAATTCCACTAACTTCACCCCTTTAAGGGATCCATAACGATCAAAATTTCGCCATGTATACCTAATATGCGCAGTACAAAATATTAGGTTTAGCAGGGCGCGCGTGGGGAGGCGGGGCGCGTACTGCGCAGTTCGCAGCTAATATCCGAGCCACTGTAAAGTTTGATTCAGACTGTATCTGTCAATTGATGTAAATACATAGATATTTATATCTATTCCCGGATATCTTATTTACCTGCTTGGAAATCCACCACTTTATTCACTATGATTTAAATTATATTTTGTATATACGAAGACCGTTCGCAGATAATAATGACAAACTCGAGTGACATCAAGTTTGAATGTTACTTCTTTTCCATTTTTTTTACCTTTATACTGAGTGGAAGGGACATACCCGTAATAAATCGAACCACGGGCTGTACTAGATTACTTTAGTATATTAAAATTAAAACAACAGTCAAAAAACAAAAAAAAATATTCGATGTTCCCATACAAATCGCCCGGGCGGCTGCACACTATTGTATGAAAATACAAAAATTTATTTTTGTTTTTTCGCTGTTATTTTAATTTCATTATACTATAATGATCAAGTAAAAACCGTGGTTCGATTTATTACGTGTATGTCCCTTCCACGTTGTATAAGCACAGATGTTTACGTAAAGTCTGCCAAAGGTAAAAAAAAAATCAGTTTATGAAAACTATGGCCCACCCGCGCTTGGTATACAATATATTCAATTGCTTCCAGAACTGGACGAGCTGAAACAAGACCTGGAAACCAAACTGGGCACGGAGTTCCAAAACAAGCTACAACGAGCCCGCTCACTGTCCGAGAGCAATTCCGAATCAGAACATGCGGCAGGTAATACAAAAACTATTATATGAATTAGTAATAACGTTATAAAAAAAAAACTAGCTTTATATTTGTTCATTATTTTAAACGTTGTGGTGCTTAAAAAGTGAACAGCATTCCCTCCAAATAAGACTGCATCATCATCATCATCAGGTCGTTTTTAGTCTCCATTGCAGAAGCACGACCCCCTCTACCAGAGTCATATATTAGCCAGTGCAGTCGAAGGACTTGGCCTACACTCTTCAAGCTGGCCTGATGGGTTAGAGAGGTCTCTTTGGTGTTTATAAGCTTTGTTTAGCTTGTGTTTCCTAAAGCGCTGGACACACAAAAAAGATGGAAGACAAAGACGGGGCGCAGACATATGTCGCCTCCGCGTCTTTTTCATTCAAAATGTATAGAAGCGTCGTGACCCAAAATATATAGAAAAGGCAGGACGCAGGCACGACGCTTACTCGTCTGCGCCCTATTGTAAAACATACAGAACGGACGAGGACGGGCGAAACGGGGTTGCGTGCAGGGTGAAGCGTGGGCGCCAGGACTCGCGCGTCGCTGTTACGTACATCACCCACAACTACCGAGCGTCAGCTCGGCGTCACGTCTGTGCCTCGTCTTTTCTATGTTTTGAAAAGTCGCGACGGCGCCCCGTTCTCGTCTTACGCTTTTTCTAATTGTCCAGCGCTTTTGCCTTCTACGACATCCACGGGAAGACTTGAAGTGGTCCTATTTTGCTCTGCAGGGAACCACACGGAATTCTAGTTTTATATTTGTTTATTATTTTTTAAACGTTGTAGTGCTTAAAAAGTGTTTAGAACAAAGCTGGGGATTTTACTAACAGCTTTCTCTGCAAATGAGACTGCAAATGAATATAATTATTTGTAGCAGGCGATCGCGCTGGCAGCGTGAAGAAACGCACACCAGAGGCCACGCCCAGCGAGCTCAAGGAAAAGAACAAACTCATCGAAGCCGAGAAAACTGAGACCGGCAGCGTAAGTGAAATAGAGCCAATTTCAGCTAGTGGGTTTTTTCCTCTTTTCTGAAAATTTTTCATTTTCAGGTTTTTCCATTTTGTAATAATTAAAACGCAAAAGATCCACATTTTATATCTTCTAAAAGGGAATTATAAAAGTAAAATTGCCGTGCTACAAAAATTATAATGGTGTATAAATTGTATTGGTGCTACAGAAATAGTTTATGTCTATTGAATTTTCCATTGTCGACATAGCAGAGTCGCTGGAGGACCTGATTTCAATGACCGCAATGAAGTTTCCCAACGAGTGAGCCTTAAAATGAACGTAGACAAGACGAAAATAATGTCGAATGTCCATAATACGCCTTCACCAGTGATTGTTGGAAATTTCACCCTTGAACCTGTACAGCAATACTTTTGCTTTGGTCAATTGATCCAGGTGGGAAGCTCCAGTTTCAAGGACGAGGTTTTTCGGCGAATGCGACTCGGCTGGGCAGCGTTCGAGAAGCTCCGAAATATTTAAATTTGTATTTTAAAATAAAGTCTTCTTTAAAAAAGTCAAAAATTTTGTTGGCATAGCGAATTACAGAAATTCTATAAATAAAAAGGGTAGTCCTAATCAAACTTTATGGCGGCTCGGAATATCGCGCGAGTCGATGCGCAGTACACAATATTAGGTACAGCGGGGCGCGGCCGGGGAGGTGGGGCGCGTATTGCGCTTGCTAATATCCGAGCCGCCATAAAATTTGAATTGGACTGGTACTCATGATAAATATGCTCGGACCACAGAACAACAAACACATTAGAAGTGTTATAACGCGTGATTTCTATGAAAACCAGCGTCGCCTCATTTCATGCATATTACTAACGCAACTTAATACGCACACTATTTGCAAATTCGAATGCCGCTTCGTGATTGCGGGATAGGCGTCACGTGACATTTAATAACTTCCAATCACGTAGAAGTAATGCATCCAACACTGGCAGACTTGTACCACTATCATTACGTACTGGACTTTTCGAACGTAATGTATTACATTGAGCGTTTACTTCGTTACTATCGAAAGTCAGACGAGTAAATTACCCGCAATGTATATTTTTTGCAATTTTATTTTTTTTATATTTTCGTTCAGTCGCTATATTGGATGAATAAAACAAATTAAATATCATATTAATAAGTTTTCTGATTTGCCGGTGATAAGAAACACCTAATTTGATCAAAGTTGCACGGGCACTTGTCACTTTACACGTTACAATAGTGCACGCCGGCATATTTTTGGTTTTTTTCACATGTCAATGCACTGTTGTTCCTTTGACGATTGCGGGACAACTATTTAGGTGATTCGCGGGGTCGGGGTGAAGTGCGATGATTGAGCGTAGTGTCGGCGCGCGGGCCACGTTCCCTTGCCATTTCTAATGTGTTTGTTGTTCTGTGGCTCGGACCTTGCTCCTCGCTAACACAAGCTGAGGCATTCCTTAAATCTAGGTGTCTTAATCAATATGTCGCCTTTTCTTTTTTTAATTAAGAAGCATGTAAACCTTAGATTTAATTTTGGCAATAAATTATGTTAATATTATTATTAAATATGTAATGCAGGTGAAGTGGGGCGTGTATAAACACTACTTGATGAGCGTCGGCGTGTTCGCGTCGGCCGTGACCGTGCTCATGAACCTCGTGCTGCAGGTGTTCCAAGTGGGCTCCAACTACTGGCTCGCCAAGTGGTCCAACGACGAACGAATGGTGAGCACACTTTCCTTGTCTGAACTTTGCCAAAGAAAATTTACACAATGCAAAAAGAAACGACTCTAAAGCATGCGTATGCACCATTCAAATATTACGTAAGCAGAATAACAGCTATTTTCAAACCCCTCCCCCCTTTTGTAAGCAAAAGTAAGCTCTTCTCCCTCCCCCCTAAGCTTACTTAAAAAATGGTATCATTTTTGCGAAATGTTACTCACGTCATCATTACGTTAACCTCCCCGTCACCCATGTCATCAAACATAAGCCAAGCTTGGACCATCCCCCACCTCCCTTTCGCTGCTTACGTAATATTCACAGACATTCACACAGGGGTCATTCAATGACCCCTGTGCACGTAAAATCACTTGTGGCTATGTGTGGGTATCTGGATGTGCGCGGGGACAGCGAGAGGCGCGCGGGGCGTGGAACGGGCCGTTACCGAATGCCTTGCTCGAGGGCTGTGTTTGTATTTGCTTCTCTCACACGGCTCGCACTGCAGACACGAAGTGAGTGTGTATCAACCCCAGCGCTTACGGGCCTCGTCTCAAGATCACCGGTGCCCGAACTCTCACGTACAGGGAGTGCCACCACTGTACCTTTGCTGATCATTCTTAAAGTCGCGCCAGGTAAGGCAGCCACCGCTAATGTGGCCGATGCTTTATGTTTTGATTTTAAAAAATATGTCAAATGACATAGGCATCTACCTACGTCGGCTTCCGTGGCGCGGTGGTTAATTTAAAATACTGTTATGTTATGTAAATACATTTTTAAAATATATTGCCTGATACATTAAAATAATTATAGTAACTTTTGTTTTGAGGCCATTCCCATAAACGCAATAATAACATAGCTGCTGAACAAATTTTCCATATCACGCGTAAAAATGTCACAGTCAATGTTTACCACTGCGCCACGGAGCCTGTCAGATGTACAAATTGTAATGAAATATCTAAATAAACATATATTTGTCCCTATTTATAGATTTATTTTAAAGGTTTATTAAAATTTCGGAATCAGAATTCCTTATAAAATACAGATTTTACACTCGATCACGATAGTCACGATCAGCTGGGCGAATTTACACCTTTGGTAAGTCTAGTTTTCTTTTTATGTTATTCACCCTTTTTCTTGCAATTCTGTATTCCATTAGGGATTCTGATTCCGAAATTTCAAAAGCTCAGTGGTTCAAAATCACGTTGTATTTATTTATTTTATTTATTCTTTACCAGCTTGTGAACAACACGGTGGACACAGCTCGCCGAGACATGTACTTGGGCGTGTACGGCGCGCTCGGCGTGGGCCAAGGTATGTCGCGCACCGCACTACTCGGCGCACCGCACGGGTTGGACTCGCGACTACGAGCATTTATGACACACGGAATAAGGATCACTCACACTACGCCGTGTCGATTCCGAGCCGGTCGTCGGTCGTAGCACAGTCACCGAGCAGATTCGTTGTCTGTAATTTACAAAGACGGGCTTCGATCGAACTGTTACCGAGACTGTGCATGCAAATCGCGGCCCATGCATATGAGAGTTTGCTGTCTCTCCAAGCCTTGCGCACACAGGCAACGCCCAAAGCCCAGGTCCGTCCCTCCTAGGGGCCCTTTGGTGATGTTCGCCTTACAGGTTGAGAGCACTCTGCTCTCACCTCACAAGTCCGGTGAAGTAGCAAAAGCTCACTTGGTAAAAAGAACAGTTACCGTTGCGCCGTGATAGGGTCTACTCGTCCGGGCAAAAATAGTATATCATCACTACGACTGCTCGGGCGCAACTAGAATGCGCTGTATTCATGCAACGGGCCGTGTCTGAGCCGAGGCTGGACCGAGCTGTTTCCGAGCGTTGTCCGATGCTCGGCCATCACTCGGTTGCCGCTCGATGTAGCGTGAGTATAAATAATATGAATATTAGTTGACCGTGCTAAGCCGACGCTCGGCTCGGGCCCTGCACTGCGTAGCGTGAGTCATCCTATACACGTAGCCCACTTCTTGAAGTATTCTCTGGACAGACGAATTTAATACATACTATCACGTCTTTTTCCCTTGCGGGGTAAACAGAGCCCAGGTCTATGAAACCTAAAGGCCACGTTTAGCATTTTGTTGGGCTTGTAGGAACGAATTTAATATAATTATGATCATATCGCGAGCACAAAATCGTTATTTTCCTACGTGATCAAATCTTTTCATGATTGACTTTGCATGTCAAAGGCAGAAAGTTTAATTCATTAGTCGAATATTAAAAGCGGACAAAAAGCATGTGCCTAGGGCCTAGATAAATGTGATATGGTCATACTCATATGACATCTCATTTGGGGCTTCTTAAAATTTACTGTGTTTTTTGTCATCAAAATGTGTATTATACATACCTAACATCGGGGTTTTCATATCATAAATGCTCGTGTAGTGTTAAGTTAAATGTTTGTGTTGTATTATAATAATGGGCAAAATGATGACGTAGCTATTTTTACAATTGAAAATTTTATCCCAAATGAAATTAATTGAAGAATTAAAATTTAGTTATTACTGCTCGTTTGCGACTGAACTCATCAGTTGCTTTAGTGTGTCATTAATCATCAAAGTCGTGTGATTGTGCTAAATACCTGCGTGTGTATCTCGTAATCGTGCCCCGTGGCTTGTGGATATAAAAATTGCGAAATTATAACCATTCTAAACGCTCACAATCAGATTAGGGGTAACAAACACAATTTTACAATATACCTATTGCTCTTTCCTCTCTTGATAGCTTAACTTAGAAGTTAGATTCTTTCGCAGATTGGATATTAGCTAATGGTTCTCAAGAACCTTTAGCTAATATCCAACCTGCGAAAGAATCTAACTTCTGAAAGAAATTTGATATCTCGTGGCGACCCTGAGTTTTTACCGAAATTCTATATTTAACATGTAGTGAAAAGCAGATCAGGGCCGGGCGATTAAGGTTTTAATGCTAATTTGGTTATTTATTGGTAAAATAATTTGATTGTCTACGTCTAATAATCGAAAGTTACTAGGTATTATTTCTCTTATAGGAATTATATAAGAATCAAACTCAATATTATTAAAATCTGAATATCATAACTTCAATACCATTGATGACCAATTGATTTTAATTATCAGTTTGAGGTTTTGACAGATTGTGGTAACATAAAATGGCAAAAAAATAGATGATGTTATAAAAGCAAGTGGTTATATTTTTCACGATTTTATTGCTCACACACGATTACAAAAATATCACGCATGTATTTTGCCTGAACGCGTCAATAATTACAAATACTGTAAAAAGCTACGTCTGATTTTACTTACAAAAATGGTGTGACTAATTCATGTATTTTAGTCTCATATGAAATTGTAAATAACTTGATAACAACTCCCCAGAGAAATCATGTATTGAAACTGCATAGCAGTACAGTAGTCAAATTGCCAAATTCTGGTCTAATATAATATAAGATTTATAAATAGAGCCTTATTGACTCGAAATGAAGAAGAAGTACAGTAGTAATAAAATACATACATATATGCTTTAATAAATATTACAGATGGCTTAGAAAATATGGTCAACGGTGTATTGCGAATAATGCTCTTTGTCGTCAAAAGTACTCGGTTCTATTATTAAAATTTTAATGAATAACTTAGTATGTTATAGTCACTAATGTATACCCAGAATAGCAATATGTTGAAAATACGAATTCATTACTAGCTGTTTCATGAAAACTTTTAATAAGGCGACTGTTCGGTCTAAACAATAATACACCAATATCATTCAGAATATTGTAGGGGTAGTAACGATACCCCATAAGAGTACATCAAAAATTGTTCATGCACTTTGAAGTTACAGTGGAATAAAGAAACTCAAATTCACGCATACATAAACCCTGAAAACACAACACTTCTTCTGGGCAGTGTTGTAAAAATAAATAAGTAATTTGATTATTTGTCTAGACGATACTTCTTTGTGTACATAAACTGTAGATGGTATTGGCTGGAGAATTTAAATAGGGGACTGGCTGGCTGGGGAATGGCTCCAAATTTAAATGTTGTCTTCCGTAACTTGTAAAACTAATAACTTGAAACCATCATTGCTGATACTGCAGTGAAAAAGTAGTTATTCACTATAAAAATCATTGTACATAGCCTAGTAACGTTTCTAGTTAGAACTAAAACAAAATATTAACTTTGACAATTCTCGTTGTAAATAATAAATGGAGGGAAGCCGGGTCTGAGGTAAAGGAAATTACGAATAATGAATACATTGTTTACTGGTTCTTTATTATTCTATTGGGTTACCATCATTTAATTATTAACAAAAACACATTTGATTCCATCCTGTAACTTCTTTTCAAACATATACTTTTTATTTAATCAAATAATTTAATTTGCATGTTTTACTGCATGATTTTACCAAATCACACTTCCCGTTGTATTAATCAGTAAGTGTGGAAGGCTGCGAAAGTATTTGGTGTTTTACTTTTCGCAGTGTTCCTTTTATCAATTTCTTGCATGCATTTTGATGTTTTCATGTGATTTCTTACCATAATGCCAACATTATCGAATAAGGGGTAGACGAACACGGGGCCCCGGCGACACATGTTTAGGCTACAAATGCGACACGTTTTCGACAAGAATCTTATCCCTTTTAGTATAGTTTTTAATCACGTCGCATAAAAAGTTTACAAATTAAAACTTTATGAATTTTAAGTCTTACCAACATATCCTAAAGTCGTACGTCGCCTAAGACAAGTTAGCTCCTTTTGGAGGATGAGTTAGGAAGTCGGGGGGCCCTGTGCGTCTCTCGCGGTAGCGGTAGCGTGTGGGTTGGGTGGCGCAGTGGTGTCGGTGTCGGTGTCGTCGCTGGCGCTGTACCTGGGCACGCTGCTGGCGGCGCGCGCGCTGCACGCCGCGCTGCTGGCGGGCGTCCTGCGCGCGCCCTCCATCGGCTTCTTCGACTGCACGCCCGTCGGCCGCATCCTCAACCGCTTCAGCAAGGACGTCGACGTGCTGGATAACGTGCTGCCCATGACGCTGCGAGGATGGACCTCCTGCTTCTTTGCGGTAATCGCTGGACGCCTACCGCTACCTTCATTGCGCCTGACTCGCAACCAGATTGTGTATTTTTTATTAAATTTAAACTTTAAGTTTAAATTGTTATTGGTGTTGGTATGTATTTGATCATAGTTGAAAAGTTAAAAAAGAGTATGTGTGGTTTTATGATTATTTAGCCGTTGACATCTGATTGCGAGAAGAGGCTTTTTTTCACTTTAGCAAGAGAGTGCCTACCGGCGTTTTACGGGTTAGGTGACATCTCATCCGAAAAAAATTTCATCTGGAACCCCAGGGAGCAGTACGATATCAATGCTTATTATAATATAATATGAATCTTTTCTATCTATTGTAGGCACGCTCTTTCAAGTGAACCCACCATAATATAACGAGGACCTTGTTCCAAGTTGAACGGAAATATTTATTCGCTTTCCATTCTAATTTTGGAGGAAGATGTCTCGTACAATTTACTCATCTTGTTTCATTTTCTAATGTCATTGCCACGGTGATTGTTCAGTTACTAGGTGTAAGTTTCCTATAGTCCCGTACCAGCATCCAGGCGGAATAAGGTTGCAGATAAGACAAGAAAGAAGTCTCCACTGATTTGGGATCAGTTTATAAATATAAATCGTACTGAGTCTCACGACATGTATAGTAGGACTAATCCTAATAATTTTGTAGCTTTCTTTCTTTTTTTTTTACTTCACGTAATGTAGGTTTTAGAAAACTAGATGCCCCGCTTAGGCATAACGTGTGATGAGGCATGCTTTTAAGCTCCTGTTGTGGTGTGGCCGCCGCCCCGTAGTACGTTTGTAGCACCCGTGCACACGTAGTGTCCTTAGTCCGTCCCGCTTGCCTCGCACAGCCGACCTTCCGAAGTTTCGTAAATAATGTATTCATTACGGAATCTAGCCTTCAAGCTACGACAGCCACTTGATAAATTGAAGATATAATAGAAGATACTTTGTATGTACATCTTCCTCAACTATTTCCGCAGCAAGCGACTGTATGTATGTATACATACCTGTGTATGAGTAGAGATACAACTTGCAATAATGAATATTACAAAAGATCTCGGAGAGCCACTTGCGGACACAGCAGTTGTGGAGCGCTCGAGCGCGTAGAACATAACGAATGGTTCGTGGACGTTGTTGCAGCGATCTCGTCGTTTTTCGCGGACCTAATGCCTTACTTGGCGTGCTGGCGGGCGGCGCGCATCCTGCACGACCTGTTGTTGAGCAATGTGCTAAAGACGCCGTTGCAGTTCTTCGAAGTGACGCCCGTGGGCAGGATCCTCTCTAGATTTTCCAAAGACATTGACGTCATGGATTCGTCGCTCCCCTCGCAGTTCGCGGACGTCACGTATTGCTTCTTCGAGGTAATCCACACCGATTGAATTGTTTTTCGTTGTCGCGATCATTTGGTGCGTATTTTATTTGGCTAATTTATTCAGCTTTTTATTGCTCTTTTGACGATTGTGTGTTGTCTGTGTCCATGGCGTTTCGTGACGTATGAGTCGATATTATGTGCGTGGAAATTGATGGCTTTATTTTGTTTTCAGTTATTTTTCTTTTACTTTGCTTCTTCTATTATTATTTTTATTTGTCAATAATCTCTACACCTAAACATTGACTTTACCACTATCTACTGACAAAAAATAATATTTTTGTTTATCAACTATACAATTTATATAAGTAACTTATATTTCACTAACATTTGTAAACTGATCCCATTAGAAACTGATGTAATGTGTCGATGGTTAAAAATATATTTATATTCTGTATCCATGTATATGTGGGTAAATAAATTGCGTAAGTAGTAAAATAAGGCAAACCAGTTAAAATATTTATATACCTACTAACGCTATTTCAATGTCTCACCTTTGAAATGACATATATGAGAAGAATGAATGATGAAATAGCAAATTTCGCGCCTGGCGTAATCAGTGGATTAACTTGTTTCCTTTAAAGTGGCATAACTTTACGTAGGTACTAGGAACACTGTTTGTGATCAGTTTCTCGACGCCAATATTCCTGGCGGTGATCCTGCCGATCGGCGTGGTGTACTACATCATCCAGCGGTTCTACGTGGCCACGTCGCGCCAGCTCAAGCGGCTCGAGTCCGTGTCGCGCTCGCCCATTTACTCGCACTTCGGGGAGAGTATCACCGGCGCCTCCACCATCAGGGCTTATGGAGTCACACAAAGGTTACTATTTTCACATTATTAGCGTAAATAGCGACACAGTTTTACTATAATTTAAGTACCTAAAGAAATTTAGAGATAAAACAAATATCGTTGTTCAATTCTTAAATCCAATTTTTACCGTCTCTACGAACAAAAGAATCGCGGCGATTTTATCGCCGTGCCAAGTACTTCTATACACTAAAGTCTCTACACCCGGCAATGTTATCGTGACGAGTGCCTGAGTGCGAAGGAATGTCAATAGTATCCCTATAAATAGTCTATATAATAGAAGATATAATAATATAAGTTAAAAGGGTGGACTCGTCGCTATTCTTTCGCTCGTGGAAACGGCCCTAAAAGTTCAGTTACCAAACGTATAACCAAAAATAGAACTTGAATTGTGTGAGAGTTAAAAGTTTTTGAACATTCAAAAGATATCTGATACATAACGCAAAAAAATCGTCCAGTGAATAACGAAAGCGAAATAAAATATTAATCCAGATTTGTGGAGGAGTCTGAGCGAGGCGTGGACCACAACCAAGAGTGCTACTACCCGAGCTGCATCGCGAACCGCTGGCTGGCCATCCGGCTGGAGATGATCGGCAACCTTATCATCTTCTTCGCGGCCGTGTTCGCGGTGCTCGGCAGGGACACTATCAACCCTGGCCTGGTTGGGCTCTCGGTCAGCTACGCTCTTCAGGTACGTAACTTATATCTACATTCATATTATAATATCTGTGTTTACACCTTATCACATTGTCTTAAAAACCGATGTGTTTACAAAGTAAAGCTTGTGACTGTACATACATACATGCAAACTATGAAATCTGAATTGTAATAAAAAAATTAATAATAATGGGCGTGATTCCGTCATCCACCTACAAGCCCACCAACATGCTAAACGTGGCCTTTAGGTTTTATAGACCTGGGCTCTGTCTACCCCGCAAGGGAGAAAGACGTGATAGTATGTATGTAAATATATACTTATTTAATCAAACTATTTTTTTATAGATAACACAAACTCTGAACTGGTTGGTACGCATGACATCCGAGGTAGAAACCAATATAGTGGCCGTCGAGCGAATCAAGGAATACGCAGAAACGAAACAGGTACGTTGTATTTTAATCCGTTTGTGAATCATTTTTTAAGTACATTTTTATTTTACCCTTTGCCAAAAGTGGCCATACTTTTTGCAAAAACGCTAAGTAAAGTTTAATGTTTTCACTTAAACCTGTAAACAGAAATTCATAAAATTGTTTGAAGGGTTATCAAGGGCCTCATAGAACAAAATGTTAAATGGTGTCTCGGTTTTCGTTCAAATTAATTATTTGAAATAGGGGCAGGCAGCACTGGACCTCGAAATAATCATTTATCGCCTTAAATCCGCCTTTTGAATAGTTTACTAAAAAGTTGCACTATTGGTGCAACTTTTCAAATTCTAAATGTTTAAGTTGTTTAAAAAAGAAAGTTTAATAATTATAATAGAAGAATTAAAAATATCTCCTGTGAATTTATTAACAAAGAAAAATCAAACTAACGAATTAGATAAGTACAATATAGCTCATGCGTGCTAGGTAAATCTAGGAATAAAACTCTAATATAGGTTTCATAGAACACTTATTTATTGTCATACTTATATATTACAACTGAAAACTTGTTGACGTCAGTAATTTACTTATGGCTAAGATTAACGAAATAATAAAATATGCATTGTGGTTGTGCGCAGGAGGCGGCGTGGACGGTGGGCAGCGGGCCGGGCTCGACGTGGCCGGAGACGGGCGCCGTGCAGCTGGAGCGGCTGACGCTAGGCTACCGCGCGGGCGAGCCGGCGCTGCGCGACGTCACGTGCGCCGTGGCGCCCGGCGACAAGCTCGGCATCGTCGGCCGCACCGGCGCCGGCAAGTCCACGCTCACGCTCGGCCTCTTCAGGTATGCTACGCTACGTCCAGTTCTTATGCTGGCATATGACATGGCTATTCGGCAATCGCGTATACCATTACGCGTATAGCGATGTGAAGTGCCTTCTTAGGCGCAATTTAGATTAAGGGTATGATTGGTCAAGATTGAAAAATGTTTCGATTCGTGATGCTAATTTTTATCACCCATTTTTTTATAAATTCGTCAAATGTTAATAAGGTTTCGTTTCGCAAAACCATGTAAAGGTTCTGATTGGTCAAGTTTACGATAAGTTTTAATTTGTCAAGTCTATTGGTAGTTTCGATTTGTCAAACGTAATATGTTTCGATTCGTCAAGCCTATTTTTAGTTTTGATTCGTCAAGTCTACAAAATCTATTGAAAATTAATTTATAATTCTTTTATACCCATAAAATTTAAAACCCCTCCTATTTTGATTTGAAATAAATATTACGTTAAAACTACTATTTTGATTGGAAATAAATATAACGATGCTGGTGGTTGTCCCACCAGCCCGCTATGTAAATTTCACTACACCTGCACCATGACAGTTTATTTTAGTTATCCCACACATTGTTCTTAGGCATGGGCATTTATAACACTACACTGATTTCACATTACAAAGTCCACTAGAAACAATTTGCACAACAATCTAAAACAAACACGGTGTAGTCCGCTAAAATTCCCGCCAAGAACTCTTGTCAAATTTTATCCAATGAAAGCGGCTCATCAGGTGGTAAGCATTTCTGGAAACCCTCATTGTGACGCTATAACCCGTGAATGATGTGACGCACAGGATCGTGGAAGCGATGAGCGGCAAGATCCTGATCGACGGCATCGACATCGCGACGCTGGGGCTGCACCAGCTGCGCTCGCGCATCACCATCATCCCGCAGGACCCCGTGCTGTTCTCGGGCACGCTGCGCATGAACCTCGACCCCTTCGAGGCCTACACCGACGACGAGATCTGGCGCTCGCTGGAGCACGCGCATCTCAAGAACTTCGTTCTGGGTGAGTCCTGAAAGAGCTATGGCAGATTTTTAGTTCGGGGCACCAAAAGTGTCTTAGAGACTCATTGCAACCTAAAATCTTTTAAAAATTTTATACGCTATTCGATATTTAAGTTGCATTTATAATTATCCTGATATATTATCATTCCATCGAGCTCATTTAGTTTTTGGTAATAAAGTATTGTTTGGTGCAAAGGTACCAAATACCTAATAATGACATAACCTATGAAACTTCACAGCATCATATCTCAAAAATCTGGCTTCCTATAAATATTATTTTTATACCTTTAGAATCGGCAATAATGTGTTCTACAAAATAAGGTATATTTCATTCAAAGACGCTAACTTTGGTTGTTTACTAAAATGATGAATGGGAAGCTGCCATAGCTATTTCCAGTGCAAAATCATAACTTCATCTCTAGTATTGTCCTGTTTATGCTGACACGATGAATACCAGGTTCCACCGGCCGTAGACGCGTTGCATCGTCAGCACCGCGCTCTGCGAATGGGATTAGCGACACCCTTTAGACATAAGGTTTTTCTGACTGACTAAAGCCGATTCCGCGTCGATAAATGTGGTGACTACCTTAAGAAGCCGGCGACCAATGAATTTCCCATACAAACTTAATACCAAAATATTTTTTAGTTAGAGCATATTTCAACACAAATATGCTTTTATTTGTACTAAGACAGTATTTATCTATGTTCCCGTTAAACATTTTTTTTTTTAAATATTAACGTATTTACATATATTTGCGTTTAAATTTCGTTCATTTTTACGACATTATCGACATATTTTCCGCCTATTTGTTTTGTATTAAAAACTAAACCAATCATTATGTAATTGGCTACTTGACTAAAAAAATTTTTGTGTCGCTATGTAAAGACCTGCCAAAAATAAACACAATAGTGACCGAAATACATTTCTAAACAAAAAACTCTTTCAGATATAGAAGTTTTAAGACACATATTTTTAGACGTTAATTTTTAGACGTTAAAACGTGCTGCTGAAATGCCTACATATTTGTGACGTCACAACTTTGTATTTTGTATGGGCGGCGTGAGAACTTTGTTTGGTAGCTATACGAAATATTACGTTTGTGGTAATGGTTTCATAATAAAAGTTGCTATAAATTTTGCGGACTACAATACAGTATAAGTGTAATTTAAGATTTTCATACTTTTAAAAATGGTCCTATTCACCCAACTTTAAAGAAGCTTTAAGAACACTTAACGAATCGATATCAAATTAAAAGTGTTTTATATAGTGTTTTTAGATAGAAATCAGTATCATTGGAAACAAATTTTATATAATCTTAACATTAGGCAAATACCGAATTATAATAGAAACACACCTTATATTGTCTAGTTACGCAATGTCTGAAAGAAAATAAAAATATAATCAATTTTCATTCATCATTTTTGGTATTCCCAAATACGCTCAAATTAGTGAGAAATTTTGAACAGCCATCTAGCTGTTTCCTCTCGCACGGGGCGGACGCGGCGGCTGTGCGGGGGGTACGATACGCATGCGTAGAGATACAGTTCGAATGTGTGTGTGCGTTGGTGCCTCTTCGTTGTTCTTTTGATTATTTCAATATACTGTTGTAGTTTATTTTGGTTTTCGAATTCTCGATAATGGACTTCGAAGTGTGGGATGTATTACACTGTAGGTACATATATTTTTATTTGAAGAAATTAGAATATTACTCGATTTTTTTTTTCTTTTCGGTGTTTACGTCACCATAGTGACGTCATTGTTGAAATCCGTAATGGAAGACAGGAGGTGTCGTTGCATAGGTTTTTCGGGGTGTAGATTTCGAAAATGACGTCAGTTTTGGAATCCAAGATGGCGGACCCGATTTGTCAAATAAAATCGACATGGGTGTCGTTGTATAGGTTTTTCGGGGCGTAGATTTCGAAAATGACGTCAGTTTTGGAATCCAAGATGGCGGACCCGATTTGTCGAATGAAATTGACATGGGTATCGTTGTATAGGTTTTTCGGGGTGTAGATTTCGAAAATGACATCTGTTTTGGAATTCAAGATGGCGGACCCGTTTGTCAAATAAAATTGACATGGGTATCGTTGTATAGGTTTTTCGGGGTGTAGATTTAGAAAATGACATCAGTTTTGGAATTCAAGATGGCTGACGCGTCTTGTCACACAAAATTGATATGGGTGTCGTTGGATAGGTTTTTTAGGGTGTAGATTTCGAAAATGATGTCAGTTTTGGAATCCAAGATGGCGGACACGACTTTTCATGCAAAATCGACATGTGTGTCGCTGCATAAGATTTTCGGAGTGTAGATTTCGAAAATTACGTCAGTGTTGGAATCCAAGATGGCGGACGCGTCTTGTCCAGAAAATCGACTTGGGTGTCACTGGATAGGTTTTTCGGGGTATAGATTTTTAAAAATGATTTCAGTTTTGAAATCCAACATGGTGAATGCGATTTTTCATGCAAAAACAACATACCTATGTATTATTCCTTAGGATTTTGATGTGTAGATTTAAAAAATTACGTCATTTTTGGAATTCAAGATGGTGGATGTGACTTGTCATGCGAAATCGGCATGGGTGTCGTTGTATAGGTTTTTCAGGGTGTATCTCAAAACTGACGTCAGTTCCGACTCGAAGATGGTGGATGCAGCTTTTTATGAATTATCGACATGGTTGTGTGTAGGTATATAGAATTTTCGGGTTGAAAATTTCGAAATGACGTCATTTTCGAAATCTACCCCCCGAAAAACCTATACAACGATATTCATGTCATTTTAGCTTGACAAATCGCGTCCGCCATCTTGGATTCCAAAACTGATGTCATTTTTGAAATCTACATCCCGAAAAACCTATACAAGAATACCCATATCAATTTTATTTGACAAATCAGGTCCGCCATCTTGGATTCCAAAACTGACGTCATTTTCGAAATCTACACCCCGAAAAACCTATACAAAGACACTCATGTCGATTTTATTTGACAAATCGGGTCCACCATCTTAGATTCCAAAACTGACGTCATTTTCGAAATCTACACCCTGAAAAACCTATACAACGACACCCATGTCGATTTTATTTGACAAATTGGGTCCGCCATCTTGGATTCCAAAACTGACGTCATTTTCGAAATCTACAACCCAAAAAACCTATACAACGACACCCATGTCGATTTTATTTGACAAATCGGGTCCGCCATCTTGGATTCCAAAACTGACGTAATTTTCGAAATCTACACCCCGAAAAAAATGCGACTACATTACGTTAACTGTGATTGCGGTACACATGCACGTCTTCTATAAAGGAACGCACGCACACATTCTCACTATCGCGCGGAGAGTGCGGGGCGCGGGGCATGGTTAGCCGTCCGTCCGCTTGCGACAAATGAGATAGCGATATGTCCAACAAACTTAGGCGCTCGCTTCAAATTCGATTTGAGCGGGCGGTCCGCCGGCTTCTTAACTGAACTTTTGTGGTTTACATCGCGAGAGAGCTAGCTAGCGAAGCGCGCGAGGCGGGTGAACTCTTTTATAGCTTCGGCAATCTTCTTCGAACTAGTCTACGCTCGTCTTTAATGCAGTGAGTACGTCGCGAATATGTATCGACGAAAGTTCAGATGATGATTTGCCACAAAATGTAAAAAAAGATAATATCGTAAAATGATATTCCATCACCTGCTAGCTACCTCACCTCAGCTCGTCAGTATGAACAACTATTCCTATAGTATCAATGCTCTGGAAACTTGGTGTCTCAGCAACCAGGGCAACTTGTGTGAAAAAGTAAAAAAATGTTTTTGAGTTTCAAGCACCCATAGAAAAATTTGTTCATATTCAATTTACGCGTTGTATTCCTGCAACACCTTTAATAACGTGGAGTGGATGGTACTCAGGGTTATCGGCCGGTCTGCGGCACGAGATCTCGGAGGGCGGCGAGAACCTGTCGGTGGGGCAGCGGCAGCTGGTGTGCCTGGCGCGCGCGCTGCTGCGCAAGACGCCGCTGCTCGTGCTCGACGAGGCCACCGCTGCCGTCGACCTCGAGACCGACGATCTCATACAGGTGACTTTTCTTTTATTCATTTTTTGATGGGTTATCTAGCTCTCGACCTCATACCAGTGAGCCTACTTTTTATTCTTTTTTTTTTGATCGTAATTCTAGGCCCTCGCTATACAGAATATTAAACAATATCTTCGTTTTCTTTCAAGTGCTGCCCCCATTTGAAATAAATCATTTGAAAGAAAACGGAGAAATCATCAATGTCTCACTTTTAATTTGTGAATACAAATACATCATCAGAGATGAGTGGAGAGAGGGAGAGGAGGCCTTTGCCCAGCAGTGGGACACATATGGCTAGCAAAAAAAAAATACATCATCATCATCATCAGGTCCTTTTTTGTAGTCTCCACTGCAGGAGCACGACCCTCTCTGTACCTACTATCAAAGCCATATATTAGCCAGAGCAGTCAGAGGATTTGGCCTACACTTTCCATAAAACAAATTATTTTTATTGTGAACTATCCTAACTAATATTATAAATGCGATAGGGAGTTTGTGTTTTGTTACGCTTTCATGCCCAATCTACTGAACCGATTATCATGAAATTTTGCATACACATAGGTTGGGGTACTGAGAAGGACACAGGCTAATTGTCCCGCGAGTGAAGCCACGGGTAACAGCTAGTATGGAATATGATGCCGGGTGATTCCCGGCAATAGGACCATTCCAAGTCTGCCCATGGATGTCGTAGAAGGCAACAGGAAATACAAGCTAAACCACAGCTAAACAAAGCTTATTAACATCAAAGAGACCTCTCCATGGAGTGGAGTCAGAGGATTTGGCTTACACTTTCCATGTGGGCCAGACGGGTTGAAGAGATCTTTTTGATGTTTATAGCTTTGTTTAGCTTGTATTTCCTTAGTCGACTTCTACGATATCCACATCGACTTGGAGTGGTCCTATTCTACTCTGCCGGGAACCATACGGCGTTTTCTTCTTTCACTGCTAACGTTATATTTGAATGAGCCTCAAATGAAACGTTTGCCGGCCAGAAAACCATCCGGTCGGAGTTCGCGTCGTGCACGGTGCTGACGATCGCGCACCGGCTGAACACCATCATGGACTCGACGCGCGTCATGGTGCTGGACCGCGGGCAGCTGGTGGAGTTCGCGCCGCCCGACCAGCTGCTGCAGGACAAGAACTCCGTCTTCTACGGCATGGCCAAGGACGCCGGCCTCGTCAACTAAAGCGCCAAAGGACCAAAAACTTCTAAATAAACTGAGGTAAACGAGCCGTATGAACCAACTTCTGAAGCGAGCTAGAAGAAGTGAGCTAATTAACACCGTTGCGCTTTCACGTCCCGTGAGAAGGGCACTTCTACCTCAGTTTATATAGAAGTGTTTGCTCGGAACCCGCCCGCGACAGGTGCCGCCTCGCCCGCCTAGCTACCTCCAGCCACTGCGCATCCCAACTTCTGAAGACCATCTTTGGCGCAAAACTAACTGATAAGGCTACCCCTACACTGGTGTCTTTCTCGGAAGACGCCAGTGTCGCTCTAAGGCGCACGACGCAGATACGGCGCAGACATGGAACGCCATGGTTCTAAATGACCAATATCGCAACACTATCATAGGATTTTAAGCCATTATTGTGTGATAATAAGGCTTAAGGCTCGTACATGCGCTAATGACCTTCAGGATATGGGCCGAGTTTTGAACCTTAGTTCCCCGTCAGAAAGTCAGCGGTCGACTGCCGCCCGTCGCCCGCGCGCATTTAAAAATAATAATTAACATAAATTTAATATTAAAAAGAAGAATAATCTGTAAAATAAAAATTCCTCGGGAGAGTTTGTAGGTTGATTGGTATTGCATTGAACATAAAAATTGCGTGACTCTAAGACAAAGAGTTACCTAGTTAATGAATATTTGCAATAAAAATCGATGTACGCGTATTCTTTTTCTAAAAAACTATGAACTTTAGAAAAATGTCCTCCTCAGCAAGTAAAGATTAAAAACCATTCTACAATAAATGTTTTTTTTTTGGTAGTGTGCTTTTTGTTTGACCACTTTTATAGAGGTTAAACATAGTCGAAATGGCCAAGGAGCACCCTTAAAATCCTATCATAGTGTTCCACGCCTGCACCGTTTCTGCGCCGTGTCTTGGCCGTACGCCTTTCCTGAGTGTTTTATGCCTGCCATTTCGGGCATCTGTCGTTTGTCAATTCCGTAAAGCGCCTTCTAGGACAATATTTCATACGCTCGCTTATAGCGATGTGGCAGTGAAACAAAGTAATACAAGACGTTAAACTCAAGTGTGCCTATGGAGGGTCATAAATAGATTTTTTTTTTTCATTTAAACAGTAATTTAATACATCACATTGATTTCAAATAATTTTATAGCAAGTTTGTTCTTCTTACCTTTGCCAACTATGTATAATTAGCATAGCTAATCAAGTTTAATAAAAAGATTTAGTTCGTACTTAAGTGACTATTTCTTTGAAATTATTTAATTTTGATTGGATCTCGAGCTTACGGCGCAGCTTTATAAATCGTCGATTCACTATGATTCGGACTTGTTTTTTGTTAGTTCGGGCAATAAGTCGAGCCACACCATGGCGATGTTTTAGTCGCGGTGAGGCGCCGTGATAAACGGTCACAGTTAATATTAGTGCAGAGTAAGGTTTCCTTGCTTACCAATATTAAGGGCCCTCCTTTAGATGCAAATAAAATCGATAATCGATATGTCTTAGAGTGTAAATACATTTGTGTATGTGGTGATTTTTATACATTATCTTTGAAAAAACTACTTATTTTAAAAGTGGTAAATTTAATATCCAAGATCTTGTGAATATAAAACTACTGAATTTATTGAAAACAGTTTACAATGAATATGTAAATTGTACTTTTGAATGGCAGGTCTCTTTAAGATTGTTTCATACCGTTATTTCATAAATGTGTTTTTGAATTATATATTAATTACAAAGGAATACACAACAAATAAAGCAGGACCTTTACACAAGTGCTGTTGCTATCTAGAACATTGAAATATTTAGTTTTTTTTCTCTAAAATTTTCAGTTTATAAAACTTGTCAGCACATTCATTTACATCACAACGTACCAAGATGTCCCTCGTAGACGTAAACAACACGAATGGACTGGCAAAAATGTTTTATTTATTCTTATCGCCATGTTGGTACTGAACGTATTATTTTCTCGAATTTAGAATACAAGAATTTAGTAATAATAAATAAATTTATAGGGACAAATCACACAATTGATCTAGCCCCTAAACATTGTGTCTTATTAACTGCACTTAATGCAAGAACATTAACAATGCTTATTTGCATAAATACTCTTTTTTTATCTTATTATAATTACGTTATTGAAATTTTGTGTAACTAAAGAAATATATATGTATTCTTATTTATTTCTATGTCGTAAATGGTTACTTAAAATGGTACATAAGATTCGTTGGGAGTTGGGACCTTCGTGTCCTTCATTAAAATGTATAACTCATATTTCAAACAAACTATTGTCAATGCTATCGTGTAATAGCTGTGTCAATCAATCTATAGTATAACATTTTCTGTGTAGCTTTATCGTTCATATACCAACTATAATTTCAATATGAATACCGTGTATGTATATTGTATAAAATGTAAACAAGTGTACAGATATGTATAATTTCTGAACAGTGAAGAGGAATTCATGTATGTAAGTATTTACTCAATGAATATTATACCCACCCCTTGTGCCTAAATGTTAGGTTCAAGTTTTGTTAACTACAGCAATAAAATGTGATAGCAGATACCTATACAATGCAGCGTAAACCGCTTAGTAATCGAGATGAAAAGAAAAAGGTGCCACAGCACAATTTATACTGAATGAATAGAATTTAAATAAATCAGTTTATTTTCTCCGATAACTTAACATTAATGACCTCTTAAGGGCAAGTTTAGTTCCTGATACTGAGTTACATTCTGCGAGAAGTAATTTTGACTCGAAAATTCGCTAATAGCTCATAGTAAGTTTTTTGATTGCTATGTCACTGTCTAATTTTTAGGAAAAATATCAAATTCATCGAGTGAATAGAACTTGAACTTAATAGGTTATAGTGTTAAGTAAAAAATAATGTATATTAGTTATAGTTGTTTTAAAAACTGGTTGATGTTATGTTACGAGCGTCACATCTTTATGAGTCACAACAAAATAGCATTTAATTCCATCCAAATGGCATTTAATCCATTTACATATTGATTTAGCTCATAATTTAATGCAAGTTTAGTAGGGGAGAATTTGTTGCTGCTCAAGTAATGCATATACTCGTATGTAGTGTGTTGATTTGTGATAAATATTTTTATATTAATCCTTTGTATCAATCAATATCAAACTACTGGCAGATATGTTTTGACTCATTTTTAAATGGCATCTACTTAAGTTTACTTAATATGTATGTACTTAAGGGCATAGGCTTATGTATCCCAAACCGGCATATGATTTTGACATCCCTGACGCTGTATGTTATTATTTACTTGCTGAGTGCATTTTTATGTTATCAGTGGACTTGCTGCAATTTTTTGGTTAACTTTTGAGGATTGGCCAATACGTACGTACTTATTGTTTAAATAATATACTCGCTCATTGAGCAGTTTCTTATCCTTAAGGAATTTCTTCCAAAAGACCGAATATGCATATCTACACAGCAGTACTGATGTGTAGCTTAAGTCAGGACGGTTCTCTGTTAACTTACAAATGTACTATTATCATGCCTTGATATATATATCAAGTCTCATGGTTGTAAACTTATAATTCATGACGTATTCCTGCAAAATAAATTAATGCGAAATACAAAACTTACTTAAGAATTCGCCGTCGCAGGTTCAAATATTACGAATTAACATCCAGGTGCCCATTTATTTTTTCATAATTTTATTTACATACTTGTATTTGCGATAACTACTTCTACATTAAACGTTTAAAATCCATAACTTGTAGGTTGTAAATGTGCCTACTTGGGAATGTTAAGTGTGCAGTTAATTATTTTTGGCAGGAATATGTCGTTAGCTGAAAACTCGTCAGTTTACTGATGGTGATGTTCTTGCCTGTATTGTGAAGTGTTCAGAAACTGTGTTCTTGCAGTTGTGTTCTGGTTGCAATCACGTACTCCGTGCACAATTTTAATGAGTCTGTTGAATGCCCAATGGATGTTTTTTACCAAGTGACATTTGTTATTTAGCAGTTAATATTAATGTTAATACTACAATGGAAATTAAATAGATACACTTTGCATATGTTTTTTACTTTTACATAATTTAAGCTCTGAGAGGAGGTTGTATTTAAATATCTCGGGTGCAATTGATCACTTACAACCCTTGTTTATCAATATACTATTGTTTGGTACTTACTTAACATAATTAAACAAAACAGGAGCTCAATTTTTGAACTAATAGAATCAATTCGCCACCCGTTGTTAAGCTTCCGCATGGATTTTTCAACCATTATTCGAATGGTAGAACGAGACCAGTCAGATTAAAAAACCGGCCAAGTGCGTGTCGGGCCACGCGCAGTGTAGGGTTCCATAGTTGCGAATGACAACTTTGAGTTCACACTGTTTACACTCACACCTCACAGTCTAACGACCAAAAACATCTAACAATGAAGATTGTATGAAATTGTACATTTTCCAGTACATTTTATAAGTTGGTTGCCTATAACTTTTTAGTTTGCACTTAGTACCCAGCTCTGATAGTTTTCCTTTCAACTTCAGTATATATACTATTGCTGTAATTTTTTTCACGTATCCATATATAACCGTTTAGCAGATAGAGATTTCGGAAACGGATCCCTAAATCGAAAAATGGTGTTCTTAACCTCACAATATTTTTGAAAGACCTTTTTAACGATACCCCACACGACGGGTAAATAGAGAAAAAAAATTACTCCCCCACTTTACTTGTATGGGAGCTACCCAAAAAAAAATATTTTTTCAAGGTTTTTTTCTATGACTTTTTTGCCATGATTAATATACACACTCATACCAAATTACAGCTTTCTAGTACTTATAGTCTCTGAGTAAAACCGCGGACGGACAGACAGACAGACAGACATGGCGAAACTATAAGGGTTCCTAGTTTACTACGGAACCCTAAAAACGCGTACATAATGTCAAATTTTGTTTTCATTTCATAGGGTAGGGTTAGGTAGGAGGCCAATGGGTTCCATCAGTACCATAGGGACCCAATGGGTCCTTACGTTACCTCAGGGTCTCCCATCGGTCCTTTTGGGTCCCATTAGCTTCCATGGATCACATTGGGTTCCATTGGCACCATCCACCGAATCATGAACAAACATTCGCAGAAGAAAAATATTTGCATGATTCAAAAACAAGGAAAAACAGGACCACACGTTTGATCTTATTCACATGTGAATACGGAACGACTACTGTCGTCACGAGTGGCGAATCGATTCTACACCGGTTCAAAAATTGAGGTCGTAGGGTACCCTCTTTCTCGGTCTCTGCAATATACGTATAAAAAATCGCCGTTACATACGCGTTTGCAGGGCCTATTGGTGGCCCTGGGCACATTAGTATAATGGGGGAATAATTATCCGTTATATTATAACGTTACCTTGACTACTATTTAAAATAATGATTGCATGAACGTATTAATAAAAAATAAGTAAGTACATATTTGGCTCATTTATATTTTCTTTCATTTTATCTTAGAGTATCAATATTAACTATAGATCGCGCCTCTATGAGTATAAACCGTAAACACGGGTATGAAGAGCTTCAAAACAGTGCGAACGTCGCGATTAGTCGCACGAGGTCACGCGCACGGATTGTTTCTCCCGCCATTATTTTTCGTGTTTACAATAATTATGATGAAAAGTCCAGTGCCAAGTTGTGAACATGATTCCCGGAAGCAAAATAAAAGGAATAATGATATTACTTTTCATCAATAAGTCCTATTTAGACTCTAAAACATAGATTTTTCTATAATTGACTAGGTCGTGAAAGGGTGTTGCGAGAGGCGCGCGGGCGGGTAAACATAGCACGCGGTTCCGCGTCCCCCGCTTTACTTCTTCCCGCAATAGATTTAGTGTTGTACCGCGTCGGATCCGGATTTTCGTAGTTTTACTAGTATTATGATTTTTATGATAAATAGTGATTTATTTTAAGTGATAATAAAATGATTTCAATGAAAAAAAAAACTGCTGCATTTTATTTTTTAACTCCATACGAAAATAAGGGAATTATATCATTTGTATGACCGCTATGTGTGTTTGTGTCTATCTGCGTCTGTCTGTAGCACCTTGGCTGTTAAACGGTTGAACCAATTTGGATGCTTTATTGGGTTCCGTAGTCGAATAGCAAAAAACAGAACCCTTATAGATTCATCATGTTCGTCTGTCTGTCTGTATATCACAGTTTTTTTTTATACCGATACTATTAATACTACACAGTTGAAAATTTGGTAGTTAGTCGTATTCTGTTAGTTGTAAAGCTATGTCAGATACCTAAGGCAGCTCGAAAAATGTGATATTTGTGTTGGTGTGTGCATTTCCCCAGCGGAAAAGTATTGAATAATAAATGTTGAATATACTAGATCGTTAGTTCAAAGCTGCCTTCGAATGTTTATCGATGAATGAAATTCGTGTATTCAGTATTTTTTGAGAAATTTGTCAAAAACATATTACGCCAGAGAAACGTTTCCCTGGCGGAATTTTGTCAGGGATCCAAAATTTAATTAGTAGAGCAATTAGTTAATCATAAGAGAGAAATGTTTATGCATAAATGGAATTTGTGTGTCATAGGCCTCCGAAGTTATTCAAAATGCCGCTGGGGAAATGTTCGGCCTTTTGCTGGATCTCATAAACGGTTTGGAATACGGTCTTGGATTTTTTTACACACATTGCTATTAATTTGTTTATAACGCCTATAAAAACAGAATCCAAAAAAACACAGCCACTTATGATTAAAAAATATATACATAAAAGTAGGTATTTTGGTTCTAGTAGCTGAACTAAAGGACCTAATGGAAAGTTTTAAACGTCTATTTATATATTATAACTGCCTCCAACATCTGCGAAAGTATGTTTGTAATAGAGTAAGTATAAAAAAAGATACAACAAAAATAATGTCTCACGGACATCATGATTTTGAATCCGTCTATTGTAGGAGTTTTATATTATGTGGCAAGTTGTAACTAATTTTAATGGTTTGTTTATTTATTCATCTATACGCATTCTAATAATTAGCTTAATCCAATTAGTAATAAAAGTAATATCGTAAAAAAAACAGTGACACTTAAATCTTGGTTATAAACCGACCAATTTCGGATGGCTATGAAAAAGCGACCATTTCATATAAATTGCTGTCATTCCAAACATTACTACGTAATACCACTATAAATGAGGTACAGGGGCGGACACAAGTCTTATTTACAGTATTAATCTATAAATGGTTTGTAGTTATTTGTGTTATTTCTGAGTAGATGGGAGACTGTATATACCTCACTTTAACTTTCAATAATGATACAAATTTAAAACGTCAATCTGTTATGTATACTATTACTTTAATACTATAAAGAGAAAAGATTTGATTGTTTTTATGTATGCATACAATTGACTTTAAAACTGGACCGATTTTCAAAGTTCTTTCACTTATATAAAGCTCATTTAGCTGCGGGTCACATAGGCCATAAAATACGAGCACAAAGTCTCGGGAAATTTGCTAATATGAAAAGCTAAGGTCTGTTAGACGGTTAATATATTATATTCTTTTATAAGTACTTAGATGATAAATGCAGGATTTGTCTACCATACAGAAATAACCTTCCGGTAAAAAAAATTTTTTTACAGCTCAGTAATATTTTACGTTTACCGGTTGCTCGGTATCAGTAATAATAGAAATATACAAAATAGGTACCATAAGAACTTATATACAAACTAGAATGCTTACGAATGATAGAAACCGGCAAAGAGCTAGTTGTACTCGCCTACGATGTGTTCCGTACCATTATTATAAAATATCAGGCAAAAAAGCGACAAAAATCAGGTTTCTGGCATTGGAGCCCTTCCTTAAATAATTACGTTATTCCGTTTTTAGTAAATGTTGTTTGCGGCAACAGATATAGGTGCCTACATCATCTGTAAAAATTTCAACAGCCTAGTTATAACGGTTTATAAAAAACAGCCTGGTGAAAAACAGGCAAACGGATGGAAAGACAGTGGAGTCTTAGTAATAAAGTACTATCTAAATAATAAGCAATATGTATTTAAGCATCTATTTTAACTAAACGCTTATGTATTGAGTATGCGTCTGTACCAAATAACGTCAGTAATATTGCAAATTTCAGAAGTAAGATACTTGTACTGAGCGGTCGCTTTTTCATAGCCATCCGAAATTGGTCGGTTTATAACTAAGTTCTAAGTGCCACTGGTTTTTTTACGATTTTTTCTTTTTTTACTAATTGGATCAAGCTAATTATTAGAATGCGTATAGATGAATAAATAAACAAACCATTAAAATTAGTTACAACTTGCCACATAATATAAAACTCCTACAATAGACGGATTCAAAATTATGATGTCCGTGAGACATTATTTTTGTTGTATCTTTTTTTATACTTACTCTATTACAAACATACTTTCGCAGATGTTGGACGCAGTTATAATATATAAATAGACGTTTAAAACTTTCCATTAGGTCCTTTAGTTCAGCTACTAGAACCAAAATACCTACTTTTATGTATATATTTTTTAATCATAAGTGGCTGTGTTTTTTTGGATTCTGTTTTTATAGGCGTTATAAACAAATTAATAGCAATGTGTGTAAAAAAATCCAAGACCGTATTCCAAACCGTTTATGAGATCTAGCAAAAGGCCGAACATTTCCCCAGCGGCATTTTGAATAACTTCGGAGGCCTATGACACACAAATTCCATTTATGCATAAACATTTCTCTCTTATGATTAACTAATTGCTCTACTAATTAAATTTTGGATCCCTGACAAAATTCCGCCAGGGAAACGTTTCTCTGGCGTAATATGTTTTTGACAAATTTCTCAAAAAATACCGAATACACGAATTTCATTCATCGATAAACATTCGAAGGCAGCTTTGAACTAACGATCTAGTATATTCAACATTTATTATTCAACACTTTTCCGCTGGGGAAATGCACACTGTGTTGGTCATTCAATATCTTTCAATAATACAAAAAACCACAATCTCAAAATGTGGTAGGTACCTATATATTTGGAAAATAATGCTAAAAGTAGGTTCGTATCTAATTAACTATCAACAAATTTATACGATTATTAAGTCTTAAACTGAATCATGATTTATTAAAAGTGAGTTACATCCAAAGACTCACTCGGATGTAACTCATTTGCAACGTTTCGCAAGGACGCGATGCCCATCACTACCGACCGCTACATCTATAGATACAAATCTATAGAACATCTGCTTACGCTCTGCACAACGCCGAAAAAACGATGGGAGCGCTCTATAGTTATATTGATACTCTAAGCATTTTATAGATTTCAACGAGCGTAGAAGGTCGGCTCACGGAAAGCTAACACTTACGCATATATGTACCCTAATATTTAATCAATCAAATATTAAGGTTTTTTTAAATAATACGTTTTTCTTTAAAAAATATCGGTTACTGTTCTCCGGATATTATGATGTGAGGCCTTATCGATTGCGGGGCCCTGGACACGTGGCCAGAGTGCCCAGTGGGTAAGATGGCCCTGGATGTGACGCAAATCGTCACACATTCGTAACTCATCCTTTTTGCAGCTCGCGTCCCATTCGCATGTTGTCCCATTTATATTTTACAACCCGTTGGGTTAGCACGCAAATTAAATTGATGTACATTAACATACGCCTAGAAAAAAATAAAAGCAATCTCGATTATATTAATAACATTGCTAGCCTATAACAATAAGTAAGAAATATATGGTCACAATTACTTTTATTAGTATTATACGAGGGTTGTTTTGTTGTGCCTATTTATGATAATTAATATGGTAATTCATATAATATTTTTATAATGACTCATCATTTCGTGTAGGTGACACGGTCAGTCAACCATGCACACCCTGGTGTCAGAGTTCTTCGGAACCGCCTCTCGGCCTCTGACGTGGCTCCTTTAACGACTACCAGATGGCAGCCGGGACCAACGGCTTAACGTGCCTTCCGAAGCACGGAATCATCTTTCTTATCAGACAATCAGGTGATTCATGCCTGCAATGTCCTAACCAAACTGGAAACAACTTAACAAAGTATGCTTCCCGTGGGAATCGAACCCACCGCCCCCGGGTCAGTAAAGCAAACGCCTTAACCACTGGACCACAGAGGCTGTTTTTGTTTATAATGACTGATTATGGCTCTTAAAGGTTAGGTTAGTTAATTTTTTTATAATTAATAGAATTTTATTATTCATTCTTTGTAAATGTTAGTGATGATCACATGAACTCTGATGAGACATATGTTTGTATGTGAGCTTATTTTTTTCTAAATAAAATAATTTGGATACTTATTCTTTTTTAGAAAAAAATAAGGTAACATCATCATAAAGGTATTTTTTTAATTATTACTATGTAAATTTTTATGAAAATTACATAGTATATATCACAAAATAGAAGAAGCTCTATCAGTCTATAAATATAATACATACTAGGTATATCTATATAATCTTGTGATATTTTTTTTTCTAGGGCGTACTTTTACAAACTGTAAAACTGTTTTTATGCGGTGCTTTACTTGTCTATACCTACTTTTGCAGATTGAAGTTAATTTTTGAGAAAATAAATGATTTGTAGCATATTTTTTTTAACCCATTCGCTGCCTATTTATATATTCGCTGCATATTTGGCAATATTTTCACCATAGCCCACTTTGTTTTTTATGTAATATGACTCTAAATTGGACGTATATTTTAGTAAAAATATATAAAAAATCGAAATAATATTCTAAAATATTAAAAATACGTTAAACATATATTTGGTGGCACAGTCAGAATATTTTCTGCAATGATCCGACAACGCACTTTTGATGGATGGTGTCATGCTGCAATTATACCCAGAGCAAGCAACAGAATTATGTTGCCTAAGTTTCATTAGTAGGTTTTTATATCTAATTTAACTTATATTTATATCTAGCTACACCATGTTGCTGTTTTTATTTTAAACTAATGAAATAAAAACAGTAACTGTGGTGTAGCTAGATATAATACCAAAATTTCCTCATACGATAAAACTTTACGTCATTCTGTACTACATGTCCTCCATGACCGTCCAATTCGACTGTTGTTGGCGGGTGCCATTGAACGCACCATTTGAGTACTAACATTTTCTACCCTTATTTGTTATCTAAATCAGACTGTAAACTAGTGAACTAAATGAATTTTAAATAATATAGATACTAATCTTGCGTTATAATATAAAAACGAGTAATAATAATCACTTTTATACTTCGAGCAACACGGCCTCCGTACCCTTTTATACCAACAAATTTTCAAAAACAAATTCACCGGTTTCGAGGTGAGTGAGGTTTTACGTTGTGATATTTATACTTTTTTTTTCAGTTGACTGATGTCTATCGGTGTTACCAGCGAGAAAATATATTTAGAGATTTAGCTTGGATTTACTGTCAAAATTAATCGATTTACGTCAAACCTCAACAAAAAACGGGTTTTTTATCTGTACTTGTCCAAAACGCAAACCTTGAGTTGGTGGCATATTTAAACCACCCTTGAAAACGCAAGGTATGCGTTGTCGGCAGCGAATGGGTAAATTATATGCCCAATGCTGCGAGCTTGAACGGTACAAAAAATGGGACAAGTACAAAAAAAAACAGGACGGGTTGCGTTGCGTGCGAACGGGACGACTTGAGAATGGGACGATTTGCGTCACACCCAGGGCCCTGCGCGTTTACAAATATTTGATGTTGATAGTTAAAACTTTCTTTGAACTACTGTTTTAACGAAGGGTTAAATCGTACCGCACTCTCATTAGGCTATGTGATGCAGTCGTGCAGTTTAGTAAACACGGGTAACATTTTTCTATAAGAAATACTGGGGTAGGCATAGATTTAAAAAAAAATTTTCGGGTGTAGGTACGGTAAGGATGACATCAATAGGTAAGTAATGTTGCAGTGTTTGAGGGTAACAATAAGAAAACGCATTTTCGTTTTAAAATTTATTGATAAGAGACATTCACACATCAACATTTAGTTTAAATTGGAATAACATATTATCATACAACTTCCACAGTGATATAATGAAGAAATAAAATTTCTTTTTAAATTATATTTTACATAAAATACATGGGAAATTAGGAATTAAATCATATTTTTCAGCATACTAACTACAACAAGTTTCAAGACCTTGTGACAAACTTAGCTTGCTTGCAAATGCAATCATAACTTACTTCGGCGTCCCAATGCGATTTCCTGATAGGTATATAAATTAGTGTTACACTACACTTATACTATAAGCACTTGATTGGTGAACATCAATATTAATTTCTCTGCATTTTCTTACATGAATCAATGAAATGAAATCGTATAGGATGTATGGTAAATTAAAATGAAATTCTAGCAAGTATGTATTCTGTAAAAACAAATATTACGATCGGCAGTATTCGTCACAGTGGTTGACAATCTTTTCTGTCATGGTTTCAGAAAGCATTTGCTCTAACTTGGCCACGGCTGGCTGACATATTAAAAAAATATTTATTTGATAATATTATGTATGAGACTACATGCAAGACTAAGGACACCTTTCACGGAGTGTCTTCATTTCTTATTCTTACAAATCTAACGTTTAGATCAGTTTTAGCCAGCCATGACTAAAAGCTTCCTAAAACAGTCACTAATATATGTTTATCGCTCAGAACAATAATGCCGAGCGCGCTTATAACAAAAAAATACCTGATCAATTCTAATTTTTTTTAACTAAGTTGACATTTTTATACTGCCATTAAACACCTATAAGCTTCCTTTCCGGATGAATAGATTAAGCTAGTTTTGTTTTCCACTGAAGTGCGCATCGTATATAGTTTTCAAAAACTTTCATAAAATTGCGTTGGGACGAGGGACTACAACGTGCATCAAAAAAAAGGCGCATGCACCTTTTGTCAGGAGTCCTTTTGACTGCGGTAGGTTCTCAAAAACAGAGGTGGGAAGGCTGAACGCACCGAGCACAGAGCTAAGTTAGCGATTGATATGGAATGTCTCACTCATGGTTACTGCTAATTTACTTGGAGGACTACTCTCAGTCACACAGATGTGCCACTTCGAATTTCTTAAAAAATGTATAAAATTACAAAAATGATTATGAAACCATATAATTACTGAACATGAAACACTGTAGAAAAATTACATTGTATAGTAATATCAAATTTTATGAGCCGTTTAAACATACAATTGGGGTCGAACCGATATTCTAATGGCAGCTATCGATAAATCTGCCTCACTAACTGATACACATACTACGAGTCTAAACATTACAGTATAATTATATTAGGTAGGTATGTATATGCATAAAAATTGTATATTGTAATAAAAAACTTGGCTGCTGAGTAAAAATTCTAAAATTTTCATTGGGGCTAATTACCCATCTATTATTGTATACAACTTTGACCAAAATTGCCTAAACAGTTTTAAATCTTACTGAATAATATCTCACTAGACGTAGGAGCCACTTACCAATACTTAATTTTGAGTTTGTATTAAAGAGAGCAGTATTCAAACTAAATTTATACAACTTAATTAACTAATTATGAGCAGAATAATTATATAAGTGCATAAAATATAACACACTAATGAGATAAAGGGAATTCATTGCAGTTTATCTCATCTTTAAATCATAAACATCATATGTAATTTTTAAACATCAATTCGACACACATTTAACATAAATATTCGAGTAATGTAAAGGGAAATCAAATGTTCATATATACATTATAATAATGTCTCAAACTACTAAATAAAACAGATTACTTCTATCATCGTCGAGCGATATACATTCTAATCAAAATTTGTTGTTGTGTTCCTATACACGCAGGATTGCCTTTTAATCGACAATCTCATTCTCAACATCCACACCGAACCTACGATATCTAAATTTAGGAATGCATCCGCCACATTATATCTAAATCTGTGTTCATAAAATAATACCGACATAATGAAAAAACTAGGCTCAATTTGTTCATTTTCCTCAATAACTGAAAACAAACACAGCTCAGTATAAATGGTACAACGTTGAGATCGATTCAAATCCAATAGCGATGTTAGTGTTAATAATACATTGAACAAAATTCACTTGCATCTACAATTTGGTTGAGTTACGACAATTTAGGAGCTCGAACCACGCGACGACGTCAAACTAATACCCCTGTAATAATGGCACCAACTTATCGCACCGTATACTGCCTACATAACTTTGTTATTGTATATAATTATAAAAGACTCGATCCTAGCGAATAAATTGTATAAAATCTTAATTTTACAAAAGCAAAGCACGCTAAACTTATACTATATTCAATCTATATGAAAGGTCACGTTTGAAACTGAAATCCACTTGTTTGACAGTTAAAATCAATAATCGAACTTAGTTCGATAATATACGCCACATTAATCATGGAAAATAAATTAAAGGCTCATTTTATATGACAGTCGTGTCGATGGACGTCCGGTGAGTCTGAGAGTGTCTAGTTCGCCACCGCCACGTCGCTCGTCGTCTCCTGCAACAAGAATTACCCGCCCGTGTTTTATTAAGACTGCATAAAGGGTAATTTGGCATGCTGTTGCCATTCGAACACGACAGTGTATGGTATAGAGATGAACGCGCATATCTCCATACAAACGGAAAATTTGATGATGAGGGAATTGTGGCAATATTTGAACCACGTTTTTTGATGGACATTTTTTATTAATTCGCTTGATTTTTTTTTTTCGTTTCCGAAAGTAATACTTTTGATTATTGTTTTTGGCTTCCAGTTTTATCCCTGATGAACCAGGTTAATACATTTTTATTTGTGACTAGAAATAAAGGAGAAAAACCATGTAAACTGAAAAAAGTCGCGCCTAAAGGTTACATACATAGATTAGAAATGTAAGAATAGGTATGTAACTTTTTTGGAGTGACTTTTTCAAGTCGAATTACTTCTTTTGTTTAGGAGAAAACTACTTTTGAGGAAATGATTTGGTTAGGCGTCAATATACATTTGATATTTACCGTTTCAGTTTTTAGTTCTGGTACGACTGGCACCTCAGGGATCAAATCTGCTATCTTATCGCTGACAGATATCGGCTCCTGCAATTATTATAATAATAAAATCACAAATGCTTCACATTTAAATAAAATTATTTTAATACGGTTTTTATCGCGTTTATTACATTATTTATACACCTAACGTTTCGAGCACTTTACAGTGTTCGTGGTCGCAGGTAGACTAAGTTGACATTTGTCTAGTATAGTAAATACAGCTGTCAAAGTTCGAGCGTCCCTTTTGAAAACCCATTTATTTATGAGCACTTATAAGATGAAGCATTTGTGATGTTTTCTTATGTTTTCGCGATTGTTACACATTTAAATAAAATTATTTTAATACGGTTTTTATCGCGTTTATTACATTATTTATACACCTAACGTTTCGAGCACTTTACAGTGTTCGTGGTCGCAGGTAGACTAAGTTGACATTTGTCTAGTATAGTAAATACTCGAAACGTTAGGTGTATAAATAATGTAATAAACGCGATAAAAACCGTATTAAAATAATTTTATTTAAATGTGTAACAATCGCGAAAACATAAGAAAACATCACAAATGCTTCATCTTATAAGTGCTCATAAATAAATGGGTTTTCAATAGGGACGCTCGAACTTTGACAGCTTAAAGCTGCAATCCCATGAAGCGATAGCTGTCAAATTTGGTGAGATATTTCGTTTACATATTTCGTCATTACCATGGAATACCACATGCTTCAACGAATAGAAGTTAATAATATTTATTGCTAAACAAACAGTGCTTTGTTCACCTAACGTGCTTTGCAATGCCGAAAACCAAAAATCTGAGGCTAATGGAGGCTTATTTCTGGCCACTTAGCCAGATTTGTTAATTGACAAAATTGCTGAATTTGCAAAGACGAAAATCCACGAAAGATTCATCGTACATCTACAATCCGAAAATCACTGTTTGGTGTGCATTTTGGACCGGCGGTATTACCTAAAAAGATGTCGTGCAAAATTGGTCCGCTAGGATACATCACTTACAACGGCGCGGCGTCTCAGTGGTCATTTGGCTAAAATTATGAAATGTTTAAATAAAATAAAAATTGTGGCAATATGACTAACAGGTTGTTTTATGTAATTTCAGAGTTCGAGCGGTCCTAATGAAAAACCCTTTATGATCATCAAATTATGCCTTGATATACTTTCTGGATTACCTACTAATATTTTATATTTATATTACTGTATTCATGGTGGCCTTTAGTTAGTGACTATTATTCAATTATAGTTATTTTAGGATACATAAAATCTATACTATATTATACTAATCTCAGGAACTACAAGACCGATTTCAAAAATTATTTCACTGGGGGATAGGAATGTTATCCCTGAGTGCCATAGACTAGGTAGGTACCACGGGCGAAGCCGGAGCGGACTGCTAGTCAGAAATATTCAAGTTTTGGTTCACTCAATAATGGGCACGGAGCCATTGTGGGCACAGAGCATAACACCAAAGTTTACTCTAATATGGCTCAATGAGACAATCAATTAATGTTAATAGCCGACTTGATTCATTATAATGAATAGCATACAATACACATGAACTATACATATGATTTACTTCTAGCAAGTAATATTAATAGTGTTTAGACATTGAAATGGATATACATAAACAAATGAATTCATCATCATCATCATCAGGTCTTTCTAGTCTCCACTGCAGGAGCACAAATGAATTGGGAAGCATAAAATAATAAAAGTTGTGTTATCAAAAACAAAGTACTGTCTTTGATAGAATTTTAACTATTTTTAATTTGACTGAATGTAGAATATGGTGATGGCAACATATGTACTTACTATGGAAATATTATTCCTACATGTCGACTGCGTCATAACATAAGTAAGGTATTGGTAGATGGTGCAGGTTTTGGGTTAATGTATTGTGTCAGCCAAACATGCTATGTGGTCTATGATCCGAATAAAGGTCGACCTTCACCCAACTGTTTACTTGATGAAAATTAATTACATTCATTTAAACATGTTAAAAAATACATCGTGAGTAAACATATGTTTTAAGGTTGACCACTTTTCGTATCCTCTATTTAATGTCTTATGCTTGTAATGTTTCATTTTTCTAAAGTGAGATTTTCGCAGTCAAAATGTTGAACTGTACAATTATGCAAATAGTATTAATGGTATTATTTTATTTTCTATCTACCTATACATAATGTTAGCACTAAAGCTTAAGTAATAATCCACATGCTGGTATATTAACCATATATCTACATTTGATGTCAAGCGATAGAGGAATGGAGGAGAGGAGAGGAGCGCAGCATAGAGCCGCAACGATAGTGATTTGGGTCGAATCGACTCGAGCACACTCCATGTCTTCAGTTATTGACGATCCACACATGCTGGCAGACATATGCAAAGAACTAAGTACGAAAACGGTTAACGGGGTTCAATCGCGTTTAAATACGGTTCTAATCCACTACAAGAGCAAGACCGTCCAGAGGGTAGTCACCTGTGGGCTGTGCGCGTCCCCGGTGCTGTCCGCCGCGCCGGCCGACGCGCCGACGTCGCTTTCGAGCCCGTTGCCGTTGCACTCGCTCGACTCTACTACGTTGCCAAGTAAATCCTTCTTGTGGTTTTCAATAGTATTATCCTCCTTATCGTCGTTGCCGTTGACAATCTCCACATCACCATTCGTTTCGCTAATAATCTCAGATACGTGATTAGTAATTATTTCTACTTTATCAGAACTTTCTTTCACGGAGGTTTCTAAACTTTTCACGAGGTCTGTTGGAGCGGGGAAATCGTCGTCTACTGGGGGAGGGGGTGGTAAATCTTCGACGGAATCGAGCGCCTCAGAATTATCAGGAATTTCGGGTTCGGTGGGTGGCGATATACATATTTCAGAATTTTCCTCGGTGGCGTCGTCTGCCTTCGTCGCGGGTGCACTTGCAACTTCACTTTGGATATCATCAACAACCTCTTGTTGTAATTCATCGTTCGACTCGACTTTAGCAGCCGTAACTGACTCTAAATTTTTCATGTCTGGTTTGGTCTTGATAACTTCAACAATGATTTCGTCACTGATTGCGTTTACGGGAGGGAGGAGCTCAGTTTCTGTTTCAATGTTTGGTATAATATTTGGAGTAGACTCAACATTGTGTGCATCTGGCTCAGCTTTTAGTACTTCCTCAGCAAGATCTTTAACACTGTCTTCGCTTAAGGGAGGAGGAAGTTCAGTTGATGGATCATCACTACTGACAATTGGTTTCGAATCAATATCTTGTTTTTCTACTTCAGTCTTAACTACTTCCTCAACTTTTTCGTCGCTGACTTCCTTTAAGGGAGGTGGTAGTGGATTAGCTTCACTTTCTACAGTTGTAACAGATGGAGTTTTGGTTTCGTCAACATTACATACATTTTCGTTAGACGGATCTGGTTTAGTCTCCAACAAGACTGGTGGTGATAAAATTGCGGACTCAGTGGTGTTAGCTAGCGAAGCGTCTGTCAATTCGGGTGCCATAGTGGTGGCAGCAAATGAAGCCACTGAGGAGGGAGGTGGGTTTGCCGGGAGTGGGGGTGGAGTGGGCTCTATCAAAGGCATTTGTTCAACACAAACCTCTTTTTTGACAGGGATTTCAGGAGCTGAAGCCGATTCCGTCGTTTCAGCGGTGGGTTCCTCAGGTTTGCTTTCCTGACTCTGTGGTACTTCGGTGGGCTCATTCTTAGCCTCATCTAATGAGAGGCCGTTGACGGGGAGCTGTTCTGGTTCGGGCTCAGCCTTTTCCTCAGGCCTGTTGGTCTCGGGGATCGCAACGACGGGTTCGTCGGCAGCTGGCGTCTCTACTTTGGATTCTGGCGTGGTACTTCCGTTTGTGATGGGTTCAGTAACCGGGGTCTCAGGAGTCTTTTCGTCTTTGCTCTCGGTTTCGGGCTTGGGTTCTTCAATGGCCTCAGGCTTGGGCGTTTCAGGAGTAGATTCGGCCGCCTGCGAAATAGAAATTGTTATAAATTTCTAATAAAAATAAAATAAAAGAATTATGGGGAGAAGACCGACAGAAATATATCGCAAATAAATTATTGATAATAGAAAGCCAAAGACGTGAATAACCACCTTTGTATAGAAACACAAATAATCGTACCTTATCGTCGGCCATGGTAACTAACAAACAATTGTTAATACTACACGTAGCACAACTTTAAGCACAGAGCCACGAAAGATCCAAACAGAGACTGAGGGGCGTTCGATGTGCGTAATATCATTTATAGTGCCGTGTTTGTCACGGAAGATTGGTCTTCATTTTCAGATTACGCAGTTACCCTTCAATGCTCATGATCGAAGATATATTATGTTGCATTGATCTGTACAATAGGGCTGGTACTAGAATTAGCAGGTATATCAATTATCTATAAGAGAACACCATTATGGATGTTTTTTTGCCAACAGGAATAGCGCGCCCATTAAAACGATCTTAGAAATCAAGGGACAACTCAATTTAGTACTAGCTTTCGTAGTATATTCATTCACGATTTCTATGTATGTAAACAGAACTTAATATATTTTATTACACAACATTCGCAAGTCAATTTATAATGGAATAATTTATTGTTTGAATTGGTCCTTACTTATTTTTTATAATGATAACACCCAATCAATATGAATTTTTAAATAACCAAGGTTTGGCGTAAGCCAGGCGGCCCGCTGTAATAACGTTAATAAATCAAATTACAGCATGAATAGTAAATTAATAGGAAATATGTTCTCATTATTTTATAACGCACCCCTGGCCACAAGGCCGAGGGTCAACCGGGAACACGATCGGATGAAAACGAATTAGTATTCATTACCTCAGTCATTCAAATTAGGCATGGTACAATTAAAATAAGGAGGAGGACCTCCTTCCAGTGTACAGGTAAACTAAATTCTGGGGGCAGCGATCACACACGGAAATGTTACTAGTTCTTTTCTTTACATTTCGGTGATTCTGCCAATCTTCAGTTTAATTAGATACAAGTATCGGTGTTGTACGGTATACAGTTTTAACAAGAAGCTAGCAAAAATGGCGTGGCTTGTGGTGACAAGTCTATATGAGTGCATATAACAGTGCTTAATAGATCCTCAACTTAAGAAATATTTAAATAAAATATTATATTTGGGTGAGCACAATCCTGCAACCACAGGGCTGTGGCAAACAATAAAACGATACTAGTGCACAAGGTCGCCTTTGTTTACTGATGTAGAAAGATACGCCTCGAGGGCTGCGCTAATATATTGGATGTTGACGTCTGCCAGGAGACGATGCAAAACACATAAATAAACATTAACGATCGATTTCATCACCTTTTAGACACACCGCATTAATAGTAATTTATTAACCAACTTCAAAAAAGTAGTTGGTTCTCAATTAAACGGATTATTTTGTTACGCTATTATATTTTATTAAATTCCATCTACTTTATTTTTACTTTCTCTATCCCTGAAGCGATTTTTTTTTATATACAAAATATTTACAAATGCCTATCAAATGGTCAGGTCAAAATGTAAAATGATCTTTTTCAGTTTGACCTGGGTATTGGATGTTTATCTATATAAGTATCTATTATAAAATATAGTATCGTTGAGTTAGTATCCCATAACACAAGTCTGAGTTAGTATCCCATAACACAAGTCTCGAACTTACTTTGGGGCTAGCTCAATCTGTGTGATTTGTCCGTATTTATTTATTTAAACATTGCGTAGTTATATTTATACAATGTAAGCTTTCACCCACGGCTTCATTCACGTTTATGTCCATCCTACGGGAACAGTATTTATTTCCGGAATGAAAGGTAGCGTATTTTGTCTGGGGTACGGAGAAGGACATACCTTCTCCGTACCCCAGACAAAATGTATGCGATGATCCGTTCCGTAGTTAGACGTGAGAAAATGCAAAAGTTGACGAAATTGTCATATTTTGTTGCATGTGACGGATTTCTGAGAGAATGACAACAATGTGCTTTGAATAGAGATCAGTGGACAAGGGCTTAACAAAAAAATATGTACGCACTCTGCGTTCATATTTTTTTTGTTAAGAAATATACAGAGTGGATGCGTTTGAGACATCTTAGAAAATGACAACAATAATTGAGTGGTCGTAATTAAAAATTTATAATAATCTTTTAGAACATCGGCGTGAATGCACCATCAACACACGGATATGTATGTGCGTAATACATTTTTGGCCGCAGCAGCCGCGCTACGGGTTCCAGACGCCAGAGCCTCGGTCATCAACCCGCGGCTCCAACGCCTTGCCATGCGCCGTCGTGTTGCCCGCAAGTTCCTCAATGTCTTTCACATACTAAAAATGCCCTTGAAGGTGTTGTATGAAAGTAACTAATCATTCTAAAAAGACATCAGTGATGCGATGCAAATTCGCCACTACAACGAGGCTGCTTTAATAAACTTTTTTTAAGCGTAACATGTACAATAAACCAACCTACATTGCTACTGCTAATTAAAGCTCTAGCCATTTAGCTCTAGTACTGTGTCTTGCTTGTACCGTTTATTTTCAAAATAACGCTTTAGCCTGCCCATTTTCTGTACCCCTCTTTAGAAATAAACTGCGTCAACATTTTAGCATATCAGTTCGGCAGCAGACGTACGTAACCCACCATCGCTGTCTGGACAACTTTGAAGCACCACCAATAAGAATAGGCCAATACACACACGTACATACATACACACTACTGTTGTCCCGTGTATAGTTTACTTTCTAATACTTTGATTCACGTTAACGGTGAACATACAACGCGGCGATGGCGATGAGTCACCACACCAACGACACAAAGGCTCGCCTGTGGAATTATGGAAATCATTTTCCGCTCCGGAAAGCATTTTGTGCGACTAGCATCATTATGCGACATTCAGAAGTGATCCCAAAACAAATTACTAGAAAAAACTATCAAATATTTCAAATTTAGGCATTTGAATTTATCAAAAATGCAAAGGCTTTTTTTAACTACATTTTATATTATAAATAGTTTTATGATGATAATTACAAAGTCCTCCACCGCGTCTGTCTGTTCGCGATAAACTCAAGAACTATTGCACGGATTTGCATGTGGTTTTCACCAATAGACAGAGTAATTCATGAGGGAGGTTTATAGATATAAACATGCCACGTATCGGGGACATTTGCAACGATAAAGAATGCGTATACTTGTTACTTTATTAGTCCCAATCCCACCCAACTAATATTATAATGGCGAAAGAGAGTTTGTTTTTTTGTTACGCTTTCACCGATCATCATGAAATTTTGATTGCCACAAACATTGCCTGGAGTACAGAGAAGGAAGGACATAGGCTACCTCTCATCCCGGAGAAAAGTACTGTTCCCGAGGGATCGACACTAACGCGAGCGGAGCCGCGGGCGAAACTAAATATCTAGTAGGTATTTCCAAGTTTTGAGAAATATGTCAACCCGTGCGCCATCAATTTACATGGCCAAACGCATGGTCGAACATGAAAATTAAATTATTATTTTTTTATGATTTCTTTATAAATATCATACATATTTTAAAAAAGCGTTGATTCAAATGGTATAAAAAAAGGTTTACTGAAAGGTAAGCCAAAAACAGTTTGATTCATATTTTCATCTTTGAAGAATTACCTATTCTAAGGTAACAACTTATTTTTCTTCATAAAATTAATAATACATTCTCATTCCTTATAACTAAAGTAGCGCTCGTGTCATTACCGTCCGTGTAAGTGGAGCTGAAGTCCTAGGCGTCATAATCATAAGTCATAAGACAGATACAAAATAAGATAGTACAAAAATATAACTCGTGAACGTCCTGTGTAATAATTTTGATTTTATTTAACCCTTCACAGCTTCGGAAGTCATACGACGAATAAAAAAAAATATACTAGAAAAACTTTCGAACATATTATTTTTTGACACGACTGCTAAAAAATAAGTTTAATGTTTTACAGTTTGTGTGTTCTCTGTAACTATGTATACAAGTTCCTTTATTCCAGCATAACTCCACCGTGCCTTAACAGTGGGTAACGTTTTCCGCACCCCTACAAATCAGTTGAGAATTCCAAGACTCCTTCTTCATCCCGAGTGTCAACATCATCAGGCCTTTATTAAGTCTCCCCTGCAGGAGCATGACTAGAGATGTGCCAAGTGGCAGGAGCATCATGACCCTTTCTGTACTGAGTTGGAGAGGTCTCTTTGATGTTTAAAGCTTTGTTTAGTTTGTGTTTCCTGAGTCGCCTTCTACGACATCCACAGGAAGACTAGGAGTGTTCCTATTCTACTCTGCCGGGAACTTCACGGCAGGCATTGTGTCACCTGAGTGACATTAGGTATATTTTTTCCGCAGGGCAGGATCAGGCAGACAGGGTCCTAGTCAGACATCACTCTGTCTGTAGCATATATATTTTGTGCACGGATGGGCGCAATTTGCATGGGCAATAAATAACGGTGGAGATAGCATCGCGGCGCTCGGGTTCAGACAACTGTCATACGTCGCCTATCAGCGGTTGAATGCCCTGTCTTGGCACCGATTACGCGCTGCGGCGACGACCAACAACTAACTACAGTAATTGTTTCTCTGCGAGTAAAGCTAACTAGGCTGGGGTTCCATCTTTGCTAATGTGAGGCTGATATTGGACACAACTTGTAAATATTTTCCTCAAAACTGTGTGCTCTACATTCATGGTATAGATAGGTATATAAGTTGATGCGAGAAAGTCAAAACGAATTTTTTATTTTATACATATATACGATATTGGTAGGTTTACGACTGCGGTTACAGCTACTGGCAAATTTGAATCTATCAAAAATATTAATTACAAGTATTTAAAAACACCAAAAAAATTTACATGCTGTCCTGTCCCGAACCTTCACATATTAATAAGATAAGGAGTGTAAGGGCGGGCCCACACAGTCGGAACGGAATTTAGTCCGTAGTAGTTTATTTTTGTATATTTTTACTTTTACATCATATCAATTGCCTTTTATTTAGAAGTTATGAGAGGTACAAATAAAAGGAATAAATAAAACTTTCAATTTTTGGTATACAATTTTTCGTATATATATATATATATAAGAAAAATTGTTTACCAAAAATTTTAAGTTTTAGGTTAGGTATATGGGATTTATTTTGCATTCACAGTGCTTTTTTTACCTTATTTATTAAATAAAGAAAATAAGAAATGGTGAAAATATTCCACGCGGGCAGGACTTGAACCTCTGCTTCTTAGCCAATTACGCCACCGCGCTTCAAGCCCCGGCGCCAAATTTCTCCACCATATCCCATTCCATTACACGCATCAAGGCTTGCGTCACCCAACACAACTACCCCACTCGGTATTTGATTTCAACTCATTTTGCAATGAATTTGAAAATCAATTAATGTGTAGGAAGCCATACAATAGTTTATATGGGATTTATTTTGCATTCACAATGCTATTTTACCTTATTTATTAAATAAAGATAATAAGAAATGGTGAAAAAATTCCACGCGGGCAGGACTTGAACCTGCGTCTTAGATCTCTGTACGATCTATGCGTTGCCAATTACGCCACCGCACTTCAAGCCCCGGCGCCGAATTTCTCCACCATATCCCATTCCTCTTACACGCAATCAGGCTTGCGTCACCCAACACAACTACCCCACTTTTACAAGTGCGCTATTTGCTTTCAACTCATTTTGCAATGAATTTGAAAATTTGGGGCTTGAAGCGCGGCGTCATTGGCAACTCATAGATCGTACAGAGATCTAAGACGCACCATTTCTTATTTTCTTTAAAGTTTTATTTATTCGTAGTAGTTAAGTTCTTCGTTAGTTAGTATTCGTAGTATTTTCGTACCTAGATATACAAAAGCATATAAATATTAAAACAGCGAAATAGCAGAATATACTCTCTGCACAGTGCATTTAGAACATTCAAATTTAATTAATAAATGACCGCCAAATAGAACAACAGAGCGCCCGCATCAAACGGCTAGTTAAAGTAGCCCTTCAATACAAAGCACTAACTAAATTATCATCGCAATGAAGCCCTTTGTTACGCTCCAGCGAACAACATGACTTTGTGCACGCACTGCGAGTTTTCAATAAACAATTCTTTGTTTTCTCTCGAATATCTTCATTATCATAAAAGTGGCGAAGTGCGAGTCGAACTAGCCCATGTTTCCGTAGTAGCAAGTACAGGTTAACCAAAATACCACAAAATAAATTTTATAGGTATTTTATAATAGCTGGATTTGTTGTGATTTTTTAGATACTTAGTTAAGTTTCAGTTTGTAAGGACGTTTTAAATTATTTATTATAAGTAAATTGTTTTTATTTATTTTACGTAAATTATGCAATAACGACATTCGAGCTTTTATCGTAAAAAGCGTAGCTAGCGTAGGCGCTAGGCAATTTCAAAATTAAGAAGCAAAAGGAGGAAGGTACTATTATATGATATACAAACCTACTATTATATGATTAGGTCAAGCAAATCTGTGAATTACATAAATAAAAGTTTTGAGAATTAATTAGCAATGATCATGACACTCATAATGACAATGACGAAAACTTAAAAAGGAAGGCAACACGCTTGTTTAAGTACGATTATCATCACACAAGTAAAAAATATAACAACCGGGATCTTCCCAAAACTATAAAATGCATGTTTCTCTTTTTGAAAGATTTGTATATAAGTCATTGAAATAGTTGCTTCGCTAACTACGTATTGTGTAGTGGCTCTGTGAGCTAAAAGACGAGGCGTCGCGAGTCCATCACACACAACCAATTCGCGCCGTAGACATTAATAATTTGTGCCTTTAAATTTATATCCAAAATTTTATCGACAAGTAATTATTGGAAAAAAAATTACGAGATTAGATTGAAGAATCTGATTGAAAAAACCAGTATAGAAGAACATCATAAAAGCATTTTTGCTAGGTCAACAAAGTTGTATTTGAATATTCAGGCTGAATACTTAATAGGTATGTATATGTTAGCAAGCAAGTAATTACATATTTCTAAAAGCAATTTAGTGACTAATCAATCTGATGATTGCTGCGTTACCGCCTCATAGAAAGATGTATTTTATTTCATACAGAAATTTGTCTAAAAAGCCATTCCTTGTTCGTGTTCCATTGTCAAGCGTGTTATTATGAAAATACAGAGCCGGTACGGTGCGATCGCACGCATTTAGTAAACATGCAATGTGAGCCGCGCACTTGTGTTACACTACCGGTAGTGACTTCTGATACAACCTGTCCCCGTAAGCACTACAACTGCTCTTTAGCAGGGACGTAAGGTGACAACGCATTCCGCAAAATGCATTTTAATCGGACTTAGACCGCGCAGCTTACTGCTTATCCGCAAAACAGTCTTCGCATGAAAAAATGTCACCCTAGTGGTGGAACAAAGAACAACATAATATTGTAGTACGTGTTATATTATATTCTAGTTACACCCGATTTTGACTATAAATGAGAACACTCAGAGGACACGAAAGTATTGAGTGAGTTGTGGTACAGATCATGAACATACATACATATAACACGCCTCTTTCCCATGAGATTATGAATTTCTACGCTTCGTCTTTACAAAGCTCATTGGGTTCATCTACATCCATCATATTTTCATGCATGTTCGCCGGTGTTGGGTAGTCCGTACTCCTTTTGCAAGAACACTTTACTACATAATAAGTGCAGAACCTACTAAAAGTAGATTCTTGTTCTTGAGGGATTTCGGAATCGATGTTTTCGACACGGCGGCACTGTGTCAAAGGCATTTTTGACAACTGCTGTCAAAATAGACCAATCATAAGAATAATGATTGAGGATGATTGGTGGATTTTTAGAGCTGCTGGCTAGTTTGTGGTGGGAAGTCAAGGGGTGCAGTTGGGGTCTACCTTGGACGATTTTGCAAATTGATTTTGGTGGACTTTTTAATATGAAATTGGTGTAGTTTGGTGTTATAAATTCTCGTGCTCATGGAACAATTGTGGACTGTTATATGGACTTGTATAGACTTGTCACCATAACCTCCCGACCACGAGGCATCAAAGAACATACGCCATCTTCGATGCTACTTGTTACAACTTTACCGTACAACACCGATACTTAGTATCTCAATTTACTGGACATTGGCAGAATCACTGAAATCTCGGTGGAAGCCATTTTATAAAACAGAAGAAGAATAAGAAGAGCTGCTGTCAATAATACCTCTCATCAGTGCCGCCGCCTTAGAAAATCGATTCCGAAACCCTTCATCATCGAACCAAGAGCCTAGAGAAGCGGAAAACTACTTCAAGCTACAAAAAAGATTCACATGCCTTGGCCGACGATAGAATACCAGAATACTGTATCCTATCTGAGGACCTACAGCATGAATGACGTTTTAAAAAGGAAGTGAAAATATTTCTTGAAGGTCAACAACGCGCTATACTTAACATCGTTTAGGCGGCTTGTCTGTTTATCTAGTTAATAACATAAATTAAAACTGGGATTTCATATAGCAATGCGAATCTGTACTTGTGCTCTTCAAAGGAAAGATATTCTTAACCACACCACTAACTGGCGCCCTTACACTGTTTATGTTGACAGTCCCAAGAATACGCGTTTATTTATAGATCAACACACGACCGTGAATCCCTTGTTTGTATTTCAATCCTTGTACGACCAAAGATCATTATATGGATTAATAAGTTGCATAGAGTGTGAGTAAATTCATACTGTAAAATTTTGCGACAGATTTGATATTTATTTGATTTGATAATAAATAACGTTTACGCAAGTATATAAAATTACAGCTCAAACGGCCATAGTAGTGACTTTTGTAGCTGATGCTAACTGCTTTAAAAATATATATATAAGTTTTGAAAACATGCGTACCTTTATTACAAGGCAAAAATTAATTTAGTAATTGTAAATATTGTAAACTGCTTGTATTCTGTGAAGAAAAATAAGCATGTCGTGGTTCTCAAGATTTTAGTAGAGTACTATTTAATCCAGGGTCGCTTTTAACAGAAAATAATTCTCCTGTGGTTAAAGATCAAGACTAAGTAAAAACAAAATTGTGATTGATATATAAAAACAAAATTGTTATTGATATACAATACTTACATTAGGTACACTAAAATAAGGACTAGGTATATAAATCGTAGTATGGGTAGATCATCTAGTTGAAGAAGGTCCGATTATTGAAGCTTCAACTGGATGTTAATGTTAAAACTGTCTTCCGAACTTAGTTTTGCATTAACATAGAAATAACAGTTTATGTTCGAGCCGTTCGTTTGTTCCGTGAGGGATTCAATCGAATAGAGTCATCCAAAAATGTAATGTAATAATCATAATAATTATGCAGGTTTCTTTGAATTTTTAACAAATAGATTTAGAATAATATTTTCGTATGGGCTTGCGTTGCACTATTTGACGAATAGACAAGGCGTAATTGCAACTGCATTTATATTTTCATTTTTCGTCAACGTTCATATAACGATAAAAAGTCACTACAAGTCGTACGAATTTTTGAGGTTTTTTAGGGTTCCGTAGTAAACTAGGAACCCTTATAGTTTTGCCATGTCTGTCTGTCTGTCCGTCCGCGGTTTTACTCAGAGACTATAAGTACTAGAAAGCTGTAATTTAGTATAGGTATGTATATTAATCATGGCAAAAAAGTGGTAGAAAAACATCTTGAAATTTTTTTTTATGTTAGCTCCCATACAAGTAAAGTGGGGGGAGTATTTTTTTTTTCTCTACTTACCCATCGTGTGGGGTATCGTTAAATAGGTCTTTAAAAAATATTGTGAGGTTGAGAAAACCATTTTTCGATTTAGTCGATTTACATGCAAATTTTTGTTAGAGGTAAGTGTCCCCCCCTCTATCTGCTAAACGGTTATATATGGATACGTGAAAAAAATTACAGTAGTAGTATATATACTGAATTTGATAGGAAAACTATCAGAGCTGAGTGCTAAGTGCAAACTAAAAAGTTAAAGGCAACCAACTTATAAAATGTAGGTACTGGAAAATATAAAATTACATACAATTGTCATTGTTAGATGTTTTTGGTCGTTAAACTGTGAGATGCGAGTGTGAACTTAAAGTTGTCATTCGCAACTACGGAACACTACACTGCGCGTGGCCCGACACGCACTTTGCCGGTTTTTTAAATATTATCATTTGTACACCGAATAAGGTGTCAGGCCGTGAGCAGTTACCTTATAATACCACTGTGTATCTAGTACTATACATTTCGCACTAATATTTGTTTGCGAAGCTAAGACTGGGTTTAAGGCACTCATGGAGAAGCGGTTCGGCCGCCTCCTACGTATCTTTGCGATCGGTCCCAGTCCCGGTCGCCCACGAGTGGCCGCCTCAAAACCTGCCGTGGATTGCTAATTTTACACTTCGCAAACCAGTTTCTAATGCTCCAGAGACGCGAAGTCAAAATCTCGAAGCAATTTCTGTCTACTAGATGTACTCTAAATGCTATCTGAAGAATTTCAAAAGATTATGATTTATAACGTACACGAATCATTCACTAATAAGAGAAATGTTGCATTTACAAGTTCCATCTCGTCCTGCGCAGATTATAAAAGACGATCATGGGCGGGATCCTCCTAAAATGGCGGTGGGCGAGCAAGTCTGGTGCTCTTGCTTTTTGAAGTGGCAATCGGATTTGTACTAGGTTGCCATTCCAACAATCGGTGTCTGCACTTACTTATCAAAAAATATCAAGAGGATCGGACAAACAATATCAAGAGACTAAAGACTAAACCGGGCTATGTACCATCTATATAATTTACCACCACATTTTAAACATTCTCGGCAGGATCGCAATGGAAATAAATTATTTTATATACAAGTAGAAATGTTACCGCGACCGACTTATAATATAACCTATGTCACCCGTAATAAAAAAATAAGCTAAAGAAAGCTAAGTGAAAGAATTTTTAAAATCGGTCCAGCAGTTGAGTGTATTCAATACCAACAATTAAATATAAGACTGCTGCAAAAACGGAGTGTTATTTTTTACAGTTCTTATTACCTACCTAAGTAGGTATATTATGTGCGTTACTTATTTCTTTTACAAATTCCAAACGCCTAAACATATTTGAATATGGTAGGGAACACTAAAAATCAGTATCTTTTTAAAGATGTTGTAGTACTCCAGGCTCAGACAACACATGTGTTGAGGTGTCCTACATTTCGCCAAATGGTTTTAAAAATCGTATCAAGTGCCACTAATGAATTTTACTACGTAGTACTGCCGCTGTGGGAGACTGAGTGTTGATGTTAACGACCGCAACTTGTGCACATTGCGTTCGGGTGCCGAACTCAACTACGCAAATAAACACTCAAATTAAACGTTATTTGTTATTCAAATTGAAACTGAACGATAGCGTTTCTATACCTGTTTGCAACAATAGACGTTTCGTTCAGAAGAGTTTCTCAAGAATGGGGCCTAGCTAGATCCGATGCTTCGCCCTCGAAACCATGTACAAGTAGTCGAGTACATACTAATTTTTTTCAAAATCGTTGGTTACTAGGAATGATTAAGCTATGAACTGTGTATGCTTTGACAGGATAAGTTTACGAATATCTTATATACGGGTACCTACCTACTTGCTGCATATGTTCTTTTCGCGACAGGTTGACATGGTCATTTTTAGGGTTCCGTAGTAAACTAGGAACCCTTATAGTTTCGCCATGTCTGTCTGTCCGTCCGCGGTTTTACTCAGAGACTATAAATACTAGAAAGCTGTATTTTGGTATGGGGATGTATATTAATCATGGCAAAGGCAGAAAAAAACCTTGAAAAATAATTTTTTAGGTTAGCTCCCATACAAAGTCCGGGAGTAATTTTTTTTTCTCTACTTACCCATTGTGTGTGGTATCGTTAAAAAGGTCTTTGAAAAATATTGTGAGGTTGAAAGCACCATTTTTCGATTTAGGGATCCGTTTCCGAAATATTTGGTTAAAGTGAAAATTTTTGTTAGAGGTAAGTGTTCCCCCCCCCCTCTATCTCCTAAACGGTTATATATGGATACGTGAAAAAAATTACAGCAGTAGTATATATACTGAAGTTGAAAGGAAAACTATCAGAGCTGAGTACTAAGTGCAAACTAAAAAGTTATAGGCAACCAACTTATAAAATGTACTGGAAAATGTAAAATTTGTATGAAATTTTCATTGTTAGATGTTTTTTTGTCGTGAAACTGTGAGGTGCGAGTGTAAGCAGTGTGAACTCAAAGTTGCGCGTGGCCCGACACGCACTTGGCCGGTTTTTATTGTAGTGTGGCATCATGATCCTTATATCAATATTGTTTACCACGCAAAAAATGAGAGTAAAATTAGTTTTTCTTTTTTTTTTTTGGTGAGACGGTCGATGTAAAGCACAGCCCTATCCCACGTCTATAGACAGGGTCAACAATTGTTTTCGTTCGATGTCACAATTTTCTCATACATGAGAATGCTTTTTTTTTACACTGGATGAGGAAGCGAACGAAGTTATTTTATTTTAATACACAACAACAAAAAGAACAGTGTAAGATCAAAATCGATAAACGCGGTCGTCGCTGCGAACCTCATACCCTGATTGCCAATCGACTGTCGCAAACACGCTTTAAAAACAACTGTACAAAACGAATATGCTTAATAATATCTACAATAGTAAGATCAAGTAATTTGGAAAGGGCGCTGTCTGTCAGTAAGCATGAATATAATATAGCAGCTATTTGAGGAGCACAATGTATGAATCAAGCGACGTCACAATAGTCGTCAATGAGGTGGCAGGCAAGCCGCGTTATCCTCCACAATAGCGGCCTGCGTTGGGCCGCGCGGATATAGCACCAGTTTGAATTATAATGCGCATTGTTCCTTGCCCCCCGCGCCACCCCGCGCGGGTGCAATGCACTTCGCCGCAATACTTGTCATAGAAATCGGTTTCTATTCGGTTAGCAGTAGACGGCAAGGTCAGATAGATGTTAGGATTTTACCAATCATCTTGAAATAAACTTTAATTAGGTAGGTATATTTTGATTGATTACATGCTATTATGCTAGTGCATACCGCCAAATGCCATTTTCTTCGTAAATTATCTTGATCTTAATAATATTTTAAGTAAAATAGGTATAGATAAGTAAATATATGCACGTACATATGTGTATAAGATCTCACCGACCGACTCTCAACACACACCAACACAGAATCCTATATTAAACTAAAATCTTTTAAGAGTGGTTGTATGGAATAGTGTATGCATAAAAGTAAATATAAGAACTATAACTAGGATATCAGATTAACGGTACAGGTAACTGCTAAGCGGGGCACAAAGACGCAATACCAGTTTACCAGCACAATGAGCACGATTTGTGATACGTTGGAAAGTATTATACCTACCTACCTTCCTGCCTTTTAATCTAAGAATTTAAATATGGTACGCACAAGTGTAGATGGACCAAAAAAACTATATCCTTCCCGACAGGGACTGAATATTGAAAACCAATTTCTTAGTACCTAACGCATTACAAAGTAGAAAGCATTTATGTTTGTCGAAATAGGCGTAGTATTGATATTATTGCGCGTTTTTAGTATGCTAGTCAAATTCATGGTCGAGCATAGAGACCAAAAATCGTTAAACATTCCGGCGTAAAACGAGTAGCCTGTAAAGTTATACGTATAAGTGTGTATGTTACACACATAATTTACCATTGATCAACGAATTTTCAAAAACGATCCGAGATCGTGACTACTAGATACCCAGCTTATTATAGGTATACTCCCTATAATAAAAGTAAAGTAACAGTATTTTTAAGCGTTAACAATAAAATTCCCCAGTCACTTATTATTGACCACGTAGTCCAACGACGCACATGCGGGCAGCAAAGTGGGCCATTCACTTTACAACATCGATGGTAGTACGTATTCGGTGGTCTTCTACAAATTGGATGAAACCACATTCAGCTAGGATGTTCACGAATGGTGTATCCTTTAGTTTTACTCGTCTTTCTTTACCTTATCCCTGTCATCCCTCCGTTCTCAGAGAACTGCCTTTTTTTTGTAATAAATGCCATGTAAATGCCATTTTATTTTAGTTGGGGGAAACAGGTGTGTATGCCTAATCTAAAATCGGTGGTGGGGGCTTTGGTCGTAATGGTGTATCTTTTACTATTAGGTACAAACTAGCTGATGCCCGCGACTTCGTTGGCGTGGACTTTATGACTCGCGTATTAATATACCTTAATACGAACTAATGTAGAAAACATAAGAAAATAGAAATAGAAAATGTTTATTTGGTGCATATAAAAATACAAAACAATTAAAACAACGACAGCTTGACGAAATATGTCACCAAAATGGTTTCCCTCAGCTGTGATGCCATGGCAGGTATGCCACCATGATGCTGGTTTTCAGGGAAGCCAGTTGGGCGAGAGATTTGACACTGCGTCACATGAACATTTATAGTTAAGAGATCAAAAATTTTATACTATACATACACACACAATCGTTCTTCATTTTTAGACACAAAATTTTTTACTTATTATATTGTTTGGTAAGTAATTTTAAATAGCACAGTTCAGCTGCTTGTACTACTTTGTTCATTAAGTAAAGTAGTTCGTTTTTCAAGTTTTAATATTAATACCTTGAAAAACGAACCATTTACTTTAAAATTCCTAAACCTAATGAGACAAAACGGACTAACACAACACATAAAAGAACCAACACATTTTACTAAAACCTCAAAAACGTGTATAGACTTAGTATTCACAAATTTTACTTTAAATGATAAAACAATAAGAGTTGAGAAACTCGGGTTTTCTGCCCATTCAGCAGTAACCGTAAGTGTAAGAACAAGTCGACAATTTAAAGCGAAAAATACGTGGTATACCGAAAATAGAATTTTTAGTCTTAAGAATATAAATATGTTTAAACAAAAATTGAAAGAAATAAATTGGCACGAAGTTTTATTTGAAAACAAAGATATAAATAAAAACTATAACATATTTCACGATAAAATGCTCCAAATTTTAAACAAATGTATACCTAAACAAAAAATTAAAAACCAGAGTTATAAAAAACATTGGCTTACAGTAGGAATAAAAATATCTTCAAAGAATAAAAGGTTATTAAAACTTCTCACATTGAAATCAAATAGTGACACCTTGTATGAATACTATAAGAAGTACGAAAACATTTTAAAAAAATCTGTAAACATAGCAAAAAAATTACACTACAAAAAACTAATTAAAAAATCAACGAATAAGGTTAAAACAATGTGGAATGTTGTCAATGAGCGTACAAATAAAAAAAGAAAAACGAAAAAGGAAAATATTAAGTTATCTATCAATAAAACTTCAATAACAAACCCAAAAGATATAGTAAATATATTTAATAACTACTTCGCATCCATCGGTGAAAAAATTACAAATAATACAACAAATAACCGAGTCCACAATCAAATCGATAATAGCATATTCCTTCACCCTGTTGACACTCACGAAATATATAAAATTATTAAATCATTAAAAAATAAAAATAGCCACGGCATAGATGAATTGCCGCCAAAGCTATATAGAGAATGCGCGGACGAATTGGCTATACCATTTACTAAGTTAATAAACCAGTCGTTCAATGAAGGGATATTCCCCGATCTTTTGAAAATCACCCTAATTAAACCTATACACAAAAAAAACGAAACTACCAATCCAAGCAATTACAGACCTATAGCTCTACTACCTACTTCTTCAAAAATTTTTGAAAGAGCCATGGCAGACCGTGTCTATGCGTACTGCGAAAAATATAAAATATTTAATGAGTGTCAGAACGGGTTTAGGAAAAATCGCTCTACTATTTTGGCTGTATATAAGTATGTTCAAGAAATACTTAATATCCTCAACCAAAGTAAATACGGTGCAGGAATGTTATTGGACTTAACCAAAGCATATGATAAAGTCCAATACGACATAATGCTTGGTAAATTATATGCAGCGGGGATCAGAGGAATTGCACATAAATGGTTCACTTCCTATCTTAAAGATAGAAAACAGTATGTTGAAATAGAGTTTTATAATGATGAATCAAACACAATCCAAAAAATCAGGTCTGATTGTAAAACGATTAATTCATCCATTCCACAAGGTAGCGTTCTCGGATGCCTCCTGTTCTTGTTGTATATTAACGATCTACCAAACATTATTGATGAACACTGCGTCCTCTTCGCTGACGACATCTCGATCTTAACCCCAGGTCTCAACAGCACGAGTTTACGTGAACGACTTAAAGAAACCCTTAAAAAAGTATCAGATTGGCTAAATAACCATAACCTGGAAATAAACTTTGCTAAAACTAAACTTATGCTCTTCCACCCCTACCAGAAAAAAGCCTTAGATATACAATTAAACTTCAACGGCATAAATTTAGAGGTAGTAAATGAGTTCACCCTACTTGGCGTGGATATAGATAGCCACATGGACTGGAAATCTCATGTCCGAAAAGTATGTGCCAAGCTGTCTAAGTTTGCTTACGCTCTTAGAGAAATTAAAAAAACCACTGATACGGAAACGGCACTGGTCACGTACTACGCATATGCTCACTCGTGGCTAAGTTACGGTACTTTCCTGTGGGGGAATGGAACTGACTGGCAAAGAGCTTTTACCATCCAAAAACGTTTGGTACGAATAATGGTCAATATTAGGCAACTAGACAGCTGTAAACCACACTTTAAACAACATAAGATCCTAACCCTACCTTGTATATATATCTTGGAAACTTGTAAATTCGCCCGAAGCTATCAAAATTTTTTTCAGACACGAGCAGATACGACGGGAAAACATAATTTAAGAAATCCCAATAAACTACAATTGCCAAATTCTCGACTCTGCTTGCATTCTAAAAGCCCTCTGGGAATGGCTGTTAGGATATATAATAAACTTCCTCAAACCTTAAGAGACATAAAAAATGATAAAACATTTGTGCAATGTATTAAAAAAATTCTAATCAATAAATGCTATTATACTGTAACAGAATACCTGGAAGATAAAATTATTTAAAATAATATTACACTAATAAAGCCAAATTTAAAGGGAATTTAATTAATTAATTTTTAATTTTTAATTAATTAATTTTTAATTTTTAATTTTTAATTTTTAATTTTTAAATTTTAATTTTTAATTTTTAATTTTTAATTTTTAATTTTTAATTTTTAATTTTTAATTTTTAATTTTTAATTTTTAATTTTTAGGAAAAGCAGAAACGTTTAATTTTTAATTTTAATAATAATTTTTAATTTTTATTTTTAATTTAAAATGAGTTAGGTAAATCTAAGTAATTGAATTTATTGAATGTTTTAAAGTTTTATGCAATTTATTAAAAATGTCAAGACAGCCCCTCTTCAATTGCTGCACCCGAAAGGGTCCTTAATTGTTACCTATATATAAGAATAAGACCTGTTACTTACATTAAGGATGCAAATAAAGTATTGAGTATTGAGTATTGAGTATTGAGTATTAAAAACTTCTTGAGATTTTGCCTAAATGAGTTAACTGAAAATACTTGTATTGTAGTAGTGTTATAAAATTTGACATGGTTCTGTATCGGATGTTCTAAATTTTCGATTTTTATACCTCAACAACCCTCTGAAGTCAAAGTTGTCATTCGCAACTACGGAACCCTACACTGCGCGTGGCCCGACACGCACTTGGCCGGTTTTATATTTCTTATAGTTTACCTGGACTATTATGGTCCTGCATAAGGTGTTTCAAATCTTAGATTTAGTATACTTTAACAAAAATGGTCATCAGGTTTAACAACTTTTGCTAAGGCTCTACTTTTACATTTCTTATAGTTCAGCCGAACCATTATGGTGCTGGATCAGGTTTTCATTTTCCAAAATAATAAAAAGGCTTAATATCTATATAACAAAAAAGTTTCATTCGAATCCGTCCAATATTTCCGGAGATAAGCGTGATCATACATACAGACAGACGGACAGACAAGAAATTTCAAATTTTTGTTGCTTTCTTTTATTCTTTTTAAGGATAGATAGAGGGACACTATCCATTTCAGTCAAAAATACTAAATGTACAGACAAAATATTTTTACTGTTTTGTTATATGTACCTACTAGCTGTTACCCGCGTCTTCGCCCGCGTAATATATAGCCTATGTCCTTTTCGGTACCCTAACCTATGTGTCTGCAAAATGTCATGATGATCGGTTCAGTAGATACGGCGTGAAAGCGTAACAAACAAATAAACAAACAAACTCACTTTCGCATTTATAATATTAGTTGGGAAGTTGGGATATAGATTTAATGCCATTGTCAGTTTTACGGTACTACTACTACGTGAATGCATTCTCAAATCGGTTCGTCAGTTAGGCAAGATGAACTACTCGAAATACTCACACCGATAAGATGGTAATTATTTAAGGGATATTATAAATACTGGTGACCTGTTAAGCACATAACATGGAAATTAGAACGTCAATTTATAGTTCGCTATTATTAATTAACTGTTTTAGCGATGGTAATAATCTCTAGGGTAAATAAATATAAATTATGTTGCCAGAAGCTACAAAATAGGCATCAATTACCAATATAAAAATCCCAATCTGTATTATTATTAAACACACGGATATTCTAAAAAATTTTTCTAAATATTCTTTCAATGTTTTAAATCAAATATGATAACATACTAGGAAACTAAAGTACTCGCACCAATTAGATGGTAGATATCCCAATCCCAACCCAATATTATAAATGCGAAAGTGATTTTGTATATTTGTACGTTACCTTTTTATGCTTCATCTACTGAACCAATTGTCTAGAAATTTGGCATACATAAGATAGGGTGTTGAGAAAAATAGAACTGTTCCCGTAGGATTTGCGATAAACGACTGAAAATTTAGCTGCAAGTGAAGCCGCGGGTAAAAGCATTTACAAATAAAACTTGATTGACCTGTCAAAAGATTTACAGCCATTGTACCTCGGGATATTAAGAATTATAATGGTACATCATACATGCAAATATTTTTAGGCACTTAGATAGACACAGAGGTTAATCATGGAATAAAGAAACTAGCACACGGTGTTTCCGACCACACCAAGGCACTTTGAACCCTATTTTTGCCCTAAGGATCTTTATCTACCCGTGGAAATGGACAAGGCTTTGACTGTGCTTCCTGAGAAATGATCTGGTGGGCACTGAGGCCCAAAGGAGTGCCCGAGATCTTTGTTGACTTTATTTGCGATGTACCGTGATCTCATTACCTGGCTAGCGATCGAACCCGGGGCATGCGTTACGCAGGCTGGCGTGCTAACCACTGCGCCACAGAGGTCGTCGAAAGGCTACATGGCTAGAAATGTTACGGTTCTATACGAAGACGTAGTCGATTGTTGACTGACCAGTTTACGGGCTTTTGGCCAACAAGCATGTATTGATTATCAAAAGATGGGTCACGCGATGATCTGCAGGGCCTCTCACTCGGGACCTAGTAGCACCCCGGGAGGCAGAGGATTCGCAAAGAATTATATGGGGAGCCGCGTATTTTTTTTTCTATCGGTGCTTAAATATGTGAATAGACTGACCTCTTCGGGCACCTTCTCCGGCTCGCCGTTGGTTTTGGACTCCTCCTCCTTTGGCTTCTTTTCTTGCTTCGGCTTCTCTTTCCTGCTGAAGCTGATCGACCGGAGCGACCATTTCTTCTTTACCTGCCACCAAAATTCAAATTATATATTGCATCAAAATATGCGTAAGTTGCTTGTATTCTACTATAGTGGAGGCTGTTCACGGCGGATGTCGTCCTCATGACGACCGCATCACCAACAGTGGTCAAGGTTCATGAGAATACGCTCGCGTACCTTTTCTTTCTTGGGCTTCTTGCCGTCCTCGGGCGCGGGCGTGGATTCGCCGTTCTCCTTCTGTTCGCCGTTTTCTCCGTTGGCTACAGGAGCCTCTTTTTCTTTGTCGTCTTCTTGGTCCTTGCTCTCTTTTTCTGTGGTTGCGTCTTTCTCGTTCTCTGGGGTGCCGCTGTCTAGCTGTTTCTCTTTATCCTGAAACAAAGTGACATTTTCATATTGGGTACGTATCGCCTGCCGTCATCGGTTTATTATAGGCACGACACGCAAAGCCGACTGCTTATAAATTAAACACCTCGACTATCCGTACTTACATGTACTATTATTTTTTGGGCTTTGTATGATTACAATAAATTATAACTCATTATGCTAAGACGCTTATCGTTTTTATTAATAAAAATTCTATTATTAAAAATTGTAGTTCATACATAATATTAGTTAATGATTTTGCCCAAGTCTATAACCATCTGTAGCCCAAATTGGCTAACTGATAAAACGTACAGCCTTGATTGAACTAAAGAATGCACTCAAGTTAGGGATCTTTTTTATAAATTTATAATCGTCCGTCTTAAATCGTCGTATCGCCACCATTACCACGACAAAATTCGGTGAATCCGACGAAATAAAACATGAGTAAAGCCAGCACTTGAGTGCTTTGAGGGAAGCGTAACCGTTGTGTCGCCACCCTGAACACTTGCCCCGATGATGGTCTTCATAACAGACCGAAATAAGTCGGTGAAAATGTAATAAAACATGAGTAAAGCCAGTACTTGAATGCTTTGAGCGAAGCGTAACCGTCGTGTCGCCACCTTTAACACTTGCCCCGTCGATAGTCTTCATAACAGACCAAAATTAGTCGGTGAATCCAATAAAATAAAACATGAGTAAAGCCAGCACTTGAGTGCTTTGAGGGAAGCTTAACTGTCATGTCGCCACCCTAAACACTCGCCCGATGATGGTCTTCGTAACAGTCCGAAATTAGTCGACCAATCCGACGAAATGAAACGTAAGCAAACCTGGCTTCAAAATTAATTATCTCTAGATTTTCAACCCGTAAATTATTAAGTGAATCAGAGAATGCCACTAGACAGTAAAAGTGATCATTGTGTTGTTAGAGCCTCAGGTTTATCAATTTCATATTTACAAACAAAGATTAAGAAATGTTTGTTTTTGCACAGATTAATTTGCTAATTAGTACACGAATAAATTACTTTATAATTGTTAATGTCAACTATACATTAAACAACAATACATTGTTAAATGGTTTTACTTGTGTGTAACTAAAGCATGTTGACTGAGTGGATTTAATTCAATACGTACAACCTAGTCTAATTAACAACAAAGCGGCGAGTGAATACGACAGCAACGAAGTGTTAGTTACAATTGCACATACTTATCTGGACAGGAAGTCGTGGGACGCCGATTCAGACGAAACAGTCTTTCATTACGAATTCCTCAAGTTATACAGTGCCCCTTACTATCAACTTTGATATCGTGATTGCATTTTTTTTTATTGTTCCGATTCAGCTTGTGGAACACTACTGCCAAAAGTCCAAGCCTAACTCATTTAAAACATTTGTGTTTTATAAAAGATGGATCGGTTATATATAACAGTAATAAAACACAAAGTGATAACGAAATATTTAAGACTAGCTGATGCCCGCGACTTCGTTCGCGTGGACTTTATGACTCCGGTGTATTAATATAGCTTTACGAATATATATATATATATAATTATGTATGTTTAGACATAAGAAAATACTTGTAGCAGTGTTATAAAATTGTATGGCATTGCATTGGCTGTTGATAAATACTGGAGGAATAAAAATATAGGATTCTTTTAGACTTTTTGAGCCACCGAAACGATAAGAAGAAGACTATATAGCTAGCTCCAAGTGAGCTTGCGCTACTTGACCACACTTTGAGGTATGGCCAGAGTGCCCTCAACCTATAGCACATTCTCCAAAGGGACTTCGGGAGGGACGGACCTCGGCTTTAGGTGTTGCCTGTGTGTTCAAGGCTTGGAGAGACAGCAAACTCATGTTTTGCCATATGGGCTGAAACTACGGTGCCAAAAAGGGGACCGCTGGGCGGTCACCAGTAACTAATATGAGCTAATGGGCATGTTGACTAAATTTTTTTTCATGTTGCTATGTAAAGACCTGCCAAAAATAAATACAATAGTGTCAGAAATACGTTTCTAAACAAAAAACTCTTTCAGTTATAAAAGTTTTAAAGACACATGTTTTTAGACGTAAATTTTTAGACGTGAAAACACGCCTCTAAAATGCCTGCATATTTGTGACGTCACAAGCTTGTATTTTGTATGGGTGGCGTGAGAACTTTGTTTGGTAGCTATACGAAATATTTCGTTAATGGTAATGGTTTCATAATAAAAGTTGCTATAAATTTTGCAGACTAAACTACAGTATAATTGTAATTAAAGATTTTCATACTTTAAAAAATGGTCCTATTCACCCAACTTTAAAGAAGCTTTAAGATTACTTAACGAATCGATATCAAATTAAAAGTGTTCTTTATAGTGTTTTTAGATAGAAATGAGTCTCATTGGAAACAAATTTTATATAATCTTAACATTAGGCAACTACCGTATTATGAGTAATCGTAGTCTACGCACTCTATCCCAGTGGAGAGTGTGACTCTGTAAAATTGTCGATATAAAATTTGACATGTCCGATGTTCTAAATCTTCGATTTTCTTACCTCAACAAAAAATACTTATCAGGCTGAACAACTTTTGCTACAGCGTCATTTTTATATTTCCTATAGTTTACCTGGACCATTATGGTTCTGCGTCAGGTGTTCCAAATCTTCAAATTAAATACCTCAACAAAAATGCTCATCAGGCTTACCCACTTTTGCTAAGGCTCCACTTTTATATTTCCTATAATTCAGCCATTATGATGCTGCATCAGGTATTCCATTTTCCAAAATTATTTCTACCCTATATGTTGCCCCGGCGAATATTGCCGGAGATAATCGTGATCATACATATTGACAGACAAAAAATTCTAAAAATTTTTTTTTGCTTTCTATTATTCCTTTTAAGTGTCCCTCTATCCATTTCAGTGAAGAACACAAAAGTACAGACAATATATTTTTTATTATATATAGCGTAAGCTTTTCAAAATTATATATAGCGTAAGCTTTCATTTTTTAGGGTTCCGTAGTAAACAAGGAACCCTTATAGTTTCGCCATGTCTGTCTGTCTGTCCGTCCGCGGTTTTACGCAGAGACTATAAGTACTAGAAAGCTGTAATTTGGTATGGGTATGTATATTAATCATGGCAAAAAAGTGGGAGAATAAAAACTTGAAAAAAAATTGTTTTTAGCGTAGCTCCCGTACAATTAAAGTGGGGGAGTAATTTTTTTTTCTCTATTTACCCATCGTGTGGGGTATCGTTAAATAGGTCTTTCAAAAATATTGTGAGGTTGAGAATACCATTTTTCGATTTAGGGATCCGTTTCCGAAATATTTGGTTTTAAAGTGCGAATTTTTGTTAGACGTAAGTGTCCCCCCCCTCTATCTGCTAAATGGTTATATATAGATACGTGAAAAAAAATACAGCAGTAGTATTTATACTGAAGTTTAAAGGAAAACTATCAGAGCTGAGTATTAAGTAGAAACTAAAAAGTTATAGGCATTCAACTTATAAACTGTAAAATTTCATACTATTTTCATTGTTAGATGTTTTTGGTCGTTAAACTGTAAGGTGCGAGTGTGAATAGTGTGAACTCAAAGTTGTCATTCGCAACTACGGAACCCTACACTGCGCGTGGCCCGACACGCACTTGGCCGGTTTTTTTTATCTTGATATATGAAATTACATAAATTTCCGTTTTATGTATTACTACTAAGTTTTTATGTACCTATTACTAGCAGCTGTGGTAGATCACAAAAATTCTTTCACTGTTGGATAGGTACCTATCGGACGAAAGAATTTTTGAAATCGGTTTGTAGTACGTTATCTCTGAGTGCCAAGGGCTAGGTGTGTACCACAGGCTAAGCTGGGCGGACTGCTAGTAATCTATAAACTATAGATTGCTGAATAACATTTGACGATTGTTAACATCATGACGGCGTTGATAGTCAACTGGTTGGATAACATGCTACACCGTGTAGGAATCGGAAATTTAGGTATATTCCTCTTACTAATGTATAAAATGTATTCAAGTCACATAGTTTTAAGCATTTTTTTTTAAATGTTACTTACTGATTGTTCATGTATGTGCGCGCCGCCGTTGAGCTGGGGTTTGAGCGCGTCCGCGTCCGCCAGGGCCTCCATCCGACCTTCGCCCCCGGCGCCGGCCGCCGCCACCTCCCCGGCATTTTCGGCCTCCTTGCCACTTATGTCGACCGAGCGCTTGCTCTGCTTGGCACCCATACTCACTTCAGAATCACAGCTGTCAACAAAACTCAAATGTTAGTTATAGTTTTGCTTTGTATAACATTCTTTACAAGCAGATGACTGAAGCCGTCACGTTTGTATACCACGCTCGCGAATTACCTTAACATTGTATTATTTATATCTTTCAGCCGCAGAAAGTCCACTGCTGGTCATAGGCCTCTCCCAAGTATTTCCAAAAATTACCGGTTACAAGCGGCCTGCGTTTCCTTGCTACATTGGTCATTGGCGCTTGCCGGTACGTGGTCGTCATTCAAGAACCTTTCCGCCCCATTATTTATAATAATATTAGCTCATTTACAGACACTGAACCAGACAATAGAATGGCGGGATGTCCCCTAAAGTGTTAACGAATAGCCTAATAGAACATGTAAGAAGGCGAAATCCTATTCTATATAACCTTGTATGCATTGTAGGCTAAAATAGACATTTAATTCAGGTACATTCAGCTGATTCGGAATACAAAACGCGGCAGTGGGTCACGGCGCCGAGAATAGGCCACAAATAAATGTTAACCGGCGACGAAAATAGTACCTCTCAACGAAAGTGTCACGATGCATCTCAGTGCATCTATACTTATCTGTCCAAGTACAATACAGACAACGAGCCATTGAGATGGAATTTCAGTACTTCACAAAATTAAATAAAACAAACAAAACTAAAATAACTTTGGATAGGTAGTTAGAACATGCAACAGCAACAAAAATATCAATTCCTAACTACATTCTAACTTATAAATGTGAAAGTGAGTTTGTTTGTATGTTACGCTTTCACGCTTTTACTTCTGAACCGATCGCTATGACATTTTGAATACGCGTTGGAAAACGGGGAAGGACATAATACCTTTCATCCCAGAAAATAAAAATATCGTTCTCGAGGGAACGATATTAACGCGAGTAGAGCCGCAGGCAAAAGCGAGTCAATAATAAATTCGTCGGCACATGGAATGTCATTAACTCATTACATAAATGTAACAACTACTAGAATTTAATAAATGTAAATTTAAAAACAAATAACCTACCTACCGCCCAAATTGTGACAATGAATCAGTAGAACGCATTAACGTAACGCACAATTTTAATGAAGTACTGTTGCTTCCTGGTTAATTTTCACTACAATGGCAAGTTTCACGCACCAAAACGTAGGGACCGGACAGGAAACGCCGACGAACCGGCACTACCCACATATTTAAATAGCAAATGCATAAAGAGGATGCTCGTTAACACGTCTTATAAAAATCAACACTATCATCTCATAAAAAATCAACACCCAACATCTTACACAAAATTCAACTATAGTTATTATCATTAATGTTTGGTTTAGAAAGTTTGACAATAACATACTACTAAACTAGTCTTTAATTAATTTTAACATTATTTTGATAATACGAGTTAATAGATTTTAAAGAGGCTGCTTGCATTATTAAGGTGTGTATAAAGTAGACTAGATCAATAGATAATACATTAACGTAAGTTCTTTACACACATACACTAAAATAAAGTAATTCTCCCTGTGTACTCACAATAATAATTTCAAGAAATTGAACACGACGGTGTTGCTATCAAGTCGGAAACGAAACTGAGAGTGCAGTAAGCATGGTTATCAGTGGTCATTAGTGGTGGAACAAATTCCTAGAGCATCACTGCGTTTATCGTGCATTATTCTGCTCGTTACACCAATACAAATATAAATAGCAGCGTCGTTAGTCACGCAGGACTCGACCCTTATCTTGTTGCAGACAAAAATATCACTGCATGCACACCGCTAACGGATGAGGCATGAGGAATCTAAGGCTTGTGTTTAGTAGTAATCTTTACGTTTAGAGGTGATAACAGTTGCTCCAATGATAAACAGATGTTTCCGTCCTAGGTTAACATCAAATGCTTTACATTGAAATCCAGATAGGTAGACATTTGCGGTTTATGAGTTATGTTATGACTTATGACACAAAAATGCACATACGAGGATAAGTCATCTCAAGGATCTCACTAATGGATGACTCACATCACATAGCTAACACCACCAGGCCTGACTTATTTTATAAATCTCGCTGCTAGACTTTATACATATATTATTGTAGCTGTTTTCCGCCACTTCATTCGCCTGGTTTTTGCTGTTTATGCAATCTATCCGGGCCCTGGGTCCCAAATCCCAAACCATCCCAACTGCCACCAAAAACACGCTCAGAAGAAATAAAAATATTTATAGGCCAATTTTTGACATCTTTGCAATTTTCGTACAGATCATCCCTAATTGTGTACTAAAATAAAATATAGCCTAAGTTACTCTCTGATATTGTAGTTTTTATTGGTGAAATATTTTTTAAATCAGTCACGTTGTTTTTGAGCTCATTCATTACAAACAGATAGACAAATCATTCCTCTTAATTATGTTAGATGATATTAGAAAAAGATGAAAGAAAAAGTTTTAATTGTATAATTTTCTTAGACATTCTGCTTTCAGTTTGACATTTAAATTATTTAATGGTGTTGTATTAATGTTCTTAAGAAAATTTTAAATACAATATAATAATTGTTTATGGAGAAAGGGACGGTAATAGCGAAGGCGCAGCCGTTAGGTCGGTAGGTCAGACAAGACAGGCAAGCGAAGCGACGAGAGATAGCCAGGATTATTTTTAAAGCTGCGTAGAAAAGTATTTCATTAATTTTCTACATTATTATTTATTAGTTTAAGCGTGTGGTTCATGGATCGATCAATGTGATTTGATAAAAATAATGCTATCTACAGTTCGAATGAATGAAGCCTATAAATTGCCTTTGTATAAGGTACACAGGAGATGGTCTACAAATAATTTTCGCCTATAAACCATTAAATTATAGCATGCAAAAAAACAGTGTACTACTTTTTAGGGTTCCCTCCAAATGGACCCGTCAAAACCCTATTCAAGAGACTTCGATGTCTCTCACAAGGCTGTATCTCATAAACCGATTTTACAGGTGTTTCTTCGCATTCGCATTTCACTCAGCATAATAACAACAATTTGATATCAATTAAAATTATAAATTATTTGTAGTACCTATATTATGAAGGGTGTCCAGAGTTTTCTAAAGTCAATATCTAGGAATTCATTGACATAGAATATTTTATCAATTATTGAATTTTGCTGACTTTGGCTTTATAACCCGGACGCCGATTTCCTTACCTCCCGATCGACCTTGGCTTTTCGTACCGGACAAGGAACAAACATCAAAACAAAGAACAAAAGATTTTGTATTATAATTTGCAACTACATTTATAAATATGTAGGTGTTTTAATGTTATTTATTGCACCGAGGAAATCTTAAGTGCCCTTAAATTATACTTATGGGAGAAACTTACTTAGAATACTTATAGAAGGAGAAATTGGCTCTAGCTCTTCCGTCTAACTAACAATAGCAAATATTTAGGTGTCTCAAACCCAGGGACTGGTCTGGTCGGCCTCTTTGAGACCACTTCATGTTTTGTTGTTTTTGTAACTTGCTCACTCGATCGTAAACATAAACATGTTACAAAAATAATGAATGTATAATGATATTGTAAAATGAAAACAGATGAAAAAAAGTAAAAAAGAGAGAAATGTAATATAATCATTAATCATACAAAGCCCTTCAGCGAGTAGGCGACGTATACTGTTGAAAAGAGTTTCTTTCGTCATTTCTTCTCTGCAGTGGTCGGTTCCGAAATGCTAGTAATCTGTAGCTTTTGAACAATAATTAGTAAATGCATAATACTTAAAAAGATAATTTTAAATGTGATTTGACGTGAAAAAGTGCCTGCAAGGGCCTATTTTCTGAATAAACGTTTTGAATCTTTTGTTGAATTATTTATAGCGAATGTATTGTAGTTTTTTAAACAGAACTAAATTTTAATTCTTATTGCACCAGTAAATGCTAGAATTAAATATGCAAATAAAAACTATCACAAATCAAGGCGTTATTTGTGTAGGGAACATCTAACATATTTGTTCCAAGTTTTTTGTTGCGTACAAGTATTTATGTGATGGGCGTTATTCTTAGTACCTATAATCATTTCGAATTGGTTCACGCACTGAGGTCGTCGACCTCTTTACGGCCCCCTCTATCTGTACGTTTTTTTTGGTCCACGCAGTCAACCCGAACTTATTGTCGTCGCGGCACAATGGGAGGCACTTCTCGCGGCTCTGGTTCAATTTGAATAAGCTACAAGCTGTGCTACAAGGCAATCGGCGACCTTGACTCGGGCGCGTTCAAGGTCGACGGCTGAGCGAGTAGGTGCTGGAGCTCCAACTGCCCGGTGGCCGCATAGACATAATTCGTTACGTTACACACGCCGTTTACAAACGGTTACATTCAAAAAGCTCAACCACGTGTTTATATTTACATACATATTTGGAGATTAGTTAAATAGGCAGCGTTACGAAGCGACGAACTATGCCGCTCACAGACATTTCTGTGGGCACGCACGGCAGCATTAGATGTAGTGTAGCGCTTGATAGTCACTTTTTTAAGTTGCTTAGTACACGTTAACTATGCGGTTATTATAGTAACTGAATTTCTCTCGACGTAATGATACAAAATTGTTTTAACAACGCGTCAATCAATATATTTGTCGACTTTATCTGCCTCTGTCATACTAAACTTAACATACAAATCTTCCAATTAAAAATCTTTGATAAAATTTAAATGAGACCTACTTCCATTACAGTCGTTAAAGTACCCCTCCAAAAATGGCCTAAATATAAAGGAAGTAACAAACATTAAAAGAAAAAAAAATACAATCGAATAGAGATCCTCCCCTTTTTAGGGTTCCGTAGTAAACTAGGAACCCTTATAGTTTCGCCATGTCTGTCTGTCTGTCTGTCCGTCCGCGGTTTTACTCAGAGACTATAAGTACTAGAAAGCTGTAATTTATGTATATTAATCATAGCAAAAAAGTCGTAGAAAAAAACCTTGAAAAAAATTTTTTTTTTGGGTAGCTCCCATACAAGTAAAGTGGGGGAGTAATTTATTTTTCTCTATTTACCCATCGTGTGGGGTATCGTTAAAAAGGTATTTAAAAAATATTGTAAGGTTCAGAACACCATTTTTCGATTTAGGGATCCGTTTCCGAAATATTTGGTTTTAAAGTGCAAATTTTTGTTAGAGGTACTTGTCCCCCCCCTCTATCTGCTAAACGGTTATATATGGATACGTGAAAAAAATTACAGCAGTAGTATATATACTGAAGTTGAAAGGAAAACTATCAGAGCTGGGTACTAAGTGCAAACTAAAAAGTTATAGGCAACCAACTTATAAAATGTACTGGAAAATGTAAAATTTCATACTATCTTTATTGTTAGATGTTTTTGGTAGGTAAACTGTGAGGTGCGAGTGTGAACAGTGTCAACTCAAAGTTGTCATTCGCAACTACGGAACCCTATACTGCGCGTGGCCCGACACGCACTTGGCCGGTTTTTTTATCAAGTCGGTTAAAAGATGCTTTCTGTCGCGACTGCACTGAATCTATTTAATAGTCCATGATCTTGTGGGTAGTACAGAGAGGGTCGTGCTCCTGCAGTGGAGACTAAAAAGACCTGATGAAGAAGAAGATCTTATGGGGCCGCTTCTGCCGCTCATTTTATATTACAAGTTGTCTCATCGAGATTAATTAAACTACTAATTTTCACTTCGGGATTCCCGAGGGACCGACACTACCGATAGAAAAGTACTGTTCCCGACTCGGGGTGAAAGGTAGCCTATGTCCTCCATACCCCAGACAACGTGTATACAATTTCGTGCTGATAACGAACGACGACGGATAAGAGGGCAAAACTGACAAAGGCAAAAACATCGATTTTTAAGAAAACAAAACCTGCCTTGTCAGATTATTATTATCATTATTCCCAGCCCGGGATCACAACTTGGTCGATCACGAAAACAAATCTGTCCTTAGGGTACCAACTTAATAAAATCTAAGCACAATCGAGCAAGAAACGCAAAAAAGACGTCTGTTGTATGTGTATGTCATGGACCTAATTCTTAGATCCATGTTGTACTCGTATGTATAGGAATTAGTTAAAAATAAAGGTCGAGGCACATATTATCTATACTAAACTTAATATTCCATTTCATCAAAAATAATTGATTCTTCATAATTTACGCACATGTGTAATGTATGCATGTGCATGTATGCATCGAATACGTGCATATGTGGACGGTAAGTGGAAAATCGATAGGTAGCGGTCGGTTGCGGATTCAAACCGCAAGCAGTAACTCTGCACCGCTCATTGCCGTGTCATAACATACAATACAAGCTATCGAACGACAACAAGACCGAACGGAACGATAAATCAATGCAGCTGCATGTTTTCTTAACAAAATTATGCGAGACTTCTAGAGGAACAAAGTAACGATAGGATAATCAGGTGAATCCACGTGGCTTTTGTTTGCATTGATGACTCTGTCGAAGTCGATATTGACGAACGAAAGGTCGCCAGTGAAAACATCGCTATTCGAACACGTTAGAAAACTTAAACAAACATCATGAAGAGAAACCCCTGTAACATAGAAGTAGGTAGTTTTTTTTTTTAATCTATGCTTGTCTGGGCAAAACAATACTGAAAAACACTATGATTTTCCTAGATACTTATATCACAATTAAAGTAGATATCAATGCCATAAGAAAACGGCGCTTCAGTAATGGGAGGACATCTATTACGCATTAAATAAATCATTGGCCTGTGTGCCAAAATTTAATAAGCCTATCTAATATGCATAGCTTCTAATGGAAGTGCTAGGCTATTGTCTGTGGAGTAATTAATGACCTCTATTCTTCCCTAAAACTAGTTCTCTATATGGAAGTAAGGACGACCTATAGATAGTTTTATCCTACCCTACTAAGTAGTCTCAAATGAAATTAAATTTTATTCAAATTTGGATATAATGTACGGCTTCTTGAAAGTCAGTTTTTTTTTCAAAATTTCCAAAGTCCTAAAACTACTAGCGTTTCGGAAAAACCACTGCTAAGAAGAATACGCCGAAAGAAAGCCCAGTTTTAGGATATAAACTAGGACCGCCTTAGCATATGCCTGACTTGGGGAAGTTCTGGAAAGGGAATGGTTACTACTACAAGGGTACAAATAAAATTCAGTCGCGGATCTCACGTTATGCTGTAATGATAGTAATTGGGGCTGTGTGATTTTTGTACATAACCACTAAGTTCGTTAACCTCTTGTTTAAACACAACGATGAATTGGATTCATATGTATGTGCAACTACAAAGGCAATCCTTCGTTAGTGTTAAACATACAAACACTCATCAACTCACGATCGCAAGCCACTCTATATGTATAGTATATAGGTACCTAGACATCTTCAGGTCTTTTAGTCTCCCCTGTAGCAGCATGACTTTCTCTTTACTACCAGAGCCATATATTAGCCAGAACAGTCAGAGGATTTGGCCCACACTCTCCTCGCTGGCCAGACGGGTTGGAGAAGTCTCTTTTATGTTTAAAGCTTTGTTTTCTAAGACGCCTTCTACGACATCCACGGGAAGACTTGGAGTGGTCCTATTCTACTCTGCCGGGAAACACACGGCTCTTAGTAGTATTAGGCTGTGTAGTCTATTGTACGTATACAATAAACAACGCGGTTTTCATGTTTAGTAAAAACTAGCAGCCCTACCCGGCTGCGCACGGGCATGTATTATACCTTAAAACCTTCCTCGTAAATCACTCTATCTATTGGTGAAAACCGTATGAAAATCCGTGGAGTAGTTTTTGAGTTTATCGCGAACAGACAGACAGCGCGGCGGAGGACTTTGTTTTATAATATGTAGTGATAGTGATAACCGGGCATACAAACACCGCTGCTTAAGTAGATAGGTACTACGCTGGATTCTTCCTCAGGAATAGAATAAAACCAGGCTGAGAACTTCCTTACATATTACTGGATGGTACTCCTCTAGAAGTCTCGCATAATTTGTGCTGCCTTGGGTCGACATTGACGAACAATCTCTTGTTAGAGGCAGGAAAGACATTCTTATCGGCAAATTAAGCAACAATGTTTGTGCGTTTGAGCTTGATAGTGTAGACGAACAAACATCAAACTTACAGGACCAAGGCAGTATACAAAGGCTGTATTTAGTATTTTGTCAGTCTATACTCTCGTATGGTGCAGAAACATGGACAACGTATGCAAAACAGGAACGTGTTGCCTTCGTAGCATCCTTCGGATCTCTGGGCAACGTTCACCGCATGGAATAATCTCGTATGCCTGCCTCTGCAATGTTTGGTGCTGTCGCAATCAAAGAGATAGGTTGGCAGGCGAATGTGTAGATATACCTAGAAGGACGGCAACAAGATATATGCATGCTGTTGTAAATAAGGCTGGGACGGGGGAAAAGACAGCCAAAAAAAGGAACTTTTAGATGAAGCGCGTACTAAAAGGGGGAGTTTTGGACGAGAATGCCTAGTACTTGAATCCTGACTTCAAAAGATTGATGAATTAACCAAAGATACAGCTAAGATTGGTTTCTCATGTTCAGAAGATTTTGCCGTTCGCGAATTGGACTATCATCACAAGTATGGCTCTTCATACAAGCGGAATAACTAAAACTAATATAAACGAAACTTTACATCCATCCACATGTCTTTGTGAGTTAAGGTTGACACATACGTATAAGGACGCCATATTGCGAGGGACACTGCGTCTTTCCATTCTGTACGTGATAGCAGAAGAATAGCATGTCGTTCTAAAGACGCATTAGGTAATGATAATAAATAATGATATGACTGACGACCTCCGATGCCCAGTGGTTAACACGCCAGCATGTGACACGAGTGGTCCCGGATTCGATCCCCAGTCAAATCATGATGGAAACTATCTTTTCTGGATTGGCCTGAGTCTTGGATGTCTATTGACCGAGCAAGCGCGTAGCGCAAAAGAACAGTCTTTTTTTACTTGGGCAAAATGTATGTGGTGTGTGTGTGTGTATGGAGTAACTGTGTGGTTCCCGGCAGAGTAGAATAGGACCACTCCAAGTCTTCCCGTGGATGTCGTAGAAGGCGACTTAGAAAACACAAGCTATACAAAGCTCATAAACATCAAAGAGACCTCTCCAACCTGTCTGGCCAGCGTGGAGAGTGTAGGCCAAATCCTCTGACTGCTCTGGCTAATACCTATGGCTCTGGTAGTACGTCGTGCTCCTGCAGTGGAGACTATCAAGGACCTGATGATGAATGATGATGATGTGTGTGTGTCTGTCCGGCTGTTCTGCTCTACAGGTCGCACTTCTCAACCGGAAATTATTAGAGCTGGTTCAAAAATAACCATTATTTTGTCGAACCAGATACGAAAAATTGCGGTAGGGCACCCGTTTCCGCAAGAAGTGCCATTTAGGTTTATCGCATTTATGACATGACCATTGTGGGTTTGAGGTGATAATGAAACAAAACAAAGTTTTTTATTTTATTTTGATTCGATGATATAATTAAAATATTATAATTATAATGTTTCATAAAATTGTCACTAGATGGGGCGTCTCGTAAATAAGATCCCGCTATCCTTATATTAAATTTGAAGTAGGTACAATAATGGGCAAGTTTTTGGCCTCGAAATTCTCAAAATTGTATTCTGTGTAATCCATTTCTGTTGTTACCTGTTTTCCTTATTGCAACAGATAGTATGCATCAAAATGATCTTATGTTTATGGTGCTTGATTTGGTTACACATCAGCTCAGGATAACGCAGCAATGTAGTTTCTGGCGCTTCGTCGGCCGCTTCCGCGGTACGCTCGCTTGGCTCGCTCGCCTCTGGCATACCTGGTTCATGTAGAACTCAGTAGAACCTAACGCTCGTCGCTTCGCTCTTCGTCGCGACCTACCCCTGGGTACCGTTACCCAGTTCCTTTCTGACACCAAATTTCTTTCCTTCGAAGATTTTTAGTACAACCATAAGTCACAGAGAAAAAATTAAAAGAGCAAAAGAGAGTAGGTACCTACATCATTTTAGAATCTACTGTCGTAACAACAGTAATTAAGATACCTCAATATTCCAAGAAGACATTTTTAGAATTCCATAAATTGCGTACCCTTAACCCTGGACACCGCAAAATTCACGTATGGCCATTGAAAGATTTTAATAGATAAAAGCAACTATCGCAATATTAGTAACTTTTCCCGCAAATTCGCCAGTGTAATGTAAAGTTGCTGTGCTTTTCTCATAATTAAACTATCATCAAAACAAACTTGTAGTCTTTCAATAAAAATCTTCAAATCCTCACACATCACCTCACACCTCATTACAGTCATTAGTAGTCATTACTCATTTTCATAAACATTTACACTTAAGTACCTAGGTCTGATCTTATTAATCTGACATGGACCTAAGAAAATTATTATAATGATGATTCTTACATATTGATTGTTTATGTGCAAATAGTTTTGAGGTGGAAATAAGCTTGAGACACACACAGATGTTTAAATTTTATAAGGTAGCGTAGGTATCTACCAGGAGGCAGTACAATTCTATCACGACAGTGTCTATCCATGATCTGTCTGTAAACACACCTCAGAACAATAACAAAAAAGGTTGATCACGTAGTTTTGAGATCTCAAAGGATTGCACCAGCTTGGTGAGAATGTTACAGCTATCTAAATCTTACTTACCAAGAGTGGCCGGCCCGCACCCTGCCTCCCCTTGTTACTCACACACAACGATGAATCATCGTGACAGTAATTCACAAAGGAAATAATTTGTTCGGAGAAAACCTTTTGTACCTACTTAGGTACAAAACAACACCTACTAAAAGAAAAGAATTCTATGTAATTATGCCAAGATTACACCGATATTTACATAACAGAACTACTTATTTGCCGTATAATTTTATTTTGATAATTAGGTACCTACTAAAATAAATTAGCCCGACTCTTAGAACGGAGCTAATTTCTCAATATGTTTCAAGTCTTGAGATGTTTTATGACTTAAATGTGCCCTAAAAAGTCTTCGTTTTACTTATAGTCCCAAGATTTAACGTTAGAGTAAATGTAAAAGTAACGTGCCCGAGTACTTTTACCAAAGCATAGGGACCTGATTGAAAATTATTGAAATTCAAAAGCCGGTTATAACGCAACTGAATGCGAGTTATTATAACATCTCTACATAATTAATGACAAAAAGTAACAGTAATTTAAGGACTTACCTAAAGACTTGGCAATCCGAAATATATTAACAAAGAATTTACACTAAAAATGTAAAATATTCACTTCAAGCACTCACAGCCCAACACAATATGGCGGCAGGACAAAATCCCCACCTAATAAATTCAAAAACGAGACTTGATTGTGATTGGTTGATCCAACCACGACGCTTCAATAAGCTTAGCCAACATATCCATAAGTGAAAAAAAAAATAAGCGGAAGTTGTTGTCTGTGGTTTAAGTTAACTTCCGCCACAAGTTTGCTACCTATCTTCCGCCTAGTTCTCAGCTATACATTCATCTCTTTCTTTTTGAAGTATGTAAGAAAGAAATAAATATAGGTTTATCAATAAGTGCTAATACACACTTGACAAATGTCATTTTTGTTACCTTGATATCTTTATGCGACCAATTTGAAAGGACACTTTTGAAAGGGTAATTGTCAATTGCTATGTTCATCTTAAATCGTTGGTATAAAACGCTGGCTCGTCTGCGTTGGAGGTGATGTGGTAAAATTAATATTTTACGTAAAAAAAAGGATAGTTTCCCAGTTTGAAAGTGTAAGTGTAAAACTTTATTAAATGGACAATGTCCTGCCGGCCTATTTTCTAACTCGGATGACAGGTGTCGATGCCTATCGATCTAGGATTTCCTGTTACAATGCGGTTTCTGTATTTCAAATAAAAAGTTCGAGCTAGCAAAACCCGCATTGTAACAGGAAATCCTAGATCGATAGGCATCGACACCTGTCATCCGAGTTAGTAAATAGGCCGGCTGGACTACGGTGAAATGGAAATCACGCTGTGCTCATACAGAAATCAACTGCAAAAACACAAGGTATCAGTGGTAGGTTATGTTTTATGTATTTATACACCATTTTCCACTGACAGAATAGATGTTTTTTTATAATATAACTGCAAAATCTAAGAATGTGTCTAAATCAAACGTTATTCGTCTATTTTAAAGCAATAAAATTGAAATTTTGCTGTACAAAGATTGAAATTATAATGTTGACAGTAGTGTTGTGAAATTTGTATCGACTTTATAGATTATCGATATTTTACGACTAATAAGCTGAAAATACACGTTCGATTTTTTTCATCCAACAATCAGATGGTATTGCCGTTTTAGCCTTCAGAACGTTATGAAGTATGCAAAATTTTTTTTCATTCTGTGGTTATGCTTTATTTTTCAACCAACTTCAAAAAAAAAGAACGTCATCAATTCGGCATGTATTATGTAATATTTGCCAGTTTTTGAATATGTTAGTCTATTCCAGCTTCTAAACATGTGTACACAATTTTATTAGAGTGAGTATGTATACTTGTATGATTGTATGTTCTTCTGCGCATATCTTAAAAACTATAACCGCAAGGCCACGAAAATGCGCGTTGCGCGGCGGCGACGTGCTTCGGAGGCAGGCGCATGCGGCGGAGGCAGGCGCACGCGGCAAGGTGTTCACGAGAACGGGCGGTGCGCTCGGGTGGCAGAGCACAGTAGACGTATTTAGGTCACAGAATAATAACTACATTCAATCTTATTTTGCAATGACATTGTATTAGAATGTCATTGTTATTTTGGGTTGTATTAAAAATATTAATCTATGCATTTTTGTGGTACACATTACTGAGAAACTTTCACATCTTTAGGCTTGGTGTTTTGATTTATGTCTAGATGTATTATCTACCAATGCCCGCGACTTCATCCGCGTGGGTTTCGGTTTTTTAATTAAACTTTGCAAGCCCTTAAGGTTCCGTATGCAAAACATAATAACGAGACCCTACTACCTACCCTCCGCTATCGTCATCGTTATATCGTCATCGTCATTGTCATCGTCATCGTAATATCGTCATCGTCATCGTTATCATTACCACTGGGCGCCACCGGAAACAACCGGGTACGACCAGGCACTACCAGGTACCAATAAACACGATCGGCTACCATCGGGCACGTAAAGTAAACCATCGACTTCAACTACAATCTTGTTACATCAGTTCCCAACTTCCCATTGAATTCCATTGGGCTACCATCTACTTCCATGTTTCTACTACAGAAAAATACTCCTACTTAACATCCAAACAAAAGTAGTAAACCAAACAAATGGTAACAAACATACAGACGAATTGAAGACCCAGTCCTTTTTAAAGTCGGTTACAAAATAACTTTAAAAATCAAATTTCAATTATGTACATTACAAAATAAATATTATTTTTATTTACATAGTACAAACAAACAAACTTACAGTTCAATTTAGAACCTCTTTCTTTTTAAGTCGGTTGAAAATTACTAAGAATGTATAATAAAATGAGTACATTAGAAAACATTTATAAATTTTATTATAATTTAAAATTATTCTCCCAATACATCCACCTAATCACTCCCGCACTCGTTCTAACACAAGGTCGGGCACATCGTGCCATCTCTTTCTACTTTGGCGCAAGGCTGCCGCGCTGTGTTTGCGCGCATCCGTGCCGCTCAAGTTTTTTGTTCGTGAACACCCTCTAAGATTTGTATGACTTTAGTCAGAAACGCAGGCGCCTGCCTCTGCCGCGTGCGCCTGACGCGCGTACTCGTGAACGAGCCGTCAGTCAGTCTGCAAAATCTTCGACTAGGTATTATCCAACTTAGGGAACAATGCAAGTTTCATCATAATCGGTTGAGTAGTTTTATTTAAGGGTTGATTTTTAAAATCGTTGTTGTTTACGACTGGATTTGATTGATTACAGATATCCCACGGACATCAAGGCAAAAATGGATCGACGTTGCAATTGAGAGTGGAAAAAGTATCACGGTATTTGTTCCAGACATTTGACAGATGACAGTTTTATTAATGTTGAATACGCACCGGCACGGTACGGGCTGAAATAGAATACACTACATTTGCGGGATAACATACATTGTATATTACTGCAAGACATTGCAAGTCAATAAAAAAATTTTCAACGTCGTTAAACATATTGCGATTGGAACTCAAAACCTGAAATGAAATATTTTGGATTCGAATAAATAAAATAATAAAAATATTATTTTTGTTTTAATTAATCCCACATGTATTATAACAGCAAAGTTTTGTAAGTTTGTTTGTTTGTTACTTAATCTCGTTGAAACTATAAGGTTAAATTGGATAAAAATTGGAAAATAGAAATTTTTTTTTTACCTTAATACGTAGGTTTATTTTTATTCCGATATTTTTTTTCTAAGCGAGCGTGATATAACCTACATCCACGCAGGCAGCTATCAATTTCTTCTGCAAAAGGTCAGTTTATCAGATGACCATCGAATCAGAATCAAAATAAGTTAATTTCTTTTTTGTATTTGTTAGTAATAATTCCTCGAGAATACTTTACTCACAACATGAGGTGAGAACGCCATCGTAGGATATCACTGTGAAAATTGAGATGAATTAATACCGCCCTATGCTTCCCGGCAGAATAGAATAGGTCCACTCCAAGTCATTCCGTGGATATAGTAGAAGGCGACTTAGAAAACACAAGCTAAACAAAGCTTATAATCATCAAAGATACCTTTCCAACCTGTCTGGCCAGTGTGGAGAGTGTAGGCCAAATCCTCTGACTGCTCTGGCAATATGAAATATATGGCTTTAAAAATACAGAGGTTCGTGCGCCTGCAGTGAAACTAAAAAACACTTGATGATGGTGACGATGACTGTGAGATAACTAAGAACTTATGCAGAACATTTAGCAATATCCTATTATTCTCATTGTCATTCTTCTCCATTTATATTTTAACTGTTCTAAAGTTTATGTTTCTCCACGTGCGTAATGGGCTATTTTCCTAAAAAAAAATATAATTAGTCCGTTTGTTAGATTATCAAAAAACATTTGACACTTGTTTTTTCTTTTGTCAATCAAACAAAAAATGACAAAGATATTGCCCGTTAAAATTGTGTGTGACGTCACTAGCCAGTGCACTTTTTAGTGGCCCATCTGTGACATTTATTGTATAATTAGCGAAAGAAAAAAATACGAGTCCAATATTTTTTGATTGTCTAACTGATGGTCTAATTTTATTATTAATATTTTGCGCAGGAAAATAGCCTATTATCATATAGATTTTAATTAATTGATTATTTTTGTCAGACATCATATTCATATCAGAAGCTGACTTTATTACACCATAGACAAAAAGACCAGAATCGATATCGGCATCTATTACGTGACTGTCGCATCCCTAGTATAAACTCTATTGTCTACGACCGTGTACGTTTTGTTCCTTTGAAGCTCCTTCTATGAAAATTCATATTCTTTGCTATCTTATTAAGTTATACACAACTCGGCTGTCCCATTTCAAAACCTAGTAAGGGACATTTTTTCAAAAATTCATCTTATTACAAAGTCAAGTATGTCTTTATTCTCCTTACAATATACAAAAACACCAGCGTTGATATCTCACAAAAAGCAGGAGATTTATAACAGTCCATACCTAGTAAGTACACCATTCCAAGGCCCCTGACCACTTCAAAGTCTAGTAAGTAACTATTACCATTTCAAAACCCAGTAACTCTTTGCGACATACTAGGTATTCATGTGGTCGATGCGCCTTACTGTATTTTGAAAATCAAGGACGCATGCGACGTTTTAGAAAGAGACACGGCGACAAGTCACAGCAAGAGACGGCACGCTTTTGTGTCTCAGTTCAGTTGCCGATTGCCGACGATGCGCGGCCAAAGTAACTTGTCTGTGTGTATTGATGAGATTTTTATACCATAAAATGAGTCAACAATAGTAATTTTACCGTTTTAAAAAGATTTTGGCTCCCACTAATAACCAAAATAGTTAAGAGATGACTGTGATCCAACTTCTGAAAATTATAATACAAGGTTCTATTAACTTGAAATGAATGTATGTCACTGTGTGTATGTGTATATTTTTGGTCACTGTCATCGTATAATTGTATGCTAGGTGTATGGTTTTGTAAGGGTCGACTAATGGTTGTGGGATTGCCGGAATAGCAAGCGCGAAATAGCAATAATTAAATCATGTTATTTTGGGTTTACACTTTTAAATTTGATTGATTTTCGGTTGTAAGATTGTGTGCATTCTTTTTTTTTCTTTTTTGCTTTAGTGTGCTTGAGAATCACTGCTCAATTCACCTTAGTGAACCATCCACTTCAGCTTCTCATTTTTTTCTAACTTTGATTGCCTTCTTAATAGTTACTTACACTCTATTTTTCAGATTTGAGGAACTTCTCCAGGAATTGGACTTGCTAATAAAAAAATTGATTACACTGTCCTTCATAAAAGCATTACCACCCCAAGGGGAATTAAACAAACTAATAAAAGAAGAAATTGTTACTAAATTTGACAATTGAAGGACAGATGTGATCTGAATAGCTTCTTTCTTTTTTATTTACTGAAATTTGTAACTATTTTTTACTCGATAAACTTTCGTTAAAATTAAAGTATGATTTTAATTAAATAACCTTAGTTTCTAGTATAGCCAAAGAGAAGAGATCAGGCCGCAACAAAATTTCGTCAGCTAATATTCAGTCATAATAATCATCATCATCATTAAAATTTCGTGTAGGTGACACGGTCAGTCGACCATGCACACCCTGGTGTCAGAGTTCTGCGGAATAATAATGAAAAACCGGCCAAGTGCGTGTCGGGCCACGCGCAGTGTAGGGTTCCGTAGTTGCGAATGATAACTTTGAGTTCACACTGTTTACACTCGCACCTCACAGTTTAACGACCAAAAACATCTAACAATGAAGCTTGTATGAAATTTTACATTTTCCAGTACATTTTATAAGTTGGTTGCCTATAACTTTTTAGTTTGCACTTAGTACCTAGCTCTGATAGTTTTCCTTTCAACTTCAGTATATATACTACTGCTGCAATTTTTTTCACGTATCCATATATAACCGTTTAGCAGATAGAGGGGGGGGGACACGTACCTCTAACAAAATTTTGCACTTTAAAACCAAATATTTCGGAAACGGATCCCTAAATCGAAAAATGGTGTTCTCAACCTCACAATATTTTTCAAATACCTTTTTAACGATACCCCACACGATGGGTAAATAGAGGAAAAAAATATACTCCTCCACTTTACTTGTATGGGAGCTACCCAAAAAAAAATTTTTTTTCAAGATTTTATTCTACGACTTTTTTGCCATGATTAATATACACACTCATACCAAATTACAGCTGTCTAGTACTTATAGTCTCTGAGTAAAACCGCGGACGGACAGACAGACAGACAGACAGACAGACAGACAGACAGACAGACATGGCGAAACTATAAGGGTTCCTAGTTTACCACGGAACCCTAAAAACACCTAGATGAGAGGGAGAGACAACCTTAGTTACTAGAATTTTATCAATGAGATTTAAAAATACATCTTTTCAAAACCTATATCTAAAACCAAGCAAGAGCACATACTATGTTTTGAATCAGGTTTTTACGTGGTCTTATTTGTCGACTGTATATTTTCAAAGTTAGTAAGGGCTTTAAAATATGTAATTTAGATATATATTAAAATATGTGTATAACATCTTGTTAAGCATCTAGTGCTTCATGCAACCAATAGATTTTTTTTTGACATCAGTTCTGTAATCATTGAGCAGGCAGCACACCTAAAAACGTCCCTTGCCTTGTACATTATAATTTGATGGTTTACATGGATGGACTTACTTTACCTTACATACAAGTCAAGGAAAAAAGGCTGCTATGCTAATCAATGTCAAAAAAGTTCGATGGCTTGTTGTTGTTTGGTGTTTGTTCATATCGTTGGATATTTTTCGTCTTCGATCGCAACCTGATAACATTGGCCTGACTTCTGGACACCGATATCCCTTCGCGTGATGGCTTGGCTTCTCAAGACACTGGACTGCGAGTTCATCTTTTGACAGACCATGGATTTTCACTCAGGCAGGACGTTGACTTTTACCAAGATAACAAAGTATGGCATTGTGCAGCCGTGAATGAAAAGTAATTCAACTCCCTGGTTAAATTTCCCAAATCTGGCAACTCAGACGGTCAAAGTCCTGTCAATGTCATTATTTTACGTCAGATTGACAATGACAGAGAATAAGGCCCAGATATTTGTTTATAAATCCTACGTTTGCGACTTTTTTTTTTAAATTCATTAAAAAATATACTGGTTTAAAAAAATCATGAAAAATATGAAAGTATATTCATACATGGAGGTACTTTCGATTGCATATACAAAAAGTACCACTTCCGGTTAATTACATGTTGTCAAATTGACATACAATAATAGGTGATACTACGATGTTTTAGACTCTTACCGGATCTTTTATTTTTGCCTACAATCACTGCACATCACGGCATTTTAGAGTAATATCTAATCGTATTACGCGTATGCACATAAACTGCGCACTGACAGAGTGTTCGAGAAGTATGCCCATATTGAACATAATGCGTTCCCACCTGCACGCCCCCGAGCCCACTCTTTACATCTCTGTGCATGCAACTAATGTCCACTAATGGTACCATTATGTTTATGACCTCTTTTTTTAAGTCGGTTGGAAATGGCTCCAATTATATTTGTCTGTTGGCAGTTTTGATACCATAGACATTTTTTAACTTTTTTAAGATGTCTATGGCAAATTTCCAGCATCGATGTCGCGTTGCCCTTGACTCCCTCCATTTTAATTGCTGTTTTTATAAAATTCTTTTAATGTAATCAGTGAAATTACTTCGTAAATATATAAATTAGATGTACTGAGTGTGATAAACAGTGAAAATTGTGTGAAACTGACGTGTAGTGTGTATTATTTGTGTAGCGTCACCTGACTGAGCTCATTGTCATTTCCCGCCATTGTAGCTTCTCAATAAATGAAACAATTATATTTATAATGTTGTTTTGTGCGTGAATTGCGTTATAACAGATAAATTTTTCACCTGCGTTATGTCATTACACGGAAATGATGTCTGTTTGCTAGAAGTGGAGGATTACAACTTGTACGAAGAAGAAGCATCGGATCACGCATTTGCCAGGTATGGAACGGGCCGGCGTGGTCTCTGAATTACTGTCCTATTTTGTTATTGGAGTTGGTTTACTACTTGCCAAAAGTTTCTACTTGATCTAGTTGTATGTGTATTTTTTTTGTTTATAAACGAGAAGAATGATTTCGCGCGCCATATGACTATGCTGGCGCCCGTGCCGGTGTGTAGTCAGCTGTTGGGCCGCCATTTTTGGTCAAATCAAATAGGCGTAGTAGGCGCCACTACCTATCTGTCGCGTTATTAGCGTACTATCAAACACATGTATTCGCTAGAACGTAAATATGTACAGTCATTCATATAAATTATCAGAATTGATGAAATCCTTAATTTTATCTTTGAAAGTATTCATACAATTAAATCCAGCAATATTATGGTAGGTTATGATGAGACACATTGTTTACAGCTACTAAACACATTGAAAAAATGAAGCAACCCATGTTTGAAGTTACCTGACCAAAATGCACAATTAGTAAGTGCACTAAATATTTAATATTATTCATAATTGGGTTGCTGTAAATGAAGACATAATAGACTAAGAAGCAATATGGAACATTTTTATTTGGTTCATATAATTCTGCATTTTACTTTCAGAGAGAAACAACTGAACACTGGCGGTAAGACAATGGAGGCTGAGAAGAGGATTCGTAGGGAGATTGCAAACAGCAATGAACGTAGACGAATGCAAAGCATCAATGCTGGCTTTCAAGCTTTGCGAACATTATTACCCCGACATGAGGGTGAAAAGCTTAGCAAGGTAATTATTACTCTTCTAGTGGCATAGTTTATAAACAGATCTATAAGTTGCCAACTAAAGTCATAAATAAGATCTGTTCATTTTTGGGGTCTAATAGGTATTCAACCTCTGACACAAAAAGAGGATTGTCATACTATAAGTAAAAACAGGTCACTTGCATGCTATTTTGTCAGGATTATTATTTGAAATTAGCCTGTGAGTGACCCATTTTGACCATAATGTATTTATCGCACATTAGTTATGATAAATATAAAGGTTGTTATATATTTGATTAATTTGTTTGTGCCTATTTGTGTCTGATTGTTTGTGTCCCAACATAGCTCCCAATTAAATGATCACTGGTTCATCTATTTGGGAACTTTTAAAGTTTTTTGAAATAATTTTTTTATTTGTATTTGTTCTTTACAGTATAAGGGGGGTGAAAGAGATTTCCACCCTTATTCATAAAAATTAAAAAACGTTTATTAAACCTATTTTAGTTAAAATATGTTTTATCTTTGTCCCACGCTCCAATGTTTGATATTGAAAGAACGAGACAAAACATATGTATTTTAACTAAAATAAGTTTAATTTTACAGCGTTTGTTAATTTTACAACCCAATCAAACTTATTTATTATAACATAGAACAAAATCAACAATATTAATTTTAGTCTGCTGCTTAAAAATATTAACTTTTTTTAATAATTTTATTTCTAGGCTGCTATATTACAACAGACTGCTGAATACATATATTCCCTTGAACAAGAGAAAACAAGACTTCTTTCACAAAATTGCCAGTTAAAGAGGTTGCTAAATCAACATGAAGGAGGGGAAATACCAATCAAGAAAAGAAAAAATGAGATTATTACTCATGTTCCCTCAATAATTCCTGACTCAACTGATGAAACAATTGTAAACTCACGGTCACCTGAACCAGTTGCAGTTATAACGGTGTCAAGTATGACTCAGAAAAAGGACACTGAGGGTGGGGACCTGAGAGTGCAGCTGGAACGCGAGCGACGGCACCGCCGCTTATTAGAAGAGAGACTGCATGCTTTGGAAGCCCAGCTGTATCCTGAAACTGTATGTGAATTAACACATCCTGTAATACACTATGAACAAACCAATGTCTCAGATTGTAAGACAGAAAAAGATGAAACAGAAGCACCTGCAGTGGCACCTGCAGAAAAACCTGCTGCTCCACTCTTGGAGGCTGCAATCAAAGCTGAGCCTCGTGTTGAAGTTGAGGTTTTGCCAGAAGCATCCCATGATGCTCCATCTCGGCTGTATATTCCCAATACTAGTCGTCAGAACTTAGAAACAATTGTAGAGGCAATCCGTCACCTAGAGGGAGATCATTTATTCAGAGAAGAGTCGGGAGATGCACCGCTGGCGCTTACTAAGAAGCTGGATCGCCCACCACCGCCTCGGCCAGGGGTGATTGTGGTTAAGCACTCGTGATTGTGTTAAACTATAGACATTGGCTCGTTTCTTGCTTTGCAGAATGGGCTCTCCTGACCCTCCTCGAATATAGTTTTAATATTTTAGTTGTTTAGGTGTCTTTTCCAAAGTGACGAGATAAGTCTAAAACCTGCATTGTCTTGCACAGTACAGTCAAAGCTGTATTTAAAATTGTTATTATATAGCTGATCATTATAATCACGTGATTCGGCGCTGTGCATAGTTTAGTCACCGTTTTAAATATGCTCCAGAACACAGTTGGTATAACAGGTCAAACTGGAATATGTTTATCAAATATTCTGGACTCAAGGAATATAATATAACACTATTTATATCTGGCAATGATAAATTATATAATTGTTTACACTGGAATATTATGGTGTCTCGATAATGTGAAATACCTAGTCTCAATAACACATGATTTTACAAGAGAGCAGCTCTACATTTGTCAATATGATTTTAATTTTTTATGGTAAGAATACTTGCTAGCAACGTTTTCAGTAAATATTCCTCTAATAATATCTTTCCTGAATGCTAAATACATTTTTGAGCAGTTCTCTAGATGCATGTATGTATGACAGTTATATTAAGTCTACTTTGATTTACTTCAATAGTTATTGTCATCTGTAAGGAAGGAAAGGTTGAGGATTGACTGATTTGAGTAAGGTTAGGTAAAGAAGGAAAAATTAAAGAAAACGCCGCGTGCCAAGTTCTTCACGACGCCGATAGAAAATGCGTAGGATATGTTTTTAGATTGGAATTCCGTGTATATGAATGAATTAATGTGATATTTTGTTTGTGTTGCACTTTATAATTTGAATAGAGATTTTCTCTGCAAATATCTTGTTTGAGCAATAAATCTGAAGGGTTGTTGTTACTTGTGAAGAATTAGCAGCAATATTAATATGAAAATATTAGGCAAATTGAAATTTCTCTAGATAAAATATCTTTGTAAGATTAAGGTAATTTTAGGCATGCGGCTATGAGACGTCATTGATTTACTCCTATGGATGTGTGCTTTCCCTTAATGATGCACATTAATTTATTTATCCAGTGTAATTCCTAATTTTGTTTCCAGTGTTTATCGTTTTTATCTTGATATATATTATTCAAATTGTAGCCACAAGGATGACTCATGGCTGATAGACAGAATATTTGAGCATTCCATATTTTGGATTTTCTCTTACTGTAAGGGGTTAATCTTTACTATGAGATATAGTTAATTGAAACAGAAGCTGTATATTGTATTCAATTAACTTATTAGTGTAATAATTCATTGCTTGTCGTGAACATATGTCATAAAAGTTGTATTAGGTCATTACTCAGGTAGGAGCTGATAACTAGGTACCCATCATGAATATTAATATTTGTATGATATAAGTGCTCCTGTTTATTAAATTTTCATATTAACTAGCAACCTCTCGAGCAACATGGCGCCGTGGCTTGCAGATGATGTGATCATCGAGGCTGGCCTACAAAATGAGTAGGGCTTTGCTGTGTGGCAGTTGCTTGTAGGTTGTGGGCAGTGTATTTCGGATTTAGACTACGTAAATAACAGTGATTTGATTATTGTTCGCTTTAATGTGCTGACTTTTGTTGAAAATTAACTTGCAGTGCTTTTTGTTAATAACGTTTTTGTAAGTTTTGATTGTAACTTATTTTTAAGTTGGACTCAGCAACAGAGTGAACTCTCGCAAGTTGCATTGTTACAATAGACTCAGAACGACGATCCTATCTATATAGGATTATGATTTTTAAGACTGATCATTTTATTCATTATTAAGTTATGCTAGGTCCAACCATCATTATAGTTAGTGAAATGTGTATGTGTGTGTTCAATTTGATTGTATGTGTGCATGTGTTTCTTAGTACTTGTATCTCTGATAGTCCAGCATAAACAATGAGATTTGATTTCTGCAGAACATTATGTCAATGATATAGCTAGATTTTTCCCAGTGAAAAGAAAAAATGTTTATTAAATCCCTTGTTTTGTTGGACTATAGGTAAATAATGACATAAGTTGACTTTTGATGCACTTTACTGTTAATTGTAATTTATTTGTCTGTTTTGGGATCGGGACTGCGACGTATATAAGGACTGTAATTTGTGTAACTTTTATGTTTACTATATCTACTGAAAAAACATCTTGTTTCTTTGAGAACATATTTTTCAAAACCGCGACGCTGGTGAGGCTTATATGTGCTAGGCGGCCCCTCTTTTGTGGTGTTGTTACACAACCAGTGCCCGCCAAGCCGTCACTTCGTACTACTTCAACAGTGGAAGCCACTTTAATTATTATTTTATGGATACTAGATTAAATCTGTACAACTTCGCCCAATAGCTACTCGCAGATGACATTGCTCCACATTATACATACATAAACATAGCTACCAAAAGTTAAAACAATTCTTGGCATAAAAATTAACAAAATTAAAGTCCCCAAATTGTGATAAAATTTTAATGTTAAGTTTGTCTAATCTCCCACCTCTAGTATGAGGATGAGGTGAAAATGATTGATAGTGTATCCCTTGTTTTTGCTTCATCCAGCTGTTACTAATTTCAAAGTGACCATTAGATTTCCTCAATACAGCATGATTAAATGAATACAGATTGAGTGCATAATGGCGATAACATCCCAAAGCAGGAAGTTCAGGGCTCTGAATCTGTAATAGTTTCTATTTTCAAGATGGAAATAAGTTTTTTTTAGGAAATTGTTTTGCACTCTGTTTCTGAGTCATAGTTCTAAGAAGTTGTCTGCCTACCGCCTTTTACATTATGTCAGTATAGGATAATTTAAATGTACCATAACGGACTTGGTTATATTATTAGTGTAGTCAAATTAGTAATAAGAGATTTTAAGTCAAAGAAAGCAAGTTAAATTGTTTAAAATGTGTTATTATTTATGTCTTAAAGTATTAAAATGGTTATTTCTTATTAATTAGTTTGTAAACGATGATCATCTGTATTCCTACGAACTGAATGTTCGTTATCAAGCGAAAACCAATAAAACAAACATTTAAATTTTTTCATGATTGTAAATTTACATATATTTGTAAATCCTATGTATCAAAATGTGTATATCAGTTAAGGTAAAAATGCACATTTAAAGCATTCTTAACACTTGTTGTTAACAGAAGTTTTAGCTTTTTTTACATCAGTGTGTGTTAAGTATGACATAATTAAATTCTTCAAAAATAATTGTATTGTTGTTTTCCTGAAGTAAGGAATAAATTTACCTTTCTACATAAGTTATGTTTTATTGGTTTTACGCCCAATTAAGTAATATTTCTATTTTCTACACTCTATCATAAAAATCATTTTATTTTATTGATTTATTAACTCCAAATTAGTTCATAAACATCATGGAAATACGTTATATTTCTTGTTTATAATTAAGAAGATTAACAACATTTGTATTGCATTTATAGTATTTTGTTCCCCTGGCTTATTTTATCGAGCCTTCCGACTCGGGTTTGAGTCAATGCATACAGATAGAGTGCATTATAATTACATTAAAAAAAACTTACAATAATAACTGTCAATATGACATACGAGTACATAAGGGTTGAATTGACAACCTTTTTTTATATCCAGATGAATTTTTTTTTTAAATCTATGATATCCATTAAAGCAAACACTGTTTTATACAAAATGAAAAAAAAAATACCGCAAAATATTCCACTTAATGCACATGCATGTCACACCGTACAAGATGATTTTTACCGTGTGCCACACATTTAGCATTGAAGTGAAAGAAGAATCAACAAGCCTATTCACCTTATTACTTCATTATTTGTAACTTCATTACAGAGTTAAAAAAAAGGTTCTCAATTCATCGTAACCTTTATTTTATTCATGTAATAATTACTCAAGCGAGTTTGAAATTCTTGATTTTTTTCTATCAATGGTAAATTTAAAAGTATTTTTTTTAAATGAAGCATTATCAATTATTATTTGTAATGATAATACTTCTAGACTGGTCCCTTAGAAATTTCAAAGATATGTGTATTTGGTTTTTAAATAAGAACTGTTTGTGGGATATTCTGGTATATTATATGAAAAAAAAAATCACTTTACTGCACCAATCTATCTGTAATGCGCTCATGTTCCTAGTTAAAAATAGATACTAAGTATTATGCTTTACAAGTAAGATAAAGTGTAGAAAATAATCCAAACATTTCTTTTTGATATGAAATTGATAAGAATATTTCCTCTGATTTTAATTGTACCACATTTGACCTATATTTACGAATATTTATAAAAGATTCATAATTTATTTGTTTCATTTATTTACTTATCCCACCCACCCAGCTCAGACCGCGTGACGCTTTCTAGCTTGGCCACCATTACGGACTTAAATTAGTTGCCAAATATAAAAACACTGGTCTGTGCAATAGAAGTTACAAGCATGAATGGCCAAGCTAGGAAGCACAGTTTCTGGGGTGGACTATCCGTTTTCTTCCAGATCGACGACGATCGATCGACTGGAGAATTCACCAGGCGAGCCAAATCGCACAAGCTGTATCTTATGTTGTGAACATTATTGTGGCCATTCATCTTAAGAATAATCAAGTCGTACATACTAGGTACACTAATTCTCGAGTATTTTTTGGCATGGTCAGAATGCTTTTATGCTGGTTTGGGAGAAAAGGAAAAGCAGAATAGTATACCAGCTGCTTTTCTTCCCGTGCAGACCGTAAAATCCGGTCAAGGGATTGTGCGATAACAAAGGAATCACGTTATAGGCGGTGCGGCCTAGCAACCCATCACTATTTTGATTCCGCCTTCCACCATCACGTTCTGATCAAGCCTACCCCGCAAGGGATGAAAACGTGATAACATTTATCACAGATCTGCCCCCCTATTTACTAACTCGGATGACAGGTGTCGATGCCTATCAATCTAGAATTTTTAATTACAATGCGGGTTTTGCTTGCTCGAACTTTTTATTTGAAATACAAAAACCGCATTGTAACAGCAAATCCTAGATCGACACCTGTCATCCGAGTTAGTAAATAGGCCGGCTGATATGTAAGTATGGATATTTATCCAGTCCAGCGTGGAAGCACAGATTAATAAATAGTTATGGTGGAAGTGATGGACATGATTCACCCGAAACATTAATATTTTTTGCCGTGTGGTTCCCGGCAGAGTAGAATAGGACCACTCAAATTCTTCTCGTGGATATCGTAAAAGGCGATTTAGGAAAATGCTTATAAATATTTAAAGAGACCTCTCCAGCGTCTGGCCATCTTGGAGAGGGTAGGTCAAATCCTATGACTGCTTTGGCTCATTATATGGCTTTGGTAGTACAGAGAGGGTCATGCTCCTGCAGTATCCTATTATATTGCCTATAGGTACTTTTGTCGGTCTGAGTATGGTCCAGCTTAGGGATTATTGCAAGTTAGAATAGAATAGTTTCGTCAAAATTGGTTCAGTAGTTTTTTTAGACACAGAGATTAGCATAGATTAAAAAAAATCGTCTGGAGTTAAGTATCACTCACTAAAAAAAATATTTAAGTTTAAAAATATTATATTATATACCTACATATATTTAAAATCATGACGAAATTTTTTTTTTTAAATCTATGTTTAAAATAGCTTAGTTTACAGTCACGGAGTACTTACAATGGCCATAGACTCACTGTCCTCAGTGGTGCTTAGGTCCTTTGTTCCAATTTAGCCAATTTGAACAAGTCCAAATAATGAATCCACATCAATATTTGTAATTCATTATCATCAGGTGTTTTTAATCTCCACTGCAGCAGCACGATCCCCTCAATACTAACTACCAGAGCCATATATTAGCCAGAGCAGTCGGGATTTGGCCTACACTCTCCACATTGGCCAATCCACGGGAAGACTTGGAGTGGTCCTGTTCTACTCTGCCGGGAACCACACCGCACCCGGGAACCATGGGAATATTTAATTGTTTTATTTGTATTTGTGGGTTGGCATAGCGGCAACAAAAGTATATCATCTGTAAAAATTTAAACTGTCTAGCTATCACGGTTTATGAGATGCAGTTTGGTGACAGACAGACGGACAACGAAGTTTTGGTAAAAGGGTCCGATTTTAACCCTTTGGGTCGTCATCATCATCATCATCAGGTCTTTTTAGTCTCCACTGTATGAGCACGACCTTCTCTGTTTTACCAGAGCCATATATGCCAGAGCAGTCACAGGATTTGGTTTTTACTCTCCACGCTGGTAAGACGGTTTGGAGAGGTCTCTTTGATGTTTATAAGTTTTGTTTAGCTTATGTTCGCCTTCTACGGCATCCACGGGAAGACTTGGAGTGGTCCTATTCTACTCTGCCGGGAACCACACTGCTAACCCTTCGGGTACGGAACCCTAAAAATGACACTAAATAGGTACCTACATTTGCAAATTCGTCGTAAGGATTATCGAACAAGGTAAATTTGTAAACCTTTTAATTATTTCCCCTGCAAGGTGTGTTGAAAAACATCGTATGATTGACTCGTGAGCTATATTTATCATAACAACACTCATAGTTTTATTAAAAGTCGTGTTGTAAAATTATCAACTTGCTCCCTTGAATCATATATATACTAATATACTACTATTTAACGTTGGTAAGTATTACTTGCAAGTCTGTCCACTCCAAATAGACCATACTTCATCGTATGAATAATTTGCGGCAAGGTTAAGTGTATGTTAATAAGAATAAAGACGAAACTAATTAATCACCGTAGGAAATGTCAGCCACACGGTCGTTTAATAAATAGAATTGGTTATGTTTTGTTTTGGGTAGAATTTAATCCTATAACTAAAATAACTCTTTTTCAAACAAAATATTCAAAAGTTCAGTTTTTTTCAAAATCAATACATTTATGTAATGACTTATGTTTGAAAGAGCAATTGAGATAAAACATTTAAAAAGGAAAGAAACGTTTATAACCAAATTTAGAACCTCCACCTTTTTAACCGACTTCAAAAAAGGAGGAGGTTCTCAATTCGTCTGTATTTTTTTTTGTATGTTTGTAACGCTAATACTCAGTCAGTTATGGATCGATTTTAGTGCTTCTGTTTTTGTTCGATAGGTAATGCTCCAGAGGTGGTCTCATAAAATTTTGTCGCAAGACGCAATGTATTGAGTTTTTTTTTGAAAAAATAAACAAAATCCCAAAAAATGGTATAAGTATGCCGTTCGGTTTAAACTTATTTGTAAGTATTTTATTCCTATGAGAATCAAGACATATTGATGAGAACGTTTCTCCTCTGTTGTGATTGAACTTCAAAGGTGGTCCTATAATTTTTTTTATCGAAATTGGATACATTTCGATAAAAAAATATAGGACTTTTAGAAAAAATCAACAAAAAGAATTGTATCAGTATGCCGTTTGGTTTAATTTTATTTCTGTTTAATTCTTTCGCGAATCAAGACAAGTTGATGACGACGTTTTCCTCTATTTTGATTGAACTACCACACCCACTAAAACCTTATTTTTAGTTCCAGTTTGTACAAGTAATTTTTACGTATTATGGTTGAAGTCGGTTTTACTTTTTTGTTAAAAATAATTGTTATTTGAGGTCGGTTCGAAAAAGAGATGAATAGATGAGAATTGTTAGAACTATTAGAAACTTCAGATCTTCGAGCAACACGGCTTCCGTACTTCAGTATTTACAGTGGGCAGACTAATAAAGAGATCGGAATTGGGTGTGTGAAAATACCTAAAATTTGCAGCGGGACATAATATGGAGCTGTTACAACCACTTAAGTTAAACCTGTTTTGGATTTTACCGGTTTGGTTTCGTTTTTTTTTACATGTTCCTTAACTTTGAAACACCGAACTATAAACAATTAATTACAAGCTGCTAATACAGATCTAAATTAATTTTTGTTTTGTACTTTTCCGGTTAAAATTCGGTTTTTCCCGCTGCAAACTTTAGGTATATTCACACACCCAATTCCGATCTCTCAAAAACCCGGAATGGAGTTTCTACAGGATAAGTTAACAGTTAATTCACAATACAAAAATATAAATCAAGAAAGATACAAAAGCTTGAACCTACTAATTAACTAATTAGCACCACTAAGTATGCAACAAAATATGGTGTTGAAAGGAAAAAAAATATAAATTATGAAGCCCAAAAATGTTTCTTCTCCGTTAATAGAAATTATTCCCAGCAAAACTCACACCCTTATTTTAAATTCAATACACAAGACTCAGCCCATCAGTATGAACAACTTTTGTTAAGGGACCAATGCTGAAAACTCAAAAATGTTTTTAGGTACCTTTTTCATACATTTGGTCCGATCAGCTGGACACTTTTGTATGGGTATGTCAATTGTTTTTCGAGATTCCCAACATTGGTCCCATATCAAAAGTTGTTCATGTTGATGGGGTGACTCACCTCTTAAAGTTTGTGTGTTGAATTTAAAATAAGGGTGTATGTGTATAATAACATGAAAACACATACTTATAGCTAAAGGCCACGGTGGGCGTGATAAAATGATTCATACTCTGTTATCATATTATGCCGTGTGGTTCCCGGCAGAGTAGAATAGGACCACTCCAAGTCATTCCGTGGATGTCGTAAAAGGCGACTAAGGAAACACAAGCTAAACAAAGCTTATTAACATCAAAGAGACCTCTCCAACCCATCTGGCCAGCGTGGAGAATGTAGGCCAAATCCTCTGACTACTCAGGCTGGTATATGGCTGTGGTAGTACAGAGAGGGTCGTGCTCCTGCAGTGGAGACTGGAAAGACCTGATGATGATGATGATATCATATTATGGAGTCTATCAAGATTAATACTAAATAACAGCTGGAAAAATATTTCATATATTTTTTTTAATTAGTCTGTAGGTAGGTGTGCTGTCCCACTTGCTGTCTTCATATTATAAAAGTTTTGATCGTTCAATAAAATTTGAAATTTTCAGAAACGTATTACAGTTCTTACTCAGTTTTATAATCTGGATCAGGCCAACGAAAGCTCAATCTCGCAAAACGCGGGAAATTTAAAAATCTGCGAAAGAAAAAAATTGTTTTGATACTTTTTAAATGACTGCCCAAAACAAGTATGTAATAGAAGGATTTTGGAATTTATTATAATGTAAAAGTACTTATGTGAGTTAATTTGTTCCATCCTTCCAACTTCTAGGGGAGTCAAGTCAATCCAATATTATTTATCTTATACATAAGTCATCATCATCATCCCCACCTTAAAGGAAGGCAAAAGGTAGCCAAGTAATATAGGTAGAAAAAGAAACCAAACGGGCTTTCCAAAGAACTTGGATTAGCCGATTGGTATTTTCTATTTTTGGGTACGTATGGGATTTATTGAGAATACTGTGTTGTTTGTTGTTTAGGATATTTGAAACTCCTTTGACGCGTTCCAAAAGAAAATATTGTTTGTGGTAGATATAAAGAAACCGTTGATTCACGTAGTCATCTTTGTATTCGCTTGTACGAAGACGCAAAGCTTTGAAGAAGTAAACGATAACAATTAAAAAGCAGTTATAATTTATTTTCAGCATACTATCATGTTGTTCTGTGTACATATCCCTACTTACACCCCATTTACAATACCTACCTACATTGCTGCAATGTAGATTTTCTGTGTAAAATTATAATCAAGTTAGGTAGGTAGTAGGTACAAAAAAAAGTAGTACCACTTTAATAAGTCGCATTAGCATTATTCGATGGCGCAGAAGACCGCAACCTACCGCCGACTCAAACCGAATGAAAACATTAATAAAATATCGAACTTATTACTACTACATAAGATTTGAAATCCGAACTCTAGCTGTCTCGCTCACAATACTTGTACGACTGCGGAGATTGGCCGAGACGCCGCATGGCGCGTACACATCAACCAATAGCGGACGGGTATTTTCGCGCCATGCAAAAATTTTACTTCTGCGCAGGTACATCGGTGTAACTAATAAAAGTGGTTAAAGTGGTATACCTTGTAGTTAGTTACGAGTACAGTCCGAATCAAACTTATGCGGCTCGAAACATCGCGCGAGGCGATGCGCAGACAGAACACAATATTAGGTTCAGAGGGGCGCGCGCAGGGAGGCGGGGCACGTTCTGCGCAGCTCGCCGCTAATATCCGACCGAGCCGCCATAAAGTTTGATACAGACTGTACTTAGTTATTCTTCCATCACTCTAATTATTTTCGCTGCGCTCTGTCCTCGGCTGCCTGACCTGACTCTTTAAAAAATCGCAGTCACAATCACAACGCGAGCGAGTCAGTGCCACATTGTTGTAGACTCGGACAGACGCGGCGTCGCGGCGTCCTCAATTAACTTAAAACTCTTTTCCAGTAACACGTTTTATATGTGAAATCAAAGTTAAAGTTTATAATACTCAAGTTTTACGTTTTTTAGTTAACTAGGTAGGTATTTCGATTCATCCATCTATTTCTGTTTTTTACTTCATTGCTGTCGTGGGACTTATTGTAGATATACTTATCTATTATTTATAATTATATTATCTCTAATAAAAATCAAAACATTATGTTACAAAGTAACTTCTTATAGATTTGTTACATATAAGGCAGCGTTTTACCTTTAGCGTATAATCAAACGAAGCACACGAGTTGCATAAGGGTTTTCAACACACCTGTACTTCTGGATGCTTTCAGTATGGAGTAAATTTATTTTAATTTGACTAATTAATATTTGGATTACCTGCTTATTTAGTAAACATTAGCTAACAAAGACATAATAAACATTTAATTTATTTTAACAATAAAACTAACCAAAAATAAAATTAAAAGCCTTAAATATATAAAAATAAATATAAAATCCAGCTGCTCACCCCTGGGCATCGTGCCCAAAAGGCTGGCAGCATTGCCAAATTGAAGTGCAATGCTTATACGCTGAGCTAGGTAGCTTCCAACCCTTTGGTCACGGGATACCTCAATAAACAATTTAAAAAAAAATGTTTGATTGATTGAAAGTCGTCATTTAATTTGCGAGCGCGCCTGTAAAATTTTAGAACTCTCTTCAAATAAGTATAATAATCCAAAGTCTAAAAATAAATTTGTAAGAAAAAAACAAAAGGTTACAATTTTATTTTATTTGTGTACAGTGTGTTGTGTGTATATAGTTATTGTATTTGTGTATACAGCACATGCGTTTGTAAATAATATCACATAGCTTTTATCACAAACAATCGCGCATGTTTGAGGAAAATATCATGCATGACAAAATATCAAGTAATTCAAGGCCTCGCCGTCAGATACTAGATATACCTAAGGTCTCTTCTGTGCTCTGGAAGGTACTGATTCCGAAGGTTCCGTGCATTTAACTATGATTGCCAAAAATAAGGACTGTATTGTTTTTCCAATTCAGGTAACACGATAACGATATTTATTTGAGCTCCGTAGCGCAGCGGTCAACACGCCTGACTGCGACACGGAGGTCCCGGGTTCGATCCCCGGTCAGGTCAAGATGGAAAATGATATTTTTCAGCGATTGACCTGGGTCTTGGATGTTTATCTATATAATAAGTATCTATTATAAAATATAGTATTGTTGAGGTAGTATCCCATAACACAAGTCTTACTTAAGAACTTATTTTGGAGCTGGCTCAATCTGTGTGATTTGTCCGTATATATTTATTTATTTATTATTTATTTTATAGTCCATCCAAAAAATTTACATAAAAATTTAACCTGTGTCACTAACACAGGCTTTTTTTGGCAAGGCAATCGTATTTTTAAATGTGTTGTTAATCTGTTTACATTCCGAGCTGTTCAAAAATTCCAAATTTATGTCGAATTACTAAGCATAGTTTATTATAACGTAACCTATTTTATTTTAAACTAGCAGCCCTACCCGGCTGCGTCCGGGCATGTATTATACCTTAAAACCTTCCTCGTGAATCACTCTATCTTGGTGAAAACCGTATGAAAATCCGTGGAGTAGTTTTTGAGTTTATCGCGAACAGACAGACAGACAGACGCGGCGGAGGACTTTGTTTTATAACATGTAGTGATAGTGATAAATTACTTTTGTATCAAAAAATAAAAGGTACCTACCTAGGCGAAAAATATAGGAGTTTTTTCAGTCCCCAACATAGAGGTAGGCACGGAAGTGTACATATATCTCTATGGAGGCAGGTCATATATATGTCACCGGAAAATAACAAGAATCGTAAGTTGATCAATTTTCGAGTTAGTTAAACAACTTTCGGAAAATCATAAATGGCATTTATATTTAACGCAATACATTTTAGTTGATCAACTGACGGTGCCTGGTAATTTAATAATTAACAATTTTGCCACAAGTCAAATCATAGGTACATGAATGGGCCAATAATTGCTCAGTGTACATTTTAACGGTACCCTATCAACCGTTCCATGATACAATGTTCTCTGATTGGTCGATGGCATTAGTTGCAAGCATTTGGCAAGTGTTTATTCATAGAGTTAACAAATACTTAGATTTGTTATTTTAATATTGTAGTTATTATCAGAGATAGTGACACATGTGAAAGTTGACGTAGGTATGCTAAGAAACTGCTTAATAAGTGGGGTACGGGGTAAAAGCACGTATGAGAGTCATTCAACCAATCAACGTACACTTCGCCTTCGTTGAATAATTTAACTGGAAGAGGCCGTAAATTGATCAATTTACTCAAATCATACGTTAAATAATACATTACAATCTATTTCCAAAAGTTGGTTAACATCCTCGAAAATTTATCAACTTACGATTCTTCTTATTTTCTGGTGACATAGGTACTTGTATTTCTCGTTGGCTTTTTAACGGACTGAGGCTGACATACAAAATGCCTTTACTAGAAACGCTAGTAGTTTATAGCTTTTGAACACTTATTAATAATATTAACTTATTTCCAAGTAATTAAGAATTATTTAAATTATGAAATGACGCAAAAAATTGCCTGAAACGACCTATTTTCTTAATAAAATTTTGGATCTAAAAATGTTCTTTTGTTGTTACACTTTCTTCATCGTATGTGCTACTTGTCTTCATTAATTTACAGGACAGTTATTGACGACCCATAAAATTAAAAATGTATTGGACATCAGAGGTCATGTTAGTGGGTGTACTTAGTCTGCTGAGTTTTCAAGCTTTGGGCCAAGACATTAGTCAGCATGATTTGTAAGTACCTGAACTACCTACATAGCAAACTAGTGTACAGTCCGAATCAAACTTTATGGCGGCGCGGAACATCGAGGGAGTCGATGCGTAGTACACAATACATGGACCTAGGAATAATATGGACCCGGCATTAGACACATCAAAAGTGAAGCATAACTTACGTCACATCAAGTCACATGTGTGCAGCATGTATTTGACATTTGGGAAATTTGACATTTCGTTCGACCGGAGAAAAGTGTAGGGATTTTTGTGCCGATGTGTGCGTGCGCTAGTGTCGCGACACGAGTGTAGGGATTTTTATGTGCGTCACTGTTACATTTTCCAAGGGCATATCCTGATTATTCTTAGATCCATGACACAATATTAGGTTCAGCGGGGCGCGCGGGGGAGGCGGGCGCGTACTGCGCAGGTCGCAAGTCGCAGCTAATGTCCAAGCCGCCATAAAGTTTTATTCGGACTATACTTGTGTACATACAGTGGCGTAGCTAGCACGGGTTTTATTATACCTGGGGTGGTGGGCACAGTGTCGCCCCAGTGCCGGATTAACGACAACGGGGGAGGCTTTCTTCTTTCTCTTTTCATCTTCATCGTAAAACTCATACTTAATATAAAAAGTGTTTGGTGATTTTGCAGGCACTCCTTTTTTTTTGCAAAGTTCTTTTGTCCTAATATGCTTTGGCATACCGGGTTTGGCATAAAATATTTTGTCATAATAGTTTTTAGGCATAATTGGCTTTTGGCCGCTCCGTGTCAGAAGTACTACCGAAAAGTACAACTGGTAGTACAAATGATACAACCTTGTGTCATTTGTACTACTAGTTGAAAAAATGACACTCACAACAGGAAGTAGTACTATCGAACAGAAAAACCAACAAACTAAAGACGCGCAGTACACGCGTCACGCGTGTATACGTCCTCAGACGCAATTCGAACGCAACTTTGTAAGCTATTTACACGGAGTAACCGTGAAACGCGCGTCTACCTCATACGCTTTTACAGGCGCTATATGATCTTCAGGGTAGGCTAGTTTGGCCTAGGACAAACTGAATTTAAATATTATTCAAATTCATAAAGAGGGCGTAGATCACCAAATTAACGTCATTTTTTTAATTTCAAAGGCGGACGCGACATTTAATGAAAAATCGACATGGGTGTCGTTGTATGGGTTTTTCGGCGTGTAGATTTCGAAAATGACGTATGTTTTGGAATCCAAGATGGCGGAGGACATTTCATGAAAAATCGACATAAGTGTCGTAGAGTAGGTTTCTCGGGGTACAGATTTCGAAAAATTTGTCACTTTTGGAATCCAAGATGGCGAACGTGACTTTGTTTGGAGGGCACATAGGACTTTCATAAAGCAAAGAAAATCAGTATCCCTTAATTTTTTTAAAATTAATATAACGAATGTATATAACATAATAACGAACGTCAGACTGCAATCAATTGTTGTCGTGCGAACAGTTTATCCTAACAAGCTCAGGACAAACTAGTTTGTCCTGAAATCGGGTTTGGTCGGTAACATACATAGTGCAATGTGGGCGAGGCAAAGTTTTATTAAATAAAGGATAAAGGTGCAAAAATTTGTAAATTTCAAAATGCTGTGGATCTGTTACTGTTACAGCGGTAAATATTTTTTGTAATTTTAAATCATAATCTTCTCAGGCTGTTTTACTTTGTTTCAATTTATGGTGACACACATATAATATCGTTTATTTATAATACAACCAAATGCATGTAAACTCTGTACACCACCTAAATAAATAAAATATAATGATTGTCAACAAGATTTGATTCCAAGGAATTAAAATTTAATTAAATACAAGTATTTAATGCCGAGACAAATCGTTATTAGTTGTAAGTTAATGGAGTGTGAGTACTGGTGGTACAAAAGGTATTTTTATTATTTAATAGGTATCCATTACACCAAATTGTTTTATGCCGCCGTCAACTCCTAGGCTGTTTTTATTGCAATAAGTTCAATGCCATACGAATATCAAATGATTCATTGATTTCATGCGTTTTTCTCTTACTCAATATTTCCCTTCTCTTTTTCTATTCAGTACTTTCTTCAGTGTAAAAATATAGGTCTTCGTCCTTTACCTTATCCTACTTTTCTATGTGGAGTCGGCACAGTATGTCAGTTCTCTCCACCTTGATCTGTCATCCACCACAGCCTTTGTCACTTCCTTCCTGTTCATACTCACCTTGACACAATCGATCCATCGTTACTTAGGTCTCTGTTCTGTTCCGCGTTCCATCTACTTTCAAATGGAATGCCTTTCTTGTGATATGACTTTCTTCTCTCCTCATCACATGCTCATACCAACTTAGTCTATGACTATGGAGCTTTTCTGTTAATGGCGCGGCTTTCATTCTTCCTCTTATATACTCATTCCGTATTTCATCCATCCGTGTCACTCCAGACATCCATCTCAACATTCGCATCTCTGTTACATGCAGTTTTTTTCTTCCATCCCTTTTGTGGCCCAATATTACGATCCTGTATGGATCGTAATATTGGGCCACAAAAGGGCCACATAAGACAGGTCTGTAAATGTTTCCTTTAAGTTTAAACTTGTGATAGTCGTATGTCCCATACGACTATCACAAGTTACATCCGTGATCTGTCTCCACTTTGCCCATCCTGCGCTAATACGGTTATGAACGTCACGATCAATGTCACCGTCCATCTGAATAAGAGAGCTGAGATATCTAAAGTTGGAGCAGAAGCCGGCGACCAATGAATTTCCCACACAAACTAAATACCAAAATACTTTTTAACTCGAGAATATTTCAACACAAATATGCTATTATTTGGATTAAGACAGTATTTATCTATGGTTTGTAATTTTTTTTTCAAAATATTCACACGTCACGCCCGTCATCTTGGATTCTAAAACTGACGTCATTTTCGAAATCTACACCCCAAAAAACCCATACAACGACACCCATGTCGATTTAAGACGGAGAATCGCGTCCGCCATCTTGGATTTCCAAACTGACGTCATTTTCGAAATTTACTCCCCAAAAAACCTATAAAACGACACCCATTTCGATTATGCACGGAAAGTCGCATCCGCCATCTTGGATTCCCAAACCGACGTCTTTTTCGAATTCGTCCCCGACGTCCTCCTATACTTTGGTTCCGGTAACAAGCAAACCCAAGTGATTTGCTTGTGTTTTTTGTAGTAGTACAAATGATACAAGGTTGTATCATTTGTACTATCAGTTGTACTTTTCGGTAGTACTTCTGACACGGAGCGCTTTTGGCATACGGGTAATTTGGCCATAATTATCTTTTAGGCTAATTTGTTTTGGAATAATGTTTATTGCCATAATCTCCATAGGCATAGTAACTATAAGTCTAGTATTTAGGCATAACATTTTTAGGAGTAACAAAAACTTTTAGAAAAAATACCTTTTCTCTCATCATCAAATAGACGACTGACCAAAAGTTGCTAGAAAATTATTCTAAGGGCAGAAAAGAAGTTAGGTTCGAGTTATTTTTTTATGACCACTCGGAAGACTAAGGGCAGATAAGAAGTTAGGTTCGAGTTATTTTTTTTCATCTCACCTCCCCTTAAACAGTGTCATTCAATATAAGCAAAGTGGGCTGGATGGTCGCTATTACGACCGCGGGCTATAAGATTTCATACAAATTCTATTAAACTCGAGAGCGCGTAAAGTACATTTTTTAAATTTAATAGGTCACTATACCACGCACAAGTGTCAAATCATTATTAATATGTAAAATACGGGTCACTCACGTATGAAGTCAGCTACCGGCCGACATGTTTCAACCTCATTCGTAGGTGCGGAGTGCGGGCTGGGACGACTTCGTGCGCGCGTCTCGGTTCACATTCGCCCTGAGGAAGACCTCCTGATGAGGTTGAAACATGTCGGCCTGTAGCTGACTTCATACGTGAGTGACCCGTATTTAACACATTAATAATGTTAACATATCACGTTAGTTTTAATCAAAAAAGTGTCAAATCCTCTACATCCAAAAAGTTTTCTAGTCGAATATACAAATTTGGAATTGCTAGGGAACCGCGGATAAAAGAAACATTTGAACTACCTATACTGCGAGATTTTTGTCCATAATTCAAATTTGGAATTGTTAATGGCCGTGGTGGCTGGCTGTTTGTGTTCATCGATCTTTGACTTCCACTATTTGGATAAAACATTTTCATTTAAATATTTAAATATTAATTTTCAAGTTAAATTATTTTAAGGGCAGAAAAGAAGTTAGGTTCGAGTTATTTTTTTATGACAACTCTGAACGACAGAGCAGGAAAGTTTTGTGCGTTTTCATATTTAATACAAATTACTAATGAATAAAAATGTTATGATTAAAAATTTTTATGCTTAAAGAAATGTTATTCCTTGAAAAATTATGGTTTGATAATATCATTATGTTTACATATATAACTTTTATGCTTTATAATGTTATGGCTAAATAATTATTATGCTTAGGTAAATTATGCCTAAAATTATTATGCGTATAGGTACTCTGTTATGCGTAAGCACGTTATGCCTCAAAACAGTATATGCCATGTTACATTATGACTTAAATTTGTATGCATAAAGATAGGAAATCGATTTTGCATAGCACAGTTTAGCTGCTTGTACCTACTAGTTCTTCTTGAGATTCTGCCTAAGTGAGTAAACTGATTTTAAATTTCGTATTGGTGGCATTCCAGCATTTCGTGACAGCCTAAAGAATATATTTTAGGCGCCGTGCTTATGTACAACAGGGGGAAGTGATGCTTTATTTGCTGAACTATTTCTACGTTACTAGATATTATGTAAGCAAGGCAATGATATTCACAATACATTTAATTGGCTATTTTCTTTTCATCCAACTGACCAATTTTATTTGTAGTAAGTACCTACCGCTTATTGTATTTTACACAGTAAAACGGACACTGAAGAAAGAAAAGATAGCAATCTTGTGGATTCACTGAATGGATTTGGATATCGACTTATGATGAAAATACTGGAAAGGAATGAAACATCTAATGTGGTAATGTCACCTGTCGGCATAAACGGTGAGATTTTCTATATAATTAAGGCATTTTTTAAAGTGAAAATCTATGGAATTTTCAAGAGGCGATAGGGCTAACCTTTGTTCTGGGACTTTTCCCGCCGCACATTTATAAAATCACGAACTTTGTAACCCGGCGTTTATGAACGAGCAATGAGACACTTTCTGAGTGGGTATAATAATAATTAACATTACTTCCCGTTGTCCCTATTAGTTTTTTTTTATCAGACCGTTAATTTAATTCAGACCGTCTGCGCTATATTACCCTCGTGTAAAAAAAATGAAGTGGACAACGATACGTAAAATGGTAACTATAAAACGTAAAGGCAATGGGGACAACGGTAAAAAGCTTTATAACGTACCCGTTGTCCCCTTAACGGGGACAACGGTACAATACATCTGTCTTTGACGTGTAACGCAGTGTGTGTGTGTGTGTGTGGGGGGGGGGGGGGCAGACTGGCGCCCCCCAGATTTATTTGTCAACGAAGAGTGGCTGCTGTTTAAATAAATTGATATTTTTCAGTTTTGATGGCCATGGCACTTCTAGGAAGCACTGGAAATACGTACAACGAAATAGCAGAAATTTTAGGGTTTTCCCGCGGTGAGTAACGCTTTAACCACTAAGTTCTAAGTATGTATGAGCAGGATCAAGAAAAATAAGAGCCAGCGATGACAAACAGACTTTCAGTGAATAAAACAAACTTTTAAGAGGGGAACTGGTATAAAAGTATTTATTATTAAGCATATTCTCTGAAAAATGAACAAAAAGCAAGACTTTTTGGTGTTTGTATTGTATAGTGAACACGCCAATATTTCGACTACCATCTAGACGGATAGACATATCGAATCTATAAGGGTTTCGTCTTTTGCCATTCGGCTACGGAACCCAAAAAAATTTACTTAAAAATGTAGTAATTACTCATCTATTAGCCACACCCAGTTTTTACGCTGCCATTTTCAAACAAAACGATTGAGTTCGCTGGAATGTAAATGAGTGACAGTCAAAAGTGTGCTGACTGTACTAAGGAAATGGTTTCCTGAGAGTATTTTTTTGGATCGAAAAAATGTGTCGATTAGTGGTAGCTGGCAGTCATTAGTGCGATTACGTTACGGTCTCTTACAGCACCATGCATACATCATAATATTTATTTTTACCAACGAAGGAAGATTTTTTTTTTACCTTGTTACTTTACCGTTTAAGAGACTTATCTATAATTTCTTCCAGATATTCTAGAAAACCGCAAACACCATGAGGATTTGGGTCGGCTGCTGGACGCCCTCAACGACACATTATCACAAACCATGTTAGCGGACGCGGTCTTCGTTGACAGAAGCACTCGCCTGCGCAGCCTATACCGCGACTTTCTCAGTCGCGTGTACAAAGGGGAGGCTCTGTATGCAGACTTTGCTGACGGAGGAAAAGCAACGCAGGCCATCAATGAGTGAGTCTTTATCAATTTCGTCCGCGTATCTTCGTGGACAGAAGCACTCTCCATTTTATGGTTCATATGGTGGTTGTATGTACAGCCATCGACTCTCCATTTTATGGTTCAGCTGAAAATCAGCGTGTCATATTTGTGTCTTATGACAAAACGCCTAAAACGCTGAGCTGAAACCTTTTTGGCTGCATATCATAGAAATGAAACTATGTTTAAAATTAAGCCTAGTACATAATTTGTGTTTGTTTGTGTTCATAAAATTAAGTATATGTTTGTTGACTTTATGCACCAAATAAATAAATAAATATATACGGACAAATAACACAGATTGAGCTAGCCCCAAAGTAAGTTCGAGGCTTGTGTTATGGGATACTAACTCAACGATACTATATTTTATAATAGATACTTATATAGATAAACATCCAAGACCCAGGTCAAACTGAAAAGGATCATTTTCCATCTTGACCTGACCGGGGATCGAATCCGGGACCTTCCGTGTCACAGGCAGGCGTGTTGACCGCTTCGCCACGGAGCTCGTCATACCTAAATATATTTTCTTTCTTTCACTCGCCTGCGCAGTCTGTACCGCGACTTTCTCAGTCGCGTGTACAAAGGCGAGGCTCTGTACGCAGACTTTGCTAACGGAGGATAAGCAAAGCAGGACATCAATGAGTGAGTCTTTATTTAATACCAGCAGTATCGTCAGCGTATCTGCGTGGACAGAAACACTCACAAGGTATGATTAATTGTGTTACTGGATCAAGATGAAAAATGTTCTTTTTCAGATTGACCTGAGTCTTGGATGTTTATCTACTTTGGTATGTATTTGTAATAAAATATAGTATCGTTGAGTTAGTAACCCATAACACAAGTCTTGTACTGACTTTGGGGCTAGCTCAATGTGTGTGATTTATTTATTCACAGATGGGTTAAGGCGCAAACAAAAGATAAAATCGATAATTTCCTGAGTGACAGCCTTCCACCTTCAACCAAAGTGGTGTTGCTGAACGCTTTGTACTATAAAGGACAGTGGGCGAAACCTTTTTGGCAAAACTTTACAACCAAGTAAGAGCAATTTTTAATCATATACGTGTACTTATAATAAAAAACCGGCCAAGTGCGTGTCGGGCCACGCGCAGTATAGGGTTCCGTAGTTGCGAATGACAACTTTGAGTACACACTGTTTACACTCGCACCTCACAGTTTAACGACCAAAAACATCTAACAATAAAGATTGTATGAAATTTTACATTTTCCAGTACATTTTATAAGTTGGTTGCCTATAACTTTTTAGTTTGTACTTAGTACTTAGCTCTGATAGTTTTCCTTTCAACTTCAGTATATATACTACTGCTGTAATTTTTTTCACGTATCTATGTATAACCGTTTAGGAGATAGAGGGGGGGGACACGTACCTCTAACAAAAATTTGCACTTTAAAACTAAATATTTCGGAAACGGATCCCTAAATCGAAAAATGGTGTTCTCAACCTCACAATATTTTTCAAAGACCTTTTTAACGATACCCCACAAGATGGGTAAGTAGAGAAAAAAAAATGACTCCCCCACTTTACTTGTATGGGAGCTACCCAAAAAAAAAATTTTTTTCAAGATTTTTTTCTACGACTTTTTTGCCATGATTAATATACATACTCATACCAAATTACAGCTTTCTAGTACTTATGGTCTCTGAGTAAAACCGCGGACGGACAGACAGACAGACAGACAGACAGACAGACAGACAGACAGACAGACAGACAGACATGGCGAAACTATAAGGGTTCCTAGTTTACTACGGAACCCTAAAAACGCTTCTAAAAAATCTATTATTTTTTCTTAACGATAAAGTAACTGACACACTTGGTAATGCCTGTCTCGTGGAAGTTACGATTCAAAAATAAGTTGTAATACACTAGACGCCGGGCGGAGGGAGGAACAAAAAGTTCATAAATTAATAGTACATTACTGCAGAGGCCGGGAAGTAAGGGATTGCCGGACGAGTATAGTTTTCAAGGCCGAGCGTCAGCGAGGCCTTGACAATAGTTACGAGTCCGGCAATCCCTTTCCCGCCGAGGAAAGTATAGAGATTTTCTCAATAAATGTGAGGAAATTTAACTTAAAGTTACACATAAACTTACATGCCTTAAATATTTCCCCTTACTAGGTATTTGCCGGTAGTAATGTTTCCACTTTCAAGTTTCAAATTAGGCGAAGTAGGTACTTAAAATCCATTGCAGTGTTGCTTTCATCACTAAAACTCATTTTGAACCGTTTCATTTCGAATAAATAACCAACTTTGCACATATTTACCGAAAACAATCAATGTCAATCAATTACTGCAAAGAAGATACTATTACTAGTATCAGACGACCGACTGCCATATGTTTTCTCTAGGCAATAAGGATCATAGACAAATAATGGAGTGAGGGTGAAAATGAAAAAAATGCCATACAATTCCTTTTGAGTTTCTATGGGGGGCCATAAATTCAAAGTCAATTGACGTGTGTTCTATGCCCTAAAATCCGTAAAGGCAGTTTTTCGGCAGTGGCGTTAATCACTACGGGTATAGTGAAAATAACAGATCTCCCGAGTTTTTAATTTTTTTATTTTCAGTTGTCAATTCCAGCAAAGGAAACAATGCCCATAGAGCCCAGTCATATTTTTCACAAAAAATTTAATAGATCATAGATTATTGTTTTCTTCTCTCGCAACGAAAATTAAGCATATTTTCGTATGATCACATATCGATATTTTAATGAAATTGTAGTTATATTCACGTATTATATGCATTTTTTAAAAATGCAGTGGTAGTAAACTGGCTGTATGACAAGTGACATAATTTACGTTACATAGATTAATTAAAAAGTTTTGAGCAGCGGCCGGGAAGTAATTTTCATACTTATTTCCTGGCCTAGGCCGGCAATGCGATGAATGAGCCAAGAATTACAAACTTCCGGTCTTCTTTTTACTACAGTAATGCCTACATTTCCGAGCATGTTTGAGAAAATATACTTACCTTTATGGGCATTATTAAAACACGTAACGGTTAACTCACGTAACCCGTTGTTACGTATTTCTTTGTCTAAACCTCACGTTAGTTTTAATAAAAAAAAAAAATATCGACTTACCAATAGAGGTATATTTAGTACAGTACAGTAATTGATTATCATAGCTGAAAACGTTTCTATTTGCAGGATGACATTCCATGCGCCAGCAAAACAGGTTATCAGCGATTTTATGTTAAACGTTGGTAACTTTCACCACTTTTTTTCTACAAATGATGGTAAGTACGTTTGAAGGGCTGACCATGCCTGGGATGATCCAATTTACCTATACAACGAATAATAAAGAAGAATGCTCTTTGATGCTGGTCTGGGAGAAAAGAATAAACGAAGAATGTACCAGCTGCTTCTCTTCCCGCGCAGACTGTAGAAGCCGGGAATGATCGAAAATCTGAGGAATCATGGCAATAAGCGCTGCGGCTAGCAACCTATCACTATTTGGATTCCGTTTTCCAACTTTGAACAACCATGTTCCATAGCCGAATGACAAAAACCGGACCCTTATAGATTCGTCATGTCCGTCTGACTGTCCGTATGTCACATCCATTTTATTCTGAAACTATTGAGACTTCACAGTGGAAACTTAGAAGGATGATGTATTATAGAGGTATTTTGGCTAATCTAAGCTTTCTATTACGGAACCCTTCATGGGCGAGCCCCACTTGCACTTGGCTAATTTTCTTAATTCACAAGCAGAAAATCAGACTAAATTAAGTATAAACGAGTGTGACGAATTTAATTTTGCTCTTTTTCAGGCGTAGATGTGATAGCTTTGCCATACGATGACAACGTTACTACAATGTATGTTCTCAAGCCCAGAAATCCAAAACACATGAGCTTAGTTCAACTCCTTAAGACTCTAGACTTTGTGAAAATAGACAACATGATCAATAGAATGACCAACGAGACATGCACGGTGAGATTTCCCAAAATGAACATCAAAAGCAATTTAAACCTGGAGAAATTTATAAAACTGTTAGGAGTAACATCTATGTTCAATCCTGGGGAAGCAAACTTTGCTCTCATGGTGGAAGATGCACCGGAAATAAACAATAACTCTGAAACGGAGTTGGTATCTAAAATGAACGACGGCGAGGTTGAATCGAGGAAGATCCAAGACTTGTTGGACAAACTGCCCAATCCAAGCATACACGTAGATTCCATTATGCAGGCGGTGAAGATAAATATCGATGGTAAGTTTTTATATGTGTAGGTAAGGTAAATCCCAATCCCATCCCAACTAATTAAAAAATTATAAATGCTAAAGTGAGTTTGTTTGTTTGTTACGCTTTCACGTCCTAATATCTACTGAACCGATCATCATGAAATTTTGCATACACGTTGCCTGTACGTGTACATGGAGTACAGAGAAGGACAAAGGCTACTTTTCATTTCGGAAAAAAGTACTGTTCCCAAGGGAACGATACTAACGAAGCTTTGTTTAGCTTGTGTTCCCTAGGTCGCCTTTTACGACATGCACGGGAAGACATGGAGTGGTCCTATTCTACTCTACCACACGGCACAATAAATCAAGTTAAAAAACTTCTACAAGCAGTGGTACCTTTACCACTTTGAGCCTTTGCTCTAAGATTACCCTTGTCTTTCTCAGTACTTACCCTTTAATGTGGAATGTCGAAAACTTGATAGACGATAAAATTTATATTATGCCAATAAACTAAAGTTGATTGATTGTCACAACATACATACATACGTATATAACTTGATTAAAATGGGACCGACTCAACGGAATTTTGGAGTTGGTCTACAGCGTGTAATTTGACCAGAGTTGTTTGCCAATTTTAGGTACAGTACAGTATAGTCCGTTTACAATATAACATATGTTATCACTAATTTAACTTAGTTTCTTGACTACCTAGTTTTGGAATAACCTGATTGGTAAAAATAGTTCAGTTCAATATAAAATCCTATAAGTGGGTATATTGATACGCACGATTTGAAATAACCTGATTGGTGAAAATAGCTCCTAAAATCCAACTATATTGGATACAATATAAAAATCCAATTGGTATATTACAAGTTATCTTCATGCTTGAATCCATTTACTTAGGTACATACATAACACATAAGATAAGTATTTAAGTATTCACGCTTAATTTATTCGCCATGGATAATTTAAACTTTCGGCACGCAAGCAAATAAAAAAATATTTTATCTTTCATGTGTGCGTGTTTGCTAAGATAGCTACGCAATATTTTTTTTTGACATCAATAAAAACGATTTGGTAGCTCGGGTTGTAGTGTAGTGGCAAGGCTATTTCTCAGAAAATCAGGACATATATATGACTAACTGTTACCCGCGGCTTCGCCCGCGTAATATATAGCCTATGTCCTATTCTTGGTACTCTATCCTATCTGTATGCAAAATTTCACGATGATCGGTTCAGTAGATACGGCGTGAAAGCGTAACAAACAAACAAACAAATAAACTCACTTTCGCATTTATAATATTAGTTGGGATTGAGATTGGGATTAGGGCCGCGGTTTCTTTAAATATTTACTGAACAATGTTCAGTGAACATGATAATCGACTTCCATAGCGATGAATCGAAAATAATGGCTTTCCGTACTTACTTTTTAACATCCTATGTGTATACTCTCGGAGAAAATAAAAATCATAGAATGCTGTTGCTATTTCCACGCTCGTAAAAGCCAGTCGAGGGCAGAGGCGAATAACTCTGGAATAGGTATAGGTTTCTCTATTCTACCTATACCTTCACACCCACGGAGCGTGTAAACTGACCCTCGTCATTCCGAAGGTCGTGAACGCGCATATATACATATAAACGGAAAAAGGGAATTTTAACAATAGTTCATAATTTTGGTAGCTATAAAATTAAGCATTCAATCAATTAATCTCAATATAATCTACGTACGTTCCTTCCTATACAGCTTGGTTAAAATTACTGAGTCCCATTCAAGGGTATTTCGAGGCTGAATTTAAACGCTGTATACTCCGTGTACACGCCCACCATCACACTCATCATCGCTCTAGGATTTATCTACCAAGTAATGGTAAGGTTTCCTGTCTTTGTAGAAGTCACCATCTGCCTTCCAAGCGGCATAAACCAGATTATAGGTATATTCTCTCACTCTGCTCTGCTTTGACTACCGTCACCACACCACGGACGTCGAAAACGGATGAAACCGTAGAATAATGGATAAGGATGTCATCAATATGTATATTTTTTATTATTATTATTTTGTTTATCTGGTCCTTTAAACATATATATCATATACAATTTTTTTTAAATGTGTCTTCACCTTTCTTTTGCAGAATATGGCACCGAAGCGGCCGCGGCGACGACGGGAATAATCGCGCGAAGAGCGGACAGGTTTATTGCTGATACGCCCTTTTTCATGTTCATTAGAAACGACAAAACGAAACTAGTCACGTTTAGCGCCGTTGTCTTTGATCCCACTGATAATATACTTTTATCTTAATTCAAAAGACAGTAAGCGTTAAGAGTAAACAAGCATGAATTTTTAGGCACCCAGTGCTGTTTACATCTATCTATACTAGAGAATGCAATCCCGCAACAAAATTTGAATCCCGGTATTTGTGGGACTGAGAGATTTCAGTCCCACGGGATCGTGGTATTTGCGGAATCCCGCATTTTTCTAAAAGTCATTGAGAAAATAGAGAAATGCTGTATCATAAATGGACCTTGAATTAAAAATGTGACAAAAAATATTATTCAAAATCAAAATTATGTATTGAGAGATCAATTGAAAGATACAATAACAAATAAATAATAAAAATGATCTCAAAGAACAAATAAAAAACTATTTAAGAGACAATAGGTAGTTTAGGCATTACTTTGAAAGTAACTGCATAGCATATCAATAGTCTTATCTGCCAAACGACTCCTAACTTTACATGCCAGATAGCCAGCAGCAGAAAATGCTCGTTCTGCTTCCACGCTTGTGGGTACAACGGTTAATAAAGCGTTGTAGGCGAATTAGAACAACACACGGCGTTTACAGTTGCGCAGTCCCGCTGATCCCGCGGGATCCCGCTCAATTTTTGTGCGGGACTGGTCCTGCAAAAATAGCGCGGGATCCCGGTATTTCGGAATCCTGGTATCCCGGTATTGCATTCCCTAATCTATACATAAAATAAAACCGTAAAAATATTTTGTCTGTACATTTAGTATTTTTGACTAAAATGAATAGAGAGACACTTAAAAAGAATAATAGAAAGCAATAAAAGTTTTTTGAATTTCTTGTCTGTCTATCTTTATGTATGAATCACGATTATCTCCGGAAATATTGGACGGACTCGAATGAATTTTTTTTTGCTTTATAGCAATAAGCCTGGTCAAGATATAGGGTAGAAATGATTTTGGAAAATGGAACACCTGATGCAGCACCATAATGGACCAGCTGAACTATAAGAAATACAAAAGTGGAGCCTCAGCAAAAGTTGTTAAGCCTGATGAGCATTTTTGTTGAGGTATAAAAAATCTAAGGTTTGGAACACCTCATGCAGAACCATAATGGTCCAGGTAAACTATAAGAAATATAAAAATAACGACTTAGCAAAAGTTTTTTTAACCTTATGGGTATTTTTTGTTGAGGTATTTAAATTGAAGATTTGGAACACCTGACGCAGAACCATAATATCCAGGTAAACTATAGGAAATATAAAAAATGGCGCTATGGCAAAAGTTGTTCAGCCTGATTAGTATTTTTTGTTGAGGTATAAAAACCAAAGATTTAGAACATCTGATACAGAATCATGTCATATTTGACGATACTCATGTCAAATAGAATTAGTATTTTATGATTACTTTAATTTTTATTTATTTGCACTTATATCGTTATTTATCAGTATTTATTTGTATTACATCAATCTTTATTATTCATTTTTTGAAATATATTTTTCTTCTAAATATTCATTAATTGTATAACTTCATTATTTTCATTAATTATAAAGTTCTATCCTTGCTATCCATGTCCCTCTTTCGATACACCAGAGCGTCTTCTATAAACCCCTTAAGTTCATGATAAGCTTTCAACTCACTGAGTTCTCTCCTCCCCGACGCCGCTGGTGCCTCCTTCTTCACCGCATCAGTCTTCTTGTGGATTGATAATAAGATATCCACCAAATGGTTAATCTCTATAGCTTGATTGGCAATCTGCTCATACGCATTTACATGCTCTATAGGCTTCCAATCATCATACAACCTTTCCACTGTGAGAGCAACTTCTGACATGGTATTAACCTTATCCGTTATAGCTCCCATAATAAACCCTATTTCAAAATAGGTGGAATTATCATATTTCTTTTTAATATTGTCAGCTTTACGAATCAAATCGTCGTTATCTTTAACCGTATCGTACATAAGTCGGAATAGCTTTAGCTTCATATTTCTTTCTATTTCAGCTTCATCTGGTATGTGGTCCGGACTGTTTTTTACTACTTCAGCGTTCTTCCGTCTGTAAAGTAACTTCTTTTTATTGACATCAGTGTTGTGATCAGCCTGCAAGCCGTCATGTACTCCCATGGCCTCGAAATCGAGATTTTTCGTATCTGATTTCTCATCTAAAGACATTGAGGATTCTTTGTCAATCCTTTGAGTCTGTTGTCGAGATACAGGTCCTTTGATTAAAAAGTCCATACCAACATTCCTTTTTAATGCTTTAGCTAGTTGAACATTATTTTTTCTTAACGTTAGATATTGTATATCTACTTTCCTTTGTTTAAAGTCGTTAAAGTGATTTCGGGTTGTGTTGGAGTAAACCAAGGCTTGTATGACAGGGCCACGCCTTGGGACTCCGTTGGGTAACAGGTTGTTGAGGATCTTCACCTTGAGTTTCCAGGAGAAATCTTTCAGGATACATTGCTGGGTCGGCGTTAAAATGAAGGATGATACTTGATTCGCTTGAAACAGTCCTGAAACTGAATTATTGTTAGTAAAAAATACAAGAAATGGTTGGCATGGTATATTTTTATATTTATAACTAGCAGCATGTATTATACCTATAAACCTTCGCAATGAATCACCTTATCGATTGGTGAAAACCGCATGAAAATCCGTGCAGTCGTTTTTGAGTTTATCGCGAACAGAAAGACAGACGCGGCGAAGGAATTGTTTTATAATATGTAGTGATAGTGATAGTGAACTAAAGAATATTTTATTACAACATATTTACCTAGTCGTACCTATGACACTTAGCTTGATACAATCACCGTGGGATATACCTAATGTAGCCTTTGTTTTGATATTGTCGAGTAATTTTATTAAAAAATTCAGAGTCAAAATCACCCACTCTGAATTTTTTCCTCCTCTGTCTCTCAATGACTACTAAGAAAACTAACTTACTTACCGAAAATGAAAATAAAAATGCACACCAGCATGAGGAATAGCTGAAAATTTAAATTAATTATCATAAAATTTTGCATACACAATGTCTGGAGAATGGAAAAGGACGTTTAAGCTACCTTTTATCCCGAAGAAATTCCCGAGGGATCGACACTAACGGCTCGTTCACGAGTACGCGCGTCAGGCGCACGCGGCAGAGGCAGGCGCCTGCGTTTCTGACTAAAGTCATACAAATCTTAGAGGGTGTTCACGAACAAAAAACTTGAGCGGCACGGATGCGCGCAAACACAGCGCGGCAGCCTTGCGCCAAAGTAGAAAGAGATGGCACGATGTTACCGACCTCGTGTTAGAACGAGTGCGGGAGTGATTAGGTGGATGTATTGGGAAAATAATTTTAAATTATAATAAAATTTATAAATATTTTCTAATGTACTCATTTTATTATACATTCTTAGTAATTTTCAACCGACTTAAAAAGAAAGAGGTTCTAAATTGAACTGTAAGTTTGTTTGTTTGTACTATATAAATAAAAATTATATTTATTTTGTAATGTACATCAATTGAAATTTGATTTTTGATACTTTTTATATTCTTGTTATTTTGTAACCGACTTTAAAAAGGACTGGGTCTTCAAGTCGTCTGTATGTTTGTTACCATTTGTTTACTTCTTTTGTTTGGATGTTAAGAAGGAGTATTTTTCGGTTGTAGAAACATGGAAGTAGATGGTAGCCCAATGGAATTCAATGGGAAGTTGGGAACTGTGTAACAAGCTACGTAACAAGATTGTAGTCGATGGTCTACTTTACGTGACGATGACGATGACGATGACGATGACGATATAACGATGACCATATGACGATGACGATATGACGATGACGATAGCGGAGGGTAGGTAGTAGAGTCTCGTTATTATCTTTTGCATACGGAACCCTAAGGGCTTGCAAAGTTTAATTAAAAAACCGAAACCCACGCGGATGAAGTCGCGGGCACTGGTAGATAATACATCTAGACATAAATCAAAATGTTAAACCCTTAGCCTAAAGGTGTGAAAGTTTCTCAGTAATGTGTACCACAGAAATGCATAGATTAATATTTTTAATACAACCCAAAATAACAATGAAATTCTAAAACTTTGTCTGTAATGAAAGTCTTTGCAAAATAAGAATGTAGTTATTATTCTGTGACCTAAATACGTCTACTGTGCTCTGCCGCCTGAGCGCACCGCCCGTTCTCGTGAACACCTTGCCGCGTGCGCCTGCCTCCGCCGCATGCGCCTGCCTCCGAAGCCCGTCGCCGCCGCGCAACGCGCGTTTTCGTGGCCTTGCGGTAACACGAGCGGAGGCGCGGGCGAAAGCTTATCTGATATTTTGCAAACAGATCAAATAACAGAGACAAAAATGACGTTCGTACAATGAAAATACGGAACCCTGTAGGAAAAGGGTGCTGTTTATTTTTTCATTTTTTGTACGGAACCCTAAAAACAATATATTCCGTGGTAGAAACAATGTGTCTGGAAGGAGTAGTCATATTTTGTAGCATAAACCAGGCATAACCATATTATGTATTTTTTACCTGTTGCCGTAATAATATGTATATTTTACCCGCATAAGAATTAAATAATGGCTATGAAACAGCACTTACTCTTGTACAATTTTGTTGCGAATTAAATCGCAGCTGATAAGCTGGCTGTTAAAATTAACTACATAAGTAATGATTTTTTTTATGCTACCTAAGTTAGTGTTAAATTAAATTAAAGAGGAAATGAAAAATAATTGAGAATAGTAATTACTGATTCGTTGTTGACACGTTCACATGGACCAACGGTCAGATATGGTTATTGAATTGTTTCATAGAGAACTTATATTTTGGGTTGTAGAATTTTCTCCTGGCTTTTTAAATAAAGTTTTATTTTTGTTTTCATAAAATACAATTAAATAGTTTTAATCTATTATGTATAACAAATAAATTATATAATAATATATTGTAATTGACACTGTAAAATTTATATCTTAAAGCAATTGTATTTTAATATTTATTTTTATGCAAATATTAAATTAAGTATTAAATTTATGAAATTGTAAAAATATGAAAACTTTTTATTCGCGCAAAGACAATATAACTCTCGTCTGAGTCTAAAACTCTAGCAAAGACAATATAATATAATATGTGTCCATATTCCATGTGGTCCCAACCCCTTAATCGTACGATTTGTTCTCACGGACTCACATAGAGGGCGCTACTCGTTGCTACACAACATTGTATCTTCCGTATTATGAGGATATAAAAGCATTATTCTCAAAATATATGTATCCCAATCCCAACTAATATTTTAAATTTGAAAGTGAGTTTAAATAAATATATACGGACAAATCACACAGATTGCCCCAAAGTAAGTTCGAAACTTGTGTTATGGGATACTAACTGATACTATATTTTATAATAGATACATATATAGATAAACATCCAAGACCCAGGTCAATCTGAAAAAGATCGTTTTCCATCTTGACCTGACCGGGGATCGAACCCGGGACCTCCGTGTCGCAGGCTGGCGTGGTAACCACTGCGCCACGGAGCTCGTGAAAGTTTGTTTGTTTGTTACGCTTTCACGGCGTTACTACTGAACCGATCATCATGAAGTTTTGCATACACATAGGTTAGGGTACTGAGAAGGGTATAGGCTATATATCACGCGGGCAAAGTCGCGGGTAACAGCTAGTTTAAAATAAATCATTTGAAAGGAGATTAAGATATCTTCTGAAATTTTATACTGCGAAGCCTTAGATAACCCTTCAAAGGTTTTATCGTACACCTGTTTAAAAATTTACGCCTGTAGCACACAGCCGCGAATGCGGACCGGAAGCTTTCCAGAACGGAACATTGGCGGACCGCAAAACGCTGTCTAGTATGATTTTGTTTGGTGCGTCTCACACCGCAAGCGGAACGAAACAAATATACAACAGCGTTTCGCGGTTCCGCCAATGTTCCGTTCCGGAGCGCATTCGTGGCTGTGTGCTACAAGCGTTAAAGAGAGAACGTGAAGTTTTTCTTAGCGTTTTTGTGACAAACGACCACTATTGGCGAAACGCTAAGTGAAGCTTCATTCACACTTTAAATTGACTAATAGTTTGAAGGGTTATCTAGGGAAATGGAAGAACTACGAGGGATGAAGAAAATTGTTCTGCGTCAATAAATATTTATTGAATTCGAAATCACCGCTTCAGTCCTACACAACAATAGGCATGTATCCACTAAGAACAAATGGGTTGGATTAAGGTGTGTAAAAAATAATTATGATATGTAGATAAGGAAAAATCAATCTATTCAACAAAATAATTTACGATTGTTGATATTTTCATAAAACAAATTATGAAAATAAAGGCATCAGGTCATGTGACCGGGAACACCAATCACAAAGCGTTACGTCACCCCGTGGAAAACATAATTGTTGTTGTTGACATTTTCATAGAAAAGTGTGTTACAAGCTATTATTTTACGGTTTTATGTTTTGTCGTCACTTTTATTAAGTTATTTAAAGTATTATACTGTGAGAGAAAACCATGGAATCTAGACTTATGAAAGGAAATAGCAATAACTTGCTCAAAATTGGCAAAATTTTAGCATCAAACAGCGACTTTTGTTCATCGGAATTTCGCAATGTCAAAACTTCGATGTAAGTATACATGTGATAAAACTATAATAAGCTAAAATCCCAATTTCTCAGTCTTGATACCTTAATATATGTGTTAATTTATTGATTATGTTTTGACCACAGTTTTGATATATTTTGAGGTTAAAACATACAAAGTAAAACAGAAATGATATTTTTAATAACTTTCATGCTTATCTAGTAACAAAAATAACTATAGAATGCATGTACCAGCTGCTTAATTTAACGCACAGATTGTAAAAGTCAATCCTAGGTACGGATTAATATCTCAGAAATCATGTTATAGGCAATAATACTAGCCAATCTTAAATTGACTAACGTGGCTTTTTGTTACCCTGTTAAAAGATTAATGTACTTAAATGAATAAACTCAATTTCAGGGCCACCACGAGATTTTTATGGAGATGATGTTGTTGTTGATCTGCAAGTTAAGCCAGAGGGTAAACTATGTACTGAGAAGTGTAAAATATGTCCAAGCAAAATTCATCTGTGTTGTTATAATTATGTTTTAGCTGAATCACATTTTGTTAAATATACTTAAATCAAAATGATCTTCACACTAATATATTCTAAATTTGTTGATAAACAATGTGCGTCATTCCTCCTTGCAAGTGTTTTCCATATTTTACGCATTTCTTGTTGCTTGGGACAAATTTAAATAATTTGTTTGGTATTTTAATGCTTGTGCTATCCCCCTGGGGCACTATAAAGTACTTGTAATACGAAGGATTCATTTTAATCACAAAAAATTTACAATCGCCATACACAAACAGCTGTGTTTCGCACGGGGTGACGTCACACAAGACGCCATGACAGTTTTGAGCGTTTTCGGGAGAAATTTAATGTCATTTCTTTAAATGCGAAATACAAGTTGAAAATCAATATATTTATTAAAAATAATATTTTTCTCATGTATAATGAATAATAAGGTATATTGTCTAACTATCAATCAAATTTAGGCAACTAGCCTATTGTCAAAAGTAGTCTCTAAACGCAGCCGTATTGTAACTCCTAAAATTATTATATCATTAAAAGTCTTTGTACTTTCTTTATGTATATCTGAATGTTATCACCCAAAAACAATGCCGTAGAGCAATAAGGGCAACCATGGTATTTAAACTAAATAAAAATTATACTGCCCTACACCCCCTGCTAGTACTAAGTTTGTTAGTTTATGAACGCATTTAGCAGAAACAAGATTTGAATGGAAATTTACAAACAAGACCATGTTCTATGTGTTGTCCTGACTACAATAATTTTTTTTTTTTTTTACTAGCCACGTGGTTCCCGTTACAGTTGAATAGGACCACTCCAAGTCTTCCCGTGGATGTCGTTGAAGGCAACTTAGGAAACTCAAGCTAAACAAAGCTTATAAACATCAAAGAGACCTCTCCAACGCGTCTGGCCAGCGTGGAGAGCTTTGGCCAGATCCTGACTGCTCTGTCTAATATACGGCTCTGTTAGTACAGATACCCTCTCTGTACTGTGCTCCTGCAGTGGAGACTAAAGCAGACCTGATGATGATTTAGATTTATGTGGCTCTGACTTAACATGTAGGTATAAGCTACTTCTAATTCCCGGATTAGGTACGCAAAGGGGGTCGCAGGCAACAGCTTGTCTGGATTAAGAATAAAGTTAGTTTTGACACTTATCATGATGACGTTTATTCCAAATTAAACTTATTGTAAGTCAGTAAATTGTAAATACTTCGATCAACAATACCTACTGATCGAAGTGTAAATATGATTCCTTTCTTATTATACATATATAAGCGACAATATAATATTGGCTAATCAGTAAAGTTACATATCCACTCGAGATGAGCAAGTAAGACCCCTAATTTCCTCAAACCAAAACATTCCTCAAGGAATTTTGTTATACAGAAATTTTCTTTTATCTGCAATTATGAAAACATGATACCCACATGTTGTTCTCAATTTTCTATCCTAACATTAAGTACTCACTCCTCTTCAGTGGAAATAAGATCATAATAAAATATACAATATTATAACTTATCTATTGTTTCTCAATCTTTCTATCCTATCCTGGAGAGTTTGCTTCCATTGTTCTTCTGATATGCTTTGCGCCCATTCAGGTATAGAAGAATTTGGCAGAGCGAAATTGGCCATTGCATTCATAACCTGAAAAAATGAGGAATTAAGTAGTGATTTTCACAAAAATACTATTCAATTAACTAAAGGTAACATTTTCTTCCATTCTGGTTTGGGTGAAAAGAAAAACAAGAATATATATACCAGCTGCGTTTCTTCCCGCGCAGACCGTAAATACTGGTCAAGGGATTGGGCGAAAATCTGAGGAATTACATCAATAGGCGGTGCGGCTAGCAACCCATCACTGATTTGATCCTAGTTTTCACCGTTACACCCACTACAATGCTGAATGTGGCCTTTGAATCTTATGACCTTGAGCTCTGTCAACCTGACAAGGGATAAAAACGAGATGTATGTATAAAATTTAAAATCAAACCAAAAGATGCGATTACCTGTCTTGCTCGTTCATTATCCATCTGTATTGTGTCTGGAGCTTGTGTAGTACTCCAGACTTCTCTCAAGAGTGCAGCTTCCACTGGCTCTATTGGAGGAATGTTGTTGGAGGGAATAGAACGCTCTTCACTCGCCTGAAATCATCACAACTAATATTATAAATGTAAGTGTTTGTTACCTCTTCACGTTTTATCTACTGAACTAATCTTAAACTTTGGTATACACATATGTAAGGATACTGTGAAGGACATAAAGTATCTTTCAGCCCAGAAAAAACAGCAAATTTATACAGCAACATTATATGCCAGCGAAGCCGAAGGTAAAAGTTACTTAATAATAAAATAGCTGAAGCTAGCATAGAAGTATGAATACTCAGACAAAAATTTTTTTTTGTAAATCTATGGAAGCTAGTGTTGAAGTAATATCTAGATTAGCCCAGGTTGTAATGAACATGCCAATGATACAAATGCTGTTGCTGTGTGTAAAAATCTGCTTTGCAGCAGAAACTTTGTAAACAATACAGTACACTTCAACAAACTTTCATATTTCATTGCAATGTATGAGTATGTATCATGTATCGGTGCTTGTGTTATAATAATAAAAATATATTGAGTAAATTAAACATATAGAGCTAGCCTATCTGTAACTTGTAAATTTATGTCATAGGATATCACTCAAGTCAATACTATATTTGATAATAAATACATAAAATAAACATCCAAGACCTGGGCCAATCTGAAAAAGACAGTTTTCCACCATGAACTGGCCAGGGATAAAACCCGGGACCCCAATAGTATGGACATGAAACTACCAGCCGAGCTACCAGCTGGGTCTTGTGGTCGGGGCAAAAATAATTCAGGGGGAGAGCAGAAAATAAAATTTAAAAATTGTACCAACTCTTCAAATTAAGAGTTAAAATAACGATATTTTAACTTCCTGCATAATTAATGATTGAAAAACCGAAATTAGAGATATTTTATAAATATTATGATGAACCTAAAAAAAATACAACGCACACCCGAATATTCCTGATTCTTTTCTAAGATATTCTTATCATATCAGAAAACACACAAAAATCTATATCTCAGAGAATGAAGACCCCTTATTAGAGTTTTGGGACTTAGAAAAATACCTACTCGAAAATTTTAAAAAAAATATAACGCAAACCCGGAACTCGCTGATTCTTTCCTATGACCTTGTTATCATATCAGAAGACCCAAAACAATCTATATCTCAGAGAATGAAGACCGTATAGAGTTTTGGGACTTAGAAAAAAATACCTACTCCAACTAAGAAACTTTAAAAAAAATACAATGCAAATTCCTACCTCGCTGATTCTTTCCTAGGACCTTCTGATCATATCAGAAAACACAAAACAATCGATACCTCAGGGAATAAAGACTCCACTTTAGGGTTTTGGGACTTTGAAAAAAAAAAATTTCTCACAAAGAAAATTAAAATAAAAATCAATGCAAACGAGGACCTCACTGAATCTTTTCTATGACCTTCTTATCATAACAAATAACACAAAACAATTGATATCTCAGAGAATGAAGACCCAACTTTAGCGTTTTGGGACTTAGAAAAAAATACCTTATCTATCTATTTATGTATGTATAGTCATCATCATCATCAGGTCTTTTTATTAGTCTCCACTGGTGAAGCACTGAAGTATGTATAGTAACTGTGATTTAAGCTGAAGTTTTGCCTTCTCATTAAGTTTATTGACATACAATATTATGTAGTCAATGAGCTATTCCGATGATAGAGTGGACATAGCTTATGAATTTAAACTAAATAAACTCATTGTGTATGGCTTCAGTTGGTCTGTCTTGGAAAGCACTTGACACTACATTATGAATACATTCATAACAAAGAAATGTCATAAAAAAATTTTTTCTTCATAAAGTTAATTCGAAAGAAAGCATGGAAAGCAGAGAAGGAGGCCTTTGCCCAGCAGTGGGATTTAACAGGCTAGCAAATAAAATAAATAATAAAGTTAATTAAATCGAGTATTAATATAAGATATAAACAAGATGCTGCCAATATAGTGACCGTTTAGATCATAGAAATTGTGAAACGATGACATTTTCACAAACTGAAGTATGTAGTTTCATGGTTTGGCCAATTAATATTTTATCATAGAAGTGCCATTAGGAGCCATCACATAATTTACCTCATCTTCATCACTGCCTTGATCTGACACAGCCCCATCAGGTCCTTGAGGCAGGGGCTCATACCCAAAGTATTCATTTTCATCGTCGCTTTCCTCTGGAAGATTGCCGTTCATCATCAACTCGTGCCTAGGAGGTGGATTTAATTCATGGGGGTTGTTTTCCGGTGGATCTGGGCCTTCGCACACCATTGTGATGATGATGAAACTACAATAGTCTTAGACAATAGTTTATATACGAAAATACCACTTCCAGGGTGAGCTCACAACACAAAATAAAGTCTGACTCGCTCGCTCTGGCTCATGAATGAATGAAATGAATATGAAATCTGACAGAACTGGGGTACAATATCTTTGAACGTGTGACACTCGTCTTCGAACTATTTTTCCATACAAAAATCGTTCGAAGACGAGTGTCACACATTCAAAAATAGTACCTCTGATCAGCGCCCCTATTTACTAACTCGGATGACAGGTGTCGATGCCTATCAATCTAGAATTTACTGTTACAATGCGGGTTTTGCTTGCTTGAACTTTTAATTTGAAATACAAAAACCGCATTGTAACAGTAAATTCTTGATTGATAGGCATCGACACCTGTCATCCGAGTTAGTAAATTAGGCCGGCTGAACTCTGTCACTTTTTGAGTTGTTTGGTTTCATATAGCGGTTTTGAAAATGTAAACCCTCTGTTGACCCTCTGTAAACCTTTGTAAACAACCTCTCAGTATATAAAAAATCGAACGAACCTTGTACGCCTCGCCTGCCTTTTGAAGTCACCCGTTTAAAAATAGTACCCCAGCCCAAGTGTCACTGTCAAACAAAGGAATCACAAAAATAAAAACAAATCCCCAAAAATACCTAAATCTATTTCATGATCCAGAAACTTAGCAATATTTGGCCCAAAATTGGGGGTCCATGGCATAGATTTCCTCTCGTCATACCGATAATCTTATCAGTTATGGCTTGGAGAAGTCACGGAGTTAATAATGCTGATTTGGTGCGGAATCTGCGAGGTATGCATTGTACATACTCTATCCTGGGATTTTGTGTATTTTTCAGTTACAGTGGACTCTCAACAATCCGGCCCCTGTCTAATGCGGCGCACCTTGCATTCCGACATGCTAGTAACTATACCTAACAAATAGTTTGACAATTCGTCGTTATTTTATTATTGAACAGGTTGTAATTTCTATGCTGGACGTGTTGTTTCAGTTTTTATTTGACTATAATACTTACCCAACTTATTCAATGTTTAATATTTGTTTTTGTATCACTTAAAAATACCTAGTAATGTATTCACAAAATCGAAAGGTAAAGCATTTAAACCCTGACAAATAAACTGTGTAAATACAGCATAGGTAAATTCCATACACACTGGTTATATATATTTATGGGTTTGATATCACACTAACAATAAAATTCAATTCACATTCTCAACATGAAAACGAAAAACTTTTGTTCCAAAAACAAGCCTGAAGTATAATTTATCAGCTGCTCCATACATTTTATGGACTCATTGGTATTCAACATACTATATGCAATAGCATATATTTTTCTCGATTTCAGATGTGGTTACAGAACAAAAATTGTTCGTATTCATGTTGAGAAGTGTATTAAAATGATCGCTACTTTAATTCCAAACACATTGTATAATAATATTACCTATACTATACTTAAGGTATAAATTTATCAGTTGCATTTGAAATTTGTTAGATTACAAGGTACTCAGTTTTCCAAAAAATCCTGACTACAGAGGGTGTGAGGCAATACTCTATAGTCTGACCAATTCATCAGTCTTTGTCCAACTCCTTGCTAAATGATTGTCTGTTTACCGAGGGTCCATGGTATATGTATGTACACTTATCAAAGCAGCCTATCAATAGCTTAACACATTTCGTATTTACGCTTATTATTATGCTTTGTAAAAGTAAAAGAAAAAAAATGCACAGAAAATGTGCAAGTCATATTATAAACCTGTGCAAAACATTTCATATTAATAATGTCGTCACTGCACTGTAATTATATAAGGTAGGTACAATATGAACCCTGTTGGGCATCGCGTTAGGAGTGCATTGCAAAATGGCAAGTTGATATCTGATTTAATAACTTTAATTATGTTATATTTAAATGTGGCCGTCAAAAGGTAAAATTTTGCAAGTCAGCCAAGTTAAATACTTAGAATAAAGATAGTAATTCAATTAATTAAGAAAGGAGATGTAAGAAGTACCCGAAACCGAAGAGCATGCATGGGGAGAGTGATGAGTTTAGATGAAGCTAGAGGGATTTGTCAGGATCGTAGCAAGTGGAGATCTATAGTCTCTGCCTACCCCTATGGGAAAAAGGCGTGATAATATGTATGTATGTATGTAAAGATAGTAATACAAAAATATTTCAAAAACTTGTGGAAATATTCAGTAATCAATAAAAAGTAAAATAACCTATGATTGTATTGCCTATTTTACATACACATAATACATTTCAGCAAATGGCATCATCAAGTCTGACAATGTTGCAAATGCTATGAGAGCTGTGGATCGCAAGAATTACTGCCCGTATGCCCCATACCATGATTCTCCTCAGACCATTGGATATGCTGCAACTATAAGTGCTCCTCATATGGTAAGTACCTATTGAGAAAAATTTTAATAGGTGTCGTCGCGCTAAACTTTATTGCGTTCGGATGTTAAGCCCGCTCCACACTCTTGGCAAAACTTCACGAGAATAGGCGAATACGAGAGTCGAAGTCGAATACGATTCGGCAAGTCTCGGCTGTATTAAATTGGGTGCGGATTTTGTCGAGAGCCGAGAACGAAGCCTCTCGACGAGAGTGTGGAGATGCGCAGTACGAACCCCACCTCCCCACGCGCGCCCCGCCCAACCTAATATTTTGTACTGCGCATCGGCTCGCGCGATGTTCTGAGCCGCAATAAAGTTTGCAACAACTATTCATTTACAACAAATATGTAATACAAAGGAATTATAGATGTATTGTAACATCCTCATAATATACATAAACCGCCTATTATTATAATGTGATGCAAAGTTTTAATGTATAATACTAATGAGTTAGTGTTTTCTTTACAGCATGCTCATGCGCTGGAAAGACTAAAAATGCAGCTGGTTCCCGGAGAATCCGCTTTGGACGTAGGGTCTGGTTCTGGATACTTGACCGCTTGTATGGCCATCATGGTGGGCGAGACGGGACGGGTGGTCGGCATTGAACACATACCGGAGCTAGTTAACTTGGCTACCAAGAACATAAAGAATGACAACCCAGGACTGCTGACTTCTGAGCGAATTAAATTGATTGGTAAATAAGTAAATGAGACTCCTTATTTAAAGAAGTTTATTTGAAATACTAATGGAGATAAAGGAAAAAAAGTAGAAAAGGTCATGATTGAAATTTTTTAAATCTATTTTGTCTCACTGCTGGTCTCCTCTATTCATTTCTATACTTCTTTATTTTGTGCTACATCTGACCATTCCTTTTAAAATTTCTTTAACATCACACATTATATTTTTAGTTGGGGACGGCCGCAAGGGTTACCCAGAAGGAGCGCCTTATAATGCTATTCATGTTGGAGCCGCCGCACCTACCCTACCACAAGCTGTAAGTGATTCGCATAAAATCTGTCCGATCCTTTTAGAGACTTGAATATATAGGCTATCATCATCTTAGCCGCAAGAAGTCCACTGCTGGAGAAAGACCTCCCCAAAGGATTTCGGCAAAGCGGACTGGATCCAGCGCCTTTCTGAGGAGGAGCCAGTTGCCTAGTGGCCGTTTTTGCATTATTAGGGCTTCCGCATGTTAAGCAACTCTGGCTCAATCCCTACTTGGATGGGTTCCCAAGTGGCATAAATATCTCGAGCTCCTCCGTGCATCGAAAGGCGCTTTAAGACGTTGGTAGCTGTTGTCATTATTGATGGAAATCGTTAAGCTATGTCTGGTGCCTTTAGGCAGTTTGAAAGAACTGACTGAAAAAATCCTAAACTACGGAACCCTAAAGAGCATCACGTGATTAATGGGCGGCCCCAAGGTAGATTGTATGGGATTTGAATAGCAAAAAATTTAAGAAAGTTTTGTGTGTACAGCTCGTGGAACAGCTGAAACCCGGTGGACGTCTCATAGTGCCTGTTGGGCCCGAGGGCGGCGAGCAGCATCTCACGCAGGTAGTGCCATTTTATATTCATTATCCATACTAAACTAATATTATAAACGTGAAAGTAACTCTGTCTGTCTCGCTTGCACGCCAAACCTACTGAACCGATTTAAATGAAATTTGGTGAACATTATTCCAAACCAAATTTCTATCGCATAATATACAAAATTTACTAGTATAACAACATTTTCTAACTTACGTAATGTCTCCAAGGAAAGGTCGAAATATAAAAATGGCCTTAACATACTAAATCGATCAACTGATTAGCAGTTTTGTATGAGAAAGCATTTTTTTTTAATTATTACGACCTATATTCATTGGCGAAAGTTGTTCAGTATACTTATGATCGAGAAACTGACAAGTTTACAGATTTACACTTATTTAAATTATAATTAGTTTAGTACCATTAATTTGTTGTTTTAGTACCATTATGTTAAAAATCGGAGAACCAACCCTGTTAGTTAAAATAGCGAATTTGTTCAACGGAATCATTGACACTGGTATTTTCCCCAATAATTTTTGCCACTCTAATATTGTCCTGTTGCACAAGAAAGGCGATAAATCAGACATTAATAACTACCGTCCCATAAGCTTAACATCCCACTTGTATAAACTCTTCATTAAAGTAATAGAGAATCGCATTTCGGGACAACTTGATAAGGAGCAACCCTCAGCACAGGCCGGTTTTAGATCAGGACTCTCCACAACCGATCACCTTCAAGCAATAAATCAACTAATAGAGAAACATATAGAGTACAATATTCCCGTTTATTTCGCCTTTGTAGACTATACAAAGGCATTTGATAGTATTTATCATACATCCATATTCAGTGCCCTCCAAAATCAGAACATAGACCTGCGATACATTAATCTTATCAGCAAAATTTACAGTAACAGTACCGCTGCCATTAAACTTGACTCAAATACAGGCCCAACATTTAAAATAGAAAAAGGAGTCAAACAGGGTGACCCACTATCGCCAAAATTGTTTACGTGTGCTCTGGAGGAAGTGTTTAGAAAACTTGCACCAGCCTGGGAAGAAAAGGGTATCATCGTCGGGGAAACAAGATTAACAAATCTACGTTTTGCCGACGATATTATTCTGTTTTCACATTCGGCCTCAGAGTTACAGTCTATGTTACAACATCTGAGCGAAGCAAGCCTTGAGGTTGGACTGAGGATGAATATGTCAAAGACCAAGATTTTGACCAACAGCTCTAAACGCCCTGTTAGAGTCAACAATGAAGAAGTGCAGTATGTCACTGAATATATCTACCTGGGCCAATTGGTATCCTTCCAGGATCGGCAAAAAGAGGAAATTGTAAGAAGAACAGAAAACGCATGGAAAGGATATTGGTCCTTGGGTCAAATATTTAAGGGAAACCTTCCTCTTTCCCTAAAAAGGAAACTAATGGACATCTGCATCCTTCCGATATTAACATATGGCGCACAAACTTGGTCTTTGACTAAACTCCAAAAGTCCGAACTCAAGGTTTGCCAGCGAGCAATGGAGCGTAGCATCCTAGGTGTCAAACTAATGGACAATATCCGAAACACCGAACTACGCTCCCGAACAGGAATCACAGATGTAGCTTTGAAGGCCGCAAAATTGAAGTGGGACTGGGTTGGCCACATATACCGTAGACCTAAGGATTTCTGGGCAAAAATCACCTCCTGCTGGATCCCTAATAATCCTAGAAGACTCGGTAGACCGAGAACGCGATGGCGTGATGAGCTAGACAAATTTAACAGAGAGTGGAAGGAGATAACGCAAGACCGGACTTAATGGAAGAAGTGGAGGGAGGCCTTTGCCCAGCAGTGGGACACGTGATGGCTCGGAAAAAAAAAAAAAAAAAAAAGTACCATTAAAATTACTTATCATATCATCTTTAAACGTAGCGGCTTATATCATTTATTAATCTGTGGTTGCGTTGTTGGTTGCACATGTATTATATTTATACCTGTTAATTGTTGTATAAAGTTGTATGTGTAATCGTTTGTAAACACAAATAATAAAAAAAAAATATCTATAACAAAAAATACTGTATTTAAATCATGGTGATATCATCTTTCATAACGAGCTCCGTGGCGCAGCGGTCAACACGCCTGCTTGCGACACGGATGATCCCGGATTCGATCCCCGGTCAGGTCAAAATGGAAAATGATCTTTTTCAGATTGACCTGGGTCTTGGATGTTTATGTATATAAGTATCTACTATAAAATATAGTATCGTTGAGTTAGTATCCAATAACACAAGTCTCGAACTTACTTTGGGGCTTGCTTAATCTGTGTGATTTGTCCGTATATATTTATTTATCTTTGACGCGTCCACGAGGTTTCATACAATCTGGAGTTCCCCTTCAACTATACACATATAGCGCTACTTGCTAAAATTTTATACTATGTACAACTAACGTAAGAAGCATTAAGCTCGATTATTGCATTAATTCAGATTTTATTTTCATACTATCCTTTATACACTTAAACACATTCTGATTAGTCTAGTTTAACTAGCAATGGACCATTTACATCAACTTAATTTAATACGGTTTTATCGCTTTTATTTTTTAAATTTCGCGATTGTTACACATTTAAATAAAACTAATTTTAATACTATCTATACACCTAACGTTTTGAACAGTTTACAGTTTTCGTGGTCGCAGGTGACAATGTGTAAAGCGCGGGACACATAAAAAAGGCGTAAGACGCGGACAGGGCGCAGACGGGGCGCCGTCGCGACTTTTGAAAACACACAGACAAAGGGGCACACACGTGACGCTTGGCGCTCGGTAGTTCCCGCGCCTCACCCCGCCCGCAACCCCGTTTCGCCCGTCCTCCGTCCGCTCCCGCCCGTGTCCCGTCCGTTCTGTGTGTTTTACCATAGGGCGCAGACCCGTCGCGTCGTAGACAAGTAAGCGTCGTAGACAAGTAAGCGTCGTGTCTGCGCCCTGTCTTTTGTGTTTTGGGTCGCAACGCATAATGTATAGAATTTTTTTATGAAAAAGACGCGGAGGAGACATATGTCTGCGCCCCGTCCTCGCCCTACGTCTTTTCTATGTGTCCTTCGCTTAACAATCGCGAAAACATTAGCAATGGACCTACAACCAACGGTGACTTTTAAACCTAAGCTTGCCAGAGCGCTTGCCTCTGGACGAGACATCTATTACTGTAGAGTTATAAAATCCACGGTTTTTAAATGTACTATATTCTATTCTAAAGGTTGACAAAGCAGCGGACGGCACCACGACCGTGAAGAAGCTGATGAGCGTCATCTACGTGCCCCTGACCGACAAAGACCGCCAGTACCGTGAGTGACGCTACTCCTCCCTAGTCATGTCCGCCGCGTTCGTAGTCTCCATGATAGGCCTCATTTACTGGTGTGCACCCTTCATGTACAGTAAACATAGAGTAGAAAACATGTGATAAACTTATTTGTGTTTTACCTACTTTTGTATAGGTATATCTATCGTATGTAATTTATCTACCTGTAAGTAGTCATCTTTACAGAATTCAAGTTATTACGGAAGATACGCTGCAATACGTTAGACACGATAGATGTATCTCCATTCGTGGCGTCTCTTGACTCCCTTAGGGCCTACACTGCTAGATAGAAGCGACGCGTCATTTCAAAACAAGCTATTATAACCTTTATGTCCATTGGTATAAGATGCATATCCGTCTGCTCGAACGTAGCTCGCTCGCGGGCGTCTAGCTCGCCACGCTCAAGCGGTTATGCATCTTATAATAATATATATAAAGGTTATAATAGCTTGTTTTAAAATGACGCGTCGCTCCCAATGCCAATCCAGTGTAGCGCGGCCCTTACTGAATTTTGTAAAATATGATTAAGGTTTTAGTTTTTATTTCGCCTCTTATAAAGGCCGTCCGCTTATAATTTTGATCAACCTTATCACGCCCTTACGCCTTATCTTAACTATTCCGATTACTTTTGCGTTTAACTTCTATTAGGAAATGGAATTCGATTAGGAATTCTATTAATAGGAATTGCACCGCAAAACTTATCATAGATGGCGCTGTGAAATATTTCTAAGTCAAAAGTCCATTTGCTTTTCGGAACAATCGTAAACGACGCCACTCTTGACAGTTGCCGCCCATGTTCAATAGCGTCAGCAGCACGTGCAGTTGACAAGGGTACGGGGGGATCATCATCATACTTGTACCTATGTATGCTGATGATGATGATGGCTGAAGCGCGACTGGCATCATTTTCTTGATTGTATTCATAACCGTCTGTTCGCGAAAGGTTGACATGGCAATTTTCTAGTGATGTGGTGAACACGTCCCAGTTAGTTTATATATCGATATTTCTTGTCACGCAACAAAAAATAAAAACGAATGAAATCATTTTTATTTTAAAACAACAAAGACAAGTGACCGCATACCGATTGCCATCTCGACCTGTCGCGAACTATACTTACGTACCTATTGTATTCCGTTTAATAGATAGGTACACATTCACATATACTCATATCAGATATTGTATTATTGTTACTATTTCCATTATTTAATTATAAATTAACTTATGCAAATGAGATTTTATTGTGTAATTATTTATTCCTGAAATACTTAGCACATATCTACTTTTATACTTTCTCAGCTTTAGATACTTGTAGAATTTTACTATCATACAGTTGCTCCATTTGTATCTAACTATGTTTAACCAAATGATACTATATATAAAGGTTTCTATAGCGTTTCTTTCGACTATCATGTTTGATTTATAGTATTTGCAAACTTTACAATCGCTCTAAAAAATTTTGCGTCTCCTATGTTCCTTCATTTCCCACGCTTACAGGGATTCAGGGTAATATTAAGATCGTTCAAGTTACACCAGTAAGCACTGGGCTGATTCTTGCACAAAATATATATAGTTGACTGTCCTTGTGTCTTTTTGGGGTTTACTCCATAAGAATCGATTTATATAATGAGGCGTTTCCTGGACCGTTACGTTTCGTTTCATTTGTGCCTCTTCCTTTGCACATCTTTGGCATGGCACATTGTAAACAAATAGAACTGTTCAATTTCGGGGTTATGACTTTAATGTTTTATTTTATTTACTTTAACTCATATTATATTCATAGTAAAATGAAGAAGTAAATTACATTAAAATATAACCGTTTATAAGGAGTTAACTCTCGTCGTGCGTCGCAGATAACACACACAATTTTTTCTTCTATATTTGGTTCGACAGTGCAAAGCTCAACGATCCCTGGCAACCGGGAAATAAATAGGTCGTATAGTTTTGCGAGTATTGTATTTTAAAAATATCACTACTCTCATTTGTTTTAGGTTCGTGGCGTTAAATGTCTTTATCAACCAGTGTCAATATATTAAACTTGTGGATTATATAAGATTTTATTTAAAGGAGTGTTCGTTGAAGAAATACTAACATTGAAACGACTTTATCTTGTAAAACAATATGGGTATTACAATAAAATAAAATCTTGTAAAAATGGAAATAATTTATTTCACTTAGACCTTAATATCACACTGTAAATTATAAAAATAAATATTTTTTGAACTATTCGCGCTTTTTACTTCTGAATAAAGGTTTACCTACATTCTTTTTCTTCCCGAATTGTTTGTCGTCTTTACCGGCGTCAGACGGTTTCGCTTCGATGTGTAGAATGGAGTATAATGTTTCCGCTTCATTTTTGTTTTCAGTGATCTTCGCCAATTCCTCCTGTCAATAAATTAATTCTCATTAATAAATTGTAGTTTGACGAGTATTTCTTAAATTTCCGCCGTGTTAGTTCCCGGCACGACGCCGTTCTGCGGCGCGGCACTGCGTCATCGTGATTTTGGTAACTAAACGTGTCTGTACATCGACGAAATTTAAATTATGTACTCGCTACACTCCGTGTACTGTTCTGGACCCTTAAAGGCGTGATTCAGCACGTCGATATGATAAACTTGCTTGCAAGCTTGAAACTCGATTTTTTTTTACATTTTCGGACGAGCTCCGTGGCGCAGCGGTCAACACGCCTGCCTGCGACACGGATGGTCCCGGGTTCAATCCCCGGACAGGTCAAGATGGAAAATGATCTTTTTCAGATTGACCTGGGTCTTGGATGTTTATCTATATAAGTATCTATTATAAAATATAGTATCGTTGAGTTAGTATCCCATAATACAAATCTCGAACTTACTTTGGGGCTAGCTCAATCTGTGTGATTTGTCCGTATATATTTATTTATTTTCTTTATATATTTATTTATATTTTCATACACAAGTGTGTAGCCCCCCGGGCGATTTGTATATTTTTTTTGAGTTTCCTGCATTGCCCTAGAAAAAGATGTTCATAGCAACGAGCTGACCACCCGTTGAACGATAAAAATTTCGCCACGTATAGATGGGGCCGTGTGGTTCCCGGCAGAGTAGAATAGGACCACTCCAAGTCTTCCCGTGGATGTCGTAGAAGGCGACTTAGGGAACTCAACCTAAACAAAGCTTACAAACATCAAAGAGACCGAGATTACAGGTTTGGCGCAACCTGTAATAACAGGCTGCTAAGAAAGAGACAAGGGGCAATGCTTACTTTCGTAAGTGAGACGAGATGGTCGAGCGAGCGGCCACGGTTCATGAGGCGCGCCAAGTTCTTGGAGCTGACGCCGGGCAGCCGCCGCACGAAGTCGTGCACGCGCACGTTGTAGCGCTCGTAGTGCATGTCGTCGGCCGCGTGCTCGCCGCTCAGCGCCAGCGCTGCCGCCACGTCGGGGTTCTTACGATTTTGCTGTTAAAATTCGAATTCGAACATCGAAACTTGGGTTGTCATGTTATAATTTACGGACTAGGCCCATTTCTTTACAATCAATTTCTCACAATTGCTTAATAATTTATTTTATGTTAATCGATAATGTATTGAAAAACATCGTATGATGCTTGTACTCTATAAGCTGACTATTATAAATATCGGTTTATTATATCCAACTCCTTTTTCAAGTGTCCAATACAGAAGTGAGCTAAAGCCAAGTTATGTACATAGTCTGCTCAAAAATCTAGTTTACTACTGGGTCAAAACAATAATATTAACATTAATTAAAATGTGTCACATGTATGTGTGGGACACGTATTTTTCCTTTTGTCAATTAAACAATAAATGATACGTCAAAGTTCATGAGCTCGGGCTCGTGACATCAAAGTTTGCTTAAAAGTGTAGCAAACTGTAACGTCACATGCAACGCCTATTTATAAGGCGCTGTGGTATGCGACACTAGTGCCACTCAGCAATGAGGGTTTTAAGATTTTTTTTCCCAAGTGGTGGTACAAATTATTGGTGGATTTTGACAGCAGCTGTCAAAAAATACGTCTCAAAACAGTGTCGCCACCTGGGAGAAAAATCAATTCTGAAAACCCTCATTAATACTTTTAACCCCTTGGTTGCTTAAGCACTGATCAGTGCTCTATGGAAAACGCCTAATTGTTAGGCGTGCGAATTTAAAAAAATATTATTTTAAAAAATATTACCTAAGGAATAAGGTATGAAATTAGAATTTTCCGCAAGTTCGCGCTTTCGCCGCTTTTCCGCAATCCTAAATCATATCGAATTGGCGGTAGCCTAGGTTAGTAAAGTGCGTCGCTTAATTTATCAAACGAATATTAAGAAAAAGTTATACCAAAATAGACCACACCAGCTTGAGCCGCGGGAAGTGGATCGTGAGCAGCTGCAGGTTTTGCTGCACGTCGGTGCCAGACATGTCCGACGACACCACCAGGTGGCCTGAATTACCTTGAGTTCGTAGAACAGCTCGGCCGTCGCGTACGACCACACCAGCTTGAGCCGCGGGAAGTGTATCGTGAGCAGCTAGAGCTTCTGCTGTACGTCGGCGCCAGATATGTCCGACGGCACTACCAGGTGGCCTGGAGGTTACCTTGAGCTCATAAAACAGCTCGGCCGTCGCGTACGGGCTGGGCGACCACACCAGCTTGAGCCGCGGGAAGTGTATCGTGAGCAGCTGGAGCTTCTGCTGTACGTCGGCGCCCGACATGTCTGACGACACTACCAGGTGGCCCTGGAACAATCAATACAGCGTAACGCTTTATTTGTTTTTTTTTTGGTCGACTTCTTTTCACCGTAGATCAGCAGAACTATTCGTCATGTTATTATTTTCTCCTAAATCAAAACAAATTGAATAATTCTAATTCTGTACTGTACCTATGTATTATTTGCTACATACGGTCATCCGCCACAAGCTTCGTCAAAAACCAACAAAGAATCATTAGCAACATGCTTCGTCAAAAGTCTACAGTGAACATAAAGACATTCTGTACTTAAAATAATTTTTGGACTATTTAGGTATTTTTTAACTGCTGTGCCTAATTCTGGGGGTTCTGGCACTACATAAAAAAATATATGTATGCTCTCTATTAGCAAGTATAGCTTAAGGCTAGGCCAACCGTAGCTGTAGTTTCTGCACATCGGCCTGTACTGGTTGTAGAGGCAGCCTGGGTGTAGAACCACTCCAAGTCTTCCCGTGGATGTCGTAGAAGGCGACTTAGGAAACACAAGCTAAACAAAGCTTATAAACGTCAAAGAGAACTGTTCAACCCGTCTGGCCAGCGTGGAGAGTGTAGGCCAAATCCTCTGGCTGCTCTGGCTAATATGGCTCTGGTAGTACAGAGAGGGTTATGCTCCTGCGGTGGAGACTAAAAAAGACCTAATAATGATGATGATTTTATATGTATATCCCACCAAAAACATAAATGTAAAAAAGGAAAGCCAAGTTCAATACAAAAGTTATACTTGGCTGTGGGCTTCGCCACAAAAAGAATTGAGATCTAAATGAGTGCCAAGTTCTATGGTAGTAAGTTAGATTTGACTTGGCCAGTTTTCGATACATCAGACATTTTATAAAGTTATTCAACATTATATTTTTTAATTCTGATAAAAACTGGCCAAGTCAAATCTAACTTACTACCTACCATAGAACTTGGCACTCATTTAGATCTCAATTCTTTTTGCGGCGAAGCCCACAGCCAAGCATAACTTTTGTATTGAACTTGGCTTTCCTTCTTTACATTTATGTTTTTGGTGGGATATCATTACTTTTTGTAAAGAAATGTTTGTACATTCTTTCTGTATATAGGTGCCGCGCCGCCGACGACACACCGTTGGCCGGTTGTTTAGCGCGTATTACAAGTTTTTTGTATAAGGGCACCACATATTTTCTGACTTAACTGTATTTTTATATTTCTGTTATATAGATAATATAATAATACATAACTATATTGGGATAGTTTCAAATATCTGCTTGTAACGGTTCCAAAGCTACAAAAAAATTGTATGGGTACTGGGACCTATTTTTAACTTTTTTTTATTTTTAGATTTTTTCCTACGCTTACGCACAATTGCCGAGCTGGATTCCAAATTTCATCCTAATAGGTCATCTGGAAGTAGGTTAGGTTTAGGTACTATATGTCAGTCAGTCAATAGGAAAATTTACGACTTTTTGACCTTCATATCTTTATAACCGTTAGAGCTTGCTTCATGAAATTTGGATTTCTAGATGTCCTCATAGACATAATTAAACACACGTAGTTTTATGTGTTTACGTAAAAGAGGTTTTGAGTTATAGAAGGGTCAAAAGTGGCACCAAGTGGTTCGTGTAATATTACACTCGACGCTGGCTAGCCAGTTCCTTTGCTTGAACTTTGGCTTGACACGCTGCCGCGTGTCTAGATTATATTATATGTTTGCTCTCTATTGGCAAGTAAGACTCAATTAAGGTTAAGCCAACCTGCCGGCCGGAGTTGTAAGATCACTCCAAGTCTTCTCGTGGATGTCGTAAAATGCGACAAAGGAAACACAAGCTAAATTTTTTTTTTTAAGTATTGTTTTACGGCCCTGGATACAAGTCCTTTAGAGCCTATCTTCATTTGTTTCGCCAGTTGGCGAGTTATTCTTCTTGGTTGTCAACGAAATGATGGTGTAATTCATTTCGTTGTTTTCACGGAGTCCCTGGCGACAACTCTTCGCGAATCCACTGGTTTCATCATTGACGACGCAGCAAGGCGGACAACCACCAGCCCGCTATGTAAATCTCACTACAGCCGCACAATGACAGTCTATTTTAGTTATTCTACACATTGTTCATAAATATGGGCATTTATAACACAAAATAACACCAATTTCACATTATAAAGTCCACTAGAATCAATTTGCGAAACAATCCAAAACAGACACCGTGTAGTCCGCTAAAATTCCCGCCAAGAACTCACACAAGCTAAACAAAGCTTAGAAACGTCATAAATAACTGACCAGCCCGTCTGGCCAGCGTGGAGAGTGTAGGCCAAATCCTCTGACTGCTCTGGCTAATATGGCACTGGAAGTACAGGGTCATGCATGCTCCTGCAGTGGAAACTAAAAAAAGACCTGATGACGATGCTCTCTGCTTGGCAAGTATAGCTAATGGCTAAACCAACCTGTAGATTAAAAGGTTTGTTCTGGTCGAACTCGATCAGCAGTATAGGCCGGCTGTAGTTCCTGCACATCTGCGTGCACTGCGTGTAGAGCCGGCCAGAGTTGAGCGAGCCGATCAGGTCGGAGATAGACTTCCGCTCCACACAAATGTCGGGCGTTAGAATGTAGTCGCCAATCTGAACAAAAAAAAAAATACTATTCCAAGGCTTCATCTAAATTTTATTAAGGAAAATATAAACTATTTTGTGAAACTTGATAACCGAATCTTTTATCTATACTAGGTACCTAAAAATATTAAAACTGGACCGACTTTAAAAATTCTTTCACCTATAGAAAGCTTATTTAACTGCAGGTGACACAGGCTATAATTTACGCGGATGAAGACGCGGTAAAATTACTAGTATAAATAAATATAAATATCTAAAAAAATATTACAATAACAAAATACAAAAAAGCCAATTAGTTCATGTTGAATATCTAAAAAGACGAACAATCGTGCAAAAAACTAAAAAAAAAAAAAATATTTTTCTGGTTTTCAAGAACGTCAACTTACCGCAATAGTGACGGGCTCGATGTTGATGCCTTTCTTGTGAAGCAGTGAGGGCAGGTCGGAGCGAAACTCGCGCATGTCCACTATGACCACTGGCTTCTCTTTTTGTACTTGCCCACCTACGGATTTGTTTGTTTTAAACTAGTGGCCTCGGCAAATCATTATTTAATTACTAATGTGAGCAAGTGTTACACTCGGTTCGCTATAAAGAGAACGTGTGCCGTAAAAGGTAAGGAAACTTTGTGATTTTAATTTTAATCTTAACAAAACGGGGTAAAAACCATATGCAGTGCTACGAGAAAAACAGCGCTCTCAAATTCCATATCTATTCTCTTTGCATCTACGAGAGTTTCCTATCTGGCTATCCATACATAAATGGTGTCGCGGGCACAAGCTACTAAGTCCATAACTGAAAATCGGTCTCGATCTAAATACAAGTGTACCTACCAGCTTTTCTTGTGTCCACGTTGTCATCTTCGGCTTCTACGTTCAAATTGAAATATTCGTCGGTTCTTCCATCTTGGTATGACGGCACTACCATCACCTGTAATATAAATAATAATAATAATATTTATTTTATTTTAGATAACTAGGATCCACTTGTTAGAAATACAGTAGACTTAAATAACTATGTTAGTAGAAATTGAAAATTTTAAAATTTATATTAGACTCTCATGTACCTGTCAGAAATCCCAAGCAGACGACAAAACAATGAATTTTTGTGTTCAATTGTGTTCATCGCCGCGTGAGACCCCCTCAGCACAGGTAAATGCGGATCATCTGCAATTATTTTCAGAATGCTGTTTTTCAGAAAGCCATATTAAATAGCATCTGAATACTTTATGTCACTGTTATTATTTGGCTATAACTATAACTGCCTCCGTGGTCCAGTGGTTAAGGCGTTTGCTTGTTGACCCGGGGGTCGTGGGTTCGATTCCCACGGGAAGCATACTTTGTTAAGTTGTTTCCAGTTTGGTTAGGACATTGCAGGCATGAATCACCTGATTGTCTGATAAGAAAGGTGATTCCGTGCTTCGGAAGGCACGTTAAGCCGTTGGTCCCGGCTGCCATCTGGTAGTCGTTAAAGGAACCACGGCAGAGGCCGAGAGGCGTTTCCGAAGAACTCTGACACCAGGGTGTGCATGGTCGACTGACCGTGTCACCTACACGAAATGATGATGATTACACTACTGCTACTACTTTTAGTATTAAGGGTCCTACGAATCTGGGTATATGAAACGAGCCGCAGGCGAGTTTGATATAATATCACATGAGTATTTTACGGCCTCATTGCGAACAGTTGCATACAATACTTCATCTTCATATACACATATACCCAATAAAGTGTCTAAAATGGTACAAAAACCGTTCATTCTCGAATTCTCTGGAAACAAATTGTTGATTAAATATTTTGGGTAGTGATCACTTTTTTTGCTATCATTCACTTTTTATTACAAATAAATTTACTTCGTAATGGCGGGACATTAAATTCATGTCTAGGATGCATGCATCTCTCCCACGCAATTGTATTTCTTTTTTACCATGTAAAAAAAGATCTCGTCGAAATGTCATTGATATTCCACTTTCTAAAACTGTTTTTACATGTAAGCAATTTGCTAGAGTCCGGCATACATTTACAATAAAATTAACAAAATACTACAAATTTATCCATTAAACATACGACAGTGTAAGTAGATTTTGTCTAATTGGATAAAATTACTCAATTATGATGAGGCAGAGAACATCCTACAATATGTCACATAATGCCCTTAGGCACAATCAACTCCAGTCAAGTTAATGTTAGAGAACGAAATAAGTTTTTTGTTATGTTTATTACTAGTATCTACTATCATACAAATATGCTCCTAATTAAGAAGAGCGGTGAAACCTAATACAAGCATTGTATGCTTAAAAGGTTACACCATAACCAAGATGTACAAACTGTAAAATCTGTGAAGTTTTAATAAATATTTTTTCATTTCATTTCTTTTCATTTTTTTCATTTTCATTTCTTTTTTACCCTCGACGAAAAAGAGACAGCAGAATAATTTAAAACTTACACTTTTTGTTTCTATCAGCATCTCGAAAGCTTGCTTCTCTCTCTTCAAGGAGGTCAAGTAAGCTTGTTCTTCCACAGTTTTATCATGAATCATAAAATACACTTTACTAGGCGTTTCTCCCGCAGCCTTTCTGCTCTCGAACAATTCGATCTGCCGTACAGCCGCCACGTCGCTGTGGTACAAGATGATGTACTCGGGCCTGAGAGTTTCTAATGACCGTTCAAGAGAAAAATGGTTCCCATTCTCTTTGAATGTTTGTATGAATATCAGCGGCTTTTCAGCTTCTATCTGAGTTATATTTAAGTTTTCGATCTGTAAACGTTAAATCATTACTTAAAATACATTTATTTATGGCCCTTCGCTTTTTATGATCATCAATATAAAAAACAAAAGTTTCGGAAAGCAGATTTTATTTTGCGTTTTATTCATTGTAGTTAATGATGATGATTTATCAAGTGATTCTACAAAGTCCATACAAAAGTGATTTTTCTTTCTACTTATCAATCAAAATTATTCATAAAGATAAAATGTACATATTTATGAATATTTTATTTATTTTTGGCCATATTGTACGATACCATAGTACTCCATACCAATTATTTTATTTGAGAAAAAAACAAATGTGTTTGAACTTTTGTTACTTACTGTTAAATTATGAGTGTGTGACTCATCAATGCAAAAAATCTAATGTCAAAGAATTCTTTGTTAAGGGGGCACACTAGGCACAGTAGCAACGCCAATCATTTTATTCCTAATACTTTACAAATAGAAAGAAATTCAAGAATATAAACAATATAAGCCTTAGTAAATAACCTGAAGTATTTTTGGAATCATGTTTTAATATTATGAGAATCAGTCATTGAGAGAAAAAGTGATAACCGCCAAAAACGGCCGTTTTTAATCGTAATCAGATTCTCATAATTCTCACTGATTCCGATAATAATAAACATGATTCCAAAAATACTTCAGGTTATTTACTAAGGCTTATATTGTTTATATTCTTGAATTTCTTTCTATTTGTAAAGTATTAGGAATAAAATGATTGGCGTCGCTACTGTGCCTAGTGTGCAGTTTAAAACTAACCTGAGATAGAGGTTCAAACATACTATCCTCGGTGGCTTTTTTGTTTTTCTTCTTAGCTTGAGTTGGCAGCTGCGACAACGTTAACACATAATTTGACTTGGACTCGTCTTCGTTGAATCCGTCATCACCTTCCGAGTCTTCCAATCCCGTGCTGGTTTCCGAGAGATCATCTTTTGTTTTAGATTTATCTTTAACAGATTCCGGTGGCTTCTTTAACTTTGTGTACTTAGACGACACAGCATTTATAATGAGGTCCCTTCTGAAAGCCCTGTAAAACAGGTATTTGTTGGCCCCCATGGTCAGGTAATGGTTCAGTTGGGAGCAAGTTCTGTTGTCCTGGCAGAGTATCAATATTTTTGTTTTGTTGACGCTGCCATCTTCTTTTTTCTTCACTTCTTCAGGAATCTCTTCCAGCAATAAATCGCTGAGACATTTCCATTTTGGTGATGGTTCTGGGTCAAATTCTGGAAAGAATACGTTTCAGTCAGCATATTAAGTTAAAACTTCACTGACCGACTACAATGAAGGCATCAGTTCTTGAAAGTCCAGGGGGTTATGATCCCACTGGTGGAGATGAGCAGTGGGGCCACCAGTCCGTACCTAGGGGATCGTCACCGGTCTGAGTCATATCGCACATATCAATTCGGACATCGATCGGCACTAAACATTAACTCTAGACGTCCAGTAGTGTGAAACTTCGTGCTTAAACGCACACTGGAACTTGCAAGCTTTCAAGCTTGCCTCTACCTATTCTATTTTCTCTTTTTCTAGAGTTATTGGCCATATCACGTACTAACCAAGATAACCGTAACCAAACTTCGCGTTCAAATTAATTGAACTGGTGCTGCCTAAGGGCGTCCACCAGCGGCCGGCGTGTCGTTAGCGCGGCTTCACCTAGTAGAGGCGTAGTCGACTTGCCAGGAACTGCTGATGTTGTGCTTACGTTAAGTTGACGGCAAGGCGAAACGCGACAAGGTGACGGTCCCTTTCAGAGTGGATATGTGGATTACGAGCGCGATTTTGGGCGCGCAAGTGCGAAAATTGACGAAATTAAACTATGAACCTCCCTACCGAAATAATCTAATCCTATAATCGAAATATTCTACCCGGCACCCTCTGCCTGACTTTTGACGACGCCCCTGCCAATCTGTACCAGGTATATAAGGTATTGTTGGCTTCTGAATTTCGTAGAGCAGGGTGTGAAATGATTCCAGCCAGGGAGAGCGTCTTAAATAAGCCCTGACCAGTCAATCGTTTATATAAAAAACTTAATCGAAGAATTTGTTTATTAAATAGGAGGCCTATGTCCAGCTGTGGACGAGTATAGGCTGATGATGATGATTAAATAATATTTACCGTTTTTGTGATTATATATCCTTGCTTTGGCTGCTCGAAACAGATGCTCTGCAGAGTCGAGGAGAATCCATCCTGAATTTATTTTAGCGTACTCTGGCGTTCTATACTTTGCAACTAATGCGTAAAATGACACCGAATCATCGTAGATTAAGTTACTGGAAATATAAGTAAATACCAAATTAATTTACGCTCATAATACAATACCTTGTTTTGAATGAAGAAATCTACATTTAAATGTATCCACACCAGTGGCAGCCTGCCCCAGATACATACACACGCCCCATTACTAGAAAATGGTAATATTGGTAGGTAATTTTGGTTAGGGGTTAAAGAAGCAAACATGGAAAGACAAAGTTAATAAGAGACATACAGAGCTAATACAACTTTAGACAAAGTGAGTACCTATCCATGTAGCGTAGCATATGGCAGATACAGTCGCAGAAACACCTGACCCCTGCAGATAGATTTTTAAAACAAACACATTTAAAATTTTAGAGGGGTCAGGTTTATCTGTCCCCGACTGTACCTACTTAGTTAAATATATAATTAGGAGTTCCTTACATGATCATACTTCTTAACACTTTGAGGTCCTGGATGTATTCTTTCGTTCTTGTGCTCAATTGGTGCCAAACACAGTCCAATTGAGATTGCAAAATCTTATGAAACTTTTTCGTCATACAATTTTCTGTTGTGATTTCCTAAAAAAATCCAGCTATTCATTCATCCAGATATTATATACGTAGTATTTCCCTATCTTTTTAGGGTTCAGTAGCCGAATGGCAATAAACACATGGGGATGTGTTTATTGCCATTCGGCTACTGAAATACAGACATGACGGATCTAATAAAGGGGTATAATAGATCCGTCATGTCTGTCTTTCTGTCCGATCTCACAGCCATTTTATTCCGAAAGTACTGGGACTACACAATTAAAACTTGGTAGGTAGATCTATTCTGTGAACCACTTTACCATATAAATACAAAATAAGAAAATTACATTGTGGTCCCTAAAACTATTTTTCTTAACAGAACCCACGACTATGGCAGGTAATGAAACTTAAGTTCTCGTTACCCAATAATAAACATAAGTAATAGACATAAGTTAAACCAATTTTTGCATGAAGCTGGTTAAACGTAAGTAAAGTATACATATATTGTCTCTGCCACGGTCTATATTTAATTGTCAAGGCAAAAAATCGCTTACCCTCATGTCGAGAGTCTTGTTGGCACTTTTAAGCTGTCTCACAGTGTAGTTCATGATGTCCAGCAGACAGGTTTGGATCTGGGTCATGTGGGCAGTGAGGTCCACGTGAAGCTCTATCACTTGCGGTTGTCTGCTTTTCAAATCTTGAATTATAACGCCGTGGAATCTGTAATGCAATATTGAGAGTATTACATGTATTTTCAAGTGACTTTAAAAAAAAAGGAAGTTATCAACTCTATCTGAATAACTATAAGCAGGATGACAGTAATTCTTCTTTAGTTAAACTTGGTATTGTTCAGCTTAGGAACAGTGCAAGTTTCATCGAAATCGGTTCAGTAGTTGGGTTATAAGAGAAAAATTAAGTCAGTTTAAACTTTTTAAATTACTAGGTAAGGTACTTGTTTTCCATGAAGTAGGCGGGGCTCGTTAATTTCTTACTAAGTTACGCTTTAGTTTGCCCAAAATTAAGGTATTTTAATTCTACTCCCAACCTGATCGTCTTTCACTTGACCATGGCTTACTAGACATGGGATTGATCTAAATTAGAGCGGCCGCATATTATCAGAAATTTCTGTTAGAAAAATTCTGACGCTCGCCGGAAGGCACTCGCTGCATACATTTTGTATTTTTTTTTTTTTTTTTTTTCAATTTATTTGGGTAAGCAAACAACGGTACATTGTATAGTACTAAAAGGTAAACTAAAAATATGAATAAATGTGCCATCAAAACCGCTAACCACAGATTACTATGATCTATGACAGAATTAAGAAAAAATCGATAGAAAGTTGAGATGGGTTGGGTAACGTTAAAAATTTACATTTGTTGAGTGATCTAAATAATTACATACATATAGTGACTAATTGTTTTTAGAGGTTACATAGCTTTAATCTTGTCTAATATAGCTGTTTTAAATGTGCCGATTCGTGCTGCCAGTATGTCAACATCATTAAATAAATGATTATATGTATCAACCAATCGGTGTAATGGTGATCTTTTACCAGCATTTGTTCGGCAAACCGTACTATGAAACAGCTTACATGGGTGACGAGGATTTACTCTATTAGGAACTTTATAGCAAAGTTGATTATGTAACGGCATACAGTCGTATCTGTTGTTACAAACATCATAAAGAACAATCATTTCAAGTTGCAGACGTCTATGTTTGAGAGGTAACATATTATATTTACTTAAAAGATCTGAGTAAGACATATAGCTGCGGTAACATTTGTAGTGCATGAATTTTAAAAATCTCTTCTGTATTGATTCTATTGCATCTATGTAAGTATTATAAAATGGATTCCATACGGGCACGGCGTATTCGAGCTGGGAGCGTATCAAAGAAGTATACAGGAGGCAATAAGTCTTAGAGCGTGTGAACTGAGAACAAGATCGCGCAACCAATCCGTACATCCTTCTGGCTCTGCTGATTACGTTATCGACATGTATGTCAAGGTGTAACTTAGTGTCAAAAGTAACTCCGAGGTCTTTAATGTTATCAACTTTCTCCAAAAGAGTATTATTTATTAGATAACTTGTATCTATATTATTAATTTTTTTGGAGAAAGTGATTGCTTTACATTTATTTACACTCAGACTCAATTTGTTCTGGTGACAGTAGTCTGAGAATCTATCTAAGTCGGATTGAAATTTTTGATGATCTTCAGTGCTTTCTATAGTGTGATATATCTTTATATCATCAGCGTATAAAAGAAAATTACAAAATTTAAAACACTGGCTTACATCATTGAGAAAGATGATAAAAAGCAATGGACCTAAGATGGACCCTTGGGGGATCCCAGAACTAACGTTAACAGAGCCAGATGTATGACCATTAACAACAACGAATCTTAGTATATACTATCAAAACGTTAGGGGTTTGAGAACCAAAACAACAACATTCCTCCGTAACTTAAACTTAAATAACTACGATGTAGTAATATTAACCGAAACGTGGCTACTTGACGGAATATCGGACGGTGAGTTATTCAATGAGCACTATGTTGTTTGGAGGCGGGATAGAAAGTATGACTCCTGTGGTCAAAGTCGGGGTGGCGGTGTCTTAATTGCAACTAAAAAACACTTACGGGTTATTTCTCAACCAGAATTTAATTCGAGCGCTGAGGATCTCTGGTTGTCTATTGATTCCAAGGAATGCAGAATGCACTTATGTGTTTTGTACCTATGTAATGAAGGTATGGGCAACTCATTCTCATTGCAATTATCAAACTTTCTAAATAGATTATCTGATGTTATTATGAGTAACCCGCTTCATACTTTTCTTGTTATAGGTGATTTTAACCTTAGTAAGATTAAATGGCTTTTACAAGACGACTTGAGTTATAAACCTTCCAACATGAGCAGTGCGGATGAATATCTTTTGACTGATGAATTGAATACTCTGAACCTTTCCCAGTACAATGGTAACTTAAATAGCATGGGTAGAATTTTGGATTTGGTTTTATCAAATAACGACGTTAAGGTCCACTCTTGCCCGGATCCCCTTGTACCAATTGATCCGTTACACCCGGCATTATTAATATCTGTGCAATTTGACTCTTTAGAAACACTGCGAGTTGCACCTTTTAAGAAATATTTATATTACAAAGGCGATTACACTTCAATTAATTCTGAACTGATGAGCATAGATTGGGATAACGAGTTTTCTAATCGAACTCTGGAGGAGGCCGTTAATTACTTTTACAGTGTCTATAATACTCTCAGAGAGAAATACATCCCGTCTATGAAAACTAAAAGTGATTTATTTCCTCAGTGGTATTCGCGATCACTTGTGAAACTTATTAGAGAAAAGAATAAATTTCGTAGAAAATATAACAATTATGGGAATAGCGTCGATCTACATACATTTAGATTATTACGTGATAGGGTTAAGTGTCTTGAACAGGAATGTTATAATGCATATATATCCAAGGTTGAGAATTCTATTTCTTGTAATCCAAAATATTTTTGGTCATATGTAAAATCAAAATTTAAGAGCAACGCTATTCCGAATAGCCTGAATTACAATGGCACTCAGGTGAATTCAGGAGAAGGCATTTGCAATGCCTTTTCTTCATATTTTTATTCTAACTTTTCTCAGCCTACTCAGACAAATAGTAGCCCTGTCCGCAGTAATTTGTATGAATGTGACAATAGCCCAATTGACATTTCATCTGTAGAAATAACGGTTGATATGGTCAGGGAATTGTTGAAATCACTTGACCCATCAAAATCAGCCGGCCCTGACAACCTTCCCGCGCTGTTTCTTATAGCTACTGCTGACACTATATCTATTCCTATAACTTTACTATTCAAACACTCTATGCGTGAACATACCGTTCCTACTATATGGAAAAGCGCTTTTATAACCCCAGTACATAAAAAAGGGTCGAAGACGGATGTTTGTAACTTTAGGCCTATATCCAAATTATGCATAATCATTAAAGTTTTTGAAAAATTAATTTACAATCAGCTCTTTTCGACCCTTAAAGGTGCATTATGTTCTACCCAGCATGGTTTTGTTAGCGGCAAGTCCACGGTATCAAATCTTGTTATTCTTAATGATTATATCACTGAAGCTATGGACAATGGTAAGCAGGTGGACGTTGTCTATACTGACTACAGTAAATGCTTTGACCGCATTGACCACAACCGGTTATTATTAAAGTTAAATAAAATAGGTATAAGAGGTGATCTCTTGAGGTGGTTTGCATCTTATATTGAAAATAGATCACAGGCGGTTGTAGTCAACAACTATATATCTAGCTGGATAGACATACCAAGTGGCGTCCCACAAGGGTCCTTGCTGGGCCCATTGTTGTTTACAGTGTTTGTTAATGATATTAAGGACTGCTTTAAGTCATCACATGTCTTATGCTTCGCTGATGATATGAAAATTTTTTCAGCCATATCTAAGCAAAACGACGTGCTTGCTTTGCAGTCTGATCTGTCACGGTTGGAGAGTTACTGTGATGTCAACCGCCTGGATCTTAACCCATCTAAGTGTTGTTTTGTTACTTTTAGTAGAAAAAGAAATATAGTTCCCTCTGTATACACTCTTAAGGGTGAAGAGCTTCTGCGAAAAAACAATGTACGAGACCTCGGTGTACATCACGATGAGAAACTGACTTTTGATTTACAAGTAGATAAAGCGGTATCCAAGGCTTCCAAGGCGTTAGGTTTTGTCATGCGTTGCTCTTCGTCGTTTCAACATGTTAAAACCCTAAAAATTTTATATTGTGCTTTTGTACGGAGTCACGTAGAATATGCGTCACAAGTTTGGAATCCTAGATACAAAGTGTATATAGACCGCATTGAAAATATCCAAAAGAAATTTCTTAAACACTTATGTTACCGTCTCAAGTTGGATTATAAATCATTTGATTATACTTCTCTTTGCAGAAAACATCACCTTATACCACTAGAATTACGACGCAAAGTAGCTGACATCTGCTATCTATTAAAGGTGGTTACAGGTACTGTGGATTCACCGAAACTTCTGTCCAGGATATATTTCACAGTCCCCAGCAGATCCCGTCGATATCATAACCCTATTAGTCTATCGGCAGTATCAACCAATTATAGACAAAACTCATTTTTGTGGCGAGCAGGTAAATTCCTTAATGATGTATCCAAAACAATAGACATAGACACATTCAATACGTCTCCGACTAAGGTAAAAAGATTATTATATGATAGTTTCTTTAAGTGTACCTAATGCGCTGCAGGTGTGGTTTTCTGTTTGAATATTGCTAGCTTCTTACTCTTTGTTTTGTGTGTATATTCTACATAGCCGGCAATACTTTTGTAACCTTTTTTTTTTTAATTTTTAATTGTGGTATATATCAAGTACTTAACTAAAACGTGACTTTGGCGTTTCCGTATATTTATATCGTAATTTGTTGCTATCTGTGAAGACCTATAATTGGCTTTATTGTTGCTAATGTACAACCTATGTTACTTTTGTTGCTGTTGGTCATCCGAATGTAAAAAAAAAAATAAAAAAAAATAAACTCTCTGAGTACGACGAGTAACATAAGATTTTAACCACCGCCAAAGGTTTCCACGGATACCATTAAAGGCAAGTTTTTCTAATAGGATCCTATGATCCACCCTGTCGAATGCTTTTCGATAGTCAGTATATACACTATCAGTTTGTTTGTTTGCATCCATTCCTTCAAACAAGTATGAGGCATAAATAATTAAGTTTGTAGTAGTAGAGCGTCGCTGGACAAAACCATGCTGTTCTTGAATGATTTTATTATGGAGAAATGGATATACATGGTTATGAATCAACCTTTCAAAAAGCTTCGACAAAGCGGACAATATGGATATAGCGCGGTAGTTCTCCACGTCATCCTTAGGTCCACCTTTATGAACTAGAACAATTCGAGCGGCTTTCCATATTTCAGGGAACACACCTTCCTTTAAACATAGGTTATATAAGTATGTTAAGGTATTAGCTCCCGCACACTGTTAGAAAAATTCTAACGGGTCGTCCGTTTCTGATGCCCGCCGGATGGCACCTCAGCCGGACGTCAGAATTTTTTCTGTTAGAAATGGCGGAAGGCGTGTTTTCCATACATTTTGTACTAGGCCCCGCACACTATCAGAAATTCGCGTCAGTTTACCGTCCGCCGCCGTACGCTCCACACGTGTTTGGTTGTATTTTAGGAACCTACGTTTTTGACGAAAATGAGCTTAATTCAAGATTTAATTGCCGATGTGTAAAAATATCCATGTTTGTGGAACGCGATGATGAAAATTACCAGAATAAAATACACAGAGACTTAAATATGGAGCGAATATGCCAAATATTAATTAAGTATTGAAATCCATATTTCAATATCAAGGTTTTTAGGGTTCCAAAGCGTAAAACGGGACCCTATTTACGAGATTTCGATGTCCGTGTGTCACCAGGATGTATCTCATAAACCGTGATTACTATACAGTTAAAATTTTCATAGATGATGTAGGTACTTATTTGCTTTTGCCGCTATAACAATAAACACTAGAATCAAAATAAAATAGGTAATAATTAAGGGGTGATCCCATACAACAAACGTGATTTTTTTGCCATCTTTTGCTCGTTATTTATAATGGCAACAGATAGACGCTTCAGATATTCACAAAATATTTATTTGTTTATTCATCGCTTTAAAAATAAATAATTAAATCAAAATTAAATAAATATTAATGGCGGTCGTACTAAGAACATGTTTTTCGTTGCAGTTTTTGCCCGATAGTCTAATGTTGTATAGATAATGGTACGGGACCCTTCATGTGCGAGTCCGACTAGCACTTGGCCGATTTGTTGTTTCAAAAAAAGCGCTAAGAGCAATAACATACGTATCTTCATTCATATAGGTAGATGTGCGTTAGCATACAGATGAAACACGACTGGGCTCAAAAGCTGCCGGATCAAAATTTCTGATAGTATGCGGGGTGCTTCCGGCAAGCTTCCGGCGAGCGTCAGAATTTTTCTAACAGGGATTTCTGATAATATGCGGCCGCTCTTAATCTTCGAGCAACACGGCCTCCGTACTGGACGGAGGGAGTGGGCAAAGCGACAATTTACTATGACAATTTTTCTGGCGTTTTTTGCGGGGGGAAATGTGCACACAAGTTTAGTTCCGCACACCTACATACAAAACTTAAAACTGTCACTTGATAGTAATTATGACATTGTCACAAAAAATGACATAAAAAAGAAAAAATAATTTGTGTACAGATGAGTCACACACAACTAACACATAGACATGCATATGCCTAATTTAATTTTGGCTTGTACCTTGACAGAGGGGAATGCAGCGTATGGCTACTCCCTTCCGTGTTGCTCGAAGAAATTAATCATGTGAAGCAACACATTTCGTAAGTAAATATGCCATTTCAAACTTCTTTTTTCACAGTTGGGCGACGGCCAATAAATAAACCAACTGGTTCTATTCCTAATTTTTAAATTTAAATCAAAATTTGTAGCTTTTTATTTACTTTTTATTCTCTTGTCTGTATTTTCCGAAATTAATAAAAAATATGTTAGAAAAATAATAATATTATATGTATTGCAAATTGTATAAAAAGTAATTTAATTAATATGATAATAATTAAGACACCTAACCCACGTCTCATGGCACCAGCTGAAAATCAGCGCTGTAGCACCCCGCTAGCAGCATAAAGCTGAGCTGGCCACCTTTTCACAATTTTTATTTTTAATTTGCTTAGAATTGCTAATGATTAATTTGTTGTTAGATATGTATTTTGTCGAATAAAGATTTTCTTTCTTTCTTTCCTTCTCTCCAAACAAAAAATTAAACTGCCTAAGAATCGTAAAAGCCGGTCGAGTGAATGGTATCTGAGGATTTATGTCAACAGGCCATCACACAGAATCTTAATACATACATAGATAGTATCACGTCTTTATCCCTTACGGGGTAGACAGAGCCCATGGCCATAAGACTGAAAGGCCACGTTTAGCATGTTGATGGGCTTGGAAGAAAACGGAATCAAAATAGTGATGGATTGCTAGCCGCACCGTCTATTTACATGATGCGTTCGCGCCCTTACATTTGCGCTCATTCCCTCGGCCCCGGTTTCTACGGTCTGCACGGGAAGAGAAGCAGCTGGTACATTCTATATTTTTTCTTTTCTCTGAGAGAAACTCTCCCAGACCAGCATGGAAAAGAATCTAAATAGATTCTGCTTTTGAGTTTCGTAGCCTAAAGCTTTGTCTACCCCATACATAAGTCATAAAGTTATTTTTATATCTTCTTTGTATATGTATGTATAAATTACCTTTTTCGAAACAATAACAACTATTTTAAACTGTCCTAGTGCTCAAAAAAGGATTACAATGCATTATATGACTAATAACTGTCGAGCTCCGTGGCGCAGCGGTCAACACGCCAGCCTGCGACACGGGGGTCCCGGGTTCGATCCCCGGTATGGTCATGCTGGAAAACGATCTTTTTCAGTATGACCTGGGTCTTGGATGTTTATCTATATAAGTATATAATAAAATATAGTATCGTTGAGTCAGTATCCTGCGACACAAGTTAACAACTTACTGTGGGGCTGGCTTAATTTGTGTGAAATGTCCCTATATTTATTTATTATTTATTTATAACTAGCTTTCACTCGCGGCTCTGCCCGCGTTAGTACTTTTTCAGGATGAAAGGCAGCCTATGTCCTTCTCCGTACTCCAGGCAACGTGTATGGAATATTTCATGATGATCGGTTAAGTAGATAGGGCGTGAAAGCGTAACAAACAAATAAACTCACTTTCAGATTTATAATATTAGATAGATGGGATGGGATTTGGATTACCTTGGCCACAAAAATAGTTCAGTGACAAACAGTGCCCTCATGACTTTTTCCACTTGATGATATCCGAAAGTAAAGGATATGGGGGAATTGGAAAAAGCTTTGATGAATCCAGTCTGGAAAAAAATTAAAAAAGGCAATAGCGGTTCAAAATTAGAAAAACTTATAAAATAAATGATTACACCTAACATAGTATTTCTAGTCATCATAAACCTTAATAATCTGACGAAAGTGTGATTACAAATAAACAATGTTTACATAAATCTGACAAGTAGAAAATAACTCCTATTTGCCAGGTCTTTTAAAATTATATCTCAGGCGCCATTCAAGTATTACGTAAGCAGAAAAATCGCTATTTTTAACCCCCTCCTCCTTCTTGTCAGCAAAAGTAAAAAAGGTTCTACCCTCCTCCCCCTAAGCTTACGTAAACATAGGTATCATTTGCCCAAAAAATGTGAGTATTTGTTGCGAAATGTTGCTTATGAAATCACCACCTAACCTCATGTCATCAAAAATAAGCTAAGCCTAGACCCCCCACCCCCTTTCATTGTAATATTTGAATGACCCCTCAGTGAGAAAAGGTTTATTGAAAAGTCCAATTATTTTACGTTTGTTATGAACTTACTTTATTGTTTTGCCTATATAATCTCAATGCAAAAGCTTCTTGACAGGATTCCAGTACTGTGTGCGCTCTGAGAACCACAATACCAGTGATGTGGGAAATCGGCACGCGCTGTTTTAAGAGATCCACAACCAGTATCCTAGTCGACACAAAATGTACTCCTCCCTCCAAGTAAGCCTTTTCTCTAATAAATTTAAAAAAAATTTTTTATAAGCTTAATTTTCTGTAAAAGTGTTCTATTTACTAAGGTTGTTCCAAAACCATAACAATTAATTATTCCTATAGATTATGAATAATTAATTTTTAGGGTACTGTACCTCAAACAGTAAAAGGATTTTTGCTTCTTGTATAATCGTCAATCAAGACTATTCATATCAGCAAGGTTAAATTTTATGCCATGCGAAGCAGTACTTTTTTGGGATGAATGATCCAGCCTTCGATCAGGATGAAATTTTGCACATGCTCAGAGTTCTGATGACAATACATGACTAGCTAAGAAACATCATTACAAAGCGTGTTTTTTAGTTTTTTAAACTATTACTATAATATTAGTTAGGATAAGACTACTCAGAACTTCTCCTCTTTATCTGAGCGTTTTTAAGCAGCTGTGATGGGTGGGAGCCATCGATAGATCCATCCATCCATCAGGTCTTTTAGAGCGTGGATGGGAGCCAGGGTCACTCTATTATTATATCACTTAATTTTTACTTTTCTTCCCAAATTATGGTCACATCCAGTCAGTGCCGGATTTATATTTTTTATGATTGTAGGCCACTACACCATGAGAAAACCAGTGGACGTGTTTGACTTTTATCCTCTGAAATCAAGTGATCTTCCTCTGAAATCTACTGCCCCTAGGCCGCGGCCTATTTATAAATCCAGGACTGCATCCAGTCCAGTAGCCACACATGAGCACCTTGTAGTCTAACAATCTGAATTAATTCAAATCTTATACATATACAAAAAAAAAAAATATTTACCTTTCAGAACCAAGGTTTGGCAGGGGCAACAAGCCAAACTTTTCAGTAAAATTTTTCTCCTCATGGTCATTACTATTTAAAACCAAAACCAGATTTCCAGGGTCTTTGTAAACATAAAGTAAATTGGATAGAATATTATTGTAACTCATACCTCTGAAAAGTAATACTTTATAGTTAGAATAGAATAGGTATTGTAAGTTTGCACTCGGAATAAGAATGTATGTTAACTTACTTGGCCATAATCAATAGTGCATCTTTTTCAAATATATCAACAAATATTTGTTTTTCAAATGATAATAATGGAAATTTAAAGCTATTCAAAGGCACACTCTCTTCATTGGATTCCATGGTACTAATGTAGGTACCTATTATTTGATTATCAGGAAAATATTTTCGGAAGCACAGGTGAAAATATAATTATTACAAAAATTTAGGAATACTTCAATGAAACTCTTCATGAAAACCTGAAAACCTCGTATTGTACAATTTCAATTCAATTCAAAACATGACAGATTGTGATTGCAGATCCATTCGTTAACGTCAAAGTCAAAACCAACTCAAAGTGTCAACTGTTGTCATTGTCATTATTTTTACGTAGAAAGAGAAAAAATATGGACGTTGGCATGTTGGCAACACTGCTTTGGAGAAAACCAAGTTATAAACGGAAACGGAAACTTGTCATTGCACTACGCGAAGCAAAAAAAAATCCCCTTCTCTTCCGGCCCGCCCGGCCCCCGCGTCTTGCGTGCGGTGCGGCCATTTTGATTGTCGTACTTGACGTGTGAACTAGAGTGCGTAAATTATCTTTGCAACTTGGCGTTTGCAATAAAACATTTTTTGCTATAAATCGCTAGGAAATTTTAACTATTTTTCTTTTATAAGGGTAATAAATGTTTCTATTAAATTTATATCATAGAATTGACTAGTTGTACTATGTTCTAGTGATTCATACGTACGCGTAGATTTAGAAAGTGCTTTCTTTATTTTTTAGTAATGCAAATGCAGGCTATGAATCAATACAATAGAGGATTTGGCGGACCGCCACAACCTCAAAGACAAGGTATGCGGCGAGGAAATAACCGAGGAGGTTTTCGTGGGAATTCAAGATTTGACCACAATAATCAGAACCAGAGGAATCAAAATCAGGGTCAACAAGGAGGTCAACGTCCTAATAATGAGGTATGTATGAATACCGTTACATACAGTTTTAACTAAATATTGTAAGGTAAATTTTAAAATGGGTCACCTCAAACTATTGATTATCTTACGGCGTCACCGCCATTTTGAATACGTTCGTCATGGCATGCGATGCGAACCATACCTTCCCTTCAGCTGACATGAAAAGAAATATTAGATTACAAAGTACTTCTTATTTTCCCATTAACTACTTGTTACCCTTCCAGTACAAGTATTATGCTATTATTCTAAATTACATTCTCAGCACACATCAGCCAACTGCTGATAACTCTCACAATTTTTTCAATAAATATTTTTAGGGTAGACCTAATCAACCTGCTGAAAAACCTCCGCAACAAGGGCAGCAACAACAGAACCAGCCTGCGAAACAGCAGCCACCTCAACAGCAGCAGCAGACAAAGCCGCCGCCACTAATGCAACAACAGCCGAAGCCTGAGACTCCTGTCCAGAAACCACCACCACAGCAACAGCCGAAAACTAATCTCCCTCAACAACAGCAGAAATCTACTCCTCCACAACAACAGCAACCCAAGCCAGTACAGAATGCACCAGTTACACCAGCACAGAGTACACCTGCTAAACTGGACTCCCAGGATAAGGTTGATAAGGCTTTCTCTGAACCTAAGCCAAATCAGAACCAGAATCAGGCTCAAAATCAAATAAACCAGAACCAGCAGCAGAGGGTAAGTTTTAATAACTGACTGTGTTTCTCTAGTTATTGTCTGTCATTGTAGGTTTAAATATAACAGTTAGGAAATCTTGTAATTCAATCCACAATTCTAAAACCAGCTTATTGAGCCTGACAAAAAGGCATAGTCTGGTAATATTTCAATCTGCATTTGTAAGTATGTATGTAAATTTATTGGTTTTTATGATTGGCAACACAATTCTTTTTTACTCGTTTCATTATTTTATTTTGATAGTAATTAAAAACATTTTTTTTATTTCTCAATATGTATATTGTTAAGACATCAGTGAAAATAATTTTGAAAATTAATGTATTTTACAAGCATAGTTGGAGGTTGAATAATAAAATAGTGGAGTCTTGAAATTATCTGTAAATGACACAATCCAAAATAGTGTGATGCAAGGGTTCTAAACTTTTTTGCCTTACTCAAGTTTTTTGAAGATATTTCTATTGTACATGACAAAAAAGGAGAAAAATTGTGTTTTGTGTTAATCGTAAGAATATCTCGGTTTGAAGTTTAGGGCTCCTCTGTAAAAATTAAATGTTTCGAATATATACTTGATCACTTATTATTATTTCTTTGTTATAGAACATGAATGGAAACTTTGGAGGTAATAAGCAAGGCAGCTGGAGCCAAGGCGGGCCTGGAGGAAATAAACCTGGTGGAAACTTCAACCAAGGAAACAGACAGGGTTCATTTGGACAGGGAGATAGGAAGCCTGCAGGTGGACCTGGAGGGCCAGCACGCAACCAACAGCGTAACAGCCGACCACCCATGCATGGTAACATGGATGGAATGAAGCCTGCTCAAAGAGAAGTGAGTGATTTTATATTTAACTTACATTAAACTGTGTGGAAAAGTTCTAAAATATATTGATTTCCTCATAAAAACAACATAATTCGCTGGCTCAGCGACCCGAAGTGGATCTTGGCCTCCGACATTAAAGTGCGCCATTCTTTCCTATTCTGTGCCAAATCTGACCAGTCAGACACTCAGCTCTTTAGGTCTTTGGCGACTAAAAACAACATATCATTTTTTATTTTTCTGTCTGTTCGTTGTGTAAACTCATTATTAGCTACTTAAACCAAGGATCGCTGAATGATTTTTTTAATGCAGACAAAATCTTGTTTATGCTAACTAAATGTTTTAAAGGCTAACCTTCGTATTTCTATATAAATGTTATTTTTTATCTAATTTCATAACCTACCATTGAAAGCACCCTATTATAAGCATATAATTTTTGTTATCTAATTAAATACATCTTGGTGTTAATTCTTACATCATTTTTTCAGGAACAAATGTTAGCAAATAAGCTAAAGGATTTGGTTGGCCCATTGCTGGACATCCCTGCAATTGAACAGTCTGAAGTCAAATTTAATGGGAGGAGCCGTCTTTACATTGGAAATCTTACCAACGATGTTACTGAAGAAGAAATTCTTAGTCTGTTCGCTCCATTTGGGGAGAGTGCAGAGTTGTTCCTCAACAAGGAAAAAAATTTCGGATTTATTAAAATGGTAAGTTCACTTACATTTGAAGCATCCATATTGTCTTTACATGTGGTTGCAGGAAGGCTTTATATGCAAAGCTCTTCCAAACAGTCAAAAATCTTTTGGATGTTATGATGATATTGATAAACATGTATTCTTTTGTTTTATATTTTTTTAGGATTATAGGGTAAATGCAGAAAGAGCTAAGCGTGAGCTTGACGGAAAAATGAGAAATGGGAGAACACTAAGAGTGAGGTTTGCACCACACAATAGTGCAATCAGAGTAAAGAACTTACCTCCATTTGTATCCAATGAGTTGTTATATCGTGCATTTGAAATATTTGGCAAAATTGAGAGAGCTTATGTGAAAGTGGATGACAGAGGAAAAACTCTTGGTGAGGGAGTGGTTGAATATGCTCGCAAACCAAGTGCCCTGGCTGCGATAAGGAATTGTACTGAAAAATGTTTCTTCCTAACTTCGTGAGTATTTTAAATTAAATAAATAATAAATTATCTAATTTTAGGAGATCTGGGATCTCCTATCAACAGAAGACCGAAGAATGGACATCTTCTGTTCACACACAATGGGCCCGAATAGGCGGCCTAAGTGTGGAAAATAGCCCACGGTAGCAGTAAGCATCTAATTATAAATATATTTTTTATAGTATTTATGTGTGGATAAAATTTTTTTAGGTCTCTTCGTCCAGTTATTGTTGAAAGCTTTGAGGAGCCTGATGAATTTGATGGCTACCCAGAAAAGAATTTGCCCAAGAAGCATCCTGAGTTCTTAAAGGCTCGCGAGGTAAATGTTCATTAATATTCTGACAAAAATGTAATGCTAGTAAAACTCAATTTTCATCAAATTCATACTTAATATTATGAAAGAAAATATTTAATTGGCATGTTTGTTTGTAAATTAATAAACATGAAAACTAATGTTTAAAAATTCGAGAATGAATGTTAGGTTCAATTGGATGTTGTTATACACTTGAGCCTGTTACACTTATTGATAATCTAAGGTTACACTATACTATAGTTGGAGTGTGTGTAATAGGAGCCTTTGTTAAATGGGTCAAAGAGAGATAAATTGCTTATTGGAACAAGTTGCTTTCTGTTATCTTATGTGGTTGCCCATTCTTGTCTTGATATATATGACATTCAAAAAGTGATACATGAGATCCAGAATTTGAATAAAAACTATTCATTTCATTTAATTGATTTTTGTGGGTGTGAAAGTTTCGGGCGCGCAATTGGCTTCCAAGTAAAACAGTACAATCGATTTTAATACCTGACCATCCATTGTATCATTGCATCGTTTTTAAAGTAGAATGATTGATGTAATGTAAAAAATTTTATTATACTATCAGGTTGGGCCCCGTTTTTCGGAATCAAACAGTTTTGAGCATGAGTATGGTACAAGATGGAAGCAGTTGCATGAGCTGCACCGCCAAAAGGAAGAAGCTCTTAAAAAGGAGTTGGCAGCAGAGGAGGAAAAACTTGAAGCACAAATGGAATATGCTAAGTATGTGTACTTGTTTAGTAATTTTCTTTTATAATGCCATGGCTTTCTCCCTCTTTAAACTTGTTAATGAAAAAGCGTAAAAAGACAACCCAATTTATTTCTGTTATAAAAGAATTATGTAAATAACTAGCTGTTACCCCCGGATTCGCCCGCGTGATATATAGCCTATGTCCTTCACAATATCTTAACCTATGTGTATGCAAAATTTCATGATGATCGGTTCAGTAGATATGGCGGGAAAGCGTAACAAACATACAAACTCACTTTCGCATTTATAATATTAGTTAGGATTAGGATTGAATTTAATTTTGGCAGTTTATTTTGTTTCCTTATAGGTACTTGTTGCAAATTAAAAAGTTTATGGTCTTTCACGCACGATCTAGGCCGTCGTTGCCGCTTCGCGTGCCGCTGCATGTGTGGAATCGATTCTACTTTTGATTTTGAAAACTAATTTCAGGTTTTGCACTTTTTGATAATTAGCATCGAAACATTACTTCAAGTTTGATACACAAGTTAATTTAGTTCTCGCGTGATGCAGGTACGAGCACGAGACGGAGCTGCTGCGCGAGCAGCTGCGGCAGCGCGAGCAGGACCGCGAGCGGCAGAAGCGCAGCTGGGAGATGGCGGAGCGCGCGGCCGAGGAGCGGCGCGAGGCCGAGCGCGCGCAGCTGCTGCGCCAGGAGGAGGAGCTGTCACAGCGCATGCGACACCAGGATGACGAGCTGCGCCGTCGTCAGCAGGAGAACACGCTGTTCGTGCAGGTGCGTACAATACTGCTACTTGACAGACAGACCACCTAGTTTCAAGTAGCCGGGCTAATTATTCCGTGAGCGGCAGAAGCGCAGCTGCTGCGCCACGAGGAAGAGCTCTCGCAGCGCATGCGCCACCAGGACGACTAACTGCGCCGTCGTCAGGAGGAGAACACTGCCACGTGGCAGAACCTGCGAGTTTGCCACGGTTTTGGAGATATATCGAATTGAATGAAACAATAAGCTGATTGATGTTTCCAAATGTTACAAGGCTGTATGAGATTTAAGTTAACATTTTGTTCATTTATTTTAACAGACTGAAAACAAAATAGGTAAATTGTTAGTCAGCTTCCAAACAAGTGTGCCAAATTTCATAAGCATAAGCATACTTATCACGTCTTTATTCCTTGCGGGTTAGACAGAGCCCAAGGTCATAAAATCTAAAGGCAGCGTTTAGCGTGTTACTGAGCGTTAAGGTAGAAAGCAGAATTTGTATGTTTGGCCACATATCTCGGAAATTTTGGTTAGTTGATTGCAAAATCTTTGACTTCGAAAGACTTCACCAAAATGCGGAGCAGGGAGGTTTTTCTCTTGTCTTGTCCGTATGCGCATTATCACACAGTGTAACGTCAGCCAGTCAAAACCAGCTAGTGTCTAGTAGCCGAGTTAATTATTAGCATTTATCACAGTGCTATTCACCACTAAATGGCATTTATATTTGTTTGAATTGTGCGTAGATATTGCAAAAAAAAAAATGCAGAAAAATATATGCCTCCTTTTGTCACAAAATTGATTTTACATGTCTGCAACGCTATATATAGTAGTGCAAGTTTCATCCAAATCTGTTCTGTAGTTGTTGAGATAGATATGTAAGTATGTATAAATGAAAATTTTAAGAAGTGGTTTAATTTTTAGGGTTCCGTACAAAAATTGAAAAACGGAACCCTTATAGGATCACTCGTGCGTCTGTCTGTCCGTCCGTCCGTCTGTCACAGCCGATTTTCTCCGAATCTACTGAACCAAATAGGTGAAATTTGGTAAGATGGTGTCATCCTATGACCCAAACATGGATGTGCAAAGTAAATAAAGATTTTTTTGAAATAAGGGTCATTTTCAGGGGCCCAATCACAAAATTTAAAAAAAAAGTTTTGCAAACCTTACTGTGTCATATATCACATGAAAGGGCGCATTATGAGGATCTCCAAAATATTTTTTTTTTCGGGTAAAATCATTACTTTTGATTTTATTCACGAAAGAAGGCAAAAATTTACCATTCCCCCCCCTGATCTCCGAAACTACTGGGCCGAAAATTTTGAAAAAATTACAAAATGTAGTTTATTCCTTGAAGATTACAGGAAAAATAAAGGAATTCTATCACTTTGTAAATAAAGTGGTAAACTCACTATAATAAGTTCATCTAGGGAAATAGTTCACTAAAACACCACTAGATAGCGCTAGTCAATTGAATAAAACATTTTTGCACATTGTGTGTGTGTACACGAAGCATATTGTACGGAACCCTCATTGCGCGAGTTTGACTCACACTTGGCCGGTTTTTTTATTTTTATATTTTGTTTGAGTTTGCTCTGCCCTAACTGCCGAGGATTCTGATTTTTATCATGGGTAGATAATTTCAATGTTAAATTTTTGTCTATTAGGCGCAACGGCTGAATTCAATGTTGGATCGCCAAGAACAGGGCATGTTCGATCAACAGCAGCCAATGGTGAGTACTTTTTAAATATTACGTTCGAGGTTGTCTCATGGGGTTTATACTTTTTCCAAGTTCAAAATGTCAGCCTTTTCAGCAGAGTATTTCTCCATAAATATTATCCATTGAAGAAATTTGGATTTCTACTCATTATTCTTATATTATATTACCAATTACTAAGATGTTTCATTATTTTAAATTTCACATTCTTTGAAAACAGAATCTCGTAAACATATTGCATTTATCTGCTGCTCTAAAACGTTTTTAACGCTTGTCATTTTAAGTCTGAGCAAAAGATGAATATTCTTTTAAGAAAAACAATTAAATAAAGAAAACGCTCAATACGTATCTTACATTTCACCGCAATTATTAAGAGAACAAAGACTGCCTATATTCATTCATTGATTTATTATATTTAGCAAATAGTCATTTATGGAAAATAATTGATAGCTATTTTGTTTGGCAAGCATGTACTGCCTTAGATGGAAGCCCATTATTCAATCTAAGCGCTGCCCCATGAAACTGCGTTATCTGAAGGTTGACTTTGTAGTTCGCCGGCAGCGGCAAGTGTCGCCCATCTTGTATGAAATAACAGGTCGCGACGTGAACTGTTCCTTCATACAATACAAAGTTTACCTTAACTATCATGGAGCGCGATTGCGCGTTTACGAAGATTTCCTATCCAGCTTTTTCAGATACTTTACCATAATAAATAAAACTGAATACCTGTTATTTTAAGTTTGAGCAAAAGTATGAATATTCTTTTAAGAAATATGGACACCATTTATTCTTATAGATAAATCCACCTCTATAACTAATATACACATCAAATCATATCAATTACATCCAATTTTTGATGTCAAATCTTTTTGACATATTCGTTTTGTTTTAAAAACGTTTACAATATCGTCATTAATGCACACGCTAAGTTCGAGAAATGCATTTAGTAACCGCAAGTGGAGCCGCTCGTTTAGTGAATTCGGTCTATAACCACATGTGCTTCACTTGGTGCCCCATGCATACCTATGTTCGATTCGTGCAGTTAATGCTGCACTAGCATGCACGAGATGGTATAGTAGCTAGGTGTTAGATGTTACGCTTATATTTTAAGAAACCTTAAAGATTTCATTTCTAAAACCAATACACCGTAAAACCCACCTTTGGATTATTTACGAGCCAATAATTAATATGTTTATCTACACACATACCATAAAGTGTCTATTATGCTATCAGAAACTGGCCAATAATAATCATCATTACATGATTCAAGATTAAATCGTTTATTTAATATAGGTTTCTTTGAACACTTATTAATTGTCATATTTGTGTTTACAATTTTTACAACAAAAAATTTTTGTTGACGTCAATAATTACTTATGGCTAAGTTTAGGCCGCTTCCAAAGCGGAAGCGTTATATTATAAGCATGAATCAGATTTATATAATAATAACAATTATATTTGTCTCTGGCCGTAGGTAATATTGTACTTATTTTCATTAGGATATTGTTATTCGCTATGCTTTTGTGGCAGAGGTTACACGCATCCTTGACATTAGTTAAATTTGCCGCCATTACGAAGTACTTTTGTTTTAATAAAATTGGCAAAATGCATCACCTTTTACGGTTCTGTAGTAGCAAGTTTAGATTAGCCAAAGTACCACATATAATTTGTAGATACATTATAGTATGTGTACAGATAAAGTATTGTACGCAACTGTGCATAATTAAACCTTAACTCATGTAATCTTATTATGAAACCACCCTGCGGCTTATTACATAACAGTTACATATAGAACTATGAAGCGCCATTAGGAGTCGCGGCGCATGTCTGAAAAGCTAATCGTATATTACAAAGTGTTTCAAAAGAAGATGAATGAGTTATTAACTTCGGCTTTTTGCCGAATGTGCTTGTTGCCAACATTGTTTCAAAATTTACTACTACTGCTACTTCAACTGTGTTATGTATGTAACTACACTGTTTGATATGGGGCTAGAGATTGTCTTATCTAAATGAATGATTTTTGGGAATGTACGGGAGGACATGTAATTACTTCAACACTTCTTAAATACGTGCGGCGATTTTATATTGCATTTTAATTTGTTCACGCATGTGTGTCGTTGTTTGTACTTGTTGGTTAACAGACCCGGCCTTTCGACAAACCATAATTTATTATGTATGTATTACCTATATTAATTTATTTTGTTGCTCAACTGAGCTTCCTGCTTGCATCCTCGGCTGTAGTGCGTTGGAGCCTGGGGTCCGCAATTATGATAGCCAACATTCATACTGTAATATGATTTGGCTTAGTTTTTACGGCTGGTCGCTGCTTGGCGCAAACCCTTGGTAATATCAGAACCGCGGACAAATTCCAGTGAAAATGAAGAACAAGTATTTGCCCGCTCTGAAAATCAAACTCTGTTTTCCTCGTGAAGCAGGTTAATCACTGCTTCATGCAGGCTGTCATTAAGACTTTATTTGGTAGGTATTACATAAGTGCATTGGAGTGCAAGTTCAGCTCTAGATAAGACAATCTCAAAAGCCCTGTTACGGTTTAAGGTACGATGTAAAAGACAGTTTTGTAATAGAATATCTATGTGGAATCATGCAACTATAAAAATAAATTACATAAGTGCATTGGAGTGCAAGTTCAGCTCTAGATAAGACAATCTCAAAAGCCCTGTTACGGTTTAAGGTACGATGTAAAAGACAGTTTTGTAATAGAATATCTATGTGGAATCATGCAACTATAAAAATAAAAGGTGGGGAGTTAAGCTCTAGATAAGACAGCCTCAAGAGCCCTTTACGGTTTACGGTACGATGCAAAAAAGAGGTTTTGAAATATAACGTGTGAAATCATATGCAATTATAAAAATAAAGAGAGGGTCTCCTCGGACAAGAGATTTTTCGTATTAGTACGACATTTCGTCTGTGATCCGGCTTTATTAATACGGGGTAGTATATAAGGATGCGAGCTATAAAAATAATATTTAAATAGTTGCGTGCGATAGGAAGTAAAAGGATTGCACGAGCAGCAAGCTTGTTCGGACCCGGGGCATCAGGCGAAGCGCTAAGTTAGACAAGGCTTGAGCCTGAAGGCGGCCAAAATATATCACATAGCCAACATCACGCGGTTGATGAAACTATTAATCAAATTACTATTTTCATTTTGATTATTATTAATCAAGAAACTGGGAAATACATAATATATTCATGTTGTACATGAAATTTTAACATTTATTTATCGTTATGTGCATGTGTGTAATTAATTAATAATACGGTGGGCTCTATTGGGTGCAAAGTGACGCCACATCTTCTAAATGTTTTTACCCTCTTCAGTTTTGTATTTTAATGTTTATGACATGAAACTATTGGAAAGTATTGATTTACTTAGGATGGAGGCTTCAGAGACCAGTACGACATGCCACGAGGAGGTTTTGACGACATGCCACAGGGCCGCGGTTGGGACGGGCCACGCCAAATGGACGATTATCCTAACAAACGTCGTCGTTTCTAAACACGTACCTCGTGAAGAAGAATAATGAAGTTCACTTTTGTGACACTTCCCGCGCGACGTGCCGATGAATGGCGTCGTTAGTTAGCTTTAAATATAGGGAGGGACGTTAGCTACGTTCACTGTATCGCCACGGTTCTCGAGGCCTTTTATCAGATTAACTATTTTTTTCTATTTTTTTAACTAGAATCATTTCTTACATCCCAATATTTATCCTAACTAATGACATCATTCATGTCAAAAAACCTATTGATACATACTTTTAAACACCACTTTTTAAGTAAAGATAATTTAGGATATAAATAAGACCAACATTTTCTTAACACATAAATTTATTTTAAATAAATTAAATTATTATGACATTGGATCTTCGTAATTCGCCAGTATTATTAACACCGACTTTAACAGCACTAATCTAGTTATGATTCCACGGGCGACCGTGTGTTTGCTTCTAATCTTTATCCTGAATGAATTGCAAATACGTTGCATAAGAGTACATGTTTGAATTTATTGCTGTATATTTTGTTTTAAACTCGTTTTGTAAGATAAGACTTTATTGGATATTTTCTATCTTAAGAATTAAAAGTAACGCGTTGAAGATTCTTAGTTTAACAACAAATAAAGCAGTGTATGCATCGAGTATCGACTGGCAATTCAAAACATTAATTAAATGCCGTCGCGACAGTACTGCCGAATGCAATTTTACTATGTAGAAAAGTAAATCGGGTTAAATTTAAGGTAAATTTACGATTGCAATTGCATCGTGCATCGAACTTAAAACTTGTAGCTAAAATGAAAAGTTAAATCTATGTAGATTTCGCTTGTCTTCTTATTGTGTGGTAACCCCGTGAGTTTTATATGAGCGCATGTGGGACACACTAGATTTTATATCATAAATAATGTATGTTTGAAACAACTACGTGAATGTGAACTTTATTTAATATTTTCTAAAAATAAGTTATTAGAATTATGTAGTAATAAATTAGACTTTATCATTCATTATGTTTTTAAATTAATCAACACCTTCCTTTCGTACAAAATTATTATTAAAATATTTTTGATTTACGTTGGTCTCCATTTATCATCAATATCGTTTGAGTTCTCCATATTTCTTTACTCACATCGCTAATGTACGTATTATGATTATTTATAGATGCATTAAAATTAAAGAGGAGTAAAGCTTGAGTGCTGGAATTTGGTACCCTTATAATATGAATACATTATTGATTACAAAGCACAATCAAAACAAACAATATGGAGGCAAATATTTCTAAAAAAATGAAAGGGCGTTTCGAAAGGTTATATGAAAGTTTGAGACATCAACCGTTTTTCATGCGGCCAAATAAAATATTTACCATTCAAATTGCAAAAGTCAGCATCATCTTGCAGAAAACACGCTTGACTAGCTTTTGGTTAAATATTAATTGATGTGGTGCCTAATAAATATGTTTTTTGACATTAACAACAGATATTGGGCCTCAACTTGCTTTGCTATACTTATATCCCTTTCGGTTCATCTACATCCATCATTCCATCCTTCTTTTCATGCATGCTTAACGCATTCGGGTACCCCTGACATGCCCTTTGGCATAGATTTAATAGTACTACGGTACAGAACGGAAACTCGCAGTGTCCCCTATGTATAATATGGCATTCCCGCATCTTCCCCGTACGCGGGTTTCGTTTGCTTTAAAAAAACAGGTTTAGCTGTTAATCCTGGCACTAGTCACACTATACGCAACGTTACTTTTACCTATGTTAGTACTTCAATTCATTCTGTGGTGCACGAATGTAGAGTTTCCTTTGTAGTAGTACTTCGCTTTTTTGTAGCGCCATACATGTGCCTTTGGCAAAGAAAGCGGCAATCTGCTCGATACGTACCATCTGTCCAAAAAGACCTCGTTACGTTCAACGACTTGACGAGTTGTCCTTTAGTCTTTCAATTAAACGTGGTCATTCAATGAACGTGCTAGTTATTCAATCAAATAGCAGATTCAACCAGATGACATATACAGCAAGACGTGCCTTGCTATTAACCTTGCTGTTCATAAAGGAAATCTTTGCCCATCCACCCTGCTAATCATCAGCGACTTCACTACACCCCTTTTATGCTTGCCATCTAACACATACTAAAAACACGAATAGCATTTTCATTCTGGATGTCAATGTATGGATAAATGGGCATAATTAATAAGTGTTTCATAAGACACCTCACCATCGATTTCACATGAAGAGTCCCGTTTTACAGGACTAAGGGGCAGAGACTAAATTATTCATTCATCCATGATTACTTTCTGAATTTTTTGGAATACCAAACTAGTATTACCTGATCATCAGCTTCCAGAAATCAGTTAATAAGTAATCTGTCATTCTTAAACCACATTCATTTTCTCTAAGGTATTTCGAACAACAGTGTAAAACGAAGTTAAACAGCGATGGCACGTCTAACAAGCATCGATGTCAAAAGTATAAAATACCCAATACTAACCCTAAAAAATAAGGGATGTTTTTCCTTTTTGAAGTATGTAGCTCAAAACAGTTTGTATTGTACAACATTGCCAGAACAATTAGGATGCCTTAATGGGGCAGGCAATACGACCATGTTTCTAAGCTGACTTTTATATTTATAATAACCATAAGGGTTACCACGGGCGTAGCCAGGCTTTAGTTTTGAAAAGGGTTCAAAAAAATAAAACGACAAAGTGCTTAAGATAACTAATACCCATGAGAGTCAAGCCGTTCAGTTTCAATGTATTCTGATAATTAACGTGGCGGACACAATCAAGGTAGTGGAGAGGGCGACTTCAAATATTGTAAAATTTACTAATAAGTTTTTGCGCTCTACTTTTCTTATTTTATTATTATTAAGGCCCCATAATAGGCACACTAGCGACGCCAATAATTTTATTTCTAATAATTTACAAATAGAAAGAAATTCAAGAATGTAAATCATATAAGCTTTAGTAAATAACCTTAAGTATTTTCGGAATCATGTTTTATTATTATTAGAATTAGTCATTAAGAGCATTATTGATTTGATTACCGCCAAAAATGGCCGTTTTAGGCGGTAACCAGTAGTTCTGTTAATGACTGATTCACATAATATTAAAACATGATTCCAAAAATACTTCAGGTTATTTACTAAGGCTTATATGATTTACATTCGTGAATTTCTTTCTATTTGTAAAGTATTAGGAATGAATTGATTGGCGTCGCTAGTGTGCCTAGTGTGGGGCCTTAATGTTAGTATCTCAACATTTCGGATCCTCCCCCTGAATACGCCTATGGGTTGCCCATAAAGTCAACTGCATTTAGCACCGAACGGCTGTTCGGAGTATTGTTCTTTTGCCTGCGTGAAATACGCTACACGAGAGAGTGTCTTCAGACTATATTTTTATACCTCAACACAATCCTTTAGAAAAAAAATCTATTCCATTTACTTATGCGAAATTATTTAGGCATTACCACTTATATAGCAACGTCAAGATCAATGACAGATTAATCGATTTAATTCTTACTAAAATTATACTTTTTTTTGCAATTCGTATTCTACGTTTGTATGGAGATGATCGTCTCCAAGTCTTACATTGACTGCAAAACTTACGTACCTATACACGTAAATGATCGACGATCTCTCGACAAGAGATCGGTCAAAATGACAATAATAAATTAAGGAGGTACATTTGGATGTGTGATACATATCAGGAAAATAATGCAGGTCTGCATTTATTACATAATAGACGAACAGTCAAATTTTTTTGCCTATTTCAAAATGTACGACCTGCCAGCATGAGTAGCTAACGCATGCTGGTGGATCGTGGATGTGTAACTGGGAGTAACTGGGAGAGGAGTAAATTGCTTGATTAAGCAATTTTTTAAGGGTTGTCAGAATTTGCTGAATCCTTGAACGACGTGTTGATGTCGTACGATCGACAGTATCTGAGGAGCTGGGATTTAATATAGGGATGCAACTAGTAGTATAGTTTTCCTACATGAAATATCATACCCATTACAAACAAAAATATAAAGAATATATTGTGTCGGCACTGCTCTGGTAATTTTAGTTAATAAAAATTCATTTTCATAAGCTACAATTACATACCCAAACAAAATAAGAATAGATAACCGGTTATATTATTTCGCAATAAATATTAATTATAATTTCTTTACTAAGGTTCAAACGATTATTTAAAGAATGGGTTTTCGCACAGGCATTTTCTCATGTCATTTAACATTTTATTACACATAAGTTAGCGATATTATAATTATTAATTGTTATTCAAAAGACACGTATTACGCGTTAAGCAGCGTCCGTGTAGGACTCAGCGTGTCCATTTTAAAAGTTGCATCCCTACAGAAATTTAAGTCAAATTCAACATATACCATATCATATAATGGTGTAAAAGTTATTAATTGAAAGGTGAGTATAATCTTAACTTTGAAAAAAAAAAAAAAACTACAATTAAGAGCGCTTCTGCAGTGCAACTAATCGGAATCTGAGCAAATTCTCTATTCGAACGGCATCTAAAGTAGCCACATCACTATTGTTAAGAAAGCGCACGCCACGCCCAAGATTAGATGAAGTGCGAAATAGCCCTTGGAAATGAGTACTGTGACTGCTTCAGATTCGTTTTGAACAGATTTTTTCTCTGATTCTGATTGATTGTAGTGCGCATTCGTCCTTAAGTATGCTTTTGTAACCAGTAGACTAATTTTGTATAGTTACAATAGTTGCATGAGACGTTATCATAATAAGTTTCTTCTGTCGCACATATTTTATTTACTGTCTGATAGGCGGCCCTGGGTTGCGTAGACCAAAGAAAACACGCTGACTACGCGGGAAAAATAATTTCTGTGATGTATATGAATATTCGACAAATAGAAGCTTAAGGCCGCCATTCAAGTCGCGTATTATACGTTCGTAGTACGTACAAAAAAATATTTAAAAAAAAGACAACATTTTAATTCATGGAGATTATTCTATCCCATCCCACACCCTTTGTTACCTACTCACTTCGCATTCGCTTATTTTATTGTAATGCACCGTATTCATTTATTTGCTACATATTATGGCTTGTTAAGTTAAAGGACTAGTTACAACAGCGACATTGAAGCTCAGTCACGACTACACTGCGCTTAAATCGCCTCCAATTATCTGCAATATTTGTAAAGCCTCCTTGAGCAATATTGACTACTAGTAGTTCAAGTTAATACCTATTAATCAACTTTCGCTTGTGTGGCTGGGCAGTAACGACGAGGAATGAGGTTTTTTTTATTAAAGCAACATATTTTGCTTGGCCCCTTGACTTGACCCCGGACACCTAAACACATTTTGCACAGAGGATGTACCGGGAAAACGCTCGAATGAGAGAGAGACATTGCATGGCTTGCTTATATTTTATTGTTTGTAAAAAAGTTATATGTATTGCTGCCTTTTACTAACAACACCCTGGTTGTAGTTAATGTTATTTCTTCCTTACATTTCGTTCTTCGTAGCTTATTTCAGCTCAAAACTCATAACGCCTATACATGAGATACATTTTTAGTTGAAACTGATTATGTACCTACGTATTATTGATCAGTTAGCTTGATAATACTGTTCGTTTTTAATGTTAATGTATTTATCTCTACTGCGTAGGTACATACATTAGTCCTTTACAAGTGCAAGATGCAATGATTATATTACCACTAGAAGTTAATAATGCAACTATCTAGCATTTCGAAAATGCAGGCAATTAAATTACGCATTTGTCAATATGACATAAAGTAAACATGTTATAAAAAGCTTCTTGCATAAATATTTATTGCAGATATTTTGAAACAAATCACATTTTTGTAACTAATACTCGTTATCAGTATATTTAATTTATTTTGTGTTAATAATGAGTAAATAATTTGATAATCTCCATATACATATATTTTTGACTATTGATTATTTTAAAGTTGGATGTTTACTCTATCGTCGGCGAACTGTGTAAATCCACTGCACTGCAAAATTACATACTAATCAAAATCATACATAACTTTGGTATGGGTCATCCGAGACAGGACGAACCAGTACCAACTGATCGGGCGCCTGTCCTCGACGTTTTCAATATGAAGATGACATTTATTTACGTATTTCAAAACACGGAAAATTGTTAATTACTCAGTAATAAATAAAAAAGTACATTATTTATTAATTAAACTAATAATAATTTTTAATTATTCAGTATACATTAGAATATTTTTTATAAATAGTTATGATAATTAATACTACATAAGTGTCTTCTTCGTCATCATTGTAATTATTACCAACAACAGCATTATATTAGGTCAACCAGGTTGAGGGTATGTCCATATCATTCATGAATGTGTAAGGCGATCATCACTACACCGGACACCTCTCCGGTGTGCGGCGGTGCGGTTTTTACTTTTTAAGAAATTTTGTTTTGATCTATATAAAAACACACTGGCGCCGCAGCTTTTTGCGGTGGTACCATACTGAATGCCATACTGAAATCCGTAGTACCGTACGGATTTTTATGTAGAATGCATGTATGCATAACGGATATCAGAAAAAAAAGACGCACATGTATTAGCAAAAAAAGGTTCTTGTGTGATCTACAATTAATAATAATATCGACATGGATTAATTTATTTTTGAAATGGAAAACCGTCTAGTAATTTGGAACATGAAATGTGAGGCATACATTGATCTTATGCGGAGTACGGAAATGAACATGGATCGTCGTTTACCGCTGCTTCCTGACGGAGACACGGAGCAAATCGTACGGTGTGGCAGTTCCGTGCCTCCGCAGCCGCATGCGGATTCCCTCGCCCCGTCCACTGCAGTGGGATGCGGCGACAGTGTGATATCCGCCTTTTATCTGACGCCGTTTCCGTATGCTCAATGAAAAAGCAAATGAAAACCGTAGCAGATATAAAAGCGACGTATTGAAGTTCGACGTGCAGCAAGCGATCTGGCCATGGGCCTAACTTGCGATGCCGTTGACAATTTATCCTGCGTGTTTCATCCACGGTTCTTACTCTCTATGGACGAGTAATGACAGCAAACCTTCGTGGGACGAACAACTGACCCATGCCACGGTAATAATTACCGTGCCCATTTGAAATTTGGTAAGACATAAGGTGGGCATCGATTTTTCAATTTTCGATTTTGGGATAAATTATATGGTGGGAACAACGAAAGTATATTTGAATAGTAACAGTGTTAATGCGTAGTGATGAAATTATATTAGTTAGAAAAAAAAGTATAAAATAACATGGGCATAACTGAAGGGATTTTAGCACAAGGGAATGGGTATTTAGAGACGTTTACAAGTGGCATTATATAATCAACAAATTTAAGAATTGGGTACATATAATAAATTATTCACAGTTATCTAGTTGTTTCTAAGGGTGAAGTAAAGATTCCAACAATATCCGGGCCGTATGTCTGATTGCCTACTTCGTAGTATGAAATAAATCCCGAAGTTCAGGCATTACACATAAAAACTCATTTTCTGTGAGTTAACTACTTGTAAACAGAATCTACCCTGTGATAAAAGAAATTCCATTAATTTGCCTCTTTAACCCCAATCGCAATAAGAGAGGTGTCATAAGTTTGTCCGCGTGTCTCTGTTTGTGGCACTGTAGCTCTAAAGCTGGGGAACCGATTTTGATGCGGTTTTTTTTATTTGACAGCAGGTTTTGTGGCGATAGTTATTTATTAGACATGTTTTATCAATATAGGTTCAGCCGTTGACAGAGATTTTCGTGTTGGGGGTTGCTTTTTATTTTCTTGGGTGTTTTGTTTTTAAGCATATTTATTGAATATTTGCAGCAGCTCTGTACAATTTATCCCCATGAGGCTTTTAACATTTTTTTTTCTGAGTTACCGAGATGAAAAAGATTAAGTGTGACAATATAATAGTACTTTATGATACAGCCGAGTGCATATAATAAACCGACGACTTTAATAGACAGTTTACCGTACGAGTATCATACGACGTTTTTCAATACATTTGTGATTACCATAAACTAAAACAAGATTGCAGTTCAGCAAATAAGGAATTTATAAAAGTAAGGAACTAAAGCAGTATGTAAAAATACATTTATTATAATCAGCTACATTAACTCAGGTTTATTTTTACCAAAAAAAAAAGCATTGATGACCTTCTACTTTTCGAAGTCGGTTAAAAAATCACATCTCACGAATCAGAAAAAAGTTTTCATGCTGAACTTGAAACTCTTTGCTCGGATTCTATGAAAAAGTTTAAATTTTGCATCTGTGGCATTGGGCTATTGAGCGGTTGTGATTGGTGTAAAGTAAAAAGCACTAGTGCCGTAAATAGATCATTACGATACAGATTTAAATGTCATAAGAACCGTATTATCAGCAAATGTATTGAAAATTATTTTTCGAAAAGGAGGAGGTTATCCATGTACCTTTAGGAGAAAATAAACCAGGTACATCTAGTACCTGATTATTATAAATGTATTTTGACAAACTGCTTTAGTTCCTAACTTTTATAAATTCCTTATTTGCTGAACTTCAATCTTGTTTTTAGTTTAAGGTAATCGCAAATGTATTGAAAACGTCGTATGATACTCGTACGGTAAGCTGTCTATTATAGTCGTCGGTTTATTATAAGCACTCGGCTTCGCCTCGTGCCTATATACACCTCGACTATAATGTCCAGCTTACCGTACTTGTATCATAATGTACTATTATCGACGTTGTGGTTGGGGTCTCTTTTTTGCATAAATAAATGACCAGCGTCAACTTTTCTCCTGGCTCTTCTACAACATTATCGATTCATTTAAGTAAGTTGATAAGGACGATAATAATTTACTTCATTTTCAATATTAGAAAAGAAATTGTTTTCTTTTCAGTAATCATTATTACAAAACACATTATTTGTCACAATTCGTAAATATTTTTATCACTTTTATTTATTTAGTTTGTAAATCAAGGGGGGCTTGTCTAGTTCTACTAATAAAATACCACAACAAGTCTATCGTGGGAACATACAATTACTCAGATTGACTGATTTTCAAAATTCCAAATTTCATTATTTTTTAGGAATAAAATCTCGTTTTTAATTCCAAATATTAAAAGCATGATTTTTTGGTAGTCCTATTTTTTAAAGTACGGTGAATCATATATCCGATGTAGTCTTGGTCGGAAAAATAGAATTCCGATCTTGGGTTACATTAGGTTCAATGGTATATCGGAATATTTAAGTACCGATCTTCGGAATTTTAAAGCATTCGGAATTATGAAAATCTCAGATTTATGTAGTGTAAGTACATCAACAAGTCTATATTTGTTTGTATTCTAGTGCCATCGCCGCGCCATCGGTGTTTGTCCGGATAAGGCATCTCGCGTACTAGATGGGAACAATGTTCGCAACGACTAGATTAATTACTAGTACCCGAGGTGCCTAATCTATCCCGAGCTTCCTGTGGTATGATTAGGTAATTGACTTTTGCTAACCTGTGAATTAGTAAGGTTTTAGTGGTCCGCGGAAGAAGTTGAGGGCAAAAGCGAATAAATAACACTATATTTTTTTTGCTCATAACAGTATTTTTAAATACTAGAAATATGAAAAAAGTGGGAAACTTAGTTTTTCAGATATTGACTGGTACTGCAAGAAATACAGCGTAAGCGATGAAAAGAAATTCCGGGCTACACATCACTGATTGCCAAAGCCCATACCATGAATATGACTAAGTCTAATTGATGGTGTATGTATTATTTTTTATATTACAAACTATATATGTGTTTCTAATAAACCATACATACCAGATAAATATTTACATCACGATTGCACGTTTTGAAATTGATTGCAAGGAAAGTGCTCTATGTCGATGACAAAGTTAAAGGGAAACTTTTGTAGCTGCATTTTTTTTAGTTTTAGTAGGGATACACAATGAGAACTGGCGTGAAGAGTAGAATACGCAAAATGTTTATTAGAATCTAGCTTAAAAATACTATGTAACGGTATTAAATCTCTAATACATTTTGGGTGAGCAAGGCAATTTTTTTCACTGATGTGCCTATCTGTTAGTTCTTTCCATAGCAGGGACTCAAAAACACCATGATGATGATAAAGGGTAACACAAATCTGTTACAGAATTATTACTGTAACACTTATTTGAGTGTTTAAAACCTGTGCACTTACAAAAGTAACAGATATAATATTTTCTGTAACAAACCTGTCGAAAATGTCTGTTATTGCTTTTGTGTAAATGTGTAAACAATTACACAGTACGCGTACCCACATTGGCATTTCACACAGTATTTTCAGCGAAATCTAGAACGTTCAAAGCCAAAAAAGTGTGTGCGTATGCGTGAGCTTAAAAGGTTATTATCACTTATGAACCGGTAATTTCGAAAACAAATGAAACATAGTGTTCAAAACACTATTTGAATACCGGTTTAGTCCCCATTGTACAATGCTAAGAGTTAAAGAGAAAAATAACAGTTTAGAAAAATTACAAAGAAAAATTATATTTGATAATATCTAATAAACGTTGCATATTAAATTTATAATTGAATTATAATCAATGTATTGAATTATAATTATATTGAATTATAATTTACTGTGGGTAGATAGCCGTAATTTTTGACATAGCTATAGATCTGGGAATTTATAAAAATATATTTCTTAAAACACGGCTGCCATGCTATTAAAATCATATAGCAGTGTCACTCTTGCTGATGTAAGATTTAAAAAAGTCGTCATACATCCTGTTTAGACATTTAGATACATACGTGAACACTGAAAACATGACACTCCTTTATATCGGCAGTCGTGTCATAGAGCAACATCTGGCTATCTTTAATTTTAATATTTAGACAACTGTCTTTTCAGGTAAACTTAAAACTATCCACCGGTATAACAAAATACCGGTTCCACTGCATTGGTCCGTGTGTCTCAAGTCCTATCATGGGCGGTCTTTTCAATCGATATAAAAAAAAAAAGATATATTTGGAAGGGATACTTTCCAATTGGTTCCGATTCAAGTTTCATCACAATCGTTTCAGTATTTTGGTTAAAGTGTTTTTTCATCTGTTATTGCAACATTGTTTATGTTTTATTGGTTCATTTTTCCAGTTTCACTAATTAGAAACAACATCTACTTCTGCCACGCTCCTATGAGAAAATCGTCCAAGTACATTATTAGTACATATTCCTTGCCTAATAAAAGAATAATTTCGATGTATAATTGCAATACACATGGCATTAATTTTTTATTATTTTTTAGCAGTACATTAGGTAATGTCGTAATTTCAATTACGAGCATAATGTGATAAGCTTTTAAATTGTGGGCATTATAGATTCCATGGGAGGTTAATCGTTATTGGACTTTGGTTCAGTTTTCTCCAAGCATGTGGACAAAGCGCGAACTTGTATTGGTTTACTGAATTCTTTTCGCTTGTACCATCATCATCATCAAAATTTAGGAGCTGGGTTCTTGTCGGTGAAGCTTCTTCCATTCCTCTCTTTTTGTCGCCGGTTTTTTCACTTCTCTGTAAGTAACAACGTTAATTTCGTACCAGGCAATGTTAATGTAGTTTTCAGCTATTTTGGCGTTGGTCAAAGTGTTCCGTTTCCCAGCCATGTGTTTTGTGATTTCCTTCAAAGGAGTTTTGAAGTAATTTGGTTTAGTTATGGTCCACTTTTATTTAATACTATTAGGACGAGGAACGTGCAATAAGAAGATTAAGCAGTACCCTGAAGTCCTGCAGTATGATACATGATATGATCCACCGCATAACCTTAATTTTCTTCAAGAAGAATTGACCTTATTTATTGAATTCTTCGATATTAAACAGAAGTGGTAAGTTGTAATATAACAAGACGTCCGATTATACTTGCGTCCGAACTTTTATCTATTTAAAGAATATTTCTAAAAAAACCGTTAATTATATATAGAAGACAAGGTATATTCGGAAATTATTATCTCTTACTATTTTATCTTTTTTGAAACAACTATTTTAACTGGATGATAATGTGAATGACAGATAAAACCTGATCTTACGGCTCGGATTGTCTCTAATTGTACTTGTCAAATCAATAGTCTCAATGGATAACAAGCATTTCCATTTAAGTAATTAAGTTTTACGCGATTATCTGTTTGGGCGTATGTCTGTCAGCCTGAATATAAGTGGCATCGGGGCTAGTTTCTTAGATATAGTCGGTGGGAATGGAACCACTCTGTTTGTTTGTATTCAAATGTGTAAGATGCCATCACTAATGTCAGATTTTTTCAAGTTGTCACCTATGGCTTAACGTGTCTTCCGAAGCACGAAAGAACCTGAGGTATTTTTATACCAATGGGGACCACGGCAGTGATTGCTTGACATTCGTAAGCGCTAATAATGCGGGCGTACGCATTATCGGGTTTTCGAGCTCGACCACCCTGAGCAGCTAAGATGGCATCTGATTAAATCTTTCAGTTATGGCATCTATTTCGAGTTTTAGTATGTCCAGGGGTCAGGGTCTGATGAATCACTAGGTCTGGTCGAGACGGAATTTTAATGTTTAAAAATTGTCACCACATATTATATATTTTCTGTTATCTAAAAGGAGGTTTATCGTACTAACTTACAACTTATAAACTTCTATTGATTGTTTCCTTTAAAATATATCTACGTCAGGCTAGAACTAGTAGTTATTTATAATGGTTGGCCTCAAAACTTAAGACATTAATTTAGTGCTTACGTATTGTTCTCAAAAACTTCTGTCAATACTGTGGAATGTTTGTGCAGATATATTATTTTTCTTAACATCTTATTTACCAACATTTTCCGAATATACCTGGTACGTACTATTCTCCTCACAGATTTGTATTTTGTCTTTCTATAAATTTAATGTTTTTAATCTGTAGGTTACATTGCAAAGCTGTATCTGATTTTTATTAGTATGATTGAAGCCAATTGTTTTCTGCATAGATATTAGTATACTAGATACGATTTAGACACATATGACATGCGTTGTATCAAATTTACAAATATCATATTTTAAAATGTAAAAATACTTTCGGATATTAGAAGATACTAATCTACCTATACATTTTAGCTTTCCGTACCCAAAGGATGCCAACGGGAACATATTATGATTATTTTTTAAATAATTCTTCATTATCTGACTTGAGGCCTCAGCATTAAATTAACAGCACATTTGACTGAATCTAGAAAGACGCTAAAAAGCACGTTTCTTGTATGGGTTTCTTTTAAAGTTAATGTTGTATGGAGGTATGGAACCCTTCCTGTGCGAATCCGAATCGTACTTAAGCGGTTTTGTTTTATGTTTGAATGTAACACCTAAGATTTAAGCCACAGTCTAGGGCGTAGATTAATTAATATTGTATCCTCTGGCTCAGCCTGCTCCGAAGAGAAAAAGACGTGACACTGTTTATTTATATCAGTCAAATAAATTAAGGTAAAGACGTATGTAATAAAATTAAAAGAAATAAAGTAAAATGTTTTTCCGCCAAAAAACCAAACTGGCATATATGACAAGGATCTGTTTCCATCTGGACTCAGGGGTTTATAAATGGTTACGATCACTTTCTTTAGTATTATTCTGACGTTATATTGCTGTTTTTTAAGCCCTACGCTTTAAACTCGTACTTTTCGTTTTTCATTGTGTCCTTAGAATTTTTTTCTAAACTAAAACTCGCGTTTTTCGGCTCAAAGATTTGAAAGGATAGGTCTATTTATTAAAAAAAAATATCGAAGATTTCAACACGAGATGAGATTTATTGCAACCAACGTTGGATTATTCATCAATTAATTAGTTCAATGAAATTATTATATTGCATTGTCGTCTCATTTACATGTGTATGCAAAATTCCATATTTTTTCGGTCTGCGGGAAATGGGTCAAATTTAACTTGATTTATTCAAGTTAAATTTTTTTAGTTAGATTTGATTACACAAAAACTGACACCGGGTCAGATGACACTAAATAAACTTTTAAAAACTCTGCCATTATGATAAAATCTTTTCAATTCCATCAACATTGACTTGTGAAATGCTTCATGTTTAAGTTTATACTATTGAGTATACTAGTATCTACAGAAATCTACATTCGCCGCCCTATACTTATATTACGAACTTTTTTGACTTTATAAGTGAAAATTACATTTCTTACAGTTATTTACTAAAATATTTCGATGTAAGAGAATGAGAATGTAAAAATGAGAATTAGAATTGGATTTTTGATAGGTCCCTTTTTGCTTTGAATCAACTTATACGTTCTGATTGATTGGTGATAATCAAGAGCCAGAATTCAGACAACATTATTTAAATTAAACTCTCACAAGAAATAATAATAAGCCAATTCTTGGAAACGAAAGTAACTTTTCATATAACAAATTCTCAACATAGGTAGTCAGTGTATTACGTTTACCATTGCTTTGTATTATTGCTAATATTATTTTATTATGTTCCCAGGTTTCCGTTTTTAGTTAGAAGACTGCGCCATTTATGAAGGTAAATATATTTTTAAATATATGAAATAAATAAATATATGCATAGGGACAAATCACACAGATTGAGCTAGCCCCACAGTAAGTTGTGAACTTGTGTCCTAGGATAGTTGCTCAACGACACTATATTTTATAATAGATACTTCTTCAAATAATCCAATAAGAACAAATGTGGGTTTTCTGAAATACTCACCACCAGAGAGCAGCATTGAGGTGTGGACCTATATAATCAAAATTGAGGACAAAAATCAATTGAAAGCAAGTGGTGGGGCGTACCTTTGACCAAAAATTTTACGCAAATTAAAGAACTCCTACAGAACTTGCAATTCCAAAATTCTCATTAATGTATACTGAAATGTCTAATTGAAATAATGATTTATCAATTACCCTACTGGTCATATTATTTTAAATCCATAGTTATAGTTTTTAACTTCGTAGTCACTGCTAATACAAAAAAAAAACAAGTGGCCGAAATAGGTTTATAACCGCTGGTCTAATTACCCACAACAATGACATTTTACCTACTCTATGGACGCCGCATCAGCCCACTAATCGCGGGACAGGGGACAACTATCAAAATCAAATCAAAAAAATTGACGTAATGATTTTTCATTACACCGTGATTTGTCCATGGATATTGATATGTTATTGACGCACAGTTCTGTGTTGTCCTGTTCCTTTCTTCTTTTATATTATAGCTTCCACCGAGATTTCAGTGATTCTGCCAATGGCCAGTGTAATGAGATACTAAGTATCGGTGTTGTTGTACGGTATAGTTTTTATTAAAGTGGCATCAAAGATGGCGTATGCTCTATGGTAGCCTCGTGGAGACTTTTGGTGACAAATCTATGAAGTCCATATAACAGTTAACTATTCACAAATTGCTCATGAGCACGAGCATTTATAACACCAAACTACACCAATTTCATTTTATAAAGTCCACTAAAATCAATTTGCAAAATCGTCTAAGGCAAACCACAACTGTATTTTGACTTCCCACCACAAACTCCGTTCTTATCCTTGCGGGCGGGCTTGCCTTTAGTCTGTCCAAGGCGTACACTCATTTATGTTTGTATGTTGGTTGATTTCTCACAAAAGTATCTTTGTTTCAGATTATCTGATGGCACGCGGCAAAATTTTACCAATTCTGAAGCAACATTAAGAATATTGTTTGAGGTATGTACGCTTATATTAGCAAAAAAAGGTACTGCGGTTGATACTTAAGGGGCCACACTAGGCACACTGGCGACGCCAATCATTATATTCCTAATGGTAAAAAATAGAAAGAAATTCAAGAATGTAAATCATATAAGCCTTAGTAAATAACCTGAAGTATTTTTGGAATCATGTTTTAATAATATGTGAATCAGTCATTCAGAGAAATAGTGATTACCGCCAAAAACGGCCGTATTTGGCGGTAATCTGATTCTCATAATTCTCACTGATTCTGATAATATTAAACATGATTCCAAAAATACTTCTGGCTATTTATTAAGGCTTATATGATTTACATTCTTGAATTTCTTTATATTTGTAAAGTATTACTTCTTGAAAAACACACATACAAACATTACATTAAAAAATCACTGCATTTTTTGTATTTTTATGATGATTCTTCTTTATTTGTCTTCTTTTCCCGACGGAAAAATGATGACGTATACCGTAATTATCTGAAATAGAGATTGCGTTATTGTTAACAATTAGATAAATATAAATATTTCTTTTATAAGTGGTTACACTTAATTTTACACATTTAAATGATTAATAAGTTAACGATAGCAATATCTAAAAAAAAAAACTTACTGAATTTCGAATTAACCAAGTATACCTATGTAATCAAAGTGAAATATATATTTGTTTCAGAAAATATCTGCGGAATTCCAGATCTTCACTCCTGGCCTGTCGATGCTGAGATATTGCCAACTCAATACTTTGGTTGTATAGTCACAATATTTTACGTACTCTTAGGGCTAGATTTAGTGTGAATGTTTTATACGCCAACGAAAGAACAATGGTAAACATGCCTTGCAACGCGGAACGTATGCGTGTCTGCCGCAGCAGTATAAAAATGTTTATTTGTACAATTCATATAATTAATCTGTGTAATTTTGATATAATAATAAATGACTTATTATAAATGTCGATATGAATCGAATTATGTTGACATTATAATATTTTCCTGTAAATAATTTCAAATTTGTCTGTTAGAGCACTTATAGTAGTCAAGCTAAGTTAATGTTGAGTACGTTTTTACCAGTAAACTGTATAAATTACATTATTTCACAAGACGACACCAATAGTTGACAATCTGTTGATATGTTTCAGCGTCTGTGATATGCGCGAGGAGTTTCATATGGTAAGCAAATTTTAATTTAAATTAATTTTAAATTCCAATAAATAACGAGGTCAATTTGGTTTTTTCCTATCCAATGAAGTCCGCAGACTTTATTTGTTCAAGTTAAAAATTTTAATTATGCTGTATGTTTCGTATGTTGTCGTTTTGCGGGGGGTAATTTTGAAAGTTAGAGATTATTTTAGGATGGACTTATGGGCTGAGGTTGACAGTTCAAATCTGTTGCTACACATAAGTGGACTAAGCTTGTTTTCACTCAAACACTTCTCAGTTTTATGATGAGAGTCTGGGCAGTAAAACTTACAGCTATACTAAAAATAACAATACCGTCAATTCAAATGATGATTGTTTTATTTTTGTCTTCTTTTCCCGACTGATACATATTGATGTATAACCAACCATTTTCTGATGATCTGATCGATTGACTCATTGTACCAGTCAATTTTGCCGATATGCTAACATTATTTTTCTTTGTTACAGATCTGATATAGCAACAAAAGAAAATTGTTGATTTTAGGCAAATAGTTGTATATTTTTACTTATTTGTACATTCAAATATTTTTTTTGTTGTCACAATATATTGTTTTCAAAATTCTGTTGTTTTATTTCATGTAGCTTTTATCTAGTCAAACACAAAAAAATATTACTGTTCGATTTAAAGACATACACCAGTTTTAATAGAGTCCAGTCTCGTGAACACCATAAAGAGAACTTCATTGAAATATCAACGGAAAATTAACAACCATTTGCAAAAATATACTTCATGAACAGCAACATGTTTGCTGTTTATGCAGTTTATTTTTGCAAATTGAAAAAAAAAACCGCATTCGAAGATTTTCAAAAAGTGACATAGGTACCTAAACCAGGAATAGACCTTGTAGATTTCGATAGAGCCTAACTATTGTTGGTAGGGTAGTATAATATTATTGTGAAAATTTCTAGTTCAGACGACCAATATTTTTTTTTATGACACCATACACGAGAAATATCAAAAATATGCTGAATGTCATTCTGGGTCTGGCACGATGTTAGTTTTCCATTAAAAATGAGACTTGTTATATTAGGTATTTAGAGTACCTATTTTTTTGTATTGAAATAGCTTATGCAGCTGCTATTATGAATTAGATCTTCAAATATGTTGTAACTAGTCAAAATATACTATAGGGCTATTAGTTAATACAACTTTTACAAGTTACTCAGACTAGAAAAAGGTCGGACGACGGAAAAAATAAGACTATGTGTATGGTGGTTCATCCGTAGTGCGTAGATAGTATTTGCCAACATCCAGGTAATTTGCTGGGTACCCCATCAATGTTTCACCGGTTGAACAACTTTCACTTTCATAAGCCTTCCAGTTCTCGCAAGGATATGCCAGAAACTTGTGGTCAGGTAATATGGATTCAGAAAAATAATCATAAGATCGGCCGTGGCTGCAGGCATCTGAAATAAAATTCAAATAAAATGAGCATTTTCATGGTTGCATTTTAGGTGTAATGCGATGGAGCTATGTTTTACGCATGAGAGCTATATCTATAACCTACAACTAAGTCGGCGAAGAGTGTAGGCCAAATCGTCTGACTGCTCTGACCGATGGTTCTGGCTAATAAATTGCTCTGGTAGTAGGTAACTACAGCGAAGGTTATACTTTTGCAGTGGAAAGTAAAAAAGACATGATGTCGAGGCAAACAGGCATACAGCCCACCTAAAATATGATTAGTAAAATTAAATGTTTTTACCCTCACCTAGGCTAGAAAATGAAATATAATTATAAAAATTTAAGTTACAACTAGTCACATGTTGCAGTTCAATGTCGCGTGTTTCTTTACGAGAATGCGGCTCAGCTCATTGAAGAGGCACAGAGCTCGGCACATGCAAACGCACTTGGATAACTTGAGACTTTATCACAACACAACCAGACTTTTTCCGGTGGAAGTGATGAGATCACGATGACCTCGCGAGCCTACCTACTTCAGTTGTGGACTAATAACTTATTATATTACTAGCCTAATAAATCCCACCCTCCCTCTCTGCTTTCCCCAGTCTTTCTCTGTTTTGACCTTCTGGCCAGTCTTTATGGTAAGCACGTCAACCCGCCATGCCATCTCCGCCGGGGTTTTCCCACATGTTTGCACCTAACTCTGACTGCTCTACCTCTTTCCTAGATCGCCGTTTGTTTTGGCTGACATTTACCTGAACGATATTTAGCTAAGGTCGCATTCTCGCAGCCTGGTTGGGGCGAACAGCCACCGTTGGGATAAAAGTCAGCGTGACCGTGGCTTTCCTTGTAGCCCAGAGTGCCGCAACAGCTGTGGATTATATCCACGAAATGCGCGTCGCTTGCGTCCAGTCGGAAATCATCGCCAACGTCTGGGAACTCAAATAGTGGCCTGGCGGGATCTAGACCTAAAATGAATTAATTTATATTTATTTTTAAAAGCACTTCCTTTGGTGTTTATAATAAAGTCCCGTTGGTACTCTTTGGGTAAGGAACTCCACTTTATAAAAGAAACTCGAAAGAAAAAATCACATAGGTACTACCTGTAATCCTGTTAATTCTTCCTTTTGAAAACCTCCCAGCGTATCCCATGACTTGAGCTCCGAGGCTATGACCGATGAGATGTATGTTCCTGTCATCCATTTCATTACTGCCAGCTAATGCACGGAGCAGCTTACTGAGTTGTTTCCCAACGTATCTGGTACACAGTGCCGGCCAGGGATACACATAATTATCTGCCAGTTCGGACCAGTCCACAAGTACAACATTAAAATCAGACACTTCTAAGAAGCGATTCTTTATGCCTTGAATCCAATCAGCTTTGGAATCAGATAACCAACCGTGTGTTATTGCCCTTATGTCATTAGATTCATTAAAATATTTGCTTGCAATTTTGTCGCCATTTTTTGGTACGATCAATTCTTCTGGCTCAGCGACATTTTGTCTAGAAGGGAAAATGTGACCTACCATGATTAGTAGGTTCATAATAGCACATTATGATACAAGTATGTACCGTTAGCTGGATATTATAGTCGAGGTGTTTATAGGCACGAGGCGAAGCCGAGTGCTTATATAAACCGACGACTATAATAGACAGCTTACCGTACGAGTATCATACGAAGTTTTTCAATACATTTGCGATTACCATAAATTAAAACAAGATTGCAGTTCAGCAAATAAGGAATTTATAAAAGTTAGAAACTAAAGCAGTTTGTAAAAATACATTTATATATAGTACATTGACAACCTTCTCCTTTTCGAAGTCTGTTAAAAAATTACATCTCACGAATCAGATAAAAGTTTTCATGCTGAACTTGAAACTCTTTGCTCGGATTCTATGAAAAAGTTTAAATTTTGCATCTGTGGCGTTGGGCTATTAAGCGGTTGTGATTGGTATAAAGTAAAAAGCACTAGTGCCGTAAAAACATAATTACGATACAGATTTCGATGCCATATGAACCATATTATTAGCAAATGTATTAAAAGGTTCATTATCCAACACACGCACACAGTGACACAAAACTTTAGAGCATAGTGTGTCACCTCTAAGTGGCATAGCTTAGACAGACGACTGAGTTATAGTGTATTTTTTTATCAATTGTGTTCTTCAAATCTTAACTCACCTAGTGTATAGATAAAAATAACTGTCTCCAAAAATAAACCCTCTGCTGTCAGTGGGAAGACTGAAGTTCATCAAATGAGTACTGCCGTCGTTTTCGTCGACGAAGTAAAGCCATGATTCCCCATAGTCTTCACTGGACGCCATCACACAAACAACTATAACAACACTTAGTAATAAAAAAAGTTCTTGACGGTTCTTATCAGGCCTACTGTGTAGTGTACCAAATTTATTTTAAATCGGTTCAGTAATTTTGGCGTGAAAGTCAGACTAACAAACAGAGTTACTTTCACATTTATTAAATAATATTTGATTAGGGTAAATTTGGCCATTCAACTATATTCGGAATGTGGAATCCGTCGCAAGTTCAAATGTTGATGCCAAAGTTGAGATCTCAGTGGAAATTCTTCCAAAATTGGAAATGAAGAAAAATAGATTTTTTACCTTTGCAGACCATACTGAAGCTAAAAATATTGAATATCATATTGTTAGCGAGTACGGAAACACGTATTGAACTGTGAGTTGTGACTATTTCGTGTGGCCATAAATACCCACAAAAATGGTCTTATTAACATAGTTACATTTTTCAGTAAACTTATCGGTTATCGAACTTCCGTTTGCAGTTTGTCGCTCTTGTAAGCGACATCCTCAGAAATGGCCTACCTTATAGGTAATTTCAAAAGACGATAACCAAAAATTTATTGTCGCGCATATTGGGTTGAAGTTTCTGATCATCAAGCAGAGCCGACTTAACAGAGTAAGGGTTGCTGTAAACATGGGTGCCGGGTATATGGGGGCGTTGGAAAGGTCGAAAATGTACCCCTTATCTCTGCTGGACGTACCACCCACACCCCCCGCACCCCGTAATTCAGAGGCAGGCTTATGACTTGATGTGCTTTGATGCGTGACACCTTCACTATCCAGTCTAGAAATAAATTTAATATTCTTCAAAGTACCTCTATGGGTCTAGATGTTTTACAGGAGAGTTACAGAAAAAATAAACAATTCGTAATTGTAGCAACTTTTAATTTATTTTTTGAATTGAATCCTTCTGTGCTTACACAGTAAACACATCTCAACACTTATATAACTAAAAATATTCTAAAAAAAATAAAATAATTCCGATTTATAAAAATGTGGCTTGTGCATGTTCCAACGAGGCGAACTTATCGTGGTTATCGGATTACAGTTAAAGTGCTGTACGATATCTGAATAACGAGTTAATCGTTTATTGTGCCGAATATTGTGTTGTGCAGGATGCCTTACTTGCGAATGTGCCTCTCTGCCCGTCACTGCGTCGTTCGTAAACGGCGATGAGTAAGTGCACATAATTTTGTTACTTATTTTCCATTATTTTATACAAACTGATATATACGATTTAGTTACATTAATCTAATATATTGCTATCTTTTCATTTTAGTCTATAGAAAATGTCGAAGGACTTTAGGCTATGCTCGAAACACTTATCACTGTTCCGTCTGTATTTATGGAATAACTTTATAGATGACTAATAATGCCAGCTAAGTAATGTGAACTGTTCCATCGTAACTTTAATAACTTATGAGTGAACGAGTATACCGACGCCATTACCAATAAATCCGGTTCTCGCAAGAAGCTAAATCGATATTTGAAGTATTAACCAATCTGCTTCAGACTTAAAAGAAGAAATTTTCATATTGGAAAAGACTAGATATCACATGGTTTGAGCTATATATATTATTTTTGTTCTTATTTTTGTACGTTACAAAGTGACAAAACTAAATCTAGATAGGTTTAACGGTACGTTTAGACCTCGTGATTGTTAGTTTCCATAAATAGGTCGTGGGACACCGATGTCGATGGTTGCCTAGCAACCATCGACAACGAAGCTGAGCAGACCATGTGTGGCAGCCCTTTTCACGTAGTCCTGGATAAATTAGGGCATACAAACTTACACAACCTACTGGAAGGTAGTGAATAGTGTGGCTACGCTTACGTGCGATTGAATCGTGGTGATGTACCGCTTGCGAAACATGAAATATTAAATAATCAATGTTATTTACAACAATATTTATAGATATTCTACCACGTCAAAACTTGTATAAGATAAATTCCGTTGTAAAAAAAGACATCTGTATTGACAGTGTTTCTGCGTGCGTGAATAACCTACTTGCGATAGTCGACGCTAATATACATATCATATTGTACAATCTTCGTTTGATCCCATGGGCGGGCCTGGTTTTATTTGGTATATAATGTCTTGCATAAAGAAAAACAGGAGATTGCAATTAGACAGCGGTTGGCAGCCTCTGCCGGCCGACACCGTTATAAATTCGTGTTCCTCGATCGTGTTTCGATATTACCGAACGTACCAATACATTTTATAGTTGGTCAGTCGCAAAAATTGAGCACGTTTGACATAGTATAATTACATATTTGTATTGAATAGCTGCTAATTTATTGCATGAGTCGTCGATCCTAATACTCTAATATGTATCTCTATTGCGGAAGTTATCTAGGGAACCATGTTAGAAAACAATAAAAAAACTATGTACGTCGTTAAGTGGTGAGTCTACGTTCTCGTTGGCAGTAAGCCCAAGACAGGCAATCTAGAGATCGAGCGTGCGGCGCTGGTCAGAAGGGCAGGCTACCGCGCGCTGGCACCCGCCCGCGCTCTCCGGACTCAAGTGCAAACACCACGTCATCTAGATTGCCCGTAAAGACCAAACACTTCTATATAAACTGAGGTAGACGAGCCGTACACACCAAATTCTGAAGCGTTCTAAGGGAGATAATTAACACTGTTGCGCTTTAGTTCACACCAAAACTCTGTACCATGTGGACGCCATTACACGTCACGTGACACGATTGCTTTTAAATATCTGTTTCTTGGAGAAAGGCACGTATACCTCAGTTTATATAAAAGTCATTGGTATAGACGTGTTTTCCCTGCTGCACGAGACATACACAGCCACTACTAGCCGCTAGGGGCGCCGCAATCTGCAGCCGCCCTTCTCAAACGCTCCGTGCACGCACATACATTCCTACTTCTTATCGTCGAGACCTATCTATTTGTTATGAGTAATTTATTCCAATTTCTTTAAAGCGTACATTTTTATACTTATTTCTTAGGAGGTTCTTTATCAACTAAGTATATAATGTTTGTTTTAATTTTATGAAAACCATAGCTGAAAAATAATGTAAAGTGCGTATATAAAACTAAAAAATGTCACAGAAGTAAAGCTATCAACATACATAACACTAAACAGTCTTTGTCGTGACTGGTCGACTATCAGGTAGGCTGCTCAGGAAGCACACGACGTATTTTGCACGACTTTTATTCATTCTTCTACCACAATTTTATTCACGAAACTTTTAATAAAAATAAATCCAATATTAAGGAAAAACAAATATAAGTCGTAGAGCGCCTTACATAAATGGATTCTTTAAATATTTATCTAAAATAACAATTGCCAGCTTTGAGAATAACTGCAAATCTGTCTACAGTGCAATACTACAGCAAAAGAGTCCGGAACGTCAATCATACCATACCTAAATAAATAAGTGTATAATATCTAATATTTTTTTACATATTTACAGCTTTTAAATTATACACGATAAGTACAATAAAATAAAATTAATAAATTTGTACTTGTAAAATAAATCATTTAACAATAGTAAAACAATTTTCAGTTTATATGTTTCGATCTACAATAATTATGTCTAAGTGTCTACTTATGATTATTTTGTTGCATATTATATATAAACGAAGTCGGCGAGCCGTCGCCGGGCGCCGGTACCTGCCAGGCGGAGGCTCGGCGCGCTTCCTCACCATAGATTAATTATAATAATAACTACAATATAATGTTGGTATGAGCGGTGTCGTGGATGCCTCCCCGCTCATACCTAAAGCGTTTAGGAGCGCGCGCGCCGCACTGCTTGCGCCCGCCGCATCGCGGCTGATCACTGCATCACCGACGTCTTCCGAGGCTGTCTCTTCTATGCGCATTGAAATATTTCTTGTGTCACGTTATCGCTTATTTTGTATTTTACACTTATTCGACTGCTTAATTGACATTTATTCAGACGAGAGCGCAGGCAGTGCGAACTACGAGACGCCACAGCATCCACGTTACATACGAATTTTATTCATTTCTTACAGTCATTCAGCTTTTTCACGTGACTGGAGTCGTTTCTAATAACCTAATTATTTTATAATAGCACCGGCCGCGCTCACCGCACGCCGGTGCATAGGTGGGATCTCTTCGGATTAACACTACTTAAACAGTGAACGTTATAAATCATTATCTACTTCGAATATGCCCTCGTCTCAAGGGGAACAGGCGCGTCGCTCAAATGATATACTCGACGAGGGGCTACTATCAGCTCGTAAGAATAGCTATGCGTGCCCGATTTTAAAGGTTACAGCTAGGCGGAGGTGTGATAAAGTTAAATCAACTATTCAGACGTAGTACCTATATATCAAATTTCATCGTTTTCACTAATTTGTAGAGATCAAGCGACGTTCGTTCGGAATTCGATTTCTAATGTGCGTCATTCTTTACAATTGCGAGCCCAATTCTAGGGTATTTATTATTTCGATGATGTCGGAGCGTTTTGGAATCATCCAACAACAATTTTATGAAATTTGTAAATGAGCGCGTACAAAAGGCTCGATATCCTACAGGAACTGGGGATCGGTGGGATAGGCCAGTCTCGCGTGGTATTAGCACACGGTCTCAGCGGGCGCAGCCAACGGAGCCAGCGCCAACGGCGGCAGCTGCGATAGCGGCGGCGGCGCGCCCAGCGGCTCCGGCGAGCGCCGGCGCAGCGCCTGCCGCTTGCGGAACTCCAGGAACTCCTCTTTCATGGCGCGCACCCGCGCTTCCACGTCATCCCGCGAGGGCCGTGTGCGCGGACGCTCCGGCGTCGACGGCGTCGGCGTGCGCGTGGCGCGGTCCCACTCGTAGTGGACGTCCACAGAGCCCGCGTCCACCGCCTCACCCGAGCCCGGCCGCGGCGCCGGCGCAGGGGGCGGAGGCCGATAGGGTGGCGGCCGCCACTCCGCCAGGCTGCCCGTACGGCTGCTGCGGTTGTGCTGCGAGGAGGACGCATTCTTGCTGCCGAACCCGCTCGACGAGCTGCGGCTCTCGGGTGATGCCTCATGCGGCGGCGGCGGCAGCTCGGCGATGGTACGCGGTCGCGCGTGTCGCATCTGTGGACGCGCTCTTGGTCGCGCCGTTCCTGCTCGCGCCACGCCCTCGAGGCGCAGCGCACGCAGCCGGAACGGCGACGGCGGGGTCGGGAACGAGCCATCTGCCGAGCTGGGGAATGGTACGGAACTAAGATCCGACACGTGCAGTGGCGACCAGGGCGTCCAAGCGGCGGCCCAAGGAGGCCATGGCGGCCAGGGCGGCCAGTGGATGGCGAGCGTGGGCGACGAGGCGCGGAAGAGCGGCGGCGCAGCAGAGGGCCGTAGAGGTGCGCGTAGGCGTGGCAGGAAGCCACCGTCGTCCGAGGAGGAGGGCGCCAGCGAGGGCGCGGGTGAGGCAGAGTGAGTGGAAGGCGCGGGCGACGGCGCCTGCCAGTAGCGCGCCTCGCCGCCGCAGCGCGATGACGGCCACACCCAGTTGGCAGTGAACCGTAAACACTGCACTATACCCGATATTCCGCGTTCTCTAAATCTGCAAATGACAATAGTGACGTTTCATTATATGGTATGATAACTAATTTAGTATTATCTTAAGTTATTAGCTTTGTATAGGGACGTAGTTTCCAACTAACCTGATTTCCTTTGGGACGCAAAAATAAACATACAAATTTAGATTAAAATAAGATCTACCTTTATTTAGTGTTATCAATATACAGTTAATTACTTAGACTAAATTGTAGACTTACTTTTTAAAAGGCACTTGAGTGCTATCAGCGGCGCGCAGGTCGGTAAGGCGCGCGGCTACCATGTTGTATGCTGCAAGCGAATGATTTCTGAAATTACTGCAGTGTCACCCTGCCCGTTACCCGTCCCGCCGCCGCCCGCACCCCGCACCCCAACACCTCCCAAACATCAACACCCACCATATTGTCAACCTTAAAGCTTAAGGTCTGACAAAATTAACAAACTTTATAAACATATCTTTTATGCATTAAAATCTGCATGTTTTGTCTAAATATGCAGGGTGTCTCACCGAGATCTTCAGTTCAGTGGGAAGATATTTTTAAACAATAGGAGGTAGAGAAATATGTATAATGAACCAAGACTTTGGAGAAATCAAAACCGGCAATCTTACATATTTGTTGAAAAAAAAAAAACTTACTCATAGTAGAAGTCACACGCCGATTTTAAAAACAGTTCTTATTAAATTACTAAAATGTAAAATATTCACCATTAGCTTTAAATATTTGTATATGAAAGAATTTAAAGCAAAATGATGATATTTGGTACAAATTATGATCTCATAGCACAAGTAAAGAAAAAATCGGAATTTTTCAGCTGAAACTTGGTAACTAAGAGAATATAACTAACGGTAACTCGATTATCGGGGCAATTAAAATAAATGCGTACGTTTAATAACATATCATTAATTGCAAATAATCAATATAATTAATGGCTCTCTTGCTCACATTTCTCTACCTCCAGACAACAAAACCCATCACGGTGAAACACCTTGATAGAAAGTTTAAAAACTTTATGTACAGGGTATTAAAATTTAATTTACCCAAGTAGTTTGAGTTAAATTTTGTAGACCTTATGGACTGGAAATTACTTAAACCATGGATCCAAATACAGGTGAATACCTTAGGACATATTTTAAGTATTTTCCAGTATTCGAAGTGAAATGGTGTGAATGACATTAAATAAAATAATTAAACTTAACAAAGTCCGAAATCATGTTTAGTAGGTTTGTCATAAAAATTATACAAATAATTGTAAGAACAAATAAGCATGAAGCAGGCAGGCCGTCCAAAATGCGGTTATGTAGGTCAAACCATATTATAAAGGCACATAATGAATAAATGCTATATTTACATAAATAGTAATTAGCCATATAAGAGATTTTCCTATTTTTACTGTACATAATGTTAACAATTACTCACCACCTTTCCTCCGAGCCATTTATAAATTAATACAATTAAATATGTCGGGATATAAAAGTTTTAAAAATATAATTCAGGCAAAACACACACATGCAGAAACAGGTTAGCAAATTAGCTGACACATTATTTTTTTACAAGACTGATGAGGATGAATTAGTGGTATGATGACACGCTCAAGCAGTTTCTAGTTGAGCTGTACGGTTATTACATCGTCAGAAATAAAATACTTCAGCTACTTGTGCTACACATATGGTAAATGATTAGCTTTGTAAAAGACAATATGGTAAGTTTGCTCGTCTTTGTAGTGTCATACAAAAGACATCAACTGACCTGTGACGTCGCTTATAGAAAAATCTTATCTTTTTAAATAATGTAATTAATGATTGCCACTTTTATATATTATAATTTAAACAACGAGTCTGATTTTTATCTTATGAGTAATTTGCTCATTTTTTTTGGTTAAATTTATTTTATAACTTTATGTTATTTATAATAAATACACATATACAGAAATATCTATAAATGCGATCTTAAAAATAAAGTCAAAGTATACAATTCTAAATAAATTAGATTATATTCTTTCTTACAGACTGTTTATTCGATAAGCGACGCACGCGGGGAGCGGGCAAGCGGTCTGGGCGCCTAGTCCACTATTATCAATTGTACGATCATGTGTGCTTGTAAAATCGGTGAATTTTCGGGATGTTTCAAATATGACGAAATTAAGAGTTAAAATACGTATACCGATAGTATATATTGCCGTTTCCTAATCGCATTAATACACCATCAAATACATATATAGCTGGATATTCTTCGATAGTAAAAACACTTACAAATAATAATTAAATAATTTCTGTTCTTTGTAGGCAAGTAGTGAATAAATGCTGTGCTAAGAGTGTTAAAGAGTTATGTCAAATTTTCATTTATTTTTTGACTAATAATGGTAAATTAGACATATGATAATTAACACTACGAATAAGGTAATTTAATACGTTAAAAATATATATTTAGACCAAACCAAATGTTGTCAACTGTTAGAATCAAATCTTGAAATCTTCAATATATATAAATTTTGTATTTTTACTAAAACATTTGCATGCTGTTTTGAAAATTGCAAAGCAGGCTTGCTTCTTTCTTATGCTCATCATAATTATATGTCCCGTAACTATATGTCACCCTATTTTAAGCACAGAAAAAGCTGTCATCACTGATTTGACAATACGATGGCCGTACAATTAAAACAGCAGACCGGGCGCCCTGCGCTTCTGTAACGTCTCACCTTTCTCTTGCTTTCTCCGCTTCCGCTTATTGCAGATCTTGACCGCGCACACCGACAGGATGATGGCCACGATGAAGAACAGGATGCCGCCGACCACCCCGGCCGTGATGGCTTTGTGCTTCACACGCGCTGGCACCGGGAACTTCACCTCCTCTGAGCTCTCGTAGCTGGTGGCGGAGTTGGCCAGCACGCGGAAGTAGTACGTGCGCCCGCCTACTAAATTCTTGACTGGAATAACCAATAGCCAGGTTAGCATGTTCTGATGCTATATTTTTAGGGTTACGACTCCTACGGGTAAAAACGGGCTCTATTACTGGACTTCAATGTCTGTCTGTCACTTGGCTGTATTTCATAAACCGTGATAGCCAGACAATTGAAAATTTCATAGGTGTATACCTGTTGCCGCTATAAAAACAATACTAAGAACATAATAAAATAAATATATAAGAGGGCTCCCATACAAAAAAACTTACTATGATTTTTTTGCCGATTTTGCTCGTAAGTCTAATCAAACTTTTTTTTTAACTTAGATTTTTGAAGTAAAGAATAAAGGACCTAAGGAAAACGCTCACGCTTTACAAGCTACCGCAGCCGATAGCGTAGTTACCTAGATAGCTGGTCTCCTCAGGGCGGATCTGGCCGCGGTTGAGCGTCTTCCACTGCGCGTCGGTGCGGTACTTGATGGTGTAGTACTGCACGAGCTGCGCACGATCCAACGGCGCCTGCCAAGTGATCAGGAACCCGTTGTGTACCTCCGTCACCGTCAGGTTGCGCGGCGGACCCGATTTTGGACCTAAGCATACGTTTTCTTGAATGTTATAAACAGAATATTGAACAAATGTAAGGTGTTTTATCCTTTACAATACTGAAATAAATTAATGAAGGCTAAAATCTCACAAGTTTTTTTTTATTGATCGGATTATGTAGCATGCTAAGTGAATAATGTTCGGACTACTATAGACAAATTATGATAGCACACAAAATGTCTTGTACATATTCAATTTTGTTTACTTTGTACATTAACACAAAGAGGAGGGAATCACCTGGCTAAAACTTAAATAATCTAAGGGCTAAAAGTATGGTCCACTTAAATTTGAAGGGACTTATAGGAAAGGGAATGCCGAGAAAGACATGGAGGGAATGTGTAAGGAATGATATAAACGAACGGGGAGCTAGTGCCGATATGGTTGGGAATAGAAATCTTTGGGGAGAGTTGACATAAAGAGCCGTCACCAAACAGAAAAAGGCAAGGAAGAAGAAGCAGCGTACAATCACACAAAAATGGTAGGTTTAGATATTTCGTGAGACAGAAGCTGTTTTAAAAATACTTGTTATACATAAATTTTATAATATATACATGCACACAACTACCTTTATTAGTTCTAATAAGCCAGAGTTAGTATGCGGGTGTTACAGAATAAAAAATATAGTGCAATGTGAGTATACCCGTGCTTTCAGGTGGGTTCGGAAATATCTTTTCGTCCACAGGCCCCGCGGGGGTGGGGGGCGCTTTCGGCTTCGCGCCTACATCTACAAAAAGTAATAGATTGTTAGTTGACTCCCAGGGGTTTTACAATACGTCATTTATTTGGATTCACTTTAATCACATCTACTTATATTGCCTTCCTCAAGAAAAAAAAAACGGCTTCGAACTGAGCTGCTGTCCAGACAGCTCACATACCAATTTTCTCAGTTTTTAAACAAAATTCGTTGCTTGGATTCTGAAAGTTATATTTGTATATAGGTATATAGTTATATTAAAAAATATAATATTGTTTTCATTATTCTGTCCAAACTACAAAAGGTTCTAGATCAGCGAATGTATTAAGACGTGACAAATTAATCCTTATGCTCAACCTAAACATTACATATAATAGTTTACGTAAAATATAATAAAGTACATAGATAAATATGGTTTATATAATGGCTGCTTGAATAATCCTGTCTCTGCATATACTTACCTGTATGCCCAAAGTAGATTATGACTACACAATAGCACCACATAATTATAATATATATACATAATTAAAAGTATATGACCAACCCTCGTAGCCCAACCAAACTACGTTAGCATATATTATATTTGACCACACTATTAAGAAATATAGAAATCTGAAACCAATCACCGCACTATATATTAGACACTATACAAACACTCACGGTACCTTAGCAATAGGATATTTTTTATCTGAACCAACATTCTTTGGAAGTCTTAAGCTGTATCAATACTACTATAATATGCTTTATCTAAAATACTTTAATAACCACAGAGCAAGGATTTTCAATGTAGCCGCGCGCGAGCGACGAGACATTCCTTGCTCTGTGTTAATAACTAATGCTGGTACCACAAGTAGAATTCCATTGACACATTTACTAACCCCACACAGTATTAGTTCCTGTACGTGTATAATATTACTTACCTAGTGTTCTGATGGTGATCGCTTTGCTCATCATCCCTTCGCCAATGGTGTTCTTACTGTTGACTTGAAACTCGTACGTCGTACCAGGCTGCAGGCGGTTTATCGTAACCTGTGTTGCAAGTCAGTGTCAGATTTGTATTTTTATCAAAGAAAATAGGGCATTATTTCATACCAAGCCATGCTTGACACTGGTCAACGAGGCGCCTCTGACGCGAGCGCTGCGCACGATCAATCTTATAACGATTCGTATCTATTCTGTTGCTCTTTTAATGAATTTACTAAGGTGGCAGTCATTTTCTATGGATTTCTTCTATCGCATTAAGTTATTTAATTAATAATTGTAATTTCGATGTGAGAAATATTTATATAAATACCTGTCAGAGTAGAATAGGACCACTACAAGTCTTCCTGTGGATGACGTATAAGGCGACTTAGAAAACATAAGCTGAACAAAGCTTAAACATCTAAGAGACCTCTCCAACCTGTCTGGCCAGCGTGGAGAGTGTAGGCCAAATCCTCTGACTGCTCTGGCTAATGTGTGGGTCTGGTGGTACAGAAAAGGTCGTGCTGCTGCAGTAGAGACTAAAAGGGACCTGATGATGATAATGATCATCATTATCATCCGAGAGTGATGTGCCGGTTGCTTCTGAAGCCGCTATGCTTCAGAGCCCGGGGTACGCTTTCAATAATGATATCAGCTTTGACTGATCTGGTTATTACAAAAGAGCGACTGTTGTCTGACCACCATGACCCATTCACAGGGGAACCAGACGGAATGGATCATGATACGGTTTCCACGGCTTCTGATGATGATATACGTAAAATAAAAAATAGACTCACGGAAGTGGCTCCTGAAGGCGTGACGGGCACTTTAGTCCAGTCGGAGAAGCCGGCCTCGCGGTACCAGATGGTGTAGTCCTGTTTGTAGTCGGGGCCGCCCGCGTAGCCCGGCTGCCAGCGCAGCGTGACCTGGAATTCCGTGGCCGTGCCCGACACGTTGTACGGCGCGTGCGGCTGCGTGCCCTCGATCACTAACTGCGTGTCAGCTACTATCGTCGCAACCTAAACATAAATCATCTTTATGGTTTTCACTTTGACTATAAAGGGTTTTCATCAAAATTGAGGAGCACGATGGCCTAGTGGGCGTGAGCATTATTAGCGCTTTCGTATACTAAGCAACCACAGGCGCAGTCCCCACTTGGATGGGTGACCGCAAGTGGCATAAAAATATCTAGGGCTCCTCTGTGTTTCGGAAGGCACGTTAAGCTGTTGGTCCCGGCTGTCATCATTGATGGCAGTCGTAAAGCTATGTCAGATGCCTTTAGACAGCTTCAAAAACCTGACACCAGTGGTGGCCACTTACACACACGAAAAACAAACATTAAAATTACCATTGCAAAGGTTCTGGCAGTTGTGTTGTTTACCAACTCCGGGGTAGGTATATAGTGGCATACTTGGTATCCAATAAATGGAGAATTTACAAATTTATCTTCTGTGTCACACTGGTATGCCTAACTGATTTGACAGTGAGTCAGCAGCCATTTTTTTCGTTGTGCTCTAAAATCTTTTGACGTTTCCATACAAGTTGCCGGGCCGGCCGAATACTTTCGTAAGGAAACGTGGATTTTTTAAACATTTTTTTGAAGTTTTACGATATTGCGGTAAAATTGCTAGTTCATATTATATAATGCAGTTTTTTATTGGTCGTCGCCTTTTATCCTTCTAGTTACCTCGTTAGAAGCGACACACTGGTAGATGCCGAAGTCCTGCCGCCGCAGCGTGTCTATGGTGATATTGCCGCCGAGCGCGCGCACGCGGTTCTTCTGCAGGGGCAGCCCGTCGCGCCGCCGCCACGTCACGCTGGGCCGCTGCGTGCCCTCCGCCTCTTGCGCCTCACAGTGCATCTCCACCGACTCGCCCACCTGCGCAAAGTTTTGATTAGGTTTAAAGCCTCCGGGATACGCGTAGAGTAAACGGTAGAGAAGACGGTACAGTACTTATTTTGCTGTTAACTAGTAGCATGGTAAGTACTCTGCCGTTACGGTAATCTGATACTGAGCGAACACACGATAGGTAGGTAGGTACCGATGGTACGTGCATAGGTGCATAGGTAATTTACGGAAGTAGTTGACACTTTGACCTAACTGTCACACACACATACACAGACTGGGCTACGTAGTGGGAATACCGCTTTGCTTGGACGGTTCCCAGCAAGATAAGCGGGCAAGTTATTTTTTTGACTAAAATGTTCTTCTACACGGATATCGGGAAATTTGATTATAAATTAAATTTATTTGCCATAATTTTCGTTCCGGGTGTCTTTTTAGGGTTCCGTAGTAAACTAGGAACCCTTATAGTTTCGCCATGTCTGTCTGTCTGTCTGTCCGTCCGCGGTTTTACTCAGAGACTATAAGTACTAGAAAGCTGAAATTTGCTATGGGTATGTATATTAATCATGTCAAAAAAGTGGTAGAAGAAAATCTTGAAAAAAAATTTTTTTATGTTAGCTCCCATACAAGTAAAGAGGGAGAAATATTTTTTTTTCTATACAAACCCATCGTGTTGGGTATTGTTAGATAGGTCTTTAAAAAATATTGTGCGGTTGAGAACACCATTTTTCAATTTAGGGATCCGTTTCCGAAATATTTGGTTTTAAAGTGCGATGATTCATTTGTTGTTAGATATATATTTTGTCGAATAAAGATTTTCTTTCTTTCTTAATTTTTGTTAGGCGCAAGTGTCCCCCCCCCCCCTCTATCTACTAAACGGTTATATATGGATACGTGAAAAAAATACAGCAGTAGTATATATACCGAAGTTGAAAGGAAAACTATAAGAGCTGAGTATGTAGTACAAACTAAAAAGTTATAGGCAACCAACTTATAAAATGTACCCGAAAATGTAAAATTTCATACATTTTCATTGTTAAGTACATGTTTTTGGTCGTTAAACTGTGAGGTGCGAGTGTGAACGGTGTGAAATCAAATGTGTGATTTGCAACTACGGAACCCTACACTGCGCGTGGCCCGACACGCACTTGGCCGGTTTTTTTTATAAGATACCTTAAGTATTATTTTTAAAACGACAGCTATGTGTATCATACAAACCTTTCTTTGATACAACGGCTCCGGCTCCACGGTGAAGGCAGGAGGTTTCCTAACCAAAACCTCCATGGGACCTGACGAGCCTTGCGTGCCCTGCGCGTTGTATGGAGTGCAGGTATACCGGCCCTGGTGATTCTGGTTGACGCGGGTGAACAGTAGCGAGCCATTGTTCATGATCACGATGTCCTTCGTCTGGTACGGCTCCAGCAGTCGCTTGTCCTTAGTCCACGTGACGTACTGCAGCGGCGGGTTGGCTTTGATGTAGCACTGCACCACCCCGGCTAGGCGGAACGGCAGGTATTGCACGGTTGGTGTGAACGTTACTTTGGCTGGGTCTGTGGAAGTGAGGAAATCTCATTAATATTGATTAGTTGGTTGACATTATACTTTCTTAAATATTGTTGGCAAAAATTAAAATCACGGTCTCACTTTGTTTTAGCGCAATAGTAAAGTTTATAGAAGAGGCCAAAATAACTAGAAAATTGTGGTGTTCAAATATAAAGCAGGTAAAGTTTCTATTGTCTACCTAGTTATTTTTGGCTTGCTTCCGTCTACAATCACGTGATTGAAGTTTCAACACAACCGACTTATCCACTGGGCCAGGTCAAGTCGAAAAGCAACCTGTTTATTACGCACCAGGGGGTTTGGATGTTAATTTAGACTCCAGTGTAGATTAATCTGGACCACCTAATATTATAAAGAGAAGAGATTTGCAAAAATATTTTCGAGTCTTTAGCTTACTCAGCCAATCGGCAAAACCGACATTGTTTATTTATGAAATCTATATGTGTTGGCAATAGGAAAAAAGAATTAAACTCACATTCGACATTTAAATATGCAGAGGCGCTTTGCGGGGCGCCGATGCCGTTGGACACCTCGCACAGGTACTGGCCCGAGTCATCCGCCGCCACGGGATTGATGACCAGCGCACCGTCCCGCTGGATGGTGACCCTGGTCTCCAGCGCCGCCACCTCCGCCACCGGCGCGCCCTCGCGAAACCACTTCACGGTCACATTGCCCGGTAGGGCCTTCGCTTCACATGAGAACTGTACTTTCTCCCCTTCTAGCTTAGTTTGGTTCGTGGGAGGCATCTGAGGAGAAAAATAGTTGGAATTTAAATCAATATTGGTTTTCGCAATATGGTTCGAGCGATGCCCTGGATGTCAGACCAATTATGTAATGTATAGATACAAAAGCGAGAGGGTATGTTGCCACATTTATACTCAGCCTTATTGGGCAGGGAAGTAGCAGGAAAGTGGGAAGCGCCTTTATGTAAATAGGTTATTCGCGCGGTCACTGCTCATGCCACTGCCACTGCCCTGTGCTTCCTCAATTGTCGGTTTTTCGCGCAGAAGTCAAAGGGCGGGCAGCGCGAGCACGAGCTTGTGTTTTTAGTAATTATTTCAAGTTGATAAATAAAGAAGCATGAAGACTGGGTATGAACACTTGCTCGCGTCGTTATTGCCGCAAAAGTATTTAGAGAAATATTTCCGGCAGCGACAGGAGCAATGGCAGTGGCTGAGTGTAAATGTGGCATTAGGTACACGGATAAATCAATCCGAAAAATGTATATAAATTTATCAATAAAAAAATATTTCTATAGACAATTAAGCATGTGAACCGCAGCTTTCTAGACTATTTCGCGGTAAAATGCCAGACAATGTCTTCGACCGGAGCCGTCTCCTCACCGTGATGACAGCGCCGCCGGCGATGATGACGCGCGCCGTGTGCGACACCTGGCCCTCGCCGTTGCGCGCGATGCACGTGTAATCCCCGATGTCTTCATGCCGGATGTTGCTGATGCGCAGCTCCGTGCCGTCGTTGAAGATGCCCACGGTGCCGGACGGCTCCACCGGGTTGGCGTCCTTGTACCACAGGATCTCGGGCGTCGGCGTGCCCTCCGCTTGACAGTTAAGAATAATAGCGTCTCCTGCAAGTCAAATATTTTGTGTAACATTTTTGATTTGCGCTCTTTATTATAAGGGCTTAGGTAGCCATTCGGCCACAAAACACGGCCATTTAGGAACAAATTGGTTTTTTGGTGTATTGGGGATGGGTTTGGAATATGTTGAAGGTAGTTTTTGAATATACTAGGGATGAAATTGGGAGACTGATGATTTTGCGATGTAGGTAACTTTTAGGGAAGTTTTTAAATGTGATGGGTTTTGACGTGTCTTAGAACGAAATAAAAAGTTTGAGCTAAGTCCCATTTATTAACAGGCTTAGTTTATTATTTGCGAATGGTTTTTAAGCTGTGAAATAAGAGTATAAACGGAAGATTGTTAACCCATTCAAATATTTATTTCATATTTTCAAATAAATTCTGACGTGTGAGACAGTTTGTATTGAGAGTGTAAATTATCACCCAAAGTGTATGTTGATGGTCATATTATAATTCAACTATAACTGAAGGAATATAGCCGGTAAGCGTCGTTTTCGACGCTTTACCTAAACAAAGCACAAAGCTTTTCTAATATATTGTTTCAAAGCAGTTTCTTTCCGAGCAATTGTTAATTTATTGCATTCCACTTCACTTCACAGCAATTTTGTTATTTGAAGACTTTGAAGACAGTTTCTTAGATTTTATTTTCCACAGTTAGATATTGGAGTAGATAAAATATTTAAATTTAATTGGGTAAACTATAAAAACAGTAAAGGATCTTCATTTATGCATTAGTTACATCCTGAATTATTCATCCTGGAAAGTACTGTTCCCGAGGGATCGATACTAACGCGGGCGGAGTTTTCTATAAATACATAAAACAAATGAAAACCAATGTAAACTACCTAAATTAACGTATATAATGTCTTCCGGTGTGATGGAGAAGCGCGGTGGCGCGTGCACGTCCAGGTGGAACCAGGTGCCGTTCTTGTGCTGGTTCGGGGATCGGTTGAGGAAGACCACCTTACACTCGTACCAGCCCTGCCGAATCAAACCACAGTCATTACTGTTAAGTTATAGAGAAGGGATGAAACCTAGCTAAATCGATATGTAGCCCTAAAACTTTCATATTAAATTAAGTAGGCATAATATGATACCATAAACGCAAAATTAATACTTATAGCTCTCAATTCATCCAGTTATTAATCTGAGATTCATCCATACAGAATGCCAAAGACGTGACGTCACTTGATTTTAGATTTTTGCTAGCCGAGTTTACGCCGAGAGGAAAAATGCTATCTTTGTAATCTTTATATCTTGAAAAGTTTTTGATTAAGAAAGGTAATTTTTTTACTGACATTCCAATTTTTGTCGAAAAAAAGTGTGCTATTAACTATAGCTAGAAAAAAAAAACCATTTATTAAGTTTCTTTTTTATTCAAAATTCAACTGTTAATTATAAAGCGATGTGATGACATTGTATCATAATATAGGTATGTTTTACCTGGTCTGATTCCCTAATGTTAGTGAGGTTGAGACTGGCCGCGCCGTAGGGCGAGTCCGGCGCCACGCGTGACACCCTCCCCTCGTACCCCTCCCCGCTGTGTGTCGGGTAGCTCTCGTACCAGATGTAGATTGGGATGTCCTGTCCCTACACACATCAAACACATTATGAGACTCGATTCCAGGCTGGTGCGAGTAGTGGAGCAGTCACAGACACAATGCGGCTTGCGTTTCGCTGCCCGATCAAGATCTATCTATAATATGTCCTACTTGATGCATTGAGCTGACAAAAAATGTCTCAATGTAAAGAACACTCTGGACTTGTACTTAGGTTTTACAAGTATCTGAGGTTTTAACTTATCACGATAAAAGAGTACCTACGTACTTCTTTACAATTGGCACAATAGGTTGTAAACCCCGTGCTTTATACGATTTTCCATTCCATTTGTACGTACATGGCTAAACTGAAATGCTATCTGTTAGAGGTGGTCTGTCGATAGTAGCGGACACGGTAGGGAAGTATGGGGGTTGCCATGCCCGCGACTGTAGACATAGCCAGCTCTGAGTGACCGGACTGCAGAACGCGCGCCATAGTTCTGTGACAAACTCTAAATGCTACATCGAACATTAAGCTTCCTACACATCAACTTACACCTGACAGATAGAAGTACATATTTTTCGCCACTACATTTGCTGACTACTGTCTCATTTTTGTGACGATTGTACAATTTTGACACATGAAAATACAATATTTTAAGAAAAACTTGTCAGATCCTTGAAGGAGCCACTCGGCCCGCTAATCTAAATAACTTGTTCTATAGAACAGTTTCTTTGTATGGGAATGGCGTTTTTCTTTTAGTTCCTGGTTTTCTTAATATATTGTATAAACGTTGAGTGTGCAATCGCCACCGTATTCAGTCTACTGTGTTTAGTTATCTGCCACATTTTACTACATAGGTACATAAATTCCAGTAAAAATAAATGTAAAAGCAATATTTAAATATTTTATTATATTCATAGTAGTCCCCAATTGGTATTAATCAACATTGGTGTTTCTTCATATTGCTCTTACAAAATATTGTACTACTTATGTACTAAGCCATGCAGAGTTAAACAAAAAACTTAGGATTGGATAGATGAGAACAAATAAGTATACCTATGAGAACTGATGCAAAAGCTCAAATGACAATAATTTTATTGTCTTCAACGAGTTACAAGCCTGACTATAACGAGTCCCGAGTCGAAATCAGCATGCAAATTTAAAAACGAATAAATTCACTACGTGCTGTTACTTGATGATTATGTGCAAGTATAGGTATTGTAGACGATATTTTCTGTTTAATTAGGATAGAAAATACCTAGCAGCAATGTAACTACGATTGCAGAAGAGCGTGGGAGAAGCCCACAGCCACAGGAAGAGAGAAACAGACAGAACCGCCGCCAGTGCGCGAGGGAGTGCGTGCCCCGTGCCCGTGTAGCCGAGTAAGCGGTCGTGCCGAGGCTATCCCGAACAAATGGTGCGCCCAAAACAAAATGTAAGATCGAAAAAAATCTTATTGTATCATGTAAAGTGGCAGTGTAGTGTATGTTGGTCTAACGGGGGTCTGCTGCTCTCTCGGACTCGCTTTGAAGGCCTTTGTCACTGTGGTGTTGTCGCCCTGTCGGGACGGCGCGGGACGTACACCAGGCAATACGCAGAAGAGGCAGAGATACATATAGGCGTGCGAGGGGCGCGCGCGGGGCGAGGGCGCTGGGGCGGCGTCCCCGGCCCGCGGCGCCGCATTACCACGTCAGAGTCGCGATCAAGTCCGGAGACTTGGCTATACTTTACAGTCGGAGAGGCGCGTCGGTGACGAGCCGTCCTCTACTGAACAAAAACACACGGAAGATGAGCAGCGTAGTATTGTAAGAGTGGAGTGTGGACTGCCGTACCGTTTCGCCTACCTTCTTCTCCCACTGCAACACGTACGGCACGGGGATGTCTTCGGGGAAATCCACCTGGCAGTTAAACACGACGCTCTCGCCGAGGATCGCCGTGATGTGCACTGCATCCTGGTGGTCTTGGTGGCAGGTCACTAATGAGAAAGTTCACATTTTATTTTATATCTAGGTAGCTGCCTTTACTGTGGCTTGTAAAACTTCTTCAGTTGCTACAGCTTGTGTGAATCTGTTCAGATAGATATTACACATTAAACCAGAGTAGCCCTTCTGAGCTACAGCTCAAAAACACAACCACAAATTCTTGATTTGTGTTTTCCATTAATAGGGCTCGGTTCGAAAACCATGATTAGATAGTAAAGCAATCAGAAGCTTGTGGTGAGGTGTCTCACCTGGCAAGTTCCCGAGCAGCAGCAGCAGCAAGCCGGCGGCGATGTGCGGCGGGTGCACGGCGCGCCAGCCCATGCCTGCGCTCCCATGTCACGGCCGCGCGCGGCGACTCATCCTCGATGCATCACCTGAAAAAGTTACCTTACTTAGATTGTGGTGTAATGAAGTAATCCTGAAAGAATTTCTATCATAACATAACTTTTACGATTGCATAATAAGGCTATCCGCTTGGTCAGGGGTGTCAGTCATCCTTGACTACCTGTCCGATGATTGCGGCTAGGGCGTTGGGTGCGCGCGTCCGGCCTCACGAGCTGCTACTCCCAAATACCTTTATTCCACTCCCCCTAGTCCAACATTAACTCCTACCCTTCCCTAACTTAAAAAACGGTTTCGATTGGCAGCAGCGTTGGAACGATGTGAGCCAAAGAAACTGCGCTCACCAACCCGTTTGCCAAGCATGGTGAGTATGGCAAAAACCTCCCAATCATAGAAATCAAAGGTTGACTGGGAGAGAATGCTTTAATAGCATTAAGTCCACCTATTGTAGCTTCTAAGGCACAATAAAGCTTTTTAAATAAAATAAATAAATAAATCCTTTCATTTTTATTTCATTTATTTATTGTTATTATTTAGTATCATTGTTATTTTGTATCCTTGGGGAGGCCTGGGTTTAATAGTCTTCTTGTGGCTGTAATGATAAATAAGGCCACAATATCGGGTTCTTTAAAAGGGGCGTGAAAGAGTTTCTTCGGCAACGCGCGAGTAGCAATGCAGGCCTCCATGGGCTGGTCAGTCGGGGGAGATGGGCCTCGAAAAGCTCGGAAACGGTAAAGCTAGAACTCAAACGTCGATGTTCTGTGAGAGTATGGGACTAGCCCCCGGACGAGCCGGTCCATTCATGCTACTGGCAAAAGTGAATTTCGCTGGTAGCATGGCTCTACCAAAATTAACCTTATTTTTCGGATAAAATAGAAATAATTATTTGCACTAATATAAAAAAATAAATAGTCAGGTTCTGTAAGTCGCAACGGCTGAGATGGGCCGGTCACTTGGAGCGTATGCCGGATAACAGGGCTCCTAAAGTTATGTCGAAATGGACGCCGCAGCAGAAACGACCTAGAGGCAGACCAAGGAAGAGATGGATGGATTGCGTTGAAGAAGACCTTAAGAAGATGGGACCTGGAAGAAAGAGGCAAAGGAGCGTGACAGGTGGAAGAAACTTGTGGAAGAGGCCAAGACCCATAAAGGGTTGTAGCCCCGTAGGAAGTAAGAAGTAAGTAAGTAATATAAAAAAAAATCATCAAACTTTTGATTATCACCATAATAGTGCTGTATACTGAGTAGTACCTATTCCATAGTCTAAAGTATACACGTTATGAGTATCATAAGTATTTTATTTGTTTCGAACAAGTGAGTATCGCGCGACATGGGATTAAATCTGGGACTGGCAAGTGGCCGCAACATGTCTCGCCGCAACCGGCTGAAAATCGATAAGCGGCCTACAAGTCGCTCGTCACCGGGCATAGTCACTGTCGTGTACTCTTAGATAGATTAAAGAGTAATATAACATCACACACAATTATTCGAGTAATAGTGTTTAGATTATATACCATTTCTTTCCTGTGACTTTGTCCGCGTAAAACTTCAATTCAATTCAATTTGTTTCAACTTCAACCTCCTATTTCACCCTCTTGGGTATAATTTCTAAAAATCCTTTTATAGTGCTCACTTACTACATCATGAAAGGAACCGCTGTACCAAATTTCAAGTTTCTAGGTACAGTTGTATGGGCTATGCGTTGATTCCATTGATATAAGTCAGTGAGTCATGTTTGCATTTTATACATCCACATCAAACACTCTCATCATGAAAATGCTGTTTAACATAAAGTCCACCTTTTTGTACCTACTTTTTAGGGTTCCGTAGTAAACAAGGAACCCTTATAGTTTCGCCATGTCTGTCTGTCTGTCTGTCTGTCTGTCTGTCTGTCCGTCCGCGGTTTTACGCAGAGACTATAAGTACTAGAAAGCTGTAATTTGGTATGGATATGTATATTAATCATGGCAAAAAAGTGGTAGAATAAAAACTTGAAAAATTTTTTTTTTAATGGTAGCTCCCATACAAGTAAAGTGGGGGGGTATTTTTTTTTTCTCTATTTACCCATCGTGTGGGGTATCGTTAAATAGGTCTTTCAAAAATATTGTGAGGTTGAGAACACCATTTTTCGATTTAGGGATCCGTTTCCGAAATATTTGGTTTTAAAGTGCGAATTTTCGTTAGAGGTAAGTGTCCCCCCCCTCTATCTGCTAAACGGTTATATATAGATACGTGAAAAAAATTACAGCAGTAGTATATATACTGAAGTTTAAAGGAAAACTATCAGAGCTGAGTACTAAGTACAAACTAAAAAGTTATAGGCAACCAACTTATAAACTGTAAAATTTCATACTATTTTCATTGTTAGCTGTTTTTGGTCGTTAAACTGTATGGTGCGAGTGTGAATAGTGTGAACTCAAAGTTGTCATTCGCAACTACGGAACCCTACACTGCGCGTGGCCCGACACGCACTTGGCCGGTTTTTTACTTACAAGACTTACTTACTTACTTGTTACATTTTTGTATGTGTGTACAATTAAACTTAAATCCCATCCTAATCCTAACTTCCTAACTAATAATAAAAATGCGAAAGTGAGTTTGTTCATTTGTTTGTTACGCTTTCACGCCTCATCTGCCAAACCGATCATCATGAAATTTTGCATTCACGGTGTATGGAGTACGGAGAAGAACATAGGCTACCTTTCTGTTCCCGAGGGATCGATATTAACGCGGGCGGAGCCGCAGGTGAAAGCTAGTAAATAAACAGATGGAACTTTATTTTTCAAATGTTATAGGTACCTATGTAAAATTGAATTGAAGGCTCCCACGATAAGTGTCAGTCTTATTTTGCTGGCCTGTCACATGGATCTAAATTATTCCTAAGTCCATAGGAACCCGATGGTCCAGTGGGTGTGAGCTTTATGAGTGCTTACGTATGTTAAGCAACCCCTGGTGCAGTCCCTACTTGGATGGGTGACCGCAAGTGGCATAAAAATATCTCGAGCTCCTCCGTGCTTCGGAAGGCACGTAAAGCCGTTGTTCCCGGCTGTCATCATTGATGGCTGTCGTTAAGCTATGTCAGATGCCTTAAGGCAGCTTGATAAGTCTGACACCAGTGTTGGCCACTTACACATACGAAAAACAAAAAACCTAAGTAAGGACCCTAATGATAAATACAGCAAATGTACATGCCCGGATATAAAAATTACTGATAAAATAAAATACCTGGGTATTATAATAGATGAGAATCTGTCCTTTAAACAGCATAGCGAAGAACTAATTAAGCGACTACGCAAATTGATTTTTGTGTTCAAAAAAATTAGATATATTGCTGATCCAAAATTAATTAAACAGGTCTACTATGCCCTTTGTCAGTCAATACTAACATACTGCATAACATCATGGGGCGGAGGGAGTAAAGCATTGTTATTGCCCATCGAGAGAGCTCAGAGAGCGATTCTCAAGGTAGCAACTTTTCGATCTTTCCTATTTCCCACTAACCTCCTATATAAATCATGCGAAGTACTAACAGTCCGCCAGCTATTTATTTTGAGCACAATATTAAAACAGCATGCAGCACTTCCCTACAGCACTGAAGTTCTTAATAAAAGACGGAAAGATATTGTATGCACTGAAAGAATAGCTACAACCCACAAATATACAGGCAAATTTAATTTGTTCTTGGGACCGCTTCTATATAATAGGATAAATGCAAGAATAAATATTTATTCTTTGAATTATAACCATTGTAGGCAAGTTTTAAAGAAGGTCCTCCAAAATTTGTCCTACGATGAGACAGAGGAGTTATTGACAGTATTAAAGTAAATAGGGTTAAGTAGTATAATAAGACATAGATTTAGCTAACAATAGTTTTGTATTACATCTTAGTGAACTAATACGAGCGCAAGTCTGTTAATTTAAATCTATTGTCATAATATTATCAGACTAACACGAAGCAATTCATTCGCCACTCAAAATCCGTAGTCCGGTAAATCAAAACATTGCTTCAATGATCATGGTCTAGGAATCGTGGCAGATTTGGACATGGTGTTTACATATTCAAAAAACCATTGCATGCAGTGTGTCTGCCACCAAATTATATGAATAGAATCTTCAATGAGGACGCTTTTCTGGAATTTCGTGTACAAAAAATACTTTTCTTTCATTGAATGGCTGTCAACAGAACTGATAAATTTTCTTATGGGCCCCGACCTGAGAAAGTTAGTTCTTCATATTAACTCCGTGGCACAGCGGTCAAACGGATACGGATGGTCCTGGGTTCGATCCCCGGGCAGCTCAAGATGAAAAATGATATTTTTCAGATTGGCCTGGGACTTGGATGTTTATCTATATATGTATTTGTAATAAAATATAATTAATATCGTTGAGTTAGTATCCTATAACACAAGTAATAAGTAACTTACTTTGGCGCTAGCTCAATCTGTGTGATTTGTCGGTATATATTTATTTATTTATCTGACAGATTTTTTTTAACATATTGTGTAACGAAGTACACATAAAATTACAGCTAAGTAGGGTCTACAAGTCAAAGATTAATAGTCCACCAACTTATAAAATGTTCTTGGAAAAGGATATGAGAATTGACAAATTCCATTGAAGATTAGTTCACAAGTAAAATTATTCAAAGTCAAAGTTTAACTATTTATTTTCTATGGAACCCTACACTGTGTGTCGGACGATACACACTTGGCCGGTTTTTTAGATAAAGGTATTGTTCAGCGGTACTGTGGCGTCATGTCCGGTAAGCAATTGGTTGGTATTGGTCAACAATGTGTCAGTGGTCACTGTTTATCAAACATTTTCCAGTGTCAGCAGCTTATTGGACCCTACGAGTCAGTGCTGCCATCCGGCGGCAAGCATTACAGAAAACTTTCACGCTTCGTTATTTTTTCTAATGCTTTGCGGAAGAGTGACTTAATATTTTTTACAATCGGTTAAATAATAATATGGCTCAAACCAAAGAGGAAGAAAAGTCTCTTCAAAAAGTATACCTAGTTTTCATTCTTAAAAAAATACATTGTCACTCAAGCCTCCATGAAAACCTGTCATTTGACCCTATCCATATTTGTAAACAAATAATTAGTATTGAATATTAAAAACGTTGATATCAAAATAAGTTAAGAGGTTGTAATACATCATAAGGAGTGCAATGAAGAGCGGTTTGACAATAAAAAAATATTTTATTTCAACCAATGATACAGCGAATAATATCCCATTGGAACAATATTAAATGTATTATATGGAAAAACGTAAGTAGATACAATCAGAAAATAACTAGGTACTAAACTATATTTAAGGTTATTTAACCAACAAATACTTATCATGAAATGCTGTTTGAAGTGCGATCAGTATTTAGCCTGAAAAAAATAATGTGTCTGAGAGATCTGTAGCTAATAACGCAAGTAAAATTTGAGCAAAAACTAGTCCATAATATCCTAACTTCCTTACCAATATTATAAATGCGAAAGTGAGTTTGTTTGTTACGGTTTCACGCCCTATCTACTAAACCGATCATCATAGAATTTTGCATTCACATAGGTTAGGGTATAGAGAAGGACATGCTCGTAGGGCTTATAGGTATAATACGGGCAAAGCTAGTATTGTATAAATGCGAAAGCAACTCTGTCACTGTAGCCTCTTCGCGCTTCAACGACTCAACCGATTTGGATGAAATTTACCAAGGAAGTAGTGCTTTTGCGAAACTGACATTCATTATTTTTATAAATTATAAAACGACTTGGCAAAGCTATAAACGCGTCTTCTAGTGGGGGCTTGCTATCAGACGAGCTTTACTCTAAACCTCCTATGAATGCCTGAATTCGAAGAGTTTAGCTGTTTCGTTTTGACATCAGAATAATTTGTGTTTACAAATATGAATCCCAACATGACTTCCAAACAAAACGAGTCTTGTTTTTTGAGTTCACCTGTATTAAATATGTATGTGAGTTTCTTTATTCTTCGTAAACTTACACTCTTCAGAGTGACATAGGCTAAATATTTTAGGACAGTTTTAATAACTCTTCGAAATAGAACTCGTTGATTAAAGTGCATTTTGTTTCTTTTATAGACTATATTTGAAAAAAGATGATGTAACTATCCAGAAAAGGAGATTTTGCTACCAGTCGAATCTTCACTTTTTCTTCCGATCCTGATTATGAAAAGAGAAATTAATATTTGTTATTACTTTTTATAAAAAAAATAATTAATAATTTTTTTAAATATATAAATTTCCTGTAACTTATTGTTTTTGTAATGAGCACATCATCCCTTTACACTTGCTAGACTCGGGAAGATTTAAAAATACTGGTAAAACTCTCTCACCTTACCTTGTAAATATGAAATATAAAAATGACGCTGTAGCAAAAGTTGTTCAGCCTGATTAGTATTTTTTGTTGAGGTAAAAAAATCGAAGATTTAGTACATTATATCGACAATTTTACAGAATCACACTCTCTACTGGGATAGAGTGCGTAGAGTACGAGCTCATATTACTGGTGACCGCCCAGCGGTCCCCCTTTTGGCAACATAGTTTTCAGCCCATACGGCAAAAAATGGGAGATTGCTGTCTCTCCAAGCCTTGAACACACAGAAAACACCTAAAGCCGAGGTCTGTCCCTCGCGAAGGCCCTTTGGAGATGTGCGATAGGTTGAGGGCACTCTATGCCCATACCTCAAAGTTTGGTGAAGTAGCGCAAGCTTACTTGGAGCTAGCTATATAGTCTTCTTCTTATCGTGTCGGTGGCTCAAAAAGTCTAAAAGAATCCTATATTTTATCCCTCCAGTATTTAGCAACAGCCAATGCAATGCCATACAATATTATAACACTGCTGAAAGTATTTTCTTATGTATGTTTTGTTCGTATTAAGGTATATTAATACGCCGGAGTCATAAAGTCCACGCGAACGAAGTCGCGGGTTCAGCTAGTTTTTTTGCTATCCAATAAAAAGATTAATAATTTTAAAATGACATTTATTTTTCTTTATGATATAAAAATGCCTAAGAAATACGAAAATCACTATCACTACAAACATATTATAAAACAAAGTCCTCCGCCGCGTCTGTCTGTCTGTTCGCGATAAACTCAAAAACTATTGCATGGATTTTTATGCGGTTTTCACCAACCGATAGAGACATTCACGAGGAAGGTTTTAAGGCATAATACATGCCCGGACACAGCAGGGCAAGGCTGCTAGTCGATAATAAAATATTGTCTCACTTTTCACACATCTAATAAAACGAGCAGGATAACCATTTTAAACGTCTTTTCGTAGGGAACAGGCTTTTTCCTGCTTCTTCAGAGCTAGGTTGGGTCGCCCTAGTATTGTATAAAAGTTAGGTTATAGGTATTAAATAAACCTTTTGTAGTATGCTTTGTAATTGATTTTTTTTTCTTATTCTAGGTACTGCCTAGTTTAAAGCTTCTTAGTTTAAAGCATGCTTCTTTCTCAGTACTATATTTAGTTCTGCTATTTTTGATCTTGCATTTCTTGTAGGTAGGTACACTGCGAAGGGGAACATTATATAGTTTTACGTTTGTTGAAGAAACATTCAAAAGCGTATAAGGATTGAAAATTTCCATATATTAGACAATCTTTGCTCAAGCTTAGTAACTCGTAAAGCACAACAACTGCTACATTTTTGTACATAACAAGTCGTTAGCGAGTCCGTAGATCACTTATGAGCCGTTTATTAATCGTTTTTTTAACGATTTTATGAAATATTCACAAAATAAAGATATTCTAAAGGATTTTACACAACGTCAATAAGTCAATTAATAAGATGTCAGTGCAAGCATAAGTCAAAGTTCTGTCAGAAATAGCAGACTTACAAATATTTTTGCAAATGGCGTCCACAATATTTTCTTAATGGCGCGATTCTGAGCAAAAAATAGCAGACTTGGAAAAGTGTTTAATGTCTGTCATTTTAGGGCCAGAATGGTTACCAACGATCGTGAATTCAAAATTGCAGACTTGCGGCCCTAAGAAATTTGATTATTTTTATTATTAAACTGCCCTTGACGCCTGAAACACAGGACTACCTAGTTCAGGCGCTCAGTACGCACTGTATTTAAATACCTAATATGCCATAGATTAAGAAACTATGTAAATTATATTGTACAATGATTAACGAATAAATAATTTATTATTATATTATAGCCTGTAAGTCAAAACCGAGTAAAGGGTCAAGATATGTTTTCGACTACATTAGTAAGGTTCCACACCAAGGTTCGAACTAGTCTCGTTAATATGCAGAATTAGTTTGAAACAAACTCACAGAGAATGCAGAATATATGTAAGTACTAAAACTTTCATTCCACCCTGACCTGACCTACTAGCACCTGACCCTGGATGTACATAATATAGAATGTGCTTGTCTTTACCAATCACTTGACTTCAAAACGTTCTAGCTAATTCTTCAGTGGGCAGAATCACCGGAACTGTGGAAGCCATAATATAAAAGAAAATATTGGCTAAGTGCGAGTCGGACTTGCGCATGAAGGGGTCCGTACCATTATCTATATATAATACTTCCGAGCTAAAACTGCTAAAAAATCATGATTGTTGTATGAGAGCCCCCTACGAGTATGATTCCCCCGAGAGAGAGAATAAATGTTTATTTTATTCTGTTATTTTTAGTATTTGCTGTTATAGAGGCAACATAAATACATCATCTGTGAAAATTTCAACTATCTAGCTATCACGGTTTCTGAGATACAACCTGGTGACAGATGGACAGACAGACGGACATCGAAGTCTCAGTGGTAGGGTCCCGTTTTTACCTTTTGGGTACATAATCCTAAAAAAGTAGAATTCTTCAATCCTGGTTGCTCAGGGTGGCCCTTATTCTACTAATAGTTACCTTAACTGGTGAATCTAGTTTCGAACAAAGAAAACAGCATTCAAATCCTCGATCGTTCACCAAATGATATTTTAAAATATCTTATGTATGATGAATAAAGTGTTTGAGTTTGAAATCAATCTCTTGGCACTCACACACATAGACTGACTAACATGTGAAACATATAACACCGCTCTTTTTGGTGGGCGGTATAAATAAGTAGGTTTATGAAGAGAATCTTGACCTACAACAGTGCCGTGTTGCAGCGCAATTAAAGCTCACAGAAACAGTCCAAGGACAAGCAGTGCTTCGCTCTAAGGCCACCTGTATAATCTGTGTGCTCGCTTAATGGCATTTACTTACCGGTTAACCGGGTAATTGAAACAGAGTAAGGTTTTTACCTCGAACACCCCACGCCCACGTTTCTTTTTCACTCGACTTATTTTCAATGAAACTGAATTATTACCTAGATATATTTATATATAGGTATATGTCCCTATATATTTATTTATTTATTTATATATATATACAGTCTATGTCCTTCTTAGTACCCTAACCTATGTGTATGCAAAATTTCACGATGATCAGTTCAGTTGAAACAAACTCACTTTCGCATTTATATCATTAGTTAGGATTAGGGCAAAACAGAAGAACAATACGAATGATGATAAGTTATAAAAAAATAATATCGCACGTATTGTTATATCCATGTAGAGGGACTAAATTTAAACTTGGATTTAGATATAGACGTCATGATAGACTTGGAAAAATCCTAATGTAATAGTGGTGTAATAGTATAAAAAATAATGAAAAATTCTTAACTGCACATCTACTTAAAATTTATGCAAACCAAGTGTCTCCACGATCAAACTTACTGCATACCAGAAAAAATACTAAGCTACAAATAAACTACTTATTCACCTAAACTCACTCATAACCAGATGACCTATTTTACCTGCCCTAAAAACTTAAAACGAAGTTATTTATTCTTATAATGAAAACTGATTTATATCATTCTATATTCCCATTGACTTCATGAAATTTGGCAAGAAGTAGGTAAGTAGGTCTTAAAAAGTATAAATAAAGAAAAAACTTTAAAAGCAATTTATATGTAATTAAATTACATATCACATTTTTCATGGAATCCTTTATGTGCGAGTCCAACGCGTACTTAGCCTTCACCCTTATTTATAAGACATTTAGTGTAAAGGGATTCATGTGTTGTTTTTATAAGACTGTAGTCGATTATGTTCCTATTTTAGAAGTGGATTATTTTAAATAATAAAATCCCGAACTGCCTTTTGACAGTTCACCATATTGATTTTTTGATTCAAGTGGACTTTATAATATGAAATTGGTTATAAATGCTCGTGCTCGAGAACAATTTGTGAAATAGTTAAAGTAGACTGTTAAATGGACTCGAATAAATGTGTCGCCAAAGCTCCCACGAGGCTGCCAAAGAACATACGCCATCTTTGATGCCACATACCGTACAACACCGATACTTAGTATCTCATTATACTGGACATTGTCAGAATCACTGAAATCTCGGTGGAAGCCATAATTAAAAAGAAGAAAGAAAGAAAGGCAACAATGAAACGGACATACATATACACATTACGCACGAACGGATTAGGTTTTCCTTTTGGGTGGGTAAGTAGTGGGGTAAACATCGGCTTACTCTAAGAAAACTTTTAACCTCTCACACGATTATATTTGAATTCGCAATACAGTTTTCACTAGCTTTTTAAATTATTTCGAAATTTTATCTGTACGTTCGAACACAACATCTCCTCACCCCTATTAGTTTTGGTCTTCATATTTTAATGCCACATCGTAGTTATTCCAAAACAGATCGGTAACATAAAAATACGATTTTAAACTATTTATTTTGGTCGAGAGAGAACTCCACTTTTAATTAAAACCAAGAACACTTACAAAAGTAACGCTACAAATGACCTATTGGCGTGGAGATAAGTATCTAAGTAAAGTTAAGGTCGCTAAATTGAATTGGGGTTTGTGGAGAAAGTGTGCTTTATAAATATTTTTTAATCTTGTGTTTCGTATGATTATTCGGTTTTTTTCGTTAGCTAAGTTCATACTTAAACTTAAGTTTATATATACGTTTGTAATATACCTATAAACCTTCCTCATAAATCACTCTATCTATTGGTGATAGCCACATCAAAATCCGTGCAGTGGTTCTTAAGTTTATCGCGAACAGACAGACAGACAGACAGATGCGGCGGAGGACTTTGTTTTATAATATGTAGTGATAAAACCAGCCAAGTGTGAGTCGCACACGAGGTTTCATAGTCCGTAATATATATTACTACAAAAACTACACTCCTTTTGTGAGGATTCTGATGTCAAAGGACGCATTTAACCGCTTCAATGCGTTCTCTCTTGTGAGATTAACCAAACTGTTTCTTGTAAGGACACTGTCTTCCTTAATTATGTGTGGTTTGACGTCTCAATTATAAATAAGACGTATAGAACATATATGTGTTAAAAACTCTTCGTAAAAAAGTTGTAAAATTAGTGGATGAGTGGCAACTTTTACAGATTCGAGAAATAAGACTAAGACCAAAAAAACCATTACCTACTTTTAAATGTTAATTTGTTTTTATTATTTTTTAATATAGCGGCAACAGATATAGGTACACATTCTGTGAGAACTTCAAGTCATTACCTATTACGGTTCCATAATTTACAGCCCTATCTAGACGGGCGGACATGTAGTTTTTCATAGAGTCCCGTTTTTATCCTTTGGGTACGGAACCCTAAATAAAAGTACCATTGCAAGTAGACGTCTGGTAGTAGTAATCATAAATATAGGTTAAGTATTTGTGAACATTATACGATTGGAGAATGGAGTACTGATGGTATAAGCATATGTTAGGATTGTTACTACAGCTATGTTTCAATCGTACGTATTTATAAGCTGAAAGATATTTTGATACCTACTTGTATCTTTGTATGAATCTCGTTTCATATGAATTCTGAAGGAATTATGATGTAATGTCTTCGTGTAGTCAGGTGAAGCTTGGTGGATCGCCAGTGCCAATTCAAATACCTTGTTATTAAATTTGGTAAGCAAGGTGTGCTTGGAAGCGCACACCCTTAAGTCGTTAGCAGATGCTGCGGTGTCGGGATGGTATCGATTTAATTACCTAGTCGTCGCGCGGAACGAGTGCGGGTTCGGTCGCGCGAGGGCGGGCGTGCTTGCTGCAGGGCTTCGCTGAGTTCGGCGGGTGCGGGGCTCCGTCATCTGTGGTGGGCGGTCATGGGCTCGCGGCGTCGGCGGGCGCGTGCGAGGTGTCGCGCGGCGGCTCTGCCACTGCCCGCACCCGCGCAGCTATTGATCGCTGCGCGCGCACCACCGCTCGTCAACGACGGCGACTAGCGAAGTCTTGTTGCGAAGAAAGAGATATTTGGCCAGGCGAGAGGGAGAAATAAGGACGAATATATCGAAACCCGCGTCGGGCGCCGCTCGGCGTTCGCGGTGAATGGTCCCGGGTGCGAAGCTCGCGGTGCTCACGTGCTCGCCGCCCTGCCGCTTCGCTCGTGACCTCCTCACCCGTCGCTGCCGTTTCATGCACACGTCGATATTCGACACTCCGTAATAGCCGTCATCCAGGAATACTGCTTGGCGGTCTATTTTTGAATTTGGCATGCAAATATGATTCGTGGAATCATTACGCAAATGTAGTGACGAAATATTGCTATAAACGAATCTATATTTAGATGAGATTAAGTTTTAGACCTTTTTAAACGCTCATGGTCTAAAATGAATAACGTCATAAAAGGAGATCCTTTTATGACGTTAATAATTTTAGACCATGAGCGTTTTAGACGAGTTGTTACTGTAGACTAGTTAACTTAATATAAACAACATATGTAACTTACGTATATTAGGTACTTTTGTCTTATCCACACAATAGTTGTTCTACATTCTTGAGTAAACTACAACCGTAGAGGTAAAATAATCCTCACTAAACCATAACGTGGAATCTTGTAGGATCCATTTACAATTTTTTTTTCTGGTTAAGTGTTTGCAAAATTCCAAGAATTAAAAATATTGTATTTGTAAGACTTTCGTAACTGTAAATAAACTATTTAATAAAAATAATATACACTAATAAAACAAATGAAAGCAACCGTGGCACTCTCTGCGTAACTCGTATATACAGACAGACTGGCAAGGAGTAACTGGGCGTAGAGATCGTAGCACTTGCCTTGTAGCTCATATCAACGACTGGCGTGCAGCTACGGGCGTAGAGATCGTAGCACTTGCCATATAGCGAGCGTAGCTCAAATCTACAACTGGCGTGCAGCTACGGGCTTAGAGATCGTAGCACTTGCCTCGTAGCTCGTATCTACGACAGGCGTACAGCTACGGGCATAGAGATCATAGCACTTGCCGCGTAGCTTGTATCTACGACTGGCGTGCAGCTATGGGCGTAGAGAGCGTAGCACTTTCCTCGTAGCTTGTATCTACGACAGGCGTGCAGCTACGGATGTAGAGAGCGTAGCACATATACCACGTAGCTTGTATCTACAATTGGCGTGCAGCTACGGTCGTAGAGAGCGTAGCGTTTGCCACGTAGCTCGTATAAGTAATAGTTAATATAAGATTCATTAAAATTAATCTTTTATAATAAATAATTAAATGCCGTGTGGTTCCCGGCAGAGAATAATAGGACCACTCCTAATCTTCCCGTGGATGTCGTAAAAGGCGACTTAGGAAACTAAAGCTAAACAAAGCTTATAAACATCAAAGAGACCTCTCCAACCCGTCTGCCAGCGTGGAGAGTGTAGGCCAAATCCTCTGACTGCTCTGGCAGTACAGAGAGGGTCGTGCTCCTGCAGTGGAGACTAATAAAGACCTGATGATGATGAACAAAATAAAAGAATGGACCCAACGTAAAATGTTGCAAATGATACACAATCGGTTCTATAAAAGACTGGGAACATTTTTGGTTTGACATCGATACGTTCACTAAATGATCCCTAAAAATTAGTAGGGCAAGTCCATTTCAAAGAATGTAAAACAATAATACCATGAGATGGCAGACTAAATTGATAGCAAATTTTGAGACGAGATCATTTTGATGAACGCGATAAGTATTTAATATAGTGTCGAAGAAAGTGTTAATGCGTCCCTTACAATATCGCGGACCATGACGTCACCTTTTCTTTGAAATGTTTTTGTTTGAAACGTTTTTTGTCTTTGGTTTTGGGTAACAACTATTCTGAGAGAATGTATTCGTATACCTATATGAGTATTAGCTTTTGCCGATGACTGCATCGGCAAAAGCTAATACTCATATGCAATTCTTTCAAACTTATCATGAGGTAAGTCAACACTCGCTTTTAGAAAATTGTGTGTTGTTTTGATATTAAAACAAATAATGGAGCTGTTATAAATAACTTTTCCATAAATTCTTCCTTTTTAAGATTTTTTAATGTAACAAAATTCGTCTTTTGAAAATCATAGTGTAGATTCTGTAACCAAAAGATGAAAAAAGACCCCTACTATTTAATTCATATAGTTGTATTTTGAAGCTGTTATATTTTAATTTAATTAAAATAAATCAATTAAAAATGACAGAAAGTGCATTTCTGTTGCCTCTGTACTGTAGCAGCAAATAAAAAAACAAAATAACATTAAAATAGATGGGTCGTTTTAATTTCTTAAAGGACTGCTGTAGGGTTTGGTACCGTATATCGTAAAAAACTCTTCGTGTACCTACTCGAAGTCGGTAATTTTTTTACTAAGACAAGGTTTAAAATCTAAAGTAAAACACAATAAATATGTAAATAACTCAATAGACATTTTTGAATAAAACTTGTTCAACTAAATGTACAGTTAAGATGTATCTATTATTAACAAAAGCTATTAGTAACTCAAGTATAGGTGAGAACTAGCTGGGCGGCGAGAACTCCGCGAGTTAATGGACGCCGCCTCGCAGCCGGTGACGTCGGCCATCGATCGAGTGCTTATATAACGTTGTTATGACTCGTGAACTTCACTGTACATACCTATTCGTTTTAAATTGAAATTATAATAAACAGGCATTAAACTTGTAAAAGTAAATGTATCCTATTAACTAGAGCTAATCCGAATATAGGTGAGAACTAACTAGGCAGTGAGAACTCTGCGAGTTAGTGGTCCATCGATCGAGTGTTTAATTTTGTTATGACTTATGAACTTCACTTTAAACTGTTCAGTACATACCTTTTCATTTTATGTTAAAATTATTATAAAAATAAGGCATTAAACTTGTTCAAGTAAATGTATCTGTTATTAACAAGAGCTATTAGTAATTCGAGTATAGGTGAGAACTAGGTGGGCGGCGAGAACTCTGCGAGTTAATGGACGCCGCCTCACAGCCGGTGACGTCGCCCATCGATCGAGTGCTTAACTTTGTTATGGCTCTTGAACTTCACTGTACACATTTTAGTACATACCTATTTATTTCATGTTGAAATTATAATAATAATCAGGCATTAAACTTATAAAAGTAAATAAGTAAAGTCATTTTCAAGGGCGGGTCCACTATTTTTTCCTGGGAGGAGCACAACACAAGGAGCGGACGGAATTCAAAATTCGCAATTCCAGCCAGAAATAGACAGTTTCAACGTGTTCTTTCTGTAATTTTATTCATAAACTAGCTTTCACCCGTGACTTTGCTGGCGTCAGCGTTGATCATTCGGGATTAAAAACAAACAAAGTCACTTTCGCATTTATAATATTAGTTGGGATTGGGATTTTCACGTGCCCCTATTCATTTTACTTTGAAATTATAATAAAATCAGGCAGGTTTGGGAGAAAAGGAAAATCATAGAGAATATACCAGCTGCTTCTCGTACCGCGCAGACTGTGAAAGTCGGTCAAAGGAGTGGCCGAAAATCTAAGGAATCATGTCAAAGGGTCACCTTAACGCCTACTAACACGCTAAACGTGGCCTTTGGGTTTTATGACCTTGGGCTCTGTCTACCCCAGAGTTAAAGACGTGATAAAATGTATGTCATCATCATCATCAGGTCTTTTTTTTTTAGTCTCCACTGCAGGAGCATGACCCTCTCTATACTACTAGACCCATAATTAGCCAGAGCAGTCAGAGGATTTGGCCTACACTCTCCACGCTGGCCAGACGGGTTGGAGAGGTTAAAAAATGAAAAACCGGCCAAGTGCGTGTCGGGCCACGCGCAGTGTAGGGTTCCGTAGTTGCGAATGACAACTTTGAGTTCACACTATTCACACTCGCACCTTACAGTTTAACGACCAAAAACATCTAACAATGAAAATAGTATGAAATTTTACAGTTTATAAGTTGGTTGCCTATAACTTTTTAGTTTGTACTTACTACTCAGCTCTGATAGTTTTCCTTTCAACTTCAGTATTTAAGCTACTGCTGTAATTTTTTTCACGTATCTATATATAACCGTTTAGCAGATAGAGGGGGGGACACTTACCTCTAACAAAAATTCGCACTTTAAAACCAAATATTTCGGAAACGGAGCCCTTAATCAAAAAATGGTGTTCTCAACCTCACAATATTTTTGAAAGACCTATTTAACGATACCCCACACAATAGGTAAATAGAGAAAAAAAAATTACTCCCTCACTTTACTTGTATGGGAGCTACCCTAAAAAAATTTTTTTTTCAAGATTTTCTTCTACCACTTTTTTGCCATGATTAATATACATACCCATACCAAATTACAGTTTTCTAGTACTTATAGTCTCTGCGTAAAACCGCGGACGGACAGACAGACAGACAGACAGACAGACATGGCGAAACTATAAGGGTTCCTTGTTTACTACGGAACCCTAAAAATGTATGTATTACTATGCAATAATGTTGAAATCTTTGCGAGGAATTTCACAATAATAATGAAAATAACTCTCGTTGGCCCTGTGAGCGAACATCCCCGGGCATGGTCTCCACTGAGATGAGTGGTCACAAGTGGTTTAAAAATATCTCGATTTTTTGCATGCTTTGGAAGGCACCTAAAGCCGTTGGTCCAGGCTGTCGCCATTAGGTGACAGACGTGTAGGTACATCAAATCCAATAGCTAACTTGAAAAACCTACTACCTGCCCCCGTAGCATGGCACGCGCGACAACGTTTATCGACTATCGCCATCTTGTTTTTCGCAATACTGAAGAGCGAGATGTAGATAGTTTATCGCGCGATATAAACGGCGTCGCGGGAGCCATGCTACGGGGGCTGGTCACTTACATAGACGAGATATAAAATTAATAAAAAATGGCTAAGAGCGAGTTGGACTCGCCCATTAAGGCTTCCATAGTAGCAAGCTAAAATGACTCTTATCATTTTTCTCTAGCAAAAATTACCTTGTTTTTCATAGTGTTTTGTATGAATGGCAACTTCTGACTGTATCTCGTTCAAGCCAATTTTCATTGAGAGTGTTGATTGAGATGATTTTTTTTAGATTTAAGTAATGAGTTATCTTTTATCGAAATATGTGGAGCTGTTAAATAGTTACGAGTGGATATAGGAACAAAATTATATATAGGTACCAATAGGTCAAACACGGTATTAGGTAAACCTTTTAGGCTTCGCTGAAGTCTGACAAACGAAGTTTCCGCCACTTGGAGATTCCACGTTTGGATAACATACACTAGCTCAAGTAGGAGTACTGTGTAATGTATTCTGGACATTTTTTTATAAATATCCCGATGTCACAATCCCAGAATGAGTGATTGAGGAAGGGAAGCTCGCAGGGCAAATGGGGAGAGGCGGCAACGCGTGGGGGGGAAATGACTTTCTCACGAAAAACATTCACTACGTTTTCCCGCTTGTTTTATGAAAGTTTAATATCCGACCCTTCATATCCGTCTTGTGTATTTGTCGACAATTTTGCGACTGCAAATGTATGGTTGTCCACCCTTTGATGGCAGTGCAGGTAGTTTTAGTTTTTGCCCCTCATGACATCATCATCAGGTCTTTTTAGGGTTCCGTAGTAAACAAGGAACCCTTATAGTTTCGCCATGTCTGTCTGTCTGTCTGTCTGTCTGTCTGTCTGTCTGTCTGTCCGTCCGCGGTTTTACGCAGAGACTATAAGTACTAGAAAGATGTAATTTGGTATGAGTATGTATATTAATCATGGCAAAAAAGTGGTAGAATAAAATCTTGAAAAAAAATTTTTTTTAGGGTAGCTCCCATACAAGTAAAGTGGGGGAGTAATTTTTTTTTCACTATTTACCCATCGTGAGGGGTATCGTTAAATAGGTCTTTTAAAAATATTGTGAGGTTGAGAACACCATTTTTCGATTTAGGGATCCGTTTCCGAAATATTTGGTTTTAAAGTGCTAATTTTTGTTAGAGGTAAGTGTCCCCCCCCTCTATCTGCTAAACGGTCATATATAGATAAGTGAAAAAAATTATAGCAGTAGTATATATACTGAAGTTGAAAGGAAAACTATCAAAGCTGAGTACTAAGTAAGGCAACCAACTTATAAACTGTAAAATTTCATACTATTTTCAGTGTTAGATGTTTTTGGTCGTTAAACTGTAAGGTGCGAGTGTGAATAGTGTGAACTCAAAGTTGTCATTCGCAACTACGGAACCCTACACTGCGCGTGGCCCGACACGCACTTGGCCGGTTTTTTTTAGTTTTTACTGCAGAAGCAAGACCCTCAAGAAAATGTTTCTCAGGTGTCTCTTCCTATTTTACTCTCTACTAGGTACTCGTCTCCGAAGTACGCTAGACTATATTGGGGTTCCAATGACTTGATTGCTTCTAGGACAATCTAGAAAGTATTTTTACTACGTTGGTAAGTGGTAAGAGAGGTACTTACGTAAATACGTCATATCTTTTGCTATTAACAAGTAAAAAATATGGTACAAACTAGTGGCCGTACATCGGTGGATGTTATCCACCGATGTAAGAAGGTATCTAATCAAATGCCGCTACAAGATGTATCTTGTTTTTTTTGGTTTAGATGAAGAGAATACACATTCAGTACATCCAGACGTTTTAGAAGAAAGAAGATTCAGACCGTCATATTAGACAACGAAACTCCTAATTTTCACTATTAAAATAATCTTCTGTTAAAATACTCTTATTGAAATAAAGAAATTAAATGTGGGAAAAAATTCCACGCGGGCAGGATTTGAACCGGCAGTCTTTACTCTTTGTACGAGTAACGCCTAACCAATTAGGCCACCGCGCTTCATACCCTACACGTCGAATTTCTCCACCACATCCAATTCCCCTTATACGCATTATTGCTTGCGTCACTTAACATAACTACCTCACTGTTAGAAGTGTTGTATCTGATTTAACCCATTTTACAATGAAGTTGAAAATCAGTTAGTTTGTGTATGTTTATGCATTTATAATGCTATTTTGATGATACTCTTACATTTAATTTCTTTATTTCAATAAGAGTATAATCAAAATAGCATTATAAATGCATAAAAACACTTAGAAAGTATTGTATGGCCTCCTACATATTGACTGATTTTCAACTTCATTGTAAAATGCAGTACTACCTTCTTTGCCACAGATGTGGAATCAAATAGTTCAATCATGCCAACCATATCACTCAAGGATCAGCCGGCCTATTTACTAACTCAGATGACAGGTGTCGATGCCTATCAATCAAGAATTGAGTGTTACAATGCGGTTTTTGTATTTCAAATAAAAAGTTCGAGCAAGCAAAACCCGCATTGTAACAGTAAATTCTAGATTGATAGGTATCGACACCTGTCATCCGAGTTAGTAAATAGGGGGGCAGGTCACGGTCTTGTCAGTCGTTGTCGGTATCATCCTCAACTGTCTGTCCGGTGGTTGCACGTATGACATCAGGTACGCGCGCCTGGCCGATCTGCTACTTTCTCATTCCCAATCCACCCGAGCAAGTAAATATCCCATCCCAAATACCTTTATCCCGTTCCCCCAGTCCAGCAATTTCCTACCCTTTCTTCGCTTAATAAACGGTTCCTTTGGACAGCAATGTCGGAACCGAGATAAGCTAAACAAACTGCCCTCACCCGTCTGCCAAGCGCTGTGAGTATGGCAAGACTGAATATGATTGAAATTCTTGGGGGAGGCCCGTATCCAGCTGTGGACTTCTTGCGGCGGACACGATATGACTCACTCCGTATATAGGTACAGATTTGCATCTTCTTTAAAACGTTAGTGCGGTTAAATAAAAAGGATTTCAAGCATACCTATAATGAAAGGTCTCATTTAGAATTCAATAAACGAGGGTTTGCATTTATTGATTGCTGGGCGCCTTTGATGTTGAAAATAACAAATGCAATTTAAATTCTTTAGCGGCTACTAGCCTCTGTCGTACTGGACGTATGGAACACGAAATGATACTTAGTACCTAGGGGAGTCGAATCTGATACGTACCTTAATCATAATACAGAAACCACTTTTGCACGATTTTTTTCCATGCGACCCCATTAACTCTTTCTTGCACCTATTTGTTCTCTATTATTTGGGGTTTGTAGTCTTAGCAAGAAACCGCTTACTCCTCTTGTATGGGATTTGAAGTTTGGGTTCCGTACTATTACGCCTCAACAGTCCGTCCGTCACAGTCACAGGTCTCGATCTATTGAAACGTAATGGTTAGAGACTTAAAATTTCTACGGAAAAATAGAAGAAATGTTTTTTTTTGTAGGTAAATATTGGATGGTGGTACGGAAACCTTAGATTTCGACTTGATTTTCTTTATGCGGGGCAAGACAACTTTGTTTGGCAGATGTTTATGGGAATGGTTTACGGTCATAAAAGTTGCTATTTATTTTGAAGGCTATCGGTAATATAAATTTAAGATTTTTAATAATACCGATGAAAAGGATTTCCAACCATTTTAACCAAACTTATTGAATCAATATCAAATTGAAGTCAAATGACGTGGCCATAGCAGACTTTTTCAGCTAGACCCATAGATATCAGAATATTGCTAGACCCTTGCATAAAAAGAATCAGTTTTTGAATTCGACACTTCATGCAACACTTCTCCCTTCCATTTTTCACTTTTCGCCTTCCGCCCATGACCGATACGATTTCGGATATTCTCTTTATGTAAAAACAGTTCTGCAAAAATGTTTTTCCCTAACCGATTGCGTAAGTAGGTACCTATTAAGTATAGTGCGGACTAAGGAGAGGCAATTTATACACGCCACTCATTTCATTTCACACAGATAAGGGTCTTGTGAATATTTCCGCTCAATTTGACACATTTATGTTTTCTCGTAACGAGCCGCTGGAACAGAAAACTATTGAGTGCTATTCGAAACTTCATTTTATATGTAAGTATTATTTTTATTTTTAGGCCATATCTTTGCCTTTGGGCTAGATGATGGTCAAGAGCAAACCCATTTAATATAAAAAATAAAAAAAAGTAAGATTCCTAAAATGAAAACTTAAATTATTTTTAGTTAAGTCTAGTGCTGCCCTCATTTGAAAGAAAACGAAGAGGTTATTTAAGAAGAGAAGATACCCCTTCAAAGTATTTTATGAAGTACTGTTTACAATTACAAGTGTTAACTTGAAGCCATAGTTAGGGTTTTAGCTATTTTTGTTATCATAACATACGTGTAGTAATGTGCTTACCAGTTCGCGCTGCATTCGATTCCCGGATGGCGTCTGCAACAAACAACACGCAAATATTATTGCGTGAATGAATCTCTTTTTCTTCGAAATTTGGTACAAAATAGGTAACATTTTAGATGCGAAACTCATACATTTTTTTATTTCTGACATGCAGCCTTCGAGCAACACGCCTTCCGTACCGGAATACAGAAGCCGTGTTGCTCGAAGCATGCAGCAGACAGTTGTCAATATAAGTAAGTTGTGTATTTCAATCACAGAACTATAACTTTCAATTATCAAATAGGTTGTCATATATAAATAGGAAACATTGATTGGTGATTGACACTACTAAGAACCTGAAATGTCTTTTTTTATAATCTTAATGACTAATAATGGATTGTTGGAAATTCATCCCCTAAAACTGCCTCCGTGGTCCAGTGGTTAAAGACGTTTGCCTTGTTGACCCGCGGGGTCGTGGGTTTGATTCCCACGGAAAGCATACTTTGTTAGGTTGTTTCCAGTTTAGTTAGGACATTGCAGGCATGAATCACCATTGTCTGATAAGAAAGATGATTCCGTGCTTCGGAAGGCACGTCAAGCCGCGGTAGTCCCGGCTGCCATCTGGTAGTCAGAGGCCGAGAGGCGGTTCCGAAGAACTCTGACACCAAGGTGTGCATGGTCGACTGACCGGGTCACCTACACGAAATGATGATGATGATCCCCTAAAGCGGTCAAATAGGGGAAACAAGACTGTGAGTTTTTAAAGTAGTAACATAAACATTTTGTACAATGCTAGCTTATCGAAAATAAATATGAACATAACGTCATGCTCCTGCCTGCAGTGGAGACTTACAAAGAGCTGGTGATGATGAAGACGATATATAAATTGTATAGATAAAAAAATCACACCATAAAAGGGTCAAACACAGGTTGATAGTTGGTACAAAATGTTTTTATTATTCACCAAGTTACTTTGAATAATCAGTGTTGTAATTGGTTGTAATCAAATACATTTATGCCAGAAAAAGTGTTCTTGTGGAATCTTTTTAACCGACTTCAAAAAAGGAGGAGGTTCTCAATTCGTCATAATCTTTATTTTTTTTATGTATGTTCCCCGATTTCTCGAAGACGCCTGGACCGATTTAAAAAATTCTTCTTTTGTTTGATAGGCAATACTTTGCAGATGGTCCCATTACATTTGTATCGAAATGTATCAAGAACTTTTAGAAAAAATACACAAAAACCAAAAAAATTTACAAGTATGCCGTTTGGTTTACACTTATTTCCATTTTATTTTTATGCTTATTCAAACAAATTGACAGGGTTGAAGTTGGTTTTTGGTTTTTGTTAAAAACATCTTAAATTATTAAACGTTAGCGGTCAAATGCTCGTTTTATTTAACGTATGTTAGATTGCAGCCAAATAAAAAAAACCAGCCAAGGTGCCTTTCCGTGGGGAAAATTCCATAAATGTTTTTCTTCAATCTGTGAAACGTGAGTTTTGTACTTAATGAACTATTTCCCATAAGTAAACATATTATACTCATATTAACTACCACTTTATTTTCAATTGTTAGAATTCTAAAAGGTTTCTTTGTGATTAATAAGCAATGTTTTTTTCAGTAGTTTTGGAGATCAGGCGTCACAATTTCCATGATTATTTTTATTTTAATTTTTGTTAGTATATCCTATAAGGGTTCAGTTTTTTCATTTTTTGTACGGAACTCTATAAAATTATCACGATAAAACCATAATAGTGTAAATATATAATTCATAGTCGGCTGCTTATCACAAATTGTACCTACGTATAATAAGTATAACTTAAATCTATTTGCTACCAAACTCAATAAATTTCAAAAATTGATTATGTTTATTCTTTGACTACCTATGTATATATAAATATATAAAGTGTTAACATGGCTTCCTCTTTCTTGCTCCCTATTTTGGAGCCCTCAATAATACTTAATTATTTGCATGTTCGTTTCTAAAAACTAACGATGTAATCTTCCCGCAGGAGTTAATGTGTCATTCGCGTGAAATAGTCCCCCTCGTGAATGGGTGAGGCGATTACACGTAATCATCAAAGTATCTCGTGAGTCGTAAGTTTTAGAATTAAAAACGTATTATGGGGCGGCGAATGACATCTGGGTTGCGGGTTGCGGGCCTGGTCTCAGCTCAGCGAAGTTCGTGGATGATTGATCGATGTCGCAGCCGCAGCGCAGCCGGCGCAGTAGTCAGCCCGACTTGACTGACAGATAATATCCTCAGTAGGTACCTCCTACAGAGCACGGAATCTCGCTCGCGCCCTACTAGAGACATTTATAATAATACCGGTTGTCAGCCCGCGCCCGGCTAAAGGCGAAAGTAGCATACTCGGCTTGTCAGTGGTCAAAAAAAGTAAAAAGGCAATAATGTGCTGTGATGTAGTGTTGTTGAACAGTGTAATTGGTTTCTGTTTGGTCTGAGCGTATTTCCAGTTAGTTGCATACCGTGCCGAGGTGCTCAGCATGACAAGACACACATGCACGTATGCATAGCGCTCCATACACGTAAAATAAAAAAAAGCCAACAGAATGTGGAAATAGACACGGCAAGATCCACGGCATTGCACGGGCAGAAGCATTCCACACTGCAATCATGGAACGACAACAAAACCAAAATGTGGAATCCGAGTCGGCTCACGACTGTCGCGCGCCGCGGTGATTCGTCTAGCTCGTGCCGCTGCCACCTTGTCTAATTTGATGGATGGCTGCATACCAGAAGACTAATATCACTTCGTCTTCATATTTCATTTTCAAGTTGGCTCTTGCAAAATAGTCAAATCCACATTATAAAATGGGATATTCCGATTGGCTCCCAATTGGGACGGCAACGGCGGTATTCATATGAATGTCTGTCCCTTTTGCACCCACACTCGAAATTATAGTTGTTACTTGTTTCTATGTGAATGTGGATGGCACCAGTAGTGGCGACTGGCACATACAAAAAAAGTATCATACGTTTCCAGAGTGGGCATCTCCCAACCTTTATAACACGATGGGACTAAATCCAAAAAATTACAACTTTATCAGAACTCTCCCATCAATTACACACACACACACATCAAGCTCCAAAGAGTTACCTAAAAATCGAAGGAATCTCAGAAAATCGCGCTAATGCTTGAAGACTATTATACATGTATGGCCATTATTTTATATTTATGTATGTATGGTTCCTTAAGACTAAACAGCTAGACGGATATTCGTTCCTGGGGTGTCATAGGCTATGTAACGCTCAGAACAATAATATGTAACGTCAATAAAAAAAAACTAAGGTACTGGATACAAATAAGGCCTACTACTTAATTTCAAACCACTTTATATCATTATTGCTTGAAAAAAGCAATATTTTGAGATCAGTTTGTAATGCTTCCTGTAAATTTAAACATGCTTATAAATAAAATACATGACTTCATGCGTCATAATTTTTACTACAAATTAAACAAAAATCACGTACAAGGTAGTCTAATAAGGCCCGGGTACTTTATTAAAGCCTTATCCATTTTCGTGTTTTCGAAAAAGTGTCAAACCATTAGAAATTATTTACGAATTGTATTTAAACTGAAAGCTTTCATCGTTGTTTACTTAAATTACGTATTATTATTTATGTATGAACAACATTTTCAGCAAAATCGGGTTCTGTCAATGGAATAGGCTTTATTGCGCGTTGCACATAGGCCTTATTGACCGCATTTTTTTTCCTTTTTCACATAAATATATAATTTTTATATATGAGTAGGTAGAGAAGTGGTGTCAGCTTTTTATTATCATTTTGTATGTTCTTTTTATTAACCAAGACATTTACACTGTTGCAAGTCCATTATTTTTCAGGCAGGCTTTATTACATTTCAGGCCTTATTTGTATCCAGTACCTTATATTGTGGAGGTAAACTGTCAAAAACAGCAATCGGATTTTTAATTCTTTTAAATAATGCAACTTTTTAACTAGGTACTTAGAATTTTCTCGTATTTTCATATACAGAAATTCGGCGATTATGCACGATGGTTTAGAACGGCAACAGCTCGGGAGTAAATAAGTATGATAAATATCGCTCTTTTACGTTTGATATCTTGACCGCAGTACATACCGGTGCCAAATGGTCGCCCAAAACAAACGTATCGTGCTGAAAGGGTTCAATTGAATTCAAACACGCGACGTAATCAACACGACTGGTTTTAATCATCGAGGGGCGTAATGAACCGATGTACGATGGTTAGGGTTACCGTGCGTCCGAAATTTTACAGAGTACAAGTTGTCCAAAAATTGTTTTATTTTTTTAAATTCGGCTATAATTTTGAAAGGCCATCCATGCTTGAATTTTGTAAAGTACAGTGAAATAGAAAACGAAGATGACGACTTAAAACTTTATCATCTGAAATAATTAAATTAGTTTATGAAATGAATTGTATGATTTATGGGCAGCCGTCTAGCTTTACTAAACGTTATCCTGGAATCACGGCAGTTTTATGGACCCGAAAATCCCGGGACTATATACTCTTGGCTAATCTCGGATTTGCCGTGTGGTTCCCGGCAGAGTAAAATAGGACCACTCCAAGTCATCCCGTGACTGTCGCAAAAGGCGACTTAGGAAACACAAGCTAAACAAAGCTTATTAACATCAAAGAGATCTCTACAACCCGTCTGGCCAGCGTGGAGAGTGTAGGCCAAATCCTCTGCCTACTCAGGCTAGTATATGGCTCTGGTAGTGCAGAGAGGGTCGTGCTCCTGCAGTGGAGACTGGAAGGACCTGATGATGATGATGTTGTCTTTTTGAATTCTTGAAAAAGTTTTGTTCTTTTTTGTTGTCTTTTTTCTTTTCTTACTAGGTATAATAGTGATTTGTATTGTGCAACGACGTTAAAAATATTTTGTTGGAAAAATGATCACTTTTTTTTCCTTTGTCCAATGAATAACCACATAGTCTAATTCTCCGGAATCTCAGGATTATGCATCAAAAATCGGGTAAACCCGGGATTGAACTACATGCACGTGTATACTCTACGCTCAGCCGACCGGCAGAAAATGCTATCTACGTGATGCATCAGTTATCGAACATTTAATCCCGCTTTTATGGTCAGAACGAAAGGCAACAAAAGCCTTTGGCGCCCGGTAATGGAATTGCAGGTTTGCATTGAAACCATCAACCTTTTATACATACCTACACAAAATCCCAATCCTACGTATATCATAGAAACGGTGTCCTCAGCATATAGGTACCTATTCAATTAGTTCACATCAACGAGTGTATACCTACTTTACTTATTTACATTTATTTATTTACTTACTAACGCTCTGACTATTAGGGCTTTCTTTTGTAATAGTACTTTGTATTGAAAATGTTATATTTTGAATGTGATTAGGTTGCATATTTATAAAAATACTAGCTGTTACCCGTGGCTTCGCCCGCGCAATATATAGACTATGTCCTTCTCGGTTCCCTAGCCTATGTGTATGCAAAATTTCATGATAATCGGTTCAGTAGATACGGCGTGAAAGCGTACGGTTTTCGGATTACAATTACAAAAAATTATTAAACGTGATTTGGAGTTCTAACATCTCGCGCTCTATCGAAGGGTTGAACTCTATCACTAGCACAAAGAAAAAAACCGGCCAAGTGCGTGTCGGGCCACGCGCAGTGTAGGGTTCCGTAGTTGCAAATGACAACTTTGAGTTCACACTGTACACACTCGCACATCACAGTTTAACGACCAAAAACATGTAACAATGAAAAATTGACAACAATGAAATTTTACATTTTTGAGTACATTTTATAAGTTGGTTGCCTATAACTTTTTAGTTTGTACTTAGTACTCAGCTCTGATAGTTTTCCTTTCAACTTCAGTATATATACTACTGCTGTAATTTTTTTTACGTATACGTATTATAAATAACCGTTTAGTAGATAGAGAGGGGGGGGGGGGACACTTATCCCTAACAAAAATTTGCAAATATTCCAAAGCAACTCCATAATGAATAAAAAAATCAAATTCAAATGAACAGTACTCTTAAATGTTACAATTCTGTTGATAAAATAAAAACCGGCCAAGTGCGTGTCGGGCCACGCACAGTGTAGGGTTCCGTAGTTGCGAATGACAACTTTGAGTTCACACTGTTCACACTCGCACCTCACAGTTTATCAACCAAAAACATGTAACAATGAAAATGTATGAAATAACATTTTCGAGTACATTTTATAAGTTGGTTGCCTATAACTTTTTGGTTTGTATTTAGTACTCAGCTCTGATAGTTTTCCTTTCAACTTCAGTATATATACTACTGTTGTAATTTTTTTCACGTATCCATCCATATATAGCCGTTTAGTAGATAGAGGGGGGGGGGGGGGCGGACACTTACCTCTGACAAAAATTTGCACTTTAAAACCAAATATTTCGGAAACGGATCCCTAAATCGAAAAATGGTGTTCTCAACCTTACAATATTTTTAAAGACCTATCTAACAATACCAAACACGATGGGTTTGTATAGAAAAAAAATATTACTCCTACTTTACTTGTATGGGAGCTACCCTAAAAAAAAATTTTTTTTTAAGATTTTCTTCTACCACTTTTTTGACATGATTAATATACATACTCATACCAAATTTCAGCTTTCTAGTACTTATAGTCTCTGAGTAAAACCGCGGACGGACAGACAGACAGACATCATTATAAATGCCGTCATCATATCAGGTCATAAAAAGTCGGAAAGCTGAATCCGGGGTCCAAAGCACCTTGGCTAGGGTAACACTGGGAAAACCGACAGTTGAGAGAGAAAGGCCACTTCCAGTTACTTGCTAATAAACTCCCTAACCGAAACCCCCATTAAAATGCTTCACCACAGTGATTGTGGTATAAAAAACAACGGTTGCACTCTGGGAGTGCCGGCAGAAGTGAAAACTTGAATATTAACGATGTTTTTCAATTGGTTACGTGTCCGTCTTACGGTCACGTGATCTGTCGCGAGTTTAACATTTTTTTCCCCATGGCAAAATGTACACAGCGCCGCTAAAGAAGTTTTCAATTCAAAAAATCGTTCTAAGTACAAGCCGTATCATACATCCAAATACATTGCTACTTATGTGCCCGTGACAAGATTTAATTCCTTCTCCGCTAAAATATTTTTTTACCAAAGAACCCTCTGCTCAGAGAAACGTCATTTTTATCCCACCTCGGAATGCGAGAACGTTACTGTAAATTACATTTATTTATACCGAGCAGTACCTATCTGACTTGATTTATGCCCTTTTAGTGGTACTTAGCACGTTCACGGCGGGAGGAAAACGTACCCAAAGGAAGCGAACGATAATTTACCCACCTAAAGAAAAATTATAAAAATACATTTAGGTAGGTAGTACTTTCATTGGAGCGCTTACAATCTTGTGCGCTTTTATGTAAAATACCTGAGCATTTAATAATAGCATTCTTCCATATTTATGCCAATATTATAAAGAGGAAAGATTTGATTGTTTGTTTGCATTGAATAGGCTCCGAAACTACAGAACTGATTTTTAAAATTCTTTTACCTATAGATAGCTAATTAATCTGTGGGTGACATAGGCTTCAATTTACGCGAACGAAGTCACTGAAAAAATGCTAATTAAACAGACCAAAAGTACTTGTATCGTTTGTTCGGTTTTGGATATAGGTACCTGTACTTGTGTACTGTATGACAATTCAAACCACTCATAAAGTCGAAGAAAATGCTAAATTAAATTGAAAATTGTAAGAAATAGGTGAAATTATACGGACAAATCACACAGATTGAGCTAGCTCCAAAGTAAGTTCGAGACTTAAGTATGTTATAATATGGGATACCTCAAGGACACATATCCTTACTAATATTATAAATGCGAAAGTGAGTTTGTAACGCTTTCACGCTCTATCTACTGAACCGATCATCATGAAATTTGGCATACACGGTACTGAGAAGGACAAAGGCTATATATAATGCGGGCGAAGCCGCTAGTTTTATGATAAACCTGTGACCTGAAGTGCGACAGCCTGGCATAGCACTAGCCCACAAAGGTCGTCGAGTTCAAGCCTTTAACCAAGCCTTTGACATTTCCTGAAGCTAAGTGCATTATGCGGCATCCTGATTCCTGTTCAATAGCGCTGTCTAAAGGAGCGGAGGCGGACGTGGTTTGCTTGTTACCAGAGCTTGCTAATCGAATCATGCCTGGGCGTAGAGCTGCAGATACACATGCTAGTTTCGAGCATGCTTATTACTTTGATACTAATGAGCATGATTGTGTCCCGCACCCGCACACGTCCCGCTCATGTAGTAGATGACAACCACATTATGCAAATACAGAATTGAATTGAATTATTGTTCGCAGATGAAGTACCAGGCCATAGCCACTTTATAATTTAATGTCAATCTAATTTTCAACATTATTTTTCATTTTGACCTGAGGTGCGACAGTCTGGTATGATGACCACTAGGCCACAGAGGTCGTCGAGTCCTTTAACCAAGCCTTCGACATTTCCTGAAGCTAAGTGCATTATGCGGCATCCTGATTCCTGTTCAATAGCGCTGTCTAAAGGAGCGGAGGCGGACGTGGTTTGCTTGTTACCAGAGCTTGCTAATCGAATCATGCCTGGGCGTAGAGCTGTAGATACACATGCTAGTTTCGAGCATGCTTATGAGCATGCTTGTGCACACGATCTGCACACAAGTTTTTTAAATAAGCAATACTTTTATTAAATTACGAAATAAGATATGGGAGAAATACCACGCAGTTCCACGACACGATATCTTATTTCTTAATTTACTAAGAGTATATCAGAATAACAATGTGAATGCATAAAAACACCTATAAAATAAGTAATACTTGGTTGCGGTATACTCATCATCATCATCATAATCATTTCGTGTAGGTAACACGCACGGTCAGTGGTGTGCACACCTTGGTGCCTCCGTGGTCCAGTGGTTAAGGCGTTTGCCTTGTTGACCCGGGGGTCGTGGGTTCGCGGGAAGCATACTTTGTTGTTTCCAGTTTGGTTAGGACATTGCAGACATGAATCACCTGATTGTCTGATATGAAAGATCGATTCCGTGCTTCGGAAGGCACGTTAAGCCGGTGGTCCCGGCTGCCAACTGGTAGTCGTTAAAGGAACCACGAAGAACTCTGACACCAGGGTGTGCATGGTCAACTGACCGTGTCACCTACACGAAATGATGATGATGACCTTGGTGTCAGAGTTCTTCGGAACCGCCTCTCGGCATCTGACGTGGTTCCTTTAACGACTGCTACTGCGCTATACTCAACTCTTCCTTATATTTATAAAACATATGCTTAAAATCGACGCGCAATCGAATTTTGAGCATGCATGCTTGATTTTTTTTTTTCACGTCTGTTCACACGTGCTTCTAAGTAGCACTTGCTCAAAACTAGCACGGAAATGTAAAATTTCATACAATCTTCATTGTTAGATGTTTTTCGTTAAACTGTGTGGTGCGAGTGTAAACAGTGTGAACTCAAAGTTGTCATTCGCAACTACGGAACCCTACACTGCGCGTGGCCCGACACGCACTTGGCCGGTTTTACAGATATGTGTGGACGGTGGAGGTAACAATTCATACTTCCATACTATCTATATCTATACTTATAATAACTAACTATGATTTGATACTATAAATGTGAAAGTAGCTCTGACTGTCTGTCCTTCTGTCTGTCTCGCTTACACGCATAAACTACTGAACCGATTTAAGAGAAATTTGGTACACAGATAGTCTAGAGCCTGAGAAAGGACATAGGATATTTTTTTATTCGAAATAGCCTTATTTCGAATTAAGTAATAGCCTATGCCCAAACTCACTATTCCACGCGGACGAAATATTGGCCACAACTAGTTTGAAATAAATACTACTTGCACATTTGAATCTTCGGTCCGTTGCTGTCGTGAAGTCTTATTGTATTGATAGTTATAGATGTCGGATTCTTAGAATTCTTTTTTTGTTGGACTAAGTATAGTACAACTTAGGGAACAGTGCAAACATAAAAAAAATGGTTCAGTAGTTTCTTAGATAAAGAGTGAATCAGTCGTCAGGAAAAATATAAATCGGTTTAATTTTTAAAAAATACTACTTGTTTTCTACAGTTTCGTAATTTTATGCTCATACAGGATGAGGTACGGGTGCGGGCTGCGGTCTGCGTTCAGATAGTCTTTCTCGTGCCCACGGCGAGCCAGCCACGGTATGGTTTCGCAGGTTCCTGTTACACGTAACTTAAAACGACTTCTTACTTTATAATTGAAACTTCTTATAAAGTTGCTTTTAGAAGGCATTGTTTTTTGAACCTGTTATATGATTTGATGTCAGCAGTGGCCAACTACTACAAAATCGGTACTCGTTTTTTATACGATTGAAGCAAAACTTTTGGGTTTGGCAGCCAACAATTAGAATAAGATTTACTTATCATTTGGTATAGTTAAATTTTCAAAAAGTAGGTTGTTGTTTTTATAGTTTTTTATCCTCTGACTACTCAGGCTAGTATATGGCTCTGTACTACCGTACAGAGAGGGTCGTGCTCCTGCAGTGGAGAATAGAAAGACCTGATGATGATGATGATGATGTTTTTATAGTAAGTGTTGTTTTAGATAGGAATATTTCTTTTTTAGGTTAATTTAGTTTTAATCAATTATGTTTATAATTTAAATATTAAAAGCAATGAAAATAAACAACCAATTCCACGCGGACAAAGTCGCGGGAAAAATCTAGTCCTAATATATTATTAATATGAAATTTTGTATGGATATGAAATTGTTTTTCTTTACACAAAAACCATAGAATGGAATTAAATAAGTCAAAGTCAAAGATTTTATTAAAAATTGGATAATTGTATCTCTTTTTGAACGTCATATTTTTATTTCTTATTATTTTTAATTTTAAGTAGTGGAACCAAAAGATGAAGGCCCCCCAAAAGATGAACAATCTTAATAAAAGAAGAAAAATAAAAATGTTTATTTACTTTTATGAGTACGTTTTTTTTTTCTCGCATATGGTAACATTTTCTCCGCCTGCCTCCATAAAACTATCTCCAGTCACACGTCAGGCGCGCTTGCATTAAATCGTTTTGGGTACCGTTCCCGCCAAAACTCATCTTTCTATGGAAACCTACTTAAGGTAAGTACTCCTCGCATTTAAGGAAATCTTTAAGTTAAAAGAAGAAGTATTGATACAAGTAAAAGGTTTTTTGTCAAGGAAAATCTTGATTTACTAAGCGACTAAAATCAAACAACATTTTTACATTGCTTATTGTATTTATATAGTGTATAAAACACTGTTCAAGTAATGGTTTTTTTTTTTTTTACTTTAGCCATTAAATGAACGGCGTTCAGGTAATGGTGAAATGTGGAATATTTAAAATAATCATTATAATTTTCCTAGTGGTTAAAAGTGAATATTATATCATTAAACACGATCCAAGTTTATTTAACTAACTAAAAACCAAAAGTTGAACGGGTATTCCTTTGCACTCATTACCAGATTTTTTGGTTTAATAAAGAATGGAATCTGAGGTGTTCATCTTTAGGATACCTATATCACCAAAAGTTGAACCAAAAAATATCCTTAGCATTATGTTCGTTCAACTTTTAGTTTTGTGTCCTAAAGGTGAACTAATGGTTAACATGAGTATGATAGTTTGTCTGTCTGTCTTTTTGTTTGCAAGTATTTAGTAAATTTGTTATTATAGTACTTGACTGCTAAACCAGTTGATCATTTTAAACAAACTTAGCGTTCATGGTGCAAGTAGGCTAAAAACATAATCCTAGTCCTAATCATTTTAAGTTATGAGTAGAGATAAAATGATACAAGATCCTTACTTCCTATGTATGATCAAACGAATAAGAAACTCTATTTTTTATCAAACAAACAAACTCACTTTCACATTTATAATATTAGTTGGGATTATTCATGTAAAATAAATAGGTACCCTTATATTTTTTTAAATTAGCTTCCTGACGTCTGTTTAAATCGTCTCAAAATGTTAGTTCAACTATTGGGTATAAAACGTTCATAATTAGGGTTCAGTGTTCAACTATAGGGGGAAAACCCAATAATTTGTATAAATTGTTATTTTATACAAAACGTGGTACTCGTAGGTCAATTGTTTTATTTTTAAAATAATCTTATAGTATTCAGGCGTCAAAAACAAACATAAAATATGATTCTACTATTAAGATAATTTAATTACAGGTATTCAAAGTTGGCGATTCAGCTTAATCGTTCAGCTTTTGGTTCCACTACCCTACGCAAAATCGAAAAACTATTAGCATTTCGTCATGACCACTGGTGAGAAGAATACGCCGAAAGAAACTCAATCCAGACTTGGTCCCTATGTGTTAAAATGTTATAAGCTTAGGTAGGTATACCTACTTATATCAGAATAGCACATCCACTCTGATATCTAGTATTACTTCTATGTGCTAATATTATAAGTTTAAAAGTCCCTGTCTGTGCGTCGGTCTGTCACTTATTATTCACCCTTCAAACACCGAACCCATTGGGATGAAATGTGTATGAAGGTAATTTGAGGCCTAGGGTCCCTTCATTCTAAAAAATACTGTAAGTATAAATGGATGTATTATCTTATCACGCAAATGAAGCCGCTTCACAAGCTAGTTATATTTAGATTAAATACCTTGTGAACTGGCTGTGACTTCTGAGTAAATTTAAGGTAGTTCAGTAATAGTTCTAGATTAATCCAGCAATATCTGCGAAAGTTTTGTCAAACAACAGTCGGTTATATCGATTTTAGCACATTCAGTTGTTTCAGACTAGGTCGCGAAGGGCGCGGGCTGGCGGGCGGGGCGGGGGGAGGGGGTGGCAGTAAAACGGCAACCATCGCTACACACGTGAATATTTGATGGCTGAATCTCGCCGTGGCTTTGCGCGGAGTGGCATGGCGCGAATCATGCATTGCTCGGAATTGGATAGTCTGATTGAGTAAAGCCTATTCCGACAATGCAGGGAAGGCTTAGCTTTTTTATCAACAGAATTTTAACACTTTAGAGTACTGTTCATTTCAATTTGAATTTTTTATTCAGAGTTGCTTTTCGCGTCATAAAGATGCTATACTCGATCTGCAAGTGCTTAATATTATACAGACACTGGAGACCATAGCATGACTTATTCCAAGACCACTCATCGTAAGAGAACCATCCAGCACACTTGCTTTCCGAGACCAACGCTAAAGAACCAACCACCACACCTGTAAGCCAGACCCGAACACCACGATCTCTCGATCAGAAAGTATGATTGGACTCTACATTTCAATTGGGACAATAGAAATCTCTCTTTGGCCGTACATACCTAGGGCTTTTATTAGAATCCATCCCTGTCTTTACATCCTAAAGTGGTGTATAAAAAATCCATTCTGCATCTGGCGCCCAACGTGTGGCAGCAGTAAAAATCAAATTACAATATTTGATTTTTTATACAATATGAATATGTATCACCTACAAATATAATTGGTAGGCAAATGTGTGATTGTAACACCATTGGCTGATACCAATTTTCCGCCCACTATTAAAACAATCTCTGACTAATAACTTAGTACTTAATCACACCCACCTATATACCATCAATAAATCAATAGCTTAACAGACTTTAATTTGTGCTTTAGTGCGAAATTGAGCGACTTTGTAAATTGTACCAGCACACGAGTGCTTTCTCAGTATTTTGAATGCATACTTACTAGTTCGGTATCTTGATCGACAGGTACGGATTGAGCGTGCCACAATAAATATTGCGCAATTAATGGAGAAAGGTTTAAAAAGTTCAGTCCTCTGTGAATTATTTTACAAAAACAATGCCCAAATTCAGATCCTATTTTCAGGCAACCACTAATTAGGTATCTGTTTTTTGGATATATGAAGAAAAAAATATCATCTGTTCAAAAAACGTAGAATTTATATATTAATATAATACGTACTATGAAAATACATATATGTACTATACAGATAAAATTATCCTGATTCCTGAACCAATATAGAAGAGTACTCTGGACAGTCAGAAATTATTACATGTACTGATACAATTATCACACTGTACTCGTATGCTTGGACGTATTTCATTCGTCCATGCGTTTTAAGATTCACTTTTTCTACTATAATCAATAGGTTCAATCTACTTCTTAAAAGAAAATATTTTTTCTCTTAGACGAAGATGAAAAGCCACTTGGGAAAAGTGTGATATATTTAGCTCGGACAACTTAATACAAGTATTGAATACCTCACCTCTCCAAGGACTTCTCTTAAATAAGAATACTCTGGATTTAAAATAATGCCTTCAGCGATATTTTTTTTTTGAGTCACAGAATAATCTACTATTCAAACGCTACCCCGATTCAATAAAGGTCTCCAAGGTGTACACAGTAACGTTTTATTTTTCTCTTAGTGACGTGGCTTTATTAACCTGTGGTTGACATAGCTATCGAACAAACATCTAATAATTTTCTTTATGTTTGAACTCACTGCATGTATGTACTGATTCTTTTGATTATATTGGTTTTAGCTTTGCTTTTTTCAATTTTTTTTATGTCATAGGACGGCAAACGAGCTAGCGGGTCACCTGATGGGAAGTGATCACCGCTGCCCATAGACAACTGCAACACCAAGGGTGTCACAGGAGCGTTGCCGGCCTTTTATTTTAACCGACTTAAAAAAAGGTTCTCGTTTTGTGGCTCCTGCCATGCATAACGTGTTATGCAAATCCCGTTTTTACAATCCTCGAACTTTTGACGAAGTCGCAGTAAAGTTGCTAGTCTCAAATAAATATATAATTTTACGACATTAAATATTGTGTTAAAACCTCATTTCATCCAATACAGTTAATAACATTGCCTTATTTCAAATATCTCTCTAACTCGTCTGGCCAGCGTGGAGAGTGTAGGCCAAATCCTCTGACTACTCTGGCTAATATATTGCTGTGGTACTACAGAGAGGGTCGTGCTCCTGCAGTGGAGACTAAAAAATACCTGATGGATGGATGGATGGATGGATTTCAAATATCTACTGAAGTATTTCTTTATTTTATCTAGTTCTTGCATACGATAACTTACGCATAATGTATGTAGCGGTAGATACGTAATGACGACGTCGCGAGGGAAGCAAGTGTCATACAAACCCATGCATGAAGTTCCATCGGATGTCATTATCGCGCGAACAATCATTATGCGATTCCCACGGAAAGCAACGCAATACACTCACACTGCAACTTTTTATCGCTTAGTCAGTCGTCTGTGCCTTTGTACACAAAGTAGTGAGCTTACAAATGGATAGCTTACATGGAAGCAGGGAAATCTCGCGGTGAATATCCGATCTCCAATCATTTAAGTTACACAACTGGATTAGATTTTAAAGAGCCCCGTTAAATTACTATAATGATATCCACACAACAACATGGCGCGTCGAGACTGTTTATTGACTTTGTTTTTGCTTACACTATTTACCACCAACCAAGAGTGTAGGAACACCAACCAGGATTGTCCATAGAATGACGTATTTTTTTTTAAATTCCTCGCCACTACGTTTACCCAAATAAAATGTTTTTTTTTTTTTAAGAAAAGTAAGAGCAATTACCTTCCCGAAAAATTATGGCCCATGCATGCCACTCGGAATAAAACAACGATACCTCACAAATTTAAATGTTTAATGCATTTTAAAGTTCTAGTTAAATAAATAAACACACATACGCGTTGAGTAAAAAGATGGATCGGCCGAGATTACGAGTTAATTTTGAAATGTAAACCCGATTTAAATAACACCGTTCCGTACCCCGTGACTAAGTACACATGGTTGTGGAAATACGGGACTATAGTGTCCACCCCTGACACTGGTTGACCGTATTTGTCTCTATCTTCAAGCTCTCGAACGGTCCTTAAATAAGACCCTGGTTTAATTATCTTCGAAAACTTAAGCGTAATTTCTACAGTTTCGATATTTTGCGACTTATGTCCGCCTTTGAGTGCTTCCGATGCATACGAACGGAAACTATCCTCCAGCTTTAATGAAATTCCCCCGACTCAAATAAAATTCTCGACACAGCGCTGCACAATCAAAAATACCTGCGAGTGCATTGGGCTTGTAGGCATTTAGTTCAGAATCAATTCAATCAAAAAGGAATTCGAAGTATGGGTGGCAAAGAACTAGGGACTATGCAGTAGATACCTACTATTCATAATACAAACTTAAACATGTTTGTGACATTAAATAAAAAAATTAAAAGCTACGTAAATTCTCTAGTTATACTTAAAATTATTGTTTAGTATCGAAACGAATTGAAATTAAAGGCGAAAGGAAACTTCTGCTACAAAAAATATGAAAAAAGAGGAGTTCCACAAAGAGATTACTTTCAGAATATGGATAAAGTTTCTTTTATAAAAATTCAGAAACGGTAGTTAACTAGAAAAATAAAGAAAAATATCAAATAAGTAAGCTAGCTGTGAAAGAGTAAGATATCCGGGTCTTGTGGCGGGGTGTTCTGAGTCCGGCAAGCGGTTAATTTACCGCCGTTCATTTCAGATTAGTAATCGGAGCAGCAGCGGAAGCGGCCCGGGGCGGTACTGCCGGATCGGGACCAGCATGTATCTACCTAAATATGTACTTATATGTTCACACTCAGGGGTTCCCAAAGTGTGCGCCACAGCTTCGTGGTGCCGCTGTAGAGTAAAATAGAAATGGAGCGACGGGAACTGCTCCTGTTCACGTCTTCGGTAATGAAACTATGATATATAGGTACTGGGTGTTAGGGTTAACGCCGTTGTCCCGCAAACCATCAAATCAGCCCGTTATAAACATGAAATGAATAGAGTTCGGCCGGCATTTGTATGGAAAGGTCAAATTTTTTTGAGTTCCCAGTGTTGATCCCATAGGAAAAGTTGTTCATTTTGACGGGCTGATTTGATGGTTTGAGGGACAACGATGTATACCCTTACACCCTGTATTTTTGAATAAAATAAACAATTCTAACCGCGTGTACTGCATTTTGTTATTGATGCATATGTTTGTATATTTTATTTCATTGAATGATTTAATATTACATTTGTCAGATCTTCATTAAAGTGCTCTCTCTAAGATCAATGTACATTGATCTTTGAGCGATATACTTATTTACTTTTTGCAAGTAAATAACTAGTGTCAAATCCCACGGTTTGAAGAGATGCAAAGAGTGCAAGCTAACCTATTGCGATGAATTGTCTCCGTGGTTGCTACTGTAATTTTTATTTTCGTTTTCATAAACTTATTTTTATAAATCAACATAACTTTAACGTATTTTTTTTAATAAAACAAAAGTGGTTGTGGATGTTTTAATTTCTGTGCCTACCTACCTCAATCGACTAGAAAAGGCATCGCGACAAAAATACTCAATCTGTGGGCCAGGAACTGAAAATGTTTGTGAACCCTTGACTAGATATAGCCCTCGCCGGGACAGAACTACAGTACATATTATATCAGTGCTGGCTGACACTAGGACGACCCAATTACTACCTCCTCTGGTTAGATCTTCAACGAGATGTCAAATTAATAGCAACTATATGCCGACGGAATGCGAGAATCTGTATACAAATAAAATAATTATTTTTACTGACTTAAAAAAGGAGTTTATCAATTCGATCTGTATGTGTACTATAATTGATTCTATGTATATCAAACAGTATACGCACATATGTCAAAAAGTATAAGACGTATAAAATTAATTTTAAGTTTTATTCAACTAGTTAAATTTAGCCTGACACCGTGTGGTTTTAGTGGGTTCAAGCGTCACATACCTGTCCGGCTTCCCGTGTACAAAAAAAGCGATTGTCCAAGGGAAACAGTGCAAGTTTCAAGAAAATCGGTTTAGCAGTTTTTGCGATAGAGAGTTCTGAAGTCGGTTTAATTTTTTTAAACTACTTATTCTAGTTGGAAATAATAATTATATTTCTATGGTTAAACATTTATAGTGTTAGAAAATTAGGTATTTCAATATCGATGAATAACTAGCGATCCCTTAGGTTGACCGGATCATTGTCTTAAACATCAGAACAAAAACCAACTTTCGATTTGAAGTCTTCTACGGTGAGACGGTGATTGACCTTCACCTTGAACAGTTACGTAAGAGTAATTATAATTTATACAATTTATATGTAAATTATATAAAAATGCATCTTCGCTCTATGCCGTGGGCAGACACCGTTAGTATCCATTGTTTACAAAGATCTGATATTATCTGACGCCTATATTAAGATTATGACGACGTCAACGTCTTTATACGATACCACATACCACACAATTAATATAGAAGATGTAAGGTGATATATAAAGTTTTGAATTATTAACAGACTCGTGTAATAGCAGGTGTAAACGTATACAACTTACTAAACTCTAAATTAATCCGAAGAAGGTTCAAAGTTAAACTAATTTTAAACTAATAAATGAAACCGCAGACATAATTTTCATTAATTTATAACATTATATTACAGGACTGATTTTGAACAATCTGGCAATATTTTAATGATGAAAACAGGATCCCTAATAGAATGAATAGACATACGCAAGAACAAAGGGTAATATTTTTATTGTTTTAATAGCGGATTACCCGTTTAAATAAAATAAGGTAAAATAAAAAAGACAATATTTTTTTTATAATATAAAGCTGTATAAGGGATTTATGAGTTTCTCTCAGATACGTGTTTTTAAAAGTTAAAAAAACATTAAAATATAAATTCTTATTTAATTACTAAACTTTGTGTAGGTATAAGTACTTTCTTATTATAACGCATTAGCTGTGTAGTTCCCGGCAGAGTAGAAGAGGAGCTCCTGCAGCGGAGACTGAAAAAGACATCATGATGATTAGCACCACCTGTCGAAACTGCATATGTTTATTTGTGTTTTATTAAAATTGGTCTAGCCGTTGACATGATAAGAGGGATTTACGTGTAGGGGAATGCTTTAAAATTTTAATTTTATAAAAGTAATACTTGGCTTATTATTTATGTACAGACGTAGTCACGGGCGGCAGTTTGTCAGAATAGGACAAGGTGTGCATTTATTATAGCTAATGTTTTGTTTAAAAAACGAATAAACGAGGCGTAGGCGTTACATTTATGGCATTTCCAAGGTAAAGGGCACCGGATGGTGTAAGTGTGACATTCAATCTCTGGTACCTTTTGAATCATTATTTCGTAATGTAAACCATAAAAATTCACATATTTTATTTGTCTTGATATCGCGTTTATTCCATTTAACCAGGTCATGATCAGGTATGCAATCTTCTTATTATTACATTAAAGGTAATTTTATCACAAACACACAAACTTCACATAATAACAAATATTTTTGTCTTCATTATTATTAAAAGTGATACCAACGAAAAATCAATCATCCTACTAGAAGTCTTTTTAGATTTGTAATGTAAAATTGTACGTACAAGTGCACAGGTGTGTTATATGAACAGGTGGTTACATACACCAGTTGCAACACTTAGGGTTCCGTGGTGCGTCGCTCGGTCCGTCACATTATTATGACGGACAGCGTCGAGACTAAAGTTTAAACATACTTATCGTAAACTAGCAATTTGCCCGCGACTTCGTCCACGTAACTAACTATAGGTGAAAGAATTTTGAAAATCGGTCCAGTATCTAGGTTCGGAATTTCGGAGCCTATTCCAATGCATACTAACAAAAGAATCTTTATATTTATAAGATTAGCTTAGATCTATATATTTGTCGATACCACAGTAAATGCTTCCTGAAAAAGACCTACAGTGTGATATATTTTTGTTATGATTTAAGAGGATCGACTACCTGTAATTTTCATACAAAAAGCTATAACTCTTCCACCCCCTAAACCTTTACGAAATGAGGAAATTTTGGTGTCATTCGATTTAGCACACCTTAATCTAGGGCTAACCGTTTTTCTTTTTTATTGATTCGGTTTAGATTAATTTAAATAAATTAAAAGCCCTGGGTATTTTTAAGTAAAAAATATGGATATTTACTTAGATGCTCATAACTTTTGTTGTAAAGCAATATATCTTAAATATCAAAACGTACAGTACTTCTCTAATTTATCAATAAAGTGTAAAAAAATATTGAAATTTGACTCTGTTTAAGGGGTGGGAAGCGTTATCGCTTTTTGTATGAAAATTTACAGGTAGTGTATCTTCTTAAGATTTCTTGCTAAAAACAATGCCATGTAATACTGTGGTCCGACTCGTACTTGGTCGGATACTATTTATTTTACCGTTAGTATTCGATGATGCCTTGACCTCAATTTAGGTATCATTTGTACTTACATAATTAAATTATGTAAACGCCACTCGCCTACACAAAGTATGAATGAGTTGAGTCAAGATAAAAATACCTCTCGCACCTACTTATTTGGAAATATTAGCAATAACTCCGTATCTGTGCTCACTGGTATGTACGTTAAGAGTAACTTCGAGAATGTAACGTAGAAGTATCGAAAATAAGTATTCACTGTCTATTAGAGAATAGGTACGAAGAGAGAGTTATTTTGGAACTTATGGTAAGTAGGTCGTTACAGATTGTTTGTTCTAAAACCGTATATAGGCATGTGTTTGTACTTACAAAAATTTGTTCTTCACTATTGGTATTCCAATAGATCTTGCTAGTCACATTCATCAACGGCTGGATTTACACATCGAACTAACCTACCTAATTGACGAGCTCCGTGGCGCAGCGGTCAACACGCCTGCCTGCGACACGGTTGGTCCCGGGTTCGATCTCCGGTCAGGTCAAGACGGAAAATGATCTTTTTCAGATTGACCTGGGTCTTTTATGTTTGTCTATATGAGTATCTATTATAAAATATAGTATCGTTGAGTTAGTGTCCCATATCACAAGTCTCGAACTTACATTTTGGCTAGCTCAATTTGTGTGATTTTACAGTAAAAAAAAATATTAGTGGGCTAATTTTTCAGATTTAGATGATTATTGGTAGCTACTGCTTGCGCTAACGTTTTGTTGTTCGTTAATAACAGAAATACTATGATGGATGTCGATCACTGTGCTGTCAATTGGTGTAACAAAATAACCGTACTACACTGACGAACTTTTTTAACCACTTGGCAAAAAAACATCAGAATCGTTCCCCAATCAAATATGACTCACAGCTGATGGCAAAATTGTTTTGCTTGTTTATTTATTATGCTTTAATCTATATCTATACTAATAATATAAAAAGATTTGATTGTTTGTTTGCATCGAATAGGCGCCGAAACAGCTGGACCGATTTCAAAAATTCTTTCACCGTTGGATATTTAAGTTATCCTTGAGTGACATAGGCTATGTATGGTCCACGAGCGAAGCCAAGGCGGACTACTAGTGACTTATAAAATAAAATTCCAACTTATATTATAAATGAGAAAGTGAGTTTGTTTGTTTGTAATTCTTTCATGCCCTATCCACTGAACAATCATCATGAAATTTTGCATACACGTTGTCTGGAGTACGGAGAAGGACATAGGCTACCATTCATTCCGGAGAAAAGAACTGTTCCCGAGGGATCAACACTAACGCGAGCGGAGCCGCGGGCGAAAGCAAGTAAATAAATAAAAGTCACCCTCCGAATTGCTGGTAAATGCTATTTATAAACGGGAAATAATAAACCTTCCGAAAAACAAATTAACTTCCGACGGTTTGTGGCTGACTGTAATACCAACTAAGCTGTGTTAAATTAATTACCGAAAAAATAATACAAAATTAACCGACAACATTTTTCGTATTTAACAAACAAACATGAGCTTCTTTCAATTACGATTCAACGAAAAATTTAATTTCTGATAAAGAATACAATACTTCCTAAAATAAGTTTCTGAAATCATACGTTAAAATAACCTTTTAACCTTATAGACATTGCAAAATTTTGATCGTTTAGGCCCCTTAAGGATGCGCTAGTCGGGAACTCGAACTCGTCAGCGCACGTGGCTAAAATGCGTGCTATTTCGCTGAGAAAGGGATAGACTCGGTTTTGAACAGTGCGAAACTATTAACACTGATGTATAAGCACATCGGAACAACAGTCTAGTGTGTGCAAACACAAATATTGTGGAAAATCTAAATCTTCGTCGTCTTAAAATTCGCGAGTATGCGTTTGGGAGAAGTGTTCTTGTGATAAAACAGCTGAATGTTTTTATTAAAAGTAAAATAATTTATATTTTTTAATGACCAAACTATCCTTGTATGAATTTTGTTTTATAGATTTTATACTCCTTCCGGTATTTAATTGTGCCCAAAGTTGCGTTAAAATTACGTGTTAAAACGGAATGTTTTGAGACTCATAACTTTTAAAGTACTTATAATTTTTCAATTATGATTCCCTACAAGCATAGATAACGACAAAACAAATCGATAGAAATAAAAACTTTAAACAGACGATACCGAACAACGGAGTCATCACCCTACAGAATTTGTATGGCAAAACACCTGACTAGCGTACCCTTAAGTAAGTGGTAATTCATCCCATCGATATAAACAGCTTTACCTATAGGACCAAGACTGAAAAAAAATTACATTCCCATACAAATCGATTCAGCCACCTGGAGAAATTAGTATGGGAATTTCAATTTTTTTTCGATATCTACAACATCAAAGTTGTAAATAGAGCGCTGGCGGCCTTGTTAAACGGAGGAGTTACCCATCTTACGAAGGAACCCAGGTCATAGCTGCGGGGAAAGAGTGGAAGAAAGCACGTTACACAACTTACACATGCGAGGACCGCAGATCTAGAGAAGCCTGTTGTTGTGGATACCCTTGCGCTTAGGTGATAAGCGTAAAGCCTTTTTTCTCGGCGCGTAGTGCGATAGTGGAATTGCGCTGTAGTAACCGAATAAAAAAAAATCAGATCACTGAAATACGGTAGAAAAACGCATACACTGCGCGTCAAGCGGTTCCGGATTATCCATCAGCCTAGGATTGTCAACAATCCAAACGGCTCTCTATTGAATGCGTTCAAATTGCAGAAGCTGATAATCTGGTGCTCCAGCCCTGAGATGAGGACAACATACTTCATCCAACTACAGCCGTATTGCGGACCATTAAACTATGGGACGGATCTAAAAATCGTTTGGCTCTAGCACACTTTTTAGAAGTGATACTATAGCTTCCAAATGATCGCGATACTGTACTTCTTTCGAGATAAATACATGGCGTAATTTTAATTGTTTTGGACCCTTCAAAGGGTATTTCAGCCCCTCGATATGAACAACTTTTTCTAAGGGAAATCGAAACATTTTTTGTCTTTCCCATACTAAATTCCTGGGTGGCTAGATACTTTAGTATGAAAATATAAAAAAAAAATGAGTTACCAGATATGATCCCATAGGAGAAGTAGTTTATATCGAGGGTCCGAAAAACGATAAAAATTTGGCCACGTATCCTTAGTTCTTTCCTGGAAGACAGATTTAACCATTAATTTCAACCAGCCTTCGCGCTAGGCAGGTGAAGATTAAGAATGAACTGCAGCGAGCTTTCTCAGCGTCGGCGCACCGGCGCCCACGCAGCCGGCCGGAACGGCAGCCACAATAACGTACTACTTCTCACATGCGCCTTCCCATTCATACAGCGGGGGTAACGGACTTTAGCTTTGTTATGTACTACCGTGTACTCACAGTGAAGGTTTAATATCCCTAAAACATCGATTCGTCATGTGCTGGCTATAGCAATTAGGTGCCATTTAATTTAATGCTCAGATTTAATGTTTCAATATACTTTAACAGGTATGGACATTAAAATGTTGTAATATATTATTTAAGTTATGTGAAAATGAACCTTTTTTATGTCATGTAAACGTTGTAAATGGTTGTGAAACACTTAGACTATTCATATAAGGTGAAACATAAGCAAATAACTTGGAAAATGACATGATTGTAATACATACCTACGCCGTGGCCAAAAATAACGTTGACGACATTTTAAAAGGTAAACATTTAAAAAATATTAGATGTTTTGTTTTTTCTATTGTTATTGCTAACTTATTCTTCCGCGTCATTTCTTAATATTTTTGTTCGTTTAAAAAGGTTAATATTAAGTACGTAAATTCATTTCGTTATGTCAGCTCTACCTACTACTACAGCCGCGTATCATCGTTATACGCGTTGTCTCTACCTTGAGGTTTGGAGTAACATTCTGGTCTAGGCCAACCGCCACAAATAAAATAATTATGTCAAAACAGTGTATTAGCTACAAGTAATCAAAATCAACTTTATCTTCTGATAGCTCTGGCTAATTATAATGGCTCTGGTGATCAGAGAGGGTCGTGCTCCTGCAGTGGAGCATAAAAAAGACCTGATGATGATGATGACTTCTCCGTCGATATACATCTTGGTACTAGTTTGTACCCGTACATTCGTATAAATTATCAAAACAAATAAAAATTTGTAACATAGTACTAAGGTCAGACATTTACCTAATCTTAAATTTTTTGGCAAATAAAGTATATAAGCGATTACTAGCAATACTAACATGTATACCTAAGTATATACTTAAATATTACATAATTTATGTAATAAACATATATTTGATCTCCTGACAAAGTATATAGAGTGAGTATAGACTTATTGATATTAATAATTCGGGTGGGATACTTAGTGTCAACAAGCAAAATATCAACAACGAAAATATCAACACCATATAATCAACAATATAATATTTCAAAGAATCAAAATAGCATTGGGGACCAAAATAAACGGTTCAAAATGTCAACAGTCTAAATTATCAACGATTGTATAAATATAATCTACTCGTAACGTAACTTTCTTTTACTTTTCAATCTTGATTTAATCGAGCACCAAAGGACAATGTCATCATTCTAAGGATTAGCCTACCACGTAATTGCTTATTGAATCTTGAAGATTCAAACAATTTCAGAACCATTGGTCGTATGAAGTCTGCAAAATTCGGGAGAAACGATACTGGTCTTTGCCAGTTTTTACAAAAGCGTGACTAAAAGTTAAGTGGGTATTTCTTTGACTCTCTGAAGCCATATCGAGGTAAACGCCGAAGATATAATATTTTAAATATTTGATTTCAAAAACAATGAACCTATTGCTATTGTAGATGGGCATTCATTGAAATTGGTTTCAGTTTCTGTCGCCATTTGTAAACGTATTTTTGCTAATCTCTGAATTTTATACAGGATGTTAAGGTTCACGTGTTTGTCCCTTAATTTAAGTTGATTCAAAAATAAACCCATATGAATTAAAAACCTTCTAGTGAACCAATGCAGGAAACTTAAAAAAAAATACATTTTCATATAAAATGTAGCCGGCCAAGTAATTTGTAGGAAGATGTTAAAAAAAATTGAATTACTGATAACCCCATAGGAAAGTTGTTCATTTTGGCGGGCTATTTTACGGTTTGAGCAACGGTCTTCACTCTAACATTCTGTATGATACATAATTAATAAACACTTTATATATCCGTATAATAATCCTACTTATTATACTCGTAGGTACCTATATAGATTTTACATGGAAAATTACCTATGTTATGTTATTAGATAAATTTTTCTGTTGAAAAACGATCTCGGTATGTGACATTATTACATATCTCTACAGTATAATATGCTCTCAATTTATTTTTATTTGCGATAGGTTCCCATTGCTCTCAGCAGGCTCAGCATGGAGTGGCACAGTGGCAAACTCAGCTCACGCGTCCGACCGGTCCCGGTTGTTGACCTCTAGAGCTTACGCCGCTAGCCACCGCTACAGCCTACATTACAAGCAATGCGACTAGGTTCACGTGCTCGGTAAGTACCTACTTATGTACTATCTTCAAGACATCCTTCCTTTATCTACGAGTGGTGCAAAAACATTCAAGAATTTGTGTCATCAAAAATGTATAGGTAGGTACGCTAATCATCATTATCATCATCAGGATTTTTTAGTCTCCACTAGTACAAGCCATATATTAGCCAGAGCAGTTAGAGGATTTGCTCTACACTCTCCACGCTGGCTGGATTGGAGAGGTCTCTTTGATGTTTATAAGCTTTGTTAAGCGCGTTTCATATGTCGCCTCCTACGACATCCACGGAAAGACCTGGAGTGGTCCTGTTCTACTCTTCCGGGAACCACATGGCACTTAATTATAAATTAGCTTCTTCTTTAGAATAAAAGTTTCATACCTCTATGGCGTTTTTGTGCAGCGTTTCAATAAATCAAATAACTAAAGCCTTCCAATCTCAATAGCGAGCAAGGTATAGTGAAGTCCTCTCAATACCCAATTACTTATCTAATTTGTGTTAGTCTAAGTTTCTGTGATAGTTAAGAGTGATAAAATGAACTTTTATTCACACTTGATACTTTTTTCTTCTATAATGATTGGTACCTCCAAGTTAGGTACTAGTATGATAAAGTATTGTTACTCATACATAAATCATTCTTCCACATAAAAGTATTCTACTGATTATTTTCGTAACATCCTGGACACCTTGATACTAGATGTAGTTGAGAGTCGCCGGAGCAAGGGCTGCTCAGGCTGAAAAGGCAAAACAAGTTATCATTACCTTGACAGTGACTTGGTAAAAAGTGGTCCTCGCAACACTGGGAGATCTTGTTTTCAAATTGATATCTGTTCCAGTCAGCAATCCAATAGGACTCTTTTAATAGATACATAGCAATATGTAATCTAACGTTTGGTTTGATTTAAAAACTTTTTTGTGTTGCATAGTTCATTTATCGAGGAAGTATTCCTTCTTGGAAGCGTCCGTTTGCGTGCGCTGCGTAAATTGTTTCAGTTATAAATAATTTAAAAAAAGTCCAAAACAGCTCATGTGCATCTTTTAAGGTCAGTAATGTTATTTATTCAACCTCGAAACCTGATGGGTGAATATCAGATGCATGATGATGCATGACGTCGCGGGCAGCAGCTAGTACCTACTTACCTATATAAGTAAGTGATACTGATTAAACCTTTTAAATCTGGCTTTATATAAACGTTCATTATGTCGGTCACCGAGACATATTTTTGCTGCTAGCCAGGCGCACAGGCCCTACAGCACAGCAGCGTATCTACTTTGCTCTGAATACATGTACATCTACCTCCCTTAGAGCACCTGTAATGTTCGCTAAGGCTGGTTCTGATTAAATCGTAAAAGAGATTGGTTCGTCGGGTGCTTTATCGTTGACGTTATGTCGGCAATTTGATGTCGCCGCTCCCGCCTCGGCTCCAGAGATTGCACGGATTCGGGAACTGGGAACAAATCCCAACGTGTTGGGGATTTAAATGAAGCTTAGCTGTCGCGTGTTCCTTCGTTTTTACTTGAGGAAATGTATGTTATGATGCATACCTACAAGGCGCGCCCATGTAGATTCAAATGGGATCGCCAAGTCAACTTTAAGACATTATAAACTTCAGTACCTAAATGACTTTTGAAATAGTGGTAGATAGATCGCATAATAGTAGGTACCTTTGCGTCCCGTCGCCAATTGCATTGCAAGACACTCGAAGTATACAGTCATGCAATGCGAAAAATACTGGCATAAGCCGCACAAGCTGAGTCGGCAGTTGGCGCTTGCAGTAAAAACGGGACAGATAAAACAGGTGGTGGCTGAAATATGGATCCGCATTGGCGAGCGCCGCGTCCCCGCTGCAACTTTAGCCCGCGAGTTGGCACAGTACAGATGTGAAGCTTTGCAAAACCTACTTACGATTAAAAACATCCTGTCAAAGTTTCTTTTAAAACGTACGGCGGTTGACTGCCAGTTATCCAGGTGGTAGACTGGTAGGGATGAAACTGCAATTAATGTTGGGTGGTGAAATTTTGCAGCGCGTATCAGGTCGAACAATTCCTCGGATCATTCCCCCTGATAAATGCTATAGAGAATGCACAAGAATATGACATCCCTACGCAGACCCAGAGGATCGAGACGGCCGACAATGTCGACTATCACACTTTCACACGACTTTGAGCGCGGACTTTTTAGTTAGTTTTGTTCAAGGTGCTCCCAAGAGATGGAAACAATATTGTCTGCTCCTGAGCTTGACATTTGTTTAAAATCAAAACTAGTCTTAACTGCTAATCGTGCTGTGAAGAAATTAGGAATTTCTTAATTTCAGTAGACTCACAAAGCTTCTATTTACTGGCAGTTTTCTTTCACAAGGACTTGAGCATTATCGGAACGAATTATCTACCTATAATGGTTAAGTTGTCCAGGGCATCTTCACGTTAAATGTGTAGTGTAATAAAATCGTATTAAAAGTAATTTTATTTGAATAAGTACCTTACAATCGCGGATACATTTACTTTTAAAAGACTTTTATGTAAGTTCATTTTTAACATAGGTTTAATTTCTATCCTGTCGATATCTTGTGTTTAGTTAGCTTACCTCACACACACCTATACTTGTGTATCTGTGCCTGTGCTATTTATTATGCAGCATATGGACACCCGCCAAGAAAGCCATTTTGTCCCAAATACTCCTATATTCATACACGGCCGTGGAAACACGCGAATGTAGGCGGTCTCCAAGGTACTATGCCAATATCTGATGTTTTATTAAGGTTTGATTAACATTTTGTATTTGTAGTTATGTGGTAGATAGGGCCAAATAAAAGGGCAAAAGTTTATCAGGATAGTGACTATGAAGGTTAAATAAAAAAAGCCATGTGCGAGTCGAATTCTCACACACTAAGGGCTGTGTACCATTATACAATAATTAACAACAAAAACCACACTTTTGCACGGAAACTCTGCAATATACCTAGCATATACTAAATTCTGATGGTAACTGCTCGAAAAAGTCACCCAATTTTTATAAATTCTTACATTTACCAACACATGTCGGTAAATTCTAAGATTTTCTGGTAAAACCTAAGATTTGCCTATATTGATAAAAAGATTACGCACAATCTGTGACAATTCCAAGTGTCTACATATTATGGCACAAAAGACTGATCAAGACTGTAACAGACAGACGGTCGGACGGCCACTGGAGGCGGTAATACAGTCCCGTTGGCACCCTTTTGTACGGAATCCTAAAAACGTCTTTAATGGGTTTTTACAAACCAGGGTCTCTTCCATGCGGGATAAAAGAAAAAACATAGAATATACCAGCTGCTTCTGCTCCCGCGCAGACCGTAAAAGCCAGTCAAGGGATTGGGCGAAAATCGAAGGAATCACATTGATAGGCGATGCGGCTAGCAACCTATCACTACTTTGATTCCGCTTTCCACCTTTACGCCCACTACGATGCTAAACGTGGCCTGTAGGTTTTATGACTTTGAGCTCTGTCTACCCCGCAGGGATAAAGACGTGATAGTATGTATGTATGTTACAAACCAGATATTGGAGGCAACACCATCGTTTCTACCTCGGGTTCCTACCGTACAAGTCGTACAACCCGTGTGTGCGACACGCTGACTCCCACTTATGGGGATACCTATACGGATTTTGCGGGTCAAGTACTGCCCCAATCTATATCTATACTCGTATAATAAAGCTGATATGGGTTCATTTGTTTGGTTGAACGTGCTAATCTCAGGAACTACTGAACCGATTTCAAACGTTCTTTCAATTAGGTACGTTATTTCTGAGTGACACAGGCTATATATGTACCATGGGTGACGCCGAGGTGGACTGCTAGCTAAATAATTCATTAAGGAGGGAGAGGTCATTTGAAATTTGCTATGTCGGGCCCTAGATAATCAATTAAACTATATTATGAACTTTTTACAATTTAAAGTGAAAACGTAAAGCTTTTCTTAGAGCTTTTGTCAAAAACGGCCACTTTAGGCGAAAACGCTTAGTAAAGCTAAAACTTCACGTTCACACTTAAAAGTAGGGCCTTGCACAACTGAATTTAAAATGATGTTTTGTTTTTCTCAAATGATTTATTTAATGATTTATAAACCGCTTGGCTACTCGCGGCTAGTGGAGAGAAATACGTACATAATTTTTGCAGAATCAAACACGGTAGACAAACAACCCAATCTGTAGGATACATAGATATCAGAATACTGTGGTAGGATAATATATCTCGCACCGCACATAATTTTACTAATTCTCATAGCACAACAAGGTTCTCTCATATTCCTTCGCCTTGCAGGGATATATTTAATAGGCATAAACTTCTCCAGAGGTGTCTGAAAACTGCATTAACACCCCAAGGAACGAATATAGCCTTACAGACGGACAGGCATGCTGAGTGACTATACTATGTCTTAATGTCATTGCCCTTCACAAAAGCTTTGCATAATTCTTGAATTCACAATATTGATATAACTGTAATAAACCTGTTCCCCAGGTAAGTCAATACTCTCATAATAAATAGTAAACGCGATGTATATTCAAATAAATTAGTAGGTATTTGAAGCAGCTACTCATCAACCACCATTCACGATTTAGAACTGGCTGCAATCATGCTAGTAGATGTCTACTAAAATAAGGTCTATTTCAAGCGCTAATATTTAAAATGCAGCTACTTAGAGGACAAAGAAATGCTTTAGAAAAATAAAAAATTGACACACTGGTTTTTTTAACTTTTTCATACCAAATAATCTCGCCATACAGCGAGGGAATGCTGCAAGTGTCATGGGCACTTTTGCATCGGGCACAATTCGACGCGGTCTATTTGACAGATTTTTTTAATTTGACTTTTGTTAACTTTGACGTAAAAGACTAAATTTATGTACTTTTTATATTAAAAACCAAAGAATTAGTTAGGTCTATATTACTTTGATTGAAAGCAGCACCTATAAAATCACCATTTTTACTATGATTATGTAAAGAAGAGAATGATTTCATTAAAAAATATAGGTTTTTCGGATGACAAATAAAAAAACCTGCGTAAGTATAAATTTTTTTCTAAAGCATGTCCTTAGCCTCTAGGTATCTGCCCTGAAAATATTTGCTCTTGATTTAAATTGACCGTATGAATACTTTTACTAAATTATCTTTTTCAATGAGAACGAACAAAAGCATGTTGAGAACTAATTAATAAGTATCTTTTAAAGATAACTTACGAGTATATGCATAGACATGAAAAAAATGTTTTTGCTTAGATCTTATATGTTCTTATAGGACATCCTTATAAAAACATAATCATGAAATAAAATATAATTCTTAAGGGCCATTTAATTAATGTGCTGTACCTAGTGTAGTCGCAGTAGATTATAGAGAACCGAAAAGTAACCTAATATGAAGCAATGTAGTGGAAAGACGTTACGACATTAGTAATAACTGTACATGAAGGCAAGTAAGCTAAAATTAATGAGTTTATAGAAGGAAAGCACTACACAAATCTGAGAGGAAAGCTCTTATAGGTACATCGCTAAAGTTATCTACAAGAATCTTCCAGTTTCAAGTTTTTTTTCATCATAGTAATTAAAGAGGGTTTAATGGCGTTAACGCAGGTTGCCGATCGGAAAAAAAAATGATTCTGACTAATATTACAGTACAGCATACATGCTGTCATAAAAGGGGACCCCGTGTTCCACAACACCGCTGAGGACGCAATCGAGAAAACGCTCAGATTATATTTAAGTTTAATTTTTTCAAAAGACTTCGTCAGAAAAAGACACCTGAAAACCCGATTTTTCACTCACAAAGCAGCGTATTAACCACAAATGCTTTATAACTAAAATCATGCTGTATAATATGTATATGTAGTCATGTTAAGTAAAAAGCTTGTGCGGTAATTAAGTTTCAATAAATCTATGTTTTTAACATAAAATTTTGTAACAATAAAAAATGTTTCATGACTTAAAACATTTATTTCAAGATAAGCCAGATATAAGGTTTTCAGTGCCACTCGAATAAGTATAAAAGTTAATTTACGGGACTATAACTACGTAGGTATACGTACTTGGTTTCGTATATTAGCACCAAATTTGCATTTAATATTTAAAAAATGTTTGCTTATTTACAATAACTTAATTTTAGTTGCCATAACAATAATTAGTTATATTCTCTTATCCATCTTGATTCATTAAAGTTATCGATGACTGAATGTGTATTGACAGGCCCATTTCTGTGCCATTTATATTTCGTGCAAGTAATGACTGGAGGCAAGGCTGTTGCAACTATTGCGCGCCACAATTCAAAAATGCCAGTTTTCTAACCTAGTTTCTTCCCATAATGATGATGGATTTGTCCTAAATGTAAACGTGAATATCGGTAACTAGATCTTTTATTATACGGGGTACAATTGTGTTTATTTGAGATCCCTTCGGTTCCTGTGCCAGTCATTGTTTTAAAAGTTAATATTTGTCCAATCTTTCTTAATATCTTGGTTTGTTGGTATATACAGGTGCCGTTTTTAGAGTTCCGTAGTAAACAAGGAACCCTTATAGTTTCACCATGTCTGTCTGTCTGTCTGTCCGTCCGCGGTTTTACGCAGAGACTATAAGTACTAGAAAGCTGTAATTTGGTATGGGTATGTATATTAATCATGGCAAAAAAGTGGTAGAATAAAAACTTGAAAAAAAATTTTTTTAGGGTAGCTCCCATACAAGTAAAGTGGGGGAGTAATTTTTTTTCTATATTAACCCATCGTATGGGGTATCGTTAAATAGGTATTTCAAAAATATTGTGAGGTTGAGGACACCATTTTTCGATTTAGGGAGTTATATATAGGTAGATACGTGAAAAAAATTACTGCAGTAGTATATATACTGAAGTTTAAAGGAAAACTATCAGAGCTGAGTACTAAGTACAACCAACTTATAAACTGTAAAATTTCATACTATTTTCATTGTTAGATGTTTTTGGTCGTTAAACTGTAAGGTGCGAGTGTGAATAGTGTGAACTCAAAGTTGCCATTCGCAACTACGGAAACCTACAGTGCGCGTGGCCCGACACGCACTTGGCCGGTTTTTTTAAATTTTTATTAAAGTAACTTACTCTCTAGCTGCTCTAAAACATATTTTAAATTAAATCGATGGAACCCAAACATACACAAAGCACGTTTCGTGTATTGTACAATCTTAACTTTATGTACTGTACCCTATTTTATAAATACTTATACGTATGTATAAGTAAAGTACTGCGCATAAACCTTTTACATGCGTACACTCATGTAAGATTAACGTAACTTTTTCTTGTAAGACCACTATTGTTCTTAATTATTTGTAATTAAGAACAATAATCATTTTTTATCAGCTTTTCATTATAACTATAACAGTTAAGCTCGCCTCATCTAAATGTAAGGTGTATTTATCCGTTCTTGTTTGCACGTGTAGTAGAAGATTCAACATAAATTCACTGTTGAAGTCGAAATAGATTTACCATTCAAATTATTTTAAATAAACGGTCCTGAAAAGGAGTATCTAGAATACACCTTGATGGTCTTCCTCCGTGACCTTTTTCGGCAGCTATTAACCTATTTACGCGGCCTCTCTCTGAAGCCGGCTACCGCTGCGGCTGAATCTGACTCGGTATTAATTTATCCGATGCCCATCGTTATTCATACAGAGATCTAAATGTTTTTATTATTTATACTTATACCTATTATAAAGAGGAACGATTTTGTTTATTTGTTTGAATTGAATAGACTTCGAAACTGATGGACTGATTTCCAACATTCTTTCACCGATAGAAAGCTAATGTACATGTCTACGGGTGTAATAGGCTATAATTTACGCGGATGAAGTAGCTGGAAAATTGTTAGTGCTGAATAAACAGTTCATAAGTTCTTAGTCTGAGTCTCTTGAATAGGGTCCCGTTTTTACCCTTTGAACCATAAAAATCAAATTATGTGTCTATGAAAATATCAACATTTTAATATAGGTACAGACCTACATATCAAAAGATTGAACAATATGTATCTATACTAATATTACTTATAAAGCTGAAAAGTTATTGTTGGTTTGTTTGGGCGCTAATTTCTGGAACTACAGGATGCGATTTCTAAAATTTCTTCACTGAGTGCAATAGACAAGGCAGGTACCACGGGTGAAGTCGGGGCGTACTTAGAATCTATCTACATTCTTAATGTAGTCGGTCGTAATGACTTGCGTGCTGCTTCTTGTGTGATTAGAAGTTACATGACTCGGGCACTCCAAAAAGTAGTTCTAAGTTGACATAACTGTCGATAGAATGGAGGCCAAGTTGTTCTAAGGTAAGCTGAGGTGTACGAGACGAGTGCAGGCAGAGAAAACAAACATCCAGCCGAAACGAACTCTATATTTTTAAAGAACACCTCAATTCTTTAAAAATTGACTTCGAAGGTATTAAAAACAACGCCGCGTTCGAAATAAGTTACTAAAATTACCTATCCCTGAGTATACAAATGTGGAAGAATTACTCGTATACCTACCTACCAACCAACAATATGTTCGCAATTCCCTCAATTATGTCATTTGAACCGATTTTCATGGTCATGGCATTGTTCAGGAAAGTTCCAGTCTATGCATTATTATTGCAAAATGTGCTCTATGTCTTCGGTCATAGTAACATAATATTTTTGTAGAACTAGCCTACGATTTTGCCTGAATAAGCATCAGCTCATAGCATATGAGCTATTCTGTAACCTCATCATCATCATGTCTTTTTGAGTGTATACTGCAGGAGCATGACCCTCTCTGTACTACGAAAGCCGTATATTAGGCTAAACAGTCCGAGAATTCTATAACATATTTTGTATAAACTACTAAGTATCTGTTTCCCGCGACTTCTTCCCGTGATTTTCGGTTTTACCACACACTCTTTCTTGGCCCCCAGGCCCAGAAAAATACAGTGGAATACGACCACAGCTTGACTAATACAGAACAAGTAAACTAGATGTACTTTGGATCTCAGAAGTAATACCTCACAGATGTGAGGCATCGGCTTCGGATGGGCGTACCCTGATCTAGAGGACTACAAGGCACTATGCACCTGAAGCTCATGCAGTCCTTCTTCGGGAATCAGAGTATGGTATGCGGTAAGTACAAAATAACCCGAAAGTTAGACGTGCTTCCGATTTCTAATCGGCCGCAAAGAAGATAAGATCTCACAGGCTCAGAAGTAATGATTTGCGAAGTCAGCTTGCAGGTGTCGGCCGGGCTGCGGGCACAGTCCGTTACATAATTGCCGTCCGCGTTGACGCGAAGACGGATGCGGCACAAAACCTGCCGGACAAGCCGAGGTTCGACGCCCGGCCGGCGCACTTGTCGCACCGCTGTAATCTGCCCTCTGCAGCATCACTCGGTCTATCGTGACCTTGGAAAAACTGCAAATCTGTTTTTCATTGGACAGCGTTCATCTTTTTTAAACTTTCACGCCTTAAACATATATTTATGTATATCGCATTGTATCGCAGCGCAGCGAGTAGTAAGAGTACAATAAGCGTAGTCTCGCTGCGACTAAGATGGATGTATGTAACTCCATTGTAAAGTCAGCGGAGACAAATTAACAAAAGGTTCGTGCTAAGTCCTGTTTATAAACATAACGATTATCTCCGCTTAAATAGTTTTTAAGTCTACTGATTCAAAACAATTTCATCAAAATCTTTGAACATAAGTAAACAGGCTGAAACTTGACAAATATGTGTTGATTTAACAAGCAGAAACTTTGTGTTCGTGGCTATCAGTTTATGGTCATATCATAGATGATGGCGTTATTCCAATCTAAGTAATTGTTACTATTTATTACCTAAGAAATTATTTAATTTTTTAGCTCTACACACAACACTACACTTATCTAAGCCAAAAGGCCGAGAAGCTATTGATTTACATGGGCAATAAACGCTGGCGCTGTTATCCGCCATTCCATCTTAAGATGTGAAATCACAAATAAATTTTAATTATACTAATTCTTAGTTTTAGTACATATACCAACCTCATCAACTCAACCATCTTTCGAAGCCCATTTGAACCAACCGAAAGAAAAATATTCAGATAAGAGAACCACATAAGCTTAGGACTTCTTGTAAGCCTTTAATCGTAATGAGGTTTTCTGAAATGCTTACCACCTGGCGGCAGCAGCGAGTCGTGGGGTCTGAAAAACCGCTGTTATTCAGTAATATTTTACAATCAGTGACACCTCAATCCGGACCCGACGCGTCAGTGCTGCCGCCGCTTATTTCCAAAATGTATTTAATTAAACTTTCAGGATTTTATTTCGATTTATCGAACAATTTGAAATATGCAAATACCAATGCAACTACTTAATAAAATTAAAGTAAAGAATATAATTCTATACATATCTCAGTCCCTTCCAAATATGCAGTTTTACAATGTGCCTGGGTAAACCGGGGTGTGGCCCGGGCAAATACTACTTTTATATTTAGCCGGGTTGTTTGCGCGCCTCCGCCGGCGAAGCCGCTGTTTGCTTCCAATAAGCTGCTACAAACAGACTCGTCTGATCTATTTCTTTACAAAGGCTTAACACGTGCTTGCTCGGGGCTCGCAACACTCGGTTCCGTAATTATTTTTATTGTCTGTTCATCATTTTCTGTTTTGCTCTATCTGTTCATTCTAAATGTTTTACACGTAGTTTTGCAGAATTCGCAACAAGATGTATTTTTACTATTTTTTAATTTTATTAACGACCAAAAACCTCTAACAATGAAAATTATATGAAATTTTACATTTTCCAGTACATTTTTTAAGTTTAAGTCAGCCTATAACTTTTGAGATTACTGCTGTAATTTTTTTCACGTATCCATATATAACCGTTTAGCAGATAGAGGGGGGGGGGGGGGGGGGAACACTTACATCTAACAAAATTGTTCACTTAAAACCAAATATTTCGGAAACGGATCCTTAAATCGCAAATGTTGTTCTTAACCTCACAATACTTTTTAAAGACCTTTTTAACGATAGACACGATGGGTAAGTAGAGAAAAAGAAATTACTCACCCACTTTTCTTGTATGGGAGCTACCCTAAAAAAAAAATTTTCTACCACTTTTTTGCCATGATTATTATACATACCCATACCAAATTACAGCTTTCTAGTGCTAATAGTCTCTGAGTAAAACCGCGGACGGACGGACAGACAGACAGACAAAAATGGCGAAACTATAAGGGTTTCTAGTTTACTACGGAACCCTAAAAATGCGATTTGTTGGTCTTATTACAATCTTACAAACAAACAATGATGATTTTTATGTGAGAAAAGTATTGCAAAATTTGGTAACAGTGCTCGGTTCCCATTTTATAGCTGAAACGTTAATGAATACTCAATCAACGAACCAGCTTGGACACATCGAATCGCTAACAAAAACAAAGTTTTGGATTTCTATGAGGCGACTTCCCTGAAACAAAAATAGCCGTTATTGTTTTTGGATTGCATATTGACCTCACCATGCCTTGCACCCTGATTATCGTATACTCTGTGGCTAGTGCCCCAAAAATTTCAACTCAATCAAAATCTGGATAGACCGTTAAAATTTTACTTGCAAGATTAGATTGATTAAGTACATTTTTTTAATTTTGCCTTCGTGTAGGCATAACGATATTTTTTCAGTTACAGGGAAACAGCAAATTTCCCTGTAACGGTAATATATATAAATTTGAAGAACATGAAAATTAATACTTGAGAGACAGACGGCAAGCACAGTAAATTACAAATACAAAACTTAATATAGTCAGAACTTTAAGACTAAACTTCGCTAGAATCACACTAAGTATGTCGGCTAGAAGCTTGGAATCCAAGTAACACAGGCATATAGCTGTTGTTACCTGTCTCGTAACTACTAAGCAAAAATTTTTGTCCATGTAGGTATGTATTCAAAATTAACGTAGACAAATAAATTATTAAGACACATTATAACACCATTCGACAGTAAAAAAATATTTGCCAAATTTTTCATAACAGTAGAACCTGGGCTCCAACACACCACAGCTGAGAATGCAACCGGGAAAAAGCCCCGATAAGGAGAGGGACAAGTAGGACAGTGCAATAAGATGTGTTGTATGTAACCCCTTTTTATTCGCAACCAACTTAAGGATCAGAGAAGGCATGGCCGTGTTATTCTCGATCAGCGCCGGTGGTAGCCATTGGGTCATGGTGGACAAAGATAATTCTTTCAGCACCATTTGATTGCCAAATCCAAGCCTGTGCGATTTTGGAGATTGCTGCCCGTGAAACGCACCAACTCCGCTATCAAAATCAAACATCCCTTAAATTGGCATTATAAATACGCTCCCTAGTCCCAACAGCACAAAACAGCAGATAATATATATCCACATTTGCGCCTTCCTTCCTTACTCATCATATATAAGGCATGGCAATAAAAATGCCTTATCAATAATATTTTTTTATTAAATACGATGTCCCATTAGGAGGCCTCCTTTTGCCAACAATACTTAAGTTGACACGCCACAACAACGACAAAACGCGCACTGTACCCAGTAACATACGCAAGTGTGCTAAGTGTCGCGGCTTCTGCGGTTTACTTGGAGCACTTTCTCCGATTCCCTGCTCATTAGTGATGCCGCACACTCTTCAACAAACACTTGCCGCCTACACCAGGAATTAAAGTACGTAACAGATGCGACCTCTCCCCGTACAAGCATAATCAGCCGGCCGTATAAAAAAATATAAAATAAATAGAAATGAAATTCGTTTATTTCAGGCTTTCCATTGTATGTTAATTTGTTAATATAGAAAACTTATAGCTATGTTAGTAATATTAGTTCAGGTATTTTCCTGGCCATTTGTTTGACTCCGGGACAACCGCGTGCTGGGTACGTGTATGGGTTTCATTATAAAGGACCCCCGGCTTCTTTGCCCCACAGCTGAGCGACTGACATATCGTCACTCTAGTTTCTGTGGTATAGTGGTGGCAGCTGTAGTAGGAATAGTGGTAGTAATACGTTGTAAGTGAAAACAGCAGTCAAGTTAGTCATGAGGTTTTTATCGGTGCGAGTCCCGCATAACCTTTTTGTGTACCCCATATCAGAGTAACGCACTTACCACATTTAAAAAGTGGCAAAATGCGAGCCGGATTTGCCGAAATAAGTACCACTAAATTCTATTTTTCACTAGCAAAATTAGTTTTGTTTTTGAAAAATCATGCTTACCATGAATAGAATTCAATTTTGATATTAATTTCAAATGGAGAACGAGATTCTTCTGTTATCTACCTGTTTTTGTTTTACAGCAACAGCCGCATTTCTCCTGAGTTGTACAAACAACTTGTACAAGTACATGTATGTAACTGTCTGTATATTCTTTTACTAAAAATAATGTTCCTTTAAGAGAGCTTGGTTATGAAAATCTATTTTAATTCATAAAAGCATTTATTAATTTGTCTTTAGTTCTTTCTTTCTTCTTTTATTATGGCTTCTACTGGCTTTCACCGAGATTTCAGTGATTCTGCCTATTTCCAGTAGGTATAATTATCAGTGTTGTAAGGTTTCGTTTTTAACAAATGGCATTAAAGATGGCGTAAGATCTTGGATAGCCTCGTTGGGAGCTTCTAGTAACAAATCTATGCGAGTCCATATTACAATGTAATACTTTAACTTTTTCACAAATTGTTTATTAGCACCAGCATTTATAACACCAAACTACACCAATTTTATATTATAAGGTCTACTAAAATCAATTTGCGAAATCGTGTAAGGCAAACCGGGCCAAAAAAGTAAAGGCTAACCTTATCGCAAATGCATTTTCTTACAGGCAACTTTCATTTTTCATCCAATTTCCAATGGCCATTTTTTTAGCATAGGTATTCTAATCTAACTTTAACATTTGCTTTCTTTAATAGTAGGACCTTGCGAGATACTCCCATAGTGGGACCACTCTTCCCGTGTAAGTTAGCTTCACATAGTCGCATCGCACCTCCCAACCCTTTAGCGGCAGAGAAGAATATTAGGACCTAAAGTCTTCCCGTGGATATCGTAGAAGACGACTTAGAAAACGCAAGCTAAACAAAGCTTACAAACATCAAAGAGACCTCTCCAACCCGTTTGGCCAGCGTGGATGAATAAGCTCTAACTCTGATCCTTTGAATGGTTCGTTCTTATAACATGTATTCTGTGACGAGCAGTGTTTTTCTGAATGGGCTTCCTAGGTACATTTTTTGACGTGTCAACTACCTACTTATAATGATTAACATCATTCATAACCATATCTTTTGAGCATCGTAAGTGATCCGCAATCTTTTGGTATGACCTTTGTCAAAAATGTGATGTAAAAGAAAGAAAGATGTATTCATTTATAACAGCTTCCTAATCGCCATTTTCCAACAATGTCTCTACATTTACGCTTCCATGCTGGTCTGGAAGAAAGAAAAAAACATAGAATGTACCAGCTGCTTGTCTTCCCGCGCAGATCGTAAAAGCCGATCGAGGGAATGGGCATCAGGAATCATGTCTATAGGCGATGTGCCTATAGCAACCCATCACTATTTTGATTCCGTTCTCACCTTCAAGCCCACCAACATGCGTAACAATAAACGTGGCCTCAAGGTTTTACAGACCTGGGCCCTGTCTACCCCGCAAGGGAAAGAGACGTGATAGTATATATGTGTGTATGTGTCTACATAATTGATATTTTTTAATTTTGGTAATTTAGCACACGTTTACAAACAAACAAAAGGCCAGTATAACTTTTGGTAATTTTTCACTTCTACCTACCCCCATTTAACAGCACGTACGATTTCTCGGAATTATATTTTATCTGTTTCGTCTATTATAATAAAATCAGCATATTGCGGTATAGGTTGGTTGATATACCTCGGTAATTGATGAAGCTGAGATGAGAATTAATAATATGATTAGCATACCAGTTTTGCCATCTACAAGTTATTGGTAAATCTATCAACGAGTATCGGTTACAGGCGTTCACAAAAACAAACATCAACGTAGAGCCCAAACACGTTACTCTCAGTGAGATCAATAAAAAAAGTTACGCTTTTGGTCCTAAGTAAATCTCCTAAGCAGCTTTATGATTTTGGTAAACATCGTATCCCATAGATACTTGCAAGGTATTTGAATTTCTCACGAGACTCAGGCAAGTCCCATTCAAAAGTTCCATTAAAAAATCAAATGTGTTAATCACTTGAGCGCTCACACTCACAACCCTACACATCAAGGTTTTCATTCATAAAATATTGATTCATTTACTTATTCAGCTACAGACTTCATTCAGAGAAACCTTTCAACTTATTCAGAGATTTTTTGTTATTGTCTTCATCTCTTACGGGGTAGGCGGAGCCTAAGGTCATAAGTCCAAAAGACCACGATTAGCGTGTCGTGGCGTATAGGAGGATAACGGAATCAAAATAGTTAGGGGTTGCTACCCGCATTGTCTATATGATATCTATCTGCTTCTACTGTCTGCGCGGGAATAGAAGGTACGCTTTCCGCGCAGACCGTAGAAGCCGATAGACATCATGTAATAGATGGGATGGGAGTACTTTCTACGTTATTTAATGGTGCTCCAACACTGCTGTTAAAATGTTTACAAACATTTTCTAACATTCAAATAAAGTAACGCATTGTTGTAATTTTGACAATAATATTTATATTCAATATTAGTGTAATTGTTTCTTATTTTCATGTTATTATGCATTTTTATCATGTTAGAAAATGTTTGTAAACATTTTTAACAGCAGTGTGCGCTCCATAAGGGGTTCCATCCGAAAGAGTGACAAAACTGAACCTTATTGGATCACTCCTCAGTCTGTCTGTCCGTGTTCTGTCCTGTCTAGTCACCGTCAATTTGCTCCGAATCTTTTGCAGATGTAATGGACTTACTTATGTTCTCCAAAAATAATTTATTGGGACTACTTTTGGAAGTCTCAAATCAGAAAATTTAAATGTGTATACTGTTTCGCAAACCGTTACCTAGTATTTTTTGTCTCTTTGCTACCAGGTAGTTTACCAGATGGTGACTGTGGGAAGATTGTTTTATCTATGGGTGATAGAGAAAAATGGTCAAAGGAACTATGACATCAATTGTTGAGCAAATAACAATTGTATTTTCAGACTTTCAAAGTCGAGATCTCGCTTGATTTAATTTCTAATCTTACACGATCTCGAATTTGCTATCTCGACACAAGCAAGATTGCATTCTCTAGTAGGTAGAGCCAAATTGGTTGCGTCGGAAACAAAAACGTATAAGTGGTAAATGTTAATTAAACTAAAATCGTAAATAAGCTTATTCTGATCATTTTGGAGTTAGTTAGGTCATTTCACACAAGTGTTAATGCGCATGTTAGTTAATTTTATTCGGTTAAGTTATTAAATAGAGCTTAGAGGCGATAATTGGTCGACATGCGACTACATTTTTGCGTTTAATTCCCAATAGGTAAGTACTTACCCTAGACCAGACAAAGAGTTGTATATATTATCTGTGGTCATAAATATGTTGTTATACTAAACGCCTGGTTTGGGATTTTAAGTAGGTATTGATTTTTTGGCTTACAGTTGATGTATTGTGTCCCTAAGCTGGGCCACACCCTTACCTCTCCACTCGTCTCTATAATACTCTATATCCCATGCAATATTTTGCTAGCCTGGCTAAAACATGATCAATCCGCTATCTTCTTCTGGATCTCCCTCTATTTAAAAGGATTTATTGATATTTTATTCATTTATAATTATTTTCAAATCAGTTATTTTATATGATGTAAATGTGCTTACTATAACAGTAGCTCTTTTTGTAGAGCCTCTTTCTGTCTTCTGTCAACTTTTTTACTATAAGGTTTTATTTATTTTACCCTCTTTCATAGTCTATTTGGGTCAAATTTCGGAAGTTTAATGAAAAGCAATTCTTGTCATGTACCGAAACTAATAAACACTTTCATACTAAAAAAAATCATAAACATTTTTTTTTAAACAAATGACATTTTGATACCACATCGCTCTTTACATTCTCCTTTATTTGTTTTATTTAACTATGCCGGTGCTTTCCTCTCTCTTTTTTTCCTTCTTTAGCAAAGGCAAATTCCTCTTTTAAATATATTTCCTAGAGATCCACATGGTATTCTAGAATGCCATGTGGATCTTGAGAGATAGGTGAGTGTCCCAACTATTATCGCGTTTATTTTCCGTGGTAGCCGTAATCCTAGGTACACCTTTATTCTACTAGGTACATATTCTATTCAGAACCTTTTCGTTTAATATCCAGCTGGTTCATTTATTATGTACTAGCTATTACCCGCGGCTTCGCCCGCGTTATATATAGCCTATGTCCTTCTCAGTACCCTTACCTATGTGTATGCAAAATTTCATGAAGATCGGTTCAGTAGTTAGGGCGTGAAAGCGTAAATAACAAACAAACAAACAAACTCACTTTCGCATTTATAATATTAGTTAGGATACCTAAGACATTTAATTCTTAAACAACCCTTTTTTCCAAAAGATTAAAATAAATTGCCTTTGTTCAAAAGAGCAATAAAAAAGTTCTGGAATAATATTTGGCAATATTTAGTTTATGATATGGATCATAGAGCTAAAACATTAAGCTTATGATACGGACGCACTTGTCAACTTTGTTCAAAAGAATAAAATAATACCTGCAGAGAGCCTTCATTCAAGTCATAGCAAGGGTGGAGCGTAGTATAATTGGAATCAAAAGGCAACTTTTTTTGAGCTGCGCCGATGTCGCCGTGAGAATTGAGAGCGGGATTGAATAGATCTCTCCGACAATTCGCTGGCCGAAAAGAAAGTGATTCATCTTACTTAATCCGAGTACCTGCCTGCACCGATATTACTGACGTTTCGCAATTTTAGAACGTGAACTTCTGGGAACAGCACTCTGTTCATTTAATATCTACTATTGTACACGGCTGTACGTTAAATCTTCTCCTAATAGGCAGACAACGAAATAAAATTATCTATAATGATAAACACAAACCTAATAGCTATGAGGATTAGTTTACCATACAATAAACCAAAGCAATTGAAATAGGTAAGTACGAATTTACATCGTTGCTCTACTCTGCGGCGCTACTCTACATATTGAAACCATGTTTATTAGAGAAAAGATCGTATTCAGTATACTGTACTTTTCAGCACTGTAACTAATGTCAATCCCTATTTCATGACAAATAAAATATTAGGCAAGAGGGCGTTGGCTCTTAGGCCCTACCCGTTGGAGTAAGTAACTAGGTTATTACAGATTACAAACTGTTTTAAGTTAATATGTACCTACTTATAAATACTGTGTTGGATTTATTGATAAGGTAACTTTGAACCATACTGTTTTCAGAAGATTTACTTAGTACAAGAACTGAACCAGCATGTCTTGGATAGAATAGAATACCTATGGGCATTTCTTCGATATCTTATACTTAAGTAGGTAGAATATATGTTACTATACTGTAGGTGTACTTCTCCGTAACTATTTTTATTTTGTTGCTTGGTATGTACCTAATTCTCATTACGATGCATTCTATTGAAGGTCTATTTGATAGTTCCTCTACCTATGGAACTAAAACTAACATGATCATATTTAAGTTCTAAATTATTACTTCATGACGAAAAAGCATGATATGTATTGTTATTACGTTTTTATATATTTTTTGCACTTTTCACCCTTGAAAACTCGTTGATGTTTTTTGTTCGGTGCTAAACTTACCTCAGTGCATGGGCCGTAGGTAATCGGTCGATTCCAACCGAAATGGTCCCGGACTCCGCAGTAGTTAAAATTGCCGCATTCCTCTGTAGTCGGGCGTGAGACCGGCACAGCCTCCCTATCTGGACCGGTTGTTTACCAGATCATTAGTCTCCAAGCGCACTTGCCAAGATTATTATCACTAAAACTTCTATTCATACACCAAGTAGGTTCAGTTAGTAAGCCAAAACATAGTAAATTGAAAAGGTTCGCTAGCAGCCACTGCGGCAGGTAACAAAGCGACAGTACACAGGTACTGCAGGTACGGAGACGCGCACCGAACTGCTTTGGCCGCCCGAGGGCGCCGTCGTCGGCCCCGCGCGCATGCTCCTTCCACCCGCCTGCCCACTCAGGCCTAAAACCTCATTTATACACGAGGAGCCGCCTGCCGCCTGCCCGACTGAGGCTCAATGGAATGGGACGACAGTTTCAATCGTGAATATCATTACAAAAGGAACGACAAGCGCAGATAGGCGAGAGCTATTCTTTATTTGCTCGTGCTAACGTTCTCCGGCCTGCAATGCCAGGGGACGAACTTTGACCTACTTGAAGCACGCACAAATATTTCAGTAGGTCTGGGAGTGGCTCATCTCAACAATTCATTGCCAGTGACATTTGGGCTTAGATATACAGACCCAAATACAGAATACATGCGATATATCCGCGCCATGCCTTACTTACTTAAATACCTAATTTACTATGGCATTTTATTGTATTTTAAAATGGAATATAAGATAAATACTGGGTATTAGGGTAAACACCGTTTTCCCTTAAACATCAAATCAGTCAAAATGAACAACTTTTACTATAGGACCAATTTTTGACTCGAAAATACAACATTTTCATACAAAAGCGTTTCGCTGGCCCGGCAATTTGTATGAAAAGTTCCGAAATTTTTCCCACAGTTGGTGGCATAGGATTAGTACTTAGATCATCTGGACGGGCTGATTTGATGGTTAAGGAGACCATTGTATTTACCCTAACACCCTATATAGGGACAGACAAATGACACAAATTGAGCTAGCCCACAGTATGTTGTGGAAAGGGCCATCGTCGTCATTTTCATCATCATTTCAGCCGCAAGTAATTCGGTTGAGAGGGCCAAGTAAAGTGGTGCACATTTTCAGCAAAATTGTTACAAAAAAATTCAGGATACCCTACGTACGTGGTGCTAGCATAGAGGTTGGTATAAATCTACCTCTATGGTAGCATTCCCTACGTTTTTTCATAAATACAGACTTAAACAAAATAATTGTTAAGACATCTCACTCACCTGCTTATGAGCTACCTAATGCTAGTTATATTTGTTAAGTTCTTAGTAAATTTCATTCAGTTATACCTACTCGTGTTTCGGGCTACTACTTATTTACATAAGTATTATAGCTAGGTCTGTTCAGTAGGGTAGACTGGGTACAGTTGTGACAATTTTCACCTTATTGGGTTTAATTCTGTTAGTATGTTAGTTAGCTGGATAAAAGTTGCTTTTTATAGTAAATTGAACATTTGCCTACTTATGGTTAACTGGTGGGAACGCATAAGAAAAAAAACCGGCCAAGTGCGTGTCGGGCCACGCGCCGTGTAGGGTTCCGTAGTTGCGAATGACAACTTTAAGTTCACACTCGCAGTCGCACCTCACAGTCAAACACCTAAGAATGAAAATTGTATGAAATTTTACATTTTCCAGTACATTTTATAAGTTGGTTGCCTATAACTTTTTAGTATACACTTATTACTCAGCTCTGATAGTTTTCCTTTCAACTTCAGTATGTGTACTACTGCTGTAATTTTTTTCACGTATCCATATATAACCGTTTAGCAGATAGAGGGGGGGGGGGGGGAGACACTTACCCCTAACAAAAATTTGCACTTTAAAACCAAATATTTCGGAAACAGATCCTTAAATCGAAAAGTGGCGTTCCCAACCTCACAATATTTTTTTAAAGACCTATTTAACGATACCCCACACGATGGGTAAATAGAGAAAAATAAAAAAAATATTTTCAAGATTTTTTCTACCACTCTTTTGCCATGATAAAAATACATACCTATACCAAATTACAGCTTTCTAGTACTTATAGTCTCTGAGTAAAACCGCGGACGGACAGACAGACAGACGGACAGACAGACAGACAGACATGGCAAGACTATAAGGGTTCCTTGTTTACTACGGAACCCTAAAAAGGTAAAATGTCACAACCGATCACATCCCAGGGGCGGTTGTGACAGTGCTTGGGGTCAGTTGTGACATGAACAAAAATACACAAAAATCTCCATAAATCATTATAATTTAGCAACAAAAAATTATAGTCATGGTATCAGTCCAAAAACTTTACTTATAATTAACATACTTAACATCTCTCAGTTCTTAATCGTTTTCTGGGCATCTTAAAACAAAACAAGTTTTTTACCAATAATACATTTTTGTGACAAGTTTTTATAATGAACGAAACCGTGTGCATTTCCCCAGCGGAAAAGTGTTGAATAATAAATGTTGAATATACTAGTTCGTTAGTTCAAAGCTGTCTTCGAATGTTTATCGATGAATGAAATTCGTGTATTCAATATTTTTTGAGAAATCCGTTAAAAACATATTACGCCAGGGAAACGTTTCCCTGGCGGAATTTTGTCAGGGATCCAAAATTTAATTAGTAGAGCAATTAGTTAATCATAACAGATAAATGTTTATGCATAAATGGACTTTGTGTGTCATAGGCCTCCGAAGTTATTCAAAATGCCGCTGGGGAAATGTTCGGCCTTTTGCTGGATCTCATAAACGGTTTGGAATACGGTCTTGGATTTTTTTACACACATTGCTATTAATTTGTTTATAACGCCTATAAAAACAGAATCCAAAAAAACACAGCCACTTATGATTAATAAATATATACATAAAAGTAGGTATTTTGGTTCTAGTGGCTGAACTAAAGGACCTAATGGAAAGGTTTAAACGTTTATTTATATATTAGAATTGCCTCCAATATCTGCGAAAGTATGTTTGTAATAGAGTAAGTATAAAAAAAGATACAACAAAAATAATGTCTCACGGACATCATGATTTTGAATCCGTCTATTGAAGGAGTTTTATATTATGTGGCAAGTTGTAACTAATTTCAATGGTTTGTTTATTTATTCATCTATACGCATTCTAATAATTAGCTTAATCCAATTAGTAAAAAAAGAAAAATCGTAAAAAAACCAGTGGCACTTAGAACTTAGTTATAAACCGACCAATTTCGGATGGCTATGAAAAAGCGACCGCTCAGTACAAATATCTTACTTCTGAAATTTGCAATATTACTGACGTTATTTGGTACAGACGCATACTCAATACATAAGCGTTTAGTTAAAATAGCTACTTAAATACATATTGCTTATTATTTAGATTTACTCTTTTAAAATAAGTATTTAGTACCAGTACTCTATTACTAAGACTAGTCTTTCCCTCCGTTTGCCTGTTTTTCACCAGGCTGTTTTTTATGAACCGTTATAACTAGGCTGTTGAAATATTCACAGATGATGTAGGCACCTATATCTGTTGCCGCAAACAACATTCACTAAAAACGGAATAAAGTAATTATTTAAGGAAGGGCTCCAATGCCAGAAACCTGATTTTTGTCGCTTTTTTGCCTGATATTTTATAATAATGGTACGGAACACATCGTGCGCGAGTACAACTAGCTCTTTGCCGGTTCCTATCATTCGTAATCATTCGGGATTTATTTCCTAGGTGTGTTAGAAACCCTACGAGGCTTGTACTAGATGTAGTCCCAAAACAAGAAAGATTAAAAAAAAATTGTTATGGTATGTGCATTAGATTATATAATAAAATCCCCGATCATATAAAACAGCTACCACTTAATAAATTTAAAAAAGCTTTACATCAATTTTTACTAGACAACATATTTTACTCAATTAATGACTACCTGGCACGGGACTAGAAAATTTACCTAATTATTATTTTTATGTGACAAATGTGTTTATTAATTTATTTAATGTCATTTTCTTTCGAAATAATTAGTAAATATGTTTTTATAAAATCGAAAATGCACATATGTAAATAATGAATGTGTGTTAGTAGTGACATTTAGAAAATGACTTATAAGATTTTGCATACTGTTTTCAGCAGTTGAATAGGCTTGCTCTATTTGTTTTGTAACATCTGTATTTGGACCCTATTTTAGCAAATAAAATATTTGTATTTGTATTTGTAAGCATTCTTGTTTGTATATAAGTTCTTATGGTACCTATTTTGTATATTTCTATTATTACTGATACGTGTAAAATATTACTGAGCTGTAAAAAAACAATTTTTACCAGAAGGTTATTTCTGTATGGTAGACAAATCCTGCATTTATCATCTCAGTACTTATAAAAGAATATATTGACCGTCTAACAGACCTTAGCTTTTCATATTACCAAATTTCCCGGGATTTTGTGCTCGTATTTTATGGCCTATGTGACCCGCAGCTAAATTAGCTTTATATACTTAAGTGAAAGAACTTTGAAAATCGGTCCAGTTTTGAAGTCAATTGTATGCATACATAAAAACAATCAAATCTTTCCTCTTTATAGTATTATAGTAATAGTATCATAACAGATTGACGTTTTAAATTTGTATCATCTACTCAGAAATAACACAAATAACTACAAACAATTTATAGATTAATACTGTAAATAAGACTTGTGTCCGCGCCTGTACCTCATTTATAGTGGTATTACATAGTAATGTTTGGAATGACAGCAATTTATATGAAATGGTCGCTTTTTCATAGCCATCCGAAATTGGTCGGTTTATAACCAAGTTTTAAGTGTCACTGGTTTTTTTACGATATTACTTTTATTACTAATTGGATTAAGCTAATTATTAGAATGCGTATAGATGAATAAATAAACAAACCATTGAAATTAGTTACAACTTGCCACATAATATAAAACTCCTACAATAGACGGATTCAAAATCATGATGTCCGTGAGACATTATTTTTGTTGTATCTTCTTTTATAATTACTCTATTACAAACATACTTTCGCAGATGTTGGAAGCAGTTCTAATATATAAATAAACGTTTAAACCTTTCCATTAGGTCCTTTAGTTCAGCTACTAGAACCAAAATACCTACTTTTATGTATATATTTATTAATCATAAGTGGCTGTGTTTTTTTGGATTCTGTTTTTGTAGGCGTTATAAACAAATTAATAGCAATGTGTGTAAAAAATCCAAGACCGTATTCCAAACCGTTTATGAGATCCAGCAAAAGGCCGAACATTTCCCCAGCGGCATTTTGAATAACTTCGGAGGCCTATGACACACAAAGTCCATTTATGCATAAACATTTATCTCTTATGATTAACTAATTGCTCTACGAATTGAATTTTGGATTCCTGACAAAATTCCGCCAGGGAAACGTTTCTCTGGCGTAATATGTTTTTGACGAATTTCTCAAAAATTACTGAATACACGAATTTCATTCATCGATAAACATTCGAAGGCAGCTTTGAACTAACGATCTAGTATATTCAACATTTATTATTCAACACTTTTCCGCTGGGGAAATGCACACAACGAAACCTTATTTTAAAATTTAGTGACCGTGCTGTGCAGCCTTCAGGTGTTCTCCATCATCAGATTAACTCTATTTCATCATAATATTGCATTGTCACCCGATATAATATATAGAATAGTCAGAGGATTTGGCCTACACTCTCCACGCTGGCCAGACGGGTTGGAGAGGTCTTTTGGATGTTTGTAAGCTTTGTTCAGCTTGTGTTTCCTAAGGCGCCTTTTACGACATCCACGGGAAGACTTGGAGTGGTCCTATTCTACTCTGCCGGGAACCACACAGCTTCCATTGTAACTATATAAAAGCTTGTAATACCTAATTTATTTTTGTCACAACCGTACTCAGCAAAAATGTCACAACTGTACCTATAGTTCAACTTCGCAAAAAAATATTTGCCACGACCACATTATATAACCTAAATACAAAGCAAATACTGCCGATTAAACACCAATATATAACCTTCAAAGGAAAAAATACTCATTACTGTATCTGTATAGATATGCAAGCAATTATCAAAGGAAGTTGTATCAAAATTCTTACTTTTGAGGGTGAAAAAGTAACTTAGGCCTCTGCTAGCGTTTATGTCACGCAGCGGCTGACGCAATACTGTGAGACAACTTCAGACGGGAACGACGCTTCTTCCTTCCCCCTTCACCTTTTCCGCTATTCCATTTAGTTTGCCTAATATCACGCCTGTCACAACCGTACCCTGGCACAACCGTACCCAGTCTACCCTACTTGATGTAGGTACTAGTTATGTAGTGCAATGCAATTTGAGATACAGGCTTCATTTGAAACCGGCGCAGATCAAATTGCAAAATGCACATGGGTTTTATATCATTTTGTCCTTTATTAATATAGTTACCTAAAATAGCTATATTATATCTCCCATACTTTGCGCGTGTGTGCTTTACGGCTTTACTTATCTACGTACTTATGCTATTCCTCAAACACCACGCTCATATATACGATACCCATGTATCGTTTATGAGCGTAGAGGCAAGAATAATACCAACCTCTATGGTAGCACCACGTACGTAGGGTATCCTGAATTTTTTTGTAACATAATTCTGCTGAAAATGTGCACCACTAGGCCCTTTCAACCGAATTACTTGCAGCTGAAATGATGATGAAAATGACGACGATGGCTCTTTCCACAACATACTGTCGGCTAGCTCAATTTGTGTGACTTGTCCCTATATTCAGGGTGTTAGGGTAAATACTGTGGTCTCTCAATCCATCAAATCAGCCCGTCAAAATGATGTACTTTTCCTATGGGATCAACTCTGGGAAAAATTTCGAAATTTTTCAAACAAATTGACGGGCTACCAAAACACTTTTGTATGAAAATATAGTTATTTTTTCGAATTCCCAGCTGAAGTTGAAGTAGGTTTTAGTTTTGTTGGTAAAAGTAATTTTATTATTAAACTAATACACATTTAACTCTCTATCTCAAACACTACTGAACCGATTTAAATGAAACTGTCCCTGTTCTTTAAGTTGGCCGATCCGACTTGCAGTTTCTGAGTTATAATTTTCGGGCATATCTCAGAGATATGCGCGAAAAGACATACAAATATACAAACATGTGTAGAAGTTAGTAAAGATATAAAACTCATGTAATTCTGACAATTTTACATATATACTACGGGTTGAATTGATAACCTCCTTTTTTAGTTGGTTGAAAAGTAAGCCTTCATTGCGCGTGGCGGACAGGCACTTGGCTGGTCTCTTTGTAGTTAATTTTTAGATGGTGGTACGTACGGAACAATTCGTGTGCGATTCCGACTCGCACTTGGCCCGTTTTATTTACAGTCAAGGAACGAATCCCCAGCATCGGCAGCGCAATACTCTAAAGTGTTGGAAACGTTAGGTCTCCCAATAATGTAATAAACGCGATAAAACCGTATTAAAAATAATTCTGTTTAAATGCGTAACAATCGCCAAATCAGAAGAAAACAATGAGTATCGATTTTGAAAATACAACTCATAATAAGTTAATAAATAATCATCATCAGGTCTTTCTAGTCTCCACTGCAGGAGCACGACCCTCTCGACGAATAAATTGAGCTAGCCCCAAAGTAAGAACGAGACTTGTGTTATGATCATTTTCCATCTTGACCTGACCGGGGATCGAAACCGGGACCATCCGTGTCGCAGGTAGGCGTGTTGACCGCTGCCACGGAGTTCGTCAACATGTTAACATGTAACCTGATCAGGTTAAAAAGGTTTTTCAACTTCGTCCACCATCAACGACCTCCGTGGCGCAGTAATTAACACCACCGAGATTAAAACGCCAGCGAGTGGTCCTGGGTTCGTTCACCGGTCAGGGCATAATGAAAAACGATCTTATTCAGTGACCTGGTTCTTGGATGTTTGTCTATATAAATAGGTGTCTTATTAGTTTCGGAATAAAATTGCCGTGACATACGGACAGACAGACAGTCATGATAAATCCTTATGGGTTCAGTTTTTTGCCGTTCGGCTTCAGAACCCTAAAAAGTGTCCTAAATCCTAATGGGATATTTTATAAATGTGAGCGAAGTCGTGCGAATTGCGAATTGCGAAGCGAATTTTAGCGGACTACACGGTGTCTGTTTTGGATTGTTTCGCAAATTGATTCTAGTGGACTTTATACTTTATAATGTGAATTGGTGTTATTTTGTGTTATAAATGCCCACATTTAAGAACAATGTGTAGAATAACTAAAATAGACTGTCATTGTGCGGCTGTAGTGAGATTTATATAGCGGGCTGGTGGTTGTCCGCCTTGCTGCGTCGTCAATGATGAAACCAGTGGATTCGCGAAAGTTGTCGCCAGGGACTCCGTGAAAACAACGAAATGAATTACACCATCATTTCGTTAACAACAATCAAGAATAACTCGCCAACTGGCGAAATAAATGAAGAAAGGCTCAAAAGGACTTGTATCCAGGGCCATAAAACAATTAAAAACAAAATAAAAAATAATAATATGTTGTCGTAGTTCTTGGGGGAGTTCTTGGCGGGAATTTTAGCGGACTACACGGTGTCTGTTTTGGATTGTTTCGCAAATTGATTCTAGTGGACTTTATAATGTGAAATTGGTTTTATTTTGTGTTATAAATGCCCATATTTATGAACAATGTGTAGAATAACTAAAATAGACTGTCATTGTGCGGCTGTAGTGAGATTTACATAGCGGGCTGGTGGTTGTCCGCCTTGCTGCGTCGTTAATGATGAAACCAGTGGATTCGCGAAGAGTTGTCGCCAGGAGCTCCGTGAAAACAACGAAATGAATTACACCATCATTTCGTTGACAACCAAGAAGAATAACTCGCTAACTGGCGAAATAAATGAAGAAAGGCTCTAAAGGACATGTATCCAGGGCCGTAAAACAATACTTTAAAAAAATCGGAGTTCTTAGCGGGAATTTTAGCGGAATACACGGTGTCCTTAGAGTATCAATATTAACTATATTGTTATGTTATCTATATTATTATGTTAACTATATTATTAGTTATATTGATACTCTAAGGCACTGCGCGCACGGGTGACTTTTGTCACGGTGACAAAAAAGTGTTTGTCACGTCTTCCTCGTGTCTCCGTAGTGTCTCCCAAGCGGAGTGCGCGCACGGTAGGCGACAGTGACAAAACTATGGTAAACCATGAAAAAACTTTTTAGTTATCAAAGAGTCATTACGTGGTATTTGAATTCTCTTTGGTCATTTGTCGGCATGGATTTCGAACAGACGGTCGTTGTCTGCGAACTCATCTCTTGCCAAAGAAACGTAAAAAAGAATGCTGGGTACCCACTCTTTGGAGTGACAGGTTAATTCACTAAGTCGGTCAACATAGTAAGAACTTTTCACTGAAAGTTCTATACTAGGTATGTTTCATTAAACTCAAGAACATGGAAATAAATTTTTCTAATATTATCTAATGAATGTTGGAAGTCTAGAAGGATCCCTGTTCCCTATTCTTCTAAACTTCCAATATAGTCGTTAGGAATCATGTCAATACGCGATGCGGCTAGCAACCCATCCCTATTTTGATTCCGTTCTCTACATATTAGCTCACCAACACGCTAAACGTGGCTTTGAAAATTTATAGACCTGGGCCTACCCCTTAAGAGAAAAGACGTGATAGTATGTAAGTAATAATGTTCTGATTATTTTTGGCTTGGCAGAGACTTCAAATAGATCAGGAAATATTAGGTAGGAAATACATTAAATATATTAACTAAATGAATAAATAAATATATTGTCTCTGGTAGATAGGTTGTTTACTGAGTGAAGTTTTTGATTATCCGTTGAAATAAATAAATGATTCAGTTTATTTTTTGGTTTCAAGTATAGTCGCTTTTTTAAGTCGGTAAAATTTTTTGTAACAAAGTTTTTTCCACGTAGAGTAACAATTTTGACACCTGTGCGTGCACGTCTATTACATAAAATGTCTATCGTAAAAGTTTTGTCGCCGGCTTGTTCGCTGGTCGACGGACAAAAAAGTCACGTCACTGTCACGTCGCTTCGTGCGCGCACCTCCATACATCTCCATAGACAGGGTGACGGAAACAAAAAAGTCACGGCGACAAAAGTCACCGGTGCGCGCAGTCCCTAAAGCCGGGTCCACATTTGTAGCATCAAAACGTATCACGATCAGTCGTATCGTATCGAGTATTTGTATCATAGATATGGACGCTCATTTTGTCAATGTCGTATTATTAAAGCGTATTTTGTAAAAAACACGTCCATACTTATCAAATGCCGTATCATGTCAGTGAATCGGCTTTACCCTTGCAAATATGGACGCTTAATCCGATCCTCGTATCTTTTCCTGATACGCGTTTCGTTCAGTGCACCTTCCCATTATTCTTATCCCAGCTCATCTTCAATGTTTACCTCTTTCATTCACAAATCAACACAGGTAATAACATGAGAAACACTGGAAATAATCGCGTATCAAATGCATTCACGTCCAAACTTGTTCGATACGACGTGTGTCCCCTTTGATCTTCGCTAAAAAACCGTCACAGGATGGTTCGCGGTGTATCACGTATCGTATCGCGATACAGTATCGTGATACAGTATCAAAATACGTCCATACCACCAATCGTGATACGCGTATCGGATACGAGGTGTTAAAAGAAACGCGGTTATTGCGGATCGAGCCGTATCAGATACAGCACGTATCCTTATTGGGTATCATCTTGCGTCCAAACTAGCGATTATGATACATAACAAAGCCACGCAACGAAGATACGATACACCGAAATGCTACAAATGTGGACCCACCTTAAGCTGGGTCCACATTTGTAGCATCAAAACGTATCACGATCAGTCGTATCGTATCGAGTATTTGTATCATAGATATGGACGCTCATTTTGTCCATGTCGTATTATTAAAGCGTATTTTGTAAAAAACGCGTCCATACTTATCAAATGCCGTATCATGTCAGTGAATCGGCTTTACCTTTGCAAATATGGACGCTTAATCCGATCCTCGTATCTTTTCCTGATACGCGTTCAGTGCACCTTCCCATTATTCTTATCCCAGCTCATCTTCAATGTTTACCTCTTTCATTCACAAATCAACACAGGTAATAACATGAGAAACACTGGAAATAATCGCGTATCAAATGCATTCACGTCCAAACTTGTTCGATACGACGTGTGTCCCCTTTGATCTTCGCTAAAAAACCGACACAGGATGGTTCGCGGTGTATCACGTATCGTATCGCGATACAGTATCGTGATACAGTATCAAAATACGTCCATACCACCAATCGTGATACGCGTATCGGATACGAGGTGTTAAAAGAAACGCGGTTATTGCGGATCGAGCCGTATCAGATACAGCACGTATCCTTATTGGGTATCATCTTGCGTCCAAACTAGCGATTATGATACATAACAAAGCCACGCAACGAAGATACGATACACCGAAATGCTACAAATGTGGACCCACCTTTAAGACGGTGTCTGTTTTGGGTTTTGGATTGTTTTGCAAATTGATTCTAGTGGACTTTATAATGTGAAATTGGTGTTATTTGGTGTTATAAATGCCCATGTTTAAGAACAATGTATAGAATAACTAAAGTAGACTGTCATTGTGCGGCTGTAGTGAGATTTACATAGCGGACTGTTGTCCGCCTTGCTGCGTCGGCAATGATGAAACCAATGGATTCGCGAAGAGTTGTCGCCAGGGGGCTCCGTGAAAACAACGAAATGAATTACACCATCATTTCATTGACTAAAGGACTTGTATCCAGGGCCGTAAAACAATCTTAAAAAAAAAAGAAATATGTCAAATCGGAATATTAACTAAAAACAACACAACAAACCAGCAAAAAACAAATATTTTGTAAGCTAGTAATTTGATTGCAAAGCAAAAATGTCCACTAGAAATGTGATGTTTCATCCAATAATCAGCTCTATTCAACGAATAGCACTTTATGAAACGAAAGCGGTAAGATAATACGTATTTACTTGGTAGTGTATGCAATATTTTATTAACTTTTTACTAGTTATGTCCATAACACGTCTACATAACTCTTAATTACATGAATTAGACTTCTATATTTATGTTCATTTGTAATATCTCACGATCCATATTCAAAGACCTAGCACTAACAAACACATACTGGCAAAAAATTTACAAATTGGTGGTTATTACAATATAAAAGGAAAAGCAGGGATACTGGATAATAAAGCTACCTACTATAGTTTACAGTTCGAATAAATTGTTATGTATGACTTGATATTACATACCTATTTAATTTTATCTGTTTGTTATCATACTATACCCATCAACTGACATACATACTTACCAACCTTTATGTGGTAGATATAGCCTAAGGCCATAAGATCCAGAGTTAACTGAAAATCTATACTAATATATAAGGCTGAAGAGTTTGTTTGGATGAACGCACTTATCTCAGGAACTACTAGACTAATTTGGAAAATCCTTAACCGTAGGATAGGTACTTTATTCCTTAGTGCCATAGGCTTGGTATGTATCACGGGCGAAGCCGGGGCGGACTGCTAGTTTGTAATAAAACCTAACCCTTATTACTGGAAAAGTGAGTGTAACTACCTACTAACTACTGTTTCAGAGATTTTACTTGATTGGATCCAATAATACACAAACTAGATTTAGAGTACTGAAAATAGATCGAACAGAACCAAGGGAGCTCATCCTGGTGGATGATAAGGTGGAATACAACAAGCAAGAAATACACCAGCTGCTAAACATGATTGGATTTGGCAACCGCTCTGGCAGGATGGGAGGTTTCAACAAACTCGTGTCTGCTTTTGGTATTGTAGGTAAATAGAGTATTTTATAATTTAGTATGCCGTGCCCAGTTCCCCACAGAATAGAATAAGACTACTCTACGTTTTCTAATGGGTGTGGTAGAAGATAACTTATGAAACACAAGGTAAACAAAGCTTATAAACTTCAAAGAGACCTCTCCAACCCATCTGGCCAGAATAGAGGGTCTAGGTCAAATTCTCTGACTGCTCTGGTCAATATATGGCTCTAGTAGTATAGAGAGGGGCTCCTGCAGTGGAGACTAAAAAAGACCTGATGACGATGATAATCTATGAAAACCTTATTAAAACAAATACATACATAAGTTGGACCAATTTTAAAAAAAGAAGTAAAGACCTTTTAGCAAATCTTTTTGTAATAAAACATTATTCTGTCCCTCAATATTGTGTATAGCAACCTAATCTCGCAAATATTTTTCAGGTTTCATTAGATTCCTCGAAGGCTACTATATTATACTTGTAACTAAAAGGCGAAAAATTGCTATGATAGGCTCACATTCCATTTACAAGATTGAAGATACCACAACAATATACATTCCAAGTGAGAACACCAAGCCTCAGCATCCAGATGAACAAAGATATCTGAAAATGTTCCAAGCTATAGATTTATCTACAAACTTCTACTACAGCTACAGCTATGATATAACTCATACGCTACAAATGAACATAGCGCCGCCGAGGCAGTTGGCGCCAGTGTTATTCCCAAAGCCTGATACAGCTGTTGTGTATGGCTCTACATCTTCTCAAAGCAAAGAGGAGAAATGCACATGTAATGACAATGAGGATGATGAAGACATATTTGAGACATGGAAAAGTCAGATTCAACAAAGGCAAGAGAAAACTGGGTAAAAATTTTACTTTTTATTTAATAATCCTTATATTTTATAGAGGTTTTTATGGCATTCACAAAATAAGATAAGGGAAAAATTTCCATGCCGGCAGGGTTTGAATCAGTAGTCTTAATTTTTTTACATCTAAAGAGAAAAGATTTGTTTCTTTGCATTGAATAAACTCCGAAATTAGTGGACCGATTTTAAAAAATCTTACCTCTGGAGAGCATAGATAAAATAGAAGCTTCACATGTTTACATATTAATTTCAGTAGATATTAATTACAGATGCCAAAACTCAACCTTACAATTTGGTGTTCGGACAGTCCCAGAATGGCGCTTTGTATGGAACAGTCACTTATTATCCACAGTACATCCACATCTGCACCCCGACTGGATACTGTATATTGTGCATGGCTTTGTAGAACAAAGTAATCTCAACATATTTGGGCGACCAATCTACCTGACATTGATAGCACGGAGGAGTAACAGATATGCTGGCACAAGGTTTCTGAAGAGAGGCGCCAATATGCATGGCGATGTTGCAAATGAAGTGGAGACAGAACAAATTGTTCACGACTCCATGGTTTCTTCATTCACAGCAGGAAGGTAATGGTTTTATTTTCATGCAACTCTCTTTTTATAAAATCCAATTGGGTCTTGTATTAGCTTTATTATCCATAGATTATACACCCTTTAAATCAATTTATCTGTGCTTGACTTATAGATTATTTTTAGTACTTAATGCTAATATACAAAGAAACTCTAAATTTTTAAAATTTGTACCCTCTAAATTTTTATGATGAGAAACTCTTTTTACAGATTTAGTTCTTTTGTGCAAATGAGAGGGTCCATACCTAGCTATTGGTCTCAAGACGTGTCGAAAATGGTTCCAAAGCCTGCAATATCCATCGACTTAAGCGATCCTTTTGCTGAAATACCTGGAAAACATCTCAACAACTTACTGCGAAGATATGGTTCACCAATAATGTTCCTAAATCTGGTGAAAAAGCGAGAGAAACGGAAACATGAATCACTTCTAACTGACGTCATAAGCAATAGTATTAAATATCTGAATCAATTCTTGCCTCCGGAACATGCTATTCAGTACATACATATAGACATGGCGAGGATGAACAAGGGAGCGGATGCGAAAGTTTTGGATAAGTATGTTTTTAAACTTTTTAATTTGTATTGAGTGAAAAACCTTGAAGTGGTCTTAGATTCAGCCAGGAAAACAATACTTAGGTTCAGCGAATGACAACTTGCATGAAAAGTAGATTTTGATTATGTAAGCATTAGGTGAAGGAGACTGTTAGGACAATTTTTATTTGATATCGATAAATTAAATGGGTAAACTGGTTTTTAAAAGTCTATTTCAGAAGTATGAAAAATAAAAAACTTTTTTTGTGAAACCATTTCCATAAACATACCTTGATATCTTAGTTTTTGGGTAATAATAACATTGTTATTTTTTTTAAAACTCTTACGACAAACGATATACAAGTTCCCATTGTACTGGCTTGCAGGCTATCTACGATCGCGCACACGTCAGTGCGGCGCACGGGGTTCTTCCTGAGCTGCGGCGGCTGCGACGGGTCGCGCGCGCGCGCGGGCCACCAGGCCGGCCGCCTGCAGACCGGCCTGGTGCGCGTCAACTGCGTCGACTGCCTCGACCGGACCAACACGGCGCAGTTCGCTATCGGCAAGTGCGTCCTGGCGCATCAGGTCGGTCATTGTAATCCATACTACCCACGATCGTGCATACGTCCGTGCGGCGCATGGGGATTGCATAACAAACCCCTGTCTTACTTCAATGAAATTTTGTGTAATGAAATATACCTACTAAGAATAAAAAATTAAGGGTCACCAGCTTTTTTCCCAAATGTGCGGCGGCACTATGTGCTCTTTCCGGCTATCCATTTGGCAACTTTACGTGGGAAGGTGACGGATTCTAACGATAGTCCAAATCCAATTACCTTTTTAAGGCAATGGGCAAATATATGTATACCCATCAAAAATTTAACCTTAACTCCCGGTGATAAATTTCAGACACAATGAATTTTGAATAAAACTACTGCCTTGTAAAGGGTTAAGAAGTTATGGTGGAATAAAGAATTTCGCATACATACATGAACCCTTAAAACAATACTCATGTGTTGGGCAGTTGTGTAAAAATAATACGTAAACTGTGCTTTCAGCTGTACGCCCTGGGCCTGATAGCGGAGCCCGTCATAGAATTTGACTCGGACTGCGTGAGATTGCTGGAAGGCCTGTACGAGGACCACGGAGACACGCTCGCGTTGCAATACGGGGGCTCCCAACTAGTGCACAGGTAACTCAAGAATTAACCAAATCCTAACTTCTTAACTAATATTATAAATGCGAAAGTGAGTTTGTTTTTTTGTTTGTTTATTTATTTATTTGTTAAGCTTTCACTTCGTATCTACTGAACGGATCATCATGAAAATTTGCATGCACATAGCTTAGGGTACTGAAAAGGACATAGGCTATATATCACGCAGGCAGAGCCGCGGGTAACAGCAATAAAATATAATAAGATCATCATCATCAGGTCTTTTTTAGTCTTCACTGTAGAAGCATGACTCTCTCTTGATTACAAGAGCCATATATTAGGTCCTTACCTATGAAATTGGCGTTTTCTATAGAGAATTTCGAGCATAGTGAATTTTTCATACTAACGTGTTTAGTATTATTTCTGGTTTGATAAATTTAACAAAAATAAATTTTTGCATGTAATTACGGAAAACATTAAGCCTAATTTAGACATTTTAAAATTTACTAAAAGTTAGAATAATAATATAAATATGGCTACATTTTTGATTAAAAAGGAAAACCTGAAACGAGTTCTTTTCATGAGCAATTTCAAATAATTAAATACACAAAAAAAATATGCATGCAGAATGTTAATAATATAGGCTAGGTACTTTTAAGTTTAAATAAAAAAAAACCGTCTAAGTGCGTGTCGGGCCACGCGCAGTGTAGGGTTCCGTAGTTGCGAATGACAACTTTGAGTTCACGCTATTCACACTCGTACCTTACAGTTTAGCGACCAAAAACATCTAACAATGAAAATAGTATGAAATTTTACATTTTATAAGTTGATTGCCTATAACTTTTTAGTTTGTACTTAGTACTCAGCTCTGATAGTTTTATTATGTTCACTACGGGACTTACCGCGATTATTTTTGAGTTCTGTCTGATATTTCGACTGTGAAAATGGCAGCTGCAATGTTGTCGAAATATCAGACAGAACTCAAAAATAATCGCGGTAAGTCCCGTAGTGAACGTAATAGTGATTGTGACCGCGAAAGCTTAAAATCTGATAGTTTTCCTTTAAACTTCAGTATATATACTACTGCTGTAATTTTTTTCACGTATCTATATATAACTGTTTAGCAGATACAGGGGGGGACACTTACCTCTAACAAAAATTCGCACTTTAAAACCAAATATTTCGGAAACGGATACCTAAATCGAAAAATGGTGTTCTCAACCTCACAATATTTTTGAAAGACCTATTTAACGATACCCCACACAATGGGTAAATAGAGAAAAAAAATTACTCCCCCACTTTACTTGTATGGGAGCTACACTAAAAAAATTTTGTTTTCAAGTTTTTATTCTACCACTTTTTGCCATGATTAATATACATACCCATACCAAATTACAGCTTTCTAGTACTTATAGTCTCTGCGTAAAACCGCGGACGGACAGACAGACAGACAGACATGGTGAAACTATAAGGGTTCCTTGTTTACTACGGAACCCTAAAAAATGTGTTTATCTGAAAATTATTTTTTAATCAATCAAATCAGTCATTAGGAACAAAATGGCAAGCGGAAAAAAACGCCAATTTCATAGGTAAGGACCCAATATTATCCAGAGCAGTCAGAGGATTCGTCTTACACTCTCCACGCTGGCAAGACGAATTGGAACGGAGGTTTTTTTTTTTTTTATGTCATAGGACGGCAAACGAGCAAGTGGGTCACCTGATGGGAAGTGATCACCGCTGCCCATGGACAACTGCAACACCAGAGGTGTCACAGGAGCGTTGCCGGCCTTTTATTTTTCCCTCCCCAGAGGGGAGAGGGAGATGGGCCTCCGGCTCTCTCACTCACCGAACGAAGCATAGTAGCGGTAAAGCTACTACTCAAACGTCGATTTTCTGTGAGAGTGTGGTACTTCCCCGGACGAGCCGGCCCATTCATGCTACTAGCAAAAGTGATTTTCGCCGGTAGCGAGGCTCTACCACAACTAAAACGCGTAAACACGTGCTGAAAGCGATATAACAACAATAAACGTTTTTCACCTATTTGCCCATCAACACGCTAAATGTTGCCTTTGGGTCTTACGGCCTTGGGTTCAGTCGACCACGTAAGGTAAACATACGTAATAATATGTATGTATGTATCTTGTTACAGAATTAAAACATACCGCAAAACGGCACCATGGTCGTCCCACGGGAACGACATCATGCAGACCCTGAGCCGGTACTACTCCAACACGTTCTCGGACGCAGAGAAGCAGAATACCATGAATCTGTTCCTCGGGCTGTTCATTCCCGACCCCGCCAAGCCGCCCATCTGGGAGTACCAGACTGATTACTACCTGCATCACCCGGAGGCATCCGTCTATATACCTCGGAACAGGTACGTCGTTCTAGCAGAGCTCGCACATTTGGCTGACCCGTCGCCGCGTCATTTAGATCGTGTGTAAGCTGTACACTATATTTAGATTAAAATTTAGCCGTTAGGTGTTTTTAGTCTCCACTGCAGCAGCATGATCCTCTCTGTACTAATAAAGTCAGTCAGAGGATTTAGCTTACACTATCTGAGCTAGCCAGACGGTTGGTGAGGTCTCTATGATGTTTATAAGCTTTGTTTATCTTGTGCTTCCTAAATCGCCTTCTACGACATCCTCGGGAAGACTTGGTCATATTCTAGTTGCCAGGAATCACACGGCCAAGCTACGGCCACGTTCAACCATAGCTAGGACATTTGCCTGACCCATGGCCTACATCATGTTAGTCGTGTGTAAGTTGTACACTATATAAGATGAAAATTCAGCAACAAACCAAGACACTATTGAGCAGCAGCCATCGAGGTCGACACCTATTTAGATTAAAATTTAGCCGTTAGATGTTTTAAGTCTCCACTGCAGCAGCATGATCCTCTCTGTACTAATGGAGCAGTCAGAGGATTTGGCTTACACTATCTGCGCTGGCCAGACAGTTAGTGAGGTCTCTATGATGTTTATAAGCTTTGTGTAGCTTGTGTTTCCTAAATCGCCTTCTACGACATCCTCGCGAAGACTTGGAGTGGTCCTGGACATTCTACTCTTCCGGAAATCACATATTTTTGGTGACTTTACATAGCGTATGTCATTCTGCGCAGCATTCCAGTTGATTCCAGAGTTCCCAGCATTGATCGAATAGGAAAAGTTGTTCATATTGATGGGCTGAGTCACCCCCTTCAGGGTGTTTCGGAGGTAAATTATATATCTCCATAATGACGGGCTGAGTCACCCCTTCATCATCATGCAATTCGATTCTATTCACAGATCCCTAACAAAATGGTGGGACGACGAGGTGTTGCGTCACTTGCCGGCGCCGTGCAACGAGATGCGCAAGCTGTGCTGTGAGGTGATCGGCATGCAGGGCGACAGCGCGCGCGCGCTGGAGATGGTCGACACCTACCACGACTACCACCGCCCCTTCGAGTACACCGTGTTCGCAGAGTGCTTCGAGTTTAAGGTGTGTATACGTTAGGCTTGATTGTATTAACAGATCCCTAACAAAATGTTGGGAAGACGAGGTGTTGCGTCACTCCCTGCAATCAAAAAGAACCTTACTTGCATGCCATAAAGTTGGAATTCAAAGTTCCAATTCAAACGGAATATACAGATGTGATTCTGTTAACCCTGGCAAAATTTAAATGTAGGAATCAGTATCAGTATCACTAATAGAAATCTTAGGTTAGCCATTTATTACAAATACGGAGATATTATTAGGAAAAAAAAAATGATGGCGGGGCGGTAGCTTGCGATACGGTGGCAGTGATAACGAGTAATTTTGGGATAACTTTGATGATCGATCATCATCATCAGGTCTTTCATAGCCTCCACTGCAGGAGCATGACCCTCTCTGTACTACCTGAGCAATATATTAATTAGCCAGAGCAGTCAGAGGATTTGGTCTACACTCTCCACGTTGGCCAGACGGGTTGGAGAGGCTTAAAGTCAATGTCAAAGATTTTTATTCAATATTGGATAATTTTATCTCTTTTTGAGCGACATTTTTTATTTCTTATTATTTTTAATTTTTAATATGCAAAATCCAAAAACTACTATCCTTCGTAATGACTACTGGTGAGTTTCTTTGATGTTATAGGCTTTGTATAGCTATTGTTTCCTAAGTCACCTTGTACGACATCCACGGGAAGACTTGGAGTGGTCCAATTCTATTCGGCCGGGAGCCACACGATGGTGTTTTTAGTTTTCACTGTGAAACAGGATAAAGGTGACTTCACACGCTTTTTTAACTTTGTACAGAGAGCACTTTCTTTCAGTATAGAATCAACCTGTATGCATCCAAATGTCTAGTGAGTGCATTTTTGGTTAGGATGCTAGCGTCACATGTTTTTCCAATATGTGCTCGACAAGTACGTTTTATGTCGCTTGGGGATGCTGTGTTAGAAGAAACGCCGAAAGAAACTCTTCAACAGTATCACTTCTCGCCTGGAGGGTATGATTTTTCTTTCTTCGTTTACGATTTTTCATCATGTTACATTACGTTATACATTCATGACATTTGCAGATGTGCCACACGCGCGAGCTGGCGCCGACGTTCTCGGAGAGCTTCAGCCCGTTCGTGGTGCGCGGCCGCGGCGCGGCGCGCGCGCGCCCCGCGCTCTCCACCGCCTCCAACAACTCCAGCGAGTAAGAACACTGTACTATGTGCTCCTAACCTCTTATTACGATTTGTTATGACCATAGCTTCTGTCTACCCCGCAAGATATAAAGACGAAATAATATTTATGGATGTATGCCGCCGCAGGTTGCGTCAAACTTTATATCCACCATATTGTCTACACTAATAATATAGAGGAACATTTTGTTTGCACTGATTAAGCTCTGAAACTCATGGACCATTTTTTTTAATTCTTTCACTTAAAGAAAGCTACTTTGTCTGCATTCGACAAACGCTATAATTAACACGGATGAAGTCGCGGAAAAGAAAGCATGCTCCATGCACTTGAAATCGCTTGTGGCTATGTGTGTGTGCCTGGATGCGTGCAGGGAGCATCGAGAGGCGCGCGGGGCGTGGAACAGGCCGTCGCCGAATGCCTTGGTCGGGGGCTGTCTGTGTGTGTTGTGTGTTGTGTTTGCGTCTCTCGCACGGCTCGCACTGCGCACCGCAAGCCGTGTTGCCTTGTTCCGTGGTATCAACCCTAGCGCTTACACGCCCCGGCTCAAGGTCAGCAGTGCCCGAACTCTCGCGTACTAGTAGGGTTACCACTGTGCCTTCGGTCAGTTCCTAATATTATCATCTTGCAGTTCGAACAGCGACACGTCGTCCGACGAAGACCTGACGACGTCGACGGTGAGCTCGCGGCAGGGCGCGCCGGCGCCGAGCGCGGCCGCGCCGCCGCCGCGCCCGCCGCTGTTCCCCGCCATCTCGCGACAGCACCGCGTGCTGCTCGCCGACCCCACCAAACGAGACATGACTGTGTAAGTGGGAATATTAATGGTCTTCAGATTTATTTATTTTAATATTTTATTAAAATCTGTCTAGAAAGACTTTAAAGCACACTTTCAATAGCATATCACAGTAGGATATATTACTTAAAGCTATGCCGCCAGAGTGCGCCACTAGCACAGACAGTAAACAAAAGTTTGACATTGACATGTTGGTACTAGTCAATGTGAAAGTCGCTATAAATTTGTTAAATTGTATATTACTTCTTTGTGTATTTGATTTTAAAATACTTTTGTGAGTATTATATTATTAAAATGCATCTGTGCTGCATACTTGGATATAAAATAAAGGGAATTTATTGCGAATTCCACATACTTGTCAATGTCAAACAGTTATTTACTGTCTCCGCTATTGCTGCACTTTAGCGGGAGAACATTATTATCTACTATTTAATATCGATTCAATTACCATGCTCAATGATCCTTTAAAGTTGGATGGGAAAGTCCATTACAAAAGTATGAAAAAAGTAAATAAAAATATCACCATAATTATGAACCCTCTAAATATTTATAAGACTATTACAACAAAGCAATATTTAATATAGCTGTCGAACAAAGTTCTCATGCGTCACGTACAAATTATCAACATATTGATTTTTACTAGACGGACTTTGGTACTTGAGATATCTAGCTAATAACAACAATTTTACATCGTAAACAGGTTCCTATCCTAATCGGAATGATAACAATATAATCGATATATCAATATAGATAAGAAGGTTATATTGAGGCAATCACACCAATGCTTCTGTTTATTACAAGAGTTTATTTAGCTGTCCGTGTCTTTTGGTGGTCCAATCGTCCTTACCCGAGCCATGTTGTCCCAACCTTTAATTCGATCATTTTTTTATTACAATCGCACATAGATGGCACTACTGGTAGCGTCACAATTAGTAGTAAGTTATATTTCATAATTTTATTTACCATATTACGAAATATAACTTATTTATTATTAAAACAATATGTTTGGCATAATATTTATAAATTACACCTATCTCAGTTTAGCAAGTTTAGGCTGCATTCGGGTTACTGAATTAACGCCATCTAGTGCAGTGTGGAAAAGAACTCTGCAGCGCCATTGCCTAACTATGCGGCCAACCTGGTAGCACACAGGGAATTTATACCAGGCCTTCATACGGTCCAATATTATTGTATGAGTTAGGCAGTCTATACGTTAGTACCTACTATATCATAATTGTCCGGGCGTTTTGGGAGGCGTCCGAGCCCGACATCCCCCATTATGACAGCACGAATGCTGTGATGATTTCGCGGAAGATTTTACGGCAGGCTGGCTGGCGGCCTGCCTGGCGCAAACCTTTCGTGGGTTTCTCCAGAACCGCAAACAAATGTCTATTGCAATGAAGTACAAGTATATGGGCGCGGCTCTAGAAATCAAACCCGATGTCCGTGTCGCAGACTGGTGTGTTAACCACGTGTTGCGCCACGGAGGCCGTCTTCGGTAGCCCAAAATTGCATAGCATCAAAATTTTTGCGACGGACCTAAAGTTTTGAGTGGAATGTCAATGTCATGTAAACTAGTTAGTCTGATATTGAACTCTCTCTCTCAACGCCGAATAGCTCATATTTACATGCATATTTCGCAATACAATAAAATCTTTCCCATAAATATAATTTAGAACATTTTCATTCACAGATATAAGCGCTACGTGAACTTTGAACGGCGATCAAACCCTAAATACAAGTCGGACACCCACGTGGTGCTCACGGTGAGCAGCGCGTTCACGATCGACAGCTCCGTGGACGTCATTCCCCCCACCGTCACGCGGCTGGCCAAGGAGATCTACCACGAGTACGTGCAACGAGGCCAGGGTTACGTGGCGACCCCGCCCGCCTCGCTGGATCTCTACAAGCAATACGTTACTCGCAGTTTTTAAATTATATAAATATGATATATTCGTAATTATAAATGTTACATTATGCAAATAAAGATAGTATTGTTATATCGTCTTGATAATATCATACATAACCCACCACATCCCACATCATACAAAACCATTTTTACCTGACAATGGAGATAATTATTATCGCTAAAATTGCTTATGAATATGTCAAATGTCAATAAAACCCTGTCATTGAGGGTTTTCTGAAATAAGAATCGGCAGCCACAGAATTCCTATGGGTCTAATGACTCATTACCAGACATCTAATGAATCATTAACAGACCCATAGGAATAGTTGTTCTTATTGACGGGCTGAGTTGCCCCTTTAAGGATCGGACACAGAGTTTCATTACCATTTTGTATACGTTTGTACAGTCCTAATCAAACTTTATGGCGGCTCAGAACATCGCGCGAGTCGATGCGTAGTACACAATATTAGGATAAGCGGAGAGAGCGCGAGGTGGGGTGCGTTTTGTGCAGTTTGCAGCTAATACCGGAGCCACCATTAAGTTTGATTCGGACATCGGATAGCTTACCAGACCCGTCGCGTCAGTGCTGCGGCTGCCGATTCTTATTTCAGAAAACCCTCACTGGCATAACATAAATCAATACCTACCTACAAACCTTGCTCGCTCGCTCGACCTATTTCTTCTTTTTTTTTTCAAAACCTCTAATAGCCTTTTATTACGGCAACACTGGATTCATGTCTGTCATGAATGTCAGTTGTCATTAGTACTGCCAACTTCCAGACAGTGTTCGATAATTTTGTGATTTTGTCGGTGTTGTTGTTAATTTATCAAAAATAAGGGGCGGATGGCTATTACTTGATATTTGAACCGTTGAGTAATAATTATTACATCATCATGGCCATGTCTAAAGGATTTAAGATCTTAGAAAAATCGTCTCCGCCAAATCCTTACAGTATTATTCTACAACATCGAAATAAAGACACTTCCCTGCTCTTTGAATCTCAGGCAGTAGTCTCGCTTTCCTCTCAAGAAACAGAAACTTTAAGAAAACAATATCACAAGATTGCTGACGCATACGGATGCCTGGGTGTTCTTCAGCTGAATTCTGGTGAAAGTTGTTTATTATACCTGGTGCTCGTCACGGGGTGCTGCTCTGTCGGCAAGGTCGGCGACGTGGAGGTCTTCAAAATTACGCAAACTCAATTCCTGCCTCTGTTCTACCAGTCGCAAGGCGAAGACAAAGTGGTTGAGGTGAGGAAGCTTTTGAACTCTGGCACATTCTATTTCTCTTGGAACACAGGGAAAAGCAATGACAATCTGTTTGATTTAACTTTGTGTTCTCAAAGAAAGAGCAAAGGTGCAATTCCAGATAACAGATTCTTTTGGAACAGAACTTTGTTCATTCATTTAATAAGGTATGGCATTGATTGTGATGATTGGCTCACGAGAGCAATGTGTGGCTCAGTCGAAATACGCACGATTTATGTTGGCCACCGTCAAGCGCGTGCCGTGCTGGTATCTAGACTCAGCTGTGAAAGAGCTGGCACTCGATTCAATGTCAGAGGTTGTAACGATGATGGTAATGTTGCTAATTTTGTAGAGACTGAGCAAGCAATCTATATTGATGATTCAGTTTCTTCTTATATACAAACTAGAGGCTCTGTCCCTTTATTTTGGGAACAACCTGGAATCCAAGTTGGGTCTCATAAAGTAAAAATGTCTAGAGGGTACGATGCATCAACTAGTGCCTGCGATAGACACTTTGCACAGTTGAAAAGAAACTATGGTACAGTAATTGTAGTAAATTTACTTGGTTCAAGTATGATCGGTGGCAGCGAAGGTGAAGCAACCCTAAGCAATGCCTTCCAGAAACATCTCAATGATTCCGCTCATTCTGATGTTGCACAAATCATATTCGACTATCACCAAGAAGTTAGAGCATCTCACATAGAAAATACTTTAAACAAATTCAAAAAAATTGTAGAGAAATACTATGATGAAATTGGTATATTCAGTGCTAAAGGCCCTGACATATACAACATACAGAAAGGGGTGCTTAGAACCAATTGCCTAGATTGCTTAGACAGAACAAATTCTATACAGACCTTCATAGGCATTGAAATGCTGGCTATCCAGTTGATGCTGCTGCAATGCATTGATAAGAAACAGAATGTTACTAGATTTGAAGAAGTTTTCAAACAAATGTGGGTGAATAATGGAAATGAAATTTCTAAAATTTATGCAGGCACTGGAGCCATCCAAGGGGGCTCTAAACTTATTGATGGTGCTCGATCTGCTGCACGCACCATACAGAATAACCTACTAGATAACTCAAAGCAAGAAGCTATAGATATATTATTGCTGGGCTCCACATTAAACTCTGAACTTTCTGATCGAACAAGAATATTATTACCATCAAATATACTGCACACTTCACCACCTGTGCTTAGAGAAATGGTGAAAAGATGCAATGAATACACACAGCCTTCCAGCATTCGCATAACTATTGGAACTTACAATGTAAATGGAGGCAAACACTTTCGGAGTCTGGCATATAAAGATGTTTCCTTGGCAGATTGGTTATTGGATTGTCCTAATTCATCTTTAGTGAACACTGTCAATTTAAAAGATCATCCTTCAGATATTTTTGCCATTGGATTTGAAGAAATAGTTGACTTGAATGCAAGTAACATTATGGCTGCTAGTACAGATAATGCCAAAGCATGGAGTGAAGAATTAGAAAAAGTTTTGTGTCGAGATGCTCCATACACGCTCCTGTCAAGTCACCAACTTGTGGGTGTGTGCTTGTTCATATTTGTAAGAAAAGATCTGATTCCTCATATTAGAGATGTTGCACTAGATTCAGTCAAAACAGGTCTTGGTGGAACCACTGGTAACAAGGGAGCTGTAGGTATTCGCATGGTCATCTATGGGACGTCATTGTGTTTTGTGTGCGCTCACTTTGCTGCAGGCCAAAGCCAGGTGTCTGAGCGTAATGCTGATTACACAGAAATAACCAGAAAAATAGCATTTCCTATGGGCAGATCGCTGTATTGTCATGACTATGTATTTTGGTGCGGTGATTTTAACTATCGTATCGACCTTGACAAAGATGAAGTGCGATCGTTAGTTGCACAGAATAATATGCAAAGACTACTGGAACAAGACCAACTCATACAACAGAAGGCTCAGGGCTTAGTTTTCAAGAACTGTTTTGAAGGAGAGATCACATTTCCTCCTACATACAAATATGACCTTTTTAGTGATGACTATGATACTAGTGAAAAATGTAGAGCGCCAGCGTGGACGGACCGAGTTCTGTGGAGAAGCCGAAAGCATACTATTGATCCGGAATCTACATCTGAATTAGCTGCGGGAAAATTGCTACATTATGGCCGAGCAGAATTAAAGCAAAGTGATCACAGGCCCGTTATAGCCATCCTAGAAATTGAAGTATTACAAGTGAGCTATACCAAGTGTATGGAAGTTTTTTATGAAGTGGTCACGGACCTCGGTCCGCCAGATGCAAGTATTCTTGTTCAACCTATGGAGCATATCAGTAGTGAGGAGTCAGTTTTTGATGACAATGTTATGGCAGCTGTTTTGCAGGAACTGGCAACCATAGGCGAAGTTACGCTGGTGCGATTCGTCGACGAACAGACGTTAAGTATAACATTCAGAGAAGGACAAAACGCATTGGCGGCGGCTCAAATGGGCAGTATTACAGTATGCTCAATTCCACTCGTTATAACATTAAAATCGCCGAACTGGATCGACATCGTGCGCTCAGAAATAAGCTTGTGTTCTAACAATACTGTTCCGCTATTCGGCGAGGTACAACAAGAGCGGCCTCTTAGATCTGCGCCCGCGACGCCGCGCCGACAGCAGCCCAGCCGGCCGCCTGCGCCGTCTCCCACTCCTCTCGTGCCGTCGCGAGCGCCTGCTGCCAGCCCAGCCCGACCTCCCCCTCCGAGGCCAGCTCCGTTGCCTCCCGACTCTGGTAAAATAGGATCTCAGCCGCCGATAACTTCGCCGCCAGCGGACAGCATGCCACCGCCGGCCTGCGCGCCACCGCCACCACCGCCCAGCAGCACGCCTCCGCCGACGGGGCCGCCGCCGCCCGTGCCCGCAAGGCAGGGAGCTCCGCCTCCGCTTCCGGCGCGCCCTCGACCAGCTTCATAATCAATCGAGCAATAGTCCCACTGTTATATGAAAAGTTATAGGTACTTTCATTACGCAGTTAGTAGTAGGAGGTAACGAACTAATTCATAACTACAAACTGAATGATGTAATCAAATGTAGGAGCTTTGGTAAATGTTGCTACATGTGCACATAATTATTGTATCGTATCATGTACTTTCCTATATGTATGTGCTGCATTGTTTTTAAATTATAATATGTACCTAGTTAAGCAGAAATAAGTACAAGTTGGACAATACAACTCCAATACTTGTCGAATGCTGATGGTCGGGGAGGTATATCTCTCGACATTGGCACAAATCGACTCTCATGCAAGTCATTTCTGTAAACCTTGACCAAATCTTAGTTCTTTGCTGCTGCCAACTAGTATTTAATGACATAAACGTAAGGTCTAAAAAGCTTCTTATTTATCAACTAACGTTTTATAAAAATTGGCCTGCAGGACTGATCTTATTGTGGTGTATTTAGTTTAAGTCATCACCCCAGGTATTATAATATTGCATGCAAATTTTTGCAATAACCAAAATAGTAAAACCGATTATTAGGTTTTTCACGCTATCAATACAAAAAATATTGGCGTGTCATTCATCATCGACGCGAGGCGTGAGTTGACGCAGCGCTCTGGAAAACTGTTAGGTATGTTGAATAACGTAGCCCGTTATTCAACATACCTAACAGTTTTCCAACGACTTCGTCCCGATAAAATTGTAACCTATGTCACCCGCTGACCTTCCAAAGGGGAAAGGTTTTTTAAAATCGGTTCTGTAAATTACAAATAAACACAAAAATGTTTCCTGTTTATAATGTAATTATGAATGGATTGTGCATAATTAATAATAGTCATTGAACAAAACAAAACATAAAATCTAACAATGGAAACATTTTGGTAGACATGACAAGAGAGACAGTTAACAGATGCTATGAACAATTGAAATTATAAAGAACCTAATTTTATGTTTTAGTTTTACTTTAATCTCACATTAGATCATTAACCAGTTTGTAATTGTATGTAATCGTAAGGCTAGCGTTTATAACATTTTCTGTGTAGCCGAGCAAAAAACTATTTGCTTAAATATTATGTGCTTGTTAAGATCCGCTGTAGATGTCGGCACATCGAACATACTGGTATCTAGTGATAGGTAGTAAATAAGATGCAGTTTATGACAGATACAATTGCATGTCTTTATAACTTGCAGGAAGGCGCTGGATGCAGGCCGCTTCCAACCGGTCCTATTGGAAATCCTTGGGGGAGTCCTATGTCCAGCAGTGGACTTCTTGCGGCTGAAATGATGATGATGCTGATGATAACTTGCGAAATAGACAGTACCTAACCTACCAATGGTAGCATGTCCGATAGCCACATTTAGCGCGAACATTGTTGTATTGTGTGTGTCTGTCAAAGTTTATTGTTCACGTAATTGCGTAAAAAGTTCATAAATAGTTCCTCTTTTCTCCATCAGCGTTAAAGGCGCTTTCGATTTTACTCATCTTGGTGAGACACTCTGTATCTCTACGTAGGTGTACCTATATTGCTTGTTCCGAAATATACTTAGTTATTAGGTACCATTAAATACGTTACATATACAGGGTTACTTGTAAACCACGTACTACGCTTTTTTTTACTTTCATAAAAAATAAATATTAATTCAATTTTCCAGTTGAATGTTAACGACTCTACTCGCAACGCGTCGTCCTTTCGTACGATTGAAAAACATAGCTACCGCCTACTAATAGGTGGCACCCGGTGCGGGAGATGGTGGTGTCATCCCATCGAAAATATTTAAATTTGACAAAGAAATAACAAAACAATAAAATCAGTAAAACTATTTTTTTGTCTCACAATTAAAGCTTTGAACTGAAAAACTCAGAAATAACTTCATCAAAATTTATATTTCGTATTGCCTTGTAAAGTAAGTTCTATATTTTAATATACCAAAACTTTTAAGCCGCGATTGAGTCATTGGCTAAGTATAAAATATTCGATTTGAATTGAATAAATCTTTTAATCTTAACCATATAACAGAATTTAAGTTTCTAAAATATTACTTTTTTATCACTACACGTTTAACAATTCACGCCAACCACTTCACGAAACAATTAAACAAATGAGAAATGATGCATCTGAGCTGAGACGAGGGGATGGGAATTCCCACATGACAGCGTCGTCCGCTTTTAGGGGAATACCCCGACATAGATAGTGCTTGTGGAGGAGTAAAGCTGTGGTAGCGATTTTTTTAATGTTTGGGTAAATTGTTCTTAAAATTGAGTCAACGGGATCAGTACCTACTGGTGTTTTACAAGTAACCTCTGACATTGCATTTAAATTACTATGATTGTAATATTTAACTATTGTTTTATAAACTTGTATCCTTTTTTATTTTTCTATGATGGCTGTGTAAGTTCTATATTTTAATTTTAAAATAGCTTTTTTATTTATCTGAGACATTTTATATGTTATGTAAGTGCTACTTTAAAGAGTTAATTAGGTGCTACGAAATTTAGTTTTTATTGAATGAAGCAGCGGAGATCAGTAAACTCTTTTGGAAATACCATGAGCTTTCATACTTAAATGATTTAAACAAGGATTAATACTTACATAGTTAATTGGTTTCATGATATAGATCTCTGCTGAACTTTTTAAAATAATTTATTTATTGTTTTTTTAAGACTAGAAACGCAATCATAATTTTATAATGTATTCCTATCAAGTTTTTTTGAGACTATGTATTTCTTTATACTTAAAAGTTTATATCAGTGGATTTACATAATTTTCTTTTCAATGTTCCTAAAGTACCTGATTTTGAATACCTGCTGTTTTCGGGATTACACCATTTGTACGTTAGCATTACATAGTAATGAATTGAATGGCAAAAAACTATATAACCCAGTAGAATGATTTGTTGTTGGTATAGCATTGTTTACCATTAAAAAAATATAGTCTGCATTACATATGTGGCACCATAATAATGGCCAGTGTTCTATGTTATGATTACTATAAAGTATAGAAATGTTTAAAGCATGTGCATAAGTTTTATTTTTAACTAGCAGCCCTACCCGGCTGCGCCCGGGCATGTATTATACCTTAAAACCTTCCTCGTGAATCACTATCTATTGGTGAAAACCGTATGAAAATCCGTGGAGTAGTTTTTGGGTTTATCGCGAACAGACAGACAGACAGCGGCGGAGGACTTTGTTTTATAATATGTAGTGATGATATTACCTACGTATTTATCGAAAATACAGTTTTTACTGAATATTTATCGTAAACCGCTGTTGAAAAGTCGTTATTTTATTTTTAGTTGTTTATTTGAAATATACATCAAATAGTACTCCAAGTCTTCCCGTGGATTTTGTAGAAGGCGACCTAGGAAACACTAGCTAGACAAAGCTTATAATCAATGAAACCTCTCCAACCCGTCTGGCTAGCGTGGAGAGTGTAGGTCAAATCCTATGACTGCCCTGGTTAATATATGGCTCTGGAGGTACAGAGAAGGTCATGTTCGTTGCAGTGGAGATTGAAAAAGACCTAATAATGATGAATATAACATGGAAGGCGAGAATATCAATCACCTTCGATTTGCTGATGATATTTTCGTCATGGCGGAATCGCTGGAGGAGTTGACTACCTGCTCAATGACCTCAATAAAGTTTTCCAATAAGTGGGTCTTAAGATGAATGGATGAGACGAAAATGATATCAAATGTCCATGTTGCGCCGTCAGCAGTGTGAGCAGTACATTTTCAACGCGAGACTTTAAGTTGATCCAGTTTGGCAGTAAGTCTTTCGGCGAATCCGACTCGACAGGGCAGCGTTCGGGAAGCGCCGCAATTATCTTCTCGTCCAAAATATCTACCTCAGTTCGATCAACGTGTGTGTTAACCTACCAGTGATGTACGGGTCTAAAACGTGGTTCCTTACTATGGACGTCATAAGAAAGCTTGGTCGCTCAAAGAGCTATGGAGTGGAGAGGGCTATGGATTCCCTCCGAGATCGAATCAAAAACGAGGAGATCTGTAGAAGAACAAAGATCATCGACATAGCTCTTTGATTGAAGTGGCAATGAACGATTGGGAATGCAATTTTTAAATTGAATATAGATTTAAATGTTATATGAATATTTCCAGAGTCGACCTGTTGCCGTTATATAAATATACAGCAAAAATGGCAAATAATAACATTTTTTTTAACGGGAGCCCCTATTGAATATTTATTTTGTAGTAATTGTTGTTATTGCGGAAAGAGAAATACACCATCTGTGAATATTTCAACTTTCTAGCTGTCACGGTTTATGAGATACAAATCGGTTAATCAAAGCGCTATGGAGAGGGCTAAGAGTTTGTCTGCGAGTTCGAATCAGAAACGAGGCGACTCGTAGAAGAACAAAGTTCATCGACATAGTTTTGCTGAGCTATGTCGATGAACTTAGCTCTCTGAAGTGGCAGTGGGCGAGGCACATAGCGCGAAGGACCAATAGGGCAGAAACGTTCTTGACATCGACGATACAGGTTCTTGAATGACAACCACATAGGTACCGGCAAGCGCAGCGGTGGACGGACTTAAACCAAGGTTGCAGGAAGGAGCTGGATTTAAGCCAACCGATCGCATTGGAAATTCTTAGGCCCCAGGCCATGTAGTAAGTACCAGCCACCCCTTTCTCAGAATTTATCTCCGACGAAGAGCTCCGTGGCGCAACGGTCAACACGCCAGGCTGCGACACGGATGGTCCCAGGTTCGATCCCTGGTCAGGTCAGGATGAAAAATGATCTTTTTCAGATTGACCTGGGTCTTGGATGTTTATCTATGTAAATATGTATTTGTTATAAAATATAGTATCGTTGAGTTAGTATCCCATAACACAAGTCTTACTAACTTAAGAACTTACGTGTGATTTGTCCGTATTTATTTATTTTAACTTAGACTATAAATGATGTTACTAAAAGGGGATAACACCCTGTATAATACATCCGAAAGGACGTAAATCAGACCATTCTGTACCTACTAAAGTTCAATACCTTAGAGTATCAATTTCAATACCTACTCGATCGAAATGTATAGAACAGCTGATTTTTTTGTCACCGTACAAAGTTGGTCCTATAGTAAAAGTTCAATATCATGGCTGGTTCACGTGACGTCCGAAAGGACGTGAACCACATCCTTTCGGATTTATACCCCCTTTTTGTTACACCCTGTATAATGATTCCTTTATTACCTAACATTTATCGAAATCAATTTAGAAACAGGATAGTGCATTTGTGGCATATCCACCCGCCGTCATTTTGGTTTCTTCACAAAGTTTCCGAGCACTATATATTTCCAAGTGCCCGCGTGACACAGCATATTCTGTGGCACAGCGCACGCTCATGTATTTCTCAAAACAAGCTCGCGTATATATAAACTGCATAAAAACTGAGATAAATATGTTAAATTTACTCTAGTCTCGCAACTGAAATTCAAAGCAGTTATCATTAATTGATTTCCCGTTGTGACGCTGGTGGCGTCATACGTTAGTATTATATTGTCTTTGTTCTGAGGTATTCCTCTTAGCGCAACCATTTTGAAGCGCAACTAAATTATTCCTTGGAGCGCACCTTTTAGTTGCGCTCACGATAGCAATTTTAAATATTAAAATTTCCGCAAAGCGCACCTATCTTTAACTTGTGAATAGAGCTGGGAAAACTAAAACTATCGATAACAAGTAGTGCACGTTCTTTTTCGAGAGAATCGCGACGAGTCCGCGCCTCTATCTTATATTAAATATTCTATCCTATAGGCGATAGGATTGACATTCGCTCGCACTCTGACTCACCACACTTGTCGCATCGCAGCGTACTCTCCGTGGTCAGTCAGTCAGAAAAAAATAATTATGTGGAAACTTTTACAGTGACTATTTTGGTAGGAAAAATATTTTGTAACTACAACTTATAAATCCATACTAATAACCATACTTCCATAACATAGATATCAAAATAATACTGTTACATACTAATATTATAAGGGCAATAATAAGCGCTTTCAAGCCAAAACTAATGAACTGATTTAAATGTTTGGTACACAGATAGTCTAGAGTAGAAAAGGACATAGGCTACTTTTTAATTCTATAAAAAAACTGTTTGATAAAACCAAAACAGCTAGTGTAGAAAAGACTACAAACTCTTTATTTAGTGGTTTACAATGGAACAACAATAATTTACCGTGTATGTAAAAAAATTTATCAATTACCTTTCCAAAAAACAATTTGTTAAAAACTTCTAAAACTACTTTGATAAATAATTAAAAAGCTTTTTTTTCGTTTGCACCTTTATTAGTATCTAATCACAGTGCTGTAATTTGCATAACACAGACATCTAATACATACATAAATTATTAAATAATGATTTAATCTTTCTTGGGGAAGGCGTGTCCGTAAATAGTGTGTCCAATCCCAACGAGACCGACAATGCAGAGAGCCATGGTGAACCGATAAAGAATACCATCAACAGGGCCACCCTTCAGGAAAACGGGGACATCATCATCTGTCTGAAATTAAATAAAAAAAAAGTTTAGTTCTAATCTCATATTTCCATACTTTAACTATGGTAACTATTAATTACTTAAATTGTTCCTTAGCCATGAAGTATCGAACTAAAATACACAAGTGTGAACTTATTCAATTGATTTTGTCATAAGAAAAAATTAAGAACCTGGAACTGTGCTTGCTGCTTGCGGATGGTCTCAGGGACAGGAGAGTATGGAGTGTTGGTGCCAGGAATGAGCTTCTTGGAACCAGGAGCGACGCAAGCTTCAGTCACCGTCGACAGCTGAGCAGTGTTGTACTGAATCGTAGGGGGGTCCACTCGTTGCAAAGCAATTGGTGCCTGCAAAAAAAATTTAAGTCCATAAAAATATATGTACCAATATTTCCATAAAACTTATAACACACTCTTGACTATTGGACACATAAGATTTCCAACACTCCAATCTTTTTACAGCTTCTACTCTTCCTAGAAAGGATAACCACTCGCAATGCTTACTAGTCAAATTCTGAAATGGTCTGAAAAGGGGTTGGTCATTTGGCTTTGAATATTAATGAACTGGGAATTATAATAAATATGATTACTTTTATATCGTAAAATGAGATAACAAGGAGACATGGTTGAAATCAAAAATAAAAGTGTAAGTACATACAACAGGAAATAGTGGAGTCTGCAAGTTTGTGGCTGCCACCAGCCTGCCAGTAGCTCTGCTTAATTGGTGATACATGGTTTAATTTTACTAAATTAGAGGAATATTTTAAAAAGGCGAAGTGCCTGAAAATCGTGAGCTATTACGAAACAAGTACTTGTCCGATTCGTTCGGAAATTACATAGGTGTTCGTGTTCGTACGAAAGAATTATGGCAACTATGATAGATAATATTTTCAATATTATTCCTGAATTGATTGTCTTATAAGTTCATGAAATATATTTAAATCTTGTAATAATATTTTTACGTCTTTTCATGTTTCATTTCGAAAAATTTCATACGTACAATACCAAATCAATCACCCTACACATGTGCCATTTCTCTGAACGAAATCAAAAATTCCAAAGGCCTCAATCCATATTTCTGAACGGATTTTACCGGCGGCCATATTTCTCAGAATTTTGACAGATCTCTTTCTTTGAGTTGAGCACGTTTTAGAATAGGTATGTTCGACTGAATAAAATTTACTACATTTTACATTTTAATAATAATTAGGTGTCCTAAATAATTGAATTCTTCATTTTGAGTTTTGTATGACTGATGTTTTTATTGTGAAGTGCCGATAGAATAGTTGTTCGAAATTCAAACTCCGCGTGGCGTGTCATTTTCAAGTCAAAAGACAAACAACGATCGTCACTTTTTTATTCCATTCACTCGATCCAATGGATATAACGTCCATAAAAAATTCATAAATGTTAATTTCATAAATAAATACTTTCAGCTCACAATGCAGATCTTTGTAAAAACACTTACGGGGAAGACCATAACCCTCGAGGTCGAAGCTTCTGATACCATAGAAAATGTGAAGGCAAAAATCCAGGATAAGGAAGGTATTCCTCCAGACCAGCAGCGACTGATCTTCGCTGGCAAACAATTGGAAGATGGGCGAACTTTGTCTGATTATAATATTCAAAAGGAATCCACTCTGCACTTGGTGTTAAGATTGAGAGGAGGTAATCAATTTATTTTTTAGCTATGTCATAATTAAATACGCGGTCTGCGCAAATAGGTACTAAGAAATTATTTACAAATTAATTGATATATTTATGCGAAATAACAGAATGAATATTTAATTTTTAGGTACAATTGAACCCTCTCTCCGTATCTTGGCAATGAAGTACAATTGTGACAAGATGATTTGTCGCAAGTGCTATGCTCGCCTTCACCCTCGTGCAACTAACTGTCGCAAGACCAAGTGCGGACACACCAACAACCTCCGTCCCAAGAAGAAGCTGAAGGATTAAATTTTATCCCGCTCATTCATATTTTGGAAATTGCATTCAAAATGTAACAAATACCCTAAATTAATAAAGTAATACTTACAAAATAATGTTTCGTTTTAACTTAATAGCTATTAGTAATAAGTGATAACAATTAGAATGTTCAGTGATCCATAGAAGTACAAACCGAATGGCTCAGCAAACTGGCAGTTAAGGAACAAGGCATGTCGGAAAGGTTCTCAATGTTACCATGTAGGTACCTACTGGCAAGCGCAGCTTTGGACACCCACTGACCAGGAGTATGTGCAACCTAAGGTTCTAGAATGCAGGCGTCTTCCAAGCTGTCTTTTACGTACGCTGATAGAAAATTAAAATCCTTAGAGAGCCCTACATCCAACAGTGACCCCCAGGTTACAAAGCAGCAAATGAGGTTGAAATCAGGAATTCCAGGATCAACAAATGCTTTCTATTATAGTGGAAGAATAAGAATAGGAAGACATCGGTCCAGTAGGTAGGTTAGGTAGGTACCATAGATATCAGAATATTTAGTAGGTACCTAGTTTTTGAGTTGATCAATTACGCACAAATACACACAAATCTTTGGGTACCTCTACGTATCGCAAAAATTTTTTTTCATGTCTTGGTGTATCCCATATGTATCCCATGGGCGGCCACCACTGGTGGCATATGGGATTAATTTATACATATTCTTTGATTTAATCATATACTTAACCGGAAGTGGTACTTTTTATATATGCAATCATGCATATATAAAAAGTACTACCGTGCAATGCAAGTTCCTTGTATGTATATATGTTACGGTAAGAGTGATTAATTGAAAATTATTAATAATTGTCTATCATTATTAATAATTACCGAAAGTCGAGGTAAAAGTGAGAAATTATTCACACTTGTCGGTGATTATTAATAATTTATTTATTTATTTTTATTTAAAAACTTTATTGAGCCTATAAAAGCTACAATAGGTAGACTTAATGCTAAATGCATTCTCTCCCAGTCAACCTTTGGGATAACGTAAACAGAGAATAAATAAATAGGTGTCACGAATAGAAGCTGTTCAAAGAAAGATACAACAAAGTTTTACATAACGGATATAAATACTTAAACTTATAAACATACATACTTAAAAAATAAGATATAAAATAAATACATAAATACAGTTATTAATATATACATAATCTTGATATAGGTACATGATATATACATATACATAATATATACACAGTTAATATGAAAATGATAAGTCTGCTAGTTAATTATTTAGAAAGGAAGGAATTGACTTTTTTCTTGAAGACGAAACGATTTGAGACTTCCCTAATATCTTCGGGTAAGGAGTTCCATAGTCGTATAGCTTGCAAAGTGAAAGAATTGGACATAAATCCAGAACGAAATAAAGGGGTGTAAAGCTTTAAAGAATCAGAGGAGCGAAGTTGTCGATTGTGAGTATCCGCGAGATACTGAAATTTACATTTCAAGTACTCGGGAGAAAGAGGATTTTTTTAGTACGGAGAAAAGAGAGCAAAGTAATCTCTGTTGTCTACGTAAACGAATAGGAAGCCAATTAAGTTTGGATCGGAAATCAGATATGTGATCGTATTTACGTAGACAGAAAATGAAGCGAATGCAATTATTAAGAAGACGGTCAAGTTTATTGAGAAGATTTTCATTTAAATCTGGATAACACACATCAGCATAGTCAATGATGGGTAAGATTAAAGATTGGATAAGCGTAATTTTTGTTTTAATAGGAAGAAAATTTCTAAATCGATTTAACATCTGTAGAGAGTATGTAACCACTCGACTAATTTCCGTTATTTGAGTAATCCAGTTAAGAGACGAGTCTATATAGATACCAAGATTTTTAACCGCTGACTTATAACTTATTACAGAGCCATTAAACATGACCGGAGATACAAGGTTTTGATCAATTTTAGCCAACTGTTTAGAGCTACCCACTATGATTGCCTGACACTTAGTTACGTTAACAGAAATACCGAAATTATGTGACCAGGACAAAATTTTGGATAAGTTTGCGTTAAGCTGGGAAACCCCAGCATCTATATCCTCGGCAGTTGTTTGAACGTAAATTTGGAGGTCATCAGCGTAGAAATGGTAAGAACAGTCAAGGGACGATGAAAGAATATTTATAAATAAGGAAAATAAAAGGGGGGAGAGTATTCCACCTTGGGGAACACCAGAGAAGAGATCATTCCATTTTGACAGTTCACGATTTATTCGCACCGCTTGCTGACGTCCATGGAGATAGGAAAAAAACCATTCCAGTGCAGAGGATGAGAAATTCAGATGCTTAAGGATGGCTAGGAGGATATCATGGTCTACCATATTGAATGCATTGGAGAAGTCAATAAGAACTAAAACGGTGACCATTTTATTCTCCATACCAAGACGCATATCTTCAGTGACACTGAGAAGAGCAGTGATAGTACTGTGTCCAGGGCGAAAACCAGACTGAAGTGGGGAAAGTAAATTGTTTTTAAAAACATGGAAGGATATTTGCTTATGCGCTACTGCTTCTAAGATTTTAGATAGGAATGGCAGGATCGATATTGGTCGAAAGTTATTTAGGGCCTGAGGATTAGAGGTTTTCGGAAGAGGAAGAACAAAAGCTTTTCGCCAAAGAGCAGGGAATTCCCCTAAAGAAAAAGAAAAATTAATAATGTGAGTAATAATTGGCAAAAACACATTAAGTAGGGTAACAATCATCACCCTGCTAACGTTATCACAACCCATGGCCTTAGATTTAATAGAGAGGACCGTTTTCCTAACTTCATCCTCAGAAACTGGAGAAAAAGAAAAAGACTCTAAGGAAAGATGTGGCATGGAAGATATAGTAGATATAGTATGAGACTTAACAGAAGCATCAAGAACTTGAGCAGAGGAGAAATGGTCATTAAAATCATTAGGGGACAAAGAGGTATGAAGATCATTCACAGTCTTGCCTAAATCCAAGGATTTGAGAAACTTCCACATATCTGCCGAGGAGGAACCAACTAATTGGGAATCAAAATATTCACGCTTAGCTGTTCTTACCATCTGATTACATCGATTTCGCGCCTTCTTATATGCAGTCCACCGTTCGTCCGTCCTATCACGTTTATATGCACGAAAAGCACGATCACGTCGTGTCATTGCCATCTTGACTCCTCTGGTAATCCAAGGTGCTGGTGGCCGTTTTACTCTAACCGTATGTAGAGGAGCATGGGCATCATACAACTTCAAAACAGAAGCATTAAACTGAGAAATCTTTTCATCAGTTGTAGATGCATTTAATACGCCAGAGAAATCAATATTTAATGCATCTTTTCCAAGGGAATCTACATTAATTTGGGCAAAATTACGCATTTCAATAGTTCTAGGGGGAGGTTTAGGGGGCTTAAGCTTATATTGTAAATAAATGAGGTCATGTTTTGAGAAGGCAGGCGCAGATAATTGTCCATACTTGACCACACTATCAAGAGAAGAAGTTAAGATAAGATCGAGAAAAGTATCTTCAGTAGAGGTATTGATGTGAGTAGGGTCAAGAGGAAGATAGGAAAGATTTACAGAATTCAGAATATTACGAAGTTTCTGAGAGCGTGCCAAAATCCGTGGGTCACCACGGGTAACAAGAAGGTCCGTATTAAAATCTCCCATTACTATGTGATGTGCATAGTCCGAACAGAGGGAATCAAGGACAGACTCAAATTGAGGAAAATAATCGAGGGAGGGTGAGGAATATACGACACCAAGAAGCACCTTAACACCGTTGACTGAAATTTCTAAAAATAGATATTCAGCTCCATCCGCATACGGAGAAGGAGAGGTAGCTAGAATTTTATAAGGGATGTGACTACGCAAATAAATCGCCACGCCACCTCCACCTTTACCAACACGGTCGTTGCGAATAAGCACAAAGTCTGGTAAAGCACAAGACGAAGATGGAAGAAAATTAGGAAACCAAGTCTCAGAAATAAGAACTGCATGAAAGATAGACGAAGAGAAAGTATCAAGAAGATCTGAATAATGTGCCGGAACACTTTGTGCATTGATGTGGCACACATTAAATGCGTGGCAAGTTTTTATCAAAGCATCATGTAGCAGGGAATGCAAAGTTTCCGGATCACGAAATGAGTCACTACTGCTTGAAGAAAAACTATGATTAGAATTATTAATAGCAGACATAAACGAGTCGTCAGACGACATTATCTAAATAAAATGTAACAAATAAATAAATATAGTAATAATAATAACAAATAATTAAATTAAAAAACTAGTTTTAGCATGTCCTGCCAGTTGCCGGAGATTAACATAATTATTTTACAAAAACTTTCGTGCTAATGCCAAAACAAAACGCAACAAAGCAATAAAACAGGAAGTCAGAGTTTTTTATATAAAAAAAAAAACATGTTGACATTTATGGTTGACATTGACTGACAATGGATGTCAGCAAAACAAAAGTGAGGTAATTTCAGGTAGATAACCAAAACAAAACAAAAAAATAATTAACAATAGTAGTGTTAGTTGACGACGAAACTATTGAACACAAATCAAAACTATCTTAACTGACGTCGTACTAAAACAAAGAAAGGAAATGGGAAAAATAAATATGCCTTCACTTTTTGGTTCGGGTCGTCCGTTTCTGCTTCGGCTGCTGCCCAGCTGGAGCAGACACCTGCGGCGCACTCGACGCCGCCGCCTGCTCATCCTCACAGCTGTCAATCTCAGCTAAATCCGCCTCGGTGAAAAGATTTCGCCTCGACCCATTATTAAGTTTGACGACGACATTGCCGTTGGACGTCCAACATCTTCTTATTCCGAAACGTTTTCGTGCCTTGATGAAGATTGTCTGCCGATGACGGGTCAAGAACTCCGAGACGCTAAACGGTGTACCTTTTAACGACGTCTTTTTACTCCATATAGCAGACTTAAGCGACAATTCAGTGAAGCGCACAAGAACAGGCCGAGATTTTCCTTCCTCCTGCTTGCCAATGCGGTGACATACACTGATTTTATCTGGAGTCAAATCAGGAATATTCATCTTCTCCGTGACGATGTTAACAATCACATCAGGCAGATTATTGGCACCATCTTCCGCCACACCGGCAAACAATAAAAACTTTCTCCGATGTCTTGTCTCCATAGAATCAACAGAAGTGGCAAGCGATGTAATCAGCTTGCATAGTTTGCCCGTCATGTCAAGCACATGAGATTTAAAACTATAGTATTCTTGGGCCAAATCGAATGACTCGCTGCAATCACCCCCTGATGATGCTGATGTGCTAGGAGCTCCTGGGGTCTTCAGATGTGCTTCAAAAGCCCCCATTTTTGCTGCAAACATTTCCTGCATGGAGCGCTGTGCTTGCAGAACAGCTTCAAGACTCGCCATTATTGTGCAGAAACAAGATTTGTTTTAAAAGTGAGGTTATGTTGGCTGGCAGGACAGTGCAGTGTAAATTAAAGTACCTAAATCATTTGCTGAATCAGGATAACACTAATACCAGTTGCTGCTCTTATAGGCAAGCCTTTTTAGTATAAATGAATACACTGTAAGTATTTAATTTAATTTATATAAATAAACAAATTAGAGCTCAAAGTTTACTTTTTAACACCTACCCGCAAAAAAAAGTAATGTAACCTTAATACCGATAAATGTACTAATTTTTAAAAACAAACGTAAGCACTCTGGCTAATATATGGCTCTGGTAGTACAGAGAGTAGTACTCCAGCAGTGGAGACTTAAAAGACCTGGAGCTCAATTTTTTAACCGGTAGAATCGATCCGCCACTCTTTGTGACGTCAGCAATCATTTCGTATTTACTCGTTCTTGGCTCTGTGGATGGTGCCAAAATGGAACCCAATGGTACCGATGGGACCTAATGGGATCCAATCGGACCCATGGAACCCAATGAGATACATGGAACCCAGTGGGTTCCAATGTGATTCTATGGTTCCCAATGGGACCCATGGAACCCATGACACTCAACGGGACCCAAGAGAACCATGGAACCCAATGGGACCCATGAGATCCAATGGGACCCATGGAAACCAATGGGATCTTTGGAAGCTAATGGGACCCTTAGGGACCGATAGGAACCTGGGGTAAATGGTACCGTTTGTACCCATTGTAACCCTCGGGTACTGCCGGAACCCTTTGGCTGATGACCCATTGATTGATGAAATCCATAGGGCAGGTAGGGCTCTACCTGGAAGTCATGTCACCACGCGTAAGCTTAATAACGAGTGGCGGATCGATACTACGCAAAACGCTGGATGACGGTTATTCTTTTTTAGGGAACGGTGCAAGTTTGTTCAGAATCGCTTCAGTAATTTTATAAAATAGAGATTTAAGTATGTTTCAGCTATTAGAAAAAATTTCAGTCGGTTTAATTATTTTAAATTACAACTTGTTGAATAAAAACGCAAATGATATAATATCTCTATTTTTGTAAACAAGTACAAGTGGGTCCTTGTTTTAAAACAAGTTTTAATATTAACTGAACACAAACAAGTGTTTATTTGTGTGATCTGAGACAAGTACAATTATAAGACTGTGTGTGATATTATATGAAAATCCCTGCTGGACAACAAAACTTGGGGTCTTATTTAATTTTATTACTTTTACCAATGTTTGTAGTTAATTATTAATAATAACTACAAAAAGTAATTAATTTCAATGAATTATTCACATTTCAAAAAACACTAGGTTATTATTAATAATGTAAGAAAATTATTAATAATTTTTAATTAATCAAATTTACCGTAACATATACTTCCATATTTTTTGTTATTTTATATAAGTTTTTTTTTTTTTTTAATTTTTGAAAAATGGTCGCAAACGTAGGCAGTATATACAATATTCATCTATGAACGTAGGATTTTTAAACAAATACCAGGAGTGCTATTTTTGAACGCGTGACTCACGAAACGAGTGATTGACGCGAGTGTTTCTAAAAGGCCGCATTTTTGAATCATGCGTTGACGAGTGATTGCAACGAGCGGTTGAGACCGCTCGTTTCCGCAGGCGACGAACGCTTTTATGTCAAAGTCACTTCCTGTCATTCGAAGTTCATCTGTCATCAGTTTACGTTCCGTTTGACGCTACACTTTTTAAACATTTTAAAAATCCTTGGAGTTTGTGGTGGGAAGTCAAGGGGTACAGTTGAAGTTTGCCTTAGACAATTTTGCAAATTGATTTTAGTGGACTTTATAATATGAAATTGGTGTAGTTTGGTGTTATAAATGCTCGTGCTCATGAACAATTTGTGAAATAGTTAAAGTGAACTGATAAATGGACTCGTATAGATTTGCCGCCCCAAGCTGCCACGAGGCGTCAAAGAACATACGCCATCTTTGATGCTACTTGGAAAAACTTTACCGTACAACACCGATACTTAGTATCTCATTATACTGGACATTGGCAGAATCACTGAAATTTCGGTGGAAGCCATAATATAAAACAGAAGAAGAAGAAAAATCCTTAATAACCTTAAAAAAGTTTAAAAAAAATTCTGCGTGAAATAATAAGAAATGAAATATTTTTCGTTGAAGGTTGGCAGCACAACAGTTCAAAGGATGGTTTCAAAAATATGGCAAAATGGCATTTCATGACTTGGGAAGACGAGTGTGACTTGTAGTCGAGCACGACTTGTGCTTTAGTGAGTCACGCGTTCAAAAATAGCACTCCAGGGGTACTATTTTTGAACGCGTGCCACTCGTCTTCGAACAATTTCTCCATACAAAAATCGCTCGAAGACGAGTGGTCCGCGTTCAAAAATAGCACTCCAGTGCCCAACCTGTGCCTTATTCTCTGTCATTGTCAATCTGACGTAAAATAATGACATCGACAGGACTTTGACCGTGTGAATTGCCAGATTGGGGAAATTTTACCCAGGAGTCTGCTCTGAAGGCCTCTCCCGATGTGAATGATAAATATCGTATCCGTTTTCACTGTTTTTTAGGGTTCCATAGTAAACTAGGAACCCTTATAGTTTCGCCATGTCTGTCTGTCTGTCCGTCCGCGGTTTTACTCAGAGACTATAAGTACTAGAAAGCTGAAATTTGGTATGGGTATGTATATTAATCATGTCAAAAAAGTGGTAGATGAAAATCTTGAAAAAAAAATTTTTTTGGGTAGCTCCCATACAAGTAAAGAGGGAGTCATTTATTTTTTTCAATACAAACCCATCGTGTTGGGTATTGTTAAATAGGTCTTTAAAATTATTGTGAGGTTGTGAATATGGCGAGAAGTTTTAATTAAAACCACAGTGACCGGTAAAATAGGAATAATTTATTTAAGAATATCAATAACTTATATACAAAAGTAATAATACAGTAGTAGGGGTGAACGTGCCATTTAACATAAAGACAGCAAAATCATTGGCACGTACCCTTAAGACGTGATGTGCTTAATTGACATAATACAAATTAAATAATTATATTTCCTAGTTAATATCACGTCGCAATAGTATTCCCCCTTTTAGAAAAAAAAAACAAAAATAATGTAACAAAAAATATTAAACTTAGACAAAATTATAACAATCACAAAGCAAAGAATGAATATCTATAAATAGAAATAACAAATGAACATAAATATCTTAATCAGCAATAAAAATGATACTTGATACTTCATGACTTGTGTGTGGCACGAGTCGCACGCGCGGAGAAACGCTGTGTAGGCAATTCCCAGGCTCGGTATTTGTGCTTGTCTGCATTTAAAATCGTTATAATACTCGTAGTAATGTTGAACTCACGTTGAACTTGCCGCTGTGTGTTGATGCGATTTCCATAGTCCCACTCCATCATCCTCTTTAAACATTTGCATTTGCCTTCTGTATCCTTCTCTCTATCCAATGCCCGTACCAAGTCCATAGCCGCCGGCCCAGCAGAATGATGACAATTATTACGAATGCGGAGGTGATGGCGCCGGCCCAGTACTGCACTTGCTGAATGGATTCCAGCAGTTCTGAAAGTCTTTCACTTTTTGATAGATCTTCTTGCGGATTCTTGATATTTTGCACCATGTTAATCTGCTCGTTTTGGTGACTCGAGGAAGACCCCATCGTGGATGAATGCTGCTCGGAAGGATGATGGATAAATACTACGACATTGTATATCACTAATTAGCTTTTTATATCTTGAATCTTACGGTTCTTCGTGATTCTCGCCCCGAACGTGTGATTTTTATCTCTTGCGGACACTCAACATTTTGCTTATTGATCTCACGTTCGCTTGTTTCTCCAGACTGATTTATTAAAAATGCTGGCTTCAGACGGTTTATAGATACTGTTATTTCCTTGTCGTCACGAATTATAGTGAAAACCTTTTCGTTTCTTCGAATTACCAAATATGGACCTTCATATGGTGGTGATAAACTGGGGCGTAATCTGTCGCATCGCAGGAACACATGAGTGCAATCCTTTAGTCGGGGGTGAACGAATATATTCCCGTTTGTACTTTCTCTTGTTGGCACAGAAATGACTCTATTAATATTTTCTTTAATCTCCTGAATACATTCAGGGTAGGTAATCCTGGGTTCTTCTCCAAAAAAACTTGCTGGTAACTTAATGGTAGTCCCATAAACGAGTTCGGCGGCGCAGCAACCAGTGTCTTGTCGATAACTGGAGCGGAGTCCGAACAGTACTGAAGGCAATTCTTTTGTCCAATTTTTTGTATTTGTTCTTGCTATTAACGCAGCTTTTAAGCTCCTGTGAAAACGTTCAATTTTTGAATTTGCTTCTGGATGATAGGGACTAGTGCGTAATTTGTCGATTCCCATTAGTTTGGCAAGTTCTCTAAAAATTTCAGATTCAAACTGTCCTCCTTGGTCGGATGTAATGTAATCCGGGCATCCAAAACGTACAATCCACCCTTCGTAAACTGTCTTTGCAACTGTCTCTGCTGTGATGTTGGAAACAGGAAAAGCTTCTGGCCATGACGTACATCTGTCGATCATAGTTATTAAATATTGTTTATTTTGAGACGTCGGTAATTTGCCAACAATATCAATGTGCACGTGAGAAAAACGCTTCGCGGGCAAATATTTCCCCAGTGGCGATATCGTATGTCTATGCACTTTCGCTTGTTGACATTGTAGACATGACTCACTCCATTTATTTATATCCGCATTCATTCTCGTCCATATGTAATTTTTTCCAATTAATTTTCTCGTTCCATTTTTTCCAGGGTGGCTCAAATTATGATAGCTGTTAAAAATTAGTTTCCTGAATTCTTGAGGTAAATATGGACGAGCAGTTCCAGTTGATACGTCGCAGTATATCTTGTCGTTAGAATGCGATGAGCGAACAAGCGAAATGCGTAATGATTTATTCTTCTGTAGCTGTTGCAGTTCGGGATCTTTTTCTTGGGCCTTCCTTAAATCCGAAAAATTGATAACTTGCGGAAGTGTTATTGTTTCCACCACTCTTGATAAGGCATCGGCAACGACGTTCCTGTCCCCGTCTACATGACGTATATCGGTGCAAAATTGCGATATGTAATCCAAGTATCGTATCCTCCTGGGGCTCTCATCAATGCTAGGCTTCTTGTCGAACGCAAACATTAATGGCTTATGATCGGTGTAAATTGTGAAAACACGTCCTTCAATTAATCTTCGAAAATGCTTCACGGCCATGTATATACCGAGTAACTCTCTATCGTAGGTAGAATATTTCATTTGCGCCTCGGAAAATGTTTTGGAAAAATAAGAAATTGGTTTCCAATATCCATTGACTCTTTGTTGGAGGACTGCGCCGGCACACTTGAGACTAGCGTCCGTCATTAAGGCAATCTTTGCGTTGGCATCGGGAAAAACTACGGTAGCGGCGTCTCGCAGATCTTGTTTGCATAACTGAAAAGCTTCTTCAGAGACTGGATTCCACTTGATCGGTGTGACGTCATTCTTCTTTGAGTTCCTCAAATATATATTAAGTGGGGCTTGATGCTTAGCGGCACGGGGTATTAAATGCCTGTAGAAATTGACCATGCCCAGAAAACGACGTAGTTCCTTGACCGTCTTTGGTTTAGGAAAATCAATAATTGCCTGTGATTTTTCTTGAGTCGGTTTCATCCCTTGGCTCGTTATATGATAACCAAGAAAGTCTAACTCGCTCTTGAGAAACTCACATTTGCTCAGATTAATCGTAATGCCATTATCACTCAGTCGTTTGAACACTATATCCAGATGCTTGAGATTCTCTTCTTCGTCCCGTGAGGCAATCAAAATATCGTCAACAAATATGTATATAAAATCCAGATCTCGGAAAATGGAATCCATAAATCTTTGGAAAGTTTGTCCAGCGTTGCGCAATCCAAACGGCATAAACCGGAACTGCACCAACGAAAAAGGCAATATTACGGCAGTTTTTTCAGGTTCAGCAACTGGTATACAGTAGTAGGCCTTCCTGATATCAATTTTGCTAAATACTCTCTTTCCACTCGTAATATACGAAAAATCCAATAGCCTGGGAAGAGGATATCTGTCTGGAACTGTGATTTTATTCAACGCACGATAATCACCGCAAGGACGCCATTCGCCATTTTTCTTCTTAACCATGTGTAAAGGACTGGCCCATGGGCTGTTAGAAGGTTCACAAATACCCATATTAATCAATTCCTGGAATTCCTTTTTGGCTGCTTTATACTTGTCTGGCGGCAGCGGGCGAGCGCGGGCGAATACTGGTGGGCCTTTTGTAATGATGTGATGTTGAACGTTGTGTTTAACGGGTTTTCTGATTGACATCGGCCGAGTAATATCTTCGTATTTTTCCAACAGTTGTTTTACGTTGTCTTGTAAACCGCCATCAATGGAGCGAACAGAAGGGAAATTTGATTTATCCAAGTTTGCAGGCGTCTTCAGCTCTGTAATCTTGTCTACTAATCTTCTTCCAGATATGTCCACCAGTAAACGATAGTGCTCCAAAAAATCAGCTCCTAAAATTGGCATCTTGACATCGGCAATGATAAATGTCCACGTAAAATTACGTCGTAAACCCAAATTTAACGTCATCGTTTTCTCGCCATAAGTATCGATAATTGTTCCATTCGCAGCATAAAGTTTAAAATCACTTGCTTTCTCTTTGCCCTGTGCGTCTTTGGTTAATACTGAACAATTTGCTCCCGTGTCCACTAAAAATCTATAACCACTGTTTGAGTCGGTAATAGTTAGGCGTTTGGAGGGTTGAAGAGCACAGAGATCCGCCTCATTCTGTGCAAATTTTAGTTTTCCGACGGCTGCTCCTCGTTTTTCCAAGCACAAGGTTGGATGCATCTATGAGCCCTCTTCTTAAAACGCTGGTGATAAAAACACAACCTTGATGACGAACGTCCACGCGACCGTGACCTAGACCGGCCATACCGCTGATACCTAAAGTTGTCCCGTCGGCTAAAACGGCGCTCGTTACGTAGCTCAGCGATCTCCAGTTTCAATGACGCTAACTGTGATGTCATATGTGTTATTAAATTGACATCGGTGGCGTAGGTACTTTGAACGTTTTTATTAAACTGCATGTTTTCGTTTATCCGATCGGCCATTTCGCTTAACTTTTCCAGCGATAATTGTTCTGTGACCGCCAAAACAGTGGTAACCGAGGGAGGAAGTTGTCTCAGCCATAGCAGTCTAATAGTATCTTCGTTTATCTTGCCGTTTCCTGCTTCCCTCATTCGCCGTAATAATTGCGAAGGCTTCTGATCGCCCAAATCCATCTCCGCAAGTAACTTATGAAATCGGCGGTGCTCGCTTTCTTCATAGCAATTAATAAGCCGATCTCTTATTGCAGCATACTTGTTTTCAGATGGTGGATTAACTAAAATATCGCTGACCTGGTGTATTACATCTTTTGGAAGCTTGGACACCACTGCGTTGAATTTGTAGTCGTCTCCTTGTTTCTGGGGTGCTACGATGGCTTCGAACTGTGAAAACCATAGCCGAGGCGAATCCTTCCAAAATTCCGGCAACCGTTCAGCTATGGTGATAGAGGCCACGACATCTGTGCAGGAGTCAAACGATGTGTCTTGAGAGGCGGCGATGTTGATTCCTTTTACCGGTGTGACTGGAGCCATTTCGACGGTATCTTCAATGGAGATAAATGTGCTTCTTGAATTTTCAAACCGGTGAGACCCGCTTGTGGGAAGCCGGTGAAAATATGCACGTTCGATTCGCGTACTCGAAGAACTTCGTCGACCGTCGGATTACTGTGGCAGAATCACGTTGATCACGTCGGGGTCACCAATTATGGCGAGAAGTTTTAATTAAAACCACAGTGACCGGTAAAATAGGAATAATTTATTTAAGAATATCAATAACTTATATACAAAAGTAATAATACAGTAGTAGGGGTGAACGTGCCATTTAACATAAAGACAGCAAAATCATTGGCACGTACCCTTCAATCACGTCGGGGTCACCAATTATGGCGAGAAGTTTTAATTAAAACCACAGTGACCGGTAAAATAGGAATAATTTATTTAAGAATATCAATAACTTATATACAAAAGTAATAATACAGTAGTAGGGGTGAACGTGCCATTTAACATAAAGACAGCAAAATCATTGGCACGTACCCTTAAGACGTGATGTGCTTAATTGACATAATACAAATTAAATAATTATATTTCCTAGTTAATATCACGTCGCAATAGTGAACACCATTTTTCGATTTAGCGATCCGTTTCCGAAATATTTGGTTTTAAAGTGCAAATTTTTGTTAGACGTTAGTGTCCCGCCCCTCTATCTACTAAACGGTTATATATGGATACGTGAAAAAAATTGCAGCAGTAGTATATATACTGGAGTTGAAAGGAAAACTATCAGATCTGAGTACTAAGTACAAACTAAAAAGTTATAGGCAACCAACTTATAAAATGTACTTGAAAATGTAATATTTCATACATTTTCGTTGTTACATGTTTTTGGTCGTTAAACTGTGATGTGCGAGTGTGAACAGTGTGAACTCAAAGTTGTCATTCGCAACTACGGAACCCTACACTGCGCGTGGCCCGACACGCACTTGGCCGGTTTTTTTTAATGTTAATTCCACCTAGAATATTTTCCGATGTAACCTGTTGACTTTATTTCTAATATTTTACCTGTTTACAGAATCACTTCATTCACGGCTGCACAACGCCATAGTTTGTTATCTTGGTAAAAATCAACGTCTTGCCTGTGTGAAAATCCATGGTCTGTCAAAAGATGAAAAACTCGGAGTCCAGTGTCTTGAGGAGCCAAGTCAGCACGCGAAGAGATATCGGTGTCCAGAAGTCAAGCCAAATCGAAAACGAAAAATATCCAACAATATGTACAAACACCAAACAACAACAAACCAACGAACTTTTTGCGACATTGATTAGCATAGCAGCTTTTTTGTCTTGCCTTGTATGTAAGGCAAAGTCAGTCCATCCATGTATACCATCAAATTATAATGCACAAGGCAAGGGACGTTTTCGGGTGTGCTGGCTGCTGAATGATTACAAAACGAATGTCATTCCCAAAAGATCCCTAAAATATTAAAAAACAAAAACGACATTCACATTAATTTTAAATGAAAAGCTTTGAGCGCCATGGAGAAGTTCAAAACTGATGCCAAAAAATTAATTACTAATGCTTTGAACATACGACCTCAGGTTCTGCCCAGAGCGTCAACCATGAGTTTACACAATTTGTTTACGAGAGTAGTATACGGTAACGTTTTTATAACCGTCATAGTTTACTATACTTTGTCCACCATGAGTACAATATACCAGAGTAGTTATCGAATCTCGTAATCGAAAACGACTCAAGGTTGAATGTAAACGAATACGATCCTGTGTTTACAGGAAAAATTTTTGCGGTATCGGCACCATGAGTTACAAAACTGACCTTCATTTTCTATCGAGTAGACAATAGTTTACTATTACGAGCCATCGAATAGTTTACTTTAGATTGAATCGTTTACTGCTCACGTATTATAAACTCATGGTTGACGCTCAGTCTTTATAGAATAAGAGATGTATTTTTGACTTTCATTTTTCTGAACGTCAAAGAAACAAGTAAGTGACTGCGCGCACGGGTGACTTTTGTCACGGTGACAAAAAAGTGTTTGTCACGTCTTCCTCGTGTCTCTGTAATGTCTCCCAAGCGGAGTGCGCGCACGGTAGGCGACAGTGACAAAACTATGGTAAGCCATGAAAAAACTTTTTAGTTAACAAAGAGTCATTACGTGGTATTTGAATTCTCTTTGGTCATTTGTCGGTATGGATTTCGAACAGACGGTCGTTGTCTGCGAACTCATCTCTTGCCAAAGAAACGTAAAAAGGAATGCTGAGTACCTACCTGAGGTACCCACTCTTTGGAGTGACAGGTTACTTCACTAAGTCGGTTAACATAGTATAGAACTTTTCACTGAAAGTTCTATACCTACTATGTTGCATAAAACTCAAGATGATGGAAATAAATTTTTCAAATATTTTCTAATGAATGTTGGAAAATCGCTATTCCCTATTCTTCTTAACTTCCAATATAGTCGTTAGAAATCATGTCAATACGCGATGCGGATAGCAACCCATCCCTATTTTGATTCCGTTCTCTACATATTAGCTCACTAACACGCTAAACGTGGCTATTTGAATTTATAGACCTGGGCTCTGCCTACCCCGTAAGAGAAAAGACGTGATAGTATGTAAGTAATAATGCTCTGATTATTTTTGGCTTGGCTGAGACTTCAAATACATCAGGAAATATTAGGTAAGAAATACATTTGTACGAGCTTACCTCGCACAATTCAGTGGCACTCGGCTTCATGTGGGTTGCGTGTCAGCTGTTTTGTTACTATAATTAGAATCAAAATACCAACATTTTAGAGATACTATCGGACAGCCAACGAGACAGGACCCGTCACACCCAACCATCAAGATGTAACATATCAAGAGCAATAAACCAGTTTACAACATGACGTGGTCTTGTATCTCCACCACCAACATAATCAACCTATCAGCAACATCTCTTCTTATATGGTGTTGGGCCTAACACCAAGTCTGGCACCATACAACATTAAATATATTCAATGAATAAATAAATATATTGTCTCTGGTAGATAGGTTGTTTACTGAGTGAAGTTTTTGATTTAATTAAAAATCGCTCATTCTTGTCCGTTGAAATAAGTAAATGATTCAGTTTATTTTTTGCTTTCAAGTATAGTCGCTTTTTTAAGTCGGTAAAATTTTTTGTAACAAAGTTTTTTCCACGTAGAGTAACAATTTTGACACCCGTGCGTGAACGTCTATTACATAAAACGTCTATCGTAAAAGTTTTGTCGCCGGCTTGTTCGCTGGTCGACGGACAAAAAAGTCACGTCACTGTCACGTCGCTTCGTGCGCGCACCTCCATACATCTCCATGGATAGGGTGACGGAAACAAAAAAGTCACGGCGACAAAAGTCACCGGTGCGCGCAGTGCCTAAAAGTATCAGGAACATAGTTGACAGCTAAAAGAAATAAACAAATTCTAATAGTTATTACTTACTTCGAAAAATATATTGGCCGGCATTTACATTTAAAAAAAAAAAAAACAGTGAAAACGAATACGATATTTATCATTTACATTGAGAGAGGCAAGGCCTTTAGAAAATTTCCAGACTCCCGGGTAAAATTTCCCAAATCTGGCAACTCAGACTGACAAAGTGCTGTCAATGTCATTATTTTACGTCAGATTGACAATGACAGAGAATAAGGCACAGATATTTGTTTATATTGTTTATAAATACTACGTTAGCGACCATTTTTCAAAAATTAATAAAAATATAAATACTGGTTGTCAAACTGACAACATATACTAACCGGAAGTGGTACTTTTTACATATGCAATCGAAAGTTCCTTGTATGATAATGATAATTTATTCACATAAAATAGAGTACATATGATCTTAAATAATAAAAATGTCCTTATTCTATTTTGCTTATACCTAACAAGCATGTGAAATTAATAAATAAGGTTGTAATTTTAATAATAATAAATTAAATTAACATGACAAAAAGACTTTAAAGCACGCACGATGTCAACATTAAGATAAATTTATAATTTAATTCAATTCATTAATAATTTACAAAAATGTCATCAATTTTATAGTAAGTTTTTTCAATGAGCCACGACTTTAATTTTTTCTTAAAAACGGGTAATGGGAGTTCTTTTATATCTGGAGGCAGTTTATTATATATTTTTACACACATTGCCATACGATTATTTTGATATAGTGCAGTCCTTGGTACCTCTTTTAAAACAAGCCTGTCGCCACGTCTAGTATTCCTTGAAAAATATATATACGAAATGTATATACTTCCATATTTTTTGTAATTTTTTAAACCAGTATTTATTTTTTTATGAATTTTTGAAAAATGGTCGCAAACGTAGGATTTATAAACAAATATCTGTGCCTTATTCGCTGTCATTGTCAATCTGACGTAAAATAATGACATTGACAGGACTGTGACAGTCTGAGTTGCCAGCTTTGGGAAATTTTACCTGGGAGTTTGGAAATTTTCTAAAGGCCTTGCCTCTCTCAATGTGAATGATAAATATCGTATCAGTTTTCACTGTTTTTTTTTTCAATGTAAATGCGCCTGTATATTTTTCGATGTAATAATGGTTTGGATTTGCTTATTTCTTTTAGTTGTTCACTATGTTCCTGATATTTTTATTTGTTTCTTTGACGTTCAGATAATACGAAAGTAGAAAACACGTCTCTTATTCGTTACAGACTGGACAGACCCTGAGGTCGTATGTTCAAAGCAATAAATAATGGTTTGGCATCAGTTTTGAGCTTCTCCATGGCGCTCAAAGCTTTTCATTTAAAATTAATGTGAATGTCGTTTTTTAAAATAATTTAGGGATCTTTTGGGAATGACATCAGTTTTGTAATCATTGACCAGCCAGCACACCGGAAAACGTCCTTTGTTTTGTACATAATTTGATGGTATACATAGATGGACTGACTTTGCCTTACATACAAGGCAAGGAAAAAAGGCCGCTATGCTAATTGATGTTAAAAAAGTTCGTTGGTTTGTTGTTGTTTGGTGTTTGTATACATATCGTTGGATATTTTTCGTTCTCGATCGCAACCTGATAACATTGGCTTGACTTCTGGACACCGGTATCTCTTCGCGTGCTGACTTGGCTTCTCAAGACACTGGACTCCGAGTTCTTCATCTTTTGACAGACCATGGATTTTCACACAGGCAGGACGTTGATTTTACCAAGATAACAATTATGGTATCGTGCAGCCGTGAATGAAAAGTGATTCAATAAACAAGTAAAATATTAGGAGAATAGTTAACAGTTGACAATGACAGTGAATAAGGCACAGATATTTGTTTATAAATCCTACGTTTGGGCATTTTTCAAAAATTCCAAAAAAAATAAATACCGGTTTTAAAAAATTATTAAAAATATGGAAGTCCATACGTACAAAGTACTTTCGATTGCATACCTATATAAAAAGTACCACTTCCGGTTAAGTATATGTTGTCAATTATTTCGCAGCAAACTCGGCGTTCCTATTTTAAGGCCCCACACTAGGCACACTACTGACGCCAATCATTTTATTCCTAATACTTTACAAATAGAAAGAAATTCAATAATGTAAATCATATAAGCATTAGTAAATAACCTGAAGTATTTTTGGAATCATGTTTAATGTTATCAGAATAAGTGAGAATTATGAGAATCAGAATACCGCCAAAAACGGCCGTTATTGGCGGTAATCACTATTTCTCTTAAGGGCGGCCAACCCGTCTATCTTTTCATACAAACGCTCGTACGCGATTATGGCGGTGTAACAAATCTTTCTTTGAAGATTTTCTACTAATAGGTATCTTATGCACTATATCTAGGTTTCTATCAAAATGAAAAATCAAAATTTGGAGAAACAACTTCAATATAAGCCTCCAAATATCCGCTTTTTTGCACAAATTTTATGTGAACTTTGGGCGTTTATAATGTACTCATTAATTGTAACAGTAAAGAAAATATTCATTTAGAAACCTTGCAAATGTAATGGGGATTCTAAATGTACAAGTTTTTTTTCATAAACTTGTAAGGCTTACCAATAAACACGTATTTCTTGAAACAAGTTTAATGAAATTTCCGCACACTATTTTTCGTTCAATGTCTTCGCGTACTCACTAGCTTGTTTCCATGTGGCAGTAAGAGGTGTGCGGGAGACGAGGGCAAGGAGCTCTTTTCGCTTTGCCTCTTTATCTGACATTGCGCTGGACGGAACAAGCTTTTCGACCATGCTTGCGTTGACGATAGTCGGTCGGGGAAGGGCCACCTTAATGACTGATTCTCATAATATTAAAACATGATTCCAAAAATACTTTAGGTTATTTACTAAAGCTTATATGATTTACATTATTGAATTTCTCTCTTTTGCTATGGTTTCCTCGACTGCACGATCGTGATCGCACGCTCGTCAGCAAAAAGATGAAAAATATATACTTCATGACAAACTGACTGTATTTTTTGAATTTTGGGTAGTTCTTATAATAGTTCGTAATATTTTTAAAGTAAGTATAGCCCTCAGAATAATAACGTGTAGCCATTTGATTTGGAAGTTTGCCTGATTAAATATTACTTTATGTTGAAACGTATTAATTTAATAAACGAAGTTCCGTGACATTTTCTTCGACTCGGAATGTTTTTGATACAATTAAATATTTGGCAGAATGTATCTGTCGTAATTAGACTAAATTGAATAATATTATTGTACTCGTTAAGTTGTGACTTTAAGATGAGCAAGAATGGCACACGAGATAACGTTTATTTAAAACAGTAAATTTATCGTCTATGACATAGATTTAACAAATGGCTAGACTAGCAACACTAATGATTGACGTCCGTCGTCTACAGTCCACCCTTGATCCACCGTCGAATAGCGGCGGCACTGCACGATCGTGCAGTGCAAGCGTTTGTTCGGGGAACCCATAGCTTAGCCAGTACAGCAATACCGATTTACTTACCTTATCAAACAATTTTATACTCGGCACTGCGCGCACGGGTGACTTTTGTCACGGTGACAAAAAAGTGTTTGTCACGTCTTCCTTGTGTCTCCGTAATGTCTCCCAAGCGGAGTGCGTGCACCTCAGATTAAAGGCGTGCACGGTAGGCGACAGTGACAAAACTATGGTAAACCATGAAAAAACTTTTTAGTTATCAAAGAGACATTACTTGGTATTTGAATTGACAACATGTTACCGGAAGTGGTACTTTTAATATATGCAATCGAAAGTACCTTGTATGTATATATTTCCATATTTTTTATAATTTTTTTAAACCAGCATTTATTTTTTTATGAATTTTTGAAAATAGGGCACAAACGTAGGACTTATATACAAATATCTGTGCTTTATTCCCTGTCAATGTCAATCTGACGTAAAATAATGACATTGACAGGACTTTGACCGTCTGAGTTGCCAGATTTGGGAAATTTTACCTGGGAGTCTGGAAATTTTCTAAAGGCCTCTCCCAATGTGAATGATAAAAATATCGTATCCGTTTTCACTGTTTTTTTTTTCAATGTCAATGCCGGGCAGAATGTTTTCCGATGTAATAATGATTTTGTTTCGCTTATTTCTTTTACCTGTTAACTATTTTCCTAATATTTTACCTGTTTATTGAATCACTTTTCATTCACGGCTGCACGATACCATAATTGTTATCTTGGTTTCAAGTATAGTCGCTTTTTTAAGTCGGTCAAATTTTTTGTAACAAAGTTTTTTTGATACCCGTTCGTGCACGTCTATTACATAAAATGTATTTCGTAAAAGTTTTGTCGCCGGCTTGTTCGCTGGTCGACGGACAAAAAAGTCATGTTTAGGCCCTATGGGACATTAAATGAGAGCGTGGACTGTAGATAAAAACTGGTTTATTAAAATACTAAATTTGACCAATAATTAGGGAAACTTTAAAAGGCGCGTCGTTCGTCGGTAGAGCCCAATAGCGATTATATACTCTTTGGAGCCCAATAGAAGTGTGTGAGGCGGGGTGGGGCGCCCGTCCAAGGGTGCTATTTCAGAACGCGTGACACTCGTCTTTGAACGATTTTTCCATACAAAAATCGTTCGTAGACGACTGTCACACATTCAAAAATAGTACCCTTAACTGCTTGCTGCCGTCCGCGATGACGTCGCCGGTGCTCTTCCTCCCGGAGTGCTATTTTTGAACGCGTGACTCACTAAAGCGCAAGTCGTGCACGACTACAAGTCACACTCGTCTTCCAAGTCACGAGATACTATTTTGCCATATTTTTGAAACCATCGCTTGAACTGTAGTGCTGCCAACCTTCAACGAAAAATATTTCATTTCTTCTTATTTCACGCAGAATTTTTTTTTATTGTTTTTAACGTTATTAAGGAATTTTAAAATGTTTAAGAAGTGTAGCGTCAAACGGAACGTAAAATTATGACAGATGAACTTCAAATGACAGGAAGTGACTTTGACATAAAAGCGTTCGTCGCCTGTGGAAACGAGCGGTTGAGACCGCTCGTTGCAATCACTCGTCAACGCATGATTCAAAAATGCGACCTTTTAGAAACACTCGCGTCAATCGCTCGTTTAGTGAGTCACGCGTTCAAAAATAGCACTCCCGTGCGTGATGGCTCAGCGACAGTCACGTCACTGTCACGTCGCTGCGTGCGCGCACCTCCATACATCTCCATGGACAGGGTGACGGAAACAAAACAGTCACGGCGACAAAAGTCACCGGTGCGCGCAGTGCAGCAAACAAGGTTGTCAAAATTAATGTGACAATTTCCAAGCATGTTTGAGAAAAAAAATGTAACTAAAAAATGTCAGTGTCAAAGTGAATTGTCAAAATTTTGTAAACCTTTGCTTGGTTGATAAATCCATGGAGGAAGCATAAAGTTATTACCTATTACGGTTGTAGTTATATTTAATTGTTGGAGCATCAATTTCTTTATCACAATTTTTATTTATAACTTCGATAAAATAAACTGCGTACTGTTTTATTCTACTGGCCCATTATAATTGCGGCTTTTACATCTCGTGATTTGTTGTGTATTATCAATGTTTTACACGCCGTTATATTAATTCGTTTGTACCTCTCTGGTCTTATCTGACTCTGAGTAATTCAAAAAGAGTGGACAGTGTCCATAACTTGGAGAGGCATCGTTTTTGTGTACAGTCCGGCGACTTTTTGACAAAATGGATCAGATGCTTCCAAGTCCGTATAATATACCGGGGATCGGGACCCCTCTCCACCAGCCTGAAGAAGACCAGCAGATATTACCAAATGCCATGCAGCAGCAACAGCAGCATCAACAGCAGTCTCTTGCTTCAATGGGTTCTTCGCCACTGGTTGGTTTTGGATCGTCACTGATGGGGACACCTCAAAGATTACATACCTACGCACCCACCTTCTCCACACCACAACAGATGATGCAGCCTCAAACTCCTGTGAGTCAAAACTTTTAATTTTATCTGAAACAACTTTTATTGTGATACTGGCACAGCACTGTCACTTAATTTGAATTAAAGTTCTATTATATGTCCATCATTCTTGTCAATGATAAAATGAAATTGTTATATACCTGAATAAAGCAGTAATTATTATAAATTTCAGCAAAACCTGATGTCTCCAATGATTACCAGTGGTAGTTTAGCTGGCCAACCCATGCTCAGCCAGGCCAGTCCTGCTCCTATGACTCCTATGACGCCACACTCTGCTGATCCTGGGATATTGCCACAGTTACAGTAACTACATTTGGATTCATATTATTTCTTTCCATGAAGATGGAAATGGTGGTCTTTAAACCGTGAACAGTACTTCATAAAATATTTTGGAGAGTCATCTAGAGTAATGGAACAATTTTGAAATGACCTCTTCATTTTCTTTCAAATGATTTATTCCAAATGGGCCCCTATTTGGAATAAATAATTTTATGTTTTTCATTGCTGCCCAGGACTGAACCTTGAAAATTCATTTATCACCTCAATTCTAAAAGAAAACAGTTTGTCGCTAGATGCTATAGTTTTCGAGATAAGGGATGGCCACGCCGCATGCCAGCAAGTATGCGTACTGGCATGGCCACTAAAATATGCTTGTCTTCTTAACTATAGATTCTGGAGTTAGACAAACATGTTTACAAATAAAAACAAACAAACAAGACAAATAAAAATTAATTGTACTACAGACAATTATTTTTTATATGGTGACTCGTTTCGACTAAGTCGCAAATAATTGTTATCAGAATAAATTAGTGATGGTGGCCAAACTAGAAAGTGTAATACCTACTATATACATGAAATATGTATCTTTTTGTTTGTAATGGTTAAACTCAAACATAACTAAACAGATTATTAAAATTAAGCAGAAGAAGATATTATTAGATTAGATCTATTTGAACGAAATATACTAATTCTGTCCTTTTTTTAGGAACATAGTATCAACCGTCAATCTTAATTGCAAATTAGATCTAAAGAAAATTGCATTGCATGCTCGAAACGCAGAATATAATCCCAAACGTTTTGCTGCTGTCATTATGCGAATAAGAGAACCAAGGACTACAGCTCTTATATTCTCTTCTGGAAAGATGGTCTGCACAGGGGCGAAGAGTGAGGAGGACTCGAGATTAGCAGCGCGAAAATACGCCCGGATCATTCAAAAATTGGGCTTTACTGTAAGTATTGCCAATTAGATATAATAAATTTTACTTAGTTATTGACATTAAGAAAATGGATTTCAAGATGATGAATGGTCTCAATCAGGTTTAGATGTGGAAAAAATGAGAGAAGGCTGCTGTGGAACAAAACATTTTAATAAAAATAATACTTTTAAGTATTCGTTTTGTACATGCAGACATAATGTTACTTATATTTATCACCTACATACTTATTTCACATACTTGCTTAGCTGCTGCTTTGGATAGATGAAAATAATATTGATGATTTCTGTCGGAAATGAGGGCGGGCACATGCTTAGGGGGCCATCACAAGATGGTCGCATTTGCGTGACCCCTTCCCTAAAGTCTTAAATTAACACAAACTTGACTCTCAACTACTGTCATTTAATGGTATCAGCCAGGACCTCCAAATGCCCTGCGAAGCAATAAGGAGCTTAAGATATATCTATGCCACTTATGGTATATCCAATTAAGACCACAGCATAAGCTCTTTCTTCAAATAAATAATACTTACAATTACAATCATGGGGGCGTCGAAGCCTTTAATACAAGGAATTATATTTTAATTGTTTCAATGATATTTTTGTTACAGGCTAAATTCTTGGATTTCAAAATACAAAATATGGTGGGAAGTTGTGATGTGAAATTTCCTATTCGCTTGGAAGGATTAGTGCTGACTCATGGTCAATTCAGTTCCTATGAACCAGAATTGTTTCCTGGACTTATTTACAGAATGGTCAAACCTAGAATAGTCTTATTAATATTTGTGTCAGGGAAAGTCGTACTAACTGGTGCCAAAGTGAGGCAAGAAATATATGAAGCCTTCGATAATATTTATCCAATTCTCAAAAGTTTCAAGAAACAGTGATTGTCAATTTTGGCTTTGTTTTACATTCATTGTTTGTTTTAGTTCTAAGTTACATTACATAAGGATTTATAAAAAAGTGAGCATTCCTAAGAATTGTTTTTTTTTTTATATCAGAGGCGGAGTTCTTTAGGTAGCCTAACCTGACCCTGAAAAACCTTTCATCGTTTGGGAAATACTTCTACTCCATTTTAATAGGTATTTGTCCACGGTTCTGGGGCTACCCTAGAAGGCCGTCGTGGCCGGCCGTAGACACTGCTAAATCATATCAGCAAGAATACTTTCATAAAAAGCGCACCGAGACTCTCCGTAGCGGCCGGCAAACAGCCAGAAGTAAGGGTGGCCTACCTGTGGTGGCCTACGAATAAGTAATAAGTCTATTCGTAACGTGCGCATCACTTGCCACTGGGCGTTCGTATCAAAGGCGGCAAACACCTGCCTGTCATAGCTGTCGCGATTCGCGATTGCTCTGAGCGGAATAGAGTGGATCCGGGTTCCGTCTCGCCATACCTATATAATACAGTTGCGGATAAAACTGAAAAAAAAAAACAGATTAGATGTCATTGATAGAGAAAAAAGTATAATCATTTATTCCATTAAAATTAAATATAATCACTTCTCCAAGTATTCCCGTGGATGTCGAATGCGACTGGAAACACAAGCCAAGCTTATAGTTAAACATCAAAGAGACCTCTCCAAGCCGTCTGGCCAGCGTGGAGAGTGTAGCCCAAATCCTCTGACTGCGCTGGCCAATATATGACTGTAGTATAGAGGGTCATGCTCCTGCAGTGGGGACTAAAAAAGACCTGTTGATTATGATAAGCACTAAGCGTGCTATAAAATAGGACCTCAGACAGCTTGTAACAGAAAAATTAGCAATACTGTAGTAATGCTAAGATCAAAGAGTAAAGTAATATAGGTATAGACTGCCAACTATTGGACCAAATTAAGGTGCAATCATGGCGAAAAGTAGACGAATGTATGGCGCAGGAGAGTTGCTTTCGACTCGATACTAGATGGCGGTAATCTACGTAAGCCTAAAGTTACTTAAACTAGGGTGTAATTTTAAAATATTATGCCAAAAATATTGTTCTAGTTAATGTTTGTTTGTTTTTCTGTTGTTGTTCTAGTTAATAATAAGAGGAATAATAAGATATATTTTGTGAATAATGCTTTTATATTCTCTCATTACGGAAGATACAATGTTGTAGCAAGCAAAGAGTAGCGCCATCTATGTGAGTCTGTGAAAACAAATCGTACGAGTACGGGGTTGGGGCCAAGTGGTATAGGCTAAGATGTGTCAGTTGCAAAAACTCATGCATATCACTATCTTTCGTACCACGTTTCGGACCCGTAAGCTATCAATGGCAACACACATTGATTATAGACTTTGTCTTTTAGGCAAATTGGTGTTTTGCATGTTTTGGACTTTGGTCTGAGGTTTTGGATGAGAAGACACTGGAGCTTCCTAAACGCTGCCCAGACTTGGTGGTATTGTTTTATAGCAGGCACTTCAACACTTCGATATAGCGATGGTCGATTGTGCATCGCTGGAGAGACGTATGGCGCATGTTTCGATCGAATCAAATGCTTTCTTATAGCATAGTCCACAAACGCTAAGTATATTGACCGGTTATATTACTTGGTCTTCTTTATAAGCCTAGTAGAAACTGCCCAGAGGCAAAAGACTGGGGGACTTCGTGTGAACCGCAGTTCATTTGGCTTATTTCGGTTCCGATCCGACGCTGCTGCACGGCTGCTGCCTATCGAAACCAATTTTTAAGCATAGGAAAGGTAGGAATTTATAAGGCTAGAGAAACGGGAAAAAGTCAAGTTATTGGGATGCTACATTTTTGGATGGATTAGGTTTAAGAAAGTAGCAGCTCGGGGAGGCCGCTTGCTTTGTAGGCTATTGCTTTTTAGGCAACATGATCCTGCCGGCCTATTTACTAACTCAGATGACAGGTGTCGATGCCTATCAATCTAGGATTTGCTGTTACAATGCGGTTTTTGTATTTCAAATAAAAAGTTCGAGCAAGCAAAACCCGCATTGTAATTGTAAATTCTAGATTGATAGGCATCGACACCTGTCATCCGAGTTAGTAAATAGGGGGGCAGGAAAGGAAAGGAAGCACGTACCACGTACCCGACCACCAAAGAGTATATTATTATAAATAATCACTTCGTCGACCACCTTCGAGCAACACGGCATCCGGATCGACCACCGAACAGGCAGTTGAGTATGAATGGAATGACATCCCTGGCCTTAAAAAATATTCGATGACTTTGACAACTACTTTACAGTGTCAATGTCAATTCTATCAATCAATCAATCAAAGTCCTTAGAAAAAAAACGCAGCCACGCAACTTGCATTGAATAGTCTGCTGTATTTATAAATTACTTTTATTATAACTAAAGTTGTAAGATTTTTTTGTAGCTATGGCTGAGACAATGAAGCAAACTGTTGCCACAATATTAAAAAGCATAGAAAGGTAATACATGTTTAATTTACTACTTAAATATTTGTCATATAACCTAAATCTTACAGACTTGTTCTTATTCCCTAGATACAATCCAGCTAATCTACAAACGCTCGAGAGATATGTAGAGGCACAGTCTCGGGAAAACACCTATGATCTGGAAGCTAACCTGGCGGTGTTGAAGCTGTACCAGTTCAACCCGGAGAAGTTCAACGCCGATATTACATGTCAGATTCTGTTGAAGGCTCTCACAAATTTTCCTCACACTGATTTTACACTCTGCAAATGCCTTTTACTTGAGTCTGTGGTAAGTTTTTATATTTGAATAACATTAGATCCTTCCAGTCTTAAAATTAACCCTATGCTAGGCTCTTGGGTCAAAGTAATACCATTAAAATTAGTCTGTTCATTTGATAACCAAAAAATGTAGGGCAAATATTTTTTCTTTTGTCAATTAAACGATATACGACAAAGATAAAGGCTGGAAAATGGACACCTTCTGTTCACACACAATGAGCCCGAATTATGTGTGGAAAATAGCCCACAGAAGTGGTAACCAGTGAGACAAGGATAAAAAAAAAAATGGGTCCCCTTTCATGCTATCATCAAGCAGACAATATGTAAAAATCTGTAAGGCTACAGAAAGAATCAAAGAAATATTCATATATACATCATACATTATCATTGTACAGTCAGGTGACACTGATGTGTTTCATTTCATTTCATTTACAGAGGATTTGAGCTTGTTTATATGAAAATTGACAAATAAACCTTTGACTTTAATCCTCCTCCTCCTCCTTTAGACTCCTTGACTTTAATCTAATAATTTGAATACAAAAATACAAAAAAATTGTTCTGTTTTGCAGGTAGAAAATGAGACAATATCTCAAATAAAGTACTTGGCAGACATCTTAGAGCAGTGTGATTTTGCACAATTTTGGAACCGAGTACATCAGATGCCTGAGTTATGCAACCGTATAGTTGGCTTCCATGACTCCATACGCAAGTTTGTGTGTCACGTCGTCGGCATCACTTTCCAAACTATTGACAAAAACAACCTAGCCAACTTGTTGGGTGGCATTGATGGTGAGAACTTTTAAATACTTTATTTCTTGGTTCCATTTATTTATGTAGGCAAAGACAATATAATATTTACATATAGTAGTCATAATACCAAACATACTAAATCTTTAACAACCAATGTAAAAAGCGTCAAGGACATTCTTCATTGTTTTTCATCACGTTCATCATCATCAACTGACCGGCGTTCAAATCCGGGACTACTCGTGTCGCAGGCTGGCGTGTTAACCGCTGCGCCATGGAGTTTGACATGATTTATACATTACAATAAATCTACAAGTTTGTCTGTTTGGAAGTTGTTTGTTATTCTGACATACCTCAACTGCTGTTTCTTAATTTTTACATTATAAGACCATGTGCTGACTTAATACATATATATAATCAGTAGGTTATAAATAAAATAAGATTCTTGAAGGAAGCAGTATGTAGGGAATGTAAAAAGAAACATAAATTAACATACGGTTGTCTTATTGCTTCAGATGTGACCCTAAAACATTGGGTGAAGAAATATGGCTGGAGAGATGAAGGTAATCTAATCTTCATTGCAAACCAGGATGAGAACATCAAGACCAAAAACATAACCGAGAAGATTGAATTTGAGCACTTAGCTCCGTTGATGGCCTTGCTGTAAACTTCTTGATTTATGTGCATCTTAATAAAGGTATTTCTTAAATATATTAGTTTTATTCATTTATTTAAAATAGATCCCTTAGCGCATTGTGGGAATGCAATAATTTATAGAAAACAAAATCTAAATGGCGGTGGTGCGGTTCGCAACTCATCACGTCTTGTTTTCCATGGGGGCGAAAAGCGGGCCACAGAAGGATCATAGCAAGAATAGGTACTTGGTCTCTGCCTACCCCAATGGAAAAGAGGTGTGATAATATGTATATGTAGGTGTTTAAAATAGACAGACAAAAAACTGTAAGCACGATTAATACAGTATTATAGGTATAAAAAATTCAAGATATACGGATTTTAATGGGTGTTGCTCCTATTTGAAATAAATAGTTTGGAAGTAAACAAAAGTATAATTTAAAATTTTGTTCTTTTTGTTGTTTTCAGTTAAAAGTGTGAAGTCAAGCTTTACTTACGTTTTTGGGCCTCGCAAAACTTGTTACTACTTCAGTTTTATTTGAAATTATTTATTTTAAATAGGAGCAGCAGTGAATCCCGTATAAACCATGAATTCAAGCTTGCATGTGTGCCACAGACACACGCTCGTTACATAAAATTAAACATTTTAAGCAACCCCCAACTCTATAGTCCCTCAATCTTGTTACCGGATGAACCGATTTTGATAAAACATGTCTAAGAAACATCGCCAAGAAACCTACTTTCAAATAAAAAATAACCACATCGAAATAGATTCACTCGAATAAGAGCTACGGTGCCTCAGAAAGACACATAGAGAGCGATATAGAGAGACAGAGCGGAGAAACTAATAAGAGTCCTCTTGTTGCGTCTGGGGGTGTAGCAGCTGATTTTCGGCTGGTGCCTTTGAGATTGCGAAGATCGAAAGTATTGCATAGGATTTTCATAAGTAGAGGTAGTTAATTTACCATTTACCTTATATAGTTAAATAGCGTGTTGTGCTTATTTTAATGTGTGTGGAAGTAGATCTAGTTTCTAGTCACATTTAATATGTTACAAGATAAGTTATAAACTAAATTATACTGCTTCAAAACTTCCTATTTGAATGCAAGGGTAGTTTACTAGAAAAAAAAATACTGTTACCATCCAGTCTAGTAATAAATAAATAAATATATACGGACAAATTTTCATATTTGAATTAAAATGATTGGTGATTTAATTCACCAATAGATGGCTTATATACCTATATGCTGTGCAGAATTTTCAATATTCCGCTCTGGCGAGGTGGGAATGGGGATTTTTTCTTGGAAATCAACAAAATAAATACACTGAGCACTTTTAGGAATGGCGCTTTATAAAAATCTCGCATTTTTAAATAAAAAAATCAACAACTTGCCCTTTCTTAACTTATCTAATTTTCAATTAAATAAGGACTTACGACAAATCTTACTTACAATGACTCTCAGACAAACGTAATGAACAAATAATAACAAAAACGATAACAAATAGCTTTTGACTGTGTATGTGGACCTGTGTCTAGTCCTTCTTGTGGTGGCTGTAGCCGTGTTCCTTGCCACTGGCGTGCCCGCCTTTCTTGCCGTGGTCCTCGTGGTGCGCGTGATGTTCTTCGTGTCCATGGTGGCCCTTGTGTCCTTTGTGGTCCTCGTCGTAGTGTCCCTTGTCGTGGTGGCCTTTCTTGCCGTGGTGCTTCTCGTGGTGGCCCTTCTCGTGGTGGCCGCCCTTCTTGTGGTGTCCACCCTTCTTGTCGTGGTGGCCGTGGAAGTCGCCGTGCTTGTGGTGGTGTCCGCCCTTGTGGAAGTCGTCGTAGAACTTGTGTTCCTTGTGGTACTCGTCTTTGTGTGATTTGTGGTGGAAGCCAGTTGTTTTGGATCCTTTTTTGTGTCCCTTTTTATGCCCGAACTTGCCGCCTTTGTGGCCGTGCGCGGCCTCGTGATGCTCGCCGTGGTGGTCGTGCTCGTCGTGGTGCTTCTTCTTGTGTCCGCCGTGCTCGTCGTGGTGGCCCTCGTGGTGGTGCTTCTCGTGGTGTCCGTGGTCGCCCTTGTCGTGGTGGTGGTGGGACTTATAACCTTTGTCTCCCTTCTCCCCGTCCTCCTTGTGGTGGTGCGCGTGGTGCTCGTGCCCGCCGCCCTGCTCGTGATGGCTGTCTTTGGACTTCGCGTGCTCGGTGCCGGCCGGGAGCTGGTCGGACGACGCGCTGCCGGCCGCTTTCAGGTCCGCCCCGGCGGGCGCGGCTATGGCCACTAATTTGACTCCCGTTTCTCCCTTATTGGCGATATTCCGCGCCCGCGTTGTGACTAAAGCACATGCCAACAACTCTATCAGTAGTAAAAGCCTCATGTTTTCTGGAAAAGATAGACAAATCAAATTTAGCACTGACTGGTTGAAGTTTTTAATTATAATAATCAATACAAAATTAAAATAATAGAAGCGAGTGGCCAACAATAATCGCAGTCTTTGACGGTTATGATCTTGCGCTAGGAATATCATACATACTCGTATATCGGGAAAAAAATCGACAATACCATCTTACACTTAAAGGGGCAAATGTCTACGAAAATTACAACTACGAGTATGTCATTAATTTCGGGAGGCAAGAAATAAAATTAAGGCAAGGCAAGAAATACAATTAAGGTAAGGTTCGAATCTCTACATAATACAACATGGTTCCTAAGGCGATGTGAGAACATATCCAAACCGTACCGTGTGCGACTAACGATTTCAAATTTAAAGGTTAAATTTATGCTACTCACTTGTTCCACTGTGCTGGGTGGCGCAGCTAGGGAGTGTTACGAGCGCAGTGTCACAAGAACAGCGGTGTCTCCAATTTATAGATAAAAGCGCTTTCGTCTGTTGACGATTACAGCGAGCTCTTGCAATAGTTAGATTTCTGGACGACTGGCGGTGTCGACATCGATCTACGGTCAGACCCAATTAGTTCCGTTACACCGCCCGTAATAGGCTTCACTAATGCATTATAATATATTTATTTTTCTTTCATTGATTTCCAATACTTGACACATTCAATTCTATTGATATAAATGAATGACTTGTATATCTAGTGTCTTATATATATATAAAGAGGAACGATTTGATTGTTTACTTGTTTGAATTGATCAGGCTCCGAAACTGCTGGACAGACTTCAAAATTTCAAAATTCTTTCATATATAGAGAGCTAATTTATCCGATGTAATTTACGCCGATCAAGTCGCGGGATAATTGCTAGTATCGACCATAAAACTAATTATGTATTAAATTATATTTGCTACATACTAAACTTTGTGCTTATTCTTCGTAATAATATATATTGATAACATAATATAGCATAATAAAATAGAGTTATGCTCTTTTCGGATGGAAATGTTGCTTTTCACATGGAAATTCTCTTAAAATTATATAGGATAAAAATTATATAGCTTTTGGGAAAAATGTTTTCTGTTATTGTAAACTTAAATAAGCAGAATTAAAAATACTAGATACTTGTTGTCTAAGTATGTTTATCTAAATATCAAGTTTTATCCAGGGGCATTTATAGTAGTATGTCGTATTGAGTGAAAGTTTGTTTTTGTAAATGTGAACAGTTCACATTTACAAAAACAAACTTTCACTCAATATTATAAATAAAATTTTTGTATACCTATCTCATAAATGTTTATTAGGTTATCCTGAAACATGTCTGTCTGATTTCTGTAGAAATATAAGTTACTGTGATTTTATATTTGCTCTTCGAGAAGGACGAGATAGGCCGAAATAATTAGAAATCTGTTAGAGGAGTGATCATGCGAAGTCCATGCCAAAGTGCCTTTTAATTTTTATGTCACTATGCCTATTCTATGATCTTTCTTAGGGTTTTTGACATATAGTCGGCAATAAATATTTTGAGTTTGGGTTTGAGTTTGGAGCCACTCCTATCAGTTTGGCTGTCGCCTTTCAGTAGTAAACAAAAAATAACATTTATAAATAATAAGTCTTTATTTACAACGTATAACAAACAATAGACACGTAACAAATATCTTAAGGGTAAAATCAGTGCTTGCCACCGTGGTGGAATCCCCAGTGCTTGTGGTCTTCGTGACCGCCCTTCTTGCCGTGGTCGTGGTGGTCGTGGTGATGCTCCTCGTGGCCGTGGTGGCCCTTCCAACCCTTGTGGTCTTCGTCGTGGTGGCCGTGGTCGTGGTGCTTGTGGTGGCCGTGGTGGCCCTCGTGGTGGCCGGACTCGTGGTGGCCGCCCTTCTTGTGGTGCCCACCGTGTTTCTCGTGGTGTCCGTGGTGGTGGCCATGCTTGTGGTGCTTGCCCTCCTTGTGGTGGTCGTCGTAGAAGTGATGGTCCTTGTGGTACTCGTCTTTGTGGTACTTCTTGTGGTATCCTTCCGTTTCTTCTCCCTTATCGTGGTGCTTTTTGTGGTGGTGTTTGCCACCTTTGTGGTGGTGGCCGTGTTCGTGGTGGTGTCCGTGGTGGTCATCTTCGTCCCAGTGTTTCTTGTGGCCGCCTCCGTGCTCGTGATGATGTCCCTTGTGGTGGTGGTGGTGATGTTCCCCGTGATCACCTTTGTGGTGATGATGATGGCCCTTGTGGCCCTTGTGGCCGTGCTCTTCGTGGTCGTGATGGTGGTGCGCGTGGTGCTCCTTGCCGCCCCCTTCTTCGTGGTGGTGGCCCTTATGATGGCTCGCAGCGACCTCTAAGTCCGCCGGGCCGATCTCCCGGCCGGCACAGGCCACTAAAACACATCCTAAGACAAGAAGGGGGACGAGCGTCCTCATGTTGGCTTTTGTTTGCTCGCTTGTTGAATGTTTGGGTTCTGGGAGTGCACTGGCTCTGTGCTAGACAGAGGGAGCATTTATATCAATTAAAGTTGCAAGCTGGTGGCGGTGAAACCAGCGCGCAAGGACGTCGCGGAACGGTACCACGCGTTCCGCCTAATTAGCGGCCGCACATTGCGACATTTCTTTATCTTAGGCCTAAACAAACTTATTCATATAAACAGTTTTTTTATGACCTCAGTTCGGTAGCGCTATGAAACTGTTACGCCGACTTATATTACCAAATTTTTAAGTGGAGCAAAAAGCTTCTGAGCAAAAAATGCAGTAAGAAGTTTTTGTTTTGTATTGGCTGGAAAATACTTCAAGCGACTTCGACTCCTGGCGTTACGCCTGGAATGTATCAACACCGCCAGTAATGTAGAACATTTATTGGTTGGTCCTTTACATCGTAGGAAATTGGTCGAAAATTACAATTGATCGGTTGTTCATCGAACCCATATACTTTCTGAAACTATTTAAAAAAATCAATATTTATTATTAAAGAGAGCCACAAACTAATCACTAATGATCTATTTATTGTTGGTATGTCTTTAAAATTGTAGTCTGTAGCTTTTGAACATCATTATTAATGTAAACGAGCCTGAGAAAGCCTATTTTCTGAATTTAGTTGTGTTAAATATACCTAACTGGTTTAAAATTAGCCTTGTTGCAAAGGATTTTCTATGTTCGTAAGTATTTATGTGTCAAAATAGCATAAGCTCTTAGTTTTCCGCTAATAAATTATATCGTTACTTTAACTATTTAAGTAAACTGAGATTATGAGAAAAAATATTACCTAGTATATTTTTCTCATAATCACCAGTATTTTCGCGGAGCCCTTCTAGAGGCCTTTGATTATTCTGGCTTCCCTGCCATAATAGATATCAATAGTACACTATTGATATCTTTTATGGCATAATTATACTGATTTCAGACTATCGGGCATATAGATAGTCGCCCAACGGTTAATAAACATTGATGCGCATTTATATCCAACATTAATATCCAATTTCTTACATCTGGATAGAAAGCGTTTGGAAGTTATGGCATTTTTAAAAGTAACAAAAATTTATTTAAAAAAATCGCTTGAATGGGTTTAAATTCTTTATAAGAACGATCGGCAGTATCGTTCTGGATAGTTTAGACCAAATTTTGTAACAGTATCAGGAAGCACTTGCCCGTTTAGTCACGGGCGGCTGCCACAATTGAAACTTCATATCTTCAGAAAGCTTCGTAAGAAATGATAAAGAAAGGGTTTTAATAAGTGTATGAAAGGCACCACCTAAAGTCCCGAATGTAGTTACACCACTCTATGTGCCCCTTGTATCCTGCGACTTGGAGCTATTACTAAAGGGGTGTGTCGCCATTGTAATAATATAAAGAATATATATATATATGATTATATATATTTACATATATAATTATAAAGAAGAAAGATTTATTATTTGTTTGTTTGCATTGAATGGGCTCCGAAATTACTGGATCCTATATACTGGAATATTCAAAATTATTTCACCCTTTTTAGCTAATTTATCTGCGAGTGACATAGGCTATAATTTACGCGGACGAAGTCGCGGGAAAATTACTAGTTTTCTTATATTTGGTACGACCGAAATATGACCATGAACTTTATACAAGTGCGTGAAGCGTGAGCAAGGTCTAGGCCACTTCATGATGAATGAGGCAACACTTTTATTCTAACGTCCGTCGATTTACTTTCAATGGCTTTGCACTGCCGCAACATTTGGTGGTTGATTATCAAGTCGCAACAGGGTGCAATGATGAGGTAACCTAGAAATTATAATCATTATCATCATCATCAGGGCCTTTTTTAGGGTTCCGTAGTAAACTAGGAACCCTTATAGTTTCGCCATGTCTGTCTGTCTGTCTGTCTGTCTGTCTGTCTGTCCGTCCGCGGTTTTACTCAGAGACTATGAGAACTAGAGAGCTAAAATTTGGTATGGGTATGTATATTAATCATGTCAAAAAAGTGGTAGAAGAAAATCCTGAAAAAAAATTTTTTTAGGGTAGCTCCCATACAAGTAATGAGGGAGTAATATTTTTTTTTCTATACAAACCCATCGTGTTGGGTATCGTTAGATAGGTCTTTAAAAAATATTATGAGATTGAAAACACTATTTTTCGATTTAGGGATCCGTTTCCGAAATATTTGGTTTTTAAGTGCAAAATTTTGTTAGAGGTAAGTGTCCCCCCCCCTCTATCTACTAAACGGTTATATATGGGTACGTGAAAAAAATTACAGCAGTAGTATATATACTGAAGTTGAAAGGAAAACTATCAGAGCTGAGTACCAAGTACAAACTAAAAAGTTATAGGCAACCAACTTATAAAATGTACTCAAAAATTTAAAATTTCATACTATTTTATTGTTACATGTTTTTGGTCGTTAAACTGTGAGGTGCGAGTGTAAACAGTGTGAAGTCAAAGTTGTCATTCGCAACTACGGAACCCTACACTGCGCGTGGCCCGACACGCACTTGGCCGGTTTTTTTAGTCTTCACTGCAGGAGCATGACCCTCTTTGTACTATTAGAGCCATATATTAGCCAAAGCAGTTAGAGGATTTGGCCTACACTCTCCACGCTGGCCAGACGGGCTAGTGCTACCTTTTTGATGTTTATAAGTTTTGTATAGCTTGTGTTTCCTAAGTCGCCTTCTAAGACATCCACGGGAAGACTTGGAGTGGTCCTATTCTACTCTGCCGGGAATCACGCAGCAAAAGAAATTGTAATCTTCAATTGTAATCTTCTTGGCTGAGTGGCCCCTTCAAGGGAATGATGAGGGAATTTACACCCGGTATAACCTATACCGGGTATAACCTATACCGGGTATAACCTATACCGGGTATAACCTATACGGGCTGTACAAGAGGATATATATATATCCTCTGGTACAGCCCGTATCAAACTTTATGTCAGCTTGGAACAACGCGCGAGCCGATGTGCAGAGGTACACAATATTAGGTTCAGCGGGGCGCGTTCTACGCACCTCGCAGCTAATATCTGAGCCACCATATATTCAGACTATACAGGCGTAGAGTTAGTGGTAGAATACACTAGCCTTACCCTACCAATCCAGGTATTCTACCAGTATGAGTAAAGTTAACACGTAAATTTGAATTTTTCTAGTAGAATTAGAACGCAGCAGCTGTCACTAGCACTCGATTTTTACTGTACTAAACGTATAAATGGCAGAGTAACTAACCAAATATTGGTACTTAGAGGATTCGAGAGAAGAGGCAGTAGCGGTGAAAGGCGAATGGTTGATAGCTTGTCCACGTTGGTGAAAGGCAAATGGTTGATAGCTTGTCCACGTTGTTAGTCACTCAACTTCACTAATTTCTGATACTCTGTAGATGCTGTTTACACCGGTATAGTTAGTAGAATAGTAAGTATTCTACCGTTTACTCTACGCATGCTCTACGCGTCTAATGAAGGCTCATAAGTCTATTATGTAGATTAAACGGTACAGTAGTAGGCATCTAGCTAGCCTACTATTCTACCTATTCCGGATACTCTACCAATGCTTTAAGTTTCTACCAGATATACACGTAAAGTTGAATATTGACCTATTGAGTTAGAACGCCGCGGCTGTCACTAGTAATCGATCTTTACTTAGCGTATACATAGGTAGAGTGACCAAATATTGGGAAGTTGGTAATCGGTAAAGTACATGGTAGAGTAGCATAGCATAAATAAAAAAATTGTGTATTTAAATGTCTCTTAATTAGATTATTTTAGTGTGATGTACTAACTTAGGTAGTTATAAAATCCAAAATTCCAAAAAATATACAATATTTTTTTTGGAAATAAAGCCGTAGAATAACTGCCTTAGTGACTCACAAAGAAGTCTAACAATGGAATGCGGCAAATAATCATATACATAAATTTTCTATTTATTTAAAACTAGCTGTTACCCGCGGCTTCGCCCGCGTAATATATAGCCTATGTCACCTATGTCCTTCTCGGTACCCTAACCTATGTGTATGCAAAATTTCATGATAATCGGTTCAGTAGATTCGGCGTGAAGCGTAACAAACAAACAAACAAGCAAATAAACAAACAAACTCACTTTCGCATTTATAATATTAGTTGGGAAGTTGGGATTATTTGATTATGTAACTACCTTCTTATGTAGCTTTCGCTACTTCACTCAGCTTTGACTTTCCCGAACTTAACAGCTACATTTTTGGACACAGAGCAACGAATGTCTTGTCCCTCCCGCCCTAGCTACCTACATTGAAATTGCTGGCTCTGTGCTTTGAGGGCAGTCCCGCGAAAGATTGTTTCGGCTACTCGACGGTAGATGACGCTACGTGGGGTAGATTGCTATGAGAATCTAAAAATCGGATTCAGGTTCTTCAAAATCGACTTTGTCATTTTTTTGAGATAGTGATTTAAGTAGGAATCCAGAAAGACGCAATTTTTCAAATCTATGGATTTAAGTGTCTATGTCACGTCTATGTAGCAGTCTACGAAAAATTTAATTCTGTTTATTTTTTTCAATACATTTGCTAATAATACGGTTCTTATGACATCGAAATCTGTATCGTAATGATGTATTTACGGCACTAGTGCTTTTTACTTTACACCAATCAGAACCGCTCAATAGCCCAATGCCACAGATGTAAAATTTAAACTTTTTCATAGAATCCGAACAAAGAGTTTCAAGTTTAGCATGAAACCTTTTTCTGATTCGTGAGATGTGATTTTTTAACCAACTTCGAAAAGGAGAAGGTTATCAATGTACTTTTTTGGAGAAAATAAACCTGAGTAAATATACCTGATTATTATAAATATATTTTTACAAACTGCTTTAGTTCATAACTTTTATAAATACCTTATTTGCTGAATTGCAATATTGTGTTATTTTATGGTAATCGCAAATGTATTGAAAAACGTCGTATGATACTCGTACGGTAAGCTGTCTATTATAGTCGTCGGTTTATTATAAGCACTCGGCTTCGCCTCGTGCCTATAAACACCTCGACTATAATATCCAGCTTACCGTACTTGTATCATAATGTACTATTAAACACGATATCGACATAATTTTTTCTAATTAGGTCACAACACCTATCGCATTCCTGAGCTCAGCATTCAACTCGCGCGCTATCTGTACTTTTGCGTTTAGTACATTCTAAAACGAAACTATCTAATGAAACAAAAAGGTGCAGTCCACACAAGTACCTATCTTCTGAAAAAGCATGGATGTTATATGTACTGTTTTGGTTGTAAGGGACTTAGTTGATAAGTTATGTATGTAATTTATTAGTGCAAAATAAAATACCTTTCTCTCAATGCAATTTAAAAATTCGGAATTTAAAAATTTTGAAAGTTTGAGATTTATTTTTATTGACAATTTATAATGAAACAAAATAAAAAAATATTGGCAAATAAGTATATCGGGACAAATCACACTAATTGAGCCAGCCCTACACTAAGTTGTAAACTTGTGTCGTGTAGGGTACTAACTCAACGATACTGTATTTTAAAGTAAAATACCGATATAGACAAAAATCCAAGACCCAGGCCAATCTAAAATAGATCGTGACCTAATCGTGACCTAACCGGGTAATCGAACCCGGAACCACTCGTGTCGCAGGCTAACGTGTTGACCGCTACGCCATGGAGGTCGTCAGTAACTGCTTAACTAATTGTGTTTTTACTGTTATGTGACTTTATCTATGTTTACTATTTATGCTAAAAGAGTACATTTTTTTAAAACAAATATACGTCTCAGGAAAAAAATTATAGCCAATTAATTTTAGCCCACTGAAGGGTGTAAGGATTTTAATGATACCCGATACGTCCAAATCCGTTGGCGTATTTGGAAGTTATGGTGGAATAAATAAACTTATGTTTCTTGTTCGTATGTGTGAGTGGCCAACACTGGTGTCAGATTTTTCAAGGTTTTTGACGTTGCCTGACGACTGCCATCAACGATGACAACCGGGACCAATGGCTCGGAAGGCACGTTACTTTCGAAGCTTCTGAACACCAAAAACAATACCCTCTTTTTTGACAATCGTGTGAAAACATTCTTCTCTCAATGCAATTGGAAAAAGCTGTTTTGAAAAGAATGATGAGGAATTCTTTTTTAGCCAACTGATCCACCCAGAAGGAGGGTAAACCTGGTGCGTAGGTATATAATGTAATTTATGAGTACGGCTATATACTATCGTTATTTCCTGTAACCTAACGGCTGGACCGACTTTGAAATGTGAGGTGTCATTCGATTCGTATTTTTCATAGATATCAGAATATTTTTGGTATTTTTTTACGAAATGTCATGTAACGCCAGCGACAAATCAATATGGCGGACGTAAAGGGGTGGGTAAAAAAGGCAGTCGCGTTTTTAAATTTGATAATCCATTTTTAATTTTCAATTGCTCTTATAGATCACAGCAATAATAAGTTATGTTGGATATTGGTTAGAACCAACCCAAATATCCAAGATAACTTATTATTTGCCTTTAGTTTAGAATGAAATTGCATTACGTACGTACTTATAGGTATAATCACATTTTCAGATGTGGATTGTGAAAGCCACAGTGCGTCCCGTTGCCTAATAGAAGGCTTTTGCCCATCAGTGGGACATAAATAGCTCATAATGAAGGTATACAATTTGATATCATAATAAGTACCTTGAGGACTCTCAAATGTTATGTTAGTCTGTAGACCTAGTATTATTCTGATAAGTATGGTCAGTAGCTAATATTAATGTTTTTTTATATTTGAGTTAAGTACATATAATTATCCTTGTTATGTTTCTTTTAAAGTTTAGTATAGTGGATTTTACGTATAAAATAATATATAACAGCGATAACATTCTATAACATATTATCAAGAATGTTATCGTGTTGCACATTGTTTTAAAATACTATATAAGAGCTGCGGGATAACTGGCATATTGTGTACCGTTGTTTCAGAAGTTTGTACTTTTAGATGCTTTTAGGTACCTCATCGATCCGGTTTGAGAAAGGTAGTAAAAATTAGGCGTTTATTGAAAATTATTTACTGCGTATAAAAATAACAACAACAACAGACATGACAATTCTTGCTGTGGTGGAATCCCTAATTACTCAATGGTTGTGTTTACCTGGTTACCCTTCTTGTCTTGAATTAAGGTAAGTAGATAATAAGTTGTTTATAAGAGATTTATCAAAAGGTATCAGGAAAGTAGTGAAAAAAAATAGGTAATTTGGTTTATTATTTACTGCGCATAAAAATAACATCATTATCAGACATGACAGTTTGATGACAATTCCCCAATGCTTGTGGTCCTCCATACCACCCTCCTTGTCTTGAATTTAGGTAAATAATAAGATTTTATAAGTATTGAAAAGATATAATCAGGAAAATACCTAGTGAAAAAAAGTATGGTTCATTATTTTCAGAGTATAAAAATAACAACAATAACAGAAATGACAGTTATTGCCGTGATCCCTTTCTATCTTGTCCCTCCCTTCTTGTCTTGAATTAAGGCAGATAATGAGTAGTTTATTTAAAAGGTATAAGTATTCAGGAAAGTAGTGAAAAAATAGGTATGGAAAATTATTTACTGCGTATAAAAATAACAACAATAACAAAAACAACATTCATTTTTAACGCATGACAAGTTAGAAGCTCAGTGCTTGCCGTGGTGGAATCCCCAGTGCTTGTGGTCGTCATGGCCGCCCTTCTTGCCGTGGTCGTGGTGTCCGTGATGATGCTCGTCGTGTCCGTGATGCCCGTGGTGGTCGTGGTGTCCTTCGTCGTGGTGTCCTTTGTCGTGGTGCCCGTGGTGCCCATGGTGACCTAAGAATAAGATTTAATTTAAGAACGAGATTTTTTTGGTACTGATGTGGTCGATTGTTGATGGACATTTAACTTTATAATCGTATTTTAATGAAATTAAGATATAAGGCAGGACTCGACCCTGCCTCTTTGTCTCAGCATTGTGCATCAACTTGAATAGCATTGTGAATGCAAAAAAACACCTGTAGGTAGACATTACAATCGTCTTTACGATGTCCATCATGTTGGTGATGATGTGTGAATGTTACCTTCGTGGTGGCCGGAGTGGTGATGACCTCCCTTCTTGTGGTGGCCGCCATCGTCATGATGATGATGATGATGATGATCGTGCTTGTGGTGCTTGCCGTCGACGTGGTGGCCGTCGTGGAAGTGGTGATCCTTGTGGAAGTGGTCCTTGTGGTACTTCTTGTGGAAGCCATCGGTATGTTCTCCCTGTTGACACAATGGAGAATATTAATGGTGTGCTGTAGGTATTTATGATTTTGTAGTCGCAAACAGTATAAATATCTGATCATATTGACTTTTACTGGAACTGACTTTACGCTATACACTGCGGGCGACTGTGGTCGTCGTTTATTACTTTCGATTTAAGCTTTCGAGAGTACTCATCTATTTTCTAATTTCATTTTTTAGAAACTTATAGGAATATACGTATAAAACAATATTTTTATATCTTGCTATAAAAATAAAATGTTCTACGTTTGTAGAAGTCTATTTTTTATCAGATTGTTTGTAGCTATGTACATCGGTCATGCTGGTTTGGGAACCAAGAACAAAACACAACCAAGTGGTATAGTACCACACGCTTCTGTTCCCGCGTAGATCGTAAAAGTCGGTCGAGGGATGATTGGAATTTGATTTTACCTTGTCGTGATGTTCATGGTGCCCGTGCTTGCCGCCCTTGTGGTGGTGGCCGTGTTCGTGGTGTTCGCCGTGTTCGTCGTGCTCGTCCCAGTGCTTCTTGTGGCCGCCGCCGTGCCCGTGGTGATGCTCGCCATGGTGGTGCTTGCCATGGTGACCGTGGTCGCCTGAATACACACAATTTTGTGAGTCGAAATTTACAAAAACAGAACTACAGACAAAAATATGCCCATGGATCGACTTGCAGAAATCGGCGATCAGACCACGAGCAATGAATGAATATTACTATTTTTCGCTTCATGCTGTATGATAGAAAGGCTGTTCTCTATTTCTGTTCTGTCGGTCTACTTTTCCAAAACAATAAAGCCTATGTCACTCACGGGAATAAACTTCATAGGTACTTCTAAATCCAATGATGCAGTAAGAAGTTATGGTGGAATAACTCACAAACATACTTATAAATTCGAAAAACAAAGAATACAGGCGTTAAATGTATGATATAAATATGATTGCTCTACTTATTCAGCTACATTTATAGCATGAAAATTTTATTGTGACATATCACTAGAAAATATCTTTACTTAGATTATTCAAAGTATCTATATTGAGTTGTCAGTTAATACTCGTATGGGTTAATTAAAATGGTACGATGATTCTATGCCGCTCTTAGCCTATACCTTTGTGGTGGTGGTGGTGTCCTTTATGTCCCTTATGATCGTGGCCGCCATGATCATGATGATGATGTGCGTGATGATCGTGGCCGCCACCGTGTTCGTGGTGGTGGCCGTGGCCGGCGCACAGCGCCACGAGGCACAGGAGACCGATGGCTACTAACACCCTCATGTTACTGATAGTGGAAGGAAGTCCGGTTGTAACTGACCTCTGTTCCGTCGATTGCCTATTTATATCAGCGAGTCTCAAAGCAATGGAGAAATTATTCCGCAACGTTTCAGACGCTAGTTCAAGGACGCCTTGAAAAAAGGCAGCATCGGGCGTCGCTCGCGACCCGGCGTCGCGCGTTGCTGTTTGGTTCATACATAGCCATAATTATACAGCTTGTAACTTGACCCTCGACACACCCTTAAAAGTGAGACTCAACGACGGATCAATAATGGGATCTCAAAAAAAAATTCACCCGGGTAATTAGTATGGCAAAGTCACAAAAAAAACCTTGAGTTCGAGCACCTAGCATTGATCCAATAGGAAAAGTTGTTCAAATTTATGGGCTAAGTGATACAGTTGACGGGACTCATTGTATAATGCAACTTGTTTTACTTTGCCCGCTTACCGGACGTCTTAGAGTACTCAATCGGGTAAAGTGTATCTAAAACGTACCAGTATCGAGAGTACCACGACACAGTTACAGCAGTCAAAGTCACAGTTGTATGTGATTGACTTTATAATTGTATATTTTTTTAAATTAAGAATAATAATCTATTTATTTATTTTTAAAATAAAGGTTTAGATTTTATAAAATTGTCATAAAAAGTAAAATATTAAACAAAGCATATAAACGTAAACCTATAGTGCCGCCAGTAGCGGGGCAGAGCTCAAGGTACCAGTGGTCAGAGCCCCAGAGTCCAAAGAGAGAAACCTTCTGACAATATGTGCCGTATCCAAAAGTACTGCTTTCTGCATCTGTCCCTTGATGCAGCCTATAGCGAGAGCCTCTTAAGGTGTTGGTCGAGGGTTTTCGCTATAAAATCGAATTATTATTATCATAACTTAATAAGAAAACAAAATAAAAATAGAAGTAAGTAATTTTCATTATTTTCTGGTCATTGATAATTTTTTCTGCTTTATTTAAAAATAAAGCAGAAAAAATTCACGAATCCTCTGTGGTTAAGGCAACCACTGAACCACGGAGGTTTGCCTGTTGACCAGGGGGTGGTGGGTTCGATTCCCACGGGAAGCATACTTTTTTAAGTAGTTTCCAGTTTAGTTAGAACATTGCACATGATTGCAATGTCTGATAATAAAGATCCTTCGGAAGGCACGTTAAGCCGTTGGTCTCGGCTGCAATCTGGTAGTCGTTAAAGGAACCACGTCAGAGGCCGAGAGGCGAACTGAAGAACTCTGACACCAGGGTGTGCCGTGCATGGTCGACTGACCGTGTCACCTACACGAAATGATGATGATGATCTGTTTTATCTGGACCCCAGTAAGTTAAACCTACTTTACCCAAGTATACAGCGTGTCAATTGGCCCTCAACAAACCCTCTATGGGGTTACTCAACCCGTTTCTACATTTTCATACAAGTATTCAGCCACCAGGGCAATTAGCATGAAAAAGTAAAAAAAAAGAGTTCCCAGCATTGGTCCCATAGATAAGTCGTTCATATGTCGAGCTCCGTGGCGCAGCGGTCAACACGTCATCGATGGGATAGAACCCATCCCCGGTCAGGTCAATATGGAAAATGATCTTTTTCAGGTTGACCTGGGTCTTGAATGTTGATGTATATAAGTATCTATTATAAAATATAGTATCGTTGAGTTAGTATCCCATTACACAAGTCTCGAACTTACTTTGGGGCTAACTCAATCTGTGTGATTTGTTTGTTTATTTATTTATTTATATTGACGGTCTGAGTCACCTCTTAAAGGGAATGTCGAGGGTCAATTTTTTTCTTTTTTTTTCGTCTGTGTAGTGGCCGTCACTGGTGTCATATTTTTCAAGCTGCCTAAAGGCATCTGACAAAGCTTAACGACTGCCATCAATGATGACAGCCGGGACCAACGGCTTAACGTGCCTTCCGAAGAACGGAGGAGCGCGAGACATTTTAATGTCACTTGCGGTCCCCACCCAAGTGGGGACTGCACCCAGGGTTGCTTAACATGCGGAGGCACTTATAATGCTCACATCCGCAAGGCCATCGAGCTCCTCGAGGGTCAACGTACACGCTGTATCATAACAATGAAGACATGCATCAATATCGTTTGAAGTATATGTGAACGATTGCTGTTATCTACCAAATTTTTTATGCAAATGTGTGTTTAAAATTGATGATGAGGCGAAGGCTCTGTTTATCTCAATCACATCAATGGAGTGTATACTCCCTACCTGGCAGTTTACTCATTTAGGCAAAATCTCAAGAAGTTTTTACTTCATGAACAAATTAGTACAAGCAGCTGAGCCGTGCTATTCAAAATTACTTACCGAACAATAAGTATAAATTTTTAGTGTCTAAAATGAAGAACCACTGCATGTGTTGTACTTATAAAATATTTTGATTTTGGTGGTGGTATACCCGCCATGCTTCGAGCAACACGGAAGGGAGTAGCCATACGCTGCATTCCCCTCTGTCAAGGTACAAGCCAAAATTAGGCATATGCATGTCTATGTGTTAGTTGTGTGTGACTCATCTGTACACAAATTATTTTTTCTTTTTATGTCATTTTTTGTGACAATGTCATAATTACTATCAAGTGACAGTTTAAGTTTTGTATGTAGGTGTGCGGAACTAAACTTGTGTGCACATTTCCCCCCGCAAAAAACGCCAGAAAAATTGTCATAGTAAATTGTCGCTTTGCCCACTCCCTCCGTCCGGTACGGAGGCCGTGTTGCTCGAAGCCGCCATGGCGTCACAGCTGAAAGCGTATTACATATATCTCCATGGCTGAGGGAAACCATTTTGGTGACTTATATTGCTTTCAATTGTTTTAAATATTTTGTATTTTTATATGCGCCAAATAAACATTTTCTATTCTTTTCTATTATATTATAAACGTGAAAGTATCTAACTATCTGTCTGTCTGCACCTTTTCACGCTTCAACCAATGAACCGAGTCAGACGTAATTTGGTATGGGATCATAGATATCAGAATAATACTCTCTGTGTATGGGATCTGTGAATGGGATAGTTGTAGGCCTGTGGTAGGACATAGGGTTTATCCCCGAAAAAGGTAACGACCCCAAGGGACATTACTCATGGGTGCAGAACCGTAAGCTAAAGCTAGTTAAGTGTATTTCTGTACTTTTACTATCTACCAGGAATAGATGCAGTCGGCACTTGTAGACTGCAGAGTTCTTTTGTTTTGTTTACCTATAGGCCTGATCGATATTTGAAAAAAGTAAATAATGCTAGCTCAGCCGTAAGTCAGTTTCAAGGAATAAGGTTCCATTCATACATAGAGCGCATTGTATCCAATCAAAAGTTGATTGACAGCTTACAAGATTCCCCGAATATATCTGCTTAGTGATCCTCTAGAGCCCAATCGCCGCTGTTTGGATAGCGTTAAACAATTCTTCCGAGCGAGTACACTGCGTTAATGCAAGCATACTAATCTAAATCCTTGTTGACTATGTGCCGATCTCCGTAATGGATAGTTCACACGAGTTTAGCGGCTTGCCCTTTCTATACAACTAAGTTTATGTAAGTGTCTACTACATGTGGTGTCTACGATGTCTATAAAAGTACCGTGGGCGCGTGGAAAACTACAATGGGGCCCATGCCATGAGAGTTTGCGTTTAGCGAGCGGCTGCTTGCTGGCTTAGCTATGTGACTTTCACTTCCCAACCACTGCTTTTGTGCTCCTGCCTGAGACCCAAGAACCGGGGGTCCGTGATATTATACCAGCACTGCCACCTTGTAGTAGGGCCATCAGACATCTAAATTCTTGTACAGAAACATAGCCAAAAGAATTAACGTAAGGGAAGCGACTGACCGTATAAACATTGCCAAATAATATTAATACGTGAATAGTATTAATAGTAGTAATTGTAAATCGGGTTACGAAGTAGATACTTCGATGTGATGATGTCATCAGCAGAGGAAGGTAATCTTTCTTTGATTCGACCATAACATTTTATAGATGAATTTTCTATTTCTCCCTACATATATATCGTATATCAAGTGTAAACTATAAACTTAAAAAAACCTCAAACCAATTTTTATTGGATACAGAAAATGTATTTTTTTATATACCATTGTTCCAAAATTAACATTTGTCACTATTATCTTCTAAAAAGCTTTGTATACTCAGTCTGTCTGTACTAACTACTAAGAGCTATGAGCTTACTAGTTACCTCATGTGAACAGGGCATTCAAGTGGTAATGATGACTCAAGTCGCGGTTCCGAGTATTCCGAATTATATACGCTTTTAATTTTATCGCTGCCTATCCAAATATGGTACGCTTGCTTTATTTATAAGCAGCATTTTTGTTAAGATCAGGTAGAACATTGACAAACATACTACGTTTGCGTGCATTCCTTGATAACCTAATTTTGGGATAAAAACTTAAGTTCTATGTGTTTGATTGAGTCCGGAAGAGTGTAAATTAATGTGTTAATTTTTAACCAGATCCTCGAAATGTTCTAGGACAAGTTTATTAAATTCTGTAGATTGTGAAAGTAAAAGATTTTATCAAAATCTATTCTTTACTTGAAAATGCCCACTAAACACAAATTTTCCATAAAGTATTATTTTTTATCCGTATTTTCGTGAGTGCCCGAGTTTTGTCCACTGGCTGGCATTGTCATTCTATCATCCATGAACAAGTAAATTCCTTAATAGAACAACCTTTAGCTAACACATATTTATGAAAAACTAGCTTTTTCCCGTGACTTCGTACGCGTAATTTAGACTATGTTCTTTTATACAGCGTTTACATTGACCTACAACATACCCTAAAAGCTTCCTAAAAGGGGTGTATCAGCCGGTCTATATAAACAACTTTTAATATGGGATCAATGCTGGGAAGTACTGGGAACTTTAAAAAAATCGGCCTTTTCTTACAAGTGTTCAGCCGCTCGGGCGATTAGTATGGGAATGTCAATTTTTAAAATAATATCCGGCATCAGTTCCATAGGGAAAGTTGTTCATATTGATGGTCTAAGTCACTCCTTTTAAGGAATATCGAGGATCAATTTACACTGTTTATGTTGGCTAAACAATGTAAAGTCACATTGAAATACATCCAGTAGTTTTCCGTGACGGAGTAAAAACATCTGCCCAAACATCCATACAAACTTTCACATTTATAATAGCTATACCAATATTATAAAGCTGAAGAGTTTGTTGGTTGAACGCCCTAATCTCAGGAACTACTGTTGAACGATGCACTTCATGAGTGCTATCGGCTAGGTATGTACCACGGGCGAAGCCGGGGCGGACTGCTAGTAAATGATAAGTATGCTAGCGAAGCGGCGGACAAAAGCTAGTCTATACTAATATTATAAAGAGGAAAGATTTGATCATTTGTTTGCATTGAATAGGCTCCGAAAGTGCTGGACCGATTTTCCAAATTCATTCACCTGTAGAAAGCTAATTAAACATAGGCGATAATTTACGCAGAAGTCACGGGAAATTGCTAGTCTACTCTCTCTCATCTGAGCGCTCTCCCGGTTGCATCCTTAGCTGGAGAGCTTCGGAGACCGGGGTCCACTATCCGGCTTTTTCTTCTCAACTTCGCACAGTTTGTAGCATCCTTGCTTGCGAAACCATTGGCACGCATATCCTCCTTAAGAGGACCTGCCCCCTATTTACTAACTCGGATGACAGGTGTCGATGCCTATCAATCTAGGATTTACAGTTACAATGCGGGTTTTGCTTACTCAAACTTTTTATTTCAAATACAAAAACCAATTGTAACAGTAAATTCTAGATTGATAGGCATCGACACCTGTCATCCGAGTTAGTAAATAGGGGTGCTGAACGCGCATGTCTCCATACAAACGGACAAAGGGAATTGTGGCAATATTTTATAATTTTTGTGTAAAATTTTGCATTCCATCAATTAATCTCATTATAATCTACGTACGTACCTATACAGCTTGGTAAAATTGAAAATGATTTGATAATTATAAGCCTCTCAACATTTCTATACAAATTTTGAAAGGCTTATAATTTTAACGAAACTGTGTAGGAACGTACGTAGATTATAATGAAATTAATTGATTGAATGCTGAATTTTACTCCAAAATTATCAAATATTGCCACAATTCCCTTTATCCGTTTGTATGGAGACATGCGCGTTCAGGTCCCTATAACAGGAAAATGGGTAGTCTTCTAATAAGGTGTAAATGCAGTGTACTGTACGTCCGTGCAACACGCCAGACGAGTGACATAAAGGCGGCGTTGTCCGCGGAAATAAGTTCACGATCGTCACGGCCGGCTGCGCGCTTTTCTAGAGCTGCTGTCGACATCTGAAGTCAAGGTCACTGGTCATGGCGATGCTGATACTGGTTTTCTAACAATGCACATGTTGATCGCTCATTGATGAACCAAAGTCCACTTTGCTGAGGTAACTACGTTAACAAGTTTTTTCTATGGAAAAATAGATAATTATAGAATGTCCCTCGGGGCATGTGGTCCCAACCCCTTAATCTTTCGATTTGTTCTCACAGACTCACATACATGTATAGATGGCGCCACTCGTTGCTACACAACATTGTATCCACCATATTATGAGGATATAAAAGCTATTCTATTCTATTAAAAAAATATTCACAAAATAGATCTTATTATAGATTAGAACCATATTTTAGGCATAATATTTTACAATTACAACGCAGATTACCGCCATCTAGAATCGAGTGGAAAGCAACTCTGCAGCGCCATACATTCGCCTACTTTTCGCCTAGGTACCTTAATTTGGTCCAATATTTTTGTATGCCGTTGGCAGTCTATACGTTAGTATTTTATTTTCTTTGCCCGGGGTGAGGTAAGGGACTCTAGAGATACCCTATACATAGAAATCGGTTCAGAAAATTTCGACTTTTGACTATCTCTATTTTGCCAATGTTTCTTTGGAATATTAATTCAATGTTAAGAGTCGCCTGGACGCGCATGTCTCCATACAAACGGAAAAAGGGAATGGTGGCAATATTTGATAATTTTAGGGCAAAATTAAGCATCCATTAAATTAATCTCATTATAATCTACGTACGTTCCTATACGGTTTGGTTAAATTATCAAACGTTTGAGAATTATACGCCTCTCAAGATTTCCATACAAATTTTGGAAAGGCTTGTAATTCTCAAACCATTGGTATTTTAACCAAGCTATATAAAAACGTACGTAGATTATAATGAGATTAATTGATTAAATGCTTAATTTTACTCCAAAATTATCAAATATTGCCACAATTCCCTTTTTCCGTTTGTATGGATACATGCGCTTCGAGGCGACTCTTAAGCCATCCAAGCCGTCATCTTTGATGGCAGTCGTTAATGATATGTGAGACGCCTTTAGGTAGTTTGAAAAAACTGGTACCAGTATTGGCCACTAACACACCCGAAAAATAAAACAAACAACATGATTTTAACTAAGTGATTTGGATACCTCCTAATCCGTACTGCAAAAGTAACTGTCTGTATGTCTCGCTTTCACACCAAAACTACTGAATCGATTTAAATGAAATTTGGTACACAGATATATAGTCTAGAGACTGAGAAAAGTCATAGACTTCTTTTTTTACGCAAAAGAAGTAGCGGGCACAGCTAATACTTAATATGTGATTATTGACTCATTACACTTAAATATGAAAACTGTACATCTTGGTATTTATGTATGTGAAAAAATAAATGCGTGTAATGCCAATTTCGTAATATTTTCTCTTTAAAAAAAATCTTTTAATTTAGCAATTCTGTAACACATAAAACATACGTCCTGACTACGTTGAATTTCGCAGTTGTAGTGAACGTTTGTAACTCGTGTTCTTGCGTCGTAGACATGTGTACTTGATTTATAGCTACGCCGTAGCGTGCGTGTGCTACGAGCTACGAGTATGCGAATGTCGTAGATTGAACTGTACAGAGTATTTATATTTGTTTTTGAAAAAGTATTAATTTTTTTTAAGACATTACTAAAGGGTCATACGTTTCTTAAAACAACACTTTTTGGCGCCAGTTTTACCATTTTAACGCAGCAATACTATTTGTAAAAACCACATGAAATTCCGTGCCGTACTTTTTGAGTTTACCTTGCAGAGTAGAACCTTGTTTCGTTTATACCTCTTATATGTAGCAATATTACAGATTTTAAAAACGATTGATTACCGAGGTAGGTTTTGAGGCGTCATTCAATATTTCGTTTCTTAAATATAAAATATACAGGTTGACATCATTCATTGACTTACTTTGAGTGTTGATTTTCTGCCTTATATTCCAATAAAATTACAAGTGGCTGTGAAAATGTCGTCACTTTCAGAAAATTTGCAAACCCGAACAAAGTTTTCACTTCAAAGTCTTATATTGTAACTTTTATTTCAGTGTGAAGTTACACTGTAATAAACCTTTTGTATGGAGTGTTTAACTTGACAAGTCCCACAAATGTTACTCTATATAACTTTTGGTTCAACAAGGTAATATTTTAAGTTTTTAACTGATATGTATCTATTTTTAACCGATTAAAAAAAATATAATCAATTCTGACTTTTGAATAGAGATAGAGTAAGGTGTGTATTAAACATTAAATTACAGTTTAGAAATCGATTTTGATTTTTGATTGTTTTTGTTGGAGCTTAATTGCACCCCGGAAGAGAAGCTGTTTTAAATTTGACTTCTTTTTTGAATAGTACTACAGTAAAATCAAACAAAATTATGAAAAACATCCTACTAAAATGGAGGACATATGCATCTTTTTTATTCTATTCCAAACACCTTCTAAAATAAGGCACATTATTAAAAAATACCTTGCTAGTCCAAAAACTCTTTGAGATATAAACGTTGCAAACTACGTAACATACTTACATCAAATTAAATGTTTGTTTAACTTTTTTATTTAGCTAGACGGTGGCATAATCACAAATGTTCTTAAAGATTTACTCATGCATCTACCGAATTGTTTGCTATGTAATCATTGATCCTTACGACCATAGAAATGCAATACTGGGATCTAGAGCCCTAGTTCCAGTAAAACATAAATAGCAAATGCTCTTAGCGCATTCAGGCCGTCATTCTTACCAGTATTAACATGCTTCACATCAAAGAATGAAACAGATGTGCCTCTTACTACAAACTACTTATTAGCAAAGGCTCAACACACGTGTTTACCACGGTTTGGGGCCTTAATGCATAATTTCTATTAGCAAAAATAATATTTTTATGGAAAACTAGTTATTTTCTTGCGACTTCGTCCGCGTAAATTATAGACTTTGTCAACCGATTAGCATTCTATAGGTGAAAGGACTTAGAAAATCGGTCCCATAGTTTCGGAGCCTCTTCAATATAAACAAACAAACAATCAAATCTTTCCTCTTTATAATATTAGTAAAGATTATGCGTTACAATCTTTATGCCAAATATGTTTATGCCAAAGAAACCGTTATGCGTTCAGTTCAGACACAAAACCATATGCCATACGTGAGAACGAGTTCTTCTTGTGTGGCCTTTTATATTTTGCAGTATTATCGTTAAGGAGCCTATCTCACTACACCGCTGAATCCTGTTACACTGCGGCCCTACACCAAGTAATGTTATTATGAGCATTTTAGTAATTTGATACGCCGACTGAACCCTTCTAATAATCTTGTTTATAATCTTATTTCTTTTCAAAGTACTTATTATTACTGAAAGTTAAAAATATGTTAGTTGTCATTTTAGTAGAAATCACGAAGCTACATTGAGTTATAGTAATGGAAATATATTAATTTTCATGCCTTTATTGACTTATATTGAAATGCCTTCTTACTCTTACATTGACAGTTGTTTAAAAAAAAGACATATATTACTTCCTCAGCAGGGAGTCTATGTCTTTCGGGGGGTATAGTGATGCTAACGATAGCATATGTCTAAATTCGGTTAAAAAATTCAGAAGTTATGAAAAAAAAACGTCACATACATACTGTACATGAACTCGAACAACTTTGTACCTACTTCTTATCCAAAGGGTAAAACGGAACCCTATTTTCCAGACTTCGATGTCTGTCTGTCTGTTTGTTTGTTTTCATTGAATAGGATCCGAAACTACTGGGCCGATTTTTTTTTTTCGTAAATTATAGCCTATAATTTGCGCGAAAGTTATAAGTTGCCGGAAAACTGCTAAATCATATATAAATTATAATGTAATATAATTATAATAGTAATTAGAATGTAGTTATTTACGACGAGAATTGCAAAAAAAAAATTTGATTGATTGATTGCAACATTACAATATCACATTTATATGTAATGCTTTTATTTCGTTATTTCTTTTAATCCTTTTTTATTACACTATTTAAACAATAAGCAATTGAACAGCTAGTTTACAAGGATCAGTCTACATAATATACTAAGGCAATGGTTCTCAACCATTTCTTGACACAAAAAATGCCGAGCTCTAAAATAAACGCCTAGTTTTGGCGATAAATTCTACCGTATTGTTACGGTTTACGTTTAGTATCTTTTTTAGTCTGATGCTAAGCATTGTAAGCCAAGAAGCATTCAGTGAGATATGAAAAATCGTTTGGCCACCTATTAAGATACTCCTCCCAATAAAGCTGTATTTTTAAAACAGTCTAACACTACCACCAATAAGTTGTAAATGTATCTTATTTTATTACAACGTTTAGTTTTCAGCATCCACCTGTGATAACTTTCATCTCTCAGAATTCGTCTGTTTCATACATCACAAACCACATCACAAAACTTTGAGTAACGCTGGCAGGCCAGGCGTGGCCTAAATTTGGATCCCGGAGGTTACCGGGATAATCCGCCGCCTATTGTTAGCTATTTTGATGTTTATGCCTTTGTGTGGGCCCTGTATTAAGTCGTGCCGGATAATCGCTGTATTATACGGAGTTAATTTTCCATTAGCGTGTACAAGCCCGATTGGCAGCTGCTTACCGTCACACCCAGACAAATCGGCGACATTCTGCATTATCCCTATAAAGGACCCAAGTTTAATAGTGCTGTCAATGAAAGGTGTTTATTTTGATCGTAACTGATATGCGAGTTATGATGTTAAGAAAAGTAATACTTCAAAATAACACCATGTTTCTCATTCAGAGACCATTTTATGATGATAAAAATTACACGTGCAGATTCAGCGGTTTTTTTCTCAAAACCGTTTAATTTTACTTTACATTGGTAGCTGCTTACTACTTTGTATAACTAACTAATCTGTAAAAAGAAGGTAATACTAACTTATTACTTGACTTGTATACACAGATATGATATGAAGATTTTTTACCGTCATTGGTATTTTGAGTAATCTGGCTTTCTGTCGTGCATCGCCGAGTGCGGCCAATATTTGTCGGAATACGACACCGTAGAATGTTTCCGGCCCAAAAGTATCATATGAACTGTTCAAACAAGCGCGGGGTTTTATAGGCAGCTGGCCGACACGACTAATTACATCAATTACAGGTAAACAGGGCTGCGCTCGAGTTTCGTGGCTCCCACCTTCGTCAATATTTGCGGAGAGACGTCGGCCGCTACAAAATATAAAGTCTGCAGATGATGGCCTCTGTGGCTTAGTGGTACCGTATCGCAAATGCCTTGCAAATTTATTCGGACTGATCTGCTCTTGGCTGTGTATTTATGTATCTATTTTACAATAAGGTATTTTTCAATAACACAAAATCACTTACTTTGGGGTAATTTCAATCTATGCTATCCTAATCCTAACTAGTATTATAAATGCGAAAGTGAGTTCGTTTGTTTGTCACGCTTTTACGCCCTATCTACTGAACCGATCATCATGAAATTTTGCATACACATAGGTTAGGGTCCTGAGAAAAACATAGGCCCGCGTGATATATATATCACGCGGGCGACGCCGCGGGTAAGAACTACTTCGCTATGCCGTCGCTAGATGGTTTTATACTCATTTTTATTAAGTAATGCTACAGGGTAGGTGATAGAATATACCTACTATGTTTCATGAATATCGGTTTAAGTACCTAAATTCGAAGATGACGTTTATTTATGTTTTGCTGACCATGTTATGAATCCATAAATGGTAATTATTAAAAATATTGGTTTATGTGTGCAAAGTCAACAGCGCGTTTCCTAATAAAATATAATCGTAGTTCACTTATTGGTATCCCTACTTAGTAAACAGATATAATTTAGATAGATTTAGAGATACAATTATAGATCGTAAGCTGTTGCACTTCTGTACTTTCGGTGTTTGTCAACGGGCAGCTTATTGGAGATATTATTTTAAATTTGTTTTTTTTTTAACATAAAAAAACAATATTTTAATATTAAGATTAGGTATGAGAACATTTTTTCATACCTAATCAATCTCTAAGAGTGTGAAGTATTGCTCACTAGCAGCCCTCCCCGGCGGCGCCCGCGCATATATTATACATATCTTTACCTAAACTTTCCTCTTGAATCACTCTTTCAATAATTAAAACCGCATCAAAATTAATTGCGTAGTTTTAAAGATCTAAGCGTACATAGGGACAGACAGACAGCGGAAAGCGGGTTTGTTAAAAGAAAGCCTCTTCTTGCCGCGTATAAATTCGCCATCCCACCAAATCTTAACCGCCCACCGTATATAGCAATTTAAATCTCACGGAAACAGTATTTTTTTAGGGATAAAAGTACTATATGTCCTTTTCAGTACCCTTACCTATGTGTATGCCAAATTTCAAGACGATTGGTTCAGTAGATAAAGTGTGAACAGGTATTAAACAAACAAAGAGATATGCAAACTCACTTTCGCATTTATAATATTAGTTGGGATGGGATTGGGATTAGAATATACCCAGTTGGGAGTTGGGATAAAGGTGGGTTAATAGGGTAGAGATAAAATTGACTATGCGGACTCCATATCAACTTGCAGTAATGCATAGAAATGTAAGCTTTATAGCTAGTATTAGTCAACAACAAACAAAGAAGATGGAACTCGGATATCAGCTGTTGAGTCGATGTAGTGCGCGATAGCTGTAAAGCGGGCTAGCGCGCCGTGGTCACGGCCACTCTTCACCCATTCCCCTCCGGCGACTGACGAAACACCAACGAAAATCATTTCTCCACCAATTATTTATGCTGCAAGCGTTACAATCACCATTTCAATTAGAGATAACTCAATTATTTCCTTCCTTTCAAATAATTATTTACAAACAGTAGATGGTTGGCGGTATTTCTGTTTTGGTTTAAAAGAAGTAACGCTTTTGCAAGGCTATTTTTAATATAATTGAGTAATGTAAAAATTAAAATAAGATTGTAGCGAATGAAACTTTTCTAATTTGAGAAAAAAAAGTTTACGCGTCATAGGTACTTATGTTTCATTGACCCTATTTTATTTTAAAGTAGGTATGCTGCATTTGGCATTTTAGTCCCAGTTTTCTTAGTCTTCACCTTGTTACCGGTAGATTTCAAATATTTTTTACAAATATCTTAAGCAAACAAGTGGATTTTACATTTTAACTTATTTTTAAATTGACAAAAACTAGCTTTGAAATTTTGAAACTTGTCTATAGTTACATTTTAAAAAAAATCTAGATATACTTTGGTGGAAAACGAATTTGTCAGTTCTCTCCACAAGGAGCGTTGTTGGTAATTCTATATGTTAATAGCTATTCTTCTTGACGGCTTGCGTGCGACACGAGGAGATTCAGGTTCGATTGCCGGCTTGGGCAAACACTTATATAGACTTCATTTTCCAAACATGGTATTAGATTTTAGATTATGTATATTATGTCTTTTACTTACGGTACCTACCTGCCTTCCAAATCCAATGATGTCAATACATAGGTAAGACATAGGTTTGAAGAATAGTTGAATACGGAGAAACCACACACATTGAGCAAGCCCCAAAGTGAGTTCCGAGACATGTGTTATGGGATAGTAACTCAACGATATTATATTTTATTACAAATACATATATAGATAAACATCCAACACCCAGGTCAATTTGAAAAAGATAATTTTTCATCATGACCTCACCGGGGATCGAACCCGAGACCATCCGTGTCGCAGGCCGGCAAGTTGACCGCTGCGCCACGGAGCTCGAATAGGTACTATATATTGATCGTAAAGACTATATTAATACATGCTAAAGAATGGTTGGATTAAAAGAATACACTGTAACGTTCTGGTTCATCAACGACAATATTAGGTGTATAGTTATAAATGCCCATTGCTTAGAATCGCCATATAGATTTATTCCACAATAGTAATATTTTAAATCCCAAAGAATAAAATGCACTCTTTTCTGAGTTCTCATAAAAAGCGCTGTAAGTATTTTTTGCCGCTTATCCGTACGTCTTTTAATAGACGTCTGTATTAGGTGCGTGGTTAGGTATTGTGTTTTTTTATAAGCTGCAAAAAGGCGGAGTGAGCGCCTCGGGCTCGCGGGACAATCTCAATTTGTCGGTTGTTAGGTTAAAAGCTGGCGAAATCCTTGTGTTGTTTATTGTGACGTCTCGTGAGCCTGCTGGGGTGACATGACGGGTGGCGGATTTAGTATCAGCCCAAAAGGCACGACTTGGCCATGTTGGTGGCACTGTTGGATGTTTACTATTTTTTAAACGACTTGTAAAGAGGACAATCCCTTTTTATGCTTAGAATTTAAGGATCGTTTTGATTATCTAACTGTTTTTGTAATAGGTATATTTATAATTGGTTCTAAGTAACTTATAGAGTGGTATTATATTAGTAGCCTACTTCCTCCTTGTTGTTGCTCGTACGGGCTGCAGTGCATGTAAGTACCTATGTATTAGGCAAAATATGATGAAATTAAAATGTGCTTTCACCTCCAAATTAGTTTATTATTTATTAGAGCCGCTGGTAGAAGTAGAAACGTCTCGATTTTTTTTTACGGATAACTGCGTTCAGAATAGTTATGATTTTGCTGACGAAGAGCAACACTGTACCTAATGCTAGAGGTCGCAGACGACGAATAGAATGAAGAAACCAACCCAATAAAATAACCGGCCTAGTGCGTGTCGGGCCACGCGCAGTATAGGGTTCCGTAGTTGCGAATGACAACTTTGAGTTCACCACACTCGCGCCTCACTGTTTAACGACCAAAAACATCTAACAATGCAAATTATATGAAATTTAAAATTTTCCAGTACATTTTATAAGTTGGTTGCCTATAACTTTTTAGTTTGCATTTAGTACTCAGATCTGATAGTTTTCCTTTCCACTTCAGTATATAAACTACTAGCTGTAATTTTTTTCACGTATCCATATATAACCGTTTAGCAGATAGAGGGGGGGGGGGACACTTACCTCTAACAAAAATTTGCAGTTTAAAACCATATATTTCGGAAACGGATCCCTAAATCGAAAAATGGTGTTTTCAACCTCACAATATTTTTTAAAGACCTATTTAACAATATCCCACATGATGGGCAAATAGAGAAAAAAAAATTACTCCCACACTTTAGTTGTATGGGAGCACTATGGGAGGCACCCTAAAAAAATTTTTTTTCAGGATTTCTTTCTACGATTTTTTTGGCATGATTAATATACCTACATACCCATACCAAATTACAGCTTTCTAGTACTTATAGTCTCTGAGTAAAACCGCGGACGGATAGACAGACAGACAGACAGACATGGCGAAACTATAAGGGTTCCTTGTTTACTACGGAACCCTAAAAAAGAAGTCTATTTTTCATCGGCTAAACTAGCGACACCCGTAATTTTAGTCTCGTACTCCTTAATAATAATAGTGAAGAAATAAAATAAGGGATGGCTCTAGTTGGCTAGTCTAAGCCCCTGTTAAAATAAATATAAAACACAGATTTAGCTAGCACGACATTAAGTTACAAACTTATGTCGTAGGATACTATCTCAACGACGACACTTTAATTTGCCATGATTCGGCATAACTTTTTACGGCCGGTCCAACCTGACACCAACCCTCCTTAGGTATCTCCAACCGCTGACAAATACCTTTGAAAATCAAGAACAATATTTACTAGTGCCGGAATCTAATTTGGTATCCCTCGGGCCTTAGGTTGGCGTGATAACCACTGCACCACGGAGGCGTCAATCCTCGACTTATCATTTTTCAATTTTATTTATAAATAAAAAAATCTAAAATGTGTGATTTCGTTTTTATGTATCACCTGGAAGTGATTAAAGTTTCAGCACTATGGCATGCGTGTATAATTTTTAAGGATTTATTTAAGATTTTTTTAAAAAGCGCCTGATGAATTTCTATGAAAAAAATATTAGACCACCTGTAAAGCTCTGAAGCGGTAGCTATTACCTATCAAACAAAAAATAATCAGTCTATTCATAATAAAATTGGCCGAGTAATCGCGTAACAAACATAAAAAATCAGCCAAGTGCGAGTCGAACTCCCGCACGAAGGGTTCCGTACCATTATATAGGTATGTATACAACATTAGGCTATCAAGCAAAAACGGCAAAAAAGTCACGTTTGTTGTATGGGCCTCCTCAAATATTTATTTTATTATGTGTTTAGTATTTGTTGTTATAACGGCAACAGAAATAGGTACATCAACTGTCTAGCTGTCACGGTTTAAAAGATACAGCCTGGTGACAGATGGACACACAGACAGACGGACATCGAAATTTCAGTAATAGGGAAACATCAAAACTGAAATTCTACGAGTATTTAAGTTCGGTAAAAAAGGACATATTTCGTAACGCAGAGACATTTGAAAATTTGAGTTTCTGTAGGTAATACTGTGCTCGATATCTTGCGCCGTGTAGTTTTCGCTTCGGCTGAAGACTGTGGATCACTCCATTTTTTCCATAAACATCGTACTACCGTCCTGTATAGCCCCGTAGCATAATGATGTATAACGCATTTACACAAGTATTAAGTATCAGTATTATTAAAAAAAAACCGGCCAAGTGCGTGTCGGGCCATGCGCAGTGTAGGATTCCGTAGTTGGGAATGACAACTTTGAGTTCACACTGTTAACACTCGCACCTCACAGTTTAACGACCAAAAACATCTAACAATGAACATTGCAATAAATTTTACATTTTCGAGTATATTTTATAAGTTGGTTGTCAATAACTTTTTAGTTTGTACCTACTTAGTACTCAGCTGTGATAGTTTTCCTTTCAATTTCAGTGTATATACTACTGCTGCAATTTTTTTCACGTATCCATATATAACCGTTTAGCAGATAGAGAGGGGACACTTACCTCTAACAAAAATTTTGCAATTTAAAACCAAATATTTCGGAAACGGATCCCTAAATCGAAAAATGGTGTTCTCAACCTTACAATATCTTTTAAAAGACCTATTTAACAATACCCAATACGATGGGTTTGTATAGAAAAAAAATATTACTCCCCCTTTACTTGGAGCTACGATAAAAAAAAATCAAGATTTTTTATCCTTTTTTTTTTGCCATACGCGCATACATGAGGTACGCAGACAGACAGACATGGCGAAACTATAAGGGTTCCTAGTTTACTACGGAACCCTAAAAAGGGCATCGAGATGTGATATTTTTGTATAATTCACTAGCAATTTTCCCGAGACATTGTTCGCGTAAATTGTAGCCTATGTCATCCTCAGATAAATTAGCTCTCAATAGGTGAAAAAAAATTGAAAATATAGGTCCCATAGTTTCGGAGCCTATTCAATGCAGAAAATCAAATATTTCCTCTTCGTAATACTTATAAGTTTATATTGGTAGATTAAAACCCTGATAGGTTTGTAAGGATATCGCGTCATTTAGTAGAAAAAAATGAATAAGAACATGATGGTATAACAAGCAAAAATCGGAATCCTCAGCGACATTTTGTTCAAAGCTCACAGTGCATGCTACGTACCTAAGCATTTTGTATTATATCAAAGCGGGAGGGATACAGATTACGATTGCTTGTTTGGGAGCGTCGTATTGTCACATCCATTAAGCTGGTCGCGGGGCGGAGCACCCGAGGCCACGCCCGGCGCCGCCCTGCCGCCGCGCGCACACCACCGCCGCCGCGGCTCCATTCCCAACGCGACTATACGACTTACTAAAACGATTTACTCCCAATCGCATCAGCCTTTATCCTGTAATTACTAAACTACATTACGAGGTGCCGTGATTTTTTGCAAATTTTTCTGTGTAAACGTGTTTAATTATAAAAAATTTAATTGAAGTGTGTTTTATTAAATTGTTAATTAATAAAATTATTTGCGTTCTAATAAGAAACTGTGGGGAAAAGTAAGATTGTGACTATGTTAAGAATTGAAGTGTAGTGAATGTTTGTTGGGAATGTGGTTCCGGTAGTGGCAAGGTGGCGACGCAGCCTGAGGCGCGCGGCGGGGCGATGGGCGGCGCGGGCGGCGGCTGGTCGCGCGACGCGCCGGCCCTGCTCAGCACGGCGCTGCTGTTCGGCGGCTCGCTGCAGGAGCGGCCGCAGCCGCCGCTCTTCACCATCGAGAGCATCCTGGCTCCGCGCCCGCAGCCCCCGATCCCGCCGCTGCAGCTGCACCATCTAACGCACACGTCTTTCCAGAGAGCACATGACTTTTTCGGTAGGCAGCCTTAGCCTTATTGTATTATGTGTACACGTTTAATTTTATCAATTTAATCTTCGATCTAAGTTAAGGACCGCAGTTCGAGTTTCTTGCTTTATCTATTAGGGCCTAGCACGCTACACTCCATCGCTCTTTGGCAAACCTTGAGTCTGGACTTAAGAGCCTCGGTGAAAGACCACGTCTGTGCGCCGTATGTCAGGTGTAAAAACTGCCCGAATTAAGTGGAACTGGGCGGGACATGTTTGTCCTATGCGGTCAGAAACCTGAGGGCCGCCGTGGTAGAGGTAGACCTCGAACCAGGTGGAGAAATGATCTCGACAAGTTTTTGCATGATTGGGCAGAAATTGCAATAGACTGAAGTGAATGGAATAATAAGGGGGAGGCCTTTGCCTAGCAGTGGGACTTGGGACATAACATGGACAGGTTATTAAAAAAGAAACAAATATAGTACAAAACCATCATCCCCATTTACAAATAAAAAATCATAACATGAGTAACTAGGTAAATAAATGAAGTCTTTGATAACCGATCTGGAAGCTGAAATAAGTTATAATTTCATTTTTCCCTAATAATAGGTAGTTTTCATGACATATGTATAGGAGACAAAGCGATACACGAAATAGGTTTTGACAAAATAAACCGGCCAGATGCGAGTAAGTTAGTATAAAGGGTTTCGTACCGCATCACCATAGGAACAATCTTTACGAATAGATATACTATTCTAATATACTACTTATCTATATTAATATTGTAAAGAGGAAATATTTGATTGTTTATTGTTTGCATTGAATAGGCTCTAAAACTACAGGATCGATTTTCGATCTGCGGGAGACATAGGCTAGAATATACACGGATGAAGTCACGGGTAAATTACTAGTAGTTTAAAAAACACGCGATCCTTGTATGGATAAGAATAGAACCGTACGACAGGAAAAACTAACGGTTGAAGGCTTAGTTTTAGGGTCCTAGCTCACCCAGCTCTTGCTAGAGCGAACGACATATAAAATGGATAAGGTATCTAGATGAAGAAAGTGTTGTTGAACGGACAGAGAGGGAGTTCAGGCTGGTAGGCAGGAAAATTAGGGCACGCAGAAGCACACGGGATAACTAGATAGGTATACTTTATTATTTACATAGTTTCATAATATTTAGAAGAGTTTATTGATATCCAAATACAAATACTGATTTTAAAATAAAACAATAGTTACAGCGATTCAGTAGGCGAGTAGCTACGAGCAGAGGTAGAGATGGAATGTGTCAGAGAAACATACGAAAACTGTAAAATTGTCCTTAGAATTTGAAAAAAATAACATTTGTCTCAAAAAGTCGGTGCGCGAGTTTGATTCGCAGTTGGATAGTTTTTACTCCGACTTAAATTATTTGCGGCTCTGATGGCAAAGTTGTTTATATAGAGATTGGGACCTCAACCCACAGAATGCTGGCTTCCGATTAAGAATTCTACTCCCATTCCCCGGAGTCTTCGTGTTGACACAATCGATACGCGATCGGAACTTAAACTGACCTTGTCCACGTCGCGAATGAGATAACTTGAGGGTGAGTTGCACCTCACATAATGGAAACTGGCGTAAAGAATGGATTTTGAAAAATGTGCTTGATTATAAGCATCATACTCCAAAAGACTGTTAAGGACACTTTGAGTTTTATATCGATTCATTAAGTTTGGTTAAAAAAGTCAATTTCAGAAGTATGAATACTTGAAAATCTAATATTATTATAAGGTAGGCTTTGAAATATATATATCAACTATTGTTATAAGGCGGTTTCCATAAACGCAATATTTAACATAGCTGCCGAACAAAGTTCTCACATCTCCTATACAAAATGCTAAAGGAGTGACGTCACTTGCTCGTTGATTTTTGTTTACGCCAAGAGGAAATTTTTTCACTTAGTTACCTTCATATCTTGAAGAGTTTTTGGCTTACAAAGGCATTCGTGTCACTGATCTATTTTTGAGAGCTTTGTTTTCATAGCACAGAGAAAAATATATGTGCAAGTTCCTTATTCAACGTTTGCGTAGGGTTGCCAACTTTTATTTAAGAGAAAAACAGTATATTTAGGGTGGAGAAACAAATTGAACAGTATTTCTTAAATTATTAGTATGACTTTCGGATTGGAATGAAAATTATTAGTGTACAATAATAATGATTCGGTAAAAGAAATAGTAATCGAAGTGTCTCGTAAGACTCCGAAGATATTCACAATTCTGCTGGGGCAAAGTTTGGCTGGTTGCTGAATCTTCTAAAAGGCAGGGCAGAGAGATATTCCATGATTGGACCGCCATGAATTTCGCCTATCAAATATTCTGTTAATAAGTTAGTGAGTCAGTCAGGTTTGCCATTTTTACATAGACACAAAAAATCTGAAAAAAGTTGTTGCTTGGAATAACAACTTTATCGGCAGAGTTCTTGAAGTTGTTAATTTTATAGAAAATTAGTTTAGTTAAAAGGTTTTCGGTATAAACCACACTTATTCAGTAATTAATGAATCTTTCTGTTTAATTTAATGTTACTAAAATGTCTGGTAATTGTTTGGAAAATCAGCCGAATATTCGTCCCAATACGCTGAATGAAATGAAATGAATAGTTTTTATTCAAATTTTGAATCTCATGTATAACTTTTTTAAAAGTCAATTATCATTCTTGTTATTTTTTTTTTATTTTTGTAAACCTAATCTAGCGTTTCGGAAAGACCACTGCTGAGAAGAATACGCCGAAAGAAGCTCAGTTCATGTACCGAAAATGGAATGAATGTACCGAATACGAATATTTGGCTGAACTTTAGGCGCATCTCTAATCATTATAATTTATTATAGTCCCTCATCGTTGCCCCTGTGGGGATACCGTCGATAGCTTTGGACACCACGGCCTATCATGCCCCAGGAGTGCCGGCCGTTTAGGGCGTCATGCCGCCCTAAACAATATTATCCACCGCTCTCTTGCCACCATTAACATGCCTGCCGCTTTAGAACCCAGTGGTCTGGTTCGTGATGATGGCAAGAGACCGGATGGAATGACTCTGGTGCCCTGGCGTTTGGGCCGGCCTTTGGTATGGGATGCTACATGCGTCGATACCCTAGCGTCGTCCCATCTTCAGGTCACCCAGTCAAAGGCCGGTACAGCAGCAGCCGCGGCAGAAAGCCTCAAGAGGCGCAAATATGTTAGTATTGGGAATAGCTACATATTTGAGCCTTTTGGGGTTGAAACCATGGGTCCGTGGGGTCCATCAGCCCATCGTCTCTTTGACTTTTTGTCAAAGAGGCTTATCGAGGTATCACGTGACCAAAGGGCTGGCAATTACTTGGCACAAAGGATAAGCATTGCCATCCAACGAGGCAATGCTGCCAGCCTTTTGGGCACGTTACCGCGAGGTGATGGTTTGCAGGGACTATATAATTTGTAAATATTTTAATTAATTTTAAGTAGTTTTAATTATTATTAATCATTTAGATACATTGCTATGAAAATAAACTTATATACCTTCATATTATAATTTATTTCCCTTATTGTTTTATTATAGTTATTCACTCTACAACGTCCGCTTATTTATAGTCCGTATTTGTTAAATGATCATCAAAACTTACTCTGCAAATACTTCTGAACGCCTGTATTTTACCAGCGTTTAATCTACTTTCATATTTTTTTTTGTCATACCCAAGTACCCAACTTTCACTTAATACATCATAGTCATTCATTATTAATAGTCAGAAACCCACATTCTCACTGTTCTGCTGTTTATCAAGGATTGTAGAAGAGACTATCTCTCCATTTATGAAAGCATTAGCAATTATGCCGCGACTTTGTTCGCGTAATTTATAGCCTATTGTGGGTTAAACCACAGATGTTTCTAAGTATATCTAGGTGAAAGAATTTTGAATATCGGTCCAGAAGTTTCGGAGACTATTCAATTCAAACAAACAATCAAATCTTTCCTCTATATAGGTAATATTTGTCAAGATCACAAACTTCATTCACTTTTATGTCTTTCATTTGATAAGGAAGTCATTTTATCTTGGACAATGGACATATATTATCTTGGTCACCTTTGCCTTATTCGTGGACTTTGATATTAGGTACTTTTTACAAATTTTTCAATCAGTTTTATGTAGGCAGATTAATCAAAAGACTGAGAAGGTTGAACCACCAACCACCCACCTCAAATCTGCCGCTTACCGGTGCCAAAATTATTGTTGTGCTCGCCCCTGTCATCAGCGAAAAAAGGTTGATAAGTAGTTATTTCCAAGGCTACGTGGAACGCCAGGTCAAAAAAATATTTATACCCCAAATATTTTTTTAAATTTTCATACATACATATTTTCAAGCCCGCACGGAAGAATTTCGAAATTTTGCTATTGTTCAAGTCTAAAATAATGCAAAATCTCGGGCAGAGACATCTCATCACTTTTCCTTTTTAGATAATGAATTTAATAACCTTTAAATGTATTATGGTTGTGAAAAACGGCAGCTCAGGTTTGAAATAATCCCTCTCGAGGCAAGGCGGAGGGTGAGGAGGCGCGGGATCTTCCGCCACCGCTCGGGGCCAAAGCACAGCTTATCTCAAATTATAATACTTTTTACCCCGAGTTTCACTATCTTGTAAAAGCCCCAAGGGCCGTAGTAAAAACATTACGATGTTTCATTTAATTTGCGTTTGTCCGCTTTTCATAATCTGAGCCTTCAAGGTAATTTTAAATTATGACTATGGTACACTTAGTTCAGATCATGCAATCCAAAAGCTAACCTGGGTATTTTCAGTCGGATAACCTATACGAGCCACTTTGATTAGAAACTAATTTTGCTCTTAGTAGTTTTGTAACAAACTAGAGAAAAAGCAGGTTCTCAAGGATCTATTTCTATGCTCTCAAGTATATGTTTCTTCTATTGAAGTCTTCACCAAAAAAAAATAATTTATAAGTTACACGCGTTAGGCCGTCTACTTCAGCGGCTATGACTCACACAAACACACAGACTGTTTATGGTATCATAGCCGCCGAAGTGTCCAATATGGTTTCAAATATCATTTAACTGTGTACATAGCGAACTCGCTATGTACACAGTGTAACTATGTCGCTACGTTAAAATAAATCAGTTTATTTATTTATTTAACAGTTTATGTACACGGAGGAAAATATACAGAAAACAACTTAAATCTAGAGATTTCACGTACAAAGGTACTGCTTATTTCATTTGAAATCTATTGTTGCTATTTTTTATTTAAAGTAGGATGGAATAACTAGCTTTTATCCGCAGGATTATATGCGTTTAGGTGTTCCTCGGGACTTGTAATTCCTGAATAATATGGGTCTCTCAGCATCAAGTACCTTAAAGTGAAATAAGTAGCCTAACATGTGAAAATCTCTTATTGCTATCGCCGAACCTTAAAAAGCAAAAGGAAAGAAAAATCAATAGAGCTTATACGGTGTTGGCCCAAATGCATCGAATAGATGTCTAAGCCACGCTGCTTTAAAAGCTTTTACGTTTCCGCAAACAATATCTTTCGGCTGGCCCCGCCGTATGCAAAAATATAGAATTTTTATTCGTGGCTAATATTTAGAACGGTTCAAGGGGTGCGCTCCGGGAGCTACTAAGCTTGGATATTCACGCATCGGCTACTTTAACGCATATTAAACTGATTTATCATGACGTGTCTCGAAACCCCATTTTTAATTTTTCATAACTCTATATTAGGAAAATTTTGAAATGAGGTTATATTTGACTCCGTGTGTGGGCCGATTCTTGAAAGCCAATTTACTACTTTTGTTTGACACTGGATTAATTGATATTTGGCATACTTGCTCATCGTCCTAGAGACATAAAGACCAGCCGAAACAAGATAATTCCGCCCATACCGAAAACAAAATTAAAAATTAAATGGTGAACAATAAATAACGTTACATTTTTAATGAATTGTTTTTAAAACATTACCAATATTTTTTGTCTGTGTATGTCTTATTAGTGTACCTATGAGAGGTAAATTATGTTGATAATAAAATTGTCAAAGTTAAAATTTCTTTTCAGTATGTAAAATATACACTTTGAATTGGCTGTGACTGTGACTACTAGTGCGCGTGTCGCGCCTTATATGTACCCAAACACGAGACCGAAAGTTCGGCCGATGTTATGGCGATACCGAAACAGTCGCAGAAACTGATACGGCGTGGACATATTCGCCCCTCCTTTATTATGCGAACTGCTAAGGAATGGAATTCCCTCCTCGCGTGGCGTTTCCCAACTCGTACACCTTAGGGATTTTCAAGGCAAGAGTTAATAAGCATTATTTAAGTTTGCGTGTATCATCCTAGAACTCATCGTTGTTTCCCATCCGACAAGATAGGGGGTCAAACGCATTCAATTGATACATAAAAAAACTCTTTTCTTTTGCCGAAACTTGAATATCTATATTACATACACAATGAGTTATGTAGCTGAACTTTCGAGCAACACGGACTCCATCGGAAGGCCGTGTTGCTCGAATAGCTGAACCGATTGTGACGATGCTGATTCAATGATGAAAGATAAACATTTAAATAGATTAAGTAATAGATTAGAATTATTTATGCCAGGTATTGCGGCCATGTCATCAGCCATAGTTTTGATTGCACTGTGCAATCTTGTATCTCGCGAAAAAAGTTCAATTTTGAAATCTGTAAATATGCTTTTAATATATATAGTTTTGATGACCGACAGCTTTAGCTCATTCAATTACGAGCGTTTTGATATAATGTTCAATTTACAATTGACATGTTGTACTTGAAAAATGCATTTTTCGCCGTGCGTGTTAGATTTTTCAAGCTACCGTAAAGTATTAACGTGCCTTCTGAAGCGTATACAGAGTGAAACATGACCCTCGACATACCCTGAAAGAGGTGACGCAGCCCATCAATATGGACAACTATTGTTATGGGATCAATGCTTAAATTTTTTCCACATTTTCATACAAAAGTGTTTTACCGCCCGGGAGAGAAATTTAAAAAAAATCGAGTTTCCTGCATTGATCCTATAAGAAAAACTGTTCATATTGACGGTCTAATTCACCCCATTAAGGTGTAGTCGAGGGTCTTGGGTCGTGTAGTATGTTATATGAAATTAGAGGTGTTATATTAGGGTCAGATATCAAGAACCATGTTATCGAATATATTAGTTTACAGATATTATGTTCCGTTAAACGTTCTCCAAGAACGGTGAAGAACAGGCTAGGATTTTGCAGGCGATATTATTTTTTGAGGCATTTTACATCTATCTAACTAACTTATGAGATGTGACAATTTTTAATTTTTTGCGGTTATTATTTTTTCAACACCTCTATTTCGTATCGTCGTAGTTAGGATGCGAACGGATGCGGGACGCGAACGGGCGCGGAACGTAGTAACGGAGTCGGTTCACCGATACGATACTTTGGATTTTAACTGTTCTTGACCGTTCTTCGGGAACGCGTTCTTCGGATATCACATAACCTAATATATTTGTATTATGTTCTGCAGCACTCATATTATGTTTGCGGTATCGGTTCTGATATATCAGTAACACCTCTATATGAAATATAAAGGAAACAAAATGAATATATATATATATCTTTAATTATCATGCACAGCCCTTCTGGCAATTAGGCGACCAATACAGCTGAAAAGAGTACCTTTCGGCGTTTCTTCTCTGTAGTGGTCGGTGCCGAAACGCCAATCTGTAGCTTTATAAAACACTAATTAAATATTTAATTTACAGGTAAATTAGAATTATTTAAAAGTGAATTGTCGAGTAAAAGTGCCAAAGAAGATCTATATTCTGAATAAATCTTTGAATCGTTGCGTGGTATGTAAAACACAGAGCACGGAATGTCGTTCGCGCCCTTCTAGGCACCAAAATACCGCGTGACAGCCCGTGCCCAAGAAGGCTAGTAAGCAAAAGTCGCATACTCGGCGTGTCAGTTTGTGCTAAAAAAAACGTAAAAATCCCCAATGTGCCATGATAATCACTGTAAAAAGTTTAATAAACAAAATTCTGATGTGACTTATATCACAAGTAAATGAAATAAAATTTATTTGCATTGAATGAGTAAAATATAGTTATTATACTCCTATACATTCAGCCATTGACGGCGTGCAAATATAGTATCTAAAGTTAAATATTCAAACAAATTATCAGGAAAAATCATGCAATAATAATTTATCATTAGTATAGTCAATAAGTATAATTATAATTATGTCAGTAATTATTATGAACTACAGTTCCATGTTACTCCATTTGAAAGTTAAAAAACCAGCCAAGTGCATGTCGGGCCACGCGCAGTGTAGGGTTCCGTAGTTGCGAATGACAACTTTGAGTTCACTGTTCACACTCGCAAACATCTAACAATAAAAATTGTATGGAATTTAACATTTTCGAATACATTTTATTGCCTATAACTTTTTAGTTTGTACTTAGTACTCAGCTCTGATAGTTTTCCTTTCAACTTCAGTATTTATACTACAGCTGCAATTTTTTTCACGTATCCATATATAACCGTTTAGCAGATAGAGGGGGGGGGGGAACACGTACCTCTAACAAAAATTTACCAAATATTTCGGAAACGGATCCCTTAATCGAAAAATGGTGTTCTCAACTTCGCAACAATTTTTAAAGACCTATTTAACGATACCCCACACGATGGGTAAGTAGAGAAAAAAAAATACTCCTCAACTTTTCTTGTATGGGAGTCACACAAAAAAAAAATTTTTTTTCAAGATTTTTCTCTATCACTTTTATGGCATGATTAATATAAATATCCATACCAATTTACAGCTTTCTAGTACTAATAGTCTCTAAGTAAAACCGCGGATGGACAGACAGACAGACATGGCGAAACTATAAGGGTTCCTTGTTTACTACGGAACCCTAAAAATTACTGAACACTGTAAAAACATCTGTCTTTAAGTAGTTTATAAAGTTGAGTTTTAAATGAGTTTAATTTTAATTGCTTTAAGTTTTCTGGAAGTTTATTAAATAAAATTATGCAGCTCTGTAGTAACTGTTTCTTTGATATTATTTTGTTTTCGTACAAGGTAACAGTAGATTATTGGGATATCTAGATGGTTTTGTGTGCTTTATATAGTCATCTTTCAGTTTAAACAAATGTGGATGGTTTTTCACAAATACACAGCACTCAAAAATATATATGCATGGCATCGTTAATAAATTTAATTTCTGAAAATTGAGTAGAAAATAACAGTTTATTGAATTTCTACAATTACTTTACACCCAAAACCGCAATAAACGGTACCGCCACCTTGACACGCTTGTTTCGTACAAAATATGTTGGCGTTTCCAGGAGCGCGCGAGCAACGGTCACATCATGCTCTGTAATAAAAAAGTATCCTCAGAATCAACAACTGTTCCAACTTCAGCAGGTGTCGGCGGTGGCGTGCCCAGCGCTGCCGGTGGCTATGCGGGGCTGTACGGGGGGTACGCCAGCGCCGCACTCGCAGGCCTGGCGGGGCCGCCCCCCAAACGCAAACGACGGCACCGGACTATCTTCACGGAAGAGCAGCTGGAGCAGCTTGAGAGCACCTTCGATAAAACACACTACCCTGACGTGGTGCTGAGAGAACAGCTCGCCTTGAGGGTGGACCTGAAGGAGGAAAGAGTTGAGGTTAGTACCCTACAGTAATTATGTCACTCGTGGTCGCTGATTCCAGTAGCAGCCATGCTCGGGTTGCTTAATATGTGTAAGCGCTAATAATGGTCATTGACATCCTCTCAGCATAAATTTCGTTAAGTATGTATTTTTATTTCAGACATGCACACATAGTCATATTTTTAGAACCATTTTTTTCTGAACTCAAAAAAAAATTTGCATTGTATCATATATTTTAAGTAGTATTGCCGTTTGTTGTAATTTCTCGTATATCAATCAATACTTACGTACAGATAGTCTTAATATTTTGTTTTGATCTCACAATACATAAGAACACTGCCACTGTCGAAATATAGAGATCGTTGATGTCTTTCTTAAATGCGTAGCTGCATGCTACGACATTGTAGCAAAGGGCTACGAAATTTGGGTAAACGGCATTTTTTAATACCTACCTATGAAGTATGTATGGCCGTAATAAGAAGCCACTTCTGGCGTTTCTTATTACACGTTGATTACGCGGTTTTCTAGTAACGGTAATTGAGTTGACGCTAATATAATTGTATTAACCATTTTTTAACTCCGACACAAAAAGAGGGGTGTTTTAAGTATAACCGCTATGTGTGTATATATCTGTTGGTGGAACCGTAGATTATAATTGAGTAAGCCGACTTGGATGTGGTTTTTGTTTATTAGAAAGCAGTTTTCTATAATGGTTCTTAGTATTGTTTTATCAGAATCGGTCCATCCGTCCACAAGATAGATGGATTTTCGTGTCGGGGCTTGCATTAATATTATTTTATACAACTTGTAAATTTTTGAAGATGTAGCTGCCCCTTCCATTTCAAAAGATTTTTTTTTTAAAATGGCCAAGTGCGAGTCGGACTCACCCATGAAGTATATCGTAGTTTACAGGATAATAAGAAATACCAAGTTTACACTGTATAGTCCTAATATTTTTGGAATAAAGTGGCTGTGATATACGGATGGTCAGATAGTCAGACATAATGAATCTAAAAAGGGTTCGTTTATTTTCACTCTGCTACGGAACCCTTAAAAGTGGCTTATGAAGCAAATATATGTTATGTATTTTATTTACTTATATTTTACCGATACTTGGCAGGTTTTCAACCATCATAAAGGGATTCTTTGTATGACAGTGTCTATTTTTGTATTTTTTGGGAAGGTTTGAATGGTTTGAATTACATAAAATTTAATAATAACGATTGCTTTGAAGTCTGTTTTATGGGTATTCTTTTTCTAACGTATTATTGTATTTTTTTCCTTTGAATTGCTGAATGGTAAATCTACTTACTCCGTAAGTTTATGGTTTCTTCGAATCGAAACATCGGGAATTTGCGAACTGTTTAAAACGAAATTATATTCACAGAGCAAGCGAAGCGAGCAAGGTCCTTGAATTGAGTTTGGGCGCATACATTTTTGTTTGCACATATCAATGTATGTTACCGTTTTCATTTTGCCATAACTTTCGAACCTGTGGTTCAATTGTGATGAATTTTAGAACGTATGTAATAAAATTTAGTTTAATGTGCAATAAATTCGGTTTGGTAGTTATGAAATGCCTATATGTACTTAAAATATTATAAAGTTAGGGAGTTTATTTGTTTGGTTGAATGCGCTTATCTCAGAAACTTCTGGACCGATTTCAAAAATTCTTTCACCGTTAGGTAGGCACAATATTTTTGAGTGACATAGGCTATGTATGTACTACGGGCGAAGCCGGGGCGGCTTGCTAGTTATCATATAAAGCCGGTAAGCGGACTCCGAAACATTCCAGTTGAGAATGCAACCAGGAATACGCTCAGATGTGCGACAGCAGTACAAATATAAATTGTTTTTAGAAATTACTCTTTCCTCCTCTTTTGTATCTCCTTGGTATGGGTAGTTATACTGTAGCAAGCGGTTTTTTTCTGTGTGGGTAAAATATGTATAGATAAATATAAAGAAAGCATGAAATTTGGCAAGCAGTAAGACCTAAACGAAACTCAAAGAAAATTTTGCTCAGAGTTTGGAGTTAAGACGATCGACTACCTGTAAATTTTCATACAATAAGCGATAACTCTTTCACCCCCTAACCGTTTACGAAATGAGGAAATTTTGGTGTCATTCAATTTAGCACACCTTAATCTAGGGCTAACCGGTTTTTTTTTGGTTTGGTTTAGATTAATTTAAATAAATTAAAATGACCCGGGTATTTTTTAGGTAAAATATATGGATATTTACTTAGATGCGATTATGTGATATTGCGATTAGATGATATTATGCGATATTTACTTAGATATCAAAACTTACAGCCCTACTTCTCCAATTTATCAATAATCTGTAAAAAAAAACTAAATTGAACAATGTTTAAGGGGTGGGAAGCGTTATCTCCTTTTGTACGAAAATTTAAAGGTAGTCGATCTTCTTAAATGAGATACTAAATTCTGAAATGAAGTTTCATAATCAAAGTGAAATTCATTTCAAATTTTGAAAGTCTAGCAGCCGTACTTAGCAGAATTTAAAAATAAAACTATGGCAGTCGTAAAAAATATGTCATTTAGGTTTGGCAAATATTGACTGCGCGCTGTTTGGTTTACGGTATGTGATAAGATTAACAGGGCGTAAAGTTAAGGAGTAGCTACGGACTAATTGTCAATACTCAACTGTGGTGACTCTGCAATTTCACACTCTTGGAATGTGGGTGGCCTGCGCAAACCAGAGCACGGTTCGGAAAGTATCGGATAGCCTTTTTAGGGTTATGTACCCAAGAGGAGCCATGTTTTCGCCTGTCACAGTAGGACACGTTTGAACTATAATAGATAGAGATTAGATAGGTTAAGACTTTTACAGAATGTGTATTTTTATTGGCGCTATAACAAAAAAAAATTAAAACTTGGAATCTGTTTTTGTGGCGGTTTTTGCAGTTAAATATTGTTTGATGGTATGTAACCCTGCGTGAGAGAATCCCTAGCCTACTTGACAGGATTTATTGTTATTTTAATTCTTGGTTTTAAAATTGGCATGTTACGTGAACGCTGAGAGATGTATCGAGTAAAATTAAGATTAAATCCTAGATACAATCCTACAATCTACAATTTATCCTATGCAACGATTTCATTAGAAATCCTCATCTTTATTGATATTATAAATGTGAACGTGTTGTTGTCCGTGCCATGGTTTAATTTTTTGTTATGATAAGGCACTGCGAGGGTTGTATTTTACCCCAGAATTTTAGTTATCTTTACAATTCAAAAGAGAAATCGCACGTAAGCGAAACCGTGGGCAAAAGCGCATGCTAATGTACCAACATTGTATCCGTGATATCTAACCTCACCAACTTTTACATACATACATACTATCACGTCTTTTTCCCCTGCAGGGTAGACAAAGCCCAGATCTATAAAACCTAAAGGCCACGTATTATATATTAGTATGTTGGTGGGCTTGTAGGTGGATAACGGAATCAAAATAATGATGGGTTGCTAGGCGCATAGCCCATTGGCTTTATTCCTTACGCCCATTCCCTCGATCGGCTTTTACGATGTGCCCGGGAAGAAAAGCAGCTGGTACATTCTACGTTTTTTCTTTTCTTCCAGATCAGCGTGGAAGTTTTACAGAGTAGTAATATTTGTAAGATAATACTATAAACAGCTAAAATAAGGGTATTAATTAGTGTACGCTACACAGATTTGTATATTTTTGTACGCTAGGTCGTTAGTGATTGTTTATCAGTTCGCTTTATTGTTATAAGTACAGATTAAAGAGATTATGTCTAGTCCAGTGACAACTGGTCAGGCGAGTACACTAGAGGCCCAAATTTTGTTTTTTGAAAGCGTGTCGGGGATGTTTGCCTCGCGGGCCACCGGTGTTCGTTCGAGTGTGTGCCGTGCACTCCACCGTGCCACCAACGACGGCCGGTGTCCGTACACTGTCAACATCTTACGCAAGCACCTTCTTTTTTATGGAGTAACATTGTGACACCAAATCCTTTTTATAGAAAAAAAAAATAAAAAAACGTAAAGAAACTTTAACCCTGATCGAAAGTGTAAAAACTGAAACTAAATAGTAGAAAATAATAATTTAAATACTTGAAAGATGTAGCGTGTCAGCCAGTAGCTGACTTCATACTTGAGTGACCCGTATTTTATAATTTTAGATATATTTCATCGTTTTACGTATTAATAAAAAAATATAGCATGAAAACGTGACCTTACCTTTTTTTTTTTTTTTTTTTTTTAAAATCATTTATTTTCTCCAACAATCGTCCAGATGTAATACAAAAAAGGGTACATAGGTACAATTTATGTTGCCAACACCGATTGAAGGAGACTGGAGACCGATGAAGGCTAGGCCTGTATTACAGTTCTCCAGTGCTCCCGCCTAAGGCAGATGATATAAGTGTTAGTGAACAAATATTTATAATACATACGTAGTTTATTAAGGACAGTAAATAAGTAAGATAAATACGATAGATTGTAATGGTTCAATAAAGGAGAAGTCTATTGAGGGGTAAGTAGTAAGTTTTCCGTGTCATCATAGTTCAGCGTTAAGAGATGTTTGGAGGCAAGAAGTTTGCAAGAGAAATTTGAAAGTGGTAATATATTTAGAGTGGCGTGGAGTTTATTATATAAAAATGGGCCAGTGAAACAAAAAAAGCGATGCGAAAATTGAGTTTTGAAAGGGGAGGAGATCGCGACAAGTCTGTTGCGTCTAAGTGAGTGGAGGGAGTTATACGGGGTAATTTTGTGTTGTTGCAGGATGGTGTTTAATATGTATAACTTACGAACCGAGAGGACTTCACAATATTGGTATAGTTCGTTTGTGGGAAAAAGAAAGGGTTTAAATGTACACACCTTGAGAAGAGCTCTTTGAGCTCGTTCGACTTTTATCATTATTGATACACATACCTAATTATAATTTATAATAAGTTATTTTGGGAGTAAGAGGTAACTAAGATAACACGGATGAATGGAACAAACAAATATTTGAACGATAACAATTGACGCCCCTATTTTAATGACAAACAGACAATTTCGATCGATGTTTAGATAAAGCAAGTTCTCTTATACCGTACTACTTAATACGACGAATGAGTTTAATCGTCTTATACCACAAACGTTCGGATAGCTCGAGGTCGAAGGTTACTTTTACTTTGGCTGGCACCGTTTTGAAATTACACTGCTATACATGGCCTGGATACAACATCTTCTATTACTTAGTCAAGTAATACTGTGAACCGATTTTCTGTCAGTTAATATCGACACAAAAGAAAGCAAACATTGCAAACGCATATAACGGCGATTTTTTTATGTTGTAAAGACCCTTAAAATAGCCTACGCCCAAGTTTGCAACTTTTTTAGTCCAGTATTACTCCCTCAAAAATATGATTGTTGTCAGTTTTTACGAAAAAACCTTAGAGCTGTATTTTCTGTGTATCAATCAACCTACCGTTTGAGTATTATTTTAACTCTTTGCGATTAACAGGTTTTGAGAATTAGCTTGTCAAACTAATATTTTTTTTTCAAAAATTGCAAAGTTTAAGGTAGTTTTGCTTTTCTGACCCGTACTAAACAAACTATTGATTCTACAGGAAAGATGTAATAAAATAAAGGATAGAAGACTATTTTTTCTTTCAAATGAGTGCAATTTCATCTCTATAAGATTTCATGGTAGAGATACAGACTCTTAAAAATGGGTTCTTTTGACCGAAGAGTGGATAATTGTAAGTAATTTCTAAAATGAGACATATCACATTATGAACAAAATAATAAGCCAAATAATTAAAAGATGATGAACTTATTAATTAAAATGAAAATATGTAATTATAAGTTAAGAAAATGGCATAACCCAAATAGTCTCGTCATGTCAGTTCGTTTGTATGTCACAGACACTATTCCGAAACTATTAGGACTACACAGTTGCAAAAATAAAAGATGATGAGGAGCCCCATACAAATAACTGAAACCAAAAACAATTCTTTATGTATGGGGTGTTCATATGATTCATTAAATCCCCTAATTTTGTATTTTTTTTAGCTATTCAGGTCCCACTGCTGGGCAAAAGCCTCTCCTTTTTGTTTCCACCTTTCTGTATCTCGTCCCATCTCTCTCCAACTATTTTCAAAACGAGACAAGTCATCTGTCCATTTCGTTTTAGGTTTGCCCTTTGATCGCTGCGTATATCGCTCACATTTATTTTGTATATCGCTCACAAATAGAGGGGCTAGCAATCTGTCAGGAGGTAGACCTGATTCCTGATCTGTATAAATTAAATGTTGTAATTAGGATTTCCTACAGAGATCTTACATTATTAAATCAAGCCTTTTTAGTGAAAGAGGTTCTGTATTGTTATTGCTAGTGGTTATGGCATCAATGCAAAGCATTCACTGACCATTTAGAATTTACTAAACAAATTAAAACATATTAGAATGGAAAAGTAATATAATAAAAATATCCCTTATAAGTTTACATTACAACCTGTTTACAAGAAGCCCTGGTAACCCTTCCCTTTATCAACTTTTACTACGTGGTAGAAGCGATTGTTACTTCTTTTGGGGAGTTATATTATTATTCCTCAACTTAGGGTAAAACCCCCTCCATCAGTGAGTTCCACAATGCTAAATAAAGATATATATTATAGGTAGTGGCTAAGATAGTATTTTTAGACGCATTGTTGATGGGTTACTTCAGATTCAGTGGACATCGTAAATGTTTAGCTGAGAATATAGACATCGTCCCAACGCGATTCTCTTATGTAAAAGATAGTGTTTGGCGACTATTATACATGGATAGGAATTTCATTAGCGATCATAGACATCCAACTTCTTACATCCGAATAGGAAGCGTATAGAAGTTATGACGTTTCGAAACTTTCAAAAAATTGTGAATTAGTTTTTTGGATTGATTGGGTTAAAAAAATGTATAAGCACGATCGACATTATTGTTCTGAGTAGTTTCGACCAATTTTTGCGACGGTATCAGGAAGTACTTGTCCGTTAGGTCACGGCTGGTTGCCACACAAGAAACTTATATCTTCTAAATGCTTCGTAAACAATGGTAAAAAAGGGGTTATATTAAAGTATGAAAGGTACCCAAAGTCCTGTATGTAGTCACACCACTCTATCATATGCATAAATTTTTAATATATGGCAGCCAGCTGTGACCAAGTTTGGGACCATGATATCTGAAAGCGTAATAGAAATGGGTCTTAACTATTCGGAACAATATTGCCGATCGTGCTAATATAAAATTTTGTGACAATTAATCCAAAATATAATTTTCAAATATAGAATTTTTTAAACTGCCATGACTTCTATACGCTTCCTTTCCGAGTGTAAGAAATTGGATATTTATGTTCACTAATGAAGTGCCCATGTTATCCATGTATAATAGTCTCCAATCTCTACCTTATACATAAGAAAATCGCATTGGGTCGACGGCCTAATAATGCTATTAAATAGAAGTCAGTTTAATATGCATCCCTTTTTATCAGCTCTCAGACAATCATGGAATAAATTCAAGTATAAAATATATGATCTTTTCATATGTGATTATAAATGCTTGAGTTTCTTTTTTATTCAAGAAGCCGTAGCAGTGCCCCGCTGCCAAGTTTCCTGGTGGAGTAAATTTAGCTGTGGGCAAATAAAAAAGGTCGTTCGTGGGCGGGAGCGACGGCGGCGAAAATTAATTTGAGTTAATTAAATTTAATTTATTTATGCTGTCCCGGGCCGGGGGCTGCGAGAAGGGGCCTCTAATGAGGGACACTTCTACGGCTTTATCTCGGATAATAGAGTTTTTACAATTTGCCTTACTTACAGATTCTTTAATCGATTTTACTTTTTCACTTATTATCGAAACCTTATCGCTGCTTTTTTAGATTAAACGGAATAAATTGATGAATTAAGTAGATTGTTTTTGTAAAGTTCATCAATGTACTTTGCGTACCTCTTATAAGATACTTCTGGGGCTGATGGGGATTGTTTTAATTTCAAGTAAGTGTAAGGTACTGTCACTATATTTAGAAACTACCCTTTTACTGCCTTAAAGACTTAGCTGTCTTCTACTTAAAACCGTTGGCTATAATTTAATTCAATGTCTACCGAGAATAACTGAAACTATTTGAAGCATAAGCTCAGCCTAGAAGTACTTAATATGTGCGTTAAGCTATTATTAGAAAACAATGTGTCAGTTGATGCTGCTTGTTAAATATTTGATACCAAATAAAAACCGCTTATCGGACCTGATATCTCAGTGCTGCTAATTGGTGGTTAGAATTTTAGAAAACCGTCTTTGATGTACTCATGCATCACTGGAAGCTGAATTTTAATGGTTCCATCCCATTCAAGTCTTAATTGTATATTTCTATCTGTGCCCGCACCTACTTTCACGGCGATAAGTAAAAAATCCTTCGAGCAACACGCCTTCCCGAGCCGTGTTGCTCGAAGAAAAAATCAGTGTTTGCATCTCTGCATTATGGCCTTTTAGACAAGACTTGTTTAATATTCTGCATTTGTGTTAAATAAAATATTCGTTTCATCTATCTTATAAGTGCATTAACCCGCTCAGCTTAATAGTAGCCTAGTGACGTATACAGCGTGTAACTTGACCCTCGACATTGACTCAGACCGTCAATCTGAACAACTTTTCCTATGGGATTAATGGTGAGTAAGTCGACATTTTTTTTGACTTTCCAATCGCCCTGGCGGCTGACACTTTTCTATGAAAAAGTTGAATTTTTTGGAGTTAACATTGATCCCATAGCAAAAGTTGTTCATATTGACGGGCTGAGTCACCCCTTGAAGTGTATGTCAAGGGTCAAGCTACACGGTGTGTACAGGGTTATTTGTAAAACATCAATTACCTCTTAATATCGGAATGAAAATCCCTAAAATAATATAGACTAACAAGAAATAAGGTTAAAATCGAAAAACCATATTTAATTAAACGCGACCAGCTGATCGGTGAATTTATATGGGAGTTCCAGATGTTTTCTCCGATTTTCGTCTTTTTTCTTGTGGGTCTATATTATGTTAGGGATTTTGATTCCAATATTAAGAGGTTATTGATGTTTTAAAAATAACCTGTATATGCAAGTTAAGGCAGGTTCACATGAATACAAATCTGTTGTCGGCGGGCGGTGTTTGCGAAGCCTGTTTTCCGGCGATACACTCGTTTCCGTTGTTCCCTCGTTATTTGCGCAACGCCAATTGGAAATTGCATTATTAAAATCCTTTTGTTTAGGAACCACACAACACTTGCCGGCATCGGCTCGTGAAAAGAGACTGTTTTTTATTGTTATTGCTTAAAGTGGACCAAAACATTCTTAATGTTACGTTTGAATACTTATTTGACTTAATATTGGTAATCCCAACTAATATTATTAATGCGGAAGTGAGTTTGTTTGTATGTTTGTTACGTTTTCACGCCGTATCTACTGAACCGATCAACATGAAATTTTGCATATATATAGGAAGGGAAGGACATAAGCTATATATAGGGTAAAGCCGCGGGTAACAGCTAGAAACATGGAAAGATTTGATTGTTTGTTTGTTTGCATTGAATAGGCTCTGAAACTACTGGACTGATTTTCAAAATTCTTTCACCTATAGATAGCTAATTTATCTGCGGGTGACAAAGGCTATAGTTGACGCTGGCAAAGTCGCGGGAATATTGCTAGTATTTAATAATTTGAAATTCATTTCATGTTATCTATATGTGCATATTATTTTGTCAGAGAGTAGGTACTTCTTCACACCCAAAATTTTTGATTACTAGTGTTTAGTTTCATAACTAAACTAATAATAAATCGATAGACATTTTCAGTCTACTTTAATACAAACAATATATTGACTCTTTTTAAAGCCATTAATTATTTGTGTAGCTATACGTGTATGGCACCGAAAAATTAAAGTCACTAGTCATGAAAATCGTTTTAATAGATTGTGTATCTCTTTCAGATATATGTACTCGTATCATACCTCATAAAATAATCTTTTGACTAAAGCTGACAATAGTAAAATCACAAAGCTACGCATAAATAGGCAGCTAATAGGTTTCAGTTGAAGAAGCAGGTGCACGCTCTCAGATGATAGATAGACGCCAAGAAGAATAGTACTTATTAAAGTGATAAGCTGTTATTCCCTTGATCGGATCTTACAATACGTGTGAAATAAGAAGAATCTGGTGAATTCTTTTACACATTTTTCTTTTAGTCAGCGTGAAATAACCATTTTAGCAATATTTATAGATATTTACTTACCTTTCGTTCTCATTATAATTTCTACTTTTTGGCTTTTTAACTAAGAACAAAATGACGGTAGTCTTTTCAAATCAGCGCTAGCAAATATTTGGCGTGTCTCCTCAAACAACGGTAAGAAAGCTGCCATTGTTACAGCGGTGTTCAACTCTTTAAACAAATTAAATATTAACGAGATGTGTAATCTTGACTCGTCTCTCACCCGTGTGCCCGGGGCCTAGTGCTCAAATTAAAAATATAATAGAAGAGATGCTTTACTTTCACTATATGTGCGTGCTTTGTATCAAACTCACACTTACCGACAGTATTAAAATCTCACGTACGCGTCGAGACATTGTTGTGTACTTATATAAGTACATATTGTCTCTATGTGCGTCCGCTTGGCAAACGGTCAGTGTCGCCCAAGACTCCTGTTACAAAGAAAGTACAACAAAGTATATATGGCTCTAGGGTGACGATCGATTTGCCGTCCTAGTATGCTATTTTAGTACAAGCGACAGCACTGCACGGAACCTTACAATTTTTATATTCGATAACGTAATCGCCCGTGCAATAATAAAATACTACCCCTGATCAAAATAGTTTAAATAAAAACGACTAGCATGTTACGCACACAAAAGTGCCTGTGTATACCCCTTGCTCATTGTCTTTGCATTACAACTACCAACGTCTCTAAGGCATTAGTGTATATAATGATTCATGATCATACTTTTTAATAGCGATACCAAAATTTATAAAAAAAATAAAATCTTCGCGATGAACTCTAAACCCACATATTCTAAAATATTTTAATCATCATGATACATGGTTTTGATAGGTTTTGAAAGACAACAAAAGTCTTGACGCTATTTGCCTTGTCCCGGTGGCGACAACTTATTGCCAGCCTATAAGATGAGAGATCACCTATTTGTAATGAGTTATTTCTGTAGTGTCGGTAGTTTGTGCCGAGAGCACGGAGCACGTTACATCCACGGCAATGTTGATCTTGCGAGAACACTGTCTGATTAAATGGAGTGGCTTATTTAATTTCGCCCGTGGTATGTTTTCCTCTGACATTTATAATTAAAACACAATAAAAGTTCCAAAGCCGTTTGGTAATGTTAATTGCCAATTAAGAACATATATTACATAATAAATCTCAGAGTTGCGACACATGTTTCGATGAAAGTACTGCAACATCACAAGATTTTACTTGTTACCTAAGTATATTTTTTGAAGAATCATTTTTAAAAGATACTTTTTACTATTTGATTTAAAAATGTTTCATTTTTGGTTAAAAATATGAATCGACAAATATATGTTTGAATTATAAAGTTGATCATATGAACAAATAAATTAATAAAATAAATATATATAATAATAAAGACTAATATATTCCTTTTTTGATGAGGGCATTAATTTGAGTCCAGAGTGGACCAAAGGAGAGCATAGAGATAGCGATAGTATTCTGTAGCATATTCTTAGTGATGCAAGCGAATGATTTAGAGTTTGTAGAAAGTACAAGTACCCGAAGTAAACATTTGATTTGCCCGAGAAGACACATTATTAATGAAATACATTATGTATGTTACCTAAATTTTTAAAATTATTTAACAGAAGAAATTATAAACAATTCAAAGTGAATGGTAAAATCTATTTATTCTCTATCTTTCTGTACACTGATATAAAAAGGCAGTCATTAGTGAGTGACTAATCTATCAAAACACAGCTCATTCAACTTACAGGATAACTTAAGTACCTATTCGGAATGAAAGATTTCCGAAATTTACCTCCTAAAAAGCTAGTAAAATTATGTAAGTATTCAATTTTGTTATGTGTAGGTACTATGTCTTCATTTTTTATCAGAATGCAGTACCTACCAATTCAAGCTTTACCAATTTTAAAACATTTTATAGATTGGTAAATCAAAATTTAAAATAAGGAATTTATCATTCAGTTTTAGCAGTTCAGGAGTTTATTTTAGATACATATAATAGGCTGGCCAGTGACACTTTTTGGTTTAAAAATATGATTCGACCTTTTGGTCATAGTAATTTTTGGAACAATATCTACTTGTGTCCACAATTTATTATTATTTTAATCCTTTAGAAATGAAAATGTATTTTAGACTCGTTTTCAGGAAACCGTTGTTTGTTCTTTGATAAGGTGGGGTGAAAAACAAGTAAATCTGTTAAAATAAAATGTGTTTACTGATGTTACTGACCAACATAGTTTTTTTTCTTTATACTTATGTTGAAATTATTGTATAATATATGTTTTGCTCAGATTGCTCTGTCTAATATATGGCTCTGGCAGTACAGAGAGGGTCATGCTCCTGCAGTGGAGACTAAAAAGACCTGATGATGATATGTTTTAAATACATGTTATACTTTAGGGCCGTGCTGTGTTTTACTTTAAGTAACTATCAGAATTACTAAGTTTCAAAGCGACGATATCGCCTTAACGTATTCATTTTAAAACGTCAGAAAAACCTGACTGTTTTTTAACAGATTACGCCCGCCATATTGAATTTTTGCTGTCGTCACATAACCTATGATACTCAGGGGCAGAATACGAATCTAATGGCACCTTACACTTCAAAATCGGTCAGCCGTTAAGACTACAGGATGCAACGATGGAAGAGTATGTATGTATGAAAGAGACATACTTACAAACAAAAATACATACATATATAAATACTCACGAAAAACATTACCCGCCTTCTGGGTGAGTCAGTCAGGTAAAAACTAATAACCAATTTTCAAAAAGTTTCTGACGTTTTGAGTTATTAATTAAAAATAATACGAATTTAGATATAGAAACTAGAAAGTGTTACTTTTGTCCGCGCTCTATTTCTATCCAAGTCTTATTAAAAATAAGACTTGGATAGAAAATGAAAGAATGTAAGGGCATTCTTTGTTTTTATCGCAAATAGCTTGTAAAATTTCAGACTAATTACATAAAAAAATTTTTTTAGCTGCCTGGCTAAATAATAGCTTAAAAAGCGTGATTGAATCTGGAATGCACCAACATGACTGAAACAGATGACAGAGTCGTCCTGCGACTGAATAAAGTGCACGTGGTGACGTCTAGCGGTGGGCGGAGCGCCCCGCCCAGCGCAGCCTCGACACTTCCTTGCCATCCTCAGCCTCCCCATCCCAGGACTTATCTCGTAATAAGTAGCTATAATAAAACAGGCACGCTTGCTATGTACGCGGTATTAACGGTACAAAAGGATAACTTATAAAGTAGCTAACGTCGAGTTTTTAAAAGATCATGGTGTTTTCCAGTTTTTTTTTTAGAACTGGGCCCTTAATTGTTATGTATGCTGGAATATTTAGACAATTAAAGAATCTTAAAATTTCTAATAGTAAATAATTACGAGATTCGTAAAAAGTGATAATTTTTAGGGTCCCATAACCAAAGGGTAAAAACGGGACCCTATTTACAAGACTTCGATGTCTGTCTGTCTATCACTCATAAACCATGATAGCCAGATGAAATTTGTCACTGATGATGTATTTCTGTTGCTGCTATAACAACAAACACTAAAAACACAATAAAAAAATATTTAAGGGGGCTCCGATACAACAAACGTGATTTTTTTGCCGTTTTTAGCTCGATATTAATAACGGCAACAGGCAGACATTACTACAAGCTTACCAAAGCTTATAAATATCAAAGAGACCTCTTTAACTCGTATGGCCAAAGTGGAGAGTGTAGGCAAAATCCTCTAACTTATGTAAATATAATGTACATACATAGCATCACGTCTTTATCCCTTACGGGGTAGACAGAGCCTAAGGCCTTAAGATCGAAAGGCCATGTTTAGCATTTTGAGGGCTTCAAGATGGAATACAGACTCAAAATAGTGATTTGTTGTTTGCTAGCCGCACCGCCTATTTACATGATTGTTTAGATTTGCGCCCAATCCCTCGGTCTCTTTGGCCTGCACAGGAGGAGAAGCAGCTGAGTACATTCTAAGTTTTTTCTTTTCTCCCAGATCAGCATGAAAGAGAAAAATATGTGAAACATCTACTCGTATTCTCTAGTCTCTTTATTTGTAGCAATGTGTTACTAAGCCAATAACAAAATTAAAATTGAATAAACATCATCGTCATCATGATGATGATGATGAGGATTTGGCCTACGCTCTCTTTTGTAGAGGTCTCTTTGATGTTTATTAACTGATATAAATATATTGTAAATTCTGTAGTCTCTTTATTTGTAGCAATGTGTTACTAAGTAATAAAGCACCGCCATTTTGTCTTTCGCCGGCTCCCAGCCGCCTGCAAGCAATAACGCCTTTATGAGCCGAGCAGCGAGCCGACATGAAGTGATCAAAGGCCTTACCTGTTTCATTTTACGCTCGTTACGCCCTGATTTATGAAACGAAACTTGCAAAACGAATTCTTTGTACTTTTTGACAGTAATCTTTTATATTCGTTATATACTTTTGTAGATATGAGAAGACAACCAATTAAAAATGTTATTTGATAACATCAGGCAGGAGTTATGTCTTTATACCTTGTAGAAAAGGCAGTTGTTCACTTAGAAAGGGAGAAGACTCTCTTCATATCTAGGTTTCTTTGAACACATACTTTGACAGTAATCTTGTATATTTGCCATACCTATACTATTGTAGACATGGGAAGACAATCAATTAAAAATGTAATTTGTCAACATCAGGACTCAGGTTTTGATACCTAGTAGAAAAGGCAGTTTATCACTTAGAAAAGGGAGAACACTCACTTCAAATTATGATAAACGTGGGCGTTGCAAAATATTTAATAATATAGGTTTATTTGAACACATATTTTGACATTAATCTTGTATATTCGCTATATACTTTTGTAGATATGGGAAGACAAAGAAATTAAAAATGTAATTTGTCAACAGCAGACGTCAGGTTTTGATACCTAGTAGAAAAGGCAGTTTTTCACTTATAAAGGGGGAACACTCACTTCATATCTACCTAACGTTGCCTTTAAGCTCTACAAAACATGGCTCTAACTCTATCTATACCTTCCTAAAGAGAAAAAAAATAAGATTTAGTAAAAAGAATTACTTAATTATGATCACCACCACCCATTTGAGCACCCAGGTCTGATGGCATTTAATGAAATATTGCAGCTTGAACGTTGATTTTGGGTTCAAATGATTAGTTAAAACAAGGAAACTCCACGTTAATAGTATATATATAGGGTCAGGTCTGTAGGGTGTTCTTTTTGAATTTTCTCTCTATTTAAGTAGCACCTGTGTCAGTACTTTCAAAAGCCTAAATATGTCATTTTAACCGTGCATAGCATCATATTTTTTTGTCTTTCCAACAGGTCATAATAGGCAATAATATGTAACAACTAGGCCATAATATGTAAGAGGTTTATGCAAGAAAACAAAAGCCTTTCAAGTTACTAAGGATGACTTAGGTACGGGTCCGAAATGTGGTCACTTACTATGGGCCTCTTAAGAGAGCTCAAGATCGCTAAAAAAAACAGAGAGTGCTAAGCTCGGTGTTGAAGAAGTTCCGTAGAAGAACAAAGGTCACCAACATAGTTCAGAGGATTAGCACTTTTAAGTGTCAGCGGGTGGGGCACATAGCGGGAAGAACCGATGGCCGGTGGGGCAGAAAGGTTCTAGAATGGTGACTACGTACCGGCAAGCGCACCGTTGGTTACCCACCGACCCGGTGGTCTGCGGACCTAACCAAGGTTGCACGAAGGCGCTGGATATAGGCTGCTTTCAACCTGTCGTATTGGAAATCCTAGGGGGAGGTCTATGTCCAGCAGTGGACTTCTTGGAGCTGAGATGATGATGATGACGTGAGAGGCACATCTCGTCAGGCGTCTTCGAGAATTGGGAATTTAAATTTCATCATTCGCTTCAGCAGTTTGGTTAGTGTTGGTTTTTTTTTGAAAGATTGTCAATTATTATTAGCTTTAGTTGACTTGCAATGTATCTTGTAAGTATGTTTATTGATGTTTATCTGAAAATTTGTGTACTTACGTTATTTGAATAAGATATAATGCGACATTATAACTATAGTGTTGTTAAGATGGTGAAAAATGAATATACTTATAATAAATATAGAATACTTGGAAGGTGGCAAAAGGAACTTCAAAACTGAAGAAAACGTTTGGACTCATTATTGATTCGTCTTAGCGTGCGCTTTACAAAATTAATCGCTTAAGTATAATAAAAGCTTGTCATAGCATAATATTTGAAAAAACATTCAGTAACGTGGCTTGATGATGATGATTTAAGAAAAATAAGCCTTACTATAGTTTTTTCACATATATACCCAAATAGTCGTTGATAGTCGTATATATTTTAATTGTCGTAAATTAATCAATTAAAGGTGTGTTGTTTAGGGTTCCGTACCCAAGGGGTGCCAACAGGCCCATATTCCTAAGCCTCAACTGTCCATCCGTCTGTCACATACAACATACAACCCTGTGACAGACTCACAGGGGTGTATATTTTTTTTAATACTCTGCCTATTAATCTACAATTTTTTAGGGTATGGATAAATATCCATATAACGGCCATTATAACCACAAAAACAAAATTAATTATAGATTATAGGGACGCCCCATTTGATCCCATACAAGCAAAGTGATATTTGCCTTTTTTTACTCAGTGACTTCCTATTCTAGAACGGTTCGGTACTCTTCATGTGTCGAATTCAACTCGTACCTCTTTTCTTTCAGTCGTGTCATGCCGAAGTTCATAAGTCATACGGGCAAACTTTGGGCAAATCACTGTATTCAGTTCTAAGGAGATAGTGAAATTTTGTTTGAAAACTAGGATATTCATTGTAGGTTTAAACAGTTACCTAAAAGGTTAAATTGAACAATTATTAACAAATAAAATAGTCATGTTTTAGTACAGAGTGCCACTCTATTATTTATAGACGTATTCGATACGCAATACAAATTATTGTTTTCAAAGTATAACGTTTAGGGGAACACGTTGTTTGCATAACCACCCTCGGGGCTGTCTACCGCTCGGGATCCTCGCGAATTTGATACTTATCTCTATTGTTTTAAGTGTTATTTTGATAGAGAATCGTGTGGATAAAGTGCTTTTTTGAATTACGTTGAAATCGTGGTCCTATTAAAGCGGTCTTTTGACAATTGAATTTCGATTCGGCTGGCGCATTGTTCGCAGATAGGACTTTATGGCAGTATTGAGATGTGAACACGGCTGTTTGCGTGCGGTAATTGATACGAAGTGACAGAGCCGAGGGGACACAGGGTAGGGTGGCCAGCTAAAACTAAAATTTGTATTTGCAACAAATTTACAACATTTTCTTGTAGTATAGGCAAAGATCGTCTAATCTAAAAACGAAAACCCCTTCACTTATTATTTCATAAAAGCACAAATACGCTGTTAATAGCGTAAGTGGCAATTGTAATAACAGGAGCGGCGTTCAGTTTTAGATTAGACAATCTTTACTTACGATTACGTACCTAATTGCTTTAAAAAAAATCTCAAATATCTACCTTAACTTGATGGTACCTATTCCGATTTTCTTTTTATTTATAATTTACAAAAAGAAAATAATGCCTACATATCCATGTATTAGTTCTCATTAAATCTCAGTTTCTCTACTACTTAGGTATATATAAAATAAATCGCAGTTCGAGTGGTTTTCAATGCTTTGTATTAGTCATGTCATAGCTAGCCAATTAATAAAGTTCCTAGTTTTAAAGGAATATGATGTTCTCGGTAAAATTCAGATATTCAATTCGTTTGTTTCGCGACCTCTTACAAGTATAACACATTAAGCCACAAAATACCACCTACGGATCATCAAGCCTAAGCAAGAAAGAGATTCTCCTTTTCCTTACTCATTTCATAACATCTTAGCTACATCTTAGAATTTATACTGCCTTCAGAGCTTATTTCAGTTCCGTTATCTTTGCCGGTGTACAAAGTACTGATCACTCCTTATGAACAATATAACAAAAGAAAAACGAAATGTCGCTTTTGCAACTAGTATCGAAAATGCAGATACTTCTGGTAAGTCCGAAGGCATGGCTACCCTAGCCGCCTCCGGCCAACGAGTGTTTTGACATTCCATCCAGAGAGATGGGTGTGATTTGAAGTGCCCTTTGTGGAATTACAGTCGCGAATGGCGTCTTTAATATTGACTAATGCATTTCGCAGCTAATGGGGAGATGGATCAGGACAGGTGTGAGGGATTTCACAGACTGATGAGGTTTTAAAATAATACCCTTGTACTTTGTTGAAGGCAAAATCTATGATTGTAGTTGAGCTATCGTATCAAATAACTTTATTGTTGAACATAGGTAGGAACAAATGTTAACACAATACAGTTTATCATTCTCACCATGTCCTGTCCTTGGCTGGACGTCATCTAATTGCTAATTGCTTTGGGGTTTGCGTCAAGTCCCAATAATTTATTTTTAATAGCACTGAAAGATACAAAACGGCGTAAAGGATTAGAAATTGAGATATTCACACAGAACTATAAATTTTTCTAAGGATATCCACTTCCAGCCGTCTGTAAAATAAATTTCATATCCTAAGTAAGTAGGTAGGTAGATTTGTCTAACCGGGTCGTATTACATCAGACACCGATGACACTAAGGGACCATCTGCATCTATGCACGGAACATTAAAAAAGAGGCATCTATGTCATATGCTTTACTTTCAAGTCTATCTAAACACGTTTGCACGTAGTACATAGATAATATCTAAAGCAAAGTAAAGCATATGACAATTATATCTTCATGCTAAACATTAAGGTAGCTTCTTTTTGTCATCCAAACTTGCTCTTTTTCTTAGACTATGTACTTTAAAGCTTTTCTACCTAAATGTAGTAGTTCCAACGATTGTGTAAAATCGCATGTATTCAACTGTCCGGTATCGGTAGTATAGTCTCAGTTATTATGTGGTCTTTATGATCTGCGTAGGCCAAGTACAACCACACAGTCACAAATGTGTTATACTTAGATCTATTTAATTTAGCGCTAAACTTACATAGGTACCAAAGACAATATAATATACCGAGACTGTCATTTTTCATATGTCGAAGCGTAGCCCAGTTTTGCCCCTGAATGGTAAAATATTCGTAGATGGCGCTTCTCATCGAGGATATTATAGGTTGTCAATTTGTCACCGCTAGAGGCGCTGCCATTGACCGCGGTTTCATGCCCGGCTGTTGGCAAGCTGTTGGAGGCAAGAATAGAAAGATGGCGCTATGCAAAATTTTACCAAAAAAATTAAAAACCTTGGCCAAAGACAATATAATATAACATTGTCTTTGACCTTGACTCAGTAGATCATCGGCATAAATCTATATGTATTTCATCAATTAGCTACGTCATCATCATCAACGTCTGCGCCTATGCCAAAAATGAGTGATTAAGAACGTTTGGTTATCAGTATAATTTTAATCCATCATGTACCTATTGCATAGACTTCAATGTTTCCCAATGACTGATACACACTTAACTCTCTATTTCAAAACTACTGAACCGATTTTGAGGAAACTTGCAACAACCCTAAGTTGGATTATAGGTAGGTTCTATCTAACATAGTCCAACAAAAAAATATTTTAAACAATCTGACTTATAGTCATTATTCTAACTTGGTATATATAATATACTAGCTGTTACCCGCGGCTTCGCCCGCGTCATATATAGCCTATGTCCTTCTCAGTACCTTAACCTATGTATATGCAAAATTTATGATGATACGGCGTGAAAGCGTAACAAACAAACAAACTCTTTCGCATTTATAATATTAGTTAGAATTTGGATGTAATTCTGACAATATTACATTACATTCCTAAATATGGGTCATATTGATAAACTATCCTATTCCAAACCAAACTCGACTCGCTTAGCTGACAACCCCGGGCGGCCCCAGCCGGCGGCGCCCGCCAGTGCAGTGTCCTTGACCTTTAAGTTGACTTTGCACTGGCAGTCGAGTTCGAGACAAGTCGGGAACTCGGCACGAGCGGGAGTGGGAAACACTTGTAGGTACCTACGCCTAATCCGTAGTCAACCGTAGCGTAGGCAGTTATTATCACATCGGTTTTTTTATTACAGGCTCATCTCATACATACATGTAGGTAGGTATGTTGTCTAACAAAACTAGTAGGTACCTCAAGCAATTAGGGTAGCCAATATTTTTTTTTGAGAAATGGTCTTTCATATTTTTTGAATAGATAAAGTAGGTACCTACCTACCTACCTTTTTGCAAGAAAAAGTATTCGGTACATTTTTTTGCTGTTTAAGTGAATAAACTTTATTTATTGCACCAACTTAAAATTTAATAAGTACCTATGTAAGTTAAAAATAAAAACTATAACAGGCAGCTATACTAGCCTCACCAATCCGTCTAGCCAGCTTGGAGAGTGTGGGCCAAATCCACTGACTCCTGTGGCTATAAAGCTCTGTTAGTTAGGTATAGAAAGGGTTATACCTCATACAGTGGGGACTAAAAAAAACCTGATGATACTATCACATGACATGATGACACGCAGGACCACTATAACCAGCTTTACCCAAAATATATACCTATCTAGTAGTAGTTTGACTCTGTCCTGTCCTTGAAATGAATACCTACAGCCGTAGTACACGCATTATGTTGACATCTAGGGCTATGCCTACGATATTTTAATTTTATCTAGGTTTATTTCTCGTTTTGTGGTTAGAATATTATTACTTATATTGCAACAAGTTACAAGCTTTTATCTTGCAATGTATGGTAAGTAGGTAGGTAGGTAGGTATCTTGATTGTTTGGATACAATCTTTAAAACTCAGGTCTTCTCTACCGATTAATTTGAAATTGCGTAGGGTTAAACCACCTTATATCGGCCATGTCAACAAAATTTCACATTCATTTGCTTCTTTTTCTCTCATTTATTAGCCTGACTTTCTAAGGGGTATTTTTTAATAAACTGCTATTATTTGACTTTCTTATAATTTCATACAGGACCTTTATAAGAAAATTTTATGCAACCCTTCTTTCGAAATATCACACATGAAAGAAGCCAAAAACGCTTGGTCAGGGCTATGTCCAAATTCAGAATTTCCAGACGCTACGTCTTCTCAAAGGCGATGGGACGAGCCGCTTTGCAGACTTGTACAGAGTAACTTACTTGAATCTTCTAGTGACAGGTCTGCAGAGCGTGCTCGTCTACTTGCCGTTGCGGAGTGGGAATCTGGACTATGGTTACAGGCCTTGCCGTCTTTCACTCTGGGTACCTTTCTGGACGATCACACATTCCGTCTGGCGACATGCCTGCGTTTAGGGGCCACAGCGAATGTCCCGCATCGTTGCCTATGCGGCGATACCGTAGACCAGTTTGGGCGTCACGGACTTTCGTGTCTCAAAAGTGCAGGTCGCATGGCGCGCCATGCCACACTAAATAGTATCATCCACCGGGCTCTTGTCACTATTCACGTGCCAGCGGTTTTAGAACCCAATGGACTGGCACGTGAGGATGGCAAGAGACCGGACGGAATGACTCTTGTGCCGTGGAGGATGGGAAGGCCGCTGGTTTGGGACGCCACCTGCGTGGACACGCTCGCGTCCTCCCACCTTCCTGGCACAGGTTCTAAAGCGGGCATGGCTGCAGCCAATGCAGAGTCCCTCAAACGGCGTAAATATGCTTGTATCGGCAATGGTTTCATATTTGAGCCGTTTGGGGTGGAGACTCTGGGTCCGTGGGGCCCCTCGGCGCATAAACTTTTTAAGGTTTTGAGTCAAAAGCTGGTTGAGGTGACGGGTAACCAGAGGGCTGGTAATTTTCTAGGACAGCGGATAAGCATTGCCATTCAACGTGGCAATGCTGCCAGCATTCTGGGTACCCTTTCGTGTGACAACGACATGCGGGACATTTTTTATTTATAGCTTTGTTTTATATGTATCTAGTTAGTTTTTTATTTAATAGTTTTAATTTTTGTTTTTAAGTTAAGTTTTAGTTTTTAATTAGTTTTAGGAAAATGTTCAACAAATATATATTATACCCTTTAAATCATCAAAAAAAAAAAAAATAAAGTATTTGAAATTTCAATAACATTTTTTTTATATTTACGTTTTCTTTTGTACACACCCTATTTCCCTTAGATTGGCCACTTGCGCCCAAAATACGTCCACTTATTTGCCTAGTATCGGCCTAGGCTAATATTATGTGGTATAACAAATAAAAGACGAATTAATTCTAAAAATATATAATATTATCAAATAGACGTTGAAGTAAATTTAAGAAAATCAAGATTTTAGTTTTCTTTTAGAAACTGGAATATTTCCTTTAATAAAATAGCATCAACAAGTTATTATGAAATATTACAGTCAAAGAGGGTGGGTACGATTTCAACTAGCCAATGACAAAGTAATTACTTTGAAATTGTTCTCAGTTATCATTCACATCATTGGTGGCATCAGAGGCATAGGGGTTCAAACCACGGACACATGGCCTGTAGAGCGGTTATTATATAGGTACACGATAATTTTATTTTTTATACATCGGTCGTAGTCAGAATTGTCCTTTTCGTCCTCCCCTCGGCCAATATAAAAAATTAATTTAGGCTAATATCAGCCGCCACTTACCTAGATTAGATGGCATTTATTAATATTAATATTTGATGGCCGATTTCAAGATTTTGACTCACCTTGTATCGGCCGTCAGTAATCTCGTAGGAAAGGCCGATACCAGGACGTGGCCGATACAAGGAGGTTTTACCCTAGTCTGTATTTTACCATATTATTATTCTACGAGCAACCTACAAGTACTTACTACTGTATAATTGTATTATTACCTAGGTTGTGTACCTTCAAAAACCACACGATCTGCCTACACTACAACATCATTACACGTTTGTTCGTCATTGCGGCGAATTGTATGTACCGAGCTCCAACGCGCGTAGGTATGGGTCGCGTTTCGGCCGTTTGTATGATTTAGGCATTTAGGGTATGATTGGTCAAGCTTGAATTTTGTTTTGATTCGTCAAGCGAATTTTTGATCACCAATTTTTGTATAAGTTCGTCAAATGTTAATAAGGTTTCGTTTCGCCAAACCATGTGAAGTTTCTGATTGGTCTAGTCTAGCGGCTTGTTCACGAGTAGGTAGGTACGCAAGTCAGGCGCACGCGGCAGAGGCAGGCGCCTGCGTTTTTGACTAAAGTCATATAAATCTTAGAGGGTGTTCACGAACAAAAAACTTGAGCGGCACGGATGCGCGCAAACACAGCGCGGCAGCCTTGCGCTAAAGTACGATGTACCCTGTGTTAGAACGAGTGCGGGAGTGATTAGGTTAGGTGATTGGGAGAATAATTTTGAATTATAAAAAAAATTATAAATGCTTCCTAATGTACTCATTTTATTATACACTAGCTGTTACCCGCGGCTTCGCTCGGGTAATATATAGCCTATGACCTTCTCGGTACCCTAACCTATGTGTATGCAAAATTACATGATGATCGGTTCAGTAGAATCGGCATGAAAGCGTAACAAACAAACTCACTTTCGCATTTAAATAATATTAGTTGGGATTCATAGTTATTTTCAACCGTCTTTGTACGAGCACATCGTACAAATCTGCTGCGTAGTCGCCCTACTTTCTATAACAATATAAAATATGTGTTTATTCGATGAAAAAAAGAATGAAGTTCTAAATTGAACTGTAAGATTCTTTGTTTGTACTAGGTAAGTAGGTATATTATTTTATAATGAAATTGAAATTTAATATTTTGATGCTTTTATATTATTGTTATTTGGTAACCGACTTTAAAAAGGAAGAGGTCTTCAATTCGAGAGTATGTTTGTTACCATTTGTTTAGTTTACTACTTTTGTCTCGACGTTAGGAGTAGTTTTTGGTTGTAGAAACATGGAACTAGATGGTAGCCAATGGTAGCCTAATGAAATTCAATGGGAACTGATGTCATACGATTGTAGTCGATGGTAGCCGATTGTAGGTGCTTGATGGTATCCGATCGTGCCTATTGGTACCTGGTGGTGCCTGGTCATACCCGGTTGTTTCCGATGGCGCCCAGTGGTAATGATAATAATGACGATGACGACGACGATGACGACGACGACGACGACGACGACGACGACGACGACGACGACGACGACGACGATGACGATGACGATGACGATCACGATCACGATGATGATGACGATGACGTTTGTACCCGAATATAACCGGTTGTACCACCCACATCGATTTTTCATGCAATCATCGCATCCGCCATCTCGGTTTCCAAAAATGACGTCACGTTTGTGATCGAATAATAATTAATAAATTCAAGGACTGTTACTGTGTTGCTAAAGATTTTAGGACAAACTATTATGTTTTAAAAGTTACAGACGAATAGATGAATAGCGGAGGGTAGGTTAGGTCTCGTTATTATCTTTTGCATACGGAACCCTAAAAACCTTCTATCAGAATCATGAAATACGAAATTCTTCAAAACTTACTAAGTACCTAAAAAGCGGTGCTTTATGTATGAGGGCTTGCAAAGTTAAACCGAAAGCCACGCGGATGAAGTTGGGGGCACTGATAGATATTACATTTAAACATAAATAAAAATGTCAAACCCTAAGCCTGAAGGTGTGAAAGGTAAAGAGAAGAGAGACAAAAAAACAGAGAACGTTTCGTTTGAGGCAAAGAATATATATGTTTGAGGTTCGATTGTTTGGTAGTAAATGAAAGAAATTAATTCGATGTAGGTAACATAATAATTATGTTGTTTATTTTGGACATTCTAGGAACATAATATAAAAATGTATTTATCATATTATGAAGTTAACTTAACCAGAGCGCCATCTGACGATCATCCACCGATTTATTACGTAACCACGAATCAATACTTTGAGAGAAAACACGAACTATTCTGGAAAATGGTCAAAATAGTCGATTTGATACTACTAGAGACATCTAGCGTCACTTTTAGGAGCTAAACTTTAGCCCATTTTGGATTACGCTATGATGTATGGCGAAGGAAAGTCTTACCTATATTATATTGTCTTTGGTACCAAAGATAGGTACCGAAGTTCAGTATTAGTTCAGTGAGCGCAATGTGCATCTGGTTCAACCTGATATCCACGTCAGAAAAAATTCATCACAAGGTTATCTGTGTTAATACATCCAGAACGGTAATAGATATAAACATATCTGTGTAAATAAGAAAGTTTATATACCTACCTTATTTCATTGGAAATTCAACCAAAAACTTTGATTTCAAATTTTTCCTAATTTAATTGCTATATATTGTAATACTTTGGTTCACAAGTTACAGGTCCTCGTAATCACCTAGCAACTCTTCCTTTTTAACTTGGGCAGTCTAAATATATGTATGTGATACTAAAATAACCTAAATTTTCGGAAATCACGATAGTAATTAAGAGCAACCGGTGAATGCAAATTAAATCGACATTAAAGTATCAGCGGGGGATCAGGCCCATTAATAAATCAGTTCGCTAAAACCGTAATTGTAATCTCAAACAAGGCGGAGGGCGCACTGTTTGTTCTCACAACATTATTACAATAAGTTCGGCTCGGTTCGCCGCCAGCCGCCCGCTGCCGCGCCGCCCGCCCGCGCGAGCCGCGCTGTTCACACGATCATTTTCTTCGCTGATATTTTAATTTCCTTAACAAAATATACAAGTACCTATATGCTTTTTAGTGCAATCTGCTGCAATTGCGTGAGTCGTGTGACGAAGTCAAGTAGCAGTGTTTTCTCTTTCTTATAGTTTGTTTGATATACCTATTACCTATAGGTACCTAACGCATTTTAACTAAGTAGGTACTTACTTAAACATTTGTATAAATTTTGTAATTTAAAAAAATAAAAAAAAGTTTGTCAAAGCTTTTGTTCACAACCAGATTTAGGTGAATCAATGATTCTATTTCCTAATAATAATAATAAAATGCATCTTCTTCAAAATGATACTAAACTTACTATACGAGGCATATAGGAACAAAATAAATTTGACTAAGTAACTAACGCAAGTAAAAACAGAATGCTATCAAATAACTAGCAGAATATTAGGAAATGGAACGTAAACAATCCGATGTTATATGCATCTGGAGGAAGTTGCGAAATCGAGCGAGTGCTCGTGTCTATAGATGGGTGTCGACGCGTGATACCCATAGCTCGGGGCAAGCACCGCCTCCCCTCGCATCTGCCCATCTTCCCACACTCCTCATTACCGTGAAACGGGCAGACTACATAACCAGATTACACGAACAAACTCTAGCTTTAAAGCCTACATAACTTTAACAAAGGTCTAAGTCGCAGGCTAATTACGTAATCTGTTTAACGATTCTATGTAGCACCGGCGGGCCGGGGGCGGCAAACTCCATGTTTACAATCGGTTTAGCTTTCAATAAAGACTTTGCTTGTCTTTGGCAGGTTATGAGCGCAGAAATTATTTATGCACGATACAAGAACACTGCCGTGCTTGGGTTTTGGCTAGTTACAATACATTTTGGATATTGGGAACAATGTGGGACAGAAACAATGGCATGCCTTCGATTCATCTTCAATGAACCTCTAAGTTTTAGTTGTATGACGTTTTTATATGCTTTATTATTGTTTGATGTGCTGTGACTGTGCGTGTATAAATTCCTCCCTGGACTGCAACTGCGACAAAAGTCCCTACACTTTTTTATGACAGACAATCCTAATTTACATATACCTATGACAGATACAAAAGCGAGTTTGTTTGATTATTCGTTGTTTAATTTCTTATTTGTTTCTAATGCTTTTACGCCTCAACTTTTGAACATATTAGTCAAAGCTACTGAACCTATCATCATGAAATTTTGCATACGCGTTGTCTAGTATACGGAAAAGGACAAAAGCTACCTGTAGTCCTGAAAACAGGAGACACTGAGAGACAACATTAACGCGATCGGAGCTGCGGGCAAAAGCTAGTAAGATACATAAAATATCAGCTCTTCCCGCTCAGTCAGTAAGGCTCACGAAGTACGGAATTACTTTTTTCCGTAGTAAGGTATTCCGTGGTAACTTGGTAAGTGGTATCTAAACCACATCAGCAATAACCGTCTCTATTACTTAGAGTTACGATCGTCTGACTGATGGAGAGCCTATGATGGGTTAGGATGCAGGGTTCATTGATGCACGTAAAATGAAACCGATGGGGTATCGAATGAATAGTGCTAATTTTTATTATTTGTTGCCTGCACTGCTTTTGATGCACACATGCGTCCTAATTGACGATTTGCTTAATAATCAATTCTATTAGCTAATACTTACATATTCACTTAATAAAAAGAGCTAATCTAAAAGTAAAAGAACAATTGAAATTATCTTTTGGAATAAAATAAATTATACGAGTTAAATAGGTACTACTCGTTGCGGCCCGATAATAGTTATGCATAGGTATTTTGTGTGTTGGTACCCCAGTGAATGAGAGTTAAGCCCAACCCAATCAGTGGCTGACAAAAGAGCGTCAGAGTAATCTTATTGTGGGTGCGAAAGGACAATGGCTGAGTAAGGAGCCCTGGAGTCTGCCACTGGCAGGGCATAACTCTCGCTTGGCTGCCGTCGAATGCGCCCTGAGTGCCAAAACCCCGTCACTCGCCAAAGTTAATAGCGCTTTTGTCGGCTCTCCCGACTCTTGTAATGCAATTAACTCCCACAATGGTGATATCGCTAACAAATTAAATTGAAAGCAATAGGAAAAGTTCATGGCGGGCGTCGGAACTTTTGTAAGGTTTCTAAAACTTTAAAAGGCCGGTACTTTTTGATGGCTGATTATAATGATTTATTATAAGTATCTTTCGTGTGAAGTTTTGAGAACAAACATAATCTTATAATAAAATGTTTTTGTTGTTGTTTTGTAATGAAAAATTGTTAATTTAACATATTATTACATTGGATATTTTGTGTTAATATTTTTATAAGCAGGTAGGACAAAAACTGTTTTTAATGGTATAGCCACACATCTATATCAATCTTCAATCTATTTTTGGTTTATGTATGACACTCATGCGGATCCAATGTTGCATTACGTGCAATTATTACACTACGATTGCTATCTTACAACTAGTTTGTAAAACTTCACGCTGCAAGAAATAAACTCTATTAAACTGCAATATTGTTCATTGATATTGTAAAAAAAGAATGTAATAAGCATGTCAACAGTGTGAATGGCTGTTGGATGTAAAAGGAGGCCGTCCGTGTTGTGATGTGGAGGCGACAATAGCGCGACCACCCGTGGAGGCTGCGCCACTTGTGCGCGCCCACTCGCCTGGAAGCACCAGCTCTTACCCAGAACTATCAATAAGTCCACACTAACCTACTTTTTTTTTGCCCCCGGTATTGATTCGGTAGCGGTCTTAACATTTTATTTCGCCGATTGTCCGCGAATAAGGCATTATATTTTAATCGCCCGCTCGGTGCCCATCGCTTTTGTAAAGTTCCTGATGGATGCATAAATATTTAAAACCCCCACGGACCGATTTTCCACCCGACATAATTTTGAATTATTGAATATTAAAATTATTTTTTCTTCACGGAGTTGGTTGTAACCTTTTGAATGGGAAGGATTTGGCGGCCGATGTTTTGGTTGGTATCAAACAGCGATGGATATCTATTGATTCTAAGAATCTTAAACTGTATCAACTAATCTTGTACAGCACATTGTTATGGCTCCACTAAAATGAACTTATATATAATTAATAGAAAACATTTCACATTTGATCATTATAGAGATAGCACTTGACGTTGATCACTATAGAGATAGCAACTTGACGTTGATCATTATAAAGATAGCAACGATTTTGATTTGAATTAGTTTCACTTCTCCTATAGTCCGTGTGTCTGTTAACAAATATTGCAAGCTTCTTGCACGACAGAGTCCCTCTACATGTAAATGGTATTGCAGTGCAATACCATTATGTCAAATTGCTTTGTTTGTTATGCTTGATGATGGAAACTTCCCAACGCTAAATACTTATCTCACTCACAAAATTTTGCAGTATCTAGTCACAATAAAAAATTGGCCTAAATAGAAAATTTTAACTAATCATGACCAATGTCTAATGTGAATGATACCTGTGGCGAATTCTTTTTCATCACATATTTTCAATTTTAATAATATACCGAGCATTGTAATGCTATTTAAAAACCATTTAAATGTTAATGATATTTAAATTGATCTTTTTTTCTTCGACAGGTTTGGTTCAAGAACCGACGAGCAAAATGGCGGAAACAAAAGCGCGAGGAGCAAGAGAGGCTTCGAAAGCTGCAGGAAGAACGCAACAGTGGGCGTGCGCCTTTGTTGTCTAGGCCGCTGCTGTCCCCCCCGCACTCCCCCGCGCCGCTGCCCCCGCCAGCGCCCTGCACGCCTCGGCACTACTCCGACGACTCCGACTCTGACCTGGAGGTGGCTTGAAGCATAACAAGACAGCATGGAGCCGGAGAGACTTCTAGGCCGCAGCAGAGGTGGAGTAACGAGTGCTCAGCACAGCTCATTAGGCTAAAGTGCCTCCCGCCGAACGTTTGCAATAAATACGATTCGTCTAAGTATAGGCGTACAAACCCACAGACTAAAATTACGTATTACAGCCCGCAAAATTCAGACTTCGTAGCAGTTCATTTCGAATCCAACGCATAAACAGCCTTTTCAAAGACATGCAATCTTTTAAACGTTAGATAGCGCCTGAACATCTCTACACAAATAAGTATAACTTCTACAACTAAATCGATTCAAACCTATACAATATTGGGTGATATTTTGATCAGTATTCAAATTTTTACAGCTAGTTCAGTACCTGATACTGAACGTATTTCCACAAAAACATTTTGTGTAATCGCTACAGTTTATAGCGTCACACACAATCTTTTCATTCTTCATAAAAATCAACTAGAGTATTCGTTTGCATTATTTCGTTATGTCTCTACATTTGATGCTAAGTAGTATTTTGTACTTTTATTTATCCAGTCGTAGTATGAAATTAGTCTGTTCTGTACTTGTGTACTGCAACTTTGCTTAAAGTACGCTTCATTTAAAAAAGCTACGCCGTAGCCACAGATAGCTACGAAGTCTACAACAAAATCTTAATTGAATTAGGTACATTAGAAAACTAGTCCTATTTGTGAAATCAATTTCAGTTAATATTTTGATGGAAATGGGAAATATCACATATCAATCCAACAAAAGAAACGATTTTGACATCATTAGTGTACCTTGATTATTTTGACATGATCATTTAGGGAAATGTGTAAACTTCGTGTAATTCTTAATACTTGGTCAAAATTTACTTTCAACAGACAGACCTAAAATGAAATTATAGTAGCACACTGGAGTTACTTAACTACTTACGAGTATGTATCTAGAATCGTGGGCATAGCGAAATTATTTTTGGTTTCTGGGCATAGCAAAATTATTTTTGGTTTCTCAGAATCTAAGCATTATTACGTAATTAAACGATCATTCATTAAACACTTTAGAATATATACTTACTGATATCTTCATAAAATCAAATCATTGTCATGAAACTTATTGTAAAAAGTAAATTGCTGGTTATTGGATCATTTGCGGGTTGTTAATAGAACTAAAAATCTGACTGTGACTGTCTCTAAGACAAACCGAAAGAAGGAAAAGAAGACAAGAAGAAATTCAATCTAATGATATAAAATTCTATCAATATATTAAACAATGGAAACAGTGAATAAATAAGTGATGTTATGGAAAAGTTATGTGGGGTGGACAAAGAGGATTTCTATAAATTTTCGTGAAAAAGCAATCAGTGAACCAATATAGGTATAACTTTGAAAGACGCACAAACTAGTGTTTACATAGGACGCTTGGAGAAAAGAACGGACAGTGTAATATAAATATCGATGTACTTAGGTTTACTTAATTTATGCGTAGAATTCACGAATCATATGTATGAAATAGGTAGTTATAAATCGTGTTACAATTGTTATTATATTAATGTTTCTTTAAGTTATCTCTACATTTTGTAGCGTTACATTTATTAATCTTAACGTAATCAAAACTAATAAGAATGTATGCTTTTAATTAATTGACAAGAACCGCTGTGTTGACATGTAAATTTAAAAGGGAGGATAACAAAACAACTGCAACTAAGGATGGTTAACTAAGGCAATCAACCTAAAAACATTTAAGGTACATAAGAAATTATAATGATTATAACTTAAAACTTAAATAAGTAAATTTTGAGTGCAGTGCGATGCGCGATCCGTAACGCACGCGCCCCAGTACACACTGCACTATTCGAATATTTATATTCGCGATTTGCGCGGCTTTAGCCGCTGCACGATTTTGTCACTATGGCTTCCAAGCAAGTCATAGTTAACGAGCTGTTGGCATTCGTGTATCATGCCATAGACACGATGGACGAGATCAGCATCATGCAGATCTGCAAGTCAAACTTCAGCATGGAGGAGATTTGCAGCGGCAAGGTGCTGCTCTATGAGTTGCTCGGCAAGTCCGCGCAGATGCCATCTCGCCGGAGAGATGAGAACGGCGAGCGAAGTCTCCAGGATGTTATCGCCCTGATGAAGGTGACCGATCCGGACGACATGCCAGCGCTATGCGCTGCGAATCTAGCGAAACTGCCCCCGGTTTCGTTCGATCATGTCGATGTGACCAGGCTGCTGAAAGACATCACAGCCCTGAAAACCAGCCTGGCACAGGTGCAGTGGAGATTGGAGGCCTCGGAAAATACGATCACCGAGTTGCGTACCGAATTGTTATCAATAAAAGGTAACAATTCGGTATGTAGGTCACCCGAGGCCGCGAACGTCAACACACGTCGCGGAGCGCAGAATACATCGGTATGCAGCTTTGAGTCAGCAAAATTGGACACAACGCCATCAGCTGTCGTCACAAGCGATACACCGCGCCCCGCCGCCCGCTCTTCCCCCCGCAATGAGCTGACATCACTGCCGAGCACGTCAACCCCGACACGTGCCTACGCAGCCGTAGCCGCCGTCCCTGTTGCTGCGCCAGCGCAGCGACCTGCCTTGAAGGGGAATAAACAGGCAAGCTCTCGCAAGCCTGTGACGTCGGGTCAACATAAAGATCAGTGCGATAAGGAGGGCTTCACTTTAGCTAAGCGGAGGAAAACGAAGCCTACCAGCCGTAACCATCTTGGCACCGCACCGACTGGACCCAATCAGTTGCGTTCAGAGGTCAAGTGTACGCAACTGTATGTGTCCCGACTGCACTGGAATACGACGGTTCAAGACGTCGTAACCTACGTGCTGAAGAAATCCAAATTGACATTGAGGGTCGAACGGTTGGCATCTCGCCATAGAGTAAACTTTAGTTCCTTTGTGGTAGGAGTGCCGACCCAACATCTCGAGACCTTCATGAAGGAGGATTTCTGGCCGCAGGGAGTCGTGTACCGGAAATTCCGAGGACGGTTACCTGCTGAAGCCCCGCGCCTCACGTCGCCGACACAACGTGTGACCTAGTTTTAAGTTATATTGTATTATATGTATGTTAGTCTAAGGTATATATGATATGGGCCTCTGATATTGTACGTGATTGTAGGTACAATATTATTGCCTGAAATAAAGGATTATTATTATTATTATTATTATTATTATTATAACATATGTAGATAATATAATTTTGTGTTTTCATAAGATTTTGAACCCCGTGGAAATAGTTTCATATCGGAATCTGAATCACTAATAGCACCTAATAGAATACAAGATATTAAGACAGTTAGGGGTAGTAAGTTTCTTTTTATAAACAAATTGTACCAATCAGTCTACTTTCTTTGGAAGAGTTAAATTTTATTTCGAAGGCATCGGACAGGCCTACTTGCTGGCTTTTGACAATCACGGTGTACAACGTTTTTATGGTCACTTCAACATCCATACGGTTTATATAGGAACCTTAAATAAAAAATAGTCAATCATACGATTGCCGTTATGGTCATCAAAACGTTGTACACCGTAGTTGTCAAAAGCCAAAAGTTAGTAGATAGTACTGCTGTTATTGCGTGAACTGTCATTTATTACTTAAAGTAAAGTTAGTGCTCTCGTAACAGATCGTCCCGCAGGGCGAGCTTCGCAGGGTGACTTAACTAAATATTCTCTACTCTTATCAGTACTACTGCAATAGCCCCCTAAAGTTTGTTGTATTTTATTTGCTGTGGATCGAGTTGATCAGAGTATGTTGTCACAGTCACACACATTTGTTACCTATAGTTCATCATTGTTAATTTAATACAGTATCATTTACATAAATGCAGTTATGCCCATATAGGTACGATCTGCTACGCGTCACGAATGCACTTACTGTACAGGAGTTATTATTAATGTATTTACACGGTATTAACAACGGTTTTAAACAGTAATAAAACAGCAAAATGTCTTTGACATTCAAGCTCTCTTTCAGTTAAAATAAAACGACAACACACTCCGATTCGTATGTACAGTCACCTGGAGAGAAATCGGACTGATCAATTTAAAATCTGTGCGTAGGGGGGTCAGATTTCTCTTCAGGCGACTGTACACTACACGTAGGTATAAGAGATTACATCTATGTACATACATAACAGAAAAGTTGATGATAACATTAAAGTATTTAGATGTACGCCTAAAAGTCACACTTGTTTACCAAGGCAAATATTTATTGATCATTCATAAAACTCCGATGGATACTCCTATACGTATAAAATAATTAAAGACACAGTTACATATGTACAGTATACAGGTGTCGCATCGAGGGTCAGTGGAATGACTTTTTATCTTCAGGAAATTGAGAAAATAAATTATATAAATAATCTGCCCACTGAATCCTGCCGATAAGCACCCTGTGCATACCTACAGTGAGTTACAGTCAGGTACACATATGTACTTGAAAGGGCGACTCAGTAGGGACAGGGCCCAATGCTGCTTGCTTAGAGCATTTACCCTCTAATCAATGCTGAGATCTTTGAAATATCATCGTTGCTATTCTAATTGCTTTATCAACTAATTCAAAGCATTGGTTGGTCCTATCCCAAGAAACATTTTTACTATACCCGTAATTACCTACGACGGGAGCTAAAAATATTTTATGGAAAATTACCTCTTCAAAAGTGTAAATGTAATTATTGTATGTAGTAATTTTAAATTCAAAATAAATGACATTGATACAATACATATACGTATATAAAGGTATTTTTTTTTTAGTTTTTCGCGTGTACGTATGTATGTAAGTAAGTATCTGTTCCTTTGTTACCTACCTCCTGCAGCCTAAACGGCTTTTCAATTCTAAAGTCTAATGTGCCATTACGTATATTTGGGGATGTATAGGTGTGATCTAAGTAGCCCGAAATATTATTTAGCTTCCCCTCCAAATTAGCCGCCCTAGCACCGCTTTCTGAGATCTGTGGGCTGAACCCACAGATCTCAGAATTCGGTGCTTCAGTCCACTTAGCCTCTTGACAGATCCGCCATTTATGTGAGTTTGTATGTGAGCCGTAGGTATGTATGTGAGTTTCTTTATTTCAACATAACCACTAAATGCCCGAACAGTTTTGGATGTATGGGTATTATCGTTAGAATTCTCTCGTGACCTTGATTGTAACACTGGCTATATTTTTTTTGTCACAGCAATCATATTCGATTTTTTTTAAAGAGGCATGTCTTCCAGTCTCTTCAAATAATATGACCCAGAGATGCAAATGAAATATTTATAATGGTGTTCTAATAGATCATGAGGTAATGTCGCCGGGCCCTGCATACCAACGAGCGGGTAACCCAAGGAGTACCGGAGCAACCTTGCACATGCCACGATTGTGTCATTGAGGATGACATCTCCGGACATGGCGCTGACAATGGAACGTGATAGTATGAGTTTGTTTTTCTTTGTATAACTTAAACTGGTACATAGTGTTCAATCTGTCTATAGGCATCTGAGATATTTTATTCGCGTCATCGCGTTTGGTCCTCGTATGACCTCTGATGATGATCTCATATGATGGTAGACGATATAGTCAAGGTCACGGGTTCAGGATAAGATCAGCACAGGATTGAGATGGATGCCGAAAACGAAGAAATGCCTGTGCTCAGAAGTGGGTGGAAGGTGGGCTGATGATGACGATGATCAGCCATCCCTGCGAAGACCACTGACCAATTATCTGAACCGATCTAGTAGTCAGTGAGTGTGGTAGGTACTACACAATCACGTCAACTTGCCGATGAATACCGATGCCAAATATTCTGTTCCTTTTTAGAGCAAAATTTGTGCAAGGAGATCGAATATTTAATAGATTTTGATCAATTTTATAGGAAAGGGCCGATACCAGGACGGGGCCGATACAAGGTAGATTTACCACTTTATCCTACTTACTTACCTACTGTACGGTATCCTAGATAGTTTTAAGGGGTTTCTTAATAAATACATATCCCCTTATTCATAAAAATTAACAAACGCTTATTAAACCTATTTTGGTTAAAATATGTTTTGTCTTTATCCCATGCCCTAATGTTTGACATTAAAAGAACGAGAGAAAACATATATAAACTAAAATAGGTTTAATAAGCGATTGATAATTTTTATGAATAATGGGGATGTTTTAAGAATAGGTAATTAAGGTAGGTAGTAAAAGATAAATAACATTGAAATATATCGTATATTTTCAATAACATTAAGATAGTTAAGTACTGTGGTTAAGTAGATAAACAACGTGATATGTTTTTCTTTTGTTGCATTGAATTCCTTTCATTTGTATTTACTGAAACGATAAATGATAATACATTGTTTAAATTTTACCCTAGCATATGTCAGGTAGCAATTGCATGAATAAAAAAATGAAGCTTAATGCAACCCCATCTAATGGTTGTTTGACGAGCATCCATTTGACGAGCTCCGTGGCGCAGCGGTCAACACGCCGCCGGCCTGTGACACGGATGGTCCCGGGTTCGATCCCCGGTCAGGTCAAGATGAAAATTGATCTTTTTCAGATTGACCTGGGTCTTGGATGTTTATCTATATATGTATATTTTATAAAATATAGTATCGTTGAGTTAGTATCCCATAACACAAGTCTTAATTAAGAACTTACTTTGGGGCTAGCTCAATCTGTGTGATATGTCCGTATTTATTTATTTTATATTTTATTTATTTAATGGTGCAAAATAAATTATTAGTTACATTACCATTAGGTAAGCTACAGATGCGTATGAAATTAACGTACATTATACATATGTACTCTTGTTAAGTCCATACATGTCATATTAAGTACATTGTAAACTCATCAATAAATGATAAATGTATCAACACTTTAAAATGGAATATCAATCTCTAGCTAAGGTAAGTCTAGTTTCGGGTGCCCTTATCGAATAGCCAAGTTTACTTAAAATAATACGGGTACGAATAGGCGTACGCATAGGGGTAGGAGTACGCTAGGGGGGTGCTATAGGAGGCGACATACGCCGGCGCGTAGTACCCGTAGTCCACTAACACCTGCGGCTTGGCCACAGCGGAGCCCACCAGCAGGAGCGCTGCCACCACGAGAACCACCTGTTGACAAATATATATTTTTTATTTTCATCATCATCAGGTCTTTATTAGTCTCCACTGCAGGAGTACGACTCTCTCTGTACTACCAGAGCTATATATAAGCCAGAGCAGTCAGAGAATCAGGCCTCATTCTTTATTTTATTAAGAATTACAATCAGTTACATAATGTAAGTAATACCCGGGTTTCGGCAAGATTTATTATCTTTACAAATCAGCCCGCCTTGGGCGCACCGGACGCTGACTGCCCAGATAACTTTTAAAGATCTACCTACTTATTCAATATATTCGTCAAAGCATTCCATTAGTGATTTACTGTTATACATTGAGCTTCTTCTTGCTTTCGAAGGCACGTTAAGCCGTTGGGCCCAGCTGTCAGCTTTGATGGCGGTCGCTAAGCTGTGTCAGATGCCTATAGGCAGCTTGAAATTTATGACACCAGTGTTGGCCATTTACACACATGAAAAATCTACAAACAATAATTTACTTCTCGATGATGATTTATGTTAGGTTCCATGGGACCCACTTATGCGTTTAGCACGAACTTTGTAAAAATTATGTAAACGGCCAAGGAGGGTTGATATGCATTACGTAGCCAGCCAGACGTACAAACTTGGCCAATTCATTTAATTGTATGAACTACTAAACTGTTTTGATAGCAGTCCCCGTTCTCCGAAGCACCACGGCTGATTAATCAATCGGGTCAAAGTATGTTACTAGGGTAGTAGGAATAGATCGGAATATTCCGATTTATTAGAAGTTCTGTGCCAAGCAATAAGTAAATATAAGTACCTACCTATTTGGTACATATTTTAACTTCAGTTCAGCGTACTTAGAAACGCATTATGGCAAACAAAATAAAGTAGGTAGGACCTACCTGACTTTTATCCAAACTTCTAAAATAGTTTATCTGTCTGAAGATCACAATAACGCACGCTAAAACTAATGTTACCCGGCTAAGTCTAAATTAAAAAGTGATATTTGGTAGTGGCGAAACATTAGCGGAAGACCACTAGGTACCTGCTTTCGGTGAAGGAAAACATCGCGAGACAACCTTGACATTACTGGGTTGTTAACAAGTGAGTGAAATTGAGAAGGCATCGGCAAACCACTCAATGCTTTCCTGCCAAACGTGTGCCTTTCTCGTGTGCGTTTCTTTTCCCACAATGACAAGGACAAGATCCTAGCTCTTAAATTTCCGAGGAGAGGACTTTAATTTTACTTTACTGTACAAAGTAAAAAGTCCTGATGAAAAAGATGATATTTAATACAAAATTAGCTGATTATACAGTTGTTTAGAGATAAACAACGTCATATGTCCGTACCGTACACATCAAACAATACAGAAACAGAAAGCAACAGAGCGTAGGTCTACTTACCAATTTGAACATGTTGATAATCACAGTAGGTACTGTTAAAAATGCAGCAATACGCCTGGATCTAGGTAGGAGTCGCTAGATAGGAGTGCTGTGCACTGTCGGACTGGATGGATCTACTCATCTTATCGACACAGATCATCTTATATACATCGCTTAGCCACAAAATGTTGAGAGTGCAGGTAAAGCGCAAAGAGTACCGATACAACCGTTGCTGAGGATTTGTCCTGGACTTAGATATCAAGCATCCATAACAAGTAGATAAGTATAGTTTACACGACTGCCCAAAAACGCCATCAAGTGGCGAGTATGCCGCCCGTAGTAGCAGCCATAATTGTGGAAGTTAATAGTCGTCTACGTTGTACTGCATAAAGCAGGCCTTAACTTGGCCAATAGATTTCGATCGATGTTGGCTGTATGTTCTTCTTCTTATCGTCTCGGTGGCTCAAATAGTCTAAAAAATCTTAGATTTTATCTCTCCAGATGCAACAGTCACGCCACTCGCTGAGGCATAGTTGAGGTCGTAATTTGTGCATAGTGGGGCATATGAAACACGACTAAAGGTGTGACATGGTCTGGTTGACCACATTCACACTGAACGTTATATAAGTATAAAGTCTTTGCTACGGGAGACTTCAGTGACACATTTCTGTAGTCCCCGTAGTTTGTGTCCATGGTCCCATCCGTGATTGGAAAAACTAATGACCACCGAATCGTCCTCACCGCCCAATGATGCGGACATAGCCGGCACAATGTCACATTACGCGATAATAGAACTTCATTTCCATATCGGAGCCGGGTCACGATCGCAACAATACGTCTACAATGCCTCATAGTCTTTGAAGGCGGATTAATGGCGGTAAAAAATCTTTATTATTGTAAATGTGAACAACATGTAACTAATAAAAAGCAATACGTTTATACCGGCTTCCATGTTCAAAAATATCATACTAGAGTAGGTCATGGAATAACTAGGTGGTAATTCAGAAGTTTACCTTCCTAATATTATTTTTGTACGTTCAAATTGTATACTATTTGCACCAAGATATGGTGAAAATATTCCACAAAGTACCTACCTACCTAAAAAGAGTATATCAGAATGGCATTGTGAATTCATGAAAACCCCTAAAAATATTGTAGGGCTTCCCACTTGTTAATTAATTTTCAGATTCATTGCAAAAATGAGTTGTATCGATTACCACACTATTAAGTGTGGGGTAGTTGTGTAAGCAACGCAAGCCCAAATAGGTATAAGCTGTGGTGGAGAAATAAGACTTGTACGATCGAACAAAGCGCGATAGCTTATTAAAAAAAAAATTAAGATATGGGAAAAAAATCCACGCAGGCAGGATTTGAATCGACGGCAGTCTTTAGTCTTTGTACGTCTTTGGCCTTAACGCCCATAATCTTATTTCTTTATTTTAATAAGAGAATAATCATAATAGCATTGTGAATGCAAAATAAAACCTATATAATATAGCGATAGCTTGTTGGTAAAGCCATTGGTCGGAGAAAGATCTTGGGTAGGTATGGGGTAGGTACTATTTTTGAATGTGTGACACTCGTCTTTTTAACGATTTTTGTTTGGAAAAATTGTTCGGAGACGAGTGTCACATGTTCAAAAATAGTACCCCAAGTCGCCGCCGGATTGAATCCTGCTCGCGTGAAATTATTTTCACCATTTTATTTCTTAACTATATAATAATAGCATTGAGGATGCATAAAAACGAATATTGAACTTTGCTTGGCTTTGGTTGGCTTCGGTCTGGTCTGTTCTGTACAGTCAAAGACAATATAATATTACCGTAATAGACTGCCCACCTCATACAAAAATATTGGGCCAAATTAAGGTGGCAAAAAGTAGGCGAATGTATGGCGCAGGAGAGTTGCTTGCTACTCGATACTAGATGGCGGCAATCTGCGTTAGCCTAAACTTCCTAAATATAGGGTGACATTTTAAAATATTATGCCTAAAATATTGTTCTGATTTTTAATGAGATATATTTTGTTAATAATGTTTTTATATTCTCATAATACGGTAGGTAAAATGTTGTGTAGTTACGAGTGGCGCCATCTATTCGAGTCTCTAAGAACAAATCGTACGATTTAGCCGTTGTACTACATGCTAAACAATTGAGATATAATACTAGAGGAGTAACCTTATATATTGGCATTGTTACATGCCTCGAAATTTAAAATTTAAGCGCTGCAGTGCTAAAACAATAACGAAGCGTCCAATCATACGTAACTCAATATCTCAACGCTATATTTGCTACTCTCACGCGTTTCCATAGCAACATGTCAACATAATGCAAAATGGCAGGAGGTAATTAAATTGACTTTTTTTTTGTAAAAAATAATGTACTTGCCGATGAAAATTTGTTCCTTTGCACTGTGCAGTGTTCGATAAGTTATTACTGCAATAACTCACTCAATACACACCAAGGCATTTTTTATGATTTTTACCAAGTTTTTGCTTATTAATCGTGGGAAGTACCACAAGCGAAAGAGCTAACATAACAACCGACTGAATGAGTTGTGGCGCGATGGCCACAGTTGAACGGGACAAAGTAAGGATTTGCGGTGTCTTCTCTAGTAGTTATATCTCAATGTGCTAAACAGTGTTGTCCCCATTAAGAAGAAAACGGAGATATCATTTAAAATTTTACTAGCTGTTACCCGCGGCTCCGCCCGCGTCATAATATAGCATATGTCCTTTTCAGTACCCTAACCTATGTGTATACAAAATTTCATAATGATCGGTTCAGTAGATAGGGCGTGAAAGCGTAACAAAAAAACAAACTAACTCACTTTCGCATTTATAATATAAGTTGGGACTAGGATAGAATAGTCAGGATTCTAAAAAGTTTTAGATCTTAACCTATCATACTATTTTTTTAAACGACTGCACAAAATCATAAAATTACATCTCCCTTTACTTTCAAATGGGTGGCCCCCATTAGAAAAAAAGGGAGATCCATCGGACACCGAAAAAAATTCATGTTTTCATGTATAGGAACTTATAAGCTTTATTAGCTAAGCACCTCAGCATAGCATGTTGCAAGAATAAGATTGGAACAGTGTGGGTTCTATTAGAATGTTATAGATATTCAATAATGTTATTGTTGGTTCCTGCCTATGTGGGCCTATCTGTGCTCAATACGGCTTGATACGGCTATAAGCGGGTAGTCGTAATTTTTGACGTGGAAAGTAACATAACGCCATCTATTATCAAGTAGTCGAACTAAATAACAAACGTTTCGAAATATGATTTTTGAGCAGATAACAAAAGTGGAGTCTATCTAAAAACTGACCTTACAACACCGATACTTAGTATCTCATTATACTGGACATTGGCAGAATCACTGAAATTTCGGTGGAAGCCATAATATAAAACAGAAGAAGAAGAAGAAAAACTGACCTATACCTTCGTACTTAAATGCACGAGAAGCGTTCTTTATCTAGCTATGTATGTACTGCCAAACACAATATAATATTATTTTTTTATCATAGACTGCCTACCTCATACAAAAATATTGGCCCGATGTTTGTTTTTGTTTTTCGTATGTGTAAGTGGCCAACACTGGTGTCAGATTTTTCAAGCTGCCTTAAGGCATCTGACATAGCTTAACGACTGCCATCAACGATGACAGCCGGGACCAACGGCTTAACGTGCCTTCCGAAGCACGGAGGAGCTCGAGATATTTTTATGCCACTTGCGGTAATATCCAAGTAGGGACTGCACCAGGGGTTCCTTAACATAGGTAAGCGCTCATAGAGCTCACACCCACTGGACCATCGGGCTTCTCACATTAGCCCGATAAGCACCATAGATAAGAATATGTACTGACATGTGGCCCCAACCTCAACGCCCGTACGATTTGTTCTTAGAGACTCGAATAGATGGCGCTTCTCGTAACCACACAACATTTTACCTACCGTATTATGAGAATATAAAAACATTATTTACAAAATATATCTTATTAAAAATCAGTATCATCAGTAAAATCAGTAACAATATTTTAAAATGTCACTTTATATTTAGGAAGTTTAGGCTAACACAAATTACCGCCATCTAGTATCGAGTAGCAAGCAACTCTTCTGCGCCATACATTCGCCTACTTTTTGCCACCTTGATTTGGTCCAATATTTTTGTATGAGGTGGGCAGTCGATTATATAAGTATTATGTTGTCTTTGGTACTGTGATAAGCACATTCTAGGTGCCGGGAAAACATGCCGGCAGGCCATAGAAGTTAGTACCATCAACTGCCATGGCTGGGCGGCGGCAACGTGACAGCGCTGCACAATAGTCAGTCTTTGCTACCCGACACTAGATGGCGTACATCATTTTAAGCATTCGAGGAGGTCATATTATTCCTGTTTGTGTGTCATTTACATTACCTAATGATCGAAAGTCCTTTGGTCCTACAATAGGCATAACGCCCTCTGTGTTTAGTTGCAGCGCAACGCAACTATGTATGAGATTTCGTTTTCAAAGATGCCATCGTGACAAAAGCAAAACAACAGTAAAATGTACTTTAAAAAATTTATTCGTCATCTAATTTCTGGCGCATATTTCTTCTAGCGTTGTTGAATTTCCGTTTCTTGAACTCCACGGGGCCTTCGCCGAGGGAGTCCACCCGCCTCTCGCGGAACTGCACCACCTCTGGCTCCACCACCACGGGCGGCGGTAGCTCCTTCTCTGGCTTGGGCAGCTGAAGGTCGATGTCCTCCACGGGCCTGGGAACAACATGCTCAGCGTCAGTCGGAAATTATTGTATACTAGCAAATCAAAATCAAAATCAAAACGTTTATTCAGAAAATAGGCCTTTGCAGGCACTTTTTCACGTCATATCATATTTAAAATTATCTTATTAGATAATATGTATTTATTAATTGTTCAAAAGCTACCTTCTCCGCCTGAGTGCTATCATCATCATCATAAGGTCTTTGTGTAAGTGGCATAAAAAATATCACGGGCTCCTCCGTGCTTCGGAAGGCACGTTAAGCCGTTGGTCCCGGCTGTCATCATTGATAGCAGCCGTTAAGCTATGTCAGATGGCTTTAGGCAGCTTGAAAATTCTGACACCAGTGTTGGCCGCTTACACACACGAAAAACAAAGAAAGGTCTTTGTTGGCCTGCACTGCAGGAGCATGACCGTCTCTGTACTAGCAGAGCCATATATTAGCCAAAGCAGTCAGAGGATTTGGCCTACACTCTCCACGCTGGCCAGACGGATTTAAGAGGTCTCTTTTGTTTAGCTTGTGTCTCCTAAGTCGTCTTATACGACATCCACGGGAAGACTTGGAGTGGTCCTATTCTACTCTAGCGGAAACCACATGGCCTGAGTGAGTGCTAAATAGGTAGGTAACTGATGTTTTAAAATTGTATCAAGTAGTTATTCCGTGAATCTTTAGTAGAGCAACAGTCACATTTCCTATGTGACTGTTGCTCTACTAAAGCTATGTGACTGTTGATCGCGCGCTACTAAAGACGCCTTTTGCACACATTTCATACGAAACAAGCGTGTCAGGGGGTTGTACCTTTTATTGAGGTTTGGGTTTCAAGGTCATTGTAGGAATGCAAAAATCTGCTATTTGTTAATATCAACCCTTGTCAGAAGTGTCAAAAAAAACATTGTAACTTTTTTGTGTGGCACCTGAAAGCTTTACTAAAGCCTGAAAATTGTTTCGATTCGTCAAGCGAATTTTTATCACCCAGTTAGAATTGGGTCTATTCGATTCTGGGCTATAGATTTCGTAGACTTGACGAATCAGAACTAAAAATAGGCTTGACGAATCGAAACATGTTAACGCTTGACCAATCGAAACTACCAATAGACTTGACAAATTAGAACTTTTCGTAGACTTGACCAATCAGAACCTTTACATGGTTTGGCGAAACGAAACCTTTTTAACATTTGCGAACTTGTACTATAATGGGTGATAAAAAGTCGCTTGATAATCGAAAAAATCGAAAATTTTCAGGCTTGACCAATTGTACCCTAAATTGATTGAAATATTTATATTTTTTTTATGATTTAGGACGCCAAACGAGCACACCGGTCACCTGATGGCAAGTGATCACAACTGCCCATGGCCAACTGCAGCACCAGGGGTGTGACAAGAGCGTTGCCTGTCGTTTAGTTAATAAAATAGTGGTAATAATGCTTACTCATTGACAACCGCAGTCCAAGTTCCGTACGGTTTGGGGGCTCGTGGTGCGGGGCCCAGCACGGCGGGCACCGCGGCTGCGCCCGGCCCACTTCGGCTATCCCGGGCCTCTCCTTTATTAGCCGCAACCTCTTTCATTTTCTCTCTAGCAACGTGTGCATTAACCTCCTTCATTTTGTCCATGTTCTTTTGTTTCCTAAAAAAGAAGAAATGATAAGGCTGAAGCCTAGCCGGCACAATTTTGTTAGTTGCCTATCGTGCAAAATCAATTGTACATTTTGCGCTGAACTCTGTTTATTTATAAGTCTTAAATGTGTCTTAACGTTACAACCAAAGGTACCTTTGCCTCATGGCTAAAGTTGAGATTAACACAAACATGTTTCATGAATTTTTGTGATATGCCGTGGATATGCCAATAAAATGGTACCACGAAACAACACCTATGACAAACTTTCTTGCAATGTGATGTCAGCCATCAGGGATAACAAAATTGACATCGTTTTTATGATCTACGATCCAAAATACTTTAAAATGTCGGTGAAAAGGAGAACATGGAATGTTTTCAGCAACCTTAAATTCGGGTGTTTAGGCTGGTCAGAGGTGAGACCGGCTAGAATATATTTTTGGTGCTGATTTTAGTAGTCCGAAGACGTAATGCCAAAAGCAATTGCTTATTTACTTAGACCTTTAATCAGGCGCTAATATGTATAGGTATAGTTCGGATCTAACTTTATGACGGTTCGGATATTAACTGCGAGCTGCGCAGTACGCGCCCCGCCTCCCAACGCGCGTCCCTCTGCAACTAATATTGTGTACTGCGCATCGACTCGCGCAACGCAGTTGCTTCTTTTCACATTCAAATTGTAAAACACAGATGCAAGAACTGGTGTATGTCTCAGGAATCATGAGATAGGTGATGCAGCTAGCAGCTCATTACAATCTTTATCTTTCCTTTCACCTACATACATACATATTATCATGTCTTAATTCATTGCTTACAGGATAGATAGAGCCCAAGATAGAACCCCAAGGCCACGTTTAAAGTATCAATGGACGTTAAGGTGATAAGCGGTTCAAAAGAGTAATGGGTTGTTAGCTGACTCGCATAATGACGTGATTCCTTAATTCGTTATTCCTTTCACTGACCACTTGTTATCATGCTAAACATGATCTTTAGGTCGTATGGCTAGGCTTTTCTTTTTCTTCCCCATAAAAGATAAAGATGTTAGAAAAAAACTAAAAATGGGTTATAATTTTACAGAAGGTACTCAAAGTCCTTTACTTTGCTTTCTCTTTCGCCTTGTAATTTTTAAGTTTCTTCTCTTCCTGCTGTGCAATGGATAAGTAGTCATCAGGGGGATCCCAAGTTGTTTCTGTAAATAAAAAATACAAATTAACATTTTCGTTTAGAGTAAATCTCTGATAAAATAAAAATTCATAGCCATTATGATCTTAAGTTTTCATGGTCGCTATTGCATCACTTATTATTTTACTACAGGACTTAATGTTAGTCCGCCTTTGACAGGCATATCTTATATTGGCTACTAAAATTTCCTCGAAATATCAGGGTTCAATATGAAATTAGATATGGAAAGTCTCTTAATATTTAAAAGTCCCACAGCACATGCTGTGGTATTTTTAGAACATATCATATGAATGGGAGGTTGAGACCATGTTGTCTGACAGTTCCAAATAGATCTAGTAAGGGGCCGTCCATTAATCTCGAAAGGGGTGGGAGGGAGGGGGTTCGGAAAAAATCACGAAATATCACCAGGGGGAGGGGGTGTAGTAAGATATCACGTGTATTTATTTTTTCGTCAAACGCCAGATTTTGAAACCGAAAAACCGCGTGTAGTGTGACCTTGACACGCCGTTGCTATTCTGCCAGACATTTTTATCATGGCCCTTAATTTTCAAGAACAAAAATTTAAAGAAAATTTTCTAAGTAAAAATTGATCTTTGTTGGTAGGTACTAAAAATACACGTGAAACTGGGTGGGGGAGGGGTGTTAATATTAAACCTCACCACATATCACCAAGGGGAGGGAGGGTCAAAGGGTCAAAGGGGGAGGTTCGGAAAAAATCACGAAATATCACCAGGGGGAGTAGTAAGATATCACGTGTATTTATTTTTTCGTCAAACGCCCGATTTTGAAACCGAAAAACCGCGTGTAGTGTGACCTTGACACGCCGTTGCTATTCTGCCAGACATTTTTATCATGGACCCTAATTTTCAAGAACAAAAATTTAAAGAAAATTTTCTAAATAAAAATTGATCTTTGTTGGTACTAAAAATAAACCTCACCGCATATCACCAAGGGGGAGGGGGGTAAAAAAATGCTAAAAAAAACATGACGTGATTAATGGACGGCCCCTAATGATTGGAAAAAATATGCCGATAGACTACAAATAGCATCAACAACACAGATTTTAGAGTAATCAACATTTTATATGGAAATAAAAATACAGTGGTAACAAAACTATGACATCTCTAGATATAAAATAAGACGTAATGTTGAGGCTGCTGACACTTACCATTGGTTTGTGTGTTCCAGAAGTAAGAGCTCCCATCTTCCCCTTTGACTTCATGCCAATTAGGTGCTTTGGACGCTTTACTTGGTGCCGTGCTGCTTGAAGCTACACTTAGCTCAGTGTTGCTTTCCCCATTTTGTACAAGCATTTCATTAATACTCTGGAAATATTAAGAATAATGGCCTATACAGTTGGATTTCTGCATTTGGTATATGTGGATGCATTCACAAAAAATCAAACAACATATTATATAACTATTAATACTAAACATAGAATATTTTTATATCACTATGACCTGACCCTGTATTCCTAACTAGCAATTTTTCCCATGACTTAGCCTGTGTATATTATAGCATATATCACCTGCAGACAAATTATCCTTCTATTATTGAAAGAACGATTGAGAGAACGATCCAGTCGTTTTGGAGCCTATTTAATTTAAACAAACCTTTCCTTTTAATATTAGTATTGGTATGGAATTTGGATGTATATAACAAACTGTATGTCTTTAGCTCCTCTTGTCGATAGGAGATCCCAAATCTCCTTCCTTTTTGGATTGCTTCAGTTGTTTCATATAGGTGTTATGCTAAAAGTTATGCTTAAGACAAATAATTTTGAGAAAGTACCTGTGAAGTGAGATCAGCATTATTCTGCACATCCTTCAGGTATGCCGCCATTGCTGCAGCTTCCATCTTTTTGATATCGTCATCCATCTTTTCCTGCTGCTTGAACTCTTTTGCACTCTTTTTACTGAGTTGGGATATATGCTTCTGCACACTTTCCTTATGACGTTTGCCATTTTCATGGAAAGATATTGACTGTGAAACAAATAATGTATAAGGGTAGCATTTGTTTTTTGTTAGGAAACATAGTTGCAAACAGCTACTAAGGGTGAAGAAAAAGTGTTGCCTGTAAAATGCTCTCTAAGTTATAGGTATGCCATTAGACTGAAAATCAGAAGCAATTCCTGGTTTACATCTTTAATGCCAAGAAACTTTTTGAGTAGGTATTTAATTCATTCTAAATATTTTTTTTCTTTATTACGTATCACACAAATTGAGCTAGCCCCACTGTTCTGTAGAACTGATATTTACTAAGTAATAGAACCAGATATATGAACTTGAATCTCTATATAGACAGAAAATGCCAGGTAACGTGCAGAAAACATCAGCTTTCACGCTGGCTAAGAATTATTTTTCCATAGTGTTCTAAAGCAAACGCATATGAATTAAGTACAGCTACTTACAACTTTATTATCGGCAAACCAACACTTGCAAAAATCACAATACTTGCGAGCTTGAGATTTCCAGTATTCTGTCCTGAAATATTATAAAAATGAGGTAAATAATCCATGTTTTTGTTTATATACTGTTATGAAAAGATTGAGTAGGTAATTTAATCACTTACATAGCTGTGTTAAGCTAAACACTTTTATGTTAAGTGGAATCAATTTCGTGCTTCTAGATCTTCCTTGGAGAATATACAAATCGTACAAATTTTAACCAATTTGAGTTGGATGCTTGATTTCTTGTCGTAAGGAGAAATATCAATTCATCAATTGACAGATAACACTGACACCTGTCACCTGACAATAACAAATATACCTATCATGTGTCATCTCGGTAGGTAGCGGCAGGGTTCTGTGCCGCTCACAAAAAAAAAACTATTTGACTATGGTTCGATAGGAAAAATAATTCGTTTCTTTGTCTTTGGTTTACTTTGTGATGTCGTCGACGAGTAGTAACGAGTTGTGTCGTCTTTTATAAAGTTTTATCAAGGTATTGCATTTAAAATTGTTTCAATAAAGGGATATTGAGTTGTAGTTGTTATGGCCATGACTTATTTACAAATTTAACTTCATAACAGTTGGATTTATAAAAGTTATTTCCATCGATATTTCCAAAGGCAGCCATTACACTTAGAAGTTGATAGTACAAAATCAGTATTTGTATCTACAGTAATCTCGTCAATCGCTTTTAATTTATCTGCAGTTTTACTTGTAATTAATATATTAAATATTTATGTTTATTTGCTCTATTGTAGTTGCTTTCTTTTTTGTAAATACGACAGTCGTAGCTAATATTTATGTATGTACATAATATGTATATTGATAGAGCTTGTTGACGCGTCTTGTTGCCTGTCGGACCTACCTAAATCAGGAAAGTACATACATTATCAGTGTCCGACAATTTATAGTGTTTCTTGTTTTTTCAGAAATTCCTGGACTTGTTTGGTGAACGTGATAGACTTTTGTAGCATATGCATCTGAAAGTGACTTCTCGTAAAATTTGTTTAGTGGTGGACTTGGACTTGTGATTATAAGTTTCTAATTTTAGTCATCCCTAGCGGGATTATTTGGCAAAATGATGACCGAAAATAGAATTAGTTCAAGTAATCACGTTGGAAATAGTTTAAATAATCAGAAAGGGTATGTATATATATAAATGTACTTCAATTGGATATTTTAAATGTTATCAAATTCTAATAAATTGTGTTTTACAGAGACGTCGATAAAACTATCGATGAAATCGGTTGGAAATCAAAATTAAAAATACCCCCAAAAGACAGAAGAATAAAAACTAGTGTAAGTATTATCAGCTACCCACAGATGTTCATTGTTCTTGCGGCATACATAATTCACCAATGATAACTAACAATAAAACTTTATTTGTTTAGGATGTGACAGATACTAGAGGTAATGAGTTTGAAGAGTTTTGTTTGAAGCGCGAGTTGTTGATGGGCATTTTTGAAAAGGGATGGGAGAAACCATCCCCAATTCAAGAGGCTTCAATTCCCATAGCACTAAGTGGTAAAGATGTACTGGCAAGAGCTAAAAATGGAACAGGCAAAACTGGCGCGTATTGTATTCCAGTTTTAGAACAGGTAATTGACATTCAACAAATTATTTTGTTTAAGAGAAAAAAGTTTTTACATATTATAAAATGAAAGGAAACATTGTTTCTTGTTGATTTTGTTTTTACAAGGATATCATACATAAGGTTCATTGATAGTTATTTATATTATATTCTTTTATTGTTTCAATTGTGATGATACTTTTGGATTCCCCTTCACTTCCTATAAGTGATAATACCTATTCTGATTATTTTTATTATATTAGACACTGAACTTTATTTATTCTACATATTAATAATACTATGCAATAATACTTTAGGTGGATCCAAAAAGGGATGCTATACAAGCTTTAATTGTGGTACCAACACGTGAGTTAGCACTCCAAACATCACAAATCTGCATCGAGCTGGCAAAGCATACAGATATCAGAGTTATGGTCACAACAGGAGGCACCAACCTCCGAGATGACATTATGCGTATCTACCAAAATGGTAAGTTATATTCTTTATTCCGTAACAACCATATCACCCACTCGCACTCCCCTTGAAATTTTGAATGCTTCACTTGGTTTTAGCTGATTACTTTCACAGCCTGACTATATTCAAACAATCCTCAAGGTTAATGCGGCTAATGGAGGGAGTGGTATTCTAGTATAAAATAGCATGTAGATTGCAAATTTTATTATGGCATTGGTTCTGATAAGATTACCTTTGTTACATCCTTGGTGCATAGTGGCGATTGCATGCATTTCTCACAAGTACCTATGTGTGTGCTCTGCTCTGAATTTATCTACCTTCATTTTCCCATTTTTTCATCCTCAAACCCTAAGCCCAGAAGCCACACTGCAAATTATTGAGTTAATATTTTATATTTTCACAGTTCAAGTGATAATTGCGACGCCAGGTCGGATGATTGATCTCATGGATAAACAAGTTGCCAAGATGGACCAGTGCAGGATGCTGGTCCTCGATGAGGCAGACAAGCTCCTCTCTCAAGACTTTAAGGGCATGTTAGACACAGTCATTTCAAGGTATGCCTCAAGTATTTTATTGGTTGATAATAACATTATCATATGTTGCAGCGTACTGTTATCTCAGTCATTGTCAGAAAAGCAACAGTGTGTTGTCATGTTGGAAGGGATACTCTGCTAGCACTAAAAATGCCTATATATACAATTTTCAAAGACAATTTAATTGTCTTTGAATATTGTGCTAGGCATTTTTAATAACATTACCAAAATTGAGCTTGTAATCCAAACTGATTATTAGTCCACAGTGTCTTGCTTCCAGCCCAAGTTATGCTTGGGTATAATTTTTACTACAGTTCAAAATTGCGTTTATGCGATTGTTAAGTACGATTCACACTTGCGGAGTCGCGTCGGGCCCCGTTGGAGCGTATTTTACAATTAAAGTAGTTAAGTGCCATTTTTGCATGCAATTTACTCAACTTTGAAGCCGACCGGCCGCTCTCGGAAGCCGCGAGCTACTCGCGTACGCGGTCGGCCGGCTAGGCTCGGCTACTGCCGTCGGATGCTCGCGCATGCCGGCGGAAATAGCCGTCAGGCAGCTCCGATCGGCCTCGGGCGCTTGCTCGAGCATCCGAGCCGACGCGCTCCGACGCGACTCCGCAAATGTGAATCGTACTTTATTTTTTAATCTATTTTATGCGATTGTTGTAATTTCAAATGAAAATGTCTTTTATTCTCAGATTACCCAAAGAACGCCAAATCTTGCTGTTTTCTGCCACTTTTCCGCTCAGCGTCAAGCAGTTCATGGAGAAGCACCTGAGGGAGCCCTATGAAATCAATCTTATGGAGGAGTTAACCTTAAAAGGAGTCACACAGTACTATGCATTTGTACAGGAGAGACAGAAGGTTCACTGCTTAAATACCCTGTTTTCAAAGGTAAACTCTTTAACTTATATCTGTACTTATGTAACTTGATTCTTTGTTTATTACACTACTGCTAAAGAAAGAAATATTGTTATTGGAGTTCCTTGTATGTATGTGACTTCCTTGTTAGTTGCTCAAGATATCAAAACTCAAACTCAGTTCATGACTATTTCCTGAAATATATATGAAATATATCACTGTGGGACGCAACTTGCGTTAGCACTTATGCGGCGTCCTACATCAATAGCTCCATTCATTCACCTGGATTAGCTGCGCGGATGGCGGCTGGACAAAAATGCACTAAATATTCTCTTTTGTGTCAACAATATGAATATATTCCAGTCGCCGTTGAGACGGCTGGCCCATGGTGCCCTGAGGCAAAGAGCTTCATTAGTGAGATAGGACACCGTCTAAGGGACCGCGGTTATGACCACCGCTCCGGATGGTACCTGACTCAAAGGATATCTATTGCCATTCAGCGAGGCAACGCAGCCAGTGTGATGGGTACCTTTGAGCCGGGTACTATTCGGGGTGGCATTTTTGATTAGATTTTTTTATTTATTTCCTGAAATGCTTGTACATATGTATTTTTTTTTTAATATTTCTAAGTTAAAAACCTGCTGCCCTCATTGTGATATGATCTGGCCCGGTCAATGAATAGTTAATGTTTGATGACAAACAAACAGTGATCATATCATATAAATAAAATATGCTAGTTCACCGTGAAGCAGCAGCTATTGCATCGTGTAGATACGATATTCATTCTCTGACTAGAAGGACACTGCAGTATATATAATAGAGCTATCACTATTCAGTACTATTCATTTTCGATTTGTAGTGTTAATTATAGTAGCTGGTACATGGCTCCATGGGAAGCTGAACATCTATGTGGAATTTTGATTGCTCATTAAAATCATCATCTTATTGTTTTCCCGATTGTGTCCTCAATACACTACACATTAAAATATGTCAATTTGATAGAGAATAATGTAAATAGTATGTATTGAACTGAAACTGGTTAAAAATCAGGATATGGATAAATCAAAACTGGATAAATTCGATTTATGTGGATGTTGAAAATATATTTCTTCGCCTATTTTGCTAATCCAAAAGAAAAAATTTAAATGTACTAGCTGCTACTCTACCCATAATACCCACATAGACCATAAAAACTGATGTCGAGAATAGATAATCAGATCACTTTTGATTCAGCTTTCCACCTATAGATCGACTTACTAACGTGCGAAACGTGGCCTAAACTTTTTTTACATCTTATGGGCTTAGGCTTTGTCTTATCCATTAATTCTTCTTATCATGTCAATGATTCTGATGATGATAAAATTTTTAATAGTCTCTCTGAATGAAGCCTCATTTAGGTCTTCTCTAGTACAGGTGGTGGGGCACAGAGGGCAGACCAGCAGATGAGGCATTGTCTGGTCCAGTCCATACCCCTATTTTTTTTTTTGAGGCTTTACACTAGATGTGACTTTGCGATCTTTTTCAGATTGACCTGGGTCTTGGATGTTTATCTATATATGTATTTGTTATAAAATATAGTATTGTTGAGTTAGTATCCCATAACACAAGTCTTACATAAGAACTTACTTTGGGGCTAGCTCAATCTGTGTGATTTGTCCGTATATATGTATACAGGGTCCATTTGACATGTTTGGGTAAAATTCGTATTGGTGGAAATATAATCAGAGTCATTATTCTGATTATATTTAGGTTGCTAGCCACATCGCCTACTGACATGATTTCCCCTTCCATAGTCTAGCTTTTACGCTCTGCGCGCGATATACCTACATATGTTTTAAGTTATTTTCTCAGTATTTCATTTTATTTTTCAGTTACAAATAAACCAGTCGATAATATTCTGTAATTCAACTCAACGTGTGGAGCTGCTGGCAAAGAAGATTACGGAGCTGGGTTACTGCTGCTACTATATTCACGCGCGCATGGCGCAGGCGCACCGCAACCGCGTGTTCCATGATTTCCGCGCGGGGCTGTGCCGCAACCTCGTGTGCTCTGACCTGTTTACCAGAGGTATTGACGTGCAGGCCGTTAACGTCGTCATCAACTTCGACTTCCCGCGTATGGCCGAGACATACCTTCATCGCATTGGGCGCTCGGGCCGGTTCGGCCACTTAGGAATTGCGATTAATCTGATCACGTATGAGGATAGGTTCGCCCTGCACCGCATTGAGCAGGAGCTGGGCACGGAGATCAAGCCCATCCCGAAGGTGATCGATCCCGCGCTGTACGTGTCGCGCCCCGATGACGACGACGGCGCTGACAAGTAACGCCGCAGCGCCCGGCCTCGAGTCGCGCCTAATGCGTGTGCTCCCGCTATTTGGACTTGCTGACTGGTGAATGGATTAGAGTTAAAAATATAACAAAAACAAAAAACTTATTTGTAAAAAGTGTAATGAATTTATTGTAACAAAATGTGCGTGTAAATAGTTATCGTGAGATAAGACTTTGAACCTGAAAAGGGTCACTTTTTTAAAGTGTATATAAAATGAACATCAGGACTTGATGAGTGTTTGAACGCTCTTTGTCCATATTGGATACTGTGCGTGCTGACCACCCTTGTTAAAACATAAAATATTTATCTAAATATCAACTAGAGTCTACCTAAATTTGTCTCTGATCTTACTATGAATTCTGGTAGACTTTCGATACGATTGTAAAATGTAAAATTTCTACCCATATTGTATTGAGTACTGAGCTAGCACAATTTTAATTTTTCAATCATAAAACGAAAGTCCATTCCGGAATATGGGTAGAAATAAAAGACTAGCTCTCATCTCATGACATTGATAAATTTGATAGTATAAAAGAGCAGCTTAACAGAGACTATTTCTGGCCGCTTGAAATAGTCTTTTAAATTCCTTCAAGCCGTGTAGCAAGCAGTGGTATGAGTGAATTTGAATATGAAATGGAAATTGATCTCTGTCTTAATATTGTTTTGGTGGGATAATGTTAATACAATCTTGATATGATTGATTCAAAGAAACTCATCACATTGTTTAAGTATAATAGATTTTGAAATAATTAATGTGTTCAGAATTATTATTAAGCGGCTTAAGTCACAGACTCGAAATATAATGTAGAATGGCGGAACTTGCGCAGGCGTGCCTTGTAAGCTGGAGAGAAATATATTTTATAGTTCCTTTTCTTGTTTGCAAGAATGATTTTCTAAAACCAATCAATGTATGGTTCGCCTGCAAAGTTTCAATGGAAAAGATGTAGCCGGTATTGAGTTAGGAAAAGCTGTGACAATAACGAGGCAGGGCAATGAGCTGATCTGTTGCGGCTTGCGGCTACAGCACATTACTCTGTCTGATTTTTAGTTAAGAGAGCTTTTTAGTTTCCATTTAGATAACAAAAAATTTTGCTCTCTGGGGGGGGATATGTACGGACGTCAAGTGAAGAGTTGGCCATATATAACCAACTAAAGCAATATTTTCTAAATGATTGATCACTGCCTTTTCACACAGAAGCTGTATAATTTGTCCGAAATCAAAGGATTTGAATAAAATTGCATTTCTAATTTAAGTCTTGAATGGGTTGCCTTTATGTATCGACAACTAGATTGAATATTTTTTATTTAGGTTTCTTGTAATTTTAGTGTGAAAGGTATCAAAGGCCTAATGTGTACTGTTTTTTAGCAACCTACGAAAAACAACTATCTCAGGATGTATTGTATATGAATCGTCATGAAAATTGTAAGGATATCTAAAATATTTGGTCTTCCAAATTATGAGAAAAAAGACGACGAGTATCATCTCAGCAATAATATATTATAAAGTACATAATGTTCAATTTTTATGCGAATTCATAGCTCAATTTATGAAAGCATCTTGTGATACGTAACTGGAATGCATATCAGGTATAATTATAGAAGTGATATAGATCATGCTTCTAACATATACATTAAATTTTATTGTTTTCGCTACATACTATTTGTTATACAATTTTTGTTTTCTTTACTGAAATTTTGTTAAAAGTGAGCCAAAATAAAACTCTTCACGCCATTTATTTTTTCATTTACCCTAGCACCTCAAACCATGCGTGTGCATTCAGTCCCCCTTTTGAAATTAATAAATACCTATATATATTATTATGTGTGTCCGTCACATGGTCTTTTGAAATAGGTCTTTCCGGAGTCTTCGTGATATAGATCTATCTGGTGACACAACAGATTAAGCACTTATTACACTATCCAATTTTTAGGAATCCTAATTAGGAAATCGGAAGGTGTAATCGCAGTTAGGGTAGATCGGATCCGATTTAGGATGAATCATGGATGAATAGGACGTCCCGATCGCTCTATGCTACCTCGTTAGGGTAAAATTTTTCTATGTTTACGACAGTGTTATCGCATTGCTACGATTTAGGACGCCAATTGCCCTCCCGCCAGCGTTGCCGACATCAAAGTCTGGATTACCCAAAAGCCTAACTGAAAATCCCCAAATTTGGGGCAAATAAAATCGATATTTCCCACATTTTCCCCACAAATTTTCAAAAAAGAAATTAAAGTACTGTTCATTTATATCAAATATATTTATCACCTGCTAACACTTAAGTATGATATTGACGATTACAATCATCGTATTGCAGTTTTTCATTCTTTAGTAAAACTTGTGTTATGGGATACTAACTCAACGATACTATATTTTTATAATAGATACTAATAAGATCCAGGTCAATCTGAAAATTATCATTTTTCATCTTGACCTGACCGGGGATCGAACCCGGGACCATCCGTGTCAAAGGCCGTATTACCGCTGCGCCACGGAGCTCATCATACAACTAATATTACATTTTATCAAATTATAATACCTTTCCAGTAAAAAAATATGAAAGGTTATTTTTTATAAAAAAGATTACATTTTTTTATATTTCAGGTAATTTCTGAATGACCCGAGTGGCAACACTGCACTATTTAGGAACCGATTTAGTGTAGTGTGATCACTGGCTTCCGATTTAGGTTCCTAATACGTTCCTAATTAGGATTCCTAAAAATTGGATAGTGTAATAAGTGCTTTAGGCCTGCATTATTTTCAGTTATCAATTTGTAAAAAATCCTTTAGCCTGAGGTTACTCTTTTTCTATGAAAGTGAAAGTTAAAATATCCTAGGCAAAACTTCTTTATTCTAAGCGTGTTAGGATAAACTAGTTTGGCCTAGGACGAGCTGAATTTGAATATTATTCAAATCTTTTTAGTAGCTTTCGGGTTGTAGACCACCATGGCGACGTTATTTTTAAAAAATACCGGCCAAGTGCGTGTCGGGCCACGCACAGTGTAGGGTTCAGTAGTTGTGAATGACAACTTTGAGTTCACACTATTCACACTTGCACCTTACAGTTTAACGACCAAAAACATCTAACAATGAAAATAGTATGAAATTTTACAGTTTATAAGTTGGTTGCCTATAACTTTTTAGTTTGTACTCAGTACTTAGCTCTGATAGTTTTCCTTTAAACTTCAGTATATATACTACTGCTGTAATTTTTTTCACGTATCTATATATAACCGTTTAGCAGATAGAGGGGGGGGGGGGGGGGACACTTACCTCTAACAAAAATTCGCACCTTAAAACCAAATATTTCGGAAACAGATCCCTAAATCGAAAAATGGTGTTCTCAACCTCACAATATTTTTGAAAGACCTATTTAACGATACCCCACACGATGGGTCAATAGAAAAAAAATTACTCCCCCACTTTACTTGTATGGGAGCCACATTAAAAAATTTTTTTTTTCAAGTTTTTATTCTACCACTTTTTTGCCATGATTAATATACATACCCATACCAAATTACAGCTTTCTAGTACTTATAGTCTCTGCGTAAAACCGCGGACGGACAGACAGACAGACATGGCAAAACTATAAGGGTTCCTAGTTTACTACGGAACCCTAAAAATGGCGGGCCTGACTTCATGAAAAATCAACTTAGTGGACGCGACTTTCAATGAAAAACAATATGCGTTTTGTGGGGTGCCCATCATAAGCTATAAATTATGTAAACAAATATTTTTTAGGGCTTCGCAACATTTGGATGGAATAAAAAATAATATTTTTTGTGTCAAAAGGTAAGCCAAAGAAGAGACAGATGGTTAGAAACCTGGCACTTTATTAGGGTTGTCGTCGTATTAAGAGGGCCCTTCCCCGACCGACTATCATCAACGCGAGCATGGTCGAAAAGCTTTTTCCGTCCAGCGCAATGTCAGATAAAGAGGCAAAGCGAAAAGAGTCCCTTGCCCTCGTCTCCCGCACACCTCTTACTGCCACATGGTAACAAGCTAGTGAGTACGCGAAGACATTGAACGAAAAATAGTGTGCGGAAATTTCATTAAACTTGTTTCAAGGAATACGTGTTTAAGCTTTACAAGTTTATGAAAAAAAACGTTGAACATCTAGAATCTCCATTACATTTGCAAGGTTTCTGAATAAATATTTTCTTTACTGTTACAATTGACAACAGAATGACAGACATGGGCTCTGTCTACCCCGCAAGGGAAAAAGACGTGATAGTATGTATGTATGTATTGACAACATTGTACCTAACCGGAAGTGGTACTTTTTATTTAAACAATCGAAAGTTCCTTGTATGTATATACTTCCATATTTTTTGTAATTGTTTTAAACCAGTATTTATTTTTTTATGAATTTTTGAAAAAAGGTCGCAAACAGGATTTTTAAACAAATATCCGTGCCTTATTCTCTGTCATTGTCAATCTGACGTAAAATAATGACATTGACAGGACTTCGACAGTCTGAGTTGCCAGATTTGGGAAATTTTACCCGGGAGTCTGGAAATTTTCTAAAGGCATTGCCTCTCTCAATGTGAATGATGAATATCGTATCCGTTTTCACTGTTTTTTTTTTTTAATTTAAGTGCCGGCCACTGTATTTTTCGATATAATAATGATTTGGTTTTGCGTATATCTTTTAGCTGTCAACTATGTTCCTGATATTTTTACTTGTTTCTTTGACGTTCAGAAAATACGAAAGTCGAAATCACATCTCTTATTCTTTACAGACTGGACAGAACCTGAGGTCGTATGTTCAAAGCAATAAATAATGGTATGGTATCAGTTTTGAGCTTCGTCATGGCAATTATTTTAGGGATCTTTTGGGAATGACATCAGTTTTGCAATCATTGAGCAGCCAGCACTCCCGAAAACGTCCCTTGCCTTGTACATTATAATTTGATGGTATACATGGATGGACTGACTTTTCCTTACATACAAGGCTAGGAAAAAAGGCTGCTATGCTAATCAATGTCAAAAAAGTTCGTTGGTTTGTTGTTGTTTAGTGTTTGTACATACGTATCGTTGGATATTTTTCGTTCTCGATCGCAACCTGATAACATTGGCTTGACTTCTGGACACCGATATCTCTTCGCATGCTGACTTGGTTTCTCAAGGCTGGGATTTTCACACAGGCAGGACGTTGATTTTTACCAAAATAACAAACTATGGCATTGTGCAGCCGTGATCGTGAATGAAAAGTGATTCAATAAACAGGTAAAATATTAGGAATATAGTTAACAGGTAAAAGAAAAAAAGCGAAACCAAATCATTATTACATCGAAAAATATTCCGGCCGGCATTAACATTGAAAAAAAAAACAGTGGAAACGGATTCGATATTTATCATACACATTGGGTGAGGCCTTTAGAAAATTTCCAGACTCCCGGGTAAAATTTCCCCAATCTGGCAACTCAGACGGTCAAAGTCCTGTCAATGTCATTATTTTACGTCAGATTGACAATGACAGGGAATAAGGCACAGATATTTGTTTATAAATCCTACGTTTGTGCCCTTTCGATTGCTTATATAAAAAATATCACTTCCGGTAAAGTATATGTTGTCAATTATTATTAATGAGTACATAATAAACGCCCAAAGTTCACAAAAAAATTGTGCAAAAAAGCGGATTTTTGGAGGCTAATACTGAAGTTGTTTCTCCAAATTTTGATTTTTCGTTTTAATAGAAACCTAGATATAGTGCACAAGATACCTATTAGTTGAAAAGATTCAAAGAAATATTTGTTACACCGCCATAATCACGTACGAGCGTTTGTATGAAAAGATAGACGGGTTGGCCGCCCTTAATATTTTTTGTTAACAATAATGTCAGCTATCGATTTATTAAGGTTCCATAGTTGGCTGCGATTTTGAAAAAAAATCAATAGCGACAGTAGGTATGCCACAGATCTTCTATCCCCACATTGTTTATTCATGTCACGGAAGTACATATAATTAACCAGTACATTATTATCTCCATGATTTAAGTAGAATATTTCCCTGCGAGCGAGATAGATATAAAGAAATGATTTTATGTTATGGCCCGACGACTTAGTTGTTAACATAGCATGCTCAAAAATTGATTGCCGTTTGATTTTTTAGCATGCTACCTGAAGAAGAGATGAAAGATATACATTGAGTATATCGCTGCGTAAATAAGCCGTAAGCTCTAATGGTACCTCTACCCCTCTACCATGAGTTTCAGGTCGCGTGCGGGACACAAGCATGCTCAATACTAGCATGTGTATCCATCCGTAGTTTTGTTTGATTCGATGAAATCGGACGTGTATTCCCTCCCACCTCGGTGTCACTTGTTTTGAAGTCATTGAGTTTTGTTTCTGCTGTGGTCAAATGACAGAATTTCAGAAATGAAATGTCATTGGTCAGATCGATCGTGATTTTGATTGATTCAGTACTTCAATTCAGTACAGTACTATAAAAATTAACGAAAAACTTTTCAAGATTTTGTGTACCTATTGGTAGGTAAATAAGTATTTAAAATTGATTTATTGGACTTAATGTATTGCCATTATTCAGTATCCATATATTGGACATCTAAAAACACACTAGATAACTACATTTTCATAATGTATAAATATTGATAATCATGTCTGTAATGAACAGCGCTATAACGTTATATCGATTAAATTGGCCTGCTTGCATCATATAGGTACTACTGGGATCGTGCCTGGAAATAGTTAGTGTTGGTACATGGGCGAGATGACGAAGCGGAGTCTGCGTAACAAGGATGTGGAGAATCTTGATAGAATTTATGCTACTTTTATTTTGAGAGCTAAGATTTTAGCATTACAGTAAGTGGAACCTAACTATATAAAATTTACTTTGTTAGATTGTCTTAACTTGATGACTTAAGTAAAATTAATTTTTTATGTTTTAGAGCTCGAATCTGTAAAGTACAGCTAATAAAAAAGAGGTATGGCTTGGGCTCCTGAGCATTCAAAACAAGCCTTCACATTCCACATTATTTATTATTTTAAATCGGATCATCGACAGGTAAATATTTCTACATCTATCTATCTATCAGCCAGGGACGTCCACTGCTGGACATAGGCCTATATTTTAATAGATAAAATAATTTTTATAAAGAGCTTCAATTATTCAAACTATTAGGAACATGAGGGTTCAGGCAACTATTTTGTTGTAATCATAATCACACCGTTTTTGTTACCAAATAATGATTCACACAACATAATTTATAGTTCGTAGTATGTATTTAATAACAGCCAAAACATTTTTTCATTGGCAATAGGTATTGAAAATAATACTGCTAATATTAGAGTATAGGGTTATTGTATGTATTTTATTTAGGGAAGTCTTTTAATTTTGAGCTTAGTTATGCAGTTAATAAATCTCTTAGTTTGCTTTTATTTTCTAATAATATATAATAAACCAACGAATGACACCATCTTTAGGAGCCCCATGGCCTATTGGGCATGAGCATTATTAGTGCTTACGCATGTTAAGCAACCCCGGGCGCGGTCTCCACTTGGATGGGTGACTGCAAGTGCCATTAAACTATCTCGAGCTCCTCTGTGCTTCGGAAGGCACGTTAAGCCATTGGTCCCGGCTGTCATCATTGATGGCAGTCGTCAAGCTATGTCAGATGCCTTTAGGCAGCTTGAAAAATCGGACACCAGTGTTGGCCACTTACACACACGAAAAACAAACAACATCTTTATGATGATTATGAAACACATCTATGCAATAGGTGTTGGGACCACATTACTTAGGTCATGGTAAATTAGACAGAGGTGTTGATGTTTGGCATGATTTTAAAAACTTAACAAAGTTCTTGCTTAAATAATTTATTATTTCAGGTGATGGATTGTCCAGTTAAACCAGGCTTATGTTGTTCCAAGAACTACCACATCTGAACTAGTTATTACTATATTTTTTTAAATGGGATTGATTTTTCTAATTTTCTATATTTTCAACCACACTAATTTTTCATGTTTCACCTTATTGTATAAAAGGATTACTAATTTTCAATGAAATAAATGCTATAGAAAGTGCTTATTGCTTTATTGTTTTGATAAATAGATTTTGAAGTGTTCTGTGCTAAATCTTAATAACTTCTTCAGTAATATAATTTAAACTCTTCTGGGGCAGCAAGATGGTAACTTTAGTGTAATCTATACTAATATTATAAAGCAGAAGAGTTTATTTGTTTGGTTGAACGCACTAATGTAAGGAATTGCTGGACCAATTACAAAAATTCAGTTTTGCATAGGTATATCCCTGAGCAAAGACAATATAATACTAACGTAATAGACTGCCCACCTCATACAAAAATATTGGACCAAATTAAGGTTGCGAATAATCTATGGGTTGCGAAAAGCAGGCGAATGTATGGCGCAGGAGAGTTGCTACTCGATACTAGATGGCAGTAATCTGCGTTACCTTTAACTTACTAAATATACGGTGTCATTTTAAAATATTATGCCTAAAATATTGTTTTATTTTTAATAAGATATATTTTGCGAGTCATGTTTTTATATTCTCATAATACGGTAGATACAATGTTGTGTAGTTTCGAGTGGCGCCATCTATGCGAGTCTCTGAGAACAAATCGTACGATTAAGGCGTTGAGACCACATGCCCTGAGTGACATTAGGCTTTATACCTATATACCACGAGCGAAGCCGGGGCGGACTGCTAGTATATAATAAGATAATGTGCTATTCTGACGCCCTGTCAAACCCGTAAGAGACAACAATGTGATAAGTATGTATGTACAAGTACATATGTGTGAGAGTGCACTGGCAATAAGGAAAAACTCCGCCTATTTATATGTAAGAAGGTAAGTACCTATTGTGTATCTCTGTAACAAAATGGGGACAATAATACTTCATGGGTATGATCAGCAACTTGCCCCAGGGAACCTACCAAAGAGCATATGCTACATTGAAATACAAAAAAAAAATACTTTCGATAGAAAGTCAATCAGCTGATTCATCATGATTTCAGCCGCAGGTAGTCCACTGCTGGACATAGGTCTCTCCTAATTGATTTCCAAATTGACTGGTTGGAAGCTGCCCTCTTCTAGCGTTTCCCTGCGACCTTGGTCAGGTCGTCCGCCCACCTGCCCCCATGTAAGCCCCATGGACATTTATGTACTACGCCTGTCCCCTATTTACTAACTCGGATGACAGGTATCTATGTCTATCAATCTAGAATTTCCTGTTAGCATGCGGGTTTTGCTTGCTTGGAATTTTTATTTCAAATTGTAACGGAACACATATATGTGTCGCGTTCAGATTCTCAAATATTAATGGGAACACTTGAAATCATACAATAACTATCTGTACTTTAACTTCGAGGTAAAATCATACAATAACTTTATAGTTTGTTTACAAAACTATTGTTTACAATAGGCCAAATTATGACAATGACATGACATTGACATTTAAAACTTCGTTCATAAATTGATGGGTCTGTGAATTAAGTCTTAGGTTAGAAATCAATGGAGATATAAATAATGGTTAACATTAAATCAATAACTTCAATAAGATTTACACATGCTTTTATTTAATTACATTAAATTTATTGGTCTTTTTGATAAAGAAATCATTCATGGTAAAATAATGCATACTTAATTAGTGGATTCCCTTTTGCCTTATAAAAGTTGGGAAAATTGATAAATGAGACAAACGAGTGTTGCATTCAATGAAAATATGGAAAGGATTTATAAAAGGAAAAGAATTATGATAATTTCTTAATTCTACAGTAGTTATGAGTTAATTACTAGTAAAGCGCGTTGCTAACAAATTATGTCACAATTATAACACAATAAACTACTATACCCTTAACTAATAGCTAGTATTTATCATTAGTATTAACTAATAACTGAGTATTATAAATATTTAAAAGTGCCCTAATAGACTACTCGATATTGTCTATGGAAGAAAAAAGCTGTAAGGCAAATTAAACTCTACAGTGTTACTTTTAAGTACGAGATTGTGATGAATGGAAACAGCCGTTGTCTGACAAATGTTAGTTTCGATTCACCCCGGAAACAGTAGAATGTTCTGGAAGAACGCTGTAATCACCAATAGAACGCTTGCAGTCAAGTAGTAACCAATGATGATAAAATGCTTGCAGTCGAGGTTGTTAATCTCAGTGAGAGGGACGTAGGGAGTGATAAGTTTATAGGACTATCACCTTTAGTACCTTGGTTCTAAGGTGAAAGCCGCGAGTATAATTCCAAGGGCATCATAAATTATTTTTTAATGCCAAAAAAGTGGGAGGTTTTTCGGGGAACTGGGGAAAAGCGAGGGCATAAAAACGCTGGACCGGGTAAAATCGGCCTCATTTGTCTGCTGAAAAATCGCCTCGAAGAGGTCTCGCTGCTGTCGCGCCCCCGAAGTATGAAGAAGTTTTATTTTAACGCAAGAAAGAACAAGTAGTGTGGGGTTTGCGATATTTTGGCAAATTAGGATCGAATTAATCCCGCGGTCCCTTTGCTAAAATGCTTTAACTAAGAAAGACATTGGTATCGTTTTTTCTCAAGTTAAAGTATCCTAAAATTGTTTTATTTTGAGATACATGTAACGTAGTTTTCCCTGTAAAATCATTTCGATCGTTTCCATGCGTTATTTGTGCTCAGCAAGGTTACTGAATGTCGAAGGAATGATGTTGGGACGTTCCTCGTGTAACAATGTAAAAATTGTTCTCGAGGGGTTTTCTGTGTCAAGCCGGAGATATTTGTAGCTTATGTTGATTTAAATGAAAGATTAGTAAAGTATTCATATATTTTCGCGATTGTTGCATATTTGAATGGGGTTATTTTGGTGTGGTTTTCGTCTCGTTTATTGCATCATTTTCAAAATGGCGTAATGGGCGTGATGGCGGCCGCGTCGGAATAATTTTGTTTGAATTAGTAAAGTTTGTGTCTAATTGGGGAGTTTATGGCCAAGATATCGCTGGGCGTACTTCATATGAGAGCGAATAGTTCTTTATATGGGGTATCGACCTGAATTAGGATTAAACTAACTCAGCACTGTAGCATGTTGAGTGGGCTGTAATTTCCAGCCTAGAAAGCTATTTAATAGAACCATTGGGCCTCATTGGTTGGTTAACTTACGGTCCGAATAGTGTGAATATGTTTATATCGCTCCAGGTCTTGGGGATCTGATGGTTCTGTTAATCCCACCGTTAGGAGTGCGCATTCTGATCCTTCCCAAAGGAATGAGCACAACTACACAGGGCCATAGTGATAGGATCGTGGTGACCCCTGACCCCTTAAATAGAGCTTAGAGAGGACGGTATTTGGCTAAGTACCTACTCTATCACACCAGCGTAGGAATCTTATTTAGGAGATGTCGAGGCAGGTAAATTCATTAGTCTTAGGGCGAGGAAAGCTTCCTCAAAAACTCTCAGCTAGCATAGGAAGGAACCTCTTACACCGGAGGAACCTTCATACACCCTACACAACACTTGGGGATCTTGAGATCCAGTAACTTAACACATTAGCTTAGAATTTAGGGCCTGACAGGATTTAGAGTAGAGCGTACTTTGCATTAGAAATTACTTCTACGGCTTTGAAAATGTGAGTTCCAGTAATTGCTGAAAACCCTCAGGTTTTAGGTGAAATAAAAAACACATATAAAATAGTGATCATCATTGTGCAATCTAAATCAGTGGAAGTGACAAAATTTATGTGAAAAACAGTGCATATTTTGGTTATAACAAATCAGTGATTGAGGCGCTAATGAAGGTTTGATACTCTTTTCCTATATTTAAAGAAGTAGAGATTTAACGCTACAGCATACACTACATAGTAATTTTGGTGATATCTTCTGTTACATTCAGTATTTCCCATATACTAAAAATAAGAGGCTATGTCATGGATAAAAACCATAAACATACCTATGGCATAAATTCCTAGTTTAATTTCACCAAAGATTGAGACTGATTCGTCTATTTACATAAATAACCTAACTTATTGTATTCAGAACAATTAATCAGACTTTATGGTCATCCATATGAAATAACAATGACCTTATATTATTTACCATATCATTTTATTCTCTGAATTGGAGGTGTCAGTCCATGAGATGTCGGTCACTAAGTCCTAGAAGGTTAAGGTTTGACCATGACATAAGTAAAAGGAGTGATACTATCTATTCCTGGAATAAATAAGAAATTTCTTACAAGTAATGTCCATTTTATACTATTAAAGGCCGAGTATAAGATTTACTCACATGCCTGCATTTCAAAAACCAATGGACATTACAAATCACAAACCTATTGAAGGTGTTACAATGACTAGTAAGTCTGATGTAAATGTACTTTGAATGAGAATAGACATTTCATCTCAATCTGTCTCTAAGATCTAGAGATGGGGTATAATAATGCCAATAATTGAGACCATGGTATGAGTTTTGCCATTATAATCAATTCCTTAAGTAATGGGAACATAGATAAAATAGTTAACAATTAATACTAGTAAAAGTATTATTGTAGCATCTCTTATACAAGATATGCTCTACCTAGGGTGACAGACAGACAAATTTCCCTGTTGAATTAAAACTCCTTAAGAGAATTAAGTAATATCTGTATTAGTTTAATTAAACTGAGCTCAATTGGTTTTACACAATATAAAGTGTACCTACCTCGGTAGATTTACAGATATGAGTTCAGCCCAGCGACCAGAGTGAGTCCTAAACGGATCCTCTGTAAACAGATATTACGCTTGAAGACACTTTGTCTTTCCTCTTGTCTCCTACCTATTCTACTGACAGTAGATATAGGCACTATATTAACTCTAGTATGAGTTTCCCTAGTTTTCTTCTCAAATAGTAACGTAGCATACGGTAGAACTGGTGTCCAATTCTGGAGTCGAGCCGTATAGTCGGTACGGGGAGGGGTGCCGACCTAGCCGTTAAAATAACACGCTGGGTATATAAATACATACCATACAAACATTACCATACCGAATTGAGAGTACACTACAATGACATACACAAACTAACAACCCCATATTTTACCACATCTTACATACACTTTTATAATCTAATCATAGATGCCTTTAAACACCTTGAAATATCTGGTAGATATCAATGTTGAAGTGAGCTATAACATAAATAATTAATCTTAGATTTTAACTTGTCATAGCGGCATAGTTTTATCATAGATGCCTTTAGGCAGCCTGAAATGTCTGCTAGTTAAACTATATACATAGCCAACTTGATTAATCCACAATACATACTTTCATAATCTTATCATAGATGTTTTTAGACAGCTTGAGATGTATTCGTTTTGTAGAAAATATAAATTCTTATATTCTCATACTTCCATACATATTTAAAGGGTACCTTATACTATGACTATATTCAGCAGGCATAGCAGTAAACTATTGAGGATAGGATCATACTAGTAGATATCATTCTCCATAATGTTAATTATTAATAAACTTCTCCATAATAAGGCAAAATTGTAAATTACTAGAGGCAAGCAACAAAAAGAAACAGTGCAATTAAAAATATTTATTAAGTAGGTAAATTCATAGCGCATCATTAAATTAAAGTTTATATCCACAGTAATAGCGTGCAAACATTCAAAGATAGCTATTTAGGCAAGACTACCTAGTCTAGGTTATGGTTCATTAAGATAGATTTATAATAGGACAAAACCACAGCTTTAAAAAGTTCATGGGTTGCCACGGAAAAACAAGGGATTCTCCACTAGACATTGATCACGAGCCAAAACAGGGATTGGATAATTGGAACAAACAAACATACATAGCAGCTTATAATAGGATTCTGAATTAGGCTAGCGTTTGGTGCAGTTAGGTCTTCTTAATTTAGTAAAGCTTTCAAAACAAAACAAAAATAATAAAAAAAATTAAAATACTAGGAGGTAGGTTACAAAATACAAAAACCGCATTGTTACAGCAAATCCTAGATTGATAGTCATCGACACCTGTCATCCGAGTAAGTAAATATGGGCTGGTCGGTGGGTGGACCGACGCTGCGCTTGCCTGTACGAGGTGGCCATTCGAGAACCTTTCTGCCCCATCGGCCATCGGTTCTGCGTGCTATGTGTCCCGCCTACTGCCACTTTAGGGATCTAAACCTAAGAGCTATGTTGGTGGCTTTTGTTCTACGGATCGTCTCATTTCTGATTTAGCCTCGAATAGAGAAACACCGATCATCGCCCTTTCCATAGCACTTTGAGCGACCTTGATATGCGTGCTATAGTTTCACAATCAAGGCCGAAGATGCCGAAGACTGAGCAAAGTGGAGAAGAAAAGCTGAAATTCGAAAGGAAAACGGATGCAACCGGGAAATCGCAAGGATAGAGAGGGAGGAAAAAATACCCTAATCCTAATCCCAACTAATATTATAAATGCGAAAGTGAGTTTATTTGTTTGTTTGTTTGTTACGCTTTCACGCCGAATCTACTGAACCGATCGTCATGAAATCTTGCATACACATAGGTTTGGGTACTGAAAAGGACATAGAATATATATTACGCGGGCTAAGCCGCGGGTAACAGCTAGTTTATATTATAAATGCGAAAGTGAGTTTGTTTGTTTGTTACGCTTTCACGCCCTATCTACTGAACGGATCATCACGAAATTTTGCATACACATAGGGTAGGGTACTGAGAAGGACATATCACGCGAGCGTAGCTGCGGGCAACAGTAGAACTCACTCTCCCATATGAACGTTTTCCCGGTTGTATCATCCGCTAGAACTTATCATCAAGCTTTTCTTCTCTACTTCGGATCATCTTCGGCATCCTTGATTGGGAGTCCATTGGCACACATAAGTGGGTATCATCCTTAAGATTTAGGGTATGATTGAATGGTCAAGCCTGAAAATAGTTTCGATTCGACATCCGGCCAGTACTTCTTAGGTTTTCCTTTTCTACCGGAGCCCGACGGAGGTATTCTTCGTAGCGCAACCATTTTGAAGCGCAGAATAAGTTCTCGGAATAAAATTTTAACATTTAAAATTGCAATCGTAAGCGCAACTTAGTATTATATTGTCTTTGGCGCAACTAAAAGGTGCGCTCTGGCTCTGAGGAATAATTTAGTTGCGTTTCATTTAGGTTGCGTTACGAGTTACGAGGAATACCTCGCTCAGAGGGATAAAATATCAGAATTAGGTATAATAATAAGATAATTAATTTTATGACCTACATTTTTTATCTTGCTTCATTTTTGATAAAAGTTACCGTTTTCGAAAAAATCCAATAAAACCCAAAATTTCGGGCTTTCATCTTGAACAACTTTTTAGGGTTCCGTAGTAAACAAGGAACCCTTAGAGTTTCGCCATGTCTGTCTGTCTGTCCGTCCGCGGTTTTCAAAAATATTGTGAAGTTGAGAACACCATTTTCCGATTTAGGGATCCGTTTCCGAAATATTTGGTTTTAAAGTGCGAATTTTTGTTAGAGGTAAGTGTCCCCCCCTCTATCTGCTAAACGGTTATTATAGATACGTGAAAAAAATTACAGCAGTAGTATATATACTGAAGTTTAAAGGAAAACTATCAGAGCTGAGTACCAAGTACAAACTAAAAAGTTATAGGCAACCAACTTATAAACTGTAAAATTTCATACTATTCTCATTGTTAGATGTTTTTGGTCGCTAAACTGTAAGGTGCGAGTGTGAATAGTGTGAACTCAAAGTTGTCATTCGCAACTACGGAACCCTACACTGCGCGTGGCCCGACACGCACTTGGCCGGTTTTTTAGCATACATGGGGTCGACGGCTTTTGGCACTATAATTCTACTGGTAAGTACCTACCTATGTTCCAGGTTTCTACCACTACTACTACTACAGCTCTGTCGGATTTTTTGTTATTTCAAATATTTTCATCGAACAAAGGAAAAATAACAAACTTTAGTCATACTGAAAACAAACTCCTATCCTAGATCCTAGGTACAAATAAATTAAAGTACACTGACAATGATCAACATGATTAATGAACGGTGGAAAGGTTGACAACAAAAGAAGGTATTTGGCAGAACACAGGAGCTTCAATTGCATACGGCAGGAGAACAATAACCACGGGTCGAATATTTTCCTACAATGGAACGCATCGGCTGAAATCGATATCGTTGTTTACGCGCCGCTGTTCGTAGCAACGGTAGCAACGCAGTTTTGCTAAACGCGACTGTAAATAAGTGCAGTGATGGATGACGAGAAATCCAAAGAAGAGGCAGAGGACTGGAAAGTGTACGAAGCCTTGTGCAGTAAAAGTCCGACGGAACTCGAAGTAAGTTTATAAACTGACCTATTGAAGAAAATTAAAGTCATTCCCATGTTGTTTAAAAAAATTAAGTTATTTCCATTCTAAGACTTTACCTACATTTTATTTCCTTACTCATACTCTCACTAAATTCCAGTTTCCGATAGTAAGTAGTAGACGGTGCGGTGTATGACATTTTCAACCCGAGAGTCTTACATTAGTAGCAAGCTACAAGAAACAAGCAATCAATCAAACGTTTATTTATCTGATTTCACAACTGAAAATTGTTATCGTTAGTAATTTACATAAAGCTAATTTCCGTCTAAAAGGGCTTTTAGGATCTTATAATTAAACATAAAAATTATAAAAATAAGAATTGTGCAAGCAAGGTAAATATAAATATATACAGCGTGTATTTATTTACCTTGCTTGATATACCCTCGACATACCCTTATAGGGATGACTCAGCTCGTCAATATGAACAAATTTGTTATGGTTTTTTTTATTTTAAATGGACTAATCACACAGATTGAGCTAGCCAGCTCGAGACTTGCGTTATGGGATGGCATAGGTTATAGGATAGATGGGAAGATATCAATGCTGGGTACTCAAAAATGTTTTGTTTGCTTTTACATTTTCATGTAAAAAAAATCGAGTTCTCAACTCTTCAGAGATAGTAACTCAACGATACTATATTTTACAATAGATAGGTACTTCTACTTCTGTAGATTCAAAGCCCAGGCTAATTTGACGAAAGATCGTTTTCCATCATGACTTGGCCGAGGATCGAACGCGGGGCCTCTCGTGTTGCAGGCTAGCGTGTTGACCTGTGTGTATTGAACTTTAGGATATATAGGTATCCCACAGAGAGTAAATATTCTGATATCTATGAGGTATCCCAAAGTTCGTAATACGTTTTTTCGTTAATTTTATTTCTGCCGCAAAAATTAAGAATTTATTTTTTTGGGTTTTTTGTATTACACGAAGTTGAAAGAACTGGCTTGTTTTGAGAACAAATATAATGGCCTGGGTACGGTTTTTGAAATATTTCCATTCAAAAATCGTTTGAAGACGAGTGTTCAAACCTTAGACCTCGTCGAAATTAATCTTAGGGTCACATGTTCATAAATTGTACCCCCGAACGCGGTTCATGCGTCATCGCTTTTATAAAACTAAAAAAAAAAATACTTTAATGTATACTTCGTTGCGATTTGTGCGGCCAAAACAAAAGTTAAATTGCAGTTCTGGCGTTCATGAAAAATGCCATCAACAATTAAATATAGGTAGTCGCGTTTCGGAGTTCGAATTAATTTTTATATAATGTACTGTCTGTCGCGATTCGTGCGTGGTGGTCAAAAATGCGACTGTCGAAATATTAAAATTTCCTAAGGAATCTGAAAAGTATAATTACTTACGTGTTTAAATAGCCCGCAGTATTGTATGACTAGGGAACAAACCCATCATACTATTTGAGCTATTTTGTACTTGTATCTCCCTCCATTTGTTTTTCACGTTCAGGGTACGCACTGATATAAGGTTTTTATAAAAATCACGAAATTTCCTTAGGTTGAGCTACAACTCAACTTCATCATCATCAGGACTTTATTAATTAGTCTCAACTGCAGGAGCACGACCCTCTCTGTACTACCAGAGCCATATATTAGCCAGTCAGAGGATTTGGTCTACACTCTCCACGCTGGCCAGACGGGCTGGAGAGGTCTCTTTGATGTTTAAAAGCTGCGTATAGCTTGTGTTTCTTATGTCGCCTTCTATAACATCCATGGGAAGATTTGGAGTGGTCCTATACTACCACACGGCGAGCTATAGCTGGAAGCACAAAATCGCAGTTATTCTAAACTTTTGTGTTCGAAAATGGATATTGGTTTTTATAAGCTGAAACCATGCTTACGGCTTTACGGCACTGAAGAAGCTCCACGTAGACCCACATCCATTTTTGATACATTTAATAAGTTCTATATAAGAAAATAAAAATAGGTCAAGTACGAGTCAAACTTGCGAAATGAGGGTTCCGTACAAAAATTTTCGTCGCTTTATGACTTGCTTAGTGTCAAGTCAAATTCCTTATTAATAGCAGTGAAGATTTTGATTCGGAATATAAATATGGTATCACGCACTCACGTTTCAAAACTGTCATGTGCAATTTAATCATAACAGTTCACTATTCGGCGCCATCCGATTTCTGTGACTCGCCTTCCGGTGCCGTCCGGTACCTATTTCACAATATCCGGTCTTGTTCGATCGCTGTGTGTCTCATCATCCGATGCCTTCCAGTTCCCTTGTTTCACTATACGGTATCGTCCGATTCCTGTGACTCGCCTTCCTGTGCCGTTATTGGTTCCCTTGTCACAATATCTGGTGCCGTCTGGTTAACTTGTCCAGTTATCCGGTGCCATCTGATTCCTGTGTCACATCATCCGGTGCCGTCCGATTCCCGAGTCACATCAATCGGTGCCGTTCGGCTCCCAAGTCACATTATCCGGTGTTGTCTGATTCCTGTGTCTCGACATCCGGTGCCTTATATATATATATATATATATATATATATATAGGGACATATCACACAAATTGAGCTAGCCCCACAGTAAGTTGTGAACTTGTGTCGCAGGATACTAACTCAACGATACTATATTTTATAACATATACTTATATAGATAAACATCCAAGACCCAGGTCAATATGAAAAAGATCTTTTTCCATCTTGACCTGACCGGGGATCGAACCCGGGACTCCCGTGTCGCAGGCTAGCGTGTTGACCGCTGCGCCACGGAGCTCGACACTATTATTACTAGAAAGCTGTTATTTGGCATAGGTATAAGTATATACTTATTATTCACGCCGAATAAAAAGAGAAATAAAATTTATAATTTCTTTTTTGTTTTGTGTTTCTCACAAACATGTAAAAATGGGGTATACATATGTTATTTTTCTTATCAATCCCTTGTTTATAAAGGGTGACGTTGGATCGGTCTTCAATAAAATTGACTGTGTCCAAACTAAATTTTAGGTTCAGGGTTCCGTTTGCGATATGTTAAGCCTCAAAGTGCTAATGTTATTTTTTGAGTCAAGCGTCTCCCCATTGCATAACAAGCAAAAGCGTTGTATAAGGAACTTAAAAAATCAAATAATGGTAGCATAATCGAAGTAAAAGGAAACCTATCACAGCTTCGTAGCATTTACAAGTCAAGAGTTAGGTATTATAGTCGACCAACTAATAAAATTGCTTGCGAACACGGCGCGGGGCCCGACACACACAGGGCGTTTTTTTAAAATTCGGTTCATATTTTTCTAATTCTTCATTTAATTTTTCATATATAAGTAGGTAGGTAGTAGGTACATACCTAACTCCCTGCCTACTTACAAAACCCACAACCGCTAAAACCCACCAGACCCAGGAAACTAGCCTATTAGAATTATGTCAATGAAAAAATAAAGATTTTTCTAACTTGCATTGCATACTAAATATTCACTGCTAAATGTCGACAGGTACTTCATTGAGGACGTAGGGTAAAAGCCTCGTACCTCGTACGGAGCCTCCCAGACGAATAAACGCCGACCGTAAGTTCATCAAGTCATAGCTTCATTGCTTCCTTTAGAAAGGTTTTTTTCCAATGACAAGCTCCCTATATAGGACAATTCGTCGCGACCTCGTTATCTAAGCAATAAGGCGAAGTAATAATTCGATGGGGAGGCTCCCCGTATCATGCAAGCAAGTAGCGTGTAAGCTTACCCGGCGCAGTGAGCAAGCAGATATCGTGACTGGGCTTGAAAAGCGACCCGTAACACGCTACTATCAAAAATAGCCGCTTTTACCCCGTAGTCGTCTTTTGCACGCCAAATAACACTGTCATCTTACGTTCTTATAAGAAAAATACGCATATTATCAACCAATATGGAGTTTTGTAAGTGTAATTAACAGATATTAATGGACATTTCAACAATGCCTTAACGTTTTTGGAGGTTTATTAAAGGAAATATTTTTTGCAGATGGAGGCGGATGTTGCTAATGACGTCGTCACTGCCTTGAGAAGTGATCTTGCTGGTCTGCAGTACAAACGGGATAAATTAATTTCTGAAGTGCGTTATAATATTTATCGTTTTATATGCGTAGCTATACGAACTAAATACTCTGTGTATTTAATTTGACCATTTTTCACAGAACACAGATTTAAAAAACCAAATGCTGTCTCGTGATCAAAGAATATTAGAACAGCAAGTAGAAATTGACCACTTGCGGGAACAAAATGCCCGACAGAATGCTATTATCTCATCGCTCCGAAAGAAAATTCAGGATTTGGAAGAGATACAAAGAAGTTTACAAACGTCCCAAGGCAGAAGTGAGGTCACGGTGCAAACTCTTCAGCGCGACAACCGTTACTGCGAGGAAAAAATCAAAGACTTGGAAAAGAAACTTCGGTGCTTAGAGCTAGAATGCCATAATGAGGAACAACAGAAAGAAAATGCGCGCTGCCAGTTTCATGATTTGGTGCGACGGCTCTCTGCAGCCTTGGAATTTGATTTTTGCGACACCACTCATAGTCACTCCCCTGAGACTCTCATCATCAAAGCAGCTGAGCTCGTGCAAGAGATCACCCGACTCAAAAACAGGTGCATGAACACGACTGAAAACTTATCGACAGTGGAACAAGATCTAAGAAGCTGTAGAGATGCTTTGGAAAGAGCAAATGCCGATAAGGATATGTTACAGCGCCAACTTTCTTCACAACTCTTGGACATTGAAAGACTAAAGCAAGAGAAGGAGTCCCTAGCGGTTTCCAATAGAGTTTTGGAACGAGAATTACACGAAGCAAGGGACAAGTTGTCCAACTGCACTAAGAATCTTAATGTGGTAACTGATAACGTTAATCAGAATGAGTCAATAATCGTGCAATTAAAGGGTAAGTAATTTTTAACGTCAGTTTTTCTTTGGAATCTAAGATATCAAGTTTTATTCTTGTTCATATTGATCAAGGAACCCGAGCATTGCGGCCAATCGCAGCCGCGTGCGATCTATTGCTTGCGAATGACGTAAGCGTTTAAGTCAGTCTATGAAAATGTATGCCGCTGTTTCCAAGGTCTGCGATTGACGCTCCACATGGATTAGTCGCAGGTCTCGGACGTGGCGCCATACATCGTATCGGTCGCACACACCAGTCGAAATCGATTGACTGCACTCGCCTGCGATTGGCTGCGATGCACGGAATTGAGCCTCATAGAAGAAAATTACTTACTGGGTGTTTTTTCTTGTTGTTCGTGTTGTGGCTTTGTTCCATTTGATTTTTGAAAATTGCCATTATTTAAACTAAGACATTGGCTGTCATATTCTACTTACTTTCAGAGGATCTAAGACATAGAGAAGAGAAGTACCAAAGGCTTCAGGCCGAGTTCCGCAACACGATGGAGTCTCTCGCGATTCTGCTCAGCCTACCGACGCGATTTGTCGAGGCACATGAAAGCACTATAAAAGATCGGATACGCGAACTATTAAGTGAAAACAAAGATAGAGCGGTGGTAAGCAGTTTTATTTATTACTTACAATTTTCTCGCCCCTCCGTCCGCGCAAAGTGTATCCTATGTCACCCGTAGATAAAATTAGCTTTCTATATGTGAACGAATTTTGTAAAAAACATACAATCAAAAATTTTCCTCTTTATAATATTACTAAAGATCAACAGTGTTGTGTGATTATATTATTGTTGGTATCTACTTGCTTTGCCTAATATAATCATACTGCTTACATTCCTGGTCCAGAGTAATAACAAAGAATAAATCAAAGCGTCTATAAATGAGACGGGACATTCATATATCGTGGGAAGCAGCGGCTTCGCTAGATAAAACTCGGACCTCAGCGACATCAGCTTTGCGAGGACATTCCAATTAGAAATCCTATCCCCACTGGCGCTGCAGGACTTTATTAGCCTAGGCGAGACTCGTTCCGCGAGGCCCTGGCTACCCTTATGACGTATAACAAGAATCCGATATGAGCAGCCTCCAAATTAAGCTCCGACTATGCCGAGAGCGAGGCTTTTATAGCTACAAGCACGAAGCCGTCGGCGGAGGCCAACGTTGCCGATGCCTAACGCCACCATTAGAAGAACGAACTAGGTATTTGTAAGATCAATTCCTCGTAACTATGAAAGGTAACCAAATCGGGTAATACTTACACTACATACCTACACACATACATATTGGTGTTTTCTTGGCAGCAAATAGAAGCATTGCGTGACAAGTTGGGCTCCGAGTCTCAGCACCTGAGCAGAACGGCTCACCTGCACGACCAGGCCACCACCCGCGTGCGCATCCTGGAGGACGAGCGCAACATGCTGGAGGCCAAGGTGCACAAGCTTGAGTCGGAGCTCAACGCCATGGAGCTCTCCAGGGACAACCTCAGGAAAGACAAAGCCAACGTAAGTCGAAACAAAGCGAAATTGAAACGATGCTATATGTTTCTTTCATGCTGCATTTTGTTATTTCTTTCATTTCTCATCCATCATCCCCTTTATTAAGGAAGTACATTTTCAAATTTCAAATTCTAATTTCAAACTTTTCGACACAACCCCTCACAACCCTTCCTTTCATTTCAATACGTCATTGAGATCGTAAACTGTACCTATGTATCATGGACCTAGGAATAATATGGACCCGGCATTAGACATATCAAAAGTGACGCTTACTTTACGTCACATGTGTGTGCATGGGGTGACCATGATGGCAAAAATTACCCAATAAATGGGGTGAATAAATTGTAAGTGGTACTGACGCTTTGTAGTTCTTACTTCTTCTGAGTATAACTTTTTTGTTTTTTTTTTTTAACTAAAAGTATTATTAGTATTACAGAAGCATTTTATATTTATTATTTACAGCATTCTATACTAAATAGTCGTTGTGTAGGTTTTTCGGGGTGTAGTTTCGAAAATGACATAGGTTTCGTTGTATAGGTTTATAGGGGTGTACATTACGATAATGACGTCAGTTTTGGAATCCAAGATGGCGGCCGCAACTTTTCATATGAAATCAACTTGGGTGTCGTTGTATAAGATTTTCGGGGCGTAGATTTTGAAAATGAAGTTGGTTTTGGAATCCAAGATGAGGCAGGTGAGACTATCTATGAATTATTGATATGAGTGTTGCTGTATAGGTGTTTTGGGACGAAGATTTCGATAAAGACGTCAGTTTTGAAATCCGAAATGGCGGACGCGATTTTTTATGCAAAATCGACATGGATGCCGTTTTATGGGTTTTTCGAGGAGGAGATTCCAAAAAACGGCCTCAATTTTAGAATCCACGTGATTTTGTTCACTGGACTAGTTTGTTGGATATAGGTTAGTATAAATATATTTAAAAAAAAAAATCCGCTTCATTGGTATTTTTTATTAAGATAACTTGTGTAAAGAAGATAATCATAAAAGTCAGATTTCAAAATTTTTGATATCTACTCCCCAAACCTACAAATCAACATGCATGTCTATTTTTTATGAAAAGTCAATAGTAATACCCGAAAAGCAACGAAAACGTCGAATTTACTTGAAAAATGGTGGCGGCCATCTTGAATATCGAAAGTTCCCTCATTTTTGTTACCTACACCCCAAAATACCTCGAAAACAAAACCCAAATCGAAATTATAAAAAAAAGAGGCCGTAATGGTTTCCAAAATACCCAAAAACCGTATTAAAATAATTTTATTTAAATGTGCAACAATCGCGAAAACATAAGAAATTTCCAGTATTATAAATCTTGCACATAAAAAACCGGCCAAGTGCGTGTCGGGCCACACGTAGTTTATTTCAGAAATGGATCCTTAAATCGAAAAATGGTGTTCTTAACCTTACAATATTTTTAAAGACCTATTTAATAATTTCCAACACTATGGGTTTGTATAGAATAATAATTGTTTTTCAATATTTTTTCAACCACTTTTTTGGCATTATTAATATACATACCCATACCAAATTACAGTATTCTAGTCCTTATAGTCTCTGAGTAAAACCGCGGATAGACAGCCGGACAGACAGAAAGACATGGCCAAACTATAAGGGTTTCTAGTTTACTACGGAACCCTAAAAATGACCAACATCATCAGCTCGCTTCATTCATACATTGATTTTCCAAACTTGTTCATAAATAGTTAAGTTATGACTTATGAAACATGCAAAGGAACACACAACTTCTTTTTTTGAAGTCGGATAAAATTTTAATCAGGCCTTACCTTTTTTGAACACGCTAAGTTTATCAAATGATGATAAGCTCTTTTTGGCAGCCATGATGCATCATTTCTATTTTACCTGATTAAATCAACCTATTTTTTTTAAATCCACATCACCAATGGGGAACCTTAGAAAAGTGAGTCATAAAAAAAAGATAAATGGGAATCTTGAAATCTTAGTATGGCAACACTTACAGTCCAACATGGCGCGTAAATTTATTTTGGTGCAAAAATAACAAAATCATTTTAGCTAGTTTACTTTGAAAATAATACTTTGAAAAGACTTAAATAATTAAGTATAATAAATAATATCACTATCCGACTTTATACATAACAGTACTGTGGTGTTGTTTCAGTGTAAATAAACATAGATAGAGTTTGAGTTAAATTCTTACATATTCTTGTTGAGTGAAATACCTACATATTCTTGAAAATAACAAGAAATGCTTACGTACTTACTGGTAATAAGTGATACCATCTTCCTATTTATGTGTTTTTTTTTTCTTAAAAATAACAAGAACATTCAAGAAAAACAACTTACTGGTGATAAGTGATACCATCTGCCTTATTGTGTGTTTATTCTTGAAAATAACAAGAAATACTCAGTACTTACTGATGATATGTGATACCATCCGTCTTGTTGTGTCTTTTGCTGTGGTTTTTACACTCTTTTACCACTCAGCAGGAGGATATATGAATATACCTATTCATAGGACGTAACTTCGCGGTAAGTACTCATTTGACATTTGGGAAATTTGACATTTCGACCGGGGAAAAGTGTAGGGATTTTTGTGCCGATGTGTGCGTGCGCTAGTGTCGCGACACGAGTGTAGGGATTTTTATGTGCGTCATTGTTACATTTTTCAAGGGCATATCCTGATTATTCTTAGATCCATGCTATGTATATAACTAGTATGTAAGTAAGTATGTGCCGGCCTTCGTGGCGTAAGGGTAAGCACGCACCGCGACGCGATTTGCTGTCGCAAAATTCGCAACGTATGGAGTGCCATAGAAGTGCGCGCACTGCGACGCGATAGTCGCGCCGTCGCATGCCTATTGTTGCTATTTTTGTGACAGATCTGTCGCAAACGCTTTTGCAACGTATGGAGATCTATGAAGACGCGCGCACTGCGACTCGGCAGTCGCGCGATAATGTTGCCATTATATTAACATTTCTTACATATCTGTAACTTTCATATCCTTGGCGTAACTTGAAGTTACTTTCGATTTTTGGATAATTAAGCCATTCGAACATACTTAGCTTTTATATTATTTTTTTATTGAGTTCCTAATTTCTTTAATAAGCTATGCCTTAAGCAATTTTAACTCCTAAGTAGTGTTTACATCTTAATACTGGAAAAATCGTTGGAATTAGTACTTAAAAATTACTATTGCAAATAAGTATAATAAACGATAAATCCTTATTCAGTATTGTTTTTTAATTGTAACAACTGTGATGTAACTTTTTTAAAAAAGTATCAAAAGTAAAACCTGGAAACATTTCCCAGGACTTAACCAACTAGTGACGTGCCAACTCAAATAAAAACGTGTTTTCTAATGTTAATCGAGTTGAGATTCAAATATCCTGAATTTAATTGTAGATGTTACGGGTTCGGGAGATTTTAACACTTAAAATTTTATAATTGTGTAATTTGCAGGCAAAAGTATGATAAACCAAGTCAAATTGAAACAAACCGACAGAAACACACAGTGTCAATTCATTACCTACTGGTTTTAAGTTTACTGTTTCGTGTGAAGATGTTGAACATTCACTGTGAAGCATTTCTCAGACTCGCAACTTTAGAAGATCGAAGTAGGTTCATCGCGATAATGAATTTTCATAATCAGTAATTCTTCATAGTAAACATTATAACTTTCATAGTAGTTATGTTTCATGTGTGTTTTCATATGTTTGATTTTATGAACCAAACAAACATAATTCTTTCTTTCTTTCTATGACAGTAATTTGTATACTTACAACGTTTATTTTTACGACAAGTATCGGATAACAGTTTCGTAACTATTCTAATAGTTAACGAAGAAGTAAATAACGTATACAACAAGAAACGAATAACAGTTTCGTTACGATTTAAAACGAAAAGTCATACTCGTAACGCCCCATCCCTAAAACGCGACTGCCGAATCGCAGTGCGCGCACCCATGATTTTCTTTTTCCTGTCGCGCGACGCGACGCGATTATCGCGTCGCGGTGCGTGCTTACCCTAATGGTTGACACGTCAGTCTACGACACGAACGGTTCTATTTCCGATCTGGGGGCCTACCATGAACTTTTACAAAACCATCATGGTTTCGGTCCGTTTTATTTCAAGCTTATTGTAATATTGTTTCTAATCGTACCATGAACTTTTAAAACAAGATTGTTTTATTCCTGCCTAGTGTTGGTAAAGAACGAATGAATTTCTATTCCTTGACGATTGTGAGAGCGGGACAACGCTATGCAATTTGCATAGCTCCGTCCTTTTTACGCGGCGTTCCGATCCATTACCAACATTGGTCGTCTTTTATACAAATACAATTTGAATTTTAATAAATAAATAATGTTTAATAGTTATACAATCCAATTTAAATATTTTAAATGTATTTTTTATAACATAACTTTAAATACTTAAAATAATTTTATAGTTTTAAACAAAAATTGTATTTGTTAGCCTAAAACGGAGCATTTTTTTCAAGACGTGCAATTCGCGCGCCTCTTGTTTGTAGCACCTAGCTTCGATCTCGAAGATAATTAATTATGATAAAATTAATATAATTTTGGTTTTCCCATGAAAGTATGATACTAAAACCAAATGAATAAGTGAATTCTCTATTGTGTGCGTTAAGCGTGGCGTGATTTCGTGAAAATCTGAATGTACCTACTTAAGAAGAAAAACTACACAATACAAAGACGACAATTTTTTCTTACAGTTATTTTTGTATTCACTTGGGAATTTTCAGTGTTTTTTTCAGTCGTATAACGTGTCATGTACCTATCTACGAGAAAAAAAGTGATCTTGATTTCTTGATGATGATGGGAATTCTGAAACTCTCATAGATAAATAGCGACGGCGTATACCGAACCTAAATCTATAACAAAATGATTGTTGTAGTGTTACTTTAATAAAATTGTTAGAACATTATTGTTGTATTCTTTATTTTTGTGTTCTTCTTATAATTTTTAATCAGATTAAAGAAGCAATTCTTCTGTTGGAGTAGGTATATACTAGTATCTGTGGTTTAATGTAAGTACATACAGTAGGTAGTTAGGTATCTAGATATCAGGGTACCTAGTTAATGTATTATGTTCCTTCTGTAGGCACTTTTAGGCGATGTAACGGCTGTATTTTTGATGCCAGTCGTTAAGCTAAGTAAAATGCCTTTCTATGCACCTTGTAAAATCTGCCGCAGGTTTTTTTATCAATGAAATAAACAACAACAAACCAAACATCCCTGGTAAACATGTGATATTTACTAATCAAAGTCCAATGTAATTGATGGAAGAAAGAAAACCACTTCTTAGACATTTTGATCTTTATTAACTTGCAATAGGTATCTACAATAATAATTGTTGTGAGTATTTCCAACTGGGTTCTAACCTAAAGATTCTCTCGTAGGTGTACCTAGGTGGTGGAAAATAAAACAGCGATAGCCGCATTGCGTTTCAGTTTTGTCCATTTCTTTGACCTTGCTATGACGATTTGCGCAGAAATAAGCTGTTTGATTGATTGTTATTAAATCACTTGTTTATACTTTATTTAAACATTCTTAACACAATTCCACTCCTGTGGTAAAGGTACAAATAATAATGAAAATATCACACTAAAATGGAAAAAAGTTTTGTTTCCATCGTACCCGACTAACTTTTTTAAGATCGCACATTTGACACAAAAACAATATTGCTAACTGTCAAATAGCGGCTCATGGTACCAAATGAATGAATGATTTGCTCTGACGTCACCAAAACTGCTAGTAAAAACAACATTAAAGTAATATTGTTTTGTATACGTCATGGTACGAATTTCAAAAGTAATATTGAAATAATACTGCTATAAGAGGTTATGGTAGCCCCCCTGGTCATGATGGAAAATCTTTTTCGGATTGGCCTGGTCTTTTATGTTTATCTATATGAAGGGTCTCCTATAAAATATAGTATCGTTGAGTTAGTATGTATTTTACGACGCAAGTTCACTACTTACTGTGAGGCTAGCTCAATTTGTGCGATTTGTCCCTATATATTTTATATCTATACAGATTTGGATGTGTCATGGAATGCATTGAACTAATAACTAAAAAAATACACATAAGTATGCGTATTTCTTTCTGCATGGTCGTTGTATTTATAATGTTCTTTGCAAAAACTTGTTTATAGAAAAAAAGGTAACAAAATGTTAACACCAGCAGCCATACGGCCAACCAGCACGCGTTAGCCGGTCGTTAAAACAACCTAAACTAATATTAACGCGGAAGCGGCGGTCGCCCGGTCGGCGCAAAAAAAATAATATTATTGTTACAGTTTGTAGCATTCCTCGAGCGGCTGAGCAGAACGCTAAATATGGATGAGCTGACGCAGGACATCGGCGTAGAGCTGCACACAGAGTCCATTATGCACCGCGCCGAGCAGCTGGCGCGGCTCGAGAGTGATAAAATTGTTGACAAGGTCAGTGGGGCCGGCGAGAAATGCCCGCTATATAGGGTGCTCTGTGTCACTGCCTGCATTGGTAAGCTGAAGCTGAGATTTGTAATAGTGTTTAGGTCGTCCTGTCAATATTAAATTATGCACTAAAATCTAAAGATAGGTACTTGACAGAAATGCCGGCTATACAGAGTGCTCTGTTTATACTACCTGCATCAGCAAGTTGAGAGTTGTAAAAGTATTTAGGTCGATAATTTGTCGATATTAAGCTACGGATACACATGCTAGTTTTGAGCATGCTTATAAGCATGCTACTATAAATGAGAATCTTGTCCACGATAAACATGCTTGTTTGCGGAACGCAGCGGTATCATCAATACATACCCTTTACCCTTCTACCCTCGCAGCTGCTAGCATGCACAAAAACGTGTCAAAAACCGACCCGCGATCGATTTTTGAGCATGCTACTGAGTAGAATGCTTTTTATTTTTATTGTTTATATTTTATCCATGGCTTCTCACACGTGCTACTAAGTAGCACGTGCTTAAAACTAACACGGAAGCATGCTATAATAAGTAGCATATGTATCTGTACCTTAATTATACACTAAAATATAATTTACTTGACAGTTTATGTGACTCGAAGTTATCCCAGCAAAAATGATTCGTGGTACACTTGCTTGTAATAGGTAAAGTCTAAATATTAAAAAAGAATTCACCAAATTTATAGACAGCAATATCGTATAAGATTGTAAGAATATCAAGTCATATAAATAATATTGCACATATAGGGTGTTGATTTGTATATTTGCAACAGCTCCAGAGTTATCTACATGAAAGTAAAAGTAAAAAATGATTTAAGTATTTCTCCACAAAACGTGCATAATAGGAAATTTTACAACTAGTAGTTTGGAGAGGAGATTGAAGACTGTGGAAGGCTTAACCTGTATTACAGTTCGTTTTTTAAACAGCTGAGCTTCCGATTTATCTTAATGCAAATAAATATCAGACACCTTCTAGAAAGCTTATGGGAAAAATAAATTGTTGAACTTTTTTTAATAAATGCTTATAATTTAAATGCGAATATCTGTTTGAACTCTTCAACCACTGAACCGATAAAGATTAAATAAACTATGGAAAGAGCAGGACATCATTAAGGACATAATGCGAGTGGAGCCGCGGGCGAAAGATAGTTCGACATAGGTAAGAAGTATCTTTCAATCCCTTTTGTTTTATTGACAACAGGTTTTTATAAAATATACGTTTAGTCTATCGTGTAAATCATCGGGACTTGTTCCTATAACGCACATTAATAAATAATTACTTAAAATTAAGATTTTGGCGTTGCAAATTAAATTGTCACTGTCCAGAGCACTTACCATTTTAATAAAAAAAAGTGGTGCCATCTTAATATATGGAGGCACGGTAGGCGTTCAGGATGCATCTCATCTCATTGCTAAATTAACAAGTGCTGTCGTCTTCCTTAATACTTACACTTAACCTTTAGTCGAAAAGCCATTAAAATTATTTATCGGACGATTGTTTTATCGCGGAAATAAAATCAACACTCTGTAGTCTATCTGAGGCAAGTCGCGTATTGTAATTGTACAGTTATAATATTTATACTTGTATTTATGCGTATATTTGCCCACGCTGGCAATATCATCTGGTATTCTATTTATTGGCAGTGTATATATTTGAGTGTTTAGTAAGTATATGTATCGTATAATGTGTGTTAATATGTGTGTGTTTTGTGTACATAGATGCTATATTACGGATACTATGGTACGCTGCCGAGGCTACGCAGAGAAAGGTCATTCCATGATTTGCCTTATCTCAAAGAAGTAAGAATTATATCAATCCAAATTGGCATGACATTAAAAACCTAGTATATTTGGATATAAAAATAGTAATTAGTAGTTCACTTATTATTATTAACGCTTGGTGGTTAGCTTATCAACAGTAGTTGTTAGATACCTGCAATGTTCAATTAGGTCTTCTAATGATTATTGTCATTCAAATCTAATTAAAGTTGTTATAGGTAGGTATCATTAGTGATTTTTGTATAAAACACAGTCAGTAGTGTACCATTTCATTTGTATTGATTCACTAAACATGTATTAGACGGTGTGGTAACTAGTTACCTTCTGCACTAAGTAATGTTCACATTCATATTTAAATTCAAAAACTTTATTTAATATAGGTTTCTTAGAACATTTATTAATTGCCATACATATAAATTATTTTACAACGGAAAAATTGTTGACGTCAGTAACTTATGTATGGCTAAGTGCCGCTTCCAAAGCGGAGTGCAAAAGAAGCGGCAACACATGCACAGTGCACACCGTATTTTTTCCAATCGGCGTCAACTTACAATTTTAGATAAACCAAAAAACGTGGACTTACTATCATTGCCCCATTGTGATTAAATGTCATGATCAATTGAATACGAAAAAAATATTTCTTATGAAAGATATATATATAATGTATGTGCGTGTATAAATAAATGTATAAAGGTAATGATTAAGCTGGAAACATGTCATGATGAGTGACAGGTTCTTTCATGCTTCCTTTATAAATAGATCTGCTCTGAGGATTCGAGAACCGGCTGGGAAGAAGAGATAAGCGAGTCTTTGGCCAGATCAAGCTTAGTAAAAGGGCCATCGTCAGTCCTCAATAATGACACAACTTACTTACGTACAAGTTTAATTCAAGTGATTAACAATTAAGTAGGTATATTATTGACAAATTGATGATTTTGTGCCATAATTATAAATTAATAAAAAATTGTAATTAAACGTGCTAAGTAGGTGTTAAAGCAAAAGTAAATGACGCAGATATTAACGAGACTTATCGACATTATCACTCACTTTCATGCTTGTTGTTTAAATTGGACAAGTATTTAAGCAGAAAAATTGCACAGTTCCAGTAGATAGATGACCGCTCGTTTGTATGTTAATTTTATCCAATTACTTTAACCATTTTTTTTTTTTTTTATGTCATAGGACGGCAAACGAGCAAGTGGGTCACCTGATGGGAAGTGATCACCGCTGCCCATGGACAACTGCAACACCAGAGGTGTCACAGGACCGTTGCCGGCCTTTTATTTTTCTCTCCCCAGAGGGGAGAGGGAGATGGGCCTCCGGCTCTCTCACTCACCGAACGAAGCATAGTAGCGGTAAAGCTACTACTCAAACGTCGATTTTCTGTGAGAGTGTGGTACTTCCCCGGACGAGCCGGCCCATTCATGCTACTAGCAAAAGTGATTTTCGCCGGTAGCGAGGCTCTACCACAAACTAAACTTAACTTTAACCAATAAAAACTTTAACCAATAAACAATTATTCGCGTATGTATTTATTTGTTTATGATTTATTGTACATAACATACACATACATACATATAAAAATGTAACAAGTTAAAAAAGGTTTACTTAAAGTTAAATCTTTAGGTTGATCAAAGAATTTGATGTGGGTGTTAAATTAAAAATCAGCCAAGTGCGAGTCGGATTAGTGCACGAAGGGTTCCGTACCCTAATCAATACAACATTAGACTATCGAGCAAAATTGGCAAAAAAATCATGTTTGTTGTATACGTAAATATTTATATGATTATTTATTTTTAAAGTTAATATACAACGAAATATTCTGTGAATTGGATTATTAATGACCTATTGCCGTTATTAATGTGAAAGTTACGTATTCAGGCAGACATCGAAGTCTCAGTAATAGGGTCACGTTTTTACCTTTGGGTACGAATCCCTGAAACGCGTGTCCAATATGGTTTTATTAACTAACAGGCGGACAATTTTTAGAAATCTACTTATGTTATGCTTATAATAATTAAATAAAATGTGAATTTGTTCATCTAATATGATCATCTGTTGGCAGGGTCACCCTAGCTGGCTAATTCTCTTGATGCGTTACTATCAATTGTAAAACAAGAAGTATTTCGGGATTTAGTGAGAGAGAAGTTTAATTTTTTATTTGTTATTTCGTAATTTTACCTAATCTACCATCGCGTGGGAGTAAGAATTAGATTTCCTTTTCTCGCGTCTAATAATTCAGGAGAGTGAGCCCGTTAAACGACAACTTTTAATCATTATATGCTCACAAGAGCGACTTAGATAGCGACATTTTGCAGACCGCCGTAGTGTACCAGTTGCAACGCCGCATAAGGATCCTGAGGGAGCAGCTGCAGAGGAAGGATTTGCACCTGGATTTATTGCGCCGGAAGCTTAGTATTCAGGTAACTACGGAGTTCTCTATTCAGACCATCTCGTCATCATCAGGTCTTTTTTGTCTCCACTGCAGGAGCATGACTCTTTCTGTATTACCAGAGCCATAATTAGACAGAGGAATCAGAGGATGTGGCCTACACTCTCCAAGCTAGTTAGACGGGTTGGGTAGGTCTCTTTGATGTTTGTAAGCGTTGTTTTGCTTGTGTTAGATACACACCTTCGACCGACGCCTTCTACGACATCCACTAAAAGACTTGGAGTGGTCCTATATTCTGCATGCCGGGAACCACACGGCATGGAATTCTCAATTCAGACCATTTAGTTGACATCATTAATAGGTACCTACTTGGAAACATAAATAAAATGTAACACGTAGAAGTCAGGGAAATTCACCTTGTACATAAAACAAATTGCATTCATATGCAGGCACTTTATTATTTTTTATTAAAAAAAATAAGAAGCGTTAAGAAGGCCAAATAATTGAAGTGCCTAATGTTTGTGAAGGAGTCGTGATATCCACTTCACGCACGAGTTGATATGATGATAGATTTAACAAAACGGAATTAGGAAGAACTGAATTTGGTTATCGTGGGTACCATATTACTAGGGACTTGGTCAATGAGGTGAATCAATCACTACAGATGTTCTTAAATTTGTGTTGGACTTTTTAATTTTTTTTTGCATTGTTATCTCATCCATCATGTAGTTGACCGGTTTAATATTTAATCTTTTTCTAACAAAATTTGTATAACATTAATCATTGGAAACTGCAAATTACTGATTTTATTAAAAATGTTTCAAATAATATTGTGTATATAAGAGTGTTCATGCAATGGCACCAAAATTGTACAATAAATTGCCTAAAAATATACGAAATGATAATAACATTAATAGCTATAAGAAAAAATTGTTTGAAATACTAGTTGACAAATCCTATTATTCAGTCAATGAATACCTTAATGAAAAATTTGATAATTAATATATTTACTAATTGTTTTTTTTTCCATAATTAATATTTTCATTATACTTAACACAATTGACTATTTTTAGATTTTGCATGATATTGATTCTATAATGATATAAATGTAATTACTAACACACCTCCTTGATAAATTTTGTATGACTTATGGCGGAACATAGAGAAACAAGAGAGAAATCCGCTTTTGTCTTCGAGCAACATAGCCTCCGTTGTCTTCGAGCAACACGGCCTCCGTTCGAGCTTTTGTATACTATCCATCTGTACTGTACTACCTATGTTCACGAAATAAATGAATTTGAATTTGAATATTGGTTAAGTTGGGTGGGCGGGCAAGTAATTTTAAAAGTAATTATATACCTACAGCATATGCCTCTTTTTTAGCAACTTTTATTATGAATTTTGGCTATTTACATCACAATAATGCTAATTATTTTATACAATGGTTCACGTTTAACCAATGTCCACAGAGGAGGTAATCTTGTTATCAACTTACGTATCTTTTACATATTTATTAGGATTCGCTGATTGCTATTAATTATTGTAGGTCTAGGTCCTTATCATAAATAATGAAGATCCATGATTTCATGAAGCTCTGTTTGATGTATAACCGTAATGATTGGTGGAGCTTTTCTATTGATTTTTAGCTGACTGACCCACGCAGAACGAGAGTAATGTCTTTCGCGCGTGTTAAAGTATGTTCCATTTTTGCATCGTGCAGCCTAAACGGCTTGACTGATTATGGAAATGTGAGGTGTCATAGATTCGTATTCTTTCGGACTGTCATAGGCTATGTGACGTCAGAAATAAAAAATAATATAACGGGTGCAAACTGTCAAAAAGGCAGTCTTGTTTTTTATTTTTTTGAATAGTTAATCCTCTTGTTCCAAAACGTCTACAAAAGACAGGGTTGTATTAGTCGGCCAATACGAAGCAAACTTATCTGCCTAGAATCGTCATTATATCAACACTCAGCTAGGAGCGCGGTTCAAACGTTTTATGTCCAGCTGAAAACTAGATCTTTAACTATTGAGTTAATTAAAAAAAGGTACATATTCTACATCGATCATCATCATCATCATCAGGTCTTCTTTAGTCTCCACTGCAGGAGCATGACCCTCTTTGACTACCAGGGCTCTCCACGCTGGCCAGACGTGATGGAGAGATCTCATTGATGTTTATAACTTTTGTTTAGCATGTGTTTTCTGAATCGCCTTCTAAGACATCCACGGGAAGACTTGGACTGGTCCTATTCTACTCTGCCAGGAACCACACGAAGGACGGATGCACCTGCCTAAGACTTCTCTATAAACTGAGGTAGACGAGCCCTACTCCAAGAAACAGACATCTAAACGTGGACGTGGCGTCTTCACGGTACAAAGTTAACGTGTCAGCTTAGCGCACCGGTGTTAATTAGCTCATTTATAGCGCTTCAGAATTTGATCAGTACGTCTACCTCAGTTTATATTGAAGTATTTGGTACCTGCATGCTACAATAAACAAATTAATGTAGGAGGAGAGCTGCAGAGTCCGCGCGGTGCTACAGGCTGAGCGGGATGAGGCGGTCGGCCGTAGTAAGAAGTTGGCGCGGCAGTGTGACAAGCTCGCCGTGCAGCTGAGCGATGCGCGCGCGCAGATACGTGACCTCAACGCGCAGCTAGCCGACGCGGCCGAGTATAAGGTAACTGAATATGCTGTAGGTAATCAATAAATTAATGTAGGAGGAGGAGGAGAGTTGCAGAGCCCGAGCGGAGCGGGACGAGGCGGTGGCCTGCAGCAAGAAGCGCGGTAGTGCGACAAAGCTCTCACATCACCCATACAAAATACCAACAAAGTGACTACACTTGTTTGATGATTTTGTTTACGCCTAGAGAAAAAAATGAGTTTTTGGGTTAGCAAGGCAATTTTTTTACTAATATTCCTCTATATTTGAGAGTTCGTTTCAAAGCACAAGGCAAAATAATGTGTGCAAACACTTAATAAATACATCTTAACGTATTATCGGTTGATCCACTCGTAATTTTTTTATCATTACGCTTTCTTAGGGTTTCGTACCCAATGGGTAAAACTATTACTAAGCCTCTGATGGTCGCCCGTCCCTGTGTCGTTATGAAAACAAGCTAAGTTTGATGCAAACAGCTAAAAAATGTGGCGTTATTGTTGGCTACTTACACACACACGTAAAGCAAGCAAGCATAGAAACAAAATTAAGTAAAAAAATTACGGGATTTTTGTAGTACTTAACAACAAACGTGTTTTTTTTTAGTACGATAATTATTGTATGGTCGTACGGAACCGTTCGTGTGCGTTCTGAATCGCACTTGGCTAATTTTATTTATTTAGTTATTACTAATAGTTGTCTAAAGTATAACTTTTTGTTACAATGATTATACGCTAATCTATCTTCCGATACCGTCTTTAGAATGCGATTGTACCTACCGCGACTGCAATCCAATGCAATAAAACGCATCTGGATGTCTTCGGCAGATTACATCTTTGGAACGCGCTCGCAAGATCGAAGAGCTACAGAAGAAACTGGAAGAGGCCGAGCTCGTGCGAGCGCGATACAACCGTAAGGTCAACGTACTGAAGGATCAGGTCAGGGCCACGGGAGAGACCTTCGAGCAGGAGCGGACCACTACCGAACATCAGATCTCCATGTTGAGAGATGATCTAGCAAGGACTAAGGAGTCGTTAGTCGAGTGTCAGAGAAGAGAAGCTCAATTGCTAAGTTTCAGGTAAGAAAGTACATTATATACAAGTACGAGTAGGTATGTACATTACAAAAAGTATTATTTTTTGGTTACTTGCACTTAGCACCTAACAAATACTACTTACCTACGAACAGGTTGATTATACAACACCTGTAAAAAACACTGTATTGAATCTCAAATTCAGAATCACTAAATAGACAAGTTGAAAAAACATAATAATAAAATTAAGACTTATCTAGAACTTGTATGGGCGCGTCAATTATTGGCAAAGATGTCGTTTTTTTTTTGTTTTTGTAAAAGGCTTTTCGATAACACATAATGATTCCTTACAGGCATTCGATAGCCAAGTTGCTAGGCATCCTGGTGCCGGCGTCGGTGTCGGACTTCGAGATGGTGTCTCGCCTGCAGAAGCTCATCGACGCTCACCACGACTTCACGGTGGTGTCGCGGCGCTACGACGACCCCACGCTGCTGCGCGCCTCCTCCCGCTCCCCACCACCTTCTAGGTGCAGGACTAGAACTCCTGATCGGTATGTAAAATACGAACAGTTTTCGCCCTCTTCAAGTATCTTCCATGCTGGTTTGGTAGAAAAGAAAAAACATTTCTTTCCTCGCAAACCGTAAAAGCCCATTGATAGGCGATGCGGCTAGCAACCCATCACTATTTTGATTCCGCTTTCCACCTTTACGCCCACTTCGATGCTAAACGTGGCCTGTAAGTTTTTACGACCTTGGGCTCTGTCTACCCCGCAAGGGATAAAGACGTAATAGTATGTATGTATGTGTTTCACTGTCTTCAGGTAATCATCATCATCATCAGTTCTCTTTTTAGCCTCCACCGCAGGAGCACGACCCTCTCTTTACGACTAGAGCCATATATTAACCAAAGCAGTCTTACACACTCTCCACGCTGGCCAGATGGATAGGAGAGGTGTCTTTCTTGTTTATAAGCTTTGTTCATCTTGTGTTGTCTAAGTCACCTATTACGACATCCACGGGAAGACTTGTGTGGATTCTCCTCTGCCTGGAACCACACGGCTGTCTTCAGATAAGGGGGCATCCAAATTATGTAAGGGGTAAGGGTGTCGAGCCGAATCTCACCTAAACTCCGCTGGGGTCTCGGAAAATTCACGGCTGTTTTTCTTTTCTGTTGTCATCAATCATCCATTTTCGTGGTCATGTCAATTCCTGTAACCTACTCATAAGTCCTTGTAGGTGGTCTACAAGGTTAATTACCAACCTTTTAAGGATTAAAATAATGGATTTCCAACCAAATTTTTGCACTGAAAAATCTCAGGTGAGATTGAGGGGGATGGGAAAAGGTTAAATCTCACGTCATCTCACCCTTTGACTATGAATTGATATTATACTAAGTATTTAAGATCTTACCTCACTGTAGGGGGAGTATGTGTGAGTTAAAGAATGGCCAATGTGGTCTCGCGTCAGTAATGGACGAAAGTTATATTATTAACAAAGAAAATAAATTAAATCCGATGGGATTAGATAATAAAAGATCCAATAGAACTAAAGATACCTACGTATTATAGTCACTGCGGCATAAGGCCGCAACGTTCAAGTTTTTGAAGTATACCGCCGCGCCGATGCGCGTCGGTCGCAAAATGCATGCCGAGGAATCGGTTCGGATCAAAGATGCAGCGCACTCAGAATGACATTGCAAGTTCTGCCCGCAGGTCTCTCCGCTACGACGACTCGGGCTATGCGGACCCCGCGTTCGAGCTGGATGACGAGCTATACAAGGCGCGCGCCGGCTTGTGACAGTCACGACGCCGCGCTCGCTTCTAGACCCGCGCCACTTATCACACAAAACCATCTCTGATGGGCAGTGCCGGCGTTAGCATTACTAGCGCCCAGGGCGAGATTTATATGGGCGCCCAATCACACAATGCTGTGATGCAAATCGCATCACGCCGCCTTGCGCCCCCAATCTCATTTGATTCACCCTTCTAGAAGCAGCGCCCTGGGGCGGTCGCTCAACCGCGCCCTAGCCTAACGCCTCTACTGCCGACGGGAAAACATAAAACGAAATGCAATCACTTAATGTTATGGGTACTGTAGGTAGGTATCAAGTGTGTACTTTAACTTGCGGAAATAGCGGTAAGAGTAAGCGGATAGTTTTAGTTTAGAACTATTTGGGTTCATTATATTAATGACAAAAGGTAAATTAAGGTTAATTCGTTATTATTTAACAAAGGAGACATGCGAAACAATGTTTTATTTTCCTTGAGTTGATCGGTCGACTTTTAGTTTACGGTATATATGCTTAATAATGAAGAAATTTATTAACAATACACTCAATATACATAACGTACTTAGGTACTGGGCAAGAAAAAAAATTGCTTATAGTGTTTCTAAACACTAAAAGAGGAACAATCTAATGTCTAGAAGTGGTGAATATGAAATGAGAGTATGTGTTCCGTCCAAAGAAACTGGACTCAATAAATCATCTATTGAAGGGTAATAACTAAGATAGAAACGTAGATAACTTCACGGATGTAAGTTGTTATAGCATTTAAGTATTAGTCGCACCCATGTTTCCAATGTTTGTTTAAATATTATTATTTTTTATTAAATGTAAGTAGGTATTAAGTATTGCAGTTAATGTGTTGTACTGGTTTTAGCTTTATCCATATTATTGTTTTTTTTTGTTTATGCTTGCATCTTAATGACCTGTTTAGGCTAGTTTTTGTGATTGGACTTGTTATAAGTATCTGTTTAATTAGTATTTATATACTTAGGTTTTCGGTTTACTGTCTTCCGGAAAATTTACTGTTAGTTCATTAATATAATATTAAATACATTTATAAACATAGGTAATCTAAGGAAAAAATGAGTTCAACAGCAGTTCGCAAACCTGTATATTGTGTAGTACCTGCTACTTGTACTTCATTTAATCGCAATGTTAGAAGTAGATATATTCATGTAAAAGTAACACTCCTTATACCTATATATTTATTTTAAATCTACTTTCAAGTTGTAAAAATGTTTTAAACGCACATAAGTAGAACTAAAGAATGTTTTTTTCTAAAACTTAAGTACTTTAATATTATATTTAATTTTTTTGCTATTAACATTGTTGTATTCTGTTATTTCAAAATTGAAAAGTTGTCTTCTCGTCCTTAATATTTTATCAAAAGTTTACTTTTCATAAAATATTAAGTACGATAAGCAACTAGCTACTCTCAATCAAACTCTTTCGATTCAAGATTACGAATCAAGATTTTTGCCTTAACTCAGGAGACAGTCTCATAGCCGATACGCCAGCTAGCACTGTTCCTCCTTCCAAGTTCATTTCTAACTATTTGGATATAGGCAGAAATGGGAATCAGTAAAGCCCCTGTTAGTAAGTATCTTCCTGTACCTATATAAATAAGTAAGAAAAAGTTTGAGAAAACACAAACTGTGACCGGGTTGCTTTTTCTTTGTAATGTTTTTGTTTTGTTTTTTATAATTGACTATGGATTTCAAAACTAAAGATTTAAGAATATTTTTGTTATTTATCAAACGGATGTTTTTGTTATTTATCAAATTCTGTTATTTTGTATTTATTTTAATTGACTGTTGTGGTGTTTTTAAATTCCATTTTTTTTTTAGATTTCTTCATAACTCTAGTCCGACTCTAGTCAATAGTAATTATCTAAGATAATGTTTATATGAATTCTTTAGAGTATATAGATTTGTTTAACCATATTGTCTCTTATATAAAGGGAAATAGCAATATATTCTTTACATTAGTTATTGTGGATAAATGACCTATTTTTGAAATAATCGAAAAATAGTAAAGCATTATTTAAGAGTTCAATAAAATATTCAACCCAATCTGTTTTGTTTATTCCTTTTGTGAAAATGTACTCAATTTTTCGGTAGTAAACGATTGGTCTTCAATGGATGATATACGTGTCAATTAACTTACTTACATAAGGATGCCGAAGACCTCGCATAGTGAAAAGCAGCTGGCTCCAAATATCTCGATTGAGGATACAACAGGGAACAGGCTCAGATGAGACTCGTTACTATATTTTCAGCTACTAAATCCTCGTTGAATTTTTACTTAGTTTCTCATCTATCTATGAAGGAAAAAAATTATATTTTTTAACAAACATCTGATATTCACCTTTAGTTTCAAATCAAGTTAGGTTTAAAAAGTAAGTAAGTAGCTTAGTGTTGTTTAAGATATGTTGATGTTATTTTCTGTTCTCTGTTAGTTACTTTCTTTTTTTGTATTGTATTGTATGTTTGTTTGTCTTACTTAAGTGGCGAACACTATATAAACATTTTTCGCGCTGCCTTTGCATCTGACATTGTTTGACAAGTTTCATATATTAATCACTACGAAAATACTAGAAAATAAACTTATGTTTATATGTATGTTAAATAAAAAGTGTTCAGCCGCCCGGACAATCAGTATGGGAAAGTCAAAAAATTAATTCGACTTCCCAACCCTGGCCCCATAGGAAAAGTCGTTCATATTAATGGTCCGAGGCAACCCTGTCAGAAAATGTCGAGGGTCAATTTACCCGCTGTATTTTTGGAAATGCCCAAATTCTGCATAGCGGTTCTAACCATTTTGTTTTACTTATTTAAATTAAATGTTCAAGAAGACATGTGTTGTCAAGACAAATATAATGATGATAAATCTAGATTACAAAGATCTATCCTGCCGCTTCGTAAATGGTAATTAAAGTTACGAGTATTACACACATATAGCTAAGTATATATCTACATAGATAGGTACGCGTAAAAAACATTACCTCCCCTGCGGTCGGGTAAAAGAATACAGGTTCAAACCACCAGTATCCAATGCAAAATATTTTTTTAAATTATAATTTTATTTATCTAACTACCCACAGATCAGTTAGAAGCAAAAAGACGAATGCGGCATAGGCTGGTCCTCCTAGTCGTAAAGAGGATACTCGTTCGTCTCCATCGATTTCTAAATTGTGATAATAATGTCTCTGAAATTTGTTTGCTTAATTCTCATCGTCAGCCCAGGTGAGTGTGATACTTTAATATTTTATTACTTTATAAACGACGGCCATTAACGCCTCGTTAACCATGCGGTCAGCGAGCAATAGCGTGGTCGATTACTAATACACGTTTTTCGATTTTTTGTTCTATTTTATGTCAACTACAATAGCAAATTGCAAAAAAATACTGATAAATAACAACTTAATAATTTCGTTTTGTACCGTTACTCGCATTCTTCTCAAATACTGTTTTAATGATTTATAAGGGTGAGGTTAATTGTTGGTGAAATTAGGAAAATGTCCGGAATGTGATTTTGAGCAGTAATCATTATAAGTTCCGGGATACTTTATTTATGATTTTGAGAAATTGTCTGTTTATTAATGTGAAGTGATGTGATGACGAATAGATGTTGAATATTACAAACATCAAGTAAGCCTATTCATAACAGGATCGTATTAAATTTATGGTTTACGTCGTTTTTCAGAGTACAACTAAAGAATAACATTTACAAAGTACAGCATAAAAAGTATAAACTATTTATATACGCTTAAAAATAAATACTGCACGTTGAAAGTCATTTTCAACAAACGCGTTGATGTCTTTTCTATGACAGTGAACAACTTGAAAATAAATTAGTCTTGCTTATGTACTACAAAATTTATTTTCACAGTATTCTCGAGGCATGTACCCCGGTACGCAGACCTGGATGAGGAAGACCAGCAGCTGTTCAGGGCGGCGTACGACACGCCTTCCTATGACCACGACGAGTACGAAGAGGCCGATGACCTCCCCGCCGGCAAGCTGGACTTGATGAAGGACGGCCTTTGGGCCCTCAAGGCCAAAATAAAGGAGCTGAAGGCCTTCGATAAGGCCCTGGCCGCGAACGTGTTGGCGACGAAACTGAAGCTGAAAGACCTGGTAGACATGAAACTGATTCTCAAAAAACATCAACATGTAGACAAAAAACCCTCTTACAGCTACCAGGTACGTACTATTGATAACGACTATGTCATCATCTGTTCTTTATAGTATCTACTGCAAGAGCATATCCCTCTCTGTACTACGCTTTAATTTTATTTTTTATTGTGCTTCTCCATAACTGTCTAACGTAGAAAAAAAATTAAACGTTAATAATATGAGGTATATTGATTACATAAAAAAAAATTCTACACTGTTATAACTAAAATTCATCTTAATGAAGAAAAATCGAAGAAGAAGAACCGAAAATATGAAGAATTTGTCTTTTTTTACAATACGTTGTGCTCGAAGTGATGCAGGGAGGATTTTAATCAGAAAATAAACTATCCTAGACGACATATCAAAAATTCATAACTACAGGACCATTTGTTCCTTGACCCCTCTATTCACTGGATTATTGACTCCGACATAAAAACTTGCGAAGGGGTCCGATTCGCCTAAAATAAGTAATTTTATTCAGCACAATAGATGCGAAAGTCACTTGTACACTACCTGTCAGTATTCATGGTCAAACTCATATTGATAAGGAAGAATGTAACTTAAAAAAAAACTAACCGCTATGTAATAAATGTGATTTATAGTATGGTCGTATGGCCAGTAAATTAAATTTTTGGCAACGGGTAAATAAGCGTCTTAGTTGGAAAAATACGATTTTTATATATAAGATTATATGATTAAAAATTTTATATGATTCAAAGTATACCTATATGGCGAAATGTTTTATCGCTTTGGACCCTTAAATAGTTAAATTGTTGATAGGATTTAAGTAATAGGACCAATGCTATAACTAAAAAAAAATCCCATACAAAATGACCGGGCGCCTTAATATTCTTATATGGGAATGTAATTTTTTTTTTTAAGTTTCCAGTATTGGTCTCATAGAATTTTTTTGTTATGAATTGTTCATATTGACAGACTGAACTTTCTACTTTAAAAAAACAACAATGGATATATTAATCTTCAAAGAATAATAATTTATGTTTGTTGCAGGCACCACCGCCTTCCTATCAGCAGTATGAGCCACAGTACCACGCCCCTGCCCCACAGTACGGACATGACCCCTATTACGGACATTAACAACAAAATTTTATCGATAATCATCAACTATCTATTTAAACTAATCCAAAAATAAATCTCTTCTCATGAAATTCTTATTATTAAGAAAACCTGTTGAAGTGATAATCACCGTGTGTAAAATTTAATGCAGTAATAATTGTTACTTATTTATTTTCAATAAACTGTTCAATTTGCCGAAGCTCTTTGTCGTTATTTTTCTTCACTCGAATACTAGAACTTGATACGTCACAAGAAAGTGCATTAATAAAATAAAATGTTAATTGGCAAGGTCGGCAGTAGTGCTGGAGCTGTAGTTGACCGCGACGCGCGCGCAGGGCACTCGTGTACTAGAAGCAAATTGCTTTTTCAACTTTGAATAACGAACTAAGAAGATTTTGCTTAGTGGTGCACGGTGTTGAGGCCCGCCGCATGATAAGGGAAAATAAAAAGTACTTTGGTTTTTCCTGAAAAGATGTTATTGTTCATAATCCCCGAAAAAGTGGACATGTCTCTATCGATACAATAAAGCAGAGTGATTACAGAGGTGTGGAACTATTGTTCTGCGGCGAGATGAACTACAACTATATATGGATGTTTTTCGTGGTATGTATCTATTTATTTTTGTTTATCAATAGTGTATATTCTAAAATTCTTTCAAAGTTCTTTTAAATTCTCTGAAATGTCCTTGCCCTTCCAAGCAAGATATATCAAGGTCGCGCAATACAAATATTCCCGGGTCCCGTAATCGACTCTTTGCTTGGGTAAATCATATTATCTGGATTGAGGAGGTCTTCATCAATCCATTTCTTGCTGCATAGTATCTTGCTGCACGCTGCACAGTATTTGTTTATAATACATTTTACTAGCAAGTTACAGAGAAAATCAATATATTTCGTAAAATTTGTCAGCTGTTACCCGCAGCTTCGCTGATTTTATGCAGATGAAAGATACTTTATGTACTTATGTAGTTTTCTGTTTCCCTGTTAATGATTGATAGATACGTTACAAATGAACGGACCTTTTTACTAATATAGGGTATTATTAAGAAATCGGGACAGCATAGAAAACCTTTGCATTTACGTTTATTAGGTATATTCTACAATTTAGAAAATTATCAATTTATTTACTGTTACCAGTACATTGAGTTAGTGAAAACCAAAATTATTAGTAGTTGCATCATGGTTATAAGTGTCAATGAACCTTTTGCAATGGGTGGAGAGCACGAAAATAAGTATAGTTATTTTAAATTTTGTACACCGGGAAAGATTGTAATCTACAATTTATAAAACTTAGTACAGAAGAGAGGTGATGTACTTGATAGCACATAACTTATTTCTTCATTTTGTATGATAATGTAGCTACATCTAATTTCTATTGTTCTCATTTGTTCAGTTTACAGTCTAACCCGTAAAATCGCATCCAGGTTACGAAATTCCTTTTTAATTGATTTGATCTGCCATATGGAGATATATGTACTAATACTTCCGTGATCAGCCATAACTTTCATACAATAGTGCAAGCTGCAGATAGTGTCGCAGTGTGCACTCACCAGCTTCGTACAAAAGAAACCAACGCATATTTCGCATAATAATAAATGTCACAGTGGTCTTTAACAAACTGGATCACCGAGGAACGATGGCTGAGGGCAAAACAGGTCCCACACTTCCTGTTGTTGTTGTATCTGACGTCTCGTTACGTGGGAATCATTTTAGTAAATGGTCACTTCAACTTGATACAGTTTCAATTTAATACCAAGGCTAGTTGAATATATTTTTCATCATTTACCTAACGCGTGCCAAAGGAAACCGCCTAGGGTTCACAAACGGAAGAACAGTGCGTCAGTCAGATTTTCGTTCAGTATCTTTTTTTTTATTCTTTGAACCGGCAGATTGGCAGACTTGAAATTTTCACAAAATGTCTATTTCTTTAAGCGTCATATCAACATATAACAAAAAGGAATATGCTATACAACAAACGTGTTACAATTAGTTAAAAAAATTGAGGTTATTAATTCGACCCGTATGTATGTAGTATGTCTTAATGTCGGAATTTCATTGATTTTTATATATACTCGTATTAGAGTAGGTATATCAGCTTCTACAAATGTGTGCTAAATTTTGACACAATCTAGAAGATACACTCCAAGTTAGAGATCTATTTAATTTTCGTCGAAATCGGTTCATACGTATGTATGTATGAGTCAGTGGGAAAACTTTTTTATTAATAACATAGGTACTGCGTTTTTGGTCTATTAATTATGGTGTGGAACCACTCGTGTACGAATCTGCATTGTATTTTGCAGTCTTTTCCATTTTCGCTAGAGAGAAACATAAGTAGTAAGTTTTAGTAAAACCAAGGAACCGAAAAAACAATGTTATTAGAACAAATTATACTAATGGACAATAATGAGATTAACATTTTCCTATGTTATTAAATTAGGTCCATGGTCATATTTAATTGAAGTTTATTATTTATTGGCAAAGAATTGGGGTTCAGACTTTAATTAAATATGTTGTGAACGTTTAAAGCTAGGTATCTTATATACTGGGCGTAAGCTTTTAGTTGAACAGAAGCAAAGACAATATAATATTGTCTTTGACAGAAGAAAAAAAAAGTGTTCTCGCCATAACGTTATTAGATTTTTTGGCCCCACCTTGACAGCAGTGAAAACACAAATAAAACCCATTTAGTTTTTGTTTGTATGGGCTTATTTTTGACTCTAATGCCTAATATGGAAGGTACTGTGCAGCCTTAATGCTTAGAAATTTTATATGGAGAAATTAAGATCTTTAAATTTGAAAATGAAAATAAAGAACATACAGCCTTTTAGAGTACGTCAATAAGCACTTGCTAGATCCAGAGGAATGTCATCTTTTCTTTGTGCTCTTGAGTTATTTATGATCACACAATTTATTTGCATTCAAGTTTAAAATACCGCACGATGTGGTAAATCAGAACTGGTTTGCTCGGCTCACCCTGTAGCCACAATACAATCGGCCGAGCTAGCCATATACAGCAATGAAGATAATAAAGACAAATAGAGAGTATTGCTGGCGAGTTACTACCTGAATATGACAATAATGTATACCTAGTAGTACTTAGTGACATTTTAATATCGAACGAACCAATACAAGGTGTAGGTATTTTACAAGTTCATGAACATAAATACCAGTAAGCCCTATAAATTGGTCTGTATATATCCCGTAAGTTACGACTTGATCTCTGATGAGATCACTGTAAAAATAGAATGCTTGCCTACAGGTAAAATGCCACACTTATTAATTCGAGACATAAATTTAGTATCAGGGGCCTTAATATAAACTTAAAGGCATAAAATAAAACCGCTCAAGGGCGAGTCAGAATTGTGCATGAAGGGTTCCGTACAAAAAAAGTTTACACGTTTCTTCTATGCGATCGTTTTTATCTTAATTATTGCTTTTATTATTTGTTGCTAGAGCGGCAAAAGACCACCTTCTGTGAACAGTCTTTCCTTCTGTATGTGTTTTCTGTACAGTGGATTCCGCCGGACGGACTGACGAACATCGGAAGCATCGGACGTGGGAAGGGATTTTTACCCTTTTGGTGCCCTATTGATTTTGTCCCGGTTTACCCGTGTAATTCTCGGGATCATTTTGTTTATGAATGTAAAGTCAAGTTTTCTGACCTTATCATTAACCTATAAAGAAAAAAGGTTTTCAGAGTTCTATTAATCGGACAGTGGTACTTCAGAGCGTCAGTGATCAGAGGGAATGATACAAATTCACTCACTATCGCATTAACAATATGTTTTATGGTTATTAGATTAGGATGGGACATGTCTCTGATTTACAAATGTTTAATCTTTGACTGTGTTTATTATACCTAATACTCAGTGTGTAGCGTACGTTATGCTGCATGATATTAGGAATACAAGACATCTGAAATGGAAACGAAAATGAAAACCGGAACGACACACTTAACTAACCGTTTACTGACATAACTAGCTACCAATTATTAGAGGTATATCAATTTTTCATAATCGATTGTGTTATTGCAGCTAATTGTTAGGTTAATGCTGAATCGAAATTTAATATTTGTTTCATACATTTTTCTCCGGACATAATACCACGTTACTTATTTTTTTCCAATTTCAAGGACATCATAATTAAACCTCCGTCTAATAATTAGGTAAGCTTGAGCTTAGATAGTGGTAAGATAACCTTCGAAGTTCATGTACCTACTAAAATGAGATCCTTGATCATTTTCTAGAAATCTTAATTTTGTGTTTGTTCGGTTTAATTCTCCTTTAAATCCTTGGGATAAAATTCATTATATCTAGTCCTATTTTGCACGCGGCTGTATAAATTTTATACTTGCCTTATAAGTATTACGTGGTTATAAACTCTAATCAGCGTGTTAGATGGGCGAAATTGTCGGCAATTATGATTCAAGTACAACGAGGCACGTTTTAACCAGATGATATACTCGTAAGTATGAGCAAAAAACACCAAGTGCGTCATAATCGTGCATTTCAGAACAAACCAACTAAGTATATTTTAGAATTTTCCAACAACGCAATTTTTTTCGCAGTGGCATTGATTCGTACTGATGAATTGCGAATTAGATATGAAATTTTGTTCTCTGTATTCTTCATCGCATTAATTCCTTTTTAAAATGTTATATTCTAAATATTTTATGTAGTTAATAAACACCTTATACCAGTCGTAGGAATGTACCAATTTATTTTTATATTCTATTTCATAACAAACTAGCTGAGTAAACTTTATATCGTAGGAAAAGGTTTGTTAAGAATAGTCTTCCAAGTCAAAACTCGAGACTTTTGCATCTTGAAGGTGATAATATCATTGCAGATTTGCATAACTACGCCATGCACCTATACAGGTGCAAAAGTGAGGTCATTTGTAAATCTCTTCAGCCTTGCACCGCTCGATCGAATATTATTGGTGTTATGTCACTGTCCCGATCGCTTGCAGGGCCGAGATACGGAAGAGAAAATTTGGCGCATTGTCTCGTTTCGTCTTAGGATAATCAGCTTTTTGATATTAATTATAGTCTAAAATAGTTAAATAAAGTATATTTTTTTACCGTCGCTTGCCATCCATATTTTCGCTTTGTTTCAATACTGGCTTCCGGCCTTTATTTGTTAAAATCATGAAACAATGAAACTTTATAATAGGTACATTAACTTTAGCAGGTGGTACATTCCTACGTAAGTAAACAATCTGCCAATTTATACTAGTAGAACTTTGGCAGTGCCAAAGTTCTACTAGTATAGGTAATAATACAATCAGTAGTCCTGATTTTTACATCAATTTATATAGGCATCTTCAAAACTGGTCTGGGAATAAAAAAAACCTTGAATGTAAATTCTACGTAAGTATTTCTTTAAGCGAACAGTCTTTGTCTAACGAAGCCAAAGACAATATAATACTAACGTAATAGACTGCCCACCTCATACAAAAATATTGGACCAAATTAAGGTTGCGAAAAGTAGGCGAATGTATGGCGCAGGAGAGTTGCTTGCTACTCGATACCAGATGGCGGTAATCTACGTTAGCCTTTAACTTACTAAATATACGGTGTCATTTTAAAATATAAGTATGCCTAAAATATTGTTTTGATTTTTAATAAGATATATTTTGTGAATCATGTTTTTATACTCTCATAATACGGTAGATACAATGTTGTGTAGTTTCGAGTGGCGCCATCTATTCGAGTCTCTGAGAACAAATCGTACGATTAAAGCGTTGAGACCACATGACGAAGCTATTGGTAACAACTGCTTCTCTTCTCGCGCAGACCGTAGAAACCGGCAGTGGGATTTAGCGATCATGGAATTAATTTAATAGGCGATGTAGCTAGCAAATCATCACTATTTTGATTTGGAGTTCCACTTTTACGCCCACGGTCAAAACCAACACGCAAAACGTGGCCTTTGGGTCTTATTGTTCTGGGCTCTGTCTACCCCGTTAGAGATAAAGACTTCATACTATGTATATACTCATGCCAGGTATAACAAGTTACAAAACAAACCTAGTTTTAAGATGCGAGAAAACCGAAAGTACCTACCTATTAACCTATAAATGTCATCTACGTATACTCACTGTAGGCAGTTAAACAGCGTATCTTTATATGAGTAATTTAAATGGGTTACAAAGGTTAAATAAACAGCACCTATCCACGTCATGTCAAAGTCACAATGCAAGTTTACAAGTTCTCAGTCGGAAAGGCCAGCGTTTCGTATCCCCGTCGGAATTTGAATTTGTCAGCTTCCGCAGTAGCCGCCTACACCATGTAATATGATGTATACTCGAGCCATATCTACATACATATTAGACCGTACTATGTCTGTCAAGACACGCATGTTTATATACCTACATAAATATATGAAGGTAAATTCCTTTACAATTTGGTCTAGTTTTTTTGGAGTTTAAACTCGTCCTTGTGCAAAAAGTGGGCTATAAATTATGCATACATACCAAGAAGATAACATGCTATTAAAGTCATGTTTACAATTAATATACTTATGGTTTGTGCGTATGCGTTTATAAAATTACATAATAAAAAGGTAATGTTATGGAAATATCTTTATTCTATACGATTTTAAGCTTTCGCAGTCACAATCCCTATTATTATAAATGCCGGACTTACTGTCTTTATTCTAGTTTGTTAATTCCTCATATAGATGTCCATTACTTGTGTCGTATGTGGACGTAACATGATACTCGTAAAATATTTACAGAAAAAAATTAAATGGGCTTGACAGAGACCCAAACGATCAATACAAAGTTGCTTCCACAATCAAAACTAAATATTTTTTTTACTATATAGTTTTCTTTTTCCGTCCGCTAAGATATTCTTAGTTTGTTCTGCTGAATCATATCAACGCACTGGGCTGCCAGTTTGAAGAGTGTAAGGCCGCCGGCGCCGGCTCGCACAATGACCGCTGGCACTGTATGCCCCGTAGTTCAGTTGAATACACAAAGCACTCCATCAACATCTGAGCCTATTCCCGTTTGCATCCTCAGCGGTAAGGTTTCAGAGCCTTTCGCCACCTAACCCAGGTGATTTGATTAGGTTACTGGATACACAATTTTCCTTTGTACTATTATTTCTCTTGATATAAATATAATCGCCATAACATTTACTGGAAGTGGATTTCGGGAGCGAAAAATCGATTTAGCTGGTCTTTGGGGAACTTCTTTATAAGTTCTGTCACCCACGCTGATACTAGAACTGTGCTAATTGTAAGTGCAGAAACAACTAGGTACTTTAAAATACGAGTAGTGCTTGCAGAGAAACTGTTTAAAAGAGCAGAGACGACATTCTCTCTCTTTTTGCGTCGAGGAATAAAAAAAGAAAATGTTTTTTGGATTCTCGCTCTGTACAAAGAGTCTTTCCGCGCTGACAACCGTCTTCCACTGTCGCAAATGGTCGTTGGTACCAGCAACCCTATTTGCTAAGTTTTAACAAGTACCTATTCAACGTATTATTGCTCACCTCAAAATCCATTATGGCTTAATATCTATTATCTATTAATATTATAAAGAGGAAAGATTTGATTGTTTGGTTGGATTGAATTGGCTTGACCGATTTTCTAAATTCTCTTCGGACCGATCTTCCTTTACTTATAGAAAGCTAATTTATCTGCGGGTGACATAGGCTATAATTTACGCGGACGAATTCTCGGAAAAATTGCTAGTCCTATCTTATATATAAAAAAGTCAATCCGTAATGGATGTTGAAGTGACCATTAAAACCTTGTTCACTGTAGATGTCAAAAGTTAGCAAATAGGCCTGTAGACCAGAGGTACGATTTTTGAAATTTCGTTATTCACAAACGAGCGGTAGTCCATTAGAGGGTAGTCCATACAAAAATCGTTCGAAAACGAGTGGTCACACGTTCAAAAATAGTACCCCAACAGGAAAATACCATACAAGTCGCATGGATTGTGTGCCGGTGGTCGATTTAATGTACTATGTGGCGGGCGGCAAGCTTGCAGGCAGCACGTGCGCGGGCTGCTGGCTCGACGCCGCTAGAACTTGACTGGAGCCATTTCCGCTGTCTTTTACGCTCCGGCGCACCTCAATGTTATAGTGATAATTAACATGCACGATCTTTATCTGTTGGTTTTATAAAATAGACCGAAAGGAATTTGATAAAAATTGAAAGGATATGTTGATGTAATAGATACCTACCTATACTAACTAAAAGTAATTGAAAGGTACATTTTGAAACTCAGCGCCATCCTTGCCGCCGCGACACAGCTAGTTAGGTATACATAATGGGTTTCTATGGAATTATTGGGAAGAAACTTGCAACATTGAGAAGCGTCGGGAAACACTTATCGCTGACGCCAACCTTCAAAATTTAAATTAGAAGTACGTAAAGTAAAAAATAATGTTCGCTCACTCACATAACTTAAACATTTTTATCGTTTAGGACCCTTACAAGGGTAATTCAGTCCGTCAATCTGACCAACTTTTCATATGGGAACAATGCTAAAAACTAAAAAAAAAAGATTTGTTTTTCCCATACCAACCAATTGACCGGGCGTCTGATATTTTTGTATGGAAATGTATATATTTTTTTTAGTTTTTAGCATAGGTCCCATAGGAGAAGCTGTTCATATCGACGGACTGAATCGCTGCTATAAGGGTCCTACATGATAAAAATTTTTGGTCAAGTCATTTAAGCCACAGGATGCAACAATGGATCAGCCATACTTACATACATTGATATATAATACTCAATTACGCGCGAAAAACACCACCCTACTTCTGGGTGTGTCAGTGGGTAAAAAAATATCAATATAAAGTAACAATAATATTTAAGAATTTATTCAACATAAAATTTCCTTTACTGGAAATCAAATTGTGCAAGTAACGCGACACGTCCTGATTTCCTGGATTTGGTACATTAAAAAAAATAGTTTGAAAGACATGAAATGTTCTTACAGAGTTGTTTATAAACCAGTTCTGAGTCGGACATATCTCGCAGGTCAAATTGGCGCATTAACTTTTTCTCTGACAGCACTTAATGTCCGTGATCAAGTATCCGGAACGTGTCGCACTGGAATTACAATTGATTGACCACAAAAACTCGCTGGTAGGCTTAATGCTTCATATAATTGATAATTATAGCGCTAATTGTTCTGTGGAAACTGACGTACATATGTTTACCAATTAGTATTAAACGACAATCCAAACTTTTTGATTTTCGTGTGTGTAAGTGGTCAGCATTGGTGTCAGATTTTTTAAACTGCAAAAGGTATCTGCCACTCGCGGTCACCCATACAAGTGGGGACTGCGCCAGGGGTTACATAACAAAAAAATTAAAATATCAACAATATTTCTTTCTTCAAGGAAATATAAAAATATTGTTGATATATAATATAATAATATAATATCTCCTGCAGTGGAGACTGAAAAAGACCTGATGATGATGATGATGTTTTTTTGCTAGTATGGAAAGAAGTTAAAGTATTGAATGAACCAGCTGCTTATATTCCCGCGTATATCGTAAAAGCTGATCGTCGAAAAGATACTGAATATCTCAGTAATTATGACATAGGCGATGCGGCCACGATTCTGACTTTATTCTATACGGGTCGACAAATTGAGACCAAAATTCCAAGTTAAAGACGTAATCAGAATCAACTTTGAGTACTTTAGCACTGATAAGTGCTTGCGCATCTGAGGGGAGCTATTTAGTGCAAAGGAACCGATACTTCAAACATTTTTTTTTAATTTAAATGTTTTTCTTTTCCAGATCCTAAGATGTGTTCCAGCATCGCCAAGGTCAACACATGGTCTACACGATTCTTCAAGAGAATTAACGCAACAACACGAATATAGCGAGCAAAATGTACCAAAGTACGAAGAAATTTCTAACCCTCCTGACGATCAAGTCATATCTGTAAGAATAACGTCGTCAGTCGCCGTTGGCAGGCGGAAAGGAAAGCCAACTGCAAGGAATAGACATTTTGGTGCAGAGGATACATTCGCAACAACAGTTTTTACAGAATTAAGTTCTACTGAATCTACGATATTTAACGAAAATTATAATAAGGAAGCGACCGAGTTACCTCCTAATTTAATAGGAGCTAATATGGAATTTATTAAGCAACTTAATGCTAAAAGAGACAAGCAAAATATTGAGACAGATTTTTTTCAAGTAGAACAGAAAAAAGAATCATATGGGTCTAAACCAGAAACGAAACCAGTTTATGAAGTTGATAGTAGTAGAGAATTAAGTATCGAAAGCAGCGACATAGAATCATTACCGACATATCATAATTTAAATGAAGACGAACTATTTGATAAAAATAATAATTATACGGACTCAATTGCAGAACCATCGCTAAAATCGGTTCTCAGGAACGAATTAGAAAGGAGAGATGATGAAGATAGTATACCACAAGCAAGATCAATGCCACCTTCTTACCACAATAATCAATATCCCAAAAAAGAATTTTTGTTACAAGATGCAGATATTGAACACCATAAACAAAATGAAACAGATATCCTTGATCAGCCATCTGCAAAATCTGTTATAGATGACACCCATAGTGTTGCTGGTCAAGAAATTGCCTTAGGAAGATCAATATCATCATCAACTGATAACTATATTTCTGGTTTGACCAATAAACCTGTGAGTGAGCGAGGCAATAATGAGAGACTTACGACGGTCAGTTTTAACGTAGTTCATGAAACTCCCAAACAGGCAAATAATTATAATCAGGCTCTTAACACGAACGTTAACCCAAGCCCAAACATTTCTCCTAAATTCTACGAGCCTCCAAAAATATATAGTCAGCCGGCCAAAATTTATAGCGAACCTGCAAAATTCTACAGCGAGCCTGCTAAGGTCTACAGTGAACCCGCAAAGATCTATAGCGAGCCCGCTAAGGTCTACAGCGAGCCCGCGAAGATATACAGCGAGCCAGCAAAGTTCTACAGTCCGCCGGCGTCCTTGCATCTGCCTCCCGTCCCGGCGGACTACCGGCCCTGGCAGCAGCACTCCCAGAGCCCTGCAATCACAAGTACCAGTAATACTACTCCAATATCGACGGGTACTCGTTCTGATATACCTAGTAGCAAACGAATTCACGATCAACAACCAGAAAAAAATTACGAGGTTGACGAAAAAATAAGCGTTCTTTCAGAAGGGCGAATTCATGGAGTGCAAGAATCAACTACAGAGAAATGCAAGCAGGATAACTGTAAAGTTGGGTATGTCGTAGAAGGGCGTCAGTATAAGAAATATAGAGTAGAAGAGAGAACATCAGACGGGTTCATAGTCGGTGAATACGGTGTAGTGAGGAACGAAGACGGCGCTCTGCGCGGCGTGCGGTACACGGCCGACGGCGACGCCAGCCCGCGCCTCATCTACGACGCTCTCATGAAGTTCCTACAGCTCAAGTAGATAATTTTTGATTAGTCAATGAGAAAACCATAAACTTATTTGCTCATTTATTAATAAGTATGTATAATATTCATAAATATCCAACAATGCAAGTTACATCAACAGATTTAAGACTGACCGATGATTTTCATTCTTACCTTAGTAATTTTTTTCATACACATTATTGAAATAATAATGTAATCATAGTATCAGTCAATAAATAAAAATAAAAAAAAATCAGTTTGGCCACTGGTTGTAATTCCAAAACTGATAGAAGTAATGTTTATATTTAGTCGTTCCTTCAGACATTTTGGAAAAAATATCTAGAAGGAAGTTGGTGCCATGGTCGCTATTAGTAAATAATAATTAGATCCAATATTCACTGTCATATATTCATAGTGAGAAAAATGATTCAATTAATAATAAGTTGTAGGTAGTAATTTTATGTACATATTACATTTACAAGAATAAATGTTGACTAATAATATGCTATTTTTTTAATAAATGTTATAATTTCAGCTTAAGATAGTTTAGAACTTTTGCAGACTAAAAGCAATACATGAGATTTTAAATACATGCCCATTAAATGTATAACACATTAGACCAGTACTTACATAAATGATGTTATGTGATTTTTCAAAGGTTTTTGTACCCGGCTGCCTGCCTAACGCTTGCCTCCTGGGGTATAGGCCCCGCAAGAATTATCACAAAAGCTGTGATAGTTTGTATGTATGTATCATTCAAGTTTTTTGATTATTAATTAATTATAAGTAATTGTGAAAAAACATCATAATAAAACAGGCTGGCTACATCGAATCGTAAAAGGTGATGAAAGGAATGCGTCGTAAAAACTACTAATAAGTAATTGTACAAAAAATACATAAAAAAATATTTAAAACAAATATAATCTAAAACGGGCGTTTTAATGATATCCTTTAATTTAATTAGTGTCCATTCAATAAACGTGAATATCTTATCTTTTTTAAATATTTTACAGAGTTATTACATTTGAAATCCTAGAGGCTCAATAGAAGATATATGGATGTCATTATAAATGAACTAATCCTAATAATAGCAATCCATTTTGGCCTCTGAAAATGGAAACTTTATCTGTAAATAAAATTATTGTGAAATTACTTAGTAGCGCTGTTAGTTTTCTAAATAAAATCTTAGAACCTCAGACAACAAAACGGGTATCTGAACTACACTGATGGAAAGTTCCTATAACCAGCTCCTTATCGTAGTGATATGAGAGTTATATTTATTTAACAAGTATAAACAGTATTGAAATTAGATATTTCAAACATATGATGACACATGTAGGATGAGCGTTATAGTTAACGGAGTCAATGTAAACCACATAGTGCCTAAGGGTTTGATTTTCCCTTAAAGCGAAGTGAATATCGGCATCCTAACATGACAAAATACAAGTACATGTTAAGTTATTAAAAGTTACTAAAAAGTTAAGATATTTAAATACTTTAGTAAATCAGTTGTCATTATTGTATCCTACGTAAAGATTCGTCAAAATTTATCTTAATCATAAAATTAAACTATTTTCAGATTAAATAACAAAATGAAGTGTTTCGCGTTTATAAAAGTTACCTACATTATAATTTGTAGGTCGTCGTACAGCCTTAACATGAAAAACAGCATGCTTCTACACTTTTTCAATATCAGTTAACGTTAACACTGAATAAAATTAACGTTTAATGTAGACACGATTACCCTAATACTAGAAACATTCATAAATATTTTAACCGCATGTCATAACTATTACTTTAAGGCGAGGCTTACAATTTGTTTCAGCGATATTTTATAAAAAAAGTGCTAGCTCACCTCGCTTCTTAAGTATTCATGTTCTAAACAGGAATTCCCAAAATATTGATCTCCAGGGATCGATAAGCGCTGTTACAGGGTTCGTGATAGCTAAATAAATATTTGGAGGTTTAAAAACATGACAGGCTTGTATCAGGATGTTTATGGATAGGTAAACTCCATGCTACCTACTATAAAATGTTTATCACCCACTTTCCGTCGACGGAAAGGCTGTCAACCTCATACAAAAATATTGATCCAACTTAAGGCCTGTGTATCGGGTCCACAACCTGTCAAAACTACGGTTGCCACTATGGATGGTAGAAACAGTGCTGCCCATATTCAAGTCGTCACTAGTCAGCATTGGATGAATATTTTTGAGGAAACCAGAAAAACCTAATGGCGCCATCTATGAATGATTATACAAAAATACTACGCTGTTCGAGATGGGACGCCATGGTAATCGGGACGGGCGGGCGGGGGTAAAGCCGCGTAGCGGCTGCGTAGCTTCGTAGAACTTCGTAGCCATAGACAGTTCGTAGACGAGACATCAACGCGTCTATTCGGCTAGCTTTCTTCAATCGTATTCTATATTCATTAGGTTTCATTTATGATGAGATATGTATTAAGGTGGTACATAATCGTCGACCAGTATTTAATATTTTTATTTCTAAAGAACACAGTCTACTACTTGTGTTACACACGATTGATTACAATGAGTGAATTAGTTTCGTGTTTTTTTTTGTTATTTCTTGTCTCATGGTATCTTCTTAATACAAGTTAATGTTAAAAGTGCTTGTCATGAATCAATCGAACATAAGACACGCGTATAACATTGGCAACATTTTGTGCAAAAATAATGGTCTCACACTGGTGGAAGCACACATATTATATATATAACAGGCTTTTGCCAACCTTAAACTACTTGTCTTACAATTATCATAACTTTAACATCGATCGATAGCTTTCGTAATAATAATACCTACTCATTTTACATTTGTAGAATATTCAATATTTTAATTGAAACTAACCTGAAATACTTAAATTATTAATGAGTGAAATACAAGAAGGTCTTTCTTTATTCTCGCTCTGAGGAAGACCTCCAGATAAGGTCAAAACACGTCGGCTTTTAGCTGTCTTTATACATGAGTACCCGTATTCTACATGTTAAATAATATCCTGGCTAAGTAGTACATGCTCTGAAAATATTTTAATTAGTTACTTAAGTACTAAATGTAAAATGTTTAAATAAATAGTTTACATTCAAATACAAAAAATGTGATTAAACCAAAATATTTGTATACAGAAAAAATATTCTGACGAAGAATATACCTATATTAAGATTTCAGCTATAAAATTTAGGCCACTACAATATCAGCTAAAATAGGTATTCTACATTTTTAACATCATATTTGATATTTTGGTTTCTAGATTAGGTAGTTTCTTAACTATTCACGTTTATCATCATTCACAGAAAATCCTTATTCTGGTGATGATTCATTTGAGAAAAATGCTAGGAAAGAGTATTATAAAAACGAACCAATTTGTATAAATACCGCAAATCGTCGCTAGATATGCTTTTCTTAATGAGATATGCTTTAATTATCATTTAACGCTGACGCAGCACTTGCGGTTTCTAAGCATAGCTAACAAGTTTGTATATCATACTTATTAGATCCCTTACGCGGGTGCAGTTGCGCCATTTTTCTTTTTATTAAATAAATTATTAAATCTAGAATTTTTAAATACAGGTCTGCATAAATGTATCTGTCGCGCAAATGTCACCAATTGCAGATTGAATAAGTGAATTGTAATTATATTCATTCAAGAAAACAGACATATCCTAAAAGACCTTATTTAAAAAAAAATAATTCATTTATAGGGATATGTAATTAAGTTGTAAAATTTATGAATAGATGGTTTATTTTAAAGCAAATTAAATTAATAATTTACCATTATTAGATGGTATTTTTTTCTGGAGAAATAGTTTTAAGCGGGCATAGACATAATCACTATACTATGCTGCACACAATTGGGTTTGATATATCATTGGCACTTCTCCTGTCAGGCCGACTGAATCAATACCTACTCATGTTGCAATTCATGTAAAACCAACTAAAACCAAGGTTTAATGACCATAAAGATTCTTAAGAAAAATTATATAGCATTATTATTAATTAATGCGATTTTCACAAGTTCTAGAATTTTTACGTCGATTTTAGTTGTATTGACATTCGTGTTATCTCTTTATATTTCATTTTGTCTGATAACTTTTTCTACAAGGACCACTCTATCGTCTTCAATATGTAAAATCCCATACAACAATTATTTTAACAATCTGGTCATATTATTTTGGATAAGTGCTTAACATGAGCAAAGTTGGCAGCCTTGTTAGTGCCCCACTACTTATGTACATATTAGCCGCTAAAACTTGTGTTCGTGCAACAACGATAAAAATATTTCGTACAAAAACATACATTTTAAACTACAATTGGTCTTAAACACATCGTGTTCACGTCCTTAGTTTCGAAATTCATTGATATAGCGACACTAAATATTCATTTTTCCAAACATGGCAGTTAGGTATTTATTGCATTAAGTACAAAGTCAATACGCTATTATCAAATAACGACGTAACATTCAACCTTAATGTAACAAAAATATACGATGTTCAACATTAATATTTTGAACCGATTCTTTAAATATGCGTTTTTTCGTAAAATTGTCTACCATTATCTACTTAGTAGGTATTCGTTTGTTATTGTACTGCTCAAAAACCAAACAACAACATGTAAGCCAAAAGCGATATTACCTTATATAATAACATTAACTTCGAAAGGGTAACATTCGGTAAAAAGAATATGAATTGCCGTCTACAAATCGTAATTTGTATGGTAGGTAATACATGTTTAAATTATCGAGACCATATTCCTAAGCATATGCCGCAACGGTTAAACATTCGTGTGCATGGCTTTCGGCAGCATTGCAAGGCCGAGAGGCGGTTCCGAAGAACTCTGACACCAGGGTGTGCATGGTCGACTGACCGTGTCACCTACACGAAATAAAGATGATGATGATGGCAGCATTGCAGGAGACACTGCTTAGTCGTAGGTCTCCGACTCCTGCTGCACCAGCTTGAACCGGCGCGGGCTCTTCACGGCGATGGAGCCGTGGCCGTCCAGCGACAGCCGGCCTTTCATTTGCAGGTATCTGTCGAACACGCCCGAACATTCTCAGTCAAAAATATACACACCAGTTTGGCATTCAAATTCTAATCGTACTAGCATTATATAGCATCGCATTATTCCTATTTTATGTTTAGCTCTGCATGTGAACTCTAACATTTTTTGCAAGAACATTACATAACTTAAGATTAGGTTATAAAAATCTAAACACCGAAAGATTTTTATTTTAGCACCCAAATTTACATGACTGTCTTGCATGGTAACAAAAGAATTTGAACGATACCACATACATCAAATCTGTTAAGACATTCACACATACAAACTTATATATTTACATGCATACATAAACTCTTAAAATAATAAGCTCCTTTATTGGCAGTTGGGCAATTCATTAAAGCATGGCTGGTAATTATTACACCAGTGTTCAACAATCAAACAATTAAGATGTGAAGGATTAAAGGCCTACCTTTTAATGTAGCGGCACACCAGCTTAGTGGGGCGCTGTTGCCACTCGTCTAATACTTCTTTAGGGGCCAAAACCTGAAACAGAACATTAAATTTATTTTATTTTGATTATGATCATTAGTCAGAGTACCTGCATCAAACTTTATATAATTAATACTATTTATAAACTTTATATATTTGGTAATATTTTTTTTGTAGCAATTGGTATGCTTGCGGTTTTTCTTAAGTTATTGAATTGATTCAGGCGTTACTTTGCGGTTTTATTAAATAAAATTCGTATGTGTTTCCGCCACCAGTTAGTTCATGCAAACTATTGCTGGCCAGAGCCCACCCACGAATGACACGCTTCAAATGCTTATTCAAAGAATGTATTGCTAATTTGTTGCTTGTCATTCAAACGATCATCATTTATATTGGTATCATGCCCGAAGATACCTCGGGTAGAGGCGGAACACGTGTCGCGAGCAAGACGTCCTGCGACGGATGTAGCAATATGGGCAAGGGTTGCATGCAACAACTATTGGTGGACCAATAGCAGTGGGTGGGAATTTCGCTTTGACTGGCTAATTGTTGATCACCACATAGGTAAAGGCCGCGTTGATACCCGCGTAGTATTGTCTGAACGCAGCGAAGGCGAGGGATTACATGTCAATTATGCCTATACAGCGTGTAAACTGATGTTGAAGTTTTTTTTACCTGATCCCCCTTTAGTCTGTCCAGCAGCGTGACGCATATGACGGCCGCCTTGATCCCCGCGTGGTGTGTGAGCGCGGCGAAGGCGAGGGATTCCATCTCGATGTTCACCACGCCAGCCTTGTGGATGCTCTCTAAGTACTCCATCTTATCTGTCTCAGTAAAGTCACAGAAGGCACCATCAAGTCGACCTTGACCTGTGGAGAGAATTCAAATCAACAATATTAGATTAGATTGGCAATATATATAGTATACGGACGAGTTGTTGCCAGGAATCGAACCTAGAGTCCCTCTTGTACAGCGCCACAAATGACGCTGAAGTTGCATCGACTAGCAAGTAGTAATGGTAAATATGAAAACTTACAACCAATCGCTGTAACTAACGGACGTAACCGTACTTTTATTACAGGGTAGACAAAACCGCCATTTGCATGATTTTAAGGTCAGGTTGAACGCCGCCTACAGATGGAAATAGGAACGGTAAAAGGTGCCTTAGTTCTAATATTTATGAAAACTGAAAGTATCTTACCTTCATAAAAATCGTAAGTGCACATAGTCTTGCCCGTGACGGTGTCATAAGGGTCCTCAGGGTCGGCCAAGCCCTTTAGTTCACGCATCAGCCTTTTGTCCAGCTTAGATGGTCGCTGTATGTTTTTGCCAAGTACGGTCTGAAATTATGACATGAGGAATAAATATAGACACTAGCTAGAGAAAGGAGATTAGAAGGCAGATTATTATGAGAAGGTGGGTTTTGTATGAGACAGAATAATCTCCTCATGCAAGTACGTACGCCTATTTCAAATATTACTTATTGTATTTTTTATGATGATATTCTATTCAATAAAGATAAAGAGGTAATAAATTAGAATTCCTCGAAGTCGTGCAAGTGTGGCATGGTTGCAAGAACGCTGACTGCAGTGCCCCGTTGTATAGTTTATGTTTATCTATATAAGTATATATTATAAAATATTGTATCGTTGAATTAGTATCCTGCGACACAAGTTCACAACTTACTGTGGGGCTAGCTCAATTTGTGTGATATGTCCCTATACATTTATTTATTTATTTATAGTTATGGCAGGCGACAGAAAAAGGCTTAACGCAGACGAGACGGAGCGGCGCGCTCTTATTTGTATCGTAATAAGGTTGCACTTAGTCTGCGTAAGTCCACCCGGAGACATGAGGTATGCAACCTTACTACATTGCTGCGATAAGCCTTCGCTGTGTGGTTTCCGGTAGAGTAGAATAGGACCACTCCAAATCATCCCGTGGATGTCGCAGTAAAACCTACGTAGAAAACACAAAGCTTATAAACATCAAAGAGATCTCTCCAACCCGTCTGGCCAGCGTGGAGAGTGTAGGTCAAAATCTTCTGACTGCTCTGGCTTATATTTGGCTTTAGTGGTACTGAGAGGGTCGTGCTCTTGCAGTGGAGAAAAAAGAGACCTGATGATGATCATCATCAGGTCCTTAAACATAAACATACTGTGCCGATCATACATGAAAAGAAGCATAAGTTTACGAAGAAGATTCTCACCACTTCCAAGACATTTCTCAGGGCGCCGTCGACCGCCTCCTCGGAGATGACGACGGTGCCGCCCTCGTAGCCGACGCCGCCGCACGTGCCGATCCGGAAGAACACTGGGTCCCGCACCTTCGCGTGGTACATCAGTTTGATTACCTCGTGCAGCAGGATTCCCACCGACGGTATACCCATACCGTGCTGAAAATATAAAGGTAAAGGTCACATTCACATCTAAGATGAAATTTGAAGTGGCGGTGGGAATATAGCGCGAAGAACCGATGGCCGATGGGACAGAAAGGTTCTTGAATGGCGATCACGTACCAGCAAGCGCAGCGTTGGAGACCCACCGACCAGGTGAACGGACGACCTGGTAAAGGTCACAGGAAGGAGCTGGATGCAGGCCGGTGCGGAGTGTGGAGAATGATTGACCGATGTTTCGTATTCAGCTTTGTATGATCAAATGAAGCGCGTCATATGAATCAAACTTTTGTTCCAAAAGCTTAACGTGCTCTCGGTCATAATGAAGTTCGAATGGAATGTTATACCCGTGGTCATAATAGAGACTATCCATCCAGCTCACTTTGCTTGCATTTAATGAAACTGTTTAAGAGGAGGTGTGATGAAAAGAATTTTACGTGTCTAAGCATCACACACAGTCCAAAACAATATAGTACTAACGACGGAGATGAGTACCTAATTATTAAGTACATATTGACCGTAAAATTCGTACACAAATAGCGGTTAATCAATACAAAACAATGGCTGTAACAGCTGAAGTGATTCGTTTCTCTTCCATTTGTATTATAATGGACAGCGTAGCATGGCGTTGATTGATGAAATGTAATTATTAGTTGCCCGTTTGATCAATCACTAGAGTGCATAAAGTGGAATTAAGTATTTGCCGTATTCGGTAAGCAAATTTTTTCTTTGACTGGCTAAATGTCATAATATTTTGGGCCATACGCAATAGATACAATATTTTCAAAATTACAGATTTTAAAAATGAAGAATCACCGAAATAAATTAAATATCTAAAAAAGATTTCGCGTTTTAAGTTTACACGTCATTCGTAGACATAGTTTTGCTAACAACAATTTATCGAGCTCCGTGGCGCAGCGGTCAACACGCCAGCCTGTGACACGGATGGTCCCGGGTTCGATCCCCGGTCAGGTCAAGATGAAAAATCGATCTTTTTCAGATTGACCTGGGTCTTGGATGTTTATCTATATATGCATTTGTTATAAAATATTCTATCGTTGAGTTAGTATCCCATAACACAAGTCTCGAACTTACTTTGGGGCTAGCTCAATCTGTGTGATTTGTCCGTATATAAAAAAACCCATTTAAAAATTATGTAATCGGTCAAACTAGTGTTAACGTGTTAACCTATACCTATATGGTGGTGGTAAATTGCAATTTGAAACAAAATAGAGACCTATTTCCATGTAATTTGAAGCTAAGAGAGAGCCGTAATAGCTTCCGCCCACAACCTTTGAAGTTGCCAGCGCATCCCGGACATATTAGGTGGGAGATGACATGGTAACTATCCTGACAGCTACCAGGAAGGAACTCTATTATCTATAACTGTATTGTAAATTGGGAATCACTTTGATTATATACGTGAATACTATTTAGAGAAAATATTTGTTTGTGTGTGGATTGGATCAGAATCAAAAGCTTATGAAACTATTTAAAAATGTCCCATAGCAAAGACTATATAGCATAGTTAGGTTAGTTGTATTATCAACGGGTAACATAGCCTATACTTTAAGCGGAGGAAGTCCCTCGGACGTTCTGTAGCATCTCGTGCGCGAGGATACAACCGTGGCTGCATCCTCATTTGAGATAATAAATAAATAAATACATACGGACAAATCACACAGATTAAGCTAGCCCCAAAGTAAGTTCAAGACTTGTGTTATAGGATACTAACACAACAATACTATATTTTATAAACGGGACCATCCGTGTCGCAGGCAGGCGTTTGACCGCTGCGCCACGGAGCTCGACAAGATGTTTCGGAACCTGCTGGGGGTCTGTCTGGGGGCCCGGATAGACTGTGTGATAAATTGATGATGATGTTTCTGTCATCTAAGTGTGATCTCGGTTACATCCTCAAATCTGAAATCGGGGTCTGGGGGGCGGAAGTAAGCCCGGAGCACGGATAGATTGCGTGCTATAACGAACCAATGCGCACAAAGTTGCGGATAGCAGTTAGAAGAAAAAATAATATTTATTTTCCCTGTCATATTATAACGACAATTGGCAGGAATTCCAAATCTGTAAGTAAAAAAGCTTTTCCGTTAAATGATTTGTGGTGATTAGAATCAGTAGCGCTAAGGTAGGAGGTGGTTGTGCGACCGCCCAAGGGCGCAGAGTCTAGGGGGGCGACAACAGTGGCAATTTTGTATACGGATCTTGGGATGAGGCCCTACGACATCTCGCCCAAGGCGCGAGTAAGTAACGCCGACACTGATTACAATAATACGAGAGGTGGGATAGTAAGAGCTCGGCTTAGCCAATTATTTAAATTTAGACGAGATGCAACTATAAAATAATAACTTGCTTTGAAATTAAACCAATATACTTAATTTTATTATTTATTCTATTAAATATCGTAATTGATTATATAGAGAAAGTAATTATCTTTCCGGATATTGATATAAAAATCAATATCCTCTAAATGATTAGGTATTAATAAGCGGCGAAGCTTTTCTTTCAAGTTAGCTGGCCGTAAATACTTCTTTGAACTTATTGAAAGAAGCGTTCTCAGTAAGGCTTGTTCGATTAGCTGCCATGAATTTAATATTGGCTGCCAGGTCACTGAATGACACCCTATTGTATTGTTTATACAAAAATGAGCATAAGTAAGGGCTTGGCGGCCTTCACCTAGATAAACATATTTTTTCTTTATCTACTATGATTCGAGTTCTTTCATTCTGTAATAACCGATTTGCGCTAGTTATATCGAGATTCCTAAGACTCAGAGACGCGCTCTGATTATGATTACGAGAATAGAGCATGCCAATTTATAACAATTTAGAATGATCACGGAACCGACAAATGACTGTGGCAAACTTTCCATTGTAGAGTCGCCATTCAGGTTGTAGTTTTCCTACAAATACATTTTCTTCTTTCCCGTAAATATATAGGAATGACTGCCTGTAATCCATTTACTGTAAAGTAGATGGATATGAATGAAGCGTATGATAAATAAATAAGCTATGACTGAGCTCTATTGTGAGTTCCAAATGAATGAAAAGTCAGCCAAATGCGACTCGATAAATAATGGTACAGAACCCTTCGTGCGCGAGTGCGACCACAATATAGGCTACCGAGGAAAAATGGCAAAAAACATGTTGTTGTTTGGAAGTCCCCTTAAATATATTTCACTGTGAGTTCATTGTTTAATTTCAAAAGTTTACATGTTGCTATTATTAATATCGGGCAAAAAACGCAAAAAATATCACGCTTGTTGTGTGAGAGATAAGAGATATCCTTTAATTTTATTTTATTCGTAAAAACATTACCCTTCTTCTGGTTGGTTCAGTCAGGTATAACGCTTATCTCTCTAATTTATGTACTTAAGGCCCCACACTAGGCACACTAGCGACGCCAATAATTTTATTCCTAATACTTATCAAATACCTGAAGTATAAATAACCTGAAGTATTTTGAGTCATGTTTAATATTATCAGAATCAGTGAGAATTATGAGAATCAGATTACATTTCTCTTAATGACTGATTCTCATAATATTACCTAGTGTGGGCCCTTAAATAAATAACATTTGACTCAAAACAGACTAGATGATAACCTTTCGTCCATACTTCCGGAATATTATCTTCTTGAACTGACGGCCGGTGATTCAGTGTGATGATTATGTACATAGAAAATATCAAGAAAAATCTCCTACTCTCTATATTTGCTGTTTATTTTTGTAAGGATACGTTAGTGTTCTTAGACCATTGAATAACTATTTTTTCTGTAATAATACAACATTACTGAGAAGATTATTTTAATAGTAAAACTCCAATGAGTTGCAAGGTCAATTTTTTCCTCTGTGCTTTAGTTTGTTAATTATTTTGGGATTATGAGCCCCTTTTTTGGGCCATGTCATTCAAATGGTACCCCCTGGACAGTAGTCAGCAAATTAAGATTGAGTAAGTACATACACATTATCACGTCTTTATCTCTTACTGGGTAGACATATCCTAAAACTTTAAGCTTAGTCAGCGTATTGGTGGAAAATAGAATCAAAATAGTGGTAGGTTCCACAAGCCGCATAGCCGACACGTGTCTTCATGCTCCCTTAGATTTTCGATTCCTCGGCCAGCTTCTACGATCTACGCAGGAAGAGAAGTACTGGGACATTCTACATTTTCATTCTCCCAAAGCAGCATGGAAGATTAACTTTTTTTTAAAAGAGTTTGTAGCTGGCTCTAATTGCCACCAAGTGAGCGTTTGCTACTTCGCCGGACATTTTGAGGTGAGAGCAGAGTACCCTCAATCTTAAGGCGAACATCGCCAAAAGGTCAGGAGGGACGGACTTCGGCTTTAGGCGTTGCCTGTGTGCGCAAGGCTTGGGTAACAGCAAACTCTCTTTGCCTGATGGGCCGCGTCTTGCAAGCATAGCCTAAAGAGCCGAACTGAGAAAGGTTGACTAAGTGCTGAGAATACTACTTACACTGATAGAAAGCACCGGGCCCACTTTGTACATGGAGTATCGGTAGGAGAACTGGCTGATGTCCTGCAGCGTGGTGCCACACGGCAGCTTGTGGCCGATCTCCGCCATGATGGTGTAAGCAAACTGCTCCATACGTTTTGGAGTGCCGCCCATACACACGAACTGAAAATATATTTTTTTAAGCAATTTTTTTTAAATCCACTCTTGATCTCGATGATTGCCCCAAGACTTCCTTCGCGTAAATTGTAGCATCATGTTACGCGCTGATATTGACGCTTTATATAAAATATTTTTTAAAGTCTGTTCAGTAGGTAGTTTTAAATTTATCCATTGCAAACAAACACACAAGCAATAAAATCTTTCCTCTTTAAATATTTTTCGTGCAATCCCAAAATTACTTTCTAATATTTACTAAACAACATTTCAATCAATTTCCATATCATCATTACAGCCGTATGAAGTCTACTGCTAGACACAGGCCTCCCCCAAGGATTTTCATAATTGGAGGGATCTTCCAATACTTGTTTGCTTAGCTTGTTTGTTTCGCTTATATCGGTCTCAACGCTGCTGCCCATAAAAACCGTTTTTTAAGCTGGGAAGGGTAGGAGTTTGTTGGACGGGGGAACGGGATAAAGTTATTTGTGATACTACTTGTAAGGATGGATTGAGGATGAGAAAGCAGCAGCTTGGGAGGCCGGATGCGCGTACCCGATGCCATAAACGCAACTACCGGACAGGCAGTTGAGGATGACAACCCTGACCATTTCCACCCAATACCCAACGTGTAAAGGAAAAAGCGAAAACCTCAGACACCCCAACTTATTTTTGACCGACTTCAAAAAAGGAGGAGGTTCTCAATTCGTCTGTATGTTTTTTTTTATGTAGTTACGCGATTACTCAGTCAATTATGGATCGATTTTAGTGATTCTTTTTTTGTTCGATAGGTAATGCTCCCGAGATGGTCTGAATAAAATTTTTATCGCAATGTATTGAGCACTTTTTGAAATAATAAACAAAAACCCAAAAAAATTGTAAGAGTATGCCGTTCGGTTTAAACTTATTTGTATTTTATTCTTATGCGAATCAAGACTATGATGATGAGAACGTTACTCCTATGTTTTGACTAAACTTCAAAGTTGGTCCTATAATATTTTTATCGAAATGTATCCAATGCTTTTAGAAAAAATCAACATAAACAAAAAAATTGTACAAGTATGCCGTTTGGTTTAATTTGTCTCCGTTGAATTTTTCGCGTTCAAGACAAGTTGATGACGACGTTGTTCCTCTATTTAGATTGAACTACCACACCCACTAAAACCTAATTTTAAGTTCCAGTTTGTACATTTTCGTATAGGGTTGAAGTCGGTTTTACTTTTTTGTTAAAAATAATTATTATAGTAAAAAGAATCATATAAACTATTAAGTTAATTTTAGCGGATTATTCACGAATATATTAAGGAGCTTTTTTGTTTTCTTTGGTATGTTGCAAATTAAAAAGTTTATGGCAATAACGCGCGATCCTGGGCGACGTTGCTGCTTCGCGTGCCGCCGAATGATAGAGTTAAGTAATAATGATGTGATAAATGATGAATGAAGACACGGCCCACGGCGTAATTAAATAAATTTTTTTGGTTACAATTTGACCCCTATCTTTTATTAGCGGAATCGATTTGACTCGATTCTGAACAAACCAATTTCATGGTTTGCGCTTTTTCATTAACATGTTGTATAGTAGTTTTCGTTACCTTCACGTCCCCGAACATCTCGACGAGGTCGTGCGAGCCACTGCCGAGCGCCAGGTGGTACAGGATATCCTGATCCATGAGCTCGATGTTGGGGTTCCGGAGTCGCACCGAGCCATCGGGGTACCTGGACAATTAATTTAGTTTATGTCTATGTTGGGATGGACAATGTTTGGGACTTAGAGATAATTTCCTCCCCGTAATCCTAATCCTAACTTCTTAACTAATATTATAAATGCGAAAGTGAGTTTTTTTTCTTTGTTTGCTTATTTGTTTGTTACACTTTCAAGCCTTATCTACTGAACCGATGATCATGAAATTTTGCATACACATAGGTTAGGGTACTGAGAAGGACATAGGCTATATATCACGTGGGTGAAGCCGCAGGTAACAGCTAGTTATTAATATTAAAGGCAACTTATTTATTTTCGCTATATAGTTTCAGGCTATGTTATGTAGATATTAAATATTATGTGTTTGAAGCATTTCGTTCTTCAAAAACATAATTATTATAACTATAACTTGATTAGAGTTACATAGTTTTAAAGAGAATAACTTCGTCCCCCTTTCTGATATCAGCTTTTCCCCGGCTGCGTCTTAGCTGTGATGCATTGGAGCCTGTTTCCTATTATGACAACATTTATTCTGTAATATGTTTCGGCGCAAGTTTTTAAGGCCAGCCACCTGACTGACGTAGACTGAAAATGACGTACAAGCGCGGGAATTAAACTTGGTGTAGTTATATATATGTAGTAGCAATGGTAGTACGAATAAACTTACAGACCTACGTGAGTTTGTTAATTCTACCATTACTTCTAAATGCTTTAACAAAATACATTATCCTGACTGACATGGCCTTTCCAATTTGTCATTGAAAAACTTGCATCTTAAAAGAAGCGTATTTTTCTTCGGGATGGAACCCTTCGTATGAATTCTGAGTGACGTGGCTCAGCTAATGAGCTTTCCTGGAAACCTTATTAATTACCTGATTAACAGTACTAAAAAAGAGGATAGCTATGCACTTGAGGAAATTTATGAAACATTAATAAATTCAATTCAGTTTTTGACACAGCAAAAATTATTTTTAATTTTAAATTAAAAAACTTTTATAATATAAGACGTTTTTTCAAAATACGGAACCCTTAGTATGAATTTTGAGTGACGTGACCAATCAGCCAATGAATTGTCCTCCTGGATTGTCCTGGGTATGTACAGTGGTCGAATAAAACCCAGGAACAAAATATGAACTTTAGGAAAATTTTGAAACATAAACAAATTCGATTCAGTTTAAAAGGATAGTAGTTTTGAAAAAAAAATACTTTGGTATGTTTTAAATATTAGGGAAAATTGGATTAGGTATATAACATTATGACAATTCAATACTCTTGATAAAATCTAATAATAAATTAATGCTGTCCTGGGTGAGTGTGTCTTTAACCCTATTCAATACAGATATGCAAATATTTTTATAGAACAATCACATAGTATTAAATCCTCAGTAACGTCACGTAACATCGGCATGCATGTATGCTTTGCCGAAGTGCAAATACGAACATGTGTTGTGTAGGTTGTTGGCTGAATAGCACATAATTATGCCGCGATTTTCAATATCGGATCGGATTGCAAAATGTGGGCGTGACGGGTTGAGAGGTGAGGGTTCAAATCTCAAGTAATGGCAATGTTGGTCTGAGTTGCAAGAACCTTTACTCGCCCACAAGCATGTAGTGCGTGTGCTGCGTGCTGGCAAAGTAAAAGATTATGTCACCAAGTAGTAACTGCCTCCGTGGTCCAGTGGTCAAGGCGTTTGCCTTGTTGACCCGGGGGTCGTGGGTTCGATTCCCACGGGAAGCATACTTTATTAAGTTGTTTCCAGTTTGGTTAGGACATTGCAGGCATGAATCACCTGATTGTCTGATAAGAAAGATGATTCCGTGCTTCGGAAAGCACGTTAAGCCGGTGGTCCCGGCTGCCATCTGGTAGTCGTTAAAGGAACCACGTCAGAGGCCGAGAGGCGGTTCCGAAGAACTCTGACACCAGGGTGTGCATGGTCGACTGACCGTGTCACCTACACGAAATGATGATGATGTCGCCAAGGTTTTCGATATCGAATTGGGTATTTTCGAGGCGTAAAATGTGGTCGAGAGTTCAAATCTCATGCCACGCCACGTACTGTACAGGTCATCTTTACACCTTGTTTAAAAGAAGTAAGTAAATCAATAAGTACATGTCATTGGCACGGCGCCGTTGCCGTTGACCGGCACGGCAAAGTGCCGTACGTCCACAGTCGCACACCGTGCCGTAATGCTTGTGAACGGTACGGCTCGGCGTCGTGCGTGTCGTAGACGTTGAAAAGTAGCTAGGCCCTAGGTCATAAAAAAGGAACTCTTCCGTTAAAAAAATCGTTATTCATATTTTTGACACATTACTAGGCAAAGCGTAAAAAAAAATAACTTAAAGAATAACCTAACAGTATCTGGATCAACTTCGGGAATGTGTTCGCCACCTCGTTGGGTCTCGCTCGCGTGGGATTGGCCATTGAGAATGGGGCTTTCTTCTCGCTCCAAACCCTCTGTGCTCGAATTACTGCTATGGCCAGGTGAATTTTTGTAGCCATTGAGCAACTTGGAATTCTGGTTCGACGGCATCGCTGATGTCGATCTCGACCTTTGGAAATGCTATTAAAATAAAAATAAATTATAAAATAAAAAATCAAACATAATGAAATGTTACTGGGCACTGTGACTCTGGGGTCTAGATCATTATTATTTAATTTTAAAAAGATGCGATTGAATTCTATTATGTAGTTTTATAATTAAATTATATATTATAATAAAATTAATTACTTCGATTACAAGATTTAATATGACCTTCTAAGAATGTTGTTATTAATGTTATTTTATTTTTAAATTACTTAAAGTTATGACGGGTATACCTAATATACTTATTTGTGTGATTATTAGGACAGGTCACAGATGGGTCACAGTGATACTCAACCACTTTGAGATCTTGTAATCTGTGTTTCACAAAAGATATTAATTAAAAAAAGCTGATCAAATTATCTCTTATAAGTAAGAGTACAAATGTACCGATTTGACGGACCTCTTGAAGAGCTACACCATTTCTCGCACGCACTACTCATTATATTCATGTTGTGAATGTGAAGGCCATCTCCATTGTTTAGATAGCTATCGATAAACATTCGCCATGCAAAATAACAATCTCCGCTTATCAGCGCGCAAAAGGTGTGACGACTGGGCCGTTGTTTACAAAATGATGCAACTGCCAGTTTATAAACAACATTTTTGGCAGACTTGTTTATGTATATCTAAGTTTTATTACTGATTTATTTTTTTAAGCTTATTTTTAATGAGTTGATTTAATATTTATCTAAGTCACTTAAACGTCTTTAAAAATAATGAATTCCTTTTAAGAAGTACATTTCTATGCTTTCTATATAGATACATAAGTACTTAGTTTTACAAAAGTACTGCTTAGCTAAGAGTAATATTACACAAATCACACATATTTTTATTACTTACATATACGGATATTCTATTATATCTGAAATTATGCAATCTTTTGTTGGATTTTGGGGCACTGTATACAAAATGCGCGCTAAACAAAAAAAACATACTACTTGGACGAACCTGATTTTGCCTTTCACATTAAAATAAAATAAGTGTTAAATATATACTGACTTAGTATAATTAAATAAAAATATTTCATACCTTTAAACTTCTGATAAAATTGATGTTTTTTGTCACACGTCACACGGATATAAACTAAAAAAAAATCACTGCGAATTAATATTTTAAAAACAACGCGATTGCGTATGCCCGCTCGTCAGTCAGGGTCGCGCGTACGCTAGGATCGGCTTTCAAATTCCGATTGATTGATATACGCTTGTCCGTCGCACGAGCGTAATACTGGAACGAATAGACCCCAAGCTCGTAAACTAAAACATCTTCTGCAAACTTATCCATTGACTGATCAGTACAAGGTCAATTTACCACTTTATGATGCTGCGCGGCAATAGTTATAAAGTTTAGCTTTTGAACCACTTTTTAAACAAATGTTGACGTTTATACGATAGCGCAAGAATAACATAGCTTTAATGCTTTAATTAAAACTTTAGTGGTAGTGAGTGAGTAATAATGTAATGAAATCAATATGAGGAAGAGTTTTTTTTTTATTTCTTAAATTGGAATCCCATCACATCTATGATCCTTAGTAGGTACCTACTCGTAGGTCTGTTCCGTACTACATTCGATTTTTACCTGTTTCATTACTTTACACATAGTTCATTGGAAAATTGTTGCTGAAGTATGGATATTAAATATTACAAAGATATGCAGCCAAGGTCATTTAGTGGATACGTAACAAGTTTTATACATCAAACCCAGAATGTCACCAAAATACAAAAAATATCAACTTAATGTCGATAGTTCATAACTAAGGCTACTTTGTTTTTAAGAATCAATATCATTGCTTAAAAATTGTACTTACATGCTTCGATTATAAGTTGTGTACTACATAGCAAGTAAAAGTCAATGTTACATGAAATAAATAATAAACTCATCATCACGGAAATCCCTTGACCGGCTTATACGGTCTGCGCGGGAAGAAAAGCAGCTGGTATGAGTATTCTATGTTTTTCTTTTTCTCCCAAACAAGCATGGAAGAGTAAGAGTAAGAGAAGTAACATTTACTGCACCAGTTTAATTTGTTAACGCAGAAAAGGCGAGTCGGAGAAAAGTTCATTACAGGATACTTACACACTGAACCCTTTTCTTTTTCAAAATAAACACCTATAGTACCTCGATTAGACAGGACAAATAGGTACTTTAGATCCAATATGCACCTCCTAAGCTGGTTCCATCCCAGCAGAAACAAATTGAGTCCAATTGTTTGCGTGTCGGTGTCAATAACGATCGTTCGCGAACACAATGGGGCGTTGATTGCGCCAAAGCAAATCCAATTTGCCCACTTATGCAGCTCCATGCAACCGATATAATTCGTCATTACTGTGACCGTGTTGACTGTGTTGTACATCGGGGAAGCAACGGGCGTGAATATTTTGAATTTTTGTTTTCCTTATTACTTAGTAGGTTGGTGTATTATATATAGGAATGTATTACATCATCATCATCATCAGGTCTTTCTAGTCTCCACTGCAGGAGCACGACCCTCTCTGTACTACCAGAGCCATATATAGCCTGAGTAGTCAGAGGATTTTTACATATTACTTGCCTATTCAATCTTACTGCTGGGCAAATGCCTCTCTCTCTGCGTTCAACATAATTTAGTTTTAGATCATTGTAGTTTAATATAATTGAGTTTGTGATATTCCGATCTCGGAATCGGCAACACATCCCTATTTTTATTCCCCAAAGAATATGGATATTCTTTGGTTTTCCCTCTGCAAGCTCGTCGCCCTCTCTTTCCTTATGGTCTTATGGGCCCAGGGCCTGTCTAATAAAAATGTGAAAATATGATGAAATGTATGAAATTTGAAAAGGCAACCCATTTATCTGTACTTCCTACCAATTTTTAGGCAACCCACTTACCTGTACTTTCTTAACCATCATTTTATATGCATATCTACCTAAGTAATTTTTTTAATATTAATAAATTTTCATTGTCAAATGCAAGTGGTAGTAACAAGTAGCATAAATTAATAAATTATTATCACCTAACTCTGGTGCTTTAAAAGGCTTGGATGGCATTTAACTATGTCAGATGATTTTAGGCTTAAAAGTCTAGTGTTGGCCACTCACACGCATCTTTATTAGTCTCCAATGCAGGAGAACCGCCCTCTCTGTACTACCAAAGTTTTCAGAGGATTTGGTCTACAATCTCCACGCTGACCAGACGGGTTGTAGAGGTCTCTGCAATGTTTATAAGCTTTGTTTAGCTTATGCTTCCTTAGTCGCCTTCTACGACATCCACGGGAAGTCTTGGAGTGGTCCTATTCTACTCTGTCGGAAACCACACGGCCTCTCACACACAAGAAAATAAATCAACTAGTTTTAGGTCGGAGGCACATAAACTTGACCTCCCTACAAACTGATTTCAAATTGTAGGGGGTTCAAGTTTCTTTGCCTGCGACCGTACATTGCCTAAGTCACGGAAACTATTTTATCTAAGCCTTAGCAATAGTTAAGTGGAAACCAACTGAAATAAAAACCTTCTCACTGCTTACTTTTTGGACTATGCATTTAGACACAAATGCAACGGACACTTTAATTTATTGATAGATGTATAGAGGGTAGAGGTGAGGAGGACAAATAATGGGAAATTGATTGGAAGAGAGTCCACCAAAGATTTCAATAAATAGTGCAAATCTTACCAGAATAGCACAAGCATTGCAAAAGGGTATGAATTGAAATAACTAGTTATAGACAGAAGAGTTCATTTTCTTCTTTATTGAACTGGTTTAAATAGAATAGGAGAAAAAAGATCCATTTTGTCAACAATCGAAAATAGAAGAGGAAATATGATAGGACACTTGTTACGACAGGAAAAATTTATAAAAACAATCATGGAAGGCAAAATAGAAGGTGGATGGGATAGGGGAAGACCCAGACAGTTATTTCAAACAAATAAAAGAAAAAGTAAAAATGGTGAGAGCTTCACCGACAAGAGCGTTGCTCTTAAATTTTGATGGTGAGACAGAGGAGTAATTCGTTGTTTCAGAGCGAAAGCTTTCTATCCTTGTTCATTTATTTCTTTATCATGTCTAAAAGTGTTATGATAGAGAAATAAACAAGGACTTTTAAAGCGTCTACTTTTCAATTCACCCCTTTGAAATTTGAAGGAACGGAAGAGATTTAATAGTGGTGCCGACAATGGAACACTTTTCCATATGATACAGATGGTGCTTCTTTCTCAATGCTTAATAGGCAGATAGATTAGTTCCAACTTCCAAAACAAATCTGATTTTCTGCTACGTAGCCCAATAAAATATTAGTCATGATTACGGCCTTCACTGATATTACCTATCAGTAATGTAGTACGCTTATCTATGCCATATCTCTAATAATTATCAGAGATATGAAATTAGATATGTAAGTTACATTAAATAATTAATGTGAATACTTCAGTACATACATATTGGGTACATATTTATGTTTTTCATAAAACAGTCTCGTTTTATTTCCATATACTAGATAGGTACTTGGGAGGTTGGCAGCAAGCTGCATTGGATAGGGATCAGTGGGGAAAAGAAGGGGAGGCCTTTGCCCAGCAGTGGGACACTAAAGCAGGCTAAATAAAAAATAAAAAAACTAGTTGCACCCTCTAAATTGAATTCTAAAATGTTTCATACGATAGGTAATAAATGATTCCTAAGCTTGTTAATATATTTATTCAAAAGTCGGTGGCTTTATTTATAGGTACATCATCATTATCAGGTCTTTTTTATTCCCCACTGCAGGAGCATGACCCTCTCTATAATATCAGAGCCATATATGAGCAGTCAGAGGATTTGGCCTACACTCTCCACGCTGGCCAGACGGATTGGATAGGACTCTTTGATATTTAGGAGCTTTGTTTAGCTTGTGTTGCCTAAGTCGCCTTCTACGTCATCCACGGGAAGACTTGAAGTGGTCCTATCCTAATCTGCTGGGAACCAAACGGCATTTTATTATTAGCAACTTATTTAAAAAAATCCCTCATGTCAGCCTAAATGGTACGTGGTTAATTCGCCAGCTTGCTACACGAGGTTCTCTGGGTTCGATACTCAGCACGACAAAGTATTAGTAGGTTCTTTGGTAATTAATTTTCACAGGACTACCCAAGGAAGGCTTGCGCCAGGCAGGCGGCCGACCATAAATTTTTTGCCAAATCACATAACAGTATGAATGTTGTCATTATAGCGTATTACTCCAAAACACACCAAAATGCAATCCAACCTGAAAAACGCTCTTGAAGAATGGGCATGTTGACTAAAATTTTTTTCATGTTGCTATGTAAAGACTTGCCAAAAATAAACACAATAGTGACAGAAATACATTTCCAAACAAAAAACTCTTTCAGTTATAAAAGTTTTAAAGTCACATGTTTTTAGACGTAAATTTTTAGACGTGAAAACGCGCTGCTGAAATGCCCACATATTTGTGACGTCACAAGCTTGTATTTTGTATGGGTGGCGTGAGAACTTTGTTTGGTAGCTATACGAAATATTTCGTTTATGGTAATGGTTTCATAATAAAAGTTGCTATAAATATTGCAGACTAAAATACAGTATAATTGTAATTAAAGATATTCATACTTTAAAAAATGGTCCTATTCACCCAACTTTAAAGAAGCTTTAAGATCACTTAACGAATCGATATCAAATTAAAAGTGTTCATTATAGTGTTTTTAGATAGAAATCAGTCTCATTAGAAACAAATTTTATATAATCTCAACATTAGGCAACTACCGTATTACTGAGATCAAAGCTTAAAGTTATGTACTTTATTATTATTAATACAGGCAATTAAAATGATAACACTATTTACATAAAAAAGAAGCTAAAAACACAACAAATTTAGAATAATTCCTGCCCGTTTGGCATGGTGGCAAGAACGCTGTAAGTAATATTATTATTAATAAAGCATAAAGTAATATTATCTCAGTAAAAAAGCTTCCTTTACCGATTTCGTTCGCGAAGACAGCATGATTCGGGAATGGTATAGGTAGGTATTGGTATTTAATATACTTATTTTGTCGGCTACGTACACTAAGGTAATCACTTTACAATATTTAACTATGTAAACTAACACGTTTCTTGCAAGGGGAATTATTGCCTCTTTAAATATCCGTAGAAAATAAATAAATAAAATAAATAAATATATAGGGACATATCACACAAATTGAGCTAGCCCCACAGTAAGTTGTGAACTTGTGTCGTGGGATACTAACTCAACATTACTATATTTTATAACATATACTTATATAGATAAACACCCAAGACCCAGGCCAATCTGAAAAAGATCGTTTTCCATCTTGACCTGGCCAGGGATCGAACCCGGGACCTCCGTGTCGCAGGCTGGCGTGTTGACCACTGCGCCACGGAGCTCGACATGTTCGTCTATCTGTCTTTACGCGGCTAATGATGTTTTCCATCATCATTGACAGCCGTCTATATCCTGCCTGCAGGGTATCTGTTGTTAATGGATGCGAACTAAAGTTCAGAGCAGTAGCATATATAACGAAGTTAAAAGGAAAACTATCCCAGTTAAGTAGTGTTAAGAAGTTGATCAACTTATAAAATGACGTGCAACTAGGGAACCCTACACTGCGAGTGGCTCGACACGCACTTGGCTGGTTTTTATTATTTATTGTTATATAGTCAATAGAAATTTACATTCTATGAAAATTTCAACTCTCTACCTATTACGATTCAAAGACTATGTCACGCACACCACGGACAATGAAGGCTTAATAATAGGGTCCCGTTGACACCCTTCGGGTAAAAAGAGTGCATTGGAAGTAGATGGAATGCACGACGGACCGTAACATAAATTAAATAGTGCTAGCTGCTGAATGTGACAACGTGACAAAACGTGGGAATTGTGTTACCTACATGGTACAACAATGCTGCTGTACGATCGTTACAACCACACGGGCGGTAATCCTTTCGTGACGTTAGGACTACTTAAAATGACATAATTTATACGTATAATCATAATATTTGTCGTAATATGAATATTATGTCATTTTAACACCGATAGTATATTACTAAATTAACTACTCATAATTTGTTAAGTATACAAGTAATGACACCATCATAACTTGACTTGATTGAACTGAAATTAAACATTTTTGTAAGTTTTAATATTTTAGAACGCATATTGTAACATGATTAAAAGAAGACAAAATATTTTCTACCAAAGAGAACAACAAATTTGGTCTGCAAGAGCTGATATAGGTCCATTTGTGTCTAAACAAGAAACAATTAGGTTAGCCTGAATGCAGACTTAATTACGAACGTGCAATTGTGAGTTATGAGGCTGCAGAACACTGAAACCTTATAAAAAGGAGGCAATACTTACTCGTCGCGTAGTTCATCTTTGTCGAAAGACATGTCAATAGGCACTTCACTGTTAAAGGCTGTGTACGATGACCGATATTCGTCGTCAGCGCGCGGATCGATGGGTGGCTCAGAGAGGGCGAGGGGCGACTGCCTGCTGTCAACAACGGGTACAAGCTCCTCCAGCACAGCGCCGGCCGCATCGAGTCTGCGCAGTCTGCGCAGCCACGGAACATAGGGCTCGTTCACATTCTTTTAAACTCTGACAGCATAACATCAGGTTGGAAATTTTGTAAACGCCCGTCGTTACAAGTAAAAAGCGCACTGTAGGCGAATAGTTCCTGAGAAGCTGTAGAAGTTGATGATTTCCCAAATGTTTGATGTAAAGTGCACAACAGGTGTCAATTTGAAAACTCTCTTTTATCTATCAAATAGCATATCTAAATTGATGTCGTTATCAGCCGCGCCGTGCCTGCCGTAGATTATCCATTCAGTATCTCCCTCATTTAGTAGAGCGTAAGCATGTGAAAATGAAAATTATTTTAGTGATGCTAAAATGAAGCCCAAACAATGGACTTAGGAATAAAATGGACCGGGCACGGAGTACTCGCAAGTACCTCATACTTTACGGACTATAAAATGCTGTAATTTGGCATGGGTCTATTAATAACGCCGACAAAATGGGGAATTGAAAAGACTAGGTAATATTTTCAGAGTTGTTCCCGTACATGTGAAGTAGGAGGGTATTTCTACGTCCTTATATTATGTATAGGGCGTCGATGGATAAATAAAAAATAGTATCGGTGTCTCAAGTTCTGAACACCATTTCCGATTCAAAGATCTGTTTATGATATATTGAGCCTCAATCGCAAATTTAGTTGGGAGTCAAACGTGGTCAATTGATTTGAATACCTACATAATGTCACAGTGTCCTGACAAAAACAACTGGTATCCATCGCCCATACTATGAGGTTCATTTTTCATACACATAGTTCCCTGGCATTTTGTTATAGAACTGCGTCTCGCTTTGACTTTGATACACCGTCAATATCTTTGCAAGACCTATCCAATGACACCCTACAACACTAACATGTAGGTATGAGAGGAACGCATTTTTTTACCACTTTGTCGGCGTGATTAGTATTATGCCTATACTCCTGCAAAAAGCACAGCTTTCTAGTACTTATAGTCTCTGTGCTAGCTCTGCGGACAGAGAGACAGACATGGCAAAACTATAAGGATTTCTTGTTCACAGCGGAACCCTAAAAAAGACTTTGACATTTACCTATCTAGGAAAAAAATACTTACTTTATTAATTTAGCCGTGTGGTTCCCGACAGACAGAATAGGACCACTCCAAGTTTTCCCATGGATGTCATAGGAGGCGTCTTAGGACACACTAACTAAACAAAGCTTATAAACATCAAAGGCCTAAAAGTACTAGGCGTCAGAGGATGGCAGGAAAAAGCCAAAAACAGAAACGGCTGGAGAAATTTACTGGATCAAGCCAAGGCTCACATGCGGCTATAGTGACTAGGATGATGATGATGATGAGCATGAATAAAATACAACAATATTTTTTTTATTCATCCTCTTAGTTGTAACGGGGTTGTATAAAACTGCAAAAATTGCCTCTACTTTGCATTTTTCGATTTGGGGACCTTTTCGGCAAATACCTACCTAATTTACGTGTGTGAGCGGTGTCCACACAAGAGTCTTACCACATTCATTTAGGTTATAATTTTTTCTCTATAGTATTCGAATGCCGGATAACAGGGCTCCCAAAGTTATGTCGAAATGAACGCCGCAGCAGAAACGACCTAGAGGCAGACCAAGGAAGAGATGGATGGATTGCGTTGAAGAAGACCTTAAGAAGATGGGAAAATATAGAAACTGGAAGAAAGAGGCAAAGGAGCGTGACAGGTGGAAGAAACTTGTGGAAGAGGCCAAGACCCATAAAGGGTTGTAGCGCCGTAGGAAGTAAGAAGTAAGTATTCTGAAGGGAGAGACATTTAATTGAATAAAAAAAATATTAAAAATGTATGCGCATATATCTTACAGAGTCATGGGGAAATAATAGTGAAAATTGTCTTTGTTATAAATAAAGGCTTAATCAATAAAAAGAAAATGCGAGATATGCTTACACACTTTATTTTGAAATACACATAAGTAGGTACATACTGGAATAAAGAGAGAAATCATGCGGTGTTGCTAGTAGCAAAGACAATATACTAACGTATAACGACATTTTCCGTAGGAATACTACTTTTTACTGTGGAGGAAATAATTATTGAAAACTAATCAAAACTAATAGTATATGTTAAAAATCATCGTAAGGTATTACAAACCCTCATGCTTCTATATCAATTTAATTCATAAATATTTTCTGTACATATAAGAAGTAGCATTAATTCAATTAATTTATGAACACATTTTCTAAACCTATAAACATTTATGTCTCGGTCATTGACTCATATCAGATCGACATTTCACGGCCACGCGAATGCGTCTCAGCTTATTATTATGTTCTTTCATCGAAATGTCCTTGCGAAAAAGGTATTCTAAACTGTGAAAAACTCAAACTTTTTAAAAGTAAAGTCAACGCTATCAAAAACGGGTGTTGTCCAATCATATTTTACACACTTGCATAAAATTATGAATATTAATGAGCAAGCAAATGCTACGAAAACTGTACATTTCTTGTTTAATTACAAAAACATTTTTTGTTCAGAGCCCTCAATTCAAGAGTCGTATTATGAGGCGGCTTTCATATGTTTAGTCAGTAAATTAATAAAGCAAAGAAGCCGAGAAGAGTGAGGCTTCCATGTCTTTTGCGTTCACTGTGCACAGCATATGAGAGCCGCTTTGGCTTACCGAAAATCGTTCGAAAGCACTCAATGAAAATGACATAAAAAGACATGGGTCAATAACGTCTATCGACATGCTATCTGGAATTTAGTAACAAAAGTATAACTAAAATATAAATTACAATTCTCTAGCGTTGCACTATAATGCAGAATTCATTAGTATGTTTAAAAATAAACAGAAATATTATTACATTTTCCTGAAACAGGCGTTCCTAAAACAAAGGGTGACTATATTTTCACAATGATTTTCTAGTGGCCTTCTTTGAGAACACATCGAAAACTTATATTTTTTCGGTTTTAACATTAAAACACATTACATACAGTTATTTTACTGCTATAACGACATATTACAATGGTATTAATATTATACCTCTTATAAATATGTCGTCGCCAAGGGTACACCTTGAAATGCATTTTAATGATTAAACAAATTATTAATTTTTTTTTCAGTACATACCATGATAAATACATACCATAATCTATGTACATCGATGTTACTTAAACTTAAATCTCAATCGTAATTTCAAGCAATCTTGATCAGTGTTCTTATTAGTAACAGCCGGCACAGCATTAACATTAATTCATGTCAAAATAATGGCATATATGCTCCGATTCACAAGCATACATAAATCACTTAGGTTCATATTATTGATTAACTGAACCTTTTCAGTTATTCAATAATACATAAATAATTGAATAACTGAAAATGTTAAGATAATCATATTATTAAATAACTGAACCCTGTTCAAACATTCAATAATTTTAATCGAAGTGATAAATAAATAAATATATACGGACAAATCACACAGAATGAGCTAGGCCCAAAGTCCTTAAGAGGGTATACTAGCAGTGCGTTTTCCATACAAATGTATTTCTCTTTTTTCTCGCTGAAAACTGCTTCTAGATGCACAATTCTTTTTACATACAATCTATTACTAAAATAGGTATGTCCCTATGTTTTATTTTTTTCTAAAATCCTGTTTAAAAGAAAAAAAAATGTACAAAAACAGTTTTTTTGGAAAAAATAAAAAATAGGGGCATTCCTATTTTAGTACTAGATTTTATGAAAAAAGAATTGTGGCTCTAGAGTCAGTTTTCAGCGAGAAAATAGAGAAATACATTTGTATGGAAACCATATTGAAAAAATACTGCTAGTATACGCTCTTAAGTAAGACTTGTGTAATGGGATACTCACTCAACGATACTATATTTTATAACAAATACATATAAAGATAAACATCCAAGACCCAGGTCAATCTGAAAAAGATCATTTTTCATCTTGACCTGACCGGGGATCGAGCCCCGTACCATCCATGTCACAGTGTTGACCGCTGCGCCACGCCACGGAGCTCGTCAGATTCTTGTGTTCTTGTGAATCGGACCATCATATATACCTATTTTTTTCTCAAAAAATTCAGATATACCCATTCCTGAATTTTTTGAGATCCAGTTCGGCTTGCATTTGAAATAAATTATTTGAGGAGAACGGAGATACCACCAAACTTTTTGTAAACAGTACTAGCTCATACAATAATTAAAGGGCTATTCGATAAGGGTTCACAATACAACATTTTTAATGATATCTCCGTTTTCCCGCCAACAGCTTATTTCAAATGGAAGCAGAACTGAATCTTGAAAAATTAATATCCCGTGCATTGACCGACTACAATATTTATTCTTAAACTTTTGTTTTTAAAACCAAATTTAAATATTTAAAATTCTTGTTTTAGTTTCAAGAAATTACAATAAAACCAAAACAAAGTTTTTTAGTAAACTCTACGTAGGTACCATGATTTAAAGACGCTCTAAAAGAAAAACTGCAATTAGCTTTATAAATTTTACAACGATCCTACATATAGAACAGTTCTTTCGGTATAGTAACAAAACGAAAAATACATACATACGTACAAGTCGTGTCATCGACGTCACCCAATTGCAGGGTTTAACAACTTAGGGGGTTTCCCCCCAAATTTGGGGGGAAACCCCCTAAGTTGGTTGGTAAGGGGGGGGGGGGGGGGGGGTGAAGAGGGAGAATTTTAGGGGGGAATAATTTTTAAGGGTTTTTACAGGGAGACTAGTATATTATTTTTTTTTATTACAGCACCTGTGCTTTAGCAGTGCGTACATAACATGTATCGCCACGCCTATTTCTTCAGTGTTCGAGCATGTTGTTAGTTCTATGATAAAAACTAAATACACTTCTGTCAAAAATAAATCACTTAATTGAAAGCACGCTAGTGAGGGATATGATTTTCAAAAATTATACTACTGACTAGTAGATTTAATGTACAACTTACATGTTAAAAAAAAACCTATTAACAAAATAAATATTGTTGTTGATCTATCAGTAAATTTTATTAATGTTAATGATGGTTTTCGGAATTTTTTCCCCAGGTGGCGGCGCTGTGCTGTGTCGAAAGGTATTTTTGACAGGAGCTGTCAAAATCCACCAATCATAAAATTCATGATTACATGATTGATGGATTTTGACAGCAGCTACCTAACTATACTACCTGGGAAAAAATCGATTCCGAAAACCCAAATTCAAAAATGCCTAGTTGTACATGTAGGAAATTAAACTATCGAGTCACTAAACAAATATTTTCTAATGGAAACATAGTCTTGTTATTATTTCATTTTGAACATGTAATATAACTAAGTTCAGAATTAGGCAGACATGACATAAACAGATTAGAAGGAAACTACTTTCTGCAACTCGCGACACTATCAAAATAAAGCCTACAACTCGCAGCTGAAAATTACCTAGTGATATCTGGCTTAACTCAATACAAATTATTTCATTTAAACAGGTCTATTCTGAACAACTAGGCACTATTTTAATGTCAAAATTAAAAATCCCTAATAGAATAGATCAACAAGAAGAAGGAATGTAAAAAATGAAAATAATATCTTCCACCCTGGTCTGGGAGAAAAGAAAAACGTAGAATATACCAATTCCTTCTCCTCCCGCGCTGATCGTAAAAGCCGATCGAGGGAATGGGCGTCAGTAATCATGTCTATAGGCGACGCGGCTAGCAACCCATCACTATTTTGATTCCGTTCTCACCTACAAGTCCACCAACATGCCTAACGTCGCATTATGGTTTAAGACCCGGGCTCTGTCTACCCCGTAAGGGGAAAAGACGTGATAGTATGTATGTATCTATGAAAATAATATTTGGACTTCCCATAGAAATTTGAATATTTTTTTCATTTTATACCTACCCTTGTTTCATTCGTATGTATGTATGGAATCAGAGTCGCTTGACGACTCTGATTCAATTATTGAAATATTGCCGGATTGTTCAGAATCAGCCTGTACGTTTAAATCAATACGTGACAATAAAGAGTGCAATAACACTTGTCCAGATCGCGAAGTCTAAATACTAATATTATGAGTATAAAGAAACATTATGTTTGTATGTTTTGGATTGACTGCGACCTGTTGTTTGTTTGTTGATTTTTTCGTTGTGTGCAAGTGGCCAACACTGGTGTCAGACTCTTCAAGCTGCCTAGAGGCATCTGACCTAGATTAACGACTAACTACCACCAGTGATCAACCAAAACAGGGACCAACGGCTTAACGTGCCTTCCGAAGCACGGCGAAGCTCGAGATATTTTATGCCATTTGTGTACCTATGCCATCCAAATGTAGACCGCTCCCGGGGTTACTTTACATGCTTAAACGCTTGTAGTGCTAACGCCCCACTGGGCCATCGAGCTCCTCTATCACCTGTAGTAAGCAACATTATCAGCGGACAACATAGACTATACTTTTCGTAAAAAACCTCGCATTAAGTAGCTGTAAGAAAAACACTTGTTCAATCACTTGGTCTTGGATAACTGGGATATGTTTGTTCATTTAAACAAGGTCAAACAACTTTGTATATTATATAGGACATAAAACACTTGATAAGTAAATTAAATTAGTATTAACACTTAATTAAATGCAATATTATTTGGCTTGTTGTTTGGACATAGAGATAATAATATAAAGCTTTACTTACGTAGTAATCTTTTGATGCAGACCGAAAGGGGGGATGACATAGAGCGTATAAAAGGTGAGTGGCAGCAGGTTGCCCTAGGTCGCGAAGTGTGGAAGAAAAAAGGGGAGACCTTTGCCCACCATTGGAATAAAAATAGATCAAAAATTCTTTAATGGTATACTTTGCCTAGGTGTGGTAAGTAAGTATTTGCTTAATAAAATATTGCCTCGAGTAATAACTAATTACTACTAGATAAATTACGATTTTACAGAACAATTTCATCTTTCAATCGAACCCTCTACAGAAAAGTTAAAAACATAATGCCATGTCTACCTAATTACGATTTACGCACAAAACGTAAGTAAATTCATCGTAGCAGCTTAGTGTGCACACCTAACATCTGTGTTACCGAAGCCGTAGCCAGCATTCTGACAGGGAGGGGGCGGAGCGGTAAGAGGTAAAAAATCTAGAATTTATAAGAGTAATAATAACATATTAGGTAATACTTCTATATTGTTTTTAGAATTTTACACAAATTTGTTTTCGTTATTTATTGCTGGTAATTTTCCATCTCTATTCCATCCTCTCAAGGGTGGGGGAAGTTTAGACACCCCCTCCTGTCCGTGCCTCGCAACGCTTCTATGTGGGGAACTTGCATGAAGAATAGCTTTTTGTTATAATGTAATTGATTCTGTAAGCATCTAGCTCTAAAAGGCTGTTAAGGACACTTTTAGTATGATAACGATTAGTTGAACGAAAGTTTGTTTAATAATGGTTGAAAAAGTGTATTCAAAATAATTCTTAAATTAAAAAAAAGACTAGTTATATCATGAGATAGCCTTCAAAATATATAACATCTTTTGTTACGAAGCTATTTCCATAAATTACTTACTTATACATACTTATTTTTGAAAGCTCTTTTCAAAGTACAACGGACAAAAACCAAAAGTGTGCAAAGTTCCCCATTATGATAGCAACTCAAAGACGCATTACGCAATCTAGTTTCATTGGCAATGTTAAAGGAAGATTCAGACGGAAATATTGTTTGCAACTACGATTAAGTAACTTATTACTTATTCGTAGGCTTTCAAAGATTTGTCGAAGGGACCGGCTACAAGAGCGATAGGTATTTGATAAGACTGGGCCGGGTACGAATATGAAAATAGCAGATGCTATTTTCATATTATACGTTTGGGCCTATGAAGTAGCCGTTAATGTGGCTAATATGATATGTTAATAGCCACATTAACGGCTTGTGACTATGGTCTTTAGGTATGCTAAAGTCCGGCGAAATCATTGTCCTTTAGATGCAGATAAAATCCAACTATTTTACTGCAATAATAAAATACAATGGAGTAACAAGGAGTGTATTGTTTTTCGAATATACTTAACTAAATGTAAGAATGTTACTTTTTTATTTCAACATTATTATATGTATGGATATCTTCTAAGTGTCTCAACGGATTTAGATGTATCGTTAGAATCCGTACATCCCCTGGAGTGATATAGACTATTTTTTTTTGCCAAGGCTGTCAGTTTCCTTTTATTTTTCCTTCAGTTCCTTCGTGATCATGGTCCATGTAACTGGACTGAAATATCGAAAACTCAAAGAAACCACAATAATCACGGTAAATATCCCGAAATGTTTAATTCTAATCCTTTTATTTTATTTATTTTAATTTTATTATGTTATGAGGCTGTAGAATCGCGGCAATAATATTATATAATTTTTATATAACGATTTCATATCTATAAGTTTCTACAGAATGAGGTATAACATCCCCCGGCGAGACTATCGCTCATGTAGACGACTCTCCTTTACAACATTTAACTAATTACTAATTAACAGTCAAAATTCATGAGCAACTAATACACTAGATATTTAAGTTTATTCAATACAGGTAATTTTTTCTGGGGAAAATAGCATGAGGTTCCTTGTAGTTGGGGTCCGGTTGGTTGCGGTATCGTCGGGCGAGCCATACAGCAAATAACTGCAAGATAATTGTATTACATGAATGTGCAACATATATATAATACGCGGCAAATAACTTGACCAAAGTGTGAGCGGGATACCGCATTACATTGCCATAAGTTAATATAGGTAAGTCTCACTCACACTTGGTTCAAGTTATTTGCCAATACTTGTACCAGTTTCGGCGTTTGTCCAGTTGTGGCGTTTTGCTAACTCGTTTAATAGATTTTATGAACGTACGCTACTGGATTAGCAAAACGCCTCATGCAGAGAAACGCTCAGGCAGAATACGCTCACGTCTAATCTATTGTGTTATAGCAGTGCGTATACAGAATGTTTTGTACCTAAAATTTATGTGGATTTTCTATAGGTATTATTTTAAGTAGCGGTAATGAAAATATGTTATAATTAAAAAAAAACAACGTAATTGGTAAAACTTGTGTAAACAACGTAATTGGTAAAACTTGTGTAAACAACGTTTTTAAAATTTCAGATTATTGAACATTAATAAAGATTACTTTAGGCAGTTAACTTAAAAATAAATCAATCGGTGTATAGATTTTTGCAAATTGCTTGATTCAGTATACCACCGTAAAAGGGATAAAAGAGTGATTCTGTATTTGTTTCAAAACACAAAACTTAAATCATTATTCAAATAAGTTTTTATTTCTTTACACACAATCATGCAATTAAGTGCAATTTAACTGAAACTATTAAAAGGGGAAACTTTAAGTAAAAGAGCAAGTTTGAAAGCGAATTCACCCTTAAAATAGTTCGAGCTTATTTTGGGACAATTGCACAAAAATTGTTGTAGCGCATTTGGTAAAAAAGAAAGCATTAGGTAAGCGTATAGTAGAGAATCAATGAATAAAATAGCTCAGTTAATTTAGTTCGAAAATAGGGTTTATGTTACAATAATTCGCATAAAGCTAAAAAGTACAAATGTAAGGAACAACATTAAATTTCAAGGACCCAATAAACCCACGTCAGCAATAAAGAAACAACTATGTCATAGTTAGAAAATATAAATCTTTGCATTTTTCAGCCAAACGGTAATTTTAATCATAAAATAATGTTTATATTAATAAAATGTATATACAATCATGTATTAAAATGTTTTTACACTTTTTCTATAAGAATTAAAAATAAAAATTATGAAATTATGAAATCTTTTTCAAAAAAAATTTGAATGTATGAATATTAACAGTAAGAAATCTTACTTCTGCCCGCGACTAAAATCCCCATAAATCAATTGGCAATACGTGTGCTAATAAACAAAGAAAGAAAGAGTCATTATTTTATTTTAAACATTAACGATTGTAATTAATCGCCACACCCTAACTGGGTACATGTCAAACTGTACATTATATTTTTTATCTATTATGGTATACGTCTAAGCAAATATATAAATATTAATCTTTTTTGGCGTTTCTGCATGGTGCACTAACGCAAAAATGCAAAAATAACTTATATTAGAACATTTTTCTGCAGATGCGATATGTATGGGGACATTTTGTTCATACATAATGGTATCTCGAACAATACTCGTACCAAATTTCAGACTACGCGGATTATTGTAACAAAACGCTATTTAAAAGCGTAAATTAAACGTTGCAATATGCAACTTAGAAATATAACGCAACGTAATCCATAATAATGGATTACGTTATATGTAACTCGTTACTCTGTATTTACGTTTGTAATACTATTTGGCCTTCCTTCGTGTGAGACATTGCCAGTCGAAATACAATTGTAACTCAGATAAGTGGAGAATCCACACTACGCTAACCATAGCGTAGTGTCAGCAACCATGTGTAATGCATTTTTTTTTAATAGCCATGAGTGTCCCAATATTGGGCAAAGGCCTCTCTTTCACTCCTCCAAGATTCTCTAGATTGTGCTAGTACGCATTTATTTTTATTTATTGTGTAATGCATTTACCACATAAAAAATTAATTGCCCGCTTTCGTATTACACTTTCGTCGTTCGCCTTTGACCAATAAGCGCGGTCTTGTTCATGTATTATTGACATAGCAAGTAAATAAAAATAGAACGAAGCCACGATAAGAATTACTATTGTTTTGTATTTCGACTGACAGCGTGCCAGACTAGGCGCCTGAGAGTGGTAACACTGGTCAACAAAATTTAAGCGTTAGCAATGGTTTGTAAAAATTAAATCGAATTAAAGTATTTTCAGCTTTATCACTAAAACTAGTTTTTCTTAAAATCGAATATCGTCGGTAACATATATGTATAGTATGGATCTAGTTATGCGTAAGCTCGGCAGAAATCTTGTTGACGAGTGTAATATTTACAAGGAGATAAAATTGAAAATGATGCTTTTAAATTTTCTGTAGGTTTAAAAAAAATATTTTTATCAAATATACAATTGTAAATGATAATTCATCATGCAAACAATCAACTTGTGTAAGATAACGTGCATGTATTTTTGTTATATTTAATGCAGCATACGCGTGCAACATTCACATGCACGCGGGACGTCAATAAACTAGTGAAGATAGCACAAACCAAATGTCAGCTTCAATATTAAAATGAAGCAAGTGCTCAGCAAATATTTGAAAAAAATTGAATATCTTTTTATTTATCCCCCTTTCCTCCGAAAGTAACCTCTTGGTCTGACAAATTCATATTTTTTTTGCTTGGAATTTTAAATTAATGATCATTGTTGCAATACTAGGACGTAATCTGTGGCCAAATATCTTTTTAGTTCGAGCAGATGGTACTTTTTGTCAGGAGAACTAGTTTTAGTAGGAGTTGTTACTATTGTATAGAAAATTGCGAAAATAGCGGTGATCAATTATCTTCACGTAACATGCATGTGGGCTGTGGCGCTAGTAATGTTAAAAGTAAAGCATTTTAAGCGTTATATCATTGAAACTAACGTGAGATAAAGACATTATATATAACAACGGGTCACTGGCGTGCATTTCGTCGGAATTGCAGACTATAGTTTTTGACTCGTCAAAAACCCATTTTCAAGGCGACTGCGTTATAAATTAACTATAGTCGACATTCCTAACTAAATAGGACGTGAATGACTCGCTGTGTATATAACATTTTAAGCTTTGCTCGGACATATCGGCGGCAAACTACGCCCTAGTTTGTCGAGACCCTAGAGTGAAAAAATACAATTTATTTGACGCCCCGCCGAGTGAAGCTCAAGCAGACAATAGACGCGGTACACCAATCCACCTTAGGTGTTAAAATGCTGAGTCCGATCATCAGTTAATTCACAGAAATGCACTGGGGTTAGCTCGCGGGTCCTTTTGATTACGATATCTTACAGTCAACCACACACCCAGAAACTGCAAAGTAATCGGCCATGAGTTAGTCACAAATGAAACAATTATGTAAGAGAAAGTCGTAACGATTTCACGTGCATCGGTACAATAAAGCCGGTTGGCGTGTAACCGTTCGTAAACCATAACAATTTTGTTAGGTGCGCGCCTATTGCGTTTTTAGGCGCTACGCAAATCAAGGGGACAAACTGGATACGTAATCGGCAGAATTCTTGATCAAAATGACGCCAATTGCTTATTTTCCTTCCGTAGATACTACGTGATAGGTAGATCCCCTTACCTTATTTTAATGAACTACCAACCTCTATCATGTATGAAAATACACTACCACCGGTTCACTATCCGAACGCATAACTTTTATTGGTATAAAAGTTGTTATGCATAAAATTTGTATGGGAAATTTATGCGTAACATACCTTTATGCGAAATATTTTTATGCGAAACAACTTTTATCCAAAAAAAGTTATGCGTTCGGATAGTGAACCGTTCCCCAAACCTAGGTATTTTTTTTAAACAATACCCTTTCAAACCCGACCATAAACACTCTTTGTGGGACAAGTTTCATCACTTAAACAAATTAGAAGGAAGAATCCGAATTTCGATCCAAGCTACGAGAAGTAAAAATGAAATCTTAGATTCTTCTTACGGACCTTAAAATTGCTTAAGGTTCTCCCAAAGGAAATTTTTCTTACAATGCCTGCTTTACACACAGGTCATAAACGAATCATTCAAAACGCATCGATTGTCGCCTTTATTTGCACAGCGCCTCACATACAGGGTGTATACAATTATAATCTCGACATAAAATTTTAAGAGATCTTTTCCTTCCCGTCAATTCTATTAATAACTAAAGTATTCCCCATAATACAGTGTTTTGTAAATACCAAATTTTCAACATATTGTGACGGGCCTCGTCGCCACATTAGGTTTATGTCGAGCTTATAGCAACACTCTGTATTGCTATAAAAGTTAATTTTAAAACAGATTTTTAAAATATCAATTTATTCACAATTCTAAACAAGTTTTAAATTATGAAGTAGTCTCAATTTTCTTTCTTATTTATATGTTGATATAGTGAGATGTTACATGTGCTAAATTGCGTGGTTAATGTGCCACAATGTATTCAGTATGTTTATTAATATTGTAGACATCAACTTCATCAAAACCAAGCTAAATAAAATATCTAATAAATCTACAAATATAAATGCTATTGAAAAATTGAGCTAGTGCAATAATACGGATACAGAATGATAAATTATATCAAAATTGATTTACATATTTATTAAGTTTACAAAAATAAATAAAATAATATTTAAAAGACTAAAATATGAGACATTTTAAGAACATTGTATTTATTTGAGAAACATTTCTATCATCACTTTTGTGACAATACCCTAGAGATCTTTTATTGAACTAAAATTAACATGACATGAGCAGAACACGAGTCGCTAAATAAATAGGTAATCGAGATGTTGTATTCCCGACTTTTCTCTGCAATCGATTTTAGATTGTGAAACGCATACTAACTGTTTTCCAGTTTTCTAATGTTTTCACGATTCCTACAAATTTAAATAAAATTAATTTAATATGGTTTTATCGCGTTTATTACAATAAATGTATTTTTTTTTTCAAACTTTAAATTAATTTTGTTCAACTGTTTTCCAGGTTGACTCTGCCCTTGGCTGAAAATGTTGTAAGTGAGCACTAAGAAAGGAGTTTTTAGAAATTCAACCCCTAAAGGGAGTCAAATAGGAGGGTGATGTTCTACGCGGACGAAATCGCGGGAAAATTGCCAGTGTACTTATAAGTACGCACTGACTTGGTTTGCAGTGTATTACTTGAAAGTAAGAGCAATAAGTCATATAATTGATACTTTCATGGTGATTATTTTATTTCAAATATTCATAGTTAAGTTATCAGATTAGACGAAGAGAAAATCTGGGAATACACAACCTCTATTTCTATTTCGCACGCATTTCTCGCACGATCCGAGACTGGCTATTGAATTAACTACTTCGCTGCCGGCTGAAGTTTCTTATGCCATGAGTAAATATTTTTTGGCTATTTCAGTTGCGCGGGAGGTCACGAAACGCGCGTTTCGCTCAGTGCCCGCCAATTGAAATTGTATGGGCGCAGTCTGCAGACATTATTCGGAGTTGGCAGCGAAGTAGTTAAGATAGTAAGCTAAATATCGCCGTCAGCTAAGTATACATCTTCAGTTGTGATGGTTCATATCCCGGGTTCCGTTATTAAGATACTTAGGACACTATGTTAGATGAAAATGGCAAGTTAGATCGGTTTCGCATTACGTCCGATCCGAATCCGTGAATCTCCATTTCAGAAAAGATTATGTATGACGGATCGAAAAAGTCAATTTGTACGGACACTTGCACATAGCGCTGCGTCCGACAAGTCCAAGCTTGATATGAGCAGGAGAGCAGCGGCCAATATGTAATCACCGATTTGGATCGGAGGTAATGCATTTTTGCATTACCTCCGATCCAAATCGGATCATTTTGAATGCGGTCCAGCATTTCTAAATCCGTATTTTCACGGATTCGGGTCGGACATAGTGCGAATTAGCTCTTAGTTAATAATTGGGTCGCCTCGGTCTACGTCTCAAAGGGGTTTTACACGGGTAACTAATACCGCACGCTATTTGCCGCTGGGTACGTCCGACTATTGCCGCGCGGCGACCGCCCGCATGCGGCTGGTGACTAAAATCGACCCATGTAAATACCCCATAACGGATGAGATGGTGCGGTCTATGCATACACGGCACACACATGATCGTTAAAAGTACGTACCTCGGTGAAGCTGAAGAACAGGCCGATGCCGCCGCACAGCTTGAACGCATAGTCGATGGTCTCCTTCAGTCTCTCCATGCACGGCTGGCACTGACAGTCCGAGAACGCTTGACCGTCTTTGCAACACAGTCTCTGTAACGACCGACGTTGAATGTTTAACAAAAAAAAATAACATTACAGAATAACACCAATACAATATAGCCTGCTTACTAGCCTCTACCCGCGGCTCCGTTCTCGTGAATATAGATCCCTCGGAAATAGTAGGACTATTTCTCAGGAAGTTATGTCCTCTAGAACTACCTAGCTCCAAATTAAATTTAATCTAAGTTTTTAAGTGATTGAAGTGTAAAGAGGTATCAAACAGATAAGTGACTTTCGCATTTATAATACAAACTAGCCGTTACCAGCGGCTTTGCTCACGTGATATATAGCTTATGCCCTTCTCAGTACCTATGTGTATGCAAAATTTCATGATGATCGGTTCAGTACATAGCGCGTGAAAGCATAACAAACAAACTCACTTTCGCATTTTTAATATTAGTTAAGATTAAGATAGTTAGGATTAGGATAGTATAAGATGTCACTGTAAATAAGGTAGGATTCTCACAATATTTGTCTGTGTGATTTGTCAGTATATATTTATTTATTTATTCTTTCAAAAAAATATTTACTTTGAGTTAAATTACTTTGTTTACTACCGCCACCTGTTATTTCAAGCAAACTAATGCTGTACAGTCCTACCCATCAGTACCCTAAGTCTTTTCATGCCCCCCTTTAATTAATATCTCTGTTAAAATGTTTTTTTTTTCAAGTGGGGGCAGAATCATGACCCAAAAAAAAATCATGTATCCCCCCAAAAAGTGATGGTGGAATAAAGAAATATACAGGATTACGTACATACATGAAGTCTGAAACTATAACCCTCCTTTTATGGGCGCCTCTTTTTATCCCCTAATAAGCTTCGAATGGCATGCTAACACCGTGATCAAGGATGTTATTAAATTGCAACAGTTTCTGAATTAGTAAGTTAAATGTATTCTTAGCAACTTCTCACGTCAAAAATTATCATAGGGCTCAAAGAAACTTTGATTGAAACTAGATCTCAAGCAAGTAAGATAAAAAGTAGCACAGATACTGTTGAGTTAGGGTTATCTACGTTACAGAAGGAATTACAGACGAAGTAGAACAGAATCTGTTCGAGATTTCGTTGACATCAAAACGACGACAGACTTGTAGGGTCTATTCCTAAACCTAACACCTTTAAATGATAGTTTGATAATTGATACGATTGATTGATAACGATATATTTTGATTATTTTGATTTGATATGAGTGCACGCGATGAATGATAATGGTGTACTAATTGAGTCGCGGCGCGGCGCACGTAAACTGCTGACACAAGTAAAATGTACGCTGCATGCATCGTACAAGACTTGTTCGAGACCTTTAAAAATTACTCGAACACAGCACTTTATCCAGTTATTTACAGCAAGCCCTAGCTTTATTATCTATTCGTTTTATCATTTGTGTCATGATAAAATATTGACATAGTTTTCAAATACATATGTTTGCTTGCTAATTTGCATCAATTTGCCGTCTCTATTATCAACCAAATCTACGCAAAATTAGATCATATTTTTATTTTTATAATAATTTTAGTCTATGTTTCTTTGTTTTAAAAAAATATTTAAGAATAAATTATTTATTTGTGTCTATTAGACTTAGGTCTGCAATCAAAAACATTTACTTTAAATTGCGTTAGTGTACATTACGAAAACAACATAACATAACATCGTATTTTTTATCTATATAGTAATAAGTAAACGAAATGCTTATCAATAAGTAAACAGTATGTATATGCGTATGACAAAATATTACAAGTAAGATAAGGATACCAATGACACTGGTTTATTTTAATTAAAATATGAAGATGACTGTAAACATGCAAGTGATAAACTATGCGCAGAATATTTTCTATACTAAACTATAAATTGCAAAATAAGCATATTTTAAATACAAGGGCGAGTAGATCCAGAAAAGTTCTTCTAGCTAATACATTTTGTATGATATAGACGTAAATCTAGGCATATACTAGCAAAACTAATATTTTTTTATTTGAGTCGTTTCCCATCTTATAGTCTTCTGCTATTTGGCGTGAAGACAAATCTTAGATCGTAAAAATTTATATACATATAACAGTAGTTCATAAGTTATAAATAGTGTAACTAACACAACTTTATTTTATCGAGATGTGAAAGTGTGTAAGGATGGACATATGTATATATGAAAGGATAATTTGTATCTCTCTGTATGAGATAAGTCTACCACAGACGAGTAAAGCATGACAGTAACTTACATCAACATCAATACAAGATGGGTAGTCGATAGCGGTGGTGTTGGTCGTACGCCCCTGGAAGCTGCAGCACTCAAATCGCTCCTGGACTTGTTTCCTCACATCCATGTTCACTTGATTCCAGCCCTTCAAAAGAAGTAACACATATGTTTATCTTAAAAACCGACAAGACAAAAATAGTTTGCTAAAACACAAACTGTAGTTATTCTTGTATATACATAAAATTCGCGTAAGTCACGGATTCAACAAAAATCATTGCAGTGTTGAGGTTATTAGGGGCGAAAATCAATTTAGTTAACTCTCATCTCTGCGAAACTTGGCCGGACAGTATAAAAAATTATGTAGTACTAGCCGTTTCCCGCATCTACGTCCGCATGGGTTTCGGTTTCATCACAAATTTTTCGAATTAAAAAGTAGTCCTATCCTAAGTATAGGTATGTCTTATGTCCTTTCTATCTATGTCTAGACTATCTGTGTACCGAATTGAATTTAAATTGGTTCAGTAGTTTTGGCGCGAGTAGACAAACAAAAAGAAAGTGTTAATCTGGCATTTATAATATTAGTATGGATTTATTTCGCTCAAATACCTTAGAATAACTTGCGATAGTTATGGATGAAATTTAAATGGCTAACCTCCCTAAACAACAATTTTAGAAAAAATATGTTTGCTTGAGTAAAGCTGGTTCAAGGACATATAACTTTTATATTATTAGTATACATACCTGTTGAGCTAGCATCTCCTGCTGGTCAGAATTGACAGCCAGGCAAGCACAGGCCACAGAGAATTGAACCAGGAACAACATGAACAAAATCACCATGTACTGATGCAGAGAGTTAGGCAAATCATTTGGTAAATGTAAAAACATTCAGTACATAAAGAGCAAACATAAAATCTAAACTATAGGTAAAATAATGAACTTAAGAGTCGCCTGGACGCGCATGTCTCCATACAAACGGAAAAAGGGAATTGTGGCAATTTTGTTAACTTTATGGCAAAATTAAGCATCCAATCAATTAATCTCATTATAATCTACGTACGTTTGTACACAGTTTGGTTAAATTATCAATAGTTTGAGATTATTCTCAAACTATCCTCATACGTTTACGTCTATATCATTGAACGCCTCTCAAGATTTCCATACATATTTGAAAAGGCTTGTAATTCTCAAACCATTGGTATTTTAACCAAGCTGTATAGGAACGTACGTAGATTATAATGAGATTAATTGATTTAATGCTTAAATTTACTATAACTTATACTTAAATTATCAAATATTGCCACAATTCCCTTTTTCCGTTTGTTTGGAGTCATGCGCGTCCAGACGACTCTTAATTCGAACATGTCAACAGAACAATTTTTTTGCAGGGCTCAAAAAGTGATCTGAAGTCTTATTACTCTTATTAAATACTTAAATAAAATATGGTAAAACATCAATTCTGGGAGGGCTTTAATCAACGAGCGCAGGTAAGGTACATAGACCTTGGGTTGCCAGTTCAAGTATTGCCCATGTGGATTTTCCACCAATCTTATTTCTTTATATCTATTGAGGGTAAAAGATTTGTTTTTATTTCATTTGCTTTGTTAATTCCATATTATATTAGTTCTGAGTAATTAATAGTATTTTTCCTTCATTTGCAGCAAGTGATCATCACATTGGGCAGCATTAAAATCAAACGAAGCCATGGAGGAAATAGAAATATTGAAATCCCTGATCATAGGCCGAGCCCACACACTGTTCAAGCAGACATCTCAAAATATTTTTTAAAACGAAACAATTTAACTTAAAAGAGAATAGAAACATCAAACCACAAATCATAAAATAAGGAAAAGGAGATCTTCTCACTAGCCTTTACCAAGGTTATGACAACAAAATAAAAGTGTAATGTTATCTTGATGTTGCACATTAGTTAGCTGTATTGCACACTACTTCTACGATGTTTCATACAAACTAAAGTTGTGAGGCAACTATACACAGAGTGTTACTTGCATTTAACAGATATATTACTACTGACTAGAAAAAATATTTTAATTTATTTAGATCACATTTTTATTTCTTAAAAAAACGTAAAATATCAATTTTAATGCTCTAAGATATTCTGAATACTCTAGTTAACTAGCGGTAAACCTATTGATATCTAACAATGACTTTTGGAAATAAATCTTACCAGTGCCTTTGCTTAAGCAAATGCTCCGGATGAAATATCTATTCCTGAAGAATTATAATATCTAAGAACTGTAGAATATAATATCTGCAACAGTTGTTCAAATTCCAAAGTGTAAATCAACTTAACATGCAAATGATTTTGATATAAAAAGATTAGAATAAATTAAACCACAGTCTGAAATACATCATCATCATCATCATTTCGTGTAGATGACACGGTCAGTCGACCATGCACACCCTGGTGTCAGAGTTCTTTGGAACCGCCTCTCGGCCTCTGACGTGGTTCCTTTAACGACTACCAGATGGCAGCCGGGACCACCGGCTTAACGTGCCTTCCGAAGCACGGAATCATCTTTCTTATCAGACAATCAGGTGATTCATGCCTGCAATGTCCTAACCAAACTGGAAACAACTTAACAAAGTATGCTTCCCGTGGGAATCGAACCCACGACCCCCGGGTCAACAAGGCAAACGCCTTAACCACTGGACCACGGAGTCTGAAATTATAAAAACAGTCAAGAATCTTAAATGAAGTAAAATCTTATATTTTTATAACTATAGAATAATACATCACATTTACATATACAAAATTAACAACAAATTTTAGTACATTGTCCTCATTTAAGTTCATTGACCTCCCCCTTGTGTGAGGAAAAAGGAAGATGCATACACCTGTATTTGAACTTGTGATACCAGATGTGATGACAATGTTTTCTACAGTATGTCCAAGAAACATTGAAAACAACAAAATTTTCAAAGGAATGGATTAAAAAAAATCACATTGAATCATAACATAAGACTATAAAGTACAATTTATCATGCATTATGTTTAAGTCTTACCCCCATTTTGTTTATGTTTTAAAAAGGATACAAAGAACAGCATAACTTGATGATGCTTAACAGCACCGGCCAGCCCGAGCAGTGATATTAGAATCAGGAACACACCACAGGCCAAGATGCCCCCCACAATGGGCAGATTGCCCACCAGAGACGATGCCTGCCCATACACCGCCACCGTAATCAAGATTGATGCCACTGCCTGGATAACAATGCACAAGATTAGCCTTTCTAATAATTCAGTTTCCTATTGTGACATTATTGAGTATAAAGAAAATAATAAAACACTTGCTAAGCTCCAGTAATACCTATCAATCTACTTTAACTAAAAATATTGTTAAAAGTTACTATCAGTAACTTTTAACAATATTTTTAGCTATTTAATTTAAAAATATAAGCTGATGTACACATTTTAGAAACAGCTTTTCTTTCCTTTGTTTGTAAGACTGTCCTCCACTGAAGGTCTTTGTATGTTATCTACTCATGCAAATGATCTATCAACATTATTTTACAATTGGTAAGTACTTTAGCTTTCACTAAGATTCACAGGACCATACATAGCAAATTTAGGTAATCATAATAATAAATAATAATACTCACCACATAGAGTACATTTAACGCAATTAAAGCGTTCTTCGAACAAGTGAATCCCCCACACATTGTCACTTAGCACGACAACAATAAGTATTAAGGTATATTTGATATCAATTCAAGATCACTGTATTAGTAGGTTTCTGAACAGCTGTAATAAAATCGAAACAATCACAACTCAATGGTAAAGGACGAGTAGCACAGGTAAATGGCACGCAAAGTCTCAATTTCCAATCCAATGTCCAGCTTTACAACTTTTCTTTGCAACACTACTCTACACAATTTGCTGATTATCAAATCATACTATTTGGTTTGTTCTCCGGAGAACTGCGGACCCAAAACTCTTGTTCTACTAAAGAATTCTTGAAAGACTGCCTCGCACTTTTGCTCGATAATGTTTAATAAAGAAAATACTGATCTCACGTCAGCGGGTATTATGGAAATTTCGGTCTGTGATACTGATTTGAAGGGAGAACCAGGCTCGATCAGACTAGAAAGCTTGGCAAGAATTCGTGTTCACAGAAACTATTGCGGGATACTGCTCTGAGGAGCTAGCACTTTTCTTTGTAACTAGGTAGTTATTTTACCTATTTCATCATTGATTGACAAGTTGACAAGACATGATGAGTGACATTGACACCTGACATTTGTTTTTTTTTTGTATATTGTTTTACCACCCTAGATACGAGTCCGTTCTTCTTTTATTTCGCCAGCTTATACAAAGCTCGCCAGTTTGTTTACAAACGAAATTTTACGGAGCACCAATTTATGTATTTTATTCATTCATTCCGATACTCTCAAACTGTGGATGTACCTGTTACAAATCACGTTAGGAACATCCGCAGTCGGGGCGTACATAAGTTTCTTGCAACTATACAATATAGGAAAATAAATTCAAAAACTCCAAAAATGCTAAAGATTTCAGGACAAACTATTATATTTCAAAAGTTGTAGCCCCATGACAGACGAATTAATGGATAGCGGAGGATAGGTAGTAGGGTCTCGTTATCATCTATTGGATACGAAACCCTTATAAACTCCTATCAGAATCAATAAATATGAATTTCTTCCAAAGGTGTGCGTTATCTTATTTCACAGATCAAAGCTAGAATTTTTCAAAACGAAGAAATGTTTTGAAAAATTCTGTTTATTTGATTGATTTAATCTATTTAATAAGTCCCATTAAACATTTTATAAAAATCGACTGAGTAATAGCTTACTTAAAGCTAGGTTGAAGTCGGTTTTTAATTTGAAAGATAATTGGTTTTAGGTAATTAATAACAACTTATGCATATATTTTATGACTTATTTATTGAGGTGATAAGGTAGTTATATTTAATTATTGACACTCAACATTACGTGTTCATTTAAATAAATAAATATAATATGTATCAGATAAGTAACTATAAATGAAATGCCAGCTTTCGTGGCGCAACTGTTCTTCTATATAGTACCTACTGAAGCGGCGGTAAAAACATAGATTTTCAAAAAATATAAATTGACGACTTGTTAAAACAATTTTAAATATCACTTTCTGAAGTGGCTTCCCAGAACGACCGTATTTTTGTGATTAAGTATCAATTTAAGTTAAGAACTCCCAAACGCATTCATAAGGTTAATAGCCCTGTCATACACCAAGCTCTTCGCTTCGGTTCCCCACATAAAGTCGACGTGGCCGAAAGCACGATGGGCAATTCGGATTTTGGCCATTGGTCGGCCAAGTTCTCTCCACAGCCTATCGACGTCACCCAAGGCTGCGAAGGTGTCAACTTCAGCGTAATGAAGGAACACAGGAGCTGTGACGCGGGACAGGTCAAAGCTGGGAGGTGTAAAACTTCTATACAGCCGCCAATTGGTTAGTGCTCCGTGATCGTAGCGTCTGAAGAAGCTCTGGCGAATGTGTTGTCCGTAGTGCACGAGCTGCCGGAGAGCGATACCCGCAGGAGTGTGCCCAAGCTTAACTGGGAACATGGTCTGAAATAAAACCAAAAGTATGCTTTCATCAGGTCTTTTTTAGTCTCCACTGCAGGAGTATGACCCTCTCCGTAATAACAGAGCCATATATCAGGCAGAGCAGTCAAAGGATTTGCCCTTCACACTCTCTAGGCTGGCCAGACGGGTTTGAGAGGTCTCTTTGATGTTTATAAGCTTTGTTTAGCTTGTGTTTCGTAGGTCACCTTCTACGACAGCCACCCGTTTGGACATGATGATCGGTTCTGTAGATACGCCGTGAAAGCGTAACAAACAAACAAACTCACTTTCGCATTTATAATATGAGTGGGAATCTAAAGATTTTGTACGTCTTAAAAATGCAATCCATCTGTGACATACACAGGATGTAATCGAATTCATTGGCATCCGCAAAATGAAAATTACGTGTAAATCATTTCTTGCGGCAAGACATAATCGCTGGTTGTGTGCCGGTTTAAAATCACATGTTTTGCGTAAATTTCACTGTTTATATGAAACAATTTTTCGGGGTATTTGGTAATTCAGCCCTGCTTTAATTTTCGGTTTTTATCCGAAGTAATGGTCTCTATCAAAGCGATAGAAGAAGAATCTGAGCTTTTCATAAATTTGAAAATGTGTAATTTAAATTTAACTTAAGAACTTCTTCAATTAATTTATTTTCTGTAGAAAGAATTAAAATATTTATTAATTAAATCTCACTTAAAAGTAGTCTTAAATTACTTTCAATCATGGGTATACTTAGTCTGTTGCCAATGAATTTTAAAAACACACTATATAAATAAATATATTAAAAATAATTACACTCGTTTAGGATATTTATCAGACTCACAGCGTTATGGAATTCTGGACCTCCTCCAGCCAACAAGAACATGACATTTGAGCACATTATCTGAGTGACAGTGCCGTCACTGCAGAATGTTTTACCCAGTTCTGCAAAGAATGGGCTGTTAGGTAGAAGTTCATTCATACCAATCAGGCTGCCAAGAGTCTGCAATCACATTAAATTAAGAAGGTTTAAGTACAAATGAAATTAAATGACGGTACCTAAGTAGATGTAAGTAAGATATAAGTACAGCAATTGCCGACGGTATGTAGGGTGAAGCGAGCGAAGTGCCTTCGCCTTTAAGTGCACTATACATTGGGTAAGTGCACCTCAAAGCTATTTATTGCTGGTAGGAAAGTCAGCTGATAGCGAAGAAGTAAAAAGCGAATCTGCACCTTGGGCGTAGCCAGGGGTTCAAACCATCCCCGAAGAGTTAATATTAGGATAATTATATCGATAATAATAAAACAGGGAGAGGCGAGAGCCATAAATTATTACTTATTATGACACTGATGTTATTTGGATTCGCCCTCTCGACTACCGGCCCTCACCAAATATCCGATCGCATTCAGACTGAACAGCTCATCTCTCATTAAAATGACAGTCATTTTATGCCCTTTTAGTAGTTTTATTTTTTTGTACTCTCCCCGATACCAAAACTTGGCTACGCTCATGATCGACGCCGATACCAACTGACTGTTCATAAGACGCACTTCGCCGTTTTCACTTAGTTTTCACTTCATTGCTGGTGCCCAAAAGAAACTTCGTCACCTTCACTTGGGTAATTAGTGTCAAAATTTACCAGTAAACCTAGTCCGTCGGAAATTTGTAAGTATACGTACTCTGCTAATACAAAGTTCATATTTTATTGCAAAATGCAATATGTACAATATGAACAAAGTGTAAGAATTCTGTCTCTGCAAGTAGCTAAAGGTATTCAAAAATGTTTTTATTTTTCAAATACTTATAAGTACCTCAAGGTTATTCGCATGAGGTGCCAGCGCCACAAACAGTCTGTTGACGTTATGTTCCATGTACGCCACAGGAGCAAACGCCTGCATGGAGATTATTTTATCGTTGTACTCCGGCCGCATCGCTCCCATCACGAAAAATACTGTGGTTCCTTGAGAATGGCCAATGTAGTGCAGACGGGATTTGCCAGTCGTTGCTAAGATATGGTCGATCATCGCGGGCAGGTCTCTTGAACCGATTTCCTCCCAACTGAATTGCCAAAACTGATTTGATAGAATAGAGTCGGGGTTTAGCCTCACGTGGTGTCTTGAGTAATGAGTCCCTCGTGCATTGCCGAGCCACACATCAAAACCAGCTTCGGCTAAGATGTAGGCTAAAAGAAAACACATAGATTAATTAGTTTGCAACGGTACTTACCTATTTGTAACAAGAATAATTAAAAAAAATATAAACCGTTGAACCCTCGTCTCAAAAACTATTGAACCGATTTTTGATAAAACTTGCACTTTTCATGAAGTTGGAGTATGTAAAAATACCTCGAAGCAATATTTAACTGGTGTAAGTGTATGGTAGGTAAACATGGAAATGGCAATCCATTAGATTCGCCGTATGTTAGTTCACTTACTAAGAAAAAAAAAATCAATGTGTAAAACATGAAGATAATCTAGGGCCCTATGTATATCTTAACCAATTGTTAAGCCCTGCTTGAGTGCTTATACTTCGAAACCTGGGCTACAGCCTAAAAAGCCCTTATGTAGGTCCACCCTTGTACATACCTAAAGCTGTTCCTGGTCCCATCAAGACAAAATCGGCCGAGGATGACAAGAGGCCGTGCTGTACCAACACTGTTGGTTTCCTTGGATCCGGGACATTGTTTTGGTCTCGTCCGTGCGGAATCCGATGAAGCTCCAGAATATACCCGTCTTCTGTGACCACATTGTGCACTTCAATAGGATATCCGTACTTCCTCACCAGACCAGGCTACAAAAAATGTTGCTGTTATTCAAATGAAGAATGCTCAAGTCTATAAATCAGACAAATAACATAGATTGAACTAGTACCAAAGTAAGTTTTAGACTAAACCTATATCAGTGTTTACTACAATTTACTTTATTATGTACTAGCTTTCGCCCTCAGCTCCGCTGACGTTAGTGTCGATCCCTCGGGAACAGTACTTTATCCGGGATGAAAGGTAGCCTATGTCCTTTTCCGTACTTCAGACAACATGTATGATGCAAAATTTCATGATGACCGGTTCATTAAACCGGGCGTGAAAGCTAACAAACAAACAAACTCACTTTCATATTTATGCTATTAGTTGGGATGGGATACTTAAGTATGTATTTTGAGTTATTATGTATGTATTTTTATACTTGATATTATTGATTGTATCTATAAATAAATAAATATATACGGACTAATCACATAGATTAAGCTAGCCCCAAAGTAAGTTCGAAACTGGTGATATGGGATACTAACTCAACGATACTATATTTTATAATAGAATACTTATATAGATAAACATCCAAGACCCAGGTCAAATAAATAAATGTTAGGTAAGATTAAAAATTACTGACCACATCAAGCAGAGCATCTTCAATGAGATTATTAGAGTACCTGCCCGCTTCGGGTCCTCTCAGATAATACTCCTCCACTTGATCGGCATTCGGGGACCGACGGCCGAAGCCTGCGCCCGCGCATGCAAGCAAAACCAACGCACCCGCCCACATTTCAAAATGATTTAAGCGTAAATCTAGATTTAATTACTTTTATATACTTACCTCCTGTAAAGGATTGTTATGATAAATAAATAAAGTATCCAGATAAATTTCCGATAAAAACATATGACACGATAATTAAATGGTTAAATGATGAATTAATATCGTAATCTACACATTGCGATTTGCAAGTCACATACAAATAATTTGAGGCACCTGTCTATAAACTTTTTCATATGAGGTACATAGCCTAAGGGGAAGCTAAGGGGATAGCTATGCAGCTAGCCAAAGATTCCATATGAAAATGTTAGAGTAGCATTACTTGCTCGATGTAATCATAACTCTCTCAGTTGGAATACTTCAGAGCCTGGGGTCCGCTTACTATGGTAGTGATTTAAGTAATTTACTGGTAAGTGTATAATGTAGTAAGCGACTGCCAGCAGCTGACCTCTGCAACCCAATCGGCAGACCAGAACCATCCCGTTAAGTTAAGCAAACGCTAGATGGCGGTCGGGACCCTTGCCTTAAAAACTCAGCTTCCAAAGCAGAGAATTATCTTTTTTTTTTTGAGATAATCAGATAATTTAAACCTGCAATATCCTAACAATACAAGGAAACAACTTTCACAAAGTATGCTATCCATTGGGGTTTCAACCACGACATTCACATCATCACGGGTTCGATCCCCGGTCAGGTCACTATGGAAAAAGATCTGTTTCATATTGACCTGGGTCTTGGATGTTTATCTATATAAGTATATATTATAAAATATAGTGTATCGTTGAGTTAGTATCCTGCGACACAAGTTCACAACTTACTGTGGGGCTAGCTCAATTTGTGTGATATGTCCCTATATATTTATTTATTTATTTATCATAAGGTTAAAGCCTTGGCACTGTACTATGGAGGTAGTCCCCATGAAATCAAGACTTCGTAAAATCTAACTTTTATTACGTAATATCGCGTTGAGATCGTATGTTTGACAGCTATATCTGTCGTAGACTCGGATCGTAGCCTCGTAGCACTCGTAGACAATCGTAGTATATCGTAGACATCATCTGCTACGAACAAGCTACGATCAATGGCTTTGAAATTCAACTGTTGGTTGACATATTCGCCTACCTAACCTACTTATCCTAAGTCATTGCTTTCTGTTCATAAGCCCATAGGAGTGTATACGACACTCAAAAAACCGACCAAGTGCGTGTCGGGCCACGCGCAGTGTAGGGTTCCGTAGTTGCGAATGACAACTTTGAGTTCATACTGTTCACACTCGCACCTAATGGTTTAACGACCAAAAACATCTAACAATGAAAATTGTATGAAATTTTACATTTTCGAGTACATTTTATAACTTGGTTGTCTATTCCTTTTTAGTTCGTACTAAATATTCAGCTCTGATAGTTTTCCTTTCAACTTCAGTATATATACTACTGCTGTAATTTTTTTCACGTATCCAAGGGGGGAACATTTACCTCTAACAAAAATTTGCACTTTAAAACTAAATATTTTGGAAACGGATCCCTAAATTGAAAAATGGTGTTTCCAACCTTACTACATTTTTCAAAGACCTATTTAACGATACCCAACACGATGGGTTTGTATAGAAAAAAAAATATTACTCTCTCTTTACATGTACGGGAGCTACACTAAAAAAATTTTTTTTTCAAGGTTTTTATCTACCACTTTTTTGGCATGATTAATATACATACCCATACCAAATTACAGCTTTCTAGCATTTAGAGTCTCTGAGTAAAACCGCGGACGGACAGACAGACAGACAGCCAGCCAGACAGACATGGCGAAACTATAAGGGTTCCTAGTTTACTACGGAACCCTAAAAAATACCATGCCACACATTTCATCGTGAAGAGAGTTGAGACAGTGTTAGGTGAGGGCGTGTAGAGTTAGAAACCTAGCTCTCCGATCAGATAACTCTTTTACAGTGGAAGCAATGACCTCTACTTAACGTTACCTTACCTGCAGATGTCTTAGTGAGATCATCCTAATCCTAAACCTAACTTCCTAATCCTAACTAATATTATAAATGCGAAAGTGAGTTATTTGTTTGTTTGTTACGCTTTCACGCCCTGTCTATACTGATCCGATCTTCATGAAATTTTGCATACACATAGGTTAATGTACTGAGAAGGACATAGGCTATATATCATGCGGGCGAAGCCGCGGGTAACAGCTAGTATTATCTAATTGTGACCTGCTCCTAACTACCAATTGATCGGAAATACAAATACGTTTGTTTTGAAACCCAGATTTTAAAAGTTTTCAGTTTAATCCTGATATTTCCCATTTTTTAACCTTTAACAAAAATTACATAGGTACCTACTTAAGTGGCAAGTTTATTTTTACACGGAATCAAACTATAATAAATAAATCTTCTTCTTCTTCTTCTTAGCGTTTCGATGGCAAAAACATTAAATTGTCGCAGCCCAGAAATTAGCCACCCCAATCGCAAAATAATAAATAAATAACACGTATTGAAATCGCATTAAAAAAGTTTTTTTTTTTAATATATACACTTATACTAATCGCTTTGTACAAATAAGAGGGGGAAACTATCTTGCTTTTGAAAGTTAGATGTTCAAATTTCAAGTGATCGAAAAGCAATATGTAAAACAAAGTTTTGAATAGGCGGAGCGTTTATTTAAGATACTGCATACTTTTGTATGCGACGAACCTAAACCTAAGGTATCAACTTTTTTATAAGGCATCATCATCATCAGGTCTTTTTAGTCTCCGCTGCAGACGCATGACCCTCTCTGTACTACATCATTTAGCAATATTAGCAGAAACACGCATTTTATTTTAAATCTATGCTTATTATTGAAATAAAATTATTTTATTACGTTTTTTTTCACGTTTATTACATTATTTATGCAAATTTAAATGTGTAACAATCGCGAAAACATAGGAAAACTCTATGCTTATTATAATTACATTACATTTATATCTATTTTGATGAAATATTCGAAACATCCGGATTAGATTTACAAATACGAATTTGAAATTCAATATAAAAATGTGTGGTGTGTGGAAATCCAGATTTTTGGATTATCCGGCACTTAATAAGGGAATCTACTAATGTTTCAGTCAGTGAACAACTTATTGCGACAGGATTAGATGATTTAGCGAAAATATTTATTATATTATTATTAAATACTTAACGATCAATCAAAGAATAACAAAGTTGTATCAATCATGCTTGTATGGATAACATGTAATAATATGTAGATAACTTTGATTATTGGTCAAAGGTAGATAAGTACTGAAGTGATTACTATGATCTTAGTACCTGATTAATTTTCGCGTAAATAATAGTCAACCCGGAAATATGGTGCGGACGGTGATTAACTGGAATATTCCCGAACTTCACACTGGTTTAGTGAGCAAGGTACAGTCTGAATCAAACTTTATGGCGACACGGATATTAGCTGCGAGCTGCGCACAACGTGCCCCGCCTCCCCGCGCGCGCCCCGCTCTACCTTATATTGTGTTCTGCGCATCGTCTCGCGCCATGTTCCGAGCCGCCGTAAGTTTGATTCAGACTGTACACCTCGGAGAACTAAATCCATCATCATCGTAATCACCAGGTCTTTTTAGTTTCCATTGCAGGAGTATGACCCTCTCTATTTTATCAGAGCCAATATATTAGCCAGAGCCAAAAAATATGAATTATACTCTTAAGGCCAGAACAGTCAGAGGAATTGGCCTAGACTCTCCACGCTGGGCAGACGGGTCGGAGAGGTCTCTTTGATGTTTATAAGCTTTGCTTAGCTTGTGTTTCCTAAGTCGCCTCCTACTACATCCACGGGAACGGTTAATAATTGTCCTCTTCTACTCTGCCGGGAACCACACGGCATATTGATCCATGAAGAGGTAATTTGAAGATGTTGAACACTACCTACTACTACCTATTTGTCTCGCAGGATTCTTGAGTTTGGCTGGTCTTACGTCGGTAGTTCAGAGAGGAATGGTCATAGCTGTTGCTCCATGGGTGGAAGTGTTAAAGGACATAACACCACGAGTAACTTCAGGGAAAGCGTAGCATACCTCTCGACACCCATCCATGAGTCACCCGCAAAGAGAAAGATAGTGTGCCTGTCTCTCTCATAAACACAGTACCGAGAAAGAACGTTTTGACCTCTACTGCGAGATGTCCGTATGCTAATCACCTTGCACGAATCGCTCAACGTGCTGCCTCTCCGTAAAATAGTTCAAGGGTTCCACACCACCAAACATTATTTAACCACATGTCTTGTATAGAGACTCTGATGAGCTGGAACCTCAGTCAGCCAGACGCTCCAGCTAATGACTTTGGGTCTAGCCATCAGCCATCGGTCAAACGGCTTTCGTTTTTGAGCAGTAAACCCACTCTGATGTCGGTATCGGCAAAGACAATATATAATACTAACGTAATAGACTGCCCACATCATACAAAAATATTGGACCAAATTAAGGTTGCGAAAAGCAGGCGAATGTATGGCACAGGAGAGTTGATCTGCGTTAGCCTTTAACTTACTAAATAAACGGTGTCATTTTAAAATAAGTATGCCTAAAATATTGTTTTGATTTTTAAGATATATTTTGTGAATTATATTTTTATATTCTCATAATACGGTAGATACAATGTTGTGTAGTTTTGAGTGGCGCCATCTATGCGAGTCTGTGAGAACAAATCGTACGATTAAGGCGTTGAGACCACATGGTATCGGTATGCATATATAAGTACGCGTGCACCATCTTCCAAGCGACCTCTTGTGTGGAGGTTCTCTGAACTTTTTCTTGCACGAAGACTATTGTTAAAAATACACGTTTCCATATTACCATAGGGTTCCGTCTAATTTTAAATAATTACTTTATTTTCATTATTTGCTGTTATAACGATAATAGATGTGTAATAGTTTCAAGTATCTACCTACCCATTACGGTTTAAAAGATATCTACAGGCCTGTGATAGATGGGCGGACGGACAGCGTGGACTTAATAATAAGGGCTTGTTGATAATAACAGAAACTAAAAAAAATCTTATTTAAAATGAAAACCATATTTTTGGCATATTAATAGATTATATGTTTTAGCACGTTTAGGCTACGCAGACAAACGCCATCTAGTGACGAGTAGCAGGCCTTAATTTTGTATGCCATCTAGTGGCGAGTAGCAGACCATACTTTGGTCCAACATTTTTGTATGTGCATGTATGAGGTTGGCAGTCTGTACATGTTATTACATTACTATAAGGTTATTACCTGTTTTATATACATGTGTATTGTTTTTACTTGGTTTTACCTATAGTAACTCAAGATCCATTAAATATTAGGTGGGGGAAAAAGTATTTTCGTATTTTGTATGAAGATTTACCCACCCATACAAGAGCTGTAACTTTGACATAAGTTTTTGAACTCACGTTAGTATTATATTGTCTTTGGCACTGCTATAAATCTTACTAAATTAGGGTGCTACACATTAAACTACTGAACTCATTAAGAATATTTTAAGATAATTTTACAAATAACCAATTAACAATTTTCAATAGTTTATTTATAAATAATTGAACTTTTACACACTACATTAGGAGATGTTGTTAGAGATAAATTTATTATTCTTCAAGTGGACCTTCTTGCTTTTCTCTCCACTCCTTGAGCTTTTCCTCGAAAAATCCTTTTCTGTGCACTAAAGCTATCCTTGGCTGGCGCAAGAAAAAGTTTTCATTCCCTAATTTGCTGTATTTTCGTTCACCTTCACTACCCATCAACTCTCTCAAGGCTTGGTTTCTTTGTAACAATTTGTCATAAAAGATCACTCCACTCTCAATAAATTCAGGGCCAAGTTCACACAGCTGCTTGTCAACTTTAGTCTCATAATGAACTTCTGTCATGTCCTTCATGAGAAAATAAGTTCCTAATCCAAACAACCCTACAATGCTGTATAAGGTAGCCCTAACAAGTGTCGGCGCAGCATATAAGTTCAGCCGGTTATTCATATATTGTGTGAAGTTGTACATCATAAACACACATGCGAATGGATATACTGATTCATAGAACACTTTGTTATTTTGCGTCATAAGTATTTCTCGGCAAATTGCAAACTTCTGAACATTTTCTGGCAAAATGAGAGCATCAGCTAATTTTTGCCCAATTTCTGAGTTCCAATTAATTTTCTCTTGATTTACCTGAAAAAATTAAATTCTGTTTAAGAAAAATTTAGAGGTAAAGTAAACTCCACATAAAGTGCAGCCATTATTAATGTTACTGAAATTTTAACACCTCGTGTCCCAGAAACTGCTAAAATACACTTTACCTATATAGCATAAACAATACAATAATTATACAACCAAGAAACCATATCTTACCCTAATATCATGATTTTCTAAGTCTGCAAGAGATTTGTATGTAAAGTTTACTGGTATCCCCACTGCCACACCAAACTTGGAGCTTGTGCTTCCTGTAACAGCAAAACAATAGAGAATCATTTTATGTAACAAGTAGATAAAATACAGAAGCTGCCCCCGTAGCATGGCACGCGCGACAACGTTTATCGACTATCGCCATCTCGTTTTTCGCAATACTGAAGAGCGAGAAGTAGATAGTTTATCGCGCGATATAAACGGCGTCGCGGGAGCCATGCTATGGGGGCTGCTGACTGTACTTACTGCTAATTAAAAACACAGAACAGATAAATGAACCATGAATTTGGTAATTTATGATTACTAAATCCATGTTTTTAAAATATTCACGAAGATAAGCTTCTTGCTACAGTAACCAGTTTCTTTAGATCCATACAACAACAACTAAAATTTAAGCTGATTAAATTAAAATTAACAGAAGACTACACTACTAAATTATTTTTAAAAGAAATTCATTTAATAACTTCTGAGTGCTGAGCTACACAACAAGTACATACACCACTGAGCAATACAATAGTTGGAATTAACAGTGCACCTGTTTCTTGATCGCTTATCGCTTAGGAAAGTTTATAAAACTATTCATAAGAAATAATAAAGTTCATCCCTGTTCTTATCACCTTATCATGACTATCACCAAAGACTTGTGGCAACACCGGCCGCCCCGCATTTCTGAACGCTCGGTTGTTTTCGGATGGTTTCTGAACGTGTGCCGCGGCCATGTTGCTGTCAACACACAACACGACACGACGAGCTCTGACGACTATTCGTTTCTTTCACCGCGTCTTCGATTAAATCGCAGTCGGTGTTAATTCAGCTCCAGTCATTACGGTTTTATTTATAAGTTGTGACCAACCACAGTGTATACCGTGAATTAACAGTAAAACTCTTGTTGTGACGATATTGTGTTTGATTCTCGATCACCCCAAAGACTAACCTGCATGAAATAAATCATATCCAAAAACACTAAAAGGTGTAATTAATTTTCTGTGGACGTCAGACACATTCAACACTTCGAGACATTTTTGATACCGCTCCCGAAGTTCCTTCGGTAAATCGACCGGTTTTCCCTCACTGTAAGAAAAAAGATAACCTTTAAAAACAGCCATAAGTAGAATATACAATAAGTGAAATATAATGCCAACCACCTGTAATTATGGACATATTCTTTGTATTTATCAAGTAAAATAGTGTGTGGCACAAATTTTGCAGCTGTAAATGAAAGACCTGCACCGGTGATTACAGCAAAAGAAAATTTTCTTCCAGTATCTGTTAAAAACCAGGAAATTGGTTTTCTTGTAACCATTTTGAACTAAACTGTGCGTCGCATATAGTCTCTTATTATTTTTTGTTATTTATCACAGCTGTACTATACTTTCGAAGTTCATTTAATTTCTAAAATCTCAAAGTTCTATTTATTTCGGATTTTCCCTTAATGACATTGACAACTTATTTGCCATGCTTTTTTATCATTGGTACGGGCCAAGTACGGACCAATACAATATTCATCCATGGTACGGACACAGAACCATATTGCACGTCCGGCGGTCCCTCAACGATTGCCGCTATTTGCCGGAAATGGGCACAACACTATGTTTGGCCGAAAATTATTCTCCCGGCAACGTGACGCATGACACAAGTGATTATATACTCTTTGGCATGACATCTTTCTTTCATATCGGTATAATAGTTGTAGAAATGTTTTGATTATCAATGTTTATTTTCGTATTTTCAAAGAGAATATTACAATAAGTAAGGTATTTTATAATTCAAATGTTTTATAAATCGCAAAAATTTTCCAGGAACTGAATAAAAATATATGATAATAATTAAATACCACAATGGAAGTCATAAATGAACTAAATAAGTTAGATTTAGATAGTCTGGATGAAGAATGGATGCAAGCAATATACTATGCTGAATTCCTTGAATTTGGTGAGATTCCATCTGAATATGAAAAGGTTCTGGAGTCTATAGAAATAAGGAAAGTATTTCGTAGTATAATGAAAACTATTGACTTATGGTTAGGCGAGGAAAACTCTGAGGAAGAAAAATCATGGGCGACATTGTCTCACCAAGTGAAGCATCAGAAATTGCTAGCCTTGCTCGCTTACTTCATAGACTACGGCAGCAAAAACGTTCATACACTAGAACACAGAAATAATACACTTCTAGCATCACGATTGTATTACAAACTTCTATCTATACCTGGATACAAGGCATATCATATATATCATTCTCAATTGTTCGCACATTCCTTGGTTGGCCTAAGTTTCCCGAAAACGATGTGTGAAAATGAGGACAGTTACTTCAACACTAAGGAGTTGACACGAGAAGTAAACTCGGTAATTAAAGAATTGCAACGTTTTGTCCATGACTTGAGAGCAGTTATTGAAAAGTTACATTTAAATCCTACTGATATGAATTTCGAGGATATTTTGAGCAACCTCGTAGATATTACTGGAGGTGCTATTGTTAATAAACTGAATGTTGGTAAGTCTTATAAAAGCAGCTTTAATTGATAAATAATTTTTATATTATAGTATAGATTCTTTTTTTTTAAATTAAATTTTAGTGTTTATTGATTCCATGTTGCAATTCCATGTTTACAGATAAAATAGAACTAGCTAATGTGTCTAGAGTGATATATGAAATGATAGACATTCTGATATGTGATTCTAAAGGAGATGTAAATGAAGCTGCTATACAGCTACTATTTAAGTGCATCCTGCCAAAGCTGGTGGCGGCATCAGTAGATTGCAGAAATGCTAATGTAAGTAATTATTGAGATTTACACTTTCTACAAATTTGCCATAAATAATGGATCATATTTTAAGGTAAATTGTGATTTCTCTATCTGGCTATCAATGTTGTATGAAGCAAGTAAATGCAAAATCCAGGGTTAAACATAATATTGGATGTAAAAAACATTAAAAAAACATTTTACAGCACATACAAAACAAAAACACATTTTGGTACCCATGTGTACACAACAGGGTCAACAGGTGAATAACCTATAGCACCTTAACATATTAATGAGGCTGCTACCTCTCTTGGTTTTATAGTGGGTGTCCTTCTTTTAGTTAATTATTTAAAAAAACCAAATGCACCTACAGAGCTACAGTAGGTGGATTTAATGCTAAAAGCATTTTCTCCCAGTCAACCTATATAGCATTCTGTTTTGATTATTTTTAAATTGTTGCACTTCAGACAAATAGTTTTTAGGGTTCCGTAGTAAACAATCCGGGTCCTTTTCGCGGTTTTACGCAGAGACTATAAGTACTAGAAAGCTGTAATTTGGTATGGGTATGTATATTAATCATGGCAAAAAAGTGGTAGAATAAATCTTGAAAAAAAATTATTTTTTAGGGTAGCTCCCATATAAGTAAAGTGGGGGAGTATTTTTTTTTCTCTATTTACTCATCGTGTGGGGTATCGTTAAAAAGGTCTTTCAAAAATATTGTGAGGTTGAAAACTCCATTTTTCGATTTAGGGATCCGTTTCCGAAATATTTGGTTTTAAAGTTCAAATTTTTCTTAGAGGTAAGTGTGTGTGTGTGTCCCCCCCCCCCCCCCTCTATCTGCTAAACGGTTATATATAGATACGTGAAAAAAATTACAGCAGTAGTATATATACTGAAGTTGAAAGGAAAACTATCATAGCTGAGTACTAAGTACAAACTAAAAAGTTATAGGCAACCAACTTATAAACTGTAAAATTTCGTACTATTTTCATTGTTAGATGTTTTTGGTCGTTAAACTGTAAGGTGCAAGTGTGAACTCAAGTTTGTCATTCGCAACTACGGAACCCTACACTGCGCGTGGCTCGACACGCACTTGGCCGGTTTTTTAATATTAACAGGACTTAGCACAAACCTTTTTTAACAGCAACAATAGTTAAAAATAAGTAAAAAAGATTTATGCTAAGTGTTGTTAATATTAATAATTTAATATTCTGTTTTGAGTCCATGAATACCTGCTGTTCGACCCTGTTCCGTTAACAACTGCAGCTCATGATGGCTGTTTGTTTTTTGGTCTTCTACTTTGAGGAGACTTTGTTCAATGCAATAACTAAATTTTCTTCAGGGGTTTTTGATAAGCACACTTGACTAAGGTGACACCATGCAACTGCTTATCAAATTCGATTTAAACCTTAGCCCTAGACACACTTTTCTGCCTTCAGAACTTTTTTATCGGACATTGAGGATTTCATCCTTAGACCTAATTGGTTACCTCATAAAGTATAAATAAAGGTTATAAATGTGATTTATTATTTTTTCTTGTTTCAGAACTTAGTACGAGCCTCCTATGTTACATATTCCGGCCTCCTTCTCACTAAATATGGCAAGGCAGCACTACCAGGATATATTGTGCTATTGCAGCACCTTTGCTATACTTTAGATGGTTTGGTTAGTAATTAATTCATCATACTTGCAGCAAACAAACAAGACCTTTATAACATAATTCCACTACAAATGTAGGGTATACTTTGACTATGTTCATTCAATTCATTCAATTAAAAATAAATGTTTTTGTGTCCAACGTTTTTACAAGACACTATTCAAAGTAATGCCTCTTATAACAGAGAAACCAGTTTTAATTAGTGTAATTTTTTTTAAAGGAATCTACTGTCAAAAAAGGTTGTGAACCTCTGTTAAAAAAACTTTAGAAATTCAAACACCTGTTTTTTTTTCTAGGAACGAGCAGAAGTGCGGTCGGCTCGCGTATCGCTCGTGTTCGGCTTGATGAGTCTGCTACCAAGGAAGTCGTACAAGAAAATTGTCAAGTGGCTTCTTACACTGTCGACTACCTCCAAAGTCTCCCACAGACAAATTGCCATGGTGCGTCTCTCTCTTCTCTTAGCATTTTCCCGGGCGCAGGCTGGCGTGTTAACCACTGTGCCATGGAGTGTGTATATTTATATATATTTACGCTATGTGTTTGTTTTTCAAATTTTAGTGCGTTTTGGTAATGTCTGGCTGTGTCATCATAGCTACCATTTTAATTATCTGAGGTACTTTATTTTTTGTACATAATATGAAGCAATCTCCTAAGATGAAATCAATTACAGGAAATGATAGCAAAGCTACTGAGTAACGACCCTGAGGAGAAACCACCACAGGATTCAACTCAACAAGCCACTTCAGGTAAAAATCTTTAGACTGAAGTAGAATATAACTATGTACCAAAAAGATACTAACAACACCACCATATTACTAAGCATCTGCTGATAGGCTGTCCGTCCCTCTGTCCTTCTGTCACAGAACCTACACAGGACTGTATCTTATACTAGGCAAGCGTTGGAAATTTTCGCAGAATATGTATTTCTGTTGCCTCTAAAAAAAAAACAAAATTTGACTGGCAGAAAATCGGCCCTTGCTGGCACTTTTTACATCAAATCACATTTAATATCTTATTACTATTTTTAATTGTTCAAAAGCTACGGTTACGGAACCGACCACTGCAGAGAATAAACGCCGAAAGAAACTCTTTCCAACAGTATTGGTCGCCTACTCACCTGAAGGGCTTTGTATGATTGATTATCCGTTTTTTTTCCTGTTTTCATGTTTTAATACCGTTATACGAGGGCGGGATGATAAGTAACTAGCCTAATAAGGAAACACTTTCCGTGATAAAATTAATTTTATTTTTCGACATAGTCTCCGTAAACCTCTACGCACTTATTCCATCTTCGTTCTAAAGCAGTAATGCCTTCCATAAAATGATTTCTTTCGAGGCCTGAAAAATACTCCTCTACAGCGGCTATGACTTCATCATTTCTGGCAAATTTCTGTCCGCCCAAAAAAGTTTTGAGCTTAGGGAATAAATGGAAGTCTGATGGCGCTAGATCAGGCGAATAAGGTGGGTGGGGCAGCAAATCATACTTCAATTCGTTGATTTTTGCCATAGCTTTAACACATGTGTAAACCCTAGCGTTGTCTTGGTGAAAGATGTTTTTTTTTTCGCCAAACCTGGTCGTTTTTGCTGAATACGTTGATGAAGCTTATCTAGAAGATTAGCGTAATATTCTCCATTCATTGTTTGACCTTTAGGAAGGTAGCCTATCATCAAGATCCCATCTGCATCCCAAAACACGGAAGCCATCACTTTTCCAGCCGACTCTATAGCCATGGCTTTTTTTGGAGCCGGGTATCCCGATTGAGTCCACTGTTTTGATTGAATTTTGGATTCTGGCGTGTAATAATGAACCCATGTTTCATCTGTTGTTACAAATCGACGTAAAAAATCGGCCTTATTACTCTGAAAACGGTCCAGACATTCTTTTGAGTTTTGCACCCGAATCCTTTTTTGATCGTGCGTAAGCAATCGCGGCACCCAACGGGCCGATAACCTTTTCATATTTAATTCCTCACTTAGGATATGATGTACCCGTTCCTTTGAGATACCTGTAGTGTCAGCTATTTCAGATAACTTCAATCGTCGATCTGCTAAAACCATATCATGTACTTTCACGACCATTTCCGGGGTCGTGACGCTTTTTGGACGTCCGGAGCGGGCTTCATCTTGGACACATGTACGACCCCGTTTAAACTCAGCCACCCAGTTTTTTACTGTGGCATAAGAAAGAACACATTCACCCAAAACGTTCTTTAACTCGTCATATATATCTTTCCCCTTCATGCCCTTCATATGAAGAAACTTTATCACTGCTCTAATTTTATCCATTTTGAAAACAGTTAACGAAATATATTTTCAAATTACAAAAAATCAATAAAATTTTCGCGCCACCGAATTCAAATTTAGAACACAGGTGGACAGAGATACGAATTTAAAAATGACATATTTTTTTTTAAATTGTAACTTTTTAAATGGCAGTGGCTAGTTACTTATCATCCCGCCTACGTACATTCATTATTTTTGGAACATGTTTATATTTACGATCTAGTGGGCAATTATTTAAAACAACATTACATAAAGTTGTTTTTGTTCAATTCACTAATATTTTTTACCTACCTCATAAATTTAGTATGGATGCCATAAACACCTATCTTTCCAGAAAATACAGAACAACCAAAAGAAAATCAGCCAGAGGGCGAGGCAGCCACTGCAGAAGCTGAAAACAGTGCAGTGGAGGGCGCCGGTGACGAGGTGGCTCCAGCGCTTGCGCCCGCCACGGACGACGAGACCAGCCAGGACAGTCAAGATAGCCAGGATAGCCAGCCCCTACAAATAGAAGAAGTAATTGTGTAGAAAATACTTTATTATTACCCACTTTTGTTGTATAGGATGATATGCGTGCTATTGCGGTCTTAGGAATGCGAACGTGACCGGTTTACCGGTAAAATGATGGAAAGGAATGGAATCATTTATTGATTAATAAAGTAACTTATATACTAAAGTAAATTAGGTACATGTAAAATAGTGGGGAAGCTCGCTGAGTGCGGAATACGTGTTGTGATGTGCGTGTATTGAAATAAACATATTTTACCACTTCCTATAAGTACATCACGGGATTCCTAAGACTGCAATACGAGCCAATGGACTCTCATATGTGCGAGCGGGCACCCTGTAGTATTTCCGTCTCTGTCTATGCCAAAAGTTACTATGAATACCAGTCCTACTTACATACAGTCTGTTCGTGTAAACCTTCTTATCCTTCAAACCAGGCCATCGATATGAACTACTTTTCCTATAGGACCCAACCTTGAAAACTGGAAAAATATCGTCATTTTTAGTTCCGTAGTAAACAACCCTTATAGTTTCGCCATGTCTGTCTGTCTGTCTGCCCGTCTATCCGTCCGCGGTTTTACGCAGAGACTATAAGTACTAGAAAGCTGTAATTTGGTATGGATATGTATATTTATCATGCCAAAAAAGTGGTAGAAAAAAATCTTGATAAAAATTTTTTTTAGTGTAGGTTGCTTCCATACAAGTAAAGTGAGGGAGTATTTTTTTTTCTCTATTAACCCATCGTGTAGGGTATCGTTAAATAGGTCTTTAAAAAATATTGTGAGGTTTGAACACCATTTTTCGATTTAGGGATCCGTTTCCGAAATATTTGGTTTTAAAGTGCGAATTTTTGTTAGAGGTATGTGTCCCCCCCCCCCCCTCTATCTGCTAAACGGTTATATATAGATACGTGAAAAAAATTACAGCAGTAGTATATATACTGAAGTTGAAAGGAAAACTATCAGAGCTGAGTACTAAGCACAAACTAAAAAGTTATAGGCAACCAACTTAAAAGTACTCGAAAATTTAAAATTTCATGCAATTTTCATTGTTAGATGTTTTTGGTCGTTAAACTGTGAGGTGCGAGTGTGAACAGTGTGAACTCAAAGTTGTCATTCGCAACTATGGAACCCTACACTGTGCGTGGTAGTGTAGGGTACACTGCGCGTGGCCCGACACGCACTTGGCCGGTTTTTCGATTAAGGGATCCGTTTCTGAAATATTTGGTTTTTAAGTGCAATTTTTTGGTAGAGGTGAGTGTCCTCTATCTGCTAAACAATAATATATGGATACGTGAAAAAAAATTACAGCAGTAGTATAAACTTTATATAACGAAGTTGAAAGGAAAACTATCAGAGCTGAGTACTAAGTACGAACTAAAAAGTTATAGCGCTTTTTCATAAACCACAAAAATAACTTTGTCATTCATACAAACATTATGAAAAACAAAGTTATCTTTGCTGGCAACAAATGATAAGAGGTTTTTGGCTAATCTAAGCTGGCCTATATGGAACGAGCTCGAATTTTCATACAAAAGTTTTCGGACGGCTACCATGCGCCTCCATGCTGGTCTGGAAGAAAATAAAAAAACGTTGAACGTTCCAGCTGCTTCTCTTCCCGCGCAGATCATAAAAGCCGATCGAGGGAATGGGCATCAGTTGCCCGAGGAACCGAGGCAGTTCGAGACTTGTGTTATGAGATACTAACTCAACGATATTATATTTATGATAGATACTTATATAGATAAACATCCAAGACCCAGGTCAATCTGAAAAAGATAATTTTCCATCTTGACCTGCGGGCCTATTCACTAAAATTGATAAGCACGGTGGCTATCAAAGCTCGGTTGACAACTGGAATTTGATAGTCACGGTGGCTAGCAGGAAATTGGCATTCCGTAACTGTTTTCACGGTAGTGGCTATCGACATAAATGAAGTGGCTTTGAATATGTTCAAGTTGGCAGCTCTTTTTTTCTGTCGACATTATCATAGAGTAAATTGAGATGCTATTCTCAAAATTTCAACTCAGGGGTACTATTTTTGAACGTGTGACACTCGTCTTCGAAAGATTTTTGTATGGAAAATCGTTCAAAGACGTGTGCCACGCGTTCAAAAATAATACCTCTGTTTTACCACTAGCGGCGGCCACATAGAAATTTTTGCGAGTACATCAAAATCATCTTTTATTTCTTTAGTTGCATAATGCATAGTGTTATGAAGAGTTTTTATTTGACAGAAATATATATAGGTACTATTTTGTAGCTTGGCGCTCCATATAATTTCTACAAGTAAAATGTTCTCTCGCGAGATTGTATGGAGCTTTTGTGGATTAATTTTGTTATAGTATTATGAGAATATGATTGTATAGATTAGGTACTGTAAGTATCTAGAAGAGAGACATTAAATTTAAATATTCTATACTATCATTCTCCTACTAAAAGGACCTCAGAATATTAGGAAAAAGAGCTGTACAGGCGAGGATCGGCTGTTTCTGTCTCTACTAATTCCCAAATCAACCCTCACGACACACACCTCCTAGTCGCAGGGACACAAAATCATGATGTTGACTGAACTTTTTAGGTTAGGTTTAATGATGAAGGATTTAAAATTTAAAGTGGTCATATTGTATTATTAGGTACCTATATTATAAATATAGTAGGCGAACACGGTCAGATTTACCTTTAATGCAGAAAAAGCAAAAGAATAATTGTCTCTAACCTATAACACTGAGAAAAAAAAATAGAAAATCTCTTCCTTATCTAACTTCTTTAAAAACCGTATGAGAGGAAGAGGAGTGTCTGACCAAAATCCCCTCGCCAATTCCAATAACTTAAGTCAAACCAACTTAGAACATTCTTAAAATACAAACTAACCTCAAAACCAAAATTTTACGAATATTTTAGAACCCTATGTGTCTTCGAAGGGGTGGGTTGGTTAAGGAGACTTTAAATTTTATTTGGGAGACTTATATGTTAGAGACAATATTTGTTATTTATAAAACCGATGATAAACATACAAAAAGAAAAAGTTTCTCATTTTACCTAACCTTGGTAACTTGTTCAGCTGTCTCGTTTTCGTAAAAAAGAATGGCTCCGTTTGGTTAACTAACCTACTAAACGCAATAGTAGTCACTTCTCTACATTTAAACAAAGACTTGCAGCATCTTTACTTTGGCGTATAATAGTGTGTATCAATAAAACACTGCTCTTGACCCGTTGCTATGAAAAGCTGTTTGATAGATCAAGTGAAGATCGATTTGATAGCCACTTCAGTTACAGAATGCCGTCTATAGCTTATCGATACGGAAACAAATGTCAAAATGAAGGTGGAGTTGCTATCATGGAGATGACGTCATTTCGGTTGGACACTGACGATAGTGAATACAAAATTTGAATTCTGACAGCCGTTTGATGTCAACTTATTAGTTTCATAGCCATCGACACTTGTCATTCGAGTTAGTAAATAGGCCCGCTGACCGGGGATCGAACCCGGGACCATCCGTGTCGTGTGTCAACACGACACGGATGGTGTGCCCCGGAGCTCGTCAAAATTGATTGATTGATTGAATGCCGTGCCTGCAGGACATGACGGAAGAGGAAGTGGCAGGGCTGCTGCGGCAGCGCGCGCACACGGTGCCGCACCTGCAGCTGCTGCTGGCCGTGTACGAACGCCTGCACGACGTGTCCAGCACGCTGCGCGCGCGCGCGCTCGCCATCCTCACCGACTGCCTCACCAGCGTTCACCCGCCTCTGAAGGAGGCTATTAAGGTCACTATCCTATTTATTACTAGCATTTCACCGTGATCTAGTCCACTTTAAGGAGGTGCCGCACCTGCAGCTGTTGCTGGCCGTGTACGAGCGCCTGCACGACGTGTCCAGCACGCTGTGCGCGCGCGCGCTCGCCATCCTCACCGACTGCCTCACCAGCGCGCACCCGAAATATATTGAAAAACGCGTATGATGTTCGTACTCAGTAAGCTGGATATTACAGTGATCGGTTTATTATAAGCACTCGGCTTCGACTCGAGACTCGAGTGTGCCTATAAACACTTCGTCTATAATTTACAGTTTACTTTCATCATAAACATAATCAAAGGTCGGAGTAGATAGTGACATTTGCGGTCAATAACCTGAAACGGATTATACTACTTTGAACATGTAGGATGAAGACATATCGGCATTCGCTGGTGCACGCGGTTCGCCCGCGTGAGTTTCGAAAAAGTAGAGTTAGTTATTCGCGGGAAAAGACATCATGTTATTTCTACGAGTATGACAGTTCGTGATAGAATTACATAAAATCAATCCCTACGGACTGGTGGCACTACTGCCCGTCTCCACCAGTGGGGTCACGAGGACTTTCAACTACTGATATCTCGACTAGCTACTCCGGGCTTTAATCATAATGTACTATTATAAATTTTATTGAATGTTCGCAGGAGCTGAACGGCGCAGAGCCGGGCGCGGTGTCGCGCTTGCTGGCGGCGAGCGCGCGCTGCGTGTGCGACGAGCGCGCGGCGGTGCGGCGCGCGGCCGTGCCGCTGCTGCAGCGCCTGCTGGCGCCGCCCGCCGCGCCGCAGACCGACGACCTGATGGTTTTAATAAATAAATAATTATATAGGGACCGCCGTGTGATTCCCGGCGGAGTAGAATAGGACCACTCCAAGTTGTCCCGTGGATGTCGTAAAAGGCGACTAAGGAAACACAAGCTAAACAAAGCTTATTAACATCAAAGAGACCTCTCCAACCCGTCTGGCCAGCGTGGACAGTGTAGGCCAAATCCTCTGACTACTCGGGCTAGTCTATGGCTCTGGTAATACAGAGGGGGTCGTGCTCCTGCAGTGGAGACTGCAAAGACCTGATGATAATGATGATGATGATGATATATAGGGACAAATCACATACATTGAGCTTGTACGAGACACGTACACTGCCAACTCAGCATGCCTACTCGCGACAATTAAGTAAAGACTTCATTTTCAATTTAGTCCGTAATCAGCATTCATACGTATAACACATTCCCATTTATACATTAAAATCAACTATTGTGAAATCGGAAATAAATCGTGTGTAAAGTTCGAACATCTATTATTTATAAAACAACATTATAACTAAAATCTAAGGTGTATCGTCCTGGACTGTACATCTTTGTGGTCCTTCGAGTATCGGTATTGCGGGACCTCGCGCGCGCGGAGAACCACGTGGCCACGTGGCCGTCGAGTGAGGTGCTGTGACAAACCAGTGAATAGTGGAATATCTGTTCAGTGTTAACTAACATTTGGTGTTGGTGTTGATCAAGAACACTAGCACTCGGAATACCTAACATTCAGCAACATCGGTGGGCAATCAGCTCATCACGCCAGCTGCCAACACGTGGCATTGGCGGTAACAGTGGGGACGTCAGGAACGCGTTCGTCACAACATCATCAACAACAGTGATCACTGGCAACAAGTAAGATCTGTCCATTTTTCTTACTCAACAGGCATACATTTTTTGTTCGTCATGGATGATTTATATGTGTCTCAGGTAGAAATCTACAAAGCAATTGAAAAACTAACAATAAACATCAAAAAAGATAGTAAAGAACGTAAGACCGTTGACTACTGCAAACGCCGTTTGGAGAATTTAGAAGCGTATTGGGTAGAATATCAACATAATCATGACCGAATGACGACGGGAATAAGCCGTACTCATCGGTATTTTACGGACTCGGAATTTGATAAAACTAAAGAGCTTTACACATTAACAAAACATTATTTAACAGAACTACTACATAACCTGAAAACAATCTCGGTAGCAGTATCAGATCAACAGGGGACAACTTCGCAAGGTTACGAGGAACCCCAGGCAACAACTCAGACTCAAGGGGGAAGTGAGGATCCTGGAGCAACGACCAGCAGGTCACAACGACAAGTGCCCGAAGAAAACATAGTTCGTATGAGATCGCACGGGTCTCCCAGCAAACTCGATGAGATGCTTCGGAAACAATGGGCAAACTTTAAGGCATTCAATAGGACAGTGGCAAACATCCAAGTTGATTCTCTGGCTGATAAGTGGGAGTTCGATGACGCCTTGAAGACTTTGCATACTAGATGGACTGCTATTGACACCCTCCATTGGGAGTTGGATAGCGAACTGAACGGAGAAGATGAAGAATATGATATGCAGTATACCCGAAGCGAAAGAAAATTCAACAGTCTGAAGAAAGAAATCAACGTGAAACTATGGGCAAACTCACACAGAGAGAAAACTTTACCAAAGTTAGATATTCCGGAATTTTATGGGCAATACAATCAGTGGGTTTCCTTTAAAGATCTATTTCATGAAGCAATTCATACCAACCCCTCTCTCTCAAAAGCGCAGAAAATGCAATTCCTGAAAGGAAAGGTCAAGGGAGAGGCCGAACGATTAATTCACCACCTTACTATCTCTTCTGAAAATTATGAAGCATGCTGGGATATACTCAACCATCGTTTCAATAACAAAAAATTGATATTTACATCCCACATGAACATTTTGTTAGGTTTACCTACACTACAGCAACAATCGTTAGGTCAAATAAAAAAAATGCATGACGTCACTATAGAGTGCCTGCATGCTATTAAAAACTTAGGGGCCGATGTGAGTACTTGGGACCCTATTTTAGTTCACATTCTCTCGCAAAAGTTGGATTCAGAATCTTATAGCGAATACATAGAGTCCATAAAAGCTCCTCGAGAACTTCCAATTTTGCGAGAATTCCTAGACTACTTAGAAAATAAATTTACATCTTTAGAATCGTCCCGAAGAAAGCAGGACTCCAAAGGCAATCAGTCAAACTTGAATTATTCTAACTATCAGGCGACAAACAACAAAAAACCTTATTACGCGGTAAATAAAGTTACTAGCCAGCAACCTAAAAACAACATAAGTTCCAAATTCACATGCCCTCTGTGTAAACAAAATCATGGCCTTTATAATTGCGATCAATTTATTAACATGTCAAATGAAGCAAAATTAACAACTATTCGTAATTTACAAGTATGTCGCAATTGTTTATTTAGCCATAGCGGAAATAAGTGTATTTCCACAAAGCGGTGCCGCGTATGCGGATCAAATCACAACACTATGATACATGAAGCCTGCACCAAGCCGGCACATGTATCGAACTCAAATGCTGCCACATCAAAACCTGGCTCTTCACGCCAAAACGAACACGTGGCCGTCACCTCACATATTTCCCAAAATGATTTTTCCGAAATTTTGTTGGCAACAGCAAAGGTCAAAGTCATGGCGGCGGACGGTACTTACCTTGTTTTGAAGACCCTAATCGATCAAGGGTCACAATTATCTCTAATAAGTGAACATGCAGCACAACGTTTAGGTATCAAAAGAGAACGTTTGAGTGGAACCGTATTTGGGATAGGGCATATGAAGAAAAATTGTAAGGGTTCCATCAAAATCAATTGTTCGTCTTGGTATGATGATTATAAGTTCGATACTGAGGTTTTAATCATGAACGAATTAATAAAAAATCTACCTAACAAAACATTTTCAAAACCATCATGGCCTCATATTCAAAACATTCATTTAGCAGACCCTGAATTTTATTTAAGCAGCCCTATAGATTTGCTGTTAGGAGCAGATATTTATTCCGCGATCATGATGGGCGGAATTATCAAGGGTGAAAATTCCACACAGCCGATCGCACAACAAACCCATTTGGGATGGCTGCTGTGCGGAAACGTTAAAACATATTATCATTGCAATGTAGTAATCAACAACCTTGAAGATATCAAACAATTTTGGGAGATCGAAAACATAAATGAACAAACAATTTTAACAAGTAATGAGGAAGAGTGTGTTGATTACTACAAACAAACAACTAAACGACTTTCGAGCGGACGCTATGAAGTGAAACTTCCACTTTACGCGGATATCGAAACAAAACTAGGGTCTACCGAACATATAGCAATTGCACAGTTTAAAAATTTGGAAAAGAAATTCAAAAAACAACCAATTTTAGCTCGCGAATATAAACAATTTTTTCAAGAATACGAACATTTAAATCATATGACTTTATCTAAAGGAAACGCGAAACCCGAGTTCATATTACCGCATCATTGCGTCGAGCGTCCGGAAAGTACCACCACAAAGTATAGAGCAGTTTTTAATGCGTCAATTAAATCAACGTCAGGTCATAGCTTAAATGATTTGATGCATAAAGGGCCGAATCTCCAACAAGACCTCCAATTACTTATTTTGAAGTGGAGGCAGCATAAGTACGGGTATGTAAGTGACCTTGAAAAGATGTATCGTCAAATTTTATTATCAGCTGACCATCAGCCACTACAAAAGATCATCTGGAGGTACGAGGAAGATCAACCTCTCCAAAAATACCAGCTTACTACCGTAACTTATGGAACAAAAGCGGCACCTTTTTTAGCAATGATGACGCTACGACAACTGGCAGCTGATGAACGTAACTCCTACCCTGATGCAGCCAAGGTCGTAGAAGAGTCATTTTTCATGGATGACTTGGTCCATGGTTGTTCAGAAATTCACGAAGGAAAGCATATGATCAAACAACTTCGACTTCTTTTGTCATCTGGAGGTTTCAATTTACGTAAATGGTCTAGTAACGAACCTAAACTATTAGAAGACTTACAGGGCAATAACGAACAACATGTATTTAACTTTAAAACCGAATATACGTCAAAAATTTTAGGCCTTGGTTGGAACCCCAAATCAGATAATTTCATTATTAAATACGATGTTATACCTTTATCGGGAAAACTTACCAAAAGAGAAATTTTGTCCGAAATATCGAAATTGTTTGATCCGTTAGGATGGCTAACACCTCTTACAACAAAACTGAAAATATTATTTCAAAAAGTTTGCTCATTACATTTAACATGGGATGACGTCATACCTGACGACATCAACAATGAGTGGCACAAGTTACGAGCAGATATGATAAACATAAACAACTATGAAGTACCTAGGTGGATCGGGTGCAATAAAACCGATAACATTCAACTGCACGGCTTTTGCGATGCGTCGCAAAACGCTTATGCTTGTGTTATATACGCTCGCCTGGAAAAAACAAAACACATAAATATGATTACAGCTAAAAGTAAGTTAGTTCCAGCATCCAAAACATTTTCGATCCCTCAATTAGAACTTTGTGCTGCCCAATTGTTATCTAAATTGATGAAAAAGGTTATAGAAAGTTTAAAACAACATAACTTAGAAGTTTTTGGTTGGAGCGACTCCATGGTTGTTTTGGCGTGGTTACAAAGCGATCCCGGACGCTTCAAAGTATTTGTAGCAAATAGAGTTAGGGAAATATTAAAGGTCCTTCCGAAGGAATCATGGCGGTACGTAAAGTCGAGCGAAAACCCAGCTGATTCAGCAAGTAGGGGAATTTTACCTTCCCAACTAAAAGAATGCATTTTATATTGGCATGGCCCTGCATTTCTAACAAAATTCAAAGCAGAAGATAGTAGGTATATGCAAAATTATTTAACAAATGAACAACAAATTAAAATTAAACAAGTTAACATTGTAACTAATTCTACAAAGGAAAATATATCTATCATTAACGAATTACTCAAAAAATACAGCTCGTTATCTCGTGTGATTCGAGTTTTAGCATGGATAAAGCGATTTTTTAGTAAAAAGGATAACAAAAAGCAATTTCTAACACTAAGCGAATTAAGACAAGCAAATATAATGGTAATAAAGCACATGCAAAGCGAAGCGTATGAGGAAGAAATAATAAACTTAAAATCTAACAAAAATATACCTAACAAAAGTAAAATCCTAAATCTTAACCCTTACCTTGACTCTGATGGCGTATTAAGAGTAGGTGGGAGACTGAAACATGCAAACATCCATCCCGACATGAGAAACCCTATTATTATAAATAAAAATAGTCGCTTAGCAACATTGATCATATCGCGCGCGCACAAACTTACCTTCCATGGTGGGGCTCGCGTAACAGCTGCATTTATTCGTCAAAAATATTGGATCGTAGGTGGAAATAGAGAAATTAAAAAACAACTTCATCGTTGTGTTACCTGTAAAAAACATGATCCCTCAAAAAATTCTCAACTAATGGGCGACTTGCCGTCTTCACGTAGTAATCCGTCCCGTCCTTTTTTTAACAGTGGTGTAGATTTAACTGGATATATTTTAGTAAAATGCAATAAAGGTCGTGGTATAAAAACATCCAAAGGTTATGTTACAGTCTTTGTGTGCATGGCTACGAAGGCTGTGCACCTAGAACTAGTTTCAGACATGACAACATCTGCATTTTTAGCTGCTTTGAGACGAATGGCGGCCAGGCGGGGTACACCAGGCCACATTTACAGTGATCAAGGAACTAATTTTATAAAGGGAAACAGAATTCTGCAGGAGGAATTCAACAAATTAACAATTGAAAATAAAGAGTTCATGTCGGAAATAACAGAAATAGGAATTACTTGGCACTACAACTGTCCCTCGTGGCCCTCAGCGGGGGGACTATGGGAAGGGGCTGTAAAGAGCCTAAAATATCACACGAAGAGAATTATAGGCGAACAACATCTAACTTATGAAGAGTATAGTACCTTGTTGGCTCAGCTAGAAGCAGTTCTCAATTCTAGGCCACTCTGCCCATTGTCTGAGGATCCTGATGATCTTAACTTCTTAACACCCTCCCATTTCTTAACAAACGGTCCAACTTTAACAATTCATGCAACAGAAAGAGACCTTAGAACTAGATGGCACTTAACTCAAAAACTATTTGAAGATATCTGGAAGAGATGGAGAAACGAATACTTATCACAATTAACAGCACGTAGTAAGTGGACCCGCCCTCGACCAAACATCAAACTCGATGACATAGTTATAATACACGATGCGAATCTCCCAGCGGGGAAGTGGGCGCTGGGGAGGGTTGTACAACTTCACGCGGGAAGCGACGGCATGGTTCGCGTCGTCACCCTTAAAACAAAAAATGGTCTCCTAAAACGCCCTATCATAAAATTATCAATTTTGCCGACGAATCCAGACGAAGAACAGCTCGAAGAAAGTATACATGAATTCGAAAACACGAAACAAGATACAAAAACAACAAGTGAAAACACTTATAGAACCCGAAACAAAACAAAAAGATTTTGTATGGCTACAATATTTACGTCCGTTTTACTATTCTTCATGACCTTGTTATCATCAGCTGATTGCAAATATAATATTACAAGCTTACCTGCGAATCGAAGCCTTTATTATGATAAAATATCACACATGTATTTAATAAGAGAAGAATGGAAGCTCGTCGTATACTACGATTTAAAACCTTATTGGGACGGAATAAGAGAGTTCTCTAGATCACTGGGATACCTAGAAAACATGTGTTTGACGATAAAGGAACATTCACCTTGCAACGGTATTGTATTACAATTACGATACGGCGAAACGGAATTAGAATATTACAACAGAATAATATTAGATCAACATTTTAGGAAACAGACGAGACAGAAACGAGGATTAATAGATGGAGTTGGATACTTAGCCAACAGTTTATTTGGAATTTTGGATAGTAGATTTGCCGAAAAATATAAAGAAGATATCAACCTTATTAAGACTAACGAAAATCATCTAGCGGAATTATGGAAGAATCAAACATCAGTAGTAGAAGCAGAATTTAATTTTTTAAAGAGGATCGAATCCGTCATGATGAAACAACACAAAGAACTTAACCTCAGGATTAATCAAATGGAGAAAGCAGTTAACAAATTAGCAACAGAGATTCAAAAAATTACTTTCATTAGTGATTTTAGTATGTGCAGTCTGATGTCCAGCAACATCCTAACACACCTCAAGGAAATACAAAATACGATATTGGACACCGTGACAAACCTCTATCAGGGACACTTCGACCCACATCTTTTAACACCAAATCAGTTGAGGAGTGAACTGGATATGATATCTGGGAAACTACCTAGTGATTTGTCCTTACCGGTCGATACTGCTAACCTACCGATATTATATAACCTGCTGAGAATCCATGGACGAATTTCCGATGAGTATATGATATTTGAGATTAAAATACCATTGGTCAGCCGAGATAACTTCGATATTTTTAGAATACTGCCCATACCTAAAAAATCGAATAACAACATGATAACAATTCAACCTGTTACAGAATACGCAGCTATCAATCTCAAAAAGGACTCTTTATTAATATTAAAAGAAAATGATTTTTCTTCTTGCTTGCATTTAAATCCTGAGACACAACTTTGTAAACAAAAACATCCAATCTACCACATTCAAGACGATGAGACCTTATGTCAGACGATTGAAAACTCTAGAACTTGCAAAACTAAAATTTCTTCATGCACTAACATATGGGAAGAGTTAAATGAACCAAACAAATATTTTTACTTTTGTTGCACCGCATGTTCTATTAAGTTGCTATGTGAAGATCAAATGACAACACTGCAACTTACACGCACCGGATTGCTAATAGTGAGTCACGGGTGTATTATCAAAACAAAAGATTTTATCGTTTATTCTCACAGACAGATGTCCAGCGAATTACGATCGAAACCTGACTCCTTTTTTATTGAGATACCTCCTATTAACCACATCCTCAATATCGAATTACCAAATGAAAATCAAACTTACAATGCATCGGAGTCTGAGTTTGAAGAAATAACAAAGAGCAAACAAATCGAAAAGATACAGAAACAAATAGATATGTTACATGAAAACACTCCGTTAATCGAAACTGTATCTTATCACGACATACACCACTATGTAGCCATTTATGTGGTGGTGGGTATCATCGCAGCAGTAGGACTATTTTTTGCCTGGAGGAGGGTGCAGCGCCGAGCAGCAGCGACAGCACAGCCGCATCAACAAAGTGAACAGAGTGAAAGTGTAGTGATGTCTCATTTAAAAGAGTGCGACAGTATTAAAAGTGGACATTCCAACTTACGGCCGAACGTACACACGCGCAAAGTTAAAAGAGACAGAGGCACATCGCCAGTGCTCCGATCTGTACAAATAATAACAGACGAAAGTAGTAATTAAAACCATCTTCTTTGAATATACAATTGTATACAAAAAACTAACATCTTCATTTAAAATTAAACCAATTGTTCAATCATTTATGTAGCATCTTCATTCATTTATACTTACTAACATTATTTGTCATAACTCTTTCTTATTATCGATCTTTCTCTTCTCCCCCGGGAGCATGTACGAGACACGTACACTGCCAACTCAGCATGCCTACTCGCGACAATTAAGTAAAGACTTCATTTTCAATTTAGTCCGTAATCAGCATTCATACGTATAACACATTCCCATTTATACATTAAAATCAACTATTGTGAAATCGGAAATAAATCGTGTGTAAAGTTCGAACATCTATTATTTATAAAACAACATTATAACTAAAATCTAAGGTGTATCGTCCTGGACTGTACAGAGCTAGCCCCGTAATAATGATAATAATAATAATTGATCCACATAAAATAGAGTACATACGATCTTAAATAATAAATACATCTTTAATCTATTTTGTCTATAGTTAACAATAGAGCATGTAAAATTAATAAATAAGTCAGTTCAAAATAAAATAAAAAAAGACTGAAGCAGGCACGATGTCGGCGTTCAGTAATTTTTTTTTAATGACCCACGTCTTTATTTTTTTCTTAAAAACGGGCAATGGGCGTTATGAACTGGTGTCATCATCATCATCAAATTTAAGAGCTAGGCTCTTGTTGAACTAGTGTTATGAGATACTTATATAGATAAACATCTAAGACCCAAGCCTATCTAAAAGAGATCGTTTTCCATCATAACCTGACCGGGGACAACGAACCCGGGACCACTCATGTCGCAGGATGCCGTGTTGACCGCTGCGCCACGGAACGGAAGTGTTACTTTTATCATTTGACCTATTTTTGTTTTACCTATTCGTACTGATATCTAGTTATGACTCCCTGTTAGATTCTGGTGGGCCTGTGTCGCGACGCGAGCATCCTGGTGCGCTCGGCGAGCATCACCGCGCTGGGGGAGCTGCTCTGCTGCGCGCCGACCGACGCCTTGTTTGACGCTTTCCTGACGGGGCCCATGCACCAGCTGTCCGACCCCGAGGCCAAGGTGAGTTGAGGCTGTCTTTTTGTCGGTATGTCACAGCCACTTTATTCCGAAAGTATTAGTGTACGAGCTTACCTCGCACATTTGAGCGGCACGCGGCCACATACATGAAGGTCGCGTGTCAGCTGTTTTAACAATATAATTAGCATCAAAATCTTAACAATTTCGAGATACTATCGGACAGCCAACGAAAAAGGACCCGTCACACCCAGCCATCAAGATGTAACATATCAAGAGCAATAAACCAGTTTACAACGTAACGTGGTCTTGTATCTCCACATCAACATCATCAACCTATCAACATCATGTCTTCATGTATGGTGTTAGGCCTAACACCAAGTCTGGCACCATACAATTCGGACTACACTGTTGAAACTTAGTAGGCAGATTTATTCTGTGAACCGCTTTATAAATTTTATAAAAAATACAAAAGAATAGAAGGGCTCAGCATATATAATTTTTTAGGGTTCCGTACAAAAGTTGAAAAACGGAACCCTTATAGGATCACTCGAGCGTCTGTCTGTCCGTCCGTCCGTCTGTCACAGCCGATTTTCTCCGAATCTACTGAACCAAATTAGATGAAATTTGGTAAGATAGTGTAATCCTATGACCCAAACTGGGATGAGCAAAGTAAATAAAGATTTTTTTGAAATAAGGGTCATTTTGAGGGGCCCATTTACAAAATTAAAAAAAAAAGTTTTGCAAACCTTACTGTGTCATATATCAAATGAAAGGGCTCATTATGAGGATCTCAAAAATATTTTTTTTTGTTCGGGTAAAATCAATACTTTTGATTTTATTCACGAAAGAAGGCAAAAATTGACCATTCCCCCCCCCTGATCTCCGAAACTACTGGGCCGAAAATTTTGAAAAAATTACAAAATATAGTTCATTCCTTGAAGATTACAGGAAAAATAATAAGAATTCCATCACTTGAAAAATAAAAGGTAAACTCACAATAATAAGTTCATCTAGGGAAATAGTTCACTAAAACACCACTAGATGGCGCTAGTCAATTGAATAAAACATTTTTTGCTCATTGTGTGTGTGTTCACGAAGCATATTGTACGGAACCCTCATTGCGCGAGTTTGACTCACACTTGGCCGGTTTTTTTTTTTGCATACAACCTATTCGTATGTACGTATTTTTTTAATCAAAGTGGTAAAATGTGTTTCTTTTGTAATATTTATTTTTATTATTATTTACTCGGACGGCGCAAGCGCACATGCCTGCCGGTGCTAGGCTGCACCGACCAATGCACACTACACGTGTCACGTGTACGCACTGTTTTGTGGTACGCACCACTGCCAAAAAACTGCCTTTTTGCGGATTTTAGGGCATAGCACATATGTCAATTGAGTTTGAATTTGTGGCCCCCAATAGAAACTCAAACGATATTGTATGACAATTTTTTCATTTTTACCCTCACTCCATTATTTGTCTATGATCTTTATGGCCTAGAGAAAACATAAGGCAGTGGGTCGTCTGATACTAGTAATAGTATCTTCTTCGTAGTTTGTGGTACGCACGCAACGAATTGGTTATAATGCTCTTCGATGCACACTCTACACGTTACGTTTCTGTAGTAGGTACCTATGTACGCAACGAAGTAGTTATACTCGTATGCTCTTTGATGCACACTACACGTCATATCACATGCCACCGTGAGTTAAAAGACTGTAGCCATTTTAAAATCAAAGTATATTCCAGGTCCAAGAACAAGTAGTGGCCCTGCTGCAGCAGATCCTGTTCGATCGGCTGCAGAAATACGACACAGGTGAAGAGGATCCGTTGCCGTGGATGTTCCTGGCGGGCATCACGCGCCACAACATGCGCCGCCACCTGCAGAAAGCCTGCTCGCTGCTGGCCAAGTCTGTCAGCTGTATCAGGTGAGCGTCACTGCTCTGATGCTCCTTTACGTTGTCAGGGGTGTAGAAGTGATAAAATGAAAGGTACCTACTAATTTTAAGCTTTCGCGGTCACAATCACTATTATGTTCATTACGGGATTTACCGCGATTATTTTTAAGTCTCGTCTGTTATTTCGAAAACATTGCAGCTGCTACTTTCACAGATTGACTCAACTGATCTGATCAGATGAAACTCAAAAATAATCGTGGTAAGTCCCGTAGTTAACATAATAATAAAAGGTACTCTTTCATCTAGAAATAAAGCGATGCGAAAAAGTAAAGATTTTTACACGTCAACATAAAAAAGAATATTGTGTTTTTAAAGTAAGTATGTGAGTTTCATTACCAACAGATTTTAATGTGAGAGGCATCGTTAGAATTCCCCATCCCTACAGGCTATAAATTGTTTGTAAGGGCAGTCGTGTTATTTTTTAATAGATATTTTCCTGCAATTTCGTTTCGTGGATTATAGCCATATCACATAGCCAATTAGCTTTCTATAGGTGATAAAAATTTTGAAAATTGGTCCTCTTGCTTCAGAGCCTATTTAATGCATACCAATTCATCGTGGCAGGGTCGCCATGAGGCGTCTTCTTGAGGTTGAGTTGAGAAAACTTCACATAACGACTAAAGATGTTTATTGTCTTAGCCACAGAAATGGAATGTTCAATTTAATTTAAACTAATAACTATCTCTAAAACATATTGCTTACGTTTCACTCCATGTTACACGTGCCGGTGTCCTAATTAATAACTTTAGTGTTTTGCAATGAGTTTAAAGTACAATATACTATAACACAATCAAATATTTTATCTTTATAATATTATTATACATAAAAAATAACGTGTTTTTTGAGCAACTATTTAAGGAACCCGAGACGATTCTTACGTTTTTTTATATGGACAGCCACCGCACCATAGACACGCTGAGCACGCACCTGGGCGTAAAGGACGACGCACGTGACCTGCAATGCCTGGTACTACTTACCAGCGCGGCGCGACTCGTCAACTACTCGGACGTCGGCTTCGTGCTCGAGTACTACTACAAGCTGACCGACGACACCAAGGTAGTCTACGAGCTACGAATAAGTAATCTACAAGTCGTTCTATGTATCGATGGTTGTGATTTTCATTTCTAAATCCGCCGATAGAGGGCGCAAAAACATCGCTTCGCGATATTTGTTTTCGTGAATACACATATCAGTAAAATGAAATTAAAATTGACAAAAGTTTATTTCTTTCAAGAAATATGTTGACGCCGTGAAAATAAATATTTAAGGGAGCCGCTCTAAAGTATTTATTTTATTTTGATTTAATATATACTACAAACATGTGGTTTGCTGCTTTTACTTGATACTTTTGTAGGGTCTATTTATAAATCTTTAAATTATAATTTGATAATTGATACGTTTGATAAGATTATTTTGATTTGATATGAGTGCACGCAATGAATGATAATGGTGTACTAATTAATTCGCGGCGCGGCGCACGTAAAATGCTGACACATGCAAAATGTACGCTGCATGCATCGTACTACTCTAATTTTGTATAGATAATGGTACGGAATCCTTCGTGCGCGAGTCCGACTTGCACATGGCCAATTTTTTTTTGCAATTCTGTATTCCTGTGTGACGGCAGGCTCGCGACGTGCGCTTGCTGCCGCTGACCCTGGAGCTGCTGAGCACGTGGTCGCGCTGGAGCACCCAGGCGGCCCGCACCGAGCTACGGGAGCATCTCGTCCGCAGACTGGCGTCCGCGCCCGACGACGGTACGCATTATTTTCCCTTCCCAGAATGGGATGGGCTTCCGGCTCTCTCACTCACCACTTTATTTGCGACATCATAGCCACATTTACACTCAGCCGCTGCCAGTGCTTTTGTCGCTGCCGGAAATATTTCCCTACATACTTCTGCGGCAATAACGACGCGAGCAAGTGTTCACTGTCAATCTTCATACTTCTTTATTTATCAAATCGCAATAAATAAACAGTCGCCTAGTTCGCGCTACCCGTCCTTTGTCTTCCGCATAAAAATACCGACAATCGCAGGAGCGCCGAGTAGTGGCAGCGGCATCAGCAGTGACAGCGGTATTAGCAGTGTGACAGCGCGAGTAACCTATTTACATACACGCGCTGCCCAATTCCCAGCCCAATATGCTGAATTTAAATGTGGCATAAGGCATAAAACTTACAGAAAAGGCACGGTGCAAATACGGTGCAGGTGTGGGACACTATGATAGCATTTTAAGCCTTATAGCCATATACAAAACGAGCACTATTGTCTTGTATAAAAGTCATAGTTTATGCCGGGTCCTCACTTACGGCCAAGTTCTTACAAGGTGTATAGTAACGTGTGAATATCGCTTCAGGTTGTCGGATTGCGTCCGCAGCGCTTGCTGCGCAGTTAGAACCCAGTAATCTGCAGTGGGCCACAGAATTGATGCAGTTATGTAAGTAAAACATTGTCATGTTCTTTTTTGATCTTAACTTCGCGCTTTAAACATATAGTTATGTATATAAATAGGACTAAGCATTTATAAACAGGACTAAGCATTAAACTTTTATCGATTTGTTTCCGCTGACGTTTCAATGGAGTTAAATCCATCGTGTTCTCGCTGCCACCACGATGGATGGAACTCCATTCAACAAGACTTAGCCTATTTATATACATTATTATATTTTTTATTGTTATTATTTTAATATCCATATACGCACGTTGTGATTGGCAGCGGAGTCACGCGCGCAGTGGGGCGGGCCGGTGGCGGAGTGGGTGCGCGCCGCGGACCTGTCGCTGCTGGCGCCCGCGCCGCCGAGGCCCTCGCTGCTGCGGCTGTTCCTGCGTGCGCTGCAGGACCCTCCGCCTGGTACGTGTTTAGCTCCCGTTGATAATATTAAAAGTGACTGCTGCTTCCGTGGTCCAGCTCGCTGCTGCGCCTGTTTCTGCGTTCGCTGCAGGACGCTCCGCTCGGTGTCTTTTTAGCTCCTGTATGTTAAATTAAAAGTTACTTCCTTTGTGGATTGGCAAAAAGGAGTGTATTGTTTTTCACGTTCATGTCGAAGACTTCTATATAAACTGAGGAAGACGTGCCCTACTCCTAAAAACAGACATTGAAAAGCAATCGTGTCGCGTAACGTGGACGACGTCTTCACGTTACAGAGTGTATAGGTGAGAGTTAAGCGCAACGGCCGCCGTGCGGTTCCCGGCAGAGTAGAACAGGACCACTCCCAAGTTTTCCCGTGGATGTTGTAAACGGCGACTTAGGAAACACAAGCTAAACAAAGCTTATAAACATCAAAGAGACCACTCCAACCTAGCCAGCCTGAAAAGTGTACGCCAAATCCTCTGACTGCTCTGACTATATGGACCTGGTAGTACAGAAAGGGTCGTGCTCCTGATGTGGAGACTAAAAAGACCTGATAATAAAGCGCAACGGTGTTAATTAGCTCCCTTTGAACCGTTCAGAATTTGGTACGTACGGCACGCGTCTACCTAGTTTATATAGAAGTCTGGTTCATGTCTGTTTGTATGTAAGTATATTTTTTAATGTATGTGAGTTTCTTTATTTCCATAACTTCTTAGTACCTTAAAGGATTTGGACGAATAGGATAGTTAGCCTCCCGAGTGTCATCGGCTAATTTTCTATAAAAATCTTGTTACGGTATTTGTAATGATGAGCTTTGCATGGTTTGTGTCAGAATGGGACGAGAGCTCGCTGGGCGCGATGGTGGCGGGCGCGGGGCGGCTGTGCGTGCGCTCGCGCGAGGCGGCGGCGGCCGCGGCGCCCGCGCTGGCCGCGCTGCTGCGCGACGAGCGTGCGCCGCTCGCGCCGCGCCTCAATGCTCTGCGCGCGCTCACCGACATCTGCACCCGGTACGTATACCACGGTGGCAAACAATATACCTATATACTACGCGAAAAGAAACGACACATGTGCACGTAAAACCGCTTGCGGCTATGTGTGGGTGTCTGGATGTGTGAGGTCGCGCGAGGCGGCGGCAAGCTCGGCGCCCGCGTTTACCGGCCTGCGCGCGCTCACCGACATCTCCGAGAAATCCTTGGGGAAGGCCTATGTCCAGCAGTGGACTTCTTGCGGCTGAAATGATGTTATTTATAGTGGTATTGGACCATCTGTCATCATGATCAAGAAACTTTAAGAAATACTGATTTTTAGCAGAAAGCACAATCAATTTGTATCCTTTTACGACTTATTTACGAAAGGAATACACCAAGACTCGATGGCCCAAAAAATAAAAAATATATTATTACTGAATTAGTTCACAAGTTCACTTATTCAACTTACTGTGAGGGTAGATTTAAGCTAAGTCAATCAATGCGTTTTGAGCTCACATTTAATCCTTTTCGCTAGATACACGTGCATCGTGGACCCGCTGCTGCCGGCGATCTGCGGCTGCGTGTCGCCGCAGACGGCGCCCGAGCTGCGTCGCGCCGCGGCGCGCGCGCTCACGCGCCTGCTGCTGGCCGGCTATCTGCGCCTGCGCACGCCGCTCTACTACAGGTGAGTACTCCGTGCGTCTGTGTCGTGCGCGAGTGCTGTCATCATCATCAGGTTTATTTTAGTCTCCACTGCAGGAGCACGACCCTCTGTACTACCGGAATCATATATTAGCCAGAGTGTTCAGAGGACATCTGGCCAGGGTGGAAAGTCCACGCTGGCCAGACGGGTTGGAAAGCCCTCTTTGATGTTTATAAGCTTTGTTTAGCTTCTGTTTCTTAAATCGCCTTCTGTGACATCCATGGAAGACTTGGAGTGGCACGGCGGCTGTATGTATACATCGTGTGAATTGACCCTCGACAATCCCTTAAAGCGGTGACTCAGACCGTCAATATGAACAACTTATCCTATGGGACCAAAGCTGCACGGAAAATCAAACAAAAAAGAAATACGGACGTACGTAACAAGCGTTTATTCCGGACTGTTCGCACAATTAAATCTATATAAAACGATATTTCAGCGATTTATTTCCATAAATATAAATAAATGTGTTTCGATCCGCACTAATGAGAAACATGTTTAGGTACTGCGCGCTGCTGGCGGACGAGGACCACGACGTGCGCGAGCCGGCCGAGTACTACGTGACCAGCTGCCTCACGCCCGACGCCATCTACCACCACTTCGTGGACTGCGTGCTGCATTACAACAGCGAGCTGCAAACAGGTACCTAGAGCGACGCCTGTGAGGGTCTGGCAATATCTCTACGGCACGGCACCGGGTCTCCGATTTCCTCCGATCACACGACACACATTTCATATTTGAAATGTAAATGGTATTTATTTATTCAAGAACAATTTACATTGTGTATGAAACCAAACTATATCTAAATCTGTAGTTGCTGCATTACTCGCTTTTAGATGAAATAGCTATAGTTTATATTACCGCCACTGCACTGACGTGTTGTTGTCCTATACGCTGCCGTATTGGTAGGCGGCATGTTGCCGTAGAGATGTGGCCGGAACCAAAGGCTCATATCTGTGGAATGATAGTGCAACTTATACTAATGGTGCATCCATGCTGCTTTATTAGAATATTTTGCAACAAAGTAACATTTTTAATTATTTTTGTTCTATTCCTCAGACGTGTTATCATTCGACGCCCGTCAGCTAATTTACGACGTGATGCTGCAGCGGCTGTCGCTGGTGCAGAAGCTGAACGTGCAGTGTCGGCTGGCGCGCGAAGTGCTGGGGCACGCCGCCGACGAGTGCGACGAGGCCGACGAGCTGCCGGCCGCGCTCAGCGCCGCGCTGCTCGACACCATCACGCTGCTGTGCGGCGTGCGCATGAAGCTGCCCAGTGAGTACCGCGCCGTTGTAGTGTAGAGGTGCGTGGCGAGGGCGAAGCCCGAGCCCCTCGGAATACCTTCCCCGTTAAATTATCCCCCCCCCCTCTCCACCCCCTACCCCCCACAACCCCCTCCCCCAAGTAACTAGCAGCGAGGCCGAAGGCCGAGCCATTGTGTCAATCACCCCCCACCCCCTTTACCCCCTAAATTGCCCCCAATTCTCAACTGCATGCGATTTGGCTCAAAATTGATATCTAGGGGTTTCAGACGCCGTGGAACTCGAAACTGCACTCCATTTTTGGATCCAAAATGGCGGCGAAATTTTTTTTTAATTTTTTCTACCTTGTCGGATTTGACTCAAATTTTGGAATTGGGGGCTTGGGGCCTCGCGAAACTCGAAACTGGATGTCATTTTGGAATCCAAGATGGCCGCCCACTCCTTTCCTTACCTATTTCGTACTGAACGAGTTTCTTCACCCATTGCTCAACTGAATGCTTTAACTACCCTCCTCAACAGCTGCACCAACACCTCGCGGGCTGCTTGCAGCCCGCGCACAGAGCAAAATACTAGTTTACTCTTATAATCATGTATCCAATCTTTGAGCATCCGAAGTGTTATCATTCCTTTCCCTACATGGCGACCCTGCCAGGATTTACAGACACAGAAGGAGCGGTGACAAAGTCGCATGTAGCCATTTCTTTCGTTGTCGTCGCCGCCATAAAGAGTCCACTGTTGGGCATTGTCCTTACCCGAGGATTTACATCACAGGGGATTCACACACATACGTTTTGCCATACTCACCATGCTTGACAGACAGTTTGATTCAGACGCTGCTGCCCATCGAAACCGTTTTTAAGCCAGTGAGGAATAGTAGTCAAATTAGTGTCTTATTTGACTTCGTCCTAAACTAAAATCAAAATCAAAAGAATATAAAATAAAATCATTTAGATTTACTAAATTTGCCTTGTTGTTTACAGAAAAACCTCAAAACACGGGCGACGCGGATATCGACGACTTACAAGAGCGCGTTACCACGAATATAGTATCTCACGTAAGTAATAACCAGCCTTCAGATAATTATATTTGTAAACAGAACTTAGCACAAACCCTTTATTTATTTGTTTACGTAATGAGGTTACATCGCATACATTTACGGTCGCAACGAGACTAAATGAATAAAAGGTTCCTGCTAGCTCCACTTTGGCACGATACACTTTCGCTGTTGAATACCTCACCACGCGCGCGTTTATCAGAACCGCAGCACCTTTACGACGCGCACTTGCTTGTCGTTTTTTGAAGTTTACCTTACAAACTAGTACCTTCCCATTTATAGAGACAGTAAGAAAAGTGCCGATGGACACATTCTTATTAAGGTAAGGGTTCGGGATTTGGAGTAAATCTCAAAATTCTTTAGGGAATTTATTCACAACGGAATCCTACCCAACACTGATACCCGACTGTTTTTCCAACATGTCGAATATTCAATATGTATTAGGTTCATCGCTAGAGTAATAGAAAATAATCTTACTTTTCACTTTATCGCTCGAAGTTAACGACCCAAAAACTCGCAGTCAACTGATTGATGATCGTCCCGGCCATTCCCTTCTATAGAGTGATATGAGTTTCTAGAAAGTTGTACATAAGTAGATTCGTCCGGTTCCGACTACCAGATTCTAGAATATGCGAAACTGTGTGAGCGGGATAGAATACATGCGTAAGCAAGATGGAAGATGTGCTAGTTCGGGAAAGTTCTAGTCTCTCCACTCTGGGAGCTTCGCAACACTACGTTGTGCAGCAGAGCGGTGTGATGATCTAAAAATGTTTAATGTTTTCACCAGAGCTGCGTGGTACTCAAATGTATGGCAAAGCTGTGAAATGTTTTAGATTGAACACAGCTAAGCCGTTTCGCCCAAAGCTGTGCTCAGCGTGGCTGGGGCAATGAAACGATGCTACTGGGCAGACCGATCATCATCATCAGGTCTTTGTTAGTCTCCACTGCAGGAGCTCGACCCTATCTGTACTACCAGAGTCATATATTAGCCAGCGCAGTCAGAGGATTAGGCCTTCACCCTCCACGCTGGTCAGACGTGTTGGAGAGGTCTTTTTGATCGTTTATAAGGTTTGTTTAGCTTGTGTTTCCTGTCGCCTCTTACGACATCCATGGAACGACTTGGAGTGGTCCTATTCTACTCTGCCTGGAACCACACGGCGTTATCTCTTTTTACTTAAATAACGGGTAAAATTTGCGACCACACCCCCGCACCCGCGGGTCGAGACGATCGCGGCTATTGGTGTATTTTTCTCGCACGCCGCTTCCAGGTGGGAACGCAGCCTTCGTCTGTGAGTCTGGTTTAGTTTCTATGAACTCAATGTTTACTACGTACGACACAGAATTAATAAAAGTACTAACCAACAAAACGGCAGCGTCCCCCGCGCCTCTTCCCCGTTTTCAGGAGTTCTTATGGATTTGAATAACAGGGTAAGCTGCTACTGATCGTCGAACGTTACGCGTCGTCTCTTATCCGTACGTTAGTACTTGAATTAATTCTGCAGCGGCGACCCTGATTGTTTATTCACACATTGTTGTGTGCATAGATGTAATGTTTCATTTGTTGTAGTATTAGGCATAAATGTTACTCCTCTTGTATAAGGCGCCATATCTGCGACTACGATAAAAACAATGGTTTCTAAATTAACGAATCTATAAACTTCTTCTTCTACTACTAGATAACTAGCTACGTTACTAAAAAAAAAACTACCCGTTGTTGATTAATCCCATTTCGTAGCTGGCTTCGAAATGGGATTTATTTACACCCGTTATGAAGCCAGCTAAGAAATCTAGCTACGAAGTGGTCCGAAGGCAGAGACCGTGTATAAATAATCACCCCGTTCATATACACATTTGCTCGCTGTCACCATGCAACTTACCGGTTAGACGCGATAGCGATAATAATAAGTACCTGCTAATTAATTAGTTACCATTCATATTCTTATCTGGATTCTATTCTGGGAAATTATTGTCACAATGTACAAACTATTTATTATTTTATGGAATGATTATGCAATATTTGTTGTCGTACATCATCATCATCATCTGTCTTACGTTATCCTATTACCTGGGGTCGGCGCTATAAGTCTTCTTTCCATATATTCCTGTACTGCGTCATTTCAGCATCAACTTCCATCCCCTTAATATCTTTTTTTACGCAATCTATCTATGTTTGTTGTTGTAAATTAAGATATATGTATTATATTTTAGAAAACCTGCGAAAGTTTATTTTGTACTGTATGTATGTATATTATGTACTTTATGTAAGTACATTACTTAAGTTGTTTGTGACATATCTTGTTTATAAATAAATAGACATATTTGGAGGCCATAAATACAGAATTTCCTGGGGTTTGTGGTGGGAAGTCAAGTTGAGGATTGCCTAAGATAATTTAGCAAATTCGTTTTAGTGGCATTTATAATAAAAAATGGTGTAATTTGTTGTTATAAATGCTCGTGCTTATGAACAATTTGTGAAATAGTTAAAACACTGTTAAATGGACTCGTATAGATTTGTCACCAGAAGTGCACGAGGCTATCAAAGATCAAACGCTATCTTTGATGGCTACTTGTTTAAATTGTACACCCTATAACACCGATACTTTGTATCTCATTAAATTGGACATTGGCAGAATCACTGTAACCTCGATGGAAGCCATAATACAACGTGGAAGGGACAAACCCGTAATAAATCGAACCACGATCTACACTAGATCTTAATAGTATAATAAAATTAAAATAACAGCCAAAAAACTAAAATAAATTTCGACATTTCCATACAAGTGTGCAGCCGCCCGGGCAATTTGAACGTCATTTTTTTTTGTTTTTTAACTTTTATTTTAAATTTGTTATACTAAAGTGATCTAGTATAGCATGTGATTCGATTTATTACGGGTAGGTATGTCCCTTTCACTTTGTATAAAAGAAGAAGGAAAACAGAATTTCCTTTTGTCATTTTGGTGTTCATACAAAGAGCGTGTTGGTTTCGCAGAAAATGAAGCGCACTGTAGCGGAGGTGCTGGTGCCGGCCGTGCTGCGGCTGTACGCGCGGCTGCGCGCGCGCGGCGGGCAGCTGGCCGCCTACCTCGTGCGCATCGCCACCGACCTGCTCAGCGACTACCGCCAGGAGGTATACCTTATATACTATACCTATATTAGGCTCAATTCACACCGAGATGAAAGCGGCGCGCAGCGGCCGGCTCGGAAGAGAAGGCTCGGGAATGCTCGCGCCCGCCAGCGACTTCTCGCGCCCGCCCGCGACTCACCACGCTATTCTTATGCCAATTCCAGCGGCCGCTCGCGCCCGCCTCCGGCCGCCCGCTCCCGCTCCCACCCGCCAGAGCAGTCGTGCGCCGACGCCGCGCGGAGGCCGCTGGAGGGCTCGCGAAGTCTCGAGCATTCCCGCGCCGTTTTCAACTTTTTTAAGCAATTCCGTGTATTATAGTCATCGCGATAATCTATAAAATTGGTCTCCGCTTCCCTTCCGCGCGCTTCCATCTCGGTGTGAATTAAGCCTTAGCTTAGTTCTTCTTCTTAGCGTGTCGACTTGGGCGAATTATATTTGTGTGCACCAGAACTTTGCCACTGACACAGCGTTTTCAGTAGCATTGTAAAGGTCCTCGCGTGTGCAGGTTAGTTAGTTGTTAGCTTCGTCTTCCTGGTGCCATCCTCAGCCCGGAGTCCGCTTTCCGCACGGTCCTTGTCGTTGTCACGATCGTTTATTCTTGATTAGCAGTCCGCCCCGGCTTCGCCAGCGCGTTCAACCAAACAAACTCTTCAGCTTTATATACTTGTATAGATATAGCTAGTCAAAGAGATATACATTGAGAGACCACGCATATCCAGACGGAGGCGGTATAGCCAGAGCCAGTTATTTCGTTTGTTCGATTGCATATTATTTAAAATCACTAAACAGAGAAGTATTAATTCTCACAATTTCTCCAGACTAGGAATTATCAAAAACAGATATCACGACTATTAGCTATTGTTTTTTTTTTGGGTATTTTTCGTTTGTGTAAGTGTGCAATGCTGGTTTTAGATTTTTTAAGCTGCCTAAAAAAAAGGCATCTGGCATAACTTAACGACTGCCATTAGTGATGACAGCTGGGACCAACGGCTTAGCGTACCTTCCAAAGTACGGAGCTCGAGATATTTTTATGCCACTTGTGGTCACCCATCCAAGTGAGGACTGCGCCCGGGGTTGCGTAGGTAAGAGCTAAAAATGCTGACGTTCACTGGGCCGAGCTCCTCATCTATTAACTGGCACCAATTTTTTTAAAATACTATTGTCATGATTCCTATAGCTGCTTATTTTCCGGGATCCGCTATATTAGTACCTACTCAGTGTGATACAGCCTTTTAGATATTTTCTTTTGCAAAGGGGATCTTGGTGAACTGATAAGTTCATGGGGATCCCCTGGGGGAGCAGACTGGGGGATCCTGGTGGACGAACTGGTTTTTTACATTCACAATGGTATTCTGATAATATTCTTATTAAATAAAGAAATATGTTATGGGAAAAACTTCTACATGGGCAGGACTCGAACCTGCGTCTTTGTCTTTGTACGACAACGCCTTACCAATTGGGCTACCGCGTTCAATCCTACACGAGTGCGTCACGTGGAAAATTTTCCCATATCTTATTTCTTACTTCATAATAAGAATACTATTAAGTTTGACATGAGTTTTCATTATCCTCAGATCGAAGAGCTGATCGAGAACGACGAGGAACTGGTGGAGCGCATCCAGCAGTTCCAAGAGAACATCGGGACCGAGCCTTCATTCGGCAACAGCCGCAACCTTGTGACGAGCTCGGCGCCGCCCGAGCCCGACACGCCGCGCGCGCCGCGCAAGCGCCCCGCGCGCACGCCCCGCGACACGCCCGGCCGCAAGCGCGCGCTGCGCATATAGGCGGCTACGCGGTTGATATTAACGTGACAAGTGTGAACATGTGCTTATCGACGGTACTTCAGTCTTGCGATTTAACCCCTTCACCGCAAACGTCGGATATATTCGACAAACATTGTCGGATATATCCGACGTTCGCGATGAAAAGGTTAAGGTTGGGCGATAGTGAGCGAGCGAGGCCGGCGAATTTAGTTTGATCTATTTTCATACTTTGGTTCACACAGTGAACTATATGAGCAATGCGGCCAAAATATATCAGAGAGAGATAGCGAGCCGGCGAATAAAGTTTCATCTCTCTTCATACTTTGGTTCACACAGCGAACTATATGAGCGATGCGGCCAAAGATATCAGCGAGCTATATAGCTAGCCCTCTCGTGGTGTGGCCCACATCGCTTAAGAGTCGCCTGGAAGCGCATGTCTCCATACAAAATGAAAAAGTGAATTGTGGCAATATTTGATAATTTTGGAGTAAAATTAAGCATTTAATCAATTAATCTCATTATAATCTACGTACGTTCCTATACAGCTTGGTTAAAATACCATTAATTTGAGAATTACAAGCCTTTTCAAATTTGTATGGAAATCTTGAGAGGTGTATAATTCTCAAACATTTGATAATTTAACCAACTGTATAGGAACGTACGTAGATTATAATAAGATTAATTGATTGGATGCCTAATTTTGCCCTAAAATTATCAAATATTGCCACAATTCCCTTTTTCCGGTTGTATAAAGACATGCGCGTCCAGGCGACTCTTAAGCTCATAGTTTCGTTCGCCTCGCTCACCTTTACCGTCTCGCCTCACTCGCTCGCTGGCGGTGTGAAACGCCCTTTATCGCTCAACATTCGAGTAAATTTCACGATTTTTGCGCCAGGAGTTCCGATCACTACTGCCTGCAAATCAAATCGCTCACTTGTTTGGAAGATTGAAGTCGAACGAAGAAGAAGAAATATTTTCGTATTGCACTGTCTCTTAGTTTAGTACAATGGACTTAGGTGGTATTTAAAAAAAAATACTATGCTGAAAGAGAATGGTCGTGGCCTACTGGGAAACTAAATTATGATTTTAACAAATGAATTTATTTCTTGAAGTGTCGTGTAGTTTTTCTGTGATTATGTTAAAAATAATGTCGAAAAGATACTAACTTTACGCACTTCTACGAGAGAAACTGCAGCCCTCCTTAAATTCTACGATCATTCTCTTGCCTAGGTAGTAACTATTGTAGTATAAGCGTTTAATAATGAGGCTAAGCCAGAATTTACCTAAGGGTATATGAATTTATATATATGAAATATATAAAATATACATATATTTTACTTTTGAAGATTATTTTTATTTCATACCTTTTTAAAAGCAGCAAAACATAAAGCTACCATCCATGGCAAATAAAATTAAAGAGAAGTGCCCGGTCCTTTGGGAGGCGTGCGTGGGGATATAGATCCAACACGAAGGGTTCCTTTGGACCAGTTGATATTAAGTAGTATGGCTCCTGCCATCATTATCTCATATTGACTCTCAGATTTAGCGTGTAAGCACTCTATGCCGAAAATAAACGACCTTAGATCGGAGTGATTACTGCTGCAATATTTGAATATGCAACATAATATTCGGGACCGAAGTTCGGTTTGATTGCCGGGGATAAACCGTGGCGACAGGTAGCGGAAGGATACATGACCAAAACAAAACATAGCGCAACGGACTTTCCGACGCATAATTTCGGCGTTTATGATGTGTTATATTAGCCAAATACGCCGTGACGCAAAATCGGCGGAACTTACTTTTCGGCATAGTGTGTTTAGACACTTAGGTGTACTTATAATTATACAACTATAAAAATACAATACTTTTATTAAAACAATTAGAAGTATAACAATGGGACAGACATTGAAAGCCGCCATGCAAATAATAAATAAATAACATTGTATGATAACTATGATAACTTACACGTATTGAGTAAGGTTTAGACTAATTACTAAGTCAGATTCGTTTTCAATTTTGACCTCTTTTTTGAAAGCCTTCTTCAACAACATATTGATCGCTGCTTCTTCTGCAACAAAATGTATAGTTTTAGCAAATATAAAAAATTTGTTAGCTTATGTTTCAAAATCAAGAACTAATATATAAATACTAAACACGTAGCAAAAAAATTCACACTATTTTATGTAAGAATGATGAAAACAAATTTCAAAGCTTGTAGCAATCCGCACTTTGTTTGTGGTTAAATTCGATGATCAAGGTGGCACCGAGTTCTTAAGTGGCTCCAGAAACCTACATTGACATGTACCGTATATTCAGAACAGTATTTGGCTATAAGGAGTCGAGGGTTGTGAGTTGCAACGACATTGATATTTCCCAAAAAATGGATGCTAAACCCGATGGTTGGTTCTAAAGAAAACGCGTAAAAACATAACAAACAAATACACAACGTCACGTTCGCATTCACAAAAGAATTTAGGAGCATTTTCTTACGTTCCTCACCCTGCACCATCTTACGACTCGAAAAGAAGAAGAAGGAGATCACCACACTACATACAGGTAATGCTTGGATACTAAACTTGTTGTGTACTTGTGTATCATGTTCGAACAATCGACTCGTAGGCCGCGCTAGAAAATTTGGGCAAAGGTCTTACCTGTGACTTGTATTGCGAGCAGCTGGTGCACGATGTGCCGTGCAGATATCTTGAACAGGTCTCTACTGCTGATCTTCTTGCGCTTGTAGTACGGCATCAACAGTTTTACTACGAGCCCTGCGAGATCCACTTTTTCAGCTTTCTTTACTCCAGTCTCTTTTTTGTTATGCTTTCGATCGTGTTGTCCATCTTTTGACGTATGACTAGACTTGTCCTTATTCTCCTTATGGTGTTTGTCTTCAGATTTCGTCGCTTCTTTCATTATTTTTTCTTCTTTAGAATGTTTTTCTTTACTATGTTTATCATCCTTACGCTGTCTTTCTTTGTGATGACCATTAGAGTCGCTGATATGTTTATTTTTATTTATAGTTAAACTAGGTTTAGACTTATCCTTGTGTCTATCTTTGTCTTCCTGTTTGACAGAAGACTCTTTAACTTCCGACGTCGTAGCAGCTGTGTTACTTTCTACTGGCGTCTGCGGTACTTCTGAAAATTTCTTTAACTTTTCAAGCACATCTTCTGCCTCCCTACTCAATCTGTGTGCTTTCTCAAGCTTTTCGTCCTCTACACTGGCGATCAAAGTATCATTGCTTACGTTTAATGGTTGAGCATCGTCAGCTTCTGTACTATGGACGCTTTCCGACTGATTTGACATTCTCGTGTCCCCTTCTACATTATTCTGGCCGGCATCCTCCAAACTATTGTCTGCTGATTTAGAGGTATTTTGGGAACTGTCGTATTCAAATGAGTCTGTTATTTTTTTATCAGGACTGAATTCTGCTGATTCATCAATAACTAACTCTTTTTCTGAATCAGCATCAGACAAATTATTACGCACTTCCTTTTTGGCATCTGACTTTTTATGCTTTTTGCTTTTCTTATCGTGCGATCTTCTTTGTTCCGATTTCTTAGAATGCTTATCATAATGAGATATTCTGTTTTTACTAGACTTGAAATGGTGTTTTTCTTCAACTTTCACTTTTTTTGGGACAGATTCTGTTTCGCTGTCAGATGATTCTCCAAAAAGTGCTTTAATTTTTCTCTTTGCTGTAGGTTTAATATTTTTAAGATCTTTCGTCTCTGTTGGCTTATCGTCCTCTACTTTTTCTCTTTTTGTTTTATTAATATCGCTACTCCTTACACCTTGCAATGTAATATTTATCACAAATGATTTTTCTCTGACTTTCTTTTCGCTGTCGTAAAGTTTAAGCGTGGTGTCGTTATGCAAGTTAACGGAGTGGTCATGCTCCTCCAGTTTGAGTGTGGTGTCGTCGCTATTATTATTGAGATTTTCGTCTATGACAAGGCTACCGTCATCATCATCGCTTTCGTTGGGGGTAGCTAGTATATCAGGCGATTTATCAGAAGCTTTTTTGAAGAAATTCTGAAGTTTTGTTTGCGTAAGTATGTCTCTTTTAAATGAATTAGCTTTTCTCTTCGTCTCTTTATCGGCTTTAGATAAATGTCTTTCTTCATTCTTACTTGTTAAGTTAGCTGCAAACAAATATATTTTATTAAAGCAACCAAGGAATTGAAAGTATTATCAATGCAAGAACACAATGTATGATTAATGTATTATTATAAAGTATACCTGAAGCCAACTCCGAGGCTGTGACGAAATGCCCCCTTTCGCTTGCCTTGTTCGCTTCAAACTCTTTTACAAATTCGCCAAGAGCGTCGCGCTTTTTCGGCTCAAACGTCTCAAGCTCAGGATAAAGGTGGTCTTTGCATGACTTTACTGAAGAAATCTGCAACCAATCGATAACACTTGATTTTTCTAATATGTTTTCATTGATTATGCAATAAAAACTAATTTTAATACATTTGCTATGAATACGGTATGACATCGAAATTTCGATCGTAATGTTATGTACATCAATCAGAATTATTAAATTTATTTTATGGTAATCGTAAATGTATTGAAAAAGTACTATGATGCGCGTACTCAGTGAGCTGGCTTTTATAGTCATCGGTTTATAATAAGCACTTGGCTTCGGCTCATGCAATATATGTTTATATACACCTCGAATAAACATCTCAGCTACCCAACTTAACGCACTTGCAATACTATAATTAGAGTAATTGTGCAATTAAACTTAAAAAAAATAATAATAGAATAAATAAGATGCGAATTAGTTAAAAAGCGATAGAAACGAAACAGAATATTACCAATTTTTTTTAAATTCATATTTTATTGAAAAGAAAACAACTGGAGAAATCTATCTCTAGATCGGACCGAACGGAAAAAATGGAGGGAGGCCTTTGCCCAGCAGTGGGACAGTTAATGGCTCGAAATGAAATGATATATTATTATTTTGATGCCGTGTGGTTCCCGGCAGAGTAGAATAGGACCACTCCCAAGTCTCCCCGTGGATGTCGTAGAAGGCGTCATCGAACATTAAAGAGACCTCTCCAACCCGTCTAGCCAGCGAGGAGAGTGTAGGCCAAATCCTCTGACTGCTTTGGCGTACAGAGAAGGGTCTTGCTCCTGCAGTGGAGACTAAAAAGATCTAATGATGATTACCAATTTAGTGATGGCCCTCCGGTAGAGGCTGATGACGGTACTGCTGGAGAACACGTCGTACTCCAGCTGCACGGCGCAGGCCTTGACGTGGTGGCGCGACAACGGCCGGCCAGCTAATCTGTGTGTTGACCGCTACGCCACGCAGGTGGCCAGAAGTAATGAAGAACAACTAAGTAGATATATTATAAAAAATGTCTCGTACCAATTTAGTGATGGCCCTCCGGTAGAGGCTGATGACGGTGCTGCTGGAGAACACGTCGTACTCCAGCTGCACGGCGCAGGCCTCGACGTGGTGGCGCGACAGCGGCCGGCCGACGGCGCTCGCGTTGCTGCTCAGCGCGTCCGTTAGCAGCGACAGGTAGCCTTCCCGCCCGGCGACCGTTAGGCCGTTCACCTGCGACACCCAAGTCAAAAGTCAAATACTAAATTCATCGTAAACTATTTCAATACCATTTGGTGAACGTTAACTTTCATTGGATATCATTGTTCGTGAATGTAAGTGGCCAACACTGGTGTCAGATTTTAAGCTGTCTAAAGGCATCTGACATAGCTTAACGACTGCCAGCAATGATGACGGACGGGACCAACGGCTTAACGTGGGTTGCGAAGCACGGAGGAGCTCGAGATATTTAATGCCGATTACGGTAACTCATCCAAGTGGAGACCGCGCCTAAGGCTGCTTTACGTGCGTAAGCGCATCCAGTGCTTACGCCCACTATAAATAAATATATACGGAAAAATCACACAGATTGAGCTAGCCCCAAAGTAAGTTCAAGACTTGTGTTATGAGATATTAACTCAACGATACTATATTTTATGACAAATACATAAATAGATAAACATCGAAGACCCAGGTCAATCTGAAAAAGATCATTTTATATCTTGACTTGCCATCAAGCTCCTAGTCAATCTTAGGTTATTGTAAGAGGACTCAACGGAATCAATTACAAAGGGAACCAGTTGTAAGAGTTCACTTTAATTCCGGTGCTGCCAGCCACCTAGCACTTGGAGTGTTTGGCCGCCTCGGCGTCGTCCCTCGCCTTCCTGTCGGCCTGCTTCTTCCTGTTTGCAAACTCCTGAATGAGCGAACGGGTCTCTTCAGCGACGCGGCGCCTGCTGCTCTCCCCGTCCGAACCTTCGAGGGATCAATTAGAAAGGGAGCCAGTTGTATGAGCTTACTTTAGTTCAGGTGCTGCCGGCCGCCTTGCACTTTGAGTGTTTGGAAGCCTCGGCGTCGTCGCTCGCCTTCCTGTCGGCCTGCTTCTGCCTGTTAGCGAACTCCTTCTGGATGAGCGAGCGGGTCTCTTTGGCGACGCGGCGTCTGCTACTCTCCCCGTCCGAACCTTCGAGGAATCAATTAGAAAGGTGTATGAGCTCACTTTAGTTCCGGTGCTGCTAGCCGCCTTGCACTTTGAGTGCTTGGCCGCCTCGGCGTCGTCGCTCGCCTTCCTGTCAGCCTGCTTCTTCCTGTTGGCGAACTCTTTCTGAATGAGCGAGCGGGTCTCTTCTGCCACGCGGCGCCTGCTGCTCTCCCCGTCGGAGCCTTCGCTGTCTACGCCGTAGTATGATTCCATGTCCCTGAATAAATAAATCATCATCGTCAGGTCTTTAGTCTTCACTGTAGGAGCACGACCCTCTCTGTACTACCAGAGCCATATATTAGCCAGAGCAGTCAGAGGATTTAGCCTACACTTTCTACGCTGGCCAGACGGGTTGGAGAGATCTCTTTGATGTTTATGTATAAGCTTTGTTAGGTTGTGTTTTTTAAGTCGCCATCTACGACATTCATTAGACGAGCCGTACGTACCAAATGCTGAAGCTTTCAAAGGCAGCTTATTAATGCCGTTGCGCTTAACTCACACCTAAATTTATACCATGAAGACGTCGTCCATGTCACGTGGCACGATTGCTTTTAAATGTCTGTTTTTTGGAGTAGCCCTACTGTTTCTATGTCTACCTCGGTTTATATAGAAGTCTTTGGTACTGATCCTTTGGTATGACCTTGTGGTCCCAACCTCTACATCGTAGTTGTTATCAGTCACATAGATGGTGCCACTAGTTGCTACACTGAGAATATAAAAGCATTATTCATAAAATATATCTTATTAAAATTAGAACAATATTGGCATAATATTTAAAAATTAAACCCTAGTTTTAGTAAGTTTAGGCTAACGCGGATTACCGCCATCTAGTAGCGAGAGAAAAACAACTCTGTAGCAACATACATTTGCCGGCCATAATTTGGTCCAATATTTTTTTACGAGGTTGGCAGTCTATATGTTAGTATTATGCCTGTAGCACACAGCCGCGAATGCGGAACGGAAGCGTTCCGGAACGAAACACTGGGGGAACCACGAAATGCCGTTGTATGATTCCGTTTCGGTTTCGTTCCGCTTCCGGTGTGAGAAGCACCAAACAAGATCATACTAGACAGTGTTTCGCGGTTTGACTGACCGGCGCTGCCCGACGCGGCCCTCGCCGTACAGGTCGGCGGTGTCGAGGTCAGCAGCGGAGGCGGGCCCGAAGCCGGCACGCTCGAGCTGCACGGACATGGCGCGGCGCTGGTGCTGCTCCAGCGCGCGCCGCGTGCCGCGCTCGTCCGCGCACGCGTCGCAGCGGTCGCCGCAGCGCGGCGGCGACTCGCCGAAGTACTCCGCGAACGTTTTGTGGCGACATCTACAAACCATCAGTAATACCACGTTAATAAAATACGTGAATTTTTCGGGGTCTAGCGCTGCCACCAATTGAAACAAATCATTTAAAAGAAAACGGAGATATCACTTAAAATTTTGAAATAATAGATGACCATAATAGTGATAAAACTTACGCCAGTTAATTTCATATAAAAACCCGGCTTTACTCACTTTTTTATTACGTTTTTACGTCGGATCCGCCGACTAGTTTCGGTCTGTTACGGATACAATATAGCGTGAGTAAGCCAGGTTTTCATTATATACTAAATGACCCTTCAAACTAATTCATAAACATCTACATACAAAGTGAGAAAGTGAGTTTTTGTCACAACCGGCCACTTTTGGCGGAAACAATAAACAGTAGTTCATAAAATAGTTCGAAGGGTTGTCAACGGACAACCTTTCAAACTACTTATATTTTATGAACCTTTTATTTTTCTTTATTTTCGCGCCTCGCAAACATTTGACTTCTGCGCAGGTGAATTCGGCGTAACATTCAAAAGTGGCAGTACTGTACGTGTTCAGTACGCATCGCTTGTAGTGTATGTGGCTAAAACGCTAGTTCCTGAAGGCAAACGTGTCTGAAGGCATCTGATATAGCATAACGACTGCCATTGACGATGACGATAGCCGAGCCTAACGGCTTAACGTGCCTACTCGTAAGCAAGAATAATCTTTCTTTTGCTGACCAATTGCACATATATAAATAGTCTACTAACACAAAATTAGTTTTGGTCACCCTTCTCGTGGTCCCAAGCACATTGGGACATCAAGCTCTTCTTGTCTTGCTGAAGTCAATAGTTTAAAAAAGCACTTCTGAGGTTTAGCAATCATGCGTCTAAAATCAAACTCAACCGTTGGGATTGGCGTGTCAGGCTTCTCCCTTCAAGATCTCTCGATTGTCATGATTCGTGAATCACCAGAACTTTCTGTCCTTTAGTATAACATAAGAGAATAACTACTTATTTATATAGAAGTCTTGAAGAAATCTGACACTTTACACGATCAAGGATTTCATACAGTAAAATGCCAAAAAAACAAATTTATTATAACATCTAATAATCAACAAAATCTTACTTGACTTCCTCACAGTACTTCACCATGATTTCGAAACTCTTATAAGCATTCTTGCAACGCTGCTTCTGCTCAGGAGTCTTGGCGCGACCTAGCTCTGTCTTGAGGAGGAAATCTACGGCGTTGCGCTCTCTGGTGCAATAGTAGATGCGACAGAAGGCCGGCTTCCCATCGCGTCCTGCTCTCCCAGATTCCTGAAAGCCCACATTCAAAAACTTGTATGTAATGGTCAGATCAGATAGATATTCAAATATTGTGATAGTATACTACATATTTGCCTTGCTTCAGTTAGAACCACTTATCGCGTCTTTATCCCTTAGAGGGCAGACAGAGCCTAAGGCCCATAAGACCATGTTTAGCATGATATTGGGTGTGTAGGTGGAAAAGGGTATCAATAAAGTAATCGTTGGTTTGCTAGCCACATCGCTTATGATTCCTGCGATAATAATTTATTAATTGTAATCATTATACAATATAAATTACATTAATTAGTGTCTCTGCAGCTCTTAAAAACTTAAACTACGAGACTTTATATCAATTGTCGTGCCCCCAGGGTGAGAAATTGTAAATTTTCATATTATTCGTTCATAAATATATAACGAAATGGACATGATAATGTTCGTCGATTTAAATTTAATTAAATAACGATTAAAACGTTCCCAGTGAAAAAACTAGCATGCAAAGAGAAGCAGCTGGTTCATTCTTTTTATATTGCTACTCCTAGACCAGATAACAAATATGAAGGCCATTGAATCAAATAATAGTTACAGTGTTTGAATAAATGGTCACATAGAGAACAAATACCCACCTGATAGTAGGCGGCGACGTTTTGAGCGAGCCCCCAGTGCGCCACGGCTCGCACGGACGCCTTGTCCACTCCCATGCCGAACGAGACTGTGGCGCACACGCATGGGTACTCGCCTTGCGTCCACTGCTCTTGCACTCTGATGCGGTCCACAGATTTCATACCTAATTTTATTTATTGGTTTTAATACAATAGAAGTGTTATTTAGTCATACAAACTCCTTATGTAGGGTGGAAAAAGACAAATATTAAACAACGCTTTACCTATAACTGATACAAACATATTATCATGTCTTTTTACCCTGTGATAGACAGAGCCCAAAGTCATAATCTTAACTGAAGCATGAATTAAACAAAAAGGGTTTTAACAACACAAGAGATAAAATAATTTTGATGTTACCTCCATGATATGCCAATGAATTTAGTCCTTTCTTTGTCAACATGTTAGCTATATCTTCTGTTTGCTCACGGGTTCGACAATACACAATAACGGCATTTTTGTCTTTCTGTAAAAATGATGCATATTAATATGTATATGTATCGTAAAGTATTAAATAAATATAAAAAACACATTACTCTTGACTTACAGCTTTGACATTATCTTGTGCACCCAAGCATTTTTTCAAAAAATCCAGTAAATGACCAACTTCATCCTGAATACAATTTTGAAAAATCACATCATAAAAGAGATTTCTTCGGAAACTTGGCGTTTTATATTTGGCAACAGGCTGCAATAGTTTAAGGTTTGTAAGTATGTCGCTGGCAACTTCTGCACTTGCAGTTGCTGTCAGTGCCACCCAAGGCACTGATTTGTACATCTCCCGCAGATTTCCTAATTTTAAGTAGTCTGGTCGAAAATCATGGCCCCATTCACTGACACAATGTGCTTCATCAACAATGATATAAGATACTTTCTTATACTTAACCAGATGTTCAAGAAGTGACTGAAAAGTTCCAGTAGCAGCCTGTTCAGGAGTCACATAGAGAAACCTTGTGTTTGGTCTCATACTTCTCAAGTCATTTAACACACTCTCTCTTTCCTTTGAGGACATTTTGGAGTTTATAGATTCAGCAGGAATTTTGTGTTTGGCGAGATGATCAATTTGGTCTTTTATGAGGGCCAGCAGTGGTGAGAATACAATTGCCACTTTGTTATCTTGAAGCATAGCTGGTAGTTGAAAGCACAGAGACTTTCCTGAACCAGTAGGCATTGATACATATACATCATGAACTCCTATAAACAGAACAGGATATTATTTTAGTAAATATGTAGGTTATGATAAAAATGACAAATTTTACATAATCTACATTATATAGGTAAATTAATAAAATACAAATAAATATTCTACTATAATAATATGCTTTTGTTGAGTATTTAGCGACCAAGTTTGAAAGGTATACACAACTGTCAAATTATTCACAATATTGTTTTCCTCACAGCTGTTCTAAATTTAGCAGCATAAGTTTGAAAAATCTAAAATAATTCATTTGATTTGCTACACAATAGCTATTTACCTCTCGCAATTGCCCTTACAGCTTGTTCTTGAAGTTCACTTTTGAATTTTCGGTGACCAAAACACTCGAACAATTTCTGAGTCAAGTTATCCATTGTATCAACTTTCACTGCCACTTCACTTACAGGTACGTTTCTTTGTTTTATAAAAATAAGACACTTAAAGCTTACATTAAAAGAAATACTTATTTATTAAATTGCTTTAGAGATTTCTTAAATATTAACATTTTATTTTATTATTTACAAAACAACCTCAAAAATCAAGTTAATTGTTTTTTTTTTTATTGTGAACCGACAGTCGCGATCATAGACGAAGCAAAGGAGTAAATAAACATACAGCCAAAGATTTTGTAAGCCAAAAACTGACCGCGCGATATTTAAAAAATAGGTATATATGCATTTGGTATTCTCATTATTTGGTAGACTCTTCGATTACATAGGTAGATTTGACGTCTTGTTCTTGCGTTACCTACCTTGCGTCTCTCGCCGACACTGAGTATGTAGGTGCTGTAGCGTAATCTTTACGGTAGCCTTTATTATCCGGTTATGGTCTTTCGCTGTGCAACAAGCAAGCTTCCTTCTACAGTTTGTTTGTTTTGTTTTTCGTATGTGTAAGTGGCCAACACCGGTGTCAGATTTTTCAAAAGCTGCCTGGCAGTCGTTAAGCTATGTCAGATGCCTTAAGTAAGGCATCTGACATAGCTTAACGACTGCCATCAACTATGACAGCCGGGACCAACGGCTTAACGTGCCTTCCGAAGCACGGAGGAGCTCGAGATATTTTTATGCCACTTGCGGTCACCCATCCAAGTAGGGACTGCACCAGGGGTTGCTTAACATATGTAAGCGCTCATAGAGCTCACACTCACTGGACCATCGGGCTCCTTCTACAGTGATAATCCATATGTATACAAGGTTATTTGAACACCAGTAACCTCGCAGGAGAGTATCGGAAAATTTTTGAGCTAAATTATAATGCGCGAAAACATTATGAAAAAACTTCCGCGAAAAGGTGAAATCGAAAAAAAATCGGCTAAGTGCGAGTTGGACTTGCGCACGAAGGGCTCTGTCTGTACCATTATATAAACATTAGACTACCGAGCTAAATAATTATTTCATTCTGATTTTATTATTCATTTTAAAGTGAATATACGACTAAAATTCTGTGAATATTTCAAGAGTCTACCTGTTACCATTATTATTTACGAACATAAAACGGCAAAAAAAAACTCGTTTGTTGTATGGAAGCCCCTTTACTATTTATTTCATTATGTTTTTTTAAATATTTGTTTTTACAATGCATCTTTTGTGAAAATTCCATCTGTGTAGCTTTCACGGTTTATGAGATACAGCCTGGTGACAGACGTACAGACAGTCGACAGGCGGATTAAAGGGCCTGTTCAAACTGAATGCAGCGCGAATTGCACTAAGCCGTGACCAAGCCAAGCAACTATTTTACATCTGTTGGTACTTACTTACTTACTACTGATTCTTATTAGATCTTTATTCTTTACGGGGTAGAGAAAGCCAAGGGCCGCAATCGCAGAACCAATCGTCATGTATAACACCCATCTCGAAATACATTCAATGCACTTCACTGATTTGCATGTAGAATTTAGAACAGGATCTCATTTATCGAGTTAAATCAGTGGACGTAAAAAGGTGAAAGGCCCGCTTTGAACATTATAAACTTTGAAGAGGACCACTTAACTTGTTTGTATTATCTTTTAGATACTCGTACTTACCTTAGTAGGTATATGTTCTTAAAGACCTAAGTTAAAATTGATTGTATGCGATGTTTTTACAATTTTATTTACAGGTGTCTCGATAAAATGAGCAAACGGAAGAATCCGTCCAATGCAAATAATCTAAATGCAGACTTTTGCGACTTTCTTATGGAATTATCAGAATATGAAAAAAACGTGACTCGTAATATCCATAAATACAACGCTTATAAAAAAGCTGCTGGTGTTTTAGCAGCGCATCACAAACGTATTGAATCTGGAGAGGAAGCTAAAAACCTGGACGGTATAGGGGATAAGATATCAAAGAAAATTGACGAATTCTTACAGACGGGTAAATTAAGGAAATTGGAAAATATACACCAAGATGAGCAAGCTAAGGCCATAAATTTACTTGCGCGCGTATCTGGCATTGGGCCGGTGAAGGCAGCAGAACTTGTTAGAAGTGGCATCACAACTATTGATGGCCTGAGGCTTAACTTGGATAAGTTGAACCATCATCAAATAATCGGTTTAAAGTAAGGCTTATTAATTTTTCCTGTCTGTAGCTTTTGATGATATATGGTGTTACCTAATTAATTTATTTTATTTATGTATTTCAGACATTTTGAAGACTTTGAAAAGAAAATCCCTCGGTCAGAAATACGAGAAATTGAGAGTATGCTAAAGAAAATTATACTTGATTTAGATCCTGAGTTTACAATCACAATTTGCGGTAGTTACAGGTTTGTTATCATTCGTTTCGACTCTTGTATAGTTAATTCAATAATATCTACATAATCCTAGTTACAAAAATTAATAAGATATTTAATGGAGTCATATTTATTGAAGGCGAGGTAAAGCTGAAAGCGGTGATATTGACGCACTGGTAACCCATCCCAGCTTAAAAGTTTGCGAAGGAAAGAAAAAACGAGGAGAACATCTTTTGAGAAATGTTGTCGAGAAATTAAAAGAAAGTCTTGTCACAGACGTGTTATCCTTGGGAGACACTAAGTTCATGGTAAGAAACATTAGCCATAAGAATTTATAGCAATAACCAAAGACAACATAACTGCCAAATAAAGTTTGGAACATCCAAAAGTGCATGCCTTGTATAAGTGCTTGGAAAAGAAATAAATGCTTAGTAAATCTTTTTAAGATAAGCGAACAATTCGTGGTTTGCCGTAACAAGCAAATCATTGTTCAGAAAGGCAAACAGGTGAGCCGTATGCCTGTTTGCCTACTTACACCCGGTTACTAAGGCATTTTAGGTGCGTATTGCTTATCTGACACACGGACATCGAAGTCTCATGAATAGGGTCCCATTTTTGATACCTATGGAACCCTAAAATTTAGGCCTTCAACGAAAGGTGACCAGATAAATTATCTATTATTTCAAAAATAAAAGGCAGTGAATTTATGAATACCCGACCCTTTCTCCCTGCAATTTTACCACTTTTTAGTGGAAAGTTTTATATTTTTCAAATATTTTCGAGTGAGAGTTGGAAGTTTTAAAGACTGCCTTAAAACGTATGTAAAAATCGGCCAAGTGCTAGTCTGAAAGTTTACCTTACCTACTTTACCGTAAGGGGCGCGCTACACTGGATTGGCATCGGAAGCAACGCGTCATTTCAAAACAACCTTTATACTCATTAACATAAGATGAATAACTGCTTAAACGTGGCAGCCGGCCGGCAGCCTGGCGCGCACTCGCGCAGGCAGACTAGACGCGCAAGCGTGCAGCCGCCGTTGTGCATCTTAAGTCACTAGACATATAGCTTGATTTGAATTGACGCGTCCTTCTGATGCCATCCCATGCCTGGATTGGCGTAGCGCGGCCCTAAGTCATCAAGACTAGAGTAATAACGACCTCAAACGCTCCACTCAGCTCACTAAAAAGCATGCCTAGTGTCGTTTATCACCTCTGAAGTAACCGAAGCTAGAAGTATACCATCAGGCGACCCGCTCAGGGCTGTAGCTAGAGTCAAATTTGAGGTAGGGTAGCAATGGTTACAGGCAGGGCGGAAGAAACAAAAATATCATAATTGATCTGCCCTCGAAGCTCAGGCACATCAATCACCATTCTAGGTATATCATATCACTGACCTCTATCGCTACAATTTTTTATTGTCTCATCTATGAACAAAAAATTTAATTATTTATTTTAGTTTTCGGTATTTTAAGGTAGGGCATTGTGATTTCAAGGTAGGGCATTGCCCCACAATGTGCCCCCCCTCTAGCTACGGCCGTGGGCCCGCTTGGTCGTATGACATAAAAAAAATCAACATTTTATTATTTCACTGCTTTTTCCACGCAACAACTTCCACAATAGAAAATATGGTGTGCATTTCCCCAGCGGAAAAGTGTTGAATAATAAATGTTGAATATACTAGATCGTTAGTTCAAAGCTGCCTTCGAATGTTTATCGATGAATGAAATTCGTGTATTCAGTAATTTTTAAGAAATTCGTCAAAAACATATTACGCCAGAGAAACGTTTCCCTGGCGGAATTTTGTCAGGGATCCAAAATTTAATTAGTAGAGCAATTAGTTAATCATAAGAGAGAAATGTTTATGCATAAATGGAATTTGTGTGTCATAGGCCTCCGAAATTATTCAAAATGCCGCTGGGGAAATGTTCGGCCTTTTGCTAGATCTCATAAACGGTTTGGAATACGGTCTTGGATTTTTTTACACACATTGCTATTAATTTGTTTATAACGCCTATAAAAACAGAAGCCAAAAAAACACAGCCACTTATGATTAAAAAATATATACATAAAAGTAGGTATTTAGGTTCTAGTAGCTGAACTAAAGGACCTAATGGAAAGTTTTAAACGTCTATTTATATATTATAACTGCCTCCAACATCTGCGAAAGTATGTTTGTAATAGAGTAAGTATAAAAAAAGATACAACAAAAATAATGTCTCACGGACATCATGATTTTGAATCCGTCTATTGTAGGAGTTTTATATTATGTGGCAAGTTGTAACTAATTTCAATGGTTTATTTATTTATTCATCTATACGCATTCTAATAATTAGCTTAATCCAATTAGTAATAAAAGTAATATCGTAAAAAAACCAGTGGCACTTAGAACTTAGTTATAAACCGACCAATTTCGGATGGCTATGAAAAAGCGACCGCTCAGTACAAGTATCTTACTTCTGAAATTTGCAATATTACTGACGTTATTTGGTACAGACGCATACTCAATACATAAGCGTTTAGTTAAAATAGATGCTTAAATACATATTGCTTATTATTTAGATTTACTCTTTTAAAATAAGTATTTAGTAAATAAGTATTCGTGCGTATAGGGTAAAACAGTACTTTATTACTAAGACTCCACTGTCTTTCCATCCGTTTGCCTGTTTTTCACCAGGCTGTTTTTTATGAACCGTTATAACTAGGCTGTTGAAATTTTCACAGATGATGTAGGCACCTATATCTGTTGCCGCAAACAACATTTACTAAAAACGGAATAACGTAATTATTTTAAGGAAGGGCTCCAATGCAAGAAACCTGATTTTTGTCGCTTTTTTGCCTGATATTTTATAATAATGGTACGGAACACATCGTACGCGAGTACAACTAGCTCTTTGCCGGTTTCTATCATTCCTAAGCATTCTAGTTTGTATATAAGTTCTTATGGTACCTATTTTGTATATTTCTATTATTACTGATACCGAGCAACCGGTAAACGTAAAATATTACTGAGCTGTTAATAAAAAAAAATACCAGAAGGTTATTTCTGTATGGTAGACAAATCCTGCATTTATCATCTAAGTACTTATAAAAGAATATATTAACCGTCTAACAGACCTTAGCTTTTCAAGTTTTCATATTAGCAAATTTCCCGGGACTTTGTGCTCGTATTTTATGGCCTATGTGACCCGCAGCTAAATGAACTTTATATAAGTGAAAGAACTTTGAAAATCGGTCCAGTTTTAAAGTCAATTGTATGCATACATAAAAACAATCAAATCTTTTCTCTTTATAGTATTATAGTAATAGTATACATAACAGATTGACGTTTTAAATTTGTATCATTATTGAAAGTTAAAGTGAGGTATATACAGTCTCCCATCTACTCAGAAATAACACAAATAACTACAAACTATTTATAGATTAATACTGTAAATAAGACTTGTGTCCGCGCCTGTACCTCATTTATAGTGGTATTACGTAGTAATGTTTGGAATGACAGCAATTTATATGAAATGGTCGCTTTTTCATAGCCATCCGAAATTGGTCGGTTTATAACCAAGATTTAAGTGTCACTGGTTTTTTTACGATATTACTTTTATTACTAATTGGATTAAGCTAATTATTAGAATGCGTATAGATGAATAAATAAACAAACCATTGAAATTAGTTACAACTTGCCACATAATATAAAACTCCTACAATAGACGGATTCAAAATCATGATGTCCGTGAGACATTATTTTTGTTGTATCTTTTTTTATACTTACTCTATTACAAACATACTTTCGCAGATGTTGGAGGCAGTTATAATATATAAATAGACGTTTAAAACTTTCCATTAGGTCCTTTAGTTCAGCTACTAGAACCTAAATACCTACTTTTATGTATATATTTTTTAATCATAAGTGGCTGTGTTTTTTTGGATTCTGTTTTTATAGGCGTTATAAACAAATTAATAGCAATGTGTGTAAAAAAATCCAAGACCGTATTCCAAACCGTTTATGAGATCCAGCAAAAGGCCGAACATTTCCCCAGCGGCATTTTGAATAACTTCGGAGGCCTATGACACACAAATTCCATTTATGCATAAACATTTCTCTCTTATGATTAACAAATCGCTCTACTGATTAAATTTTGGATCCCTGACAAAATTCCGCCAGGGAAACGTTTCTCTGGCGTAATATGTTTTTGACGAATTTCTCAAAAATTACTGAATACACGAATTTCATTCATCGATAAACATTCGAAGGCAGCTTTGAACTAACGATCTAGTATATTCAACATTTATTATTCAATACTTTTCCGCTGGGGAAATGCACACGAAAATATGTGAGTCCACGTCATAAACACTCAGTGAGATAAACAGCAGTACTCATTTTCGCCACAGGGGGTGTGTCGTCTCTCGAGCGAGTGTCCTTACCGTCGGCTGGACATCCGGCTGATTCCGTGCGAGCAGTACTTCTGCGCCGTGCTCTACTTCACGGGCAGCGACGTGTTCAACAAGACCATGCGGGCGCACGCGCTGGACCAAGGGTTCACGCTCAACGAGTACTCTTTGCGCCCTTTGGGTAGTACAGGTAATTGCTGGCTGGATGGGCTATGTACTTAGTAGAGTAAGAATTACAAACAAAATGTCTACTAAGTTCGGTCAAAGCGCTTGACAAACAGATATTTAATTGTTCAGGTCTATCTGTCCCGACCTCCCCGACTGTACATCTTTGACAAGCGCTTTGACAGAACTTGTAGACATTTTGTTTGTACTTCTTACTCTACTAAGTAAATAGATTTTTAATGAAACAAAATAAGTAAGGTCAGGTAGTCTCGGAATCTTGGACGATAAGATTTACAAATTATAAATCCTATAGGATTTACTAACGCATATAAATTAAATCCCAAGACCAAACTCATGTGGCGTGCGCGTTACATACCTACAACTATCGGGCATGCCCTGGCATGCCACATGAGTAACCCATGACTTTATTAAACAAATATAGTCATCTTCAATCAGTTGTTTTAACCTAAGGAAAACTTTCCCGCATTTTCGTCCGCGTATTTTAAAGTCTATGGCTACTATTGGCTACTGTTGTGTCAGCATTCTAAAATTTCATCCAAATCCATCAAGCAGTGTTTTCCTGAAACAATAAGAAACTTCTTCGCATTCAGGCAAAATGTAACATTTATAATATTTAGGCTGACAAGTTTTACTTTGGCAACCTTTGTTCTTTTAGAAAGCGATAACGTACTTGTATTTTTAGCTCAAATGAGAAATTTTCGTATTTCATCACCATGTATTTTTCAGGTGTGCCCGGAGAAGCGGTCCCTGTTTCTTCGGAGTCAGATATATTTGAATACATTAACTATCCGTCCAAAAAACCAGAAGAACGTAATATGTAAAACGGCCTCATGTTTTTAAATACTTAATTGGTTTTGTAATACATATAAGTGAGAAAACGTCAATTTCAATTTTGATTTAATTTGAAGCATGAAAAGAAAAAAGGCTAGTTTTAAATAATTTACTTTTATTTAGTCAAAATATAGTAAAATAATTCCTCATATCACAAGTTTCTTTCCTATAAACCTATTATTACTTTTAATTCATTATTTGAATTTATTATCGTTGCTCTTTGGAAAGTCAATGAAATGTCCTAATCTTATTAAAAAGTCAACCAACATGTTTTAAAACTTCTGAAAGCCGAGCCATATTTCGAAACAAAAATAATGAGTTAATGTACTAATTCAAAAAATAAAAATATTAAGTCAATTGCAATAATACAAATGCCGATGGCGCGAATCTGCAGGTTTTGAAACATGTTTTTTTGGGCTAAACATACACTACTAAACGTGATACCGACCTGCATCAAACCAACAACCCATTTAGAACTTATTGCAAGGCGTAATAAAGTTCACTTTCTATTAACTGCTCGCGCATTTTGCAGATCAGTCTTCGTAACGATAAAATATTGATGACGCATGCCGGTAGCTCGTTAAAATCTAATTATATAAAACAACTTGAGTACAGTCTACACAAATGGATTAATACTATTTCATATATTAGGGCGACAATTAGTAATGGAATGCAATAATATATAAAATCACGTTTCATAACTTAACACAGAGACTGACTAGTCTACTTGATCAGTCTGGCCACTGCCTGACTAATTGTCGACAACTTTAATGAAATTAAAACTACAATCATAACACGCTGACGAAAAATATACACATAAGTAAAGATAAATCACAACAATATACATTCAACTTTTTTACATAAAATTTTCATACCACAGCAATAAACTTAATAAGTTGACTGGGAACTATTGACAACACACCACATCCCGAAAAAAAGGTAATTTTATTATTATAATAAGTAACAAAATGAATGGATACATATGTTACCCGAAACTTCTTAGCAACATAATAAAATTTGAAGGGATAACGTTATTTTTATGAAAACAACACGATTCAGTCATCCAAATTATAATATCCTAACTAACAAAGACTTACAAACAAAAGTTGTCAAAACCTGAGCATTTGTCATTCTTATAATATGGCTAAAGGATTAAGCATACTGGCTTGACAATATTATTATAGTATTGCGCAAGAATGGCATAGGTTAGATATACATTGGTTTGTTTCAATCATTACCTCCTAACTTGCCAGTTAGTGAGCAAGGCAAGGGATGTGACAATAGTGGACATCCATCCACCCTAACGATAGATATCGTTTTTCAGCATCGCGTCAATTTTAGTAAGCGAGTAGCAGTGGTACCTAGTCTTAGAATAAGCTAAGCAAAAACAGATATAATTGGTAACCCATTAGTCTTCGTACTACCACGCTGACGACTAGTGTATACGTCTCAAATCTATCTTAATTTTCCGTCTTACTGAAACGTCAATCTATTCGGCTTCTACTGCACCTCTCAGAGGGCCAAATAGAAAATTTCAAAATTGCCTTGTAAGTATTTAAAAAGTATCCCGGTAGAATGGTTAATAATATCTGAAGGGCACTCTTTATTGCTTATATTTAAAAAAGGAAGAATTAATAGCTAACTATAGTTAACTCTAATAAGTAAAGCATACAAAAATACCATAATTTACATATCTATTCAAGTATACTGGAAGCCATTTTCAGAAAGCGCCTCTTAACGTTCGTAAGCCTCTAGAATTAATAACTCCCACAATATTATGTAACAATTGATATGAAAAGGGCCTTTTAACGATAGTTCTCATTAATGTGTTAATAATTAATAAACGTTGCGATGTTAAAATCATTGAATGTATATGCATTACGTACATTGACCCTTAAACATTGACTACTGAAAACACGCCCAGTGCGTTTAACGAAAGCGTCGGGCAAGATAAATGAAGACAAATAATATCAAACAATCATACACCAAGTCATTAAAACTATATTGGGATATCACGAATATATAATACATCTGTGTCAGTCTATAGCGCTATATAAATGTCAAGATACCAATTTAAATTTATTCGTCCTCAGTATTCCGATATTGAGGGCAGGACCGGTCTAAGGTCAGCAGACCTCTAGAACTTTTAGACCCTTTTGAACGCCCATTTCCTAAAAGTACAATTCCTAAAACGCCCACTCACCAAAAAGACTATTCCCGAAACGTCCAGTTCCCAAGGACAATTCCCAAAAAGGCAACTTTTATGTCGGTCATAGGTGCGCTTAAACTGAAATACACAATGAGAACTACCAAAGGGTGCCGAGAAATCTCACTCCAGCATGGTCATGGTTCAGGGCCGTCGCTGGCTGAAGCTGCACTGCACTATTTGATCAGGCCGTATAAGTAGGAGGCTGGGTCGGCGAGTACGTCGGTGGGCACGCGCTGGTCGGCAACCTCACCTGCCTCTAGTGCGAGCACGCGCAAGCACTCCAGCACGCCGGCCAGCCGGTGCGCCACGTGCACCACCGTGCAGCCGCCGAACCTCAGTTAATATAGGTGTCTTTGGTGTCCCCACTGTGACTACGTGCTGTTGATCAAGCCGTACAAGTAGGAGGCGGGGTCGGCGAGCGCGTCGGCGGGCGCGCGCAGGTCGGCGACCTTGCCGGCCGCCAGCGCCAGCACGCGCGAGCACTCCAGCACGCCGGCCAGGCGGTGCGCCACGTACACCACCGTGCAGCCGCCGAACGCGCTGCGCAGCGTGTCCAGGATCAGCCGCTCTGTCTCCTGGTCCAGGTTCGCTGTGGCCTCGTCCACGAGAAGGATCTGACAAAATATTATCAATTTAATTATTTTTATAAACAGGCGACTTAGCACCAACATTACATTTATTTCAATGTTTCACACGTCAGTGGAAACAAATAAATAATTAAGTCCTGTTTGTATACATAATTATGTTTTTAAAGCTCAAAAGTTTAGAAAAGAATATTAAAAATATATTGTTCAAAAATTTTTTTTTATTGCAATTGCTCTAGCGTTTGTAACGCTCGCGCAAGCCGCAGCTCTCCAGCACGCGCCATATCTCCGTGTCCAGGTGCGCGCGAGGAACCACACGGCTAAGATATGTAAGGCGGTGTTCACGAACCTTGGCCCTCTGCAGCAAGGCGCGCGCCAGACACAGCAGCTGCTGGTGTCCGCGCGCCAGCCCCGCGGCGCGGGCGGCCAGGCCCCCGCGCGCGCGCACCAGCTCACGCGCGCCGCAGCTCTCCAGCGCGCGCCAGATCTCCGCGTCCAAGTGCGCCCGGAGGGGATCCACGTTCTCACGAACGCTACCCGCGAATATGAATGGCTCTTGAGGAATCACGCCGATACGAGATCTGTAAACAAAAACATCGTAAATCCGTGTCAGTGTATATGCAATAATGTCAGGCAAATTCATTACATCAAGGTGTTACTCACGTTTATTTAGTCGGAATCGCCGACTAGTTACAGTGCCTTTCTTGTAAAACAGAATGTTTTTCTGATATATTGTTACTAGTAAGAAATAAGATAAGTTGTAGATAGAGTAAGACGCAGATCAGAATTCTGCCCGCGAAGATTTTTTTCCCATATCTTATTATAATAAAAATATTCTTTATGATGCTAGCTATATCTACTCCTCCGAGGTTACCGTTGTGTCACAACATACCTGAGCGCGTGCAGCTGCAGTTTGCTGACGTCCACTCCGTCGACGCGCACGTGTCCGCTGGCGACGGGCACGAGGCGCAGCGCGGCCGCCAGCAGCGAGCTCTTGCCCGCGCCCGTGCGCCCCACCACGCCCAGCCGCTCGCCCGGCCAGCTGGCGAACGTCACGCCGCGCAGAGCCATGTTGCCGTTGGACGACTCGCTGCCGCGTACAAACAAATTAAAATTTTATTGGAAGTTGGATATCATGTCACTCTTTTTTTGCCGTGTGGTCCCGGCATAGTAGAATAGGACCACTCCAAGTCTTCCCGTGGATGACGTAGAATGTGACTTAGGAGACACAAGCTCAACCACAGAGACCTCTCCAACCCGTATGGCCAAAGCGAGTTGTAAACCAAATCCTCTGACTGCTCTGGCTAACATATGGCATTGGTAGTACAGAGAGGGTCATGCTCGTGCAGTGGAGACCTAAAAAAACCTGAGGATGATGAAATAATTATACTTAGTACTTTATTAGTTTTTGACTGACATTTGACAACTATTTTATTAATATAAAGTGGAACAAGATAAAGCAAAGTCAATTGAGCGAAAATAAATATTAGTTACCTGTACTTGACGTAGACATTGTCAAATTCTATGACTCCCTGCGAAGGCCAGCCGTAAGGGGGCGTCTCCCCGTCTGTCTTTTCGCATTCTACCTGTAATACCAGAACAGATTTTAACCCTCGAAAACTCGCATGGCTACTGTGTATTTCATCTAAAACTTTTGACAAGAATTTAGTACTTATAGCAACATAAACAAAGATTCTGTGCTGAAAGTCTAGCAAAGGCGATAAAGAATTGTTTACCGTTCATAAAAACTTTATCTGCTGTTTTAAAATTTTGAATACCTAGATTTTTCATATTATGTGTTTCCCTCGGGAAAGTTGACTAATTTCATGGAACGTGCACGGCCTTTAAATATTATTACGCCTTTTTAATACACGGTGTATGCACCGTGTCATGTGGTCCCAGCAAGCGGATCAATTGGCCAAAAATATCCGGGTTTTCGCAGCGTTAAGGGGCGTTCGCAGCGTTAGGAGAGCGCACGGCGCGGGCAGCAGGGCATGCTCGTGTGTACGCGCGACCCAGCGAGTATCTAGCGGAGCTGTTTCTACAAATAGCGCCGTACGTTATCCGCGTCGGTAGGGTTGCCAGGCGTCCGGGTAAAGCCGGACACAGCCAGGCTTTTTGTTTACGCGTCCGGCCAAATTACTCGAAGTCTGGCATGTCTAGCTTCAGTTAGGCTTTTTAAATGTGACCATTTTTATGAAAATTTATAGATTTATGAAGATTTTATGGTTACAAACCGTGCATGATTTGCATCAAATTAATGTCGTGTTATATACAACGACTTAAATATTAAGGAACTCTGGGCTTTGTTACCCAAATGTCCGGCTAAACTGGCTGCTCTGTCCGGCTATTCACTTTGAAGGTCTGGCAATCCTACGCGTCGGGCGCCCACTTAACGCAACGAAGACCCTTACGACATTAATCAATGGTAAAGGCCACTATCGCCATCATACTCGCCTGTGTGATATACTCGCCGACGCGCTCGACCGCGATCATCTCGCGCTCGGTCTCGGTGAACGCGTTGAGCACGTTGCTCAGCATCGACGTCATCGACAGCGCGTACGATATGGCCAGACCCACCAGCCCTGTACGAGTATTTATAAAATATTAAATTGTTGAATGTCATATTTCAACTGAACTACCGGTCAGGAATTATTTGTATAATCTTTTTCATAAAAACTTTATTAGCTGATAATTTCAGATAAACAACCGACTTGAAAGAACTTACAGAAACGATTTTGATGAAATTTAGGAGGCACGAATAGGAAACTACGTTCAAATGAAAAAAGAATTTTCCAAATCTGTCCAGGCTTCTTCGTGCTATCGGGAAACACCCAAAACAACCTTCGGTAAAAAAAACTCCTATTTTAAAGACGGTTAAAAATACGGCGGCGGCCTGCAGGCGCAGCGCCAGCCACTGCTGCGCCGCCGCCGAGCACAGTCAGAGTACTACCTGCGTCCGCCTGGTGCGTGTCACGCTGCAGCACGGCCACGGCGGCGGCGCCGGCCACGACGACGGCGGCGGCGGCCTGCAGGCGCAGCGCCAGCCACTGCTGCGCCGCGGCCGAGCACAGCGCGGCGCGCTGCCACGTCTCCACGAGCTCGTCGCCCGTCTCCGCCCAGCGCGACGACGACCCCATTGCGCGGACTATCGTCAAACCTGCCGAGTGTACTAGATGCGTTAGCAATACTTCTTTAATGTCTCGATTTTGTTTTTGTGGCCAATTTGTGGCCAAAGCAGTCTGAGACACGAATGCATCGAGATTCGATTTTGGTTCACGAAACTGACACGTCACAATGACAAGATAACACCACAAAACATGTGAAAGTCACAGGCATCACAGTTCTTGAAGTTCACCAATACACGTGATGTCTGTGGATAAACGCCCGGAGTTGTTAATAAAGCCATGAGTAAGTGCTAGTAATATTTACGCTAATTGGGTTAATTTGCTCCTCATATTTTATGATAATACGATTAAGACCTGTCATTAATCCGTGAGTGTTTTACGTGTAAGTATAAAAGAAAACGAGATACCTTCGAGCGTGTCGTTGAAGTGCGTGTAGACGGGCGACAGCGTGATGCTCTGCAGCTGCTTGAGCTGGCGCGAGGTGGGGCGGTACACGCGCTGCAGGCGGTAGTACACGAACACCACCGGCCGTACGTGTATAAGTATAAAAGACAACGAGATACCTTCGAGCGTGTCGTTGAAGTGCGTGTAGACGGGCGACAGCGTGACGCTCTGCAGCCGCTTGAGCTGGCGCGAGGTGGGGCGGTACACGCGCTGCAGGCGGTAGTACACGAACGCCACCGGTAGCACAGCTACCAGCAGCCACGGCAGACCGTACACCGTCACTGCCACCGCCCCTGTGACACACAATTAATCATCATAATCATCAGGTCTTTTAAAGTCTCCATTAGGAGCCTCTATCTCCTCTAAGGGCACGACCTTCTCTGTACAGAGCCATAATTATTAGCCAGAGCAGTTTGTTTGTTTGTTTTTCGTATGTGTAAGTGGCCAACACTGGTGTCAGATTTTTCAAGCTGCCAGAGCAGTAAGAGATTTGGCTTACACTCTCCACGCTGGCCAGACGGGTTGGAGAGGTCTCTTTTTTTAGTCTCCACTCTGCAGAAGCACAATCCTCTCTGTACTACCATAGTCAAGAGGATTTGACCTCAAATCTCCATGCTGGGGAGACGAGTTGGTGAGGTCTCTTTGTTGTTTATAAGCTTTGTTACGAGATCCACGGGAAGACTTGGAGTGTTCCTATTCTTCTTTGCCGAGAATCAACGGCGAACACACAATTAATACAATAACTTCTTTTTTATATATTTATTCAAAGGATAATTGATTTTTACGGTAATAAGTGGTGTAAGCTAACTTTGATCCGAGAATTAATGTCATTTTAGTGATCAAAAAAAACCCCAAAATAACTCGAAAACGAAACCTAATATAATCTAAATATACACTTTAAAAATAAATAATTAAATCAAAATAAAATAAATATTTAACAGAAGCTCCAATACAACAAACGTGTTTTTTCGTTTTTGCTAGATAGTCTAATGTTGTATAGATAAGGGTACGGAACCCTCACAGTCAGACTCACAGTTGGTCGATTTTTTCTTTCTATAGCACGTAAACTATGTTACAAAAAATACATATCACTAACATCTTATTTAAAAAGAAACTATGTTAAGACTTGCCTATCAAGGAGAAGACTTGAGCGAGCAATATGTTGAGTATGAACGGCAAAGAGTCGTCCACAGTGTACGTGTCCGAAGAAAACCTGTTGAGGATGCGGCCCAGCGGCGTCACGTCGAAGAACTTCACCTTCGCCTGAAAAACGTGAAATACATGCCGAACTTTTGATCGCTTTGAACTTTATTCAACCCGTAGATATGAAAAACTTTTCCTGTGGGACTTCAATTGAACTTGAATGACAGCTGAACATTGCTATAAATGGTAATGTAATTTTTTTCGAGTTTATCAGTATTGGTTAAATAGAAAAAATGTTTATATCGTCGGGCTGAATCACCCAATGCGATCAATTTAGCCATTGGTATGAAAACTCGTTATTGATATTAAAAACGCGAAAACGCGAAGACATAATCAGCACTACATTTAAGCATCCCCGATACGAAATCTCTCCATCTTGTTAACGGCTGAATTCGAAATAACAAATCTAACCATTTACCAACGATCAAAATCGATTCACCCGTTTTAGAATTACGGTGACTTACACAGACACACACACAGAGCAGTCAAACTCTTTGACTCGGGGGTTAAAAACACAAGAATCACGTGATGTTTACCATATGAAAAACACTTACCCTAACAATAACTTTCAGCAGAACTATATGAATCCTCCTGGCGGCTTCGACGCCTCCGTACGCGAACAGAAACGCTCTCATGATGGTGAACAGCAGATTCAGGGCTGCCAGCACGAAGTACATCTCCAGGTAATAGTTGTCGCTGAACGCTGGCGTCACATTCGCTGTCAAAGACTTCATTCTGGATTGGACTGGATTTTCTGTAGCATTGAGATAGCTTTTCTCGTTCTTATCGACGCCGTTAATCAGAGCTATCGACATATTTACTATCGTATGTATTATGTTATCGACACCAATGACTCCATGGTCGAGTAAAGTTTTGTTCTCGTGTACATCACTAAGTTCCAAGGTGGTGGCGTTGTTGGTTCGGCTTCGCACCCAGAAGGTCAGCCAGAGGAAGGTGAAGTTCTGCGAGAGCTGCATCAGCACGAGCGAGAGCACGATCATGAGCGAGAGGAACACCCCCACCGATCGCAGGTACAGCCCGATCACCCACCAGCCCACGGTTCCTTGAGACATCGCTTCCTATAACGGGAGCATAAATGTATCTATAAAGTTGCTTGTGACTTAGTATCCGGAAATATTTTCAAATATTCAGATGAATTTTAAAATATTAAAAAAAAAAATTTTTGAAATTATATTTTACTCTCAAAATATTTGCAAAATAATAATCACGTCGTTCAGTTGTGGTAGAGCCTCGCTACCGGCGAAAATCACTTTTGCTAGTAGCATGAATGGGCCGGCTCGTCCGGGGAAGTACCACACTCTCACAGAAAATCGACGTTTGAGTAGTAGCTTTACCGCTACTATGCTTCGTTCGGTGAGTGAGAGAGCCGGAGGCCCATCTCCCTCTCCCCTCTGGGGAGAGAAAAATAAAAGGCCGGCAACGCTCCTGTGACACCTCTGGTGTTGCAGTTGTCCATGGGCAGCGGTGATCACTTCCCATCAGGTGACCCGCTTGCTCGTTTGCCGTCCTATGACATAAAAAAAAAAAAACGTCCAGTCCAAATCAAACTTTATGGCGGCCGGATATTAGCTGCACGCTGCGCAGCACGCGCCCCGCCTCATCATAATATTATGTACTGCGCATCGACTCGCGCGATGTTCCGAGCCGCCATAAAGTTTGATTCGGACTGTACAGTACTCTTATCTCACGCATCAAGCGCACCCAAATGGTAACTTGGGTGTCAACATAGATGTAATATACTTTATTTTTCCTTAACCAGCTGCAAGCGGACGCTAATAGAAACAATGTATATGTCATGCACAGCACATACATATGGTCTCAGTGTGCGTACATACACAGTATTGGATCGCCAAGCTCGTGAGTTAAAAACAATGTACCAAATCGATAAGTGACTTTTAAACACGGGTTGTTGGGAAGGGTTGGTTGTTTGCAAATACCTCGTCGTCCAGGCTGTGCCGGCTAACATTGTCCTGCTGGTCGTCGACAGCCTTCTCCACGTGTTCCTCGCCAACGCTCTCCGTCTCGCTCGGCAAGAAATCCTCCACGTCGTGCAGTACCGCCTCCGGTGGACCTGAATAGACCATGTATTTTATCTTTTGGTCCGTCTAAGGATCAAAGCAGGTCTCAGTAGCTTAAGAACGCAACCCATTAGGGAGACCCTGTGGGGAGACCCCACACCTATCGACGCGGAATCGGAAAAGTATGTAGTCGTAGGCGTGTCACGTCGTCCGTACCGAGCCGGGGGCCAGAACGCGGGGAGGGGAGGCAGGTTCTGTGCAGCTCGCACCTAATATCCGGTCCGCAACAAAGTTTAGTGCGACCTTATACCATACATCTACGTAGTAAGCGTCTTCTCCTTAGTACCCTGATGGAACTGTTTAAATTTTTGATATACGATATTTACATTTACTGTTTTTATAATAGAGAACATAAATTCTGCGCTAAGATTTATGGTTGACTGTGAGACGGAAATACTACAGGTAGCCTAACGTAGTTGGTAGTACTGGCAAAAGTTACTATGGGTAGGGTACTCAGTCCTACCAATATATAAGGTATTTGGTACCGACCTTGCCTGAGCACGCGTCCGTCGCGCAGCAGCACGACGTGGTGCGCGCGCGCGAGGTGGCGCGGCGAGTGCGACACCAGCACGCGCGTGGTGTGCCGCAGCAGGCCCAGCACGCAGCGCTGCAGCACGTGCGCCGCCACCTCGCCGTCCAACCCCGATAGCACGTCGTCCAGTAGGTACACTAACACAAAATGCAGAGTGTCTTAGGCATAAAACTAACTGATAAGGTGACATGAAACATTATTCTAGCACTATGATATCCAACGATGAGCATCGCGCGAAAAAACGCTTTCGCAAGATGCCACATGAGGCCATCTATTTTTTGCAATATTAGTAGTTTTCTATATGAAAATAAGGCTTAAAATCCTATCATAATGTCCCAAGCTTGTAACGTATCTGCGCCGTGCCTTGATCGTACGCCTTTTCTCTTTGTTTTATGCCTATATAGGGAGCTCAACCCATGTGATGCCTCAACTGGCCAAATGCAAGTAGCATCCACACACTAAGAGTTCCGAAACACAATACAATATTTTACTACAGAAAACTCATAGTAAAACTTATCTAAATTTTTTTGAGATGAAGTGTATACTGTACCTCCTTGTGGTAATATATTTTTTTTTAAATTTATTCATAATTTGTATATTTCATAAAATACACTTGACAAACCAATTTTTACACAATAACATAATGTACCATTATCGAATTAAAAAACTCTTTTTAAGTAGACGCTTACATAAACAGGAATGATTTCTCAAGATGTACACATGATAAATATGGCCAACAGTGGCTCACCCTGCTTGTCCTGGTAGACGGCGCGCGCCAGCGCGATGCGCGCGCGCTGTCCGCCGCTCAGCGTGCAGCCCGCCTCGCCCACGAACGCGCCCCAGCCCAGCACGTTCAGGTCCTCTAGGAACATAAACACCAAATTGAAAGTGAGACTTTCTTTTATATTCTTTTAAGTATATTCGCAGAGTATCTGTTTAATCTGCGGCTCAAATATTAGCTGCAAGCTGCGCAGTACGCGCCCCGCCTCCCCGCGGGAGCACGCTGAACCTAATATTGAGTACTTTGCAGCGACTCGCGCGATGTTCCGAGCTGCCATAAAGTATGCATATGACTGCAGATTTATATGTGATAGTGTCTGTGCCACGGAGCCCATCAATCGACCACTGATAGGGAACATGGAGGAAACTAACATACAGTGCCCAACCCCACATAAAAATAATGCCCGATGCCTTCTGTAATAATCCAGATTAGCCATAGAATAGTAATTTTTCTTCCAGCCAAAACCTCTTTATTTCACCCTTCAAAACAAACAAACTCACTTTAGCATTTATAATATTAAGTTGGGATTATGCAATCTATCTGCGACACATCCCAACAAAAAGACCAGGGTAACTAATAAAAGGCCGTGTGGTTCCCGACAGAGTAGAAAAGGACCATTCCAAGTCTACCCGAGAATGTCGTAGAAGGTGACTTAGGAAACACAAGCTACACAAAGCTTATTGACATCAAAGAGACCTCCAATCCGATTAGCCAGCTTGGAGAGTGTCGGCCCAATCCTCTGACAACTCTATCTAATATATGGCTCTGGAAGTACAGCTCCTGCAGTGGAGACTAATAAGGTAAGTGTGGTGTTACCGGTGAGTGCGCACGCGTCCACCACGGCGCGGAACTTGGCCTCGTCGTAGGGCTTGCCGAACAGGATGTTGTCGCGGATGGTGCCTCGCGTCAGCCACGGTTGCTGCGGCACATATCCAAAACCTGCAAATTTCAAGTCCATGTTAACAAAGCGACCTATTTCACGCTTACATTTTATATCGCCAGTTCCGAAATTCTCTCCATGCTAGTGAATAGAAAAAAAATTACTTCGCGTCGGCCGTAAAAGCCGCACGAGGGATAGAGTGAAACTCTATTGACTAGCAACCTATCATTGCAAGCGCAAGCTTGAAACAAGTCTGATGCGTACGACTAACAGATAAGGCGTGCGGCGTAGACATAAAATGGCCCACTTCTCTACAATAGACTCAATAAAAAACTAGGCTTTTATCCCTTCACTTACAGAGCAACTAAGAAAATTCTTTAGGAAGCTCTACTAAATATGTCCTATGAAGAAACAGAGGAATTACTTATAGTTTTAAAATGATATGTTATTTATTTATTTTCTAAGTATAATTTTATACGAAGTGTAATTGTTTATTTATTTATAGCAAATAGTAAGACCTATAAAGCCTGAAATACAGGATGTTTTTCATCCTAGCTCAGGCACCGTTAGTCTATTTTCCCATATATAATTTTATAATGCATTGTAAAAGGTAAAGCTTATAATTATTTGAATAAAGATTTTATTTTATTATTATTATTTATTATTAAAACACTGTGATATGATTTTTAACCTACCGCAAGTGCCACTTGCGAGCAGAACAGGCGTATTTCTCTTGCGATATTCGTCGTCGGTCGTTTTCAGTGTTACAATAAGGCATAAAATAATATCATAGTGTGTCTTCGTCGTTTTACGTGTGTTTCATGCCCAAGAAAGTGGCAAACATACTCACTATTCAAACTCTCTGGTATTTGCAGATCGCCATATTCCTTATTCATTTCTCCAATAATGGCGAGCAGCAGCGACGTCTTACCGCTGCCGACGTTACCGGCCACCCCTATCAACTGCTCTCGTCCGATTTCCAAACATATATCCTTCAACGAAAACAACTCCTCTTGGTACCCCAGGTCGCTCGACGACGTAGACTCTCGCCTCTGAATATTTCCTCTGGATAATCTCTTCTTGGATTTCCCCTTATTCTTTCTGGATTTCGGCAACGGCCTCTTAACTACGGATGGTTTTGACCACGCGAACGTGGCATTTTTAAATATAATCACTTTATCCTCGTCTTCGTTGGTATTTACTCTGTCATAGTATCTCTCTGAATCCATATCAGGAAGCTGTAATTAACAAAATGTTTTTTATATTTCTAAACACAATTTCACAGTTTTCGGTTCCGTACGTAGGTATTATATCTGATTCCTTTATTTAATAAGTGAATTGAGAAGTAAATAACGATATTATTATTATTTATTTATTTGAATTTCCATTATTCTAGGCCAACGAAGTACCCTGTAGGTTTAGATTCCTAAAATACGAGACCTAAATGGCCATGCATTTTAATTGCGTTAACTTTAAAGTTTGATTTTTCACATTAAGTGACCGAAGATGTAAATGCTATAAATATTTAAACTGACTGAAAACGAAAAGAGTCCCCTTGTTCGTGACAGACAGTAGACGGACAACCAAGTGATTCTTCATTGAAACCATTTTACCTTTTGAGGTAGGGAACCCTAAAAAAGCAAGCAAATGCAGTTTAACTTACATCTATAAATTTCTGTATTCTCTTTATGGAGACCCAGGCCTCCGTGAGCCCATTGAGCACCCACGGAAAGGCGTTCAGCGGTGCGATCAGCATGTTGATCAGAGCTATAGTGGTGAACACCTGCAAAACAAAATATACTTTCAAACATTAACTAGTCGCTCTGTCAACTTATAAAACATTATATCATACTACTACAAAATTATGTCCAGTACCGAAAGTACTGGACCTATGTTTACAGTTCTTTCAGCTATATAAAGCTAATTTATATACAGGAGACATTTACGCGGATGAAGTCGCGGGAAAATTCGTAGTCAAGTCAAGAATATACGTACAGTGGGCGCAGTAAGGGGCTGTCCTCGCAGCGCGTGCGTGCCGAGCGTGAAGGCGGCCACGAGCACGGGTGTGGTGGCCCACAGCACCACGCACACCGCGTCTAGGTACTTGCGTCCGCGCAGGTAGCGCAGCTCACGGCTCCGCGCCTCTGCGAAACACCCAATGCTTGAGATGAGGAACGTCACTTTCACACACAACGACATTTATGGCGGCTGTCACGTTGTCTTTCCATTGATGTCTTGATGTATTGATGTCTAAATTGTCTGTTCATTGATGTCTAACATCTATTGATTGGTGATATTCTACTTATCATATCTATGTCTGGTCATATTTGACCACATATAGATATGGTAAGTAGTTTCTAACGTTAAACTAAAATTGTGAGTTGACGTCGGTTGGAGAAGCCGATTGTTTACTTGCGTACTTTCTATTCCAGCCAAAAAAAACGCCATCGAAATTCTTTTTGATAAAATTCACGGACATTTTTTCTTAATTTTTAAAAAAAATTTTAAATCACTATAAATCGGCCTGTGTAGAAGAACTGTGCGTAAAGATTGTGTGACAGTGGTCGAAAACGGTTTCAGTTTGTTTAATATTTTTTTGTCAATACAAATGTTAAGAGTTACCGTTGACTTTGTTAATAAAATAGTCTTCCCAGACGTGCATCTTGACGGTGCGGATGCCCTTGAGCAGGTCGCTCATGAGGCCGACGCGCGCGTCCTTGTGCCGCATCAGCTCCGTGCTCAGCCGGCCGATCTGGTTGGCGATCAGCTTGTTCACGGGGATTAAGATCACCGAGAAAGCCACGCCGGCCAGGAACGATATGCCCACTTGTTGGTAGAGAAGGAGTAGTGTGATGACAAGCTGGAATGGAAAGTAGAATATTGTTTATGTAAATTTTAGCCTTAGACACTTAAATTTTTGTCACAACAAGACAGAGCGCCGGTGCTTAATTTTAAGACAAAAACTGGTTTGAACTTGTTTAAAACAGTGATGACAATATTGGGATGGGTCGGGCTAATTTGAGGGTTGAATATATTTAAATTCAGTTGCGTATTTTGCGCTGTATTCGGTTTCATATAAAATCCTGTTTGATATTCCTTTTTTTAATCTAGCGCTTCAACCACATAATGTAACTCCATAAAAACGTCAACGGAAATAAATAAGTAAAAGATTCGTGCTAAGTCTTGTCAATATTTAAAAAATATCAGTCCTGTTTTGACTGTACCTGTAATGGAATGCTCCACAAGGCGTGAAAACTTGGGCACGCGTTCACAATTCTGTCCGTATCTGTCGACATGAAATTAGTGATTTCGCCGACTGTGAACGATTTGGACAGCTCCGTAGAGGTGACGCTCAGGGTCTTGCGGAGAATAGTGGCGACGATGGCTCCGCGCATCTTGAGGCCCACCAGCGACATCAACCAGTTGAAGTGGACGTTGAACAGCGCGGACACTAGTGTAGCTGCGAGGAGCCCCGATGCATACAAGTATCTGGAATGTGACTTAAGCGTTGTGCTTTTGGGCGGCTCAGGTCGCGTCGCAAGTGTGGTGCGGTTGCATCATCATCATCAGGTCTTTGTTAGTCTTCACTGCAGGAGCACGACCCTCTATATTACCAGAGCCATGTATTAGCCAAAGCAGTTAGAGGATTTTGGTCTACAGCCACGTTGGCCAGACGGGTTGGAGAGGTGTCTTTGTTGTTTATAAGGTTTGTTTAGCTTGTGTTACCTAAGTCGCCTTTTACGACATCCGCGGCAAGACTTTACTTCATTGCAATGTCACGTGTATTTCATTTGAAATGTAATTGAATTACTATAATATTTTAGAGTTCCTGTTTAAAAGTAATACATAATCGCGAATTGCTTAGTAATTTTAATGCATAAACACTTCGTAATATTTTTTTTGCATATATAATATTCACGTCTTTATACTTTATGAGATAGACAGTGCCCAAAATAGCAGGTTTCAATTTCCAAATAAAGCATTTCTATACTAATTAAATCTAAATGAATGTAGTCCCAGTAGTTTCTGATAGTGGGCACATTCAAGCGATGAGGCACGTTATGTATAATTAAGATTGTATTTATCAACATGCATAACAGTGGCCGGGGAAACTACCGGCGGGCGACACGTCATGCCGTGACTCATGCATGACTTTATATTGTTTATTTACTTATCCCAACATATAAATAGTCTTCCACCCTGGTTTGGAAGAAAAGAAAAAGTATTCCTTCTGCTTTTTTTTCCGCACAGACCGTAAAAGCCGATCGAGGGATTGGGCAAAAATCTAAGGAATCACAGCAATAGGCAATACGGCTAGCAAGTAGCAACCCATCAATACTTTGATTCTGCTTTCCATCTTTACGCCCACTAACACATTAAATGTGGCCGTTGGGTCTTACGATCTTAGGCTCTGTCTACCCCGCATGGGATAGAGACGTGATAATATGTATGTATGTAACTTACCCCAAATGTTCATCAATGCTCTCGTCCTCTACATAAGAAACTAAGAAATTGAGCAACAGGGGGCCGGCGAATCCCGCCATATCTGACACTAATTTCAAAATGCCAATGCTGTAGAACTGTAGCGCGAAACAGGTGTGCAACGCGCGCAGTAAAGTGACATTTTGGCGGCGAATGGGGCGGACCGGGACTCTGGACGTAGGTGTCACCGGCGTGGACGCCTGCGGGGCTGTATGGCCGACTGATCCATAACCTAAACAAGAAAATCTCTATATAACCAAGCCAATGGAAACAATCATGACGAACAAGCGCGATATATACTAGCAACTTTCCCGCGACTGCGTCCGCGAACAATATAGCCAATGTCAGCCGCAGATAAATTAGACTTGTATAGGTGAAAGAATTTGGTCCAGTAGCTTTCGAGCCTATTCAATGCCAACTAAAAGCAATCAAATATTTAATATATGTAAAATTAATATAATTTCTTTAAATTTTAAGGAAATAAGCCTGTTGAGTTGAGATCCTAATACAGAAATAACAGGAGATAGTAAATTTGCGCGAGGAACAATTTGCCGCTTTCCAGCTGAAGTAACTTATATTTTCAAAACCATAACCCATGTGGTTAAGGCACTTATACTGAGTGCAAAGTATTCTACATATTATCTTAATCTGACATGCTCAAATAAATTTCAAATTTATTACCAACTAGCTTTTACCCGTAGCTTCACTTGCATATAAATTTGCCTTTGTTTATCGCAAATCCCAAGGGGGTTTCAAGAAGAGTGGTTACGTAGATGAAACGTGAAGAGGTAACAAACAAACATAAAAACTCACTTTCGCATTTGTAATATTAGTTGGGGAAGTAAGGATTAGATTAGAAGATGGGATAACCATGCTTTAATTTAAAGAAATTACTTGATGCTATAAATGGTTCATGGGGCACTTCTGTGAATTGATAATGGTCTATGTTTCCGATCAAGGCCTTGTCCATACGCGCGCCAACATATGAACACCTGTACACTCCAGGGATGTCAAAAAGCTCCTCAGGATCCTTCAATTTATTTTCCCAGCCTGCAATCAAAAGTACACAGTTAATGGCCAGATCTATAAAACTTTTTTTTTAAGTTTGATGGTTTTTTATGAGCATCACCATTTTCGGATGTCTATGTTTGTCTACAAATTATGGAAGATGAATTTGGGATGTTGAAAGTCACTACCTAATGAGTATGCAAGAGAATAATAAAATAAGGGTTTAACTACACAAATTCTTAGATTTATTTACAAAATCCGATATTCAAGCTCTATTGCGCTTAAGGGCTTGCAATTTGTTTGTTAAACATTAAACAAATGCATACCTACAATATTTCTCATAATTTTTTTAGCTAGATGTAATGGATTGCCAACATGTTCTTGATTTTTGCTTTATGCATTCACCATGCTGAGAGATAAGATATGGAGAACAAAACGCAGGCCGGATTAGAAACTGTGTTTTAGTCACATATGAACTAATAAAAAAACCGGCCAAGTGCGTGTCGGACCACGCGCAGTGTAGGGCTCCGTAGTTGCGAATGACAACTTTCAGTTCACACTGTTCACACTCGCTCGTCACAGTTTACCGACCAAAAACATCAAACAATGAAAATTGTATGAAATTTTACATTTTCAAGTACATTTTATAAGTTGGTTGCCTATAACTTTTTAGTTTGTACTTAGTACTCAGCTCTGATAGTTTTTCTTTCAACTTCAGTATATGTACTACTGCTGTAATATAACCGTTTAGCAGATAGAGGGGGCGGGACACTTACCTCTAACAAAAATTTGCACTTTATAACCAAATATTTCGGAAACGGATCCCTAAATCGAAAAATGGTGTTCTCAACCCACGATGGGTTAATAGAGAAAAAAAACATACTCCCACTTTACATGTATGGGAGCTACCCTAAAAAAAAATTCTTTTCATGTTTTTTTTCTACCACTTTTTTTTGGCATAACTATTATACATACCCATATCAAATTATAGCTTTCTTGTAATTATAGTCTCTGAGTAAAACCGCAGCCAAACGGACAGTCAGACAGACAGACATGGCGAAACTATAAGGGTTCCTTGTTTACTATGGAACCCTAAAAACCAAGAACCAGCCTGTGCATGAGGGGTACCGGGTTTGATTCCTGGCGTGGCCAAATACTTTTACTTCATTTTGATAGGTGGTTCCAAGAAGGCAGCCACCTGGCCGTAAATACTTTCAGCAGCAGTAGTCACGAAAATTCCTCTTATCTTCTAAAAAAACCGCATCCAAATCGGTTCACCCGTTTAAGAGTTATCGTGCCACAGACAGACACACACTCATAACGGTAAAATTTATAAACTTTATAAACACGTCTTTTTTACGTCAGGTGTATATTTAGTAGGTACCCAGTGTGTCCCCAATGATAGCAACCATATCTTATTGCCCATAATATAAAAGTCATTTAAAGAAACTTAACAGGTCTATTGTCAATACATAATGTATTTGATTGTTGAGTAATACTACACTTGAACTTCTGACTCATTGCATTGAATTTCTAATATTATAATTGTAGCATATTGTTAGCTTTGAAGAGAGTGAATAAAAGTATGTTTTGTATAGGTATTGGATGCTTGTTACTCAATCACACAAAATTGGCTGAATGGAGTTGAATAACATTCAGCATACCTGATATGGCAGTTGTATAAAATATATATTTAAAAATTATTTTAGACAGAGCTACAAATAAATGTTTATAATATTGTATTTATGCAGTTGTTCTAATGCTACATTTTTATTACCCTTTTGAAGCAGAGGATAAACCCAGGAGAATGTGGTTTGTGAACAGCAGCCTGCGCCTTGAAGAGCTGTTCCAAGCACCCCTTCATCCATGTGAGGAAGGAGGGGAGTATATTCACTCTGTAAAATGAGTTTCTGTGTATTACACATAAAAAAAACTTAGATAATTTTATTATAGCTTTTATGCATTCAAGTTTAGAGAAAGAGTATTGAATAAAGTTATAAAACTTTTTATTTTATATCCCTACCTCACCAGACTTTATATCAGTTTTAGTGCCGCCAGCCTCAGGCAGTTATTCTATATAATTTTAATTTGAACATAAATATGATGCTGGAGAATGTTTGAAAAAGAAACAACAATGTTTGTCAGGTATCCCTGTGTAATAAAAAAATAATGGAAGATGTATTGGTCTGCCACAATTTAATTTTTAAAATTGGTGTTTTTTGGGAACTATAAATAGCAATACTTACATGAGAATGTTGACTCCCAACTAGACATGGGGAGTAGTAGGTAGGCCTTGAGTCACTTGATGGCAGAAGTGTCATCAAGTAGACACAGTGGAAACATAGAGTTGCAATGTTGAAATCCATAGAAGACATAGTCAGTGCACTTGTCCGTAAGGCAATTATGTTTAGAAATACTGTTATACTCCACAAAAACACCATAAGTGTTGGCCCTCGGGAACTCAGGCCAAGGCGATGCTTTAGTGCAAGGACATACCCAAAATGCACCAACCACGAAAGGCATGATGTTCCAGCAAGAAAATAATCAACAGGGTACAAAATAAAATCTTTTTCGGTAGTAAACATATACAACTCAACAATAGGAATGAAAGCTAGTGCCAGAGCAACAAAACTACGTAAAACTATAGCACGTTCTTGAGTTTTTTCTCGAACTACCCAGTCCTTTCGATATCCAATGTAAAATCCAGAAACCGTGGCTATTATAAACAAAACTGGTATTTGCAGAAATAGTTCTTGAAAACATAGGCCAATATCTTTTGACACTTCGTTCCATGGATGTAAGCCTTGAGGCCCACACACATCTTCCCATTTCCAAGTAATATTTATCATTAGGGAACCCATAGATTTTACTATGTTGTTTATCGAGAATCCACCGAACTGATATATTAATTAATGTACCATGTTTATCAACAAAGGTCAAGATTAACACATTCAAATGAAATTGTGACTTCAGCTATACAGGGCACTTGGTATAAACTGATATTCCTTTACAAATAGAATATAATATTTTTATTTACAATGAAACCGTTGTCAAATTTTTTTGTCAGAATCATTTTCTATGATCTGTCAAAGTCAATAACATTTTTTAAATTATTTTTCTTGGCTTTGGTTGGCCAAGGGCTGGCTATGTTGGCATATTTCAATGTCACACAAATATCACTGTCATACGTAATATCTCATAGATTGTGACTGTCATATTCGGGAAATTAATAGCACAGAACAATAATAGCCTGTCTCTCAAATAAATAACAAATAGAAAACAAGTAAGTTAAGGTATAATATTTTATGAAAGATTAAACTATGGATACTGTCGCTAATATAACTGTCTGTCAAGATGAAGAGGAATGTTTTGATCCTATCCATGATATAATTGATTACTTGGTAAGGTGTGCTCAAATCTCTTTTAAAAATTCTAAAATTAACGAAATTGAGGTGAGAACTGCTGTTAAAATTCGTATGGCGCACGAGTTATACCAACGTTCTCCCTTAGATTTTCTTTTACAATTTGGTAAATATTTGGCACCACAACACATTAAGTATTTTGAAGACCTTCACCCTCCTGAAGATTTTGACAAGTTTCGTCAGTGTGTAGCAGAATTACAAATATATCATTCAGAAGAAAGTCGACGCAAGAGAACCAGGAATCGACGTTATAAAGCTATGCAGAAATTGCAAAGCGAGTCTGATTATTTTAGCGAGAAACAAATGATGTACCGCAATCCTTTGCTGTATGAACAGCTGGTGGGACAATATTTAACTGATGAGGAAATCCGTGAACGAGATGGAGTTGATAATGAAAACCTTACTCTATTGAATATGATTTTAGAAACTGTTGATAGGAATCAAATGAGGGAAACTAAGAATGTGCAAATGCTAGAAGAGGATGATGAGGAACAAAGTGAATCAGCACACACAAGTAAAAGCACTACTCAAAGTAATTCTCTTAAAAGTAACAAGAAGTGGGGTGATTTTGACACCCCTGACACAAAGCCTAATTACATGCCTGAACCTAGAAAGCAAGCGCTCATTAGTGCCCCTGAGAGAAATCTGCTCCGTGAAGAGTTTGTTCAAGAAATGTACAGTAGTTTTTTAGACGGTGGCGATGTAGACATTGATTACCCAAGTATTGATAATGATGAGCAGTATGATGACCTGCAGCAAGTCTCCCAGGATGCGGAAGATCGGTACTTCGATTCAGAGCCTAATGATGTTGAAAACTTAGAAGAACACATGGTGCTTGTAGAAGAATATGGTAAAAGAAATACTAAGAGTTCCAGCGAGAGTGTTTCTGATGATCCACTTGATGAATTTATGAGTTGTATATCAAATAAACTAAAAGATGATATCTAATTGTTATTTTAATTAGGTAGGAATCCCCTTCATTATTGGATAGTTGATAGTTGTGTCAATCTTTTGTCTGATCTTGCTTAATGTGGCCTTACAATTTTGTACAATTGTATGCAATCTTTATCTCTTCCAAGATCATAAAAAGCAGAGGAAGTCCATTATAGTCTCAAATTCATCATCATCATCATCAGGTCTTTGTTAGTCTCCACTGCAGAAGCATGACCCTCTCTGTACTGCCAGAACCATATAGCCAGAGCAGTAAGAGGATTTGGCCTACACTCTCCACGCTGGCCAGACTGATTGGAGTGGTCTCTTTGATGTTTATAAGCTTAGTTTAGCTTATGTTTCCTCAGTCGCCTTCTACGACATCCTCAGGAAGACTTGGAGTGGTCCTATTCTACTCTGCCGGAAACCACACGGCGCTCTCAAATTATATATATCATATTATTATATCATAAGGTCTCATTTGGTCTCCACTGAGGGAGCACAACCCTTTCTGGACTACCAGAGCTCTATATTTGCCAGAGCAGTAAGAGGATTTGGCCTACACTCTCCACACAGGCCAGACAGGTTGGAGAGTCTCTTTGATGTTTATAAGCTTTGTTTAGCTTGTGTTTCCTTAGTCGCCTTCTACGACATTCACAGAAAGACTTGGAGTGGTCCTATTCTACTCTGCCTCGGAAACACAAGGCTCAGATAAAAAAACAAACTTCACAATATTTACAAGTCATCTTCAATAACAAGATTAAATAGAAAAGTTTGCACAAAAATTTATATCAGAATGCTGATGCTTGGAAACTGGCCACCAGAAAAAAGATGATAGTGTTTCTGGTCTTAAGTTGATGTGGATTGTCAGAATCCCAACATCCTAATTATCCTAATCCTAACTTCCTAACTAATATTATAAATGCGCAAGAGAGATTTTTTTGTTTGTTACTCTTTCACGCCCTATCTACTGATCTGATTATCATGAAATTTTGCATACACATAGGTTAAGGTACTGAGAAGGACATAGACTATATATCACGCGGGTGAAGCCGCGGGCAACAGCTAGTATTATTATAAATGCGAAAGTGAGTTTGTTTGTTTGTTTACGCTCTCACGGCGTAACTACTGAACCGATTATCATGAAATTTTGCATACACATAGGTTAAAGTACTGAGAAGGACATAGGATAGGCTATATATCACGCAGGCAAAGCCGCGGGTAACAGCTAGTTTTACATAAGTGATCACAGGCAACGAAATTCTGAAAAATTACTAATAATAGTTTATCAGAATTCTGTTGCCTCCTTGTTGTCATTTCGATCTCCGTGGCGCAGCGGTTAACACGCTAGCCTGCGAAACGACTGGTCCCGGGTTCGATCCACGGTCAGGTCATGATGAAAAACGATCTTTTTCAGATTGGCCTGGGTCTTGGATGTTTATCTTTATAAAAAATATAGTATCGTTGAGCTAGCGACACTAGTTCACAACTTAGGTGTGACTGCTGTGAAGCTGATAGGTTTTTTTTTATGTCAGGACGGCAAACGAGCAAGCGGGTCACCTGATGGGAAATGATCACCGCTGCCCATGGAAATTGCACGGCACGGCCGGACGAGCCGGCCTATTCATCTACTAGCAAAAGTGATTTTCGCCGGTAGCGATAGGCTCTACCACAACTAAAAACGGTTGTGGTTTTTGATTGCAATTCATATAAAAAATCGTGTGCAATCAGCACAGCCCTGAAAAAAATAGTTTGGGTAACTAGCCAGAAGTCACTTTACTGCTTTCGCCCGCGCGGGTCGAGTTTATTACTTGGATAACTTACATAATTTCTGCGATAAAAATGAGATGCGTAGAGTAATTGTATGTAAGTACAAATCGTGTCGCCACGAATCTTATTTGTTATAATATATAGAACGAACAACATTTACATTCGTATATTTTATAAATAGTATTGCCCGCGACTCTGCTTGCCTGCTCTACCTTAGGAGGTAGAGCAGGTAAGTAACGCTTGAACGGTTCAGCCCTGCCTGCCTGACACAGACGGACGGACAACGGAGGCTCATTCTTAAATTAAGAAATAAGACACGTCGTATTTTAATAAGAGTAAATCAGAATAGCATTGTGAGTGCATAAAAACACCTTTTTTTTTTAACTAGCTATTTAGGTCCCACCCACTGCTGGGCAAAAGCCTCCCCTTCTGTTCTCCACCTAGTCCTATCCAGTGCCCTGTCTTGCCATTCCTTATTAAATGCACACAACTCGTCTTTCCATCTCATAAAAACACCTATAGAAATTATAACATAGAGGCTTAGTAATAGGTTCCCGTATTACCCTTCGGGTACGGAGCCCTAAAAATTATACAATTACTGCATTACGTTGTTTTTCTTAGTTGGTGGATAGCCAACTGGTGATAGATTTTTCAAGCTATCTAAAGGCATCAGACTTAGCAACGACTGTCATCTAAAGATCCCAACAAGACCAACGGCTCCCAAGCTCGCAGGCAAGGTTGTTCCACTGTACTTAGACTGTCTTCGCAGGCGTAAAATAATAATTGTACTAATACGTATGTTATCTATTACCCACCTTACATCATTCGCAGTCATGCAGCTAAGGACTAATGGTCGTCGTTGTCTAAAGACGGAACTCTTGCACAACGCGAGTCGTAAGTCGTAACGCCGGCGTAACGCGCACGCATCATGTCCTTACGGTGTCTCTGTATCATTTGTAACCGCTTGCTTTTCTCTTTCGCCGTGTCTCTTTCCCTTGTTTAGCACTTGATAAACGCGGCATGCATGCCTAATGCCCATTGTGATTTCACATTGAGAAATAGTTTAATCGGAGGTATAACACTTCCTACGATATTGAAGTGGTTTATACACTTAGCTACTTACATACTTAGGAGCGTAGAAGTAGGAGATAGGTTTAAATTACGCGGATGAATTTCGCAGTCATAGCTTTATAATATTACAAACTAGCATCGAAATCCATTTAGTAGTTTAGTTGTTAAGAAGTTACAATCATCATTCCACACTGACAAACACAAAGGTGTGGTGTATGAAGTACTCATATCTAGTTAATATTTACTGAGGTACCTACAACATAGACGCCGACGTAGACGCTTGAAATATTAACAAAATAATTAGTTGTACTTTTATTTACTTTAAAGTATTGTCACGAGAGTGGGTTGGGGATAGGAAAGAAAAGGCCGACCTTATGAAAATGCCTTTATTTAAGTGCCAAACGTGTACACACAGCACTCACTCACACGCGGAACTGACGCGGCACTATACACTCGCACGGAACTGTCACTTGCGCGGAACTGTCACTCGCGTGGAACTGTCGCTCACGCGGAACTGTCACTTGCACGGAACTGTCACTCGCGCAGAACTTTCACTTGCGCGGTACTATCACTGCACTGTTCACTTTTCACTTCACTTACTACTCACTGTTTTTCCTTTTTCTTCTTTCCTCTTTCTTCTTCGGATTCCACTTTTCTACTAACTGGCCTCACGCCGCGCCTAGTACTGCTTATATACCCCCCGAATGCGAACAAAATCGCATCATGGATGTTCTAAATTCAAACCATAAATTTTCTATCGCCTTCTCTTTCTTTCCCTTCCATTTGGTCTGGGACAATCTAGAAATTTCTTCCAGTATCCCCTTCTCTCTCACACATCTTCTGTCCTGTATTTTCACTTCTATTTAATCTAGAATAGCCTAGAAAATTCTTTTAAACTTACAAAACAGAGTAACGTGGGCTGTGATTCGAACCGGGGTCTTCCGGTTCTTAGCCCAACGCCTAGACCGTTAGGCCAGAGATGTTCTGACGTCGATGTTGAAATTTCCCTTTAGATGAATTCTTTTTCATTCGAATTCATGACGTTGACATTGTCATTCAGCGTGCTACGCGACACTGCCCCCTCCCAAGACATGATCGTCCCGATCATCATTGCTTCCATAATAACGTGCCAAACGGTCCACATGAACTATTTTTAAGGGACTGCGAGGGGTACGCTGAATCCGGAATGTAACGTCATTGATTTTGGTGATTATCCTATAAGGTCCTTCCCAGCTTGGTTGTAGCTTCGGGGACTTCCCTTTTCGTCTAACTGGATTATGAAGCCAGACCAGGGTTCCTTCTTGGAAACTAAAACCGTTAGCTTTACGATCGTAGCGGGTCTTCATTCGTTCACTAGCTTTAAATCCAGCCTCTCTAATTTGTTCATAAACGTCAATCATCCTGGTCCGTAGATCATTAGCGTAGTCGGTTATCCCTTTTGGGGTATCTGTTGGACAACCCGCTAATAGATCAGCTGGCAATCTCAGTTCTCTTCCGAAATTGGCATACGCTGGAGTAACTGTAGTAGTCTCATGTACAGCAGTCCTATAAGACATGAGGAATAGCGCAATATACTCGTCCCAGTTCTTCTGATGGCTATCCACTACTTTTGCCAGATGCCGTTCCAACGTTTGGTTGAATCTCTCCACCATTCCATCAGACTGCGGATGATATGGCGTCGTTCGAGTCTTATGAATCCCCATGATTTCACAGACTTCTCTAAATACTTGTGACTCAAAGTTTCGTCCCTGATCACTGTGCATCTCCAATGGCACCCCAAATCTGCAGAATACTTCAGTTACAAGCTTTGTCGCTACGGTCGTAGCCTCCTGGTTAGGTAGTGCAAACGCTTCTGGCCATTTCGTGAAATAATCCATAACTACCAAAATGTAGCGGTTGCCAGCATTCGTGATTGGAAACGGTCCGGCTATGTCAAGAGCCACCCGTTCCCAAGGTGCCCCAACGTTATACAACCTCATGGCTCCTCTGCTTCTAGTTTGGGGTCCCTTTACACCTGCACAACTCGTGCATTTACGACACCAGTCTTCTACATCATCTCGACAGTGCAACCAGTAAAAACGTTCTTTTATTTTTGTGAGAGTTCTTCTTATTCCCAGATGTCCTCCTGAAGAACCATCATGATAAGTCTTCAGAATTTCGTTAATCTTTGCCCTGGGGACGACCAATTGCAGATGGCAATCTTTCCCTTGAGGACTTTCCCATTTTCGGCAGAGTAATCCATCGTGCAGCACCAGGCTGTCCCATTGCGCCCAAAGACTCTTTGTAGCCGTACTGTATTTGGCCACTTCTGACCATTTCGGTTTAGCAGTTCCACTTCTTAGCCAGTTCAAGAGTGGTTGCAAATCTTTGTCTTCTTCTTGAGCCTTTTTCACAGCATCGTTGCACCAATTGTCATCTATAGAATCAGTTCGGATCAGCCTGATTTTCACGTTCTCCTTTTGTTCCTGCCGATTGCAATGCTTACAGTCCTTCGAGCAAGGTCTTCGAGACAGAGCATCTGCGTTGCCATGACTCTTTCCTCCTCGATGTTCGATTTCAAATTCATACTCCTGGAGTTGTTCAATCCACCTGGCAACTTGTCCTTCAGGATTTTTAAATTCCAATAACCATTTTAATGCAGCGTGATCAGTTCTTACCAAAAATTTGCGACCAAGCAAATATTTCTTGAAATGTTGCAATGTTTTTACCACGGCTAATAATTCTCTGCGAGTAACACAATAATTTCTCTCTGGCTTTGATAGAGATTTGCTGAAGTAGGCGATTACAACTTCCTGATCTCCTCTCTGCTGGGATAAAACACCACCAATTCCAGTGTTACTCGCGTCAGCGTCCACAATGAAACTGTGCTTCGTGTCAGGATATCCGAGGATAGGAGTTTCACATAGGCGCTTTTTAAGTTCCTGGAAAGCTTGCTCACAATCTTCATCCCAAGAAAATGCTCGTTTCTCTTCGGTCAACCGATGTAACGGCTTAGCAGTATCAGAAAATCCTTTTACAAAACGACGGTAATAAGAGCATAGACCCAAGAATGCTCTCACCTGAGTTTTATCTGTCGGCGTTGGCCAATCTTTAACTGCACTTATTTTGGATGGGTCAGTAGCGATACCTTGTTCCGATATAATGTGACCCAAGTAGTTGACTTGACGTTGAAAGAATGAGCATTTCTTTGGACTTAGCTTCAAATTTGCACCCCGTAGTTTTGAGAATACACTTTCCAGTTTCTGGAGATGATCATCAAAATCTCGCCCCATTATGATGATGTCATCTAAATAGACCAAGCAGGTTTCTCCAAGCATACCTGCTAGCACATGCTCCATCAATCTCTCAAATGTAGCGGGCGCATTGCAAAGTCCAAATGGCATTGTTTTGAATTGCCATAAACCCTTACCCGTTGAAAACGCAGTCTTCTCTTTATCTTTGGGATCCAAATCTACTTGCCAATACCCGCTTTTTAAATCAAGAGTAGAGAACCAAGTCATGCCACAAAGTGAATCCAAAGTGTCATTGATTCTGGGGAGCGGGTAACTGTCCTTCTTAGTTACGTCATTAAGACGCCGATAGTCCACGCAGAACCTAGTCGATCCATCCTTTTTTTTAACTAATACCACCGGAGAGCACCATGGGCTTGATGAAGGTTCTATCACACCGTTTTTCTTCATCTCCTGTATCATGTCTTCAACTTCTTGCTCGCGGGCAAAAGGAACACGTCTTGGCCTCTGCCGAATGGGTACTGTGTCGCCAGTATCAATTTTATGTTTCACCAAATCGGTTCTGCCAATATCCCCATCATTTTTCGAGAACAAATCAGAATATCTCAATAAGAAATTCCTTGCTTTAATTAATTGTAATTTAGTTAGATTATCTTTGCAACCCTCCAGAAGCTTTGTTACATTTTCTTCCTGATTTGTGATTCTCCGCTTTTGTCCCTCTTCACACTTCCTTAACCAGGCTATCTCCTCACAGTTTCCAATAACCGTTCCTTTTCGTAGTGTGTGCTCCACGTCATGAGGATTAAAAACAGGTACCAACGCAATTTGGTCATCTCCTACTAAGGTTCTGGCTGGGATCCATGGTGTGTCCCAGATTCCTCTCTCTATAATAGCACATCTTCGTGGACTTGTTCCATTGTTAGGTGGTAGCATAACAGGAACTATTGTCTGAGTTCTCGGGTTAAGGATAGTGTCCTTTAAACATGACACCTTGCCGAAATTTCCACCTTTCATCGGAATTTCATCATTTCCATGTTTTAAGACACCATTTTTCAAGTCAATATTACACTTATGATTTTTCAGAAAGTCTAAACCAATAATGCATTCGTCGGTTATGTCGGCAATAATCACTTTCTGCCAATAAAGTGTTGCCCCGATCTTGATGGCCACAATCTTTTCTCCTTGAGACGGGATACGTTGGCCGGTAGCAGTCGTTAATGTGACATTTCTATTCGTTTGAACATACCGACCTTCAATGTTCTTAAACCTGTGATAACTGATGACAGTTCGTGAGGATCCAGTGTCTAACGTCAACTGGCAAGGTTTTCCGTTTATTGAACCGTCAATCACTAAGGTGTTTCCATCACTTGTCTGCTTCACAAGAATTTCCGGGGCTTTGCTACTACCGGCCAGCGCCCACCCCGCAGCCCTGGCCTTCTCTAGTTTTCCTGTGGCTGCTCCGACGTCGAGACCGCCGCATCCACCTGACGTCGGAAAGTTGTTCGTTCACGCTTCGGGCAAGTGCTTCGAATGTGACCCCGTTCTCCGCACTCATAGCACATCGGGTTGTAGGGTCGTCGTTTGCTGTTTTCTGTGGCTACAACCTCCCGTACTCTAAGAGCTCGTGAGTCATGACGCACTGCTTCTACTTCCAATGCGTGAGCTACTGCTTCCTTCAGGGTAGTGTGGTGTTCTAGTCGCACAGACGCCCTGACTTCAGAATCCCTTATTCCATCGATGAAAACCTGTAAAAGCATCTCCTCCACGACAGATGGCGATGATTGATACGCCTTGCGCACCAGTCTCTCCACTTCAACGGACCACTGTTGTATAGTCTCGCTAGCCCGCTGACAGCGATCTTTGAGTTGCGCCCTATATACGTGTTCGAGGTGACTGTCGCCGTATCTTGCTTCAAGAGCATCCATGAGTTCATCATAGGTGACCTCCTTCTTTCCGGCGCCTAGTGCTTCCAGTACAGATAGAGCGTCATCTCGAAGCGCTAAGGTCAATGCCGACTTCGCCTCCTGTTCATCCCAACGGCTGGCCTGTTTGACTGTCTCCAGCTGCAACTTAAAGGCAGCCCAGGATGATTTGCCGTCGTAGGGCGGAACCTTTAAATTTTTAGTAAAAGGGGTTATCACAGAGCTAGCGACAGGACCACCTGCTTTTAGTAGTTTGACTTCTCTATCCAGCTGTTGAAGCGTCCCCCTTACATCTGCAACTTCCTTCTCGAAGTTATCCATTCGAGCGGCATTAGCCTGAACCGCAGCCAAAACGTCTTTGGAAAAGACCTGAAGCTGGCGTGCTTGCTCCTCCTGGCAGCGCGCTTGCTCCTCCCGGTGGTGCACTTGCTCTTTCTGCAATGCACGCAGTTGCTCCTCTTGGCGGCGCGCTTGTTCCTCCTGGCGACGCGCTTGTTCCTCCTGGCAGCGCGCTTGCTCCTCCCGGTGGTGCGCTTGCTCTTCCTGCAATGCACGCAGTTGCTCCTCTTGGCGGCGCGCTTGTTCCTCCTGGCGACGCGCTTGTTCTTGCATCATTACAGTCATTTGCTGTAGGAGCACGCCCATGTCCGGTATAGCAGCTGGTGAGGCGGCTGGTGTTGCAGTTGCAGCGCTTCCAGGATTGGACTCCTCGAGTAGCTGCTCCTCTGCCGCTGCAGCTCCTGCTCGGGTGGTTACCCCTTTTTCGTTTCTGGGCACGATTGGCATCTTTCCTATCCCACTTCTGACACCAATTGTCACGAGAGTGGGTTGGGGATAGGAAAGAAAAGGCCGACCTTATGAAAATGCCTTTATTTAAGTGCCAAACGTGTACACACAGCACTCACTCACACGCGGAACTGACGCGGCACTATACACTCGCACGGAACTGTCACTTGCGCGGAACTGTCACTCGCGTGGAACTGTCGCTCACGCGGAACTGTCACTTGCACGGAACTGTCACTCGCGCAGAACTTTCACTTGCGCGGTACTATCACTGCACTGTTCACTTTTCACTTCACTTACTACTCACTGTTTTTCCTTTTTCTTCTTTCCTCTTTCTTCTTCGGATTCCACTTTTCTACTAACTGGCCTCACGCCGCGCCTAGTACTGCTTATATACCCCCCGAATGCGAACAAAATCGCATCATGGATGTTCTAAATTCAAACCATAAATTTTCTATCGCCTTCTCTTTCTTTCCCTTCCATTTGGTCTGGGACAATCTAGAAATTTCTTCCAGTATCCCCTTCTCTCTCACACATCTTCTGTCCTGTATTTTCACTTCTATTTAATCTAGAATAGCCTAGAAAATTCTTTTAAACTTACAAAACAGAGTAACGTGGGCTGTGATTCGAACCGGGGTCTTCCGGTTCTTAGCCCAACGCCTAGACCGTTAGGCCAGAGATGTTCTGACGTCGATGTTGAAATTTCCCTTTAGATGAATTCTTTTTCATTCGAATTCATGACGTTGACATTGTCATTCAGCGTGCTACGCGACAGTATATTTATTTTAAAAATAAACATTTAATTAAATCAAAGTAATCAAGACCTCCCATAAAACGTACGTATTTTTCTACCGTTTTTTGCTCGTTTGGTAATGTTGTATCGATATGGTAAGGAACCCTTCGTGGTGTGAGTCCGATATGCTGATAGCCGATTAAGTATTTAAAATAAGCTGAGCATTCCGTGCGAGTCGTAATTAAGTTTGGTATAGGTTAGGTACCAATCCATGCAAATGAGAGATGCACATATTGGAATACCTATGCTTTTGTTTGCCAAGTGGGTCTTGAGCGCACTGGGTCTTTTGCGGTCATATGGTGTCATTCGCTCTGACTGACTTGTGACTGTGTCTGGTAAACTGCATCTCAATATCATTGACGAACCCATTTAAACTGAACTTCTTTATTTAGACTGATAAGACTTAAATGCAACATAAGTAACCAAACGGCTTGACACGGGATGATGGCAAGAGACCAGATGTATGACTCTGGTGCCCTGGAGATTGGGGCGACTGCTAGTGTGGGACGCTACTTGCGTCGACACACTGGCGCCATCCCATCTTCAGAGCACCAAGTTAAAGGCGGGCACAGCTGCGACAAGAGCAGAAACCCTTAAAAGGCGCAAATATGTAGGTATCGGAGATAACTACATATTTGAGCCTTTTGGGGTAGAAAAATTGGGTCCGTGGGGTCCTTCAGCCTATGCTTTTTAGTTTCTTGGCTAAAAAGCTTATTGAGGTATCCCGTGACCAAAGGGCTGGAAGCTACCTAGCTCAGCTCAGCGTATAAGCATTGCCGTTCAATTTGACAATGCTGCCAGCCTTTTGGGCACGATGCCTAGGGGTGAGCAGCTTGAGGGACTGTACGTTTTTATTTATATTATTTTATTTTATTTTTATTTTATTTTATTGTGCTTCCACGGAAGACCAGTGTTGCCGACTGTTGTATGACAGTTAGCAATGTATGCTGAGTGGAACTCACTTTCAGTGGTGAAATATAACTGTTTAATTTTTTATTTTTACAAAATTGGTGAACTGAACTAACTTAATATTAACTATTGTTATTGTGATGATCTCGACAGAGTTTCTCGACAGGTAGGTCTCAAAATGAACATGGACAAGACAAAAATAATGTCGAATGTCCATGTCGCACCTTACCCAGTTGTCGTTGGAAGCTCTGCACTCGAAGTTGTCGACGAGTACGTATACCTGGGACATACAATTCAATTGGGTAGGTCCAACTTCGAGAAAGAGGTCACTCGTCGAATCCAACTCGGGTGGGCGGCGTTCGGGAAACTGCGTCACATCTTCTCGTCCAACATTCCTCAGTGCCTGAAGACAAAAGTCTTCGAACAGTGCGTGTTGCCAGTGATGACTTATGGATCCGAGACGTGGTCGTTCACAATGGGACTAATTAGACGGCTCAGAGTGACTCAACGTGCAATGGAGCGAGCTATGCTGGGAGTTTCACTGCGCGATAGAATCAGAAATGAGGACATCCGCAGCAGAACCAAAGTAACAGACATAGCTCGCAGGATTGCTCGTTTGAAGTGGCAATGGGCTGGACATATAGCCCGGAGGACAGATGGCCGTTGGGGCATTAAAGTCCTGGAGTGGCGGCCACGAATAGGGAAGCGCAGTGTGGGACGACCCCCGACCAGGTGGACGGACGACCTTATTAGGGTCGCCGGGAGGCGGTGGACTCAATATGCACAGGATCGCAATTTGTGGCGATTTATGGGGGAGGCCTATGTCCAGCAGTGGACGTCACTGGCTGATAGATAGATAGATAGATATTGTTATTGTACTGTACTGTACCGTTTGTAAATCACTGAATAAAGATTTTTCTATTCTATTCTATTTATAGGCTTTTAATTTTATTTTTATTGTTAGAATAGTTAGTTTTAATTTAATTTATCTGATATCGGTATAAGTATAAACAATAAAGTCATAATTTTTTTTATTATTATTGTAAAATATATAGTTTTCATTTTATTCATGAAAAAAGAATAAAATTGACCATCCCCGACTGATACCCGAAACGGCCATGCCCAAAAATTTTGAAGAATATGCAGAATATTAGAATACAGGAAAACCTAAAAGAATTCTATAAATCGAAAATAAAGTGGTAAACTCAATATAATACGTTTTCTCACGGAAAATTGTACGCAACCTTCTCTACGAGAGTTCAACTCGCACTTGGCCGGTTTTTATATAGATAAAGTAAGTACCAAGTTATCTTATGATCCTGGAGTTTCCTAAACTATAATTATCTACTTAATCTATTAATCAGCCCATTCATTAGATTTACGTCTAATACGTTGTGATTAAAAAGATAACATTGTTTTGGCACCTATAATAATGTTATCGAAGTGGAATTACTTACCGCCGAAGTGCAGATTACTTAGCGCTGACTTGTAGGGAGTAAAATACATACTTAGTTTAGTTAAAAATGAGGTTATTACTTTTATTAAGTTTTGCTCTAGTAGGTTTAGCTATTGCCGAGGAGTCAATACATATTTACTATCACGAGAACATCGGTATCAAGGAAGCAACGCGAATCAAGCAAACAGAACAAGCGACCGATTTCGACGGCAACAGGATCACTGGTGGCTGGAATGCCGCATTGGGAGATCACCCTCATTTGGTAAGTTAATTCATCTGTTTATTCAGTATGCCAGCCATACAAAGTAACAGAATGGATGGATCATCGAGGAAATGTAAATAGGTGAGTGTGTTCCATCGAACCATTTGCATATCGGTCATATAAACAGCTATGTCCCCCAAAGGTTCTAAAGAAAAACCACATTTCAGCGTGGCTTGGTAATCGCGTTGACTTCGGGGGCAACTTCCGTGTGCGGGTCGTCAATGCTGTCAAAGACAATATAATATAATGCTGTCAAACACGCGCGCGGTGCACTGGCGCACAATCGGACCATTTGGACGTTCATAGTTCATATAAACACCTACGTCCCCTAGTTTCTAAAGAAACAAAAAACTCCAGGGTGGCTTGGTAATCGCGTTGACTTCGGGGGCAACTTCCGTGTGCGGCTCTTCCTTGCTGCCGAACACGCGCGCGGTGACGGCGGTGCACTGTTGGCGGGACGCAGGCTATCAGGCCCGCCAGTTCACGTTGGTGCTGGGCTCGCTGACGTTGTTACATAATCGAACCATTTGGACGTTCAGTCAGTCTTTTAAACAGCTACGTCCTCTAATGTTTTAAAGTAACACAAAATTTCAGGGTGGCTTAGTAATCGCATTGACTTCGGGGGCAACTTCCATGTGTGGGACTGTTGGTGGGACGCGGACCATCAAGCCCGCCAGTTTACGGTGGTGCTGGGGTCGCTGACGTTGTTACACAATCGAACCATTATGACGTTCAGTCAGTTATTTAAACAGCTACGTCCCTTAAGGTTCTAAAGTAACACAAAATTTCAGGGTGGCTTGGTAATCGCGTTGACTTCGGGGGCAATTTCCGTGTGCGGGTCGATGCTGTCAAACACGCGCGCGGTGCGCTGGCGCACAATCGAACCATTTGGACGTTCATATAAACAGCTATGTCCCCTAAAGTTCTAAAGTAACACAACATTTCAGGGTGGCTTGGTAATCGCTTTGACTTCGGGAGCAACTTCCGTTTGCGGGTCGTCGTTGCTGTCAAACACACGTGCGGTGACGGCGGCGCACTGTTGGCGGGACGCGGGCCACCAAGCCCGCCAGTTCACGGTAGTGCTGGGTTCACTGACGCTGTTCTCGGGGGGCACCCGAATCGTCACCAGCTCGGTCAGCCTGCACGCCAACTACAACCCCAATACCTTGCATAATGATGTCGCTATCATCAATTTGAACTGGGTAACTTACACAAGTAAGTTTTAGCCAAATCTTTAGGTACCTACACTTTTTTCACAAAGGCAAGAACAAACCTTTGAATTGGTTTTATTGTTTTTATTTTTATGTATAAATTGCTAGTAATCTATGCATAAAATTCAACATTCAACAACATGATGTTTAATTTTATCAAGTGTATAATAAGTGATGCGCACATGCAGGTATCATTGATTTAAGAGAAATAGGCAGGTAGATAGCTACTTAGAAAACGTCGCAGATAAAAAGAAAGCATAATTTAGATAAAGGTAGGCGCGTAAGTAGTTGTTAAGTATCAATCACATAAAGTATACTTTAGGATACTAATACTATCCGCAGTGTTGACTGGATCGGTGCAAAAGTTTATGGTAGAAATATTTACTTACATTCTCTAACTATACCACGTTACTACAGAGGATAAAAATATTACTTAAGATACCAAACTGTTGTTTTGTTTATATTAGGTACCTTTTTTGATTTCTTTATTTACCAGATTTCATCCAGCCGGCTACATTGCCGACCGCCTTCGTCAACACCAATCTCGTCGGGTACAGGGCTTGGGCTGCTGGGTTTGGCCGCTACGGTGATAGTGAGTAAATTCCCTTCTTAAGGCTGATACTAGTTAGGTGCAACCATCGCTTACTTACAAATACTTCATCAATGAAATGAAATGAAATTATATTTGCGTTAAATGTAGTCATAAAAGGTGGTGTTAGGTATATAAAATGTCACATACATTTAGCCAATAGTGGCATGCAAATTAAAAGTTAAATTAAATTAAAGAAATTTTAAACATGTGTAAAATTAAATTAATTGGTCAATGTTAACAAAGGAGAATGTCATATAAAGTAATAAGCAGAATCAGATAATGTCGATTTTACAATTTAAATATTCTTGAATTGAATAAAAACACTTTTCGACTAGCCACTTCAGCAATCTTATTTTAAATTATTTGATATTCAGTGCTATAAACGAGGTAGGTAGCTTATTATAAATTGTTATAGTAATTCAAGCAGTTATTATGGAGTACATAATACTTAAACAATGCAAAAGAGGATTCAAAATCGTTCTCCGTTCATTGCAATGAATACTTACCTGTCAGAAATGCTACAGACGTCGCCAGTACCGGCTTTAGGGACATGGGGGTAGCCCAGGAGCGACAACGATAGCAAATTGATAAGGACGGTGGAGATACGGACCTGGTGGCAGAAATCTTGCCCGTTATCTGACCAGACAAAGGATGCAGGTGATTTGATTTATGTTGTCACCTAGGACGACTGTATTGCTGAAGCCGGCACGCCAAACCGCTACCGTTAATAACGTGGATTAATTGTTACAACCCTGAACAGTATGAACGAGGAGCGCCATAGATTTATCTGGCGCGTTAGTGATGTGAAGTCGCTACAGATTTGATATTGTCATCCTGTCCCTCCTCAGATCAATCGATCAGCAACAACCAGGTGATGCGGCACGTGCATCTCACCATCATCGCCAACTCGGCGTGCGCGCAAGTGTACGGGTCCACCGTGCTGGCCTCCACCATTTGCACCAGCGGCTCGGGCGGCGTGGGCATCTGCGGCGGCGACTCCGGCGGCCCGCTGTGGTTTTGGTGGAACAACCAGAGGATCTTGGTAAGACGTCTTAATTGGCTAGTTTTGACCGGACTTTTTCAAGCCCATTACTTAGTCTGAACGCGATCTTGTCATTATTATCAGTTTTTTGCGACCAGCTTAAGGCCTATATTAGGCAACTATCTAAATAGACGTAGTAGGCTGTATATTCTTGCCCATGTAAACCGCTAATAAATTAAAAATAAAAACATGTGTATGGTATTTGTTATGTGAGGTTGTTTCGGTAAATCTATCGGTATCTATGATAATGGATAATGCAGAGCGTATACCTAGCTTGAAACCTAACCAGGAGTGCTATTTTTGAACGCGTGACTCACTAAACGAGTGATTGACGCGAGTGTTTCCAAAAGGCCGCATTTTTGAATCGTTAGTTGGCGAGTGATTGCAACGAGCGGTTGAGACCGCTCGTTTCCGCAGGCGACGAACGCTTTTATGTCAAAGTCACTTCCTGTCATTTGAAGTTCCTATGTCATGATTTTACGTTCCGTTTGACGCTACACTTCTTAAACATTTTAAAAATCCATAATAACCTTAAAATTTTTTATAAAAAATTCTGCGTGAAATATGGAGAAATGAAATATTTTTCGTTGAAGGTTGGCAGCACTACAGTTCAAGCGATGGTTTCAAAAATATGGCAAAATGGCATTTCCTGACTTGGAAGACGAGTGTGACTTGTAGTCGTGCACGACTTCCGTTTTAGTGAGTCACGCGTTCAAAAATAGCACTCCAGGCGTTTGCTTTGTATCTTATTGCATCATTTACATAGTTTATACATTAGAACTTAAGCTATAACACAATCCTTAAATAAACAATTTAGCGTTTTCGCATAGTAACAGGAATAGGTGTCGATAAGCGGAAATTTCTCCTTCTGTACTGTTTCTCTACCTAGTGTAACTTTAGGTTTGTGTCTTACCTATGTAAATGTCTCTAACTAAATACGGATACAAAATATAATAAAACACTTTGCTTCCGCATATAATGCAAACTTACTCTTATTACAGGTGGGAATAACTTCGTTCGAGCACATTAGCGGATGCCAACGTGGCTTCCCGGGAGGCTTCGCGAGGGTCACCTCCTTCATCTCATGGATACAGGCACGCCTATAATATACGAAATAAATCTGTAAAATATTTTTCTTTGTATACCTTGTTCTTTGGCCATCAGGCCAAGAATTATTCTCTTATTAAATTAAGAAATAAAATATGGTCGAAAAGTTCCACGCGGGTGTTAGTAGGTACTATTATTAATTCTGTGACGCGGGCAGGACTTGAACCAGCAGTCTTTATTCTATGCACGAGTAAAGACTGTTGGTTACTCGTACAAAGAGGAAAAAAGTAAAAAAGTAAACGCGTACAAAAGTATTGCTGGTTCAAGTCCCGTTCTCGTGGAATTTTTAACCATAACTTATTTCTGAATTTAATAAGAGCATTGTGCATGCACAAAATACGTATAAAAATTAGAATTATTGTTACTGAGTTGTTTACACATAAAGAACAAGATGGACAGAGACAAGTTGAAACAATGTGAAACATTTAACCAAGTTTCATTCATTTCACGGAATAATTAAAGCTATACATGTGTGGAATTCGTTTAAGGAAGGTTGTGGACTACGCCTCCACAACTATTGATACGTAGAATACATTGGAAAACGATTTTAGCTCTAAGTCGTATCGTAAGTCACACTATCACCAAAGCTTCGGTCCATTCACACTCGTACCAATAAAAATAATACAGAAGTCGACATACACACACAGAACATCGCTTAGAGCTGTAATGGCGTAGTTAGTATGGGTGTTTGTGCTTGTAATGTCACAAGCTTAGTTTAAATTTGACTAAGTACCTATATGTACCTAGTAATATATTCAATTATTTCGGCATTCAGATACTTTTAGTTGTTACTCACCTGCCAGCCGCCACTTGATTGAAATAGGTAAGTTCTATAACATTTTTTCACGGCTCCGCGCCGGCTCTAGCGATGGGGCGTAATGAAATCATAACAGACTTAACAGCAAAATAAAAGTTTCTGAATCTTGAGTATAATAAACTAGGTGTTAGTATGAGCACTCTTATTCTTCAAATGATCAAACCTGTCCATTAAAATGAACAACTTTTCCAATGCCAATGCTGTGAATTTTTTTATGTCATAGGACGGCAGACGATCAAGCGGGTCACCTGATGGTAAGTGATCACCGCTGCTCATGGACTAATGTATGGTATGACAAGAGCGTTGCTGGCCTTTTAATTTTATTAAATAAAATCATAATTTTCTTAGAAATTGCGGGGCCCGCCGAACGCTTTTGTATGAAAATATAGAAATAATAATAAATATATTTGTATATAATAGCATCTATTCTATTCTATTCTAAAATGTCGATTTTTTCTCGAGTTTCCAGGGTGGGTCCCGTTGGAAAAGTTATTCATTTTGATGGGCTGGCTTAAAGGGGAGGGTGTAAACCCTGTATAATCTACCGCCGTCACAGTAACATCATAGAAAAAAATACTGAATAACATTATACTTACATGTACGACCGATCCAACCACTTTTAAGTTTTGAGAACGAGCATAGCGACGAACGATCACCGCATCTATACTTTCGTTACTTTATGGATGTATCCGAGAAGTGGCAGGCAGGTGTGATAGGTTGTAGCGGCGGCGTGCGGTGTGCGCTATGGAGGGCCGGTCGTCGTCGCCGGTGCCAGCAGACGCGCCGCAGACGCCGCGCGGGAGACGCGCCGCCGCCCAGCGATCGGACCTTCAGTGCGTGTGCGCAGGGATCGTGACTCGGACACAAACACTATGGACTTCATTTGGGTAAGTAATTATATTTGGATAACTTCCAAAAAAGAGAAATTTCAATTCATAAAAGAAAGGTTTTTTGTGTACTTATTAAATAATACAGTAAAATAAATATAAACCGACTACTATAAACGACTAAACTGATTTTGATAAAATTTAAATGGTAGTAATCACAAAGTAACACTATTCGAAATAGGTAGTAAAAATGTAAAAAAAATGAGTTTATACATGTTATGAGGTACCAAATAAGTAAAATCAGGCAGTCATAGGGACTGCCCAGAAAAGTGAAAACAACATATAAAGTAACGAATCCGCGTCTCGGACGTTGAGAATCCAAAAGTTTAGCCTTTGCAAAAAATGTCTGAACGCACCGATTAGAATTCACTTTAAAAAACATATGACGGAAATGAGAACCTCCTCTTTTTAGGTTCCGTAGTAAACAAGGAACCCTTATAGTTTCGCCATGTCTGTCTGTCTGTTTGTCTGTCTGTCTGTCTGTCTGACTGAAATTTTTTTTAGGGTAGCTCCCATACTAGTAAAGTGTGGGAGTATTTTTTTTTCTCTATTTACCCATCGTGTGGGTCGTCGTTTAATAGGTCTTTCAAAAATATTGTGAGGTTGAGAACACCATTTTTCGATTTAGGGATCCGTTTCCGAAATATTTGGTTTTAAAGTGCGAATTTTTGTTAGAGGTAAGTGTCCCCCCCCCCCCTCTATCTGCTAAACGGTTAGATATAGATACGTGAAAAAAATTACAGCCGTAGTATATATACTGAAGTTGAAAGGAAAACTATCAGAGCTGAGTACTAAGTACAAACTAAAAAGTTATAGGCAACCAACTTATAAACTGTAAAATTTCATACAAGTTTCATTGTTAGATGTTTTTGGTCGTTAAACTGTAAGGAGCGAGTGTGAATAGTGTGAACTCAAAGTTGTCATTCGCAACTACGGAACCCTACAGTGCGCGTGGCCCGACACGCACTTGGCCGGTTTTTTAAATTAGCTAAAGACGCTATGCTATGCCTACAACTACAGCTTTATGGTATGAGAAATTGTATAAATGTGACAAATAGGTATACATCATTACTATTGTTTTTAGTAACCTTCAACTATATAATTAAGGAGATTTGTATTGTTGATTTATGGAAAATCTCATATCCTTTGTCTTATCTTATCAATAGTAAATTTTGTGAATATACTCTATATTCACAAAATTTACTATTGATAAGCTTAATAGTAAAGCTGAAAGTGTAACAAACAATTTGTTTTCCTATTATAATATGAATTAGGACAAGGATACAAGGAAATTACGATTAAATCAAAACTTTTTAGCGACACCTCTACCGGCCGCTTTGTTTTTTTCTCCCCATAGTCGAGGAGGGGTGGAGAATTTCAGTATAAGCAAGATAGGATATAATGTTCAACTTTCCCGGAGTGTCATATACTATACCTATATATAATATAGGTATATATATATATATATATATATATATATATAGATATATTATATATAGATATATTGTCTTTGACCCGGTGTCCGGGTGCACTACTTTGCTCCTAAGCCTACCCTGTCAGTTTTGGTCGGAGTTAGAACAAAAATTTCCCAGTAGTTTGTACCAGTACCAATAGTCGTGACCATGATCGCAGTGATTTTGGGTCAATAAACTGAATCATATACATATATTAAAATGGACATTCCCCCAGGAGTCTGAGATTTTGATTTCTATAATTTCAAAAATGTTACGTTTAGAGCAAAGAATTATCTGTATAAAACAAATCTATTGCCTGAGTCCGTTAATTGTTTTGCATTTCGTTTTCATAATTTGATACTATAACAGCAATAGAAAATACCTACACACATTCTCTGAAAATTTCAAGTCTACCAATATACGATTTTAACCATATTATATTGTCATAGTCTCTTGATTGATCCCTTGTGGGCAGGTATACAGAGTTTAAGCCTATAAGATTAATACGGAATCGGAATACCACATTAAACGTGTTGGTGGGGTGCCTGCTGAACTGTGAGAATAGAAATAGGTACGTAGCATGTTCTTATTAATTTACTTTGAAGGGAGATACATTATATTCAGACCGTAAATATCATTTATCGTGTATGAGCGCCGCCGGACCAGTTGTACCATTAAGAAGTACCATTAATGGTACAACTGGCACCGATTTATCCCACTAGTACCATTGATGGTACAAGTGGTACCAATCAATCCCATTAGTACCATCAATGGTACAGTTGGTACTGATTTATCCCACTAGTACCATTTCAGAGACACAGATGGTACAAGTGGTGCCCGGCCGGACCAGTTGGAGCGACTCCTAAAGATTTTAATCCATACTAATTTTATTAATGCGAAAGTAACCCTGTCTGTCTGTCTTGCTTTTACACCAAAACTACTGAACCGATTTAAATAAATTTGGTAAATAGATAGGTAGTCTAGAGCCTGAGAAAGGACATGGGCTACTTTTTGATTCGAAAAAGGCTACCCAGCTCGATTTATAAAAGCGGTTCAGTTCAAAAGATGAAGTTCTGTGACAGACGAACGGAGAGTTGGACGGCGGAGACTTATTATATAGGGTCCCATTATGCGTTGACACCTTTTGGGTGCGGAAGCACTGTCGCAAGTTTTATCACACCCACGCAGAGTCGCGGCAATAGGGAAATTATTTTGATTGCAAATAATTTGTCCAAATTGCGCATGTTGTATACAGCGAGTAAATTGACTCTCGAACTACCCTGTCAATATTAACTACTTCTCCTATGTGATCAATTCAGGGAACTAAAAAATCGAGATTTTGATAAAAAGTGTTTAGCCAGCCGCCCGGGCAATCTGTATCGTAATTTTTTTCAATTTCCCAGCATTGTTCTCTTTGAAAAAGTTGTTTACATTGATAGTCTGAGTCACCTCTTTAAGAGAATTTCGAAGGTCAATTTACACTCTGTGCTATAAATATATTTCCACAAGAGCTACAAAGTTCTTAAATAAGAAGAAGAATTATATTTTGAATCCACACATGATAGGGTTGAAAGAAATTATATTATGAATTCCCTTATTTTGTTTCTTATCTATTCTTTCACTTGGGTTAAAAAAGACGAATTAATATAATAAAGACGATCGATAACTTGATTCATCCAACCATTTTGATTATTTGAGGTAATCCCTAAATAGTATAAATGTCGCTTCCGATGTAGGCTTAGATATTTAAAACTTCGCAACGGATTTTGGTGGGTTTTTTTAAAAATAATTACAATTATTCAAGAGGAAGGTTTTTATGCATAATACATGCCTATGCGCAGCCGGGGAGGGCGGGAAGTAAAGAATATAACATACATAGATACTCTTTATACATATACATTGATGCTAGAAAATATTCATAATTTTGGAAATTCATACTTTTCAGTCGGATAAAAAGAATTGTCGGTTCGCTAAACAAATAATTTAATTTTATGTGAATTAAAATGGTAGTTGAGATAATGTTAACTATAGCTTTTAGGATTATTACAAGGCCTTCGTTCGATTATATTACATGTGAGCAATGCACGGACGGCCACGTCCGTGCATTGCTCACATGATCACAGAATGTATGTATACGAGTACATAGCTATTGCCATTATAAAAACAGACGATTACTTAGTAACTTAAGAAAACTTTGAAAATGTCCTATCCAAGCAATTCTGCTAAAGGTGCGAGATAATTAAGAAGAAAGAAATGACGAAAGACTTAAATTCAGAAGATAAATAATCCTCACAAAAGGGTCGCATGAAAGAGGTTTCGTTGAGTGTAATTTAAACCTCTGTGGCTATTTCTTCATGCGTACTTTATATCAGGGGCCCCATGCGAGAAACGTGTTTTTTTTGGTTAACTATTATATGGTGGTACCACAGTAAACACATGTAAGGTGGTACGGAACCCGTAGCGCGTGTTTACGGAAGTGCGTGGTGTGCGGCCGCGGTGATTACACGTACAATCATACGGAGCTAAAGGGAACTAAGTTCATACTTTTGTGATATAAAAGGGGTGTGGGAAATATAAAACCAAAAGCTATGTGGTAAATAAACAGAAAGTGCTTAGATTAAGAAAACTAGCTTTCGTCCGTGGCTTCGCCGCGTGAATGTCGGTTATCGTGACCAAAACCTATTGCCATCCTCATGTTTTTACATATTTTACAACATTTGGGGATGTATTTTAGATATCGGAATATAAGTGTTAGATTTTTTGTATTTAGGGGATTTTAGGAGCTAGTAACAAGAAGTGGAGGTCTTCCACGCTGGTCTGGGAGAAAAGAAAAAACGTAGAATGTACCAGCTGCTTCTGTTCCCGCGCAGATCGTAAAAGCCGATCGAGGGATTGAGCGTCAGAAATCATGTCAATATGCGATGCGGCTAGCAACCCATCACTATTTTGATTCTGTTCTCACCTAAAAGCCTAAACGTGGCATTGAGGTTTTTTACAGACCTGGGCTCTGTCGACCCGCAAGAGAAAAAGACGTGATAGTATGTATGTAAGTATGTATAGTAACAAATTTCTTGGAAATTGGAACAGATTTTAAATATTTTCCATAAAAACTTTCAACCTCCCATCATAGATTAAAAAAATTGCGTGCATATTTCACGTTTCTCTATCATTAGCGGTTACGGCTGTGCGTTACACGCGTTGTGTTGCGTGCGTGCACTTTGGGCCGAGTGGTGGACAGGTGTTTATTGGCACGAGGCGAAGCCGAGTGCTTTTAATAAACCGATGACTATAATAGACAACTTAGTACGAGCATCATACGACGTTTTTCAAAACATTTGCGATTACCATCTGTACCATAAATTAAAACTAGCTAATGTACTTTAGCACATTAGGAATTTATACAAGTTAAGAATTAAAGCAGTTTATAAAAGTACAATTATAGTATAGTTACGTTAGTATTATTATTAATTCTGTGGTAAAATTATCAATCAAGTACATTTAGACAGATTTTATTTATAAAAATCACTCATCTGACGAATCAGCATGTTATGTTTTCATGCTGAGTGTGAAATCTATGAAAAAGATTTACATCTGTGCTATTGGCTATTCAGCAGTTGTGATTGGTGTAAAGATATTCTGATATCTATGGTGTAAAGTAAAAGGGTTGAATACAACATTACGATGCAAGTTTCGACATCATAAGGATCTTATTAATAGCAATTGCATTGAAAAATCTCTTTTAACACATTTGCTGCCATAAGTTTAATTGCTGGGAAATCATTCCTTTACTGTGTTTAGCTGCATGAATTTTTTGTGTTTTTGAATCAATGTGCATATAAATATTACGTGAAGATACTTATAGTTCAAGACGGGTTTAGCATTAACCTCCAAGCTTAAAAATGAGGATGATTAGGTAAATTGACATCCAGGGAAATCGTAAAAGATTAACGACGACAGCCGAGCTCCGGCGGCGTCTGAAGGCGTGGGCTCGTCTTCAGCCGAGTGCCGACAGGTCATCGACTCATAAAGCATGTGAAAGTGTTAATATTTCTTTCCTTGGGCACCCACTCATTTTGGGATTGACAGAAATTCGTATAATCTAATCTTAAGGACCTTTGGTATTGTATCAGTCCTTGTGCTGGTTGGTGGTACAAACTTTTATGTAAAGTAACCTATTAGGTATGTTACATAGTTGATGAGAAAATATATTCATTAATTTAACAACATGATGAATTAAGTAGTTAACAATAAAATGGGCATGCATGATCAGTCCATGATATAAAACCACTCTCCCCGGGGGACAATCTACGAAGTACAAAAAATTTCGACCTTCCATACAAAATAACTGCTGATAATTTCTATGGGTAGTATTTTTTCATATTTCGATGTTTTTCCTTTGGGAACTTATTTTGAACGCGTTACTCTCTAAAAGAGTGATTTACAAGAGTGTTTCAGGTTGAAGGCACTCTACCCTCAAGGTCACTTAGCTACATATCATCATCTTCATCAGGTCTTTGTTTGGTCTCCACTTTAGGAGCAGGCCCTCTCTGTACTACTAGAGCCATATATTAGCCAGAGCAGCCAGAGGATTAGGCCTCCACTCACAAGGGAGCACAAGCTAAATAAAGCTTATAAACATCAAAGAGACCTCTGCAACCCGTCTGACCAGCGTAGATTGTAGGCTAAATCCTCCTCGTCTAGTTACACAGTCCACCAAAAAAAAAAGTTTAATGAACATCGTGGGCGGCGCGAGCCCGCCTGCAACGCTCATGGCGCCATTCGGTCTACACGCTCGATTCCCACGCGTCACACTCCCCTCTAACCATCGACACAATACCCTGCAATGTCTCATCACCCGTGGCTTGTTACGAACATAAATAACAAAAAAAACCGCACTTAAACTTTCACTGCTAAATATACGAGTTTTTGGAAGTGCGTGGATAATTATTGATTCAGTTAAACCTGTTTTAGAATCAGATGGAGATAACGCCTGGCTATCGCTGCGCTAATGATGATGAAACGCGGCTCCTTTTGCATAGTTAATGACATAACGTAACTTTTATAAGGATGTAAACTCACACAATTTGCACTAAGTTTGCACTCAATCCAAATGAACCTGGACTGGACGCTATATGTACAGTACTTATCCATACTATATTAATATTATAAATACGAAAGTAACTCTGTCTGTCTCGCTTTCACGCTAAAATTACTGGGCCGATTTAAATGAAATTAGGTACACAGATAGTCTAGAGCCTGAGAAAGGACATAGGCTAGGCTTTTTTGAAAGTCGAAGTCCCGGGCACAGCTAGTACAATAACTATGATTCTTTTCTTGGGGTAGAGACTACTGCGGTTAATGTCGCCTTTCGCAAACGAGTGGTTTTTCCATGCAAAAATCGTTCGAAGACGAGTGGTAGGTAACACCAGGATCCAGGTGTCCAGGATCGTAGTAAGTGAGTGTCCATACCATACACAACAAACACAAAGAAGACAGTATCTAAATGATAGAGTCTGATTCTAAACATAGGTCATTCGATAGCAATATTATAAAATCTGGCACTGGCCTAAAGACGAATTACAAGTTCAATTTTCTTTATTTGTTTAAATGTGGGTATACAGACATGTTATATTCATAAGTCCCATCACATTAACTATTGCGAGGCATGCAAATTTTTCGAATTCCTATCAAGTATATTTATTGGTCAAATCCATTTAATTATTTATATATTACTAATTCAATTTCGTATTAATACAGCTACATCTATTAAATTCCATTTTAATACAGCGGAATCTAGTAACTACATATATACAGTAAAATTATTATTATGAATCTCTGAGCTATATCTATACTCATATTATGAAGAGAAAAGATTTAATTGTTTGCTTAAATTGAATAGGCCCCGAAACTACTGGGCTGATCTTCAACATTCTTTTACCTATAGAAAGATAATTTATCTATACCACCATTTACGCGGACTAAGTCACAGGAAAAATTACTAGGTGAAATATAATCAGAATTCCTAATGGAATACGGAATTTTAAAAATAGGTAAAAAAGGATAAATAAATTAATCCCATACAGTCACCGATCAGCTGGGCGAATTTCTATAGGATATCGTTAGTTTTTATCCTTTTTTCTTGCTATTATATTATATATTCCATCAGGGATTCTCACCGAGAGTGTAATATAACAACAATGAATGGGTATGGCCTTAATAAGCAACCCGACCCTAAGACTAACCTTGTAAGTGATTTTTTTTTTCAAATTGTAGTAAAAAAAATCGCTTGAATTCATGTATTTTATTTGTATGCGCGTTTAATTTTACAAGAAGTATTACGAGCTGGTCTCAAAAAATTGTTTTTTTTTTTAAACAATAATGATATATAAAGAGATTAAAATGAGGTAGGCCTTATTTGGCTCAAGTGCCTTGGCTGAAGTTCAAAATCACGGAGTATATTCCGAAGAAAAGTTAACTGATGAACAGTTAAGATTACGATGGACACAGCGTGTAAGACCATTAAGGTTTGACATCAACAGCTGCAGAACATGGTCCGCAGCTTCTGCGAAAAGCTAAACTACTTACATGAGGTTTGTAAGCTAACGTTTGTTGACTAAACGAAAAGAATACTTTCGATTTGTGATAAATTACTGCCTGTTAAATAGCCGAATTGGGTCTAAGCTTGATGACTATGAAAGAAGCCATACGTTCAATATCATTTTTTCTATTTTTAAAGCACAAGTATTTTCTATCAAATGACCTAAGCAAAAGACATCAACGCGTTAAAAAATTGTGAATGCGGCGGTAAACATGTGAAACCGTTCGTTTCGTCCATCACGTTGCATGTTATGTTAAAATCTACAAAAAAATCAAAACTTACATAAGATATGCAAGTACATCTTATGTAAGTTTTGATTTTTTTGTCCGACCTGTCTGTCTGTGAGGGCAAATCTTGCGACTCAATTTTGAAGCACCTAAACTGATTGAGTTGAAATTTTGTATATTTAAGTAAGTCAATGGCAAACGGAACTATATGTCTAATTTAAAAATGGAGTCTGAAGATGGCTATAGTACTTCTAAAACTAAAGAACATAACTCCATCTTCTTTGGCTTTATTTAATTTGTTTTGGTTACCGCTTTACAGTATGAATCGCGATCCAAAGGTTAATTTAGATTTTTCTAAACAATTATTGAACTAAGTTCATCAAGTTTTTTACCATTGCTGTATAAAGGAAATTTATCAACTTTTTCTAGCGGTATTTACAACCAACGTCCAAGTACGTGCACGTACAATAAAAATATCACCCCTCCTCACCGAGGATGCTCCCTCTAGCCTCAAAGTTCCAGTAGGTATCCTAAGCCCAAAACCGCACGGCACATCGGTAATAGTGAAATAATTGCATGTGGTAGTGGCACATGTTTTGCGATGTTCTAACGGCAGGCGGGACAGGTTCCGAGACTATGTCGCACGCGCGCCACCTGCAAGCTTTACCGACCTATTGCAGTTTGGGCTTGACTCAAACTTAACTTTTAGGCTAAAAACATTAAGAATTTATGATACTGTTTCTAAGTGTTTGCGTTGTATGGGGATATTAATTTATTTCATCCCGTATCCGATCAAAAGCTAAAATGGTATTTTTTTTAATTTGTGTAACAACTTTAATCGCAAGAACATTTCATCGAAGATGCTTTCGCCTGTTGACGATATGTGTTGCAGACGCTATTACCTTAAAAATTAATACTTTGTTGTGTGTTGATAATACAAGTTTAAATGTGTGAGTATGCAGCATGCAAGCAAGCATGCAGCATGATATGAGGGATAAGGTATGAGCATTTGTTTCCGCACTCAGGTCGTCGTTCGCTCATTCGCTCGTGTGATGATCTATATATAACCATAACCTGACTTACCTTCTGTTACCAAGTGTTGTATTTAAGCCAGTTGTTTTCGCACGTTGTGGTCGCTTGTTCGTTCTTGAGGAGGTCTATGTGTAACTAATAACCTAACCTACCTTCTGTAAACTTCTGCTACCAATTTTCGTATCAAAACCATTCGTTTTCGCACCTAGGTCATCGCTCGCTCGTTTGGTGGTCTATGTGTAACTAGAACCTAACAACAAAACTTTGTTTAACATTATTTCGATAGCATATGAAAAGAAATAACAAATATACAGATCTGTGGAAATAACGATGGACGTGAGTTTGTAAATAATAAATAATCTAGGAAATGCAATTGAATGAAAAACATTAAAGTTGATTACGATTAAGTGTTGGCTTCCCATGTCAACCAGCTAAATATAACGAACAGCTCCATTAACATAAAAACGCATTGCTTAAAATCTGTTTGTAGCTACGGATAATTATTAATTCTGTAGCTAAGGTGTCTAGCTACCTACTTCTCAAAACAATTTGTATACTTACTTATGTGGAATTTCACCAGTAAACGCGCGAACACGTGGCTTGTGTATAAATTTCATGCAGGCGGCAAGGCTAGACTATTCGATTGACCACAATGGCTCAGAAGTCGAAAAGGAAAGTCGCCACAGCTGCGTTTGACTTCGGACCTGGGTCAAATGTTGGCGGAACGTGTTGTTTTCCAAATGGGACATAAGCACATCTAGCCAAAGTAGCGAAAATTGACCATAAATTACGAGAGGTTATCACTGTTGGGGGTAAGGGTCGAACCGAATCTCGCCTGAGAGGTCTCGCTGCAGAGGTCTAGGCAAAAATCACTTTTTTAATTAAGTAGTCTTTTCATTCAACTTACCATAATTTCATAAATTTTATTTTTATTTTTCGTCTATTTCTTACTAAAAATGAGCATTTCCAACATATTTTTGCACAAAACAAAAATCTTTTTGTTTTCAAATTTTGAATTTGACGACGTCTCATCAGAGTTGAAAATTGCCTAACCTCATTTTTTTTATACGGACATATCACACAGATTGAGTTATCCCCAAAGTAAGTTTGAGACTTGTGTTATGTATGGGATACTAACTCAACGATACTATATTTTATAATAGATACTTATATAGATAAACATCCAAGACCCAGGTCAATCTGAAAAAGATCATTTTCCATCTTGACCTAACCGGGAATCAAACGCGGGACCCCCGTGTAGCAGGCTGGCGTGGTAACCGCTGCGCCACGGAGCTCGCCAAACCAAACCAAAAAGGAGTGTATTGTTTTTCGAGTTCATTTTCGTAAATATTCATTCTGACATCTATGGCTATGGTAAACATGCAGGTCAGTCAGGTTAAGTAAGTTTGTTTATTCCGCTATTACTTCAAACTGCGCTTACGAATTTAATAACTATGAGCCATTGTTAGAGTCTAAGGTTAAAATTCTTCTTACTTCTCGTGTAGCATAAGCTATAATTTCTCGGCGAATTGTGTTTTTTGAAATAAAATCAGATCAGGAGAGTATCATATATAACTAAGTAAATTAACTATCACAGTCACGTAGGGTTCACAGTCAAAGAAATAGCACAACAAAGAGCTTATACTTTTTATCTATCTATAGGTTGAATTATTGAATCAGTATCATATATTGGAGGAATTAGTTGCGGACAGTAGAATTTGCGAGAAGCAAAAGTTAATAAAATTGGTAGGTTGTTGTTGTGTTGATTACCAAAATAAGTACTAACATAAATAAAAAAATAGCGTTGCCGATAGAAGTGAAAATAACAAAGAATTGCTCAATTTCATTTCAATTATCAATTTCCGATCCGACATATTAATTCCTGTCAAAAATATTTTCATTTAACTAACCGATTAGAAGTATGAACTATTTTTTTTAATCTATGACTAACCGTTTTGCAAAGCTCTTTTAATTGATATCTCACTTACATACCTACTTGGATATTCGTAAACCTTCTGTTGTTCATCCCTCTTTCACCCCTCAAATCTTGATGCGGCTGAACCGACATCGATCAAATATAGCTACGAGCAAATAAATGTTTTATAGAAATTCGACTTGGCTACCTTTTTTTTAGCTACCTAATGGAAATTAGTGAATTTGTATGGGATATTAAGATAACAAGAAAAGAGTCTGGGAGAGAAGGATGAATGTGAATTAGAATAGACGCCGGCTGAGGGAATGAGCGAAAACCAATAATTTCATGTCAAAAGGCGATGCAGCTAGCAACCAATCACTATTTAAATCCACTGTGAATGTGAGTCTTATAGCCTCAAGCTCTGTCTAATCCACAAGTAATAAAGACGTGATTAATATTTAAGTACAGTTAGTGTAAAATGTAATATCTAATCATCTAATGTTTCAAATGTTTGACCGTAAGAGTGAAAGGGCTGGAAAAGGGTAAAATTATAATGAAAAGTAATATGATTCCTGTCATGTAACGCGCGTGTTTGCGATTCGCAGCACGCGCCTCTCAACGCCGCCGCTTCGCTTTCTACGGCCTAAGCCGGCCTTTTCCAAACTGTTGTGTGATGGTGACCTGATCCCATTACTTTTATCATATTAAAAACCTGGGCAACCTGGATTCACTAGATAGTGTTCCCTGGGGATAAAACATAGCTAGAGTCGCTTTCCGCCTCCCTATTCCTATCAAATTTCAACAGAATCGTATAATAATTAGTAAGTAATTAATATATACGTATATATACTTAAGTAGAAATTCAATGTGTTAATCAAGCTATTTGTGATGCAAATTTAATCTATTCCATTTTGCTGTTTTTGTTTCATTGCGTAAAGAATACTTATCTAAACTTACTTAGTTAGAAACTTTTACAACATTACATAATATTTATGCTATCGCTTTAATGGAGTGCAAATATTTTACCTTGTACTATCCATGTACTAACAACTTTACTTAGCTACTACAAAAGGGCTTACGACCTTTACGTATCCTAGTATAAACAAACCCAACAGAAATGTGTAAATACATGATATGATTTACACCCATGAGACTAGATTGGATCGGAGGCAAGAAGATGAAGAGAAGATAGTGCATAATCTCCTTTGTAGAAGGCAGATATATATATTTATTAATTTTATTAATATGCTTTTGGTGGTAAAGCCCGTGATGGTGCAAGACATAATTTATGAAAACACAAGATAAATTCTCCGTGAAGTCTTGTGGCTCTTTTTCGCATAGTTAGTTGCGGCTTTAAAAAAGCTCGTCTCGTCTATATGCGCAAGGCCCCTTTGGGTGTGACGCCGTGGACTTCTGCTTCGCCCACGCCTAGCTACGTCACTTATGGGAACTACTTTTAATAGTTTTATCTACGTAGCTATGCTTATCTACCTACATGTTAAAAGTATCTGAAAAAATTTAACTCGAGAAAGTGCAACTTTTATTAAAAGATTCGAAAGGCTTTTCGGAACTAACAAATTAACAAGCTCGAGAACATTGTTCATTATTTTAACCCGTTAACAAAATCTTACTTGCATATCATCAACATTTTTCTACCGATCGAGGTCAAGCATTCCACGCGAATAACCGGGAAGATGGTTATGATGTTAAATTAGCTCTTCTTTTCTCTCTTGCGCCGACAGGTAAGTATTTTAACAAGCACCTCGGGCCGAAAACTGCCCAAAAACTCTGACAGCCTCCAACGCTTGAATGTCGGGTGATGAAAATTTACTACATTATTTTTTAATACCGAGCTGCCGACTTAAAATAAATGAGCAGTCCTGTTTTGGTATTGCACATATTTCACATAAACCTTTGCCATTTCTTATTCCATTGTGGGAGCCCTAGGAATTTTCTAACTTCGTTGCAGACACGTTTATACCTTTTTACAGTATTTTCATACATAGGTACATACCTAAGGTACATACGGAAACTAATCACGTATTTATTACTTACGGGCTATACAGAACCTAGGTCATAAGTCTTACCCAACAGCCACGCGTTTAACTGTCGATGGATGTTCATGTATAGGTAGAAAATGGCGTCAAGATAATGATAGGTTGCTATGCTAGCCAAACTGAACACTATTACGATTTCTCAGATTATTGTCTTATTAAGTATTATTCCGTCAACCGGCTTTTATAATCTGCGCAGAAAAACAAGCAGCTGGTATATTTTATTTTCTTTTTCGCACAATTTGATAACAGATAATAAGTTTTTTAAGTGCTTATTTATTCAATTACTAGCAGTTACCCGCGGCTTCGCCCGCGTAATATATACCCTATGTCCTTCTCAGTACCCTAACCTATGTGTATGCCAAATTTCATGATGATCGGTTCTGTAGATACGGCGTGAAAGCGTAACAAACAAACAAACAAAATCACTTTCGCATTTATAATATTAAGTTAGGAAGTTAGGATATGAGCATTCACACCAGTGACGAAGAATCGAAACTGAGATTTTTTGAATTTTGAAGTACCTATGTATCATCATCATCATTATCAGGTCCTTTTTGTCTCCACTGCAGGAGCACGACCCTCTCTGTACTACCAGAGCAGGCAGAGATACCTATGTATACTGCGTGTAAATTCACCGACATACCTACCCCTAAAAGGGTAACTTAGCCCGTCAATGTGAATAACGTTTTCTACTTACTTACTTACTACTACTTAATATGAGTTGAGTGAGCCTTAGAATTATGGATTTATAGGTTCTTACAATTTTAAGTCGTTCGAACATCTTACATTTCACAAATTTACTATGGTCCCAAAACCCAATCCAAAACCGTAAAAAATGTCAGTTTCTGTTAATTTAATGTTTTTTTTTTCTATTTGACAGATGAAATGCTATATCCTGATGGCGCTGTTGGCGAGCCAGTCGGCAGTGGCCAACATGGAGTCACCATTGCTCGACACATCGGCCTACGGCTCATGTAAGTACACTGCAGTTATTTTTGCTAGATGACTTGCTGTAATGGACTGATTACACCTCCTGTCCTTATCCGAGTGGCTAGCCGGTAGCGTCCTCAGCTGTGACGCGTGGGAGCCCAAGGTCCGCTATTATGAGAATACTCTGCTATGAAATGATTTGGCGAAACTTTTTACGGCCGCAAACTGATTGTATTTAGTATCTCCAGTAAAGCAATTAAGTACCAGTATTTGTTGGCGCCTGAATCGAATCTGTTACCCTGCGCCACGACGGAACATAACAAGAAGGTTTAGTCCATCATCATCATCATCATTAGGTCTTTGTTAGTCTCTACTGCTGGAACACGACCCTCTCTGTACCACCAGAAAATAAAACAAAATATTATTCTTACATAGTTTTAAATAGTTATTTTTAGGAGTCCTATTCTACTCGCCGTGTGGTTCCCGGCAGAGTAGAATAGGACCACTCCAAGTCATCCCGTGGATGTCGTAAAAGGCGACTAAGGAAACACAAGCTAAACAAAGCTTATTAACATCAAAGAGACCTCTCCAACCCGTCTGGCCAGCGTGAAGAGTGTAGGCCAAATCGTCTGACTACTCAGGCTAGTATAAGGCTCTGGTAGTACAGAGAGGGTCGTGCTCCTGCAGTGGAGACTAGAAAGACCTGACGATAAGAGTCGCCTGGACGCGTATGTCTCCATACAAACGGAAAAGGGAATTGTAGCAATATTTGATAATTTTGGTATAAAATTACTCATTCAATCAATTAATCTCATTATAATCTACGTACGTTCCTATTCAGCTTGTTAAAATATCAATGGTTAGAGAATTACAAGCCTTTTCAAATTTGTATGGAAATCTTGAGAGGCGTATAATTCTCAAACCATTGACAATTTTACCAAGCTGTACTCTTAAGAAAAGAGGAAGACAATATCTGTTATAAGTAGTTTATGAAATTGATTTATGGTGACCACTAATTATTTGTGGCAGACGACGGAAAGAAGTTCAAGTATTACTTAAGAATGCGCTTAATGTTATTATATTAATAATAAGTTCATAACAAAAATGTAATATTTAATTTGCAGATGAATCAGACAGAAGAAATCTAAGCAATATAGCATCAATATTCTCTCCTCGGATGGATTTCGACCAGTGGAAGCCATTGACTGGCCGTGGAGACCCGCTTCACAAGGACCCTACGTACGACTACGAGCCGCCACTACTCGAGCGCGTCCACTACTGGGTGGACGACACGAGAATCGAACGCGAACACTCCCCGGACAAAAAGTCGGAAGTCCTTATGCTGGGTGTCTCATCACGTCGCCCGAGCCTCGGATCTCGAATGCCGGGTTCTTTGATTCCTAGGAGACACCAGAGACCACCACCACCGGTTAAGTACGAAGATTATACGTATAAACTTAACGATCGCTTTCCTATGACGATACTCGTTCCTCCTCCACCGCCGCCGCCTTCACTTAGCATCCCCTCGCACATCGCACGCCCCGAAGACCAAATACCAGTTCACATTAGTCACTCTCTATCCCCAACGCCTGCTCCATATGCAACCCAAGCAACGCCTGTTCAAGAACATATTACTTCATCATATGCCTTACAGGAAGCCAACTTAATATATCAGTCTTCTTCAACAAATATAAACAATTGGGTTATAGACCTACAAAATAGTACGACACCACTCCCTAAAAAAGTAAGCAGCGATTATGCTGGATGGGGACCTACCACCCTTATAGATGACAATGATATTGTTAATGAAACTCAAAACTTAATATCTAACGATTATCCTAAGACGTCTGATCACCCTTATACATTCTATAGACCTATGTTATCAGAAGCACCTCCACCAATCCAACTGAATGACATACCCTTCGTTCCAACAGCTCCGCCTACTACCATTTCCACTGACGCACCAACGACAGTTGTTTTGCAATCCATTAACAGCACGCAAGCGACGTGGTCACCAGCCAGTGCCAATAACATAATGACAAACAATGCATCTATGAATTTTCCCGTCGAGCAGACTACGCAAAAAATAACAACTTCTTTTTACTCAAATTTAGCGACCAAACCCACTTTCAAATTAAAACCTGAAACTACCGTAATGGACATGTTAAGTTCAATGATGTCTATGCCATTAGGCGATGGGCCAGACAGACCTGAGGATAATCTTTATGCGCATGCTTCTGAAAACTTACAGGTATTTAAAGAACATCCTACAGAGGACATTATTAATATAGAGACAATGCAGACAATGCAACCGCCACCCCCAGCTAAGGTTTCAGAAAGCACCACAACATCTCAACATAACTATTTAAATCGTCCAATAGCGGGCTCATTTATAAAACCTAACACTTATACCCACGATCCTTATTTACATATGAGATTTACAACTCCAATGCCAACAACTACTTCGACAGATTCTCCGTCAGCTGATGAACCTACTACTTCTATTCCAATGTATTTAATAATACAAGGACATTCAAAAGTGAAAACATACAGCTCCAAACCTGATATAGACTATGGCAAAGAGAGTGTCATTAGCAATGAAATCCCATCTGTAAATAGAACGAATGAAGTAAAGCATCTACATACGAAAAAAGAACAAAATAATCGTGAAAAGTCAGCAAAAAGAACAAGCAAATCTCACTCTGATTTAAAAACATTAGTTGAAAACGGTCTCGGTTCAATTGAAATACAAGAAACTGATATTGGCATCAAGTATGATGTCAGTGATGGTAGCGGTGTACCCGTAGAAATCTATAGGAAGGGAATAGTGGAAAATGATGACAATGCATATACATCGTCGACCCGAAACAAAATACTGTCAGAAAAACGTAGCAAAAGGCAAATCGACTTGGAAGACTTGATACCTTTTGATGAAGATACAATAGAAGAATACGTTTACAATTTCTTGGACAGCAAAAAGAATTCAACGGGCATCACGGGATTGTTAGCACAGGCGGTGACGAGCGACGCCACCAAAGTGGTGGACGAGCTCGAGGAGGAGGACGAAGATGACAGCGACGAAGAAAGATGAGTGAAAATGTAGCTGAATCTCATTAGCGCAAATTTATATTACTTTCATTGTAGCTACTTTGAAGTTTTTAAAAAAATTGGCTATGTTGAAGCAGTTTAGTTACCTGCAAAAGGGATAAAATCTACTTACTAGAGAATAAAACGATCGTATTCTTCACAGGACGACAAGTAATTCTTTTCTCATGATATGATTGAGAATAAGATAACATCTTTGTTAGTATTGGTAAATTTGTAATAGAAACGAAAACTATAGTGATATGAGACTTAGATAAGTTTATATTTAAACAAGGTAGGTAAGTGCGTAATTAAATCCTTAAATCATTGCATACATACTCGTAGTGCAAAAGCCTATTGTTCAAAAATTTTGACTCAAAATGGATAAACCGTGTCCGATGTTGAGATCTTAGATCACATCTTTCTGTGATCTGAGGTAGTGTTTACGACAATTTTTTGTAATTTATTTATTTATTTGAGATAATTACTCGTATATTATTAAAGATAACATAAGACAAGATTTTTCAGTTTTATTTTTATTAAAGTACCTATAGATTTAAAACGAATTCTATTTCTCTTATGTGCTAAGCATAGATTTATTATGTCTTTCTGTATTCTGTGGATTTATTAGATTGTATCCAAAAACATTTCAAGTTATAGGACCACCCAAGCCAGTAACTAGTAATCAGCAATGTTTACGGAATTCAATAAAATTAATTTCGCCTTTGCGTGAATATGTCATTCGTGAATGTATGTACATATTTTGTAACCCAGCATTAACCACAAATTTATACATTTTTAAATAAAAACACAATTCATTTCATAATTATACATGTCATATTAAGACAATCATAATAAAAAGACATCAACGAGCCCTCTCGAAAATTGTGTTGTTATGAAAAAAAAATACCTTTATAAATAAAATTTAAAAATCGTAGAAGTAAGGAAATAAGATTCTTAATAAAGATTTTCTTCAGAAAAAATATAATCACGAATTGGAAAACTGTGCTCAGCCAATTATGTAGGTAGGTAACCTAAGTACAACATTACATTGACGCAAGGCTACAAAAAAAAACTCATGTGCAAGGCACGGACGCGGCCCACTGACACACACACTTCTTGCCATCCTTTTCGAAGAAATAAACGCTGGCAACTTAGATTAAGTGAAAGCTGCTTATAAACCGATAAAGTTACATTTATTGCGACTCAAGGAGACGTCATTTAGGGTTTACATTAATCCGAGTTATATTTTCTACAGAATTATAAGATTGCTTGAAAGTTATGTCAAGACTACTTTGATCGCGGCAGTTATAATAAGCAATAAGTCCAGTCTAACACTGTTACTCGAGTCAAGACTACGGTTGCACCAGTCAGCATTGCAGAGACATACTTGCAACTCGGCTTCAGCTAACCTGCAATTGTCAGACGACGTTAGTTCATAAGACCAAAACACTAGTTAAAACTAGGCAAAAGTAACGATATCAAAGGGGATACCATTTATTCCTGAAAAGTGCCAAATTTGGGATACGTTTACGCCCGACGAACCGATTAAACTAATGATCCGAAAGTTGTATCTAATGAAATAAATAATAAAAAATCCTAATAGGTAGGTATAATCTTTCCTTTCGCACTAATTGTTTATATTTATTACTTGTTTATTAGTTCTAGGCATGGAGACAGAGCTTTTCAAAAACAGATATACCTTATTTAAAACTGTAAACAGAGTTTGTGAAAAAATAGTTTTCAGAGTTGTCTAAGTCCTCACAGAACAAGATTTTCTTCTAATATATACATCTTTATTGATATGGACTGGCCTATAAACTATAAGTACCTAAAGAAAGTGAATCTTTTTTTAAGAGTTTTTGTTAATAACAGCCACTTTTGGCGAAAACGCTAAGGAAAGCTTTACGTTCACACTTCAAACTGTAATAAGTAGTACTTGATGACATAGTTCGAAGGGCTATCGAGCGCCTCGCAGAACAAAATTTTAAATGACATCTCCGATTTCTGTGTAGAGACCAACCTTTCGCGTCTACATGCCATTGATCGCTTAGGCGTCTGTAAAAGCTGAGGGACAGGGTCGTCCTTAGGAGACTGGTAGCAACCGCGTTGTACGATCCACGCAAAGTGCGACCGGGCGGCCCAAGCTCTAACGAAGCACATGGCATTATCTGCAACAAAATTCATTAGTTTTAGCAGTGATTTCAAGGACCTTTAGAATTAAATATCCAGAGATGAAGACCTAGAACGAGGATGTTGGAATTATACATCCTTATAGTGGGATACGGATGGTCCCGGGTTCGATTCCCGGTCAGGTCAAGATGGAAAACGATCTTTTTCAGATTGACCTGGGTCTTGGATGTTTATCTATATATGTATTTGTTATAAAATATTCTATCGTTGAGTTAGTATCCCATAACACAAGTCTTTCATAAGAACTTACTTTGGGGCTAGCTCAATCTGTGTGATTTGTCCGTATATATTTATATTTATTTATTTATATTTATAGTAAGAAGACGGTTTTGCTCACCTGTAGGACATATATGACGTAGATATCTCGTGATAGACTAGGTAATTATTTGAAAATAACCAATTTTTGAGACGTAGATGTTTAGTTATTTTCTGTTTTCATTAAGTACTTAAGTAACTATAGATACTTAGGTCCAAGTAAAAGGTACTCTTCCTATGTTTTAGGTAAGCACAATTTCTATACACACACAACAATAATTTCAAATACATTGTAATTAAACCTTTGAAAGAAAATTTACGTCTTTTTACCTGCGGTACAGTTGGTAAGGAATATTCGACTACTATTGAAAGATAATGGCGACACTGCAAAGGACCCGGCGCAAGTAGTCCAGTCTAGATGTGTCGACGAACAGTTATAGCAGATCAGTGCTACAGACTTTTGGAGGGTTCCGAATAATATGATCCAGTAGCTAATGATATACATTCTTACTTTTGTAATTTGCTAAATTTACATTTTACTCTAAACCAAATAAAAAAGTGAAAATTTGCATATTACACACGAATTGAATGCTACGATCAATAAGTTCTATACTCATGACAATCAAAATGTTTACCTGACTCTGTCACTACATCACAACACTTTTTATTTGCATAGTGGCATGGAAAATAATATTGCGTAGACGTTATCAAGACACATACTCACATTTTTTACACGACTGCCCTAAAAGATGTTATGTTTCAGGGTTCTGGTATTATTTATTCCAAACTTATAAAAATACTTGAATAGATTTAAAAGTGTTAAGTCTCATTTAAATCTTTACCTTTTACGTCTTTATCCCTTAAGGAGAACACAGACCAGGCCTTAGACTCACCGGCCACGTTTCATGTTTTCGTAGGCGTGAACGTGGAAACGGAATCATAATAAGTGATGGGTTCCTAGCCGCATGGCCTATTGACGGATGCTTTCAAGGAACCCATCTTGAGAGACGCATCATGGTATTGATCAGTGAACATATGTCCAAACCTTAAGTTAAATCGGACATTTCTCCTCTAGAACTTTGATAAATTGGAGATGGTCTACAAAATACATTTAACTTGGACAATTTTTATCCTCTGGCAAAGAACTTAGAACCAAGGAAACTGATACAGTTGGAAAAGACGGTATTTGAAATCTGGTGTACATTTTTAAAATAGGGAATTAGGTACCTACTTACCACATTGTTTAAAGCACAGACCAGAAAAATTATCAAAATAACTGTCGACCTCTCTAAATGTCATAGATACATATTAGGTATACTTACATGGAAAACCGAAATAACAGTTTCATAACGCACGCGAATTTATCAATTTAAATTTAAGTTTGATGTTGGTTTGGTTGGTAAACAAATAAGTACCTACTTCCTTACCATATTTTGCAACCACAAATTCATTTTCATGCTGCATTTCTATCACAGCTCTTGTACCTAGCCCTATGTCCCATTATGTCCTGCCCCTGTACCGGAAAGATGAAAGCCATACATACCTACAACGAATCGAAGTTGCGTTGCTTACAGACCTGAACACCTCACCGTGGATGAACATCGTATTTTCGCCAAAGTGCTCCGCGCAGGTGCATTTAGTCCATGGACCCGCAGCGGGTCGTAATTGTACCATTTGCTGCTAAACGTGCCGTTGTAACAGAACAGCGAATAAATTTCCGGACTCGCAGACAACAATAACATAATTATAAACAACATTTTGGTAACCTAACAGACTTAGCCCACCTGTTTTGCATGTCAGTACCTAGGTATATATTGAAAAAAAAGTAGAGAGGTCGTTAGTAGGGTGTACCGGCCACGAAGTAGTTAGTACAGAAATATTTTGTGTACTAACTACGTGTCGAGCTCCGTGGCGCAGTGGTCAACACGCTAGCCTGCGACATGGGGGTCCCGGGTTCGATCCCCGGTCAGGTCAAGATGGAAAAAGATCTTTTTCATATTGACCTGGGTCTTGGATATTTATCTATATAAGTATATATTATAAAATATAGTATCGTTGAGTTAGTATCCTGCGACACAAGTTCACAACTTACTGTGGTGCTAGCTCAATTTGTGTGATATGTCCCTATATATTTAATTTAATTTACTACTTCGTGCCTCGGGAAAGTCAACGAGGAAGGCCTAACAAAGTAGGATGCAATGAAAAAATTATCACAGATAACATATACAAGTAGGTAGCTTCGGAGGGCGGCATTATTACAAAAAATAAAAACGAAGAGTTTAGTACCATTATCTTTATAATTTTTGAGCAAAAACGACTAAAAATCATGTTTGATATAACGAAGCCCCCTTCAATATTTGTCTAATGTTAATTTAATTGAGTATTTATTTTTTAAGTGATTAAGTATACAATGAAATATTCTGTGAATATTTCAAGAGTCTACTGTTGCCGTTAATAATACGAATCGTATGACTTTGACTGGACACTTTAAAATTAGTCCTGCCGTTATGGCTACAGGAGGCAACCATGATACAAACAAACAGACATAGGTACTAATATAGCAAATATAAAATACAATACAATAAATACGCTCGAAAAACATAACCCTCCTTCTGGGTGGGTAAGTCGGGCAAAAAAAATAATGTGGGGCCTGTACATCGTCATGGTATGGGTACTTTACATGAATTTTAGGAGTGTCCACCCTAACTCGGCTTAAAAACGCTAAGAATAGATTCACGTTCTCACTCAGTAGGTAGTTCGTAAAATAGATTGATGAATCTCCGCTTTACTCGGTAAAATGCGTTTTACCTGGTTTTACAATCTAATTAGTGCCTTCTTAGTACTTAGTTAATATGTATTTGATATAGGTACAGGGTTGTACGTACAGTCCGAATCAAACTTTATGTCGGCTCGGAATATCGCGCGCGTCGATGCGCAGTACCTACTATTATATTAGTATATTACTACTAGTATATTACCCGTGGTCCAGTGGTTAAGGCGTTTGCTTTGTTGACCCGGGGGTCGTGGGTTCGATTCCCACGGGAAGCATACTTTGTTAAGTTGTTTCTAGTTTGGTTAGGACATTGCAGGCATGAATCACCTGATTGTCTGATAAGAAAGATGATTCCGTGCTTCGGAAGGCACGTTAAGCCGGTGGTCCCGGCTAACATCTGGTAGTCGTTAAAGGAACCACGTCAGAGGCCGAGAGGCGATTCCGAAGAACTCTGACATTAGGGTGTGCATGGTCGACTGACCGTGTCACCTACACGAAATGATGATGATGAGCGGTGCGCGCGCGGGAAGGCGGGGCGGGTACTGCGCAGCTCGCAGCTAATATCCGAGCCGCCATAAAGTTCGATCCGGACTGTAGGTACCTATGGTTTTATCAAAGATGAGACATTTAGATGGATTTTTCTTTCCCGGTAAGGACAGACAGAACGGCCGGAACCACCAAGGTTGATACATAATATATTTAATAAATAAATAGGTAAGTACTAAATCAAACCGAAACGGTTGGAGTAATTTCCAAGATTCTTTTCAAATATATTTCTTCTGTACGACTCTTTGTCACCTATCTTTACCTAAACAGCTGGACCAATTTTGTGTGTATGTTGCAATGGGTTCGTAGATGGCACGAAAAGAAATCGGAACCCGGTAGGTGATGCTGCTGTCGGTAAATTCTTCTGTACAAGTGGCTCTCTGTCACCTCTGCCCTCTGATTGTTAAGCAATATCCAAATTGGATGGAATTTAGCGTAGGTATATTGCAATGGGCATAGATTAAAAAAAATCGATGGCAATGGGTTACTCTTACTGGATATTTTGGAAATAAAATTAGACCCGGTAGGTAGCGCTACCGTCTCTCTGGGTTCCAGTGGGTGACTGAATGGCTTCAAACTCAATGACACCCGCCGGCAGATGGCACTGCTGTCGATATATTACCAAACTGGACCGATTTGGATAAAATTTAATGTGAATATTTTGAGGACGATTTAAAATCACTATTGGTCCCGGTAGCGTTGCTGTCAGTATGTCACCAACTTTGATCTGCTGAATTTGGGTATATTTCAACGTGTAGCTGGATGGTATGAAAACGCAATCGGTAGCTGTCGGTATGTCATTTGATTTTACGATGGAATCGCAAAAATGTAGTAACGTATTTACTGTAACGCTGCTTTATCGGCAGGACAAAGTCAGCCTGGTCGGCTGGTATTATTTACTTACTACTAGTTCGTCGCAAGCTTGGACCTCGCAAACATTTATTTAAATATCTCATAAACTACTGAACCAATTTTAATGCCCAATGAACTTTAAAATAGTAATGGTAGTACCTTCATATGTTTTAAATTTATTACAAACAGATTTACATACATGAAAATGTGTTTTTGCCCCAACTCCGAGACCTTTATTCGCTTCGGTCACTAGGTCAATATTAAAAAATATAAGATTTAGTATTTATTAAATATATAAGTTAACAGCCTCATATATTTATTATGTACTAAATCTAATTTTCTCTCGTTTTTCCGGGCTGAAAGGTAATGTATGTCCATTTCAGTAGGTACCTCACTTAACAGACGTTTATTCAAAATTTCAACGCCTTAGAGTCCCACGTAAAGCCGCAATCCCATATAAACGTAGTTTGGTTTTAACAATACAAAATTACAGCGAGTTGAAGTGTCGTATCGAAAACTTGTCCTAGTACGCTGTAATTTTGTATAGGTATTGTTTTGAAAATTGAAATCTGATTATAAACATCAATACCTATGCCTTATGCTGTCGTATGAACGAAATTTAGTTGAGATTGGCTTAACTGTTGTAAAACTAAAACGAAACTACGTTTGTATGGGATTGCGGCTTTACGTAGGACTCTTTAGGTTCTAAGCGTAAGAAACAAATATATAAAAAAAACTTTCGCATGTATGAAACTAGGATAAGGATAGGAGTTAGGGTTTTTTTACGCGTCTTTTAAAAAACATTGCCAGGCCCTTACTCATCCATCAGTTTCGCTAACGGTGAGGACAAAAACGGTAGCAATCATTGGAAATTTTTAAATTTTGAATAAACCGTGATATAACAAATAGTCAAATACCTAAATGCTTACAGAACAAATACTTGTCAATAAAATACAGAGCTGGAGCCCGATCTACTACGGAAAGCCTAAACTGAGGAAATAAGGACTTAAGATGAGGAGAAAGAGAACTCTACTTAGGAATTGAGAAAATAAATAAGTATTTATAATTTTTGAATAATGTATTTCGAAGTTTCCATAAATTGATAACTATCCACTATCGGTGAGGTAACAACTCTTGTAGAACCATCTTTACGAGCTCTAAGTCTAAATTCACAATCTATTTGACAATTTTAGGGTGCATTCAAAAAAGCATTATCGCTGTTAACATTTAAGTACAATAAATTAAATGTACATAATTGATAACACTGAACGATAAGAACATAAAATATTTATAAATAAAGAAAAGCGAATGCACCCAGCGCCGCCTGATAGGTAAACTAAGGCGCACTCCGAGCATTGCACAGCCAGGTAGACCCACCTGTGACCGCGAAAACAAATTCATGCAGGCTTCCTACAGCTCTCGCCAGGACACACACTTCTACGAAGTAGAACAACTCCAACATCACACCAGTAGGTAATATGATTTAAGATAATGTTAACAGCTAATAATTTAGTGAACAACTATCGACAAGTTACACGATTAGGTAATGAACGAACCTAACTGAAGTCAATTTGTTAAAATAATGTATGCAGACAAATATAAATCTATCTATTATATACATATATGTAGTTGCTAATCGAGAAACATTACAAATTTTAATGTACAAGATTTTATTGTGTTCTTTTTATATTGGATTGATTGCAATGATCACCAGACAACAAGCACTACATTCTAGATGACGATAATATGGCAAAAGCTTAATTTATATAATATATGATATTGTAGTGCTCTGTTCGTAATCGTGGCATTCACAGCACTTTTTAGCATTGTTCGGAAAATTAATAGAAGTGCTGCTGATAGCATTTACTGACTTTCGACTAGATAGATATGAAACATAAATTTTTATTTTCAATTTAGTTATTTTTGAACTAACAATTTAGGTACCAAACCACGAATATCTTACACCGAAATTATAAGCGGCAAGATAAAAGGGCATTGTTACAAACAAGTTAGAATACCTAAATGCAAAAAATACGGCCAAATATCACAAGGAATAAATATTCAACAATATACTAAATTAACAGTTCTTGTATATTATACGGGATATTATAAAGGAACTAATTCTATGGAATATTTTAATGACATCAACAGGCATTTTGCAAGTAACTATGTTTTTGCAACTCCCATACCATATAAATTTGTATTTCCATAAAGAAGCACCCAAAAAAAATTTTATTCGTTTATTTAATTTACAGCTCAGCCTAGCAAAATCTTTTGAATACAATATGTATACACAAACATTTTAAAAGCACACACTGTTTCTTTCCGCACTTGCGCTTCAGTTAATACTTCAATATGAAGTATTTCATTATTCAGGGTGGAGAAGCCAGCTTGTACTAAGAAATTTTTAATAGCCCTGATATTTGACAGTATATAATTAAATAAGAATATATATATATGTATATCTAGATTTTCGTTTTTAATGTTTAAGCTAGGTACCTAGTTGCACTACTGATATGGCTTCTAAACAATAACTTAGTACTTGTAAACTCTCAAAATAAAGTGAATCTTTAAGCAAATAAATATAAGGTTCGTGCTAAGTCCTGTTTATAAAAATAATTAAATCTTTAAGCATTTAGACACTTGTGATCACTTTTTGACAGTGACAGTGTAAGTCGCACTTTTGCGCGGCATAGGCCAGTGTGTAAGCTGATTGATTTGATGCTGGTAGTTGACAAGCTTTGCATGCTAAATAACCAAAACTCTTCCAAAAGTCATGAAACGCTTCATGCAAATATACTATCTTTCATTACTAGTGAATTTGTTTCCTCATAGCATTACTTTTTAAGCAACTTACAAAAGTAACAACATTTTGTTTTTGGAGAACAGGCATGATGAATGTAAGGGGAGGCAAAGATTGATAAATGAAAGAAACACAGGGTATAGCAAGGCCAGGTAAAGTACAGCAAGTCCAGGGTAACCAGTAACTTTCCCCTGCATTTTAGGGACACCAGTCAAGTTTAAAGGTCATCTAGGGAGCCAGCCATAAATTTATGTTACAACAAATTCCATCATTAGAGACCGGAGTATATGCATTTGCATATTCGCATATGCATTTGCATATTTTAGCCATTATCAGTGGTAATAGCGTATTTTACTTAAGATCTAGTTATGATGCATATTATCGGTACATTTACAATATTTTTCACTCACCCTGCGTTCCGAAATGCGATTAAATTTATAACAGTCACAAAATAAACGGGCTTTAGCTATTGAGTAATAATTGTGACTTTTTACTGCATTTTGGAACGCAGTCAGTAGCCGCGCGGGTCTTTTGTTTTAATAGTTACGACAGTAAAAAAAAAATTCTAAATGATCGTAGCCACAATCTTACCACTAAAAAATTTAGAAAAATATTTGATTGCTTACGTTAACACAATTTTTAATGTCGTATAATGTTACTGTACCTATTATCGACTATAAAAAAATAATTTACTAATTGTATGCTGATTTTGAAATAAAAAAATATTATACTTACTTTTCTCTTTTTTTTTTCATTTAATTTCGCATATTCTTCCAATTTTCGTGCATATTTCGAGCATTTTTCATGCATATAACAAGCTTTTTAAGTTGCATATAATCCGGTCTCTATTCATCATTATTGCAATATGGACAACACACAGATTAAACCCCAAAGTAATTTCAAGACTTGTATTTTGAAATACTAACTCAACAATACTACATTTTATTACAAATGTGTATATGTATAGATACACATCCAAGACTCAGGTCAATCTGAAAAAGGTCATTTTCCATCTTGATCCTCTCCCCTCCCCTTAACAAGTGACATAATGTATGGATAACTCCCTAGTAAATTGCAAACAATTCAAAAGGCATTACTAATTATCTTATTTGACAATTACAATTGTAAATCCTTCACTATATGCATTGTATTGATATTGAAATTTAAATATCCCGTTTCCAAGACTATATCAAAAGTATCTCCCATCCTTAGTAAGGGTATCCCATTTTAGCAGCAATCATAACAATATCACGTCAATTTTATTTTCACAAGAAATATTCATTTAATATACTGGAGACAGGGAATGCCAGCAGAAAAGAAATGTGAAATCACAATAATTAATTAAGTAAACCAATTGTAAATATCTGCCTAACTTGGACGAATTCAGGTGATGCCAAGTAACATTCTCACTGTTTTGATGAAGTGGCATCAAAGACCTAGCTCACTGTCCAATCCAGGCCCCACCTCTCTGACACCTTCAGCTGTGCAGCGGCCGCATCTTTCAGTGAGTATAAGTGTGTCATTTCTAACTCTGTCTTTGCCAATGCAATAGCTTTTTCAAACAGCTCTAGTGACCGTCTTAGGTTTCCCCTGGAAATAAAGAAAATGACAATACTTAGTTTACATGTACTAAAATGAAAAGACTGAATTGCTAATTTTTGTACAAATAGAATATTTTTTCACACACAAATGATAATACGATCAGTAATTTGGGATCATTTTTCATCACACTACTTAGTTTCGATATATATTTCAATTGATATATTTTCCATACAATTACATAAGTGTGACAAGTTTCTCAGAAGTAGGTATGCTAGTGATAACAACAGATAAGGAAAAAGAAACCAAGTTAGTAGATAATTTTAGTGAATTTAATATGTGGTTCCATCTTATTTTGGTTTAATTCCCAGAGGAGACATGATTCTGGATGTATTTTATAAGTATACATATTTGTATTTGTTACATCAGTCAGAAAAACTTAGTATGGGTTATTAAGTTTTGTCCATTTAATAACTTTTCATTAATGTTATTTCATAAATAATATTGTTACATAACATAGAAAGGAAGGAAGTGTGATTTGTCTCTATTCATTTATATAAAAAAAAATAAGAAAAGAAAAAGAAGTTTATAGGATTACCTTTGGACCTCAATGGTGCCGAGTGTTTCATAAGCAAAGTCACACTTGTCATCCATCTCAATGGCTTTGTTGATCAACTTCACTGCCTTGTCAAAGTCTGTGCTCTTCTGCAACTGCACTAGACCTTTGTGGACATACAGAGTGGCATTGTTGGGGTCAACGGACAGAGCAGAGTCGAACAGAGCTTCAGCACGGCCCCACTCCTGCTGGTCTGACAGAACTTGTGCAAACAGAATGTAGGCTTCTGCACATCTTGGGAACCTTTCCAAAGCTTTCTCAAAATCAGCTCTCACTTGGGTCAGTGCTCCAACATTCTTATTAATCTGAGCATGTCTATAGTCTGCATAGCATTTCTGAATGAACGCAATAGAAAAGTCAGGGTTGAGTTCTACAGCCTTAGCAAACTCAGCAGTGGCCTCATCCATTCGCTCTACAAGAAGGTAAACTTGCCCACGGTGATGGTATATGTCAGAATTATTGGAATCTAACTGAGCAGCACGTGCAAAGTCTTCCAGGCAACGGTCAGTATTCTCCAGCTGGGTGTACAGAGACGCCCTCTTGATTAATGCATTCACCTTCACTTTAGTGGGAGCATCACTGTCAATAACTTGTCCAAGGTCAGCTTGAGCTTCATCATGTTTGCCAAGCAACAAATAAAATGTTGCTCTCATCAACAATGCTTCATTCTTATACTTACCATTTGAATTTAGCTCCTCTGTGCAAGCATCTACAATTGCATCATAATCTTGGGCACTAAAAGCTTTTTTGGCTTGGGCAAAACCACCAGTATCCTTATCATCCAACTGGACTTTAGTAATAGGATCCTCAGAGAATGCAGAGAAGTAGGTTTTGATGAAATGCTTTGATGGCATAACTGGACGACGTTTTGCCAGTGCTTCGCGGGCATGTTGACGTCCTAAGGCTTTCAAAATCCGGTCAGCATTTACGAGAGAACTTTGAACTTGGAACCTTTCAAGAATGCAGGCAGATGTCACATCTTCCAATGCAAGCACAAGATCACCACTTTTCTCTGCCGCTCGTGATCTTCTCAGGAAAGCTTTGACATATTTCTCGTTCAGTTTAAGAGCGAAGGTGCAATCTTCCTTCACTTGCTCCCACATTTCACGTTTTTCATAACATGCAGAGCGATTTTGATAAAACGTCGCAAGATCTACGGGGCGATCAGGAGGGCATGCTTCGATCGCTTCGTTATACAAAGCAATAGCCTTATCATACTCCCCGGCGTGGAAAGCACGGTTTCCGGCACCTTTCAACTTCATAGCGCGGTCGATGGCACTCTCTGAACTTTTGGCATTATTATCCTCATTATCCAATGATATCGTAGTTTTAGCTTTAAGCTCAGAAACTTTTTTACTTTCAGAATCTTCCAATCTGTTTCGTAGATAAAGGTAACCTAAGCCGATAGCTAAAGGTGCACCGAGAAGTATGGCCAATTGCCATTTGGGAAAAGGAGTACTACCCGTCGACATATCTTCGTCGAAAGTTTACTCAATGCTGTTACACTAAAAGAATTCACCATTTACTATTATATTCACAGAAAAACCAAGTTAAAGAACTCCAAATTTTATATCATTTCTTGCTTTTGTATCCATTTCTCAAAAAATCTTGATGCAACGAGCGATAAAGCACAAACTATATAGAGATACTACGTATCAGACTGCCAACTGCGAACAAAAAAATTGTACCGTAGCCTTTTTTTTTTTAATGTTACTAACTCTACTGACATTGCTTAACTTTTTTTAAAATGGTTGGCGCAAGAGAATCAAAATGCATACAGCATTGCAATCCTACCTATAGATATATAGTTGCTCGTATATGTATACGTATATATTTTTCTTTGTTGCGTACTCAAGTATAGTATGCTTAGATATATTCATTGTTTTAGTATAAGAGAAGTAGAGGAAAATAAAATACCAAATTTAACTTGAGTAGAAAATGTGTATATTTTTCATAACTTAAAAATAAACAACTTAAAATTCTTTACATACCAAAAAACTTATTTGTTAAAAGATTTATTTTTAACTTTTTTTTACATTTTTCGAAAGCTTTGTTCTGCATTGGAGGTAATACACGATTTTGCAAGCGCATTACGTCTGTACCTTTTAAAATTTTGTTAATTGTGCAACACCAATTCATTATCGTGAATCTTATAGTTAGATTTATAAAATGTTCAAGAACAACTTCTTTGTGATGCGCACACTCGATAAAACCAAATATATATTGTCTAATATATTTCTTTTTACATTTTTAGAAATGTTATTTTCGTGCGCATTGTGCTCCAAAAACTGATTTGTTTCTGATATTACACTTCCAAAGCATCTCACTGCGCCTTCGGATGGGTAGCTCAAGCGGTTTTTAGCACTCGTATATTCACGATGGCTTATCCAGTCATGTATGTTTGTTGTTTCACTAGTAAAACATTTTTTACAAGCAATACAATTTATTTTACATTTCGTAAATATTTTTCGAACTACCCATCCTGTGGTATAGGCCCGCGAATGAACATTAAGACGTTCTCTACGGGCCTATTCCACGATAACTTCCTCCATTCGTGGATGATCCGGCTCGACAGTTTCATTACTTTCATTTTGAGAAGTAAATAAATTTTGTAAATTAATTACTTGTTCGGCCGGATCATCCTCACAATTAAATGTTTCATTATGAAATTTTATAATCCTAGTAATTGATAAAGACTTAAATGTGCACTTGAAGCTATGGCAGTCTGGGTCATTACGTCTATAATTATATGCCCGCTCTTGGCCGAAAAAGTTTTCGATAGGGTCAGAATTAAAATATCTAGGTCTCATAATTTTTATACCCTTATTTTTAAAAAACTGCCATAGCCATCCTTTTAATTGTGGTTATGAAGTTTTTTAATGACGGTACCGACTTCTCATTTCCTGACTTATCAATGAACTTAATTTTTTCTAGTTACTTTAATGCTTCTTCCCAGAATTTGTGATGAGGAGTTTTCTACGACAGCCGTCCTCAATATCTTTTTCGTTTTTTTTTTATGTTGTTGCTGCATGTGCTCACTGGTCTTCCGTCAGCATAGTGGGCTGTAACAAAAATAATTATTTATAGTTTTTATTATGAAAAAAGCAAATATTAATGTAACTGATCATTAGAAGGGTCTTTTCTGAATTATATGTGATGGAGAATATACAGTCTCTGTTATTCGAGTAACTAAAGGGTTGGCTCTCACCGACAGGAACTATTATTACAGGAAAATAAAAATTTAAAACAGAAAAGATTCAACTTTTTGTTGATTTTGACATATTTACTGCTATGATCTTGTCATGATCTTACGTCACTGAGATTACATCTACTTATTACGTTTATACAAGAGCAGTTGGCTTCAAGTAAGTGTAGAAGTTTATAAATAAAAATACTTACAAAACTTTGCCGTATTATTTAATGCTGCAGATACTGTGTAACTTAGGACTTTGACACAATTTTTCACCTGAAAAGTATATAAAAGTAGCTCATATTATTATACATATTTCATGAGTCATTTTATTGTATGACTTGTACCTATAGTATAGTAATAATTTAATGAGACTAGCTGTTTTCCGAAATTTTGTCCACGTGGCTTTTAGTTTTAATAGCACAATCTATATGGTGAGGTTGACACCGGGCCCGGATCTAATAAGTGTCTATCACAGACGACTCAAACTAGCCGTGTGGTTCCCGGCATGGCCCGTGAATGTCGTAAAAGGCGACTTAGAAACAAGCTAAACAAAGCTTATAAACATCAAAAAGACCTCTCCAACACGCGATGGCCAGCGTGGAGAGTGTAGGCCAAATCCTCTGATTGCCATGGCTAGTATATGGCTGTGATAGTATAGAGAGGGTCATGTTCCTGCAGTTGAGACTAAAAAACGACCTGATGATGATTAAAACCAAAAATACACTCAGATGACAGAGGGACTAATATCAACAATAGTCGCAACAAGAATTCAAACGGGAACACTTTAATAAAAATATTTAAAGTTATATTAGAATTGTAAATCTAAGTAACCCACCTTCATTTTCTTATTTTTTTCGGTATCACATGTTGGTCATTTAATTTATGAAGAAGCCTGGCTTCTGTAGGATGGCAGTTGGTTTCATAAACGTCTAATATGTCACTCCACTTATGTTGACCATACCATCTGTAATAGCAAAAAGAAATATAAAATTTTGTGGCTGAGCTGTTCACCTCTGTTAAATTGCTTATCATTGTATGATAAATCAAGAACAAACATAAGGCAATCATTCCTTAAAGATAGTAATTTCCTGTAACAAACGAGGTCCGGATGGTCCCAGGTTTGATCCCCGGTTAGGTGAAGATGGAAAATGATATTTTTCAAATTGATCTGGGTCTTGGATGTTTATCTTATGTATTTGTTAAAAAATAAAGTATCGTTGAGTTAGTATCCCATAACACAAGTCTTGAACTTACTTTGGGGCTAGCTTAATCTTGTGTTATTTGTCTGTATATATTTATTTATTTTATAATTTATATATAACATATTAAGCTTATGAACCGTTATTTGAAACCTAATTAAACAACAATTGAGAGTAGCGAGCTTGACTTCCGGTAGCAGGTCGGCTATTTTACCGATTTTCCCTTACAACGTTGGCTAACTTCCGGTGGCCAGGAGGGGGGCACGTGGCGCCACGCCACTGCTCTGAGCCTCATTGGCGTCTTGACTATCGTAGCAGTCGGTTGTATTGGTAAGTGCACGCACTTACATTTTTATTACTTATATTTTCGCTTTTCAGCTTTTTATTTTTCAGATTACTGATTTTCCCTGAAACATGTTATTATTTGAATTCAAAAATTCAATATAATAACGGATTTTTTAAAGGATTTTAACGATGCAAATCGTTCGTTACTTATATATTGGTTATTTAACAGTCCATCTGATTAACAAACAGTACTATTTAAATGTTGAATTCTTAAGTTGTTATATTCCTATATAATTTAAAGTGACTGTGTCAGTGAATAAATTGAGAAACTATCCAGACCAAGGAATGTAGTGTTGCTATGCAGAGCATGTAAGTGATATTCAAGATTATATTAACACGTTGGCGTTGCTTATTAAGCCTTTTTGAGGTTAAGGCCGTTGCCTTTATAAAGATTAACTATATGTCAAGAAAATGTGCAGCCATAGACTGCGTAATATTTTACGTTAATAAGCGATTGACAAGATTAACAATAAAACTTAATATATTATATGAATGATTTTCATTTATATCACTTCATGAAACTGGTTCTTTGCTGCATAATAAATAATATAACTAGCTATTTAGCTACTCAATAAAACATTTAAGGATTAACGGAAAATCCTTTTCGATTGCGAAGATTTTTTGTTTTGTTTTCATATCACTTACCCTCAAGGAGATGAGGATATGGAGATCAATTCCGTATATTAATTTTGTTTCTAGAGGTAACTAAACATTTCATTAATAAAAGATAGTATTCATTAAAAATTGAAGTGTGATCTTATCATTGAATTGCTAGTTTATTCAATTGTCGATTACGGTGGACAATTTAGTTTATTTCTTTTTACTAATTTCTTTGTCGGAACAAAATCTTAGTATGGAATAGAGAATTGATACATAAGTGAATTTTATATAATAGGGTGATACTTTGACCACCTTATCGAAATAATGCTGTTAGCTTAGCTATGCTTAACGTGCAGACTCGGGTCAAGCCCAGTCATGCTGGAACATTGGATTATTTATAAAGCTGCTGCGCAAGCTCAGCTGAATGTGCAGGCTCGGGTCAAGCCCAGTCATGCCAGAACATCGTATTGTTGATAGTGCAAATAAATAAAGCTGCTGTGCAAGCTCAGCTGAGCGTGCAGGCTCGGGTCATGCCCAGTCATGCTAAAACATTGTATTATTCATAGTGCGAATAAATAAAGCTGCTGCACAAGCTCAGCTGAACGTGCAGGCTCAGGCTCAAGCCTAGTCATGCTGCCTATTGCGTCTATTTTAATTATAGACATGCAATACATGAAGTAAAATAAAATACATTTTGGTTCTTAATATTAACTTTTATTTTGCTGAAACAAAGCTGCTACGTAGGCACACCTGAACGCTTGAGCTCAGGCCAAGCCAAGCCATGTCGCAATTTCGGATTATTTTATAAATGACGTAAATAGAACTATTTCATGATGAGTAAAACTGCAGCAAAAGTTCAAATAAACTCGCCAATCGCGATGAATCAAGAGGAGTTACATTCTGGTTGTACAACAATTTTATTTAAGTGCAATTGATTAGCTGTTGCGTATGCTCAGCTTAATGCGCAGGCTCAGGGCAAGCCTAGTCATGCCATAACATTAAATATTTTTTTTTTTATAATAAGTGGAGCGACATTTTGCGTCGCGAATAATGATCTCTTTAAATATATTCATGAAGTTATTAAAGTAACTACATTTTTCATGTTTATTTACTTGGGCTTTTTTATCATAAAACTAATGTGAAAGCTCAGTTTAATTCATGGGCTCGGGTCAAGCAGTATTTCCAATTCTGAAAATATTGTCAATTATGAATTTTAGAGTCGTTTGGGCTATACTTGAAGCCAAATGTGTATGATCTAGATTTGGCTCCTTATGAATAATGCTAACGTTAAATTGAACACACAGGCTCAGATCAGACCTGTTGCGGTATTAGCTAGTTATTAACTTTCACAGTAAATTGAACTGTATCCCAAGAAATTATAAAATGAATGTTTAAGTTAGCCACTTGAATCAGTTACGAACTTAAATAAAAGCTACATCTCAAACTTTGCCGAAGAGGCGCAGTCTCTGGTTAACACATTCACTGCCGGAGTTTCACAATAAAGTGTTCTTCGAAAGTACTCGTAGTTTGCACCGAACTTGTTTTTAGTTATCCTTCACCATCTCATTGATAATGAAATATTTTTATATTAATATCGTATAAAAATAATTGTCTTGATCTAAGAAAGACTTTTACCAACTTTCATTGCAAAGTCAAACCAGCCAGGCGAGTTTTTCTGATTACACTATAATGGAATGTCGCAGATATTTTTCATGTTCAAACTATGACACTAGCTATGAAAATTGACTATCGATTTTTTTTATGGTCACTTTACCGTAATGTATGAATAAGTGGAATGCACGGTATGTGCTACACTAGTGTTTAATGCAAACGTATTACACATAATCATCATCAGCCTTCTACGACCACTGCATACTATAAGCCTCCTTTCTATCTTTAGAATCTAGCATTTCCTAGCATTTTGCCTAATTTCATAATGTGCAACAATAGTAAAAAGATTAGAATATACTTCAAGTCGACAAAAAGAGTTCGTCTTTTGACCTTGCTTATTTTATTTACCGACCTCAGGCGGTGATTATAACGGTTCGTCAAATTATTTTTAATATTTTAAAGAAAACTTTAGCAGTTTTTCGTCGTAGATTAGCCTCCTCGTCATATCAAAAGGCTATTTTTGGGCTTGGCAGGTTAAAGATGCGCTCTAATTTCACAAGGCAAAGTCGGTTTTATGTTGTAATATTTCTTACAAAAATGTTTGGTATCAGTATATTGAAAAATATATTTAAAAAATTCAGTTTACCATATTTTTAAAAGTTGAATAAAATTTAAAAGACATGCATGTTAAGCAATAATTTTCGGTGTTTTCTTTAGCTACTAGCTTCTTAACATCTCATCCAGGCCCTTCGCTGAGTGATGGATGATTGGTTTGTCCTGTATCTTTTGCCTGACTCCTCTCTCATCTGAGCGTTTTTCCGGTTGCATTCTCAGCTGGAGTGCTTTGGACACCCATGACCCGGGGCCTGCAGACATACATATCTTCGATTTTCTTTTAGTCTAAATCTGTTTCAGTTTTGAGGCTTTATCACGGTTTAAGGCTTACAACAGCATCTGACATTTTGTAATTTATTAATTTTTTTTAATTAGTTTATTTATTGGGCAACATAAAATATTTTATTGGACCACATATATTTGAGCAGTGAATGCAAATCTCATTGCAATCTCAGTATTTGGAGTTTATTGAATTATTTAATGTACGTAAAGAAACTACAATAAATAAAAAATTTCGTATAAATATCAATCTTATTAAACTTGCTTTCTTTTGCTTCTTTAATTGAAACGGTTCTACTAATCTTCACTGAATAATTTATAAAGGAACTCTTAGCTGGCCTTAGTCTTACCAAAAATGGTATTAAAAGGTGTGTTTGACACTATTTATCACTTAAAATGATAATATCGCACTAACTTTTATTTTTGTTTAAACATAGGAACAATCCGAATTAGATTTTCAAATCCGAACTTAAATCCTATACTAGGATGGAAATCCAGATCATATTGCTTTAACAAGGTATATTGTTTATGTGATATTTTTTGCCTGTTTCAAAATTCGAAGTATTTGAAATACCAGGTTTGATTGTTTTTAATATCAAGAATGATAAGACTATTTATTCATCTTACTAATGAACGGTCTCCCGTTTGTGCCTCTGTAAAGTTGACTAGTACTATTCCAGCCTAGCAACAGAAAAGCAAGATATTTGTAGTCAAAATTCAATTTATTACTTTCTTAGTTTACTTACTACTTGAGGTTTAGTTTTACTTTTTCTTGTGTAAAAATAAAATGTTTGTCATTCCTCTGCATTTTATCATCTCAAAGACAATACAGTTGCGAGAGCTGTTTGTATCTACCATATAGCCTTTGTATTACAAATCTTCTGGGTATATTTTAGCCAGAAAGAAGTTGTTTTGTCCTAATTACGGCTATCATCTTGCTGAGTGCGGTGCACAAGCATATTTTACTTTATAAAGATTAAAACGGTCAAAGTTCATCTCAATTTTCCTTACTTTAAAATTACCTTTTTGGCTTTATTCTAACCAATGTACATATGTCATATATTTTGAAAATGGAACAGAATTACTCATGGCTAATTTTAACAAATTATTCTATTTGTTTCCATATCTACGTAATAGGACTTGAACATGCAATTCAAATGGTTTTATACCATGGATACTGAAACTTATTGCACGTGACAACAAGACTGTATGATAAAAAGGTTATAGAAAAATAAATATTTTCCGCAAGGTAAACCTTGCAATTTGTTAAGTGAGTTTTTGAAGTTCTTTCCTCCAGGTGATTTCTTTTATTTTTTACTATTGAAAGTAGTCCGGTTATTATTGATCTTCGATGAAATAAGGAAAAGTACCTACGTCATATGATGGTTATTTGATGTTCTGATGCAAATCCTGTTTTACAATATTTTTATTATAAAAATAATAATGGTTCTGAATGTAATTTATACTCAATTTCGTTATTTATTTTTGGCCAGGTATAGTACGAGTTATTCGTACTCATTACCATTTAAATAATTGTAAATTTGATATTTAAGCTTTACCTATACCATCTGTGTTGTTAATGAATTTGACACTTAAACAAGTGTTTATTAATTCAGTCTTTGTTTACTTTATTATCATTAAAATAATTTTTATTTTTTATATGATATTTTTTTTTTGTTTATAAAGTCCGATCTAACCTTTGGTAGAATAACGTTTTTTATTATTCTTTCTTGTAACTCAGTCTTGTCATGCATTTTATTTTCACATCTGATTTATTTAACTATTCAGTTTCACATGATATCATATCCATCATGTTATTGGCTATAACCGGTACACCAGGCGATAACAGACAATCTCTCAATTGTTGTTTAATTAGGTTTCAAATAACGGTTCATAAGCTTAATAGCAGCGTTTTACCTACCAATAAAACGCTTATTAAGCGATAACCTTATTTGAAACCTAATACACAATCACTGCCAGGTGTTTCTTATGCGAATCAATTTCGAGATCCAATGAGGCTCAGAGCAGTGGCGTGGCGCCACGTGCCCCCCTCCTGGCCACCGGAAGTTAGCCAACGTTGTAAGGGAAAATCGGTAAAATAGCCGACCTGCTACCGGAAGTCAAGCTCGCTACTCTCAATTGTTGTTTAATTAGGTTTCAAATAAGGTTATCAAATATATTATATAGGTAGGTAAAACGCTGCTATAAAACTTGCTTTATCCTGATAATGCAGCCTTATAGAAATATAACATTCAAATATTTTTCTTAGTTAATCTTTTACAATCAAATGTATACTAATCAAACATTTTCTATTTATAAAATTCCGATAAGTTGCAATAAATAGGTATAAATGGCAGCAAAAAAGTCAACAACACAAAAAAAAAACATAATTAAGGTATTAACTGATTTTTTTAGCATAATTAATTTTACCAATAATACATAAATATAGTAAATTAAATATGTCCATTGATGACAAATAATGTAATATGTAAAAATACATAAGTAAAACTTTTTGTATTGTATTTGTAATGTAAAAGTTTCTCAAATCTTTTTACTTTAAGAAATCAACAAAAAACATTGCCCTTAACATTTTTACTATTAATGTAATAAGTTTCATACCTAAGCCTTGGCTGGATGATGTTGACGGCATATCTGATGATTTTACTGGTAAACTCCCAATCATAAGACCACTCATTTCTGAAACGAAATTAAAAATTTATAAGTTCATAAAATTTAAATTGACCTTTACCGAGTGGACCCCTGTGTAAAAGGTTTTTAAATTAAATATAACTAAATTTTTAAATTGATTTTGCAAATTCTAATCATATAGTGGTGGCTCAGTGGTCTAAGAGTGCCTTATTAAAGATCTTCGATTCAAATCTCGCTAATTGGAACCTTATTATAGAGTTTCTAGTCCAATATGAATCAGAATGGTTATTTTTAGTACCTGTTTCCAGTAAAAGAAAAGTTTGTAAAATGGGAGAAAGCAATGCACACTACGTGATTATTCTTGGAAAAAGTATTTCATGCGTTTCTTTCCATACAATGATACCAATCAGAGTATAACCCTTAAATAAATAACTATAACACTTTGCATAATTACCTGCATATTGCACTGTAGTCAAAGGTTTCGAAGTTTCTTGCAAATTCTGTACCCCACTGACAGTAGCGAGGACTTCTGAAATAATTATAAATGCAACCATTAGTAAGGAATAAAGAAAGAAATCAATACATTTAATTAGCGCATGAAATCAAAAAAATTAGTACATCTGAAAAATTTATTATTAAAAAAAAGTTAATTTTTGATTAATAAATTTCAGAGCTGATTCAGATGCAACTTTAACCGTTCATTTATACTCTAGTTATAGAAAATAATGTCATACTAACCTCTAGTTGATCCAGCTTTACAATATGTGTGGTCAAAATGCCTTTTACGGGAATAAAATTATGTTCCATGCGGACATCCATATTTTCTGGAAAAAATAAATAGTAAGTACATAGAGTTATAATTAGATTTACTTTTTTATATTTCTAGAATATGTATTGCAAATCTCCATAATAAAGATGGGTCATAAAACTTCTAATACAATGTGCTGAGATTTTTTTAGGTTTCAAGTGTACATTGTACATGTGGTATTTATTTACGGTAGAATCTGTATGTACACGTATTCAAGTCCTAATTATTTAGTAAATAATACCTCCATTGAATTGACTTATCATAGATATAAACCTGTGTAGAAATAACTTACTACATACCTTTGTATTCACGAGATGGTATTCCGGTTGAAATTTCGTCTTCAGTAAACAAAGTAGGGTACGCATCAGGGGTGAGTCGTGGCCGTCTTTTAGTCTCGCTAAAAAACCTCTTCTCAAAATGTTTTTGACAAACAGCCAGATTCCTCTGTTTTTCTTCGGATAAGTTACAAAACTCATCACGATTTAGGCACTCTAACCACTTGAGTCTTTTCTCAGGATTTTTGGGTAGGCAGTGTAAATAATTAGCGTCCTTTCGCAGACACTTACACACACAACACATGTATAAGGCATTTTGCAAAAGCAAAGTAGCACTAGGGAGGGAGACACAAAGGGCTCTATTACTGGTAAAGTGGAGAGGATAAGCACAGAACTTCACTCGATCGACACAATAACAGTAATGTTTTTAAAATTGACAAGCAGCGCAGGCGGTGAACGTCACACGATGACGTCAGCAGGTCAACGACCAATCACAGAAGAGACGTGAGATACTAACAAAGATGGCCGCTACGAGCGCGCCCCGTTATTGGCAGATTGTCGGCCGTGCGATAAAGGCCTACCATAGACAATTTTTTGACGTTTTTGTTTTTTGTCATGACATGAGTGTTGCCAATACCACCAAATCATGTGCAGCAAAGAGTATGTAATCATCACTTCGTTTACAGTTTATAGCCGTGATAAATACGAAAAATATGTTGTGTTATGTTCCCTTCCAATACAGAGCGTTGTCGATGAGAGACGCGCCTGTAGACTTTCCCGTTTATACCAACCGATATACCATAATTGTCGATGGTTCTCCATAAATAACTTCATCACTAGCAGCTGCTGGCAACTCTCTTGTAATGTCAAATAACATTGACAGCATTTTTCATAGCGTTTGTGATTTTCCCGCGTAACGGTTCTCAAGCAAAGAAAATCTTTCAAAACTTTATTGAAAAGTTAGATATAGTGTACATTTCTAGCAATATTAGTACAAAATATTGATTACTATCTACGGATAGTTGAATTATGGTGAATTGTGCGTGGTTAGGCGAATACGCGAATGCACCATGCGAACAAATTTTGTACACCCAACAGAGCAAAATCCTTTTGTGGGCTTGTACGGCTAAACTTGTCTTGTCTCCGGAAGACAAATAGCCCGCTCCCGCTGCCGAACAAGCTACAAAGATGTAAGTACGTTTCCAATAAAAATATCATTATGATTGGAGAGTTATCTTGTTGTTGAGATGACTAGGTACTTGAAAAAAACTATGGCTGACCAAAGTATCAAACTTTAGATACCAATAACGAAAGTTATCACATTACAAATTATATTTTCATATTATTTATTTTCTGTCTGCTGACAAAACGCACGTGAAAAAAGGCCATCCTAATTTTTTACCCTGGATCATAACCCAGGTCATTATTCCATTAAAAGTTTTTGAGAATTTTATCAATATAAAGGTAAATTTATCTTTATCATATGGAACTTTATTTTGAGCAAATCAGGTATGTCTTATCTTTATAGGACTACTAATGTAGTAACTGTTTACTCAAACTGTGTTTAAAAATAATAATGCAAATAATTATGTGACAAAACATTTGCATGACTGCAAGACAGGGTTGCTACTGTCCAGCACTGCTCCTTGTGACTTGAACTTATTTGTGCAATGACAAACTTATTAAATACCCCTAGTTACTGCCATTCAATAACATTACATTGGATACCTACCTTGTCTTGGTGATGCAGCTAGTTCAATTATTTATATGGAGAATTAAATTGAAAGTATAATGAGTGAGGTAAAGTGTGATGGGCCATACAGAGGCAACAACCTCACATGCTTAAAAGCAATGATGTGTAGCTGCGCTAACCACTTAGCAGCCCTTGCACATTTTGCATTTTTTCCTCTTACTGGATTGCGGAAATCCTGAGGATTGGAGACATTTTTCTCCGAGACTACTAGAAGAATACTCTGCTAGCTACCATTAGTGGCAGTGAATTCAACTATCTGATTTGGAATTTTTAAGTAAACTAATGTAAACAACAATATGTTGCCGAATTACTCTCTATACAGATGTATATGTAATCTTCATCATAATATAAATTAAATTATTAACTCAAGTAAAGAGATGCCTACTGCTTCCATGCTATTTTCCACACTTCGGCCACCTATTCGGGCCCATTGTGTGTGAACAGAAGGTGTTGATTTTTCTGTCTTCTGTTGATAGGAGATACCGTGGAGATATCACACCTCCTTCCTAAGTGAAACCATTGTTGTATTGTCAATTTCACTAAGTTATCTATCACGCAGTTTCAGAGTAAAGCCATAATAGTAAAACCCTACCAACTCAACCCTACCCTACCTACCTTTACCTATACAGATAACTTTAGAATCTACTTACTCTCACAGAGTGCTATATTTCATGCAGAAGTTATGACTTTTCTTAATTAAGTCTACACATACAAAAAAGTGGGGGGGGGGTAGGGGGGAGATAGAGTTTATGGTGCCCATACTATCAAAAAATACTCCACAACAGCTATGTAACTTATGTACCATGCAAAAGACAAGCTGTTCATTACTTTGTAGGCGCATCGCATGCATCCTCCACATATAGAAAATAAAAATGAGTCTAACTCAGGTAGTCTAAGATTTCTGGCAATAGTGCTTAGTACAGTTTGTGTAGTCAAATACCTGTAAAAAATCTCATACAGTCCTAAAATTGGATTATTGTTCCACATATACATACTGGGACGTTTTTATACCTTAAGGGCCAAACAGAGCCCAGGAATGTAGTACCCAGAGACTACTTATAGTATAAGGCATAAATTCTTATTTTTGTTCAATACATGAGAATACAAAAGTAATTTTTCTCATTGCATTATAGGCACAACAAACAATTTGTGTTTGTCATGTCATGTCAGAAAATCTTAGCCGTCAGAGGATAACCAGTCCAAGACTTGGGGCACTTGGCTATCTGAGGCCACAGAGGCCATGTTTAAAACGAATATGTAATATTCATTAGTTAATAACTGAATACGCAGTATACTAAGTGTAAGCTTAGACACATGTTGCTGTATAAGTAACAAGAGGCTTTTGTAATCTACAGATTAAAATGAAACCTACATTGGTTATTTTATAGGCCAGAGCCAGTATAAATAGGTCTGAGCCACCCTAAATCACAGACCTACTGAAGGTCCTTATAGAATAACAATCCACTCTTGATTTTACTTTTCTGGATCCAATGATTTTGGTTATGGGACTAACAGACCACAGAGTCGTTTCAGTCAAACCTGCGGAAGGTGTTTATAGACCTGTAGAGGGTCATAATATGTCCTCTATGGACTAAATAAATTGAACAATGATTTTGGTTAGTGGACCTACCAGGTAACAGCCTGTTGGAACTTTTTCAGATTAATGGACCTGCGGAAGGTCATAATATGTCTTCTATGGACTCAATAAATTGAACAATGATTTTGGCTAGTGGACCTACCTATAGGTCACAGCCTGTCTGAGCTTTTTCAGATTAATAGACCTACGGAAGGTTATAATATGTCCTCTATGGACTCAATAAATTGAACAATGAGTTTGGCTAGTGGACCTACTTACAGGTCACAGCCTGTCTGAACTTTTTCAGATTAATAGACCTGCGGAAGGTTATAATATGTCCTGTATGGAATCAATTAATTGAACAATGAGTTTGGCTAATGGACCTACCTACAGGTCACAGCCTGTCTGAGCTTTTTCAGATTTATACACCTGTGGAAGGTCATAATATGTCCTCTACGAACTCAATAAATTGAACAAAGATTTAGGCTATCGGACGTACAGGTCACACAGCTTGTCCGAGCTTTTTCAGATTAACATACATACCTGCAGAAGGTCCTTTATGGTCGCAATAAATTGAACAATGTTCTGATAGTACCTTTTTTGTACCCAAATTTTTATTTTTTTTATTGAATTATAGACCTGCGGAAGGTTCTAATATGTACTTCTTAGAAGTTTATAAATTGAAAATTATTCTCTCAGAATCAAATATGTTTGGTTGAAGGACTTAGAAACCACAGCTTTATTAAAACTACTCCAAAATACAGACATGTGGAAGGTCCTATTAATTTATCTCTATGGTAGACTAAACAGTATTCTGATATATTGTGGGATTTATGGCTCACATACTTACAGACTTGCGGAAGGTTCTGTTAGATGGAAATAAACTCTGATAGAGTATTGTTTTGAGACTCAATGTTTGGTGAGATCTAAGTAGCCTATAAGTTACCATCTTATTCAACCTATTCCAGATCAGGAACCTGCAGAAGGTTCTTGTGGACAAATTGTTCTTCCAGGATCAAAATATTCTAGGGCAGATGTTTAAAATATGAACCAATAAAAGTATGATAAATCCTGAAGAAACATTTTACAATTGGTTGAGGATTCAATCCTCAGATTTAATTTTCACTAATTTAGAACTAGTTACTAGATATATATGTTTGTAGATTTTACAAAGGCTGTGGCAGGATAAACTTTTCATGATAAAATCCTAAACTTATATAATAAAACCAATGGACTCATACATTAGACATCAAAAGATGCGTAAAGATCTTTACTATACACCTGAACAACAGTTTTATTGTAAACCTAGGAATGAAGGCTCATTTATGATTTTTATCCTGCCTAAAATTGCTGAATAGGGCATTAATATACCATGCGATCTGATGATAGATGAATACAGAGTGTGCTCATGTATTTGTGGAAAAAAGTTGATGGTAACAGCTTAAGATCTATATTTGATTTTCATTACTATTACTTGTCTACTAAAATCTAGTTAAGATATTTGAGAGGAAAAGTAAGGAGGCAGTTGAACGAGTGTTCAGATTTAAATCATTGCTGCTATATTTATTTAGATTTTTGCAAATCAAACCTAGAATTATTAATATTCTTAGAAAACAGCTGTTATTATCACATTATTTTAAATGACATGGCTCAAGTTTACCTTGATAGGTAACTTTTACTTGTGTATAATATTTATGAAAGTTTATTTGTTTCAGCTTCTTTTACTGTTCATTCACATAGCGTTTGTGTCTCTTGCTCATTCCTCATCACCAGCAGATAACAAACAGGTCTCATCGACAACGCTCTGTATTGGAAGGGAACATAATATTACTGTTTTGCATTCCAACAAAACAGGTATTATGTGACCGAAAATACAGAGCGTTGGAGCAAGGCTCTTGCTGGATGAAGACTTCTATGAAAAATGCTGTCAATGTTATTTGACATTACAAGAGAGTTGCCAGCAGCTGCTAGTGATGAAGTTATTTATGGAGAACCATCGACAATTATGGTATATCGGTTGGTATAAACGGGAAAGTCTACAGGCGCGTCTCTCATCGACAACGCTCTGTATTTTCGGTCACATAATACCTGTTTTGTTGGAATGCAAAACAGTAATAATGTGATTATGTACTAGATTTGAGTGTGATCATATCATATCATCATCATTACCACTACGGTTTTTGAGCACGTAGCATTGACCTATTAATCCTAGCACGTAGTCATACAAAATCTAATGTCAATGTCAAGCAAGTGTCACTCAACGTCAACCTTTCAACAGTCACAATTCACTAATGTCAATGTCAAAGCTCGATGCTAGTTAGTCAGACAGTGGTCAGTGCATGCTTGTTGCTAGAAAAATATTTTTTCATTTCATTGTACATAAACACTTGATAAACACAAACATGTTTGGCGTAACACTTTTAAGAGTCGTGAGTACCACAATTAAATTTAGTTACTCTCTCCGCGTGAGCTTTAGAATGACTTAGCACGAATATTCTGCGGATTGGAATTGATAGAATACCTCTTTCCTCTTTATAATTTTTAACGACAGAATACCTCTTTCCTCTTTATAATTTTTAACGCCTAGAATAGAATTAAAAGATCTTTATTTAGTGATTTACAAATGGAGCAATGGTAAACACAGTAAACCAACTTTTACCATTATATTCTAAACTACTGAAAGTAAGTTCCACTCAGCATACTCAAAGCACAAAGTTGCGCCCTTTTCAAATTACAAGCTCAGATAGCTTTTAATCTTGCGCTTTATAAAATGTAAATTTTTGTTCTTTAATGATATTTAACTGAAGGCAAGAGCAAACATGACAAAATAAGTTGAAAAGTTGTTGAAGAAGGAAGTTTAGGTTTGTTAGGCTTCCTTGTGACCAACACAGAGCAAATTTCAGTAGTAATAGAAGGAACAATTTGAAAAATGTTTGGTTTTCAGGCGAGAATGAATTCAAAAGTCAGACTGCCAAATTATTTTGCCACACCACTGCCACAATGTCAACCAATCAGAGGAAAAAGCGATCTCTATGAACCCGACTACCTAATAGTAAGTACAAATAATTGTTAATTTATGTGTTTGATCACACACATTAAATTTGTCTCTTTTTGAATCAGGTCAAAAAGAGACTAGTTTAATGTGTGCGCCTCAAATGGCTGAACAAAGATTGATGCATGCTTTTTTACTTGTAAGTTATAATAGGTCAAGTAAAAAAGAGGAACAATCAAATTCCATAAAGAAAAAAGAAAGGAACAATAAAATCACACTATGTATTGGTTTTATTGTATCAAGGTTGCTTAAAATTATGAATTTTGTTTTTTTTTATTTTATTCTGTTTTCTTATGTATCATTGGTGCCAGACTTCCAGCTACCTAATGGCATTTGACAAAGCTTTTTTTTTTCTTATTTATCTATTATCTTGATATTGCACTTGTGTATTGAAAAAAACCTGGCAATAACATACTACTTAGTATTTCATCAAAATCTGTCAAGTTGTATTGCATAAAGGAGTAACATAATCACATCCTTACAATACAAACTGTCACATTTAAAATAAGATCAAGAATTTAAGATACCTACCTAATAAGTATTTCTGTTCTGTTATAGAGTATGGAGCCCGATGAGCCAGTGTATGACTGTCTTAATCTTCAGTTGAAAGGTTATGACTTTGCATTACTTGAATCGGCGCAGAGCCAAATTCACAAGTTTGCTGAAGTCATGGGTATCCAAGTTGATGAATGGTATGTTGATATTAAACTTAAATTTTTATATGTATATTCCAGTGTTTGTGTCTTTCTTATATTTAACGTTTTCGTACCCAAACGGTCATAGTGCTTCCCGAAACTGTCACAAAAATTGGTCTCAATTACTCAGAACAAAACTGTCGATCGTGCTTATAAAGCATTTTAACATATTGAAATCAATTCTTTTTTACGAATTTAGAAATTTTCTAATCTTTCCTTATTAAATTTAAGTAATTAGATGTTTTCTGCACATGCCCCGTGTATTGTAACCATACCTTTTGTTTTAAATAAAGTCGGATTTCTTATTCGTGAGGGGAGAGGCTGGTGTACTGAGATACAGGCTCTGCTTAGTTCAGACACCAGTCTCTCACAATCTTATCATAAGTATACAATTTGTACCAAAATTTGTATTTGTGGGTATAGATATAGATTGGAGAGAAAAATAAAGCAATTTTGAATTTTAGTTTATTTTCACCATTGAAGTACTCATCCATGCATAATAGTCGCCCAACACTTATACATCGGAAAATCATGTTGAGACGACGAACTATATGTAAGTACTTGGATTCATTCTGCGGTGCTCTCACACATTGACAGTGTGCACGGATGTAAAGTTTCGTTTGTAGTAGAATTAGGAATAAATATTACTCCTCTGTGAATGAAGCGCCATACCCTTGCCCAGGGCTTCTGATAGAATCTTTATAAAACTTTTGTACAATAATTGCATTTTTAGATAATGATATTAGCCGAATAGAGTTTAGAACTAGGTACTTCATACAAAATGTGTAAAAACTCCGAAATCGTCTTAAATATTTTGTAAACACGAAATTGACAAAAAAAAGACTAGGTAATAGCAACAAAAAATAGTATATTATTTTTGTATTTAAGTTTTTTATGAATATATTTAGAAGCTCGGGGTTGCGAGTTATTAACCTTACGCCTTTATTTGTTACAGTTGGGCAACTCCCGCCAAACAACTGAAGGTACAAAGATACAAGCCTGGTGGAACTGTGGTTGACTCGGAATATCACCTTAATGTATATGAACGAAATGTACAGGTAATTTATTTTGTCCGCGGCATCGTCTGACTGAAATTTGTTTATTAAGGGTGTAATAGGTAAAAATGTACAGTCGATAAATACTTTGTCCGAATCATATTTTAAGGCGGCTCGGATATAGCTGCGAGCTGCGTGTTCCGGGCCGAAGGGTATAGACTGTACACACGTGCGTCGTGCAACTTAATGATTCCAAAAATACTTCCAAGTTATTTACTAGTGCTTATATGATTTAAAGTCTTGAATTTCTTTCTATTTGTAAAGTATTAGGAATAAAATGATTGGAGTCGCTACTGTGCCTAGGGTGCCTCCTTAATAACGCCGCCAAACGTAAGGCACACAGATCTGTATATTTTTTAAATCTGTGGATAGGCACGTATGGAGGAGATATCTCCATACGTGTCTAACGTATTGCGGCGTCTCTCTTATCAGTATCAATAGCCGCATCAGTGCAGTTGCTGTGGCAGCATTTTGGCCGAAATTAATTAATTACTGACATTACGATTCGAAAATAAGAAGTGCTGTATTCGTGAACACACACGCTCATTACTCTGTCAGGCGCACGCACACCAGCACCTGCATTTCATCTCACTTCAGATCAGCAATAAAGTTTGTCGTGAGCTGTTACTCATCCGGGATGTAGGCAGGATGTTTAGATTCAATAAGAATAATAGTGATTCATCGAAGCGCTAATGCATACGCTGATGTTTTTTTTAAACTATGCATACGCCAATTTCATATGTTAGGAAAGACAAAATGCCGTGTGGTTCCCGGTAGAGTAGAATAGGACCACTCCATGTCTTCCCGTGGATGTCGTAGAAGGCGACTTAGGGAACACAAGCTAAACAAAGCTTATAATATCAAAGAGACCTCTCCAACCCGGCTGGCCAGCGTGGAGAGTGTAGGCCAAATCCTCTGACTGCTTTAGCTAATATATTGCTTTGGCAGTACAGAGAGGGTCGTGCTCCTGCAGTGGAGACTTAAAAAAGACCCGATGATGATGATGATGATGAAAGACAAAAGTGGTTTTTGGGGGTGCCAAAATCATATTACATATTAAGCGGTTTCCGTTACTTCGTCCGCGGTTTTATCACTCAGTCTATCGAGGCCCCCTGGCCGATCCTCGGCCCTCGGACCCCGGGTTCCGAAGCATCTCAAGTGAGTACCATTCATTTAGATAGATCAATTCGAAGTGGGCAGAATTCTATCGTCACCCCCTCTTACTGCTTCCATAGATTATTTTTCACATGTAGGGCCCATTGTGTACGACCAAGTGTCCATTTTTCGGTCTTCTGTTGATAGATCCCATATTCTTTTCGTTTTCGTTCGGTTGCTTTTAAAGTTTTGCCCGAGTCAACGCAGCTCGTCGAGGAGGCGTAGAATTGTAGAGGTTGTGCTGCAGGCTTCACTCTTTGTTGCTGGTCTTCCCAGAAACTCTTTTCTTCTTCTTGTAACATTTGGGCATTTCAGTAGAAGATACCTATTAGGAAAATAATTCTGCAGCGCCGTCGTCTGTCTATTACTTGTAGCTTGTAGTAGGCTTTAATTTAGTACAATATTATTGTATGATGTTGGCAGTCTATATCTCATCATCATCATCAGGGACTTTTTAGTCTCCACTGCAGGAGTACGACTCTCTCTGTACTACTAGAGCCTAATTTATGTCTCTGGGCAGTGCTGTCAGAGTATTTGGCCTAAACTCTCCACGCTAGCCAGACGGATTGGAGAGCTCTCTTTGATGTTTAAAACCTTTGTTTTGCTTGTGTTTTCAAAGTCGACATCCACGGGAAGACTTGGAGTAGTTCTATTTTAATCTGCCGGGAACCACACGGCATGAAATGTCTATAGGTAACTATACGATAGCATTATATTGTTTGTTGTATAGGTGACGGACGTGCCAGCGTGGGCGCTGGGCACGCTGCTGCGCGTGGCGCGCGCGTCGCTGCCCGAGGGCTGCACGCTCAACGTGCACGAGCACGCCGTGGAGCACGAGGAGGTGCGCTACGTGCCCGACAACCAGCTTATCGAGCTCAAACAACAACTCGAGGACATGGGCGGCAGTCGCGCCGACAGGAGGAAAAGGAAATAGTCTTTTCAATGTAATAGTCTTGTTATTTATGTATAGTGTAGAATAAAGAACTTAATTTATATTTTGTTTATTATTACCCGACTGACCCACCCAGAAAGAGGGTAATGTTTTTCGAGCGTATGTAAATATGTATGGACAGGAGGAAAAGGAAATAGTCTTTTCAATGTACCTATTTACTTGTTATTTATTTATAGTTTAGAATAAAGAATTTAATCTAGATTTTGTTTATTGTTTAATACCAGCGTTTATTCGTGACTCCGGATCGGGATCCTCATTTCGAGATAATACAGCGTCCTAGTAAATAAAAAACAAATCTGTTCCAAGACGCATGGTCTACCTATATCCGCAATTGAGGAACAAATATCTCAACTCGCATAGAAACTTTCACATTCATATATCAAAAGCTTTCGCACGCGGCTCCGCTCATGTTAAAAAGTACCTTTGCCCGTCTCTATACTCCAGACTACATGTATGCAAAATTTCATTGACGATCGGTTCAGTAGATAGAGCGTGAAAGCGTAACAAACAAACTCATTTTCGCATTTATAATATAATTTACAATACGTTTACGTAGATTAGATCATAAAATTATTACGGGGGATGTAAACTGACAAAAAGGCAGGCCGCTTTTTATCTTTGAAATAATCCACTTGTTAGAAGGAAATTAGTTGCTATTATTACAAATGTTTTATAATGTAAACATTAATATGTTCTGTGCTTGGAAGGCACATTAAGCCGGTGGTCCCAGCTGCCATCTGGTAGTCGTTAAACGAACCACATCAGAGGCCGATAGGCGGTTCCGAAGAACTCTGACACCAGGGTGTGCATGGTCGACTGACCGTGTCACCTACACGACATGATGATGATAATGTTAACATTCGTCCACTACCGTATTGAAGTGTCGGGCACAAACAACACTGCTGTACAATAACACGAAGAACCATCCAGTTGCCTGCAGAGTGGAATGGAACCACTCCAAGTCTTCCTGTCGATGTCGTAGAAGGCGACTGAGAAAACCTGAGCCAAAAAAAGCTTATAAGTACTCGTAAACATCAAAGAGACCTCTCCAACCCATCTAGCCAGCGTGGAGAGTGTTGGCTTAATCCTCTTACTGCTCTGGATAATATATGACTCTGGTAGTACAGAGAGGGTCATGCTCCTGCAGTGGGGACTAAAGTCCTGATGATGATAATGAACACAAAGAATGTAGGTAAAAATCGGACGGCACTGTCAGGGCGTCCGGGCGTAGGTACTGCTGCTGGGCAACTGACGGCCCCTACTGAACTGTTTGAGCGAGTTCATACAAATTGTATGTAAGTTGTAACATGGACCAAGGAATAATTAAATCCGATCCATGGTATTTATCCGATTTTTCTCCGACCCGTCCGGGATGGCTACCCGGATATGTGCGCGGATAGTGCATTATTCTGTAAAGTATTCCCACAATATACAGTAAGAGAGTAGAATTTATCTAAGGAGGGTAGCCAGGCCGGGCGAAGCCAGGTTTTAGTAACAGGGAGGATTCAAATGTCAAAAACGACTAAAAGTACATGAAATAACTGTAATATTCATGAGAGTGAAGCCGTTTAGTCTAAATGCGGTCGGATAATCGATGGCGGCGGGTGGTACAGCGAGCGAATCCAAGTCGTAGTATCTGTGTACTAATAAGTAATAAGTTAATGCAGTCGCCTCACCATATTTAATTAATGTTAATATCCTAGCTTTTGGAGAGCAGCCCATCCCCTCCCTTTGGCTACGCCGTGTAAGGAGATAACAATTTTTCCTCTCTGGTAACACTGAGAAAGTCTTCAAAAGCAACAGATCGACTCGGCAATGACAATCGTTGCACAGGTAAATTATGCGTGTTGCAACCGAGCTACATAAATCAGAAGGTTGCAAGAAGGTCACTAAGATGCGCTCGCACCACAGACATTGTCTGTGGCTCGCACTTAGCTGAGAATGTATCTGCTGCGCCATCGCTTGATACTCACAGCACTACGTTTTAGCAAGAGATTAAATCATTGAACAATTAAGTTGGATCCCACGTTGTATGCCTTTATTTACATAGGTATAGACTTGGTACGAGTACAATACGATGCTATGGCTTTGTATTAGGTATATCTAGATGACCTAGCTGTAGATATGTTGTACTGATTGTACAAGTAGGGGCAGAATATTGCGTTCGGCGCCGCTAGCCACATCTGCGGACTCTTGGTAGGGCTGTGCCAGCAGTGAATATAGCATGTTTAGTGCAGTCGGCTTTAAGTATCCTGTTATAATCTGGCAGATTTCATCGAGTGCTATACTTATCCACTCGCCTTGCATTTGGTAACCTGCCCCATTTTTAGGGCTTGCATACTCTCCTGCCGAAAATACAACTAAATTTTAAAGCTTAACCGATTGAGCTCAAATTTTGTGTTGCAATCGAATTCATTGGCATCCGCAAAAAATATTGTCTTTGATATAAGTAAATAAATCTTGCGTCAACACTAAATTGCAGGTTGTGTTCCGGCCAAAAATCACCACGTACCTACTGCGTAAATACTTTATTTTCTAAAGAAATGGCGTCTATCAAAACATTAAAGGCAGTTTTTGGACTTTTCTTAAATTTTCAAAATGTTATATTACAATTTAATTAAAAGTACTCTAAATGACTGACTGAATCATGGGTTTAGTCTATTTTTAAAAGAATGCCAATGCCAAAATTCAAAAATATCCTGTCTAATTCCGATGACAATGCAAAATTATGGTACTAACTTAGGAGATGACCATAGGAATTCCGAACTAATAGCTTATTTGATTTGATTTGGCAAGCACTTTGCAGTATAAATCCCGTACAATATAAGCTTGTCAAATATTTCATTAAAATAATATCGTTTTGTTATAAACGAAGCTTTGGTTATATTCGTCTTGATACTGTATGTCACTGTTCATTGTTTTGTAATATATTTATTTCTCAATAATAACTGATAATGTAAACAAACACATAACTCACCACTGTCTTGTTTTAAACGTTTACCAATAATAATTTTATTGACAAATTCCGTTGTTGTAATAAATTGTCCCTACTTATAAATTATTCATGTGTATTTTATAAGTCTTATGAATACTGAATACTAATAATAAAACGTCAACTTGTCTGTCTGAATATAGAATTTAATTTCCCAAAAATTGATAGCGAGCGATTAAGGAAAAGTAATAAAAAAAATCAACAAATAAACGACATTTAAATTGTTTGCCTGTGTGTCAGCCGCTAATAAAAGTCTAATCTCCGAAACTACTTAATTGATTTTAATGCGGATTTCATGAATCGATTAAGCTGAGTTAAGCGAGAGCAGTAAGTAATTTATGTTTCATTTAAACGAGTCATCGTTATTTTAAAATATATAGAAAGCCATGTGGAGCAAATCATAAAAAACAGCAAGTTAAAATTATAATTTATAGCATAGATTAAAAAAAAATTCGTCTCTTTATTGCATGGACCTAATTGTAATATTAAGTTGCAATAGACACGTCAAAATATCTATACTTATAACCAAAGAACATTTATATTCGTTGAGTTAGTATCCTGCGACACAAACAACTTACTGTGGGGCTAGCTCAATTTGTACGATATGTTCCTAAATATTTATTTATTTCTTTTTTTATATATAATAATAGTATAATTTAATACCTAAATTAGCACTTCAGCGCTAAAGTAATAAAGAGGTAAAATTTTAGAACAGCTAAACGTCTGGGTTAGTTAATCCATGGCCATAATCGTGCGTGCCTTTCTTACATGCTAGTTTGGGTGGAAAGAAATAATCGGCCAAGTGCGAGTCGGACTAGTGCGGGTGCCCTACCATTATCTATACAACATTAGACAAACAAGAAAAAAATCACGGCTGCTTTTTTTAGTAAGTAAATATCTACCTGTTGCCGTTATTAATATCGAGTAAATAATGGCAAAACTATCACGTTTTTTGTAAAAGGGCCATAAAAAAAAAAAAGATTCCGTTTTTAGGTTCACGTACTTGTTAAAGGTTTTTAGTATTTGTGAATACTACTGTTTAGTAATAATTAAAATAATATATAATATTATAAATATTTTTTATTATAATTTATAATTTAGTAATAATATAAATATTTTTTACAAAAAACAAAAACCGACTTCAACCCTATCAATTTGTTTTATTAAGCATAAGAATAAAATGGAAATAATTGTAATCCGAACGGCATTCGTGTATATACTTTTTTGTATTTGTGTATTTTTTCAAAATGTGCTCGACACATTTCGATTCTGTAAAGTATTTCCTATAGAACAAAAGAAGAATTTCTTAATTTTTTTTAGGGGGTTAAAAATATTCACATATTGTTTACTTTATATCAACGGTTCACGATATGCTGCATGAGACGGACAGACGTATGGACAGTGAAGTCTCGTGAATAGGGCGCCGTTTTTACCCTTTGCTTGAAATACGTAGAATTCACCAGCTGTTTCTCTTCCCGCTCAGACTTTAAAAGCCGGTCAAAAGATTGGGCGAAATTCTAAGGAATCGCGTTATAGGCGATGCAGCTAGCTACTGACTATTTTGATTCCGCTTGCCACCTTAATGCCCATCTAACATGTTAAGCGTGGCCTTTGGGTTTTATTACATTGGGCTCTGTCTACCCCGAAAGGGATAAAGACGTGATAATATGTACGTATGTATGTATCATCAATCATCCTTTACAACGAGAACAACAAGCTAGCAAGTCTTGGGTTTGTCCATCTGACGGCTTCCATAGTGTAGCGGTCAACACGCTAGCCTGCGCCTGCGTGCGACATGAGTTTCGGGTTCGCTCCCCGGTCCGGTCACGATGGACAACGATCTTTTCCGGATTGGCCAGCGTCACGGATGTTTATCTACTAATATTAAGTATGTATTATAAATATAGTTAGTATCTTACGATACAAGTTCACAACGTATTGTGGGGTTTGCAAAATTTGTACGATTTGTCCCTTTCATTGTTTGTTATTTTATTTATTTATTCTATTGGCATGAATAGCATCCTGAAAATATCAAACCGGTATTAGTATTTACCCCTTCTTATCGTGCCAGTTCTCGCCGGTTGCATTCGTCATACATACATACATACATAACGTAATTCTGTGTTATAATGGCGTAGTTACTCAGTTAAGAATCTTAATGATCATTTTAGCTGTATTATTTCATGAAGAATTGCATCTGCTGATACTTAGGTATATTTAATTGCACAAAGATATGTGTATTATGCGTTGCTCCTAATATATGTAGGAATTGATGTCATAAGTATTCGGCCTTCGTTCTCGAGTGAAACATTTGTTCTTTGGTAAAACATTTTCTGAAGTGTTCAGTCGGATGTGGGCCAAATACTAAGCTAGCTATACGCGTTTTAAGTAAGTAGTTACGGAGCAATATGACGGACAAAGCTCTTATTTTCGTTGCTCGAGATCTGTGCAATCATAATAAATGGTCGTTGCATCGGTTGCGTATGCAATGTGCAATTATAAAATTCGTGCATGCGACTTGCAAAGTAAGTGGAAACCAAGTACCACTTGCGATTTCATCGTTAGGTAGATTGCGAATATTTTCTGTGAACCTTAGAGAGGTCCGGGTTCCCCGGATAACTTACTTCTTACTGGGCACGTTTTAGCCCTTATAAAATAAAAATAAAATAAAAATAAAAAAGCCTTTATTCAACCAAAGTATAAATACATTTACTTTTACCTAAACTAATCGCTAAAAAAAATAAAAAAACTAGTTATTTTCCTCTTTGGATGTCGCCTCTGCGGCGTAGGCCTCCCCCTGTTTTTTCCACTCTTTTCTGTCCTTTGCCTGTCTCATCCAGTCTGGTCCACATCTCTTGTTAAAAATATCTCTCCAGCGCGTTTTTGGTCTACCTGGCTTTCTCTTCCCATCTCTAGGTGTCCATTCTGTAACTCTCTTTGTCCATCTATCGTTCTCTAATCTGCATACATGGCCGGCCCATTTCCATTTAAGACTCCGTATTCTTTCTACTACATCAGTAATTTTAGTTTTTTTTCTTATTGACTCGTTAGTTTGTCTATCAGCTAACCTTATACCCAACATGCTTCTTTCCATTTTCCTCTGATGCACGGCTAGTCTGTCTTCATCTTCTTTTCGTAGAGCCCATGTTTGGCACCCATACGTTACACATGGGAGTATTGTGGTTTCGTAGAGCTTACTTTTAATGTTTATGTCTATTTGTACTCTTCATAATTTCCCTTAGACTCCAATATTTTTTCCAGGGCGCTACTGTGCTACCATATACTTCGACTCCTGTGTTAAAAAATTGCGAAAATTAGTAGATTGACTTACAATCATTTTTATAGTGTTATACGTGTTTTGACTCTGTTGATGGACACTCAGAAGTAAAAGACTGCATAATACTGGTGTTTAGAAAGAAGTTTTATAAAAATCAAAGAGCTACTAACTCCAACAAAAGTCAGCCAGGAAAAGACGGTGCGCTGAGAGTTGACCACAAAGCAACACTACAGACGGTGAGTGCTTGCACATAGTACCTACCAACTGCAAAAATTTATTCCATTTTAGAAGAGTTAGATTAAATTTAGCCAAATATACAAAAATCTGCGACTGCCCTACAACATTTGAAAAAAAAAAAAACAACGTCATCTATTGTCGAGTAGTGGAACTACATAGTTGAAGTTACTCACCGCTAGAGGGCGCTAGCAAGACAATGGAAGAGGTTAAGAATATTCAAGAAATGCGAGGGGAACTAGCAAATCAAAGGAAAGAGCTGAAGGAAATGGAGGAAAATATAAAAGGTTCTATTAATGGAAACATAGACGAAAAGTTCTCTAGAATAGAAAATAGAACAGAAATATTAGAAGAAATAGTGGAAAAATAACAGAAGACTATAAACCATTTAGAAAAACAATTAAGGAAGAAGAATTTAATATTTTTTGGAGTGGAAGAGTCGGAGCACAACTACGAGGGACTAGTTACAAACATTTTTGATATAATAAATAGCAGAATGAAAATAAAATGCCAAAGATGGGAAATAGAAAATGTGCAAAGGAAAGGGAAAAAGAATGGAAAAATCAGACCAGTGGTAGTAACAATCACAACTTTTAGTAGTAGAATTGAATTGCTAAAAAAGAAAAAATCTTTAGCAGGTACTAATATCTACATAAGCGAAGACTTTCCTCCTGAAATACTACAAAAACGAAGGGAACTTCAGGAGGAACTAAAAAGCATAAGAGAGTCTGGGAAAACCGCTTACTTAAAATACGATAAAATCATTACTCTCAACGCTACTTATGAATCTTCAAGGAAAAATTATCAAAATCCAAACAAAAGATTACTATCTCAGTCACCAGAGATTGTTGGGGCTGAAACGAAGGCTGAAAAGAGTAACAAACAACCCAATAAAAAGAACAAAACTAGAAATATAGCCAGTTATATGAGACCTACACAAGCTCACACTTCCACATCATCGCCATCCCCACCGGACCCCACTGATTCTCCCAATCCTATTAACGCCAAAAACGTGTTAAAAAACTAAGTGCCCCCCTCCACCTTCCCCAAGTCGGCTGGTCACCGCGGTGGAAGTAGACCAAAACCCCCCTAAATACGGAAAAAACAATAATATGAAATCACAGAACGCACTTTACGTGGCTAGTCTTAATGTGAATACTCTATTTTCGCACAGCAACCTTACTGAATTAATGTATGCTATCAAAAACGTTAAATGGGACATCCTGGGCCTGTGTGAAACGAGGAGATACGGCGTAAAGATAGAAGAATACGCTGACTTTATCCTGTATCATACACCTGGAACTACAGGAAGAAATGGTGTCGGATTCCTGATTAAAAAATATTTAAAAAAATACATTTTAGGCTTTAAATCAATATCTGATAGAGTAGGCATTTTAGAAATACAAACATCAGACAATAACACCTGGTCATTAATACAAGTATATGCCCCTACTGAAGAGTATAAGGACACAGACATCGAAGCTTTTTATCAGTCAGTAGAAACTGCATTAAATTACATTCAATCAAAGAACATAATTGTCTCAGGAGATTTCAACGCAAGAGTGGGAAAAATGCAAAGAGGTGAGGATAAAATTTTTGGCAAATACGGCTTTGGCGAAAGAAGTAAGCATGGCCAACCAATGGTAGAGTTTGCTTTAGAGAAGAACTTTAAAATTGTTAATAGTCTATTCAAACAAAAACCTCACAAGAAATGGACGTGGAAATCTCCAGGTGGAAAAATACGGACCGAAATAGACTACATTCTCACCAATAGACCTGCTCAAGTAAAAAAATTTGATATAATAAAGAAATTGAACTTTAAAACAGATCATAGAATGATAAGATGCGAGTTGTACATTGAGGTGAGAAAAAACAGAAAACACATTAAACCTTTACCTAATTTAAGACAAATATCTGATATTACAGAAGAAAATGCAAATTATTGGGAAACCCAATTAATAGAGTCAGTCAATTCTTCCACAACAATAAAAGATCAGTACAACGAGCTAGAATCTACAATAAAACTTTTTGTAAAACAAATACCAAGAAAGGAAAAAACAGATAACATTGTAAGTCGGGAAATAGAAAACCTTTTCGAGGAAAGAAAACTATTGTACAAAGAAAAAAGATCAAAGGTAAATAAAATAAAAATATCAAAATTAAGCAAGCTAATTAATAGAAAATTAAAACAAGAAAAAAAAATTAAGCGACAAGAAGTATTGGAAAAACATATAAAAAACTCGGGTGCTATTCGCAGGGCCTATAAAGAACTTAAGGAAAAGTCAGATTGGGCCATAGAGTTAAAAGGAAAAAAAGGCAACCTCATCTCGATACGCCCAAACATGATTAAAGAAGCCACAAATTACTATGAAGAACTGTATAAAAATGTTAATAATGATGAGTCATACAGTACAGTAAGCATGGATAACTATTACTGCATCTCATTTCGTGAGGACTCTGTAATACTTCCTGTACTCAAGTCTGAAATAGAAAATGCTATTTGTTCCCAAAAGAAGGAAAAATCTCCTGGAAGCGACAATATTACTAACGAAGTGCTTCAAGCTCTATGCAAACCACTACAGTTACCATTACAAAAGTTATTTACCTATATAATGGAACAAGGGCTCACACCAGAACAATGGTCGAAATCAACAATAATACTTTTATATAAAAAAGGTGACCCTGCAAATCTTGGAAACTATAGACCCATAAGTATCATGACAAACATATATAAAATATTTTCAAAAATGTTACTAGGCAGACTAACAAAAACTTTAGATGAAAACCAACCTCGAGAACAAGCTGGGTTTCGAAAAAACTTCTCTACACTCGATCATATACAGGTCGTAACTCAAGTGATAGAGAAGTCAAATGAATATAATAAACCTCTCTACCTATGTTTCATCGACTACAGCAAGGCTTTCGACTCCTTGAAACATGATTGCATTTGGAAAGCCCTTCTTCAGCAAGGGGTTAATGTACGGTATATAGACCTGCTACGCGACATCTACTCTAAGTGCACTGCAAAAATAAAACTAGAATTAGAAGGACCAGAGTTTCCTATCGAGAAGGGAGTAAGACAGGGAGACCCAATATCCCCAAAGCTGTTCTCTTCTGTTTTGGAGATGGTATTTAGAAACCTTGATTGGCAAAATAAAGGTATAAAGGTTAATGGTGAATACCTAAGCCACTTACGTTTTGCTGACGATGTTGTCATTTTTTCAGAAGGGCCACAACAGCTAGAAAGTATGATAAACGAGTTGGTAATTGAAAGTAAAAAAGTCGGTCTCATGCTAAATGCCACAAAAACAAAAATACTAACGAATGAAAAGAGACAATCAATTACAGTGGATGGCAAGGAAATAGAATACGTAGAAGAATATATCTATCTGGGACAATTGATTGCGTTTAAGGACACCACCGAGAGCGAAATCAATAGAAGAATAGCTACTTCCTGGAAAAAAAAAAAAATATTGGAGTCTAAGGGAAATTACGTTTTAGCCCTTACAGGGTAGAAACCCAATGGCTGATAGCCGCATCTCCTATTTACACATTCCTTAGTTTTTTGGCCATTCCCTCGGCTGACTTATGATAGGTAAGCTGGCCGAGGGAACCTTCTACGTTTTTTTTCTTTGCCATTCCATGCTGGTCTGTAAGCAAGCACTTCTAACCAAAATAACAAAACGTGACTGGCTAAATACTATTTTATGAGAGGTTCATACTGTAAAAAATCTAATGAGCCAAAAAACCATTGTTTTTGAGCTCATTAGATTTTAATTTCGTTACCTACCTACTAGACAAATTACAAAAAGTTTGCAAAATTTAGTTGCAATATTTAACCCGAAACCAACATACATTGCAATTTAAATAAAAGTAAATTGATAAATATCGTGTATACAATGTAAATACAATAATGCATTACTAAATAATTCATGCATACTTACGGCTCAATCTGTAAAGCTTAAAGGTATGATTTTAAGAACTCCACCCCTTTTGTACCTGCTGAAAATATTTTTCTTACTACTTAGGCAATACCACAGAGCAAACAATGATTCTAGCTCGCGCGCGCGAGCTACATTGAAATTCATTGCTTATATTGAAATTCGTTGCTCTGTGGGCAATACGAGTATACTGCGTTTGAGTCTCAACTATTCCTCTACAATTTACTTTGAGTACACTTATCTATTAAGTTCTACTCACTGCAAAGGTTGCGAAAATAAACACAATCAACACTATAAAAACGAATTAGTGTATAGGTATTATAAATAAACAGGACTTATTCATAAGACTTCCGCTTCCATCATTGCATGTACCAGTCTTAAAATCTCTTTATAATTTTTGAATGACGACAATGTCTTTTATTCGACCTTACTTATATTTATTTGTGGTGCGGAAGCCAGATAGATCTCCAAAGAGATCTTCGCACGCCTAGACGTTTGTTGGTGACTTAAGGGCCCAAGCTTTAAGAGAATTATTGTTTAACGCCAAAAACGACCGTTTTAGGCGGTAATCAGTAGTTCTCTTAATGACTGATATACACAATATTAAAACATGATTCCAAAAATACTTCAGCCCCCGTAGCATGGCTCCCGCGACGCCGTTTATATCGCGCGATAAACTATCTACTTCTCGCTCTTCAGTGTTGCGAAAAACAAGATGGCGATAGTCGATAAACGTTGTCGCGTGAGCCATGCTACGGGGGCAGGTTATTTACTAAGGCTTACGTTAGTATTATATTGTCTTTGCTACGGCTTATATGATGTACATTCTATTCTATTTGTTAGCGTCGCTAGTGTGCCTAGTGTGGGCCCAAAGATTGAGTTTGGCCATTCAGCGAGGAAATGCCCCCAGCCTTCTTGGCCCCTGCCCGCTGACCACAGCGATCTGAACTCAATTTTTTATATAATTTAGTATTCAGTTTAGTAAATAGGTAATATTTATTTTTTAGGTTAATGTAGATTTAGTTTAGTTTATAGTGATTATTATACGTATATGTTTAGTTATGTAAACGTGTGTTAGTTCATAAATGATTTACAACAGCTAATCATCATCATCATCATTTCAGCCGCAGGAAGTCCACTGTTGGAAATAGTAGAAGTGTAGAAGCGGCCTGCATGTATCCAGCGTTTTCCTGCGACCTTGGTCAGGTCGTCTGACCACCTGGTCGGTGGGTATCCGACGCTGCGTTTGCCGGTACGCGGTCGCCATTCGAGAACCTTTCTGCCCCATCGGCCATCGGTTCTTCGCGCTATGTGCCCCGCCCACTGCCACTTCAAGGAGCTAATCCGCTGAGCTATGTCGGTGACCTTTGTTCGTCTACGCGGATCTCTTCGTTTCTGATTCGATCTCGCAGAGAAACACCGAGCATAGCCCTCTCCATAGCTCTTTGAGCGACCTTGAGCTTTCTTATGAGGCCCATAGTAAGGGACTATGTTTCGGACCTGTAAGTCATCACTGGTAACACACATTGATCATAGACTTTCGTCTTTAGGCACTGAGGTATTTCGGACGAGAAGACACTGCGGAGCTTCCCGAACGCTGCCCAGCCGAGTCGGATTCGTCGAAAGACGTCATCCTTGAAGCTGGAACTTCCAACCTGGATTAACTGACCCAGGTAGACATATTGGTCTACAACTTCAAGGATAGAGTTCCCAACATAAACCGGTACTGGCGCAACATGGGTATTCGACATGATCTTCGTTTTATCCATGTTCATCATAAGGCTTACCTGTTGGGAAACCTCATTGAGGCCATTGAGCATTGAGCGAAATATTAATTTAATTAAATTTATTTTATAATAACTTTATTATTGCCATTTATTTTGTGACATTTCTTCTTATGTGATATCTGAAATTGGTTTAGGTTCGGGTAGTAAGGTAAGGAAGGTACCTTCGTATTTCACAAGATCTCAGTCTGTTGTCCTTAAAGGCAGCGATGGCCATCAATGGTAATAAAATGGAGAACATGATTACAGTCAGCCTGGCATCACTGTTTCGCAATATGGAGTAGAGCAATACCGAGAGGTCACGGTGGATCATAATTACTCGCCTACCTTTTATCTATGAGCGCAGTACGCTCTCCGAGTGGCACCGCTTCAAGGCAGTCACAGTAATGCACCGAAATTAGGAGAAACACTGCAGAGGTGCGGTTTGTGTATGCAATGCAAGTAAGTAATAAATAAATATATACGGACAAATCACACAGATTGAGCTAGTAGCCTCAAAGTAAGTTCTCCAGTAAGACAATTTTTTTTTATTTATTTATAAGGCAACACAACAGACACTAAGTAATAATATTACAAGGTTTCTTATCAACTTATAGTAGGTATTCCAACTTAGCATCCTAAGCGTGTATGCACTATTGCTTCAGCTAAATAGTAAGGATAATACATAATAAAATTGTTCAAAGTAAGTATCTTATTATTCATGAGTATTATTAATTGTGTTATGTATGGGATACTACTTAACTCTTTTTATTTTATCTTCTAACGATCTTTTTAACAAATACATATATAGATAAACGTCCAAGACCCAGGTCAATCTGAAAAAGGTCATTTTTCATCTTGATCTGACCGGGGATCGAACCCGGGACCATCCGTATCACAGGCGTGTTGACCGCCGCGCCACGGAGCTCGTCAAATATCAGTAGGTATCAGTTTAGGTTGGCTATGCTGGTATGCGAGAAAAGGAAAAACATAGAATATACCAGCTGCTTTTTTTCCCGTGTAGATCGTAAAAGCCAGTCAAGGGATTAGGCGAAAATCTAAGAAATCACGTCAATAGGTGATGCGGCTAGCAATTCACTATTTTGTTCCACTTTCCTCCTAATACCCACTAACACGCTAAACGTGGGCTTTGGGTTTTATGACCTAGGGCTCTGTCTACTTCGCAAAAATGCGAAAATGACTTTGTTTGTTACCCTTTCACGCCTTAATGCCTGAAGCATCATCATAAAATTTTGCATATGGGTACGATGTCTTAGTATGGAGAACGTACATTTGTACCTTTCATCCAGGAAAAAGAACTGTTACCTATTTTATTTAGTTCCTAATTTACATATTTCATTTATTAATCTATTTTATACAATAAATAATAAATTTAATAATAACTTAAACTTGTTGTTGTATTTAGAAGATATGTTTATTGCTGTAGTGACGGATCTCTGGAAGTTAATCTTGCTTTGTTTGGTTTGGAGGTGAACGATCATATCTTGAGGTAAATTTACGAGAAGTGTCGAAACAAACGGACGGTCATAACGTGGTTTGGTAGTCGTACTTAGCGAAAGGATTGTCTATCAAATGATTATAGAGCACGTAGATACGTATTGTATTACGTATATTGCACAAACTTTAAACCTGAGACGAACTTTCGTAAATCATGTCTACAATCATTCTCATTCCCACAGTTCAAGGATTTTGTGTCCACCAACTTTACGTTTTACATTAAATTAAGAATCAGAAGTAATTTGAAATCTGTTGCTTTTAAGTCACCTTTGGTACGTAATATAATGCACTCCATCAATGCGTAGTCTACAGGCGCCCGAAATAAGTGCATTCCTTTAGCAAAGGAGCAACTAGGTAAAATTTTTGGATTTGCACAAACATAATTGTCACCCATTTTATACGAAATTGTTGAAGTTAATCGACAACGGGAGTCGGTGAACTCAGCATGCACAAGACTGCAATTTATGGCAATCTATGGGGGAGACCTATGACCAGCTGGACGTCCCTCTCTGATAGATAGATAGAATCAACAATCGATTAAATTGGCTGGAAACTTTATAATTATATATACTATACTAAGCGATTAAGGTACCTCCTTAGTGTCATCAAACGCTGTTGTCCATGACCCAAGCCCTCGTACAAATTACGTGCTTAAACAGTATGCTTAGAGCTACAGTAAATATTCAGGGCGCGCACAGACTCACACAGAGCCTGTGCGGCTACGTCATCAGGCGGCGTTTGCACGTGCTTAAGGATCATCAGAGTTCGTTATCTCGCCGTAATCATCACTTTATATGGGCTGGGTACGGCATACTTGCTTTTGGCTTAGGCGATTGATTGCACATCGTAGGACACATTTGCGCAATAACGAGTACTTTGGTCCTGCCCTGCGATATGGCGAAACGTAGCCTGGGAGCGCTAAAATTGTTACAAAAGCAAGTGCCAACTAACTTTATTAATTTTACAAAATGATCTTATACTATAGAACAAGCTTCCGCCTGCGTTTTTGCTGACGTTGAGTTTAGATCTCTCTGGAACTATACGTATCTCTTTTTACTGTGTGACTTTTCACAACCTCCTCCTTGTAATTTATTCATCATCATTTATTTCGTCTCCACTACAGGAGCAAACCTCTTACTCACCTCGTACTACCAGAGCCAAATATTAGCCCAAGAAGGCAAAGGATTTGGCCTATACTCTCCACGCTAGCTAGACGGGTTGGAGAGGTCTCTTTGATGTTTATATTGGAAGACTTGGAGTGGTCTTATTTTACTCTGCTAGGAACCATGCGGCGTTACTTTTTTATAATATGCTATTTTTAGTGTAAATAGTACATTGGGTTAATTAGGTTAGGACGTGACCTAATTTGATCATGTTTATTGTACTATAGCGGCTAAGCGTTACCAATCCCCAATCCTCATCAGAATTAACGATACTAAAATTACTTTATCGGCAATAAAATGTCAAAATCGTAATGCACGGATCTGTGGTAATGCATCATAACGTGATATTCCGTTGCCTAATTACAACGAGGGCAGTAAACATAATGTCCTCTCGTTTCATATTTTTGAAAGGTCTTCATCACTCTGGCGATTTGACCATCCAGCGATCAGCGTTATGTAACCCCTCTTACTTCTACCGATAATTCACGAAGGCTGGTGACCGTTACCCAAAAACAACTGACCATCTCCGTTAGTGCATAACCCTCATCCGTTATTGGTTATGTTTACATACGAGTAGAGCTTGAATAATAGAAAAAATATCGTCTAGATTCCGTTCTTAATGTAATCTATACATATAATAAAACTAGCTAGCTATATTAGTCTTCTTCTTATAGTGTCGGTGGCTCAAAAAGTCTAAAAGAATCCTATATTTTATCCCTCCAGTATTAAACAACAGCCAATGCACTGCCATACAATTTTATAACACTACTACAAGTATTTTCTTATGTATGTTTAGTTCGTTTTGAGGTATATTAATACGCCGGAGTCATCAAGTCCACGCGAACGAAGTCGCGGGCATCAGCTAGTATTTTCCTAAAGAACCAATACATTCAATTTGAAGGGGCCAATGCTAATTACCCTGTCAATGTTAAAACCCTTCAGGACGAACGCTGGTAACTCGTCAAAAGTATTTTTGATAATCTCATAAGATCATCAATTGTAGGTTAGTTGTAGGAAAGGGTTAAATACATGACGAGCTCCGTGGCGCAGCGGTTAACCCGCCCAAGTCCCGGGTTCGATCCCCGGTCAGGTCAAGATGATCTTTTTCAGATTGACCTGGGTCTTGGATGTTTATCTATATATGTATTTGTTATAAAATATAGTATCGTTGAGTTAGTATCCCATAACACAAGTCTTACATAAGAACTTACTTTGGGGCTAGCTCAATCTGTGTGATTTGTCCTTATATATTTATATTTATTTATGATTAGTACCTATATATGAGATACTACCTAAAACCTTAATAACATCCTTAGTACGCAAGTATTGAACCGCACCTTCAAGATCCAACTATAATCAAACGAGTAAATCTCAAGCTTGTTAGCGTTTAGGGAATTTCTTAAAATTACATTATGGCCGGGAAAAGAACTAATTCACATTTTGAGGATCGGTGGCCGGGAAGAGAACGAACTCGTTCTATATTCTCTGTGGTTCCGTATGTAGCGACATGCTACACCAGACATTTCGGCGCCCGGGACTCCACATCAAACTTAGGCCCTTTTAAGCTGTAAAAAATCAAACACTTGAAACGCCGTGTGGTTTCCGGCAGAATAGAATAGGACCACTCGAAGTCTTCCCTTGGATGTCGTAGAAGGCGACGAAACACAAGCTAAACAATGCTTATAAAAATCAAAAAGACCTCTCCAACCCGTCTGCCCAGCGTGGAGAGATTAAATCCTCTGATTGCTCTGGCTTATTATGGTATGGTAGTACAAAGAGGTTCGTGCTCCTGCAGTGGAGACTAAAAAATACCTGATGATGAAGCTGTAAAAAACAGATTCTCATAAGCCAACGCAAACAAAAAAAATAGGTAGGTACATGTGCTTAAGCAACCAAGGGGTTAAAACTCAAAAGCTGCTGCATTTATACCGGACGATCAGACTAAGAATATAGAGTCATCGAAGATACTCCACGGACAACAACAAATTTGTAAAATTAACATAATACATACATATACGTACATTAAGATTCAAAAGTGCAAGCAATCTAACAATGACCTTATCTACGTATTAACGGAATTGCCTCACTTTGTTTGGGAACTGACCGTGCACTCTGCTGTACATAATAATTAGCGTTCATCTGCTGTGCTCGCGACCTTGTCATCGAGGAGGATCTTGGATGATTCGCCGCCGTTTACTTTTCTGTTTTCCAATAATAACATTATATATACTACCGCGACTTCGCCTACGTGAATTATATCTTATGTTACTCTTACCTCCTGATAATGTAACGTTATATAGGAGAAAGTACTATAAACAGTTCATTAGTTGTTAAAATACGTAACAACGGGTTACTCACATAAATAGTCAGCTACTGGCCGACAGTTTCGACCTCATCCTGAGGTCTTCCTCAGGGCTTAAACATGTCGGCCAGTAGCCAACTATTACATGAGTAACACGTTGTTACGTATTTAATAATGTCTATATCTTACTTAAGTTTTAATCAAAAAAGTTAAATAGTTTTTTAGATACAAACACACCATACAATAGACGGCCGTCGTGGCGCAGTGGTTAACACACCAGCCTGCTACATGAGTGGCGTCGGGTTCGATTCCTGGCGCGGCCAAATACTTTTGCTTTACTTTTACAGAAAAACCAAGGAAGGAGTGGCAGGCGGCCTGCTGCACACATTTTACCCTCTTTTTACGGATGGAAAATGCTATTTTGGCTAGGCGTTAAGTGGACCTAAGCTACGACGGAACTCTCATGCGCGAGTTCAACTCGTACTTGGCCACTTTCTGTTCTGCTTCGTGGAGTTCCTCATGAATGAAACCTAGCTGGGTTTGAGTTTTCACCCTCAAACCCCATACATACCAAATTTTATCGAAATCGTTAAAGCCATTTTCGAGAACTTGATTTATATTTAATTAACTATACAAGAATAAAAAAAAATTAAACATGCGCGAATAAAAATTCGTTATGGAAACCCGACTTTTCTTACGTTTTAATTCTTCGAGTGCTTCAATCATAATCGTAGTGTCGCTACCTCTGACACTCGTCCCAATTACAGTATTCGTAACAGACCGAAGCTAGTCGGTGAATCCGACGAAATAAAACGTGAGTAAAGCCAGCGGTTTTTATAATAAACCATATAAGAAGTGCTCGTTTTATAGGTTAGGATACCTTTACATAGAAACTTTAAATTACAAAAATCATACCAGCTAGTAATAACTTCTCCTCTCCAACGTTTCAAAAGCCCTTCCTATCCGTTCCCTGCTGCAGATCAAACTCACGACTAACATTAGTCTGTTTTAATACTTACTCATTCAAATTAACATTAAATTACACATTATGAGTAATGTGTTCCGTTCTATAGTGCTATGTGTCGATCCGACAATTCATCATAATTATTACGAAGGTTATTAAATTTAAAGGAACATTATATCTTAGCTAATTAATACTCAACTTCCATGATGTAACTCAACGTTCACTGGAATCAATAAGTTTATCATTGAACTCTGGCGAGGTTTTGGAGAAGACCAAGCTTTCGTATCTTTCTTATACCAGAATAAGTATGAGAGCAAGAAAGGTCGATTTCAGCGGTCTTTTTACTCGACTGCGCTAGATGGATATGTTTTTAATTCGAGTGTATTTTATCGCACGCTATATAGCGTCTAAGCAGTCTGAACAATTTTAGTTAGTCCTCTAGAAGCGGTTATACTTTCTCGACACAGATTATAAAAAAAGATGTTTTATTTTTATTCAGACTATGCATGCACACATTGGTGCATAGATTAAAAAATAATAATTAATTAAGATCCGTAAGGTCGTAGTGGACAAAATATTTTTTTATGGAGAAAAAGTTATAAAAGTAATTAACATAGACTATATATTTTTTTAATTGTTTACACTAACGAGTATTTAAACATTACTCCAAAAAAACCGGCCAAGTTTTCTACCACTTTTTTGCATGATTAATATACATACCCATACCAAATTACAGCTTTCTAGTACTTATACTCTCTCAGTAAAACAGCGGACGGAGAAACAGACAGACATGATTCCTTGTTTACTACGGAACACTAAAAAAAAATTTGAAGAAAAGTGTGTGTTGATATTTTAATTTAAATTCATGGACCCTATTTTTTACTAAAATAGTACTTATTTTTGCGGCCTTACCCATAGCTGAGCTAAATAGATAGGGTGTTCCATATACTTTCCATATTAAATGCGTCGACACTTGCCGCTGCTGCTACCAAACTTCAAAGTTTTCCTTAAAATAACAAATAAGTGAGTACCTAGTCAATGACCTAAGTAAACATTGTATCATAACATAGGTATACCTTAACATTTGGGCAAATAATACAACCTAGTAGGTAATTTTTTATGATAGCAATCTCATGTTGCAGCAATTTTCCCATTGTTCTTATTTGTACATCTCGCGCGGCGCGTTTATGTCTTTTTGTGGCGTGAGTCGGTCTGCAACTATATACAGGTTATTTCGAACGGGTCCCCTACGTGTCAGCGAATCACTTTTCTTCGTAAATTGATACATCGCCAACCTGACAACGAAGCCTTCCTCCCGCGAACAACATGTCAATATTTTAACATCGGAATTAGAATCCCTAATAGAGTATACGTATAAACGCAAGAAAAATAGGTGAAAATTAAAAAAAAAAATTGGACCTCCCTTACAAATTTACAAATCATCTAGCCAAATTTCTGTGAGAAGTTCAAATATTTTTTTACTTGTACCTTTTTTCTTTTAATGTATATTAATCTTAATCTAATAAGGGATTGTGCATACATCATTCAAATCAGGTTGTTCAGAATCACCCTGTACAACGTGCCTAACTATTACATAACTTCGTCGCCAAGCACTAATGCATACAAGTAGGAATACTCTATTAGATATCTGTACTATATATACTACATTACCTACATACCTTTTTATCTACACAAAAATATTCTGCCACCCGGTTAACTTGTATGTTTTTTGCCCATGCTGCCGTTATAGGGCTTTGATGTCGCTATCGATGTCCCCACACACGTGTAGTACAGTTCCCAGATATTTAAACTGTTTAGTACGCTCCACCACATCTTCGCCTTGCGTACTGGTACAATCTAGGAAGATATCCACCAATGGTATAAAATTTTCTACCCGCGCTTTCATTTAATTTCCTATAGGCAGTGTCCTATTCCACAGCTCTGGTTAATATAAAACATAGTGCTTGAACGCCGCACTAAACATGCAGCGTGATTTGAACCTGTGAGGCTATATTGAAAACTCAACATCAAAATCCCTAATTGAATAGCAAGAGCGAAAAAAAAAGTCATGATTTACTGCCTTTTTTTTTGTTGTTGTATAGATAAATTGTAAGTTGTATAGATAATAGGACGGAACCCTTCGAGCGCGAGCCCAACTCTCGCACTTGGCCGATATTTGTAATTTTATTTTTATTGATTTGATTTCGTCGAATTCTGTATTCCATTAGAGATGTTAATCACGAGAATACAGCTTAAGAGGTTCAAAACCACAAATCATATTATATACCAGTAAAACCATTCTGAAGTCTGAAGAGCTCAAAAAGCTCGCTACACACGAATACATATGAACTACGCACCGCTTCAGACTATTAATCTGCCGACCCTTCGCCGCAAATGAATTGGTGGTAATCTCAGTAAACACTTAATCAAGACACGCGGGAGCGTATCAAGCCAAGAAATGCCAAGCAGCACCCATTCTGACGAATGTGGTGATTTGTCGAATCAATAAAAGAAAATCCCTGAGGGGAGGATCCATTTTCTTTCAAATAATTTCTGTATGTGTGATTTGTTCGTTGTTTATAAGAGGCAATTAAAATGTAATTGACTGTCTCAACGGCCTTAGAGGCAAGTAGGACCAAAAATTATAGTAATTTCCATTCATCACCAGATGTAACCTGCTGATTTGTAACAGATTATAGGAGATAGAGAGGTGGCGAAATGAAATATTAATTTTAAAAAAGAAGACTTTGACTAATATTGTAGGTGTGAAAGTGAGTTTATTTGTTTGTTATATTCCTTAGATAAGGACACAGGCTACCTTTTATCCCGGAGAAAAGTACTGTTCCCAAGGGATCGACACGGAGCCGCGGGCGAAAACTAGTTTTTAAATAACTTGCAACGTGTTTTTTATGTAGGTAAGACTGGTCCTTTCAAATCTTGAAACTCAAATTTACAGAAGTTATTTTCAACCAATACTCTGAAAAATTTGCATACTTATGTAAGTTGGGTGGGTTTTGTCTTTGCCTACGGCTAGGGTTCCCATCTCAACCCTCCCGGATTGCCCGGGAGACTCCGGTAACAGCGGTAAATCTCCCGACCTCCAGGGGAACAATTATTATTCAGGTTTTTCTAAAAATATAATAATATTTATGCATTCTTCGCTATCGCTCGTGTTTGTGAAAAGCCAACAAAGCAAAATAATCATACATTTAAAAATTGCGATTTCACGACGACCGCGGCCGCGTGCGGCTGGTGACTAAAATCGACCATGTAAATACCCCGTTAGAGATGCCGCATTCGGCCCATACTCATTTGCACCTGTCGTTAGGCGAAGCAGGTGTCTCGTGTTTGCCATGACCACACAGGATTGCGTCCTGATTTAATCCGGCGCTGCTAAATGATAGACCATTTTTATTTTCCATTGTCCTTATCCTTTCGAATTTTTGTAACTCCCTAAAGTCAAAATTAAAAAATAGATTTTAAGAAAATTTTACAAGTCATACATTAAAATTTCGATCAAGTGTAAAAAACATACTTGATCGAAGATAGTTTAACGATATTACGGGGCAAATATTTGGATTCAATCGTTTTCCTGTTAGATTTTACCAACGGTATAGAAAAATACAAACATTGGGTAGAATTTATAATTTGGTGGGCATGCCTCCACCTTCACACGCTACAAGTATTTTTAAAAGAAAAATAAAATCGCGTCTGCCCTGCCAAAAAATATATGGCCTATATCACTCACTTGGAACGCTAAAGGATTCTAACAATATTTATCTACCCCATACGGCCAAATGCGTTCAGCCGTTTAGAAGTTAATAAAATACATACATACCCACACATAAGAACCCTAAAACAATATAATTCTTTTTTTGAGCAGTTATATTAAAAAGACATCAACGCGCCGCGCCACCGCGCGAAATGTGCCGACTACTAGCGATGGACAAATTGCAGTATGTAATTATGTTTTCGCGGAGAGATGTACACTTCAAAGCACGAAAAACCTCGAGATATTTGTTTGCCACTTGTGGTCACCAATCCAAGTAGTTCAATGGAATGTTCAAACATACATGCATACTTAGAGGTAAGAATTGCCTACCTAAAATTTGTTTACTTAAATACTTGGATTTTTAATAAGAATAGTTAAGTATATATAAGCATAGTTATGCACTCAGATGTTTACATCAATACCTACTGTCCAGAAGATTCTTAAATTAGTATTTTACGTCATAAACACTTCTGACTAAGTAGTACCTAAGCACCTAAGGACAGCAGTGCGTACCTATTAAACATACTTATTAATATTGTGTACGGTTCCAAGAATTCTTGCCTAACTATTAGGTACGTAGTTAATGATCTTCTAGCAGTGTGCGGTTAAAGCTGCATTGTAGTCTTTGATCTTATTTTCCCTTAAACAAGATTTGTTAAACTGCAAAATTGAATGATTCAGTTATTCAGAACAGAATTGAGGAATTTTTTCATCATCAGACATTATTTTAGTCCAGTGTCATCCGATTTACATGGGTATGTATGCAAAATTTTAGCTTAATTAGATACCGAGATATTAAAAGTTAACGCACAACATACAATAACACGCAGACACCGAACGGGTGAACTAATACAAAACTCGTGGAAACTTGACCATTCGCCGCGCGTCCCACACTCTCCTAGGAAATTAGCTCCTGACGAGTCCGAAAAAATTGTAAGCAATCCCGATGAAATGGCACATGAGCGATCCATTTATACACATTAAGTATCTGTACCTCACATTAATGTGTTATTTTACAGTTCGAACTACAGAAACGAGGTAAAATTAAATGCGTGGCACCCAACACCCTCCTGTCGAACGAGATGGTCCTGGTTACGGGAAATCCCCTTCCCCTGGCACGTACGTAAATTTTATGATCAAAATTGTGGCTAGACGGTTTGTTTACACACAGGGGCAAACTATATATATTCAATATTATAAAAAACTTAATTTAGATCGTCTGCGCAGGTATTATACTTATCATAAATGTAATAAATTTTAATTTTACAAGTAAATCTTATTTTATTATAAATAGGTACGGTTAAGATGTCTTCTGGGCGATAACTACACCTGTAATACAGGAAATAAAATATTCGTGCCTTCATGCTAAGCAAGTGCACTTCAAGTGTCAGGAAGAGTAATTATACGATCAAAGATCTGCTCATCCTGCGGTGAGTGGAGGCTCAAGCACTACAGGGACAATCGCTTGCGTCAGCGGAGCGCCGGCCGCCGCGGAACCGCTTCCGCAGCGCCCGCCCGGGTGGGAGATATCTCCACATATATAATGCCACACAATCTACTCCTCACCAAGCAGTTACACAGCTTCATCATGAAGGTAACTAACATTTGTTACACACTGATTTGGCAATAATATGACCAAATTTGGTGTTTTTGTCAAAGATATTAAATTATTGGATTAAAATTTACTTCAATCCAAAAAAATGGTTTAAAAATAATTTTGAACTCGTACGACAATTATAAATAAATAAAATGTGCCTTAATAGAACTCAGTATATACTAGACTTGTTCTTTAATTTCAAATGGAGTGATTATCCTAGAAATATAAAAAACATGACAGTTAAATCTTGTAGTTATTTTCGTAAAAAAAAAACTAGTTAAATAAGGAACTAGGAAAGGAAAGGAAAAAGGTGTGCTTGAAATTTAAACAATAAGTAAAAAGTCTAATAACAATCTAATCCCCTGCAACGATCAGATTGCTTCATCATCATCATTATTAGTTTTCTTTAGTCTCTTAATTATCTAAGCATAATTCCGTTAAGATGTGTGAAAATCTAGATACCGGGGCATACCTTATTTAGAGTGTAAACTGACATTAACCTTACAGGTATTCGTCTGCATCTTGCTCGTGGCCGCGGCCGCGAATGCTGGCTACATCAGCAGCGGTGGCTGGTCCGGTGGCGGCGGCGGCGGCGGCTACGGAGGTGGCGGCGGCTGGTCCAGCTTGGGCAGTGGCTGGTCCAGCGGCGGCGGAGGCGGCGGTGGCTGGAAGCTGGGCGGTGGTGGCGGCGGCGGCGGCTGGTCAAGCGGCGGCGGTGGCGGCTACGGCGGTGGCGGCCACGGCGGCAGCGGCGGCGGCGGACGTAAGTTATAAAATTGCATCTTGGACTTTAGCAAACCGTGCCCATTCAGGCCATGCATGCAAATCGCTGCCCATCAAGCATATGAGAGTTTGTTGTCTCTCAGGTCTATCTCTCCTGGGGTCCTTTGGTGATGTTTGCCTTACAATGCACTCTGTCCTCACCTCAAAATTCCGGTGAAGTAGCAAAAGCTCACTTGTTGATATAGGTACATAGTCTTTTTTCATAAAAAATAAAAAAAATGGCGGTAGCAATGTAACGGTTGAAGTAAGTTAAGACATACAGTTGCTGTGGCCACCTTCCGATTCTATCATCATACCATCTCAAAGACTTTATAAAATTGTGTGTCGAACGCAACATCCGACCTCCTATACAAGCATGCAAAATTGCAGCTCATTCGGTTGAGGATTTATATTAAAATAGTGTTGCAAGATTTGACCGAAAAAAAAATTGTATATACTTACAACAAAAACTGACCAAGTTAAAAAGTACCAAATAAAAAGTGGCTTGCAAACATCTAAACGAAATCATTACTTTAAGAACCTCCTCCGTAATAAATAATAACAGGAATTAATTAGGTTAAAAAAACCAAAGGGTCGTAATAAAACGGCAATGGCTAAATAGCTCTTTGGTGATATACTTGTTCGTACATAGACGTAAACATTTCTCTGCTTAATCGGTAGCATCTGTTTTCTTTGATCGTAGTAGCATTCAGCGTCTCAAAAAAACTAATATTATTATTTCTAGCCTGATTTACACTACACTAAGCTTCCTATACAATACCTACTCGAACCAAAATCCTTCCTTTACTTGATTTCGAAGGATAAAGTTGAACAATGTGGTAAGCCACTTATTCCGTTTTGAACCCACGGAAATATACGTTGAAATATACAATAGATTTCTGTGTATTTTTAATAAAATGTGTTCAGTTTCAGACTGCAAATTAAATATTTTTATATTTTTCAATTTTGTTTTACCATATGATTTATTGGAGAACTTTCAAATAAATATCAAGAAAATAAAAACTACTCTAAAATTCCTAATAAATTAATCACTTTATGATTATGACACATTCCCAAATCAACAAATCTTTGGTGCATAAATATTTTTGACTCAACCAATTAATATTTTATTTACAGAAGTTAAAATCATCAAGATCATTACCACGGGAGGAAGCAGCGGTGGTGGTTTCGGTAAGTTTTAATGATTTTATTAAGGTGAATTTACTCAATTGGCATTTCAATGCATTTTTATGGTGCCATTTACGAAATACGTATGTACCTACTCAATAAGTATCTAGTAGCTTTCAAACATGATTACTACAGATAAATATCTTGAAATAACTTATACAATAGCACCTTATTCATGTCAGTACCAAACAAAAAATATGAATTATTTTCATAAAATTTTAGTTAAAATCTAGGTTAAATTATTGATATTAACTAATTAAGACGTTATATTTCAAATTCGTCCTTTCCTAGTAGAAGTATGTACCTATAAACATTGTGTGATTGGATAGTAGAGATATTTGTCGAAAAGATTAAGGATATTTTGAACTTTTTTTTTACATCCTTTCCAATCTATGGCATACTTAGTATCGTTGGTATTAAATTGTTGCGATGAAAACACGAATCATACTTTTATTGAAGAATTGTCATCTATTTGATTGTCTCAAATTACTATAAACATTAGGAAGGTGTTACCTCCGAGTTTAAAGGCCAAGAGAGCGTTCACATAGGGTCATCCATTCGCCCGGCCGATTTCGTAATCGTTCATTCAATCTAGCCTACTAGTCGTTATTACTTCATAATAAAACTGATTTTTAGTTATGGCAAATTTTTATGAGGCATCGACGCATTACCTATAATGCGTCGACTCCCATACAATACATAAAATAGAAAGTACTTAGTAAATTACCTACACTGCTGAATTAAATTCTACTGAAGTTAATTGAATTTATTTTTGTAAAAGCTTATATAATCGTGGAGAAACAAACATACACTATGGTATTTTTGGCAGACATTGGATTGCCATTACCATTCATAGCACAAATTGTTTACGGAATCAAAAGCATGACCGCGCGATAATTGAACTCTTAACCTTTCAGTTATACTTATAACTAGCGCTCCTTGACCACTTGAAAAACATCATAGGTTCTCAAAGATTTTTATTTTGTGAGAAATGTGGAGAGAGACTCGTGCAATCGGCATAAAATAGTAAATAATATATTAAACTATAATAAACTAATCTTATAAATGCGAAAGTGAGTTTGTTTGTTTGTTACGCTTTCACGCCCGATCATGAAGAAATTTTGCATACACATAGGTTAGGGTACTGACTGAGAAGGACATAGGCTATATATCCGGGCGAAGCCGCGGGTAACAGCTAGTAGTAAATAAACGAAGCACATAATACCTAGCATGAAGACATTCAAAAATAACGATGAACTCAGTGAGGCAGGTATTTAAGTGAACATAAAAGATCATAACGACAAGTCTGCGTTAATTTACGTGTCACGCTAAAGTCAAACAATATCTTAAACAATAGTTGGGCTTACCTAATTCAGATTACTTGCATGACTCATACATAGTCACACCATGTTGAAACTGCGCGTACTTATACAAATACTGAGAGTTCCTTGGACTACGAAATTACCGAAAGCATTGTCTGTGACTTCTCATATTTTGAAACTAGTGATCGTAATTAACACAATGTCGTTTTAACAATAGGAGGTGGTCACGGCGGTTGGTCCGGCGGCGGCGGCGGCTTCGGCGGCAGCGGCGGTGGCTGGAAGCTCGGAGGCGGCGGTGGCGGCGGCGGCTGGTCCAGCGGCGGCGGCAGCGGTGGATGGAAGCTAGGTGGCGGCAGCAGCGGTTGGTCCAGCGGCGGAGGCGGAGGCGGCTGGAAGCTCGGCGGCGGCAGCAGCGGCTGGTCCAGCGGCGGCGGCGGCGGCTCCGGCTGGTGGTGATCTCCAAACCTTGTGATTTTAGCTAAATTCTAATAAACCTCCGTAAAATACACAAGTATTTTTAATTTAGTCACTCAAACACCTCTTGCTTACTGTAGGTAGGTATAGCAGTAGTACTTCGGTAAATGTAGGTTCTTAGGTTCTACGCAGCGGTATTGCATTGCCTACGACACGAGTGGTCCACGTTTAGGTCATGAATTATGATGCATAAACGACCTTTAAGATTGACCTAGGTGTTGGATGTTTACACATAAGTATAGTCATCTATTATAAAATACTTTAAATTTTGTATCCTATAACACAAGTTGACAACTTACTGTGGGGCTTGCTCAATTTTTGTAATTTGTCCCTAGGTATATTTATTTTATTCTATACACTTTTGCGGTAGGTGCGGTCAAGTGCGTTACATATAAGATGAAATGAACTTTATTGTACTAATTCGATTTGTTTCATGCAAGTACCAACAATAACTTAATAAAACCCTGCGCGATCCTTAAAGGGGCAACTTAACCCTTCAATATGAACAACTTTTCCCTATGGGACTAAAGCTTGAAAAACCAAAATAAATAACATTCCCATACAAGCGTTCAGCCGTTCGGGCAATAGGGAGTATGCACGTAATTTTTTTATGTGCTCAGTATAATCCTTAATAACCACAGAAAAAAAATATGAAAGAACTTTTAAAATATCTTAATTGACGACGAAGATGTGAAACTTTATAAAGTTTAAATAAGAAAGAGAAGTCCTATATAGACTAGTGACGTCAAGTCACGAAAATAGTGTAGTGTGTGTGTGTATATTCACGAGTGAGATAGATAGACATATTTTCGTAAAATCATTTTATCTCGTTCGTTTTTCAACCAAATTTTATTCTGTTTTCACATGGTTTTCACCTTCAATAATTTCCTATTGAATATTTTTGGATAAACTGGTAAGATAACAGATATTTTTTTCATGCATATCCCTATTGTAAGAAAATTTTGATTTTGATTCGTTCCTGAGTCGCCCCTTTTCCCTTTTATTAACATATTGCATACAAGATAGTATTGAGTTGAGAGACTTAAATTTTATCAATGTAATAGAAATAAGTAATAGTAAATGTTATATACATTAGCAATCATTATAAAATAAAGCGGCCAAATGCGAGTCGGAATCGCACACGAAGGTTACCGTATGTACACCACAATCCAAAATTTAATACAAAAAACCGGCCAATTGCGTGTCGGGTCACGCGCAGTGTAGGGTTCCGTAGTTGCGAATGACAACTTTGAATTCACACTGTTCACACTAGCACCACACAGTTTAACGACCAAAAACATGTAACAATGAACGGAGTAACAGCATTTCTCCAACAATAATGTCCTTCCAAGTTTTCTCTTAATGGAAAGTTTTTTTACTAATTTTAGTTACTGCGGTAACTTATTGAATGTTGTCGACTGTTTGATGGCGTGCACTATATTGAGCGTCGGGGTTATTACCTACTCTGGTCAGGTCTTTCCGTCTAGTATTCTCGCGGTGTAACATTTCTTTCTCTGATTCGAATGTTTTTCTGTTTTTTATGAAATCCGTGAGGCAAATACCTATGTACAGACGTGGGACCGTTAGAATCTGGAGCTTTATAAAATATTCTTTGCAAGATTGCCATGGTGGTATGCGGAACATCGTTCGAATTGCCCTTATTTGTGCTACAAAGGCTTTATTAATATTATATTGATAGCTTTGCCCCCAATATTTAATACTAAAACGCAGTCTAGACTCCACCATAGAATAATAAACCGTCTTTAGTTGATCCATCGTCAGTTCATCTCTTAAAGATCGTAGTGCGCAGCAAGCACTGCTTATGCTCTTAACCACGGCTTGTAATTCTGGTCTATAATTGAGATATTCGTCAAGACTGATACCTAGAAATTTCACTACTCCTACTGGCTCAATTATAAATAAATAAATATAAATAAATAAATATATACGGACAAATCACACAGATTGAGCTAGCCCCAAAGTAAGTTCTTATGAAAGACTTGTGTTATGGGATACTAACTCAACGATAGAATATTTTATAACAAATACATATATAGATAAACATCCAAGACCCAGGTCAATCTGAAAAAGATCGTTTTCCATCTTGACCTGACCGGGAATCGAACCCGGGACCATCCGTGTCGCAGGCAGGCGTGATGACCGCTGCGCCACGGAGCTCGACAATTACATCATTATTCAGGCTAACGTCAAGTTTATCCTTGGTCCTACCTAGCAGTTGTTTTGAACAACATCACATTAGTTTTACTTGCGTTTAAATTCAGGTTATTAACCCTAAACCAATTTTGGAATAATACCATAGCATTATTAATCTTGCTATTTAGAGCGTCAATATTCTTATCCCACAGTATGGCATTCGTGTCATCCGCAAAAACAACTAATTGTATGTCAGGCAGTAATGATTTAATGTAAGTAATTAATTAGGTCATTAACAAAGATTAAGAAAAAAATGGGTCCTCAAATTGAGCCTTGTGGAACCCCTTTATTGATTTTCGAATTCTGTTTTGAGTTCGCTTATTCTCCCCGGTTATCAGTAATCTGCACAACATGTTGTCCGTTGCTTAAATAAGATTTAGAGTTTTGCCTTGTATTCCATAGTATTCTAATTTCATTATAAAAATGTCATGATCTACCGAATCAAAAGCGGCTTTTAGATCTAAAACACACCAGCCACCTTTATTTTTTCATTTAGCTTTAAGGTGACGTCATCGATGATTTTGTCCATAGCATTAGCAGTCCCGATGCCTTATTGATATCCAAACTGTCTTCCTTTAAGTATTGTATTAACTTTGAGGTGTTGGATAATTCTTGTTTTGAAAATTTTCTCAAAAATTTTGCAAAATATCGACAACAAAGCTACGGCTCTATAATTTGAAGGGTCTAATTTTGATTGTTTTTTTTTGCATTGGTATAATTTTCGCAATTTTAAAGTGGTCTGGAAATATTTCTAGGTCAAAACATGTATTATAAAATTGTGTCATTTGCCTTTAAATATATAGTATGTATAATCTCAACATAAGTCCGATCACCGATCCGATACCGTATTACAAATTTAGGCCTTTAGACGATTTAGGCCGGAATACATAGCGAATTACAACAAACACGCCGCACCGGGCACCCGCGTGACGCAGCGGATGGCCTTTGGGAAAAATAAAAGAAAAGCGCGTAATCAAATTATGATTTATTCGATTTATTTTTACCCTTTTTCGTACACCTCGGTCTTTTTACTCTGTTCGGATCAAAATTCTCTTTTTCGGAGGAGTCAGTGCTGCCTGGGGTGGCGGCGCGTTTCACGCGCTTTTTGCGGTTTTGCATCTCAATCAGCGGTAGTTCCGTTAGAATGTCGTAATCCCTGAAAATAACAAAATGCATAAGTACTAAGTACCTTTCAGTATGATGACTAGCCACTAAAAAAATACGCACTCTGGCTAACACAGGACTTGCTGTTTATTTTGAAGTTAGATTTATCTGTAGTTCTGGATATTTCCAAAGAGGATTAACGTCAGCTAGGCGACTGGTTGTAAAAGCTGCACTAAATATTACCTACTAACATGATTTCGTAATAATGGACCACGGGTTCAAGCATGACAATGGAGGTTGCAACCAGGAAAAAGATAAAGTGGATAACTAAAAAAAAGTACTGAGTTATTCATCATCCATCAAATAGTCAGAACTTCCCATCACAACTTACCGTGGCATGCATGCTCTGTGCACTTCAGCCGCAACTTGCAAGTGTTCTGCCTCAGTATCAGTATCAGATTCTTCTACAATTAAAACATTTTTCTTTTCTTTCTTTCTGTGTAATACCACATCTGGCGCCATTTGGTCTATTTTCCCAGAAATATCTTGATTTGTGCTACTCAAGGTAATTACATCATCCATAAATAGGTCTTGACTCTTCATCTTCACTTTTTCATCTAGTGAACTGTATTTTTGAGCAGAGAATTTGTAATCATGTTCAACATCATTCTTAAAACTACTGGTAACAGTATCATCACTTTTATTAATGTTACTTATGTCGGTTTGCACTGAAATGGATTGCTTATGTTTTCTTTCATACTTGTTACCATATTCAATTGTAATAGATATGTTACTGACTCTTTGAATCTCCACATCAGTTTTATTCTGACCAGCCTCATTGCAGCTAGGGCAGGAAGAATAAAGAAAACTTCTTTTGATATATGGCACCACTACTTTTTCTTTATCATTACATTGAGCATCTTCATCATCATGCAGAGAAGTATAGTCTGAATATTCCTTTCTTTCAGCTTCATGCACAGCTCCCAAGGCAAGCTCATCTTTATCAATAATCTCAGTTGGGGTGTCCTCTATTACTATGCACTCTTCATCCATAACAATTCCACTGTCATCTTGCTTGTTAATTTTACTTGTTTTTCTCTGCTGTACAACATCTTTAATATTGTGTAGACTATCAAGGCTCATAAGCATCTTATTAGGAGTAATAACCAAGTTTTCTTCGCAAGTCTTATTTGGTTTTCGAGAGATACTGGATTTTTGATTTTTCGTGTTTTTTGTGAGACGTTTTGATTTATTGCTTACATTATTTTTTAAACTTGATCTGAAGGCAGGCTTGTTCTTCACATCTTTTATATGGGAACTTGGAAGTTTCTGGTTATTGACATTCATAGTGGCTAATGGTTTACGTGGTAAATCATTTTCAGCTCTTTCCAGCCACTGCTGTATGTACTTAGATTTCTCCATTTTCGGCTTTTGTAATGTGGATGTTATGTCCTCACCAGGATAATGTGACTGCTGACTGTTCTCCTTGTTATAATTTGAGTAAGTATTTAGACTCTTCCTTTTATTGCTATATTTCACAGGGGCTTGAATGCAATCAGGAAACAATTCTTTTTCAGTTTTAAGTTGGTCAGAAATTCTCTGCCTTCTGTATACTAAAATAAGAAATAAAACAAAAGGTATAAATAAAATAAAACTAACAATACACTTTTTACAATTCATAAAATCACTTGGAACAAGTAATAGGTGGAAGTAGGATGAGGGATTTTATTTTCTCATCTGATTAAGAATTTCCTTAAAATATCAGAAAATGAAATGAAATGAAAATATATTTATTTTTTTCCACAACTGCCTTCAAAATACAAAATATGTGAAACTGAGGAGGTGGACTGGAGTCTAAACTAGTAAAACCTGTATTTCAGGCCTCCAGGTCACCTATATACCTTCTACCGGATATTATATATATTTTATTATTAGAAAAGGACTGTTTAAAGTCAATCATTATGTTTAACAGTTTTTTTTTAATTCATAAGGAATTTCTAACACCAGTGTAAGCCCCTTATACGGAAAAAAATAACTATACTATACTCTCTTGCTTGTGGAAGTTGTGGAGCAAATTTATCATTTACCTTTTTTTTATTATTAAACTTAGAGATGAAGAACAATATTTGTGATAATAAGTTGTTATTTAAATAAATAAATATTTAAATATATACAGACAAATCACACAGATTGAGCTAGCCCCAAAGTAAGTTCTTATGAAAGACTTGTGTTATGGGATACTAACTCAACGATACTATATTTTATAACAAATACATATATAGTTATCTGAACTACAATGTAGCCTCCAAGTAACAAGAAGGCTGTGAACAAGTAATCTTTTTTTTACCTACCATCTATTTTAAATGTATCCTGGAATGTATTCAAAAGATGCACAGCATTTTTTGTTTTCTTCGGTTGCAACTTGTCTTCAACCCAGGAGTTGTTCGAGATTGGTGAGTTGAATGTAGTGAAGCAAGTCAAGCAGCCTTCTTCTTTTTCTGAGCACTCGTTACATGCAATGTGACCATAGATACATCTTACATAGACGTTGCTCAGTTTGTCACTAAAAGTAAATAACATATTTATTAACAAATACAAGTAGTTATTTCAAAAAATAAAAGCCGAACTGGTCTGTTGAAAAGTTTTTAACAGTTTACATCACCGAATGGCACCCGTAGATGGCACCTCATACTACAAAATTTGTCCAGCCGTTTAGGCTACAGGCAGCAACAATAGAACAGACATACTTACATACAAACATAGATTCCCATATATATTATACATACATGCGAAAAACTTTACCCTACTTCTGGGTGGGTCAGTCAACAACTATCAAACATATTCCGTACAATTGCCCCAGTTCCACAAGGCTTAGTGACAGTTCATAAACTTGATGGAAACTAAAATTATACATGTCAAAGGAACAAATTTGTTCTAACAAAGAGTAAGCTTTAGAAAAGTTAAGTGAGAATATGCTTTGCTCTTCTCCTCAATATGATTTATATAGCTCATAAATATTATTAAATTTTTTCATACAAATACTGAACTAAATATTTTTTAAACAAGGAACAAAAAGTTGTGGTTTTGCCCTAAAGAAGGGAGGCTGGGTCGCTTCGCGCTGTTTTGGTCGCAAGGAAACCTAACAAACCTAGTATTGTGACCAATTTCTTTTTTTGTTATAGTGAGCCCCCTTGGTTGGTTAGTGTTAGCCCTCTTCTCATCCGTTATAATGTGATTAGAAAACAACAATTATCATTTTGTATAGCTAAAGTATGAAAGTTATAAAGCTTATAATTTGAAAACGGCGCGACTCCGCGCTTTGAAAATAGTGTCATGGGTAGAGGAATGTGAGTTCTATCAGTTCCAATCTGCAGAATGTCTAGATTACTGCTAAGCTATACTAAAGCCCACCCCTAACAAATGTTGCATCTTTGTATCGCGCGAGTCGATGCGTAGTACACAATATTAGGTTCAAGGGAGGGCGCGTACTGCGCAGTGAGCAGCGAATATCCGAGTCGCCATAAAGTTTGATTCGGACTTGTAAGGGTTATTGAATACGATGAAAGTCTTTACTTACCAAAAGCCACATCGATTGTTGTCTACAATGTTTCGAATACATTCGCCAGCTTTGTCTATATCAATGGACTTAGACATGACAATATCTTATATTATCTAAATACTGCTTCGTATAAAACGTTAACTTTTTGTTTTTAACTAAAATACCTTTAATATAATACCTACGAATTATATTTTAGTTTGATGATATTGAAATCAAGAAATGACATGACAACGTCGCTGTGACGTGCAGTGCTTGACTTGACACGTGACACGAAGCGCTATTTACACATTTTCGGGGGTACTATTTTTGAACATGTGACCACGAACCTTCGAATGATTTTTGTATGGAAAAACCTAAGGGAAAAACCGGTCGTTGCGAACGGCTAAATTTCAAAAATCGTGCCCTGGTTCCCGCCTCTTCTGACGCCACCCGGCCATCCGGATCGAAGAAAACTCGATTAGGTACCTACATTAAGATTTGTATGAACGCGATTACACAGTTCAAGGCCGGGCCTATTCACTAAAATTGATAAGCACGGTGGCTATCAAAGCTCGGTTGACAACTCGAATTTGATAGTCACGGTGGCTAGCATGAAATTGGCATTCCGTAACTGTTTTCACGGTAGTGGCTATCGACATAAATGAAGTGGCTTTGAATATGTTCAAGTTGGCAGCTCTTTTTTTCTGTCGACATTATCATAGAGTAAATTGAGATGCTATTCTCAAAATTTCAACTCAGGGGTACTATTTTTGAACGTGTGACACTCGTCTTCGAAAGATTTTTATATGGAAAATCGTTAAAAGACGTGTGCCACGCGTTCAAAAATAATACCTCTGTTTTACCACTAGCGGCGGCCACATAGAAATTTTTGCGAGTACATCAAATCATCTTTTATTTCTTTAGTTGCATAATGCATAGTGTTATGAAGAGTTTTTATTTGACAGAAATATATATAGGTACTATTTTGCAGCTTGGCGCTCCATATAATTTCTACAAGTAAAATGTTCTCTCGCGACGAGAGATTGTATGAAGCTTTTGTGGATTAATTTTGTTATAGTATTATGAGAATATGATTGTATATTAAATACTCTATACTATCATTCTCCTACTAAAAGGACCTCAGAATATTAGGAAAAAGAGCTGTACAGGCGAGGATCGGCTGTTTCTGTCTCTACTAATTCTCAAATCAACCCTCACGACACACACCTCCTAGTCACAGGGACACAAAATCATGATGTTGACTGAACTTTTTAGGTTAGGTTTAATGATGAAGGATTTAAAATTTAAAGTGGTCATATTGTATTATTAGGTACCTATATTATAAATATAGTAGGCGAACACGGTCAGATTTACCTTTAATGCAGAAAAAGCAAAAGAATAATTGCCTCTAACCTATAACACTGAGAAAAAAAATAATTGAAAATATCTTCGTAAGGACTTACATATATACCTACACAAAAAAACCGTATGAGAGGAAGAGGAGTGTCTGACCACAAATCCCCTCGCCAATTCCAATAACTTAAGTCAAACCAACTTAAAACATTCTTAAAATACAAACTAACCTCAAAACCAAAATTTTACGAATATTTTAGCAACCATGTGTCTTCGAAGGGGTGGGTTGGTTAAGTAGACTTTAAATTTTATTTGGGAGACTTATATTTTAGAGACAATATTTGTTATTTATAAAACCGATGATAAACATACAAAAAGAAAAAGTTCCTCATTTTACGGCAACTTGTTCAGCTGTCTCGTTTTCGTAAAAAAGGATGGCTCCGTTTGGTTAACCTACTAAACGCAATAGTAGTCACTTCTCTACATTTAAACAAAGACTTGCAGCATCTTTACTTTGGCGTATAATAGTGTGTATCAATAAAACACTGCTCTTGACCCGTTGCTATGAAAAGCTGTTTGATAGATCAAGTGAAGATCGATTTGATAGCCACTTCAGTTACAGAATGCCGTCTATAGCTTATCGATACGGAAACAAATGTCAAAATGATGGTGGAGTTGCTATCATGGAGATGACGTCATTTCGGTTGGACACTGACGATAGTGAATACAAAATTTGAATTCTGACAGCCGTTTGATGTCAACTTATTAGTTTCATAGCCATCGACACTTGTCATTCGAGTTAGTAAATAGGCCCGCTGGGGTCTTAGAGTATCAAGCCTGGGGTACCTACTATTTTTGAAATTTCAACAAAAATAATTTTTACAAAAATCGTGCGTAGACGAATGTCACACACACAAAAATAGTACCCCTGGCCGTCTGTGAACATGGATGCCAGCATTAATTAATAATAATTATTGCCCTAAGCCTGGAACCTGGATGGCTAGACACTAGAATTGCCCGACAATTACCATTAATTTTGTTTGAGACGGCTCGAAGCGATATGGCCCTGACCCAGAAATGCATGGAAAGCGCTTAGTTTTTTATTATTACTATTTAATGTGTAGCGCCAAGCTAAAGCAAAATATTCCCATCATTTACGTAATCTTCAATCCAGTCATGTCTTATCAAGGCCTGACTTAGGCAACTTGTTATGTACTTATTTAATATCGAATACCTACAGATCACCATGAACGATTCCATAACTGCTTAGCCGATACCGCGAAAGAAATAATCTAAGTATGATTGTTACGCAAGGAGAGTATCTATTTAAGCAACTGTCTGATTGAGTCCCGTTTGATTGCATTCATAGGCTCCTAAACTACCAGACCAATCTCAAGACATTCACCTAAAGAAACTTATTTATAAGCGGGTGACCTGATCGTATATTACAATCCGAAATTAAAGTTTTTCTGCAAGACTTGCCAGGAACTATTCGAGATGGAAACCTTCTGAAGCTGAGGGGAAGCTGTTAGGTAACAGTGTCTTAGCGCCGTCCCGGTCCGGTGCTGTCTGTAGTTGCAACTTGAACTATGCCCCGCCATTGAGTGCTATAGCATATAATTTACGCGAACGAAGTCGCGGGAAATTTGATAATAATATTAGAAAGAGGAGCCATTTGATTTGTTTGTTTGCATTGAATAGGCTCCAAAACTGCTAGACCAATTTTCAAAATTCTTTCACACAGCTAATTTAACTGCGGGTGACATAGGCTATAATTTACACTTCGTGGCTATGTTTACACAGAATGTCGTCTGCTTTTTCCACAGAAGTAAACCATATAAGTAACATTAATTTAAGAAAATAACTAAAGTCTAGCAGTTGCATCAACTGTTAATTATCTAAATCTCTTATCAGCATACACACCCCGCTGACCTGACTCTTAGAAAGATTAGATATATGGGCACCCCATTGTATTTTAAAAGTCTATTGTGAATATAGGAAAGTAGTATCATTTACGAAGCCTAGGTAGTTTTTGACCATCTAAAATAACAACGTCGCTCTGCTCAGGAGTGTAGGTTAATTTAATGCATGGGTCTTGTTTGAGCAATAGCAATAGGTTGTTAGCTGAAAACCTGTTGAGAGTTTAGTCAAAATGCTATTTACCTATTGCGACAGCGTCTTCACTATGTTGGTCCAACTTAAAAGACGTGTCATCGGCAAAAAGCATCGTGCTTTTGCCGATGACACGTCTTTTAAGTTGAAACAATTCATTCTCTCATTGAAATAAGCTAGAAAACGTAATGGGCCTAAAATTGATCCTCGGGGCACGCCAATTGTTCAATTAGTACAGTTTGACTTGACACCGTTAATTTCTACTATCCGAAGCATATTTTTTAAAATACGATACAAAGCCTGATTTTCAAACCAGTACTGTCTGAGTTTCAGTTTAATAAAAGTTTCTGATGATCAACGAATCAAATGCGCGATTCAAAAGGCAAATTTTAAGCCATTGGTTCCGAATTTAGACCAACTAGGAAGGTATAATATAATGTAAACCTTGTACATTTTCTACTTGCCGTTATAATGCTACATAAAGATAGGAATAATAAAAAATATTTTATCTAATTTATTTATTGTAAACTAACAAAAATATAGTAAGCTTACTCCGATTATGCATTGTCTCTGTAACAAACGAATTTGTTCTTAGAAATGTATCACATAACACCTTATTGTACATTAAACACGTCATCAGTTGTCGTTCGCATCTTTTAGGCTCAGACTGCACTGCCGAGATGCTGAACGGCGCTACACGTTGTCACAGAATTAATAATAGTACAGTGAGTACAGTCCGAATAAAACATTATGGCGGCTCGGAACATCGCGCGAGTCGGTGCGCAGCGCAGTGCACAATATTAGGGTCAGTTCACACCGAAACGCGACGCGACGCGCACTTTTTACACTGTGATAGGATTTTAACTCTTATTTGCACACTTATAAGACTAAAATTGCGAGAAAAACTTAATAGACAGTGGCCGCAAGATACCAGAGGAGGAGGCGAATTTTTGATGCGAAAATGGTCGTTTTGACTATGCGTATAAGGGTTAAAATCTTATCACAGTGTAAAAAGTGCGCGTCGCGTCGCGTTTCGGTGTGAACTGACCCTTAGGTGCAACGGAGCGCGCGGGGAGGCGGGGCGCCTACTGCGCAGCTCGCAGCTAATATTCGAGTCGCCATTAAGTTTGATTCGGACTGTACACGTTGCAACAGCCAAATCGTATTATCAACAAGCGGCAGCGTAGAGTAGACCGGCAACACATTATCCAAAATTGGACTCAAAACTGAAGTCTCATTCTTATAAGATTTTAATTCACACTCTATACTAGTACTCTACGCTAGCGATGCGGCATATGTGTTCAATAAAACACATTAGGCATAAAAAATTGGAAGTACTCACTTATTTTTTATTGTACTAGAACTTCTCGGCAGTGTAGAATTTCCTATTGCGGTCAAACTAAGTGACCGAACCAAACGGTACAATTCTGTTGTGCGTCGCGAAAATTAGTCAAAATCAAATAAAATTTAGTCGAATTCAAACCATGTTTCGTTGGTTGAAACAAGCCCTAATGAAACAGAACAGCTCACAGATTTGTGTACGTTTGGTTTGGTCATTGGACATGACAGGACAATATCTGTCGCCGCGAAATGACTACATAAATTAATGTAAACTTAGAATTAAGTATATGAAAAAATCATATGCATATCCCTCGTTTTGGCTAAGCCATGTAATACTTAACCGGCATTGCTTTGCTAGATTGCTGCCGATCAAAATGGTGTGTATATGTATCTATTAAAAGCGTTAAATACACGATGCGGTGTTTAAACTAGTTGAAATCGAACTACCGGAGGCTTGACTGTTACTATTTATCAAACTATGCGTTTCATAAATAACAGTTAAGCCTCCGGTATAACCCATGGAAGTCGTCGTAAAATAAAATTATTTTTAACAAAAATTTAAAACAGACTTCAACCCTAAACGTAAATGTACAAACTGGAACTAAAAACTAAGGGAATAATAATTTAAGCACTATAAACAAAAAAATTGATACTTTCATACCCATTTACAATTTGTAATCAGTTTTTATTTGGAGTCGGTGCCAGCCAATGTAACAAAGATAGTTTAATCTTTGAAAACAAATCATCGGGCTACACTAGAAAGCATAAAGCTTGTTTTTACTTTGGCTGGCACCAACTCCAAATAAAAACTGATTACAAATTGTACATAATAATTGTAAATAGGGTTAAGTAGTATAATAAGACATAGATTTAGCTAACAATAGTTTTGTATTACATTATTCTTAGTGAACTAATACCTGTTTAAGAAATTTGATTATTTTTATTATTAAACTGCCCTTGACGCCTGAAACACAGGACTACCTAGTTCAGGCGCTCAGTACGCACTGTATTTAAATACCTAATATGCCATAGATTAAGAAACTATGTAAATTATATTGTACAATGATTAACGAATAAATTATTTATTTATTATTATTTATTATTTATAGGTATGAAAATATCAATATTTTTGTATTTCCTAATTTTTAGTTCCAGTTTGTACATTTACGTATAGAGTTGAAGTCGGTATTAGTTTTTCTGTTAAAAATATTTTTTCTTATATTACACCCGTTCTTTTAAGATTATGTAATTGTTTTCTCTATTTTGCGGCAACACACTCTGTTGCCGCAAAATGGGGTAAAAATTAACATTGTTTTATTTAACTCTGTTGAACAGAGTAAATAAAGTAAATAAAACCATATTAAAAAATTCAAGAGGCTAGTACACGCGTAAAGTAAGCAGTAGAGAAGAGGATACAATGCTAACTATGCAACAACACATTTAAACAGCAAAAATACTTCATTTTGTCTAGGTATTAATAGTATCCATTTAAAGGAGATAATGTATAGCGATTGCGAAATGCCGATCGACAGCAATCTAAGACAGCTACGCCAAAAAATACTGTCATAGTCAAACTATGATAATGATAAAGCATAAATCACAATGTTTAATGTTACTTATTTAATAAATGCAACGATAATCACAAATCAAAGGTTCACAATAGTAATATTTGTTGCTTAACTTAAACATTCAGCTCATACTTTAAAATACAGTCTAAAGGAATTTCTACCAGGTATTTTTGTAGTTACAATGTCTAAAAATCTTACTTTATATCCTGAAGACAATAAAGGGTAGTAAAGTCTTCTTAAATTGAACACTATTTTTATAGATAAAATATTAAATACTTACTCAATTTCTTAATACATGACACAACACAATATACACTTCACAAAAAAATCAATATTTTAAATACTTTATTTTATAATGTTTTCTTATGTTTTCGCGATTGTTACACATTTAAATAAAATTATTTTAATACTTTATTTTAGATTAATTAATAAATTTTATACTTGTTACATATAATGTTACTATGATAATCTTATAAAACGACTTCAACCATTTATAACATAAGTTACACAGATCATTTACCAAACAAAAGCAAACGTACTTTAACCAATCTATTTTCTTAGATTTCGGTGAAATTTAAATGGGATCAATTAAAAAATATACATTCCTTCCAAATAAAAACAAAATAAATCAGTACATTAATGACAGAGCTCTTTGTAACAATAAAAGAAAACATACTACAATTCCGTACGTGTTCCGTACATACAACCGACTTGAGTTGTCAACCGACTTCGAGATATGAGGTCCGTTTTCGGAGTCGTTTGAGAAGTATAGCGTTCACATGGCACTGCAACGGTATCTTCGCTGTAGCGTCACCGTGGAGAGATCCACACAAATCCAATGACAAATATCTGATTTTTTTAAATTTATGGCAAATAATAGTTCTATATGTAACTGATATAATAAGGGTCCTATACGAATGTGGGTTTATGAAACGAGCCGCAGGCGACTTTTAGATACAATGCAGCGCGTCGACCGCTTGTGCAGCACCATGTGCAATCGTTTATCCAATCGAATTGAATAAAATTAAAATTGATATAAAATTATTGACCACCAGCGCCTCGAACTGGCACTAAACTACAGATGTTCACACAGACTGGCGCGGCGCGGCGGCTAGGCTGTAAACACACTATGACGCAAAATACGCGGCCGGAGATCGGCGTGATAACATCTGCAATACTATTTGATATCGGAATAAAATTTACAATGCAATATATAACATTTTCAAAATATGGTTTGATTTTTGGGCTTTGGGTAACATAAGTCGCTACAATTTTTTGAAAAAGATAAGTGTTAAAAATAGTACTTCATCGTATCATCATCATCATCAGGTCTTTTTAGTCTCGACTGCAGGGGCATGACCATCGTATACTAGTAAAATAATAATGAACTCTGTATCTGTATTAAAGCTATAAAATTGTAATGTTAAGTAACTCATGCTTCCGAATTGGGTATATTTTTAGGACCATTGATTGCTTGATAGCCAGTTAAATATATTCTTATTGTCTTGTACATTTTTGTAAGTTGTTTCATTATAGTGGTTAGTTAGGTGGGGGCGGGAGTCGATAACTTTGAATGAGCGGCATTTACATGTGCGTTTGGCAACAAGTTCCTATATTTTAATACGATACGATTACCAAAAAAATACGAATTTAATATTTGTACTCTAGAAAACTATGTCACTACATTTATTGCTCATGTATTTATTATTATTTCACCTACGGTAACGTTTACAGGATATCATTCAAAACTTTACCTGAAAAAACTGAAACGAGCCGCAGAATTGGACTCCTTTATTTAAAATGATTCACTGGGGACTAAAACATACTTACGTAAAAAATATGATTTTTACACCTATAACAATATCGGGTATACGTAACGGTTGTAAGTATTTTTAAATAAGGTTTTAAAATTATACCTATTGCATAATCTACAATTTTATTATGACCTCGCATCCTCGATTTACAAATGAAACAGCTTATAAAAACATGAATAAAATTTACCTTACTATATCATTTGTGATTAATATAATGAAACATTTGAAATTTTGAGTTAAAAGTCCGACGCGTACACTAATCATTTTTGCGATTATATCTGCACAACGGTTTTTATTAATTTGCAGTTTACTCACAAACCAACAATCACAAAAACCATACATACATACATAATTATTATGTCTCTACAATATTTAAAGTAACTTTTCTTAATTGAATTAACAGTTTTAAATATTGCACACCATGTCATGTCATGTTGTTGGTGTCTCTCCCGCAAACTCGCCTTCAAATTTAGAAAAAAGCGTTCAAATCGGTTCGCCTATTTAAGAGCTCCGGTGCATCAGACAAAGACGCATACACACATAGTGGTTAAACTTATAAAACCCCTTTTCTGCGTTGGGGGTTAAAACATATAAGCTAACTGGATTAAATTACACGCATGTTTAGATAAGTAGTGTATAAATTACATACCTTTATTTAAATAAAACAATATACAATTTCTGTATTGTGAGTATATATAACATACTTTGAAGGAGTGGTTTTTCATTATCTTACTGCGTTCTCCTACGAGTGTGATGAATGCATAATATATACTGAATGATATTAAAAATTAAAATACATAACACAAGGTGTTTCAGAAAATATTGTGTTATAGTATAATATAAATAGGTTATATAATAGGCTTGCAGTAATTATAAAAATAAATGACGAGTGAGTGTGACGTATGATGTCGTTTTCCATTTAATGGCATTTACCCAGTACTGAATCCTTTTCTGGGACTAAATACATAAAAATAGTTTAATTATTGAATTAAACTTTTTGACTGGAGCATATTATGGCAAAATACGAAAAATATGTTTATAATACTCAAATCTTAACTAATATACATGTAATGTATATTTGAAATTTTATTGATTAAATCCTTAAAAAAAAATTATTTAAAACAGAAGTGTGCGATATGGAGTTATTTGCTATGGTCTCGCGAAGATTTGCTTCTGATTATTTTGGTTGAAACAAATCGGTTTCGTTTTTATTGGGCCGAAAATAGAGCGAGCGAATGGATAAGAGCAAACAAACGCATTTCGCAGGCGACTTAGTAAGTACTTAACTTACTTCAAAACATTATAATTATTTACTTAATAAAACATTCATTTAACCTGCAAAAGTATACTTATAAAAATCTAAAGCTTTCTTAGTGATCACATTGAGGACTGCAAACCCTCAAGAAACATTAGTTGTCATGTTATTCAAGATGCAAATGTAACATTTAGTTGTTAACTTTGCATCTGCTTTTTCCATAATATATTATACAAAATAGTAAAGCTTTTCACAAGCCAAATAGTTACTGAGGAATGATTTAAGTCATTAACATGTAGCGATTGTAATAGTATTAATTAAATAGTAAAAGGAACACAAAAAGCTTATGTTCATAGCGTAAACGCTTTCATTTGACTTGTAATTCAAAAACGTTTAAGAATTTCTAAATAACGAATCAAAACATCCTCTTCTTTTATTATCAGTATCTATATCTACACATACAGAGACAAATATTATTCACAATACCTTTGTAATCTAGGGGCTAATATCGTAAAATCTATGCAATCATTCAGTTTCTTACTTAAAATGCATTTGTTACCCGTCTAAATAACTATACCACAAGTAACACGCGAATATTATTTACTTAAAATAATATTGGTGTAAGGCATAATCTATGCATAAAACTCCGAATCTTAAATCATGATTTAAAATTAATGATTTATTAGGTAAACAATGTATTAAAGTTTTGTTCAAATAGGTATAGGTATTTGTATTTGCAAGTCTTGACTATAACTTTTTATAGTTTTGTACATAGTTTACTACCCCTTGTAATAATTTCTCAAGAATTGTACATATAGGTAGCAGTCTAACAGAAAGCGTATCAGGGCATGGGCGCCAGGGGTTCAAGAGGGTGTACTCGTTTGCACCCCCCTAGCTAAGAAAATAATATTTCTTGTTCTGACTGAAATAGCGTTACAAATATTAAAAGCCATATTAAAACCTGGCATATTTAAATTAGGCTTCATGAGTAGGCTTCTTAATCAATAAAAAAAAATACTATTTGTTGTTTACCTATTGATGCACATGATAAAATATATAAATAAACACTAAGGGCCGCGCTTCACTGGATTGGCATGGGATGGCATCGGAAGCGACGGGTCATTTCAAAACAAGCTTTATGTTTAGGAACATAAGATGCAAAACGACGGCTGTACGCTCGCAGGCGCCTAATCCGCGCGAGTGCGCGTCAAGCCGCCAGCCGGCTGGCCACGTTCAAGCAGTTATGCATCTTAGTCGCTTAGTATAAAGCTTCTTTTGAAATGAAGCGTCGCTTCCCATGCCAATCCAGTGTAGTGCGGCCCTAAATCAATATCATGCATCTCCCTGAAAAAGCTTGCCGGCGCCCATGTAACAAGGTTACCTTCGTGATGAGTTAGCGTTCGCGGCGCGCGCGCTTGGCGCGGGCGGTGGGCGCGCACACGCTGTCATCGTCGTCACGCCGCTTAGCTGGCGCCTGCGGCCGCTGCAACTGACTCTGCGCCGTCAGCTGCAGCTGCAACGCGTGCGTGTTGAGCCTCTCCGCCAGCAGCAAGGGCTTCAGTGCGGCCATCTTGTGACTATAAAGCGTTACCGTCGGTCGACTATTCACTGCTGCCGTCAACTGCTCCCGAACACTCAATTCAGTATTATCAGCATTGTTGTTCCATTTCTCTTTGTCATTCTCACCTTCTTCTGTTTTCATTGCTTCATTATGTTTATCACTCAGCTCTGCGATGTCTGTATTACATATGATATTGACTTGGGCACGGACTTCCGCATCAAATTTGGAAATAGTGCTCACGAGTGGTTTTGCCCAACCAATGTGCAGTATTGGAGTTTGACTTCCTTCTTCCCACTTACAGATCCCATCGTAAAACCTTTAAGCAAATACAGATAAAGCTGACTACATGGTATATGATCTTATTTTGTTACTATGTGATGTCATATTACATTAGTCAAAATGTAAATACCTATTTGATTCCATCCCCATCCTGACTTACAAATGGAACATTCAACTACTATAAATAAAAATCTTAATATTAAGTAGGGGCCGAAAAGGGGGTTGGGTCTAGGCTTGGATTGTTTTTGACTAAGACATGGGGGATAGGACATCCCATTCATGACATGGGGGACGGCGGCCTTGTTTACGCCTGTTTAAGTTATTAATTCAACTTGACATTGATTGTATTAACCTATAATAATTTTAATTTTTGTAATTATAATGAATCATGTACATGTGTGTTAAATGTAATAGACTTAAGTCGTTTTTATCACAATAAATAAAATAAATAAAAAATAAATAAAATACGCGGTAATGTCAGTAGCATAATATTTTTTTTATTATAATTTTGATACGTAAACTTTGGGAGACGGGGCTTTTCTTACTTTTTCTGACAACAGGGGGAGGGGGTTAAAATAGCTGATATTATGCATACTTAAAACTTGAACGGCCCTATCAATTCTGTGAACGGCTGCAATTAACTAAGGTTCTTCCCAATTTATCTAGTTTAAAAAAAAAGCATTATTCTCTGTTTACCCTTTTCGGCGGCTTCGACTGCCACTGACCGACAGACAGACCGCAGATTAGTGAGAATATGCAGACTGTCCTTCTATTCTATTCTAAATAACAAATACTGGCCGAAAAATGTAGTGGTTAATATTTGTGAATATCAAAATTAATGAAATAGTGACGGTCTCCATGGCGCACGCCAGCCTGCGACACGCACGAGGGGCATTGGTTTCGTTTCCCGGCGCGGACTAATACTTACACTTCATTTTCCGAAGGAGCATTTTTACGCTTTCGCATGTTAAGCAACCCCGGGCGCAGTCCTTACTTGGATGAGTGACCGCAAGTGGCATAAAAATATCCCGAGCTCCTCCTTGCTTCGGAAGACACGTTAAGCCGTCGTTGAGCTATGTCAGATGCCTTAAGGCAGCTTGTAAAACCTGACAGCAATGTTGGCCACTTACACATACGAAACATACGAACAAAAAACAACTATATTATATGTTGAATTCGTCTAATATCTTTATGTTCGAGTATGAGTAAGAATCTGTCAGGCAACAAGGAAATTAAAATACATATATTTATCCAGTTAGTCATGAAGAAGACATGATTATTTCAATATAAGTTTTTCAGTATATAAGGTATGTAGACATGTAGGTGACATGATTGGCAGGCCCTGCCGTTACTTCTCCCCAATAAAAGTTCCTGCGAACAGCTGCTGTCCTCCGAGGTTCACATAGTTCTGTGTTTTATTAACTATATTGATCTATCTCCTAACTGTATATTAGTGTTAGTATACAGTGTGTTATACTACTGTACAACATTTAACTATAAAAATGTTTCAAAACCTTGTATTACCTCTCAAAATATAAAACCCAATAATTTCTTTCAGTACAATACAATTTGACGTCTTACCTTAGTAATGAAGCAAAACATTCTGGATCCTTTAATATAGACCTGGCAGAATGGCCAGAGCTCTCGGCTTTCATCAACTGCGGTATCAACTCATTGGCAATCTCTGAAAACTCTTTGTATATTTCTTCATCATCACGAGAATAATTGTAACTGTAAAGGGAAGATTTATTCAAATGTCAATTCTAACTTAAAACAAACGGACTTACTATATTTATAGACTGAAATAAGAATATTCAAGAAGAAAGAAATAGCATATGTTGGTCTATCAATAAATTCATTCCATGCTGGTCTGGAAGAAAACGAAAAACGTAGAATGTACCAGCTGCTTCTCTTCCCATGCAGATCCTTAAAAACCGATCGAGGGAATGGGCGCCAGGAATCATATCAATAGGCGATACTAGCAACTCATCATTATTTTGATTCCATTCTCACCTACAAACCCACCAACATGCTAAACGTGGCTTTAAGGTTTTTCTGACCTGGGTGGGCTCTGTCTAACCTGCAGGGGAAAAAGATGTGTGTCAATAAATTTACTAACTGTCTGATGACGTCTCCAGCACAGGCCCATGCTTGAAAAGCTTCTTTGTACATCTTGTGACGATGATAGTATCCTCCTTGAAATGTGTATGGATACACATGCCTGTCTTCATAATAAGTCCGAGAAGATCTAATGGCCTGTGCATACAAAGCAGCTGAATCTGGTCGCTGTTGTCCACTCTGCAACTTGCTGATGTCAGAAGAATCCCCCACATCATCTGAGCAGCTAGATATTCTCATATACTCATCCAAATCTCCAAGATTCCCAAGGGCCATAGGATATGCATCCAAATGTCCTATAAAAAACACATTAGAACATTATTATAATAATATTGATAGTGTAACTAAAGTTAGATTGAAAGTGACAGAGTATCATTTTAACTACATTGCTACATTCTGATTTACACATGACAGCTTTATGCTGAAGATATGTGCTTATAGAAAACATCTGTGCTTTGCTTGCTAAAATGCATAGAAATAAAACATTGCACCACAAATAAAAAGCTTCACTATCTTGAAATCTTCAATACATGTAGCTTTATAATCCCCAACACAACACAAAGAGAGATATATTATAAGTCTGACCGCTCTATGAGGGTGTCTGTTTGAGGCACTGTATCTTTAAAACAGGTGAACTGATTTCAATGGTTTTTTTTTTAAATAGAAAGCAGGTTTTGTGGTGATGGCTTTTAGACATGTTTGATCTAAATCGGTTCAGTTGTTATCAAGATAGAGGAATTCTCGTGTTGGGGGATGCGAATTTTTTACTAAGCATTTATTTTAAAATATTATAGATACATGCCAAACCATTGGATAACTGGTTAAAAATATAATAAATAAATAACCTTTCTCATACAACAACCACAAAAGGTTGTATTGCATCAAAGCCACTTCATGAACATCAATAGTTGGTGTGAGCGTGGGATTTATTGAGGATACCAAAGCTGCTAGCTCCATAACTCTGGTGCATACAACAGGTTTCCCTGCCACATACAACCAAGAACGAGCTAGGACACCATCTCCAACTGACCGGCCTCTTTTATCTTCATTACCTTTTCCATGCCATGTTACCTAAACATTAATATCAATTTTTAGATGACCCTAACAATGCCTGAGACTTATATAAAAAAAATAATAAATGACAAATCATTTTTTTTTTTCAAAATCTATTGGTGCATTGTATAATAAATAATTCGACATATATCAGACTGTGACGTTGTAAGGTTGGGTAACTATATTTAAATAAATGAATACATAAAATGGTAAATAATGATGATAAATTAATTTAATAATATCCAGATATGATGCAACATACATATTTGTTCTCAAAGTTATATTTTTATATGAAATGATGATGATGATCATCATCATCATTTCAGCCGCAAGAAGGACATAGGCCTCCCCTCCATATGACAATATAAATTTATTCAATTAATTAAATATAGATTACATATAACTTAAGTATATTAAGTATACCTCTGCAGTTTCAGACTTGTCTTTACCAAATACAACCCAAGCATGATCTTCAGATAAAGCCAAATGAACATCACGTTTCCCTAATACTTGACATCCAGCAGTAACAGCAAATGCTACTCCAAAACAGTCTAGTTTATTGCCAGTCAAAAAACTATAGATAGACTGCAGATGTGCTCGGTCTTTGTAATAACTACGGGTGAGAGAATTCCAGACTACGTCTGCTACTCGCTTCACTAAATCCCGTGTCGCGTACTCGCCGCTTAATAACTTTGCATCCACTCCTCCTTTCATCAGGGACACAAATCGGTCATAGAGAGATTTCACATCATCCCATTCAACGCATGGGAACTTTATCTTGATGAACTTGTTACCAGATAAAGCAACATCTTTATCACTGTTCTTTGTATTTGTTAAGTTATTTTCTACTGCACCAATTATTATAGAAAACAAAGCCAAGTCAGGTTCCTTTTCATTGCGCAGTTGTTCTTGGAATAAATCGCAAACTTTCTGAATACTGTCGATAGGAAAGAAACGTTTACACTCGACTATTCCCGACATATTGTAGATTCATAGTTTACAATCAAATCCAATTTATTTGTTAATGAATTTGCGTTTATTTTGTGTTTTAATTCCAACAAACAAACACCAAACCGGCCGGACATAATATACATAGATAATGTAGAAAATAACATGTCAGTAAGTCAGTAATTTGACAACTGGAGTTTTTTATGGCTTCCGCACATAGAGAAGAAACGCGCCATCCTAGTTTACACGGTGGAATAATGCCTTGGGTTGCGTTGCGACTTGCGGTACGTTGGACGAGTAGGATCTATATACATAAGAGAAACCCTGTCATCTTTTCTGTTTACGTATATAGCTCTGTCCTACTCGGACAGACGTCAAGTGCGACACCGCGTCAACCCTAGGAACCCAAGGCATACTCGCCCTAAAGGATTGGGTTTACTATTTTTGAACGCGGGACACTCGTCTTCGAATGATTTTTGTATGGAAAAAACGTTAGAAAACGAGGTATCCAGGGCCGTAAAATTTAAAGTAAAAATGTCAATTTACTTTGGTTTGTTGACGTATGTTTGACGCTTGACGTGGATTGTTTGATTGATTGATTGATTGATTCATATCATTCAGTGGTTTGTCCGAAATCAATCAAACCGTTTGTTTGTATTTCTCTCAGAATAGTAAAATAGAATTTCTTAGGATTTTCTCAAATCCTTGGATCCCTATATAGTTTGTGTTCTCAAACAACGAAGAAGATACTTTGTTTATATTATTACTAGTTTTTTGTGTCTAGTGTAGTGTAGAAAAGCTACATTACGAATTGGATACTTATACAAGAAGATGTAAAATACGATTGGGATTTGTAATTTGTTGGGACATCGGGACCTGTTTGATTCATCCCCATTTACAATCATTTAATGACTATTGAAGCAACCAATAATATGAACATTCATCTCACTGAGAAACAAAGCAAGCGGTATAAAAAGAAATATAAATATCTAAAATTAAGAATAAAAAGTTTGCTTTTAGTAAGTATTACAATGATTTAGAATAAATTACGGCTTGGATTTAGAATCGTGCGCCCCGATTGCGACTGAGGGCAGAAAAGAAGTTAGGTTCAGGTTATTTTTTTTTATGACCACCCAGAACGACTTAGGGCAGAAAAGAAGTTAGATTCAGGCTGGTTCAGGTTATTTTTTTATGACCACCCGGAAAGACTGAGGGCAGAAAAGCACACGGGCGCACGATTCTAAATTTCAACCATGTTTACAGTTGCTAGCACAGTTGTGGTACGTTAGACTCCTGGTTCTACTAATATGGCAGCATGTAAGGCATGCTGCAGTATGACAGTTTTTACAACACCCTGCTCAAAGCTGTTAGCAACACTAGGTAGCTCTAGAATAAAATAAATAGACAAATCCAGAGCCTTTCTGTTATGGGTGTAGCATGTTAACCACAGCTACATGCAGGCGGCTCCTTTTTACACAAATGCCAAAGGAGTGTGTTGTTTTCGAGTTTATGTATGTAAATGTGTATGTATGTCAACACATCACTTCTTAATTAATGCCTCAACGGATTAGGATGTATGGGGAATTGTTAGAATACTTATCACTCCTCCTGCATGATAGAATGAACATAGGCTTAGAAATTTATTCCATGGCAGTTTTTTTGAAAGAAAAAGCTTGATATTTATATCTCATTCACAATCCCAGAATAAAGGATGATTAAATCTCAAATATTTTTTGTCTGTTCCATAAAAAAAAGTGTTTTACACTAACACCTCAGATTGTCTGGTCTCTAATTATTATGATTAAAATATATTTATGTTTTCAGGAAAATGCAGCACTGTGTGATGAAGTTGCTAAAATTCAAGAGAGTATTCTTATCGTCAAAGATGAAAGAAAATTTCTGTTGCGCAAGTTATTGGAATATGAAAATGATATAGAAACTACATCAATAGCTCCAAAAAACGAGTCTACAGTTACTATAAATGGCAATACAAGAGGAAAAACTAAAAAGCGACAGAGTTTTGATGATGCTACAAAAACTATTTCACTCTCTTAATTAACATTAATTTCATAGTATGTACTGTAATATTTATTTTTGTTTATGCATGGTCACCTTTCAAAATTTCCACCACCCATATAAATAGGTATAAAAAAAAATTGATAATTGCTAAATTTCTATATAGGCTGGTTTGTCTTAACAGAAGGTCAACATTTTCATTATAAAGCTTGGCACATAATACAATAATTAAACAATTATTTTATTCAGTTTATAGTACCTATTTGTTGTTATAGCGGCAACAGAAATGTATCATCTGTGAAAAGCTATCACAGTTTTAAGGGATACAGCCTACAGAAGGACAGACAGACATCAAAGTCTCAGTAATAGGGTCCTTTTTTACCCTTTGGAACCCCAAAAGGATTGAGAAACTGAGAAACAAAATCTTAAGGCCAGTTATTTAGCTAACTACGAGTATATTTTAAAAATTTGCTTAAGGATCAAATACATTGCTCATAACATAGTTTCTTTGGGGACCATTATTATTGTGAAACCTTGCTGACCCAAAAAGTTATTTTGCAGACTGACTGTTATATAGGAACTCATATTACTGTTAGCTACCTAGGTATGTAAGAATAAATTACTGATTGTGACCAAGATTACTAACGAAACAAGAATTGCCAGAAGATATTTTCAATTGCAATCACAATATTTGATCAAATGATTAAAATGCTGTTTTATTGTAGGTAACCAAATAAATTACGGCCTACCAGTAATAATTATACTTCTCAAATAAAACATGGTCACCTTTTGTAGTCATTTAATTACTTAACAACCTATTAACTATATTTTTTTAGTCCTCGTCATCTTCTACGTCGTCATCATTAAAGGATAGTAGTTGACGACTTTTTTTAGGCTTTGTTTTTAAATCGGTATCTTTTTTTAACTTATGCTTTTTGGATTCCGGCTCCGAAACTGATGTTTTAGGCTTGAATATCACTCTTTGAGTTAAGTCAGCTTTAGTTTCTGTTAACAATGTGTCTAATCGTTTTTGCTCCACATCGGCTTCCTCAGCAGTAAGATCTCCTTCCTTAAGTACAACCACTTGAGGCTTTTCACTTTCTTCGTCATCAACAAAGTCTTCCTCGTCATTTTCGAGCCTGTCGAATTTATGATTTCTATCATCATATCCTGCTTGCTTTTTCAGTACTTTCAAAAATTCAGGGTCTTCAGGTTTTGTAAATTGGACATTTCTTTTCCGATTCATCTTCGAATGCTTTTCATGAAAATTTTAACGAATTACCTCCTAATTTCTGATGCTTATGTGCGTTTCGTAGAGTTATCGACGGTTTTCAAGTATTGACGATTTTTATCGCCGAAATCTTGCAAATCAAACTAGGTAGGTAACTTAGCTTGCGTTTGTTGTGCACAGAACAATATTACTCCTAGCGGAGTTGTTGTGGTTTCGTAGGGTTTCGTCAAAGAAACAACACTTTGACATTTGACAGGTAACGCTCAGTGTTGCCAGTCGCAGTGTTGCCAACCCCTGCTAAAATTTTCCCCTAAGAAATTTTAAAAATTCCCCCAAATTCCCCTAAATCATAAACAAGTTCGTGATTTATCAAATAAAACGCTAGGCTTGCACACATATTAACTATGTATTTTTATTACATGAAACATGTTTCCTTTATGTTTATGGTGTGAACTCTCCAGTAGTTAAAAAAAGTATTTCATCATCATCATCATCATCAGCCGGCCTATTTACTAACTCGGATGACAGGTGTCGATGCCTATCAATCAAGAATTTAGAGTTACAATGCGGTTTTTGTATTTCAAATAAAACGTTCGAGCAAGCAAAACCCGCATTGTAACAGTAAATTCTAGATTGATAAGCATCGACACCTGTCATCCGAGTTAGTAAATAGGGGGGCAGGTCTTTATTAGTCTCCATTGCAGGAGCACGACCCTCTCTGTACTGCCAGAGCAGTAAGAGGATTTGGCCTACGCAAAGTATTTACTGTGTAATAAAATAAAGTTAAATAAACATTATAAATTATAAATGCCGTCAATTCATTTGAAATAAATAAACGAATGTAAAAACAATTTACGAACCTTTCAGTAATGGATCGGTCTCCCACGATTTGGTATATTTTTGTTGATATTTTTTTTATTGTCTTTCGACATGGTTTCCACTTTACAATTTTGTACAAAAATTCCAAGGCAACACCGATGACTGATGACAGTGGTACGAAAGATTCTAAAAATAATGTTATTCTAAAAATAAATCTTTCTTAGTGTTAGTGATTAACTTAACTTCTCAGGTCTCAGGATTTCTCTGTGAAGTGAATTCGAATTCGATTCGATCGAATGATGAATGAATTTGAATACTTGACACTTGACATGACAAAATGACAAATGAAAAACTGACAGTAACAGACCAGACACGGATCGGAAATAAAATAGAATAGAATTAATTTGCCATAACATAAGGTACAAGAGATGTTACAAAGAGTCAAGGTTCAACTTATTTAGCTACATGTATAGCATGCAAATTTAAGACATACATAATTTCTAATAGACATACGATTATTAAAAATTATGTATGTCTATAATGCCAAGTAACAGAACTATTAGTCATCCGCTCCAAAGCAGTGGTTTTATCTAAAATAGTCATTTAGAAAAGCATCTACAGTATAATAACATTTGAATGAAGTCAGGAGTGCCATTCTTGAAATGTCGTCAATCGAAATTCGAATGGAGTGATTTTTCCGTACAAATATCACTCGTTTTTGAAAGATGCGATTTCAAAAATAGCACCCCTGTTCCGAATACTCTCGCCCCTAAAAATTCCCCTGAACCGAATACTCTCGCCCCTAAAAATTCCCCTGAAATATTCTTGCCCCTAAAAATTCCCCTGTTGACACTTTTCCCCCCTAAATCTAGGGGCGAAACCCCTAAGTTGTCACCACTGGCCAGTCGATCTTCCTCAAAAGTAACGCAAAACACATTTTCTAAAAACTTCGCGCTTATTGTGCACCGTCGGAGTGAGTGCTCTTTGGCACGTGATTTACAAAAAATATAAACCGTGCCGGGCCGAAAGGGTTAGGTAGGTACTACCTACCTAACCCTTTCGGCCCGGCACGGTTTAGGGTAGGTACAATAAAAAAAAACATTATTATTGTATCTGAATTATTTATTATACTTCTGCTTGTTTACTTCATACTGACTAAACGCCTCGACCAAAAGGTTTTTTCGAGTTTGTAAGTAAGAAAAAGTTTCCGGTAGCGTTTGCTGGCTCTCCCATGTAACCGAGTCTTCTGCACTTCTTCTCCAAGTCTTTGGACCACTCATTACAGTTGTATGTTGGAAAAGCCCTAGGATTCCTGATAGATTCTACGAAGAATTCATGTGCTCGAGCGTGGCTGCATCCCTCTATAAAATAATTCATAATTTTGATTGTTTGGTACATTCCGTATATTAAAACAAGTTCGAGCGCGAAGCGTCTCTGTTTTTAGCTTGGGCAATATTATGTTCTTGGCTAAGGTTCTTGGTATGTCTGTCCGGCTGTCCCCCAAAACAGGTTGTGTTTTTCAAAATAGTGAATTAATTGGCACAAAGGACCTAATATAAGCGCCACCGAGGTTAGGAGCATGGCATACTTAATTGGATTGGAGCTCTTATGTATCACTCACTACTTTTAGAGGTACCCTAAGAATCATACTTAACATTTTCAAATGTTTGAACAAGAGAAGAGAAGAATGTTTGAACGCTTACCAAATAAATTTTGAACTGTTGCTTCACAACCTGGCTGAAATGCAATTCCACCATTTGGGTAAAAATCCGCTGTTCCCATGGGAATCATGAAACCTAATAAACCTCCACAGGTATGAATTATATCTACGTATTGAGCATCTGAAGCTTCCAGTAACGTGTTATTCGAGAAAAGGAAATCTTTGAACATTGGAAGAGCCGGATCCAAACCTGCAAAGTAAATGTTAGTAAGAGTGATATGTATGCAAAACAAAGATTTCCTTCTTGAAAGACTCCTTAGTTATAACTACTTTTAAACTTTCGCGTAGCATATGTTTGTCTCAGACATTTCAGCCGTGTTACACTAAACGACGTCGACGTGAGGTGAGAGTCATCCAGTGACATGTCGGTGTTACCGATTTTGCTTTTAACTCCTTAGTTATGATTGCACCACAACCGATGCCCCCTTCACATACCTGTAATCCGATCGACACTTAACTCTGTTACTTCGCCTGCGATACCCATAACGTGGGCTCCGAGACTATGTCCCAGGAGATGAATCTGATCACCAGTAACATTGTATTCCATGTTCAAAGCATCTAAAAATTCTCCTACTTTAACCCCCACGTCTCGCGTTTGGAAGGCTACAATGAAATAAAAATTGTTGGCCACGGTGCTCCAGTCCACGGCTATAAAATTCACATCTTGCATCTCGAGGTACGCATTTTTTAAATAAGGCGCCGCACTTTTCTCTATAGTTGTGCGCCAGCCATGAGCAAACATCTTGATCGGTTTTTTGAACAAAGATGCATCTAAATCGCTTCCATTGAGAAGTTTCCCATTGTTGTCTAGGGTGATATAATCTTCCATGTTGTTCCTGCAAATTTTAGATAAATTTTTATGTTCTGCCGGTTTCATTTCATTAGTCTTCTTAGTAATACCAGAATAATTTTTAAAGTCTTTATTACTAATTACGTGATGAATGGCCAATAGAATGAATGTAAACCATTTGCCAAATTCAGAATAATCACCTTGTATTATTTTCTGGGCTACAGAACGACTGCTCTGAGGTTGCTAATCTGGTGCAACTAGTGCTTCATATTACATGTATTTATCTCTTACGGGATAAACAGAGGCTAATGCCATGCCATAAGACACTAAGCCTATACTTAGCGTGTTGATGGGTGCTTAGGTGAAAAACGGAATCAAAATAGGGATGGGTTGCTAGCTGATTCCTTAGATTTAAATTTTAAATGATAGTAGTATTTGTCCATTTTCTCGGCCGTTTTTTGGTGTGCGTAGGAAGAGAACTGCTTCTCTTCCTACGCAGACCAAATAGCCAATAGATAAATAGATAGCGAAGTACCTACATTACAATTGTGTACAGTTCGAATCAAACTTTTTGGCGGCTCGGATATTAGCTGCGAGCTACGCAGTACACGTCCCTCCTCCCCTAATATTGTGAGCCACGCTACCGGCGAAATTACTTTTGCTGGTAGCATGAATGGGCCGGCTCGTCCGGGGAAGTACCACAGTCTCACAGAAAATCGACGTTTGAGTAGTAGCTTTATAGCTTCTATGCTTCGTTCGGTGAGTGAGAGCGCCGGAGGCCCATGCCCCCTGATGAGGGAAAAATAAAAGGCCGGTAATGCTCTTGTCATACCCCTGGTGTTACATTAGTCCATGGGTAGCGGTGATCACTTACCATTAGATGATCCGCTTGCTCGTTTGCCGTTCAATAACATAAAAAAAACTGCCCATCGACTCGCGCAATGTTCTGAGCTGCCATAAAGTTTGATTCGGACTGTTACAGTTTTTACCTTGTATACAATCTGTACTCCAGTTGCATTTCGTTTCTGTGGTCGGTAGACTGAATAAATGCTAGGTCGGCTGCACTGAGTGATAAATTCACGAAGTGCGGAACACCATCTCCGTCAGGGAAGTAGACCCATTCTACACCATACCCATCTCCATATACATTGTGGTACCGTGACGCATTTGCTTTCCCGTGGTCTTAAATTCATAAAAAATCAGTTGATAATCTTTCCGATAAAATTCCATACTCCAACCAATCTAGTAAATCGATTGAGATGATTTTATTATGGGACCAATTAGAAATATAAATATTTAAATTAAATAGAATAACAACAAACTAAATAAAAAAATATTTTTTTCAAACGGTAATAAATATTTTTATGTTTAACTCGGGTAGTTAGATAGATAGATGGCTAAGTACCACTCATGTTAAGAAAAACGACAAAAACTTTGAATATTCAATAAATTAACGGCTCTAAATCTACAAGATGTTTGATTTATCAGGTGTTGCAAACTCTCTTGCAGGGATTTTATAGATTTTTTAAATTGATTTTGTATATATTTTTAAATATTAAAGCCAAGGGCGGACGGAGTCTCATTGCCATTGACTCATGGACCATGGACCCTATTAGACCACTAGATACACTTATTCAATCCAAATAATAAAGTGAAAATAACCCACCTTCCAATATGACTCCGACCAATAACACTGAAACGATTTTTGACAATAAATTTTGAACATTCATTTTGTCCCAGATTAATTTTCACAGTTCAAAGTACTTCAAAGTATAATAGTAAAAGTGTGTCTGATAGAATGCAATCACCATTAGAAGGCACCTATTTATATTTGGGGAAATCAGCATTGCTAGCCCCTATCAGTCTAAAACTGTTAATTTATGCACAAGTAAAACTGATACAGCCTTGAATAAAATTGTATAAGTAGACAAAATCAATGCCTCTTTAACCCATTGGTGTTCTGGTTTGTACTACCAACCATCAAGTGGCATAGCTAGCATGGGTTTAAACCGGTCGACATGGTGTTCAACACATGTAGCATGGCTGCCGCGACGCCGTTTATACCTATCGCGCGATAAATTATTTGCCCTTTAAGATTACAGAAAATAAGATGACGATGTCGCGCGTGCCATGCTACGGGGGCGCCAAGATTTGTTCCAACCCAGGGAATAATCGTTGCAGGATGTGCAAAAATGCTGCAGAGTCTGAATGCTTCCTAACTGTCGGTCGGTCTCAGGATAAGATGGATAAGACTCAGAAAATGTTCAACTGGCTTATAGTTTCAAAGCCAATAGAATGTGTCTACCTCAGGCAGACATTGCAGTTGGGGAGTAGAGACAACTTTGAGTAATAATAATAATAAGCTTTATTTTCTCTTCACAAATTAATTAGTAGCTTATATACATGATAAGTGTGAAATCCACAGAGTACTTTTATATTGGTGAAATCACTAGAAGAGTGCAGCTGGGCATTTGGGAATCTGCGTCCTATCTTCTCATCGCCAGTACCACAATGCCTAAAGAGCAGAGTCTACATCTTCAATCAGTGCGTCCCGCCCGTCATACCGGGCCGAGACATGGAACGTGACAGTGAGGCGGCACACCATTACACGTCGCTCAGCTCAGAGAGATATGGGAAGATCTATAAAGATAAATACAATTGAACACCATCCAAGTATTTGACAACAATAAATGCCTTAAACCTCATGATGCTGTTAGGGTTTAAAATAAACAAACGTGAACCCATTTGAGCCTATTGAATTCTATTTTATACCTATACACATTAATGTTGATACACATACCGATACCGACCGACACAAATTAACTTTGTGAAGGCCATTTCACTTTGCTATCATCAAATCCGACATTGACAAAAACTAAATGAGGTCTAACTCATACATTCAAAACCTACATATTACAGTCAGATTTGAATGAGGAAATTTAACGGCGTAGTAGTAAAGTTAAACTTATAATTTAAATGTCCAATATAATTTTTAAGTGCATAGTGCAAGCTTTTAGCCAACAAACAGTTGAACAAGCCGCATTGTTTAAAAAAATTAAAAATCAGTCTGCTGGTTTTGATAGTTTAACGTCCGCCATATTTTTTTTCTGACTAACATAGCCTATGTCACTCTGGGAAAGAATATTAAACTAATAATAACACCTCACACTTCTAAATCGGGCAAGCCTTTTAGGCTACAGGAGGCAATAGGAACAGACATACTTACACACATACGTGCGAAAAGCATTCTCCTTCTGGGTAGGTCAGTTGGGTAAGAACGAATGTGTTTGTGATTCTGGCATTTTGTTAACTGTGTTAAGTATTAAAATAAAACTACCAAGTGTGAGCCGTATTTGTACATAAAGAGTTTCGTACCAGCTAAAAATATATTATGAAGGTTTGTATGTGTGATCATGACTTGGTACCTACTGATACCACTACAATATTTATACCTACATATAAAAAACACGTTACTTGTATTTTGGAAAAGAGACACCTTGCTGTGTCTCTTTTCCATTTGCACCTCTCTGTCTGATGACAAGGAAAGGCTTCCCCGTCATCAATCAAGTCACGCGTTGGCACAAGCGCTTATGCCAAGAAGATTATCGCACCGGGCGCCCCATATGGTGGAGTCGGAGAGTCGGAGACGGACCATTCGGAACTTTTGTGCGTGAGCGTTACCTACGTATTTAGCCGGTATTATAGCAAGATGGAGCTAGCGCTGTGATATGATTGGACATTGGACGTAGCAAGCACTTCCACAACACCTAAAATAAGTTTTTTTTTTAATTCTACAAATTGTTGTTTAAAGTAGTAAGTAACAACTACTACACCAATTAATATATTATAGGTCCAGTCCAAAGGAATCAATTTGAAACAAAGAGAGGATAAAATAATAATCCATGCATCCAGAACGCCCTATAATACCCATAGATATCAGAATATTTACATCTCTGTGAGGGTACCTAATGTGCATAAAGATGGTGTTTCAGGACTGCATAAAATATGGTCTCCAAGATTCGCTGACCGTTAGTTAGACACTATACCTAACATAAAGGAGAATATAAGCTTTAAGTATACCTAGCGAAGAGGAAGATCGAAAATTCTTAGACGAACCAAAAGTGAAGACGGTAGTTGAAGAGTGCGTAGGAATCAGGTGGAAAACCTAGTGACTAAACCAAATCAACAAAAGCAGAAAGACATAGATGGCTGGGCCACGAGGATGGAAGAGGATCGTGCAATCAAAAGAGCGTACATAGGGAGATCAATCGGAAGAAGGCCGGTGGTCTGCCCGAGGTACTGCTGTAAGGACGAAACGTACAAAAAAGTCAAAGCCCTATAGGCGATCTGCCGATGGTGCCGAACATGGGCATCTTCTGGTGCAAAGAACATATAATCACTACGTTTTATTCTGGTGTCGGAGGACAAGATCCTGGGATCTTCTTTGTAGTTTGTGATCCTGAGCCTGCCCAGCAAAGAGCATATAATCACTATGCCCATGCCCAGTTAGCAGATGGGTAGGTGGGTAAGTTTTTTTTTTAAGTATTGTTTTACGGCCCTGGATACAAGTCCTTTAGAGCCTATCTTCATTTGTTTCGCCAGTTGGCGAGTTATTCTTCTTGGTTGTCAACGAAATGATGGTGTATTTCATTTCGTTGTTTTCACGGAGCCCCTGGCGACAACTCTTCGCGAATCCACTGGTTTCATCATTGACGACGCAGCAAGGCGGACAACCACCAGCCCGCTATGTAAATCTCACTACAACCGCACAATGACAGTCTATTTTAGTTATTCTACACATTGTTCATAAATATGGGCATTTATAACACAAAATAACACCAATTTCACATTATAAAGTCCACTAGAATCAATTTGCGAAACAATCCAAAACAGACACCGTGTAGTCCGCTAAAATTCCCGCCAAGAACTCGGTGGGTAAGTAGCAAGTAGTCACAAACTACGTAGAAGATACTATTACTAGCGGAGTATTATGTTCCTTGATTACTAGTCAAGTAGTCTCACTCAAATTCCTGCCAAAATGTCCTAAACAAAAAACCATAGAGTAAAGATAATCCAATATAAGTAGGGAATACACGTCCGATTTGCTTCCGATCAGTTTGCAGTGTTGCCTATAAAAAATAAGACTTACAAAAAGAATAATAAGGGCCAGGCTACACGAACGATAGTTTACCAACCAAATAGTTTGATCGGTTGACAAAAATCAATGCACCAGTACTCGAGTGCGCACACGGCACCAACTCAACTGTTTAATCAATAGAATCAAGACCGATCACCAACTAAATAGTTGGCCAATCGACGTAAACTCCACGGTTTTGTATGACGAGGCGCACACGACCAATCGTTCAGTCGGCGACCGACTGTTCAGTAAGCCGTCAACTGTATCGGTGGAAGGACGCTAGAGGTGTTATATTAGGGTCAGATATCAAGAACCATGTTATCGAATATATTAGTTTACCGATATTATGTTCCGTTAAACGTTCTCCAAGAACGGTGAAGAACAGGCTGGGATTTTGCAGGCGATATTATTTTTTGAGGCATTTTACATCTACCTATCCATATAAAATGCATTAAGAACATAAGAGATGTCACCATTTTTAATTTTTTAGGAGATAATTTTTTTCCGTCATACTTTTTACACCTCTGTCTCGTATCGTCGTAGTTAGGACGCGAACGGATGCGGAACGCGAACGGGCGCGGAACGCAGTAACGCAGCCGGTTCCGATACGATACTTTGAATATTAAACTGTTCTTGACGGTTCTTCGGGAACGCGTTCTTCAGATATCACATAACCTAATATATTTGTATTATGTTCTGCAGCGCTCATATTATGTTCGCGGTATCGGTTCTGATATATCAGTAACACCTCTAAAGGACGCTAGCGCAATACGCGGTACAAAAATGAGAGATTCGCCAGCTTCACCTTCGTCTGCCTCGCCTTCATCAACTAGTCGTAGAGGATTTTGGAAAGTTAATTACGTTGGTAGAAGCTCGGCCGCCTTTATATAACAATAATTGGCCAAGTGCGAGTTGGGCTCGCCCACGAAGGGTTCCGTAGAAGCAAGCTTAGATTAGCCAAAACCTCTATAATTTTTGGCCAGCAAAAATAACTTTGTTTTTCATAGTGTTTGTATTAATGACAAAGTTAATTTGCCGGTTTATGAAAAAGTGCTATAACTTTTTAGTTTGTACTTAGTACTCAGCTCTGATAGTTTTCCTTTCGACTTTGTAATATATACTACTCCGGTATTTTTTTTCACGTATCCATATATGACCGTTTAGCATATAGAGGTTGGGGGGGACGGACATTTACACCTAACAAAAGTTTGCACTTTAAAACCTAATATTTCAGAAAAGGATCTTCAAATCGAAAAATGGTCTTCTCAACTTTACAAGACCTATTCAACAATGCCACAATGAGTTAGTAGAGCTCCTACGTTACTTGTATAGGACATACACTAAAAAAATTGTTTTCAAGATTGTTTTCTACTTACAAATTAAAATGATACCAATGGCAAGAAAAAGTTGTGGGAGGAAATATGTTTAGAATCTTGCCAAATTAGAACGAACTCAATATTGAAAATAAAAGCAAAACTTTCTTCATTCTGCATTTTGTTACAATGGCTATAATTTTTTTTATTGTATATTTTGTACATTTTCATTCTTGATATCTTGAATAATGCCATCCACATCACAAATTAGTAGAGTATGGTCCACACCTCTCAGCTCAGACGACCGACAGAATAGTTGATCGTATGCGCACATAGCCAACTAAACTGTTTAGTTGGATAGAAGTTGGTGGTGACTTCCAATCCAACCAAACAGTTTGGTTGGACAAAGAATCGGTCGTGTAGCTTGACCCTAAATTGACAACATGTACTTGACCGGAAGTGGTACTTTTTATATATGCAATCGGAAGTACCTTGTATTGTATGTATATAATTCCATATTTTTTATATTTTTTTTAAACCATTATTTATTTCTTTATGAATTTTTGAAAAAAGTTCTCAATCGTAGGATTTATAAACAAATATCTGGGGTACTATTTTTGAACGCGTGCCACTCGTCTTCGAACGATTTCTCCATACAAAAATCGCTCGAAGACGAGTGGCCTGCGTTCAAAAATAGCACTCCTGTGCCTTATACCCTGTCATTGTCAATCTGACGTAAAATAATGACATTGACAGGACTTTGATAGCCAGATTGTTGCCAGATTTGGGAAATTTTACCCGGGAGTCTGGAAATTTTCTAAAGGCCTTGTCTCTCTCAATGTGAATAATAAATATCGTATCCGTTTTCACTGTTTTTTAATATAAATGCCGGCCAGTTTATTTTTAGATGTAATAATTATTTGGATTTACTTATTTCTTTTAGCTGTTAACTATGTTCCTGATATTTTTACTCGTTTCTTTGACGTTCAGAAAATACGAAAGTCGAAAACACATCTCTTATTCTTTACAGACTGGAAAGAACCTGAGGTCATATGTTCAAAGCAATAAATAATGGTTTGGCATCAGTTTTGGGCTTCTCCATGGCAAATATTATAGGGATCTTTTGGGAATTACATTAGTTTTGTAATTATTGAGCAGCCAGCACACCTAAAAACGTCCCTTCCCTGTTACATTATAATGTGATGATATACGTGGATGGACTGACTTTGCCTTACATACAAGGCAAGGAAAAAAGGCTGCTATGCTAATCAATGTCAAAAAAACTTTGATGGTTTGTTATTGTTTGGTGTTTGTACATATCGTTGGATATTTTTCGTTCTCGATCGCAACCTGATAACATCGGCTTAACTTCACACCGGTATCTTTGGCCGCCTGACTTGGCTTGGAAAAACATTCTGGCAGGCATTAACATTGAAAAAAAAAGTGAAAACGGATACGATATTTATCATTCACATTAGGAGAGGCCTTTAGAAAATTTCCTGAGTCTGACAACTCAGACGGTCAAAGTCCTATCAATGTCATTTTTTTACGTCAGATTGACAATGACAGCGAATAATGCACAGATATTTGTTTATAAATCCTACGTTTGTTTGTGTCCTATTTTCAAAAATTCATAAAAAAACATATATTGGTTTTAAAAAAATATGAGAGTTTGTGGTGGGAAGTCAAGGGGTGCAGTTGGGGTCTACCTTGGACGATTTTGCAAATTGATTTTGGTGGACTTTATAATACGAAATTGGTGTAGTTTGGTGTTATAAATGGTCGTACTCATGGAACAATTTGTGAAATAGTTAAAGTGGACTGTTATATGGACTCGTATAGACTTGTCATCATAACCTCCCGACCACGAGGCATCATAGAACATACGCCATCTTTGATGCTACTTGTTATAACTTTACCGTACAACACAGATACTTAGTATCTCAATTTACTGGACATTGGCAGAATCACTGAAATCTCGGTGGAAGCCAAATTATAAAACAGAAGAAGAAGAAGAAAAAAATATGAAAAGTATGGAAGTAGGTATATACATACAAGGTACTTTCGATTGCACATACAAAAAGTACCACTTCCGGTTAAGTACATGTTGTCAATTATATTGAATTGAGTCCTTTAGAAGCTAGTATGAACAAATTAAATTACAATCTTTTACATTATCATAAATTCCGAAATCTTTACAGTACTTGTTTTTGGTTGTGTTGTCTGTGCGTAATAAGTAGGTATCAAAACTATTTTGTCCTACCTACTGTAGACAGTATTGCCAGCTCGTGAATTTTTAAATTTCCCGCGTTTTGCTAGGTTCAGCTTTCGTTGGCCAAGGATAATATTTTTAAGTATTTTATTTTAGAACCCGTAACTTCACAAGATGAGTGACTTTTCAACATAAAAGTCACTGGTTTTCGAAATTTTCATTAAAAATATTGTGGTTTTCTTTCACACAGGCATGTTTTTTTCGAGCGATACGTAAATGGCCGAGTGACCATGACTATGATAAAGAAAAAATGCAGGCCACGGCGTTTATACAGACAACCTTCGACGTTGTTGTAAATTAATAAAATAAACATAAATCGTACAAAGTAAAACTGCTATAAAATAAATAGACCTATTTTCCAATTTCCACCATTTCATCAAATTTTAATAAGTAGGTACCTAGTATCTTTCTTTCTGCACCACTGATTCTGTATTTGTATAGCATAGACAATGACATTCTATGTAAGCTTTTTCAAGCTTGCTTCACGAAAACAACGGACTAGTGTGTATGGAAGTGCGTTAGATTGATTGCGCCGCAAATAATTTTCACGGGTAAGATATTTTATGTCCATTTGAATAAATGTGAACAACTAAAAATCCTATACGTATTTGTCCAAATCATAGCGTTACCATCTGATATCTCTATATCGGTCATGACAACTAAACGGGTGTGTGTGTGTGTGCACTATACAACTATATCTCAAAAAATATAAAATAATATCATTATTATTTATTTGAACATGTAATTAATACTAAGATTGAAAATTGTTGTGCTTTAACACCTTTTGATTTCTAATAATCTCTATTTGCGTCGTTAATATTACCAAAAAAGAGAGGTTATAATACTGGAGTAATCAATCGTAATTCTTGAATTTATTTATGTTTCAGTGTCGCATGAGGTGAGGAATGAATGAGAGAAACATAATTTAATTTTGGTCATAAGAAGGGGAACAAATATTAGCAAGAAATATCAAAATCACAATGGCTAGTTTAGAGCAACAAGCATCTAAACTTCTGGATTTCAATCAAAAACTAGACATAACATTGTTGGATAACATTGTGGGATGTCTGTATTCGACCGTGGGTGAGCAGCAGCGTATCGCGCAGGATATCCTGACTGCGCTCAAAGAGCACCCCGATGCCTGGACTCGTGTTGATACCATTTTGGAGTACTCTCAGAATCAAGAAACAAAATATTATGCTCTGCAAATATTAGAACAAGTTATTCAAACCAGATGGAAAGTGTTGCCACGAAATCAGTGTGAAGGTATCAAGAAATACATCGTTGGCCTTATTATCAAAAACTCTTCTGATCCTGTTATGATGGAAAATAATAAAGTGTATTTGAAGAAACTCAATATGATATTAATCCAAGTGTTAAAACGAGAGTGGCCTCACAATTGGGAGACATTCATCAGTGACATTGTGGGTGCATCTAAAACCAACGAGAGTTTGTGTCAAAACAACATGGTTATTTTGAAGTTGCTCAGTGAAGAAGTGTTCGTTTTCAGTACTGGTCAGCTCACCCAGACCAAAGCCAAACACCTGAAGGATACTATGTGCTCTGAGTTCAGTCAAATTTTCCAACTCTGTCAATTTGTTCTGGAAAATTCTCAGAATGCACCTTTGGTTGATGCAACACTGCACACTTTACTGAGATTCTTGAACTGGATTCCACTCGGCTACATTTTTGAGATGAAGCTCATAAGTACCCTAATTTTTAAGTTTTTGAATGTGCCTATGTTCCGCAATGTTACTCTCAGTTGTCTGACGGAAATAGCAGGAGTAACTGTAAGTAATTATGAAGAACAATTTGTGGCATTGCTTGTGCAAACCATGGAACAGCTGGAGGTGATGCTGCCCCTGAGCACTAACATCCGAGAGGCGTATGCTGCAGGTCGTCACCAGGAACAAGTATTTATACAAAATTTGGCACTATTTCTTTGCACGTACTTGAAAGAGCATGGTCGTCTGATTGAAAGAAGAGGGCTAACAAATACACTCATGAATGCTCTTCGCTACCTTGTGTTAATATCTGAAGTTGAAGAAGTGGAAATTTTCAAAATCTGTTTAGAATTTTGGAATGCCCTAACATCTGATTTGTACAAGATGGCACCATGTTCACATTCATCAAGCCTTTATGGCCTTGGTAAAGGAGTAGGAAGGAAGGCATTATATGCAGAAGTACTGAGCAGTGTTCGTTACATAATGATTTCAAGAATGGCTAAACCAGAAGAGGTGCTGGTGGTTGAAAATGAGAATGGTGAAGTGGTTAGAGAATTTATGAAGGATACCGATTCTATAAATTTGTACAAGAATATGAGGGAGACATTGGTCTACCTGACTCATCTGGATTATCAAGATACAGAGCGAATAATGACAGAAAAATTGCAAAATCAAGTAAATGGTACAGAATGGTCATGGAAAAATCTGAATACATTGTGTTGGGCAATCGGTTCAATCTCTGGAGCAATGATGGAGGAAGATGAGAAACGGTTTCTTGTTGTTGTGATAAAAGAACTGCTGGGCCTGTGTGAGCAGAAAAAAGGCAAAGATAACAAAGCAATTATTGCCAGCAACATCATGTATGTGGTGGGGCAGTACCCACGCTTCTTACGAGCTCATTGGAAGTTTTTGAAAACTGTTGTGAATAAGCTTTTCGAATTTATGCATGAAACTCATGATGGGGTGCAAGATATGGCCTGTGACACATTCATTAAAATTGCGCTGAAATGTCGCCGACATTTTGTCACCACCCAGGTTGGAGAAGCTTGTCCTTTCATTGAAGAAATTTTAAGCACAATCAGTACTATTATCTGTGACTTGCAAACACTTCAAGTCCATACATTCTATGAAGCTATAGGATATATGATCAGTGCACAAATTGATCAAGTAGCTCAGGAGCAACTGATTGAAAAGTATATGTTGTTGCCCAACCAAGTTTGGGATGACATTATATCGCAAGCGTCACACAATGTTGACATACTGAAGGACCCTGAAGCTGTGAAACAACTTGTAAGTATAGTGAAGACTAATGTGCGAGCATGTCGTGCTTTGGGGCATCCCTATGTTGTACAGCTGGGCAGAATATATTTGGATATGCTGAATGTCTACAAAGTTATGTCAGAGAATATAAGCCAAGCTATAGCATTGAATGGAGTGGTTGTCACCAAACAACCTCTTATCAAAAACATGAGGATAATAAAAAAAGAAACATTGAGGTTAATTGCAAGCTGGGTTTCAAGATCTACTGATAATACGATGGTGTTGGAGAATTTCATTCCGCCTCTCCTCGATGCTGTCCTACTGGACTATCAAAGAACCACAGTGCCAGAAGCCCGGGAACCAGAGGTTTTGTCTTGTATGGCTGCTATTGTGTACCAATTGCAAGGAGACATAACATCTGAAGTACCAAAAATATTTGATGCTGTATTTGAATGTACCTTGGAAATGATCAACAAAGATTTCGAAGAGTACCCTGAGCACAGAACAGAGTTTTTCCTGCTTTTGCAGGCAGTAAACACTCATTGTTTTAAGGCATTCCTAAGTATACCACCAGCACAATTTAAGCTGGTGTTGGATTCCATAATCTGGGCATTTAAGCATACAATGAGGAACGTGGCCGACACAGGGCTGCAGATTCTGTACCGGCTGCTGCAGAACGTGGCGGAGCACCCACAGGCGGCGCAGAGCTTCTACCAGACCTACCTGTGCGACATCTTGGAGCACGTGTTCAGCGTGGTGACGGACACATCGCACGGCGCAGGGCTCACCATGCACGCCACTATTCTCGCGTATGTCTTCGCATTGGTGGAAGCTGGGTGTGTGAAAGTACCTCTTGGACCCACTCCTGATAATGTTGTGTACATACAGGTATATAATAAATAATGAATAATGTTATGTAGATAATAATTATTTACTACTTTATTTCAATCAACTACTACTTAAGATTAGTCAATCAAAATCAGTCTTTCAATTATATATTAATATTATCAAATAAAAGTTATGCATGTTCAAATACGAGAGTTTCTAATAGTTAAAATTATACATCTTGTAATGAAATGGGTCAATAAATTTTATTAGGTATTTATTTATTATTATATATATTTGTTTACTGCCAGTTGCTAAATGGTTATTCATATCAGGAATTCTAAATTAATAGAAGTTTCTTGTTTTGCTAAAGAAATTATTGAAGTGCAATCAACTAAATGTGTAAATTTTCACTTTCAGGAATATGTGGCAAATCTACTGAAAACAGCATTCCCTCATTTAACCGACAATCAGATAAAAATCACTGTGCAAGGTTTATTCAACTTTGATCAAGATATTCCTGCTTTCAAAGATCACCTGAGAGATTTCTTAGTGCAGATAAGAGTAAGTATTCTTTTTTACTTTATACTGTAATTGACATCATCATCATCTCAGCCCATGTAATAATGATATGAAAAGAGAACAATCACATACAATACCCAGTAAAAAGGTCACTAGGTCGATTAGACCAGTCAATATCGACATCAAACATTGCAATCGCGCATGTATCGGCGATTTTTTTATATACTAGACCACTAAGAATAGTCTACACCTAAGTTTGCAACTTTCTTAACCCTGTGCTACTCCTGGGGGTTTCCGAAAGTATGGGACTTTTTTCAGTTTCAGTTTTTACAAAAAAACTACCCTAAGGATGCCTTTTTTGAGTATTTTTGTAGTATGCTTTTATGAAATGCACTAAATTATCTACCGTTTGAGTATAATTTGAACTCTCTGTGACTTATAGTTATTGAGTCATACCTTGTCAAACCATGCCCATTTTTCCCAAATTTGGCAGTTTGGTAGTTTTGCTTTTCAGGCCCTTAACAACGAAACTAAAGATCTTACAGGAATATTATAATAAAATAAAAGATAGAAGACTATATAAGCTTTCAAATGAGTGTAATTTTATCTCTCCAAGTTATTTGACAGTAGAGAAACTGACTGTTAATAATGGGTATTTTCGACCGAAGAGTAAAATTTCGTGTAGGACGTGGGCTGGATAATCTCCACTTGGATCAAAGCAATTTGACATTTGTTTGTTACACTTGTTTGTGTTAATCACACAACCGATCATCGAAAAATAAAAATAGAAAAACTGACCAGGTTTGAAAGTCTGTTTCTCTACTCTACACATTGTATTAATTTACTAAATGCGTATAATAAATTAGGCTCCTTGATTGATTTTAGTATTGGTCCCCGACATGTTACGAGAAAGCAAATATCAAATGAATACCATCTATGTATCTGCGGGCCCGGCAAACGCGGCTTGGCTTGCTTTACGTACATGTATAGTGTGTTTTATTTATATTGATAGATAATCATAACGACTTCAACAATTTCAGGAATACACTGGTGAGGACGACAGTGATTTGTACTTAGAAGAGCGTCTGTTCGCGCTTCGGCAGGCGCAGGAAGAGAAGAGAAGAGTGCAGCTGTCGGTGCCGGGGATCCTTAACCCACACGAGCTGCCCGAGGAGATGCAGGATTAAGCTTATCACTAAGTTATGTGGTAACAGTTCACTTTAGAATAATAGTTATGTCTAAAGAGATAAGTAAATGCCTATTAATTACATGCCAGGCTTTTTCTTAATCACCCAAGGACACTGGAATGAGCTTTTCGCTGAAATATAACTTTTTTACTAAGTGAAACTGTATGTGAACGTATAGAAGTCTATACTAAGTCATCTCCTTAACATTTCAATGCAGTTGTATCGGCTAAAGAAATGTTTGTTTCAATAAAACAGACATTTTATCATTTACATCCTTACAGGTGGCCTTATTTATCTTGCACTTTTTTCTTCAATCACATCTACTATACTTACTAGGTGATTCTGAACTTGTTGGCAATATTTTAATGTCGGCATCAGAACCTCATATTCAGCAAAGACACACAAGCAAAATACAAAAAAGGGCAAATGGTATTTTGAAACAATTCCAATAATTGAATAAGCACAAGAATTCTACGTAATTTTTAGAAACTGGTCACAAAATTTTAAAATTATCCCTTTAGAAATACGATCTGTAGAATAGAACAGCCGGATACATCTACCAAAGAACTGCCCAAGCTGAAACAGAGACGCTTCGTGTTTGCTCTGACCTCGTTTCAAGTAGACAAAGGTTTTCCTGACCGGCTAAAGCTGATTCTACGTCGATAAGTGTGGGGACTTTCTAATTCCAAACACGTGATTTTTGGCCGATTTTATACCGAAACTGAAACCGTCGAAAATTGCCGAAGCCGAACTTTCAATCATACTCAACTTTTTAGTTCGGCTAGACATAAAACCGTGTCTTTAAGCATTTGTAAACATTTTATGTTTATTTTTTACCTTTTCCCCTTGCGAATGTATATTCTATTAGGAATCCTGATTCCGTCATTGAAATATTGCCAAGGAGTTTAGAATCAGCGTGTATGTTGTTTTTTTAACCGATCGGACTAAGGCGGCGCGGTGGTTGGCCGGGGAAATCCGCTTTCCTAGTACAATTCTCGTCAGTATATTACCAGTGACAATCGACTGAGCCCGCATTCTCAAAAGGGAAATAAAAGCTAAAATTGGGATATAGTATTTGCAAGTCCATAACTCCATATTAACTGTTGTACACAGGCAAAACATAATAACAATTATATTCGTAGTCCATGTCCATTCATAGCATGCAAAATGACTTATTCTTTTATATTTAGGCACCAGCTGTATGAGCGATAATCTTGCCGGTGTTGTTAAGTATCACACCGTTCATCACACGGTTTTCAATCAGAGGGATTTTTAAAATGCATATGTATAGTAAATAAAACTGAAACGTTGGTTACGTACGTGCGATGAGCCGTTGTCAATGGAACGAGTAACTAGCTGTTACCCGCGGCTTCGCCCGCGTGATATACAGCCTACGTCCTTGCCAGTACCCTAACCTATGTGTATGCAAATTTCATGGTGATCGGTTCAGTAGTTATGGCGTGAAAGCGTAACAAACAAACAAACTCATTTTCGCATTTATAATATTAGTTAAGATTAATGCATAAAAATAGTGATTAATAATTTGAACTTCCAGTAGAAAATGCATGTAATAAACTCACGTTTGTTTTGTTATCATTGGATTTTTAAACCGATATATTGGCATTAATGTATAAAAATCGGCCAAGTGCGAGTCGAACTCGCGGAGGAAGGGTTCCGTACCATTATAAATACAATATTAGACTATCGAGCGAAAAACGATAAACTTTAGTATTTTTTTCATGACTTGGTTTTTTGAGATAAATATTGTTGTCGAACTTCTATCAAGTCTAAAATAGCGCAATAACAGTTGAATAGATTTTAAATTTTTGTTCTTTACAATATCTATATACCTTTATACAGCAAAGTCGGGTAAGTTACCCAACTTTTAATTCAAATAGAAAAATATTTAAAAGAACCTACTGCATTTTTGACAGTTTACGTCCGCCGTATTAATTTTTTGCTGACGTATTAATTTTTTGTTGAAGACACATAGCCTATGAAACTCCCGGGAAGAATACGAATCTAATGACACCACACACTTCAAAATCGGTCAAGCCGTTTAGGCTACGGATGGCAACAATGGTACAGACATACACACATACATACGCGCGAAAAATATTAAGTACATTTCTTCTGGGTGGGTCAGTCGGGTTTGTTTTTCGTGTGTGTAAGTGGCCAAGACTGGTGTCAGATTTTTCAAGCTGCGTTAAAAGGTCAGTCGGGTAAAAACGACTGGACTGATTTTTATGATCTTTGATTAGTAGAATTAGTCTTCATCCCATATCAGAATAACTAAAGTCCATTTGTTTAGGTACTTAAAAAAATGTCAACAATCTTGATACGTCTTTTTATTAATATACATATACATTTTTTAAATCAAAATATTTACATTTTACTTGAATTTCATGAAATTGTTTTTAATTTCACACTGAAGTGATAAAGGGTAAAGACTTCGTTTTAAAAAGTTTACGTCGTATTTACGTCTTTTTATTGCAATGTACACTATAAATAGCAATAAAAAGACGTATCAACAATCTTGATACATTATTTTAAGTACCTACCTAAACAAATGCGACTATAGTTACATTTAAAACATTATGAAAAAATAATGACGGTTGTAGATTATAAGCGGTACGAAGACCGCCGGGTGAGCTAGTACTTAATTAAATCCTCATGCTTTAAAGCCGTTTTATGCATGCATAATACTACTCTGATAATCTGTTCTTAAATCAAGAAATGAGATATGGGGAAAATATCCACGCGGGCAGGATTTGAATTTTTTGTGATTGAAATGTTCATGCATTAGGGCCGCGCTACACTGGATTGGCATGGGATGGCATCGGCGACGCGTCATTTTAAAACAAACTTCATACTTAGTGACATAAGATGCATAACTGCTTGAACGTAGTGAGCCGGCTGGCGGCCTGACATAAGATGCATAACTGCTTGAACGTGGTGAGCCGGCCGGCGGCCTGGTGCGCACTCGCGCGGACAGACGCCAGCAAGCAGCCGCTTTTGCATCTTATGTCACTCGACATATAGCTTGTTTTGAAATGACTCGTCGCTTTCGATGCCATCCCATGCCAATCTAGTGTAGCGCGGCCCTTGGAAACTGCATCGCGCCGTCATCCAACTATCGCTCGTGTAGCTGGTCCTTTAGCGAATTTAGTACTTACAAAACTAAGTATTCTTAGCATTTATGTATTAAATGTAGTGCAAGTTCAATTTAACTACTAAGCTAGAAAAGTGAACGTTTTCTATGTCTAAATTATTTAATAAAAGAGATAAAGCATCATGCAAGGAGGCACCTAATGGTTTGTAGTGGACTGTTACCATTTAAGTAAAGGCCCATAATTGAGTGCCTATAAAATATTACCTTATATTGTATGTACTGAGGACCGCATGGAACAATGCAAGACGATGTATGTTAGTGAAGCTTCAATGTTTTCTGATAAGGTGTATTTTGCACGCACACGATAACACCGGCCGCTCTTAGTATAGACAACAAATCATACAACATTTACATTGCTAGACAGAATAGAATATTTCTATGTTTTAAGTGATCTTCAAATGTAGGTAATGAAATGAAATCTCTGTGATGGAAACCATGTCGGATGTGCAACATGTGCGCTATGGAATCTGAGTATTAATGCGTAGATCCTAGGAAAAACTATTATGTGAATTGCTGTTAGTAACATTTTTATGTTTGTTTAACGTTGTCTCAACTAATTTTGTAATGGTTTGGGAACCTAAATGTTATCAGATTTCCAAATGCATTTCGGGTCGGATTAATATTGTCAGTCTTTCAATTTTGTGTTTCAAATAAACCAATAAATTTTAAAAATGCATTTTTTCTAAATTTACATAACCTATCTTGAGAGAAAACCAAATTCCAAGTAGCGGAAGCGTGTAGCGTGGAGGTAATTATTTGTGGCTATTTGGATTCGAAAGAACGAAGCACGTACAGGAGACTGCTTCAACTTAAGCGTCGCTAGTGTGCGTGTGAGCCGCACATTATAGCCGCATACGCCAATTTTATTCCTAATACTTTACAAAAAAAATGAAATTCAAGAATGTTATTCATATAAGCATTAGTAAACAACCTGTAGTATTTTTGGAATCATGTTTTAATATTATTAGAATCAATCATTAAGAGAAATAGTGATTACCGCCAAAACAGCCGTTTTTGGCGGTAATCTGATTCTCATAATTCTCACTGATTCTTATAATATTAAACATGATTCCAAAAATACTTCAGGTTATTTACTAAGGCTTATATAATTTACATTCTTGAATTTCTTTCTATTTGTAAAGTATTATTAGGAATAAAATTATTGGCGTCGCTAGTGTGCCTAGTGTGGGACGCGCACATTATGACGGGCCGCATCGCAAAAATCCGCTCGTGTGTATTGTATGAAAATACACACAAGCGATGTAAGCGCTGCAGATTTTTAGTTTTGCGTACCTTTATTAGACATAATACGACTAAACATTCATCTTTCCACAAAAAGGATGTCAGGTAGTCAGGATTATCACAAGGATGGGATACGCGATATGGTGAGTGGTGACGTCACTGCAGCGAGAAGAAATACTCAATTTGAACAATGACTTTATTAAAATACCCATAGTTTAGAAAGTTTGAATTACATTAGTGAATTAATAATAATGTTGTGCTAATTATGTAACAGACATAGAATAATTGTATTAAAAAATAACGTTCAATCGAATACACGAAACAGTCATACATACTTGTTAGTCCATGGGAATCATCTGCATTCAATTGAAATTAGTTATGTAGTTGTGTGGATGTGTAATGGTTCTGTTAAGTCCAAGTTATCGACCTCAAGGGACTTCAAATCTGTCAACATATCGGTTTTGTACTTTTCTGCCATGAAGATGTATGATGCGACCAGTGAAGTATAATAACTAGATGCAGCATACATAAGGCAATAAAATAAGGTAACATTACAATTATATGTACTACATTTGCTATGTAATTAAATCAATTTGGTTTAAGGGGATACACGAGTCCAGTACTGCCCCTTTCAAAATTAATAAATTGACCATTTGAAAAAATAGAGTACGTACATACATATTTAATCATTTGAAATTTTGTTCTGCGAAGCCCTAACCTTTCACACTATGAACTACTGTTTACAGTTTAAAGGAACGTGAAGTTTTATTTAATTGAAATCGATAGTTCATAGTTTGTGTTAATCAAATTATTTATTTCAAATGGGGGCAGCACAGGACTCCTGTATCCACCTAAATAGATCTAAGAGTTTTACGCATTAGTGTCTTACCGCAACATGTTAAAAGAAAAAAGTTTTTTGGGATCTAATGTTCCCGATATAGGTAGGTACCTCAAGGTCGAAAACTTGCGATCTAACATAATATTACATCCCTATTAACGTAAAAAAATGAGAACTAAGTACCCCATAGGGAAATGATCTTCTGACTTGCGTCTTATGCAAAAATAACAATTCTCTAAGCTTTGAAGGAGACCAATGATGACTACAAATTTTCGTATTACCATTACCATAATTTATATGGCAAAAGTCAAATTTTGATATTTAGTAATTTTTGCTGGGGGAACGTACACAAAACCACGAGCCAATCGATGAAGACATAAATAATCGTCGTCTCTCAGAAGTAGAGCATCTCCAACGATATGTTGTATCATAATGTATAGAAACCGACGACTCGACGATACTTAGTTCGCTAATTGATCTAGCGACCAAATTTTCCTATGGCGCAGCTATACGTGACAGCAGTTATACATAGATAAATACATGGTCAATGAGGTATCACAGTGGTATTATACAATGTATTCCTCCTTTTGATAAGTACACCATTTCAAGTCAAAATTGCCTTTAGATCTGAAGATAAATGGGTATTAGTATTAAAATCATTGTAATTACTCATCTTCACACAGCCCTTGAATGCACTAACCACATATTCATACAAACCAAATATAATTTATTATGAAGAAGAAATAATATTTTGCTACTGATGAAATTGTGCCTTATCTACATCTCTAAAAATAAAAATAACAAAAATGCTTCCCTGTCTATAACAAAGTTAACAATCACAAATTCATTAAATAAAGAATACCTAAAACATATTTTGGTTCATTCAACAGTCGTCAATGAAAATATCAGAAATGAATGTAGGTATGTACCTTATATTAATTACTTTGTATTAATGCAGGCTCCATACCTATCTGCGTTCGAAATGACGCCGCAAAACGTTCAAAACGTGCAAAATTCGGAGCCCGATTAGAAATAACGTAAAACTCGAATCTGAAGTCAAACTTATAAAAGTGAGCCTCAAATTCATGGGGCAAAACAATCACGCTGCATAACACCTACCCCAGTTATTTCGAGTAGTGACCACGAACGTGATTGCTTTTTCGGAAGAAACTTAACAGTTCACGGGGAGAATTTGAAGGCTGCTAAGATCGGTATTTAGTGTTAAATACAACCACTGAAGTATTAAAAAAGATTGCTATAAAATGGGCTTGGCACTTTTTGGCGTGAACGCAAATGGTCAACAAACAAAGAATGGACTATTTAAGCAAAAATACATTTTTCACTGGCATTCACGCCAAGTGTACACAGTGCGCATAATATAAATACAATAAGGCATAGAAGCTTTGACTTACACATACTACACATATATCAGATAATACCATAGGGACAATTCCATAATAAGGACATTTTATTACCTAGAAAAAACAACTTCTAACACCTTTTCAACATATGTGAAATAGTACAACTTATAAATTTTGAACTAGATAAGAATGGTTTAATCATTCTTCTTATCAGCTTCTGGCTCCTTATCAGTGATGGCTGGAGCATTGTTAGGATTTTTCTGTTGTTGCTCCATTTCTCCCGAGAATCCAAACTCATTGACACGTTTGTGATCCACTTTGTAAATCCAACGCTGATACAAGAATATGAAGAATACAATGTCTGGAAAAGAAAGATAAGATTTGTTATCAAGTGTTTATTCAGAGATGTCAAACTAATACAAATATTTGAGTGTACTATATAACTATACTCACCATCTCTAAAACAGCCCAAACGGTACATTGTGGGCATTTTTATAACAAATGCAAAAATGTCATCTATAAATGTATTGAGAAATTTGTATGTCATCATGCGCCATGGCAAGTGAGCTACAGACTTCAACTTATAGTTGATGAACAGCTGAGGAGTCATCATGATGAAACCGAAGGTCAATAGGTATCCATACATCATGTTCAAAATAAAAGAATACCATCCCTTGTGTTCTTGATACAACAGAGAGTAAACACCATAGCCAATCAAAAGAGGGAAACAAGCCCAGCTGAGATAGCGGAATGCCAAAGTATCATACTCTCTAGTGCTTGACTGTACATATGAACCTTTATCAGTGAATGTTAACTTTGGAATGCCAAAGATGCGATCTTCTCTGTTGAGTTTTACATCCATAACTTTGTTAATTTTCCATATTTCAATCATTAAACCAATGAAGCAAGAAATTCTGACCATTACATTAGTTTCATTGTCAAGGACGTACAGCAAGACAACAGTTGATTGAAAGACATTGAAGAATACTGATCTTACTGACAGGCCCTCCAGGGATTGCCTGTTGTTCCAGAACTGAATGTCATTTTTAAAAGCTAAAAGCTCAAATATTGAATGTAATACTGAGACAGAAATGGTCAATGCTAATAAATATGGTGATGTGTCTAACAGCAGCTCTTTGACTGTGTCTTGTTCTTCATCCTGCTCTTCCCCACCTAGTGCTGAGAACATGCTCAGCTTGTCCCGCATGGCTTGTGCAGTGTAAAGCTGCCACTTAAAGAGGCTCAGTGGCTGATATGTCATTTGTAATGACAGTGTAGTAGTGGTGTCGTTAATTGGGAAATAGTCACGCATCATGTTCCAGTAATCATTTAAAAAGACTGCTGGTTTGTATTCTTTACCATCTGGTAAGAAGAAAATGAACTCATCAAGTGGAGGGGGCACACTTCCCTGCATCCAGTTTGTTTGGTCAGTCACCAGGTTAATTGTAAGGTTGGGATGCCAGTGAGACACTATTTCTTCTTTCAGTGTTTCAGCTTTCAGTATTTCTTCAGCAGATTTCTCTGTTTGACCAGTTAATAGATTATGAGTTTTAAGGTAGCGCAATTTCTTATATTTGTTTATCATTTTTTTGCCATATGTAACTTTACCAGCTGCATAGTTTTGTTTGTCATTGGGATCAGGTGATTTTCCAGATGGTACGACAAAAACATGAAGATAAATTGAACCATTCTTTCTCAATGATTCTGAGGCTTCAAACTCAAGGGAATGTGAGAAAGATCCATCACCATTTGGGCCTCCATACCAATCTCCATATACAATGTCATTGTGCTTCCATATCAAATTCTTTGAGTCAAAGTTGCCAAAATGTTCTTTTTCAGTAAGATAACAGTACATATCTAATATTGTACCATTAGGAAACATATTAACGGCAGGAACCCGCGGTGCACCTGTCGGATTTCCTAAGTCAGCTTTGGGTGGAGATGGTTGCCGGAACATAGATGTTATGAAGTATACAACTAAAGCCCTAAGTATTAGGGATTTGGTTATAGCAAAAAATGATTCCAATTTTGTAGGTTGCATTCGTTGTCGCTGTTCGTCAATTTGAGCATTGATCTAAAAAAAATAAAACTGTTATTGACACCTTTCCAAATCAAGTACATTTATCGAGGTTATTATAAATAAAGTAAGACGGTAAGATCTTCAATAGTGTAGAATTAACGTTGGTACTCACATCTACATTTCCCTCTTCTGGAACTATATCGGATTCGGGAGCTGTATTCTCGCTTGGCACTAATCTATTTTCTTCAGATTCACCTGCGGGCTCCCCCTCATTTTTATTCGCCATTTTTTGAAGTGTTATTGCTTTACTATTGCTTCAGATTATGCTAACATAGTTTAATACATGTATTTTTAATAACTGGATTTTTCAATCGGTGTAACAAATTGTAGGGATTATTGAATTTTATCAAGAGACAGAAAATAGATAGCTGACAATGACAAATCTTGCAACTGAACTGTGTAAAAAAAAATACTGACTGTCAGCTGAAATAGGCACCGACGTGCGACGTGCATGAATTAGTATTGTTTGTCTATGCGCAGGGGTACTATTTTTGAAACCTTGTACCTTGTACCTTGGTACTCAAGACGAGTAAATTTTCCGTACAAAAATCATACGTTTTCGAGCGATAAGGCACGAAAGCGTAAAAACAAACCACAAAACGATATGAAGGAACGGGGAGCAAGTGCCGATGTGGTTGGTAACAGGAAACTTTGGAGGGAGTTGACATACAGAGCCGACCCCAAATAGGGAAAAAGGCAAGGAAGAAGAAGAAAAACAAACAAACTCACTTTCGCTTTGGGGCCATGGGGTGCGGACTTAGAGGGTGCGGAGGCTCGTCAATTGTACAGAGAGATCTCGGCACGTCTGATCGACGTCTCCAGGGACCCAAGGGCTGGCGCTCATTTTGGACAACGGCTGAGCCTAGCGATTCAATGTGGAAATGCGGCCAGTCTCTTGGGTACATTACCCTGTGATGACAGCGATCTGGAGTGCTATTTTTGAATGCGTGACTCACTAAAGCGCAAGTCGTGCACGACTACAAGTCACACTCGTCTTCCAAGTCACGAAATGCCATATTGCCATATTTTTGAAACCATCGTTTCAACTGTAGTGCTGCCAACCTTCGACGAAAAATATTTCATTTCTTCTTATTTCACGCAGAATTTTTTATAAACTTTTTTAAGGTTATTGGGTTGGAGAGGTCTCTTTGATGTTAATAAGCTTTGTTTAGCTTGTGTTTCCTTAGTCGCCTTTTACGACATCTACGGGAGGACTTGGAGTGGTTCTATCTACTCTGCCGGGAACCACACGGCATTTAAATCTTTATTAAGCCCTAAAAAATCACATTACAGGCAATGCGTCTAGCAACCCATAACTATTTTGATTGGATTTGTAAAATGTTTAAGAAACGTAGCATCAAACGGAACGTAAAATGATGACAGATGAACTTCAAATGACAGGAAGTGACTTTGACATAAAAGCGTTCGTCGCCTGCGGAAACGAGCGGTCTCAACCGCTCGCTGCAATCACTCGTCAACGCATGATTAAAAAATGCGGCCTTTTGGAAACACTCGCGTCAATCACTCGTTTAGTGAGTCACGCGTTCAAAAATAGCACTCCTGGAGTGCTATTTTTGAACGCGTGACTCACTAAAGCGCAAGTCGTGCACGACTCCAAGTCACGCTCGTCTTCCAAGTCATGAAATGCCATTTTGCCATATTTTTGAAACCATCGTTTTAACTTTAATGCTGCCAACCTTCAGCGAAAAAGATTTAATTTCTTCATATTTCACGCAGAATTTTTAATAATTTTTTTAAGGTTATTAAGAATTTTTTAAATGTTTATGAAATGTAGCGTCAAAAGAAACGTAAAATCAAGACAGATGAACTTCAAATGACAGGCAGTGACTTTGACGTAAAAGCGTTCGTCGCCTGCGGAGACGAGCGGTCTAAACCGCTCGTTGCAATCACTCGTCAACTACCGATTCAAAAATGAGGCTTTTTGGAAACACTCGCGTCAATCACTCGTTCAGTGAGTCACGCGTTCAAAAATAGCACTCCTGGGCTCCGTTTTTTATTTAGTTTAGATTTATGTTTTTTATTATTCTTTCTTTTTAATCATAAGTATTTATATTTTTATTTGTTTAACTATATTTGTAATTATGTGTAAATAAAATTATATCTATTATGTCTTAAAAAGTAAATGTACTTTCGCTTTTAGCTTCGCATATTTAGAATATTATTTGGGTTGGGTTTGGACTTTTTATTATTTTTTGTTATAAAGGCAATAGATATATTATGTAACTCATTCGTAATCATCATCATCATCAGGTCTTTTTTTAGTAGTCTCCACTGCAGGAGCACGACTCTCTCTGTACTGCCAGAGCAGTCAGAGGATTTGGCCTACACTCTCCACGCTGGCCAGACGGGTTGGAGAGGTCTCTTTGATGTTTATAAGCTATGTTTAGCTTGAATTTCCTAAGTCGCCTTTTACGTCATCCACGGGAAGATTTGGAGTGGAACTCATTCGTAATAGTAGATTGTTATACTGATCAATTTCACCCGAGATATTTAGGCGCCTTATAATTCGAGGGTATAATTGATCATTTACACTCGAGTTGAACACTCTACATCATGAATGCGAGGAAAAATATGTGCAATTTGCAACAAAGAATAAAACAAGAAAATGGACTCTCCCTAAATCGAACTAACAACCCCGATTTTGAGTTAAATACAACCTCCTTTCAGAGCTTGAATGATGTAATAGTAGATTGTAATACGAAAGTTGTAATTGATCATTAGACATCGGATTATATGCACTTACAAAATGCCAAAATATGCATGCAAATATGCACTAAAAAAGGCCGAAATATGCACTAAAAACTACTGCCTAAAACATGCACAATACAAAATCAAAAAACCTTTATTATTTTTATATATTTTAAATCAAAGATTGTACAAAAACAGCGAAATTATAATATATAATTAATTTATTAAAACCATCTTAGAAGGAAAGATTGAAGTTAAGAGAGGAAAAGGAAGGCCAAGGAGAGCATTCACAGACGAAATAAAAGAGAAGGCAAAAGTCGTGTCGTACAGAGAGGTCAAAGAGATAGCGGAGGATAGGGAAAAATGGAAAATACTCCACCGACAAGAACAAAGTTCTTAAATATATGATGATACAATTAAGGATTTTTCCAAATTTTCGAGCGCAAATTTGTGACGTTTGTCACCCAGTTTCAATTTGTACGCCGAGAACGACCTCTCCACCACATCAGCTGATGTCATTGGACATTATTTAAAATTTGGCGCCATTTCTGGACTGTTCAGGAGTGCTATTTTTGAATGCGTGACTCACTAAAGCGCAATTCGTGCACGACTACAAGTCACGAAATGCCATATTGCCATATTTTTGAAACCATCGTTTGAACTGTAGTGCTGCCAACCTTCGACGAAAAATATTTCATTTCTTCTTATTTCACGCAGAATTTTTATAAACTTTTTTAAGGTTATTAAGGATTTGTAAAATGTTTAAGAAACGTAGCGTCAAACGGAACGTAAAATGATGACAGATGAACTTCAAATGACAGGAAGTGATTTGACATAAAAGCGTTCGTCGCCTGCGGAAACGAGCGGTCTCAACCGCTCGCTGCAATCATTCGTCAACGCATGATTAAAAAATGCGGCCTTTTGGAAACACTCGCGTCAATCACTCGTTTAGTGAGTCACGCGTTCAAAAATAGCACTCCTGGAGTGCTATTTTTGAACGCGTGACTCACTAAAGCGCAAGTCGTGCACGACTCCAAGTCACGCTCGTCTTCCAAGTCATGAAATGCCATTTTGCCATATTTTTGAAACCATCGTTTTAACTTTAATGCTGCCAACCTTCAGCGAAAAAGATTTAATTTCTTCATATTTCACGCAGAATTTTTAATAATTTTTTTAAGGTTATTAAGAATTTTTTAAATGTTTATGAAATGTAGCGTCAAAAGAAACGTAAAATCAAGACAGATGAACTTCAAATGACAGGCAGTGACTTTGACGTAAAAGCGTTCGTCGCCTGCGGAGACGAGCGGTCTAAACCGCTCGTTGCAATCACTCGTCAACTACCGATTCAAAAATGAGGCTTTTTGGAAACACTCGCGTCAATCACTCGTTCAGTGAGTCACGCGTTCAAAAATAGCACTCCTGGGCTCCGTTTTTTATTTAGTTTAGATTTATGTTTTTTATTATTCTTTCTTTTTAATCATAAGTATTTATATTTTTATTTGTTTAACTATATTTGTAATTATGTGTAAATAAAATTATATCTATTATGTCTTAAAAAGTAAATGTACTTTCGCTTTTAGCTTCGCATATTTAGAATATTATTTGGGTTGGGTTTGGACTTTTTATTATTTTTTGTTATAAAGGCAATAGATATATTATGTAACTCATTCGTAATCATCATCATCATCAGGTCTTTTTTTAGTAGTCTCCACTGCAGGAGCACGACTCTCTCTGTACTGCCAGAGCAGTCAGAGGATTTGGCCTACACTCTCCACGCTGGCCAGACGGGTTGGAGAGGTCTCTTTGATGTTTATAAGCTATGTTTAGCTTGAATTTCCTAAGTCGCCTTTTACGTCATCCACGGGAAGATTTGGAGTGGAACTCATTCGTAATAGTAGATTGTTATACTGATCAATTTCACCCGAGATATTTAGGCGCCTTATAATTCGAGGGTATAATTGATCATTTACACTCGAGTTGAACACTCTACATCATGAATGCGAGGAAAAATATGTGCAATTTGCAACAAAGAATAAAACAAGAAAATGGACTCTCCCTAAATCGAACTAACAACCCCGATTTTGAGTTAAATACAACCTCCTTTCAGAGCTTGAATGATGTAATAGTAGATTGTAATACGAAAGTTGTAATTGATCATTAGACATCGGATTATATGCACTTACAAAATGCCAAAATATGCATGCAAATATGCACTAAAAAAGGCCGAAATATGCACTAAAAACTACTGCCTAAAACATGCACAATACAAAATCAAAAAACCTTTATTATTTTTATATATTTTAAATCAAAGATTGTACAAAAACAGCGAAATTATAATATATAATTAATTTATTAAAACCATCTTAGAAGGAAAGATTGAAGTTAAGAGAGGAAAAGGAAGGCCAAGGAGAGCATTCACAGACGAAATAAAAGAGAAGGCAAAAGTCGTGTCGTACAGAGAGGTCAAAGAGATAGCGGAGGATAGGGAAAAATGGAAAATACTCCACCGACAAGAACAAAGTTCTTAAATATATGATGATACAATTAAGGATTTTTCCAAATTTTCGAGCGCAAATTTGTGACGTTTGTCACCCAGTTTCAATTTGTACGCCGAGAACGACCTCTCCACCACATCAGCTGATGTCATTGGACATTATTTAAAATTTGGCGCCATTTCTGGACTGTTCAGGAGTGCTATTTTTGAATGCGTGACTCACTAAAGCGCAATTCGTGCACGACTACAAGTCACGAAATGCCATATTGCCATATTTTTGAAACCATCGTTTGAACTGTAGTGCTGCCAACCTTCGACGAAAAATATTTCATTTCTTCTTATTTCACGCAGAATTTTTATAAACTTTTTTAAGGTTATTAAGGATTTGTAAAATGTTTAAGAAACGTAGCGTCAAACGGAACGTAAAATGATGACAGATGAACTTCAAATGACAGGAAGTGATTTGACATAAAAGCGTTCGTCGCCTGCGGAAACGAGCGGTCTCAACCGCTCGCTGCAATCATTCGTCAACGCATGATTAAAAAATGCGGCCTTTTGGAAACACTCGCGTCAATCACTCGTTTAGTGAGTCACGCGTTCAAAAATAGCACTCCTGGAGTGCTATTTTTGAACGCGTGACTCACTAAAGCGCAAGTCGTGCACGACTCCAAGTCACGCTCGTCTTCCAAGTCATGAAATGCCATTTTGCCATATTTTTGAAACCATCGTTTTAACTTTAATGCTGCCAACCTTCAGCGAAAAAGATTTAATTTCTTCATATTTCACGCAGAATTTTTAATAATTTTTTTAAGGTTATTAAGAATTTTTTAAATGTTTATGAAATGTAGCGTCAAAAGAAACGTAAAATCAAGACAGATGAACTTCAAATGACAGGCAGTGACTTTGACGTAAAAGCGTTCGTCGCCTGCGGAGACGAGCGGTCTAAACCGCTCGTTGCAATCACTCGTCAACTACCGATTCAAAAATGAGGCTTTTTGGAAACACTCGCGTCAATCACTCGTTCAGTGAGTCACGCGTTCAAAAATAGCACTCCTGGGCTCCGTTTTTTATTTAGTTTAGATTTATGTTTTTTATTATTCTTTCTTTTTAATCATAAGTATTTATATTTTTATTTGTTTAACTATATTTGTAATTATGTGTAAATAAAATTATATCTATTATGTCTTAAAAAGTAAATGTACTTTCGCTTTTAGCTTCGCATATTTAGAATATTATTTGGGTTGGGTTTGGACTTTTTATTATTTTTTGTTATAAAGGCAATAGATATATTATGTAACTCATTCGTAATCATCATCATCATCAGGTCTTTTTTTAGTAGTCTCCACTGCAGGAGCACGACTCTCTCTGTACTGCCAGAGCAGTCAGAGGATTTGGCCTACACTCTCCACGCTGGCCAGACGGGTTGGAGAGGTCTCTTTGATGTTTATAAGCTATGTTTAGCTTGAATTTCCTAAGTCGCCTTTTACGTCATCCACGGGAAGATTTGGAGTGGAACTCATTCGTAATAGTAGATTGTTATACTGATCAATTTCACCCGAGATATTTAGGCGCCTTATAATTCGAGGGTATAATTGATCATTTACACTCGAGTTGAACACTCTACATCATGAATGCGAGGAAAAATATGTGCAATTTGCAACAAAGAATAAAACAAGAAAATGGACTCTCCCTAAATCGAACTAACAACCCCGATTTTGAGTTAAATACAACCTCCTTTCAGAGCTTGAATGATGTAATAGTAGATTGTAATACGAAAGTTGTAATTGATCATTAGACATCGGATTATATGCACTTACAAAATGCCAAAATATGCATGCAAATATGCACTAAAAAAGGCCGAAATATGCACTAAAAACTACTGCCTAAAACATGCACAATACAAAATCAAAAAACCTTTATTATTTTTATATATTTTAAATCAAAGATTGTACAAAAACAGCGAAATTATAATATATAATTAATTTATTAAAACCATCTTAGAAGGAAAGATTGAAGTTAAGAGAGGAAAAGGAAGGCCAAGGAGAGCATTCACAGACGAAATAAAAGAGAAGGCAAAAGTCGTGTCGTACAGAGAGGTCAAAGAGATAGCGGAGGATAGGGAAAAATGGAAAATACTCCACCGACAAGAACAAAGTTCTTAAATATATGATGATACAATTAAGGATTTTTCCAAATTTTCGAGCGCAAATTTGTGACGTTTGTCACCCAGTTTCAATTTGTACGCCGAGAACGACCTCTCCACCACATCAGCTGATGTCATTGGACATTATTTAAAATTTGGCGCCATTTCTGGACTGTTCAGGAGTGCTATTTTTGAATGCGTGACTCACTAAAGCGCAATTCGTGCACGACTACAAGTCACGAAATGCCATATTGCCATATTTTTGAAACCATCGTTTGAACTGTAGTGCTGCCAACCTTCGACGAAAAATATTTCATTTCTTCTTATTTCACGCAGAATTTTTATAAACTTTTTTAAGGTTATTAAGGATTTGTAAAATGTTTAAGAAACGTAGCGTCAAACGGAACGTAAAATGATGACAGATGAACTTCAAATGACAGGAAGTGATTTGACATAAAAGCGTTCGTCGCCTGCGGAAACGAGCGGTCTCAACCGCTCGCTGCAATCATTCGTCAACGCATGATTAAAAAATGCGGCCTTTTGGAAACACTCGCGTCAATCACTCGTTTAGTGAGTCACGCGTTCAAAAATAGCACTCCAGCCCCCTATTTACTAACTCGGATGATAGGTGTCGATGCCTATCAATCTAGGATTTGCGGTTACAATGCGGTTTTTGTATTCCAAATAAAAGTTTCGAGCAAGCAAAACCCGCATTGTAACTGTAAATTCTAGATTGATAGGCATCGACACCTGTCATCCGAGTTAGTTAATAAGGGGGCTGTGCCGTTGATGTAGGCATTAATGTTCTTCAGGTCTTGAAGACTTGGGTTTTTGCGCAAAACATCGTCCAACTTTGTGCGGACCTTTTCTGCTATTGAATTAAGAAGGGAGTTGGCGAGTTCAATCATTGTTTCGACTCGCGAGCCGCACTGTCAGTCAGTCAGCCACTGGCGCTCGCGCTTACACGTCATTGTCACAATCACAACACATGCCTCCCGCTCCCGCTACTTAACGAAATATGCACGATTGGGGAAAAAGGCTAAATATGCACTAACGCCGTAATTAGAGAGTTTTATGCTATTGCATATGCAAACATGCAAATGCATATAATCCGATGTCTATTGATCATATACACTCGAGTTAAACACTCTACATCATGAATGTGAGGAAAAATATATGCAATTTGCAACTAAACAACGCACGGGTGACTTTTGTCACGGTGACAAAAAAGTGTTTGTCACGTCTTCTTCGTGTCTCCGTAATGTCTCCCAAGCGGAGTGCGCTTGCGCTGCGCTCACGGTAGGCGACAGTGACAAAACTATGGTAAACCATTAAAAAACTTTTTAGTTATCAAAGAGTACCTAATAACGTGGTATTTGAATTCTCTTTGGTCGTTTGTCCGCATGGATTTCGAACAGACGGTCGTTGTCTGCGAACTCATCTCTTGCCAAAGAAACGTAGAAAAGAATGCTGGGTACACAACAAACTCTTTGGAGTGACAGGTTACTTCACTAATTCGGTCAACTTTTCACTGAAAGTTCTATAGGTACTATGTTAAAGTTTCATAAAACTCAAGAACATGGAAACAAATTTTTCAAATATTTTCTATTGAATGTTGGAAGTTTAGAAGAATCCCTATTCCCTTTTCTTCTAAACTTCCAATATAGACGTGAGCAATCATGTCAATACGCGATGCGGCTAGCAACCCATCCCTATTTTGCTTCCGTTTTCTACATATTAGCTCACCAACACGCTAAACGTGGCTTTAGAATTTATAGACCAGCCCGGTATTTACCTTAGAGTATTTATACTCTAAGGTATTTACTAACTCGGATGACAGGTGTCGATGCCTATCAATCTAGAATTTACAATTACAATGCGGGTTTTGCTTGCACGAACTTTTTATTTGAAATACAAAAACCGCATTGTAGCAGTAAATTCTTGTTGATAGGCATCGACACCTATCATCCGTCCGAGTTAGTAAATAGGCCGGCTGGGCTCTGCCTACCCCGCAAGAGAAAAGACGTGATAGTATGTAAGTAATTATGTTCTGATTATTTTTGGCTTGGCAGAGACTTCAAAAAGATCAAGAAATATTAGGTAGGAAATATATTAAATGAATAAATAAATATATTGTCTTTGGTAGATAGGTTGTTTACTGAGTGAAGTTTTTGATTTAATAAAAAATCGCTCATTCTTGTCCGTTGAAATAAATAAATGATTCAGTTTATTTTTGTTTGACTTTCAAGTTTTTTTTTTTTTAGTATTGTTTTACGGCCCTGGATACAAGTCCTTTAGAGCCATTCTTCATTTATTTCGCCAGTTGGCGAGTTCTTCTTCTTGGTTGTCAACGAAAGGATGGTGTAATTCATTTCGTTGTTTTCATGGAGCTCCTGGCGACAACTCTTCGCAAATCCACTGGTTTCATCATTGGCGACGCAGCAAGGCGGACAACCACCAGCCCGCTATGTAAATCTCACTACAGCCACACAATGACAGTCTATTTTAGTTATTCTACACATTGTTGATAAATATGGGCATTTATAACACAAAATAACACCAATTTCACATTATAAAGTCCACTAGAATCAATTTGCGAAACAATCCAAAACAGACACCGTGTAGTCCGCTAAAATTCCCGCCAAGAACTCCCACTTTCAAGTTTAGTCGCTCTTTTAAGTAAATTTTGACACCCGTGCGTGCACGTCTATTACATAAATTATCTATCGTAAAAGTTTTGTCGCCAGCTTGTTCGTGTTCGCTGGTCGACGGACAAAAAAGTCACGTCACTGTCACGTCGCTTCGTGCGCGCACCTCCATACATCTCCATGGACAGGGTGACGGAAACAAAAAGACACGGTGACAAAAGTCACCGGTGCGCGCAGTCCCTAAAACAAGAAATTGCGCGCCAAACCGTTTTTAGGGTTCCGTAGTAAACAAGGAACCCTTATAGTTTCGCCATGTCTGTCTGTCTGTCTGTCCGTCCGCGGTTTTACGCAGAGACTATAAGTACTAGATAGCTGTAATTTGGTATAGGTATGTATATTAATCATGGCAAAAAAGTGGTAGAATAAAAACTTGAAAAAAAATTTTTTTTAGGGTAGCTCCCATACAAGTAAAGTAGGGGAGTAATTTTTTTTCTCTATTTACCCATAGTGTGGGGTATCGTTAAATAGGTCTTTCAAAAATATTGTGAGGTTGAGAACACTATCTTTCAATTTAGGGATCTGTTTCCGAAATATTTGGTTTTAAAGTGCGAATTTTTGTTAGAGGTAAGTGTCCCCCCCCTCTATCTGCTAAACGGTTATATATAGATACGTGAAAAAAATTACAGCAGTAGCATATATACTAAAGTTTAAAGGAAAACTATCAGAGCTGAGTACTAAGTACAAACTAAAAAGTCATAGGCAACCAACTTATAAACTGTAAAATTTCATACTATTTTCATTGTCAGATGTTTTTGGTCGTTAAACTGTAAGGTGCGAGTGTGAATAGTGTGAACTCAAAGTTGTCATTCTCAACTACGGAACCCTACACTGCGCGTGGCCCGACACGCACTTGGCCGGTTTTTTGATATGGCGTTGCGCTCTTGATGCATTCAGCCATTTGTGCGGCCATTTTTTTTAAAACACCATTTAATATCAGGTTGCTCAAAACAGATACTATTACTAGTATCAGACGACCCACTGCCTTATGTTTTCTCTAGGCAATAAAGATCATAGACGAATAAGGGAATGAGGGTGAAAATGAAGTTTCTATTGGGGGCCACAAATTCAAACTCAATTGACGTGTGTTCTATGCCCTAAAATCCGTAGTCAGTTTTTACGGCAGTGTCCTCGCATTCATGATGTAGTGTTCAACTCGAGTGTAAATGCCCTCGAACTATAAGCGCCCTCGCTCGCTCTGCGCCTAAATATCTCGGGTGTAATTGATCACTTACAACCCTTGTATAACGATCGACTAATACTCTTACTTTTGGGTTATAATAAAAAGCAAAAAAAATATTCATTGCAAATTTGCAACACTCACGAAAAAGGAACTTATAACTTACTTATCAGTCTTAAGTTAACTAAGTAAATCAGAATAAAATTTAAGTGAAACTTACTTTAAATATTTTTGGTCGAATCAACGGAATGAATTACACCAGAATTTCGTCGATAAATAAGTAAGAATAACTCGTAAAAGCGCGGGAAACTTCTGGGCTTCTTTATGCGCAGAACTTTCCCGCGCCGCGTTGCAGAAGTGATGCTTGGAGTCTGCTGGGCGGGGCTGGAAATTGGAATTGGAAGGCACTAATGCAAATCTAAATAAAAAACTAATGTAAACATAAAAATAGTGTATTTGTAGAGTTTAAGTCTATAAAATATTGTTGATGTCCATACACGTATTTTTACACAAAGGTATATCACAAGCCCTACAAAATAGTAATTGGGTACTTATTCGTAGCACAGGCCATAACGGTTTTCGGTAAATAATACTTTGGGGATCTATAGTATAACAGTGCATTTACATTGAAAACTATAAGCCTGTCCAGAAAGAGTGTTGGTTTTGAACGGGTGACTTCAGAAGATAAGTGATTTTTACATATAAAAATCATACGTTTTTTATCATCTCGAGCAGTAGTCCTTTCAAAAATATTACTCCAGGATGTTTGACAACCGCCATAAAAAAGCGACGACGCCATCAATTCCCATCTTTGAACATACTTTTATCATATGTATGATACAATGAGAATGAAACTAACATTAGTAATACAATTATGTACCTATAGAATATGTAGCTGATTTGTTGAAAGTTCTTTTTATTAGATCCGCCGCCCATAAAAATACTAATATACACAAATTAACATTGTATGTATGACAAGCATTGTAATATTCAAGTCAACCGAAGAGACTTATGGCACAAATGGAAACGTAACAAGTGGTTAGCTCGTCCAGCAAGCCAACGCCGTACAACTATCAGATAAGGCGCGCGGTGCAAATACGGCACAGACACATTGTGACAGGATTGTAAGCCTTATTGACATACTCAAAAAGGCCAGTTTCGTGAAATAAAACGTTCCCGCAAGATGCCACGTGCAGATACAGGAGGCGTCAATTTTTGTTGCGATATTGGTATTTCTAAATTTGATAATACGGTGATCCCACGCGAACCGTATCTGCGCCGTGTCTACGCCGTACGCCTTTTCTGTGTGTTTTATCCTAAGAGTATAGGGTTGATGCGTAGTGTGTGCACTCCTCCACATTTAAGAAGCCGGCGGACCGCCCGCTCAAATCGAATTTGAGGCGAGCGCCTAAGTTTGTTGGACATATCGCTATCTCATTCGTCGCGAGCGGGCCGACGGCTAACCATGCGCCGCGCCCCGAACTCTCCGCGCGATAGTGAGAATGTGTGCGTGCGTTCCTTCATCGAAGACGTGCAAAATCGACATAGTTTTTTCGACTGTAGATTTCGAAAATGACGTCTGTTTTGGAATCCAAGATGGCGGACCCGATTTTTTTTTTTAAATCATTTATTCAAAATTCTTAAAAAAATTAAATTATTATCATTTATTTGTCAAATAAAATCGACATGGGTGTCGTTGTATAGGTTTTTCGGGGTGTAGATTTCGAAAATGACGTCAGTTTTGGAATCCAAGATGGCGGACCCAATTTGTCAAATAAAATCGACATGGGTGTCGTTGTATAGGTTTTTCGGGGTGTAGATTTCGAAAATGACGTCAGTTTTGGAATCCAAGATGGCGGACACGATTTGTCAAATAAAATCGACATGGGTATCGTTGTATAGGTTTTTCGGGGTGTAGATTTCGAAAATGACGTCAGTTTTGGAATCCAAGATGGCGGACCCGATTTGTCAAATAAAATCGACATGGATATCGTTGTATAGGTTTTTCGGGGTGTAGATTTCGAAAATGACGTCAGTTTTGGAATCCAAGATGGCGGACCCAATTTGTCAAATAAAATCGATATGGGTGTCGTTGTATAGGTTTTTCGGGGTGTAGATTTCGAAAATGACGTCAGTTTTGGAATCCAAGATGGCGGACCCAATTTGTCAAATAAAATCGACATGGGTGTCGTTGTATAGGTTTTTCGGAGTGTAGATTTCGAAAATGACGTCAGTTTTGGAATCCAAGATGGCGGCTGCGACTTTTTATGCAAAATCGACATGGGTATCGTTGTATAGGTTTTTTGGGGTGTAAATAGTCCGCCATCTTGGATTCCAAAACTGATGTCATTTTCGAAATCTACACCCCGAAAAACCTATACAACGATACCCATGTCGATTTTGTTTGAAAAATCGGGTCTGCCATCTTGAATTCCAAAACTGACGTAATTTTTGAAATCTACGCATCAAAATCCTAAGGAATAATACATATGTTGATTTTGCATGAAAAGTCGCGTCCGCCATCTTGAATTCCAAAACTGACATCATTTTCGAAATCTACACCCTGAAAAACCTATCCAACGACACCCATATCGATTTTGTGTGACAAGACGCGTCCGCCATCTTGAATTCCAAAACTGACGTAATTTTTGAAATCTACAAATCAAAATCCTAAGGAATAATACATATGTTGATTTTGCATGAAAGTCGCGTCCGCCATCTTGGATTCCAAAACTGACATCATTTTCAAAATTTACACCCCGAAAAACCTATACAACGACACCCATGTCGATTTTATTTGACAAATCGGGTCCGCCATCTTGGATTTTAAAACTGACATCATTTTCGAAATCTACACCCCGAAAAACCTATTCAACGACATCCATGTCGATTTTATTTGACAAAACCCAGTCCGCCATCTTGGATTCCAAAACTGACGTCATTTTCGAAATCTACACGCCGAACAACCTATACAACGACATCCATGTCGATTTTATTTGACAAAACCCGGTCCGCCATCTTGGATTCCAAAACTGACGTCATTTTCGAAATCTACACCCCGAAAAACCTATACAACGGTACCCATGTCGATTTTGCATAAAAAGTCGCAGCCGCCATCTTGGATTCCAAAACTGACAGCATTTTCGAAATCTACACCTCAAGAAACCTATCCAACGTCACCCTTGTCGATTTTGTGTGACAAGCAAGACGCGTCCGCCATTTTGGATTTCAAACTAACGTCATTTTCGAAATCTTCACCCTGAAAAAGCTATGAAACGACCCAAGTCGATTTTCCATGAAAAGTCGCGTCTTCCATTACGGATTTCAACAATGACGCTACTATGGTGACGTACACCCCAAAAAGAAAAAAAAAGATTCGAGTAATACTCTAATTTCTTCAGATAAAAATATGTACCTACTTACTGTGTGATACATCCCACACTTCGAAGTCCATTAACAAGAATTCGAAAACCAAAATAAACTACAACAGTTTATTGAAATAATCAAAAGAACAACGACGGCACCAACGCACACACACGTTCGAACTGTGTCTACGCATGCGTATCGTACCCCCCTCCTGCCCCGCACAGCCGCCGCGTCCGCCCCGTGCGAGAGGAAACAGCTAGATGGCTGTTCAAAATTTCCCACTAATTTGAGCGTATTTGTGAATACCAAAAATGATGAATGAAAATTGATTATATTTTCATTTTCTTTCAGACATTGCGTAACTAGACAATATAAGGTGTGTTTCTATTATAATTACATAATGATTGGTTTAGTTTTTAATACAAAACAAATAGGCGGAAAATATGTCGAAAATGTCGTAAAAATGAACGAAATTAAAACGCAAATATATGTAAGTACGTTAATATTTTGAAAAAAAAAGTTTAACAGGAACATAGATAAATACTGTCTTAATACAAATAATAGCATATTTGTGTTGAAATATGCTCGAACTAAAAGTTATTTTGGTATTAAGTTTGTATGGGAAATTCATTGGTCGCCGGCTTCTTAAAGGAGAACTGTGTCGGATTTATATTTTTTTATGAGTGTAGGCTACTAAACCATGAGAAAACCAGTGGACGTGTTTGACTTTTATCCTCTGAAATCAAGTGACCTTCCTCTGAAATCTACCGCCCCTAGGCCACGGCCTATACGGCCTATTTATAAATCCAGGACTGAAGGAGAGACCGACAAAAGGTTCAGTTTCGGTCTCTGCAGAAAAATAGAGTATCGGAGAACAAACGTAGTTGTTTAGAATGTTAGCTATCTCTTCTACTATTTTTGAACGCGTGCCACTCGTCTTCGAACGATTTCTCCATACAAAAATCGCTCGAAGACGAGTGGCCCGCGTTCAAAAATAGCACTCCTGGAGTGCTATTTTTGAACGCGTGATTCACTAAAGCGCAAGTCGTGCACGACTACAAGTCACACTCGTCTTCCCAAGTCATGAAATGCCATTTTGCCATATTTTTGAAACCATCGTTTGAACTGTAGTGCTGCCAACCTTCAACGAAAATATTTCATTTCTTCTTATTTCACGCAGAATTTTTTTAAAACTTTTTTAAGGTTATTAAGGAATTTTAAAATGTTTAAGAAGTGTAGCGTCAAACGGAACGTAAAATGATGTCAGATGAACTTCAAAGTACAGGAAGTGACTTTGACATAAAAGCGTTCGTCGCCTGCGGAAACGAGCGGTCACGACCGCTCGCTGCAATCACTCGTCAACTAACGATTCAAAAATGCGGCCGTTTGGAAACACTCACGTCAATCACTCGTTTAGTGAGTCACGCGTTCAAAAATAGCACTCCTGCAATATATAAAAGTATGTAAATGAGATTCTTTGTGCCAGACCTTTGAAATGTCATTGCTATTTTGTTACGCTTCATTGTTGAAACATACGAAAGTGACATTGGATAATAATTAAGCGTAGAGTGCGCTGGCGCCTTTGGCCACTATTGTTCAACATGGACGCACTACTTTATATTTTAATACGGTTTCATCACGTTTATTAATGTAATAAACGCAATAAAGTAATTTAAATGCCGCGAAAAAAACCTCGAAAGCATCAGAAAACATTACGCTCTTTGAGCGTTGACTGTCCCGCAACATCAGTTAGCGCTCTTTCCGCTTTGCTTTGCATTTGGTCCTGTGTGGACCTTACGAGCACATTTGTGAGTTGACAGTAATAAAAAAAGCCTTCAAATTTAACGTATCTATTGACGGAGAGCATAAAATACAGGCTGAAATTATTCGTTACAAATGTTTACATGTAAAACATTTCTTTTTTACAAGGTTTGTGTAATGGCCTAAAATCACATGTTATGGGTAAAAATTATGACAGACTACTATTTGATAGGTATTGTTCAAATTAATATATATTTTGGCGTTTTTTAGGGTTCCGTACAAAAAATGATTGTTAATTCAATCCTGATTTAATTTTGTTTTTTATCTAAAGTAATGGCCTCTACCAAAGAGGTTCAGGTATTTTTTGAGATTTTCTTAAATATGAAAAATGTGTAACTTAAATTTACTTAAAAGAAGTCTTAAATTTTAATAAATAATGAGTGTCTATAACAGGATATTAACGAATTGAAAACGCTCTGTATACATTATAGTTATTTGTAACAATCATAAAACGTAACGTAATCGTAAAAAAAAATTACAGCTGATATATTAAAATATCGTTGGTGCTATATAGCTCATTATTTAGCGAGTAGCTTTTGTAAATATTTTAATTAAAATATATCTTTAAACGATTCCAAAGTAAAATCCAATTCCAAAGTAATCAATAAAATGTTTGATTTACGAGCAATATTTTAAACACATGTGTTAAGTAGTCAACTCTCTTTGTGAATCAAATTAAAACGAAACAGTGCGCAACTGATTTTGCGCTGCACACAACTTACAATATACGCCCATTTGGCTTCAGCTAGCATTTGGGCGCGAGATTCTGTCATACTCAGTCCTGAAAAGAATAAATTATACATTACACGAAAAGAAACGACACTTAAGCATGTGTGCACGTGAATTCGCTTGCGGTTATGTGTAGGTGGTCTGGACGTGCGACCCTGATCGAGGGATGTCTGTGTTGTGTTTACGGCTCTCGCTTGGCTCCGCCACAGGCACGCAGTAAAGAGTGACTGCCTACGCGTTGTCAACCCTAGCGCTTACACGCCCCGGCTCAAGGTCACCGGCGCCCGAACTCGCACGTACAGGGAGTGTCACCACTGTGGCTATGGTGCGGTGCTATCTGAAGGGGCAGCCGGGGGCCCAGTGGCCGCGCGCGCCGCAGCTGTAGCAGCGTCCGTAGCCGCCGTAATAGGAACCAGGTACACCTGGGATGTTCTGCCGTCGGCGGTTGTTGCCCGGATTGGTTGTGGAAGCCGGTGCTGTAAAGCAATTTGATATTAAAACAAAGCCAACAAGCTTTTTGATTAATTATTTTATATAGCATTACAATGCTCGGTGTAATAGAGTTAAGATGTGACGACCTCCGTAAATCAGTGGTACCGCAAGTGCCCTTGAATCGCAGGGTTGTGGGTTCAATCCCCAGTCTGGTCAAGATGAAAAACGATATGTTTCAGATTGGCCTGAGTCTTGGATATTCATTGTATTTATTACTAGCAGCCAGCCCCAGCTTAACCCGTGGTACATGGTCCAAGTCTAGGCACTCAGGGATAACGTCCCAATAAACAAATTGGTCATATAAAATCTGTCTTTGCGTCTTTCGGTTATATAACTGTTGAATAGATGTGTGGTGTTAACACTCACCATAAATACCACACAATAAATCTTATCATCATGGGGCGCACCTACAGTGCTTCGGCTACCTAGCTAGAGGGATGTGGATGTGTGTGTCAGCACTCACCAGAGGCGTCAGCGGGCGCAGCGAGCGCAGCACGGCCGGCGGCAGCATGATCACCGGTGGCGGCACCCGCGGCGTCGTCGGCGTCATCGTCAGATCCACTACTTGTATCGGAGTCGAGGTGGTAGCGACGCCGCTGCCCATAGCTGTAGAGGTCCTCGTACTCGTCTCTGAAACAGATATATAGGTAAATATATACGGACAAGACAAATTGAGCTAGCCCAAGTAAGTTACAGACTTGTGTTACGGGATACTAAGGATACTATATTTTGTAATGGATACTTATATAGATAAACATCCAAGACCCAAGTCAATCTGAAAAAGATAATTTTCCACCTTGACCTGACCGGTCGAATCCGGGACCAACTTAGTTAAGAGGGTATACTAGCAGTGCGTGTTCCATACAAATGTATTTCTCTATTTTCTCGCTGAAAACTGACTCTAGAGGCACAATTATTTATATATGTGCCTATGTTTTATTTTTTTCTAAAAACCTGTTTAAAAGAAAAAAAAAAATAGTACAAAAACAGTTTCTTGGAAAAAAGATAAAAATAAGGGCATTCCTATTTTAGTACTAGATTTTATGAAAAAAGAATTGTGGCTCTAGAGTCAGTTTTCAGCGAGAAAACAGAAAATACATTTGTATGGAAACCATATTGAAAAAATACTGCTAGTATACGCTCTTAACGTTGTTCTAGGGTGGCAGGTGTTGACGTTTCATCATCATTTTCATCACTTTTTAGTTTCCACTGCAGGAGCACGACCCTCTCTGTATTACCAGAGCAGTCCGAGGATTTGGCTTACAGTCTCCACACTGGCCAGATGGATTGGAGAGTTCTCTTTGATGTTTATAATAAGCTTTAATTGTTATCTTGTGTTTCCTAAATAGTCTTCTACGACATCCACGGGAAGACTTGGAGTGGTCCTATTCTACTCTGCCGGGAACCACACGGCCAATAGACGTTAAGCAATTACCTTTCACTGAACACGAACAATGGCCGATACAAAGACGTTAAACAATTACCTAGTATCGGAGTCGAGGCGGTAGCGACGCCGCTGCCCATAGCTGTAGAGGTCCTCGTACTCGTCTCTGAAACAGGTTAATAAATAAATTTATACGGACAAATTTAGCTAGCCCAAGTAAGTTCGAATCTTGTGTTACGGGATACTAACGACACTATATTTTGTAATAGATACTTATATAGACTTACTTATTTATATTAATTTGTTCGTATATATTTATTTATTTTCCGTCTTGACCTAACCGGGACCAAAGACAATATAATACTAACGTAATAGACTGCCCACCTCATACAAAAATATTGGACCAAATTAAGGTTGCGAAAAGTAGGCGAATGTATGGCGCAGGAGAGTTGCTTGGTAGTCGATACTAGATGGAGGTAATCTGCGTTAGCCTTGAACTTACTAAATATACGGTGTCATTTTAAAATATTATGCCTAAAATATTGTTTTGATTTTTAATAAGATATATTTTGTGAATCATGTTTTTATATTCTCATAATACGGTAGATACCATGTTGTGTAGTTTCGAGTGGCGCCATCTATGCGAGAACAAATCGTACGATTAAGGCGCACATGCCGGGACCAACTAAGTTAACGTTGTTCTGTGGTGTTGGCATTCATCATCATCAGGTCTCTTTTTAGTTTCCACTGCAGGAGCACGACCCTCTCTGTACTACCAGAGCAGTCCGCGAAATTGGCCTACAATCTCCATGCTGGCCAGATGGATTGGAGAGTTCTCTATGATGTTTATAATAAGCTTTAATTGTTTAACTTGTGTTTCCTAAATCGTCTTCTACGACATCCATGGGAAGACTTGGAGTGGTCCTATTCTACTCTGCCGGGAACCACACGGCCAATAGACGTTAAGCAATTACCTTTCACTGAACACGAACAATGGCTGATACATGGCTCAGCATTCATTGTTTTTGCCATGCCTGTTATTCATCCTAGCTGAATAACATGGCTTTTATTGTCAATCAAGTTTTTGAAAATTTATCAATATGGCGGGACAGTTGTAATAAGACTCGCGAGGTCTACGTGTAAAAAGTAATCTGACCACGCCAATACTAGTGAACTCACCGGTCGTAGTTGTCGTATTCCTCCTCCTCCTCCTCCTCGAGGAATTCGAGGTCCGAGTCGCTGTTCTCGTAACTGGTGTCTCCATAACTATGATCTCCTCTGTCAAACATAAGCGGCACATTATCCTGTATCCTGTATTATACTAGCAGTCCACCCCGGCTTCGCCCGTGGTACATACATAGCCTAAGGCACTCAGGGATAATGTACCTATTCAACGTTGAAATAAGTTTTGAAATCGGTTCAGTAGTTCCTGATATTAGCGCCTTCGACTAAACAAAACAAACTCTTCAGCTATAAAATATTAGTATATATACAAGTATCTGCATCTGTGGGCCAGTGGTCAAAGCGTTTGTCTAATGACACAGAGGTCGTGGGTTCAAATCCCACTGGAAAGTATACTTTGTTAAAGTTGTTTCGAGTTTGGTTAAGATGCAGGCTTGAATCACCCAAGTATCCGAAATGCGCACGCACATCCGCAAGATGATTCAGTGCTTCGGAAGGCACTTTAAGCAGAGGGTCCCGAACGCCATATACATATCATAACATATCCTAGACTCGTTCTGGTTTACTCTTTGAGTTCCGAAGGTCAAACGGCAGTCGCTCTGTGTAAAAACCGGCCAAGTGCGTGTCGGGCCACGCGCAGTGTAGGGTTCCGTAGTTGCGAATGACAACTTTGAGTTCACACTGTTTACACTCACACCTCACAGTCTAACGACCAAAAACATCTAACAATGAAGATTGTATGAAATTTTACATTTTCCAGTACATTTTATAAGTTGGTTGCCTATAACTTTTTAGTTTGCACTTAGTACCCAGCTCTGATAGTTTTCCTTTCAACTTCAGTATATATTCTATTGCTGTAATTTTTTTCACGTATCCATATATAACCGTTTAGCAGATAGAGGGGGAGAGGGCAGATACACGTACCTCTAACAAAATTTTGCACTTTAAAACCAAATATTTCGGAAACGGATCCCTAAATCGAAAAATGGTGTTCTCAACCTCACAATATTTTTGAAAGACCTTTTTAACGATACCCCACACGATGGGTAAATAGAGAAAAAAAAATTACTCCCCCACTTTACTTGTATGGGAGCTACCCAAAAAAAAATATTTTTTCAAGGTTTTTTTCTACGACTTTTTTGCCATGATTAATATACACACTCATACCAAATTACAGCTTTCTAGTACTTATAGTCTCTGAGTAAAACCGCGGACGGACAGACAGACAGACAGACAGACAGACAGACAGACAGACATGGCGAAACTATAAGGGTTCCTAGTTTACTACGGGACCCTAAAAACGAGTAACCCAGTCAAATCATCTACTCATCATCATTTCGTGTAGGTGTCACGGTCAGTCGACCATGCATACCCTGGAGTCAGAGTTCTTCGAAACCGCCTCTTGGCTTCTGACGTGGTCCCTTTAACGACTAACAGATGGCAGCTGGGACCAACTGCTTCACGTGCCTTCCGAAGCACGGAATCATCTTTATTATCAGACAATCAGGTGATTCATGCCTGAAATGTTTTAAACAAACTGGAAACAACTTAACAAAGTATGCTTCCATCGAATCGGGAATCGAACCCATCATCAATATCATCTAGTACCTATAGGTAGAGGACCCCGGGCTCTAAAGCGGTTACCGCTGAGATTGCAATCGAGAATACGCTCGAATGATGATGAGTATACCAGTGATCGGAACGCATATCATATTTACCCATACTTCGAGTGATAAATCGCAAGAATTAATAATATATTATTTAGCTTACGTATAATATATTATTTAATTAATTATTTAATATATTATTTAATACGGTAACCGCTTCCCATCAGGTGGGCCGTATGCCTGTTTGCCAACTTAGTTGTATAAAAAAAAAAGCTAGTATCAACATTACTGTCGTTAACTATGACGTTTGGTTCTATCTTTTGGTGCGTAAACGAGTGATATAAGTTCCAAACAAAATCCATATGCGGAAGTTTATGGATTCACGTTCGTAGCATAAAGAGGCTTTCAGTACTTCACGAAGGTCACAGCTACAAGAACATTCTGTTCCAACTTTTGTTAAAGCAATAAACAGTTTTTTTTTCATTTCTAGATGTATGTATACTATGAACCAGACGGCAAAAACAAGTTAGGTAATAAATTGAACCATACCGACTGGTGGATGCGCTGGGCTGTCGCCACAGTTCTGTCTCCTGTTCTGCAAACAATACAGCTTCATAAGCTATGCTTATCTCTAATATCACTACGTCGATTTACATTTAAGTGCAAATTCATATAAAGGTATACAAATTATTCTAATGTAAATTACTAAAAGGAAAATATAATTGATAAATGTTTTAAATTTTCATACATGTATGTATTTTATTGTTACTATGAAGCTGCATTGTTCAACAATATAAACACAAAACCTGGGCAGACAGTAAAATGAAAAGTTAACCGCATATAGTTAAAGCTCTTTGGTCACCTCCTCTGCTGAAGTTCTGGCATAACACTAAATAACAGTAAGGCACATAAAAATATGACTCTATTGGGTTTCGAGCTTTTGAATTTAGGTGTATGTATACCTAACTCTGTATTGGAATGAATAGAGTATACTAAAATTTCTAACAGCGCACTAAGGAGGATTTTCAGAAATCAGCCGCTGTCATTGGATAATATTTGATACGTATCAACAATTGGACATATTCTTGCCCAACTACAGCTTACTGGATATTCCGACTTCAACCCTGTCAATTTTTTTTAATAAGCATAAAAAAAAATTAAAATAAGTGTAATCCGAACGGAACGAATACATGTAAACATTTTTTTGGTTTTTGTGTATTTTTTTAAAAAGCGCTCGACTCTTCTCGATAAAAATTTAATGGGACCATCTGTAAAGTATTACCTATCGAACAAAAAAAGAATTTCTTAAATCGGTCCAGGCGTCTTCGAGAAATCGGGGAACATACATAAAAAAAACATTATGACGAATTGTAAACCTTCTCCGTTTTTTGAAGTCGGTTAAAAACACGCCTCAGTACTGCCGCCACTTATTTCTGAAAACCCTCATTAGTTAAATTATGATTTATAACTGGACATACTTGTCACGTCGTTATCTCTTACGAGGTAGACAGATCCAGGGCGTATTATCACTCCAAGATAAGTTAAATATACTGTTCTCGCTCCGATCAATAACTTTACAGCGTGTAAATATACCATCGACATTTCCATGAACAAATAACTCAGCCTGTCAAAATGAACAACCTCGTATAGGACCAATGCTAGAAATACAAAACAAAACATTTTCATAAAAATTGTTGGGCCAGACCGCCAATTTGCATGAAAATGTTATTTTTAAGAGTTCCCAGAGTTAGTCCCATAAGAAATGTTGTTCATATTGATGAGCTGAGTCTACCATTTGCGGGAATGTCCAAGGTACACGCTTTAATTCATATTTCAAATGTACAATATGCTGCAAATGACATTAGCAACGCAGTTAAAAATAACCGCTACAATAAAATGATATGTATCGCTTTGGTTAGTTGTATGTGCAACCAACTGTACGCAGTTGTTTAAGTGTTACTTACCTTCTCGATTTTTGAGTAGCTCCTGTCTTTTTTTCTTCATTTCTTCTGTTAAATTTTGCACCATTTTTTCAATAAACGAATCTATAACAATACTTTTGCACTCTGATTGGATAGGGCTCCTGAAATAACAAATAAAAAAAATAACATAAGAGAAGTTCGAAAATTTAGTTACAATATTCCTTCCTCCAGCCTGCCCCTGCCTATAGTAAATATTGTATATTATCGTCTCTACCAATCATATGAACCGAAATTAATCTAGCTGAAAAATTGTCTTCAATCCTAGCTAGGGTTGCCAGGTCTTCAAAGTTAATTACCGGACAGAGCCGCAAGTTTAGCCAGACATTCGGGTAACAAATGCCGGAGTCCCTTAATATTTTAGCTGTAAATAACACTACATTTTTTTTATGTAAATCAGGCAGGGGTTTGTTACCATAAAATCTTCATACATTATATACATACTATCACGTCTTTTTCCCTTGCGGGGTAGACAGAGTCCAGGGCTTAATTTATCTTCATAAATTCCATCAATCTTCAAAAATGGTTAAATTTAGAAAACCTAACCAAAGCCAGGCCTCACTTAGACCTTATTTGGCACAACGCAACCAAAATGCCTAACTTTGTCCGACTTTTTCCGGTCGTCTAGCAACTCAATCCTAGCTGCTTAGGGCATTAAAAATCCAACTATAGCTAGCTCGCTTAAGGCGCTATAGTATGCTACACTAGCTCCAGCCAGCAGTGAATTCTTTTTATCATAAATCATACCGAATTATAAATTTAAATTATACATCACTAGTAAATGACTTGTAGTATTTTGGTATTACTACAATTAATTTACTAGTACATTATTTAAAGAGAAACACCTGACCACCAAATGTTTCTCTCGTGGAATACTACACTACACGTAAACTGCCGATACTCGTAGTATTGCCCTTATCAATAGTATTGATCATAAAATCATCGATAGTATTTACACGATGTGAGAATATTGATGGGTTAATCGATACCCTGAATAGTTTTGGAGGTCAACTATCGATAAGAAAATTATCGAGTGTTCCTCAACACTGAACCAGTTCCATTTCGAACCTTTTTAACAGTGTATAACTGCCAGTTGGCGGTGATGAAGAGCTCTGGGCAGATGCTGCACTGCACTGCATTGTTCTGTCACCACCGTTTCACCAAAATCAAGTACTCACCTACAAATCGGGCAATCTTTCTTCTTCTTCTTCCACATGGTGATGCAGTACTTGCAGAAGGTGTGCAAGCAGTTGAGCATGGTGGCGGTGATGAAGAGCCCCGCGCAGATGCCGCACTGCACTGTTCTGTCACCACCGCTTCACCAAAATCAGGTACTTACCTACAAATCGGGCAATCTTTATTCTTCTTCTTCCACATGGTGATGCAGTACTTGCAGAAGGTATGCGAGCAGTTGAGCGTGGTGGCGGTGATGAAGAGCTCTGCGCAGATGCTGCACTGTACTGTTCGGTTCCATCACCACTGCTTCACCAAAATCAAGTACTCACCTACAAATCGGGCAATCTTTCTTCTTCTTTTTCCACATGGTGATGCAGTACTTGCAGAAGGTGTGCGAGCAGTTGAGTGTGGTGGCGGTGATGAAGAGCTTTTCGCAGATGCTGCACTGTACTGGTCAGTTCCGTCACCACCGCTTCACCAAAACCAAGTACTCACCTACAAATCGGGCTTACTGCTTACTGCTACCGTGGGCTATTTTCCACACTTAGGCCGCCTATTCGGGCCCATTGTGTGTGAACAAATGGGGCAATCTTTCTTCTTTTTCCACATGGTGATGCAGTACTTGCAGGTGTGCGAGCAGTTGAGCGTGGTGGCGGTGATGAAGAGCTCTGCGCAGATGCAGCACTGCACTGGTCAGTTTCCCCACCACCGCTTCACCAAAATCAAGAACACACCTAGAAAACAGGCAATTTTCCTTTTTCTTCTTCCACATGGTGATGCAGCACTTGTAGAAGGTGTGCGAGCAGAAGAGCTCCGCGCAGATGCTGCACTGCACTGCGCTTTTCGGTTCCGTCACCAGTCACCACCGCTTTACCAAAAGGTACTCACCTACAGATCGGGCAATCTTTTTTCTTTTTCTTCCACATGGTGATGCAGTACTTGCAGAAGGTGTGCGAGCAGTTGAGCGTGGTGGCGGTAATGAAGAGCTCTGCGCAGATGCTGCACTGCAGCTCGCTCTCTAGCACCTCGCCCACCTCGGCTAGTGTGCTCTGCTTTGATGGCCCTGCCCCTGCCACCACCACCTCCGGCAAACTCATGCTCTCCAGAAGACTATTCTTTTCACTCTCTACGGATTCCAACTGCTTTTTTACCTGTAGAAGATTGTAGTGATTTTTAGTCTAACTGTACTAAACCAAAGGGTAATAAGGAGTCTATCAGAATCACCTTTTTGCTGAAAGACTATTTCAGTTAGATGACGTGAAAGCTAAGTATCTAGATGTCTGAAAGGCAATCTAGTTTAACGATTCTATCGATAAATAATAAATAAATTTCTATTAGTCCGTCACAAACTGACCGTCCAAAACAAACATCGGTTAATAAAAATTCAACAGTGAATTTGCGCAAAACTCCGCACTTGCGTATCATTTCGGAAAACGATGGGATAAGTAAATACTTACTAGCTTCCTTCTTCTGTTTAAATCTTCAAATTTAAATACAACTTAAGATCATAAGTCAATTTTAATGACTCACTTTTTCCAGCTGTTCTTGTAATGAGTTGATGACTCCGCTAGACTGCTCCACCTGTTTTTCGATGCGTTCAGAAGCTAAAGCAGCTAACTCAGTTTCTCTCTCAGACACACGAGCCTGAAGCAAAAAAAAAAAATAAGTAAAAAACCTAAAAATATCTTAACCCTCGTATAAGTCTTTACAATATTGTGTGGTCGAAAATATTCTTGGTCCTCATTTGCCAACGCGCGACTTGAAATGTGCTGTCCCTTACCATGCACACCCCCCTACCTATTTATTGCTTCGGGCATTGGGCACCCCGTGCCGTTATAATTATGTCAGACTACATACGATTTCGGTTCAAAAGCGTGTGTGCTCTTTGGCAGACTTTGGCGTCGCCCCTATCGACTACGCCCGGCTCTCAACATGTATTCTTGGGGGGAGTGGGTGGTAAATTTTCGACCTTTCCGGCGCCTCCTTATACCCAGGAGTTGAGTTGGCACACGGGGTTAAGACGACCCTGTTAACACTATTCACACAGCAGATAAAGACTGTCATACAATACTGACATACAATATTAATCACGTTTTTATCCGTTACAGTTTATGTCATAAGACCGTAAAGCCAAGCGTGTTGCTAGGCGAATACGTGGAACAGCCACAGGGCCCATTGAAGGGCTTTGCACAATTAACGCTCTTGCATCGAACACACGTAGAAAGTCCAAATGTCAGAAGCATTTTAAAAATGATGGTTCGATCTGCAGTGAGTGAGGAATGGATAATCCGCTGTCATTGCATTAATTTTAGACTTTAATAAGAGCGACTGTAAACTACCATATCAATAGATAAATAAACTGGATAATATTTGACAAGCAGCATCAACTGACACATTGTGGCCATATCACAGCTTATCGGACCCGACCGAGCAGGAAATGTAGCTCGCGCAGTCGCGAGCGACATCCACTTTCCCTGCTCTGTGAACCCGACGCATCAGGGCATGTCTAGCAGAGATAGCATAAAATGCGTAAGAGTTTTCAGTCACCAGTTTCATTCGAATTTTGTTCCATTAGAAATTATAGTTTGAATAAATAAGTAAATATATACGGACTAATCACACAGATTGAGCTAGCCCCAAAGTTCGAGACTTGTGTTATGGGATACTAACTCAACGTATTTATAATAGATATTTATATAAATAAACATCCAAGTCCAAGACCCAGTTCAATCTGAAAAAGATCATTTTCCATCTTGACCTGACCGGGGACCTTCCATGTCAGGCAGGCGTGTTGACCGCTGCGCCACGGAGCTCGTCTGATTTATTTATTTTATTACCTTAAGTTCCTCTAAAGATTTCTCCGACTGAGCTTGAGATTCTGCCAGTTGTTTTGCGATTGCAGCTCTTTCAGACACCTATAAACAAGATACATTACATACATGTTAATTAGGTCTATTCCACTTCGATCACCTATTGATATCCCCACTGAGAGAACAAAGCAGTCAAAGGTCTTAAAGTTGAAAATCACACAGATTGAGCTAGCAGCATACTTAGTATGGTCCATGGACCAGACACCAGAGATGCCTCAATCGGCCACTGTCACCAGCCCATTAAATTACATCATAAGTACTAAAGGAAGGATGTTTGGTTGGTGAATGAACTTAAGTACTATAAAGGCCCCTTGTGCGAAAGATTTGTCATGTTCCTGCAGTAATATACATACCAATTGCTCCATTTTGGCTTTCTCTTCATCATTGAGTTTCTTCATCTGCTCCATTTGCTCGTTGAGTTGTTGCTGGGCCTTTACTTTCTCTTGCTCTGTCTGTTGCACCTTCTCTTCTAGTGCTTTTCTGATTTTGTCAAGCTCTTGCTCCAATTCTGTTTCTCGCAACCGCTTTTGCTCTTCTAGTTCTTTCAATTCCTATAAGTTATTTGAAAGAAAATTAAAAACACGAAAGCCATGCCAATAAAAAAATGCTAGTTGTTAAAAGAAAATGTGAAAGATTAAACGCAGATTTGCAAAACAAGATTTTTTAAAAGTAATAATGAAATTATACCAGTAATTTACAAAATAACATTGAAACAGAGCATTAAATTGTTTTAAGATAAATAGTTAATGTGTAATATATACTGAACTTACTTGTTCTTTAGCTAATCTGAGTTGTTCTGTTTCCTTTCTTAACATTTCTTCAAGCTCTATCTTTTCCTGTTTCCGAATCTCTTCTTGCTCTTTTATCTTTGCTTCTAGTTTTTCCAGCATCTCCTCTTTGGAAGAATTTTTGCGATTGAGTTCAGAGAGAAATTCCTCTCGTTCTTTTAGTAATTTCTCTTTCAGTAGATTATTTTCTTTCATGAGTTCTGACTCTGCCTCATTGTGTTTTTCAATTTGTTCCTTTAAGAAAAATATTAATAGGTATACTAGCAATTCTCATATTTATGTTCATAAGTAAGTAAGTAAAACTTTATTGTACCCCAAAACATACAAATATATAAAGAACTTATTTAAAACTTATGTAAAATGGGCATTATTGCTAAAAGCAATTTCTTCCAGACAACCGGAATTCATCTTCAGCAAAATATTAGTTTAGATAGGTTTTTAGAGGTGGGCTTCGCAATAGCTTAGCTCAAATTTAGAATATATTATGCAGATTGGAATTGATAGAACTCACTTTCCTCTTCATTAAGGCCCCACACTAGGCACACTAGGGATGCCAATCATTTTATTCCTAATACTTTACAAATAGAAAGAAATTCAAGAATGTAAATCATTAAGCCTTAGTAAATAACCTGAATTATTTTTTAAAATCATATTTAATATTATCAGAATCAGTGAGAATTATGAGAATCAGATTACCGATAGAACAGGCTGTAATCACTATTTCTCTTAAATGACTGATTTTCATAATATTAAAACATGATTTCAAAAATAGTTTAGGTTATTTACTAAGGCTTATATGATTTACGTTCTTGAATTTCTTTCTATTTGTAAAGTATTAGGAATAAAATGATTGGTGTCGCTAGTGTGCATTTTTTTTTATACAACTGGTGTGGGGCCTTAAGATGAGAAATAGTTTACAAATTATAAGAGCTATAACTTTCATACTTCAGCTATACAAAATGATAATTATTGTTTCTGATGGCATTTTACAGAGCAAACAAAAAGTTCTGTGAGATCCTATCAAAAATTTGTTAAAGTTTTAGCACAAAAGCAGGTTGAATAAAACTGCACTCTGTCACTTTTTGCTAACAAGTTTGTCAAACATTGCGCCTTTTTAGGTGTATAAGAACAAAACTTAATAGGCTTTTACATTCTGTGGACCTTTAAACAACTAGTTCTTATGGTCTACTAGTTCTGAATTAACATCATTTGAAACATACCATTAGTTCTGCTATTTTGCCTTCCATTTCCTGTTTGATTGCAGCAAGTTGTGTGTCCCTCTCAGCCAAGTGCAAAGCTTTCTGTTTCTCCACTTCATTCTTCTCCCCCTTCAAGTTCTCAATCTGAGCAGCGTATTTACATTCCAGCTGCTGAATCTTCCGATTCATATCGAGCTGCAGCTGCTGTTTTAATATCATAGATGTGGTTTGCATTTGCTTTGCATTTTGAATTTTTTCTTCTATATGCTTAATCTCATAGCTTTGTGACTCTTCAAACTTCGTCTTTACATTATCTAAAAAATTGTTCTGCTCTGTACACTCCAATTTAATACGCTTTCTAGGTATTTCATCATCTGGTTGAAGAACAAAGTTGTAAACAAATTCTTCAGATGGATCCAATGTAATAATATCTTTGTTGCTAAGCGTTCTTGAATTACCTTTCCCCAATTTTTCTCCATTGACTGATATTCCAAATGTGCTAAAATCTTCAATGACCCAATTATTGTCTTCATTATTTTTAATGCTACAGTGATTTCTAGATATAGATAAGTATGGTATAACAACTGAATTCTTCAGACCCCTTCCGATAGTGAACTGTAAGGAAAATCGATAATTTTAGACACTTACTCTTTAAAGAATTAAAATTAGGTGTACTTTATGTTTTGATCAGCCCATTGTTCTTACACATTGCTTGTTTGATAAAGGAAGGCAGGTAAGGTAGGTATAATGTCTAAAAGGTACTTTCTATGAGACAATACTTACAGTAGGAAGGTTATTTTTTGTAAAGCATATTTTACATTAAGGCAATTTCATACGTAAATTAGGGATTTTAAATGAATCCTCACAAGTATCTACTTACATCAGAAGAGGTTAATTTAATCTCGCTTAATTTTTCGAATTCTGGTTTTAAAGATTTACAAGAGGTGAGGACAGGTATGTCTGTCATATTTACAGCGTAACTCAGTGTTTATTCATTACACTTTAATTCACTTTTATTCGAAAATTCGAAGATTAACAATATATGTTAAAAAACATCAACCAGCAAGCAACCGTAAACAAAATCAAATCAAAATATGTGTTCTTTCTTATCTATGGTAACATTGCCAGTATCACTTTGATAAAAGTTGCATTTTTGATTATTTTTAATCGTCTGCCACACAGAAGAAAATAAAACGATTGTTGTATTGTAATATTTGTAATACATAGTTTTAAAAACAGTAACTGTTCCGTACTCTTTGCTCCGGGTCGCAGGTCAGAAGGGTTGACAAAATCTTAAAATAATATACAGGATGGGGAGGCACGGGGGGCAACTATACACCGACAACAGGGGCGGCAATTTGACAGGCAGCCTCGGAAGACGTGGGGCGGCCCAGCGGCCCCGGATACCCAAAGGGGCAACAGGAAGTCTCATCATCATCATCAGGTCTTTTATAGTCTCCACTGCAGGAGCTCGACCCTCTCTGTACTACCAGAGCACTAAGAGGATTTGGATTACACTCTCCACGCTGGCCAGACGTGCTGGAGAGGTCCGTTTGATGTACAAACATCAAACAGAGCTTTATTTAGCTTGTGTTTCTTAAGTCACCTTCTACGACATCCACGGGAAGACTTGGAGTGGGCTTATTTTATTTTGCCAGGAACCACACGGCATTGACAGACAGGTAGTCTACCAGTGGGAAAATAAGTATCTAGATTGTGTACATCTTTCGCAACACCCTGGAAATTTGACAACGATCCCAAGGGGCGTGTCAACATGCTGTAATCCCTGAGACGATGGCGCCGGCGGTGGTGTCCAACAGCGCTTGCCGTTGCGCGTGCCAAAAAGGTGGCCAGCTCAGCTTTATGCTGATAGCGGGGTGCTACAGCGCTGATTTCCAGCTGGTGCGATGAGGACGTAGGTTAGATAGCTTAGTTATCATATTAATTCCATTACTTTTTTAAGTGCAGTACATATAACATTATTTTTTCTTTTTGTTTTTTTTACACATTCTTTTATTAATTTCATTCGTTGGAGAAGAGACGACAGACAAGAGAATAAAAAATAAACAATACAGCATCAATTTTTAACACGGCATGAAAAATACTATGACTATGAATTACCAGAACAAATAAAACAAAATTTGGGGGAAATTAAAAATGATGATAGCATTGCTATTAATTTTGCCACGATAATTTCTTTCATACGTTTACGAAATATGTCAGAGGAGAGATTTCGCATTGGCGGAGGTAAATGTAGCGGCGTATCACTTCTATAACTTCCCTCAAAAGCTACCAATTACGGCAATTGACTGCTAGAAGATTGAGGCGAGATCTAGAGGACTAGAATAATTTTCCAAATAATTAAACAGGTTTGTGATGTTTTAAAATACCGAACAGAAGAGTAGCAAAGTGAACATAACGGCGGGAAGACATGTTAAGTATTTTAGCTGAATTTATATAGGGTGAAACATAGTTTATTAAAGTAATATTGAAACAAAAACGTGCACAAGCATTTTGAACTTTGATAAAATCAGAGACTCCGTATGATTTTTATATTATATTTAGTCAGTTAATCTTAAAGATTTCAGGACAAATACGTTTATCCTAGGCCAAACTAGTTTGTCCTAAGCATGTTAGCTTAGAACAAACTTGTTTAGCGTTTAACACGGTAGTTTCGTCTTAATTCAGGTTTGGCTGGTAACATTTTATTTTAAATTAAAGAAAAATTGATTTGATTGACTTCATTAAAAACAATTATTTAGAATGAATTTATAGGAAAAACTATAAACATTTTCGACTGGCAACGTTGCATCTCTCCGGACGGAAAAATCAGACGTGATGTGCCTGATATACTTAAGAGGATCGACTACCTGTAATTTTCATACAAAAAGCGATAACTCTTCCACCCCCTAAACCTTTACGAAATGAGGAAATTTTGGTGTAATTCGATTTAGCACACCTTAATCTAGGGCTAACCGTTTTTCTTTTTTTATGGATTCGGTTTAGATTAATTTAAATAAATACATAGCGCGAAGAACCGATAGCCGATGGGGCGAAAGGGTTCTCGAATGGCGATCACGTACCGGCAAGCGCAGCGTTGGACTCAGACGACCTGATAAAGGTCGCAGGAAGGCGCTGGATGCAGGCCGCTTCTAACCGGTCATATTGGAAATCCTTAGGTGAAGCCTATGTCCAGCAGTGGACTTCTGGTGTCTGAGGTGATGATGATGAAATAAATTAAAATGCCCCGGGTATTTTTTAATTAAAAAATATGGGTATTTACTTAGATGCTCATAACATTTGTTGTGAGCAATATAACTTTAAAACGTACAGCCCTACTTCTCCAATTTATCAATTACTAGCTGTTACCCGCGGCTTCGCCCGCGTGATATATAGCCTATGTCCTTCTCGGTACCCTAACTTAAGTGTATGCAAATTTTCATGATGATCGGTTCAGTAGATACGGCGTGAAAGCGTAACAAACAAACAAACAAATATACAAACAAACAAACTCACTTTCGCATTTATAATATTAGTTGGGATGGGATAGTTGGGATGGGATAGTTGGGATTGGGATGGGATGTGTAAAAAGAATATTGAAATTGGACTATGTTTAAGGGACGGGAAGCGTTATCGCTTTTTGTATGAAAATGTACAGGTAGTGTATCTTCTTAATACTCAATGCGTGCCTACAAGTTCGTGTTTTATGGATAGACCACGCCTCCGTGTCCAAAAATTGCTCATCATCAGCTGTCATGGATGTGCAAGTAGACATAAGAAGACAGAGAAAATCCGGAAAGGTTGTCAGAAATTTATATGCCCTTATCGCAACGCACCAAAATTTCATACTTGCTGTGCTGTGTGGCAGGCTAGGAATCAGGATGCATGATCGTAATAACTAATAACGCTTGTAGTATTACCGGTCGATAAAACGTTTTTCTCAGGGAGAGCCTTAAAAGTGGATTTTTCAATTGTAGTCTAAGTGACGAGAAAAATTTATAAAAATGTAAGAAATGTAACATTTTGGCAACACTCGTCAATAGCTTCTACCAAGCTTTTATTCTATGGTCAATTTGTGTCAGATTGACATTTTCATTTGTCACTGTCAACACTTCACTGTCAGATGCCAGGGGTACGATTTTCGAAATTTCGCCGTTCGTAAACGAGAGGTTTTTCCCTTGTTTTTCCATACAAAAATCGTTCGAACAAGAGTGGTCACATATTCAAAAATAGTACCCCAGAGGAAGATAATTTTTTAATTTTAAACGGGTGACTGTCCACCTTCGAGCAACACGGCCTCCGTACCGGACGCTGTCCACGGTTCGAAAGCAACAACTTTGTTTTTTGCTCAGATTAATAAATAGTTCTGTGGTTTTTTGCCTGCGAATGCGGCTGGCGGCTGGAGCATCATTTAAATAACACAAACTTATGAGTGTTTGTGTTGGTAGTATGATCGATCGCTATCGATTTCAATAAAATCACTAACTGACTGTGAAGTTTATTTAATTATAAAAAATGGGATCCGGGTAAAAACGGTACTGAGAATCCTGTTTTTACCCGACTGATACCCAGGAGTCAGGAGGCCTATTTTTTTAATGAATCTGTACGTATACGCCTACTTCTGCCGTTTAGGAGGCAGGAGTGGCGGGATTCCTGCCACTCTAGCCGATGCGGCTTGACCGATTTTGAAGTTTGAGGTGTCATAATATTCGTATTCTTCCCCGGAGTGTAAAAATGAAAATAATAATACGTACGTAACCTGTGAAAAAGGTTTTTTATTTTATATACCTAAATACTTACTTATAGGTATGTATATAATGTTCTATGGTGGACCTATAGAACATTACACTCCTTTCGCTTCCTGAAATTTGGACAGGGGGTCATGTCCCCTGTGTCCGGCCGTTTGGCCGTTTACAGTTTGTACGTGATAGGAGTTAAGGCTATGCACCTAGGCGGCTAGCACCATAAATTTATTCAAGGTTATGAAACTAGCCACCTATAGTTGTTTAAGGATACATGGTCATGTATCCTTCAACAACTTTATTATGAGAAAATAAAAAAAAGTACCTACTTATTCACGAAATTTATCTTAGAATAAAATAATATAATTTTATATAATCCTCACTCTTGATTCCTACTACTATAAGTGTAATTGTAATTATAATTTACGGTACCTACCGAATTAATATAGGGAATGTTGTGTACGCTTATAATTGGAATGTAAGTACATACGCACAGAACATTGTGAATCTAATAATTATGTTAAAATTCTATACGTATGTAACTGCTGTAAGGGTGACTTTATTATATAAATAAATAATTGTATATTGATAAGGAAACCTTCGTTTGAGATACCGAATTGCACTTGGTCAGTTTTATTTTTCTCTGTAGCATACAAACTGATGCAAAAATAAAGCTCGTACCGATTGTAGAAACCAGGGATTGAATAACCGAAAAAAATACGGTTAAATCGGTAAGCGGTATGACGTCATACCTTTATATTTCGATACCTTAGAATAATGGTACCTTCAAATTACCATACCATAAAGAAAGGGTACCTGTACGATTTTGGTATTGTAATATTGCGGTATCGTTATTTTTTTCGATATTGGAATTATGAAATATAGGTTTTTATTGAATTTTACCGCCGAGGATTCGCCTCAATGTTCTTCGTCGCGTCATTTTTTCGGTACTGAAAATATTTCAGTTAAGGTTCCAGTAATTATAAAGGTATCGATACATAACGATATCGTAAATGTATAAATACTGTGGCGACACTAGCGCCAAAAAGCTATACTAGCGCCACCTATTTTAATTGGCTAAATTCGGTCGCGCTGGCAACACTGCGTGGCTGTCAGTGCGACCGGATTTCCTGAAAAGTTTTTGGAAACCGGGGTTCACAAGGACCGAAAAATTTCTGACACTAGCAAGTCAGGACACGACAAGTTTTTTCCTCTTGTGATTACTTTAGTTATTAGTACTCTGGTGTTGTGCCCGTCACTTTTGTGTTGTTGTATAAAGTGTATTTGTGAGACAAATATAGTCAACCGTTTGTTGGAGCTACACAGTTTTATTTACGTCGGACTCCCTCACGACTTGGACCCCATCAACAACAGCGACTGTGGAGCATTGAACGAAGGGGATTCGCAACCCCCAAATTGGTGACTCCGAGTATATACGTGCAGCGGTCACCTGTAGTAGTGACCTCGAATCGGCGCGCATCGTCACCCCAAGCCGGTGACCCTAAGTGCATTGCGCTGCAGTCACTCATCATCGGTGGCACTCTTGCGCCGACACGCCGCTATCACCCGAGTCGGTGACCTTCGGTTGTCGTTGCCACCGTCACCCTACATCGGTGATCCGCTGGACGCTGAGCTGCTCCATTGTCGCTGCTCCCTGGCGACCCTACGTGTGCCTGTCTACCCCTGCGTGTGCGTGGCGCTAGGCGCTGCTTTGTGCGCCGTTTTCGCCGCGTTGGTGGTACCGTTTGGCGACGGAAAGGTTCCTGCCGGGAGGTTGCAGCAGTATTTTCCATCTACCTGGTCGGTCGGATATTAACAGTTCAAGCCTTACCACTCAGAGACTCAGTACGAGCTGGTCATTATTAGAATTACTTACTTAGTGCAGTGAATTTTCAAAGAAGTGCGTTCACTCAGTGCATTTTAGTGTCAACGGTGCGGTGAGCAACTACTTTTTACCCGCATTCCTAGAGACTGGTAAGCGATTTAAATATCTTTTTGTCTTGGTGTACCCTTGGCGCTGGTTAACTATTTTAATAATCTGGTATTCCTAATATAACTATAATTATATACTTAATTTTAATTTTCTAATTTAATTGCATTGTCAATTGGAACGAATTCAATTGCATTTGAATTTGCACATTAATTGCATGAATACATTAATTTAATGTTCAATTTTTTACATTGCCACCAGTAATTCTGCAACATTAAAATTTAAGTTTTATAACCGGTAGTCAAATTTACCGCGACCGCGACCGCGTGGCTCCGGCATTAGAATAGAGCCACCCCAACTCCCTGGGTGTCGTAAGAGGCGACTAATAGGGACCGAGTTGTGGCGGGATAACCACTCACTTGCTCGGGTGACTGGGCAAAAGAGGCTTCAGCGGCCTTGGGATCCAAATAATCTCAAAAAGGACTGGTGCAGAAGGCAAGGGGAAACCACTGCGACTATATTCCCAAGAAAGTCACATGAGAGTACACTTAAATGAGACACGATCGCCCTGTGAACCGATTAGCAACCGGCGCCGCGCTGCGTCCGGGGCGCGCGGTGTGAAGTTGGCTACCGGCCATGGCTGGGTAGGAGACCAGGCCCCCCATGGAAATTCTACTACTGGAAAACCTATCAAGTTACGACGCCTCCAGACTATAGGTACATGGAATGTGCGTGGCTTAAACCAACCTGGGAAACTTAACATATTGGAACGAGAGGTAGTTAGAGTCGGTGTGAACATCTGTGGTTTAAGCGAAACACATTGGAAAGGCAGCGGACATTTAGTGACAGCTCACCATGTCATTTACTACTCTGGCAGTGACAGCAGCAGCAACGGCGTGGCCTTTTTAATTCCTGTGCATCAAGAAAAATGTGTGATGGGGTACGAGCCGGTGGGCGATCGGATTATCAGCATCAAGATAAAAGCTTCACCTATGAATCTCAACATCGTTCAAGTTTATGCCCCGACCTCTACTGCAAGTGATGAGACAATCGAGAAGTTTTATTCCGAATTACATTCTACAATAGCAAAGATACCCAATAGAGAGTTTTTGGTAGTACTGGGAGACTTAAACGCTAAGATCGGAGAAAACGCTCATCAGCTGGGACAATGTGTAGGGAAGTTTGGTCTCGGGAAGCGAAATGAACGAGGTGAACGCTTAATACAATTCGCTTCGGAAAACGATCTTCTTATTACAAATAGCCTTTTCCAACACCACCCTCGAAGGCTGTACACTTGGGTATCACCCGATGGAAAAACCCGCAACCAAATAGATTACATCATGATTCGGTCGCGATGGAGATCATCTGTTACCAATACCCATACGTTACCAGGAGCTGATTGCGGGTCCGACCATCAACTATTGATCTCCAAATTAAAACTCAAGTTGAAAGCAGCCAGAATCAATGAAAAGCCGAGGAAGCTGGAGGTTAAGGACGTTCCAAGGTTCCGATCGATTATCGAACAGAAATGGTCGCAGTGGTCTGAAGCGGATCTGTCTATCGAAACGCCCGATGCACTATGGGGTCGAGCCAAGAAACTTATCGTTACAGCTGTCTCGGAAGCCGCACCGCCAAACACAACACACAAAAAACAACACTGGATGACAGATGGGACTTTCGAACTCGTCGAGAAACGCCGTAAGATGAAAGCAGCGGGAGCCGATATTAAAGATCTAAATAAAATGTCGGCTCAAATACAGATGAAATGCAGACAAGATCATAATGCCTACCTACGCAACGTGTGTAAGGATATTGAGGCTCATGCAGACAGATACGAATCAAGAGATTTGCATCACAAAATCCGCCTAATCACAAGAACGCTACCATCCAAAACCTGGGCCATCGAAAATCAGAATGGCGAATTAGTCACTGAACTTGACAAAATCTCGGAGGCTTGGAGGTATTACTGTCAGTCCTTGTTTCAAGATCCTCAGTCGCAGAATTTTGCACCCACAGAGCCAGCGAGTGTCATGCTTGAGCCGGGTATTCTTGAGTCAGAAGTAACAGCCGCTATACAACATCTTAAGAATGGCAAAGCTACAGGCCGAGATAAAATCCCGATTGAAACCATAAAAGCATTGGGAGACCGTGGCGTTCATATATTTCACACCATCTGCAACAAGATATGGCTCACAGGCAAATGGCCCTCTGAGTGGGCTCACACTGTTTTCACTCCTCTTCATAAAAAGGGTTCCACGAAGAAGTGTAGCAACTTTCGACTTATTGCATTGATTACCCACGCTAGCAAGATAATGCTACACATTATAAATGAGCGACTGAAAGCATATTTATCCAGAGAAATTGCACCAGAGCAAGCTGGATTTGTAAAAGGAAAGGGAACCCGTGAACAAATCCTCATCATTCGTCAGATCATCGAAAAGGCTCGAGAATTCAACAAACTGACTTACATATGTTTCGTTGATTTCTCCAAAGCGTTCGACTCGGTGAAATGGCCGACATTGTGGAAAACACTTCTAGACATGGGAACGCCAAAACATCTCGTGCACCTGCTCAGGGAGCTATACGAAGGGGGAACAGCTTCAGTGCGGGCAGATGATCTGCTCTCAGATAGTTTCCATCCTAGCGCGGGCGTGCGACAGGGATGCATAATATCACCCTTACTTTTTAACATTTACACCGAGCTTGTAATGCGAATCACTCTCGAAGACTGGACAGATGGTGTTGTGATTGGTGGATACAATATTGCGAACTTGCGGTACGCAGATGACACCACCTTATTTGCTAGTAACGCTGGCCATATGGAGGAATTGCTTCGCAGAATGGAGCGCGTCAGTCTTTCGTTTGGGTTAAAGATAAATCGATCTAAGACCAAGATTATGATTGTGGATCGCGCCAACGACAATTCGCCCGAAGTTACCCAGATTGCGAACTGCGACGTGGTTCAGACCTACGTATACCTAGGGGCTTTAATCTCAAACAACGGTGGCTGCGTAGATGAAGTAAAGCGACGTATGGCCATTACTAGAACTGCGATGGAGAAGTTAAGGAAAATATGGAGAAATCGCAATATTACCAAGGCCACCAAAGTCAGGCTCGTGCGAACACTTATATTCCCCATTTTTCTTTACGCGGCGGAGACGTGGACAGTGCGCGAGTTGGAAAAGGGGAAAATAGATGCTCTGGAAATGTGGTGCTGGAGGAGAATGCTCGGAATATCGTGGACAGAATTCCGCACCAACCTGTCCATACTCCAGGAGCTCGGCATCACGCAGCGTCTATCGTCCGTAGTACAGTCACGCATACTACAATACTTTGGACACGTCTCTAGGCGGGGTAACGACTCCATAGAGCGACTGGCTGTACAGGGAAAAGTAGAGGGAACCAGACCGCGCGGCAGATCGCCTATGCGCTGGACTGACCAAGTAAAATCTGCAGTAGGAAATTGTGTTTCTGTTTGCGCCAGACAGTCTGCCAATAGGGAGAGGTGGCGGGAAATCGTGCGGAAAGCTGTGTCCGCCTCTACCACCGACGTGGACGCCTCAACGTGACCACGACCGCTCTGTCAAGAGCGAAACGACAAAGAAGAAGAAGTCAAATTTAACTGCATTTAATTTTATGGTTCATCTGGGTACATTTTTTACATACATTTTATTACCTGATATTTTTTTATCTCTTGCATTGTGTTGTTTTTTGCATTTTGATTTTTGTTTTAATGCTAGGTACTTGGGTGCATTCCTGTGTATATCCGTATAACTTGCATGCTGTTTGTGTCATTGTGCTGTCTTAAATTTTAAAAATTAAGTTTTTTTTTGCTTGGGTCCCGCCCCACCTGTATTTTAATTTCTTTTATTAGAAGGATTTTTAGTAGTACATCATGGCTTCTGATGAGGTACAATCACAGCTAGAACTGCTGAAGGCTGAAAATGAGGAGCTAAGGCAAAAGTCAGGTGTTTGTAAGGTTACAGCTAAAATTCCTCCGTTTTGGCCAAACAAGCCTGCGGTGTGGTTTGCCACAGTAGAGGCACAATTTGAAATAGCAGGTATTGTAAAGGACTCTACTAAATATAGTTACCTCATTGGTCATCTTGATTTCAAATACGCCCAGGAAGTCGAAGATCTTATCACCAACCCCCCACCAGTAGGTGAGAGGTACACTAAATTAAAAGAGGAGCTTATACGCAGGCTGTCTATGTCAGAAGAGGAGCGAGTGAGGCAGCTTATTTCCGATGAGGAGCTTGGTGACAGAAAACCGTCCCAGTTTCTCCGGCACCTCCGCTCACTGGCAGGCTCAGTATTGTCAGACGACAACATAGTTAGACAACTGTGGATGCGGCGTCTGCCACAACAGGTCCAGGCCATCGTGGCCTCCCAGTTAGAACTGCCATTAGACAAATTGGCAGAGTTAGCTGACAAGGTGGCAGAAATCAGCAGCCCAAGGCAAGTGCTTGCTTGCGCAGCCCCACAGCCGTCAGCATCAGCGTTGGAACAGTTGGCCCAGAAGGTAGAAGAACTGAGCCGGCAAGTTGCTGCACTTTCTGTCCCCCGTGGTAGAGCCCGCAGCAGATCTTCTCATAATCAGTCGAGGAGCAGCACACCCAACCGATTGTGCTGGTATCACAAGAAATTTAGCAGTAAAGCAGCTAAATGTATTAAGCCTTGCAGTTGGACGGCCTCGGAAAACTCTGCCAACAGTCAGTAGAGGCGGCTACTGATTGTTTATCTACCGGCCGCCGATTATTTGTCACGGATTGCACATCCAAGCACCAATTTCTTATTGATACTGGTTCGGACCTGTGCTGTTTTCCTCGACGGTTGCTGAAGAAGCGTACACCGGTGGCCGACTATAACCTCAGTGCAGCTAACGGGAGCTCGATACAGACTTATGGTAACATCACACTCCATCTCAACTTAGGACTCAGAAGAGTCTTCCAGTGGAATTTCATTGTTGCTGATGTCAGCACTCCTATCATCGGCTCTGATTTTCTGAGCTATTACAACTTGTTGCCAGATTGCCGGAACAAGAGGCTGATTGATGGAGAAACAAAGCTTCATGTATGCGCTTCCATCGCTGAATCTCCTCAGCAAAGCGTCAAGGCTGTTTCTACTGGAAGTTCTCCTTTTGCTGATGTCTTGGCCGAGTTCCCAGAAGTGACACGACCACCTGGCTTGCCCAGGGTCGTGAAGCATAACACCGTGCACTACATAAAGACCACTGATGGACCTCCTGTATCCTGTCGTCCTCGTCGACTTGCGCCTTCCAAACTCACCGCAGCCAAGCAAGAATTTGAGGATATGGTGCGCAACGGTACAGCTCGACCATCTAAGAGTGCATGGGCCTCTCCACTGCATATGACTCCAAAGAAGGATGATACCTGGCGTCCATGTGGCGACTACCGCGCCCTGAACGCTAGAACTGTTCCGGACAGGTATCCTGTTCGGCACATCAATGATTTCGCCAACGGTCTTGCTGGTGCCACCATATTTAGCACCTGCGACCTGGTGAAGGCGTATCATCAAATCCCCGTCTCCGAGGAAGATATATCGAAGACTGCCATTGTTACCCCGTTTGGCCTCTTCGAATTTCCTTTTATGACCTTTGGCCTTCGCAACGCGGGTCAAACCTTTCAAAGGTTCATCGATGAGGTCACACGGGGTCTCGATTTCTGTTTTCCATACATTGATGACGTTCTTATATTTTCTCCTGATGAGGCGAGCCATAAAGAACACCTGCGTATTCTTTTCCAGCGTTTTAAAGACTATGGTGTGGTCATCAACCCCTCCAAATGTGTCCTAGGCGCTAGCCAAGTCACATTTTTAGGATATGACATCAGCTCCGAAGGCACTCGTCCTCCTCAGGAGCGAATACAGAACCTACTGGATTTTCCCCCTCCTGAAACCGTGCAAGGTATGAGAAGGTTCTTGGGAATGGTGAATTTTTATCGCCGTTTCATTCCTCGCGCCGCTCAATTTCAGGCGCCATTGATTGACACTCTGGCTTCAACAAAAAGTAAAGGGTCGAAACCATATCCATGGACACCCGAGCTATTGAAGCAGTTTGAGGAGTGTAAGAAAAGCTTGTGTGACGCTACACTACTGCAACACCCTATCAGTAGTGCACCATTAGGCCTTTTCACTGATGCCTCAAGCGTCCACATTGGCTCTTGCTTGCAGCAACATCGAGATGGAGAGTGGTTTCCCCTTGCTTTCTTTAGCAAGAAGCTTACCCCTAAGCAGTCTGAGTGGCCAGCTTACTATCGAGAGCTTTTGGCGGTGTACGAAAGTGTACAGCATTTCCGTCATATACTCGAAGTACAGCACTGTACCATCTATACAGACCATAAACCATTGCTGTACGCTTTCGTACAGCGTCGAGAAAAGCTACCTCCCTCTCAGCTAAATCAGCTGTCTTTTATTAGTCAGTTCACCACTGACATTAAACATATTAAAGGAGAGGACAACGTAGTGGCTGACGCCATGTCTCGTATTGAGGCAATCTCTCTGGAGCAAGAGTATGAAACTCTTGCAAAGTCGCAGGAATCTGACAAAGAGCTGTCAGACATATTGGAATCCAACTCATCAAGCCTTAAATTGACTAAGGTCGATGTTCCTGGCACTGGGTTGTCCCTATACTGTGACGTGTCCACTGGCAAGTCCCGTCCCTACGTCCCTCCGGACATGCGTCGTATTATTTTCAAAAAACTTCACGGTTTAAGCCATCCTGGTGGAAAAGCTTCCGCGCGTCTCGTATCCGAACGATATGTTTGGCCTTCGATTCAAAAAGACTGCCGGGAGTGGTCTCGTACGTGCGAGGCTTGCCAGCGGAGCAAAGTATCTAGACACAACGTTTCCCCACTTGGAACATTCGATGTACCATCTGGTAGACTCCTGCATGTCCACATAGACATCATAGGACCCTTGCCTGTGAGTGATGAGTACCGATACTGTCTGACAGCTATTGACAGAGTTACCAGGTGGCCAGAGGTGTGGCCTATGCGCTTCGTGACTGCTGAGGAAGTAGCTACAACTTTCATAAGAGAGTGGGTATCGCGTTTTGGTGTGCCGTCGGTTATCACGACCGATCGTGGAACTCAGTTCGAGTCCGATTTGTTCCGCCGATTATTGCACAATTTTGCCACTAAACGCATCCGGACCACCGCGTATCACCCCGCCGCAAACGGGATGATTGAGCGGGTCCATCGACAGCTAAAAGCCTCCCTTATGTGCCATGGCACCTCTTGGACGCAGGCTCTTCCTCTCGTATTGTTAGGAATGCGATCCGCTTACAAAGAAGACATCAAGGCTACAGCTGCGGAGATGCTCTATGGAGAAGCTCTACGTCTTCCTGGGGAACTTCTGGTGCATGTTCCACATCCCGACTCTGATAATGCCGCGGACCTTGTCGTTGCACTGCGGACACATATGTCCGAAGTAAGACCTACGCCTGCTTCGCGGCACACTAGTCCGAAGCCCTTTATTTTCAAAGACTTAGCTTCAGCCTCCCACGTTTTTCTTCGCGACGATGCCGTTCGTCGTCCCTTGCAACCGCCTTACACTGGTCCGTTTCCAGTGTTACAACGGTCGCCTGATGGTAAGACCCTTACCATCGATTGCAAGGGACGAACGGTCGTAGTCAGCGTGGATCGCACCAAACCAGCATACATCGACAATTCGTCGTCTGCCCCATCAGAAAGCCATGAGGCTACTCAGCCTCCGACTAAAGTAGCCTGCCCTCCAGCGGCTCCCGCGCCTGTCCAGCCGCCAGTTACAACTCGGTCTGGGCGGCGGGTAAAATTTAAAACGTTTGATTAGTTTTTATCTTAACTATTTTTCTCCGTAGGGGGGTGGTGTGGCGACACTAGCGCCAAAAAGCTATACTAGCGCCACCTATTTTAATTGGCTAAATTCGGTCGCGCTGGCAACACTGCGTGGCTGTCAGTGCGACCGGATTTCCTGAAAAGTTTTTGGAAACCGGGGTTCACAAGGACCGAAAAATTTCTGACACTAGCAAGTCAGGACACGACAAGTTTTTTCCTCTTGTGATTACTTTAGTTATTAGTACTCTGGTGTTGTGCCCGTCACTTTTGTGTTGTTGTATAAAGTGTATTTGTGAGACAAATATAGTCAACCGTTTGTTGGAGCTACACAGTTTTATTTACGTCGGACTCCCTCACGACTTGGACCCCATCAACAACAGCGACTGTGGAGCATTGAACGAAGGGGATTCGCAACCCCCAAAATACCATTATTTATATTTAGCTGTATCACAACCGTAATTGTCAACCGATTTGGTTCTACCTTTAAATCTAAGGTGTATCGTAATTTTATACCGGTACCATACTCTTATACCTTTACCGTTTTCAACCTCTGGTAGAAACAAAATCTACTTCCGCCGCAAACTGTACTTTTACCTATAATATAATTTAATCTTACCTTTTAGATATAGGTTAAGTATAATTTTCTTTGAAAGACCCTTTATTTTAGTACTAAGTTAAGTAGTACTTACGTACTAACCGTACTAAGTAGACCCAATGTCTTCAATAAAACTATTTTACAAAATTTCAACCTTATCGGCCCAGATTATTAAATCCGTACTAATATTACAAATGCGAAAGTACCGGTAACTGTCTGTTTGTCTGTCTTGCTTTTAAGCCAAAACTACAGAACCGATTTGCCGATAGTCTAGAGCCTGAGAAAGAGCATAGGCTTCTTTTTCCACACGGACGAGACGCGGGCACAGCTAGTTGTAAGTAAAGACAGCCAATTATACAATATTTTATTTATTCGGAACCCTAAAAAGGGAATTATATTTATTTAAGATGCAATTTTCAGTTGAGAACAACTTAATTAAATTCTTTTAGTCGACACAGGCAATTTCCCCGCAACTTCGTTCGCGAAAATTATAGCCTTTGTCACCCACAGATAAATTAGCTTTCTTTAGGTAAAAGAATTTTGAAAATCGGTCCAGTAGTTGCAGAGTTTTTTCAATGCAAACAAACAATCAAATATTTCCTCTATATTTTTAAATAAAATAAATATATCGTTTATTTTTATCTTCACAATACAAGCAAAATGCTACATTGTATGTTTATCACTAGTGTATAGATAGGAGTTTCGCTTATCCAATTATGAAGAGGCTAGCTCCTAAAATAGGTTCCTGGGGAACCTGTGCCACAGGTCGCTAGGCCTCTCCCGCAAATGAGACAATAAGGGATATTTATTTATTTTATTTAATATAGGCACGCTTACAGCAGTTACATACATTTTCAGTTTTGACATTTGACTAGTATATATTATACGCATATACCTACTAGTATTTAGAGAGTGAAACATATCTATCTTATATTGTGAGATAAAATACTTAATGACTACAAAAGAAAAAGGTTATTAAAGTTAACTAGAAGTAAAAGGAAGAGGACATAAGAAGCTATAGGAGGGGTGTGTGGTTATATCAGTATAGATAAAGATTGTATAGATTGTATAGATCTTTAGGTACTACCTAAAGTTACAATACATTTTATCTTTACCATAATTATAGATGGTCTTACCTATCCACAAATTCAATATTTTCTTGAAAAGCTAAATTGTTACAAAGTATAATGTACCTAAACTCGCTCGCTACACAAACTGAAGTGAAACGAAAAGGAGCAATTCATTCTTCCACGCTGAGGTTTCAGCAGAACCTTACGAAAAGGCAACGAGAGTGAAAGCATATTTCGAGGCGGATAAAACGAATAGATAGAGGTCTTTAATATAAACGAAGCAGACTTTAGTACTCTCGAAAAATGCAAGCGTAGCGGATGGGTACACACTGAATTTTTAACAGGTTGGCAGGGTTGGCAGTTTGTTGGTTTACCGACGCCAAAACGACGCTTTATATACGACCGTAAGTTAAAGAGAGTTGGAGATGCGGCACACTTATACTGACATCCTTTTTAGGGTATTAATGAACTTATTAATGATTCGGTACTCGTGTAACTTATTGATACTGATTGAGCCATCTGACTCTAATATTACAAGTGGTACTTATAATACAGCACAGGTAATTACAACATTTTACAGGTAAACAGTGGGTGAACAACATAACAGTTTCCGGTCTGAGTTCGATACTTGTAAAGGAACTTTTTTGGTTAGGTAATGAATGACATAATTAGGATTAGATAATGTTGCTTCGTGGCAACGTAATCTATACATATAATAAAAGAGTAAAAATATTTTGTCTGTACAGTTAGTATAAAGGAAGCAAAAAATTTTTTTAGAATTTCTTTTCTGTCTGTCTGTCTTTCTGTATGTATGATCACGTTTATCTCCGGAAATATAGGACGGATTCGAATTAATTTTTTTTTGCTATATAGCTATTAAGCCGGGGTAAAATATAGGGTAGAAATAATTTCGAAAAATTAAACACCTAAAGCAGCATCATAATGGTCTAGCTGAACTATAAGAAATATAAAGCTGTTAAGGCTGATGAGCAGTTTTGTTGGGGTATATAAAATCTAAGATTTGGAACACCTCATGCTGAATGGTTAATGGTCCAGGTAAACTATAAGAAATACATAAATGACGCCTTAGCAAAAGTTATTCAACCTGATGAGCTTTTTTTGTTGAGTTATTTAAATTGAAGATTTGGAACACCTGAGGCAGAACCATAATGGTCCAGGTAAACTGTAGGAAATATAAAAATGACGCTGTAGCAAAAGTTGTTCAGCCTGATTAGTATTTTTTGTTGAGGTATAAAAATCGAAGATTTAGAACATCTGACACAGAACCATGTCAAATTTAAATCGACAATTTTACAAAATCACACACTCCACTGGGATAGAGTGCGTAGAGTGACCGCCCAGAGTTTCCGGGTCACACTCGCAACTAGGATTTGCCCTTTTGTCAACGTTGCTTTCAGCCAAGCCCACCACCACACCCAAAGCTGTGGTCCGTCTCTCTCGAAGGCCCTTGGAGATGTCCGCTTTATAGGTTGAGCAGCATGACAGTAGGTCAAATTCACAGCGGAACAAGGGAAATATTTGATTTGGGGTGGTGTGAAGTGTTTTGAACAAAGAAAGGTAGCTGTTTTTCTAAGATGCTTCTGAAAGAACTGGAAAACCATCCTCGCTGAAATCAGGCGCCAAAATAAACTAACCTAAAGGACCGTTCCAACATAGTATTTATTTTCTTTTGCAAAATACGTTGATATTTATTAACTTTTTATATTTGACATATAACACTACTACAAGTATTTTCTTATTTATCGACACAAGTTCTGTATTGAGGTATATATATATTAATGCGCCGGAGTCATACAGTCCACGCGAACGAAGTCGCGGGCATCAGATAGTCCTAACTAATTTATAAATGCGAAAGTGAGTTTGTTTGTTTATTTCTCTGTTACGCTATTTACTGAACCGATCATCATGAAATTTTGCATACACATAGGTTAGAGTACCGACAAGGACATAGTATATATTACGCGGGCGAAGCCGAGGCCAACAGCTAGTTGTTTATACTTATTGTGGTTATAATGTCACAAGCGGTTTTTAAATTAATTATTTTTTTAAGAAATTACGTACTTTGGTATTATGAAAGTACCTAGGTATTTTCCAGTTGCAAATCTAGAAATAGGTAGGTCTGTCTTTTTCGGCAATACATTACTTAATATTATAGAGTATGAGCAACAGTAGAAACGATTAAAAGATGAAGTTTAAAAACTAAAACCAGACTACTAATCATCCTGGGCATATTTTGAAGTTTTACGGGAGAATTTTAGTTTCTGTATTATGTATGTGAATGAAATATTTTTGTAACCGTTAATTTGATACCAAACACATTATTTCAAATAACTTTTTAAGTTCGCGTCTTTTTGTAGGTATACTAGATAGCTCCAGTTTAAAATTGGTGTGACGATGTGTCATCATAATGTCAAGTTACGTTGGTTAGATTAAGAATAGCAATCGAACACACAAACATACATACTGGTAATCAAATCAAAATCACAACCAGACCTTTCATTTGGCTCTGTCGTAGTCAGGTAAAAAGTGACATAGCATTGGTATAAAATTTTAAAATTTATTCTCAGATTATTCCGTATTAGAAATTAAGACATTTGCTTTAGTTATTAATCCGAGGTGAACTTACATGGACGCTGCGCTGCTATCTTTTTTTTTTTAAGTATTGTTTTACGGCCCTGGATACAAGTCCTTTAGAGCCTTTCTTCATTTATTTCGCCAGTTGGCGAGTTATTCTTCTTGGTTGTCAACGAAATGATGGTGTAATTCATTTCGTTGTTTTCACGGAGCTCCTGGCGACAACTCTTCGCGAATCCACTGGTTTCATCATTGACGACGCAGCAAGGCGGACAACCACCAGCCCGCTATGTAAATCTCACTACAGCCGCACAATGACAGTCTATTTTATTTATTCTACACATTGTTCATAAATATGGGCATTTATAACACAAAATAACACCAATTTCACATTATAAAGTCCACTAGAATCAATTTGCGAAACAATCCAAAACAGACACCGTGTAGTCCGCTAAAATTCCCGCCAAGAACTCCTGCGCTGCTATCTGTTTATACCTACTAGTCATCGTGACATATGTAGCACTGCCGAAAAACTGCTTTTACGGATTTTAGGGCATAGAACACACGTCAATTGAGTTTGAATTTGTGGCCCCCAATAGAAACTCAAAACGAATTGTATGAAATTTTTTTCATTTTTACCCTCACTCCATTTATTTGTCTATTGATCCTTATTGCCTAGAGAAAACATTAGGCAGTCGGTCGTTTGATACTAGTAATAGTATCTTCTTCGTAGTTTGTGGTATGTATGTAGATACTCGAAATTCTATTAACACTACTCTGCAGTTTATTGAAATATTTCTACGCAAGCTAGAGCCCTATTTGTTATCGATTTTAGTTCATGTGGCCATGATTACGTATTTATCAACGGTATTGTGTGACCTATATAAGTAGTTCAATTGGCTAAAGAGGGTGTCTCATTGAGCTTTTAAACTACCTACAGGCAGTACAGCCACAATGACGGATGAAAGAGAGAATTACAATAAAATAAAATATTGTATCCTCTCCTCTTTATGTAAGACCTGTACCCGAGTTATTTATTGGGAATTTAAATCTTAATATCTGATATTAATTGGGATGCTGAGTACTTTTTTTTCACTGTTTGTTGAAGTTCAAAGACTTAAAATTAAATACATCAGTGAAAAAAAACCTTGATAATTCACTTTTTTTTGGTCGGTCGGTATATAAGAACCACTACTATTAAATACACAGATCTATATGGTATTTTTTTTTCATTACCTACGCTTAAAAAAGGCTAAACTTAATTATGAATGATTAATTAAACAAACTTAACGTAGTTGGCTATATTAAAACAAAGGTACTAATGCTCATTTTTACGGTTACCCAAAGGGTAAAAACGGGACATAATAAATATTTAAGGGGGCTGCCATACTACAAACGAAGTTTTTTTTTTATATTTTTGCTTGATATTAATAACGGCAACATACTCTTGAAATATTCATAGAATATTTAAATGTACCTGTATTAACTTTTATTTTTTGTCTTGTGGTTCCCGGCAAAATATAATAACCACTACTCCAAGTCTTCCCGTGGATGTCGTAGAACACGACGTAGGAAACACAAGCTAAACAAATCTTGTAAACATCAATAAATATACCTCTCCAACCCGCCTAGCCAGCGTGGAGATTGTAGGTAGTCTGGTAGTACAGAGAGGGTCATGCTCCTGCTGAGGACTAAAACGACCTGATGATGATTAACTTTAACAATAAAAATAAAATAAAAATTTTAAGGTAGGCATTTAAAGGTAAACGTAGATCATGAAGCGTACAGAGCGCTTTAAGAAATTAATAAATGAGTGACTGGTCACTAACAAGCCCGAAGCGAAGCCGAGTGCTTTTAGTAGTCCCGAGTTTGTAAAGTCTATAGGTACCGCCCGTGAAACGAAAATGAATTTTATCCAGAAAGTCAAGTCGAAGACCAGTGAATATAAACAGCAAGCCACATTAACAATTCCAAATTTGAATAAAGGAGAAAAATTACAAAGTTTTATTTCTATGAGTTCTAATTAATTTTTGTCAGATTCATTAGCAGTTCCTAATTTGAAAACCTGGCTAATTAGAAAACTTTTTGAATGGTACCTAGTAGTACCTAGTAGATTTGATACTCGTGCCACAGATTAGAGAGAGTATTGAGTTTGGTAATGAAATTTGTAGGAATCTTATTAAAGGCCATCCAGCCAACTTTGCTTGTATCAATGACACTGTTTAACAGTATGGGTGATGAAAAATATCTTACGATCACTACGTATTTGGCTTTTGATTATAGACAGAAAAACATAATCTTTATGCCTTCACGATCTGTCTTCGTTGTCAAAAATTAAATTTATCATGTTTCAATGTTTATTTCAGGTTTAATTTAGTATTAGTGCAAGTACGTAAATATACTTATGGAACCATCAACATCGACTATCGAATCTGCCAACATCATCGTAGCCATCTAGAAGCTGCCGTCTGACCTCCGCAACCCGAAGGGTAGACCCGAAATCCTAGGATAGTTTAAACAACCAATCGGATATGTTTAAACGAGGTTTAAACAAAACTGTCAAATCTGTCATACTGCAAGTAATTGTTGTGGATGAGCGTATCGAGTGAAAAAGTAAATGAGTTGTGTCCTCTCTCCGTGCGGCGCGGAGCCTCGCATCGGCCCTCGATATATCAACGTAGACAGGACGAAAATTGGACTGGACCCTTGTTAATGTCCCGTACTTAGGCCCTTCCGCCCCTGCTTCTTATTATTTATTTAAGACCTATTGATACCTATTTCCGGTGAAGGGTGACGGGAGCGACTATCAATGTGACGTTAAGCCTTTACCTATATTTTCCAGTTTGTTTTATCTGCTCGAGTTTACTTGCCTGTTGAAAGAATACCAATATTAGTTTTTAGGTACTAAGATTGACATTTTGTATGCAATACATTCTTTGTAAATGTAAGTGTAAAATTTTGTGGGCAGTATAGAAATTATAAACTCAGACGTCAGACTATATGTACCTATATCATCATCCTATATCTGGCGTCATTATATATATCGCCAGTATTACTCTGATCTGGTATGCTTTTAGTAGCAATATGTTTTACATTACGAATACTTAAAAACCTTATAAAAATATTGCAGGGCTTCCTACATTACAGTTTTTTTTTCAACTTATTATGCATAGGTTCATGATATTATTACCACGGCATTTCTTTCTTCAACTTATTGATAAATGATACGAATCTAATGAAACTTCAAAAAATGCCAGACTTGTAATTGTTGTGTAAGTGCTTATATCTACGGGTCGTAACGCAAGCCCCGAGTATAACAGGAATATGAGTAGAAGGCAACTTAGGAAACAAAAGTTAAACAAAGCTTGTAAACATCACGGAGACCTCTCCAACCCGTCTGCCAAGCGTGTAGAGTGTAGGCCAAATTCTCTGACTGTTCTGGCAAGTAGGTATACATATGGCTCTGGCAGTACAGAGAGGGTTGTGCTCCTGCAGTGGAGACAAAAAAATACCTGATGATAATGATGATTAACGTTGCCCAGCTATACGAAGGTGTATAAGTAACAATAGCAAATACAACTACAAGTTTCGCGTTGTCTGAAGGACCTACAACATTTTTATCAGCTCCTGAACTATTACAGTTTCTCGAACAAAAATTGAAAGAGCGAATTCAGTGACAACTGAATAGATCGGGCGCTCACCTGCCAGCGGGAGCTCTTTATCTGATCTTATTAAAGGCTGCAGGAAGCCGCCATTCCGATCACGTAGACAATTATTCGACTAAAGTGTGCGGGCTTGAATCACTAACCTCAGCGAACGGCCAACTTTTACAATAAATCCATCGCGACCTCGACACTTAATCAGTGCTCCGATAAAAGCTTTAATCGAGAGAGTATCCAGGGGCGAAGCTGATTTTGATCCGATTCGGGAATTAAATTAAGGCAAATCGGAGAAGAACAATCTAAATGACGTTTTGTGTAGGTCGGCACGGATAGATTATAATAGCATTATGGCTTTAGGGTATAATGTACCTGGGCGACCGAGCTCCGCACGGAAAACTTCCTCAAGTTGCTAGCTATATCTAAAGAACATAGAATCACTACGTTTTAGCTAGATCAATGTATTTTCTGACCTTTGTTTAGAAGTTTTTTTTTCCAATTGAATAAAAAATTACAACTGCTTTGGCAAACAAAAGAACGCCTATGTCATTCGGGGGTGTAAAAATTGTAATGATACATACTTCAACATCCTTTTAAGCATTTATAATTATTGTGGAGGAAAAAAACTGACATCCATACATATTTAAATTACAAACTTGATGATTGGGAAAACATTACAATTGGTAGTCGTGTTTAATAGTAGATTGTTGCACTGAGCAGAAAGTAAGTTATTGCTGCACGAGTGTTTATTTGGAGCCCGAGCGCCAGCGAGGGCTCTAAAAAGCACGAGTGCAATTTAACTTACTTAATGCGAGGTGCATAATCTGCTTTTCTTTCAACTACTGCAATAAAAGTAGTTGAAAAATAAAACTGAAGACAAATTACAATAGTTAAAAATTTGTTGTTCACATTCCCGCTTTTTTTCTTTATGGCCAGTATTTTTTTTAGGCAAGGTAATACACACGTCCCTTTGTTAACTCCATACGGCCGTTAGGTTGGCCAACCTTCTTTATGACAGGTGACAACTATTGTCCTCGATTAAAAAAAACTAAACAGTGCAGTAAAGGATTTCCATACATTTTTGCTGCACTAGAGCAGCAAAAATGTATGGAAATCCTTTACTGCACTGTTTAGTTTTTTTTTTACTTCTAGTGCAGCAAAGTTCCCCTTTGTGCTGGATATATAGTGCAGTTATGATAGAATTGCAGCGTAGTTGGAAGAAAAGTTTATTATTGCCCTTCAACAATTACATTGATTGAATTAGTTGCATAGATGCATTTGACTTTGTTTGCCGTACATTTTCTTTAAAGATACTAATAATTAAATTAAATTAAATAGTTTTAAATAGCTTTTTTTGAACCTATGAACTATATAGGTATATTGTAATCTCAGAATCAGGATGCCGCCACAGGGAATGTGTGTGCCTGACGCTTGCGAGCGACATTTCGGGCTCTGTAGACACAGAAAAATTAATTATTATTTTATATCTACTTTGTGTCTTGTTATATAGGTATACCTACCTATGCATTAGGTATAATCCTAATCCTAACTAATATTATAAATGCGAAAGTGAGTTTGTTTGTTTGATTGTTACGCTTTCACGCCCTATCTACTGGACCGATCATCATGAAATTTTGCTTACACATAGATTAGGGTACTGAGAAGGACATAGGCTATAGATCACGCGGGCGAAAACGCGGGTAACAGCTAGTTTCTCATAATTTTAGTTTATTTCTCACAGCACAGCAAGTCCTCATTAAGTTATTAGTATGCTTTCAAGTCAAAGCGAGCTTCAAATGCCGAAACCGAAGTCAATTGGACTCTGTACTTAGTGAGAGCATTCAAATCAAACACTTGAACGTTGTAGTACTGAGTCCGCAGCTCTTCTATAGAAATCCAATAGTTGGGCGGGCTACTTACAACCTATCCTAATGGCTGAAACCTACGTGAATGAATGCGAAACGGTTATCCACTCTAGACGTAGAAGAGTTTAGTTCTAAAATAATAATTTTAATCTCTCTGACACTTTCTCCATCTCAAATAAATAAATAGAATCGGACAAATCACACAGATTGAGCTAACCTTTGGGGCTAGCTCAATCTGTGTGATTTGTCCGATTCTATTTATTTATTTGTCTCAATCTGTGTGCTTTGACTGTATACTCTCTAGACACTGTGCCTTTATTTCAACGATTAAAAAACAGGCCAATTTTTCAATGCTTGTGTGCGTGGCAGCTTTGTGTTATCCACAGAACTATATTGCTTTAGTTGTTAATCTGAGGTGTTATCACACGCGTCCTGTCAATTTATACCCTAAATTCGTCAAATGGGTAGCTGTGTGTGAGCGCGACCGACTATGGGTTGGACACGAATTTTTTCTACGCTTTTAGGCTAAACTAGGTTTTATACCAAAGTTCAAGACTTGTGTTATGGAATGTGAACTAGCGATAGTATTTTTTATAATAGATACTTATATAGATAAACATTCAAGTCCCAGGTCAATCTGAAAAAGACCCATCTCGACCTGACCGGGGATCGAACCCGGGACTATACGATACATGTCGGAGCTTTACAACCTTTACTGTTGGACTATACTTAACTAGGCGAACTAAATAAGATATTGGCAATCTAAGATAGATATATAGTGCATTTATTTAAAACTACGTATGTACGGGTCGAATTGATAACTTTATTTCTTAACAAAGGATTGAAATAGGTAAAGATTGAGGGCTTACGAATTATATAGATATACTTCGTTTATGTAATCTAATCCCTTATTGGATTCGCTCCGGAGCGGGCGTAATGCGAAAAGTTCCAAGTCTGTTTTGCCAGGCAACATAAAGCAAATTAATAATGGAACAAAAATGTAATTCTGTGTTTACCAAGAGTGCTTTGAATTCAATTGCTTTCCTTTTTAATTTTTATGTTATAAAAGCCGCGCCGCTCTCTGCATGTTTTTGAATGAGGTCGCTGATTACCAGTAAATGAACTGTTACGTACGGGCATAAACGTAAAAATAATGAGTTGAATTGATAACCGTGTGGTAGAGAGCAGAGTAGAATAGGACCACCCCAAGTCTTATTTTGTAGAAGGTGACTAAGGAAACACAAGCAAAACAAAGCTTGGGTATAAACATCAAAAAGACCTCTCCAACGCCTCTGGCCAGCGTGTAGTGAGAGACCAAATCCTGTGATTCTGGCTAATATGTGACTCTTGTAGTACACAGAGGCTCATGCTCCTAGAGTGGGAAAAAGCCCTAATAAAGATGATGAATTGATAACTTCCTTTTTTTGAAGTTGATTAAAAATCAAAGGAGATTGTGCATAGGGAAAAAAATCATCATCAAATAATAATATCAAAACTTATGCGAGATAAATTCATTATGAAAACCCGGCTTTGAGCGAAGCGCAACCGTCGAGTCGCCACTCCTATCACTCGCCCCGATGATGATCTTCGTAACAGATTGAAACTAGACGGCGGATCCGACGTAATAAAACGTGAGTAAAGACGAGTTTTCATAATTACCATCAAAATTTAAGCGCGACGCTCTTGTCAGTGGAGCTTCATCCATCTTTCTCTATCCTCTGCCAATCTATTAACATCCGAGTACGAACTCTTCCTTCTTTGTCGTTAATTTGTTTGAAGTACATAAATCTATACTAATATTATAAAGCTGAGTTTATTTGTTTCGTTGAACGCGTGTTATCTCAGGAACTACTGACCTATTTCAAAAATTCTTTCATCCTTTCCCTGAGTGCTATAGGCTATGGATGTACCACGGATGAAACCAGCGCGGACTGCTGGTAGAAAATAAAGGTGGATAATTTAACAATTCGCCAGTGATTTGTTTGACTTAAAATAGAATTGACATTCTGTGGGAGTGGAGCGTGTATTATATGCAGGGCCGGATTAGCCGCATGCAGGATAATGTATTCATTCATTTCACGTATGCGGAGGCTTCGTTTAGAGTAGATTTCCTAATCGGTACCAAATTGAGGGTTTTGTATTTTAAGGTGTTCCCACACAGCATTTATACAGTGTGTAATAAAATGGCGAAATAATATTTAAGAAGTTTGATAACACTAAGTAGGCACAGTAGCGACGCCAATCATTTTATTCCTAATACTTTACAAATAGAAAGAAATTCAAGAATGTAAATCAAATAAGCCTTAGTAAAGAACCTGAAGTATTTTTGGAATAATGTTTAATATTATCAGAATCAGTGAGAATTATGAGAATCACTATTTCTCTTAATAACTTAAACAACTATCCCCATATATAACATCATCAAAAAAACTTCCCAAAGAAAGTAGATCAGATGATTGCTTATTTCGTATCCGAAGTCGATTTTATTTTCATATTCGTAAGATCGTCTCTAGGGAAAAGTTCTTCAGAATTATGAACTGGCCATACAACTTAAATATTATTTCAGTTTGGCGATGACGAAGCAAACACAGCTAAGAGATTTGATTAAATAAATAAAACATCCGACTTACATCAAACAACAATATAACTTTTAAAATGTCTTTAAGAAATTATGCTTTATTTTGCTACCTACTCATGCTAGGTAAAAATATGAGGATTTAAAAAAAACTAATGACGTTTCATTCCAAATCGGTTAAGTAGTTACGAGTAGACATACGCCCATACAGGACAAACACATAACTCTCCGTGGGATTCAACGTAGTCGGTTAATAATTGGGACAACGGCAGCATAAATTAGTCATGGAGTTAATGCAATTAGTTCTATTTGAAATTATCTATGGTTAATTTTGGTGTGCAAAATTTAAATTAAAGGTAGCACTTTTGTGTGAGCTGCGGGTGTTTATTATCTAGTCTTGGTGTTGAAAAGAAAAATGATTTTAATATTCACAGTAATGGAGCTATCGACAGACGGCCTAGTCGTAGTGGTTAACACGCCAGTCGGCGGGTGGACACGACTTCGATCCCCTACTGGGTCATTATCGAAAACGATATTTTTCAGGTTGGCCTGAGTCTTTGATGTTATTTATATAAGTATCTAGTATAAAATATAGTATCGTTGAGTTCTCCTTCGTCACAAGTTCACAACTTAGGTATAGTACTGGGCTAGCTTTATTTGTGCGATTTGTCCACATATATTTATTTAGATTGAATTAAACAAACTATTTATTTCCCAAAGAAATAAATAGCTACATAGAAAACGGGTTTTTATTAACACGATTATTATGGTTCTATGGGTCTGGTCGCCTACTTTTGCTATGCCAGGGTATGTATGTATTGTACCTTTCTCTACACGTTTGTGGAAGCCGCATCAAAATCGCCCCAGTAGTTTCCAAGATTAGGCTATACAGACATACAGATGCGGAGAGAGTTCAATTTATTCAATATATTGATATTGACGTAAGAAAATCCTTTTTATTAACAGAGATCTGAACTTAAGAAATTAATTATTACATAACTTGAAAGGGTTCAAACTTTCAATAATTTTATCGCAGATCTCTTTCATGCTTGAATTATTAATTTGGGAAGAAATGCGGATATTAATAAAGCTGATAGCTTTTCCGATCGGATCTCAGTGTTGGCAACTCAAACTTGCACACTTAAGAAGGCCCTGAACGAGCAAGTCTCCATACAAACGGACAAAGGAAACTGTGGCAATATTAGTAATTTTTTGTGTAAAATTAAACATTCAATCAATTAAAATTATGATTTACGTACGTTCCTATACAGCTTGTTAAATTATCAATAGTTTGAGCATTATAAGCCCCTCAACATTTCTAACTAAGTAGTTAATTGAATGTTTGTTTTTTTTAAAGGCTTACAATTCTAAATCTATTGATATTTTAACTAAACTGTGTATAGGAACGTACGTAGGTTATAATGAGATTAATCAATTGAATACTTAATTTCACACAAAAATTATCAAATATTGCCACAACTCCCTTTGTCCGTGTGTATGGAGATATGCGCGTTCAAGACCCTCTTAAGAAGAAGAAGCTAAGACAGGACCATAAACTTCACTAACGCACTGTATAAGTGTAAAAAAATTGTATTTTACTTGGGAAAAGACAAGGATTCTGACGATACCCATATGTTCGTCCACATCTGCGACCTTGCTAAAACATACAAAAAAAGTACGGAACCCGTTTTGCAGAAGTGCTACTCAAACTTGACTGGTTGTTTATATTTCAACCGAAGGTAAACTGTATATTAAGTAGTAAGAAAACACCATCTCATTCCATGTTTCTTTTTTATATCAATAAACATTGAGTTTGCTCTGAGGAAGCAAAAGCGCGATGACGTCGCATCGCAATATGCTACAACATTGGTTTTCAAAGTGGGGGTGCGAGCCTGTGGTATTTGCGCAAAAAATGAGCTCTCTTCCATCACTTTGTTGGTTGCCTATCTATTAAGTAAGACCCTTTTTCTCAGGAACCATTCCGCAACCATTCTATTACAACGACCTATAAAAATGTCCAGCGACCCGATACGCACATGTGCATATATTGTATGCAACATCGGTGCGCCAGTCTAATTTATGTTAGCTGCTGTTAATATAGATTACTTTGCTGGGTAAAAGAATTGTTTTAATCTATTCAGTAGTTTTGACGTTTATCTATTACAAACAAACACACAAACAGTCAAATCTTTCCTCCTTATAATATTCGTATAGATAAGTATAAAAGTAGAGATTACCCATAATAACAGTTACAATTCTTAAAAGATTACATCCTATTACATGTTCCGGTAAATAATTATATTCAAATTGATTGATTAGTTTAACAACGATGCGTTCGGAAAACTAGGCAGTTTATATAAGATTGTAAATACCTATAGATATACACATCCGTGGCGCAGCGGTCAACACGCCGGCCTGTGACATGGATGGTCCCGGGTTCGATCCCCGGTCAGGTCAAGATGAAAATGATCTTTTTCAGATTGACCTGGGTCTTGGATGTTTATCTATATATGTATTTGTTATAAAATATAGTATCGTTGAGTTAGTATCCCATAACACAAGTCTTACTAAGAACTTACTTTGGGGCTAGCTCAATCTGTGTGTTTTGTCCGTATATATTTATTTATTTATTATTATTATTATCATATTAGCATGCCGTGTGGTTCCCGGCAGAGTAGAATAGGACCACTCTAAGACTTTCCGTGGATGTCGTAGAAGGCGACTTAAGGAACACAAGCTAAACAAAGCTTATAAACATCAAAAAGACCTCTCCAACCCGTCTGGCCAGCGTGGAGGGTGTAGGCCAAATCCTCTGACTACCCTGGCTAATACGGCTCTGGTAGTACAGTACAGAGAGGGTCGTGCTCTTGCAGTGGAGACCAAAAGAGACCTGATGATTAGCATGACATAAAAACAAATAAACTAATCCAAACAAGAAGGTGTCGTAAGCATTTACTCTTGGAGGCGTGAGAAAAAACTTTAGGCACCCTTGTACTGTATTGAATCCCGCCCGCCCCGTAACACCCAAAGGCGGGCGGGAGTGACTTGAAGCTGAGAATAGTTACATTACAAGTGTTTCTTATATTACGCTAACGACGATCATTATTTGCTAGCCTGTAATACGTTATATAGTCAGTACATTATGATATGATACAAGTTGAGCAAATTACGTAATAAACGGAGTGTTCATTCAAAGGCTCCCAAGTCTTATATTCAACACACCTGCGACGATCATAATAAAAATAACTTTTTACGGATAAATTGAACCGACTTCGTATAATAAAAAACTAAAAAGCGAACCATGTGTGACTTTTCTTAAAAAAATTAACGTAACGACTTTACTTAGTAAACAACTTACCTTCTGCTGGGAACTCTTAATTTTATAAATGATCTATTGGAAGTTCTAGTTCCCAGCAATGGTCCCACTGGAAAATTCTCGAAAAAATATATGCATGAGTGACCCTAGTCTGCAACTATTGATATACCAGTGCTTAAAAACTTTATGCTTATTGCCTTTATGGATATTAGGGCATAGAACACGCGTCAATTGAGTTTGACTTTGTGACCCCCAATAGAAATTTAAACATAATTGTTTTACATTTAATCATTTTTACCCTCACTCCAATATTTATCTATGGTCTCTATTATCCAGAAAAAACATAAGGCAGTCGGTCGTCTGATACTGGGATACAGAAAGCTAATTTATAGGCAAATCTATATATTTATGGGTATAACCTATATACTTTATAGTAGAATGTACAGCCTCTTTTCTCCTTCTTTTGAAGTTTTCAAGTTTCATGGCGAGTGTTGTCCGCTGCACATTGTTTATGAACAAAGCGCGATCCCGCTCAGTTTCCAATAGGGCGCGGATCGAGCGAGCTGCGCTCCGCTCAAAATGGCGAGAGCGTAGAAAGATAACTCTTGAATAAAAATGATGAAACCTCAGCCTGTTTAGGTTAATCAGACTTCTACATATACGAAAACATTATTTTTATCATCTGTTGTTTGACGTTTTAGTTAAATTAGTACACTTGATTGTAAAGAGAATAGGCATAATAATACAGAGTCGGCTGCCGGTGGTTTGCGGCTGCTACTTCCGCCACGCCATTTAAATATGATATATATCTACTATGTAAGTATACTGCCCAATTTTCCATATGTTATGTAGGTACATGGTGTTGGAGAAAAAACGGATAGTTGCCACACTTTTTTACCCTTTAAACCATGAAGGGTTTCGTAAGTAAGCATATATTAGGAAAAATACCAAATTTTTCGCCAGAGAAATTTAATTTATTGCATGACATAGTTATATATAAAAGTTTGCGGTTTTTAAAAATGTACTTTCTCAAAAACTCTGCATTTTCACAATGAAAATGCAGAGTTTTTGAGAAAGTACATTTTAATAAATGAAAACAAAATACGTAACATAACAACGGGTTACTCACATAAATAGTCAGCTACTGGCCGACATGTTTCAACCTCATCCGGAGGTCTTCCTCAGGGCGAATGTGAATTGATTGCACGGTGTCGCCCAATCCGCACTGATGTCTGCCTTTTCAAACCAATTTTCGTTAAAAGTTTTCATTGAAATTACCGTATAATTGTTTCTAGATATATATAAAAAATAAAATGTGTAACTATGAAATTCCAAAGTGGTACAATGTGTGTCTTGTAGCTTATCTTCCAAACGATTGACTTTGAGAAGAGTTTTAGGAATCTCAATATCATTTCAAAAGACCTATCTATGTAGCCGCACATACAGGTTTGATAAAAAATTCTATCTACCAAGTTTCAACTGTGTAATCTTAATAGATTCTGTCGGAATTATGGCTGTATTTTAGAAATAATGCTTAGTTTAAAACGCTAGTTGTGTTTTATTTATATTTTGGCGCTCCGTTCAACTTATCCGTCTTTGTTCGCCAACTATCGGTGCCTGATGAAACTTTTCGTATTCGTATACCCTGCCCGTGTCGGTCCGAACGTAACTCTTATTTGGTGTAAATCATACTTATCATTTTTGAAATATTTTTCTGCTTTGTTTTCGACTAGTTCTTGTTTGGTACTTTACTGTCTTTTTGAGAAGCGGATTAACAGCCGTTATCCGACCAAAATAAGTCTTATTTCTTTGTCATTGTCAAATTGATTTTATCTGACCGTAGCACAAAAGTTTCTGCTTGTTTTATAATTTTATAATAAGACTGTATGTTAACCTCTCCAACCGATCTGGCCAGCGTGGAGAGTGTAGGCCAAATTCTCTGACTGCTCTGGTTAATATATGGCTCTATTAGTTAGAGAGAGACCCTCTCAGAGAGGGTTGTGCTCCTGCAATGGATACTAAAAAAGACCTGATGATGATGATGTTAACGACTTCCGACCCCTCCAACATTGAAGACGTATTTAATCTGTAAGATATATCAAAACGAAATATCTGGATGATTACATTTTCTTTAAAGATCCTTATGTAGAATAGAATTTATGAACTAAGAATTGCTATTTTAGACATGTACAAGAAAAGAGTAAATTATCGAAACTGTTACATGTACTCTCGCGAGTCAAATAAATAACTTTACCCTACAAAACTGTTATCACAAAATATTTTTTTTAAGAATATTTACATTATCTATTAACTCTACTGATGTTGAAACTGATGGTAAAATCTTTCCAGTAGTTTCGGAGCCTATTCTATTCAAACAGACAATCAAATATTTTCTCTTTATAATATTAATGAATACAGATTTAAGATCGTCGCCCACAGCCTCCCAATAATAATAACACCAGCCCACATTGAAGAACATGCCTGCGTAGTAAAATTTTAACATTGCAACAAATTTCTCTGTTTACAAAGTCCCATCATCGGTGGTGGAGCCTTTAGTGATATGATATACGGCAATTTTTATCAATAAATCACCCCCATAATTTTTACTCCTACCGTAGCATTTTTTTCAATCATTTATCAATAGCCATAAATAACACACACAATACATCCAACAGTTACCGAACCGCGAAAACGTCGCAAGGTTTATCTGTGTTCAGGGAGTCGCTGTGACTATTAGGACAGGAAGAATAAGTACCTATATATCGTTTTTCAATTTAAACTTAAACTTTTTAGCATTATTTTCTTCACCCCATATTTTTATTATTTTGCTGAAAAAGACGGGAATTGAGGCAGAGATATATGTTTTTTATTGTATTCGGTTTTATGAATAGGATCGACACCAAACTGTATTTGAACAAACCGATGCCATTTGCATATAATGACATCATCAGATATCCAATACTCCTTAAAGCCTCCATTGCTTTTGCTTCTTCACCCAATGTTTTAGTTGTAAGCAAAGTGTACACATCTTCAGAAAAGAACAAAGAAAACTTACACAAACTGGTACAAGCGGACTTTGCGCTCCGAAATCTGAAGATGCAACCAAAAAAATGCGCGGATGTGCGAGAGGGGTGAAACTGTTAGTAGGTTTATAAGGCACTTAAGATTGTAGCCCAGAGTCTCCCAAAAATATAAATAATGCCAGCCCACATTGAAGACCATTGACAGTCTCTATTGCGAAAGTAAACTTGCGTACTTAGTTAAATTTGAAATTGCAATAAATACACTCTGTATACAACGTGTCCCATCATCGGTGTTGGTGTTGGAGCCATTATTGGTATGTTATACGGTAATTTTTGTCAATAAATCACTGCCATAATTTTTCTCCTACCGTAGCATTTTTTTTCAATCATTTATCAATAGCCATAAATAACACACACAATACATCCAACAGTTACCGAACCGCGAAAACGTCGCAAGGTTTATCTGTGTTCAGTGAGTCGCTGTGACTATTGGGACAGGAAGAATATATAGTTTTTCAATTTAAACTTAATTTTTTTAGGATTATTTGTCCTGCAGTTCTGACGTCAGATTATTGAAGTAGTAAGGTATTAAGTAGTCGGTAGTTATCGTCCCATACAATTTTACTGTTGGTGTTTACTGGGATAGTTAAGAAAGTGTTCTTAGGTACCTGCCTAAGGTTGATCGCTTTCATATTCTATTAAACGGTTTGATCGGTCTGTTGCAGATATTATCATACACACTACTGATATTGCAATACTTAAAATACTTATCATCATCATCATCATCAGGTCTCTCCACTGCAGAAGCACGACCCTCCCCGTACTACCAGAGCCATAAAAAATAAAATAGATAAAAATAAAATAATAAAATCCTTATCGTCTTAAGCTTAAGTTTTCTAATGTAATGTACCTAATGTAATAATAATTTGGAATGATATTCTTAGTTGTGTTGTAAATCGAATCATATAATGAAATGACTAACTTTTTCCCGCGACTTCGTCCGCGTGAAGTCGGTAATTTGTACCCCTGTTCCACCTTTTAGGGGTTGAATTCTGAAAGATCCTGAACACTTGTTTACTCATTTTTGATAGGAGTACTCCTCCTTTATTTAATCGATTGTGATTTTGTCGATAAAAATTCCCGTATCGATTATCCTAACATTAAAAGCTGCGACACCGATGACCGGACTCCTAGTATAGTTTTTTTTAATTATCTAAGGCAATACTTCTATTTGAATATTCATATAATGTAAGACGGATGGTGTGAGCGCACCCCTTGCCGGAACATGGGCTAACAAGGCTCACTCATGTTGTTACACTTCGGAACTAAGTCAGCACTTATGACCGAGTGACGTCATGACAGCTATGTGTGTTTTGATTTTATGGAGTAATTTTTGAGTACTTTTGGAATGGCTCCTAGTTATTTACTTCGATGAATTATAACACCACTGCTACTTGATTTGATCGATTGTGATTTTGTCGATTAAAATTCCCGTACAGATTATCATACCATTAAAAGTTACAACACCGATGACTGGACTCCTATTATAGTTTTTTTTAATTATCTAAGGCAATACTTCTATTTGAATATTTATATCCTGTAAGACGGATGGTGTGAGCGCGCCCCTTGCCGGAACATGGGCTAACAAGGCTCACTTATGTTGTTACACTTCTGAACTAAGTCAGCATTTATGACAGAGCGACGTCATGACAGCTCTAGTTATTATGTTTTGATTTAATTACACTAAATATTAAATATCTGACAACAAATAACAGAAATTGAGCTAGCCAGCCCCATAGTAAATTGTGAACTTTTGTCTACGATACTTATTGAACTATACTATATTTTATAAAAGATACTTATATAGGTAAACACCCAAGACCCAGGCCTATCTGGAAAATATCGTATAACGTCATGACCTGACCGAAGATCAAACCCGGGACCCCTCGTGCTATATACATGGCGAAATTTTGATTGTTTTGGACCCTTAAAGGGGTGATTCAGCCCGTCGATATGAACCATTTTTCCTATGGGACCAATGCTGGAAACTCAAATTTTATTTCGACATTTTCATACAAAAGTGTTCAGCCGCCCGGGCAATTTGTATAGGAATGGCGAAATTTTATTTGAGTTTACAGCATTTGTCTCATAGGAAAAGTTGTTTATATTGACAGGCTGAATCATCCCTTTAATGGTCCGGAACGATCAAAATTTCGCCATGTATAATGGTATTTGTCGTGATCAGTGTCTTTGACTTTTATTTAAATATTTATATCATGCAAGACGGATGGTGTGAGCGCCCCCCTTGCCGGAACATGGGCTAACAAGGCTCACTCATGTTGTTACACTTAGAAACTAAGTCAGCACTTATGACTGAGTGACATCATGACAGCTATGTGTGTATTGATTTCATGAGTTCGTGTTTCGTGTTACAAAATAAAAAAACAATACTTCTTTGACTGTTAGTTAGTGATAAGTAGTAAAACAATTAGATGGTAACTTATTGTAACCGCACTTCACCGGAACGTAGATTTATAAATTAAAATGCGTTTATGTTAATATCTTTTATTTCAATTAACTTCCAATATCAATAGCATTGTAAATTAAAAAAAATAATATCAACGTCTTATCGCTCTCGCAATACAACGATGAATGGCCCCGTTTTGACAAGTGCCGGCATTTTTATAACCCCACCACAATTCATTCCCCTCTAATAGACTTAATCAATTTAGAGACTAAAAGCTATACCGGGTGTTCATTGCTTTTAAGATTTGTGCAAAAAGGTTAGATGATGACTCAGACCTGGACCTCTTGGTCTCATAGTCCCTTCCAGGGCTCCGTCTCTGATCGGATTTTTGGACCCTTAATGGTTCACTATTATCCGAATCAGAGCTCAGTCTCTGTACACAGAGCTCCATATCTCCAAGTCGTGCCCGCTCCCGATGATCACGACGCTCACGCTCCTTCTTAAGCTGGCGCTCACGCTCCTTCTTAAGTTGGAGCGCCCGCTCGTTCTTAAGTTGGCTCTCCAAAACACGCAAACGCTGTCTTTCTATCTCTAGATCCTCTCGTAATCTGTCTGTGCGCAAGCTACTACGACTTCTAGTACGGCTACGTGTGCGATATTTGATTCGCTGGTGGTTTTCATAGTAGTTTGTATGTCGCCTACGATTATTGGTCTCGTCAGAGCTAGAACTATGCCTCCCCGAGGTTTGCGTTCCACTAGTATGACGTCTTTCACGGCTTGGCCTAGGTGTTCTTAAAATTCTATCTGACCTGTGATTATCTTGACTCCGTTGCTGGTGGACATCAGCTGCAGTAACAATCCTTTGCAGTATTGGACTACTCGGAGACATCCGAAGCTCGTCCTCAGGAGTTGGTTGCTGTTGTCCAACAGTATTGTCGACGTTCATCGTCAGTCTCGATCTGAAACTTGAAAGATAGGCTTGTACTCACGAGATTTTTTTTTGTTTGCTGCAATAATCCTTTACCTAGTTATAGCTTATATGTATTTGTTACTCGTTTATATTTTGTTATAAGTCAGGTTATTGTAGCCTTACAATTATGTAGGCCATTTTGTCGTCACCTTAAGCATGTAGGGCTCCATATTAATTTTATTGTAATATCACAAATACTTAATAAAGTAAGTCAATAGTTCAGTAGAAAAGAAAAGTTCTTCAAAATAATATTAACGTAGCAAAGAAGTGCCTTGGAGTAAGGTGCCACCGTTCGGCAAAGGATTTATTTAATGCAAGAATCACAAGAGATATTTGGTACTTGATCAAGAACAAAATGTACCAAGTTGCTTGATGACTTGTATAGAAAAATGTATTATAAAATTTACAAATAAATTGAGTGATTAGGTATATTTTAAAATTCCATAAATTAAGTTAAAATTTGAACTAATTCGTTGTGTGATGGTTTGACATTTCAATTGAAAATAATCTTTTAACAACCAAAAGAATGATAAACAAAATGTGGCTGGCCTGGTATTCGGTTCGAATTATGTAACTCACTCATAATAGAACAAACTGTCCAGATATGGATGAGCGACCACTTTATTCAACCAGTGCTCCCAGGGAATACCCAAGCAAGCGAACAATAGAAACTAGTACAATAATAAATAAATAAACATGCACAATTAACATGTTATGGTCTAAAAATATTGACCACTCACACTTATAGGACACTGTCCTGATAAGGATGAGTAATCATTTTATTCGACCAGCGCTTCCAGGGAGTGCCCTGGCAAAGCAAACATGAAAACTAGTAGTGTATACTTATATAAAATTAACATGCACGTTTAGCATGTTATGGTCTGAAAATATAAACCATTCACACTTATAGGATATTGTCCTGATAAGGATGAGTGATAATTTTATTCGACCAGCGCTTCCAGGGAGTGCCCTGGGAAAGCAACCATGAAAACTAGTAGTGTATACTTATATAAAATTAACATGCACGTTTAGCATGTTATGGTCTGAAAATATAAACCATTCACACTTATAGGATATTGTCCTGATAAGGATGAGTGATAATTTTATTCGACCAGCGCTTCCAGGGAGTGCCCTGGCAAAGCAAACCTGCGAGTAATATATATAATTTATAAACAAATTATTAATAATATGTGCATATATCTTTTTTATCATAGGAACATTTCAATACATACATAGATCACACAACGAATAATTCACGTGGTGATTAAAGAGAAGGAGGAAAAAAAAAAAAAAAAAAAAAAAAAAAAAAATAATTAATGGATCATTTACATACCTTTTGTGGGACTGTGGCCTCGATTCCGCTTCTGAAGTTGTAACCGCACTTCACCGGAACGTAGATTTATAAATTAAAATGCGTTTATGTTAATATCTTTTATTTCAATTAACTTCCAATATCAATAGCATTGTAAATTAAAATAAAATTAAAAAAAATAATATCAACGTCTTATCGCTCTCGCAATACAACGATGAATGGCCCCGTTTTGACAAGTGCCGGCATTTTTATAACCCCACCACAATTCATTCCCCTCTAATAGACTTAATCAATTTAGAGACTAAAAGCTATACCGGGTGCAAATAAATATAAATAAATAAGTGTGTAAATATAATGTTATATAATAATGTTACATTATGATGTTGCAGAACAGATTACACGAGCGAGACTTGTATCGCAAAGAGCGCGTTCACACGAGTAATCCTTCCATCATACCATGCAAATTGAATCACGTCTCTCATAAGCTGCCCGAGGGTGTCACGTCACGAGAGCGAGTACATTCGCGGGATCATGTTGGATGGACTTATTAAATGTAAACGGAAAGTCGTAATCTAACGTGTTATAAATCTTTCAACATGACTATCTATTTCATTAGTATGTAATGTTTAAATTAGTAATCAAAAGTATGATAAGTAAGAACATATATATATTAATAAAGACGGAATGAAAAATAGCACTATGATTGATTTATTAGTCCACGAGAGATTTTCTGCCGGTCACTATCAGATCCAGTTAAAAAAGAGATATGTATTATCCAAATTGGAATAAATAAAAAATAAATTTTACGTGTGGTTCCCGGCAGAGTAGAATAGGACCACTCCAAGTCTCCCCGTGGATGTCGTAGAAGTCGACTAAGGAAAGACAAGCTACACAAAGCTATAAACATCTAAGAGACCTCTCCAACCCGTCTGGCCAGCGTGGAGAGTGTAGGCCAAATCCTCTGACTGCCCTGCCTAATACATGGCTCTGGTAGTACAGAGAGGGTCGTGCTCCTGCAGTGGAGACTAACAAAGACCTGTTGATGATGATGATGAAATTTTACTTCAATCCAGGTCAATCTGACAAAAATCGATTTCCATCATGATCTGGCCAGAGATCGAACCCGGGCCCGGGACCACTAATGTCGTGTTATCCTGTAAAAAACATCTGTGTCCCAAAAGTTCTCTTATTTAATCACAACGCACCAGTTATGACGACATAGTTACAATAGTAAGTAAGTGGTGTGTCTCGGAAAGGGCGCGCTCACACGAGTAATACGTCCATCATACCATGTAAATTGAATCACGTCTCTCATATACGGCACGAGGGTGGCACGGGAGCGAGTTCATTAATAAATCATAAACAATACTACTTTAACTGTTAGTAAGTGATAAGTAGTAAAAACAATTATATAAGATGGTAACTTATGATGTTACAGTAGAAGATAAGTGATTAGGTACATAGTTCTAAAGCGTTATAACACGAGCGAGCGTTGTCTCGAAAAGGGCGCGCTCACACGAGTAATCCGTCCATCATACAATGCAAATTGAATCACGTCTCTCATCTGTGCACGAGGGTGTTTTGAGAGCGAGTACATTCGCGGAATCATGTCGGATGGACTTATTAAATGTAAACGGGACGTCGTCGGCTTCCGTGATATAAATCTTTGAACGTTAAGAAGATAGACTACCAGTACATTTTCATGCAAAAAGCGATAACGCCCACCCCTTAAACATAGTCCAATTTCAATATTTTTTTACACATTATTGATAAATTGGAGAAGTAGTGCTGTACGTTTTGAAATTTAAGATATATTGCTTACAACAAAAATTATGAGCATCTAAGTAAATATCCATATTTTTTAATAAAAAAATTTCCTCGAAAATAACTTCTGCTGGTCACAATCGGCTGTCCTTTATTTGAAGTCTTTGAATAGATTCCGGACATAAGCGAGTCGCTGCAAGTAATCTGGTCAAATGGGGTATGATCGACATGTTACTAAATGCCAGAGTGGTTTTCCCCAATAACTACAGGGACTCACTCACATGTCCAAAGTGCCCAACTACCTGCAACAGGCACGGTTTAATCTTGGCCAATTGTAGTAGCGGTAGCTAATAATAGAAGCGGCTAATACTATAAGAACAAAGTACTGCCGCAAGAACAAAGTAGTACGCTAATAAGACGAGGAATATTTTTAAAAGATTCCCAATATATGCTTAAAGTTTCAAGATCTATAGGTCAAGATCTGATCATGTCTCCTTATTTTTTAAGTTACGTCCTGGACCTTAGTGTTTCTTTTGATCACTGTCATACTCCTTTCCTTGGCATGTTGGCATAATAATAGGTACTCGTAATATTTTCGTGGCTAATTTAAGTGAAAAAATTTATAAATACATTTATAAATTTTTTCACTTAAACTTCCTTGCGTGTCAATGGTTATACTTCTTGAGTTTATCTCAAAAGGTTTGTAAAGTGCGATCTCGTTTCGTAATATCAGCCTTACAATTCAGTCAGAATGAAGAAGAAATTGCTCCGCCTACGCAGACCTAAAAAATACAGAACACAAACTCGCAATCTTACATATGTACTTACATAGGTAAATCCTGATAATATTACACGTAATGTCGGAGTCGTATAAAAATAAACAAAAGTCACAGTTATTTAACTTACGAGCCAAATGTATTTCTTGGAGATAAATTCATAAGGAAATTTCTTCGGAGCGGAGACAAAAAGGACCATAGTTGAAACCACCTCCCTCCCCTGATCCACTAATGAAGGGGCTACTCTGCCTGGAACCCGGGGCTTATATGCCATTCGTATAAGTCATGTTCTCCTGGAGTTTGTTTTGCTTTACTTGAAAGTTTGCTTAGTGAAGGCGAGCTATGTACTGTCCTAGTTACTTTTTACTCCGTCTATAACATGAATATTAGCAAAGAAGGCAAACACATAGTGAAAACGATATAAAAAATAGGCCAAGTGCGAGTCTGACTCGCGCATGAAGGGTTCCGTACCGACATCTATACAAAATTAGACTATCCAGGAAAAATGGCAAAAAATATGTTTGTTGCAGGGAACCCTCTTCAATATTTATTTTATTTTGATTTAATTATTTATTTTTAAAGCAAATTATACATCTTAATATTTTGTAAATATTTGAAGAGTCTACCTGTTGCCGCTATTAATACTGATCAAAATAAGGCAAAAAATCACATTTGTTGTATGAGAGCCCCCCTTAAATATTTATTTTATTCTATTTTTAGTATTTGCTGTTATAGCGGCAACAGAAATACATCATCTCTGAAAATTTTAACTGTCTAGCTATCACGGTTTATGGTGTGTGTACTGTATGCCCGGTGTACATGGTTGAATGTCTGTGTCACCTACACGAAATGATGACGGTTTATGAGATACGGCCTGGTGGCAGACAGACAGACAAACACCGAAGTCTCAGTAACAGAGTGCCGTCTTTACGCTTTGGGAGAATTTTGAAAAAATGTCGGCAGTAGAAATAAAGGTTCTAAGCGCCATTATCTGTATTAATATATAAAGAGAAAAGATTTGATTGTTTGTTTGCATTGAATAGGCTCCGAAACTGCAGGTCGAATTTTCAAAGTTCTTTTACCTATAGAAAGTTAATTTATCTGCGGGTGGTTAATATTTCCATAAAAGAATAATTTTCGTGATTATAGAATAAATAAGTCTAGTCATATCATATATGAATGATATGACTAGACTTATTGTATGTTATGTTATATGTAATAAGTCGTGTCATATCATTCATATATGATATGAATAGACTTATTTATTCTATGACTCAAGCTAGTATATGGCTTTGGTAGTACAAAAAGGGTCGTGCTCCTGCGGTGGAGACTAGAAAGACCTGATGATGATGATCATATCATTCATTTTCGTGAAGTAGTTTTGAATTGTCTCTTATATATGAGCAACTTTGGCTAGCTGTACAATGCTGTTATTTCGAATAAATAATTGGACATAACCAAACAAAAGTCGTCACGAAAAGAAGAAAGGGAATTTGTATGGCAATGTCAAAGATATTTTTAGAGATTTTTTGTTTTTTTTTCTTATAAGAAAAATTTTGAAAAAAATTGGTAATGGCCTTTGCCCAGCAGTGGGAAACTCAAAAAGGCTAGTTAAAAAAAAATTGTTCAAATTGACTAATAAACCCCAAAACTCAAAAATATGTTCAGGGTAAATGTATAACTGTTATTTGAAAATGATATAAATGCTAGTAAAAAATCAGAAAAATGAACCAGTCCATGTAAGCCCTGCGCTTCCCCGCGCTAATGAAGCGCGCGATGAACATCGTACTAAAAGACTTTGGAGTGATCTTGGGGTGGATTTTTTGGGCGTACCTTCTTCCCTTGTTCATTAGTGTAATTAACTTATGCCGGAGCCACCTATCGAGACAATTCGTTCCAGATATCCGACCTTTATTACATTTTCTGCTTTTTAGAATTTCATAATCGACAAAAAAGAATACGTATAGATAGGTACACTCACCTATTTTTATGGTTTCAACAACAGAACAATCACTTTTGGGATAAGATCGACAAACCTAAATTTGCTTTACTCAAGGGTAAGTTCAATCCACAGTAATGAAAAAAAAGCAATCTACTTCTTACACAAATTGCCCATATTGTTTTATTGGCGGCATCTTGATCGAGACGCTCGGGTTTTCTTTTAGACGATTTTTAACTTGCCTTTGTAATGCACCATTTTTACCTATATCTTTAAATATAATAAAACAGTCCAGGGACAGAATTTGTACATTAATCGATTTTCAGAAATATTTACGGGGCTGAATTTATTATTCGCTTCTTTTAAATATAGACTATAGCCATGATTCAAAGTAACTTTTTACCTTTGCGTAAATTAAAATAACACATTTATGAAAATCTCAAAAAATACCTTATACACTTTGATAGAGGTCATCGCTTTATATAAAAACCAAAATTTAAAACGGGATTGAATTACCAAAAACAGCAAAAAATAAATTCATTAAAATAGTATCGAATTAGTCTGTCAATAATAATAATAATAATAAATGCGTTTATTTCGGATATAAGTACAATCCATAATTTACAAAATTTTTAAAATCAAAGAAAAGAAAAATAAACGAAATATCATCTATTAGTGCCAATATGGACCTTCACCCAGTGTTTAAGTATGGGACTGTCCATCTTGGCACTCAAAGTCTTTAGGATACTGCTGCTACTGTCCCGACAGCGACGCATCAGGGAGGCCGTTCGCTTGCGTATGATGGCGTAAAAGTCATCCGTACGTGCTTCGGCAAACATTCCTGACGCACTACAGTATCGGGCAAGTCTCAGCAGCATCCTAAAACTATTATTATACTGAATGCGTAGGGCATTGTAAGCCCTCTTTGTATAGCTGAGCCACAGGCTGCAGGTGTAAAAAGTTTGGCAGTACGCCTTAAATAACGCTATTTTTACTTCCCGTGTACACCTCGCAAACCTGCGTATCAGCATATTACTTCTGACTGCCAATGCCCTACGCTCCCGTTCTATATCGATATCATCACAGAGGTCATCTGTAACAATATGTCCTAAATACTTAAACTGAGTCACACGGGCAAGAGCTACTCCACCGAGCGTCACGGGCGGCACGTGCGATAGACTCGCACGACCCGCCCGAAACACCAGCAACTCACTCTTTACTACATTGTAACTCAAGCCGTGCAACCCAGCATAAGTCTCACAGACTTTTGTTAGCTTTCTAAGTGAGCTGATTGTCGGTCCCAACAACACCATGTCATCCGCATAACTTATATTATTGACCATGGTTCCATCAATTGAGCATCCAACCATGGTGTTGCTGAGCTCGACAATCAGATCATTTATATACAAATTAAAAAGTGTGGGGGATGTGAGACCACCTTGCCTCACCCCACACTCCAACCTATATTCATCTGACAAAGAATCAGCCCACCTTACATAGTTACATTGATTGTTGTACCAATATTTAAACACAGAGGTGACATCAGTAGGTAAATCCAGGCAATCCAACTTAGACCACAATATATCGTAATTTACGAGGTCAAAGGCCCTAGTAAAATCTAAAAAGCCAGCGTAGACCGGTGTCCTACGATCAGTGTAGTACTTTACAGTCTGCTTGAGCGTCAAGATAGCACTCTCGGTTGACAGTCCCGCTCTAAAGCCAAATTGACCGTCATGTAAATTTACACACTGTTGTAGGTGCCGCTCAAGCAGACCGTCAAGGACCTTGGCAATTATAGTTGCCAAAGAGATCGGGCGGTAATTTGTCTTGTCCGATGTGTCACCAGTTTTGTTTTTAACTATTGGTACAACAATCGTTTTCATGAGATCCGGCGGTAAGTATGAGTGTCGCAAACAAATTTTAAAAAACATTGCAAGCACTCTACCAATATGAGCCCCACCATATGCCAGGTGCTCGACACTGAGGCCATCGTGTCCCGGAGACTTCCCTCGTGTCATATTATTTATAACTGTTGACACCTCCTTTGCTGAGATTTGAATAGGAGTCCCCGAGGCACGAGACCCCGCCGCAAGCACCGGTTCGGAGTTAGGCAGTAACGGTGATTGCACTTGAAAGTGTTCTCTAAACAGATCAGCAATCTGTTTAGAGTCGCTCACACCTCCCACACTCACAGGGACGCTCGGTCTAGGATTCAATTTGTTTGTTTGTTTCCAAAATGATTTAAACTTTTTATCTCTGTGACATGATGCCAGTATATCCATCTGTATTTGTTCTTTATTGTCTTGACAGTACTTTAGTTTACTTTTAAATATTTTTCGACTTTCCTTCATTTCATTATATATTGGGCCTGCGTTAGGTTTGCCACACCCGACCCACATTTGAAACTTCTCCCGAGCCCCCCTGTGCGATTCAGCGACATGCTTATTCCAGCCGATCACCTGGTGTTTACGCTTCCTATTTTGTTTGCCACTACTGGATATTGCAGCCTGTCGCAATATTCTAGTGATCTCTGAGTACATACCGTCGATGATAGGCCTATGATTCACATTATCACACATTCCATCGCAACAGACACTCAGTGCACTGGGAAAGTCAACCTCTCTTAAATATTTATTACAATATTCCGTATATTTATTTATCTGCACTGAACTACGCTCACCCCAGTGCACTTTATTACAACTCGAATCCGCCTGTACTGACTTGGGCTGAATCAGTTCCAAATCATACTCTATTTCCAAAGGAATATGGTCCGACCAGAATACGTCATAATGCACTTTAACGTTAGTTATAGAGTGTTTAGCAGCATCTGTAGCTAGGCAATGGTCCAGCCAGCGCCTGGAGCCGTTCGCGTCACTTACAAAAGTATACGTATTCGAGTCGTACCCTAACATATCAAAATCTACACATGACCAGTTTTGTTCAACACAAAAATCCAGCATTTCCCCTGTGAATACTTCACCTGGATGGGCATTCAAATCTCCCATTATCACAACGGATTCTACATTAAGAGTCTCAATATGCGCTGCTATCTCACTCAAACAATCACAGAACTCAACTAAGTTGTCATTACAGTCAGTAGGCATATATACGCAAAACACTACAAACCGTCGACCATCGGATACTGTGATATCAACACCCGTAATTCGCGCACTGCTACACTGTATTACTGAGACCGAACGAAACACATTCTTCTTCCATAAAATCGCAACGCCTCCATACGGCCGACCGCGCAGTAAACTAGCAGACACGTCCACAGCGGACTTCCCGGTGTAACTAAAATCACGATCTATATCTCCAAGTATAGGTATCTCGTTCTGCAATAGCCATGTCTCCTGCAATAGCACTATCGGAGCTTGTTTACATAAAGATCTAACGCACTCAATTGATCTTTTTAAACGTTTACAATTAAAACTAATTATTTTTATACCCATTATCTTTATACTAATTAGTAAATGATGTACCAATGTCAATTAATTTTCTCGTTCTTATTATCAATGGTCCGAGGTTCGTCTCTGCCTTTGTTAGAAGTTTTGTAATTCACGTCAGTCAATGTAATATTAGAATTGTGTTGTTGGTGCAGGTGCAATGACCTTGTATCTCGTACTCAGCATCCTTGTCCGCGATGATTTTTAGGATTCCGTACAAAACGGAACCCTTATAGGACTCACTCGTGCGTCTGTCTGTCCGTCCGTCCGTCTGTCACAGCCGATTTTCTCCGAATCTACTGAACCAAATTAGGTGAAATTTGGTAAGATGATGTAATCCTAAGACCCAAACACGGATGTGCAAAGTAAATGAAGATTTTTTTGAAATAAGGGTCATTTTCAGGGGCCCAATTACAAAATTATGAAAGAAAGTTTTGCAAACCTTACTGTGTCATATATCAAATGAAAGGGCTCATTATAAGGATCTCAAAAATATTTTTTTGTTCGGGTAAAATCAATACTTTTGATTTTATTAACGAAAGAAGGCAAAAATTGACCATTCCCCCCCCTGATCTCCGAAACTACTGGGCCGAAAATTTTGAAAAAATTACAAAATATAGTTCATTCCTTGAAGATTACAGGAAAAATAATAAGAATTCTATCACTTGAAAATTAAGTGGTAAACTCACTATAATAAGTTCATCTAGGGAAATAGTTCACTAAAACACCACTAGATGGCGCTAGTCAATTGAATAAAACATTTTTTGCACATTGTGTGTGTTTACGAAGCATATTTAACGGAACCCTCATTGCGCGAGTTTGACTCACACTTGGCCGGTTTTTTTATTACTATATTAGAGAAAGATGTGAAAGTTCACGTATGCCAAATAACTACTTTATAAGAAGGGAACCTGGAACGGGGTAAAAGCATGTGAGCCATTCAACCAATCAGCGTATACCTACCTTACCTTCGTCGGATCATTTCACCGCAAGTGGCCGTAAAGTAATCAATTTACTAAAATGCATGCGTTAAATAATACACTTTACCTGCCGTTTATGATTTTCCGAAAGTTGATCAATAAACTCGTAAATTGATCAATTTACGAATTTTGTTATTTTCCGGTTACACAATACTACATACTATCACGTCTTTTCTCTTGCGGGGTAGACAGAGCCCAGGTCTGTTAAAATTAAGATTTTTTTTATGTCATAGGACGGCGAACTAGCAAGCGGGTCACCTTATCTTGGTGGGCTAAAATACGGCAACTATAGTTGCCGGGACGTTGGAGTGTGAACATCAATAGCATCAATATATATTCTATTCTTAGAGTATTATACTCTAAGATTCTATTCCTTTGAAAACAAAATTCATACGTAAATGATGAAACACCTACGTCGGAATTTTTGTCATTCTGTTTGTGTGTTTCAGTGTCTAGCAAAAACTATTGGGCTGACTTGCTTAAAATTTCATATGAGTGCTTCTCATTGACGACACATATAGTTTCTCTTGTAAAATTTTAAATTCTTGTTAGCAAGCGAGCGAGGTTGCGGGCAAAAGCAAGTTAGAATAAGGTCCCCAATCACTTCACAATTGACTTTAATATGTTTTGATTCCCAGACATAAGAAAAGAAAAAATGCTCAAGGGTTTAGGCACAACTGGCAAACAAATATTCTATATATGAAACCAACTATGACGTTTATAATAGGTATTACGATCATTTCGCCACAACTGTAAGATGACACAATCCTATAAAAGTGATCACCACACACATTTAAGTAATAGTAGTCATGTCGCTTCACATCTCGCTAGTTGAATTAGTTTTTGTAGGGGAGTGTCGAGAGGGTATTGTCAAATAAGGGTGGGGAATGCGAACTCCATTCTCCCCCGACCTTCCCTCAAATTAATTAAAATAATTCATTGAGACGTCGCGAATGTGCGCAACACACGCCCTTCCATTACGCTCTTTTACTTCGTAAACATCACACCTGCGGGTACCAAATTATGATTTACGAATTTAATCCATCCATTCTTAACTGACTTCAAAAAAGGAGGTTATGAATTCGACTCGTATGTATGGTATATTGTGAATTACATAAGTTTTATATGTGTTAGACTTTATGAGCTTCGAAACAGGAGTGCCAACTTTCATGAGTGTATATTTATATGTTTGTCAGCGCATATTTCAGAAACTATAAGTATAAGTCGGGTTGTTAAAATTCTTGTTGGATGAGGTCTTGCCCAACTTAGGAAACAGTGCAAGTTTCATCAAGATCGTTTCAGTATTTTTTGTCCAAGAGAGTCACTGGGAAAAAATGAACTTTGTTTAATTTGTATAAAAAAATATTACTTGTTAATAAACAGGGTGATTCTGAACCATCTGTCAATATTTTAATGTCGGAATCCGTAATAGAGTATAGGTCTTCAAAAAAAAAGCGGAATATAAAAATATTTTTGGACTCCATTTAATTCATAAATCAGCTGGTCAAATTTTTATGGGAAATGCAAATATTTTTTCGTTTTTACTTTTCTTTCTCTTGCGTATGTACATTGTACATATTATCAGGTCTTATCTTTAATTACCCAAAAGTCTCGTCGTTAAGCGTATTGGTAGGTGTAAAGGCGGAAAACGATACAATGTGTTTATACAGATAAATAGGTAATGACATGTTTATCTTTTATGGTACATTACTCGTATAACACCCGGTTAGCTATTGTTATATTGTAATTAATAATAGTTAATGAGTTAGCCGTCAACGGGCACGTAAGGAGTCGTTAGAGCAATTGCTCCAGGCGTGGAATTGTTAAAGGGCATAACGCCGCGAGTAACTTCGGAGAAAGCGCAGCACACCTCTCGACACTCTTGAATCGCCCGCAACGGTGTTATCCCTTTTGCCGGCAATAATCGTCGGCTAGTTTGCGGGGCCCATCTAGTGGGCGGCAAGCCAACACCTGCCAATTGTAGTCAGTTATCATGATTATGGCAGGTGTCCGACCCTTTGCAATAACCCAGCTCAAGTCTACACAGCCTACTAATTTACCTTTTTCAAATTCAATAGATTCCCCTTCGGTCAACATATGTTTAAGGGCATACCAATACCATACATTGGTATTATCAGGAGCGGATTCTGTCTGGACACATACATTGCACCGACTTCTTCAAAGGCCCTCTACGTGTTGGATTTATATTCCCCCACAAACCTTCCAAAGAACCGGGGTAACACCTGTAATTCCAAAGGGATACAAATACATAGTTAATTAATTAACAAAAATGCAAGTCAAGATATTTATAGACACGAAGCGAAGCAGGTTTCTTAAAATGAATCGATGACATGAGTTAAATTATATAATAGTAATCGGCCAAGTGCGAGAGGCCGAATGGATTCGTGCACAGGCCGAATGGATTCGTGCACTAAGTGTTCCGTACCATTATCTATACAACATTGGGGTATCGAGCAAAAATGACAATAAACATGTTTCTTGTATGAGAGCCCTCCGAGAGAGAGAGATATTTATCTTATTTCGTATTTGTTGTCGTAGCGGCAAACAACACATCATCTGTGAAAATTCTAACTTTTTAGCTATTACGGTTTATGAGATACAGCCTGGTGACAGACGGACATCAAAGTCTTGTAAATAGGGTCCCATTTTTACCCTTTGGGTATGGAACCCTTATAAAAAGTAGTCCAATGAGAAACATAGGACCATGACCATGAGCGGCACACAGGCAAATGTATTTATCTCATCTGGCTGGATGAAGCAACGAACTCTATATATTGGCATATTTGAATTGCCTCCAATTTAAATTAGATTTCGCAGATGCGAATAGAGAAGTACCTACCTGCTATTACTACCTAATTGTATTATTCAAAATACAGCGTGTAAATTTACTCGACACGCCAAGGGGTGACTACAACGTTTCCGATGAGACCAATGTTGGGAACTAAAAAAAAGACATTTTGATACAAAAGTGTTCAGCCAATGACGTAACATTTAAGTAGTATATAAATGTCGAATTTATCTTTGTGTTCCTAGAATTGACCCCTTCGGAAAAGTTTTCCATATTGACAGGCTTATTGACCCTTTTAAGGGAATGTCTTTAATTTTACTATAACTAATACGGTCCTAAAACTTGAAACTTGTATGGTAATGGTGTATTTTACAGACTGGGCTCTTTTTATTGATTTATGCATACATGTATGTATTGTTTTATTATTAACCCAATTTCCGCAAAATAGATTTTACCTAACTGCTAACTGACTTCCACACATCATTCACCCTTGCTCTTTTCCTCAAATGACTATCGCGACTCAATAACTCATCATGACCATGACCTGCACTAGCACTCGACTATTACTTCCCCACTATAGCAACAACACTTAACCGCCTAGCACCACACATACATACACTCGCAAATGACTACGACTACTTTCCCCCCAAACGACTAAAATTTACACAACTTACTCTAGCACTTCCACTTTCACTCACCAGTTAAAACACGCACACACTCACACACACATGCACCCCCTTACGCATTATACACGACAAAAATTACTCCAGATCCTGGCGTCCTCCCAGTTATTAATAAAACAGTGTATTAGCATCACTAATTTGCGGGAGAGGCCTAGTTACCTGTAGCACAGGTTCCTTAAGGAGCCTATTTCAGGAACTAGTCTCTTCACAATTTATAAGCAATCCACTGTAAAGCCGATATTTTATTGTATTCCTGTGTTATGACGCTTTTGTGAAGAGAAAAAATAAAGAATTTATTTATTATTTATTATTATTTGTCTGACTGTTCCATTGTAGCCTAGTAGCTTTTATGCCTATGTATGTATTGTATATGTCTGTCTGTTCCATTGTAGCCTCCTGGAGCTTAAACGGCTTGACCATTCTTCCTCGGAGTTGGGAGTCTTTCTAGGCTATGGTACGTCAGCAAGAAAATCAATACGGCAGATGTAATGTGTCAAAAACGGCAGCCGGTTTTTGCAACTTGTACCTACTTATTGGGATTATGAAAATTGTTTAGGTTTGATTGGTCGGAACAGACAGAAGCTAGATCAAAAATGTTGGTAATAAAAATAATGTCTTATACTTTATATACATGGTATATCTTTTGCTTATAATTTGAAATACTGACAATTTAATTTCAAATGGGTTAACTAATTTCAAGTTGATGTAACGTGACAATTTTATAGCCCTAATTAATTGGCTTAATTATCCCCACGCTATTCCAAATACGCAATAGTACAAAATTACCTCGGAAAGACTGACCGGGTGCATACTAAGGTTCAGTTAATTTTGTCTCGGAGTAAAGGACGCATAATTTATTCATGTATTTCTCAGCCTTTTGGTAAGAAATATTTTACAATGCACGGTGTTTACTTATGAGAATATTTTGTAAGTTTTTTGTCGACTGAGCTTTCTTTAAGGTTTATTTTTTAAACTATCTTTCGCTCGCGTTAGTACTAATCCCTCAGGAACAGTCCTTTTCTCCGGCATGAAAGGTAGCCTATGTCCTTCTCTACAGTCCAGACAACGAGTATGCAAATATCATGATCTATACATATAATAAAACAGTAAAAATATTTTGTCTGTACATTTAGTATTTTTGACTGACATGGATAGAGGGACACTTAAAAAGAGTAATAGAAAGCAAAAAAAATTATTTTGAATTTCTTTTCTGTCTGTCGGTCTGTCTGTCTGACTGTCTGTATGTATGATCACGTTTTTCTCCGGCAATATTGGACGGATTCGAATGAAACTTTTTTGCTATATAGCTATTAAGCCGAGGCAACATATAGGGTAGAAATAATTTTGAAAAATTGAACACCTGATGCAGCATCATAATGGTCCGGCTGAACTATAGGAAATATAAAAGTGGAGCCTCAGCAAAAGTTGTTAAGCCTGATGAGCATTTTTGTTAAGGTATAAAAAAATCTGGTATTTGGAACACCTCATGTAGAACCATAATGGTCCAGGTAAACTATAAGAAATATTAAAAATTACGCCTTAGCAAAAGTAGTTCAACCTGATAAGCATATTTGTTAAGGTATTTAATTTGAAGATTTGAAACACCTGACGCAGAACCATAATGGTCTAGGTAAACTATAGGAAATATAAAAATGACGCTGTAGCAAAAGTTGTTCAGCCTGATTTTTTTTGTTGAGGTAAAAAAATCGAAGATTTAGAATATCTGATACACTACCATGTCAAATTTTATATGGACAATTTTACAAAGTCACACTCTCCACTGGGATAGAGTGCGTAGCGTATGATTAGCTCATATTACTGGTGATCGCCCAGCGGTCCCCCTTTTGGCAACGTAGTTTTCAGCCTATACGGCAAAACATGACTACAACCCGAAGGTCCATTGGATATGTGCGATAGGTTAAGGGCACTCTGCCCATACCTAAAAGTTTGATGAAGTAGCGTAAGCTCACTTGGAGCTAGCTATAAAGTCTTCTTCTTATCGTGACGGTGGCTCAAAAAGTCTAAAAGAATCCTATATTTTATCATTCTAGTATTTAGCAACAGCCAATGCAATGCCATACAATTTTATAACACTGCTACAAGTATTTTCTTATGTATGTTTAGTAATACGCCGGAGTCATAAAGTCCACGCAAACGAAGTTGTGGGCATCAGCTAGTGAACAAATAAACAAACTCACTTTCGCATTTATAATATTAGTTAGGATTGGGATTTGTTGGGATTAATAAGTTTTTGATATTACTGCGAAAGATATGTTATCAAATGACTATTAGCTGGTGCGTGGTAAACATATACGAGTATGATATATCCTTTAACTATATATATCCGAAGGCAGACTTGCGAGGTCTACAGCTCACAGAGCTACTAGTTGTATAATAGGTAACTTACACACATTGTTTCTGCGGTGTTATAAAAAGAGCTCTCAAAGATTGGAATATTAGTGAAAAGATTAGCCTGATAACCCAAAAACTCTTATCATAAAAGTTATTGAGTCTCAATATTTCCACTAGGTGTAAACGTCGCTAACAAAAAACAGCAAATAAGTGACGTCACTAGTACATTATGTATGGGTAATATCGTTTAAGGAAATGGCTTCACTACAAAAGGCTGCTACAAACTTTAAGGGCTATCTTGATAATATTAGTTTTGTTTTAATTTTCATTCTTGCTATAAAGTATATAGAGTAATTGGTAATATGATATGAATTGAAAAAGATATTTATTCCTATCCCAAAAAATTTATACCACATTTTATTACGAGGCTTTTCCAATTACCGCAATATTCAACATAGCTGCTGAACAAATTTCTCATATTACCCAAACAAAAGCGACATGTGACGTCACACGTATCTGGGGTACTATTTTTGAACGCGTGACCACTCGTCTTCTCGAACGATTTTTGTATTTGATATAACCGCTCGTTTGCGAACGGCAAAATTTCAAAAATCGTACCCTAGGTCCTTAAAAGGTGGATGGTAGCAAGCGACATTAGTCACAATTTTGGCGAGTCCATTATTTGCTAAAAATGTGACCTTGCAACGTTCATATCTCAAAGAGCTTTAGGACTATTAAGGTATTTCTTTCACTGAAGAACCTATTTCAGGGAGGTGTTGTTGTGAAAAAATATGTGCATGTTTTTCAAATCCTTTCAGTTATTTTGAATATAATTCGTGGCAGCCTAGTTTAGCACTATCTCCGACGAGGCACGTCCGCGCTATCTCACGCCTGAGGAGCCGCCGTGAGCCGGAAGCCGCTCCCTCGCCGCGTGACCCCGCATCAGCCATTGACAAATGTTCCTGAAATTCCTGAGAGCCATCCATTTCCTAGCTGTTGTGGCTACATGGCACAAAAGTACATGTTTTTTTAGCAAAGTCACAGTTTTTGGTGAGTCCTACTCGCCCAATTATGTGACTTTGTAAAGTTTGTATCTCAAAGAGTTTGTGCACTCTAACGGATTTTTTTTCACTGAAAATCCTATTTTTGGGACGTGTTTCTATAGCACGAAGACAAAAATATATGCATGTTTTTAATATTCTCTCAACTATTATTTTTATAATATATTTTATGGTAGCCTAGTTTAGCACTATCTGCGACGAGGCACGTCCGCGCTATCTCACGCCTGAGGAGCCGCCGCGAGCCGGAAGCCGTTTCCTCGCCGCGTGACCTCGCATCAGCCATTGACAAATGTTCCTGAAATTCCTGAGAGCTATCCATTTCCTAGCTGTTGTGGCTACATGCAACAAAAGTACGGCTACGGGAAAAAACTCATTTTCTTTATCTGAAATGGAATGTTTGTACCAAACAATTGAAACTCTTTTTTTCTCTGATTGATCTTGATCTGATGATATAATATTGATATAGTACTAGTCATCATCATCAGGTCTTTTGAGTCTTCACTGCAGGAACACAATCCTCTCTGTACTATTAGAGCCAAATATTAGCCACAGCATTCAGAGGATTTGGTCTACACTTCTACTATGGCCAGAATAGTTGGAGAGGTCTTTTAAAAAATTCGTACAAAGAGTATGGACTGCTGGTTAAAATCCTGCCCACGTGGAAATCTTCAAATGTCGCGGACTGGATATTTGAAACAGCAGTCAATACTTTTAGTACGATTAACTTTTTTACTCGTACAGACTGCTGGTTCAAAATCTGCCCGCGTGGATTTTTTTCATGCTATCTTATTTCTTTATTAAATAAGGGCTATAATATAGTTTACTAATATTAAATTAAAATAAGTAGGTACATTAAGGACGTTGACCATTAGACCATTTTATCTCGGTCTAGTTTTAGTACCATCCTCTACAAGGCACGTCTGACCTATCTCACGGTTGAGGAGTCGCGCAGCCGGAAGCCATTGCAAATGTCCCTGGGAATTCCCGACTCGCGTGACTCCAATACCCACAGGATATGAGGACCGCGTAATGACTAGTATATGGCTCTAGTAGTACAGAGAGGGTCGTGCTCCTGCAGTGGAGATAAGAAAGACCTGATGATGATGATGATGATGATGATGTAATGACGAAACATCGTTGACTGCACAAAATGTTATCCACGGAGATGACCGACATTCTTTGTGACTTTGGTCACTACCATTCCTGTATTTCAATCCTGTCAGTTGTGTGTGTGATTCTCCCATAGCAAAAGTTGGTCATTTCGACCCAGGCCCCACACCAGGCACACTAGCGACGCCAATAATTTTATTCCTAATACTTTACAAATAGAATGAAATTCAAGAATGTAAATCATGAAAATAACCTGAAGTATTTTTGGAACCATGTTTAAATTTTAGGAGAATCAGTCAATAAGAGAAAAAGTGATTACCACCAAAAACTGCCGTTTTTGGCGGTAATCTGATTCTCATACTTCTCACTGATTCTGATAATATAAAACATGATTCCAAAAATACTTCAGGTTATTTACTAAGGCTTATATGATTTACATACTTGAATTTCTTTCTATTTGTAAAGTATTAAGAATAAAATTTTTGGCGTTGCTAGTGTGCCTAGTGTGGGGCCTTACGTAAAATGCATGCTGTTTACGTAGTTTACTACTTCGGCCTCGATAAGAAGCCCATTTCTACAGTTGTGTCTAGTATGAAAACAGCAATTTTATTGAAATAAAAAAAAATGATTTTGTTAAGTATCAAAAAAGATGTTAAAATGAATTTTACGTCAAAAAATCACCGTTTATCCGAATTACCGCGTAGTTAACGCGTAAAACATAAATTTAAGCGTAAAGAGACACGTCAAATTGCCTGTTTATCGCGCCGCTCTGTACTGTAATTAAAGAGTGGATATTACTGAGACGCTAACGCCTCTAGAAGAAGATGTACTTATGGCGTTTCAAAATAATCATGTGTTTGTAGAAAGGAAGATATACCTCGGGTAAATTTACCTGCAAAATTTTCCATCCAGAAAAAACCTTTCCATCTTGATCTGGCTGGGGATCAAACCCGAGACCAAATTCACAAGCACTTGTGGTACCGCTGAATCATATAGGTCGAAATATAAACAATCTTTCCTATAGGACCAATGCTAGTACGCGATTTTTTTTGAGGTTCCCCTAAATGTATTACTTGAAATTAAAATGTCGAATTTTTTTCGACTTCCTAGCGTAGCTCTTTTATAAAAAGTTTTTCACATTGATGGACTAAGTCGTCCCTTCAAGGGATTTTCGAGGGTAAATTTACTTACGTTTCTTTAGGTACATTCTCGTACATTGAAGGGATATATATTTTTTTTACAAATCACACAGATTTAGCTAACTCCAAAGTAATCGACTTATTACTAATTCGTAGGATATATCTAATTTATTAGTCAACAACGGCAGATCGACTGCTGCTACTAGTAATTATCTCGTAATTATAATGTGGAATTGTGAACGTTTAAAGTAGTTAATCTAAGGTATCATCATCATCATCAGGTCTTTTTAGTCTCCACTGCAAATGCACGATTAATAGATTATTATTGCAAATTTAATGAAATGGTAAGTATGCATGAGGATTAGGGGCCCTCTCGGAAGTATCGCAGTTATAAATAAAAGTAAGTACACAAATACCCATGTTATCGGCCGGCTCGCTGTCCGGCCGTGCCGTTTTTGCGCCGGAACTTGTATGAGTTACAGGGCCCGCGGCGTCCGGCCCGGCTGCATACCGCTGTATCTTGTGTTTTTACATTACTATGTTACCGCTTTTGACATTACTACGTGTTATGCGATACAGGAATATATGAAATATATTTTTATTTAAATATTTTAATTTTTAGACAGATAATGTTTTAAACCCAAAGGCAAAATTGATGTTACGTTAATTTGACAGCTATATGTGTATCTGTCATGGTTGTTAGTTTTCTTTTATCAAAATCCAAATGTAAAAAATATCAAATTTTATCTTTTATCGGCAGTTCAGCTGTTTACAAGATTATTTGGCTTTTAATGTCAGGGGATGCAATTTTTTTTAAATTGTATATACTTGTGTATAGGAACTGTTAAGTGCGTTGATTCTATAGAAAAAGCTAAAGTTAGCTAGCGGGATAAGGTAAGAACTTTAATGAGAGGTATCGTAGGAATTCTTGCCTTATCTTGACAAATTACAAAACACGAAAAAAATCCATACGAAATGGGCAAAAATCTGATCGTGTTTCTAAGGAAAGTCGAACGCTTTTCGTATTTCGCTTTCTAAATGTCCCAAGGAACAGTTGTTTAATATTATTGACTATCATTGAATATCATTATGTAACACATGTGTTACACACTGTATACTAATGACATTGTAATTTATATACTTAGTTTTTGGAGGATGATCTGCTTTATGCAAACAAAAATAGAGTGTCTCAAAAACTCAATTTGTCTACCGCCTTCGGACCCTCGTTGCAAGTTGAAAAATGGTTTAGGGTCTGAAAGCATAATTTAGACTGACATAAAAAATATTTTACATAAGAATAATTCGTTGTTATGTAGGGACGTATATACTACAATTCTGTAGAAAAATATTTGGAAACCACAACTTTTATGTTATAGGTATTCTTTATGATAAAAAAAGTCGGGCTGTTCCTTAAAACACAAAAGGCTGTCTTTCTGTGTTCTGTCACATACCTCAGAATATCTGACACTGTTATTAACTCCTAAAAGACACAAAAAGTAAAGGTAATAACTATTTCATTTTAATATTTGTAAGGTATAAGTTCAAAATAAAAGTCAGAAAAGAGTATAGATCGCATAAGTACTCTTACGTAATCAAAACCATCTGAGCCATTAATTTATTATTTAAAATAAACTGGCGTTATTAAATATATAAATGAATTACCTATTCACCTTTTTTAGAAAATGAGCTACTGCACTCCGTACTCACTTCAAACCATAATTCTTCACATTTACACGAGCTTCAGCTCATTCACTGATAATCAGTGAGCTTATTCAAGAGATGTCGAGAGCGAGCTTTGGCGAGGCTTTCAAATATAACGTAGGTGTGAGTGAAATTATAAAGGGAAGCAATTGAATTCAAAGCACTCTTGGTAAACACATAATTACATTTTTGTTCCATTATTAAGTTGTTTCATGTTGGCTGGCAAAACAGACTTGGAACTTTTCGCATTACGCCCGCTCCGGAGCGAATCCAATAAGGGATTAGATAATATAAACGAAGTCTAAAATTTGTAAGCCCTCAATGTTTAATAATATTTTGTTTATTTTGTTAAAATACGGATTTTTACATGAAGGGTTATGTTATGTGTTTTATGCGTATTTAGTATGTTAGTATTTCTTTATTACCTCTTACCTAACTAGGTATCTTCCATGAACGGCTGAAGATTTCGACAGTTAAGGTATCGTTTCGTCAGATTCGTCTTAAACACTTCGAGTTTTGATAATCAATAACGATGTTCTAAGGGAGTGTTTTAAAAAAGTTCCCTATCTATCCGTAATAAAACCATGTATCATGATTTGAAATGCATTCTCATGTCAATTGGATAACAATGCAATAAACTTTTGTTGACGAGCTGGTGTCAGGAGAAAATTCCTCAATGCTGCAATGCTGAAAAGTTTGGTTATCAAATTGAATACGCTTGTCCCAAAAATAATACTTTGATGTGAAACATCTATTGGCATGCCTTCATTGGCATCCAATTGAGTATTGAGTTTTATTAATTAAAAAATCCAATATTAACTGGAATGCTTCATATCTCCTGGGCGTCCCGTGCGTGAAGGTTAACTTTTTTAATAATGTTGTTAACTGTTTCGTTACGGTTGAAGGTAGGGATAGAAAACAAAAACAATTTTTGGTGCGAGAATGGCAGACATCAAAGTAAAATAACTAATTTTGAGAATTATCGCCGAAATTATTTTTTTACAATTACGCATTATTGACATTATCTATCGGAGCCCGGAGTCCGTTATTAATAATCATCATCATCATCATCAGGTCTTTCTAGTCTCCACTGCAGGAGCACGACCCTCTCTGTACTACCAGAGCCATATATTAGCTAGAGTAGTCAGAGGATTTGGCCTACACTCTCCACGCTGGCCAGACGGGTTATTAGTAATATGAATGATTTGGAAAAGTATAAGTAGTTACGCCTGGCCACTGCCTAACCTGATACGTGGTTTTGTATCTTTTTGTAGTATAATGAGGCACAGAACCCTTAGTTTGCGCGAACCCACCTCACACTAGGCTTGTTTTATATAAGTGTTATTTTGTGTAACTTCGTTTGCTAGTCTATCGTTAGCCTGTGTTGTGAATAATACATTACTAGTAGGTATTACTGGTTGCTATCAAACTTTCAAAATATGTTCGTACATGAACAGGGTGTATTAAAAATTATGATTTATAAGCAAATCAAGTATTTAATGAAAGTAAAATATAATTGAGTTCTGGTCTCTAAATTTATAAAAACCTTTTTTCTTTATAAAATGTGAAATCCCTTCAGTGTCGTCATAATATAGAGGTTATGTACACCTCGGTCACACTGTAATTCGTAAGCTACTCCGTGTGTGAACTTTTTATCACGTCATAAATTACAGCGATGCTTCGTTTTAACTGACAGATTTGTTGGTGACCGAAGCACTGATGTATCATGGCAATGTTCTCGTGAACGAGCTCCCATTCAGAATAAAGTTTGCTGAAGCGTTGACGTCATGAATTATCTGCAGCGTCAAGTCATTTGTTACTCCGAGTCAGTTCCGTATTTATCAAGAGGATTTTGGGGTTGCAAGTTACAAGTTATTCTTACGCATTGTAAAATTTATAAAATTAACTATAAAATTATCAAGGAATTAATCTCGATCCATCGTGAACAGTTCTTTTAAGGCATTTATGAGGCATCGTGTATACACAATTTCATGTGGATCGATTCAGTAGAAGACTAACAAAGAAACATAGGAACTCATTTTTGCATTTATATATACCTAGTAAGGATACTTAAAACTGAACATATCTGGGCCTGCAAGTTCCGTAATCTATTGGCCCCCTCAAGCTGAGAACGATTACTTCTTAGAATGACAACTTCTTAAAACGATAACATCCCAAAATTGCTATTGCATAATAATCAACTTTCAAAAATGACAAATTCTGAAAATTTCATAAGTGCCAAACCTTCCAACCGCTCAATCTCAAAAACTCTCAAATTAAAGTAGCCATCCTCAATAGAAATGTACATATCTTGTGATTCAATTCAAAATAGGGCAGCAAATTAGCTCAAAGGCACGAAATCTCAAAATAAAATACGCCTGCAACGGACAGGGTAATGCAAAAATATAATCTTGTTCAGAGTTCCTCCGTGTGGCGTCAATGAAGAATCCTTATTAACGCAGCAAATAGACGTCCGACTCAACTAGAATGACAACTTCCTAAAATGACAACATCCCATGACGGATATTGCAAAATAATCAATATCCGAAAATGACAAATCCCGAAAATTCCCTGAACGCCAAAACAAATAGGCACCTACCAACTGCCAAATCTCAAACACATTCAAATTCAAGTAGCTATCATCAATTTAAATGTCTATAAATGTATAGATGTCTTAATTCAATTCAAATATAGGCCAGCAAATTAAATTAGCTCTGAGGCACGAAATCTCAAAATAAAATACGCCTGCAACGAACAAGGTAACGCAAAAATATAATCTTGTTCAGAGTTCCTCCGTGCGGCGTCAATGAAGGATCCGTATTGACGCAGCAAATAGACGTCCGACACAATTAGCAGAACAAATAATTGCAAACAGAGAGATTGAAGGAGACAAAAACGCTTACTCCGACCCAGATGTATTTGGATAACAGAAACGGGTTGTCGAGAAATTACGGCACGAAGGCGCTGCCTTAATACGAGTTAAAAGTCTTTAAATTGCGTTTGCGAGAGAGTTACTTTTGAAGTCGAGTGACGTATATTTTCATACTGACTTATTTGTCGTTGGCGTTTTTCTTTTGATGACTATGTTCTACTAGCTTTTGTCCGTGACTTCGTCTGTGTATATTATAGCTTATGTGCTATTTAGTTTGGGCTTATGTACTTAAATTTCATAAAAAATAAATAGTTATTGCTTAACAATGATCAATGATTTCAGTTGTGGCAGAGCCACGCTACGGGCAAAATTTACTTTTGCTAGTAGCATGAATGGGCCGGCTCGTCCGGGGAAGTACCACACTCTCACAGAAAATCGACGTTCAAGTAGTAGCTTTACCGCTTCTATGCTTCGTTCGGTGAGTGAGAGATCCGGAGGCCCATCCCCCCTCCACCTCTGAGGGAGGGAAAAATAAAGGCCGGCAACGCTCTTGTAACACCCCTGGAGTCGCAGTTGTCCATGGTCAGCGGTGATCAGTTACTATCAGGTGACCCGCTTGCTCGTTTGCCGTCCTATGACATAAAAAAATCATCCATACATTTAGCTTATACATGCATTTTCACAAAACCTTAAATCTATAATAATAGTAATTAGTAAGATATATCTATGTTGTCTAACAACGAAATTTTCCACTTCGTCCGCGTAGATTATAGCCTTTGTCTCCCGCAGATTAATAAGCTTTCTATAAGGTGAAAGAATTTTGGAAATCGGTCCAGTAGTTTGGGAGCCGTTTCAATGCAAATAAATAAATAAACAAATTTTTTCTCTTTATAATCTTAGTGTAGAAGAAATACGGTAAAATTCGGTCTCCGCTCTGCTAGGATAACCACCTTTAATTCTTATTTTAATAAATTCTAGCTCCGCGAAATTCGTTTGCTCAAAAATTACTTCTATTTTAGCTTAACATGTTATAATTCTGTATTAAAAAGTCGCTTGTATAATTTTCCTACAAAAAATACTCGTTGGTAAAGGGCGGATATACCTTCCGCTATATGTAAATGATTTTATTTTTAAATTGATAAACAATTTTATGTACGAGTATATTTATTTATACCGTTAACATTGTCCGTAGCTCCGCTTTGATTTCCTCTGGATGTTTTTTCTGAATAGAAAATCCTTTCTTAATATCTCGAAAAATATCAACGTAAAATTTTATACTCAATCACCTCTTTTCCCTTACGGGGTAGACAAAGCCCAGGTATACCAAATCTAAAGGCCACACCTTTAGCATCGTTGGAGGGCTTGAAGGTGGAAAACGAAACGGGTTTTTAGCCGTATCGCCTATTGTAAAATTTTATGACAGGACAATTTATAAGGGAAAGCGAAGGTAATAAATAAATAAATTCCATTTCGTATTTTTTTTACATTCCAATAAAGGAAGATAGTCGATATGATTAAAATATATATAGACTAATATAAGTTAAATAATGCCTGTTGTATTGAATCATACTACTTATATTGTTGACAAGGATCTCATAAAATGTAATAACATTGTAATGTCGAACCCTTTTCTCGTTATTGAGGCTCATATCCATGAAAACTATTGCAGAGCGATATGTACATATATTTAGCACAATATTATTTATAGATTACTAGCAGCCCTCCCCGGCTGCACACGGTCATGTATTATACATATAAACCTTCTTCATGAATCATTCTAGCCATTGGTGAAAATCGCATGAAAATCCGTGCTACATTTTTTGAGTTTATCGTGAACAGAACAGACAGACGGACGCGGCGGAGGACTATGTTTTATAATATGTAGAGTTCTAACGTCTCTGCTTGAAGGGCAAATTTCTTTTTCCAATTATATTGTTTTTATCATCTTTTTCTGTAAATTATGTTTTTTTTTGTAATCGACTATTTAGTTTAAGAGTCCCATCATGGTAGAGAAATTAGTACCACCGGAGAAATCAAAAGCACAGAGATTATTTAAATTATATTTGATATTGTTTTTGTGATAACTTACAACACTAGCCCAAAGTCGTTTTAATGTCTTTATCTTCTTCTTACCATAGTTTTTTGCCAAATGAACGTGAGTTTTTAGAGGATAAAGTATTTTTCATTTATCTATAAGGCTGTAAGAGCTTGTATAGCAGCAAAATTATGCCGTCGGGAGTACCTGCTGCTGAGCATATAAGTTCTTCTTCTTCTGCTTTAAATTATGGCTTCCACCGAAGTTTCGGTGATTTCGCTAATGGCCAGTTTGCCAAAAACTAAGCGAAGCAGAAGCAACGCAGAAGAATAACGCAGAAGATTAAAAACGTTTATTATTTGTAAATTAATAAATCATTTTAAATGTAATTTCATTTTCAATAGGTTTTGAGATAGAGAGTTAATTGTGTATCACTCACTAGGAAACATTGCTTACTGTTCTTTCTGTGAAATTTACAAGTATCTACCTATTACGGATTAATAGATACAGCTCTTTGACAGACCGCCGACAGCCGGTCGGACGGACAGCAGAGGCCGTACTAAAGAAGTACCGTTTTAACCCTCAGTTTCGAAGTTCTAAAAATTATAAGAAACTACTACTTAGCAATTTTTGCGCCACTTCGTCGGTGTAAAACTTCACCCCCCCCCTTTTCACCCTCTTAGGGGGTGAATTGATGGAAAGTCTTTGTAAGTGCTCAATTCTTAGCTCAGTTACATCATAAAATATATAAATATAAATATATAGGGACATATATAGCTTTAATGTGTAAGTCAATGAGAAATCAGATTTGCCTTTTTATATGTCTAAATAGATAGATGTGCATGATACGTGTCACATAAACGTGGTTCTAACAACTGTCAGTGCCAAATTCGAAATTGATGACGCCATAAAAGTTTTCGGCAAGGCGATCAGTGTCACATTCTCCGCTCGGGTGGAAACCTTCACCTGAACGCAATATTTTCAGGATAAAAAATATGTGCAATATTTTGTTTAGCTTTATACTAGTTACACATTAGCCTAATTTAATATAGATCTGTTGACTGATGATGATTAACGTTGTGATTATCTTGACCTTTTGACAGCTTATAATTTTAGACCCGTTGTTTATAGCCCGACATTTATACGTGCGTATTGGACTTTTTCAGATAATGAATGTATTGTGGATCATAATGGACTGGCAGACGGATACGCGGGACTTTTGTATTCCCTGTTATTTAACAAATGAAATCAAAGTAAAAAAAATATTAAAAATATGGATATAGAAGGATATTTAATACAAAAAACAATCGTAGGTTTAGGGAAGGTATTTTGGATATGGGTTAGGATAATATGGGTGGGTAACAAACTTATCAAAAACCAACGTTTTTGACACTAGTTTTGAAAAGAAAAAGATATAAATAAATTAAAACAAATACTTACTAGTACGAATCTAAAATGGGTCTCAAAAGGCATCAAAATTTCTAGTAAAATGAAAAGGTTTATTTTTGCTTGCAATAGTAGTGACTCATCTACAGTTGCATATAAGAAGAAATATATTACTCTTTATGGGAAAGTAGTCAGAAACGCAAAAAAGAAGGCCATTTAAACAGAACTAAAAAAACTCTAAAAACATTTCTAAAGACGTTTGGAAAATTGTTAACAAACAAAGAGTACTTATTTAACAATCTTATTCATTAAATAGAAGAGGCTTTTATACAATCGCCGATGATCGGCTATTAGTGACGGTTCGCTGTATATTACTACTTTTGATAGAAGACCCTCAAGAGCTTTAATGTATTTATCAGCTTCAATGTACAGCGAACAAAGAGGCTATCTATGTACCTATCACAATACGCCAGTGCATAGGTACTGACGGAAACAGGTGAAAAGTTTTCCTTAAAAAAACTCTGTATGCTTTTCACCGGTTTCCGTCAGTTTTAGTATTACTACTTAGGTAGCCAAGCGTGTTCCCGGTCTATCCTTGTGCATCATAGCCCAGGATCCGCTATTTTGATATCTCCTTATAGCATAGATACAATGTGTTAGATATTCAGCTAGCGATAATTTATTTTCACGTTCTCAACATGAAATCAAACACGCGGTGGGGGATATAAATTAATACTCAATTGATTTTAATTTTTAAATACATGTATTCGTATTATTATTAATCATACTCCTAATTTGGGCTATGGTGTCTGTTGCCGAGAGAAAACATACCTAAGGCCTAAGTCATATGATACTAGTAATAGTATCTTCTCCGTAGTTTGTGTTGTTGTGTGTTTGTATGCTTGGGTAGTCCGCAAGTTTTAGTACCAATGGGTGTCTAATTTGCATGTTAAATCTTGTAGGTTCTTAATATTTTTTTTTTACTAAAGTGAATAGGTATAATAAAATGTTCGGTAAGAATACACGTAGAGTTGAACCAAACCCGTGAATTCGACCCAAATAATACTGTACTGTAACCACGACCTCGATCCGTAAGCCGCAACTCATCCGAGGGGCGCAATATTCGGTCAATTTGCCGTATATAATAAACTCTGTCTCAATCCAAACGTAGATCGTGCTCTTTATGTGTATTCCTTTGAAATTGCAAAAAGCGGGCCGACTACGGGTGCTTCCACGGATATCGTTCGCCGCTAGCCATTTGTATAAATATCTGTGGCGGAAAAAGTCGTGGCCGGATTAAGTTGCGCGTCGTACATTACGAGAACATCCGCATTATATTTCACAGAGCGGCATGAATTATGTGCCGCCGGACCGCAGCGATGTAAACTTACTTTGAATCAGGCGATGGAGAATTCCTTTTACGAGTATCATGCATTTTTAAGTAGATTTATACGTCCCTAATTCAGTGTTAATTCCATTTTGTATCTTGACAAAGGACGTCATTAAAATTCACGGACATAAAGCGGCTTCTGTTTGTGATTTTTATATCTGGCATAAAAGGTTTCAGCTTTGTTGCTGTGAAGCATGATAGTGAATTAGTTTCAATTAACTTTTTTAATGCTGGAAATTGATTTGACGGAGTTCTTGTGGCCGGCACCCCGCGTGACCACTACCAATCACTGGTGACTTCCACGAGACAGGTATACTCGATAGCTTTGTTACGAAGAACTCTCAGTAGTTTTGTATATGATTACCTATACCCGTGTAAATTATCCCTCGATATTAACAACTTAAACTTAAGTAGCCCTTGACAGGAGCCTATGGAAGCAGAAAGGGGAGGCCTTTGCCCAGCAGTGGGACACACTAAAAGGCGATAAAAAAAATTACAAGTTCCCCTACGGGATTAATACTGAGAACTTAAAAAAATCGAAATGTCTGTACTTATGTATTCAGCTGGCCCGGTAAATAGTATCAAAGTGGCGAAAATATTTTTTCAGCTATTAATATCTTTATTAATAATTGATTATAATCTAAGAAGAAGATTGACTCTAATTAATTGTTAACGTGATGATGATGAATTGTTAACGTATCCCCAAATGACGAAAAATCTTATATTTTTATCTCAATAAAAATATTTTGCAAGTAAAACCTGCAGTTGCTGAGGTTAGGCGACGACGGAAAAATAAATTTTGAGGAGGATCGCGCATTCTTAGTAAATTTGTACCTGTGATTTATACACGCCTAACGGCCTAATTCTGTGTTAAAAACATTTCATAGCTCGCATAATTTAAGGTGCTGTTATAATTCACAGACATCAAAGCGGTTATTAAGATATTTAGTCATTGTTATATATTCTCTTTGAGTTAGGCAGGAACATAACATTTCTTGTTAATTAACAATTGCATTAGCAGTGTCGATTTTATTTATAGATTTATATATTTTATAGTTTTATTATTTGGAATACACTTATTTGGGATTTCATAATCAATTGATTAAAAATAAAATAAGTGACTGAGCACACGACGCTATCAAACTGTGTTCGGGCAAAAACATATTTTTAGTGTTTATATAGGTATATACATATTGTATAAATATCATCCTAAATAACTTTCGAATTAGTGCTCCAATTTTATTAAACGCATCATTTGGTACAGCAGCCAGACAAAGTTCTTACATCACCTATACATTATGCTAAAGACATGACGTCACTTGTCTGTTGTTTTTATTATACACGTATCGAGTATTCGCAACTGACTACTTTATTTTAAACAAAGAGAAGGTTACATAGGTACATTGGTACTTAGTTACACACAGTGATAATAGATGGCGTTACTGGTAGGATAAATTAAATAAACCAATATTTTGATACATCCTTACAGTTTTTTTATGACCTTTTACGACGAAAAGATAAATTGTGACTTTGTTACCCTTTTATCGGTTAGCAAGGTAATTTTTACTATTCGTTCCTTTTTTGATAGCTCTTTTCATAGCACAACAAAAATAACTGAGCAAGTTCTCCGACATTTATATAATCGCGAAGTCCAAGTTTGTGGCGGAAAACTCATACGGACGACTTTCGTCTTTTTCTTCACTCCTACAGCTAGAGCACCTTCTTTCTAAAATCAAATATAAAAGCACGTATTGTGTTTACAATTTTCTTTTGTTATTAATATAAAATACACTGTCCTCATTTTTAGTCACCGCCAAAAAAGAGGAGTAATGTTAGTCTGGTTTTAGGCGGCAGTGTGGGTGCGTGTGTCTGCCTGTCTGTTTATAACGTCAGACGGAACGGATTTAAAAGGCATCAAAATTAAACTTTTTATTTACTAGCCCTGTGTTTCTCTTTGTCTGTGAAGGTCAAAGCTTGCAACACAATTTGAAACCCTTATCCATTACAGGTTGAGCTGAAATTTTGTGAAAATTTGTAAGTCGAAGTTCTGATTTCTGATCTCACTTAATATGGCAGCTTGAATATCGATATTAGGTTCGAATGATTGATATTTATTTATAGTCAAGGTAATTCTACATTGGGCATGACAAAAATCAAGAAAAAATGGTCAGGTTGAGGATGTGTCTGTGTGTTCATTGTTTTGTTCGGTTTTATAAGATAAGCTATACATTTTTTCCATTACAGATACAAAATAGGACATGTAAGAACTGATATTATTATCGGTCCTTTGCACAGCTTAGTCCGTTCAGCGTTAAAGTAAATCCTATTAGTTTTAAGTGCCATTGTGCTGTTGAGTCCGATTTGCTGTTGTCCTCAATTGCAACAAATGTATTTTCTCGCGCTGGCAGCTGGCCAGTCGCTGATATTTCCCATGGAGCCGTTCATCGCTTAATGCTGTCTAACAACGCGAGTGTCACACACATACGTCCTTGACTCGCTTTAAAATGTGTGCCTATCTTTTAATATTTTACTTTTATTTATTAAATTTAACAATTTGGGTATTAAATTTAACAATTGATTCAGGGGTCGTGCGGTAGGACAAAAAGATATTTAAATTAAGTTTATTATGTGGGTACTAATATAGTTTATGATTATAAGTTAATAACTAACTTAAAGTTATTCTCCTGTACTAACACTAAATGGACTATTGGTGTCTGAATATTTTTTTTTATTTTTTTTAATTAAAATATGATAAAAAGAACTTAAAATTAACTTAAACTGTCTAACCACTTAATTTATTGTCGCACAGTGAGACCGGAGAAAAGAAGATAGTTAAGTTATATCGAAATGACACGGGAATAATATATGTCGTATTTCGACATACATTTTCAAGCGACTTAAAAAAGCGAAGGTTCTCAATTCGTCGGTATCTTTTTTTATTTATCTTTTATCTTATAATTCTGGAATTTACGACACGATTTGATAAAAAATAATTGGGAACGTAAATATACTTCCCAATAGGTTCTATTTTATTGCCTCTTAAAGGTTTAGTCAATTCCAATTCCATCACCTGCGTGAACAAACAAACTACACTCGTTTACTCTAGTTGTTCACTTCAGAATTTGAGTAACGAGGTGATATCACATCACCCAGGTCCCAGGTGATCAACGCATTTTTCCCACATTATTGAAATTTGGTCACCTAGATAAAATACTAAAAATACGTATTCAAAATTGAATTCAAAAGAGATGTTTTTCTAATTTTGAATAAACGTTGTCAACTTATTTGTATGGAGTCGGTTTTTCATCTGAAAGATTATCATCAGTTATTACTACCGTGACATTATCGAGAGATTATTGAGAGAGGTAAAAATAAACATTACTTACTCAAAACCACAAAAATAGCCTTAATCCACCCACAGTTTTAGCCAAAACGAATTTATGAAAAATAAATAAACAAAACCAATCGTATATTTTTTAATTTATTCGAAATATGGTTATATAATATTTGACGCCGTAACATTTACAAAAACAGATAAAAAAATCTAAATTTTTTTGAACTTCAGATATTATTTGATAGTAGTATATTATGAGAAGAAATTTGGATGTATTAGTGATCCTTTCATTACATTTATATTTAAATTTACATTACTACATAATATTTTACGCGAGATGATAGAATTTTATAAAGAAATAGCTTTGATTATTTTTATACGGTCAGTAGCGGATTCACACATTTGCTGCCTTTAGGCAAATTTGTTTTCGCTGCCCCTTTCTACCTTTTTGTGACGTGAAGGCGGAATCATGCGGCTTTGTACTGTACCTATGCAAAAAGATATTTTTATTTAAATAAAGTTACTTTTATTACGGTTTTATCGCGTTTATTCGAAGAACCATATTAAATTAAATTATTTATACACCTTACGTTTCGAACACTTTACAATCTATGTCCGCAGTTAGACTGGTCCTGACAACAACCAAAAACATTGCAAAAATATAAGAACACATTTATTAATTATATTTTTTAGTGTCATAAGGACATAACTTTTGTGATTACTGTGATTCTTTAAATAAATTTTAATTTTGGTTTGTTGAAGAACTTGCTTTATTAAGAATCTTTATAAATTCAACAAGAGTCACACATGAGTCTATTAGATGAGCATATTAAATACCTAGTTAGAAATACCATTTTTTTTTACAGGCAAACGAAATTAAATGAGATTTTATTAAAATTTGGATACAAATCATGTTTCTTTTTTAACGTCATATATAATTATTATTCCTTTTTTAATAGTTGCAAAAAACGCCAAACAACTACTAGCGTTTCAAAACGACCACTGCTGAGAAGAACACACCGAAAGAAACTCAGTCCGGTTAAATAACAGAAAGCCACATATTTCTGTGAAAATTGGGGAAAGCGATACCAATATATTCGGTGCCAGAAAGGCTACGGATTTCGTGGCAAGGTGTTCATGAGCCAAATGATTTCGAGCAGAAACGGGCCGGTGCCCGTCGCAGGTACAGAGTAGGGAATGGGACTGTCACTCGCGCGCTACTAGAGCCAGAGACGCCTTTACAACACATTTCATACGAAACAAGCGTGTCAGAGGCCGTTTGTGGATTTGGGTTTCAATGTAACTAACTATAGAGATGCAAAAATCTGCTATTTTCTACTTAATTGTGATTTATGTTACATAAGAATTTTGTTTTTTAACCTTTGAACTGTAATTATGATACCATATCACAGCTCATTAGGGGTATTTTTATGTTTTTAACAGACTTCAGAAAGGAGGAGGTTCTCAATTCGTCTTATATTTTTTATGTATGTTCCTCGTTTTCACGAAGACGCCTGGACCGATTAAGGTAATTCTTTTTTGTGTTCGATAGGCAATACTTTACCCATAAAATTTTTCTCGAAATGTGTTGAGCGCTTTTTGAAAAAATACACAAAAACAAAAAACAAAATGTTTACACGCATGACGTTTGGTTTACACTTATTTCCATTTTATTTTTATGCTTATTCAAACAAATTGATAGGGTTTAAGTCGGTTTTTGTTGTTTGTAAAAAATATGTTAAATTATTTTGAGCACGGATTGACAGGCCAAATATGCGACTTTAGCCTGCTAACCAGGCGCGGGCTGACACACGGTATTATTACTTTCGTCTGTAGCGGGGTACGATCGACATCCGTGCTCTGTGGTCGCAGGTATTACGTAGAGTATTTGGCCGCCGTGTTCATATACAAATTTTCAAGTCGTTCTTGTCGAAGTTACATAAACACTCCCTATCCACGGCCATTTCGCCTCGTCATCATCATCAGCCTATACTTGTCCACTGCTGGACATAGGCCTCCCCAATTGCGCGCCATAGAGATAGATAGATCTTGGGCTATTTAGGCTTTTCGCCTCGCTGGAGTCAAATATAGATTTCAGTTTAACTTGATATTGGGTAGCACGAACTAACAGGCCGAGTATGCGACTTTCGCCTACTAACCGGGCGGGGGCTGACACACGGTATTATTAATTTCGTCTCTAGCTAAGTGCGAGCGACAGTCCGTGCTCTATGTTCGCAGGTATTACGTAGAGTATTTGGCCGCCGTGTTCATATAAGGATTTTCCAGTCGTTCTAGTCGAAGTTACGTAAACAGTCCCTACCCGCGGCCATTTCGCCTCGCTGGAGTCAAATACAGATTTCAGTTTAATTGGATATTGGGTAGAGACTGTATCGCATAGTTGAGGACGCGCAAAAGCCATATAAATATTGAAATTATATACCAATGTCAATACAATACTATCTCTATGGGAATATTATATTTATAAAGTAGTTTTAGTGTGTAAAGTGTGCCAGTAAATATACTTTATTAGTGTGATATTCCCATAAAGATAATATTATATTGATATTTTTGGAAATGTGGGATTATATTTGAAATTACCATTGCATTTCAAAAAATAACATGATGATATTGCTATTTCCGCTAAAACCATAACTACTAATAACTATTTTTAACAAAAACTAAAACCGATTGCTACCCTATACGTAAATGTACAAACTGGAACTAAAAATTACGTTTTAGGGGTGTGGTAGTTCAATCAAAATAGAGGAACAACGTCCTCATGAACTTGTCTTGATTCGCGAAATATTAAACAGAGATAAAATTAAACCAAACGGCATACTTGTACAATTTTGTTTGGTTTTTGTTGATTTTTTCTAAAAGCACTGGATACATTTCGTTAAAGAAATTGTAGGACCACCTTTGAAGTTCAGTCAAAACAAAGGAATAACGTACTCATCAATTTGTCTTGATTCGTATAAGAATAAAATACAAATAAGTTTAAACCGAACGGCATCCTTTGACAATTTTTTTCAGCTTTTGTTTATTTTTTCAAAAAGCGCTTGATACATTGCGACAAAAATTGTATGGGACCACTTCTGGAGCATTACCTATTGAACAAAAAAAATATCACTAAAATCGATCCATACATAACTGACTGAGTGATCGCGTAACATACGAAAAAAATATACAGACATATTGAGAACCTTCTCCTTTTTTGAAGTCGGTTAAAAATAGGCATTTTTCCCAAAAATATTAGATTTGTTTTTTTATTTTCTTTTTCAATCAAATAAAAAGATCATAAAGATAAAGCGCAAGAGACACAACACGCCGGTAAAAAATATCGGTCAGTGACGTCACGCGGAACTTTAACGAGCTAAGTATATCTTTATCAATTTTTGTTTAATTGACAAAAGAAAAAATACGTCCGATATTTTTCAATAATCTACATGACGGACTAATTTTAAAAATAATTTATTTAGGAAAAATACCTAATAGGGCTTCTGGATGACTGCGCTAAGTAAATTCTGTCTCACTCAGACTTGTTTGCAACATAATTGTAGTGATTTAGGTTAGGCGGCGGAGTGGCTACAAAGGAGGCTGCGATACTATCTTAACTCTGACGTAAAGCTGGCACATCGCAGGTGTTATTTCTCGGAGATAAGCAGAGCGAATTATATTGTATTGTCTTATTAACGTAATTGTTGGTGTTAAATTATCTTTTATTGGACGAAATTTGCCGTGTTTTGGTAGTAATTAGAAGGTACTAAAAGCCGTCGATCTTACCCAGCGTTGGTTCTCAAGCAACGAAATTTGCGGCAGTCATTGTCACTTTGACGTAGATTTAACTAATCCACGTCAGTTATTTAGTTTGTTTGGTTTAGTGACGCGGGTTAGTTAGTTTTACGTCAAAGTGTCACCGAGCTAAAATACCATAACTTTTTATCGAATGAGCCATCGCTCATATTTTTGGGAGATTTATCAAGAATAAATACGTTTTTGAACTTGCTAACTAGCCTACTAAGGCGCACTGAGCTGCAGACGCTGCAGTGTATATGCACGGTCGCGGTAAGGACATTTTGCCTGATTTTGACAAGTTGTGCATCTCCACTGCAGTGCAGTGTTACTCTGGACGGACGTTCTGAGCATAGATCTATATGTATGTAGTTACTTATCTTATAAGTTATGGTTTTATGGCGTTTTAGCACGATGAAGTTGTGTATTCTTTTTTTAAACGAAAATAAGTTGTCATCACAGACCTGTATATTTTTTTATGATAATTCGGGTACGAGTACATACGGTAGGCACATTACTAAACACGTAGCCTCCATTTGCGTAAACTTATCGTGCAAGCATGCGAAATACTTTTATACGAATATATAAGGAAACATCAAAAATACCTGGTAAGTAAAAATAAATAAAGTAAGAAATGCTTCTTTTAAATCTTGCGGTTAAGATGATGGCTAATGTCAAGAACAAGATCTAATCAAATGGCATTAGAATTATCAAAATTATTATTTTGTCAAAGTCAGAAAAAATTTCAGTTTATAGGACTTTCTTCCCTCAAAGGAAATATTAGAATTCAGATTCGATTCCATTAACATGGTGACTTCAGTTAAAATTGAGTTTCGACTAATTGTGTTCTCTTTGTCAAAAGAGACCGAAATGTATTAGGTTTCAAAAATATCTTTAAAGGAAGCAAATTGTTAATGATTCAGTGCTGACAAAGGATACGAGAGCCGATGGGTGCTCTCAGCGGCATACGACTTCGGAGTGCCTTATGGAATGCTTTTTGTGGAGTCTCCTTTTTAGGGTTCCGGGGTCAAATGCAGTTCAAATAAAAATAAATCTTAGCATTATGGATAAACGCAATATGTATGATTTAACACTGATATACAAATATATGATTTTTACCCAAATTATCTTTCTCCTAGAGCAGTATGGAAGTGGAGGAATTCAATTTTCATGCTGGTCTGGGAGAAAAGAAAATACGTGGAATAAACTTTCTTCTTCTCTTCTTATATCGCAAAGACGAGGAAATGACGGAAAATCTGAGGAAACATGTCAATAAGTGGTGCTGCTAGTAACCCTTCATTTTTTTGATTCCCTTTTTCAATCTATACGTCCAACATAGCCCTAGGAACCCGATGGTCCAGTGGGTATGAGCTCTATGAGCGCTTACGTATGTTAAGCAACCCCTGGTGCAGTTCCTACTTGGATGGGTGACCGCAAGTGGCATAAAAATATCTCGAGCTCCTCCTTGCTTCGGAAGGCACGTTAAGCCGTTGGTCCCGGCTGTCATCGTTGATGGCAGTCGTTAAGCTATGTACATACACATACGAAAAACAAACATAGCCCTCGTGGACCTACTGCTAGGTAAAACAAATAAGACTATGAGAAAAAAAACCAGCTACACGTTGACCTTATTTCTAGGCCCTGTCATCATCATCATTTCGTGTAGGTGACACGATCAGTCGACCATGCACACCCTGGTGTCAGAGTTCTTCGGAACCGAGTCTCGGCCTCGACGTGGTTTCTTTAACGACTACCAGATGGCAGCCAGGACCAAGGGCTTAACGTGCCTTCCGAAGCACGGAACCATCTTTCTTATCAGACAATCAGGTGATTCATGCCTGCAATGTCCTAACCAAACTGGAAACAATTTAACAAAGTATGCACCCCGTGGGAATCGAACCCACGACCCCCGGTTCAACAAGGCAAACGCCTTAATCACTGGGCCACGGAGGCTGTATAAAAAGTAAAGTAGACGGAACGAGATCCGAAGGACGCAGTCCCATGCTTTGGTCCGACCAGATCTCCCAGACTAGACTAGTATTTCAACAAAACCTTAAATCTTTCTAAATATTTTCTTTGCCAACATAGGTAAAACATTAAGCGAATAGTTTCTAAGCAACTTTTGACAATATTGAACAATTTCTGCAAAAGTATGAACTATTTCAACTATGTATACTTGAGATTTCCGCCGAGCTTTTATTCAGTGATTGCACATATGTCTTTCCTAGGCTGCAGTTGTATTGAGCATTATCTAAGATAGTCCAAGTGTACGTCATAGGTTGTCAAAGTGTTTTTGTTAGTCCTCCGTGGGGCCCAAAAAAATACAAAATTAAAATAAAAAATCTCTATCAACCTTACCTGGTTTTTCATCTGACTGAGACCTCTCGTTTGCCTTAAGATAAACACAAGGTTTCAAAGGTGGTTTGGTTAAAAGTTCTAAGTTTAGTAAGCTTCTATTTTTCAAAAGTTTTTTGGTTTCCGTAGTAATCAAGAAACTCTTATAGTTTCGCCAAGACCGTCTGTCGTCTGCTTAGCTCAGAGGCTATAAGTGTTAGAAAGCTGTAATTTAATCACACCAACAATTTGCCTACCTGCGACCACGACCACTGAAAAGTGTTCGAAACGTTAGGTGTATAAATAACGTAATAAACGCGATAAAAATTATTATTTAATTAAATTATTTTTTTTAAATGTGTAAAAAATCGCGAAATCATTAGAAAATATTAAAGTGGTGAATTAAAAAAAGTGAGAATTATTTTTTTCCTCTACAACCCCTTGCTGTGGGATTTCGTTGGATAGGTCTTCAAAGTTATAAGATAATTATAGATAATGGTGCTATCACATTTACGGCATACGCTCATCCCCTGGACACGGTTACGTCCCCCCACGCCCCCACTTTGAAAAGCAATGATCCGAGCTATACAATGGATTCTTTTCATCCTGCAAATCTCCAAGCGCGGCGTGTTCCTGAATCTTATGATACGACTAGAATGAGTCGAGCCGGGGATAATAGCGAGGTAGTCGTACTCGAAAAAGTATATCTATATATGAAAGGATTTTTATTTATTTTTAACAACCTCGTTCAGTTTCAATTGTGAAGCGGTATATCCAAGAGGCGAGCGCAATTCATATAAGCGATTGGTCTCGGGTTTGGCACACGTCCGACCGTCTTATATTACCTATACCTTTTTTGTCATAGGACTGCAAACGAGCAAGCGGGTCACCTGATGGTAAGTGATCACCGCTGCCCATGCTGCAGCACTAGGGGTGTGATAAGAGCGTTGCCGGCCTTTTATTTTTCCCGCCTAGTGGGGAAAAGGGATGGGCCTACCTACCTACGATATCTGAGTTTTTAGTACAATCTGAATCAAGGACAGTTATTTTCATCGACCACTATCTGCTTTTGATAAAAGTGAACATCATGAGGAATCATATTGTTCACTAGTATGTAAAAATACTGTTGATACTAGATATTATGGCAGTCAATAGAATGCAGTGAGAATCTCTTTAGCCTCGTGGCCGTATGCTTTGTTAGCGCACTGGGATGACTGTCATGAAATAAAAAAAATCCAATGATGCTTCAGAAGGCACGTTAACATTCCACTTTCCTCGCGATTGTCATCATTAAATGATAGTTTTGAAGCTATTTCAGATTTCTGGGCGTTAAAAAATCTGACACCAGTATTGGCCAATTACGAAAAAGAACAAATAGTCTCAATAGTCCTATTAAGTCTGAACATTGCATGTATATAGTTGCGACGAAAATATTGTCGGGCGCTATTAATTTTCGCAAAGCTTAGTAAGGCGATTTGTATGAGCACCTAAATATAATCAGATTAATAACGTCTGAGTTCGCAAATACAGCGCAATTAATCAAGACTTATCACAAATTAGGCAACCAGATCGATCAATTTAGTCTTTGCTTAGTTATTACTTATTACTTTTACTACTGTACCACACTTTACTACGGACACAGGTCGGCCAAAGCAAGGAGAACCTGTCCAGGTGGGGTTTTATACCCAACACTGATATATTTTGTGAGTGTGGACAGCCCCAGACAATGCCACATCTTCTATCTTGCTCCACGTGTCCCTCCTCGTGTACTTACTACTAATGATGCAATACAAATAGCCAAATTTTGGGAACAGAAATATAGTTTCTATATTGGTTTGCCACCGATACGAAAAGAAGAAAAGAAGACACTTTACTACACTACCAATAAATTATAATATTAAACAATACATCTACGGTATTAATTATCTCCGACATTACTTACTATACTATAAACTTTTTAGTGTTTGTTAACTGTCAGATTTTCCAGGCTTCCGAAAACGAACAACTTTCGTTCTGTGAACAAGAACGCTTTTAGAGACCGGGGTCCACTACATATCTTGATTACGATATGACACGATACGATACACTATATAGGTGATTTGACGAGGTAACGTGCCTTCCAAAGGAATTGAATCATCTTTCTTTTCAGACAATCAAGTCATTCAAGCCTACATTGACCAGACTGGAAACAACCTTCGAAATGTATGCGTTCCAGTGGGATTTTGACCCGCGACTTCCAAGTCAATACTTAAACGCCATGACCTGATCACCGGATATCAGAAGCAGTCTGACGTAGCAATACGATATAAAGATTTTTTTTATTAAAACTAACGTGAGATATAGACATTAAAATACGTAACAACGGGTTATTCACCTAGTCAGTAGCTGACTATTACGTGACGTATAAAGATTTACGAGTAAAAGAAAGATGACAAATATGAAGTGAGAGAAAAATTTAAACTTGATGCGCAACTGAAAGGAAGTTTAGTAAACGTAATCTAGTCCTTAAAAGCAATGTGATGTTTAGATTTGAATGTAAACACTGCCAGTGACGTCTCACGTCTGAAAACAAGTTAGTGATTGCGGCTGTCGAGCGGGCGCCCTTAATGAAAACAGGCACGTATTTTGTTTGTCTTCGCGTTCTATTAATTACGAACCTTGTTTACCGTTTCAATAGGACAGGTCTTAAATAAGCTACGCACGAGTAAACTTTTCTCACTTTAATCCATTTAACTCTGAGTATGGAGCAAATTGCCGTCCTAACAAACTTAGTCCCTTTCATCCCTACACCGATGTACTTATATAACGCGTGTCTTTTATAGACGTTTTCATTTTTAGGCTGACGCCTAAGAAACGAAGTTTCCGTTTTTATCGTGTTTATATGTTCGATTTACAGAACAATTCGATATAAGGCATTTATTAAAGACGTAGTAATAATACATAAAATAACAGGTACGACAGTTTGTTCTAAAAACCCTAACCCCTTAGGGGATAAAGCAAGACCTAAGAATGGTTTCTGAAGAATTGAGTGGTCTATTTAAAGTAAAGTTGATTAATTAAGTCCATTTGTACGCAAATAGTGTTTGTTTCTAGGTAGCCTGTCTCACAGCATTAAATACATTCTTGATATAGGTCTTTCAAAACTTGCTACAACCCTTGAGGAGGGGGAGGAAATATGACAAAGCGCGTTTTTGGTTGTTTTAGAAAGTAGTTTTTCTATTGTCAAAGATCAGTTTTAGGTATCTCCAACAGATAACCAGTCTTGATAAGATACCCTTTACAACTAATATAAAAATGTCAGAGCATTTTATTTATAATATTGAAGTAAAACAACACGTCTATTTAATTTTCATGGCGTGGGAGAGTCGAAAATTGCAAAAACAACGTCAGATTGATGCATGAGTCCGTGTTTTTCTTTGTGCTCCCTCCATCAATCTTACACATCTATTAACGTCGTCTTTAGCGCCCTCCTAATTATCTGAGCGCTGCTACAATCCCAGAGGCTTAGAGGTTTAGCGATAAACAACGTCATATTGTATTACTAGCTTATTGTGACGTAAGACAGTAATATAATATGACGTGAATGCTTCCATTGCAGCGGCCGGGTATATTATATTGTGCACTACATCTCTGTCACGCTGGAATAGTGAATGCGTTAAGCATCGAATGAAATTCTACATAAAGTTTCAGGCTTTCATTTAGATGTAAGTTGATATTTAAAGCTACGAAAAGGAACAAAATTTTAATGTCAGGTGTTCCAAATTACGTACAGTAAGTTTTAAAAGGAACTTTCTTCCACGTTCGCTAATGATAATCCTAAATGGTTACCTACAGTACGTTTTCAAAGGAACTTTCTTCCTCGGACGCTGAAGTTATGGAATGAACTGCTATGGGTTTTCCAGGAGACTACAGTATGGGGTTCTTCAAAAAATGGGCGTGAAAAAATTTCTTTAGGGTCGACAGCGCGTGTTAGAATGGCAAAATATAGCAAAGATATTTATATGTTAATTAATCACTATAAAGCTGCCACCAGTAACACTAAGAATTAGAACTTTACAAATAGGTATTTCTAACACGCGCGAGCAATCTTGAAGCAGTGCTACGATTAACCACCCTAAACAGCCTGGCACCCAGCCATATGATGAATTAAATCATTTAATAATAATAATAATAATAATAATAATTTTTATTGACTCAAAAAGAATACAGCAGTTTACACAAAAATCTCTGGGCTCCACACTAGGATTCCCTGTGTTGTGGATACCCAGTCTCTTTCGTTCACTTTTAATATAACAGGCTATATACATTGCGGTTTTGTAGTGTAATGTAGTGTAGTGTAGAGTAGTGTAGTGTGGTGTGGTATAGTGTAGTGTAGTGTAGTGAAGTGTAGTGTAGTGTAGTGTAGTGTAGTGTAGTGTAGTGTAGTGTAGTGTAGTGTAGTGTAGTGTAGTGTAGTGTAGTGTAGTGTAGTGTAGTGTGGTGTGGTGTGGTGTGGTGTAGTGTAGTGTAGTGTAGTGTAGTGTAGTGTAGTGTAGTGTAGTGTAGTGTAGCGTGGTTTAGTATAGTATAGTCTAGTGTAGTTTAGTGTAGTGTAGTGTAGTGTTGTGAGGTGTGGTGTGATGTAGTGTAGTGTAATGAAGTGTAGTGTAGTGAAGTGTAGTGTATAATTATCCCAGTATCGTCTCAGTCTCTTCATATCCAAGGGTAAGTAGCCAAGAGGCTAGTTTCTTTTTACAGATGCGTCGTGTGTATGAAGCTATATTTAGTTTTCGATTTATTTTTGTGTACAAAGAAGGTCCCATAAAAAGTGAGCATTTTTTAGCAAAACTAGTTTTTATTTGAGGAGTATGCCATATAACTTTTCTTTTTTTCAGGTTAACATCTTTTGAGAAGAGCGATTTTTTATGAAAGGATAAGATTAAAAAGAGGATGTATAGTTGTCGAACTGTGAGTACCTGAGCCTCATTATAGAGGAGTTTAGTAGGGTGTTGGAATGGCTTTCTAAAGGCTACCTTGAGAAGTGCACGTTGACAGCGTTCAAGTTTTAGGATCAGTGTTTTGCAAGCAATTCCCCATATCGGGATGCAGTAGGTGATAACTGATTGGCATAAGGTATAATATGTTGTTTTTATAATGTCAGTATCACCTATAGTTCTCAACTTTCTGAAAATATACATAAGTTTTCTTATTCGACTACATACAGTCTCAATTTGTTTTTTCCATGAGAGGCGTTCGTCTATATAGACTCCTAAGTATTTAACATCCTTAACTTGTTCTAAGGCCGCACAGTGGCAAGTACCTTCGTTATAATTGTTGCATTCATGAAGTGTAAGGTGCAGCTGGTGGCGAGGTTTGCTCTTTTGACTTATGCGAAATGCAATGTATTTGGTTTTGGTTGCATTCAAGGTAAGTAAGTTGCTTTGTAGCCATTTAGAGACTACCTGGAGTCCAGACTGAGCCACTTTCTCTACTTCTGTCCAAGTTTTTCCTTTAAATATAATTGCAGTATCATCCGCAAATGCAACTATCTTTGAGTTATTAATATTTAATTTACAGAGGTTATTGATATAGAGGAGGAACAGGGTTGGGCCGAGCACGCTTCCTTGGGGGACGCCAAAGTTTATTGGAAGAGGGTCGCTAAGTATTCCTTCTATTACTGTTTGCTGTTTACGGTCAGTGAGGTAGGAAGTAAACCAATCCAGAGCTATGCCACGAATACCTATCTTTTCTAATTTTCTCAGTAATATAGGACGGGAAACGGTATCGAATGCTTTGGCTAGGTCTAAGAACGCTCCAATGCATTTGTTTCCTTTGTCCAGTTCTTTAGCCACCTCGTTTGTTAGCATCTCTACTGCGTCTTCAGTAGACATTTTGTTGCGAAAGCCAAATTGAGTGGGTGCTAGGTAGTTATTTTTTTCTAGGTAGTTCATAAGTCGTTTATTAACTATTTTTTCAAGTATTTTTGATATTACAGTTAAAAGTGAGATAGGTCTATAGTTAGAAGCTATTTTAGGATCGCCTTCTTTAAAAATGGGTGTTAGGTTGGCAAGTTTAAGATTTTGTGGCACAATTCCAGATGATAGGCTAAGATTACATAGAAAAACAATAGGTTTAATAAGAGTATTTTTGGCCATTTTAATGATTTTATTATTAATTTTATCCCAACCAGGTGCAGATTCTATTTTCAAATTGTTTATTATTTTTGCTACTTCCTCTACATTTGTTGGAAAAAGAAAAAAAGAATTACAATTAGAGACCGTGCCCTCATCATGGCTAGGAGCAGCTACTAGTTCCTGTTCTGTTTTATTTATTTGTTGTAAAATATTATTTGCAAGTTTTTCTCCTACTGATGCAAAATACTCGTTAACCTTATTTAATGATTTTGTTTTATCTGGATCAATTTTGAAGAGGTCTATATTTTTATTGTTAGCTTTACTGATTTTGCAGATTGATTTAATGGCATTCCATGTTTTTTTTGTGTCTCCTTTGCTTTTATTTAGTAAGTTTTTATCATGTTCGTTTCTGAGATTTTGTAGGAGGTTGTTACAGTTATTTCTATACTTATTGTACGTTTCTTGTATTTGGAGATCTTTAGGATACTTTTTTGCCTTCATATGTAGTAAGTCTCTACGCCGAATGCATTTTAGAAGTCCCTTGGTCATCCAAGGTTGGATAATTGTATCTTTACTTCGCGTTTTTTGCTGAGTAGAATTTTGACTTATTACATCACCTATTTTTTTTGTAAATTCATTAGTGGCTTCTGTAACGTCTGTGTGCTTGTAGATATCGTCAAACTGTATTTGCTCTAAATCGTGGAGTACTTTTTCATAGTTAATTTTCTGTATATATTTGTCTGGTTTTTTGGTTATTTGGTTGATGTCTTCTATAGCGATTATTATAGGATCATGGTCTGTGATATCTGTTGAACATACAACAACCTGTATGGGTTTGGAGCATTTAACTTGAACATGGTCTAAGCATTTTGGCCCACGAGTTGGATAATTATGACCGGTAATAAAGCCTAAGTGTGATGTAAAATTTATATATTCCTCCGCGCGAGTATCATTTGTGTCCTCCTTGATATCAACATTAATGTCACCAATGATTAGGCAGTTTTCAGTTTTACATGCTTGTATAGCTTTTTCAAGGGACATAAGGAAAGTTTGGATGTTGTATATGGAAGGTGATCGATAAACAGCAACCACTGTAAATTTGTCACCGATGTGAATGTTTAGGCAGCTCCCTTCTTTGAAGGGCATTTCATCGATACTGATTTGAATATTCGCTTTGGACAAAACTACAATGCCATCATTTTGATTGTAGCAATGTTTTGATAATTGCATGTTATAACCATCTAAGGCGATTCTAGGGGGATTGCCTTTCAGCCAGCATTCGGTGAAAATTATCAGATCAGGTGAGAACTTTAATCGTGATAGAAAAACTTGAAATTGAGTGAAGTTTTTATTAATGCTTCGTATGTTTATGGTTGCTATAAGGAACTGGTTATGTACATTGCCTATTTTATGTAGGCACAGTTCAGGGTCGTTAATTTTAGTGCTTTGCAGTAGCTTTTTATCATCTAAGTCGTTTATGATTCTATCCATAATAGTTCTTTTTTAGTATTTGTTTGTTCCATAAAAATTGGGCTTTGGGTAGATGGATAAGGCTCAAGGCTATATATATGAAAAAGGATGTTGGCAGTTGGTGTGTGGGATTGATGTTTGTGTATTGTGTGAATGAGTGGAGTGTATGGAAGTGAGTGAGTTTAAGTAGTTGTGTGTAACAATGAGCAGTTTGTGTTGATTGAGTATGAATACGGCAAAAATATTGATAAGTATGTTTTATACATACAGTAATACGTGAGGTTACCGAGTCCTGCACCGAAATTTTAAACACGCACATTAATATATAAATAAATAGTCACTTCACAATCTTGTTTTTAAGGTCTTCCAAGTAATGCTCATCCTTGATTACAAGAGGAGTGTCACCTTCTTTTTTTCGCAAGAATACCTTTCCACCACTCGTCCAGCAAAAGTTATATCCGTCGGATCTTGCAAGCTCACGAGCTTGGTAAAACAATCTTCTTGTTTTAGGAGGAAGGTGCTCTGAAATATAAATGGGCATTGGTTCGCCATCAATGCCAAGCATCCTTGTGTTCAGCTGGTCTGATTTAACCTTAGAGTAATTTTTGATGCATTGGAGAAACTTTTCTTTGTATCGCGTGTCTGAAAACTCAATCACGAGTGTGGATTTAGTTGGGTTCTGTCTATTATTAATCCGGTACATATCTCGCACCTGCTGCATGTTATTGTCTCCAGCTTTCACATTTTTTTTGGAGCTTTTCAAACATTTCGAACAATCTGTCCTTAGTATCCTTTTGCTTCGTAGTTGGTACATTCCTAATTTCAACGCTATACTTTCTGTTTATCCATTCGATGCTGTCTATTTTGTCATTTATGGTGGTTATTTCAGCTGAGAGTTTCTTCCTTTCATTTTCTAATGAACTTATTTTTTTCTCCACGTCGCTAACCTGGTTTGAGACATAATCTAATGATTTTTCTATGTCACAGTTGGTGTGCTGGATCTGAGTATTTTGGTGTTGAATATTGGTAAGTTTTTTTTCCAAAGCACATAACTTTTCATTTTGATCAGTGAACATTTTGATCATCATTGTTTCCAGGTCTTTATAACCAGTGGACGCATGTGCATACTGTTGCGAGTCGCCTTGCGATTGCACTGTATCGCCGTCGTCTTGAGAACGCGGACGTTTTGCAGAGTGTCTAAGCATGATGTTATCTATTTCCGATCGGTTAGTAATCCTAGTGAGGTCTGAATCGGATGCCGACAAGCCTTCGCTTTTAGTAGGGGGCGTTCGCTGCATATTAGCAAGCAAGATTTCTAGTCAATAAACACTATGTCAGCGACTCGCAATCCGTAGTGATAAGTGACAGTTATTTAATACGCATGCACAATAGTTATAGTGTAAACAAAACAAGTTACGTAATACTCGTAGGCTGAGTGATGCAGGGCTGCGATCGTGCCGCGCGTAGGTATGTCCACTCGGGTGAGTTCGGGTTTGATCGGCTCGTTGCGCTGTCCTCGCTCCCCACGCTGCAGTTACTTTGTCTCAGGTATGTTAGCTGGTAGTCACAGGGAGTTATCACACTAATGACTAAGGAAATAAGTATCACTGTCGCGTTTACTATTATTGATATTTATCAGAAAATTTGTGTACACGTCTGCGCGCGCCTGAGTCTCGGACGAAAGAGATTTGATTGACATTGATGCTGAAAGGCTTAATAAATACTAGCTGTTACCCGCGGCTTCGCCCGCGTGATATAGCCTATGTCCTTCTCAGTACCCTAACCTATGTGTATGCAAAATTTCATGATGATCGGTTCAGTAGATTCGGCGTGAAAGCGTAACAACAAACAAACAAACAAACTCACATTCGCATTTATAATATTAGTTGGGATAAACCTGCCAAAATAAATAAGTAAACAGATCAATTATTTTTCGATCTTTCGTAACAAATACCTTACCCATTCATCAAGTCGGTTCAGTAGTTGAAGCGTGTAGAGATAACAGACAGACAGCGATACTTTTGTCATTGTATGGATTAGTAGATATAGATACAGGAAACAGGCGTAGCCTTGAACAGGTGACTTAGTCCATCAACGTGATCACTTTTTCCTGTGGGACCAATGAGAATTTTCACTTAGATCAGGGGCAAATTTTTCTCATGTTTAAGGGCGTATCCTAGCAGTATTTTTCAGTATGGTTTCCATACAAATGTGTTCCCCTTATTTTCTCGCTGAAACCTGCTTCTGGAGATAGATTTTATGAAAAAAGAATTGTGAACTCTAGAAGCGCTTTTTAGCAAGAAAATAGAGGAATACATTTGTATGGAAAACATACTGCTAGGATACGCTCTTAATCATCATTTTCAATATTGGTGAATTTTGACATCTGCTGCTAAACCTACCGCTAGTCAAGAACAGAAAGTCGACACCACAGAACAACAAGTGGTCGACACCACAACACAAACCCTCATTCTGGGAATTTGAAATAAAATAATAATCTCATTCAATGGTGAACACAAAAGAGTTCAAACATATGTCACAAACATAAAATATACCTGACATCAAAGCATGGGCTAGGTATTATATATTGCTCATTATTTTATGTTAACTTCCATGCTGGTTTGGCAGAAAAGGAAAAACAAAGAATACACCAGCTGCTTTTCTTCCTACGCAGACCGTAAAATCACGTTATAGGCGATGCGGCTAGCAACCCATCACTAGGCTCTGTCTACCCTGCAAAGACGAGATATGTATGTATTTTACGTAATTATATATATGCAGTATTTCCGGAGTTATCGTTGTTTGAAGATTAGGCCAATTTCCAAATTTCCGAGATCATTCTACACCAACGCCTTCAAAAAGTTCAGTAGGACAATTTGCCAAAGGTGCATAGTTTGATGGTAGCTAAATATTTTATACGAAATAAGGATATTACGGACCCTGAAATCCGAGAAAAAAATGTGAAAACGTAGGTCACATAAGCTTCATTTGTTTCAATACTTACAAGTGTTTATATCCTACATGATACATTTTCGAATAATTATGAAATTAAGAAAATATCCCATTCTGCACAAAATTATACTCAATCACAAAAATATACATCACACAACAAAATAATATCCAACATAATACATAAACTTAGCACTTAAATACATACCTGAATCATTTAGTAGTATAAAAAATGCCTGAAGGGCTCATGACCCTTCACAGCGCATTTAAACAGGTCTACTCTCCGTTCAAGGTACTCAAAGAGAATTAGCGTCAGGCAGGCGGCCGGCCGTAAAAACTTTGCCAAATAATATTATAGCAAGAATGCTGTGTTAAGAGCAAACCTCTGGGCGCTGGCTCGTCACAGTGTTTAGGATAACACAGGTATGAGGCTCAGAGAAAGGCAATCTACAAAACACAAATCAAGTTTTCTACTTCAGAATAGCCGAAACCCGTCAACTCAAAACATTTTGGGTTTGAATTACTTAAATTATTTAAGCTACTGGGTATTGCTGCTTTGATTGTAAATAACTGAGTTGGAAACACAATGTGTACATTTTCCGCAGTGAAATCTCTGATTAAAAAACGATATGAAAGCAAAATTTTAATGAGTTCGCGTTTACAGAAGCTTTCGGGCTTAATTTGTTTGGCTTAATACAAAATAAATTGAATGTCATGATTCCATTTCTGATATATTATTGGAATCCTAATATTGGAACTCGTACAGGTTTATGTGTGTGAAGTTTTAATGATATTCTAGTTGAGCCTTCGGTTCGCGTGAAAAGTTAACGGTAGAGTAGTTGGTAGAGTGCTAATTATGCACTACTAAATAATCCAGTGTGAACGGCGTTATAAGAAACTAGCTGTTACCCGCGGCCTCGCCCGCGCGATATATAGCCTATATCCTTCTCAGTACCCTAACCTATGTGTATGTAAAATTTCATGATGATCGGTTCAGTAGATACGGCGTGAAAGCGTAACAAACAAACAAACAAACAAACTCACTTTCGCATTTATAATATTAGTTAGGATTAGGATAGTTAGGATTGGTAGAGTGATAAGCAACGTAGGGAAGTTACTCTACGATTTTTGCCTTCCCCCACCACTGCTTAAGTTTTACTCTACCACGCACTCTACCAATATTTGGTTACTTATCCAACCCAATGTATACCTATGCTTAGTAGAGTTAAAAACGAGTAGCGTTCGCCCGTCACTAGTACTCGTTCTTCTGGACTATTTTTCTAGTTCTTCTACAAACAAAATTCAAAGTCTAGACGAGACTTTTAATTTTGTTAGTAGAATAGATTCTACTTACAAAATTCAAAGTCTTGTCTAGATATGTACTAAACCAAAACTAGTAGAATAAGTTTATTGGTAGAGTAGTATGGACTAGTATACTTTACCAGTTACTATTTGCGTGTATCGGAGGCCTTACGTTTGATCCCTTTAAATTGTTTATCGATCTATTGATTCTAAATGTGGCCTTTGAAGGATTATAGCCTGTCTTCCCTATTGGGGATGAAGATTCGTTTGTATGGAGACGTGGCCCTCCATAATTTTTTTTACTGCGTTTTACACAAAAAGTGCGCGACTCTTATACCTATTGAAATGTTATGGCTACAATAGAAAGTACATTCATTCCGATAAAAGCGGGCAACGAATCTCGGATCGGGCGCGCTGTTTCCGAGAAATAATAATTAAAAGTCAGAAATAAATTCGAGGATATTTTTTATACACAGTCGTTTATATTTTTTTGATGACTGTAAGTTCATATTTCATATCTGCGTAGAGAGTAATGGTCGGTGTTTCTGTACGAGACCGAATCAAAAATGAGGAGCTTCATAAAAGAACAAAGGTCAACGACATAACTCACACGATTAGCTCATTGAAGTGGCAGTGGCCGGGACACATAGCGCTCAGAGCCGATAGCTGGTAAAGCCAAAAAGTTCTCGAATGACAACCACGTACCAATTAGCACGGTGTCGACCACCCACTAACCGCTATCAGCCAGGATTTTTGGAAATCTTAAGGAGAGGCTTTTGTCAGCAGTGGATTTTTTGTGACTGAAGTGATGATTTTGGTGTTCAATAAAAAATAACATTCCTTAAAAAAGGAACAGGAGAAACGGAGAAAATTTTACGAAACATTCTACGATACAACCACCGAACGATCGTGAAATCGAAACTGAATATTAACTTCTAGAAGTACGTAGTACACTAGGTATCCGCAGAGCAGCAAGCCACCCGAGGGACTTATTTGCAACAATCTCTGTTCACAAATACCATTACTGAAGCTACGCTTTGTTGTGTAACTTTGGCTACGTATAGACGTTGTAGATAGGAAAATCCCTTTGTATCTTGAATACAGTCTTCAACTTGCCGTTCTACTCGTTTGAGTCAAATTATTTCAGTTTATTGCAACGATCAAAAGAATCCATTCAATATAAAGTTCTACAATGCGCGTCTTGGATAAAATTAAACTGGCCTAGTGCGAGTCAAAGTCACAAACCCACCAAAGAGCATATAATCACTACGTTTACACACACTAAGGGTTCCTATATTAATTTTATTTTTCCATTTTTTGCGGGTGTTGGTAGCACAGTAAAGCAACGTTCTCATCGTCTTGTCTTGATTCGCGAAAGAATAAAACAGAAATAAGTTTTAACTGAACGGCATCCGTGTAAACGTATTTCCAGGTTTTTGTTGATTTTTTCAAAAACCACTAGATAAATTTTAGTAAAAAAAAATTATAGGACCGCTTTTGAGGTTCAATCAAAACAGAGGAGCAACGTTATATTCAATGTGTCTTGATTCGCATAAGATTATAATAGAAATCAAAGCCGAACGACATTCTTGTACAAATTTATGTTTATTTTCTCAAAAAGCTTTCAAAACAATTTGACACAAATTTTATTGGACGACCTTTAAAGATTAACTCAAATCAAACAAAAAAACTATTTCTTAAATCGGTTCATACCTGAGTGAGTAATCGCGTACCAAAAAAGAAAACAAAGAAATACAGCTACGAATTGAAAACCTCCTCTTTTTTGAAGTCGCGTAATAAATAAATGAATAAGTGCAAATAAAACCTCTTCCGTGCGTTTCTCTTATGAGGTTGCCCAAACTCGTTCTTGCTTGGACATATTCTTAATTAATGTTCTTTTTATTATTAGTGTGACAAAAGGCAGAAAATATGATGTATGGGCAAGGCTAGATACCTTCGTCGTATAAATGGAAAAATACCATAAAATCTCAATTATACGTCTCAGTACGAATTTGTCAGGATCTAAAAATACACCGATAAAACACGTTTCTGGTATGTTTTTAAGGGTTTTAGTGGTGGATGGCTAGGGTTAAGGTGAATTTGTTTGTTTGTTACGCTTTCACGCCCTATCTAGCTGAACCGATCAGCATAAAATTTTGCATACACATAGGGTACTGAGAAGGACCTAGGCTATATATCACTAAGCTTCTGATAACGCTATATCAGTAGCAGAGTTTTGGTTAAGACAAATATATTTTGCTCGAGTCGATACACAAAAAACCGGCCAAGTGCGTGTCGGGCCACGCGCAGTGTAGGGTTCCGTAGTTGCGAATGACAACTTTGAGTTCACACTATTCACACTCGCACCTTACAGTTTAACGACCAAAAACATCTAACAATGAAAATAGTATGAAATTTTACAGTTTATAAGTTGGTTGCCTATAACTTTTTAGTTTGTACTTACTACTCAGCTCTGATAGTTTTCCTTTCAACTTCAGTATATATGCTACTGCTGTCATTTTTTTCACGTGACTATATATAACCGTTTAGCAGATAGAGGGGGGGGAAACTTACCTCTAACAAAAATTCGCACTTTAAAACCAAATATTTCGGAAACGGAGCCCTTAATCAAAAAATGGTGTTCTCAACCTCACAATATTTTTGAAAGACCTATTTAACGATACCCCACACAATAGGTAAATAGAGAAAAAAAAATTACTCCCTCACTTTACTTGTATACCCTAAAAAAAATTTTTTTTCAAGATTTTATTCTACCACTTTTTTGCCATGATTAATATACATACCCATACCAAATTACAGCTTTCTAGTACTTATAGTCTCTGCGTAAAACCGCGGACGGACAGACAGACAGACAGACAGACAGACAGACAGACATGGCGAAACTATAAGGGTTCCTTGTTTACTACGGAACCCTAAAAAGAAGAATAGAAATAACAATATAATACATAATATATATATGATAAACGTCTACAAGCAAATGTGTCGTAGAAAGTGTAAATTAAATTCAGTAACTTTTTTGAGCAGCTCTTAAACAAAACATTGTATATTGTAATTCTTATTATTGGGTACGACGTTTTATACGAGGCCGGACAGGACATGTCAGGAAGCCATGCGTCATAATTCGGCGGAGTTAACCGACCCCCGGGAATCACTTTCATTTTCACTTAGCGCCGCCGACTGGCCAAACCCTTAAACTCTGCTGTTTACGGCAGCCCGGCCTCCTTACCTAACTTATAAAAAAACTAGTCAATGTTTTCTTAAAAAGCCAGCACCGCTTTGTCACACTCCTGGTATTGCAGTTGTCCATGGGCAGTGGTGATCACTTACCATCAGATGACCCGCCTGCTCTTTTGCCGTCCAATATCATAAAAAAAAACAAGTAGGAGTGTCGTGCAAAAGTTTAAATTTTTGAGCAGCTCTGAAACAAACACATTGTATATTTTTAATTCTTAATATTGAGTACGACGTTTCATACGAGGCCGGTCAGGACATGTCAGGAAGCCACGCGTCATAATTCGGCGGAGTTAACCGACCCCCGGGAATCACTTTCATTTTCACTTAGCGCCGCCGACTGGCCATAACCATTAAACTCTGCTGTTTACGGCAGCCCGGCCACGCTGCCCCGCCTCCTTACCTAACTTATTCACAGAGCAAGAGCAAACTAAACAGTAAACAGAACCCAGCTTCGCGGAATCATTTCCTCGACTCGCAGTTTTATATTCCAGTACGAATTTAAGCTCGTGTAAATTAAATATTGAAATTTGAAGTACTGAAGTAAGATTGTTTTTGTGTGCATGTTGGCGTTCTTTATTTGTGCTTTGTCGTAAAATATTAAGGCGCTCCTATAATAACACTAGCGCCACCCAGCAATTAATTCTTTTAATCCTAAATTATATCGAACAAAAGTGGCCACTTTTGGCGTTAACAAATTTTTCTCTTTAAATATGGCACCAGTAAATTACTTGTAATAATCAAAAAATACTTTAAGTAATTTATTAGATTTGTACTTGTAAGATTTTTGAAATTCGATACCATTTATGTTTTAAGGAATTTAATTGCTGGGTGGCGCTAGTGTTACTATAAGAGCGCCATTGAAGTTGCCGGTTATATCGTCATATATTCAAAACACACGAAATCTCAGAAAGAGGTTATACTCGTTGGGGAAGAATCACAGATCTGTGGGCAGTATTTATATTTTTGTCCTAACATTACACAATGAATCATCTGGGAAAGCATGATGGCCAGGGGTGTAATCTTAAGCTGCCTGTCTGGTGGTTGCAAGTATGGCATCGGGTACGCGCGCCCGGCCTCCTGAACAAGACATAAAGACATACCCTTAGACTTAGAGCATTAAACCAACGTTGGTTTAATACTCTAAGGACATACCCTAACGAATGCCACCAATGATGACAGCTGGGACCAACGGCTTAACGTGTCTTCTGAAGCACGGAGGAGCTCGAGATATCTTTATTGCCAGTTGTGGTCATCAATCTTTTGGTTAAATGGGGACTACGCCTGGGGTTGCTTTACATGCGTAAGCGCTTACAATGCTTACGCCTTGGGCCATCGAATTCTTCTTTTAATTATATTGACTAGGATATGGTTACATTAATCTATCCAAGATCCAAGAACTGCTGATGAAATTAAATAAACACGACTCGCCTTCAATTCATTGGTCTGACTAGACAGTTGGTTTTTATACTATTATCTCTAAGCACCAACTAACATATGTTAAGCAACTATTATAATGCTGTTTTTGCTAAGATATATTTATAGAGCAAGATAATGCCACTTCCAAAACAAAGCAAAAAATGAAGGGGAGATGTACTTCCCTCTTTTGGAAGCGTTTCCTTGTGTTTCGAACCACCCCAAAGATTTATATGAACACGCCAAATATCAATTATCTTATTGTATTAGTTAGGTGCGGTAACTACATTATGAGTAGGTAACCCCACTGTGCCCACTACTTATAAAAATATATATTAAATTAAATCTTAATAGAATGTAAGAGTATAAATGCGTAAGTAGGGTAATACCAAGATAGATGCCTCAGGGGTATAGTTGCCTCTATTGCAATAAAATTAATCTAGCTTTGCGGATAAACCGCATTTTATTTAGGTTATAGGATTCGGTACCGAAGGGAAAAAAACGAGACCTTATTATTAATATTATTAAACCTCCGCTGTCCGTTCGTCCATTCGTCCGTCAGTCACAGGGCTGTCTATTGAACCCTAATATTTAGAGACTTGTCATTTTCACAGAATGTGTATATCTATTGCAATTATAACAAAATATAACGCTCCAAATCAGAAGGTCTATATGGGAAAATGACATAAAGGAAGGCGTACAAATTATTTTACGAGTTTTTTTGAAGTTAAATATTGTATCTATTGAAAAGTTATACGGTTATTATAATTGACGGTGTTGTTATAACTATTATTGTTATTGTATTTATTATTGTTGACGGATCTCTGTGATCAAAGCTTTTCGGGGACACATGCCCTTTTTCTCGGCAGCATACATTTATGGATTAGGTAACTATCATATGCATGGAATATGTGCTCAAAGGGATCCGCAAAAATCGCTAATGGTCTAAAAATATAATGAATGATCTTTTATTTTTAATTTTCTTTAAAAGATTCAAAGTACTCGCCAGTTCTACGAATAAAGTACCTGTTTTGATATTTGAACTGAAAGATATACCTTCCTCTAAAGTGGTTTCAAAAAGTGATGCATCTATTCGGTTATTCCCTGGCGTCAGTAGACATACATACTATTACGTCTTTTTCCCTGGCGGGGTAGACAGAGCCCAGGTCTGTAAAACCTTGAGGCCACGTTTAGCATGTTGGTGGGCTTGTAGGTGAGAACAGAATCAAAATAGTGATGGGTTGCTAGCCGCGTCGCCTATAGACATGATTCCTGATGCCCATTTCCTCGATCGGCTTTTACGATCTGCGCGGGAAGAGAAGCATTCTACGTTTTTTCTTTTCTCCCAGACCAGCATGAAAGACAAATGAAATGACAACAAAAGAAAATGACAATTCCTATATATTAACCAAGTATAGATAGATATTGAATTTAGAACAAATAGCATTGCGCATCGAGAATAATCAAAAAAAAATGATACATATTCCATGTAAGCAGACGTAGGTCTTAGTAGCTCGTAGGTAGGATTTGGTCTTAGACTAACACCGTGTTACTTGACCCTTGATATTCCCTTAAACGGGTGACTCACACCATCAATATGATTAACTTTTTTGTGGCACCAATGCTGAGAGCTCGACTATTTTTTTTTACTTTCCCAAACTAATTGCTCAAGCGGCTGACCACTTTTGATGAAAATGTTGAATTTTTTTTTGAGTTCCCAGCTTTGATCCCATAGTAAAAGTTGCTCATATTGCCGGGCTAAGTCAACCCTTTAAAAGTATATCAACGGCCGAAGGTTAAGTTACACGCTGTATATAATAGGCATTCAGAAAACGCAAGGTATCTGTTACACCTCCACAAAAATACCAAACAATAAGGTTTATTTTTATATAAAGGCGGGATTGTGCGAGTAATCAACATTTCTTTCTGTAATATAAGTCGCCACCTTGTACCAAAATAACACCGTTCGCCATCCGTTCGCTAATGGCATTTTTTGCGCTCGCTATTCTCAGGTGGCGTTCGATTTCTTTAGAAGGAGGCTTCAGGGCCACAGGGTAAAGGGCAATCATTACATTGAATTACCACTCGGTCTCCGCAGCCAAGGGCGGCTGCGCCCCGGCCCATGCAGTACCTCATCGTGAAGTTATGACTTTAGTACGTGCTCGATATTTCGGATGAGATAAGAATACCGTTTTATATGTATTCGAGTCACAGGAGACAAAATTACATGAAATATTAATAAGTTGCTTAAAATATTTATCATCGGTATGGACAGGCTCGGAATATTTTCGGTCGGATAGATCGGGTTCGGGGACTAATTCAATTTTAAATAAGTATATGTATTTGTAACATATCTAACAAGAAGGCTAATTTCGTAATACCTACGTGAGCATATCACAATTTGAGCTCATAGGAGTTTAAATAAAATTATTTTAATACGGTTTTTATCGCGTTTATTACATTATTTATACACCTAACGTTTCGAACACTTAACAGTGTTCGTGGTCACAGGTAGACTCATAGGAGTTGTTGGATAAAAACACAAGAAGGATGATTGTAAATTGTGATGAAATAAATTCATATTTTGGGAATAGGAATTTACATAGGTATATACAGGCTAAATCTAGAAGTTGCTATCGTCCTCATTGTCAATGCCAATATATGTCATGTCTAGTTAACTATCCAACATCCATAATTTCAACTGGTTTCAGATAGATGGCTGAAAAGGATAAATAAGACAACAGTATATCATTTAAAATTATTTGTAGTTATTACAGAATTTCACGCTTAATAACCTACGTAACATTTTTGTTTTAGGATTCCATAACTAAGAATCAAAAAGTGTACTTATAATAACTGGGGGATTAACAACGTAGCAAGAGAAGCAATAGGTACGAGACCCCGCTCTAAAAAGACCCCGCGCTAAAGATTGTATTGAAAATTGACATTTCTTTTTCAAAGGACCCTTCTTAGTTATACTTGGTTTAATTTCACCTTCATCGCTTGATGGCTTTGAATCCTTGATTTTTGAAGTGAAAACTTCTTTTGCGGCGCTGTGCATTTTTGTGATGGGAAAAGAATGTTAAACACGCGACAGGTCACGTGACCGTCAGATTCGTCAGAATAAAAATTCGTAAGACAGCGCAGGGCACGAATGTGCGTGTGAGTTTCTGTTACAGCGTGCTACGCTCAAGCACATCCATAGATGGTGACTGCTGTTAGGAAAGGTATTACATTATAAGTATTTAAGTTTTCACTTCTGCCGGCGCTCCCGGAGTGCAACCCGTTGGTTTTTATTTTAAGGGCTTTCATTTACGTTCCACCACTCTTTATAGCTTTAGTAATTGACGGACGTGAATAATAGAAAAAGATAGAAGCATAGAAAAGTGCGATTCCATGCTGCCAGATACAACCCATCCCTTAGTGGATACCGTGCAAGATATATTCGATTTCCTTCGCAATAGAATTTGCTGCGGTCCCCTCACGCCTAAGTAGCATCACTTCCTCGTCTCTTTATTATTTAGCTATAGTGTTTGTATATCCATATATAGAATTAGTGAGATAAATCTATCAGCTTTACTAATACGAGAAAAAAGATTTTTTTTTGTTAAATTCTTTCACATATAAAGCTAGATTATCAGCGGGTAACATAGGCTACAATTTACGCGTACCAAGTGGCTGGAAAACAGCTGGTATTAAATTAATAAATAAAAATTATGCGGAATAAGTTTCGAGAAAAGCTAGGACCTAATTTTATGAAAAGAAAATGTAATTGATGTTGATGATGATGTGAATTTTATGAAAAGAACGTAATAAAACAGTATGTAACAACGAAAACATTCGTTAACACCATACATTATCAAAAATAAAGAGCACCCTAAGATTACCGAAATTTTCCCTCAGTGCTTTATAACTTTAAGTTACACAAAAAATTTTTTTTTCTATGATCCCTCCGTGGCCACGGTGTCGCATTTTGCCGAGTTTTCTAATAAATAATTGTGGTGGAATTTTCCGCTAGACGCCATCTACAAGTATCGGATACTGAGCTGTGGATATATTAATGTGTATGTCAGTTCCATGCCTAGATAGATTTACTTATTGGAGATGTTACCATCATCATCATCAGGGTTTTTTTTATTAGCCAGAGCAGTCAGAGGATTTAGCCTACACTCTCCACGCTAGCCAGACGAGTTGGAGAGGTCTCTTTGATGTTTATAAGCTTTGTTTGGCTTGTTTATCCTAAGTCGTGCTTCTACGACATCCACGAGAAAACTTAGTATGTCCGGTCTGTTTGGAACGATATTCCCATACTGTACTGCTCTCGTAATAAACAAAAAACCGGCCAAGTGCGTGTCGGGCCACGCGCAGTGTAGGGTTCCGTAGTTGCGAATGACATCTTTGAGTTCACACTATTCACACTCGCACCTTACAGTTTAACGACCAAAAACATCTAACAATGAAAATAGTATGAAATTTTTCAGTTTATAAGTAGCCTATAACTTTTTAGTTTGTACTTAGTACTCAGCTCTGATAGTTTTCCTTTCAACTTCAGTATATATACTACTGCTGTAATTTTTTGTGGTGTGGTCACGTGTCTATATATAACCGTTTAGCAGATAGAGGGGGGGGGGGGACACTTACGTCTAACAAAAATTCGCACTTTAAAACCAAATATTTCGGAAACGGATCCCTAAATCGAAAAATGGTGTTCTCAACCTCACAATATTTTTGAAAGACCTATTTAACGATACCCCACACGATGAGTAAATAGAGAAAAAAAAAATACTCCCCCACTTTACTTGTATGGGAGCTACCCTAAAAAAAATTTTTTTTCAAGTTTTTATTCTACCACTTTTTTGCCATGACTAATATACATACCCATACCAAATTACAGCTTTCTAGTACTTATAGTCTCTGCGTAAAACCGCGGACGGACAGACAGACAGACAGACAGACAGACATGGCGAAACTATAAGGGTTCCTTGTTTACTACGGAACCCTAAAAAACAAAATCACTTATTCCCTAATTGACTGATTTTCTAAGAAAACATGTATGCCAGTACCTTTAATCCCAGAGAAAGGCATTGATCCCGAGATAAATAGTACGAATGAAGCCGCAGGCGGAAGTTAGTAGTAGTTAGAAAAAAAACTTTGTTAATTTCAATTTATTTATTGCGTTTCATAATGCACAGTTCAGTTCTTACTACTAAAAGTAACTGTTTTATAATAGGTACACTATGAACCCTGTACATCTACATAACATAACATCGCAAAACAAAAAGTGGAACGGCAAGCGAGTTTTATGACATGCAGTTAGTTAATTTATACAAATAAAATGAATAATTATTGTTCACAATTTTATTATTATAATTATTTAGTAAATTAATGTCAAGTTATAGCGTTAAAATGTCAATACTTTTTCGGGATCATTAATAATGTCAATTTAAATTAAAAAATTTATCGTTAAAATACTCGTCCTATTTATAATATGGTTTATTCACTAAAATTAATTTTAACTTTTTTATAAATAGCGAATTTTTTTCCTCATTTCTAAGGCTGTCGGGAAGGGCATTATCGGTCGGTGTTACCTGTGTGTTCTTTACGCTTCAACCGCTAAACAGATTTAGTTTAGGCTTGGAGATAGTTAGAGATCTGATGAAAGACCTTTCATTCCAGAAAAAGGGAAGGACTGTTCTCGAAGGACCTATATTCACACGAGTGGAGTAGCGGGCGAAAACCAGTCTTTTTGAAATAAAACGGGGACGTTTATTTATTTTAATTGATGTCATTTATTTTTTATGGACTACTGGTTATATTCATTAATAGCTTGATTGTGATTATGCAAAGCTTCGCATATCTCACAGATCACAGAATGTCGCTTGCGACCTACCAGAGACGAAAGTAATTATAAATATTATATACAGATCTGTGGTCATAATAAATAAGACCGCTGATAACCCGCGCCCGGCTAGAAGGCGAAAGTAGCAGACTCGGCCTGTCCTTTAGTTCTCAAAATTGCCTAATGTGCTGTGATATGGTATGATTAGGTACAGTAAGAAGGTTACATTTAACTTCAAACCTAAAACCTCAGTAAACGGTACCGCCCACTAACATGCTTGTTTTATATGAAATGTGTTGAAAAGGCGTCTCAAGTAGCGCGCGGGCGACATAATACCCTGCTCTGTGGTATATCTTATCAAATGAATGCGGAGTTTTGTCAAAATGGTTGATATCGGCATTTGATGTCGGCCTAAAATTTCTATGCGGACTACAAATGACCGCGGCGGGCGTCGTCTCCAATATTATCAGGGATCAGGACATTCCCTTCGCCACTTTAATTGCGTGTTTATGCTAATACTCCACCGCCGTCCTATCTATTATTCATAATTTAATTGAAGTGGTTGGCCTAAAGATTATTGCATTCTTGGCGAATCGAAAACTCTTGTCGGATCGGTATTCAAAGGATCGACGTAAAGATAGAAAATCGGTGTACGTATATATAATAATATAGGACTCATAATTCTTATTTATACTGTTTTATTAACTATGCTTACCAACAGACAATGGGTACGTTTCCCAGCGTAGGTACGTATTAATAAATTATATAAAAAGTGTGACAACCTTGCCCACGAAATAAGATCAGTGTATGGTGTGGGTCGTTGAAATGTTTCCTAGATAACAATTATTCGACAAATGTAGCTAGGTATAACTTTAGTATTTTTTTTTACTTGGTATGTCAACAGTCTGACATTAAATCAAATCCCCTGAAGATATAGTAATGACAACACAAAATCGTAAAAATAAGAAACAAACAACATTATTTGTTAGGCTTCCCCTGCAATACTAATTCACCAATCAGCTGAATATACGGGCCTATTTTTTTAAAATTTGCTGATTTTCTAGATTAGACATTATTATTTTAGTAAATATTTGAATAAGTAGATAGAACGTACTTATATGTATTCATAAATACTTTGAAGACATTCTATTAGGTTCGTTACCCGGTATTTTGATATAATGTTCTCAAGAAGCACTACAGACCTTCGCCTTTAAAAACTTCGATTAACTAGCTATTAATTCTTCACAAAAGTAGCTTCATAAGAAGCGATAATAAATTCTACTAGTGCTTTACAACAAAACTTGACCAGGATGAGAAATAAACTCACAAAGAAGCGATTTAAATAAGTATCTGGATCAAGGAGCTCCGTTGCGCTCAGAGTTTATAAATAAGTACATATTTTAAATGTAAGTCGCGTTATAACAAGGCGAGTAATATAATCCCGTTTGTGAGAGTCAGTGTTATTGCGAGCAAGGCAACCTCGCAAGAGTCCGCGGATTAAAACCAACTGCGCTGAATGTCGGCTCGCCTCCTTTTATACACTTTTTCTCATTTGCGCTCGGCCATTAGTATTAAGTAAGCACGAAATATCTGTGCTGAAATTCTGCTGCGGCTTTAGCTTAAAAGTTAGTGTTTGTCAACTAGCTTCTGTGCGATCTTTGACTTTCATGTACATATTTGTACATTAAATACACAAACGTGTTGTTTTTGGTTTTAACATAAAATAAAAATCGATTGAAAGATTGCATGGACCAGATATGATGTGTTACAGACCTTCTATACACCATTAATTTTGGAATAGTACAAAGACTTCGAGACCTGATTAAATAAGGCTTTTTTATTATATAGGTGTTATTTAAAATTACTTTTTACTTTATTATGAATGTTATATCCCAAAATGTTGCTTAAATTTTTGAAAAAATTCCAGACAGTAATGTCAAAATTTCATTTATAATTATCACTCGCGCTAATGTTCGTTTACTTTCGGTCACACATTGCTGCCTTTACTTCTCCCTCCTTTTATACATTTTTTCTCATTTGCACTCGGCCATTAGTATAAAGTGAGCACCAAAATCTGTGCTAAAATTTTGCTCCAGTTTTGCTTACTTATAAATTATTGTTTGTCAACTGGCTTCTGTGCATACACATACGTAATGAAAAACAAACAACAACATCATTTGGATTTGTCATAGAAATAAAATTTACTTAAAGATTTCATGTACCAGATATGACGTGTGTTGTACTTCTAACGCACTTTTTCTGGTACCTAGACCGTCTATTCAAAAAACAGGGTCTTAAGCTTCTTGTAAATAAAATTGACACGTAGGAAAAAAAATACGAGATGATAGCTTTGAAACCATATTTCAAATAAATACCTCTTAGTAATAAGTTTTAGATAAATTTAGAGCTATAAATGTGTTAAGTTTCTATTTAATAATTTCAACCTTCATTAAAAACAAAAGAATCTTGCTGTTTTAAAACGTAACATAATGATTTAAATTATAATCTAGATCAAAGAGCTCAACTGTGCTCCGGATTATTCTTTTTGCGCAATGAACATAAAATCCGCATCCTATTAAATTAAAACAAACAAAATAAAAACGATTTAAAGATTCCATGGATCAGATATGATATGTTATAGACACAATAAGCAGAGTCTTAATCTTCTTCTTCTTGTAATTGAAATTGCCATTAAGGAAGAAAAAATACGAGATGATAAGTATTAAGGTAAACGTCCCAATTGCCGTGAAGTTTTGAACTTTCCTGACTTTGCAAGTCGCTTGTGTTAAAACTATTAGTCTAACAATGATGATATATACACGTGGTTGTAGGTAATTTAAAGTAGTCTTGACATAAATAATTTTATGAAATAAATTATAAACATTACTTATTGTTATTACAAATAAAAATAAAAAAGGGCTGATTGTACGAGTATCCGGCAAGATTGTACTAATAACCGTTACTATATTGTACCAGAAACCGGTAAACTACACCACGATTTTGAATTCTATTATAAATAGCATAAGACTTACAAAATCAGCATTTATACATGTTCGTCTGGACGGTCGGACTACTGGGCTGCTTTATTTTAGTTTATACTTAATGTTCCTAATCCGAGAACTGTGTCCACAAAATGAAATATATGAACTGGTTGAGTGCGAGTCTGATTCGCGCACTGAGGTATCCGTACCAACTTGCATTTTTTTTCTAAGTTTTTATAGTCAAGCATGAACTTAAAAAAGTTGTCAAATCATGACATAATGTATTTGATATAAATATGAATTTGATACCTTTAATGTACAAGTTTTTTCCCACGGCTTAGCCCACGTTAATGTCGATCCCTCAGAAACAGTTAATTTTTCTCGGATGCAAGGTATCCTATGTCCTTCTCGGTACTTTAAAGAACATAAAAGATAATTAAGGTGGTGAAAGCGTAACAGACAGGCAGACACTTACTTTCGCATTCATAATATTAGTGTAATATTAGTATGGATTTGTGATTATCTTACCCTTATACAACTTGAAAGAGGTATTCAAATTTGTTTTATAGTAAAATTTTTCACCATACGTTGACCCTCCACCCTGATGCACATTGTTTTATGTTTAATTTGAATCCGGTAAGAACGTTATACAGTATTTCAAAGGAAAATCAAACTTATTCCCTTGCAATAAAGTCTTAAAATGGGTTTAGGTACAATAAATATTACTGGACTGATGCGTGTACCAATAGCCAGTAAATTTTTGCCGGATTATAGGTCAAGTAGGGAATTTTGAGTACCAATAAATGTAAAGCCCAAAATATTCACTTATTTAAAAGACACACTAAAATTTATAGTTTGTATTGAAAGATACATTATTTAACTTGTTAAATACATAAACAAACTTACCAAACTCCTTCTCGTATGAGTATGACACAGTTAATATTACGAACATGTCGTTGATTCGTTCAGCAACTGCACACAGCCAAAATGTAAAAATGTTGGAGTACAAACTTTTAACATTTTATTGTGGTGAAGCTGTCATGCTTTTTGGTAATTGTTGCCATTATTATTGATCAAAATATAACTAAAAACATTTTTTTGTATAGAAACATTGTAAATTTATTCGTAAAATAGTGCAAAATTTAAAAATATGTTAATTTACCGGTAACAGGGACACTACCGGGAATAGGTGCTTTTACCTTAAATAAAATTTAATATCTAAAATTAACTTAATATTCATTAGTTGTAGATGTCGTGGCCATATCGTAGAATCGATCACTTTATGAAGTGATTGTCAATTTTATGAAATGGTCGCATTTCATTAAATGTTTTACTGTCTATTGGCCACATCATGATGTAGAGTAAACAGATCAATGACAATATATCGTTTAACGATATGTGCAGCCAAACGCGTGGCTCTTTCATAAAATGGTCAAGATTGTTTGATCATATCGTGAAATAGTTTCTTTTATTACCGATAGAGGCGCTACAAATGCTTTTTTTGTTTTGTTTATGTGGAAAAATGGCGGCCGCCGGCGAAAACCGCAATGAAAAAGCGAACATTGTGTTGTGTAATGATGAAGAAATTGAAAATATAAGAATTTACGACGAAAAATATACAAAATGTTCTTACCATATTCTGAATTTTTGTTAATTATATTTCCTGTACACCCTATTTTACGATCCGGCCAAACGTGAATGACAATATCGTAAAACGTTGACGATTCAATGATCTGATCAAATTAAGTTGGCCACATCATAAAATGCCACCATTTCATAAAAATATTAATCGTTTCATGGAAAAAACAATTCTACGATATGGCCACGATATAGACACATTTAGAGCTAGTGACATTTCTAGACATTTCAACCTTCATTAAAACAAAAGTTATTGCTCTTTTAACATAGTGATATTTAAAATAATTTTCTGGATCAAAGAGCTCGAATGTGCTTCGGATTATGTTTTTTGTGCAATGAACAGTTAATCCTTAGCCTATTAAATTGAAACAAAACTCCATCTGCACTTTTGAAAATAGCATCGCAAAGAAGCGATTCAAAGTATCAAAGAGCTCTACTATGCTCGGGGTTTATAATACGTACATATTTTAAATGTAAGTCGCGTTATAACAAGGCGAGTAATATAATCCCGTTTGTGAGAGTCAGTGTTATTGCGAGCAAGGCAACTTCGCAAGAGTCCGCGGATTAAAACCAACTACGCTAAATGTCGGCTCGCCCTCCTCTTTTACAATTTTTCTCATTTGCGCTTGGCCATTACTATTAAGTAAGCATGAAATAACTGTGCTGAATACTTGGTTTGATATTTTATTTTTATATTTGAAATGTAAAACGCGTTTTAATAAGGCGAACGATATTGTTCTGCTTTGTGAGAGTCAGTGTTATTGCAAGCAAGGCAACTTCGCAAGAGTCCGTGGATTCAAACCAATTGCGCTGTATGTCGGCTCGCCCTTCTTTTATAAACTTTTTCTCATTTGCGCTCGGCCATTAGTATTAAAGTAAGCACGAAATATCTGTGCTGAAAACCGGCTTCGTTTGATTTTTTATTTTAATATTTGTAATGTAAAACGCGTTATAATAAGGCGAACGATATAATCCCGGTTTGTGAGAGTCAGTGTTATTGCAAGCAAGGCAGCCTCGCAAGAGTCCGCGGATTAAAACAAACTACGCCGAATGTCGACTTGTCCTTTTTTATACACTTTTTCTCATTTGCGCTCGACCATTAGTATTAAAGTAAGTATGAAATATTTGTGCTGAAAACTTGCTGTGGTTTGGTTTTGAACATTGATCTGTATTAAAATTGAATTGGATTTATATTAATATCTTGCATTTTTTATATAGAGTAGATAACATAGTAATTTAAATAATTATGCGCTTTTGATTATCTCTCGGTATACTTTTTGCGCAATGAACATTTGATCCTATTAACTTAAAATAAAACTCCTTTGTGTAGGCCAAATCCTCTGACTACTCAGGCTAGTATATGGCTCTGGTAGTACAGAGAGGGTCGTGCTCCTGCAGTGGAGACTAGAAAGACCTGATGATGATGATGAGCATATCTGAAAATAGAAATGCAAAAAATCTATTTACACAAGTATCAAAGAGCTCAGCTACGCTCAGGGTTTACAATAAGTACATATTTTAAATTAAAGTCACGTTATAACAAGGCGAACGATATAATCCCGGTTTGTGAGAGTCAGTGTTATTGCGAGCAAGGCAACTTCGCAAGAGTCCGCGGATTAAAACCAACTACGCTAAATGTCGGCTCGCCCTCCTTTTTTACAATTTTTCTCATTTGCGCTCGGCCATTACTATTAAGTAAGCATGAAATATCTGTGCTGAATACTTGGTCTGATATTTTATTTTTATATTTGAAATGTAAAACGCGTTTTAATAAGGCGAACGATATTGTTCTGCTTTGTGAGAGTCAGTGTTATTGCAAGCAAGGCAACTTCGCAAGAGTCCGTGGATTCAAACCAATTGCGCTGTATGTCGGCTCGCCCTTCTTTTATACACTTTTTCTCATTTGCGCTCGGCCATTAGTATTAAAGTAAGCACAAAATATCTGTGCTGAAAACCGGCTTCGTTTGATTTTTCATTTTAATATTTGAAATGTAAAACGCGTTATAATAAGGCGAACGATATAATCCCGGTTTGTGAGAGTCAGTGTTATTGCGAGCAAGGCAGCCTCGCAAGAGTCCGCGGATTAAAACAAACTACGCCAAATGTCGGCTCGCCCTCCTCTTTTACAATTTTTCTCATTTGCGCTTGGCCATTACAATTAAGTAAGCATGAAATATCTGTGCTGAATACTTGGTCTGATATTTTATTTTTATATTTAAAATGTAAAACGCGTTTTAATAAGGCGAACGATATTGTTCTGCTTTGTGAGAGTCAGTGTTATTGCAAGCAAGGCAACTTCGCAAGAGTCCGTGGATTCAAACCAATTGCGCTGTATGTCGGCTCGCCCTTCTTTTATACACTTTTTCTCATTTGCGCTCGGCCATTAGTATTAAAGTAAGCACAAAATATCTGTGCTGAAAACCGGCTTCGTTTGATTTTTCATTTTAATATTTGAAATGTAAAACGCGTTATAATAAGGCGAACGATATAATCCCGGTTTGTGAGAGTCAGTGTTATTGCGAGCAAGGCAGCCTTGCAAGAGTCCGCGGATTAAAACAAACTACGCCAAATGTCGGCTCGCCCTCCTCTTTTACAATTTTTCTCATTTGCGCTTGGCCATTACTATTAAGTAAGCATGAAATATCTGTGCTGAATACTTGGTCTGATATTTTATTTTTATATTTGAAATGTAAAACGCGTTTTAATAAGGCGAACGATATTGTTCTGCTTTGTGAGAGTCAGTGTTATTGCAAGCAAGGCAACTTCGCAAGAGTCCGTGGATTCAAACCAATTGCGCTGTATGTCGGCTCGCCCTTCTTTTATAAACTTTTTCTCATTTGCGCTCGGCCATTAGTATTAAGGTAAGCACGAAATTTCTCTGCTGAAAAGCGGCTTCGTTTGATTTTTTATTTTAATATTTGAAATGTAAAACGCGTTATAATAAGGCGAACGATATAATCCCGGTTTGTCAGAGTCAGTGTTATTGCGAGCAGGGCAGCCTCGCAAAAGTCCGCGGATTAAAACAAACTACGCCAAATGTCGACTTGTCCTTTTTTATACACTTTTTCTCATTTGCGCTCGACCATTAGTATTAAAGTAAGTATGAAATATTTGTGCTGAAAACCTGCTGTGGTTTGGTTTTGAACATTGATCTGTATTAAAATTGAATTGGATTTTTGTTTCTAATATTTTAATACGCATAAACGGCATTTCATTTTAATGATTTTGGTATCTTAAACTTTTCTTGACCTAGTCTTGACCTTGGTCGTGAATCGTCTTCTCAATCAATAGGGAATTGGCACGAAGCGTAGATTTTGAAAAATGTTTATGATTATGAAAGATCAGAGTTAAGAGAATGCTAAGGACATAACATTTTTCTATTCTGATAAATCTGATATCGATACATTAAGTTTGCTTAAAACTGGTATAAAAAGCCCATTTCAATAGTATGAACATTAAAAAGAATTATCTTATTTCTGTTGAAATATAAAGCTTAACTTTAAAAAATCATATAAATCTATTTCCAGAATTACACTTTTTAATACCTACAGCTGGCGAACATAGTCCTCACATCACGCTAATAATAGCTAAATACATAGATTAAAAAAAAAAATTTTTCGTCACTCTGAATAGATGTCGAGCCGGGGGGGTGTGAAAAAGAGGAAAAGGGGCCGGGTTGATAGGGGTGCTATTTTTGAACGGGTGATATCATGAAGACGTACAAAAATTTACATAGAAATCGTTCGTTTGATTTTTCAAACAACCGAAATTCAAACCAGCGTATTTAGTCGCCAGTTTGAAAATAGCACTCATGACTTTTGACACTGCTGTCACAAGTGATGTATTAACACCGCGTAATATCGATATCGAAAACACAAAACGAGCTCCGTGGCGCAGCGGTCAACACGCCAGCCTGCGACACGGGGGTCCCGGGTTCGATCCCCGGTCAGGTCATGATGGAAAACGATCTTTTTCAGTATGACCTGGGTCTTGGATGTTTATATAAGTATATATTATAAAATATAGTATCGTTGAGTTAGTATCCTGCGATACAAGTTCACAACTTACTGTGGGGCTAGCTCAATTTGTGTGATATGTCCCTATATATTTATTAAAACAAACCATTTTGTTGCAATCACAGATTTAATGTAGGTTTACAGATCAGCGGTTGCAATTTAGAAAACAAAGGTTTTTGAATGTGAAATTATGTTTTTATTATCATTGCGTAGCTACCTAAAAGTGCAAATACCATCAAAATTAGTTTATTAGTCATCATTGTCTGAGCTATTTCCTAATAGCATCATAAGCTTTGTTGTTCCGCTATTATGACCGTATTTATGCGGTAATTTATGAATTGGCAAAGTTTTTACGGCTGTTATGGGAGAAATGAAAAAGATGTAGAATGTGCAAAGAAAGTAAAAGCCGGCAAAGGGAAAGGGCGAAAATATATTAAACAATATCAAAAGATGATGCGGCTTGCAACTTATCACTTTTTTAATTCCATTTTCCACCTATATACAAACATGCTAAACGTAGCCTTTGGGTCCGACCTTGAGCTCTGGCTGCTTGTAAGGGAAACAGACGTGATTATATGATTGTATGTATGTATGTTGTGGGTTGTATCTCCGTGGGTAGCTTCAGAACGGCGGACATACACATGTGAAATTTAAGTTGAAATATTTAGCCGCGCCAGACATCGAATCTGGTACCCTTTCTTGCTTGTCTGCTACGCGACAAAACTTCACTAGGCTGAGTAGTTTGAGGTCATTATTTTAACCGCGTTAGTTATAAAGTGAAGGAGAATTCACACTGTGAAACGATGTTCATTTTTGTCTAAGCTCTTTCAGTATCTGTGCTTATTATTAAAGGTGAGGCTGAGAAAGATTAGTCACAAGTTTTTTTATATCTGCGATCTATACCTCAAAACACCTCTAAAACTACACCCCTATCAAATTTTCATAGGCGGTGCCCGCAATCTTGGATCCCAAAATTGAAGTTATTTGTAAATCACACCCCTTAAACCATCCAAACATTAGAAACAAACTATTTTATCTTGACACTTTAAGGACAAACAAGTGTAACTGGTAACATGTTGTACAGGTATATCATCATAATCTGAGCGTATTAAGGCATTCATGCCAATATATAATTTGGCAAAAATATGAAGAAGAAGTACTGTCTATAAAGAAGTTTACTTCGTAGTAAACTTCCAGCAATTTTATTTTTAAAATTACTTTTACTTTGATTATTTGACATTGTCAAAAAAAGGAGAAATACGAAAAATTAAATATATGTTTCTAAGAAAAAAGAATAATGAAAACTAGCAAAAATTAAAGGCATTGCATTAGAAATATTTTGAAATCAAGGATTGACAGGATATAGAGGTAAGACATGGTCTGTTATATGAGTTAGTAGAATCGGGTCACAATTATACTTCTGGTATGCTCCTTTGTACTCATGTCGTATTCATGTACATTGTTTATCGATATATTGTAAGAGTAAGTAGGGGCATCACTATTCGTACTATCTTCTCTTACTTACTAAGGATTTTGACATTTAAAATGGCGTATAAATACATTTAATTTTTTTAAATAAAACATACATTGCCTTACTTACATGTGAAAAGTAACAGGTCGGGATAACATTTTAATATTTCTGTCAGTATTTTTGCAGGATTTCACTGCACAACTAGGCATGTTTACGGCTATAAACAATTAATTTCGTTCTGATATTTGCACTTCGACAGACGTCAGATGACTGGGGTCGCGAGAAAGCCGCGTGTATGTTTTACGAGTATAAGTCGTAGGACAGATCAAGCAATATTCACATTCTAGGCTAAATAGGTGACAAATGTAACTAGATTGTTATTTGTTTAAAGCGACGTTTCTGCAAAGAGAAAATAATTGTGCCTGTGACCGAGTGTTTGGATTAGCAAGGTATGTTTTTCACTGATAATCTTATCTTTGAGAACTCTTTTCATAGCACAATTAAAACAATGTGTGCAAGTTTCCATTTAACGAATTTTTTTAATAAATAGAAATATCTAATTGTATTTTTATTACGTACTAGCTGTTACCCGCGGCTTCACCCGCGTGATATGCCTATGTCCTTCTCAGTATCTTAAACTATGTGCATGCTTAATTTCAAGAAGATTGGTTCTGTAGATAGAGCGTGAAGTGGTACCAAACAAACAAACTCATTTTCGCATTTATAAATTAGGATTTTAAATATAATTAGACAAAGTTCTTTTTTATGTCACGTATTGAAATATATAAGATATATTTCAAACACGCGACATACAAGCCTTAAAAATATAACTCCTAGCAAAAACATGTAGGGCACCATATAATATCCACAATCTTTTAACCGAAATAAAAATAAAATATATTGCCAAAGGTAAGTGAAAAGTGAATATTCATATGGGAGCGGGGTGGTGTTTGTTTTGCTGAGAGGGTGTATCCAGCGTTGATATTGCTACCCTTTGGCAAAGTGTCCACGTTTGCCCTGTCAATATAGTGCGAGATTCACTTTTGTTAAAAACACATATGTTTTCAACACATTCCATCAAATAGATTTCTATCATCTAAGTTTTTACGCAATTGAGTATGTATAATTGAGAAACACATATAAATCTATGCTATTGGTGGTGTAATATGCTTTGGCAAAGTTTTTACAGCCGGCCATCTGTCTGCCTGTCACCAACCTTTTTTGGGTAGGTCCAGAACTTCAGTAATTTCCCGCGTTGGTGATTGAATCCGGGATAAGCGATCCGATCCGATCCGATTTTTAGACAGAATTAATATTATAAAAGCATTTTGGACAGTCTTCGTGGCGCAGTGGTTAACACGCCAGTCTGCGCATATCGGTTTTGATCTCCGGTCATGATCGAAAACAATCTTTTTCAGATTGGCTTTGGTCTTGGATTTTTATCTACTTATATATATATGTAAGTATGTATCCTACGACACAAGTTCACAATTTCCTATGGGGCTAGATAAATCTGTGTAAATGTCACAAAATCTTAATAAAAAAGATTATTATTACATTTCTATTATTTAAAAATTGGATTGGGTTTCCCTAGTAGGTACTTTATTGACATATTTTCTTGATTGGTATCATTAGACATCATCATCTTTAGTTGTGTGCCTTATTAGTAGTAATTTCATAGAATTTAAAACTCCTTGAGATGCAATAAAATAAAAATAATATGACACTTTAGGAGATTGGAATTGAAGTAATATTTAATGGGAAGAATTTTCAGATCAGGTTTGTATTTAAAATTCATAGTTTTAGTTTCTTGATTGCCACGCCTCGTCAGTCTTTCAGAAGAGCGTATAATAAGTTTTCCATTATGTAGATACATTGTACAACCAGCCAACAAGCCAGCCAAGCCAAGCTACCCCTCATTTTATTTCTTTTACTACGAAATAAGATCGAATTGAAAAAATCTACGTAAGTACTTCGGTAGTAAATGAATTGTAGTATTTTTGGTATTAATTTTTATTGTTCCGCATTTGGTGAATCAAGAGAACTATACTCATTACCGCCAAAAGTGGTCGCACCGCCAAAAATGAGTAGATCTCTCAATCTGAAATGATGATATTGATGAAAAGTTATGGTAATAAAAATATTACAAGTAATTTTCTACCGAAGTACTGACGTGGATTTTTTCAATTTGTTCTTATTTCGGAGTAATCGGTGTCAACTAGTATCGCTTCTTAAACCACAGAGCAAGGAATTTCAATGTAGCGCGAGCGACGAGATTTCTTGCTCTGTGGTTTAAAGCATGGCCTGTGATTGGAAGTTACTAATTCCAAAGAACTAATTCGGGGAGAGGTAATTTAGAGAGTTAATTCGGTGCTTAAAAAGAGGAGTTCAGCAAACCTGTAAATCTCTTTAGAAGTTAGTGGCTTCTTGTATTATTTCTGATCTGGTTTGCAGTTTATTTTACTATAACTATTATGTTTATCTAGTCTCCTTTGTCTCTGTTTTTTTTTTTAATTTATTTTCAATCCACGACAACACGGAGGATGTTGTCAAGTCGACGCGTTATTATTCTTTAAGGATGACTAAAATTATGTATCTTTTACAGAGTAGGGTGTTTTTTCGCCTTAATTCCTTCAGGGGATGATTGATTTTTGATTTTCGGCAGTTTCATTTTAGCGTTAAGAAGTTTTATTATTTTTAAACACTGTTCTTACAACAATCTTATCCGGATAATCATTTTTGCACATTGGCCACTTTCAGGTTTATAATTTCACTTTCTCTTTTTGTTTCAATCACATTTATTTGCAGATTAGACCTCCACCACTATATAATACTAAGTAAAGTAAATATACTTATATCATGAATGAGATTATGGATATACCCATTGTGCCCACTATACAGGATTCTCGTTTGATTAATATAACTCAAAACTACTGGTATACAAAGAATAGATAGAGGTCGAGTACGCGTGTGTATGAAAGTTTTGATTTCCTTTTTAGAAGTAGCTAAACCTGTGTCCATATAAATAAGAACCATGTGTCCAGATCATAACAATAATACGAAGATCAAAGTTGTACAGACGCTAGTATTTTCTTATATTCACATTTTCTTATATGGCGTAGAGTCATGGACATTGACAACGGCAGATAGAATAGAAGGCGTGTGGACGAGTTTGAAATGTGGTGTTGGCAGAGAACGTTGCGAATCCCATGGATGGGGCGACGCACGAATATATCTTTTCTGCAACATCTGAAATTCGACCGCAAACCACGACTTTCAATAATTTGCCTAAGTCGTATTCTGCTGTAGTTTGGGCATATTTCCCGCAGAGCACCTGACAATCTGAAAGACTAATTGTCATGGGCAAAGTAGAAAGAAAAGATATCGAGGAAAAGTACAATTAGATGGTCAGACTAAATAAAAGAACGGCTCAAGACATCTATCACAACAGCAGTCCGATGTGCAACAGAGACAAATGGCGAGAACTTGTCCACCTAAACATTCAGTGGGGCCACGATCCTCATCATTAAGGGAATGCAGTATAAAAATAGAAAACTGTGTCCGAAAACAGCAAAATATCAATTTCAATTCATCTGATTCGCTAAATCCGTCCTTTTAATTGAAACTGGTTGTTGCAAACTCGGCACGCTGAAAAAAGTTAGCGTTCACGAGTCTGTAACCAGTTTCGATTTTCAATTAATAGTGGAATTTTATCGTCTAAAAGCAGCTCTTGACGGATTTAGCGAATGAAATGAATTGAAAAAAGAAAACAATGGGTTGCACTTTGGATGTGCCTGCAGAAGTAAAAACTTAAATACTATCACTTATAATTTAATACCTTTCCTAAAAGCAGTCGCCATCCATGGATGTGTGTAGCACGCTGTAACACCAATACACACGCATATTCGCGCAAGCGCCTTGCGCCGTCTTACGAATTCTCAATCTGACGGTCACGTGATATGTCGCGAGTTTAACATATTTTCCCATCACAAAAACTGCATAGCGCCGCTAAAGAAGTTTTAACTTCAAAAATATTTTCGTTGAGTCAGAGAGGAAGCTTAAAGTTGAATTCGAGTTGAAATATCGCCGGAAGTCGGTGCCGCAATCGACGGGGAGAGTAGCTCGTCGAGCTTTGATCGGTCATTCGTGGCGTGGCTGTCCCTGGGGCTCGCTTTAAACTTACCACCATTTGCGATTTGATTCGACACTTATTGAAAATATTAGTGTAGGTTTAAAGATACTTTTTATGTCGGTCTGGGGGCTTAGTGAATACTCCGTTTTGACTGGTATTTGTCTTGGGTCATAGAGCTACCTGAAGAGAGTCTCTATCTCTCTTTCGATAAGTACTTTACAGCTATCTTCTTCTTCTTCTTCCTTCTTGCCTTTTCCCTAATTGGGGTCGGCTCTGTATGTCAACTTTTTCCAAAGTTTTCTGCTCCCAACCATATCGGTACTAGCTCCCCGTTCTTTCATATAATTTCTCACACATTCCCTCCACGTCTTTCTCGGCCATGCCAGTCGCTAAAAATAATAATCATAATCGGAATAAGTTACACTGTAAAAAGTTATGCGTGGTAAGTAATAGATACACTTCGATCTTGATAACCTCCTCCGTTCGTTGACGAGCTCGGTGACACAGCGTTCAACACGCCAGTCTGCGACACGGGGGTCCCGAGTTCAATCCCCGGTCAGGGGGAGGAAAAAATAAAAGGCCGGCACCACTCTTGCTTGCTCGCTTGCCATCCTATGCCATTAAATAAAAAAATATGAAAGACAAAATTTAAACTTAATTCAGAGCGGGCTGAAACGTCGCCGGAAGCCGATGCCGCAATCGAAGGTGAAAGTAGCTCGTCCACCATTGATCGGCCACTTCTGACCACCTCCGTCGTGCGCTTTGAACTCACCGCCAATGTGATATTAGTTTCGAAACTCTCATTGAAAATGGTCTCATTTTAGTAGACATTAAAACCAATTCCTCATGCTGACAATGAAAAATGATAATTTCTTAATTTGTAAGTAGTTGTTGACACAATAGTTTTTGTTGCTCTGGCTCAAACATAATTATGTTTCCCTTTGTTATGGGGGCTATGGGGTTAGGCTCTTTTGAAATAGACTGATACAATTCTAAGTATAATGTTAATAAATGTGTAACATAATTATAAGAAAAGAATAAAGTATATCCTGCATTTTGTTAGCACACATAGAGCAATGATCGTCCAAATTATTTGAATGTAATATAAAACTTTAGTTTCATCATGTCATTTTGTAAAGCCCAAACACACAGCGAGAATTTTCTCGAACGAGTGAGTACTGAAGCCTTTAGTGTTTTGGTCTATCAATAAAAGTTTATTATAAAATTTAGGAGCGATGTAGTAGTAAAATTTACGGGCAAATTAAGTTTTTATGCTGAAAACTAGACAGCGATGGTTACGTCTTGTGATTTAAGGCAACTTGGGTACGGTCAGTTTGTGGAATCGTGAAAGGCTTGTGGAACAGTTTCCTAACAGAGCACATTAGCGTCTTTATACAGTAAGGTGCCAAAATAGCGGAATGGAAGGCAAAGGAGCAAATTCAGGACCGCTCTTTGTGCTCTTTCAAGAGCATGAACTGTGTCTTGTAAGCTACTTCCCAATAATCAATACAATAGGTGAGGATGCACTGATAAAATGGTTTATAGGCGGTGATAAGTAGTTGGGCGTCGGCAGATAGTCTAGTAGTAACATTTCAATATCAAATTGAAAGTGTTTGATCTCCTTTGTGTATATAGACATTGTTATCAATTTAATTATTTTTCAAAATCTGTACAACAACAGTCAACAACTTCCCTAGTGCTTTGGCATTTTATTTCAGGTGCCATTGCCATGTTTAGAGTCATCGTCATGGACATTCATGAGATTTTGTCCTATGCAAAACATATCACAAGAAAACAATAAGGCACTACAAGAGAATTAAATTTGGGTTAAATTTAATGGGAAGAACTTTCGAATCGAGTTTCTATTTATAAAATCATAGTTTCAATTCTATTATCGCCACGCCTATATTCTATTTCTGTACAGAGCGTATAATGAGCTTCCATTGAGTTCGATTGTCAATACGATACTCGAATAAATAGTCCCACGTTACAGTAATTGATTAAAAGTTGCTAATGCTCTCCGGTTTATATAAGTATAAGTGAAGTTTCATACATACATACTATCACGTATTTATCCCTTGCGGGGTAGACAGAGCCCAAGGTCATAAAACCTACAGGCTACGTTTAGCATCGTAGTGGGCGTAAAGGTGGAAAGCGGAATCAAAATAGTGATGGGTTGCTAGCCGCATCGCCTATCAATGTGATTCCTTAGACTTTCGCCCAATCCCTTGACCGGTTTTTACGGTCTGCGCGGGAAGAAAAGCAGCTGGTATATTGTATGTTCTTTCTTTTCTCCCAAACCAGCATGGAAGTTTCATACTCTACATTGTATTGAAATAAAATAAAACTACTCGTACTAAGAATAGGCAGAGGTCAAATCCGCGCTTGTTTAAAAGTTTTAATTTCCAGTAAAATCGCAGTAGCTGGACAAAGTTTAGCGATCACGAGTTTGTAACAAGTAGTTTCAATTAAGACTTAAAATCGTCTAAAAGCAGCCCCAGCGAATTTAGCGGATGAGATGGATCGAAAAAAATATTGGCCGTTGTCGTTGACTCAGAGATGGAGCTTAAAGTTGAATTCAAAGCGAGTTGAAATGTCGCCGGAAGGCGGCCGGAAGCCGGTACCGCAATCGACGAGTGAAAGTACTCGATGGTCGTACAGCTTTGATCGGTGGCTCGTGGCTGATCCTGGGCTTGCAATAAGATGATAAGGCGCAGTTATTAAAAGAATTCCAATTTTTGTAGGTAGATAGATCATCATAACGTGAGGTTTTTGTTAGTCTCCCTGCAAGAACATGACCCTCTCTATACTAACAGAGCCTTATATTAGCCAGAAAAGTCAGAAGATTAGGCCCACACTTTCCACGCTGGCAAGATGGGTTCGAGAGGTCTATTTGATGTTTTTAAGCTTTGTTTAGCTTGTGTTTCCTATGTAACTCTTCTTCATCTTCTTCTTCTTCATCAGGTCTTTTATAGTCTCCAATGCAGGAGCACGACCCTCTCTGTACTATCATAGCCATTTATAAGTATTAGCCTGAGCAGTCAGAGGTTTTGGCGTACACTCTCCACGCTGGCCAGACCGGTTGGAGAGGTCTATTGGTCCTATTCTACTCTGCCGGGAACCACACGGTAAGTCGTCTTTTACGACATACATAGATAGATACAAAGACACTTTCTATGACGGCCAACGTGGTACGGTTGTTTACACGCCGTTTACAGCCTGCTACACTACAAATTCCCGGTATTAGTTGTACTTCATTTTGACGTTTGTATTTGTCTACGGTACTAGAGCTATCTTATCAATCTCTAAACCAAGCGTGGTGGTATGGCAACCACTCCCACTCCCAATTATATATAGATATACTTGTTGGAGGCCTACATCCAGGAGTGGACTTGCTACGGCTGTAATGATGACTAGAGCTATTTAAAGAGGATATATGCCATAGAAATATCAGAGACGGAATTTAATAATCTTGGATATAGGCCATAATAGCAGACCCTCGGCTTCAAAGCTCGTCGGGATGCAACCGGGACAGTAATCAGACGATGAAGAGGATAGACACTTCCTACACATGAAGGTATCGATATACTGTCTACTTCTTGACGAACGTAAGTCACTTTTGACTAAGGAAAAAGTATTTGCGTCATACACGATATCATGAAAAGGTTCATTATATATCGATTTCGATGACGACTACAGTGGCTAATAAATTAAGGTCTATTTTTAGCACGAGTTCTGTATTATGGCTCGCTTAACCAAATACGAGAATACGCAATTACTGGACCTACTGAAATTATAATATAGCTTGAGGTGTACCTATACTCACGAAGTAAATATAAAGGAACTTTGTGAGTGTACCTATTTCTAGTATTATTTAAGAAAGTTTAATTTTGTAAAAACTTTGTATTGATGTTAGAGAAACAGATCAGACCCTCAAAAACATTAAACGGCTCTGTGAGCCGTAGACCTTGTGAGTCACACAGCGAACTCAAACTGGTCCTAAACAGTGTCCACAATTTTGAAAAAAAAAAAAACGATTTGTGTAATTTTTGGACCTAATAACCTACTCACAAAATTTTAAGATTATTGGTTGTTAGAGTCGACTTGTAGACGAGAACAGACAGACATAAATATAAATATATAAATATAAATATATACGGACAAATCACACAGATTGAGCTAGCCCCAAAGTAAGTTCTAATGAAAGACTTGTGTTATGGGATACTAACTCAACGATACTATATTTTATAACAAATACATATAGATAAACATCCAAGACCCAGGTCAATCTGAAAAAGATCGTTTTCCATTTTGACCTGACCGGGGATCGAACCCGGGACCATCCGTGTCGCAGGCAGGCGTGATGACCGCTGCGCCACGGAGCTCATGAATTTTTGTCCAAGCTAAATAAAACGGAGTTGCTTCTTGCACCATCGGTCAAAAATGACAAAAAGCATTACATACGTACATACATTATTATACTCATACTAAGCATCATACATAATACTCGTCCATGCTTGTTTGGGAAAAAGGAAAACAGAATATACCTACCAACTGCTTTTATTCCCGCGCAGACCATAAAAGCAGGTCAAGGGATTGAGCGAAATCAAAGGAATCACGTTAAGAGACGATGCGATTAGCAACCCATCACTATTTTGATTCCCCTGTCACTTTAACGCCCACTAAACGTGGCCTTTGGGAACATAACACGCGAAACGTGGCCTTTGGGTTTTATGACCTTGGGCTCTGTCTGCCTCGCAAGGGACGAAGACGTGATTAACAAATTAAAAACATATGTTACTTATATGTTTTATAATATACGAAGTGTACCAATATTGTCGTACAGACAGGTCAAGGAGATAGCGGAGGATAGGAAAAGATGGGAAATACTCCACCGACAAGAACAAAGTTCTTAAATATATAATGATGATGATCAATTTTGGGCTTCACAAAATTAAATATATATATCACAGATTATACACCATGAGAAAATACATTAAACATTCGAAACAGACGGCCCTGGAGAATTGTTATCAATGTCTTTCGCGTATAATTCCCTCAGGTACAGCTAGGACGCTCTCAGTTGTGATGTATGGCCCCATAAATTGTGGATTACTATCATTCATGTGCACTGCAAGATGGCTCGCTCTAAGATGCCAAGGAACTCTGGAATATCTTTGCTGCTAACAAAAAACTATTTTTCATTTTCCCATCTTATATAAAAACTGATTGATGATTTTGATGATACTACAATGCGAAATTATCTAATCACTTTTTGTGTCAAACATCGAAATCTCATTGCTTATCCGATAAAAAAATCGTTTAAACCTTATTATTATTTATTATTTTATTTAAACAAACTTTACAATTAAGTTATAAAAAACCTTAACTGCTACAGTGTAACAAAAACCTTATATTAGATTTTAACGTACACTGGCATTCAACATTCGAGCATCCATAATAATAATTGTCAAAAATAATAATTATAATAAAATAATTATAATTTACTTGGATCAAAAACAAGGGTGTAAATGGTGTCATTATGTTTTGCCTGTTAGTCTGATTGTAGCATCGTAATCATCGTAGCCGTCGAACGGAGGCGCGGATCACAAATTGGCTTTCTTTAATTTACCCAAAGTAGTAACTCTTCCTCCCAAAGCTCCGACGACTCTTTCACCAAATATTTTGATTTTTGAGGTCAGTTCGTGATAATGGTCTTTTCAACCCCAAGAACTTATAATAGTGGGTGGTGTAGCGGGGTCACACCATTATGATGTTCATCAAATTCTGTCTAGCTCGTTTGCTGCTCTTCCATGCTAGTTTGGGTGAAAAGAAAAAACATAGAATATACCAGCTGCTTTTCTTTCCGCGCAGACCTTAAAAGCCGGTCAAGGGATTGGACGAAAATCTAAGGAATCACATTGATAGGCGATGCGGCTAGCTACCCATCACTATTTTGATTCCGCTTTCTACCTTTACGCCCACTACGATGCTAAACGTGGCGTGTAAGTTTTATGAACTTGGGCTCTGTCTACCCCGCAAGGGATAAAGATGTGATAGTATGTATGTATGTATTAATTTTATCCATACTTACATCTATCTTCATGGCATTTATAATGCATCTGCCTGTCATGCAAAAGATGGTACCTAAGTATACAAATCTTCCGAACCTCCAGTCCTGTCACCGTGGTGTCTAGATCTTTACTAATATAATAAAGAAGGAAGATTTGATTGTTATGTAGGCTCCGAAACTAATAGACCAATTTTTAAAGTTCTTCACCTAAAGAAAGTAATTTATCTGCGGGTTACATAGCCTATAATTTATGCGGACGTAGTCGCGGAAAAATTGATAGTAGTTACGGAGGTAAATTCGCCAAAAAAAAGGTAGAACCCAAACATGTATTTCTAGTTTATCGCTTGTCATTCCGTCAGCATGCGCGCCGCGCACGCTGCGTGCGTCGCGCCGTGTTTGGCGACCGACTGAGTAAACTCGCTCGAGCCGCATTTGCAATTCGTTTGCGGACTGCAAAACACTCAGCACTCCACCAAGTCTTTTGTAGCCAGATTTCCGGGTTAACGAACTTCAGTACGATTTTTGAAATTTCGCCGTTTTCAAACGACTGGTTTTGCCATACCAAAATCGTTCGATGAGGAGTAGTCACACATTTAAGTGCCCCTACTTATCTTCACGAGTAACCATTTTTACTATTATGTTTTGAAGATATTCCTTTTTGTTTTTTATATGTATGAATAACGTGGGTTAGTTCACGAGAAAAGCGAGTTAGTGATAACTCTGCAGTTTTCCTCCACACAGGTATTTCTAGAAACGTGGCCTTCAGGTTTTATAGACCTGGGCTCTGTCTACCCTGCAAGGAAAGTATGTATGTATGTATTTCTAGTTTATCGCTTGTCATTCCGTCAGCATGCGCATCGTACGCCGCGCTGCGTCGCGCCGTGTTTGGCGACCGACTGAGTAAACTCGCTCGAGCCGCATTTGCAATTCGTTTGCGGACTGCAAAATACTCAGCACTCCACCAAGTCTTTTGTAACCAGAATTCTGGTAACGACCTGAATTTAAGCTTGTCTTCAAAAGTAACATTTGTAGCTATTACGTTTTGAAGATATTCCTTTATGTATAAATAAAGTGGGTAAATTCGCGAGAAAAGCTAGTTAGTGATCATTCTGCAGTTTTCCTCCACACATGTATTTCTAGAAACGTGGCCTTAAGGTTTTATAGACCTGGGCTCTGTCTACCCCACAAGGGAAAAAGACGTGATAGTATGTATGTATATATTTCTAGGTTATCGCTTGTCATTCCGTCAGCATGCGCACCGCACACCGCGCTGCGTCGCGCCATGTTTGGCGACCGACTGAGTAAACTCGCTCGAGCCGCATTTGCAATTCTTTTGCGAGCTGCAAAACACTCAGCACTCCACGAAGTCTTTTGTAACCAAATTTCCTGGTTGACGACCTGAATTTAAGCTTATCTTCACGAGTTACCATTTGTAGCTATTTACGAGCGACGTTTTGAAGATATTCCTTTATGTATTTTATACTACATATATAACTGCCAAAAAGTACTAGAAGTTTATATTGTTATCAAGGTACTAATACCAACGTAATTCTTCATAATTTCCTGTGCTGGTTATCATATTTTTTGTAGGAGGAACCCATTTTTTTTGCAAATACGATCCATGTTCCATGAGCAAAGTTGTCAATATCATCATCAGAATCAAAATAATGTTACAGATTAACACAGTAAAAATACACACGTACGATTAGATGTATCATCTCTGAATAAATAAAAACCGAACATGCTGCTCGGAATTAATGTAATATGTTTACTTTGAGCGACATTGACTCACTTTACAAATGTCGACTTTAATATCTCGAGCGAGTCAAATAATAACTGCTTCCTTCCTCGACGAAAAATATCACCTTAGTCGCTTATGGTGACACAATCTACTAAAAGATGCTGGATATGCCAAGAATATTTTTTTTAAATTATGCACACACTAATGCAAATCCGTATGCTTCCCGGTAGAGTAGAATAGGACCACTCCAAGTCTTTCCGTGGTTGATTTATTCTGATTTGATTCTTATTCCTATTCTCATAAGCTATATTTTTTGGCAGGGCAGATTAAAATTAAATAAAAATAAATAAATAAATATATAGGGACATATCACACAAATTGAGCTAGCCCCACAGTAAGTTGTGAACTTGTGTCGCAGGATACTAACTCAACGGTACTATATTTTATAATATATACTTATATAGATAAACATCCAAGACCCAGGACAATATGAAAAAGATCTTTTTCCATCTTGACCTGACCGGGGATTGAACCCGGGACCCCCGTGTCGCAGGCTAGCGTGTTGACCGCTGCGCCACGGAGCTCGACTTTGTAATCTGTCCATTGGCACAACAAACGTAATTATTTACGTCACGACACAAAGATACACTTTAAAACGCTGAATTACTTTCAGTGTTTCAAAGTGTATCATCAAAAATTAAACGCTACGATTGACCTTTTTAACTTATTTCGTATTCTGTGTTCTCGGTTTGAGATAGGTACCTTGAAATAGCATCAAAGTTTGAAGCCATTCGAAATAATTGATGATGATGGAAAGAGGTAAGTATCTTGCAACCGAAAGCACAAGTAGTTCTACTCTCCGTGTCGCATGATTCAAATGAATATATTTATGAATCTGGCGCTTGTGGCATAATTACCCGAGCGTCTCCGTTTCAGAGTGGGCAAAATTATTTCGTATGTCCGTCTGTCCCGTTGCCCGGCTGTTCAGCTGTTCGACTAGTCACGTTGCATTTCTCAACCGATTCGTTATTCGTAGACCGATTCTCATAAAATTTTGAGAGCAGGTCAGAAAATATTTATTGATTTGAGTTTCAGCTGTTATCGCGTGACCAAGGCGCTGGCGTATATTTTGGCCAAGAGATTGATTAGCATTGCCACGGACCGTTACATTGCTGCCAGCCCTCTGGGCACGTTACCACGGGGCAACGAGCTGCCAGGTTCGTTTTATTTGTTAATAATAGTTTTACTCTTATAAGTTAAGAAATAAGATGGGGAAAAAATCTACGCGGGCAGGATTGAAGCAGCAGTCTTTACTTTTACTCGTTCAAAGAGTATTAGTGATGCATTCAGTTACAATGCTATTCTGATATACTTACTATCAGAATAGCATTGTGACTTAATGCATAAAAATATTTATAAAATACGAATTAGTTTTAGTTTCCCATTTTATATTTATTTAATATTTTAATGTTTAAAAGTCTTAAATTTCATAATACGAGATAAAAAATATAGAATAAACTAAAAAAAAAAATCATTTTTTTTTAAATAAAAGCGCTATTCATTTACATTTAGATTGTTGATTTAAAAAGTCTACATGATTAAGAAAGACATTTTATCTCACATCTCTTGAAAAAACATAGTAGATGGAACATAAAAATAGCAGGCGTGCCAGAATAAGTAAATTGTAAGAATAATCGAGCGCGAGTGGGGTCAAAGTTCTCAGACCTGGCGTCTGAGAATAATGTTCATATTTTAAAAGCGACTCTCAGGAACGAGGATCCATGATTAACAATTGGCCTAAGCTGGGAAACGAGAAAATTAACTTTTAAATGTAAATTTTACGAGGAAGTCATAACGTGAAAGCTGCCGCGGTTTTCCCTGATTTATTGCACTTGGAATTGAAAGTGTTAAAGGAGTTGCAATCTGAAAAAAGTTTTAATAGGTACCTCTTTAAAGAATTATAAATCATGACAGTAAAGCGCTCGCAAAGTTGTACAACATTTAGGGTCGTCTACTTGAGCATCTATTTAATGGCGGCCCTTTATTTTGCTAATCACGAACTCAGTCCTCAGAAGGCAATACGAATTTATATTATCTTGCTCGACTGAAGTTCTCAATAGAGAAGAAAAACAACGGCAAAAAATTCATAGATTTCTCAAGACAGCCAGTAATAAGATTAGATTTACAGACATAGTTAATACAGCTTTCATACGTCCTTGTCAGAACTCAATGAGATGAGAACCATTTAATCTAGTTTCTTCGTCCTTAATTACATTTTGAATATTTAATACAACTCCAATTGTAATCGGTTATATGCCAAGTTTCATCCTGGTGTACAATTTTTGAGGTTTTGCCGTTTACAAACGATTGGCTTTTCCATACAAAAATCGTTTGAAGACGAATGTTTACATGTTCAATAAATTAGGTTATTTTTAACAAAAAACAAAAACCGACTTCAACCCTATCATTTTTTTAAAAAGCATAAAAAAAAATGGAAATAAGTGTTCTCCGAACGGCATTGCTGTAAACATTTTTTTTTGTATTTTTTCAAAAAGTGCTCGACACATTTCGATAAAAATTTTATGGGACCATCTGTAAAGTATTACCTGTCGAACAAAAAAAGAATTTCTTAAATCGGTCCAGGCGTCTATGGGAAATCGGGGAACCTACATAAAAAAAAAACATGACGACGAATTGAGAACCTCCTTTTTTTTTTAAAGTCATTAACTGACTTCAAAAATTTGTTATTTGATTTGATTCATTTGTATTATTTGATATTTTGACATTTTACCATTTACGATTCTTAATTTGATTGTGACGTAAATCTGCATAATGAGCGTTTAATTACTAACACAAAAATTTGCATGCTATTAAATGTAGCTAAATAGGCTTGTTCTCAACATATGTACCTACCATCATCTTTATGTACCCTGTTTAAGGCAAATAAATAATTTTGATTCTGATTTTTTTATTTTGAAAGGAGGAGGAGGAATAGTAGCCCTGATGTGTCCAGTTGTTGACTCGTAATTGAGTATCAACCAAAAGACCTCTGTGTTTCAATGGTAACGATTACCTCTTGAACGTGAGATGAGATCTCGGGATTGATTCCCGGCCAGGACAATAAAAAATAATTTTTAGATTGATCAAGGTTGTAAGAAAACACACTCATATCATATTAATGTACATGTACTTATAGAACTATATTACGAATTGCTGCTTGAAACCGACTGACATTTGTTAAAGGTCCACAGTGACATCGGCTGAAGGACACAAACTGTTATTATCTTCACAATTGTCACCACGCTAACAGTAGTTTCGTACGCTGCGGACACAAATTGTGCCATCGATATTACAATTAATAAGCATTGTAACCTGTGAGCGTGAGAAGGAAGTTTTAATAAGGGTCTCTTCGGGTCATTACGGGTCCGCAGAGCAGTAATCGCCGGGGCGGCCGGCCAGCACTTAACGACACTTCTGCTTGACGTGGGGCCTGCTTCCTGGGAACTTTGTATTCAGGCCCCGGTAACGACATTCACATGAATATAACTATGAGAATATGCTTTATATTTATAGCGTATAAATAAACTGTAGGCAACTTGTTATATGTAAATAACAAAGAAACATTAAAAAATACTGCACACATGCATTACGTCATTTACGTCATTTTACGATAAAGCAAGGATTCTAACGATACCTCTTACAAGTAAGCTCAGGCCTTAAAAAGTTAAGGTGGACTAAACAAACTCAAAAATATAAATCAAAAACACAAGTAATTGCACTTTGCTGTACTGCAGTGCATTCCTGCTCCATGCTCTTTAAAGGCTATGTATCATTAATAGTCCAGATAGAATCATCTCGAATAGAAATGATTCAATTGCCATTAGGCATTTGAATCATTTCTATTCGCTTTATGGCAATTTTATATTTCTGACAGAAAAAAATGTAGAAAATTTACTGATCTAAAGCCCAATAAAACAAATAAAATATTTACCGCTGGTCTTCCGTGATACCTTTTAGTAAATTTGTTTTCGTAATAATGTGATCAATTATTATAGAATATATGTATGTGAGAATTTGCTCACCTTGCGATAATGCAATTATTGTAATATACAAACAGTACTTGCGGAGTTTGTTATATCGTCGGTACCCAACTCTTCCCATTTTGTACTTGCACTACCGGCTCAGTACACAAATATAAAAAGAAAGATACCACTGCTGGATATCGATTTGTGGTGGAAGATCATGGCAATCATGATGTCATCTGGCGTCAGTGATGGCTGCTTACATAAAAGAAAAACAAACCAAACAAATGATGTATGTCAAATATTTTTTTTATAATTTGGGGTTTATTTAAAAAAAAAACTGCGATATTCGTAAGGATTTTAATATTTGTATGAATGAAAATAGTAGTTTTATATTTCCATAGTTCATGCGTGTAATTATGTGTGTCTGTTTTTATTATAAATATATGAATAGATTTGGATATGTACTGTTGTGAGGATCCTTGCATGAGGCCCGATTGACTTAGAATATATAGTTTTATTGGCAGTAGTTATTGAAGTTTGGTTTATCTATTACAATTAAATTGCACACACAAAAAGACCTTTCCTTTTTTTAACAGTTTGGATACACTGTTATAATTATTTCTCCTTAAGGTTCATAATATAGTTAAATATAAAAACATATACCCACACACGAAAACACAACTCTCCACGTAAACGTCGATTTTACAAGGTACTCGTAATGTAATGCTAAAAGATTTTATCTTTCTTGTACAAGATATTTGTGAAAAGTTTTATGTAAGAGCAATAATAATAAATATTTGAAACGTTATTGCTTCATGATGCATGATAAAGTATTCGAACAATAGACATAACTTATAATAAATATATTCCCTTTATCATGTCGCCGTTTTAAAATTATATTTGAGTTTTTAATCGCACCAACACTAAAATAGTATCATCGATTTTTTTATTAATAATTGAATAAGGCATTTGTCTCCCATCTCACCTGATGGTAAGTGACGATGAAGACGAGGATGTTACATGCCTAACCAAGAGATACCCATGAGCAAAATAAATATAAAATATAAAAAAAAATACAATGCAAGCAAAGTTGGCTGGATGGTCGCTATCATAACCACAAGCTATTAAATTCCATTAAAACGTCTATTAGGGCCCGGGGCTATAAATTCCATGCAAATTCCATCAATCCCGAGAGCGCGTAAAGCATTTTTTATTTTAAATTATAGATCTCTCATGGATTTCTATACAGCGCACGTGTGTCAAATCTACTAGATCCAAAAAGTGTTATTTATTTATTTATTTTTAACTCTTACATACACAATCATAACAGGCAGGCCCAATGCGATGTGCAGATACAAAAATATTAAAACAAATTCTCATCAGCTGATATTCAAATTTAGAATTGCTAATGAACCCGATAAAAAACATTTGAACACGACTATGAGATGTTTCTCCTTAGTTCAGTTGGTCTTCGATTTTCACTTTCGGGATAAAACATTTTCATTATCTGTGGAATCCAAGGAAATATTTTTCGCTCGCTGCAGTTTGCCGCTATTTACTGTTCAGGCAAAATATTTATGAATAATCATGTATTGTATGAAATACATTGTCTACAATAAAAAAGGTAGGTAGTCAGTTATGTTGATACAGGTAATACAATTAGCCTGCTTGCCGGCTTGCAAATATATATCACGGTAAATTATGTTTAAACCATACAATTTCAATCAATTCATAAAAAATAATATTTCCCTACTCTACTACAATACTAAATACTCGTTGCCATGAAAAGCATTGTGTGTTTTACAGCTGGTATAAACACTATAAACATAACTAACTCGGACTACTAAAAACACTCGGCTTCTCTTCGTGCTTGTTAGTAGTCACTCGTGTGTTAAATGTCTTCTATACCGCCATAATGTATTGTATTTAATATGTATCTAATAATGTAATTTAATTACTAAGATTTCATAATAATAATACGTTTATTTCAGATTTAAATCCATATAAGTTCCATCAAAAATTCTGTCAGTCAAACATTTTTTTTTGAGATTTAGATGTAAAGCTTTAAAATATGTACAAAATTAAAGAACTATGCTTTCCATTATAAAAATAAATTTCACATAAAAATTGTACGATCCATGTAATTACCTATTCCACCAGCGTGCGTAGTAACAAAACGTAAAAACGTAATCATATTTATTTTACGTGACGAGCTAAACTCCCAATAAAATAAATCCATCTATTACGCACATTATGTGAATACAAAGTGCCACCGTTTATTTTATTTCGTTTGTAGTAAAATTGAAGCTCTTTACGCATATAAATTGGTAGTGTCGTATAAAAGGAAAGAGCCAGCGATGCAGTTTCGTTTTCCAATTTTATGGGTGTCATAGAATTGAATCGTCGTAAGAGCCATGTTTTATAGCGCTTGCTGCTTATTATTGTTTTATTTATTGGTATTGAAATCGATTTTCTTACTTGGGATATTTAGATTTGCATACAACAGGGAAGGACACCCTGTCTAGACATTTAATGGGTTACTCAGCCCTTCAATATGAACAACTTTATAGACGAGACCAATGCTGCGAACTCATAATTTAAACTTCAATGCTGGTTTGGGAGAAAAAGAGTAACATACCAGCAATATACCAGCTGCTCTTCTACCCGCGCAGACCGTAAAAGCTGGTCAAGGGATTGGGCGAAAATCTAAGGAATCACGTTATATGCGATGCGGCTAGCAACCTAATTTGATTCCGCTTTTCACCTTAACGACCACTAACACGCCAAACGTGGCCTTTTGGTTTTATGACCTCAGGCTCTGACTACTCCGAAAGGAATAGAGACGTGATAATATGTATGTGTAATTTCAATTCCTTTAATACATTGCTAGTATGAATGAACTTTTAAATTTATTATATATAATATTTATTAATTAAATTATTGACGTCAACAAAAACATAACATCGTAAACCAATTGTAAATGTAAATTGACGTTCACCAAATGATATTGAAAATATTTTAAGATGAATAAAATTTTTGACTTTTGACTTTCTTAGAGGAATATAGTATTTTTAGGAAATAGGTATTTAATTTTCATTGTTTATACCTTAAAGGGTAGACATTGCCTTAGGCCCTAAAAATACGCTTAACGTCGGCTACGTGTAGCTGTTGGAGCCACATAGCTTACTAACATGACTTTTCATATTCTCTCATTCACCACCTAAATGATAATAACGAACATTTCCTATCTTACGAGTATAAGCCTAAAAGGTTGTGGAAAAGTCGGCATGTGCGGGCGTAGTTGAGCCTTTTCAATCAGTTATTCTGTTTCAGTCATGTGGGTTTTGTGAATATGTGGACATATGATAGCTAAATGGAAAATATGGAAGCTAAAGGCAGATTTGCGGAGACCATTGTCCACAGCGTTTAGTTATTAATTGACGAGGGAATTAAATGAACGTGATAAATGAAATATCAGCATGTGTAACAGTCAAAGACCATCGCGACGAAAAGATATGTTGGAATACAGAGCGATTCTGAAAGTACCTACACCTATAAATCTTTATTTTACAGGAACGGGCGTATGTAATAATTATGAGTAAAAAATAAAAACCTATTCAGTGCGAGCCGGCCTTATACGCACAACTTTTAGGTTCAATGGGCATCAAAATCGGCTCAGTAGTTAACAAGATATTTAAATATATGTTCGCAAGGTCACAGTTTACGACGAATTACTAGTAAAAGTAAGGTTAACAATTCGGTTACAAGTTTTAATAAGTAGAGAGACTGAAAAGTACTTTCCAAGACTAAAGAGCCAAAACACGACGAATCATCATCAGGCCTTTTTTAATCTCCACTGCAGGAGCACGACCCTCTCTGTACTAGAGCCACATTAGCCAGAAAAGTCAGAGGATTTGGCCTACACACGTTACTCCACGTTACCCAAATAGGTTGAAGAGGTCTGTTTGATGTTTATAAGTTTCGTTTAGTTTGGTTTTCCTTAGTCGCCTTCTACGACATCCACCGATAGACTTGGAGTAGTCCTATTCTACTCTGCCAGAAGCCACACGGCGAATATACTATCTCTTTAAGTTTAAGAGTCCTTGCGGCTTACTCCAACTTCAACATGTGACCATATACATAGATGGTCTAATAATTCGAAGGTTATGTAAGATGGGCGACAATGTTATATGACGAAACAATACATACGTATGAGTATGGTACTTTACAAAATTTCAGCTTAATCGGTAAAGCTAATTCAAAATTTTAATTACAAGATCAGACCCGAACAAACAAACATTCAAAATACATTAAAGTAATTAATTGTAAAGTGTTTACAGGTAAGAATGTCTACGCTTTGTTCGCTACGAGGTGCTACGATACGCTACGAATTACTGCGACCCGTTAAGGCGGTATGATTTATAAAAACCGGCCAAGTGCGTGTCGGGCCACGCGCAGTGTAGGGTTTCGTAGTTGCGAATGACAACTTTGAGTTCTCACTCGCACATCACAGTTAAACGACCAAAAACACTTAACAATGAAAATGTATGAAATTTTACATTTTCGAGTACATTTTATGCCTATAACTTTTTAGTTTGTACTTAGTACTCAGCTCTGATAGTTTTCCTTTCAACTTCAATATACTACTGCTGTAATTTTTTTCACGTATCCATATATAACCGTTTAGTAGATAGAGGGGGGGGGGGGACACTTACCTCTAACAAAAATTTGCAGTTTAAAACCAAATATTTCGGAAACGGATCCCTAAATTTAAAAATGGTGTTCTTAACCTCACAATATTTTTTGAAGACCTATCTAACAATACCCAACACGATGGGTTTGTATACAAAAAAAATATTACTCTCTCTTTACTTGTATGTGAGCTACCCTAAAAAAAAATTTTTTTCAAGATTTTCTTCTACCACTTTTTTGACATGATTAATAAATATACATACCCATACCAAATTTCAGCTTTCTAGTACTTATAGCCTCTGATAAAAAACCGCGGACGGACCGACAGACAGACAGACAGACATGGCGAAACTATAAGGGTTCCTAGTTTACAGCGGAACCCTAAAAATGGCTGTTTGAACTATTCCAAATTATTTCATTAAATAAATAAATAGGGACAAATCACCCATCATATATCTTAGTTTTTATAATTTAAGTCTAAGAAGATGTATACATAGATGGATATCGTGATTTTTGTTACTCCCTAACCCAAGAACTTTTTGATGAAGGACATAAGTATATATTTAAATGCTTTTATTAACTCTTGTTCGTATCAGTCTCCCGATCCAGAACATTACTGTTCACCTCCCCACGCTGGCCAGACGGGTTGGAGAGGTCTTCTTGATGTTTACGAGCTTTGTTTAGCTTGCGTTTCCTAAGTCGCCTTCTACACATCCACGAAAAGACTTGAGTGGTCCTTTTCTACTCTGCCGGAAAGCACACGGCACAATCACGTGTTATTGTAAGTAAAAAAATTTAACAAAGTATTCCTGCTGTCAACTTCAATACAATGTAAACCCTTTAAATAAAGTAGTACATGTATAATGTTACACTCAAGATTACTTATTCGTAGACTCAAGATGTGATAACATGATTTATGATAAATTTTCAAGGAATTTATGGCAAAATTTGATGAGGGATTAATTAGACTAACTCCGTAACGTTATTAAATTTCATTGAGTATGGAATATTGGGTAGAAATTTTAGTCGCCGAATTCCAATAATTATAAAGAGAATTATATTTACTTGCTAACTAAAGGGCTTGTGGCGGTGGGGCGAGGGGGGCTACCTATAAGCAGTCCTTCTCGACATTATTGTGGTACATGATACCTAGGGTACTAATATTATCCATGCGTATTCCCGGTTGCATCTTCAGCAGTTATGCCTCCAGAGCCTATCTATGTGATTTGACGAAGTCTCTGTTTATTTATTTATTCATTCAATACATTGGCGTGTGCACGGATGTAAAGTTTCGTTTGTAGTAGTATTTGGCATAAATATTACTCCGCTTGTATATGAAGCGCCATACCTGTGTCAATACTAAAATCGAAAACACTTCAGTCTCCGAATTTTTCGTTTGAAAATATTATAGTCCTATTGTAATTATTTATTAAAACCTTGATTTTAAACCCATATAATTATTGGCAATGTAATAAAATAGGAAAAGTTGTTCATATTTATGAGCTGAGTCAGCCCTTTAAGGGTACGTGTAGGATCAATTTACATGCTGTATTGCAAAATAACCACCAAGGTACAATCACTAAGTCGTGCTGCGGCTACGTAAGGCATCTACGCGGTTGCGAATTTATAAAGACATATTATTTGAGTCTTGAGTCAGACTCTAACAGATGAGCTTTTGCTTGTGCATATTACTCAAAAATACCTAATCTATGTCAGTAAAAACAAAAACGCATATTATCCTTGACATAATCCACTCGGCTCGGCTCGGCGTTTGGTTGGGTATCCTCAAGGATGATATGAGTATAAATGCTCTCTCAACCAAGAACGCTGATGAGGAGGAGATAGAAGATCTCGGGCTCCATTGTTTTACAATTGCAAGCTGGAAGATGCTCAGTGTGTATTACAATCAGCTTATGTTACATTTATTCTTCGGCTGCGCCCTGGTAGGTAATAAACGAACAAACCCTCCTCTTACAACAAACTATTTAAAAAAAACCCGCATCAAAATTCATTGCGTAGTTGTAAAGATCTAAGCATACATAGGGATAAACAGAAATCTGGAAGCGACTTTGTTTTTACTATGTAATGATGCAAATTTTTTTTTTACCATTTTCAGAATTTTTCACGAAGCGGTATCAAATAATTGAGACAAATTTTATAAGAGACTTCAATTAGTCGGTAATTTTGACTCACTTAATATGAATGAAGCCAATTAGTAACTAGGCAACCTGGGAAAGTTCGCAAGTGGTAAAACTTTGTTAAATCGATTTTTCACAGTTAAAACCCCTATATTTTAAAATCTTCACTATAAATAGATATATTTGTACTTATGAGGAAGAATGTTTTCGTTTTGACAACGTTATTAAGAAATAAGCTTTCAATTTGATTAAAAACTGCCCATAAATAATCAAAGAAAACAGTTATTACTTCGGATATAGGCAAGTGCCATTTGTAAAGTAAGAAAAATTAAGGTAATAAAAACTTTTAAAAATATGGAAAATACGACGTTAAGGCCACGTCTCAAACTCTTTGACTGAAACTGGATCATATTTTCGCTTGGAGATATTCGCGGCAATGAATCTTTTCCAAGTTTTTAATGGTACACATTCGTTACGTCTACCATTCGTCAACGCTAAAGAGTTCCATCTAACTTGCGAACTCAAAGAGCTCAAGGCTTGAAGTTTCCTTCAATTACAATTTGTTATAAAACTCATTTTTTGCAATGACAAATTAAGAACGCACTCATTTAACGTGGCAGTTTTATATTGTAGTTTTGTGAGTTCAAATAATAAAATGCATTTGGATTATGTAGCTTAGCGATAAATATGAGCAGTAAAGTAAAGAAAAATGAGTAGTAACAAATATTAAAATGGATTACTAAAATGAACTGTAAACGTCTGGACGGCAAGTTAAACGGCCAATGTTATTTCCGTCATTTTATGATAGAAATTGTAGCTGTGGGTAAATAAGTTTGGAAGTTTACAGTGTGCAGTAAAATTTTAAATTAACTTTAATTTCTCCTTTCCTATTACTTTCAGCCTACCTAAAGGCAGCTGACGTACGTGACCCACAGGTACTAAGTTATAGTATCTGAGACCAACAGTTTATAGTACTTCTGGTTAGACAACTGATGTAATTTTTTTCACTATGTTTTACTTTACCATTTCCAAATGAACCGCTATCTTTAGAACTGGGATTTGAAAACTCTCCAGAATGAGACTTACAGTCCACGCATACTTTATCGTATTTATGAAGACTAAAGTGAACTCGACGTATCTCTTTTGAAGCTAGTCGATCCCGAAGTAGATAAGTGGTCGGGTCGTCTTAACTATTTTGCTGACGCCCTTGTCTGCCAACGAAAGACTTTTGGAGGGGAGTTGATGGGGGAAACCCCTGCTCCTACTGCTCTATTTTGGTGACGCCTCTTTAAGGCTTTGTAGGCGCCCCTACCGTAATGTGTTCCCTACTACTAGTGACTTACGATGGGGGGTATTCGAAGTGCAGGGTATGCGAATAGCAAATGTCCGACGCCCTCAGCCAGTGTTTGGACCTTCTCTCTTACACTGCCTGTTTGCAGCGCACGTTCTGTATGAACCCGAAAAGCCGGTTTTGTTCATGGCAGCTAAAAGCTGGCTGATGAACCGCTTAATATCCACGTACTTATTAAAACCTTATGTGTAATCAAGCCTTTGAATATATCATTTTATAACAAAAATATACATGTTTTATCATTTCAATTTTATTATTTTCGGATTATACTAATTTAAAACATTTTTTTTTGGATCATCTCAGATCTAACTCAATCATGACTTAGTTCATTTTTTATAATGAAGCAAATTTTAATTTCCTAAACTTGACTTGATCTATCACTAGTCCGAACTAAGATAGAAAGGGTTAAACCTAATGTGACCGATTTTTAAATAATAAGACGGACTGAGTGCAGAACTCGCTCAATTAAAACATAATTATACTTTAAAAAAATATTGCTCGCAGTAAATTACAGAACTATTTCGTTAACTTCCCATTTCATCGTTGAAGTGGTCATTCATTTATTAAACTCCTTAAATAATTTTTAAAATAATCGGCCTACTTTCTTCACTGTTCATGTAACTGCCATATTAATTTTACTTCAGAATTATTACACTGCCCTTTTATTATGACCGTAGTAACCTTCCTAACGTTTATATAACGTCTCTAAAGTTAATCCTCATAAAACACGACGAAGTCGTGTGGTTCCGGCTAAGTAGAACAGGACCACTCCAAGTCTCCCCATGGATGTCGTAGAAGGAGACTTAGGAAACACAAGCTAAACAAAGCTTTTAAACATCAAAGAGACCTCTTCAACCCGTCTGGCCTGGGGGAAGAGTGTAGGCCAAATCCTCTAACTGCTCTGGCTAAAATATTGCTCTGGTAGTACAGAGAGAGTCATGCTCCTGCAGTGGAGACTAAAAAGACTTGATGATGATGATTAAAACACGACTGCGATGGCTGGTGGACTAAAGGAATTCACTAATATATCTGCGTGAAGTCTAAAAAATTACACTCGTTTTTTTAATACTTACTTCCTATGGCGCTACAACCCTTTGTGTTTTTTGAGTAGTCGAATAAAATTAAATTTGATTCGCATCACCGAACGCTGTTATTGAAAATATGATACGACTCCACGAAACGATTATTATTTTAATCACACAATAACTTTAATTTGTTTCAGTCCATAGTTTTGTATGTATGTAGTCCTGAAGCGTTATTTAGGTTTTATAGAATTTATTACTCATAAGAACACAAAGAATTATTATAGATTATAAGTAGTGTCATATTACTTTCCCACCGACCAGTTGGTCGGACGGCCTGATAAAAGTCGCACGAAGGCGCTGGACGCAGGCCGCTTCCAACCCGTCGTATTAGATCCTTGGGGGAGGCCTATGTCCAGCAGTAGACTTCATGCGGCTGTAATGATGATGATGTTAAATCACTTTCAACAAGCGAAGGTTGAACAACTAATTCATCTACCTGTATAAAATAAGGTATTAGCAGTCGTTAATCATAGTTAGCTAGACACATATATATTAATGCATGTTGGCAATTTGAACAGGTTAGTACAAAGCTAAGGCAATAAAATACTAAAATTGTATGAAGTAACCAATTTTAAAACATGTACATTAACACTTACTCTTGTTTGTTGAGCAACAAAATTAAATACAAATAACGAGAGAACAGGAGAACTGCCTATGCACTATAACGATGTAGTGACATTTTCACAATAAAGCCCACTGTACATTCTCAGAATGAAGAGGCAGTATTGGGCAAGGTTCGTTTGTATTCGTGTAGTCTCGATTTGATGGCGGTATTTTGTACCCGAATACAAGGGCTTTCAAAAGGTTTAGTTATGTGTTTGCGCGAAAAAGCTACAAAAAATTATTTATTCTAATCAAATTTTGAAATAGGATAAGGGAAAAAAAGTCCACGCGGGCAGGTTCGTCTTAGTCTTTATACGATTTATTATAGTCGTATAAAAACTAAGACGCAGGTTTAATCCTGCCCGCATGCATATTTTCCCATATGTTATTTCTTAATTTAATAAGAAAATATCAGAATAGCATTTTGAATGCATAAAAACACCCATAGAAAAAAAAATGTTGGTGCTAAGTATACTATCATAATATTATCTAACTTAAGAATGTTTTACAGTAGTATCTATTGGTTAAGTCGTTCCTACGTCCATCTTAACCCATTTGGAGCCAAATGAAAACGCGTGATAGGATTTCCAAAATTTCTTTATTTTTTAATTCTAAAGAAATGGAAGAAAAAATATGAAATAACAAAAATTGAAAAAAAAATTTTTTCATGATTTTACAGCGGTGTTCCCAAATTGGCACAGTGGCCGCTTGTGGGTGCAAATCAGCAAAACACAATTATCGGTTCAAAGAGTATGTGTGTGTATTTTACATACCCAACGGACACTCATATGACAAAGAGTACATCTTATAACACTTTGGTAGCTTTTCAAGAACACGAACATGATCTATACCATCTAATTGTTTACTTCCAATATAAGATCATGATGGGTGAGCTTTGGATCTTTGCAAAGATTGCCTTAGGTAGTATCTGGCTACGGTTTACCTAAATAGTAATTGATCCATAGGATCTTCTCTTGACATCACATGAAGACATCAAGCATTTGACGAGTCATCATCATCAGGTCTTTTTTAGTCTCCACTGCAGAAGCACGACCCCTCTCTGTACTACCAGAGCCATATATTAGCCAAAGCAGTCAGAGGATTTGGCCTACACTCTCCTCGCTGGCCAGACGGGTTGGAAAAGTCTCTTCGATGTTTATAACCTCGTGTTTCCAAACTCGCCTTCTGCTACATCCACGGGAAGACTTGGAGTGTTCCTGCCGGGAACCAAACGGTATTCAAACGAGTCATAATTGTGCAATTGTGTTATTGTGCAAAAACTGTTGTCTTTCCAGTGGACTACAAAAATATCATTATCTTTGTCAATCCTCTAATCAAATATAGCTTGGGTTTTTTATATCATTTCCTGTATCTCTGGGGAATAATCTGGAGAATGCTTTCGCCAAACTGGGATGTTCATAGTTCGGCGACGAGGCGGGACAGAATTACTCAGTTCTTCAGCAGATGATGTTCCAGTTCTTTTTTTTTGTAGTTCTCTTTGGTGCCCTTTTGGCAGCCAATGGTTCATCGTCACGCACATGTTCACGTCAGTGTGAACTAAAACTTCAATCTCATGCAAAATCATCATATCAAATCCCTCTATTCCGGTGGAATATGGTCTAGTCATACTCCAGACCGTCATTACTGTCTCCTACTATAGTGTTGATTGCTTCTTCAAGCCATTTGTAGTTATTGCTGGAGCTAAATGTTTGATTTTTATTTATCATGATTTTCTGAAAAACTCGTATAATATTGATACACTTGTAGCCACTGTGCCAAAATTAGCACACTAATTTTTAAATTACTATATATTTACACACATTAGATAAATGTTAGTATAACTGTTGGCATGTCTTTATTCATCTTCTTATTACGTTATATCTATAATAGTTGGTACAATAAATTGTAAGCATTCATCATAAACAAACATATAATGTACTCACCTCAACGCTCCGCAAAATGCAAGTAGGTATTTAATAATGCAAATAAAATAGATTTTCTATGTGTTACAATATAATTAAGCAGTAATAAATTTGCACGTACTTCATAACAAAGTAACGCAAAATTACTTGCTGTCAACACTTTTTTTATATACCCTCAAAATGAAGTGTTCCAAAATTGGCACAGCGGACGTAAATGGGCATCTTAAAATATAAGAATTGAACAGAAAACTGCACAAGCGAGAATGTGGAGAGCTTCATGAGAGCTGGTCTCGATATTGTCCTGATTCGGCGACAACCAAGAACAAAACTTCTCACCCAAAATTTTAAGCCGAATAATAATCCGTCTGTGTCATGTACAAAAATTACGTAAGTAGTTTGGCACTTACGTAACTTCATTTTTAGTTTTATTGTTAGAATGCGGACTATATTTCCTTTAATAAAACTTGTTGAAATTACAAGTATAATCAAAGGAATAAATTACAGTTTTGTAATGTTTTCGCAATTTTTATACATTTCATAAAATTACTTTACTACGATTGTGTTTATTACATTATTTTTATATCAAGCGTTTTGAACATTTTACAGGAAGTATTCATGTTCGCAGTTAGACTAAGTTGACATTTGTATATTATACGAACTATAACAAAATTACCAATGTATACAGTATTGTTTTTTTATCAGACTTAAAAAAAGGATGAGGTTCTAAATGCGTCGGATTTTGAAGTATGTTCCCCGATTTCTGAAGACGACTGATTTAAGAATTTTTTTGTTCGGTAGATAATACTTTAAAGATGGTCCCATAAAATTTTTATCGAAATGTGTTAAGCGCTTATTAAAAAAAAAAACAAAAAAAGGTTTACACGAATGCCGTTCGAAATACACTTATTTCCATTTAATTCTTATAGGCACTTATTAAAACAAGTTGATAGGGTTGCAGTCGGTTTTCGTTTTTTGATAAAAATATTTTAAATTTCATAAGTGTACAAATAGTGTAATAAACGCTATAAAACCATAATAAAAGTAATTTTATTTAAATCACAAGTATAATTTATCGAGGGATAACAAAACTCGGAGATAACACTCACCAACCCCTAATACGAACCGTCTAAAAGTAACAAATACGAAAATGAAAATCTTATTTTTTATTTTCCACCGGGCGCGTCTCCGCGCTAGCCTGCTGTCGGCAAGTAAGTATTGTGCAATGATTAATTGTTCTGTAAATTGAATTCACCGTGATAAATGAAATATCCGCACAATAGGTAATAAATTACGCTGACCCGCGGGCGCAAGATGAAACGGGCTGAAAGTAGGCGGCCATGTTGTCGGATGATGGCGTAAAACACAACACACCGAGAACACCTGCCCGCTCGTATTGTTCGGATTTTTAATTTGGAAGGGTTCGTATCGTATACAAATGTCAAATGAAATATAAAAAATATAAAATCGGATAGCCGTAGAAGATAATCGGAAGGTTAATATGGCATCTACTTGTTTAGGAACATTGCAAAAGGACATTATTCATTTTCGTGGGTTTAATGTGGGTGCATTAATCTTGAGTAAGTTTGAAATTCTGCATTTGCCACAATGTACATTTGTCAGCGAACAAATATTGTGTACATTCGTCACATCATAATCATATACATCGGTGTGTGTCACAGATACTGTCCATTGAACTGTAATAGCTATTATAGGTCAACAGATAGAGCTGTTACAAATAGAATTAACTATAATAGCTATTACAGTTCAAATGATGGAGCTTAGTGACGCAGAGACGGACAGATGGATGGACAGAGAAGGTTAAGTAATAGGTTCTCGTTGGCACTCTTTAGTTACGGAACGGGTTTTATGGGAAACACTAAAATAAAGTCTCCTTTCTCGATACATAAATTCATTCCTGAATATAGCTTTCTGAATGCTCATTTTTTATACTACGTCATGTTCAGTTCTGGTTTAACGCCACAAAATAAATGTATTCCGATCGCATAAAGCTGTGTCTGAATGAATTATAACCTGCATGTAACACGGAGCGAGCGACACTCTCCGGTGTCCAGCAATTACACTGCCGTGTGAAACGCCCGAATTTACAAGCAGCGAGCGACAACTTCATTTGCACGGAGAGGACAATTTATTTTGCCGAGAACAAAAAGAAGGGTGTTATAAGTTTAACAAGTTGGAGTGTCAGGGTGTGTGGCATGTGTTAGATCTGTGTCATCGTAGCCGCTAAGTGCAAGGATGCTGTATTTGCATGCTGTTTTCGTTATTCATATTCTTGTCTTGTCGATTGGCTCAAACGGCGTTACTTTAAGCCATCGTGTTGTAGAAGTTATTTCACTAGACTACTATGCGTTTTCGAGATAAACCGGTCGTTGACTGCTCATCACCTCGGAGAGGTTCTCTACTTGCAACCTCTGTTTTTTATTTGTAACTGGATTCATCTATGTTCATATTTTAATTTCGTTTATTGGTAAACAAACAGGGTTTTTTTTTCATGGACTAGGTATGTAGCTAGTTAGCTTTTGCTACGTCACCGAACTTTTTGCTCACGCATGCCGAAATCCCATACAAACGTAGTTTGGTTTTAGTTTTACAACAGTTAAGCCAATCTTAACCAAATTTCGTACATACGACCGGATAAGGCATATTGATGTTTATAATAAGATTTCAATTTTAAAAACAATACCTATACAAAATTATAGCTAGTAGAAGTTTTCGATACGAAACTGATTATAAACATCAATATGCCTTATCCGGTCGTATGTACGAAATTTGGTTGAGATTGGCTTAACTGTTGTAAAACTAAAACCAAACTACGTTTGTATGGGATTTCGGCTTTACGTGGGACTCTTAAGCAACCCCGGACGCAGTCCCCCTTAGATGGGTGATTTATGCTATGTCAGATATCTTTAGGCAGCTTTAAAAATCCGACACCAGTGTTGGCCACTTACACACACGAAAAATAAACAAACACACACTATGCTTTAATTCCTAGTGAAGGTCTAAAATCTTTGCGTTTTTTTTTATGTGTAATGTTGATCCTAAGTATTTAAGTAGGTATCAAGAGGACTTATTTAACACACATCTAAGCAAAACGTGCGTAACATAAAAACTTATAGACAGTTAGCTAAAGCATTTATTTGCAAAGCGGCAAAATTCAATAGCATAAAAGGCAAATAAATTCAGAGTAACGCAGTGCAAAAGGTGTTCAAAGTGTAAGTCAATCGACGCGAGCGACAAGAAAAACGACGGCTTCAAGCGCCGGCTGGCTCGAACTGCCGACACTCCTGGGCCTTAAGTGTTCAGTGTTCTCTCCACTTCATTATTTGATAAAACGTATTGATCCGGGCTTTCGCCGAACTTCTCAGCGACGGATGGTGTCCAGGGATACGATGCATTTCTGATTTGTTAAGATTTTATATTTTCATTGAGCTCCAATTTCTATCGGAGGTCTAAAAACGTTGATTAAGCGTTTTTTTTTTAAATTTGTAATCTTGATCCTAAATTTTTATGTAGGTGTGAAGAAGAATTGTGTAACACATATCTTAGCAAAACGTACGTAACATAAAACTTATCTAGACAGTTACGTAAGAGAGTTAATTTGCAACTATCGGTAAAATGGAATAGCATAAAAGGCAAATAAATTCAGAGTAACGTAGTGCAAAAGGTGTTCAAAGTGTAAGTCAATCGACGCGAGCGGCAAGAAAAACGACGGCTACAAGCACCGGCTGGCTCAAATTGCCAACACTTCTGGGCCTTAAGTGTTCAGCGTTCTCTCCACTTCATTATTTGATGATATTGATCCGGGCTTTCAAAGACAGCTCAGTGACTGATGGTGTCCTGAGACACGGTGCATTTCCTTTTGCTGATATTATATATCTATATATATAAAAGGATAAACTGAATGACTGACTGACTGATATATCAACGTACAGCCTAAACCCCTTGGTCTAGCAACTTGAAATTTTGCACACAGGTTCTTTATACAACGTAGGCAAGCACTTAGAAAGGATTTTTGGAAATTCTACCCTTAAAAGGGTAAAAAGGGGGTAGAAAGTTTGTATGAAACTTCGTCATTTTTGAAGTGAGACCAATAATTTTTTTTATTTTATTTATTGTGTTCCGTGCAGTGCCGAAGTGCCGTGTGCTGCAACTGTTTGGCTAAGACGTGAGCGGACATAGGAAGTAAAACGTATAGGAAATAAATAATGACTATTTTGCATCTCACGTTCCGATGTACGTGCAGCCAAGGTTTTGTACAGTAAGGTTTTTATTTAATATGTTTGTTTTTATTTAGTATATAAGCAAGATGTAGTCTAGAATAAATGTTCATTTTTCATGGGTCTACTTCTATTATTTACACGTCTCAACAGTGGTGACCCCGACGTGATTAGCCGACGTGATTACCCGACGTGATTAGCCGACGTGATTAGCCGACGTGATACTACGTAATTCGGATCTGCGTTAGACCCTGCCATACCTTGGTACACCGGCGGAAAGGAACCCGACGAAGATTCAAAGTGCATATTTTTTCCCGGCCTCCCACAAGCGGGTCTCACCGGTTTGAAATTCAAGAAGCACTCTAGTCGTCGTATAGAAGATGGCCCCCGTCAGCCCATTGAAAGGGAGTAATTCTGGCTCTCAGGATTCGTCATTCGACTCGTGCACGGATGTAGTCGCATCAATTACGATAGCTGAGCGGCTACCTGAGTTTTGGAAGGATTCACCCCGCCTATGGTTCGCACAATTTGAAGCCATTGTCGCGCCACAGAAACAGGGCGACGATTATAAATTCAACGCGGTGGTGTCCAAATTACCCAAGGACGTCATACATCAAGTCAGTGACATACTAACCTGTCTGCCAGCCGAAAATAAATATACAGTGATAAAAGAACGCTTGATCAGCTGTTATGAAGAAAGCGAGCATCGGCGTTTTCACAAATTACTCGCAGAAATGGATTTAGGAGATCAAAAGCCGTCGCAATTATTACGGAGGATAAGAGAAGCAGGAAATGGAAAGATAAACGATGACACTATCCGGTTATTATGGATAAGGCAACTTCCACCTCCAGTTACCACCGTGTTGGCAGTCACAGAACAATTATCACTGGAAAAATTGAGTGAAATGGCTGATCGTATTCACGAGAATATGAGTTATAATAGAAACACTCAACCTCCGATCGCCACTGATGTCAACATGATAACGCATCTGACGTCACAGATTGCGTCACTACAGCTGGAAATCGCTGCACTACGTAACGAACAGAGGTTTAGCCGACGCGACAAATTCGAGCGTCAGCGATATAACCGATCTAGGTCAAGATCGCGAAGTCATTCATCGTCAAGGCTATGCTATTACCATCGTAGATTTAAAAATAATGCATATAAATGTCGCAAGCCTTGTGCCTGGAAAAATAATGAACCGCAGCCGGAAAACTAAAATTAGTACAGAATGAGGCGGAACTCTGTGCTATACAACCGTCTAAACGCCTAACTATTACCGACTCAAACAGTGGTTATAGATTTTTGGTAGATACGGGAGCAAATATTTCAGTTACTATGAAGCCGGCACAGAGCAAAAAGAACGCGAGTGATTTCAAACTATACGCTGCAAATGGAACAATCATTGATACGTATGGCGAGGAAACATTAACTTTAAACATAGGATTACGAAGATGTTTTACCTGGACATTTATCGTTGCTGACGTCAAAATGCCGATATTAGGAGCTGATTTTTTGGAACACTACAAATTATTAGTGGATATTTCTGGAAGAAAATTGGTGGATAAGGTTACAGAGCTGACAACGCCTGCAAACTATACCAAATCTAATTTTCCTTCTGTTCGCTCCATTGACAACGGGTTAATCCCTCCGATAAAGCAACTGTTAGAAAAATATGAGGATATAACCAGGCCGACATCAAGGAAAACACTCGTTAAACACAACGTTCAGCATCATATTATCACAAAAGGACCGCCAGTATACGCCCGCGCTCGCCCACTACCCCCAGACAAATATAAAGCTGCAAAAAAAGAGTTCCAAGAAATGATGGACATGGGGATTTGCGAGCCATCGAATAGTGCTTGGGCTAGTCCATTGCATATGGTCAAAAAGAAAAATGGCGAATGGAGACCTTGCGGCGATTATCGCGCACTGAATAATATCACTGTTCCAGATAGATATCCTCTTCCAAGATTATTGGATTTTTCGTATATTACGAGCGGAAAAACAGTATTTAGTAAAATTGACATTAGAAAGGCATACTACTGCATTCCAGTTGCTGAACCCGAGAAGACAGCGGTAATTTTACCTTTTGCATTGGTACATTTTTTGAGAATGCCTTTTGGATTGCGCAACGCTGGGCAAACATTCCAGAGATTCATGGATTCCATATTTAAGGGTCTGGATTTCGTATTTATATTTGTCGATGATATTTTAATTGCCTCAAGGGACGAAGAAGAAAACCTCAAGCACCTGGAAATCGTATTTAAACGTCTGAGTGATAATGGGATCACAATTAATTTGAACAAGTGCGAATTTGTAAAAAAAGAGTTAGATTTTCTTGGTTATCATATAACGAGCCAAGGGATGAAACCGACACAAGAAAAGTCGCAAGCAATCATCGATTACCCTAAACCAAAGACGGTCAAGGAACTACGTCGTTTTCTGGGCATGATCAACTTTTACAGGCATTTAATCGCCCATGCTGCTGAACATCAGGCACCACTCAACGTGTTTTTGAGGAATTCGAAGAAGAATGATACAACCCCGATTAAATGGAACTCAAACGCAGAGCGAGCTTTTCAGTTATGCAAACAGGACTTGCGCGACGCCACTACCGTAGTTTTTCCAGACGCTAACGCACAGATTGCATTAATGACTGACGCTAGTTTGAAATGTGCCGGCGCAGTACTGCAGCAGAAAGTAGGACAAGAGTGGAAACCGATTGCTTATTTTTCAAAAACATTTTCTGAAGCTCAGATGAGATATTCAACCTACGATAGGGAATTATTGGGTATATATATGGCAGTCAAGCATTTCCGACGTCTGATAGAAGGCCGTATTTTTACTATTTATACGGACCACAAACCATTAACTTTCGCTTTCGACAAAAAAATCGGGATTGATGATACACCAAGGAGGATAAGATATTTGGACTATATATCCCAGTTTTGTACTGATTTACGCCACGTAAAAGGAGAAGACAATATCATAGCCGACGCTTTGTCGAGAGTTGTGGAAACTATATCACTTCCAACGATCATCGATTTTGAGGAATTAAGAAGAGCTCAAGATAAGGATGATGAACTACAGCATTTAAAGAAAAATAAATCATTACGAATGACGCTGGTCCGCTCACCAAATACGAACAACAAAATATATTGTGATGTTTCCACCGGAGTTGCACGTCCGTATCTACCAGAACAATTTAGGCAGAAGATTTTTGACAGCTACCATAATTTGAGTCATCCCGGAAAAAATGGAACGAGGAAATTAATCGGAAAAAATTATATTTGGAAAAGCATGAATGTGGATATAAATAGATGGACCGAATCATGCCTACAATGTCAGCGAGCTAAAGTGCATAGACACACAATATCGCCAATCGGAAAATTTTTGCCTTCAAAGCGTTTTTCTCACGTGCATATTGACATTGTAGGTAAATTACCGACGTCACAGAATAAACAATATTTAATTACTATGATAGATCGATGTACGTCATGGCCTGAAGCTTTTCCCGTATCCAACATAACAGCAGAAACGGTAGCACGTACAGTATACGAAGGATGGATTGTACGTTTTGGTTGCCCAGAGTATATCACCTCGGATCAAGGAGGTCAATTTGAATCCGAAATTTTTCAAGAACTTACAAAGTTCATGGGGGTGCAGAAGCTCCGCACGACCCCGTATCATCCACAGTCAAATTCAAAATGCGAGAGACTACATCGTACGATCAAGACCGCACTAGTAGCCAGGACAAATACCAAGAATTGGACAAAGGAGTTACCCTCAGTTCTACTTGGACTCCGCTCCAGCTATCGTCAAGACACTGGTTGCAGCGCCGCCGAACTGGTTTATGGGTCGAGTATTAGGCTACCTGCAAATTTCTTTTGCGATGAACCTCAAAGGACATATCCAGAATTTGTACAAGATCTGAAAGAAAACATAAGTCGTGTTACGTCTATTCCACTGCGAGAAAGTACAATCAGGAATGTTTTCGTGCATCCCCATTTGAAAGATTGCACGCATGTTTTTTTGAGATGCGACCGACTTCGACCCAACCTCACACCTCCGTATGAAGGTCCATTTTTGATTACGAGACGCAACGAAAAAGTGTTCACCATCAAACGTGATGATAAGGAGATAAATGTTTCGATTGATCGTCTGAAACCAGCATTCTTGATTAACGATAAAAACGAAACACAAAAACGTGAGGTTACGGAACAGAGTTATCAAGATGCACAAAGAGGGATAGTAACACGTTCGGGACGCATTATACGACGACAAGAAGTCAAAATATAAATAGCAGAAAAAAGGATTGCATGTCATTCTTCTCACAATCGTCATCATGGGATCATCAGCCAGCCACCAAAATGAACAAATCAGCATGGTACAAAACATAAAATCACCACTGGAGGATCAGTTGCAGCACACGGCACTTCTCGACAAAATCAATGGAGTCCAGTATTGGGTCGGCGCCGTGATGGTTATATTAATTGCAACACTCGTGGTGTTTCTGGGCTGGCGACTTTTTTTCCTGGTATGGAGGATGGATTGAGAGAAGAGTTAAGAAGGCAAATTCAGAAAATGTTTGAACTTTTGTTAACACTGTTAATTATTTCATTTTTTTTTGTTTTTCAAAGGGGGGAGTTCTTTGGCTAAGACGTGAGCGGACATAGGAAGTAAAACGTATAGGAAATAAATAATGACTATTTTGCATCTCACGTTCCGATGTACGTGCAGCCAAGGTTTTGTACAGTAAGGTTTTTATTTAATATGTTTGTTTTTATTTAGTATATAAGCAAGATGTAGTCTAGAATAAATGTTCATTTTTCATGGGTCTACTTCTATTATTTACACGTCTCAACATTTAATAGTAAATAAAAATGCCATAATTGGATTTAAAAAATGCACCCCTAATAGTGTAAAAAGGGGGTTGAAAGTTTGTATGAAACTTCGTAAATTTTGAAGTGAGACTCATAATATTTTAGTTTTATTATTTCGCGGACGAAGTTGCGGGCAAAAGCTAGTATTTTATAAAGCTTTTATTTCTAATGGAGGTCTAAAAACTCTGCTGATATATATTTTTAAAAATGTGTAGTCTTGATCATAAATATTTAAGTAGGTGCAGAGAGGACTTGGCTTATATACTTATATCTCAGGAAAACGTACGAAACATAAAACTTATCTAGACAGTTACATAAGAGCGTTAATACACAGTTACCTAGGAGATTTGCAACAAGCGGCAAACTTCAATAGCATAAAAGGCAAATAAATTCAGAGTAACGCAGTGCAAAAGGTGTTCAAAGCGTTAGTCAATCGACGCGAGCGGTAAGAAAACGACGGCTACAAGCGCCGGCTGGCTCAAATTGCCGACACTCCTGGGCCTTAAGTGTTCAGTGTTCTCTCCACTTCATTATTTGATAAAACGTATTGATCCGGGCTTTCGCCGAACTTGTCAGCGACGGATGGTGTCCTGAGATACGATGCATTTATGATTTGTTAAGATTTTATATTTTTATTAAGCTCCAATTTCTATCGGAGGTCTAAAAACGTTGATTAAGCATTTTTCTTTTAAATTTGTAATCTTGGCCCTAAATTTTTAAGTAGGTGTAAAGAGGAATTGTCTAACACATATCTTAGCACATAGTAACATAAAAACTTATCTAGACAGTTACGTAAGAGAGTTTATTTGCAACAATCGGTAAAATGGAATAGCATAAAAGGCAAATAAATTCAGAGTAACGCAGTGCAAAATGTGTTCAAAGTGTAAGTCAATCGACGCGAGCGGCAAGAAAAACGACGGCTACAAGCGCCGGCTGGCTCGAATTGCCGACACTCCTGGGCCTTAAGTGTTTAGTGTTCTCTGCACTTCATTATTTGATAAAACGTTTTGATCCGGGCTTTTGACGAATTTCTAAACGGCGGATGGTATCCTAAGACAAGATGCATTTCTGAATTGTTGAAATATTATATTCTCATTATTTAGCTTTAATTTCTGGATTGATGAATAGGAGGTCTAAATTTTTTTGTATTAAAGCTAACGTGCGCATTGGGACGACTTCGTGCGTGCGTCTCGGCTCACATTCGCCCTGTGGAAGACCTCCGGATGAGGTAAAAACATGTCGGCCTGTAGCTGACTTCATACGTGAGTGACTCTTTTTTTACATAAATTATTAAAAACTCGAATCAATTGTTTTTCTAAAAATTTTATAATCTTGATCCTACTGAATTAGGTGAGAGATTTTATTAATTACCAGGCCGTTTAAAATCAAAAAATTTAGGACTTCTTAAATGTAAATACAGTTGATATTGAACTTCCCGCAAAATGTAAATTTTGAATTCAGTTTTATTAACAGAATAAACACTTGTAGCAGAAAAAAAGGTGGAAAACGAAAATAAATATCCCACGGAAATCCGACGCTGATCGGTGAATTCGGAAACGGAGTTTAAATGATTGCTTTTTGCCTTTCATCACGGCCTCATTGACATTTATTTTAACTTCAGTAAACGAGTGATGTAATTAGCAATCAAGAGTAATAAGAACCCTTTGAATAAGGATAGATATCGCACTTTTCAAAAAACTTTTGTTTTTAAAAAATATACACTTATTTTGAATTATCCGACATCTTCATCAAAACATAGATCTTTAATGTTATACTTTAGCCCGTTTTTGTAAACATAGTTAATAATGGTGTTGAGTAAATGTTGTTTTTTTTATCTATACTAATATTTTGTTTGTATGGTTGAACGCGATAATCTCAGAACTACTGGACCGATTTCAAAAATTCGACTTAATACTATACGATTGAATTAGTAAAATATTAGTTGGGATTCGAATTACCCGCGGCTTCGCTCGCGTTTAAATTTGCCGAGTCGTTTATCGCAAATCCCACGGGAGCATATATTTTTTTCCGGGATGAATGATACCCTCAGTGCTTATCAGTACTCTATGTATGCCAATTTCAAGAAGCTTGGTTCAGAGATAAAGCGTAAAGAGGTAACAAACCAACATAGTTATGACATGTAAAATTCACAATAAGTAAAACAAAATGTTTTGCTTATAAAGCATAGTTGTGATGGGGACAGTTGCCTTAGGGGCAACAATACCCAATAATTCAACGGTATTTTTTTTATAAGCCCGATCGGCAGTTACCTTCCTAGCAATTGGATCCAATTATTGTCACGGTTTCAAGAAGCATCTGCCCAAACTTGCTCACTGATGGCAGAACAAGATACAAAACTTTATATCTTCTGAAGGCTACTTAAGAAATAAAAGGCTTATTGTTTAGAGGTTTATGTTCACCATTGAAGTGCGTTTCCATTTTAAATTGTACATTACCAGGTATCAGAAAATCAAAAAGTAAAATAAAATTGTAATGCCTGCAGTGGACATAAAAAAGACCTGATAATGATGATGTGTAATTACTTACACCTTATATAGTTTCAATGGTACATTATGTGCCTGTGACTGTGGTCCTAGGTTCGATCTCGGCCATATCGTGATAGAAAACTATCTCTTTCAGATTGGCCTGGACCTTTTTGATGTTTATTTATAGAATTATCTAGGTATTTTACAATACTGCTACTTATGGCGTCGTTCCGTCAATATCAATTTCTCGGGAATAGTGCTTTTTCTTGGAAAAATGAGTACAATATATCGTTCTCCGTACTCCAGAAAACGTGTATGCAATTTCACGTCGATCGGTTCGGCAGTTACTTATGGCGTGAAAGCTAAACAAATAAACAAACTTACATTCCCATTTATTATAGGTCATAGGCATGTCCTTTGAATATAGCATGAGCTTTAAAGACATAACACTATGTATATTCCTTTAATTGGTACGGTAAAATATCAGATTGTCTTTTTCTCTGATTGGCGCTGCGCCACCCGAACCCCCTCTTCTATTGAGCTTTGAATATGGTATGAGCTTTTAAATCAATACAGATTGTCTTTTTCTTTGATCGAAGGGGGTCTACGACCCCGAAACGACGGAAGTGGCATAAATAACCTTAGTACCTTTGGGTATACGGCACTAGGGATACGTTTTTTGTGAGATCGCAACGTCTCGTCCTCAACTTACAGAACCACAAGTTTTTTCAGATTAATGTAGAGCTGGTAGGGGTGGATGAAGCACTGGTTTGACTCACCATTGCCCCAGAATATATGATGTTTCAATAACAAGGGTCCTAGCGCTCAACTGCCTGTCCGGTGTTCGTGGGTCGCGCACCCGGCCTCCTGAGTTGCTACTTACTTACCGAGCATGTAGAATCCCAAATGCCTTTGTCCCGCTTTCCAGCCTAATAAACTTCTATCCTTCCCTCGCTTTAAAAGCGGTTTTGATAGACAGCAGCGTCGAAACCGAGTAAACCCAAATAAACAAAATCAAAAATCAAAATCAAAACTTTTATTCAGAAAATAGGCCTATGCAGGCACTTTTTCACGTCATATCATATTTAAAATTATCTCATTAGATATATGTATTTATTAATTGTTCAAAAGCTACAGACTACTAGCGTTTCGGAACCGGTGATTTTTGTCACCATGACTTTTTTGTTTCCGTCACCTTATTCATGGAGATGTATGTGCGCTTTAGTTATTAATCTGAGGCGCGCGCACGAATGACGTGACTTTTTTGTCCGTCGACTAGCGAACAAAACAAAACAACGCTCGCCAACCTATCTGCCAAGCTTGGTGAAAATGTTAGATGGTGAAAATGTTTGGGGACGAGGGATTCAGCAGTGGATGTCTTGCGGATGAGATGATGATAAATTAAAAGGGACCGTAAACGCAATAATCTGTCATTCAAAAATCATTAACTGTACGTTTTCCCGGTTGTACCCCTCTGTTGCGTTGGAGCGGAGTCCGCTAATACGAATGCTTTTATTCCGTGATAAAATTTGGTTGAAAGTTATTACAGCTGGCTGCCTGCCTATATTTTTCCGCTCCAGGATTAAACCCGGTGCTCCTCGTGTCGTAGGCTGGCATGCTAACCACTGCGTCACGGAAGCCGTCCTTTCTGTCCAGTGGTTCTCTTGTATTACGTGGTTTATTATACCTATTAGTGGTAATTACGTTTAACGAGCGAACGCGATACTGAAACAGAAATTAATTAAACACTTGATTATTACGTGACACGACATTTAAAACAATTCTCTTTGGATAAATATTTTCTGATACGTGTTCAGTTCGTGTTGATGAATACATGTTAACATTTCTGTGAAAATTATAAATTCGGGAGTTGGTTTATTTGCTTAATATGTTTTGTTTTCTGTTATAAACGTTATACAACTAATTAAGACTGACATTGTATTTGAGACATAAAATACACATCATCCCCAAGCTTCTTAAATTCTAACTCAATTCGTTGTGGGAATAACCGGTTTAGACATTTCGATGACAATCACAGCCCAGTGACTTAACTGTCAATCCGTCCATCCGTGTCTATGTCACCAGGCTATTCTTATGAACCGTGATACCTAGGCAGTTAATATTTTCAGATGATGTATTTATTTTTTGCAGTAAACACACAATATATTATATCAGCAAATACTAAAAACAGAATAAAATAAATATATAAAGAGGGCTCTCATACAATAAGCGTGTTTTTTGCCATTTGTGCTTGATATTAACAACGACAACAGGATGGATACGCTTGGTTTTTATTAACAGAATAATAAGTTGTATATTCACTTTAAGGTGATTTTTTTGCCGTTTCTGCTCGATAGATAGTCTAATGTATAGTGCGGAACCCTTGAGGCCCGAGTCCGACTTGCAATGGCTGACATTTTTTGCATTGCAGTTTTTAATCGACTGTCCAAAGAAGATTGTAATGTTTTTATTACAGTTCATGTATGTACCTACGTTTTCTATTTGTATATATGTGAGTTTCTTTATTCCGTCATGAATTCGAAATATCTACAGAGATCCCTGTTCGACCCATAAAGGGGTAACGTGGGGGTAACTCAGCCCGTCAATATGAACAACTTTTTCTTTGGGACTAATATTAGACTTTTGAAAAAAATTAAAGTATTTATATGCCTGGCAGGTTGAACACTTTTGTATAGGATTTTATCAACATATTGCATAAACAAGAGACATGGCAATATACATATAAACCAAGTAACATTCAAATTCGTTCAGCAGTAGAGGCGTGATTACGTTTCATTGCTTAGTGAAAGTTTGTACTTTCACCAAGTAATCAAACTTGTCACAAGTTAAAGTAGGTGCCGCGGTTTCAAAACGGCTACTGAAGTACTTAGTACTCATACTTATGTTATGTCGTATATATTCATGATGGTAGGTACAAGTTGTATATATTCATGTCTGCGAATGCAGTCAGACAGGTGGGCAAAATTAGTATCTGTTTGGCAACCCATGGCTGTCGTAGTAGGGGTAGACCTAGAACAAGATGGCGGGACGGCTGGACAAGTTCTTACCTGGCTGGCAAATGATAGCAGCGGACAGAGACGTGTGGAAAAGTAAGGGGGAGGCCTTTACCCAGCAGTGGGATATAGCAACAATAGGTTAAGAAAAAAAAGGTCCGAGTATTGATTCCATGCTGGACTGGGAGAAAAGAAACAACGTAAAATGTACCAGCTGTTTACCTTCCCGCGCAGATCGTAAAAGCTGATCGAGGGAACGGGTGTCAGGAATCATGTCAATAAGCGATGCGGCTAGCAACCTTTTTGATTCCGTTCTCACATACAACAGGCCCACGAATATGCTAAACGTGGCCTAAAGGTTTTATAAACCTGGGCTCTGTCTACCCCGTAAGGGAAAAAGACGTGATGATATGTATGTGGTAGGCCTGGTGCAATGAACGTGTCAGTGACATGTTAAGAGCTTAAGCCGTAATCGTTACAAATCCTTTCACTCAACGAAAAATGTCGTAGTTCAAATTTATTTATGTGGAAAATTTCTTATTTTATTTTCCAGTTATTGAATCAATCTTATTTTTAACACGCTTTTATTAGCTTCACTTGTATGTAAGAAAATCTTGGAACCCTAATTTGACCCACTTCCCGGTCTTCGATTAGGATGAAATTTTACACACGCTCTGAGTTCTGATGACAATACATGACTAGCGTAAAAGCGTATTTTTTAGTTTTTTAAATAATTTATTTTTTATTTGAAGTCTTGTTTTTTATATTACTCGTATAAGACTAAGCCGCAGGTTGCCTGCGTGGATTTTTTCTCGTATCGTATTTCGCAATTCAATAAGCATGTATCATCTTAGCTTTGTGAGTGTACAATAACACCTATAAAAATGTTGAACATTATCATATTGAATACTATCCTTACTCTACGAATTAGATACTGCACATAAATCCACACTAAAAATATCAAATGAGAAAATGCGTATATTTGTTTGTTGGCTACTCTTTCACACCATAACTAATGAACTGATCAAAATTATCTTGTAGTATTATCATCACAAACGCATTGCCTGAAATATGAAAAATGGTCCTATTCTAATCTGCCACATGGCATTACCTACTTACCTATATACATGCGAAATTAAGAGTTACTTAGGTATGTTACAGTCTGATTTTTCACACTTTAACCATAAAGCTGATCGTCATGAAAAAAAAACGTCAGCCGAAAAAGTGTACGCAACTAAGAGGGGTCGTCAAAATTTTAATTAATAATACCCTTGACAGGTTTTTTAGATATTCCCGCACACGATATTTTTTCAATATGTTCAGTTTGATATTAAATTATTTTCATGGAGTAAATAGAAAGGACAGATAATCAACCCCTCTTCGGATTTTCGACCATATAAATAAATAAATAAATTTAAAAACATGTTTATTTTCAGACAACTTTTAAGTCCATTTTTGTTAGTAAACTTATAGTTAGGTGTGTTAGTACTTATATTCTACTATCGAGATTGTTGAATTAATTAAATGGCCAACAAACGGACAATCCCCGCTGTCGGCTATTGCTCTTAGAACACTGTGAGAGCTGCCCCGTATTCGGCGCAGCATTGATATCCACCCCCGCTTGAGCGAACATAGTTGAGGCGCTACAAAAACGTGGCATCTTTAACAGTAACCTGAACACATTGTTGTATTGGACCCGCAAGGCACTGTACGATTATTTTGTGTACGGTACTTTTCAGCTCGAAAAAAGTACAGTTGCCGAATGACCCACTAACAAGAGCCGAGCAGTTGGCAAAAGCTACTTAAAATAATAGGACTATTTCCAATTTCTCAGTTGATTTAAATTTAAGTAACCATAAAACACTCTTACTTAATTTAGATCACTATTGCCTCAGAAAACAATCACTGAAATACTACTTTCCATTAAAATCAACTTTACAAAGAGAAACCGTAAAATAGCATTTGAATTTAAGTCGTATTAAAAGTTTCGCTGGCTGAATCGGCGGCACAATGGAGGCTCTAGGAAAAATTCTAATTACTTCACAGAGTTGGGTTGGAATTTAAAAATTACTTGAACTGGGCTCGGTTTTGACACAAATGGATATTTCCAATTGCCAGTAAATTGATATCAATTTGAAACAGTCGCTGAAAGAGCTCTTATTTTGGGATTCCACTGGCTAAGAATGAGTTTTTTTTAGAAATGAAATATAAGACTTGTTTGGTTTCTACCCACTATTTAATACTTTATATGGATGTGAGAATATGAAGAGAAATAATAATATTAAAACTTACGCGAGATAAATTCATTATGAAAACACGGCTTTACTCACGTTTTATTACGTCGGATCTGCCGACTAGTTTCGGTCTGTTACGAAGACCATCATCGGGGCGAGTGAAAGGGGTGGCGACACGACGGTTACGCTTCCCTCAAAGCACTGAGGGCCGCCTCCCGCGTCGCCGCCCGCGCCGCTGCCCGCGCTGCGCGGCTCGAAAGGATGACCGGTGGAGGGGATGCCAATAAACCAGAGGATGTTGCCTGTGGTGTGTCTTCATCGTTTTGTGAGTCCGTTGTTACGTAAGCACTCGTATGAACTGAGCTGACCGTGTCGATACCTTTTACAGTATTGCTATAAGAGTTTCCCAACGTTTGAAGTACCGGTTTCCAAGTCGTAGGTAATGACCTACCCTTCGTAACAGACCGAAACTAGTCGGCAGATCCGACGTAATAAAACGTGAGTAAAGCCGTGTTTTCATAATGAAGAGAAATGTTACTTATTCTCAGAATAGAAAATTTGATGAAATTTTACAATTTGATAAAAACCTAAGGAAATTCGTTAGTATCTAACTAACGAATTTCCTTAGGTTTTTATCAACATACCTAAAATCATGAGCAAACCCTTACACCTAGTTCTAATTTCATTTCGGAATCCCAAATAAAAAGCTCTTTTAGCGACTGTTTCAAATCAGTATCAATTTACTGGCATCTAGAGATATTAATTTGTGTCAAAATGCTGCATGAATTTGATTTTTAGAAACTCCGTATGTATATTCTTGTCTCAAGTCTTTGTATTCAAAAAATCAAGTAATTCAGTTGCTTAGTTGTTTAAGCTGAATAACCGAAAACAAACCGACTACCGAATTTATAATATTCACAGAAATGTTAACACGCATTCATCAACACGAACTGAACACGTATCAGAAAATATTTATCCAAAGAGAATTGTTTTAAATGTCGTGTCACGTAATAATCAAGTGTTTAATTAATTTCTGCTTCAGTATCGCGTTCGCTCGTTAAACGTAATTAACACTAATAGGTATAATAAACCACGTAATAAAAGATACTCACTGGACGGAAAGGATGGCTTCGCATCGCAGTGTTTAACTCGCCAGCCTTCGATACGAGGAGCCCCGGGTTCAAAAATTGTTGGCGTCAATAATTTACTTATGGCTAAGTATAGGCCGCTTCCAAAGCGGAGTGCAGAAGAAGCGGCAATAAACTGCACAACACATTTTCTCCAAGCGATGTCAACTCACAATTTTAGTTTCTGCTGTTCTGGAGATACCTAAAGATTGACGTTAGGAAAATAGCCAGCTGTAAAAATTCGTCAAATCTTAGCACAGCAAGAAGTCTGTGATATAGTGTAAACCGATTTTCGGATAATCGAACCACCTAAGTATATACTAGCTTGTGCCCGCGGCTTCGCTCCCGTTAAGAACTATAGTTTTTGCGGCTTTACTTTTGTTAAGCGTGTGTAAAAAATTATTAGGGCCTACAAAACTTCTTTGGACACTGAATGAATATGTTTTGGACACTGGTGGAATTTATCAAAATCCGTTCTTAGAGGATGCCTATGTCATATTAGCTTTATGCATGCAAAGTCTCACTCAGCCCGATCGGTTTAAAATTGACAAAGATTCATACAAACTTTCATCCCCTATTTTATCCCCTTGGGGTAGAATTGATCAAAATCCTTTTTTAGCGGAAGTCTTTGTTATAACATCTACCTGCATGCCAAATTTCAGCCCGATCCGTCTAGTGGTTTGGGCTGTGCGTTGATAGATCACTATGTCAGTCAGTCACCTTTGAGTTATATATATTTAGATATATAGATAGATATCACCTTTGAGTTATATATATTTAGATATATAGATAGATATATAGGTGCAGGCCGCTTCTAACCGGTCATATTGGAAATCCTTAGGGGAGGCCTATGTCCAGCAGTGGACTTCTTGTGGATGAGATGATGATGATGATGTTGATATAGATATATTTAGATTCATCCCGATCCATCCAGTGGTTTGGGCTGTGCGTTGATAGATCACTATGTCAGTCAGTCACCTTTGAGTTATATATATTAAGATTTAGATATTGATTTAGCCATACTATACATATTTGCATACAGGTAAATGAAAACCATATTTACATAATTAATTAATAAAATATTCAACAAAAACAGTGCCGTGGAAGTGACACAAGTGCGCGAGGCGGGTCGGGCGGACGGGCATAGTAGTTCGGAAAAGCGGTCGTTCGGTAGAGTGATGTTCGGATAATCGACGCTCCTCTGTATTCATACCGATAAAAAAAGACAATAAGCAAATACTTAGGCGCGACAACACATTGTTTTTTTGTCACAAATAAAGTAGTATGCAGTAAATCAATCGTCTTTATAGGAGATAATAATTTAGGTCACAGAAATTGGAGATACATGTTTAGTGCAGTACATGGTAGAGTAGGCACTTTTCGTCTCAATGGACTGCAAGTCACTGATTTCGAGGCTTTGGGGGCAGATTTGTCAAGGCCACAAAAGTTGCGTTTTACATGGGGGGTCTTAATATTAATAGCTTCATATTAATAGTTTAGGAGTAAAATGGGAGTAAGACCCGCGATACATGACCCCTACAAACTCTACATTAATATTATGATGATGATGACATCTGCTTCTAAATAAATAAATAGGGACAATCACCCAGATTGTGCTAAAAGATCTGGATCATTGACCTCAAAATACAAAAGTCATAATTGGTTTTGTGAATTTAAAACAGCAAAGTATGATAACAACCTTTAGTATTTCTACAACCTACGTAGAAATCGAATCCGTTTAGTTCAGTGAAATAAAAATCAAATGTGTTAAAGTGAAGATAATATTTAATAATAGATATTATGAGAGCTGTCTGCGGGGAACTGCAGTGTCGAGTACATTATAATATCATCGGATATTCAATAAAGACGCGGCGGGAAGAGGGCAATATCTCAGCACCACTACCGCACCCGGCGAGAATTTTTCTTAGCATGCCATTCGGTATTAAGTATATGTATGGTGACGAACGAACACTTGACTATTTCGCTCATAATATGAGTACCTAGCATTTTGGTACTAAATATCAAATGTTATTAAAAAACACACTTGAGATATTTCTTTTACCAATTGTAATTGGCTACTTGACTAAAAAATTTTTCGTGTCGCTATGTAAAGACCTGCCAAAAATAAACACAATAGTGACAGAAATTCATTTCTAAACAAAAAACTTTTTCAGATATAGAAGTTTTAAAGACAAGTTTTTAGACGTGAAAACGCACTGCTGAAATGCCTACATATTTTTGACGTCACAACTTTGTATTTTGTATGGGCGGCGTGAGAACTTTGTTTGGTAGCTATACGAAATATTACGTTTTTGGTAATGGTTTCATAATAAAAATTGCTTTAAATTTAGCGGACTACAATACAGTATAATTGTAATTTAAGATTTTCATACTTTAAAAAATGGTCCTATTCACCCAACTTTAAAGAAGCTTTAAGAACACTCAACGAATCGATATCAAATTAAAAGTGATCTTTATAGTGTTTTTAGATAGAAATTAGTATCATTAGAAACAAATTTTATATAATCTTAACATTAGGCAACTACCGAATTTGGATCATAACTATATAGACCGTCTTCTCGACGTGATTTTCTGATGTATACAAAGTGGAAGGGACATACACCTGTAATAAATCGAACCACTGGCTATACAAGATCATTTTAGTATAATGAAATTAAAATAACAGTAAAACATCTGTTCAGAGTATATAAGACCATTTTCGTGACCATTTTGTGTGAAGCATTATGTTAATTTGGTCATTGCTGGTTGCTACATATAAAGCTTCATAACTGCTAAAAGCTTCGTCAGAAATAATAATAAAAGGGTTTTAATAAATGTATGGAAGGTATCTGAATGTAGTCTCATCACTCACATAAATGATATTTTTCAATTAATTAGTTAATCAAATGGTTTCTTCACATTACTAAACTGTTTTTGTCTATAATAGATTTTTTTAATTAGGCCTAAGGCCTAACCTCCTTCACCGCAAAAACAAATATTGGTTCCAGCGACTGGGATTGTGGTCCCGGTTGATTGCGGTCCCGTAACTAGTTCACTATCACGTGGCCTTTGAGTTTTGTGGTCCAAGGCCTTATGTATTTCACTAATGAATGAAAAAGTTATTAATATGTATTTAATGGTTGAGAAAATTATACAAACTATTCAGCAACAATTCATTTCTAAAATACGAGTAAAATAAGAGAAAGAAAGAAAAAAGACGAAATGAAAAAAATACAAGGTGCGTTTGTAAGGCTAATATAAAGTACAGCCGTGCCTATTCTATATTCAAATCACCGTTACGTTGAGGGCAAACTTGAAAGTCATTCGAGAGGGCCCCGAACTCCGCACAAATAGGAGTCATCAATCGAGAGCTTTCGATCAAAGGCTGGGACAAAAGGGACATCACGGCCCGAGATATACGGAAGAATTATTACACGGGAAATGTTTGAGAAGGGCGAATTTATTTGGTCGGATGCGACCGGCCGCTATTTGAAACTTCATTTAAAATGTTACGTCGATGGCTTTAGCATCAATTTTTATTGGATTGTAGAACTCCAATCGAGATAGATAAGTACTCAATTACAAAATGTAGTAATATAAGTAGAGTTGAGATTATATTATAAAGACCTGGTGGATGACTCACGCTAGACCTAATCTTAAGGATTACTTACACTAGACCGTGTGGATTAAAAGCAGAGTGTCGACCGACTCGGCTCTGAATCAATACGGGACGTTGTTTGTAATTTACAAAAACGGACCTAAACCGAGCAGTTAACGTGGCGCCGTGATGCAGTCTACTCGTCCGGGCAAAAATAGTGTTGTAGACTACAGTCAATGAGCATGCAACGGGCCGTGGCTGAGCCGAGGCGCGACCGAGCTATTTCCGAGCGTTGTCCGTTGCTTGGACATTACTCGGTTGACGCTCGGTATTGCGTGAGTGTGTCCAAACAAAATAATATGAATATTAGTTGACCGTGCTACGGCCGACGCTCAGCTAGGATCCCATACGGTCTAGCGTGAATCATCCTTAAGATTACAAAAGTCAAAATTAAGCTAAGTATGTACCTATGCGTAATGTACCCGGTTTTTTTTAATCTCACCCTCCCTCGACGTGTTCCTAGTTCCATTCTAAAGCTCCGATGAATCGTAAACCCGGACCCGCTACCGCTACTATGATATGTTGTAATATTATTATGTGTGTTATAATTAATGAACGACGCTTCTTATTATGTATCTCCAAAAAAACTTCAGCCTGTGAATTTTTATTAACAAGTATTAGCCCTGAATTCGATTAGCAAGGTACTTAACCTTGCGAATCGAATTCAGGGCGTTTCAGTTAGGAGATTATTTTCTGATAAATTTCTTTTAAAAGCAGGTGTTTAGGCCTTAGGTAAGATCTAAATAAAAGGTATATCGTGGACTGTAAGTAAACTTATAATAATGTGGATAAAGGAAATACAATAGTAGTTTAGATAGGTAAGCGTTAAATGTGCCGGCCGGCTGTCGGTTCGCTAAACCAGTGACAGCTGTCCATCTGACATAGCTGGGGATGCCAGCTCTAATGTTGCCCGCTGTCTGCTTGCGCGTGGACATCCTCCCCGGCCTTGACATCTTCAAGTGGAAGAGGGCAAAGGTTGTTGAAGCCTCGAATAAGGATTCCTCTCTTGGTCTTCACTTCGGCTACTCGCGTTACGCCATCTGTGCCCGGATATGTCCGCACCACGCGGCCCAACGCCCAGAGTAAAGGAGGTACGTTCCGGTCTCGTAACAGCACCAGCGTGCCTTCGTCGAGCTGGCCCTTGGACGATGCCCATTTTGTCCTTTGCTGGAGCAACGAAACATATTCGTTTTGAAAACGTTTCCAAAAATGCTGGCGAATGTGACTTATCCTCTTGTAACGATCAAGGTGCTGGATCTGAGATTCTGCGACTTCAGTCCCTTGATCTGGTACCGCCAGTAGTGGTCGTCCAATCAGGAAGTGGGAAGGAGTAAGAGCACAAAAATCTGAAGGATCAGAGGAAAGCGGGGTCAAAGGACGAGAATTTAGAACTGCTTCAATTTGGCACAAGCATGTGGCCAATTCCTCGTATGTAAAATGTGTGAGGTTCAATATTCTTTTTAAGTGATGCTTAGCAGAGCGAACTGCGGCCTCAGCCATACCATTAAAGTGGGGTGAATATGGAGGCGCAAAGCTAAACCTGATGCCTTCCTGCGAGACTTCTGATGCAACATCTGACTCCACTAAAAACCGCTGTAAATCATTATTGGCCCCAGCGAAGTTGGTGCCATTATCTGACAAAATACTGAATGGTTTACCGCGGCGAGACACGAACCGGTTCAGCGCGGCTATAAAGCATTCCTTTGTTAAATCTGTGACGAGCTCCAAATGGACTGCTTTCGTTGCGTGACAAACAAAAATGCAGAGATACGATTTTGAGAGCTTACACCCCCTACCCTTTCGGTCAGCTACGAGTATTGGCCCGGCGTAATCAACGCTTGAGTTATAAAAGGGAAATTCAAGTTTTGTCCGCGACAAAGGAAGCTGTCCCATTATTGGCTGGATATTTTTACCTCTATATCTATAACATTTAATGCAGTTTCTAACAACAGCCTTTGCTAAATTCCTGCCTCCTAAAGGCCAATATTTTTGCCGCATGTTTGCCAATAGCAACTGAGGACCCGCATGTAAAAGTTTTTTATGTTGCATTTGAAATAAAATCTTTGTAAGGTGGTGTTTGCTGCATAGTAATATTGGGTGCTTCATGGCAAACTCGTAAGGCGAGTTGTCAAGCCTGCCGCCTACTCTTAATACTCCCTCTGAATCTAAAAAAGGTGATAAGGCTAGAAGCCTGTTTTTACGCGGTAGAGGTCTTCCCGCCTCAAGAAAAGTGAGTTCCTGTGGGAACATCTCACGTTGAGTAATGCGTATCAAACACATCAATGACTCTTTCAATTCCTTAGTGTCTAATGATCCACTAAGTTTTTTAACATTCCTTAAATTATAAACAAATCTCCTAATATATGCTACAATATTTTGCAAACGAGTAAAGTTTGAATGATAATGAATGAGCCTTTTGAAGATGCATGACTCAGATGTAGTGTTGTGATAAGATATAAGGCATGGATCTTTATTGTAATGATTGCAATATTTTTTCTTTAAAATTAACTCAGGTAGATCCTGTTTAATATTGATCTGAGGCTTAGTAGGCCACTTGTCTTCGCTTTGAGATAAAAACACTGGGCCTTGCCACCACAATGATGAACTGCCGATCAAATCAGCCTTGATCCCTCGGGAGACCAGATCTGCCGGATTGTCCTTAGACGGTACGTAGCCCCACTTGTGACTGGTCGTGTTCTCTTGTATTTCGTTTACACGATTTCTCACAAACGTTTTTAATTGGTTTGGTGGGGTATTTAACCAGCCTAATACCACCATTGAGTCACACCAAAAACGGCAACGAGAAATTGGAATAGTGAGAGATTGCATTACCTTAGTACACAGTCTGGATCCTACTAGTGCCCCGCATAGTTCCAAACGAGGTGTCGTAGTGGGTTTAACCGGAGCCACTCGATTTTTTGAAACCAGAAGTTGGACGCGAATTGCCCCAGAGTCATCTGTAGACCGGACATAGATGCATGCTCCATACGCTCTTTCCGAAGCATCGCTGAAAATGTGAAGTTCATGGCTAGCTGATTGACTCATTAGCACATACCTAGGAATTCTGAGTTCATTTAACTGTGGCAGCTTTGCCACAAATGACGACCATAATTCTGCAATTTCCATTGACACTTCTACATCCCACTCATAATTTTCGATCCATAACTGCTGCATAATTAATTTTGCTTCAACCACGCACGGACCAACCAATCCCAAAGGATCGAAAATTTGACTTATTACCGATAAAATATGCCTTTTAGTTACTTTTTTGACGGCTTCAATACTTATAGAAAATGATAGGGTGTCAGATTTACATAGCCAAAGTAGTCCTAACGTCTTGGTAGCTATATTAGACGAGAGACTTAAGGAAGTTGGTACTGCGGATGATTGATCTACTCTGCTGCCAGTAATGGCTTCCAAAATCTCGGGGCAGTTAGATTGCCATTTTCTTAAAAAAAAATTGGCAGAAGACAGAATGGATGTTACCTCCTTAACCAGCTCGATTGTCTCTGCTTTTGTAGGTGATCCGCCAAGATAATCATCCACGTAGAAATCTCGTGATATTGCTGACTGTACGTTCTGATTTGAGGCCATAGAAGCGAGACTCACCAAACACTTGGTTGCTAAATAAGGAGCTGATGAAGTTCCGAAGGACACGGTATTTAATGTATAAGTTTTTAGGGGTTGCCCCGGATCGCGGCGAAAAATTATCTGCAACAATGAACGTTGCGAAGGTGTGAGCTTAATACATCGATACATTTTTTCAACATCACCTGAGACAACATACTTGTGTTGTCTAAAACGTAATAAAATTGACAGAAGGTCTTCTTGTACGGTGGGTCCCACCATTTGAATGTCATTGAGAGAAATTCCCGACGTTGTCGGGCATGACGCATCGAAAACCGCACGAAGCTTCGTTGTTGTACTAGACTCCCTCAGCACCCCATGGTGGGGTAAAAAGTATTCAACTTGTTTGCCTGAATGTGGTGGTTTAGTTTGATTTTTTTCAGTCATATGCCCTAAGCTTTCATACTCCTCCAAAAAACGAATATATTTTTTTTTGAAAATTGGGTCACGTTGGAAACGACGTTCTAAAGCTAAAAATCTTTGTTTGGCCATCTGATATGACTCACCCAATACACCAGGATCGGCCTTTAGAGGCATCATTACTATAAAACTGCCGTCAACATCCCGCTTAGTATTCTCTTCAAAACTCAATTCACATGCACGTTCCTCTTGAGAGAGAGAGTGTTTTGAGGAGACCGAATCAAGTTCCCAAAATTTTGTTAAGTCAGGATTGCATGTTTCATTTAAAAAATTACAATAATGTGTTGAATTGGACCCAGCTTTCTTCGAGATCATCACTGGACCGGACACGATCCATCCCAATCTAGTTTCAAATAATTTAGGCATTTTTTTTCCTAAATCAATGGTATTTTTGCCTAAAACCGTCCAAAAGACTTCTGCCCCCACCAAGATATCTACGACTGATGGAACATTAAATGATGGATCAGCCAGAACTAGTTTCGAAGGGATCGGAATGTCCTTGACATTTATGAATGATGATGGCAAGATTTTAGTAATCTCGGGTAAAACAAGGCAATCCAATTCAACAGAATAATCACCGTCAGCTGATTCAACCTGAATACTACATGACTGTGTACTATTGGTAGATTGTTGGTTGATACCTGTCACAGTGGAGCTCGTATTACGCCGTGCCAACCCTAGTTTGGAACAAAGAGCCTCCGTGATGAGGTTCACGGTGCTGCCATTGTCGAGCAGAATTCGAGCATCGATTCTGTCTCCATTGTTACTCACTATTTTCACCATTGCTGTGGAAAGCAATACACTGTAAGTACTAGAAGGATTGATAATGGCTGTGGACAGTACTACATCATCCGAGATATCAACTGGTAAGGCAACACTGTTCGACTCTGAGGGCATTGCATCAACGTATGGTTTTTCTTCAGGTTCAATATGCAAGAGAGTATTGTGCTTGCCTTGGCAGTATTTACAGGTAGGGGATTTACAAAACTTTGTAGCATGACCTGGACGCAGACAGTTTAAGCAAATTTTTAAATCCCTAGCTTTTTTTATGCGCAAGTCTGTGTTTAAACTTTTGAATGATTCACATAAGGCCAATGAATGTTCCTTTTTGCACATTGGACATTGGACCTTCCTTTGAATTTTATTAGTAACATCACCTTCCACTGTTGTCGCAACAAAATTTTTTTGTTTTATTTCAACTTTGCTTGTTTTAAGTTGATTGTTTTCTAATGTTTCTAATAAAATAGCTCTATTGTTTATAAATGTTGTAAAATTAGACAACTTAGGAGATTCATCTAATGAATTACGGTGTTCTTCCCAATGCCTGCTGGTTGTGGGATCTAACTTAATTGACATCATGTATATGATTATAGTGTCCCAGTATATAGTAGGCTCTTTTAAACTTTTTAAGGCTCTAATGTTTTTATTTACTGTATCAATAAGACAACGCAATGATAGACTTGACTCTTTAATAATTGGGGCAAGATTGAACAGCGATTGGACATGATTATTTATCAAAAGCCTGCTGTTATTATACCGCTCACATAGCAAGTTCCACGCCATTTCATAGTTATCGCCATTGAAATCTATGTTTTTAATAATTTCTAGCGCATTACCTGTAAGAGAAGCTCTAAGGTAGTGGAACTTGCTAATGTTGTCAATGCAACTACTGTTATGAATCAAAGACAAATATGTGTCTCTATACTCAAGCCAAGACTCGTAGCTGCCCGAATATGATGGTAAATCAATCTTCGGTAAGCGCACAAAATTGTTTTTTACTAATGTACCTGTTTTTAAGTCCATTGCGGAGCCCACCTCAGATTGGATCTGTTCACTTGAACTGCCTTTTAGTAGGTGGCGTGCCTGTGCATGCAAGCCATAATAACGCTCCTCGAACAATGCTCGCTCGGCATATTCATCCTCTGCCTTGAGCGCCAGCATTTCAATATCAGTCTGTAAGTTGTCAAAATCCTCATACAATACATCAAATTTGGCAAAGCGCCCATCTAAATCTAACCTTTGTAAGTCTGATAATTTATCAGCAGATGATAGAACACTTAAGTAATTACAGAAATTAGTCAGTTTAGCCTTCATGCCACTGCGCTTTTTTATTAAGTTATCATAACTCATATTTACTATTCTTTTTCAACAGTTCAGTATTAATTATGCAGAAACTACACACAATATGCAGATGTACTAAATTTGCGGGCTGTGGACTTTTTTACGATCGTTTTTGATGCTATTTGTAGCTCTTTGTGACCGAAACAATAAGACCGCCCAAATTATAACCTTACTAATGTCACTGTTAATTCGAACAACTGACAAAGTAGGTTGTATTTTTACAAATGCAATAACTATAAACTGTATCCAACAGAATTGAAACCATCACACACTGCACACACGAAGGAAAAACCCGCTGTATAACCAAATTGAAAGAATTTTTCAATAGGATGTTGCGAGACTGAAGTTACTATTATAGCACTGAAATATGGAATAGAGGGAAATTGGAACAAGCTCACCAACTGCCGATTGCTTTTCCTTTCTTTTTCGAGAAAGACTTGCTGACTGCCTTATTATTTTTGCCTTCCTTGCGCCGACGCCGGGCTGGGTCATGTAATGGCCGCCTCCAAAACTCGCAAATCACGCCAAGTGTTAGGTCGTTGGTTTTCCAAAAGGACCACTGTTTAGGCCTTAGGTAAGATCTAAATAAAAGGTATATCGTGGACTGTAAGTAAACTTATAATAATGTGGATAAAGGAAATACAATAGTAGTTTAGATAGGTAAGCGTTAAATGTGCCGGCCGGCTGTCGGTTCGCTAAACCAGTGACAGCTGTCCATCTGACATAGCTGGGGATGCCAGCTCTAATGTTGCCCGCTGTCTGCTTGCGCGTGGACACAGGTATATTCCTTATAAATTTAATCGCACCTATCGGGTTAGAATTGGCGGCTGATTTAGATCAAATTAGTTGGAGATTCTTAAATGGCAAGCAATTGATGCAGCAAAATTGTTTTTTGAAAACCAGCCGCTGAAGTAGGTCAACATCTTCCTTGAGTATATTATAAGATCGTATTTCTGTGAAGTGAAAATGAAATGAGGGAAATTGAGTAAATCTGAGTTGACCTTGGTAAATAATACTGAAAGATTAACGCTTCGCACTCACAAAGTTCTTAATGAAATAAGTTGGCAATCCGATTCGTTGTTGCCTTAGCCGTTAGTTGGAGAGTTCCGACTGGTTTCTATTGATAATTCCACAGTGAAATGAATATGACAAATTTTAGGAGAAATACTCAAATTCTTCTTTTTGTTACCTTGTTTTTGTTATATGTACTGGCGAATAACCACGCGAACTTTCCAATGAAATTATTTTGCAAAATTCAGAAAACAAAATGTTCATTTCGTATAGGTTTCTCAGAACATTTATTAATTGTCCGCCGCTTCCAAAGCGGAGTGCAGAAGAAGCGGCAACAAACTGCACAGCGCATTTTCTCCAATCGACGTCAACACACGGCAAACGTCGTTATTTATTGTAGTAGCGACAGTCAGTACTTGACATAGCATTGAAAGAGTAGCTCAGTCCTCAGTGGTCAATAAAAACAAATTGTTCTTTACGACCAAAGTTGGGGAACGTAAAATAATCGACTTTTCCATATAATACCGACCAGCTAAATAACGTTGCATAGCAATTCCACAAAAAGTTTTCTGCTTTGACGCAATGAGAAAGAGTCAATTTTCAAGCGGTATAATAATTTTCTTTACAAATATAATATTAATAGATAAAAGTCAAGTGAACAGCGGGGAATACTTGGGTAAATGATACCGAGACATACATATATTAAAACTATCACGTCTTTATCCCTTGCGGGGTAGGCAGAGCCCAAGGTCATAAAACCTACAGGCTACGTTTAGCATCGTAGTGGGCGTAAAGGTGGAAAGCGGAATCAAAATAGTGATGGATTGCTAGCTGCATCGCCTATCAATGTGATAACTTAGATGTTCACCCAATCCCTTGACCGACTTTTACGGTCTGCGCGGGAAGAAAAGCAGCTGGTATATTCTATGTTTTTTCTTTACTCCCAAACCAGCATGGAAGAGGGTAAATGATACCGAGAGTTTAACCAAAATAACGTTTTGTATCACAAAGCGAAGTTCATAATGAAATAAGTTGGCAATCCTCGTGATCCGTTGTTGTATGTCAGTCAGTAGGTAGTTGCTAGCCGCCTTTGTGGACCTCATATCTGTTTCACGACATTCGTGAGTTGAGTAACGAGCTGTATAATGTTTGCGTACGTTATGTGACTAAGTTTAGGTATTAATCAAACATTTACACTATCTACTTATATATGGTTTTAATGTGTATGCTAGTATGATAGAATACACATAACATACTAGCACGTCTTTTTCCCTTGCGTATTAGACAGAACCCAGGGCTATAAAACCTAAAGACCACGTTTAGCTTGTTGGTGGGCTTGTAGGTGAAGAACGAAATCAAAATAGTGATGGGTACCCTGTGGCAAACCTCCGTATGAGGTCGAAACATGTCGGCCAGTAGCTGATTATTTACGTGAGAGATACGTCAACGGAACGTCGGCGGAGGTTTTTAAAAACCCCAATAGTAAAGAAAACTTATGAACTAGTGATCAGCGATTGATCAGGGACTTACTCTAACGATTGTTCAGCAAGGAGTCACGCGATGCGTGGTGATCGTTTTGACTCTCGACTTGCTCTGCTTGTCCGAAGAAGCTCCCAGGGTGGCTTCACATGCAGGTGGCTTCGTGTCAGCAGTTTCCACGGTGATTCATATGTTCTTCTTAATGGTTTCGCAATGTCTGTTGATTCCGTGGGAACTTTAGGTATAAGGATAGGGCTAAGAGCCCGTAACATGAGTAGCCCGTTGTTACGTATTTTAATAATGTTTATGTGTAGTTAATTAATAGTAAATAAACACTTATGCAAGATTGTTTGAGCTCGTCCAACTACCGTCAATGGCACAGCGAAAACGGATCACTGCGGATTACAACTTATTTCATTAAGGACTTCGCGGGGACGAAACGTTATTTTAGTAAATCCTCAGCATTACTTATCAAGATTGTTACAGATTTGTTCACTTGCAGTGCGTTTATTGTTTACTTTAAGGATAATTACAGCTATCACAATCCTACATATTATAAAGATTTCTTGTCTGTTTGGCTGTCTGTTCGCGGTGAACTCAAAAGCTATTGCACAGATTTTCATCTTTTCCTTTGAAGAAGTGACTCAGATTGTCAATATAAATGACTTTTCCTATGGAACCAATGCTAGGAAGTTGTGTTTTTTTTACTTTGGTTGTTTTTTACGAAAACATCATTATTTTTTGAGTTTCCAGCTTTGAATTGAAATGAAATTTTATTCAAATTTGGATATCATGTATGCTTTTTTAACGTCATATTTTTTTTTTAATTTGCAAAATTGAAAAACTACTAGCGTTTCGGAAAGGCTAAAGGTATGAAAAGTTTTTCATATTGACAACCTGAGTCACCTTATTAAGGGTAGGTATGTCGAGGGTCAACTTAAATGCTGTCTGTTTCATAAAATGTTTATGTGTCGTTAATTAATAGTAAATAAACACTTATGCAAGATTGTTTGAGCTCTTCTAACTACCGCTTATGGCATCATCTGAAACGGATCACTGCCGATTACAACTTATTTCATTAAGGACTTCGCGGGGACAAAACGTTATTTTAGTAAATCCTCAGCATTACTTATCTAGATTGTAACAGATTTGTTCACTTTCATTGCGTTTCTTGTTTACTTTAGGGATAATTGCGGCTGTCATTATCACTATCACTACATATTATAAAGCGAAGTCCTTCGCCGCATCTATCTGTCTGTACAATATGTGGTTTTTACCAATAGACAGGTGATTCATGAGAAAGCCCGATGGTCCAGTGGGTGTGATCTCTATGAGCGCTTACGTATGTTAAGCAACCCCTGGTGCAGTCCCTACTTGGATGGGTGACCGCAAGTGGCATAAAAATATCTCGAGCTCCTCCGTGCTTCGGAAAGCACGTTAAGCCGCTGGTCCCGGCTGTCATCGTTGATGGCAGTCGTTAAGCTATGTCAGATGCCTTAAGGCAGCTTGAAAAATCTGACATCAGTGTGGGCCACTAACACATACGAAAACAAAAAAAAAAAAAAAATGAGAAAGTTTCATCACTATTATATTATAAGGCAAAGTCCTGCGCCGCATAATATCTGTCTGTGTGTCTGCTCTCGATTTATTTATTTTTTATTTTATAAACTCAAAAACTAGTGAACGTATTTTCATGCGGTTTTCACCCATAAAAAAGTAATTCATGTGATAGGTATATATGATTCAGGTTTATAGGTATAATACCTACATGCCCAGGTGCAGCCGGGGAGGGCTGCTAGCAGTAAATAAACTCTTATTAAGATTGTTTGGGCTCGTCTAACTACCGCATATGGCATCAGCTAAAACGGATCACTGCGGATTACAACTTATTTCATTAAGGACTTTGCGGAATCGAAACGTTATTTTAGTAAATCCTCAGCATTACTTATCTAGATTGTTACAGATTTGTTCACTTTCATTGCGTTTCTTGTTTACTTTAGGGATAATTGCGGGTATCATTATCACTATCCTGACTAATATTACAAATGCGAAAGTGAGTTTGTTTGTTTATTACACTTTCCCGCCCTTTCTACTGAACCGATCATCATGAAATTTGTCGTACACGATGCCTGGAGTACGGAGATGGACATAGGCGTTCATCCCGGAGAAAATTACTGTTCCCAAAGAAACGATAACAACGCAAGCGGGGCTGCGGGCAATAGCTAGTATAGTATAAAACAAAGTCACTTCCCGCTGTCTGTCTGTCTGTCCCTATTTCTGCTTAGATCTTTTAGTACGCAACAGATTTGCTCAGCTGATAATGTGTAAAAGCAGTGTAAACTTAGCCGTAAGTAAATTATTGACGTCAACAATAATATATATTTGTAAACTAATTGTAATTATGAAAAAAATTTACGTTCACTAAATGATATTGAAATATCTTATGACGAATAAAATGATTGACTATTGAATTCATTCTGCGGTGAGACCCACAGACGTGTGCACGGATGTAAAGTTGCATTGATGATTGATTTTAGGCATAAATATTGCAATGAATTAGTCAAAAATTACAATATCAAATTAATAAAATATCGAAACGGCCAGTAACTACACTCTCCGCGCCATTCCCGCTGGTTTTAGTACCTGGAATATCACGGACAGACGAACATTCACAGTGAAACAAGCCTTCAGTGTCTTGAGGAATCATGTCAATAGGCGATGCGGCTAGCAACCCATCACTATTTTGATTCCGTTCTCCACCTACAAGCCCACCAACATGCTAAACGTGGCCTTTAGGTTTATAGATCTGGGCTCTGTCTACCCCGCAAGGGGAAAAGACGTGGTAGTATGTATGTAGGTATAAAACAAGCCTTCTAAGATCGGGGCTCTAAATTAAATTAAATAGCCATTAGTATAATAAGGCAGACGAAGCTTTCGAAATACCGACTAATAAACAACAGCGAATCATGAGATTACCAACTTACTTCATTAAGAACTTCGCGCAGATGAATCGTTATTTTGGCAAATCTTTCAGCATTTTTGTAAATCTTTTGTTTTCTTTAATATAATAAAAAGTTATTTAAAAATAAATAAGCCTTTTTATGTTTTCATTTTATTTTAACATACCTACTTTAGTTATCTTGACCGAGCGAGCGAAACAAGCAACGGCTTCAGTTCTATCTAATGTGTCGAAAAATACATTTTTCTATATTTATTTCTATATAATTAAATCAATATAAACATATGTTTGTAAATTAGCACAATTTTCAAAACAAATACCTAACGCATCAAAATCGGTTCAGTCGTTTGTCATTTAGGAAAATTTTAATTGTAGTTCGTGCAGCGAATTTTATTAGTAATTGAGGAGCATGATGGCCCTATGGTTGGGAGCATTATTAATTAGCGTTTACGCATGTAAAGTAACCACGGGCGCAGTCCCCACTTGAATGGGTGACCGCAAGTGGCATAAAAATATTTCGAGCTTCCCCGCGATTTGGAAGGCATGCTTTATAAGGGGCGGTAGGTATATATTCAAACAAACAATTATACAATGTACTTTGCGCATTGTCAACAACTGTGATGTCTTTTTTTAAAACACACATTTTACATACCACTTTCGAAGTTTGACATTGAGAAAAATATGGATTTAGGAAGCTCTATGTCATCTTTAAAGACATATCTATAGACACCCAGCATGTATAAGTTAAAAAGAAATGGTTTCATGTATAGACAGCTTCTCCTTATTCTTTGACTTGTTATTATTTTTGTATGAAGATTTTAACGCAGTTCACATAATACATCTACCTACAAAGTTTCAACAGTGTAGTACTAATAGTTTCGGAATAAAATGGCTGTGACATAAAGGCAGAACAAACATGTCGAATTTATAAGCGTTCCGTTTTTTTGCCATTCAACTACGGAACCCTAAAAATGAGACGTACATAATCACAACACAGCCTATTACTGAACTTCACGAGTGTTTTGAAACAGATATGAGCTACACCGGAGCTCTCCAACTACCGACTATCGCTACAACAGCCAATCTCGAGGATTACAAACTTATTTCATCAACAAGTTTGTGAAACCGAAACGTTATTTTTGTTTATACAATTATAATACTAATTTCGAATGCGTTTTATAAATCTCTGTTTTCAAAATATGTCTACTAGCTTTCGGCCGCGGCTCCGCTCGCGGTAATGTTGATCCCTCGGGAATAATATTTTTTACTGGGATATAAAGTAGCCTTTGTGTTAATCTGGGTAATAAACTACCCGTGTGCAAAATTTATGGTTAAGTAATGATCAAACACGGTGTATTAAAATATTTTTTTTTGGTTAAAATTTGACCTCAATTTTTTATTTGTGGAATCGATTCTACTCTCGATTCAGAACAAACTAATTTTAGGTATTGCGCTTTTTCATTAAATCTTTGTGTAGATATAGATCCAAGACCTAGGCCAATAGATAATTTAAGCTATTTTTAACAAAAAACAAAAACCGACTTCAACCTTATCAATTTTTTTAATAAGCAAAAGATATAAATGGAAATAAGTGTAATCCAAACGGCATACCTGTAAAATAATTTTTGGTATTTGTGTATTTTTTCAAAAAGCGCTCGACACATTTCGATAAAAATTTAATGGGACCATCTGTAAAGTACTACCTATCGAACAAAAAAAATTCTTAAATCGGTCCAGGCGCCTTCGAGAAATCGGGGAACATACATAACAAAATAAAGATTACGACGAATTGTAAAGCTCCTCCTTTTTTTGAAGTCGGTTAAAAAGATCGTTTTCCATCATGACCTGGCCAGAGATTGAAACCGGTCCCCTCATGTCGCTGGCTGGTGTTTTTCACCACTGCGCCTCGGAGGATTTGGAATTGATAATCTGATTATTAAAATATTTGAGGTACTACCACGCTGGTCTGGGAGAAAAGAAAAAACGTAGAATATACCAGCTGCTTCTCTTCCCGTGATTATTATCTACCTATGTGCAATATCTATTATTAAAGCCGATGAAGGCGATGCGGCTGGCAATCCATAGCTATTTTGATTCCGTTCTCCACCTACAAGCCCACTCACATGCTAAACGTGGCCTTAAGCCTTTATAGAGCTGTGCCTGGGCTATGTCTACGCCGCAAGGGCAAAGACGTGCTTGTATGATGTAATGTATTAAGGTACTTGTAAATAAAAATAACACTTTGCGTTTACGCGCAAAGTTCATGATGAAATTAAACGAACTTTTAATCTTGTTACATAATTTAGTTCGCGACAACCGATAGTCAAGAGGCTCCCCGGTAACGTTGTAAAGCTCATATCAGTGTGTTGTGTATGTGAAGTTTGATACAAAACAAATGTTTACATAACCCTTAAGTTAAAGTGTTCACATAAACCCACGTGTCATAAATCTTATAGGTACAGGCCCAGAAAGATTGTTTTTTGAAACCGGGAAGCTAACTCGTAGGAAGAAACTAGAAATTTGGTACAAGTTTTTCTTTCGTGATGTAAGTGAACACTAAAAAAAAGAGTTTTTTGAAGTTTGACCCCTTAGGGGGTGAAATAGGGATACTACTGCACCCCCTAAGGGGTCGAACTTCAAAAAACTCTTTTTTTTAGTGGTAGTGTAGTGTAGTGTAGTGTAGTGTAGTGTGTAGTGTAGTGTAGAAGTTTTACGCGGACGAAGTCGAGGGAAAATTGCTATATAAGAAATATAATACCGTTAAGTTAGTTTTCTACGACACAAGTTCACAACTTACAGTGGGGCTATCTCAAGCAGTCTGATTTGTTCCAGTATATTTATTTAAATGTTTTGCTTATTAAAATAAGAAATAACATATATGGGAACAAATTCCACGCAGGCAGGATTCGAATCAGCAGTCATTACTCTTTGTACAAGCAATGCCTTACCAATTAGGCCACCGCGCTTCATATCTATATCGTGGAATTTTTCCCAAGATATGGGAAAAAATCCTTATTTTAATAAGAGTATATAAGAATAATTAAAATAGTAAAAGTAGTAGTACATAAAAATATCTATAAAATATTAAATGTTTTTTATACCAAGACATAATAGTGGGATTGGGCGAAAATCTAAGGTATCAAATTGATAGGCGATGCGGCTAGCAACCCATCACTATTTTGATTCCGCTTTCCACCTTTACGCCCACTACGATGCTAAACGTGGCCTTCAGGTTTTACGGCCTTGGGCTCTGTCTACCCCGCAAGGGATAAAGACGTAGTAGTATGTATGTATGTATGTATAATAGTGGTACCATTACCTGTTTTAAATATAGACTTTCACCGCTAAGCTTCTAGATAAAATAAGTATATTCGTTTCCTGGAAAATTTGATGTTCATTCCTCGCTGGTAAAGAGCTTTTAAGGTTTGCTAAGTAAATGTTACATTTACAACTTGTGTGTGGATCAGATTAATTTTAGCTGCATATTTGAATGAAATATGATCCTTATGTAGATAGAAACAAGGTTTTTTTATATGTTTGTATTGTATTATGAAGCCTTCCCGCTCATACTTACGCTCTGCGTCTACTCTGTAAGTAGAGGTATTTGTATTATATTTGTATGAATATGTTTTGTTTAAAATTTAAGGAATCATATTAATAGGCGGTACGGCTAGCAACCCATTACTATTTTTGCTAAACGTAACCTTTCAGTATTATGGGCTTAGGCTCCGTCTACCCCGTAAGGGATAAAGACGCGATAGTATGAATGTATATTTAAATCAAGAGAAGGCATTATCGCTTCTTTGTCAATCAAATTTGAGGATTATAAAAAAACCCGAGTGAGTCTTTATGTTCGCCATATTGATTTTTTGCTGACGTTACGTTACATAGTCTTTGACACTCCGGTGAACAATACAAAATCAAATGAAATCATATTATTTCGATGGACACCTCACTCTTCAAAATCGGTCAATCCGTTTAGGCAACAGGAGGCAACAAGGGACTAACATACTTACTTACATACATATATACGAGCGAAAAACATTACCCTTCTTCTGGTGTCAGTCGGATAATAATATATTCCGCTTTCCCGAAACGGAAGCACTCAAAGTAACTTAATTGCTATAAAGAACTTATTAGGTGAACTATGTATGGTTATGGTCGAGCTCCGTGGCGCAATGGTTAACACGCCAGCCTGCGACACGGAGGTTCCGGGTTCGATCCCCGGCCAGGTCAAGATGGAAAACGATCTTTTTCAGATTAGCCTGGGTTTTGGATGTTTATCTATATAGGTATCTTCTTCCTTGCCTTTTTCCCTATTTGGGGTCGGCTCTGTATGTCAACTCTCTCCAAAGTTTCCTGTTACCAACCATATCGGCACTTGCTCCCCGTTCCTTCATATCATTCCTCACACATTCCCTCCACGACTTTTTCGGCCTTCCCTTTCCTTTTTGTCCTGGCACATTTAAGTGCAGCATATCTATATAGGTATGTATTAAAAAATATACTATCGTTGAGTTAGTATCCCACGACACAAGTTCACAACTTACTGTGGGGCTAGCTAAATTTATGTGATATGTCCCTATATATTTATTTATATTTATGGTTACTTTTTAGGGTTCCGTACAGAAAATGAAAAAACAGGACACTTATAATCCTATAAAGGTTTCGTCCATCCGTCTGTCACAGCCAATTTCGATTTTTTTAAAATAAGACAAAAAAGGAAATTAAAAAAGTTATGCATACCTTACTGTATCATATATCAAATGAAAGGGCTCGTTATGAGGATCTCAAATATATATTGTTGTTATTATTTGAGAATAAATAGTTTTGATTTTATTCATGAAATAAGACGAAAATTGATCATAGACGAAACGAAAGTGTATTGATTGTAATTTAGTTGTAATTATGGTTTTATAGATTTTTTAAATTCGATATGTACTAGTTTCGTTTATGACAGCGCCTTATTATAAAAAAAAAACAGAGGAAGCACAAAGCAGCACAATTTTAATTTATAGCTGCAGCTTAGCTATAAATTAAATTAAGCTGCTTTCCTAGAACATAGACTAACGAATAACAGGAATTGCTATGCTATTTTATTAAGAACTACCTAAGACAGATAGCGCTATTTAAAACTTTTAATAATTGCATTTAGGTATAAAACTAAGGAGCGTTTTGGGAATCGATATTTCCCCAGACACTAAGATGAGGGGTATTTTAGAAAGCAGCTGTCAATATCAACCAATCATATTTAAATGTAATTTTTTATATTGCACGGCATGCTAGAGACTTTTTATGCGTATGCGTATTTGTCATATTAAAAAATATATATATGTATTGTCATGTAATTTTTTTATTTGACAAATACGCAATAATTGTGACATTAACGTCTTTAAATTTTTAATACATTGACTTAGAAGTTTGTTTTTTTTTTCACAGATTTAAGAAATTACAGATCTGAATATAAATACCTGAGTAAGAGGTCTTGTCAGCCAGACTAGTGGTAGTAGACTAGTAGAATAAGCGTTTCTTTTTACGTTTTAAGGTACGGATCCCTAAAATGATTCCAACAAATTGAGAACTTCAAACTAGTTTGAAGCTGTGAATATTGCCACGTATGCCATGTATTCTAAAACGTTGTTTCTAAAAAGCTTTGTTCTATGCAAGTTTCATATAAAACTACTTGTTGATAAAGATACACGTTCCGTTCTCACCTACAAGCCCACCAACATGCTAAGCGTGGCCTTAAGGTTTTACGGACCTGGGCCCTGTCTACCCCGCAAGGGAAAAAAGTCGTGATTGTATGTATGTATAAAGATACAGTACATATTATGTCTATTCCTTCCAATGACAAGTTTAGCCAGATGATGGTCTTATTTATTGATGAATTCCTTGAATCAGAAATACAATCAGTTCAATTTTAGACTGCATGTTTTACTAAAATGGGATCTTCATAGTAGGTATATCTCTACATACATAAAATAAGGTAAGAGTTTTACATGTTTGTGCTTTAATAAAAGTCCATAATAGTTAGTGGGTAGTCCCTCAACTATCGCAAACAACATTGAACAAATTACGAGGATTGCCCAGTTATTTCATTAGAACTTCTCGTAGAAATGTTATTTAAGCTTATAATCAGAATACTTAGAGAGGTCGTTAGCAGCAGATTTCCTGCAGGTACCAGGTAGATATCATTCACTTTGATTGTAATTCACTATTAGGTTAAAATGATTTTTGTCAATAGATGCAATTTACTGGGCTACACTAGTATCTAGACAAACAGGATAAGCTTGATTAATACCACAGTTATTGTTTTTACCCATAAACCGCGTAAGTACTCCATCAACAATGTTGATGTTTGTAGGTGACAGATTGGTCAGGCCATTTAAACATATACGCGAAATACATATAAAGGAGCTAAATATTGACCACTAAATGATGCCTCACTCCAGCTTATTTATTGTTTTCCAAACACATGCAATATAAATACCCTATAAAATAATATTACCAATTAACATGTTTTTGGACAAAATGCCAATTTTTGTCTTAAACATCTAACAAATTTCGTTTAATTTAGTATAAAAAATTATTATTTTGAACGATAAATATTTATTTATTTACTATGTTACACCAACAGTGTTTACATATAGCATTACAATAATATCACAACTTAGTTCTTATGTAAACACCAATTACAGGTATACACATCGTTGACTACAATTATCATAACAGTTATAAGTCCATTATACAATATAAAACTGGATTATTAGCCACATACAAGTTTCAGCATTTGATCTTTAAAAATCTTTAGATTGTTGCCAAATACATCTAAGTTGTCAGCATCGCGGTTGAGATGGTTAGGTATAGGTATTGCACATACGATTTGCAGGTGAGTGGAATCCAAGTCTGAGATCCAAGTACAAAATAAAAGTAACAGAAAATCAATGTCTTATCACTTTAATGTAAATGCAGTCTAAACCTGGATCCTACATTCAAACACCGATCGACCGCAGAGTTACTGCTCACAAAGTACTTTTATGCTGAAGTGTCTAACAAAGGGGTGGGAAGCATTGAAAATCAAATAAACGATCACGGTTCAATCGTACAAAGAAGGTCCAATAAATAAAGGTAAAACTAACCGGGAGCGAGCGAGTGTTATTTATATAAGTCATGTCAGACAGCTCCAACTGAAACTTCTGTAATATTTTTTGTTTGACAAATGGCCGCGGTAACGGGACTTGGCTAAAGTTTCACCTCCATTTAAGCCTCCATTAATACCGGCTCGGTGGCTAGAGTGAACCGCCTTTTTGAAATGAAAGTGACGGTAAGTAAATTTAAAAATCTCGGAAAGGATTTTATCATTGGTGTGCTGTATATTATAGGAAAATTGGGAAGTTTTTTTTGGCAATTCCTCCCAAATATAGACACATCAATCTTCCACAATGGGTTTGTGAGCCACATTGATTCACGAACCGACAAAATGTTTTTTTTTCAGATTGATTCACCAACTACAAAGTAGTACTCTTTTGTACTAGTGCGAACCTAGCGAACATACTAGCGAGTACCTAGCGATGATACTAGCGAGTACCTAGCGAAGATACTAGCAGTACTCCGTGGACACACTGATGCTCATGTCAATGACTCTTATAGTTCATCAACTTAATGAAAGATCTTCAACTAACTGATGATTAGTTTCGATATGTAGACATTATTCACCAGCCTCCTACATGACTGTGTTGAAATTGTGAAGAGAAGGCTAGAGGACCACCAGCTACCTCAAGAAAACGCAGAGTTGCTTGAGCAATGCTTAACATTTGGCAACCTTTTCTGGGAGAATGTTTTTTACATCCAAAACGATGGTATACCCATGGGGTCACCATTTTCTTCTTTCGTCATTGTCCGCGATATATTCATGGAAGACCTTGAGGACAAGGCTCTTTCTCGGCAAAAGTTATGGAATGCTATAGTTTTACCTAGAGACTACAGTATGGGGTTCTTCAAAAAGGGAGTAAAAAGATTTCTTCAAGGTCGGCAACGCGCGAGTCATACCCCTGAGGTTGCACGCGTCCATAGGCTACGGTAACCGCTTTACATCAGGTGGCCCGTATACCTGTTGGCCAACTTAGGTGTATAAAAAAAAAAGAAGACTGCAAGACCTTTATATACTGTTACCTGTTTACAGGTATCTTAAGAGTCAGCAGCAGCAGCCATCTTAGGTGTTGCAGGTGTCCATGGGCGACGGTACGGTGACCACTTTCCATCAGGTGGCTCGTCTGCTCAAAAACAAACAAACCCTAAGAATACTGTGCGCGTACAATGCCAATACAACGTAATATCCAAAAAGTTATTAATAAATATTTTAGGTCTTAGTTCTACATGGTTCTTAAAAAAGAATAGCTAAATGTCAGCTTAGTCTACCTGTGAACATAAACACTAAAGTGTTCTGAACGATCCTAATCCTAACTAATATTATAAATGCGAAAGTGAGTTTGTTTGTTTGTTACGCTTTCACGGCCGACCTACTGAACCGATCACGATGAAATTTTGCATACATATAGGTTAGGGTACTGAGAAGGACATAGGCTATATATCACGCGGGCGAAGCCGCGGGTAACAGCTAGTAGATGTATAAACGCGATAAAATCGTACCATTTAATTTTTTATTTATTTAAACTAGCAAGTTTAATTTTAGCTAGGATTCATTGTTAATTTTTACGTTAGTTTAGTGTTAGTTATTGTTATATGACAATAGTAACAGCGAGTTACATGTATTTAATATTCTCCATGAAAAAATGTTACCTGCCACAAATATTGTAAACGTGATAGTAAACAAAAGGTTATTACTTTTAAGATATATGACTGTTCAATTTCGCCAGAAATTATGGAAAGTTAACAACAATGTTTGACACAAACATCACATCATTTCCACGGCTGGGTCTGAATTACAGAGGCGTGCGTAAGTCGGCCCTTCGTTGGTATTTCCATTCGAAAGATCAAACTTTTCGTCGAAATTCAAGGTTCGTTAGCATGCCAACCGCAATGCTGAAATCAATTATATATACATTCCAGACCAGCGAACTGAGAAATGCATGGGCGGCGTTCGGCGCGGCCCAAACACCCGTGCCATATCTAGCAAAACTGACATTCCGCAAAATCAAAATTTTAAACTGGCGCAATAGATATTCTGGTATCGGATACTTTCTTCTTTATTGATCACTAGAAATTTTTCAGTGACTTCGTCTGCGGAAATCATATCCTATGTCACTTGCAGATAAATTAACTTGTTATAGGTGAATGGATTTTGAAGATCGGTCCAGGAGTTTCGGAGTCTAGTCAATGCAAACAAACAATCAAATCTTTCCTCTTTATAATATTATTAGTATAGATATATACGAATACATTACAAATCCGTCAGAATAAAGAGAGCCTAAAGCCATAAGACCCAAAGGCCACGGTTAGCGTGTTAGTGGGCGTAAAGGTAAAAAACCAGCCAAGTGCGTGTCGGGCCACGCGCAGTGTCGGGTTCCGTTAGTCAGTTAGTTGCGAATGACAACTTTGAGTTCACACTGTTAACACTCGCACCTCACAGTTTAACGACCAAAAACATCTAACAAAGAAAATTGTATGAAATTTTACATTTTCCAGTACATTTTATAAGTTGGTTGCCTATAACTTTTGAGTTTGCACTTAGTACTCAGCTCTGATAGTTTTCCTTTCAATTTCAGTATATATACTACTGCTGTAATATTTTTCACGTAACCATATATAACTGTTTAGCAGATAGAGGAATTTCGGAAACGGATCCCTAAATCGAAAAATGGTGTTCTCAACCTCACAATATTTTTTAAAGACCTATTTAATGAAACGTAAGTACGATGGGTAAGTAGAGCAAAAAAAAAAATACTTCCCCACTTTACTTGTACGGGAGCTACCCTAAAAATAAATCTTTTCAAGATTTTTTTCTGCCACTTTTTTGGCATAATTAATATACATACCCATACCAAATTACAGCTACTTATAATCTAGTACTTATAGTCTCTGAGTAAAACTGCGGACGGACAGACAGACAGACATGGCGAAACTATAAGGGTTCCTTGTTTACTACGGAACCCTAAAAATCAAAATAGTGTTAGGTTGTTAGCCGCTTTGCTTATTGACATGATTCTTTAGATTTTTGAACATTCCTTCAGACGGTTTCTATGGTCAATGCGGTAAGAGAAATAGCTGGTACGTTCTACGTTTTTTATTTTCTCCAATATCGGAAAGGAAGTTCAAACTACTCAAGATTTATATCTTCAGTGTTTGGTTATTTATTGACGTCAATACAGGTATGTATGTAAAATAATTAAGTCCAATATATACTTGTATACTTATTAGCAGCAAAGCATTTTCACAAAGATTGTGACTGCGAAAAATTAAAATAATTTTTTTTATCTAGAATAAGAGTTCAAGAGGGGCTTTAAACTTTCGCAGTAAATAATGTAAGAAAACTGGTGCTAATTCAGCCATGTTTTTTGTCTTTTTATTTTTTCTCGTATACGGTTTTACATGATTCTACACAATATATACTCCGTTAATTTAAGAGTAAAATACGCATAAAGGGCTCAGAATGTGTTTTCAGTGTAGTGACCTTTTCTCTTTGTTCAGATTTTATTCTCAACCGCTGGCGTAGCATTATTTACTTCTGTCTGATTTATCTGTTTTCATATGTTGGTAATAAAGAATACGGAGCCAACATAGGCTGTCATATTACAGCTGTTGTGTTTCGTTTTACAGGATTAGATAGGTATAAATTTTCATTAAAACATATTTATGTTAATGAAGCCTGGAAACCTAAACTGTAAAGATTCAAAAACTTTATTCAAGCTTTACAAATTACAAACAGGCGTATTAATTTATATTGGTATTGAACTTCATGAAAAATTACTTTTGTTCTGCTATAGTTAAAGTTTGAAATTTATAAAATGTATGGAGCAGCTGATATTTTTTCTTGATTTCAGGCTTTTTCACATAACAAAAGTTTTGAGCTCCGAATGATTCATAGAATTACCCTTGAACGATTACATTGTTCATAGAAATCACGGTTCACCGTTCATCGTTATAAAGAAAAATCGTCAAGCCGCTGCCTTTTCTTAACGACAGCTCTGTTTGCCGAAAGAATGTTAAAAATAAAAAATGCTTCTCAGAGACTACTATCTGCAGATTAGGCGATTCGCTGAAAGTTCTACTTGTACTACGGCGAATTTATATTTTTTCGATATAAACCTTCTCAGAAAGCACTTTAGATACTAACAATAACTTAAGACCGTCTCCATAAACAGCTGTAGGTAGCATGAAAAAAGGAAAAAAACAAATAAAATAAAAATCTGACTATTACTCATTACGCTTTAAAAAGTATGAAACAAGATATTAATCTGACTTGAAATCGTTATGTCCCGACTATTCAGTATTTATCGTAGAGATATTCAGAGGATAGCCGTCGTCATTTTCTACTTTGCCCTAAAGACTAATAGCCGCAAAAATATACTAAGAAACATAAATAAAACGAACAAATTCCTATTTATCGGTATTTTTATTACAACTTATCTATAAGTGACTCAAAAATAAACTAAAAAATATTCATCACCGAAAAAGAAATACCTTTTAAAACTCAATGATTCGATTGGTACTTATATATTTAAAACATTAATAAAGATAAATATTATAATTACATATTAATAAAAATATTAATTTGCCCAGTGGAGCTTTCAGCGAATCGCCTAATCTGCAGGTAGTCTCGGTAAAGCATTATTTATTTTTAACATTCTTTCGGCGAACAGAGGCGGCTTGAATCCAATTCTATGAATCATTCGGAGCTCCAACTATGATCCCAGATTTGACGGATCCGGGTATTACAATAGAGCGACTGTCGTCTGACCTCAGTAACTCTTCAACACGGGAACCAGACTGAGAGGACTGTGGAAGGGCGCCACGGCTTAACGTGCCTTTCAAAAAACGGAATCATCATTCTATCAGACATTAAGGTGATTCAAGCTTGCAATGTCCTAACTATATAATATAAATGTTATTTATATTACTTTTCTATCTCTGTAGTTTTAGTTTAGTTAGTTATTTTTCATAATTTATGTAATTTGTTTTATTTAAATTAAGTATTTTTGTAAGTTTATTTTGTCTTCATATCTTTCTATGTATATCTTGTAAATAATTAATAATCATAAAAATAATGTCCTAACCAAACTGGAAACATCTTAATAAACAGACCACGGAGGCAGTCAATTTTATATCACTTTCAATGTATACCTACCAAAGGCTTGTGATAATAATGACGATTTAATATATTTGAAAAGTATTATTACGATTTTTACCTGAAGTGAAAGTTAGACCGACAGAGCATTTTGTTGGCATTTTTGTAAAAAAATATAGAAATTTGTTGTTTTTTCTATTACTACCCATCAATTTATGCGAAATCGCGAAAAAGGCTAGTAAATAATATGAAATTACAATATTCGCAGTGTGGCGTTAGGGTTACATATTACACACCCTACTTACGACAAAAAATAACTTTCAATCTTGAAGCACAGCTGTTGCGCAGCTGATACGTGCCGCGATTTGTTCCAAGACATAGGTGCGTAGGTACATAACCCTTAGTCCGTTACGTACCAACTTTTGGGTACTTGTTTCTCCGTTATTGATATTCTTTATCCAAAAATCATTGTTCACAAATATTATCGTGATTTTGCTATAAGGAACGCTAACGCGATAGACAAAGCCTAGAGACACGTACCTATAAGTATAAGGGAAGCCCATAGACCAGTGTTTCCCGAACATTTTTCTTCCATGGCGCGGTAATTATTACTCAGTCCCTTTATGTACTACCCATACCTATTTTAGTGCGAAGGAGCTGCTTTCTAAAGAAACCGAGTTCACGGAAAATGATGAAAGTGTTTTCCTGAGGTATGGTTCTACTTCTTCACATAAATTAAGTCGGTTGCTTAATTTATGTGAAGGTAAACTAGTGTTGAAAACCTAGCTTTATATTTATAAGTTGAGAAAAATACTTCTTAAGAGTCCTGTAGAAAGTATTAAAACTTGTCGAGTTTTTAGTAATTTTGTATATTTTTGACGAAGTAGACCGTGACGCAAGGTATTCTATTTAAGCAAGTGAGGAATGTTGCGATCAGGGTTTGGCTCATACGCCAAAACATGAGAGTTGCTGCTCCCCCACAGACTGCTGTGCCATTGTTTTTCAGTTCGCCCTTCAGGCTATCCATACATAACGGGGCTCTTCAGGCATATGAGAGCTCCACAAGCCTTGCGTTGCTGTCTCTCCAAGCCTTGCACACACCGGCAACGCCCAAAGCTGAGAATCGTCCCTGCTGGGCCCCTCGGTGATATTAGCCTAACAAGTTGAAAGCACTCTATTCTCACCTCAAAAAGTCCGGTGAAGTGGTAAAAGCTGACTTGAGCTAGCTACATAGTCCATTAAAAAAAGATTACGATCTCAGTTTGCGACCCGGTACCGGGTGGCGACTTACCAAATGTAAAATCGCTGCCTACCTTATAGGTAAGTATGTGAGAAAGAGGATCTAAAAACTCTAAACAGTGATGGGTAGATTATCCCATAGCCTATTGACATAACACTTACGCACATTGCCTCGACTCGACGAAAATTATAAATTTCACATTTTCAATAAAAAGTAAATTTTATTCTTTTTAAATTAATTAGCGCTACATTCATATTTCATATGGTCAAAACTCGAAAAATTACATAATTTCATACGATAATTTTGATAGTGATAAAAAGTGAAATTTATGATCATATTCTTTGCATGTGACTTCGACACTGTTTCGAACCGAACAATATAGAGTGATATGAATGCCAAGCCGTGTAATTAGGTACCGCTAGCATCAACCACAGAAATCCCTAAGGGGCAAGTACCTTAGAAATAATAATCTATTAACTGTCGTGTGCTATAAATCCGGAGTAAAATAAAACTTGAAGTAAGTATTAAAAATTTTAGGTATAAAATAGTAGAAAACCTTTTACTGTTAAAAGCAAGTATGCTTTTAACAGTAAAAGGTTTTATACTATTTTGGGAATGGGCAAAAATCTAAGGAATCATGGTAATAGGCGAGGCGGCTAGCAACCTATTTCTGATTCCGTTTTCCATTTCCACGCCCACCACCATCTTATAGACCTGAGTTCTGTCTACCCCACAAGGGAAAAAGACGTGACAATATGTATGTATGTATACGAGTAACTTCTGGTTTTGTTAACGTATATCGACCCAAGATATCTACAATTTAAACACCCTTTAGTATGAAGTTGATATGGTGTGGGTGTCTATTGACGGCCGTTCCCGAAGAGTTTCAAGTTGTCCGAGACCACAGAGCAAGAGATGTCGCTCGAACATTCTAGGGAGAAAGTAATAAGTAATAATATGGCGTGTCAGCCCGCGCCCAGCTAGTAGGAGAAAGTCGCATGATCGGCCAATCAGTTCGTTCTCAAAAATACCTAAAAGTACCCCAATGTGCTGTGATATGGTATATCGTATCACTAGTAGGTATATCTTTTTTGCAGTTCTCATGAAACCGAGAACCTCTAAAAAGGGTACCGCCCTCGGACACGCTTGTTTCGTATGAAATGTGTTGAAAATGTATTTTAAATTCAATACACAAACTTCAAGAGGTGACTCAGCTCATCAATATGAACAACTTTTGATATAAGACCAATGCTGGGAACTCCAAAAAAAGATTGACATACTCATACAACAGTGTCCAGCTGCATCGGACCAAATGTATAGAAAAGGTGAAAATAATATTGGATTTTCAGCATTAGTCCCATGCGACTATTAATATAGGATAGGCATTTCACGATTTTGAACCAATAAATCGAAAAATAAATTTCATGAGTTTTAACAAATACTAATTTATCAAACATTAGCTGTTACCCGCGGCTTCACCCGCGTAATATATGTCCTTTTCAGTATCCTAACCAATGTGTATGCAAAATTTCATGATGATCGGTTCAGTAGATACGGCGTGAAAGTGGAACAAACAAACAAACAAACTCACTTTCGTATTTATAATATAATGTAGTTGGGATTGGGATTATCTTATAGGTACATAAAAACATCGCGTTGGAACCACGGTCTACTAGTAGCGCGCGAGCAACAGTCTCATTCCCTGCTCTGTGTCGGAGACCCTCGGATCCGGCTTAACGGCTGCTATCTCCGAAGTAATGACAATCGCCCGGTCCATGACGTCTTAACGGCCCTCAAAGAATGGAGGAGCTCGCGATAATCGCCACTTAATGGTCGTTTAGCTAACGTGCTTTAACCTGTGGTCGACTTCAATATGCAAACTATTAGGTACCTCTATAATTCCAGGCTTCGATAAACTATATCTTAACTATTTCATCTAAATGGCTTTATGCAAGATGCAAATACTATGGCAGGTTAATTAGGAGGATAAGTTGTGTCACTAAATAAAGTGTCGTAAAAAAAGACAGGGCCGATGGATGGATGGTCGTCGGTACAGCAAAGGCAATGGTTCGGTACCAAAATAATATATAGTACTTAATAGTATTTTAAACAGAATAAAACTAAAAGACAGCCTCCCTGATGACTGCATCACACAAACAACACACGCGAGCCAGTGACACTAGGGGTTGGTTCCCGGCCAGGTCATGATGGAATACAATCTTTTTCAGATTGGCCTGGGTCTTGGATGTTTATTTATCTATGTAGTTAAATAAGTTTCTAGTATAATAATATACTATCGTCGAGTAAGTACCCTACGACACAAGTACACAACTTACTGTGGGGCTAGCTCAATCTGTGAGATTTGTCCATAAGCTGGTTGTAGGTAGGTACCTAGTTTAATATGTTTTCCTAAACTGTACTTAAATCAAAAACGCCCACTTAGCCGAAATAACGTTGCTTACAATAAACAAATGCCAATAAATTCGTCCTAAAGATTTCATATTATAGATTTCGCGGCTAAAGCGTTCAATATTAACAGATTAACTCAGTCGGGGATCCGCCTTCATAAAAATAAATTCCAATATTCCCCTCGTTGCTCTCATAACTCTCCAAAGAAACGCCGTTCGTTGGAAACTTTACAGAGCGATTTCGGAGTAAAAATTTCATTTTTACTGTGTGAAATTAAGTTTTTATTGAAGAATTTACGAGCCGCAATGAAATTTTAGAATATTGTAAAAACTAGAATCGTTTTTGTTATTTATGTACTCCATCAAGTTTCTTTACAATACTTTTTAATAAATGAGGCTGAGCAATGAGGCTAAAAAGGTTTTTATTTAAGTACATACATTGTTACTTAAAGGTCGTAATAAAAATGGCAATTCACGACCTTTTTCGATATCTTCGATGGAGTATGTAGTCAAAGCTTCGATTATGTTTTGAGTGAAAGGAAAAACGTAGTAGAGTACCTATTAAATTAAAAGCGACCATCCAGCACACTACAATTTTTTTATATCATAGGACGGCAAACGAGCAAGCCGGACACCTGATGGTAAGTGATCACCGCTCGTGTCATCCGATCACGGGATCAGTGAGCCGGCCCATTCATGCTTCCAGCTAAAGTAGCGTGGCTCTACCACAACTAGCTATGACGTTGATTATGTATATGTGACACGAAAAAAAATTAAAAGCCTTGATCATTTGTTTGCAGAAGGGTCACGTTTATCTGCCCCCGACTGTACATCGTTTTGATTGCTTCAATATTCATTACGGCTTCCGTATGGATGACTATTTTTATTTAAGATATGTAATAAAATTAAAAATGACTATTAAAACATTGCACACCGTAGCTGTCAAAAGTTAGCAAATAGGCGTGCAGAAATAGCTCCTCACCACGCCGGGTACGAAAGTCGTCATTTTTTTAATCGACCACTCCATTAGCGTGTTACGGCCGGAGCACTATTGAAACACGAAAAATTTTAAAAGCCTTGAACATATATGGACTTCATAAAAGCTTCGCCGTTCGAGCTGTCAAATAAAATTTTATGAGGCCCCTTTTACAATAAGTTTTTAGTTTTACATACGTGTAAATACATAATTTTGAATAAGAGACATATCGAATTTAAAATGTAATCTGCATGCAACCTGATGACAAAGTTTTTAACAGTGTGCACCACATGTACTTATCATTACAGTTAGCTTACTTGTGGTGCATATTGATAAAAAACTTTGTATATTAGCCAGCAAAGTCGTCCAACACTGAGTTACATATAAATAATGTAGCTGCTGCTTATTTATTTAGGCCCATAAACAATTGTTTAAGATTATAGTTGTAAAATCATTGGTTAATCACATGTATAGTTTTACAGTGATTAAAGATGACCGCAAATTATTTTTAAAAATACCTATATTAAACATAGCTTTTACATCCACCAAAAGCAAAAACAATAAAGAAATGGCCAAATTTAAGCGGATTCGCAAACACTAAAGGTACTTTACCACCGTACAATATGAAAGTGCAATACCACATTCCAATGTTTAAATATATACACATTTACCCTCTTCTAGGTGATCTCTATTGTGCAGTGGAAGCGAGCGTCTATAGCGTCAGTGGCGCCGCGTCTGTGCGCTATAGACGCTTGCTATGGTCCAGTGGGTGTGAGCTCGCGCTTACGTATGTTAAGCAACCCCTGTTGCATTCCCTACTTGGATGGGTGACCGCAAGTGGCATAAAAATATCTCGAGCTCCTCCGTGCTTCGGAAGGCCCGTTAAGCCATTGGTCCCGGCTGTCATCGTTGATGGCAGTCGTTAAGCTATGTCAGATGCCTTAAGGCAGCTTGAAAAATCTGACACCAGTGTTGGCCACTTACACATACGAAAAACAAAACAAACAATAGACGCTTGCTTCCAAAGTCTACATTTAACAAACTTTTTTGTTCTTAGGGTTCTTTTTTGTTCTCATGGTGACTGTTTTGGCACTCTGGCAAATGTATGAAGATGACAAAATTGTCACACCATACCTATTAAAGGACGCAGTGTCTGTCGTTGGTGACAAAATGCCCGGTGCTAGCGGGCCCTTATTTACGTTATTTATCTATCATTTAGGTTACAAAAAATGCGCCTCCTAGGGTGATAAATTAGCGGCAAGTGACAGAATCGAGAAAAACGCAAAAAAGTTGAAAAGCCATTTTTTTTATTTGTTAATTTTATTTTGTTTTTCTTATGTTATATACATACCGCCATAACAAAAAGTTATGGCGGCAACAATTTTACATAGTCTGTGAAAATTTCAAGTTTTCAATAGACAATCCTTTGACAAACGGACAGATGGACGAACAGCGGAGGCTTAGTAATTGGTAACTTTTTGGTACAGAACACAAGCAAGAAGGAAATAAACTTAATTCAACGAAAAGGAAAAATGTATTAACGAGTATATTCTTAACATGAATTAAACAACAAAAGCGCTGAAAGTATAACATTCCTTTTTTGGGCAGTTGTGTAAAAATAGCTGCTAGCCGCAGAAATGTCATTGTACAAATTGCTTTAGAACATGGACCTGTCACGCGGACAGTGGCTAAGTGCTGAGCTGCTTACTATAATTGATGGCCGCCATTCTTGTTATAGGGGGCCATTTACCAGCTGTAATTACATGTGGTGCATATTGATATAAATGTTAGATTCACTGCCAAAGTAATAAGTATAAAAAAATGGTTGTAGAATTGTTACTTGCAATAAACACCTGAATAGGCATTGAAAAAGGTGTGGGAAGCGAGTAGGAAATATTTTTTTACAAGGGGAGTCAAACATAGGCTACCGAAATGGTAGACTAGCAGGGTCACCAATTGTCATATAACAATAAAAAAACTTGTAGCGGGCATATACTGTGTGATAGTTGAGCAAGCTGAGCAGAGGAGCCCGATGGTCCAGTGGGTGTGAGCTCTATGAGCGCTTACGTATGTTAAGCAACCTCTGGTACAGTCCCTACTTGGATGGGTGACCGCAAGTGGCATAAAAATATCTCGAGCTCCTCCGTGCTTCGGAAGGCACGTTAAGCCGTTGGTCCCGGCTGTCATCGTTGATGGCAGTCGTTAAGCTATGTCAGATGCCTTAAGGCAGCTTGAAAAATCTGACACCAGTGTTGGCCACTTACACATACGAAAAACAAACAAAAAGCTGAGCATCGAAGCTGTTTACTGTGATCGACAGCTGCCATTGCTGCAATAGAATTAATTATACTTAGTTAGATCATGTACTGCACATTGATATATCGCCATTCAATAAACTCTCAGGATCCCCTGAGTGTTCTTATTATTGAATGCTATTATCCTAGCTAAGCGTTAAATCTGCTTACTGTGACCGACGGCCGCCATTCCTGTGATAGCATTAATTATAGGTGCATGTTCTGCACATTGACATATCACCGTACAGCTCGCACCGAGCGGAAGCTAATCGTCGGAGCTGCTTACTGTGATCGATGGCCAGCGGCGGCCTTGCCCATTGCGAGGCTACAAGCGGCAGGTCTTTGCGAGGCCCTTTGTCCTGCGTGAAAAGTATGTGTCGCAAAAGTAGGTCTGGTTGTTTGATTTAGGTAAATGTCACGTTTAAGGAAAAATGCTAAAGTTATACACATGAATAAAATTTAAATTTTTAAATATTTTATATATAAAGAATTACAAAATTAACAAATTTAGAAATGATAAATTTTAAAACTGATGTTTTCAACTTTTCTTAAGACTAAAATCTTTAATTAAATCACAAAAATTTAACGAAAGAGCTACGTCATTTTCAATTGAAAGAATAGCAAGGGCTGAAAGCCCATCTTGTGTCATCGAATTCCTCAAATATGTTTTAATACTACATAATGTACTACATAATTAAATTTTCAATTATGTTTTGAACGAATGAATGAAACTAACTTTATTTTCTTAATAAATAAGAATTTAAGTTATAAGTTTTAATTTAAACTAGATAGATTTTTAACAATATTTTTCAAATATTAGCTTGGATTGTTGCGCCTGGCCCCTCCAAGAGCGAGGCCCTGGGTGATTGCACAGTTCGCCACCCCCTAAGGCTGCCGCTGTCGATGGCTACCATTTCTCTTATAGAATTAATTATATGGACTATTCTGCACATTGAAATATCGCCATACGTCGCCACACGTCGGTCACCATTTCGATCATAGCATAAATGTACAATATATGCAATGCAGTAATGCACATACAGGTCTATAAATCCAAAGGCGCCGTTCCTGTAATATAATTAATTAAATGGTCTGTACATTGACAAAGTGCCATACAATCATAAGAACTTGCAAGGAATAGCTAAGCGTCGAGGCTGCTTACTGTGATCGACGGCTGCCATTGCTGCAATAGAATTATTTATAGTTAGGTCAATGTGTACATTGATATATCGCCATTCAATAAACTCTCAGGATCCCCTGAGAGTTTTTATTATTGAATGATACTATCCTAGCTAAGCGTTAAATCTGATTACTGTGACCGACGACCGCCATTTCTGTGATAGAATTAATTATAGGTGCATGTTCTGCACATTGACATATCACCGTATAGCTCGCACCGAGCGGAAGCTAATCGTCGAAGCTGCTTACTGTGATCGATGGCTACCATTTCTGTAATAGAATTAATTATATGGACTATTCTGCACATTGAAACGTCATCGACATATTCTGCACATTGAGACGTCGGTCACCATTTCGGTAATAGCATAAATGCAATGCAATAATGCACATACAGGTCTATAAATCCAAAGCCGCCGTTCCTGTAATATAATTAATTAAATGGTCTGTACATTGACAAATTGCCATACAATCATAAGTACTTGCAAGGAATAGCTAAGCGTCGAGGCTGCTTACTGTGATCGACGGCTGCCATTAACTGTAATAAAATGAATTATAGGTGCTTGTTCTGCATATTAATATATCACCATACAATAGCAGAACTCACATCGGATGGTAGCTAAGCGTCGTACCTGCTTACTATGATCAACGGCTACCATTTCTTTGATAGAATTAATTACATGTACAAATAGATGACTTCAAATCTACTATCAAAGAGATATTAATTTAACTTATAATATAGCTGCGAAAATGTTTTTCTTTGATACATCATCATTTTACGGCCCACATTCAGTACTTAACTTGCACAAATACAGGTAATCTTGCAACAACACACTCAAGGCCGCCATTCCTGTAATGCAGCACATGTATGTTAATTCTATAAAAACCTGTGGTGCACACTTGCTGCACATTGATATCTTGCCATACAAGAATAAAAACTCGCAAAAGTAAGTCCTGCCGCTGCTAACTGTGATCGTCGTCGACCATTTCTGTAATAGCATAAATTACACGTGTTAATTGCAGAACTGCCCAAACAGTCTTTATATCTAAAGCCGCCATTCCTGAATTCGGTATTTGCCTAATGTTAAGATTATATAAAATTTGTTTCCAATGATACTAATTTTTATCTAAAAACACTATAACGAACACTTTTGATTTGATATTGATTCGTTAAGTGTTCTTAAAGCTTCTTTAAAGTTGGGTGAATAGGACCATTTTTGAAAGTATGAAAATCTTAAATTACAATTATACTGTTGTAGTCCGCTTAATTTAAAGCAACTTTTATTATGAAACCATTACCATAAACGCAATATTTCATATAGCTACCAAACAAAGTTCTCACGCCGCCCATACAAAATACAAAGTTGTGACGTCACAAATATGTTTTCACGTCTAAAAATTAACGTCTAAAAATATGTGTCTTTAAAACTTCTATATCTCAAAGAGTTTTTTGTTTAGAAATGTATTTCTGTCACTATTGTGTTTATTTTTGGCAGGTCTTTACATAGCGACACGAAAAATTTTTTAGTCAAGTAGCCAATTACAATTAATTAAATATGCTGCACTTATATATCGCCTTAGCAACCATAAGAAATCGCAGCTGTCGGTAACTAAGCGGCCATCATATGTTTAAAAAAATAATAACATGTACTTAACTGTACAGTACAATGATATGCGTGTCCTTACATACACCAGCGAAGATATAAAATTTAACTTTGGACTTTAGATTTGAACAACCTGCGTTTCGTTGTTCCAGAACAATTATAAACTAAGACAGTAGTGGTCTTAGTTTATAATTATTCTAAAACAGTCTCATGTTCAGTAGTTTTATTTTTACCTTCGACCGAAAAGAGTGTTATAAGTACATTTTATATGTGAGTTTCTCTATGCATCCGACTGCGGAATCGGAGCTGCTAAACGGGTGGACGGATGTGAATGCTTACATTTAACAGTAGATTTAGCGGAATAGATTCTAAGCTAAAGCTGGTGTTCGTTAGACTACTTTAAGCAGTCAGGATTAAATATTAAAGGCATACAGATTTTGCGTTCAACTTTCAGGTATAGATGAGAAAATTTCATTTATAGTTTCACGCTTTATATATTGCACATGCACATTATTGCACATACAAACAAGGACAAATCACACAGATTGAGCTAGCCCCAAAGTAAGTTCTTAAGTAAGACTTTTGTTATGGGATACTAACTCAACGATACTATATTTTATAAGTAATACATATATAGAAAAACATCCAAGACCCAGGTGAATCTGAAAAAGATCATATTTCATCTTGACCTGACCGGGGATCGAACCCGGGACCATCCGTGTCACAGGCCGGCATTGACCGCTGCACCACGGAGCTCGAGTTACATTACTTGTAGTTGTTAGTCACTTATTTTTACAACGTTGCTTATAAATTTACTCCCTAAGATTACGCAAAGTGACAAATGTATGGAACATTTGTATTATAAGCTTTAACGCCTACAGGAATTTAGGAAAAGATCCTTGTTACCACAAATAATGCGATATTGATAAGTTCCAATATACAACAAAATTCCCGGAACACATTTACCACGCTGTGTTCGTTGTCTGTCAGTAGTATAGAACGTACACAAAATATATGCATTCTACGTGTTGGGATTGGGATCAGTCAGAGCTTTGTACACATCGCGTTTCACAACTTCGAATTGGAACTTGTCTACCAAACCAGCATAGAAGGATTATATTTATGACTGCTTTCTACCCACTATGAGTTCCGTATGCGCTTCCTAACCTACTAAGTGTTAGTTACTAACTATTATTAACAACTGTTAGTATATATATGATTTAGATTACCTGTAAGTACCTTAACATATATTTGAAATATTTCATAATTTCCCTTTTTACGTCATATAATATTTTTTTCTGTTTTTCCCTATTGAACTGGGTGAGAATGCTCTAGCAATAAGGCCGCCTGTGGTTACAAATATTTTGGAACAAGACAGCTTATTCAAACAAAATATAATATCGTTAATATTATGTTAGTTTAGTTCCTTATGTTCATAAATAAAATAAAAAATTAAGTGTTTAAAAAAAAAAAAAAATTCAAACAAAATTAAAAATACTAATTCTGAACGAGACTCCTCTTAGTCTCGAAGACCAACATAGACTCAAGAAAAGTAGTCAATAAAATGGTATAATGTAGACAGATACGTATCTCACCTGGCATCAGATATATTGCAGGGCTTTAAAGTTGACGCATGGCAGGAAACTGACGCCAGGCGGCAGGAGGCACTTACTCAGCGATCGCTCAAATCCCACCATTTGTATAGACACGCGCCGTTCCATCGAAGTAAATATTCCACCAAACGGTGCTTGCGGTAATATTGCATTTTTCAAAGAAGAGTTTTTAACTTTTGTTTGAGTATTAATTTTGTATTGCATTCGTTGCTCTGTTCATTAGTGAACATAAATAGGTACTTATACAATTTCTTACACCCTAATAAGAATTGTATAGATGAAATTGTTAATATTTTTTTGGATTGATTGTTCTTTATTATTATTGTTCAGAGTTTTTAAGACCCACTTATGTCATTATTTTATGAGGCCACAGGCGCAAACTTGGTCACGGCTGGCTGCCATAATGTTTAAAGCGTATGAAGTTATATGATAGGGTGGTGCGATTACCTTCTTTCAGGAATTTGGACACCTTTTTCATACATTCATTAAAACTCTTTCTAAATCATTCAAGCTTTCAGCAGACATGAAGATTTATAAACGACAGTTAGCCGTAACCAATATAAATAAATAAATATATAGGGACATATCACACAAATTGAGCTAGCCCCAGTAAGTTGTGAACTTGTGTCGTGGGATACTAACTCAACGAGATACTATATTTTATAATATATACTTATATAGATAAACATCTAAGACCCAGGTCAATCTGAAAAAGATCATTTTCCATCTTGACCTGACCGGGGATCGAACCCGGGACCTCCATGTCGCAAGCTGGCGTGTTGACCACTGCGCCACGGAGCTCGAATATGGACTAGTGCTTTCTGAAATCATCACCAAAATTGGTCTAAACTACTCAGAAAAGTGACGATTGTCTATATAAAGAATGTTAACCCAATCAAACCAAAATATTCTTTTACGGAGTTTTAAAATGTTCACACTGCCATAACTTTTATACGCTTTCTATTCGGATAGAGATGTAAATAATTAGATATTTATGTTCACTAATGAACTCCATGAAAAACTATGTGTAAACATCAAAACATTACGTAGGAACGATGATCAACTCTCTATTGATATCGTATCGCAACGCGGAACGCCTCTATGGTATGCAAGCGATGTAAAGCTTACTTCTTTCAATAGTCGTGCGTTGAAAAGCTAATCTAGAAATGCTTTTCATTGCTGTTTAATAACTAATGCACCTAAGGATATAAACGACAGTGGCTATGTATGATACACATTGGCAATGAGCATGGGAGAGTAAAATGTCTCTAACTAAATAATAGTTGGACATGTCCGAACAGTAACTAGAGCAGCGCCAAATAGAAAGAGGGCGCGGTCGATTCCAAGTTTATGATATTTCATCGTTCGTTGATCTTTTCAGTCCTTGGATAGCTTACAATATTTTAATAGCAGACACTGATATTTTCAGCATCACTGCCGAGTCTAAACACACTCTGAAGGGCAGAAAGAAGTAGGAAACAACAATAATAAAACACAACAGTAATTTTTATTCAACGCAACGCGTATTGATTCTAGACTGAAAACTAGAGTGGTTTTGAACATCTTCATCTTCTACACTTATCCCACTTGTTTCTATGGGTGTCGGCACAGCATGTTAGTTTTATCCATTTCTTCCGACAGAGGCAATTTCTTTTGATACACCTTTCGCTTCCATACTTTCCTATTAACTGTCCATTCATCTCTTCTTAGGTCTTCCTTCCATCTGAAACTTCTGGTTCCATCCATTCTTATTTCTTCCTTCGCACCACATGTTACTGGCATAACTGTTATATTTCCTCTTATGTACTCATTCCATATTCTGCCCATTCTTGTCACTCCACAAAACCATCTGAACATTGCTATCTTGTTTCGTGCAACTTTCTTTCTTACTTATAGGTATTTTGAAGGAACATGCATGAAGAATAGAATTCGAAAATGGTTTCTGATTAAATGAAATGAATGAATTAAGAATGTAAGCATTTAGTTGAGAAAACTAGTATGGGCATTTTTAATTTGATATAAATACATTAAGTTTGGTATAAATTGGCTGTGCAAGTCCATTTCAAAAGAATGAAAATATAAACGTAACCCTTTTTATTTTTATTATATTTTATTATTTTTGACTTTTTTAATGTATTTTTGACATATTGTTTGAATTTAATGGAATGTTTCAATTTTATTTTATATTATTTTATTATTTTGAATTATTTAATGTGAATGTAAATGTAAATTATCTTAAATTGATTTTAATTTATTATTTATTCAATTTTTAACAGCTTGATGAATTAATTAATGTACCTTGTGGACTTTTAGTTGTCTAAATAAAGAAAATTATTATTATTATTATTATAAAAAGAAAAACATATTTAACATACAAAATGTATGGTAATTTTTATTATGAGGCCATTCGCGTAAACGCAATATTTAACATAGCTGTCGAACAAAGTTTTGATAATAACACGAGTATAAAATGCCAAAGTACCATCTACGTATGATATAACTATGTAGCAATTTCAAAGTTTAGGCGAGACATAAGAAGGTGACCGAGTAACTTAATGTTTACAGAGATTTTAGGTTACCAAGCTTATTATTTTTTTCTTTTTTGAGAGCGTTTTTTCGAGAGGTCTTTCCAGAAAACAAGGAAAAATAATGTGTGCAAGTTCCCCGTTATTCACATCGATCCACCATATTAATCAGGTTGTGTTACCATCTAAGGTTATGGCGAATTTAATATAACAGGCGTAGTTATTTGTACACAAAGTTTCGCATACTCGCCCAACTCTGTTGTTTGAGAACTTGTTGGTCGAGAATATAAATATTAAATTGAAAGCAGGTTTACATAATAACGGCCTCAGGGTTTGTTATTATGTAAACTACACACCTACTGTTTTATTCATCCAAGTTAATTAAAAGGTTGATTAATTGGTGGACAAGGCTCTTGTCTTTGCTACCACGCTGGTCTGGGAGAAAAGAAAAAAGTAGAATGTACCAGCTGCTTCTCTTCCTTTACCGATCAAAGAAATGGGTGAACATCATGTCAATAGGCGATCATCATCATCATTTCGTGTAGGTGACACGGTCAGTCGACCATGCTCACCCTGGTGTCAGAGTTCTTCGGCCGCCTCTCGGCCGCCTCTCGGCCTCTGACGTGGTTCCTTTAACGACTAACATATGACAGCCGGGACCACAGGCTTAACGTGCCTTCCGAAGCACGGAATCATCTTTCTTATCAAACAATCAGGTGATTCATGCCTGCAATGTCCTTACCAAACTGGAACCAACTTAACAAAGTATGCTTCTCGTGGGAATCGAACCCACGACCTCCGGGTCAACAAGACAAACGCCTTAACCACTGGAACACGGATGCAGTTAATCAATAGGCGATGCGGCTAGCAACCCATTACTATTTTGATTCCGACCTACAAGCCCACCAACATACTAAATGTGGCCTTTAGGCCTTATAGAGTAAAAAAGACGTGTTTATGTGTGTATGAATGGAGGGCTCTTGTTGGTGTCATTGTGTGGAAAATTGAATTACCAGTGGGCAATCGTTGATGGCTTCCGTGGTTAACACGCTAGCCTGTGACATGAGAGAAACCGGATTCGATTCGCAAATAGTTATACTTCATTTTTGCAAGTATTTGTTTGCAGATCTGACCTACCCAAGGAGGTTTGGCGCCAGGTAGGTGGCCAGCCTTAAAAAAACTTTCACAAAACATACTTCAACATGAACATTCATGATATGATGGTCCTGATAATGGACTCCGAGATCTAACACATTATAGCTGAGGAAGTAACCTGAAAAAACTTTTGGATGATGATGATAGACTAAAAATTACGTGGAAAAAGTAAAAAAAACAACAACTTAATTATTATCTGTGAAAACACCTATAATTTAAATACCGTTGTACGTTTAAAAAAAAAACTAAGTTATGAGAATGGCAGACATGGCACTGAGTTTGTTTCTTCCTGTTATCTCTGGGGAAATTTTATTGGATTGGAACTTCACGAAATTTTATTTTGAAGCCGACATAATCTTGAGCAAGATAAAACGAAATAAATTATGCTAGGTTTGTCATTTTTTAATTTTACATTTTATCTGTACCTATGTAAAAACAAAAACATGATATTTCAAATAACATGATAATTTTGACTTACTAATTAGACTTTGTTCAGTCTAAGAATGCCAAATAGATATCAAAGTATTCGTTTCCTTTGGAACACCTCGCCAAAGGGGACATATACTTTGATATCTACTTAAAAAATTACGGAAAAATCACGATTTTGAACCTATGAACTGTATTAAATCTTGGAATACAGAAAAATTAAATTAGACTTCCCATAGAAATTCGCCCAGCTGATCGGCGAGTTTGTGTGTGTTTTGGGAGACCTAAAAATTTTACGTTCTATCCCTTATTTTTCTTACAATTCTGTATTCTATTAGGGATTCAGATTTTTCATAAGAAAGCTCAAGGTCGCTCAAAGAGCTATGGAGAAGGCTATGCTCGGTGTTTCTCTGCGAGATCGAATCAGAAACGAGGAGATCCGTAGAAGAACCAAGGTCACCGACATAGCCCAGCGGATTAGCTCTTTGAAGTGGCAGTGGGCGGGACACATAGCAAGAAGAACCGATGGTCGATGGGGCAGAAAGGTTCTTGAATGGCGACCACGTACCGGCAAGCGCAGCGGTGGACACCCACCGACCAGGTGGTCAGACGATCTGATAAAGGTCGCAGGAAGGCGCTGGATGCAGGCCGCTTCCAATCGGTCATATTGGAAATCCTTAGGGGAGGCCTATGTCCAGCAGTGGACTTCTTGTGGCTGAAATGATGATGATGATACCTACTATAAGTTATAACAAATATACACATCCAAGACCCAGATCAATCTGAAAATGACAGTTTTCCATCTTGACCTGACCGGGTTTGAACCCGGAATCTATATGTAATACATACATAGCTGCCAGATTACGAAGTTTGTTCGATTAATTAAAGTTATTTCATCTTGAATCTTTTCAAGTATTGTTAGAACACTCAACTTACTTCTCAAAGGCATCCAAATACATTCTTTGTTGTTAGCCGATATACATCTTTACATTATTTAGGTATACTTTTTTCTGCCCGTACAGAAAAATCTTGGAATCTACTGGGGCTATTTCTGGTGAGTTTTCACTAAAGTGTAGAGCAATTTTTCGGAGCAGTCGCTTCTAGCCGGGTAGGGTTTCTAGTTTTTTAAATATCACTTATGTAGTGAAATTTACGATTTGCCGAAAAAAACAAAAATCATGCGTTGATTCTTTCAGTCTTAGAGTATTAATATCTTTCAGTATAATAAGAGATATGTAAGTAAGAGAATTTACCTTATTCACCATACATATGCAGTGTTCGGGAAGCTCCGCAGTATCTTATTTCTAGAATAAAATGTTAAATCGATGTGTAGTGACTAGTAATAATTTATGGCTCAGAAACAAGAGCCCTTGCTAAAAGCTACTCAAAAAAGGACAAAGAAATCTATGGAGCGGATGCTCGCTGTTTATTCTTCGAGACGGAATCAAAAATGCGGCGACCCGAAGAATATATATCCTTCTTCGGATCGCCAACACGACAGTTGACGTCATTGCTTAGTAAATTAGCAAATCGGCACCGCTGTCCATGGACTAATGCAACACCAAGGGTGTGACAAGAGCGTCGCCGGCATCTTGTTTTTCCCTCCCCAGTTCGGAGGATGCGATGGTTCGGAGAAGCGATGGATTTACACACAGTATACTGTTTTCGGCAGAGTAGAATAGGACCACATCAAGTCTTACCTCTCCAACCCGTCCGGCCAGCGTGGAGAGTGTAGGCCAAATCTTCTGACTGGTCAGGCTAATATATGGCTTTGATAGAACAGAGAGGGTCTTGCTCCTGCAGTGGAGTCTAAAAAAGACTTAATGATGATGATACTAGCTATAAGCTCCTAATCAGGGCAGTCTAGTTTTTAGTTTTTCTATTACATAAAGTAATTTACCCACGTCCAGCTGACGTCCCGTCTTGAGTTCGTTTCCGCTTTCATCTCCAGGGAAATTTTACACTATTGGAACTTCTCGAATTCTGTTTTGCGGTTAACCCGGTCAAGATTTTACAAACCACACAAATCACGCTTGTTTAAAAATAGTGTTTAGTTATATCATTGAAACTAACGTGAAATAAATACATTATATTTAAAAACGGGTCACTCACGTGCTACTTTGTCGGGATTGCCGACTATAGTTTCGGACTCATCAAGAAATGGACTCCTGATGAAATAAAATAATGTTTAGCTTCGAGTTCTTATTAATACAATGGTCATAATGTCCTTACTATAAATGATTATTGGTTAGTCGACCTACATCCGTTGATAGGTGATAGTTTTCATCAACGTTTAGGTTTAGGTACCCACAGTAAGTTGTGAACTTACTGTGGGGCTAGCTTAATATATGTGATTTGTCCCTACGTATTCATTAAAAAAACTTATGTCGTGGGATACTAACTCTATTTTACTGTACTATCTCTGTATACTATATTTTATAACTTATACTTTTATTGATAAGCGTCTAAGATCCCGGCCAATCTGAAGAAGATCATTTTCCATCATGACCTGCAAGTCGATTTGCTAACTCGTTGTACAACGATTTGATTGTTACTATAGCATTACGGTTTTCATATCTTAAATAAAAATAGTCTTTCATACCGAAGCCGTAATGAATATTAAAGTTACCATGATGAATAAAATGATGTACAGCGTAAGTAGTTGTCAAAAGTTAGCAAATAGGCTTGCTGGCCGGGGATCGGAGCCGAGATTCCTTGTGTCGCAATGTGGCGTGTTAAATACTGCATGACGGAGGCCATCATTGATTAGATGTCGAATATTTAATAAAAAATTACGTTTCTTTAAGATGTAAGAACTGTTTGATCCAAATTAAATCTAAAATGTTATGGACGTCAATACATTTTTTCGCAAATTAAAACACAACTCCCCTGCCTTACAGAATTAAAGCCTATGTTAATCTGTTAGGGCATTAAAAATGTATGATGGAATAAAGAAACTGACATACATAAAACGTATATGATCTTTGAAATCATAACACTCCCATCACTCACAGGGCTTTATCTATTGAATGGCAGAGACTTAAAATTTTGACTGAATGGGGATATCTATTGCTGTAAAATTAAAACATGACTGCCTTGCCTACAAAATTATAGCCTATAACACTCAAAGTATGGTGGAATAAAGATACTCTTATCCAATACATACATGACCTCTGAAATCATAACACTCCTATTTTGAGCAGTCGTATAAAAACGGACAAATCGCGGAGATTCAAGTCGATTAAGAGAATAGATTGGTACATTTATACTTAATTGAAAGTATTATTTTTGTGACGTCTCGTGAAGCGGGTAGCTAATTGCAATTCTGGATGGATCTTTGAGTTGGGACTTAAACTGGATATTATGTCCGCCGTATCCGAATCACGTGCCGAGTAAGCCCCGGGGTTTTGCCGCTTGGATTTCGTTGTTTTTGGCATTTCACGGAACATAACTGGCTTAAATTTGACGCTTCTATTTGCTACTGGAGGAGATTAATCTAAATTTAAATCAATTGGACGTGCTTATTGGATTGGAGCTTCTATTAAGCCAGTGTTGTCTATTACGACATTTAGGGGTCTTTACCTAAAGCGTACAAATGAAATCTCAATACTAATCCTCGGATGTCCGTTCGTAGTCCGTGTCCATAGAATGTATCTATTGCCGCTATAACGACAAATAATCTTGACTAATACCGTTCATAATTCCAAAATGAGTTTTTGTTTATTTTTTGTTTTATTGTTACGCTTTCACGTCCTATCAACTAAACCAATCCATCATGAAATTTTACATAGGTTAGGGTACTGAGAAGGACATAGGCTATGATGAATACCTAATAATGTGATTTTTTATAAAAGCAGTCCTGTATAACGCTGGCATAGTCACAGCCTCACAAAAAAAATAAGAGGAAAAGTTTTTTGCTTTACTCTAGTTTTTATAAATAAAGCAAAGCTGCTGATAACAGTTAGTACAAGATAATAATGAAGGGTAGGCTTCATGAAGTTTTTCTTTGTTATTACATTATGATACAAGTACGGTAAGCTGGATATTATAGTCATGGTGTTTATAGGCACGAGGCGAAGCCGAGTGCTTATAATAAACCGACGACTATAATAGACAGCTTACCGTACGAGTATCATACGACGTTTTTCAATACATTTGTTACAATCTTGATTTAGTTTAAGGTAATCCTTAAACTAAAACAAGATTGCAATTCAGCAAATAAGGAATTTATAAAAGTTAGGTACTAAAGCAGTTTGTAAAAATACATTTATAATAATCAGGTACATTTACTCAGGTTTATTTTCTTCAAAAAAGTACATTGATAACATTCTCCTTTTCGAAGTCGGTTCAAAAATCACATCTCACGAATCAGAAAAAAGTCTTCATGCTGAACTTGAAACTCTTTGCTCGGATTCCATGAAAATGTTTAAATTTTGCATCTTTGGCATTGAGCTATTGAGAGGTTGTGATTGGTGTAAAGTAAAAAGCACAAGTGCCGTAAAATACATCATTACGATACAGATTTCGATGTCATAAGAACCGTATTATTAGCAAATGTATTGAAAATATTGTTTTAGCAGTACAGATGCGATTACTACTAGCACTTGATTTTATTTCCAAGATTTTCTAAATGCTTTCACCTGACTGAAAGCTAATTTATCTGCGAGTTTCCCAAAAAATTGCTTGTATCATATAAAGCTACATAGCGGCGCGGTAGCGACAATAAACAACTTTTGACGCTTTGCATGTCATGCCGTTCCCACATGGTAATTCTAGGAAACGGTGATTGTCTTCAGGGTAAGATTAAATAAATAAATATATGTATAGGTAGGCACATTCACATACATTGAGCAAACCCCATAGTTTTGTGAACTTGTGTCGTCGGATACTAACTCAAATTATAACAGATACTTATATAAATAAATCAGCAGCCTCCGTGGTCCAGTGGTTAAGGCGTTTGCCTTGATGACCCGGGGGTCGTGGGTTCGATTCCCACGGAAAGCATACTTAGATAAGTTGTTTCCTGTTTGGTTAGGACATTGCAGGCACAAATCACATGATTGTCTGATAAGAAAGATGATTCCGTGCTTCGGAAGGCACGTTAAGCCGTTGGTCCTGGCTGCCATCTGGTAGTCGTTAAAGAAACCAGCCGAGAGGCGGTTTCGAAGAACTCTGACACCAGGGAGTGCATGGTCGACTGACCGTGTCACCTACACGAAATGATGATATAAATAAATATCCACGACCAAGGCCAAACTGAAAAAGAGCGTTTTTCATCATGACCTGAGTGGCGATCGAACCCGGAACAACTCGTGTCACAGGCTGTCAATACAACAACTGTCAATACTGGCTTCGTATCGCGGCCGCGCAAACGACGAAAAACGGAGGAGGTCAAGTCAACGCGTACCTATAGGTTTTTTGACCTATAACTCAGAATTCTCTGATCTTGATAATTTTTACCCCGAAGTTAGTCCCAGATTCACAATTTGGAAAAAAAAATCCAACCCTATGGGTAAAAACAGGATTGATGACTAATGTTTTGCTTTTATGAGTCCCACGTAAAGCCGAAATCCCATACAAACGTAGTTTGGTTTTAGTTTCACAACAGTTAAGCCAATCTCAACCAAATTTTGTACATACGACCGAATAAGGCATATTGATGTTTATAATCAGATTTCAATTTTTAAAATCAATTCCTATACAAAATTACAGCGAGTAGAAGTATCGTATCGAAAACTTCTACTCGCAAAATTTGGTTGAGGTTGGCTTAACTGTTGTAAAACTAAGACCAAACTAAGTTTGTATGGGATTTCGGCTTTACGTGGGACTCTTAAGCAGTTAATTTCTTGCGCTAAAAAGTTTTTTGAGAATATTTTTAGTTGCACCCTAAAAAGTAATCCGCATTGCCCAATATTGGGCATTTCTTTTTCCCTTACGCACAACATCTTCACTTCCTGCTGTTCTAAGTTCGGAGTCCGCTGGTTCTTAGTTACAATTTCAGGTTAAAATTAGCCTAAAAATAAAATTTACCAGAGGAAAAACCGATTTCAGCAAAACTACTGGACCCATTTATGAAACATATGAAATGGGTCTACTCTTGTCCATCTTCTAGCCTATAAGTAGAGGCAAAACTATTGAACCTATTTTGAAGGCTTTTTAAAATATTTCAAATGTGTCTACTCTTGTCCATCTTTTAGCCTATAGGCAAATATATGGCCTAAGATGGAGTGAACATATTCAGGAAAGCCTATGTATGGTATATATAGGTATATATGATTATGGGAGCTTCAAAAAACTAAGCTTCCAGTTAAGTACGTAGTAAATACATAAATCTCACTTCTTTTATAGTAGAGAAAATATAAACAATTTATATTCTTTATTATAATATTATTATCATTTACATACTCGTATTTATATATCTGATGTGATCATATGAGTTACAAAATCTGACTGACTTATAAGTATATGAACGCACAGCCAAACTACTGTACCTTGACATAAATATTGGTGGTTTCTGAAGTGCTCACTAACCTCTTTCCTGATGTTAGTGAGCACCAATTCAAACTGTTAAGAATCGAACCTGGCAAAAAAAAAAAGAGAACTGTTAGTTGTCAGTCACGCCAAAAGTTAGGTTAAGAACGCGTTCGTTGTCGTCGACACACGTAATCTCGGGCTGTGTGAATTGTGTTTTTCTGGATATGATTGCCGTCCGGGTGGCGTAGATTGTATCAGTCAATTGTAGTGGAATCGTGTCGTTTTGTGTGTCGCGTGTATGATATTTCGCGATCGACACGTGCATTGTTTTCTGCTGAATTCGGTGTGCCATGTGGAATTATGAGGGTGCAAAACCAAAAGTGGTTTTAACTGGAAGCATCGTTCAAAGCCACTTTCGCTTGATCGTTCTTCTTCTCGAGTCGTAAATAGTCGTAATGTCTGCTTTTTTGATCGTTGCAGTCAAAAGAGGATTTGAATGGGTATAATTTTTGACTGTAACATACATAATAACAAAACCACTAAACCTGCCATTACCGATGTACACCGTTTAATAGTTAAAATATTCTCTTTCGTAAATTGGGCAAAATCATTTCAGATTGTTTGCGTAAAACGTAACGGCGGATTGCGGGTAAGTACTCCAGCGATTCGCATTGTGCCATTGCCATCTGCTCACATTTAGATCCCTTATAAAATGTTACTGCGCATTATCACACGTGGATATGGGCCCGGCCTCGCGGTTATTTCGTTGCGTTACCTTTTTATGGCACTAATGGAAAATACTGTTTGGCTTTACACACATATGTTTCTTTTACGCACTCCACTGATGTTGAATTTCGTAATGGATTAGGTATTTTTGTTCGTGACTTCGTATCTGACTTTCTTACATTTCGCCTGATTATTTAAACTCATACTATAGGAATTAGAGCCAATTAAGGCCTGTAATGATAATGAAAAGCTGACACCACTTCACTACCTATAATAAATTATATATTAAAAAAAACCGGCCAAGTGCGTGTCGGGCCACGCGAAGTGTAGGGTTCCGTAGTTACAAATGACAACTTTGAGTTCACACTGTTCACACTCGCACCTCACAGTTTAACGACCAACAACATCTAACAATGAAAATTGTATGAAATTTTACATTTTCCAGTACATTTTATAAGTTGGGTGCCTATAACTTTTTAGTTTGTTCCTAGTACTCAGCTCTGATAGTTTTTCTTTCAACTTCAGTATATATACTACTGCTGTATATAGCCGTTTAGCAGATAGAGGGGAGGACACTTGCCTCTAACAAAAATTTGCAATATTCGGAAACGGATCCCTAAATCGAAAAATATTGTTGCTAAACTCATAATATTTTTTAAAGACCTATTTAACGGTACCCCACATGATGGGTAAGTAGAGAAAAAAAAATTACTCCCCCACTTTACATGTATGGGAGCTACCCTAAAAAGATTTTTTTTCAAGATTTTCTTCTACTATTTTTTTGTCATGATTAATATACATATCCATGCGAAATTACAGCTTTCTAGGACTCATAGTCTCTGAGTAAAACCGCGGACGAACAGACAGACAGACAGACAGCCAGACAGACAGTCATGGCGAAACTATAAGGGTTCCTTGTTTACTACGGAACCCTAAAAAAGGCCCATGTGCAACGCGCAATATAGCCTATTCCATTGACAGAAACCGATTTTGCTGAAAATGTTGTTCATACATAAATAATAATACCTAATTTAAGTAAACAACGATGAAAGCTTTCAGTTTAAATATAATTAGTAAATAATTTCTAATGGTTTGACACTGTTTCAAAAACACGAAAATGGATAGGGCTTTAATAAAGTACCCGGGCCTTATTAGACTGCATTGTACGTGATTTTTGTTTAATTTGTAGTAAAAATTATGACGCATGAACTCATGTATTTTAAATAAAATTATTTTAATACGGTTTTTATCGCGTTTATTACATTATTTATACACCTAACGTTTCGAGCACTTTACAGTGTTCGTGGTCGCAGGTAGACTAAGTTGACATTTGTCTAGTATTTTATAAGAACTGCAGAATCTACCGCCTAAAATATTTATTGATAACGTTCCGGATGTACGCAGTATTGGCTCACGGTGTCTAAAGGTCTTGCAGTCTTCTGCTTAGCTTGAGACTTGATTAAATTGATGACTGGATCCCAAGCTGGTGGTAACTGCCAACCATCCTCTCTATTGAAATTAGGATGTTTTTTAATTTCAATAGCCTCACGAAGCATTCTTGGAATGTATCTGTTTTCTTTTGCAAGGACTTGAGGATTATCAAAACGCATATAGTGGTTGGGTTTGTCTAGGGCATGTTCACAGACTGCAGACTTCGTTGAGCGCCTATGCTTCATGTCAGCAATATGTTCTTTTATACGGGTACCGATGCTTCTCTTTGTTTGCCCAATGTATGATAAACCACACTCACAGTCAATTTTATAAACTCCAGCATCTTGTAACGGGATGTTAGATTTGACAGGTCTTAAAAGTTGGTTTATTTTTTTGTGCGGCTTGTAATAGGTCTTGATTGAAGCACGCTTAAGTATATTACCAATTTTGTCTGTAACTCCCTTTACATATGGTAAGATGGCAGGAAAGCGATCAACTGTGTGAGGCTTTGGGCGGCTTCTGTGATGTGTTTTTGGGAGGTTGAGGTTGTTGCTTCTTAAAACCGATTTTACTCGTTGAAGCTCCTCCTTGAGGTGGTGGGTGTCACAGATGCCATGTGCTCTCTGAAACAAAGATTTGGCTACCGTTGGTAAATCTTGGACCTGTCAAATCTAATATCCCGTTACAAGATGCTGGAGTTTATAAAATTGACTGTGAGTGTGGTTTATCATACATTGGGCAAACAAAGAGAAGCATCGGTACCCGTATAAAAGAACATATTGCTGACATGAAGCATAGGCGCTCAACGAAGTCTGCAGTCTGTGAACATGCCCTAGACAAACCCAACCACTATATGCGTTTTGATAATCCTCAAGTCCTTGCAAAAGAAAACAGATACATTCCAAGAATGCTTCGTGAGGCTATTGAAATTAAAAAACATCCTAATTTCAATAGAGAGGATGGTTGGCAGTTACCACCAGCTTGGGATCCAGTCATCAATTTAATCAAGTCTCAAGCTAAGCAGAAGACTGCAAGACCTTTAGACACCGTGAGCCAATACTGCGTACATCCGGAACGTTATCAATAAATATTTTAGGCGGTAGATTCTGCAGTTCTTATAAAATACTAGACAAATGTCAACTTAGTCTACCTGCGACCACGAACACTGTAAAGTGCTCGAAACGTTAGGTGTATAAATAATGTAATAAACGCGATAAAAACCGTATTAAAATAATTTTATTTAAATGTGTAACAATCGCGAAAACATAAGAAAACATCATGTATTTTATTTATAAGCATGTTTAAATTTACAGGAAGCATTACAAACTGATATCAAAATATTGCTTTTTTCAAGCAATATTGATATAAAGTGGTTTGAAATTTAGTAGGCCTTATTAGGCTCCAGTACTAGGCCGATCACTTTAAACTCCCTGGAAACTATATAAATAAAATTACTTTCAATTACATCAATTATAAGTACACCTAACGTTTCGAACGCTTTACAGTTATCATGCTAGCAGGTAGGCAAAATTTACATTAGTCTAAAACAGTATTAAAAGTATACGGTGTGGGTCCCGGCTCAGTAGAATAGGACCACTCCAAGTCTTCCCGTGGATGTCGTAGAAGGCGACTATTAACGCTAATTTTATCTAAATGTGTAAAAATCAATAAGTCATCCCAAAATTATTTAATTTTTTGATATAAGTTGTAACTACGGCCATCTTCCGAAGCTAATTTACACTAGTATCTCTGAATCATTTGATTTTCACTTGTATGCAAAATTAAGCAAAAGTTGAAGATAAATATTTGTGTGTGTTTTAATAGTGATTTGTGTAAAGAAGTGGACCTAGTTCATAAAATACAACATAACAATCCACGTTTCGATCAAAAGGACCGTATTAATGTATCAAAAATCGCCCAAGTGCGAGTCGGGTTCGCGCATGTAGAGTTCCGTACCATTTTCTATACAACATTTGACTATCGAGCAAAAACGACAAAAATATGTTTTTTATATGGGAAAGAAAATCTTCTTTTTACTTTCCATTATGCTCCCTGAATGTTCGTGTCGTCGTAATGTAGCATTTTGAAAAAAAAAATCTGTGAGTCTATTCGCGACGCGTTGTCGTTTCATAAAAAGTGCGTGAAACTTGCCGCTGCTGCGGAACTGCAAAGTTATACGTTTAGACTTGCGCACCGAGGTATTCGTATAAAAAAGTTTTTTTTTTTTGTTCTTACTTTATATTCACGGTTTCCGATTTTCGCCTTTACCTATTTACGCTAAAAGAGATTTCTTCATGCCAATCACAATTCTTAGTCTACGACAAGTATCTATTATAAGTTTTGATTCCCAAGCAAGTTTGAGCAAATTAACTAAATGTAAAACATAATCTATTATTAGGAGAATTTTGATTTCAGTAAACTCGTTTGTTTTTTTTCACAGTTTCTAGGGACCTTAGATTTTAATCCCATCCTAACTACGAGTAATATTATAAATGTGAAAGTGAGTTTAATTGTTTTTTACGCATTTACGCCCATTGTACTGAACCGATCATCATTAAATTTTGCATACACATAGGTTAGGGTACTGAGAAGGACATAGGCTATATATCACGTGGGCAAGGCCGTGGGTTAAGTTTGTCCTATCCTAATCCTTACTATCCTAATCCTAACTTCCTAACTAATATTATAAATGCCAAAGTGAGTTTGTTTGTTTGTTACGCTTTCACGCCCTATCTACTGAACCGATCATCATGAAATTTTGCATACACATAGTTTAGGGTACTGAGAAGGACATAGGCTATATATCACGTGGGCGAAGCTGTGGGTAGAGCTAGTGTGATATAAATTAAAACTGAATACGTCCACGTGCTCTTGATCAAAAGTCTTGACAGACTGACAGATGGACAACCGAGTGATCTAATAAGAGTTCCCTTTAAACTTTTGCGGTACGGAACCCTAAAAATTTCAAATGAGTCAAAGATTTTGGTTACTAACAGGATTTCCAAGGATTACAAAGGAGAAACAAATCCTTTATATCAAGCTGAGTTGGAATTCGGTTCAGTGAATACAATTAATGTTAATAAGATCTTAGAGATTTATTAACACTCCTGTTGATCAAAGAAACGTCTTCTGATCTTTCTCTTACAATCGGCCGACAGACACTTAATATTAGCATAGACATTATAATTCTACAGGAAATAATTGTATCCACGATTTTCTTCCCTACGTTTGAGGGTCGTTGTCACTTCGTAAGACTAAATAGGAAAGTAAAATAATTAGTAATCGGACATATTGAAGTGACGTGTTTTCACCTGTTCGTGGGAATGCTGGGTACATCATTGGTAATGTAATTGCAATGTAATTAATAAATGTAACTGTAACAATGATATATACTTAGTATTTTTTCAAAATCTGCAAAACTACTTCCTAATTTATCCCCCGAAAATGACCCTTATTTTAAAAAAAGTATTTACTTTGCCCGTCTGTGTTTGAGTCATAGGATAACACCATCCTTCTGAATTTCACCTTATTTGGTCCAGTACATTCGGAGTGAATAGGCTGTGACAGACGGACGGACAGACAGACACATAGGAGTGATTCTGTCAGGGTTCCGTTTTTTCTTTTTTTTTTGCGGAACCCTAAGAACTAGACTATTCTGTAAAAATTCAGTCCAGAATTTCTTTACTTCGCTGTGTAGGAATATTGCAAAACTTGCCTTTTTTAACACAAAGTAAATTCTCCCACACAAACTTTAGATATGAGTTTTAAGCGCATTTTTTTGTGATAATGTTTAATCTGTATATTTAAGCTTTATTTTCCTTGAATATTATTTAATTACATATACACGATAAACTTATTTACATTCATTGCTTTAAATCCTAGCCTCGCATTTAAATTTGATTTGCTCGAAATTTAGATTTACAAACACCGTATCTCTCAACCCGCTTTGAAAAACCACATCATTAACACAGATTTACATATGATTCCACAAACAGATTTATTAATAGCTTTATAGAGGTAGTTGTTATAATACTTTCTTTTTTGCCGTCGGGTTAAAAAATAACATGACGGCAGGGTTAAGCGAAATGTTTTACTTCGTCTCCTTCGAGCTAAGGTTGTGTAAATGACCATATAAATCATATTGGGTGACGTTAAATTGACATATCGGAGTCATAAATCAAAAAGGAATGCATAGGCGCACAAGTTTTGACAAGGCACTCAGTTCGGTCGTACAAAGTGGTTTTTCGTTTGACTTGTTGGAAGCTTATATGTTCGAGCACCTTTCGTAAGAATAAAGTCAGAATATTTTTCAGAAGATTTAAAAAAAATGCTGGCGTTTAGAAAATTTTTAATCTCATTTTGGTAAGTTGAATTTAAATGTTTGTTGAGCATTTTTAAGCAAGTTTATCTTGAAAATATGCATATTTTAAAATATTTTATGACAAGTAATTAGTGGCTCTATGGGCTGTAGATGTGGCGAGTCTATTTTGATCTTCGAGCAACACGGCTTCAGGTGTGTTGCTCGAAGATTATGATACAATTCTTAAAAATTCTAGCCAACTAAAAATTATAATTAATATGCCTACTTACTTAAGATTTGATGAAAAATCTGTGATACCCCGATTTCATTTACAACACGCGTCATCTAGTGCGTACATGGGAATATATATGAGGAAACTACCGAATAAAATAATGAAAATTCTAAAAAAATCATACAACATTTGCTGTCATATATGTTTTCAATAGCAAGCGAAAGATGAACAGGTCTGCTGGATCATCATCATCATATCATCAAATATGCACTAAACACAAGAAATTTAGTTTTTGAAGGATGGACACATAATCTATCACCACCCCGTCGATCTCTTACTTTTAAATCAGATATACTACAAAATAAATAGTTTATGCCGTGTGGTTCCCGGCAGAGAAGAATAGGACCACTCCAAATCTTCCCGTGGATGTCGTAAAAGGCGACTTAGGAAACTAAAGCTAAACAAAGCTTATAAACATCAAAGAGACCTCTCCAACCCGTCTGGCCAGCGTGGAGAGTGTAGGCAAAATTCTCTGACTGCTCTGGCAGTACAGAGAGGGTCGTGTTCCTGCAGTGGAGACTAATAAAGACCTGATGATGATGATGATGACAACAAAATAAATGAGAATTTACTTAACAAATATTGCCAGCTCCAGTTTATAAAGTGAAGACAGTGTAAGAATTTCACGTTACTAGATAGTGGTTTACAGCTGTCTATACTTTGTAATTCAAACATTGCTTGAATAGGTACAGCGCTTTTACATTTCAAAGAAAGACTAGAAAATTACACCATACCCAAGAATACACATACATACATACATACTATCACGTCTTTATCCCTTGCGGGGTAGACAGAGCCTAAGGTCATAAAACCTACAGGCCACGTTTAGCATCGTAGCAAAGAATATTCTACTAAATCTAATGTACCTCCTCTGAAAGTCTATATAAAGTTTACCTACTTATAAGCTGAAGTACTGAGTCGTTAGCAAAAATTTTACATTAGTGCTTTCCAGTTTAATCGGTCACTTATTACACCAAATAATTTAGTAAAACCTATTTTTTTTTACTATTTAGCTTCGCATACATATGTACATATTATCACGTCTTTATCCCTTGCGGGGTAGACAGATCCCAAAGACATAAAAACCAGAGGCCACGTTTAGCGTGTTTGTGGGCATAAAAGTGAAAAGCAGAATCAAATTAGTGATGAGTTTCTAGCTATGCAGCTATTGACGTGATTCTACAAATTTATTGGCCCATCCCTTGACCGGTTTTTACGGTAAGTATATTCTGTGTTTTTTTCTTTTCTCTCAAATCAGCATGGAAGGTTTTTTACCTGCGGATGACATAGGCTATAATTTACGCGGATGAAGTCGCGGGAAAATTGCTAGCAATTCTAAAAATAAAGAATTATAATTTGTATTTTCCTAAGAAAATATCATATCTGTAAAATATATTGTACTTAGTTAAGTTAAAATGTTAGCCGTCTCTTTTTTATTTTGAATGAGTTTAAAACTATTTCTTTCTGTGTTGTAACTATTTTGAATAGAAGGATATAAAACGGCTATATACCAAACAAAAATTTTCTTCTTTCAAAGCGCCACCGCGACTTTGCTGAACCTGCCAGATCAATCCGAACTCACAATACATAATGTATTCGAAATCGTGTTTATTTTCTTCTGGAGGTACGTGTTAATTGGGGACCCCGGGCACGTTCGGCTTGTTGACTTGCGACGGCGGCGCCATTAGGCCGTAAGGGGGCGGCCCCCTCCTGACCCTCCCATTCTCTGCGGGATATCTGCATTATAAAAAGGGAAATTTCGCGAAATGAAACAATTATTTATAAATTTCGCACCGCCATTGATTTAGTGGAAATTGCTTGCTTTTGTTACAATTTAAGATGGAATTGAACATAAAAGGTCTTTTATATTTTTAATTATGATTGTGATCAAATAACGGTCAATATAAGCAAATTATTAACAAAATTTTGTAGTTTGAGTATCAGACTTATATTGGTAATACTGTGGAATAGTTATATCCTAATGCTTGTAAAATTTTCTAATCCCGTAAGTCGGTCACGTAAAAAAGCAATAGACCTACATGCAAACATACATATTTATTATTACATATTTTCACATCTTTATCCCTTGCAGTGTAGACGGAACCCAAAGTCACAAAAGTCATAGGCCACGTTTAGCGTATATTAGTGTCATTAAGATCATGAGGAGCCCGATGGTCCAGTGGGTATGAGCTCTATGAGCGCTTACATACGTTAAGCAACCCCTGGTGCAGTCCCTACTTGGATGGGTGACCGCAAGTGGCATAAAAATATCTCGAGCTCCTCCGTGCTTCGGAAGGCACGTTAAGCCGTTGGTCCCGGCTGTCATCGTTGATGGCAGTCGTTAAGCTATGTCAGATGCCTTAAGGCAGCTTGAAAAATCTGACACCAGTGTTGGCCACTTACACATACGAAAAACAATTAAGATCATCATCATCTCTTGACTCAATCTTATTATTATCTTTTTATTTTAAGAGTCGCCTGGAAGCGCATGTCTCCATACAAACGGAAAAAGGGAATTGTGGCAATATTTGATAATTTTAGGGCAAAATTAAGCATCCAATCAATTAATCTCATTATAATCTACGTACGTTCCTAAACAGTTTGGTTAAATTACCAATAGTTTAAGAATTATACGCCTCTCAAGATTTCCATACAAATTTGAAAAGGCTTAATTTTCAAACCATTGGTATTTTAACCAAGCTGTATAGGAACGTACGTAGATTATAATGAGATTAATTGATTAAATGATTAATTTTACTCCAAAAGTATCAGATATTGCCACAATTACCTTTTTCCGTTTGTATGGAGACATGCGCTTCCAGGCGACTCTTAATATACGGAACTATTATATAAAACGGAAGCTCCTCGATATTTGCATCCTGCCTATTCTGACCTACTGCTCACAGACTTGGTCTTTGACTGAGGCTCAGAAGTCCAAACTCAAGGTCTACCAGCGGGCAATGGAACGTAGCATATTAGGCCTCCACCTTATAGATAAAGTGCGGAATACCGAACTGCGTTCCAAGACGCTTAATGCAGATGTGGGTGCAAAATCTGCCAGACTTAAATGGAACTGGGCGGGACATGTCTGGCGAATGCAGCGCGACAGGTGGGCAAAATTAGTATCCGTTTGGCAACCCAATGGCCGCCGTAGTAGGGGTAGACCTAGAACAAGATGGCGGGACGATCTGGACAAGTTTTTGCCTGGCTGGCAAATGATAGCAGCGGAGAGAGACGTGTGGAAAAGTAAGGAGGAGGCCTTTACCCAGCAGTGGGACATAGCAACAATAGGCTAAGAAAAAAAATGAAATAAGGTATTGTGTAATTTTTTCACACAGGCGGGATTTTAGAACCAGTAAACTTAGACGGTGTAAGACCTTAAATTTAAACGTTGTAATTAGGTAGGTAGTCTATATGTCGCAGTCATCTGGTTGAATTTGCTATTTGATTGAATGACTAGCGCGTTCATTGAATGGCGACGTTCAATTGAATGACTGAAGGACAGCTCGTCAAGTCGTTGAATGTAACGTTCAACGTCTTGACTGAATAAATGTCATTTAGCGAAGTCGTTGAATCTTAGCCGACTTTGCAATATTTGGTGGTAGCATGATTTCATTTTTCTTAGTTTTTAAAGTAGCCGGCGGCGGCGTTATAATAGGTAAATCCATAATGTCATACTATTTTATTACAAATAACGCACTTTTAAGTAAATTTAATCGAAAAAAATATCAACATCGTGCCATCTGTTCGAGCTATTTGACGCCATATTTGTTTTGGTGATTACTAGCGCCGCAGTGGGAAAAAATGAACGAAATTTGAATCACCTGACTGATTTTATGTCCGCTCTTTTCAAAGGGCTATGTTACAATCCGCTAACTAGTTGGACGTTGAGCGACGCTTATTTGTTCAACGTTCGGCCTAGTCATTCAATTAAACGTGGTCATTCAATGAACGCGCTAGTCATTCAATCAAATAGCAGATTCAACCAGATGACTGCGACATATATATAAGAAAAAAAAACACGTTGGTATGACAATACGCGCTATTGTCATACCAACGTGTCTTTTTTCTTTATATTTCCATATGTTATTGTACTGTATTGCTATAAGCATAGAAATACGAAGACGCTCTGTTCTGTGAAGCTTTTCTTTTAATCTTTAAGTGTAGAGGCTGTAATTTTTCACAAAAATATAAAAGAAAGAAAAAATGAAAAAAAAATCATTCAAAGAAAACTTTGCTGTGCCGTCGCACTTAGCATCTGCGCTACAATTCAGCGCTCTTCCTTTTACATAACAGACAATAATTGAGTCAATTTTAACTGCTGTGTCTTTTATTTTTATACCTCCAAAAAAGAATCACTTTTTAATAAACGACCCGTAGACGTAAAACATGATAACCCTTTTAAGCAGCGGTTGGACAGGCCTATTAATAGGTAATTGAAAATGTTTTTATAGAGTAAAGTTGTAATATACAGACATGTCCTGATTCTTTATGACTGTTTTGGTATAAAATATATTTTTCAAAATAAATATTGAAAGAGCTTACACATTTTTCTTTTCAATATTTTCCTGCCGTTTAACAATTTAATTTTTGGCATTTAAAATAATTCCGATTAACAAACTAATAAACATAAATAAAGGAAATAAAAATGAAAACTTATTATGTTTATAAAGCTGCTATCGTCCCAATAAGAGTAATAAAAGTTTGCGTAAGCATTTTCTGTCTGAGAGTTAAGATTAAAAATACCGCTCTCTTCTATTAACCGGACATACAATTCATACAAAAAAGTGGCCACGCACGTGCAAGTCGGACACCCCCATAAAGTGTTCGTTCAGTAGTAGCAAGCATACATGGTATCCACTATCCACTTTACCGATTACTTACACCTAGCCAAAATACCACTATCATTTTTCGCCACCAAAAATTACTTTGATTATTATAGTGTTATATTTGCGGTGTATGAAAATGTGCTTTATCTCAAAAATTGCTGATTTTATCTCGCCTTAACCATTGAGCGACACACTTTAACACTTTGCAAATATGTGTATCTCAAACGATTGACTTAAAGAAAAAAAAGGTCCACAAAACCTCAATATCATTTTCAAAAACCTTTCTATATACTTAAAATACACAACCCAAAGTTTGTATGTTGAAAAAAAAGTTGCAATTGAACAAAAATGTTCCCAAGTCGATTAAAGGGTGCGTATTTTGGTATAACTACAGCTTGAGATACCACGTTTCAAGCGTATTGCCGAATATTATAAGACCATCCATAGTTACGCGCACAAATTCTAATCCGACCCTCCTGCGATTCCGAACAACCAGAGGTATCCATATCCCGTACATCTTGCAATCACCATCATACTTACAAACCTTCCATTTTCAAATAAATGATTTCTTTTTTGTGAATAAATAATTTTAATCCATGAGTTAACAATTGCTTACATGTAAATAGGTACCTACATAAACAACTCTGTCCACAATTTACGGTACAAGGTATCCTGTGTGTTAATCCTTGTAATAAATTAATTCTTTGTGACAATTTCCTAAATAATTTCAGTATTCTATTGTGTATGTATTTCACAATATATTGTTAGGAAATTATGAATCAGTTCTAGTAGAGTGGCTATTGGCAATTGAGTGGACCATCAGGCCTATTTGCTAACTTTTGACAGCTACGGTGTACATCATTTTCATGGTAACTTCAATATTCATTACGGCTTCGGTATGAATGACTATTTTTATTTAAGATATGGAAACCGTAATGGATGCTAAAGAAACATTCAAATCGTTGTACACCGAGTTAGCAAATCGGCCTGCAGGGCCAGAACACACACAGTAGACACAGTCCAAGAAACAAATCTTATACTTATAACCAAAACATAGCACGAAGAGTATTAACTCGGCACTGTTCAATGGCAGAATCATTGTCAAAACTCATTGTCATCATCAAGTTTTTTTTTTTTTTAATTATTGTCACGGCGTTCTTTTTTCGTTTCCACTGCAGGAACATCACCCTCATTGTACCTACCAGAGTCATATACTTGTCAGAGCAGTTTTTGCTTATACACTCCACGCTAGCCAGACGGGTTGAAGAGGTCTCTTTGATGTTTATAAGCTTTGTTTAGCTTGTGTTTTCTAAGTCGCCTTCTACGAAATCCACGGGAAGACGTGGTGTGGTCCTATTCTACTCTGCCGGAAACCACCCGGCCAGAGGCCTAATTCAATAATTAATTAAAAAAAAGATATTATAAATTTTTTTTTATTAATGAAATTGAAAATACCATGGAGATAAATGTACGAGTACTACGTAAAATACGAAATTTCTTGGCACAACTCAATGTCAGATGCGGACCTGACAAATAATCGTACTCAAACATCTTGGAAGGGAGCATCCTAGGACCGTTATTATTCCTTCTTTACATTAACGATCTTCCTAGCCATAAAAAAGAAAAAGTGGTATTGTTCGCTGACGATTCTTCTATATTAATTGCACAAGAAAATAAAGATGATTACGAAAAAAAGTGTAACGATGCGCTTAACGATACAGTGACATATCTTGAGAAAAATAATTTAGTAGTCAATTTGAAAAAGACTAAATCTATGCAATTTCATACTCCACAAAATAAGCCAAAGGACATTAAAATTAATTTTAATAATAATGACATTGAATTTATAAAAGAAATCAAATTTTTAGGTAAAATTATTGACTGTAATCTAAAATGGAAACCACATATTGATAATTTAATTTCAAAAATTAGTAAATATGTGTATGTGTTGAGGACAATTACAAAAACTGTGTCTCAGAAAACTGCTCTATGTGCATATCACGCATATGTAGGCTCAGTTTTAAGATATGGCGTATTACACTGGGGAAATGCTTCAAATACACATTTATTGCCACTATTTAGAACTCAAAAGAAATGTGTGCGAGCTATGTTTGGAGCAAATCAAAGGGATAGCTGTGTACCTTATTTTATAAAACTTAATATCCTAACGATTTATTCCCTATTCATTTTAGAAGCATGTTTATATGTTAAAGAGAATATAAATAAGTTTAGGCAAATTGTTAATAAGCATCCTAGAGCTACAACAAATAAAATAAAAATACTTCCTCAACAGAACTCCAATATGGTTGCATATGATAGAACTGTGTATATCATAGGTCCAAAATTGTACAATAAATTACCGGATACATTGAAAAACTTACCCAAAAATATTTTTAAAATTAGATTAAAAAAAATTCTTATTGACAAATGTTACTACAACATAGAAGACTTTTTGACTGATAAGAAAATTTTGATTGATGTAATTTAATTTAACTTAATTGATTTTTTTTATGTAACCATTATAAATTTGCACGCCTTTTTAAGGCAAAATGTATTGGTACTTTAACATAAGCTTAACACCATTGTAACGCACCTACATTTATGCAAATAAATAAATTGAAATTGAAATTGGAAAAGATATAAATATTTTAAAATACCAGATGTAAATTAAATAAATATTATTTATTTAATTCCATAAGTTAAATTAAATAAGTTTATTTAATCACACCGATTGAGCTAGCCCCAAAGTAAGTTCGAGACTTGTGTTATGGTATGCTAACTCAACGATACTATATTTTATAATAGATACTTATATAGATAAACATCCAAGACACAGGTCAATCTGAAAAAGATCATTTTCCATCTTGACCTGACCGGAGATCGAACCATCCGTGTCGCAGGCAGGCGTGTTGACCGCTGCGCCAAACTCGAAATTGCCTTGAAGCCCGTCAATATGAACAACTTTTCTAATGGTCACTATCGAGGATCAAATTACACCTGGTATACCGGTTTATGCACATGAACGCAGCAAATCAGCAAATAATGAGGAATTTTCACTTGGTTTCACATTTAAAACTCTTAAGCAAAGAATTAAATTTATACTTTCGTAAGTATATTAGTACATATACATTCAGTACTAATCATTTTATGACAACGGTCGCCAAAAAAGGCCGTTTTAGGCGGTAATCAGTAGTTCTCTCAATGACTGATTCTCATAATATTAAATCATGATTCCAAAAATACTTTTTGGAATCATGATTTAGTATTATGCAGGTTATTTACTAAGGCTTATATTACTTAGATTCCTGTATTTTTTTAATTTGATTTAATTTATAAAGTTTTAGTATAAAGATATTATTATAAAGATTTTATTTATAAAGTTATACTAGAAGTAATTTACTACCGAAGTACTGACGTAGATTCCTTCAATTTCTCTTTTCAGGAGTACAAGAATAAAATAACGGGTGGCGTTAGTTTCACTTATGTAAGCTTCTTAAGGTGTATAAATGTATGCACGATCGATTCGCCACTACATCAAAGTAAGCCAATCACGGGCACGGCAAGCCTTACAACCTAAATGACACGGTCTAGGAACTTTGCTCAAGTGGTTTGGCTTTGTGTCATAACTTTGGTATTCTCTTGCAACTGGCTTGACTGGTGATGTGTACCTGTAACAACTTACGTAAGTAAAGCGCTATAACTAGATGCACTTCAGAGAAATTTTCAGATGTCAAAAATCCCTTCTCTTGAAAATTTACGAGAAATTTTCAAATATATGTCGATAGTCTAATGTTCTTTATATAATGGTACGGAACCTTTCGTGCGCGAATCTGATTCACGCTTGGCCGATTTTTAATTACTAATTGTATCACCGCAAAAAGCGGCCACTTTTGATGGTAATGAGTAGATCTCTTAATTTTAAATGATGCTAGCAGTAATTTACTACCGAAAAACTGATGTGGATTTTTTCAAATTGATCTTATTTAGGAGTACAAGATTAGTATTACGAGTGGCGCTAGTATCACTTATATAAGTTTCTTAAGGTGTATAAATGTACGCACGATTGATTCGCCACTACATCAAAGTAAGCCAATCACGGGCACGAAAAGCCTTACAACCTAAATGACACGGTCTAGGAACTTTGCTCAAGTGGTTTGGCTTCCTGTCATAACTTTGATATTCTCTTGCAACTGGCTTTAATCGTGATGTTTACCTGTAACAACTTACCAAAGTAAAATGCCATAACTAGATACAGTTCTGAGAAATTCTGTTGTCAAAAATCCCTTCTCTTCTCAATTTACGGGAAATTTTCAACAATCCTCGGAAGAATTTTTGTATAACTTTCTTTTTGAAAAAGTAACATTGAACACGACCTCAGTAAAATATATCGATAGATGTTTAAATCGCCATGTTGTCCCCGCAGAGTAGAGTAGGGCCACTTCAAGTCTTCCCGTGGATGTCGTAGAAGATGACTTAGGAAACACAAGCTAAAAAAGGAATTAACATCAAAGAGACCTCTCCAACCCTGGCCAGCGTGGAGAGTGTATGCCAAATCCCCTGACTGCTCTGTCTAATATATAGCTCTGGTATTACAGAGAGGGTCATGCTCCTGTAGTGGATACTTCCAGTGGGTGTGAGCTCTATGAGCGCTCACGTATGTTAAGCAATCCCTGGTGCAGTCCCTACTTGGATGGGTGACCGCAAGTGGCAAAAAAATATCTCGAGCTCCCCCATGCTTCGGAAGGCACGTTAAGCCGTTGGTCCCGGCTGTCATCGTTGATGGCAGTCGTAAAGCTATGTCAGATGCCTTAAGGCAGCTTGAAAAATCTGACACTAGTGTTGGCCACTTACACATACGAAAAAAAAGTGGATACTATAAAAGACCTGCTGATGATGATGAGATGTTTAACTTTAAACATAAAAGGTTGAGACATTCTACAATTTTGCGACTATTATTTTTCGATTTAACCGAAACGCCTTCTGGCAACTCATGAAATATTTCAAAGGTCAGACACTTCATTACTTGTGGTCCGAAGGGCTGTTTCTACAATCAGCGGTTTTGCTCACATAAATCCCGACTTTGCTGTACACACTCGTGATGTACTTTCGATGGTTTCCGTTTGTAATGAATGAATCTGACCTTTCGCGGCCTCAATACAGCCCAATATGTTGGCATAAGAAATGGGTCATATGTGTTTTGCTTCAATAATTTCGTATAACTTGAAGTAATGAATAAGTAACTACACAAATAAATTAGTCATAAATATTAGAGATACGAGTATTTTGTTTGTATATAACGTAGGACGTTGAAATACCTTTATAGACATGTATATTCACATCTACAATATCTATATACATTTTATACTTTATTATTTATAGGTATATGTTCTAATAAATAAATAAATATATACGGACAAATCACACAGATTGAGCTAGCCCCAAAGTAAGTTCTTAAGCAAGACTTGTGTTATGGGATACTAACTCAACGATACTATAGTTTATAACAAATACATATATAGATAAACATCCAAGACCCAGGTCAATCTGAAAAAGATCATTTTCCATCTTGACCTGACCGGGGATCGAACCCGGGACCATCCGTGTCGCAGGCAGGCGTGTTGACCGCTGCGCCACGGAGCTCGTCTACATACATTTTACTAAAACGAATTAAAAACTAAAACTAAACTAAAAAAAAAACTATATAATTATATTTAAACTATACCTCTATCTATATACGACTTAAACTATCTTTATACGCCTTATACTATCCCTTGCGTGGTAGACAGAACCTTAGATTACAAGGTACAAATGCCATTTCTAGCGTATTGTATCTCTTTCTCTATGTCTCATTTGAGCGGGTTCCCGGTTGCGTCCTCAGCTGGAATGCTGGAGCCCAGGGTCCAATTTTCGGCTTTCATTTCTCCGTACTGTATGTACTTATATAAAGCTGGAATCAAATATATCTGAAAAACATAGAATATACTAGCTGCTTATCTTCCCGCGTGGACCGTAAAAGTTGGTCATGGGATTGGACGAAAATCTAAAGAGTCACGGCAGTAGGCGATGCGAGTAACATAACAACCCATCACGATTTTGTTTCCGCTTTCCACCTTAACGCCCTCTAACATGCTAAACGTGCATGGCCTTTGGGTTTTATGATCTTGGGCTCTGTCTACCCCGCAAGGGATAAAGTCATGCTAATATGTATGACATGTATTGTATGTATGTTAATCTTCGCCCCTTACGGGTAGAAAGAGCGATTAGACGAAAACGATTTGAAATATTTTTATTCGATTATAATGGTAATCTGCGAGTGTTCTGAGGCTGTAATGAAATTCTCGGCAGTTGAGAACGATTTCACTTGATTAATGTAGACTCGTCGAGCCCAGTCGGAAATTAAGCTTCCTTAACGAACTTTATTGCACTTTTTGTTAACTTGTTTCGTAATTAATTTGTAGCAACAAGTGCCCCCCAATTTCGGACGTTATAAATCAAAAGTAATTAAGTGGTATAATTTTCATAAAACTTCTAACTAAATCCCGCTTTGGGTTTTGCTAGTCGCGAAAAAACAGTGAAAAACATTGAAAAGCAGACTCTATGATATAGTTCAGCTACTTTCTTTTAAGTGATGGGCTATTTTCCTGAAAAATAAAATATGATTAGTCCGTTAGTTAGATCAAAAAATATTTTTTGATTGTCTAACTGACGGTCCAATTTTATTAATAATATTTTGATCCAGGAAAATAGCCTATTGGGTTTTGTAGGTGAACCTACACTACACACCTCCCCCTGTAATGTCTTCCCCGCCCATTTTCATCGAATATGAATCCGAGCTAGTAACACCGGTTCTATATGCTGTAGCCATTGAAAGAAGAATCACAAAATAAATAACTTTTCTTGCAAATTATGAAGTGCTTTTCTGGGATATGCGATAACTTGAGTTTTAAGCGGCCGTAGCTGAAGGGTCGTTGCTATATTTCATACCAAAATATGTTTATTCTTTCGTTGTTTGGAAGTTACCAAAATTGATATCAACTTGCGTATTGTTATACATCTTTATGTCGTGTTTTGTAGATTTTGAACTAAAAAATACCAAGTGATTTTGATTACTAACATACAGATTATCACGTCTTTATCCTATACCGAGTAGACAGAGCCTGAGACTTTAAATGAATTTGATTCCAGTTACATTCTCACCTATGGTGTTGCCATAGAAGTTTGCCTGACTTATTTATTGTCCATCGAAAAGTATTAAGAGTACGTAAAACTAGACCAGATCAGACTTAGAGTGACAGAACACACTCAAGGTACCCCGGAAAATTAACAAGACTACAGGAAAAGTAAGACAGACAACAGTGTGAAAAAATCTTTGCATTATAAAGATCATCATCAGGTCTTTCTAGTCTCCACTGCAGGAGCACGACCCTCTCTGTACTACCAGAGCCTTATACTAGCCTGAGTAGTCAGAGGATTTGGCCTACACTCTCCACGCTGGCCAGACGGGTTGGAGAGGTCTCTTTGATGTTAAAAAGCTTTGTTTAGCTTGTGTTTCCTTAGTCGCCTTTTACGACATCCACGGGATGACTTGGAGTGGTCCTATTATACTCTGCCTGGAACCACACGGCTTTTTATAAAGATACTAATAATTTATTCATTAAGAATACTTGGAGTATTGACCCTGTGTAGGATATTGGCCTTGTCTAAAAAAAGGCTTTTAGTTGCAATTTGATGATGTGTTGTTTCTAAAATGAATGTTTAACTGAATTAACTTTCAGTTGTGATGGAAATGTTACCGATCATCAAGGATTGACAACCTTTGATGATCGGAAACATTTTAGAATTAATTATGTTTGACAAAGTCGTAGAGCTTAAGTAAGTCATGCTGTTTGTTTTTCGTGTGTGTAAGTGGCCAACACGGGTGTCAGATTTTTCAAACTGCCTAAAGGCATGTGACATAGGTTTACGACTGCCATCAATGATTACAGCCGGGACTAACGGCTTATCGTGCCTTTTGAAACACGGAGGAGTTCGAGATATTTTTATGCCACTTGCGGTCACCCATCCAAGTGGGGATTGTGCCCTAGGATGTCATGCTCACTTAAATGATCAAACTGGTGGCGGCGTCATTGCGTTAGATCGTTGAGTGCTCATGGTAGATTCATGCGTCAACTTAGGAACGGGTGCTGCCACGGGAAACTGGTTTGTTCAGCCTCCTTGAGAGAGTGAGAGTACACTCATGTTATGATCTATTATCACTGCACACTCGATCATTAGCATGGCGTTAATTAAGTTTCACCATCATTTGGAAGATAATGCTAAACTTACTTCTATAGAAGTTGGTGTACTCGATAGAGCTAATCGATATTTCGATCCGGCCCATCCATCAGTTGATGCACTACGAAGGTTAAATATAGCCGTATATAGAGTATTGTTTTCATATCTGGCATTCCATGCCACATAACCAGTTTCCCTCTTTTGAACTTATTCAAAATATAGCACATGTTCTTGTATGACATGATAATATGTATGACATGTATTGTGTATATGTTAATGTAAAAAGACTTCATACTAAAAAATAAAAAGAGTATTTTTGGCGTTTCTTCTCTGTAGTGGTCTGAACCATGTTTATTTTTTCGTTACTCAGAAGTAAGCAAGATTGATTTAAAACTTCTGGAATTTAAAAATAGAATATTATAATAATATACACAGCTCCGCGCACTGCGTAGTTACTAGTTATACCGGTAAAAATTACAAACATAACATTTTCATTTAGAATTCTTTGTTGTAACGACTGCAATTTAGGACATTATTTATTCAAGTACCTTAGAACGCTACGCAAAAAATCAATAGGAACGTTTGCTAAGAATATAACAACATTACAGCGTAAATTTTTTTTTACACATGTTACAAGTTTCTTTCGAACAAAAATAAAACACCACTGCTCTGGCAAAAGAATATAGCCTATGTCACTCGGGAGCTAAGGGTAAGGAATCTTACGATACCATACTATCCATTGAAAAGTTATGGTAGTATAAAAACTTACATTTAGATTTTAACATATAGGTAAGTATGTATATCACAGTAACATGTACTCGAAAAACAATACTAACCCTTTAGTAAAATTTAGATTTGCCTTCGCCTACCTGCACGGTGTACATTATTTTCATGGTAACTTCAATATTCATTACGTCTTCGATATGAATGACTATTTTTATTTAAGATATGAAACACGTAATGGATGCTGAAGTGACAATCAAATCGTTGTACACCGAGTTAGCAAATCGGCCTGCAGATTGTAGATTCCATCGGTAATCGTACTATTTCTGGGATAAAGAGTTTGTCTTTACCAGGGCACCGACTAACGTTTTTTTAATAAAATTGTTATTATGATTGAATCGTGAGGAGTAACAAACAGACAGAGTTACTTCTGCAAGGATGTTATGATGTTTCTTGTTTGTAATTTAACTAATTTGTGTAAGTTTTAATTAACTTTTATTTATAGTTTTAATTATTGTTGGTTGCAGGTATGTTTTTGGTCTAATTAAAAAATCGTACTTCCATAATTAATTAATTTAAAAGTTTGGATGTTTTTTACTTAATAACCTTAATAACTCAAGGGATTTGGATTAAATGTGGCATTCGTGTAGATTATATTCTGACAAAAATATTATTAGAAGATTTGTTTTTGCGAACTCCTGTTACGAGGAAATTCTAATAGCTGAGCACTCTTCAATAAATAGGAAGATATTAGCAAGAAGCCTGGTAAGAACCTCAGTAGAACTAAGTTTATACATGGCGAAATGTTGATCGTTCCGGACCATTAAAGGGGTGATTCAGCCCGTCAATATAAACAACTTTTCCCATGGGACAAATGCTGTAAACTCGAAAAAAAATTCGACATTCCTATACAAATTGCCCGGGCGGCTGAACACTTTTGTATGAAAATGTCGAAATAAAATTTGAGTTTCCAGCATTGGTCCCATAGGAAAAATGGTTCATATCGACGGGCTGAATCACCCCTTTAAGGGTCCAGAACGATCAAAATTTCGCCATGTATAATTAGTTCTAATATATATATTTTTTAAATTCTTTGTCCAAAATAACAGTTTGAAAACGTCAATAAAAAAAAACGCCGGTTCTGCCTAATAAATAAAGCATTTTGGTATCAAAATGCTATATTGTAAGGTATATGTAAGGGCTTTCACGATTTCCTATAACTAATACGATAGGTATACATATGTTCTCATTGAATTTTTGGGAATTTAGAAATTATGTTGGAATAAATATAATATACTCCTACTTATATTCCATATCCTATCCTAATCCTAATATTATAAATGCGAAAGTGAGTTTTTTTGTTTGTTTGCTAGCTTTCACGCCCTATCTACTACCGTACCGTTAATCATGAAATTTTGCATACACATAGGTTAGGGTACTGAAAAGGACATAGGCTATTATATCACGCGGGCGAGGCCTGGGTAACAGCTCGTTATAATACAATATTCCTACAAATTAAGAAACACCTCATTTTTAACAACAACACTTATTATATTTCTGACTTAAACCGAACATCAAAAATAATGACAAAGATCCAAGTACATGACGGGCTACGCACAGTGTAGGGTTCCGTACACTTTTGTAGTTCCATACACGTACACGTTCCGTATTTGCATATCATTTTATTAGTTGGTCAACTAATAACTATTTGTCATATGAATCTACTTGGTGATGATGTGATGATGATGATGATGATGAAATAACCATCTAGATTGCTTGTTATTTTTTTATTTATTTACATTATAACTGCGTCTTTTATGTAACGATTTTTTTATTTATTGGGTATACTTCCTTATTTTTCTTGTTTAAGTTTCATGAAAATCGGATTAGTAGTTTTATCAAAAATATAATTAACTCAAACAGTTTATATAGAAATCTTTGAAAAGATATTTTCACGGAGATTTTCACAATATTGAAGAAAACTTTTTTGTATGAAATAAATAAGCGAGCTAGGAAATATGACAAACCTTCTTATCCTAATAATAGCAAGGATCTAGAATAGTATTTCGTATGTCAACCTGTGGTCGCCGTGCGTGGTTCCCGGCAGAGTAGAATAGGACCATTCCAAGTCATCCCGTGGATGTCGTAAAAGGCGACTAAGGCAACACAAGCTAAACAAAGCTTATTAACATCAAAGAGACCTCTCCGACCCGTCTGGCCAGCGTGGAGAGTGTAGGCCAAATCCTCTGACTACTCAGGCTAGTATAGTTTGACGAGCTCCGTGGCGCAGCGGTCAACACGCCTGCCTGCGACACGGATGGTCCCGGGTTCGATTCCCGGTCAGGTCAAGATGGAAAATGATCTTTTTCAGATTGACCTGGGTCTTGGATGTTTATCTATATAAGCATCTATTATAAAATATAGTATCGTTGAGTTAGTATCCCATAACACAAGTCTCGAACTTACTTTGGGGCTAGCTCAATCTGTGTGATTTGTCCGTATATATATATTTATTTATTTATTTATATGGCTCCGGTAGTACAGAGAGGGTCGTGCTCCTGCAGTGGAGACTAGAAAGACCTGATGATGATGATGATGTCAACCTAACTTGTTGTTTAAATGAATGTACTAGAGGAGCGTCCATTTTAAGATTATTATATCCGTATTTATATAAATATGATAATATTTAATCCGACTGAAATACTCACATTCTTTTCATCATACAAACAAATAAACAAAGCTTTTTCTTTGTGTTACTTTCGAATCACAGTTGATGCAACTACAAAAGGTAATGTCTGAGTTCTCAAAGTGAGGAATATAAATTCTTTAGAAGGCAAAAGCCGAAGATCATTAACGGTACCTACCGTGAATATCCGCACGAAGCTTTTGCTTACGCTAAACTCCAGCTTGGGCGTGATATCAAAGGAATGGATTGGGGAGCCGACACAGGATCAAATATTTGCCGAACAACAAAGAACTTGCTTCGTATATCGCCTGAGCCATTAATCACTCTATTATTGTGTTTGGTGGCACAAAGCGCAATATTGCTTTTCGACCTCGGCAGGCGTACTCATAAACTCATTCATGTAATGACCCGTTTAAGAAGAGTTAAATGAAAATCGATAGTTGCTAAATTATTTTAGAATCTATTCAAGCGCTGTGACTTTGCAAGTAAAGTTAAATATTAAATATCTAATTGGTGTTGTGCATAATATGTTAGTGTTTGGTGGCACCAAGCGCAATATTGCTCTTTCTCTTTGGCAGGCGTACTCATAAACTCATTTATGTAATGACTTATTTTAGAAGAGCTATATGAAAATCAATAGTTGCTAAATTATTTTAGAATCTATTCAAGTGAGGTGACTTTGCAAGTAAGTTACATTTTAAATACTAACCTAATAAGTGTTGTAAATATTATTATGTTAGTGTTTGGTGGAACAAAGCGCATTATTGCTTTTCGACCTCGGCAGGCGTACTCATAAACTCATTCATGTAATGACCCGTTTAGGAAGAGTTAAATGAAAATCGATAGTTGCTAAATTATTTAAGAATCTATTCAAGTGAGGTGACTTTGCAAGTAAGTTACATTTTAAATACATAATAAGTTTTATTCATAATAATTAGATGTTAATGTTTGGCGGCATAAAGCCAATATTGCTTTTCGACCTCGGCAGGCGTACTCATGAACTCATTCATGTAATGACTAGTTTAAGAAGAGTTAAATGAAAATCGATAGTTGCTAAAATATTTTAGAATCTATTCAAGTGAGGTGACTTGCAAGTAAGTTAAATTTTAAATACGTAATAAGTTTTATTCATAATGTTTTATTAAAATGTAATAATATGTTAATGTTTGGCGGCATAAAGCCAATATTGTTTTTCGACCTCGGCAGGCGTACTCATAAACTCATTCATGTAATGACCCGTTTAAGAAGAGTTAAATGAAAATCGATAGTTGCTAAATTATTTAAGTGAGGTGTCTTTGCAAGTAAAGTTAGTACCTAATAATGTACCTAATAGATGTTGTTTTTTCCTAGGGACCAATGGCATGAATTTAAATTTTAAATTTATATACAAAAGTGTCCAACCTACAGAAAGAGTTATGTACCTAGCTACATGCTCTTTACGTCCTGTGCAAGTACGGTAAGCTGGATATTATAGTCGAGGTGTTTATACGCACGAGGCGAAGCCGAGTAATTATAATAAACCGACGACTATAATAGACAGCTTACCGTACGACTATCATATGACGTTTTTCAATATATTTGCGATTATCATAAACTAAAACATGATTGCAGTTCAGCAAATAAGGAATTTATAAAAGTTAGGAACTAAAGTAGTTTGTAAAAATAAATTTTTAGTTATAAGGTACATTTACTCAGGTTTATTTTCTCCAAAAAAGTACATTGATAACCTTCTCCTTTTCGAAGTCGGTTAAAAAATCACATCTCACGAATCAGAATTTTCATGCTGAACTTGAAACTCTTTGCTCGGATTCTATGAAAAAGTTTAAATTTTGCATCTGTGGCATTGGGCTATTGAGCGGTTGTGATTGGTGTAAGTAAAAAGCACTAGTGCCGTAAATACATCATTACGATACAAATTTGTATTACACATTTATCGCACCACCCGGTTTAAACTCTCTGTTTGGTCTAAAGGTTTGACTGGGAGAAAATGCCTTATGGCATTAAGTCCGCCTTTTTGTTCTATGTATTTTTTATATAAATGTGCAATAAAGTTTAAATAAATAAATTATTTGATGTCACAAGAACCGTATTATCAGCAAATGTTTGGAAAAAATTAAACATGATCCAAATAGACCTCGGTTTTTAACCGCCTCCTTAGTCGAAAAAAATATATGATGGTATATATCTTTTTTAATGTTAAAAAATTATCGAGTTGGTTACCTAAAAACACTGCCAAGACCATTAATTTAACATATTTAATTTGATAGTACGTGGAATTTGACCTACGCTTAGAGTAGGTCTCTAGGGATGTGACCCGTAGACGTATAACACCCCACAGTTGCCCTGTAATAGGCCAGCATGATCCAGTAAGCTCCAAAACCTATTCCAGTTTGATTTCGGAAGGGACACAAATGTCAAAGACAATATAATACTAACGTAATAGACTGCCCACCTCATAGAAAAATATTTGGTATTAAATATTAAATTTGACCAACTTAAGGTGGCAAAAGTAGGCAAATGTACAGACTACCACCATCTATTATTCTGCGGTATTCTGCGTCAGCCTAAACTTACTAAACCTGAGGCGTAAGTTTGAAATGATAAGCCAAAAATATTAGTTAGAGGTAGAGTAGTGCCATCTATGTGAATCTGTAAAAACAAATCGTACGATTAAGGGGTTGGGACAACATGGTTTAAGATATAACGTGTGCAATTATTAGTTTGTCTTTACTTAGTGCTTATTTTTGTTATTTACATAGAAAAAAATAACCGTTTATACTACATCTGTTGTTAATTGTTGCAAATGATTTTTTATAAAAGTTAATCATCATCATCATCAACCGGTCGTTGTTAGTCTCCACTGCAGGAGCACGCTCTCTCTGTACTACCAGAGCCAAATATTAGCCAGGGCAGTCAGAAAATTTTGCCTACACTCTCCACGCTGGCTAGACGGGTTGGAGAGATCTCTTTGATGTTTATAGCTTTGTTTAGCTTTTGTTTCCTTAATCGACATCTACGTTATTCACGGGGAGACTTGGAGTGGTCCTATTCTACTCTGCCAGGAACCACACGGCAAAAGTTATTAAAAATATATAAACCAGAAAACCAATTGAGTAAATATGTACATTATAATAATGGCTTTTAAAATCCATTTATTTTAATACCCCACTCAATGGTATTTTACAAAAAGTGTTGAGTCTGCTCTCTAACGTGCGTAATATCGGCCATTTAGATTTCCAAAGAATGTTATAAAAGCGTAAAAGTCGTTATGCATTTACAAAGAATGTTATGTATTCTGTTCAGTTCAATTCAGATCATTTATCACGTAATTGGTTGTGCCGTTGAATAATGAGTTGTTTTGAGAGGACAAATACATACTTAAAACCCTCCTTTTGGAATACGCCACTCAAAGCTCTCCCAAAACCTCTTGAAATTCTTCTCATCAAAATCGATCCAAAAAGGGGTATCTAGAGCATTACTTTATCTATGGCTGCGAAACGTTGGCACAAACAGAAGGTAGCACAAAAGGAAAAAGGTTAGCTGCTGGAAGGAGTAGGTAACAGATATATATGTTCTGTGTGATAGAGTAAGGAGGGAGCTACGCAATATGCTATTGAAAATAGACGCAGTTATGTTACCGACAATTAGTTGCGTATTGCAAGTTAAGGAGACAGGGTAGATGGAGAAGGATATAAAAATTGGAATGTAGAAATTAAGCCAACGACACTTGATTGTTGTTTGTATACAAAATTAAGATTTATATGTTACTTAACGTCATTAATGCTACTTAGGAAAATTAACTCTAACCCTAACTCATTGGTAAAATAGATAAATTTAGTTTTTATTTATACATTAGTGCTGTGTTTTTAACTCTTAAATAGTGATTTAATGCAGATAGTAGATAATAAATAATTTTTTAAGGTAAAACATTTCACGACAAACTTTATCAGTGGATAAAATTTGTCGTGAAATGTTTCACCTTAAAAATTTTCACCTTTAATATACCTTACTCGCATCAATGTAGATCTCTTAGGAATAGTAAGTACTTTCCTGGATTAATTTTTACTTTGATTTTTTTTTTAATTAATACCGAATTTAGCATTATGTCGTAATTTTCATTGAGTTCTATGACACTTTTTATTGTGAGTTCGCTGTGATAAGGTTCGTGAGTTATACAGCTCACAGAACTACTAGAAGTATGCCAATCAAAATTGTTATATTTCAGAAATTCGCCAATGGGATGAATTGATGATAGAGGTTCATTCATCTCAATCATCCTCGAGATACCTTTCTCATCAATAGTTTCACTCTAACAAACCTTATTACTTTGAAGTCATTCGCAGATCCGTATTGTACACAGTCCGTTACGTAACCGTGCGACCGTGCCTTTACCGGGACCCTTGAAAAGGTCTTTATCGCTCCATAAAGCTTCTTTTATGTAAGGCGAAGTTTCTGTACTGAACGGTGAGTTGTTTGATGGTCACCCCTGAAAATTAATTTTCTCAGCCTCCCAGCTTTCCGATCACCTCGCGAGTTACTGGCGATAAAATAAATTCTATACATAAAATAAATCCAGTTATGATCCCCTTTTACTTTTTACCAAAGGCTCTCGATGCTCGTTTATAGAGATGATCCAACAATAAATGTTTCTTCTAAGTCGCAAATCTTTTCTTTAGCATTTTTCCCCTATAAAACGTGAATAATATGATGTCGGAGATACGGAAGGCGATGTTTGTATTATCATGTGTTTGTGGCGTGGAAACTAAAATTCTTACAGTTTTAATTTTATCAAAAATACGAAAACAATAACTAAAATTTTGGAAACAACAAATCGATTTTAATCAGATTTTTTTAAGAAAACTGAAAGTTATTTACACAATACGTAATACTTTGTATTATAATTTCATACTTCTTGCTTTAACGAAGTATAATTGGTTTGTAAGTCTATGTGATAAGGTTTAAAATGTAGTACAATTGTATATACAGCGTAATTGTAAAATCATCCTTATCCTTTAAACCATCAAAACAGCCCTTCAAAAAACAACTTTTCTATGGGACTAAAGCTGGGATCTGGCAGTGTATGGTTTGGATAATAAGGGTGCCTTTCCAATCTTGTATATTAATGATCAAAACTGTACCTATCCGGTTTCAATGCGGCGTCGGAACCGAGGAAACGTCCCGTTTTTTTTCCTCTACTTCTTAATCGAGTCAAAATAAAATAAAAAAACTTAAACTCTATTACTATTTTTGGTATTATTTTTCATTTGTTTTGCATTTGATAAATTAAAATAATGGTTGATTCAGGTCAGGAGTGGCCACTTTTAGCAATAAAATATTTACCAATAATGCTATAAGATATTTATTAGCGATTAGATTTTTTAAATTTGTGGTTCAAATTTACGAACTGATTTAGAGTAAAAGAAATTTAATTATGGGTAGTGCTCGTTGACTGGTTTTTAAGCCTTTTTTTCTTAACGGAACCTGAGCTCCGAAGCACAGGAACGCTTGCACTACAGATGCAAGAGTCATCCCTTAGAACTCTATCGGTATGGAGGTAAAATAAAAACGATGTCTAGGGAATTTACGATAGAGGTCGCAATAAGTTGTTATATTATTCCGAGCTGTCATGAAGGCCTGCCGTTTGTTCCATTTTTACGTAAGATATACCTGTGAACGTATTACTGCCCAGCGAAGAGTTTCAGTCACGCACGCTTACCCAAATTTTCTCCAAATTACCCTGTAAATAACAAGGTCTCTTTTGTCATTCCGTATCACTTTCGCCACGAAATTGCTAAGGTTATAAAATGCTTCAAATTTTCTCTGTATATGACTGTTTTATTTGAATCTCTTTGATGAAATAAAACTTAGTTGTTTAAACATGATGAAATAGACCGAACATAATTATTTATGGAGTTAGAATATGACAGAAGTCATTGCACTATTCTATCATTTGATTTTGTATGATGAACAGGAGTATAAAAAAACATACAGACGAATTGAGAACCTCCTCCTCCCCCTTTTTTGAAGTCGGTTCAAAATAAAGCTCAGTCTTAACCGACTCACTGCAACTGTATGCCTAATGTGGCATTATCTAATATGTACATATGTTAGATAGGACAAACTATTAAAAATATAAAAAAACCCTTGTTTCTTCAAAATACTCTAAGTGTAATTTTGTAAAATTACCATCTCTGTGCCTTTAGCGCTAGATTTTGCCTAAAACTGATGGCTGTCGATGTACAGTAGTCAATGATTCTGTTGTTTGATTATCGTGGGTGTGAGTGACCAACACTAGTGTTAGATTTCTCAAGCTTTAAGTAGTTATCATGACTGCGAAGTGAAAACTTGAAGTACCTATTACTATTACGTGTGTATTTTTGAATCGTAAGGAATATAATATATTGTGTAGGAAAATATATTTTTATATATACTTTTCGTTTTTTCGACGAGCTCCGTGGTGCAGCGGTCAACACGCCAGCCTGCGACATCAGGCCATGTCCCGGGTTCGATCCCCGATCAGGTCAAGATGAAAAATCATCTTTTTCAGATTGATCTTGGGCTTGGATGTTGGATGGACCGAACATAATTAGTTATGTATTTGTTAGAAAATATAGTATCGTTGAGTTAGTATTCCATAACGCAAGTCTTAATTAAGAACTTTCTTTGGGGCTAGCTCAATCTGTGTGATTTGTCCGTTATTACATATATTTATTTATTTATTGTTATTTTAAACGGAGGTGTAGATTTTTTGGAAACAGTGTCACGAGTAACTTATTAGTAATCTGTGGTCGCGGGTTTAATGGGTTTTTCCCATCTAAAATATGCCCAACACGCCTAGAAAAGTTTTCACTTCAATTACAGCATCAATCCTGACATAAACCACAGCTGAGGATGATAACAGGAATTATTTCATATAATAGAGTAACCGTAAAGTTGAGTAGTCCCCCTGTTCCCAAGTCGGCGATTCGTGCCAATAAAAGCGTGGTCAATTATGTAAGACGTTCGAAGATCCTCAGAATGGAAGACAAAGATCCATAGACACTAGACAGGGTGACTGGTGGTAGTTTTAAGATATGAGATCGATTTCAGGGCATCAAAACGCACAACATTCACTGAAGATCCAACTCTACAATTTCGAAAAAAAAAGAACTAGGTACTTAGATTTTTTCTGCGAGAGTGAGAAGTCACCGGTTTGTTTTTAGTTTATTTTGTAATCAGTTCTTTGGGTTTATAAAAATATGTACTTATTAGTGTAAATACAAGCGTGCATGTACTCCTGCTTGCAAATTACGAGTATAAAGCCTGTAAATTTACCCTCGACATTTCCTTAAAGAGAGACTCAGCCTGTATATATTGACCACTTTTAAAGGGAAATAATGCTAGAAACTCAAAAACAAAAAAAAAACCGGCTAAGTGCGTGTCGGGCCACGCACAGTGTAGGGTTCCCTAGTTGGGAATGACTTTGAGCTTACATTGTTTACACTCGCACCCCACAGACCAAAAACATCTAACAATGAAATTTGTATGAAATTTTAAATTTTTGAGTACATTTTATAAGTTGATTGTCTATAACTTTTTAGTTTGTACTTAGTACTCAACTCTGATAGTTTTCCTTTCAACTTCAGCATATATACTACTGCTGTAATTTTTTTCACGTATCCATATATAACCGTTTAGCGGATAAAGGGGGGGACACTTACCTCTAATTTCGGAAACGGATGAGGTGTTCTCAACCTCACAATATTTTTAAAGACCTATTTAACAATACTCAAAACGATGGGTTTGTATAGAAAAAAAAATTACTCCCTCTCTACTTGTATGGGAGATACCCTAAAAAATATATTTTCAAGATTTTTTTCTACCACATTTTTGGCAAGATTAATATACGCCATACCAAATTACAGCTTTCTAGTACGTAAAACCGCAGACAGACGGACAGACAGACAGACATGGCAAAACTATAAGGGTTCCTAGTTTACTACGGAACCCTAAAAACGATATTCCATTCAATTTGCCCAGGCTGTCAACTTTTATCTAAAAAGGTCGAAGAAATATTTGCGTTCCATAGAAAAGTTTTACATATTGATGGGGTAAGTTACCTTTTAAATGTTGAAGGTAAGTTTACACGCTGTATATGTTGCTAAAGATATGGACTTGGTACTCGGCTTCATTTCCTTTCCCCATATTTTTTATTCTACAGCAAAACCGGAGTAAAAAAGTCATCTGGCATTGATGTGAATAAATGTGAAGCAAATTTCTATGCAATTAGTCTCTCTCATATCTACGCGTTTTCCTGTTTACATCTTCAGCTAGAGCCCGAAATAGGTACCCAAGAACTATAATTGCAAAAGGAAATCACAAGTACCAAGTTTTGGAGTTATTTATTTTTGTATCTATTCAACAAGCTTTTAATTACCCTTAGAAGGTGAATCAAGATACTTTCAGAGCTGGAATTATCGTTTCTTTTTTATGACTCATAACTGTGAAGAAGATACTACTAGATCAGATGACCGGCTGCCTTATGTAGGCCATAGAGACTATAGACCAATATTGGAGTGACGTTAAGGTGAAGTGAGTTCATACACTAGAGCCACCCAGCAATTAATTCTATATGTCCAAAATCATATCAAATTTACAAAATCTAATAGCTGAATGCCCTAGTAAATTACTTGTAGTATTATTGGTACAAGTTTTCACTATTTTAATTTGATGTATTAAGAGAACGAATTATTACCGTCAAAAGTGACCACTATTGACGGTAAAAATTCTTTCTTTTAAATTAAGATTGTAATATCTATAAAACCGGCCAAGTGCGTGTCGGGCCACGCGCAGTGTAGAGTTCCGTAGTTGCAAATGACAACTTTGAGTTCACACTTTATCAAATAAGTAATATTTTAAGTATACGCAAATTGTACATCATACAGCTGCTCCTTAAAAAGCACAGAACTTTAATGTATGACACAGACAAATTAAAGAAAAGAAGGAAGCACAATGTAGTTGATATACCTTTCACAAGTACCGATTTTGCCAGTATTCAATATTCTAAACGTTCTTGCTACCTTTACAATAAAATTAATAAAAAACTTGATATTTACTCTAAAACTTGTCATGTGATTAAAAATGTAATAAATGAGTGGATAAAAGACCTAACTTACTCGGAAACTGAATCGCTATTAGAAATAGGATAAAAAAAATTGTTCTTTTGTTAATATTTTGGCATAAATAAAATAAATAGATATAAAATAAAAAAAATAATATATTAAATACACTTGTGTAATGTATAATAAAAAAACCTAAGACATCAACATTCAAATCAATATGGATAAACATATTGATTTGAATGTTGATACACCCTATTCCCCCCCCCATACATACACACACTCACATATATACTAAAACTCAATTTGTATTGATCTTAATGTAAGATATAGATAATGAACAGCGGAGCCTCCTGGCACAGGCATCTTAGATAGCCTAAAAGGAGACTCCAACACCTGTAGCTGTAAGATCACTTTTATTACAGAAAATAAAGCATTTTTATTTATTTATTTATTACACTGTTTACACTCGCACCTCACAGTTTAACGACCAAAAACATCTAACAATGAAGATTGTTTAAAATTTTACATTATCCAGTACATTTTATAAGTTGGTTGCCTATAACTTTTTAGTTTCCACTTAATACCCAGCTCTGATAGTTTTCCTTTCAACTTCAGTATATACACTACTGCTGTAATTTTTTTCACGTATCCATATATAACCGTTTAGCAGATAGAGGGTTGGGACACGTACCTTTAACAAAAATTTACACTTTAAAACCGAATATTTCGGAAACGGATCCCTAATTCGAAAAATTGTGTTCTCAGCCTCACAATATTTTTCAAAGACCTTTTTAACAATACCCCACACGATGGGTAAGTAGAGAAAAAAAATTACTCCCCCACTTTACTTGTATGGGAGCTACATAAAAAAAAAATTTTTTTCAAGATTTTTTTCTACCACTTTTTTGCCATGATTAATATACATACTCATACCAAATTACAGCTTTCAAGTACTTATAGTCTCTGAGTAAAACCACGGACGGACAGACAGACATGGCGAATCTATAAGGGTTCCTAGTTTACTACGGAACCCTAAAAAAGTAACAAAAATAATACTACATGTAATTTACTAGGGCAATCAGCAGTTATGGTTTTTTTTAAATTTGATTTGATTTAGGAGTACATGAATTAATTGCTGGGTAGCGCTAGTGTGTGAACTCACTTCGCCTTAAGTTGAATAAAAAGAATGCGTAAGTAGTATAGAGTAATGTAAACAATATATAGTAATGTTAGATTAAAGGCTAAAAGTTTGAATGTACATCGGCCACCGCGTGTTCTATACCGTAATATCCAAAAAGCCTTATTCGGCATTATTCGTCAGTGACAAAATGCTTGCCATGGCTTTGCTGACACTTTGTGTACTCTGTTGTCTAAATCTTTTTCTTATGACCATTTGGATAAATGTGACAAAATTTCGCTTTCGCAGTTTATGGCTCGTAAGAGGATGTAGACTATCGCCAAACCCCGAATGTGGTACATATTTTTGACGGTGCTGATGATGAAGAATTTCTTAAGACTGAAAAACAATTCATGTTTCATGTCTGGGATATTTTTTTGAGAATAAGCACATCATCATCATGATGTCTTTTTAAGTCTCCACTGCAGGAGCACGACCGTATCTGTACTACCACAGCCATAATAAGTAATATTAGCCAGAGCAGTTAGAGGATTTGGTCTACGCTGGCCTTACGGGCGCTTTGATGTTTCTAAGCAATAAGAATCTGTATATTTCTAAAAATCTGTGATTGCACGCCTCATAACGCGGTGTGTTTGAGGTTATGCATTATCTACTCTCACTTCTCAAGATCAAACAATTTAAAATTAGTCCAGGATCTTCATCATTATATTTAAAAATCATTATACATCAAAGAAGTATTATTGTCTTGGCCTATTTCAAATGAAATTGTAGGCAGGGAGTCTGTGCGCGGTTGGGACCGATTTCGTGGTCCGATGCCCGCCACACACCGCTGGCCAGAGACAATGGCTGCCGGAGCACTGCCCTCGTCGGCCGTCGGCAAACGCATTGTTTTTGATTAATCACGCAGCGCATCACGGTACGCTACCATTTTTCTGAACAACACAGTTTCAGAGCCAAACAGAGCATATTTTGATAAATGTCTCTTATGGCGGCAACTGTCCGGTTTTGAAAAAAACACAATCGAATTGTTTTCTATTGTGACTAGAGAATGTGACTAATTTTTGCCTACTAGTAACTAATTAATTTTATTTTCATATATTATGTTAGAGGTTCTATAAAGTCAGTTTTCGCTATACCTAATTAACTTGTCGACCGATGATAAAGACAATTAAAATTATATGTCTATAAAATTATATGTTGGTATGTATGTATTTATTACAGAGCTCAGATTGATTATTTTGCCGGTAATTTTCGAAAGCACATTAAGCTTCATGAAGTTATTCAGCATTTGTCGTAAAAATTCGCAAAATTTGTGTCGCAAAAGTTATTATTCAGTATAAAAGTTCAAATGCTACCAATCCCTTTTATTCCATTAAGTCGAATATTAAAAGTCCTTCATTCAAAAGCAGACTTTCATTTCGTGTTGATTAACTTAGCGAACTTTAAGTAAATTAGAAAATGAATTTGATTTGAGTGAGAGCAAACTGGACTAAAGAACGTTGATAACATGCTGCATTTTGGATTCTTTTGCTAAAAAAATTATGATAACGTTAAGAAACTAGTTTTTTTATTCGCTGTATTGTTTGAGTACTTGAATAAATGTATTATTATGTAACAATATTTTAACTGTTCAAGTTTTAAGTAAAACTAGGTTTTAATTTAAATAACCAATACATTTTAACAACTAGGAATAACACACATTTAGGTGACGTGCTGACGAACATGGCAATGAAAGATTTCAATAATTAATATTTTTAAAGTACCTATCTATTGCCGTGTGGTTCCCGGTCGCCGTGTGGTTCCTGGCAGAGAGAAGAGGACCACTCCAAGTCTTCCCGTGGATGTCGTAGAAGGTGACTTAGGAAACACAAGCTAAACAAAGCGATTTAGGGTATGATTTGTCAAGCCTGATAATTGTTTTGATTCGTCAAGCGAATTTTTACCACTCATTTTTGTATAAGTTCGTCAAACGTTAATAAGGTTTCGTTTCGTCAAACCATGTAAAATTTCTAATTGGTCAAGTCTACGAAAAGTTCTAATTTGTCAAATCTATTGGTAGTTTCGGTTTGTCAACGTAATTGTTTCGATTCGCCTATTTTTAGATCTGACTCGTCAAGTCTACAAAATCTATTGAAAATGAATTTATAATTCTTTAATACCTGTTATATTTAAAATTCCTCCGTTTTTGCAGTTTGTTAAAACGTTCATCATGTATCTGCACTTTCTGTGTTTTCCTTGTATCTCCTTTATTCGATGTCCATTTATTCTAGTAAGAATAAGTAAGAATTATAAATTCATTTTCAATAGATTTTGTAGACTTGACGAATCAGAACTAAAATAGGCTTGCCGAATCGAAACATATCAACGTTTGACAAATCGAAACTACCAATAGACTAGACAAATTAGAACTTTATGTAGACTTGACTAATCAGAAACTCTACAGGGTTTGGCGAATCGAAACGTTATTAACATCTGACGAACTTATACAAAAATGGGTGATAAAAATTCGCTTGACGAATCAAAACAATTTTCAGGCTTGACCAATCATACCCTAAATCAATAAAGCTTATAAAAATCAACGATACCTCTCCAACCCGTCTGGCCAGCGTTGAGAGTGTAGGCCAAATCCTCTGACTGCTCTGGCTAATATATGGCTTTGGTAGTACAGAGAAGGTGGTTCCTGCAGTGGAGACTAACGAAGACCTGCTGCTGATGATGATGATGATGATTTGTCGGCTACCGTGGTGCAAAGGTTGGTGATGATGGAAAACGATCTTTTCAGATTGACTTGTGCCTTGGATGCGTGTCAATAAGAATCCTAATCCTAACTAATATTATAAATGCGAAAGTGAGTTTGTTTGTTAGTTTGTTTATTTGTTTGTTTGTTTGTTACGCTTTCACGCCCAACCTACTGAACCGATCACGATGAAATTTTACATATACATAGGTTAGGGTATCGAGAAGGACATAGGCTATATAATACGCGGGCGAAGCCGCGGGTAACAGCTATTCTTATATAAAATAAAGTATTCATTTTTTTTAAATCAATGTTTAGTATCCTACGACACAAGTACACATCTTACTCTGAGGTTCGAATTGTGTGATTTGTCCCTATACAACGTGTTAATGAATAAGCGCAAAACCTTAGACACCCCTTCTTATTTATATTATCCCTTAAGTACCTGACAGCGGTCACTGTGACCGCTGTGACTTTTTAAATTTGAATATCTCCATTTGTGGGTTGTTTGAAATTTTGTGCGTTTATGTACCTTTTCTTTACTATGGTTAGTACCGCGTTAGCGATCGGCAAGATATCACGTGCGCGCGTTCAGCTTCGGTGAGTAAACAAAGTTCGTTAGCGGTCATAGTGACCGCGAGCAGGCAGTTGTGTGATTATTTCATGTGTTATTTTATTATTTGTTTTAGTGTAAAAAATGGATAAAGAAGACGAAATTATTGCAAGATGGTTGGAGCAAGATATGTCGGATGAGGAAAAAACCTTTGATGAGGATTGCAGCGACGTAGAACCTGATTATCTGGATGAGCCTGTGATTCCAGAAGACTGCGAGTCTGATGATTGCATGAATCTTTCATCCTCTGAAGAAACCGATCAGGCTGAGCGTGCAGATGATCAAAGTATTTCGCAAAACATTTCATCTATGTTTTATGTGCAACAAGCCCATCTGTGTAGAATGTACTAAAAAACTGTGCCAAAATTGTCATGAAAAATTGTGAACTTTACCACTTGCAATTTTGTAGAAATTGTTATTTTTTTCACATTTTCTTTATTGTTTATTATAACACCTTTATCCGATTTTAAGAAAAAAAAACAAGTAGCTTAAAATTTTTGTTACACATAAAGTTGATCTCTTAATTATAAAATTATTGTTAATTTTCGGTAACATGTGCATCTATTAAGACTTTTCTCATTTCAGAAAAAAGTATTTGGTAAAGGGTTCTTTTTTTATTTTTAATATATAGTTAATAGCCTAAACATGTGTTTTATTTAATTGTATTGCCATTTCTCGAGTTCTATAATAATAAAACAAGGTTTTACGTCAGCGGTCACTATGACCGCAGTCAGGTACTTATTTAACCAAAATTGGTGGCAGGTACTTAAGGGTTATAAATGAATTATACAAATTATTAAATTTAATTTGGCGGATTATTTACCAAGATATTAGCTTTTTTTGTTTTAAAAGGTCTGTAGTAATTACGCGCGATCGGCGAGATCAAACACTTCTGCATACATACACTGTAAGTTTTTTTATAAAAACTATTCAGATAGATTGAAAAGTTTTATTTTTATCTAACTTGGTATCATCATCATCGTCAGCTTTTCGCGGTCCACTGCTGGACATAAGCCGCCCTTTGTCTGCGCCATTCCGTTCTGTCCCTTGCTATCGCGAGCCAGTTCTAAGTATACTTAGTTGGTATAGTTCAACTAGAATAGGTATAATGCTTTTTAAATAAGTCGAAATGATAAAGTATTGTACTGAAAGGAAAAATTATAATACATAGAGGATTGATTATATAATTTCTACTATTAAACGAGCATAAAATATTATATCAATTTATAAACAAGCAGCAGTATATTATTTGTTTTGGACTCGTTGAATAAATCATCATCACTAACCGCACTGTGCCTCGCAATAACTTTGTTTGCTAATTAATGAATGTAAAGTTGATAAATATTTAATTAAACAATGAAAATTTAATTAATGTTGCGGCTACCACCGTTCATATATCTGCCGTGCCCGAACGAGGACGAAGAAGTTGCAAGCTGAATGGAACAAAAGATGTTATCAACTTTGTTGTAAATGGAACTTAATTTTGTTGGGAGAAACAAAGGACTCGATAGGTTTAAGTGAACATTTAGACTGCCAGCCGGCCTATTGTTTGTGTAAAGCGTAATCAAATTAATTACCTAAGGGCAGCGGCCACAGGCATGTAATGAACGTACAATAACTTATAGAAATAATTGCTTTTATTTAAAGTTGTAAGATGAAGACTGAAACGAATTTAAACTCTTTAATTATATAAAGTTAAATTCAAAGGTAAAACCATTATTTTTTATAAAGGTTTTTAAAAATACACAATGTTTACTGTAGCATAATCTTTTTAAATAAATACTTAATGAACTTATTAAACTAGGTATGTACATAAATTATTTGCATAATTACAAACGAGCTTTTTATGTGACTTCGTCCACTTATAGCATATGTGCTATTCTCATCTAAAGATTGCTAAGTTTGGTTTAAATTAAATTCAGACATAAAAGTGCACGTTCTTAAATGAATATTATTAAACAGTCCATGAAAAACTTTGCCAATGCGCTGGATGCATTGCGATAGATGGCAATGCTTTTTTTTTCCTTTGTAATTGCAAGAGCTTTAGTCAAGACTGTAACATCAAATTTTTCTACTGTATCAGTTCAAAACATGTTTATTTAAAACAAACAAAACCAGCCAAGTGCGATTCGCACATAAGAAGGGTTCCGTACCACTATATAATATTTAACTGCAAATGAATTTATGTTTACTATAGGTAAGTACGCCTGAAACCTTTTTCATACGTACGACCCCTCTTGTAAGGATAACAAATAAACCCTGCGAAACTATCATCTCTATAGATAGATATTAGATTTAATAAAAATCTAAATCTGTGCTTCACGAGGAAACGATTTATAGTAGTTTCGATGTTACTTTACATTATCAGTATTTGATTAATTAAGAGAATCGTTTATTACTACCAAAAGTAGCCACTTTTGGAGGCAATCTACAATCCTCTTATTTTTTAACACAGTTCACCAATTTTCTAAATTGGTGATCTGTATTAGCTTGCTGTTAACTATTTTTGTACTGTACCATTTGTAAATCACTGAATAAACATTTTTCTATTGGTTCTATTCAATACTAATAAAGTAATACCAAAATAAAGATTGCAGTTGATTCAGTCTATTTAGGATATTGCAGGCTTTAATCCCCAAATCATTCGAAGATAAAGATGATTCCGTGCTTCGAAAGGCACGTTAAGAAGTAGGTAGCGAATGCCACCTACCGTTTGTCCTGGTTTGCGGAGTTCAGACGGCAGTTGCTCTGTGTAAAAACCAGTAACCCAATCAAATCACCGAGGATAGGTAGTCATCATCATCATCGGTAACGCTTCAGAGACCGGACTCTGAAGCGTTACCGATGATGATGATGAGACGTCAATCGCGTTCATAGTGCTGATACTTAGGTAGGTATGTGTAGCTAGGTATATCCATTGACTTTGTCTGCTGGACTATATAGCTAGCTCCAAGTGAGCGTTTGCTACTTCACTGGACTTTTTGAAGTGAGGGAGCAGTGCCCTTAACCTGTAAGGCGTACATCAACCAAAGGGCCCCCAGGAGGGATGGACCTCGCCTTTGGGCGTTGCTTGTGTGCGCAAGGCTTGGAGATACAGCAAACTCTCATCGCCTGATAGACCGCGATTTACAAGCATAGCCTGAAGTGCCGATCTAAAAAACAATGGCAAAGCTTTTGGAGTGCAGCAACTCTCATGTTTTGCTGTATGGGCCGAAGCGACTTTGTTCACGTGGGTGTTTGTTTTTATCACGCAATTTATCCAGGCCACCAGGTCGACTAAGGATCGTGATACCTGGCTCCCGAGTCGGAACTCCCGACCCAACTTAAGTGGGGATGCAACTGGAAACCAGCTGTTTCTTGCAGCGCTTGCCAAATAATCATTTTGATACCATGATGAGGGTTATATCATTGGAATTTTCATACCGATCCCAATTTTTTGGAAATAGAATATTTTTTTATTTAATAGAATAGAATAATTTTAAATTCTTTCACCAATAGAAAACCATATAAGGCTATTATATGGTTTTCTATTGGTGAAAGAATTTGAAAATCAGTTTTGCAGTTTATCCAATATTGATGTCTTTATGATGATTTGCAAAACTATGTTCTCTATGTTCACCACATACGTAATAAATACTCATAAGTGTCAGAAACGATCTTACTTATACGTAATAAAACAATCAAACCTTACTTCTCTTTTTAAAAGAGATGGATACTTATAACGCCGCCGCTACAACGATCAAAGTAAAAAGTTTGCGTGAGAAAATCAATAAAAGTACAAAGTTTTTACACGACTGGCTAAAAATAGAGTATAATGTTTTTATCAGAGGTCATGTATAATTGTGAGTTTTTTTATTTATTTATATTTATTTATAAGCCATTTTATCTGAATTTTTAACTTAAGTTACATCTTGGTTGGAAGTTATTATAATATGTCTCTTAATTCAGAGTGCCTTGTGGCATAGGCCTCCTCTAAACTCTTCCACTGCGTTCTGTCCTGTGCGACTCTTCTCCAGAGATGTCCCGCCGTGAGATTTAGGTCGTCTTCCCACCTGGTTTGTTGGCGACCTCTACTGCGTTTTCCTTCTCTGGGGTATCATTCCGTGACTCTTTTACTCCATTCATCTTGTGGGTCCCGTATCATGTGGCCTGCCCATCTCCATTTCTGCTGATAAATTCGGATGATTATGTCAGACACTTTAGTCTTTTCCCTTATCGTATCGCTTTTTATTCTGTCTTGTTTCTTTATTCCCATCATACTTCTCTCCATGGCCCTCTGGCAGCGTACCAATTTGTCTCTGTGGTGTTTAGTGAGTGACCAAGTTTCGCAACCATAGGTGATGACAGGGAGTATGCATGTATTAAAAACTTTACTTTTTATATGTGTGCTCAGTTCTTTTGATTTCATTACTTCTTTTAGCGACCAGTACTTCTTCCATCCATTTGCTATTCTTTTGTCAATTTCTTTGGTTGTTTGGTCTGCGTGGGATATTATTTGGCCTAAGTAGGTATATTCTGACACATATTCAAGTGGTTGGTTGTCGATTGTTATTGTAATTGGTTTTGCGTTAGTCAGTATTTTTGTTTTTTCTTTATTCATGAGCAGGCCAATTTTCCTACTTTCATCCGTGAGTGATTTTAGCATTATCTCCAGGAGTGACGGATCTTCTTCGAACAGTATTACATCATCAGCAAATCTAAGGTGATTTAATTTTACACCTTGCACATTGAGGCCAAAGTTATCCCAGTTTAATTTGCGGAAGACACTTTCGAGGGCAGCTGAGAATAGTTTTGGTGACAGAGGGTCTCCCTGTTTCACTCCTCTCTCGATTTTAAACTTTTTCCCCAGGGTTTCCAGCTGTATCCTTGCTTCGCTGTTGAAGTATATATTCTTAATGATATTTATGTATTTTACAGTAAATTGTGAGTTTATTGCACCTTAATTCAGTGAACATATTTAGATGTAAGAATGGGGTATCGTTTCGAAACCATAAATCTTCCCGAAAAACACAGACAACGACCCATTAAAAATAAAACTATTTAAATCTAGACTACCTTGATTTCTAGGCTAACGTTATAATTAGGGACAGAACCTTTACAGAAAGAGTAAAGAGTTTATTAGAGTGTAGGCCAATTCTTCTGATTGCTCTGGCTAATTATAATAGCTCTGGTGATCAGAGAGGGTCGTGCTCCTGCAGTGGAGAATAAAAAAGACCTGGTGATGATGATGATGATGATGTACATAAAGACAAGAAATTACTATATTACTATTTTGTTACTAGGAAGTACAGGGAATGTGACAGTCGCGGGCTACTAGCGACTGCTTACCGACACTTTTTAAACGAAACAAGTGTGTTACAGTTTTATGTTAATTGTAAAAATGCAAAAATCTGCTATATTCTACTTACTTTTGATATAGGTTACACATTTTAATATTACAGAATTTTGTTAATGACCCCTTTTTTTCTGTAATTAAGAACCACATCGCAGCACATTGGGGTATGTTTATTTTTTGAGAGACAGAACTGACACACCCAGTATGCGAATTTCGCCTACAAGCCGGCGCTGTCATGCGGTAGGTATTATTTTTGTTTTCTGTATCTGCTGTATTTTGTGCTCTGTGTCTTCATAATATAAGCGTGTTGCAGGATATGGTATTGTATTACATCCTTACCTAAAATGCTTAAGAGCTAGAGGTCTGGGAACGGGGGGCGGTCCATATTTTTTCACCATCTTTTGTACAACATAATATGTTCACAAAATAAAATAAAATAAATATTGATATATATAAATAATATAAAAACTGGTATAAACTAGCAAAAGCTGTGCAATTCTAACAATATTACAGAGGTTTTTGTGGAGTCTGATAATAAAACCGAAAACACCGCGAAGAAAGTCACGGGAAACAACTAGTCGATTCATAAACACTAACCGGTAGTAATATAATAATCAGTGTTGGCTATCGATAGTCAAGGCGTAACCTATACTATCGATAGTCTAGCGATTTCATTGCCACTTGTTGATAGTATCGATAGGACTTTATTAGCAACTTGCTTTCGCCCGCGGCTTCGCTTGCGTCAATATCAGTCCCAAACAGTAAATTATCCCGATATGGAATGTCCGTAGTCCAGAGAACGTGTGGGCAAAATTTCATAATGATCGGTTCAATAGTTACGCCGTGAAAGCGTAACAAACTCACTTTCGCATTTATAATATTAGTTGGGATGTTGGAATTGGGATACTATTAATAAGGGGGATTCTATCGATAGTAAGTGGGTTGACACTTACTATCGATAGAATCCCCTCGGTGATGGTTAGTTTTGGAGGTCAACAATCGATACCTAGGGAAATTATCGATGGTTACGCAACACTGTAAATAATTCTAACACAAACTTAACCTGTTCATGTTCCCGTATATTTACGACTCCGATACGAGTATAAGCATATTCGGCAACCATTTTATACTGATTTCTTTGGTGTGCTCGTTCATGTGTAATACATTTATCAAAGCGGGTACGTTTTTGCGTGTAAAAAGTGAAAAAAAGTACTTAGATGGAGCCTCGTAGCTATGTAAATATCTTTGTGGGATAACGAAGGTGCGCCCCGGAATAACGAGTGTGTCGTGTGTTTTGTTTTTAAATTCGCACAAATCTACAGAACATTTTTGTCTAGCTGAATTATGATAGAAACTAAAAAAAATCGACGTTGTGATTCAAAGTGCAAATCTTCTTTTGTTAATGTTTTTGGATATTAATATGGTGTTTTATGTGCAATAAAGTGTTACAAATAAACAAGGCGGCTGGCTGCACAATGTTGTATGGGAATATCAAAATTTAATAGTTATTTTTATTTAAAGGTATTTAGTCTTTCAGTCATTCCAAATCAACTTACTATACAATATTTAACAAACAACAATTTTTTATGGCTTCCTACATATTGTAAAATGAGTTAGTCAAAAACCACATTTGTAATAGCAGGATAGTTTGTTAGGTGACACGAGTATAAAAGAAATGGGATATAGTGGAGATATCCGAAGTGAAGGATCGTAGCACGTGGCCTGATTGTTAAGGCATTTGTCGTAGAAAGACTAAACATTGCTTGTTTGAATCCTGTTGGTAAGGAATTTTTTGAAATAAAATATTTTATGATTCACTACTTCATCATCGTCATTAGCTTTCCATAACCCACTGCTGCGCATAAGCCTCCCTTTGTCTGCGCCATCCTTCTCTATCCCCAGCCATCGCAATCCAGTTCTTTCCTGAAATCTGTTTTATTTAGATTCACTACTCACATAATTTAATAATAGTTCATTCGAATTCTCAGTTTTCATCCGAAAAGAAATATAACGATAGGCTTAGTCAACTCTTCGAGGCTATTTCGGGGCTAGATTTATGTAGGTAGTATGTAAACATCCAGTATGGACACACTAAGGGCCATATTAATGAATATTTAGCGTACCTAAGCTTGAAGGGATAAAGATCTGATTAGTAGGCATTAGTTGGGTCTTTATTCTGATTAGGGCTTAGACCTAAAGGTCGCTTTTAGCGTCGTTCGAGACGGATGAAGAATAAAACAAATGGTGACGGATTGCTAGCCGTAATGCCTATCGTTTTTTTTCAACGTGGATGGTTGTGCCTAAGTTACCGGGGGTTAATTTTGTGAGCTGGAGCTTGTTATTAGACGTAAGACTTAATAATATGTAAAATACAGGTCACTCACGCATGAAGTCAGCTACAGCCTGACATGTTTTTTTTTCTCATCACCAGAAGCTCCCACTATCAAAGAACATACGCCATCTCTGATGCCACTTGTTAAAAAGTATGCCGTGCAACACCGATAAGTATCTCGTATAGAATCAGTGAAATCTCGAAGGAAGCCATAATTATTGTTAAATCGCCGGCATGTAATGAAGAATACGAAGGTAATGAATGTTCACACTTTTTCTTGGATGTTTATCTATTTATGTATTTGTTATAAAATATAGTATCGTTGAGTTAGTATTCCATAACACAAGTCTAGAACTTACTTTGGGGCTAGCTCAATCTGTGTGATTTGTCCGTATATATTTATTTATTATTTACTTCAAAATCAGTCCAGCCGATAGGCTACAGGAGGTAATCATTTAAGAGCGTACTAACATAGATTGATACTTAGATATACAGATACATACGTGAAAAAACATTACTCTCTTTCTGAATAGGTCAGTTGGGTAAAAAATGTAATACAAAATCTACCACTAGAATTATACCACTATCTAAATCTGTCTCTTATATAAAAAGAAAATTCTTAATCCATTTGATTCTACGTAATTTGGTGATCCGGGAAACAGAGCATGAGGAAAATCATGTGGCATATTCTACATATTTGTTTTCTCTCAGACCGAAATATATGAGACGCAAAAACAAATAAATATTTTATGAAAGAAAGAATTGTTGAGGCCTTTTCAAATAAATCGACGAGAGATCAAAGGTAGGTTTAGTGACACTCAAAGCATAAAGTACAGAAATCGGCAGGGCTATTATTAACTTTTGACAATTATGGGGTAGGTACAACGTTTGTTTGGTCACTTCAAAATACATTACGATCTTTAATAAAAAATTTCAGTCATACAAAGCTTCAATCGGTTAAAGTGTTTCAAACTTGAGTTGAAAGATTTGACCTGTAAAACATAGGTTAGTACTTATTGCAACTTCAAAAGCTTGGATAATAAAAAAATGCATACATATTATCACATCTTAATCCCATGCGGGGTGGACAGGCCCATATGATATAAGATGCAAAGGTCAAGTTTAGCGTGTTAGTGGGCGTAAAGGTGGAAAGTGGAATCAAATAGTGATGGTAACCGCATTGATGTACGGTGAGGTCAAGATAGAAAATGATCTTTTTGAGATTGACCTGGGTCTTGGATGTTTATATAAATAGGTATTTCTTATAAAATATAGTATCATTGAGTTATATCCCATAACACAAGTCTTACATAAGAACTTACTTTGTTTTTACTGCTAGCTCAATCTGTGTGATTTGTCCGTATATATCTATTAATGCGATTCCTTAGATTTTCGCCCAATCCCTTGACTGGCCTTTACGGTGTGGGCGGGAAGAAAAGTACCTGCTGATATATTCTTTGATTTTTCTTTTCTTCCAAACCAGCGTGGAAGAAGTTAAACAATTAGCAAAGGAAATTATGTAAGATTTAAGTACTCTATACACTTCGATCCGTTACTACAGTATATACTCGTATGTAGGTAGCTTAATATGTGTACGATTACTCCATTGTACTGGAATTGATCAACAACACAAAGAGATCCTAAGTAAATAATCCCAATCAGTAAACATCACACGTAGCGGAGGCACCCAAATGTAATCAGGTCCTCAAGGTGGTGTCCATTATTATCAGCTTACCTTAAAGCTGTTGCTTCAAACTTTGATTACTTGGCGAAATTGAGCGACGGGCGGCATCGAATTGTCATTAGGAGAGCAGCGACTCGAAAGAGCCATTAACTAGGCTTCTAATGAGTGATTTGCACTAACTCAAGTGTGTTGTGCTTGCCACTAATAGTTACCTTGCGACGTGTCGTCGTAGCGTGTCGTATACGCAGTGGCGTAGTTTGAGAATTAACGCCCTGGGTGTGTGACATAATCAAACAAAAGTAGGTTGATGTGATATTTGAAACAGGTTAAAATATAGTGCTAGTAAACCATCTAGTACCCTTCCCTTGGTTGAGAAAAGGTTTCGATGGGTGTATGATGAGTTGGAACTGAGAGAAGCCAAACAATATACGCTCACCAACCTGTCTGCCAAGCGTGGTGATTATGGCAATACCCCTTTTCGCTGGAAGCGTGGCTCTAACATAACTAAAAACTTCTTTTAGTTTTTGCGTTCCAACAATATGCTCAACCAACACGCTAATTAATGTGCTCTTTCTACCCTGTTAAGAAAAAGGACGTGATAATATGTGTTATTGCATATTGAGCACTTTAATGTCGGAGGCCAAGATGTGGATCTTGGCCTCCAACATTAAAGTGCTCGATTCGGGTCGCTGAGCCAGCGAAATAAGTAAGTATATTGAGCTATACTCTAGTTATAATCGTTGACAATTGCACCACCCTAAGTACTTTAGGTCAAAAGAAAAAAAAATATTTTAGAATTACCGCCTCACATAGGTTAATATGTTTTTATAAATTGTAGTCTTTTTAAGTTGCAACTGTTTGATTTAGAAAACAACATCATTGTTTGGAAACTCACTTAGTTTATAATAAGCGCCAAATTGTTAAAGTGACTTTTTAAGCGTAGAATAGTTGATTCAGCCGCTCCCCACGCAACGGCACCCTGGGCTACTTGCTTGGCTTAAGCGTAAATACGCACATAGTCGTGCGTCCGTTATGTTAGTCGATTAATATGTCGCTCGACTCGCAGCGAACAACCTGTAATAAAGACGCCTTCAGCCGTGAAGTTCAGCTACGCTCCCGTTACCAAAATTGTCGCTTTTACTTGATTTACCCGTCTGTATGATGTGGCATACATTTGTAATCGTGTTGTATTGACGGAGAAAATTACTAATGCCTGTAGACACACGACTGAGTCGAACGAAATCTTAACTTGGTAATATATTCATACAAACATAGGTACTGTAACGAGTGAGTAGGGTTTCGTGCTGAAAGGATAACACTGACTCTATTTCCACGTATTTTATTTATATTTTTATATTAAAGATTCTATCCTCATACGAGGTACGACTTTTGTGTCAAAAATTACCATTTCTTCTTAAAGAAACAGAGACAATAATTTTCTTTGGAATACATCAAAAGCATTTCAAATATCTTAATGAAAACTCCTTGCTACAGTACATATTATTCTCGAGGCAGAACCCAGAGGCCACGTTTAACGTGTTGGGGGTATACCACAGGTTGCTTTTATAGACAAACTTTATTGTTTCTTTATGTATATTTTAGGGTTCCGTACTCAAATGGAACCCTATTACTAAGTCTACGATGTCCATCCTTTTGGCGTCTATCACATCCGTCTGGAATGTTAATATGTAACAATAAATATATGTAAATTGTTGTTTTAGTTCTTGCTTCTATTTAGAAGATTTTTTTGTGAAATGTGCTGTTCATTTTTATATCATTACAGAAACCTCAAATGATACAGATGTTATAGATTTTTTGGCATTTTTACCATTTTTAAAGAAAAGGTAAAGGGATCTAGATTAAAAAGGGATATACACACAGCCAAAAATTTCACACAAACTAATTTCCACCGAAAATATACATAAAAATAGAGATAGTTAAGAACAATAGTGTTTAGTGTCTATACAAGAAATAGTTCGGTTAAATTACCCCACATAAAAGGTCACGTGAAAGAGGTTTTATTGTGTTGTGAAATGTCCTTAATTAATTTTTTTTAGCCCATAGTACGACCGTGTTTTTAGAAGGTTTTTTGTTCTTAAGTATTACCTATATTGAGGAACGGAACCCTGTGTGTGCGATTCGAACCCGCACTATGCAGGTTTATATTATTTTTTGTCTGCCTGTTTGTTTGTTATGCTTTCACGTTTTTATTATTCAGCCACAAATAGCATCTTGCATTCTCCTTGCTCAGCCACCTTGATAAATATCAGGAAAAGTACTCTTCCTAAGATATTAAAAGCAACGCGATGAGTCTTAGTTTAAGGTGTAGATATATAACTAAGGTATATATACACTCGTTTACACAATATGCATCCAAATGTAACTATAAATATGAATAGAGCAAAAAATAATGATTCTGAACAGAAAATATTTTATGGAGCCATATTGATGCCTCATTTAGTGCAAATGGAATAAAAGTGTTATCAAATCACGTGAAATGGGATTTCTGGCGTGAATCACGAATCGTCAAGGGGGATTCGATTGTGATTGTGACACGGATGAGCGCTTCCGCCCGCCGTAATTATGACGGAATTACACGCCGCGCCGCGCCCTTAGGGCTACCGCCTTAAGGATGCCACAATATTAGTAAGAAAATATATGAAAACATATGCCGTGAGGTTCCCGGCAGATTAGAATAGGACCACTCCAAGTCTCCCCGTGGATGTCGTAGAAGTCGACTAAGGAAACACAAGCTAAACAAAGCTATAAACATCGAAGAGACCTCTCCAACCCGTCTGGCCAGCGTGGAGAGTGTAGGCCAAATCCTGTGACCGCCCTGGCTAATATATGGCTCTGGTAGTACAGCTCTCTGTACTACCAGAGCCATATATTAGCCAGGTCGTGCTCCTGCAGTGGAGACTAACAAAGACATGTTGATGATGATGATGATATGAAAACATGTTTTTTTTTTTATTTTGCAATACAATCATGTAAACACATGATTGTACTGCAATATACACCAAGCCTTAAACTAGATGGTCCTACCCGTATATATCGCACTATGACAGTCTCTACGTCCTTACTCGCCATCGAACAAAGAATGATTTTTGGTGAACTATACACATTGATAGTGACTGCTCGGCGATCCCAGTGATTTTCACCCAGTATTGGCTCTTCTGGTAACAGAATTTGGCCCATAGACTGGAATGTTTTAATTTCGTTAAAGTTCATACTGGTGTAGAATAAGTTGTTGATGATTAACAGAGTTCTAAAATCCTTAGGGGAGGCCTATGTCCAGCAGTGGACTCTTGTGGCTGAGATGATGATGATGATTAACAGAGTTGCCATTTCATGTATATAATACTTATTCAGAGTATCTTTATTCACCCGGAATGAATTTAATATTTAGCTTGGACAAAAAATCTCTAAACCCCTACATGTCGGGCCAAACTCAGAAAAAAGACAGCCCTACGTGCCTTGCCGACTGCCGGCAATAGGGCAAAGTTATATCTGTAATTTTATTGATTGTGGCAAACCAAATACTTGTAAGTACTAAATCTTTATATAAATGTATATTATACATTCATCGTTAAGGTTCAGCCCCCGTAGCATGGCTCCCGCAACGCCGTTTATATCGCGCGATAAACTATCTACTTCTCGCTCTTCAATATTGCGAAAAACAAGATGGCGATAGTCGATAAACGTTGTCGCGCGGGCCATATGCTACGAGGGCAGGTTGCACTTCTTTCGGTGCGTGAAGCATCCTTATCTTCTTCATATTTTTGTAAAAATATGAAAAAGAATTTGTGAGTTGCAAATTTAAAGGAAGAAAAAAATAATTCCGGTTGCCTTTACATTGCCTAAAATAATGCGGGAAGAAGACGGATCTAATGACACCTCTCCTTTTAAAATAGGTTAAGCCGTTAAGCCTACAAGAGGTTAGAATCGAACAGACTGAAATACCACATTAAAGGTATTCAAGTTATACAAGGTTTGACGGAAAGGGGGTATCAATACTTAATAGGTATGATAAGCCCGTTATATTGAACAACTTAAATAAGTAAACAGTTTTTTTAAATTATATATTTTATATAATAGTAGTGCTATTAGAGATATTTTCCATCTTCCGACTTGAATAGGATGTAGGATTCGTTATTTAACAATGATAATTTAGAGATTTTAATTCTTCTAAATTTAAATGTCGTGTGGTTCCTGGCAGAGTAGAATAGGACTGCTCCAAGTCTTCCTGTGGATGTCGTAGAAGGCGATTTAGGGAACACAAGCTAAACACAGTATATCAACATCAAAGGGACCTCTCCAACTCGTCTGGCCAGCGTGGAAAGTATAGGCCAAGTCCTCTGACTGCTCTGGCTAATATATGGCTCTGGTATTACAGGCAGGGTCGTCTTCCTTCAACGGAGACTAGAAAAAGACCTGATGATGATGATGAAGATGAAATTTAAATGATTTGAATTGAAATCTCTACATAAATTAATTTTTTTTTATTTCGGGGGCGAATACCGATGTAAAAATCTTTATTGCCCTAAAAATACTGGTGATTCTAAATTTGATTTGAGTACGCCGATTTAAATCTTAAAGGTCAAATAGATTATTCCATTGAATGTTTTTAAACATGTTTTCGTATTTATGAACTCGAGAATTGCTACATAAAATATGTAAGATAGATAGTCTCTACATTTCATACTAATAAATATAAGGTTCGTCGGGGAGGCTTCATTCCTTGGCGCTCCGTTTTACGTATGCTCTATCAATCATACATAAATGAACTGACAGTGTGGGAATCACAGCATATTGCGACCGCAGTGTGTTGACAAAAGTACTTGCGTTATTTTATTTTATATGAAATACTTTGCTTTTTTGCCTTGGCATAAAAAGATTTTTGAATGGCCTACTCTCCTCTCGCAATTTATTATAATTTCAAGGGAAAGAGTGTAAATTTAAGGATCACTTATGCATGATTAAACGGGATATTAGGGTATACACTGTTGTTCTTCAAACTTCCAAATCAGCTCGTCAGTATGAAGAACTTTTCCTATGGCTGGAGCCATAGGATAAGTTCTGGTAAGATGCTGGGAAAAAAAAGTCATTTTCATACATGGTGAAATTTTGATTGCATTGGATCCTTGGAAGGGTGATTCACCCTTCAATATGAACATTTTTTTCCACAAAATGACCAAGCGGCTGAATATTTTGTTCTGTAGGAATGTAATCTTTTTGACTTTACAGCTTTGGCCCCATAGGAAAAGTTCTTCATATCAGCTAAATCTCCACTTTATGGGTCTACCTTCTGTCAAACATTCAGAAGTTAGTGGAATAACAGACTCACATACACACTAACATAATACACTTTTTTTAGGCAGTCGAGTAATAAATGTTGTATTGAATCAGTGATATCTTCCCAGAGACAGTGGACACGGCCATGAGGTACTTCACCGGGATCTGTGTGAAAAAGTGAGTGAGCAATTTATGTAACATAAATAAAATAAATAAATAAATATATACGGACAAATCACACAGATTGAGCTAGCCCCAAAGTAAGTTCTTAAGTAAGACTTGTGTTATGGAATACTTACACAACGATACTATATTTTATAACAAATACATATATAGATAAAAATCCAAGACCCAGGTCAATCTGAAAAAGATAATTTTCCATCTTGACCTGACCGGGGATCGAACCCGGGACCATCCGTGTCACAGGCCGGCGTGTTGACCGCTGCGCCACGGAGCACCTTATTGAGTAGTCGAGTAATAAATGTTGTCCATTACAAAATCGTATTGAATCGGTGATATCTTCCCAGCGACAGTGGACACGGCCATAAGGTACTTCACCGGAATCTGTGTGAAAAAGTGAGTAAGAAATTTGTCTCGGTTACGGACTTACGGACAAATCAGATTTACCGGAACGAAATTGTCCCGCCGTCGCAGGGTACTTACTTATTGACCTCTATATTTGAAATATACTAGACATGAAACCAAATTAACTTGAAACTATGTGCATGGTCGACTGACCGTGTCACCTACACGAAATGATGATGAACTTGAAACTATGCCGATGACGAGTGCAATGAAATATAAAATTGCGTGATGTAAAATTTGTCACAGAAATTAACTGACATCAGGAACTATTTCACATGTGTATAACACTTCATTGTAGTGATAAATAATTAGTGAAGTAAGAAATGCATTTTGTGAAATCAATAAATAATTTAGTATTATTATTTAAAGACTTTGAGAATTTATTTAATATTAACAGAATAAACTTAATTAAAAATAAATCAAATTACATACATTATGAAAAAATAAACAGGTAACTAAAGTAAAACTTAGGACATAATATAAATAAAATATAAATTTAAATGACTTTGTGTAATTTAAGAAATCTGTACATATAAAAGGCAAACAAACGATTAAAAAATAGTTTCTTTTTATCGGTCATCAAATCGGGGAACGTACATAAAAAGATTTCGACGAGTTGAGAACCTCCTGCTTTTTTAAAGTCGGTTAAATATAGTATCTTTGAGTTAGTATCCTATAACACAAGTCTCGAGCTTACTTTGAAAACATATTTACAGATTGAACTAGTCAATCTGTGTGATTTGTCCATATAGGTATATTTATTTATTTATATAGTTTATATTACATATACAAGTTGTAGATTTTGGTATCTAACTAGATTGTTCAAAATCACCTGCACATAGAGGATGCTTTTGATTTCATCGGCATCTTTTTAAATATAGACATTACCTAAGTATGACTCCAATAAAATAAAGATGTGATGTTATTTATTGTTAATTTACTTAAAAGTATTTAAGTAAATTAATATACAAATAATACATATTCAAATTAAAGAAAAGCTCAAAAAATACCTCACACAGTTCGATAGAGACCAATAGATACTTTAAATTAAAAACTAAAAATTAAAAACAGGACTTAATTACAAAACATCAGTATGAAGCTGGTCGGTTAGTGACATTAACGCATAACATGATAAAAACAGAATCAAAATGCATAATATGTACTATCACGCCTTGGGGTAGACAGAGCCCAGGTCTGTAAAAACTTTAAGGCCACGTTTAGCATATTGGTGGGCTTGTAGGTGAGAACGGAATCAAAACAGTGATGGGTTGCTAGCCCCATCGCCTATTAACATGCTTCCTGGAGCCCATTCCTTAAAACGCGGGAAGAGAAGCAGCTGGTCATTCTACGGTTTTTAATAATAATTTTATTTATAATTCCTTTATGTTTAAAAAAAAAATGTTTTGATTGGTTCAAATATTATTATTTTTAATAATATTTTTATTTATATTTTCTCCCTGAACAGCGTGGAATTAAAATATGTGACATTTATCATGCATGAGTTTTGTGCCCATTACCATGATCGGATTTTACGCCTCAGGAAGAACACATTTAACATTTTTCCCTTTTCCCCAGACCAGCGTAAAAGGATTTTATAGGTTACCCTACCTCATAAGGTAATAAAAGAAATCGTTATTCAAATGTTCCATAATTTGCAGAATAATACAACCGCAAAACAGCATTCATCAAAAGAACCAAGAGTAATAAATCTCACAGACATGTTTAGCAAAGTTTCTAAAAGCGAACCCATTTCAGACGTGACGTGCATGCTCGACGGCTCATCTAGGACGCTCTTATGAGAGGTCGTTATGGACAAAATTCTTTGTTCTCGTATCGGTGCACTCTCCTTAGATTTCATTCTCACTCCCCTCGCATTAGAACTAATACATATTTCTTAAGGTTCCGGATAGAAATCTATATTAACCCTTTTAGGTATATTTCTCATAAATTCTCCTCATTCTTCATCAATTAATGAGTGGTTAGCTGGTTTAATCCTTAGATGTAGTGCGTTAGAGCTTGGGGCTGCGTGGAGCTGGGATATTATAATAGTGTTGATACTGTTAAATAATTTCGCAGTTTTATAGAAAACCACTTACCTTTTAGCTTCAGAATCGCAGACAAAAACTGTGAAAATGAAGAACGAGTATTTTTCCGTACTGAAAAAGAATTCAGAGCTCCTCGTACAGCCGGCTAGCATTGCGTTACAGAGGCCTTCAAAAGTGAAACCATTTCAAACGTGACGTGCATGCTCGACGGCTCATCTAGGACGCTCTTATGAGAGGTCGTTATGGACAAAATTCTTTGTTCTCGTATCGGTGCACTCTCCTCAGATTTGTCTAAATGAAGAACAATTGATGTCGTATTCTTAACTGTATGTAGTGCGTCAGAGCCTGTGGGCTGCGAGGAACTAGGAGTTGATGCTGTAATATTATTTGGCAAAGATTTTTACAGACCGCCACTTACCCTTGTAGCTCCAGAACACAAATCACTGTGAAAATGAACTACAAGTATTTTTCCGCACTGGAAATGGAACTCAAAGCTCCTGGAATAGCAAACTGGCGTGTTAATCATTGTGCTACAAAGGCCGTCAAACGCGAACCCATTTCAGACGGCCGTGCACACTCAACGCCTCATCTAGGACGCTCTTATAAGAGGTCGTTATGGACAAAATTCTTTGTTCTCGTATCGGTGCACTCTCCTCGGATTTGCCTAAACGAAGAACAATTGATGTTGTCAGTCCCTGTGTGAGCACTATTTACATATTTTCAAGCTTTTGTATCACTATTTACATATTTTCAAGCTTTTGTATAGAATTCTCTATTTACTCTCATACTTTAATCAAAATCATTCCTTACAAAACTGTACAAGTTTTGTGTTTAATTTAATATTAGGGTACTTGAAAAATTCTAAATTAATTGCAAAATGTTTGTATATTTTGGTTATTTAAGATGCTTTTTCAATAGTACCGTTCTCTGTACGTATTATTGTCAACTAATTTAATTAGCTACTTAGTTATTGAATTTCGATACTAATTTATGTCATAATCCCAGTACACGAATGGCCATAGCGATTACTAACAGTATCAGATAATGTACATTGGTATATTCTCCAAGCAACACAACCACACAAGATTAATCTAGAACCAAGAGTAATAAACATAAATAAATAAGTATATAGGGACAAGTCAGACAAATTGAGCTAGCCCCACAGCACAGCCCACAGTAAGTTGTGAACTTGAATCACGGGACCACTCGTGACGCAGGATGCCGTATTATCAACCGCGCTACAGAGGTCGTCGAATAGTAATGTCACAGACATGTGTAACAAAGTTTCTAAAAGCGAAACATTTCGTACGTGATGTGCATACTCAACGCCTTATCTAGGAAGCTATTATTAACCCCCGACGCAAAAAGAGAGGGGTGTGTCTGATGAACTGATTTCCGTAGTTTTTGTGTGTCATCAAGTCATAGATAATATTATCCCGAGTGTTTATAGCCATGTTTCATGAAAATCTGTTCAGCTCTTTTCTAGTTGATGAGGGGATCTGACTAACTTCCTTATGTCTGATTGATTCGAAATTTGTTACGGTGTAACTTCATCATCACCTCATTACCAGGTCTTTTTAGTCTCCACTACAGGAGCACTACCCTCTCTGTACTACTAGAGCCATATATTAGCCAAAGCAGTCAGAGGATTTAGCCTACACTCTCCAAGCTGGCCAGACGGGTTGCAGAGGTCTCTTTGATGTTTATAAGCTTTGTTTAGCTAGCCGTGTAACTTCAATGATATTGAAAGTTTTGGGAGATTGATAAAAATACATTTTATGATCGTTTAAAATCGACACAACCCCAAAACCTTTGTATCGGTGCACTCTCCTCAAATTTGCCTAAACGAAGAACACTTGAAGTTGTCTGTCCCCAGGCTATCACTGTTTACATATTTCCAAAGCTTTTGAACGGGATTCTCTATGATCCCCATCGCTTAACAGAAACCCGGTCCTTACTAGACTATAGGTATCTAAGTGCGAAATTTTGCATCCCTGAAACGGAAAATTCAATCTTATATAAACATTTGGAAGTAAGTATATATATTTCTTGTCTGTATGTTATTTTTACGTTTTAGCTTCTAAACTAATCAGCAACATTTTTGTATTAACCTATAATAATCAGGTTTTCTGAAGATGGAAAAAGGCTATAATTCTAGGTAAGTATCTCCCAATTCTATCATCAGATTAAGTCTCTGATATCACATATAATATTGTAACAAATGTCATCCGATTTAAATAAGTAAAAAATCAAAACTCATCTCAAACAGATCACTTCTTCAAGGTTGAGTTACAACATAATTTGATACAAACAGACAACTTACATACATACATTCTATGTTCAAAGAATAGCTTAGTAGGTATGCAATAAAAATATACAGGTCACAGGTAACAATTATTTATTCAAATATATTAAGAAAAATATTAAATACTTTTCAATCGAAAACAGAACACTTTTCGGAAAATTATATTCGTCTTTTTTGAAGTCTGCAGCACTCGACGACAGACGGATAGACATAAATATCTCTAGTTAAATACTGTGTTACTAGTTTTTGTTGGGTAATGTGATTGTGATAAAGTTTTGTGGTTATTTTACACATCAATTTGTAGCTCCACAAGACCCTTGTCTGCCCTTGTCAAAAGCTAATGTACTGAAATTAGTTTCTGACGTTGAGTGTTGTGCAATAAACTAGTTTATCTGTCCTCTAGGAACAATGACATTTCACTCTCCATGGACATGTGGTCCAAACCTTTAATTCATATGTTTTTTATTGACAGTGCTCTAAGATGACGCCACAGATTACGTAACAACTGTGTATACAAGATTACGAGGATATAGCACTTTTCATGAAATATAAATGGCTTGAAACATTTTTGGCATATTATCCATACAATATATCTCAGTTATAACAAGTTAAGGCTAACCCGGACTAACGCCATCTAGTGACGAGTAGAACCGAACTCTGCAGCGCCATTGCCTAACTACACCGCGTACCTTAAAGTAGGCCTTAATTTGTTCAAATATTTTTGTATGAAATTGGCAGTCTATATTTAGTACAATTTTGTTTTAACACTACTACGACGAATATGCTAATTAAATATTTTAAGACATATGATTATTTTTTTAAAAATATTTTACTTTTATTATCTATCACCACAAATATACCTACCTACCGTTTATTTTATTTTTTCTGTAAGCCAGTCACGATGCAGAGCATAAGAAGAACTGTTGATTCCTGAGGCCATCTTTCTCTATTAAATGGTAGTTTGGGAGCACGCGCCTGCCGATCTTTTATCTAAGTACTCTTTTTATCGTTTTCTTGTGGTATTTGAGTACATACGAGTTTAATACTAAACTGTTAGATAGTATAAATAAAGTACAGTAGCAGTTTATATTTTGACTAGTTGTTACAATAAATTTTATACTAGTGGCTCTACGAAGTGTAAATCTCGTGAGTCGGTCTTAGGATATATTAGAAACATATGTACACCTCGTAGGTACGAGGTGTAAAAATCTAAAAAGTCGTTTGTTTATGTGGCATTTATCGCAGTTTTGATAAGTAAATATTAATTTATATACCTATAATCCAAATAACAGAATTCAGTCGAAAGAATGAACTTGCAAAAAATTAAACACCGTCACGTCAACCTAGATTCGAACTAATGGCTTCAAAAAAACTCTGATAATAGCTTCATTCGTTTTTGTCAAAATTTTATATTTTCGGAGATATAAATTGATTGTGACCTAGTCAAAATATAATATTAGAGTTACTGTTGTAAAAGCAGAGCCGTGTGGTCCCCGGCAGAGTAGAATAGGACCACTCCAAGTCTTCCCGTGGATGTCGTAAAAGGCGACTTAAGAAACACAAGCTAAACAAAGCTTGTAAACATCAAAGAGGCTTCTCCAACCCGTCTGGCCAGCGTGGAGAGTGTAGGCCGAATCCTCTGACTGCTCTGGCTAATATATGGCTCTGTTGGTACAGAGAGGGTCGTGCTCCTGCAGTGGAGACTAGCATAGACCTGAAAGCAGAACACAACACAACCAGAACACAGAATCTTTCTGTGATCTGTGGTTGTAAACAACTTCATTTTTGTATAATAGAGAGATTGTAAAGTTTCTTATATCGATAATATAGCAATTTTGTTACCCGCAAATAAATTAGCTTTCTAAGGTCAAAGAATTTTGAAAATCAGTACATTGATTTCGGAGCCTTTTCAGTTCAAACAAACAATCAAATCTACCCTCTTTATAATTTTAATATAATAGATATAATAGACAAGTATAGATTTTTCCTAATATATATTCATTAGTAATTTAAAGAGATACAATAGTTAAAACTATCTTATCTGAACTAAGACAGTATAATATAGATTACAAAACTAAGTTCAGGATTTTTGTTTGTACTTACAATATTCTGATATCTATGGTACTTTCCTAAACATAATAAAACACTGTTGCACTTACTTACATATCAGACCGCATCCCAACTATTCCCAACTAATATTATAAATGCGAAAGTGAGTTTGTTTATTTGTTTGTTTGTTACGCTTTCAAGCCGTATCTATACTGAACCGATCATCATGAAATGTACTGAGAAGGACATAGGCTATATTACGCGGGTGAAGCCGCGGGTAACAGCTAGTATTGCTTATGATACTCGAATAAAATGACTGGCTAAAGCTAATTCAAATAAAAAGAAAAGAATTGAAGTTCACCGTATCTAACCTCTGTGGAGTACACAAGCGAACATAATAACACTGGTGAAAGGGGATATGTGTAAAACACCCCGAGGGCCTAAAGTGTAAAACCCTTGTATGTTCCGCGAATATCATTTATCTTCGTAGCTTACTCGTATCGAGTTGGTGTACATACTCAGTATGAACGTGTCAATCACCATAATGTATGTCTTCGATAGCCTAGTTGAACATTTTCGTAAGTTAAGCAACTCAGGAGTTAGTTATAATTTGGATTGATAACTAATAGTAGGTGTGTCATTATTAGACGATGGAAGTCATTAACTAGATTTTTCGATGGCCTCTATAGCACATTGGTTATCCCGCCAGCCTAGTACACGAATAGCTCAGAGTTCGATTCTCAGCGTGGGCAAATACTTATATTCGTTCTCACAGAATTTTATTGTTGTTTTTGATCTTTCTTTATATCTGGAGATTCCCAAGGAATTGACGACAGGCTGAAAAGATAGATAAATCATTTATTTTGTTCAACTGACACACACATTAAACACAAAATAAATAACATCAACAAACATCTCACTAATATTAATTTAATTTAACAATAAAACATGCAAAATGTGTGCCACAGAAGCACAAATAGGCTACAGCTCAGCACATGTTACTCGAAAAAGCAACCGCTGATTTTCAGCTGCCACCTAATTGGAATGACACGAACGAGCGCAATTTAACATAATATTTACTATAATTAGAATAATATATGATGCAAAATATTTAAAAAACGAAAAAAAGCAAGTACAATATAAAACAAAAGAAGAACAGCGAAAAAAATTAAATTAAAAACCAAAGGAACCGGATATTAAAAGAGTAAAAAGATGTAGGTGTCAACGCTAAAAGGTATTTAGTTTTTACACCTACGAGTTTGACGGGAAGGCAGTTTACGGCCACGGCAAGCAAAGCGGTGGGTGGAATCAAGTTTTTGTTTTTCTAGTAAATGTGATTTAAAATGTTTCTTAAAAGTATATTTGGAATTAATAGATCGTAATAGTAATGACACTGTACACTCATATTAAAGCATGAATGCTGTTATTAAAACCTGTGCTTTTTGTTTTAGAAAATGTCTAACATGAACAGAGAAGTTATTATATCACTCTATAAGGTAGTTTGAATTAACACGCTATTCAAAGTAGGTGCTATGGATGGCCTGTGTATAGGTATGATTAAAACGTAGTGATTATTTGTTATTTGGGTATGATAATAAAATATGAGATGAAAACACGTAGCTTAATAGAAATAATAACATTTGGGCTATTTCTATTAGACGTTTTATTTGACTGTCAAAATTATTTTACATATACTTATATGTACCCGAGATATGTGTGAACATAGGTTATTGTATAAAAAGAAAATATGTCTTCAAAACTAAAGATTTTGCAACAGTAAGTAGGAGTTTACTCTTTTGAATCATAATTAATATAATAAATATGAAAGTGAGTTTGTTTATTTGTTTGTTTGTTACGCTTTCACGCCTTAGATCTACTGCGCTGATCATCATGAATTTTTGCATACACATAGGTTAGGATAATGAGAAGGACATAAGATATAGACGTGGGCAAAGCCGCGGGTAACAGCTAGTGAATTATATTATGTATGATAAATATAGTATATGGACAAATCACATAAATTGTTGAGCTAGCCCCACAGTAAGATGAGAACTTGTGTCGAACGTTAGGACTCAAATTTAATGCGCGCTTGCCAGGCAACAAGCAACGTAGCTTTGATACTATAGTCTCTGATACTCGCATAGAAATGAAAGCTGGGAGCTTTCCCACGTATTTCTCGCAATATAATGTTTTCTCTATATTTTGCTGAGCCGCCGAGACGAGACGGAAGTGATTGAACGAAATCGACAGTTCGTTCGTACACGAGAAAATCGAATAAAGTTGCGATAATCATCTACCTACTTGCTAGTATCTATCGTTAAAACCGGTCGAGGGAGTGGGAGAATATCTTAGGAATCAAGTCAATAGGCGATGCGGTTAGCAACCCACAAAATATTCTGATTCCGGTTAGGTACCACCTACAAGCCTATCAACATGCTAAACGTTTAGATTTAGCCCACGGCTCTGTTTACCACGCAAGTAAAAAAAATTAACGTAAATAACCGAAATACATATTTTAAAAATATATGTGAGAGGAATGTTCTCAATTATTATTCATCGAAATCGTTTTTATTTTATTTTTACCCACGACGGAACGGAGCAGGTATATGCGTGAGAGATGTTTGTTTGTGTGTGCGTTTGTGCAAAGTAATGTTTCCACCTATCTTCTAAACTAATGATCCGATTTTCAATAACGGGTTAGTGTTTGATGAGTTCATGTTGTTAGACAGGTGTCATGGCTGTAACTCACTAGGGGGCGCCACAATATTAGTGCAAAACAATGTTGTGTAGTAGGTTTTTTTTAAATTTTTAATTTTGCTTAATTATCATTATTGGTATGACCATGTTACTAATGAGAATAATACGGTAGTTGCCTAATGTTAAGATTATATAAAATTTGTTTCTAATGAGACTAATTTCTATCTAAAAACACTATAAAGAACACTCTTAATTTGATATCGATTCGTTAAGTGATCTTAAAGCTTCTTTAAAGTTTGGTGAATAGGACCATTTTTTAAAGTATGAAAATCTTTAATTACAATTATACTGTATTTTAGTCTGCAAAATTTATAGCAACTTTTATTATGAAACCATTACCATAAACGAAATATTTCGTATAGCTACCAAACAAAGTTCTCACGCCACCCATACAAAATACAAGCTTGTGACGTCACAAATATGTAGGCACTTCAGAGGCGCGTTTTCACGTCTAAAAATTTACGTCTAAAAACATGTGTCTTTAAAACTTTTATAACTGAAAGAGTTTTTTGTTTAGAAATGTATTTCTGTCACTATTGTGTTTATTTTTGGCAGGTCTTTACATAGCAACATGAAAAAAAATTTAGTCAACATGCCCATTAGCGGTCATCTGCAATACTCAATGTGAAAAAATTATATGTAATATAATTTTTTCACATTGAATACCAACCTCCAAAAATACTACAAGTAATTTTCTAGCGAAGTACAGATTTAGATCGTTTATGTGAGTCTCGCTTATGTAAGCCTCTTAAGAGGCTTACATGAGCCGAATATGTGCAATCCATCATTTTATTTCTTGTTCCACTAAATCGATCAACAAGCGTATTAAATAATGCCTTGGTTTCCTCCATTGCTGTCCGATGAAAAAGCTCACATGAGTATCATTTTATAGACTTTTTGGAGTGCAGATCTCTAAAATGACATCCAACATCAATATTGTCAACCGTCAGTTATTGAATTCAAGCGGACTTTTCCTGCAAAATCAACATGGGTGTCGTTTCCTAGTTTATTGACACGAAAAATAAAATTAAAGCTACATAGAACTGAAATAATATATTTCCCGTAAAATTTGGTAAGCATTTATCTATTTTGGTAAGTCAGAATAATTATAATACAAAATGTAGAGTTATTCTGATGAATATATATTTTGAAACTTTTTTTTATAAAGATGTCTGCAAAGAGTACGTTTCATTTATTTAAAGTTATAATATTTTACTTGGTAATAAAATATATTTCGGTCTACTCTTAGGGTCTAAATGAGACTTTAGCGAGCATTGAAATAGTGCCCATTATTAAAACTTTATACCAGACAGCTTTACCACGATAAACAGCTTAACGTGCATTGAAAAACAAATGAATTCGAGATTTTCTATCGCAAATTGGCTGTCGAGTGCAGTTTGATTATTATTATACGTGGCAAACAGCGAACGTGGGCGGACTTCCATAGCTAATAAATATCGAGAGTGTAATTGACATTGTATCGACGTTTATTTCTGGAAAAAATGTTTTTGCTTTACGGAGTCACTTTTTTTCATCATCATCATCGCCATCAGATCTTTTTTTGGCCCTAGCATTCCACTACAGGAGCACGACCCTCTCTGTCCTACCAGAGCCATATATTGGCCAGAGCAGTCAGAGGATTTGGCCTACATTCTCCCGCTGGCTAGACGGCTTAGAGAGGTGTCTTTGATGTTTATAAGCTTTGTTTAGCTTTTGTTTGAGTAAGTAAATCGGCTTCTACGATATCCAGGGGAAGACTTGGAGTGGTCCTATTCTACTCTACCGGGAACCACACGGCTAACTACTACGCACCAGTTTCTCTTACCACACATACCGTAGAAGCTAGTTTAGGGCAAAGGTATGTCATGTCAACTTGTATTCATCTATTTCTTTAATGCATGTAGAGTTCCTAGTTGATGAGATCAAATAGTCGGGAACCTGGTGATCTGTCGTACAGGATCACGCCTAGTTCAGACACCAGACTTTCTCAAGGAATATTTTTTGATCTCAAAACATGTTTTTAATTAAAGTACTCGTTTTGCTTTAAGATGAGTAAATAAATAGGTACATTATAATTATAAATGGCATCGTGGCCAGTAACCCATTATTATTTTGATTTCATTCTTTACTTACACATCCATCATAAGTCTAAACATGGCCTTTCGATCTTGAGGTATAGGGCTGTGTCTTTCTCGTAAGGAATGTCTATCACGTGATAGTATGTATGAATGTATGTGACAAAGTGAGTTTACTCTTTGTTTGTTATGGATCAGCCCTTTGAAGTGTGCTTTTACTCTTTTTCTTCTGATCCGATATTAAATACCCATTAGGTATAGGTATATAATAAAACTTGCAATTTTCCCGCGACTTCGTCCGCGTAAATAATTACATACGTTTCCCGCAGATAAATTATCTTTCCATAGGTAAAAAAAAATGCCCAGCCAAAATTAGCCCAGTAGTTTCGGAGAACAAAAATTAAATCTTATCTGTCTATGATAAAGCATATAGATAAAATACGTTTATTAGGGATCATAACTAAGCGAGCAAAACCATTGGCAAGAGGTAGTATCCTCATTAGGGCGAGAGTCAATACATAATGTAAAAAAAAATGCATAAAAAGAAATTGTTACATAAGAATGAACTTGTTGTAGTATGCGCTTATTTATTGAACTTGTCCCGTGGGATCGCTCCCCCACATTGATCGTTGCCCTGCCTCCCTAAAGTTGCACACCCCTTTTTTAATTCTGCTTTAGATTCAATGGTAATAACAGTAATTATGGAGAATTGTCACTGTATACTTTAATTCTAATCTGCACAGTCACGAGCATTTTAAGTATATCGGTTTTTATATCAATGAGGACAGTGTGCCAATTTCCCATAGACAATCCCTTAAAGAGGAGAGTCAGCCCCATAGATATCAGAATATTTACTAGGTGTCAGCCCATTAATATGAACAAATTATGGCATTCTCTATTTTCTATGGCACCGATGTTGGGAACTAAATAAAAATTTCACTTTTTTTCAGTTTCTTGCATTGGGATATATTAACACGCCGTATATTAATGCTTGTAACTGTACATATTACATTCTTGGCAATATTTAAAGCTCAGAATCATAATATTTAACAGACTACAAAATCGTAAGTAAGAAAGTAAAGTGGGAGAAAAACGAAAAAAAAAAATTACCGATTATAAACTGTTTCTATTACAGTACAGGTCTGAAATTTTCTTTGTTATTTTTTTTTACGGACTTATTGACTAAAAATGGGTTTTTTCAATGCTTACCAAAAAACAACAGCACTGTATCACGGGGTCCTTTGAGCCGCTATCATTGGATAATTGACTAGCAGCAACCACTGACACATTACATAAGATATGGCGGACAATTCACACAAACTGACCCAACCCCCCCAAGTTGTGAACTTATGTCGCATGATACTAACTCAATGGTACTTACTATATCTTTAAATAGACATATAGATAAACATCCAAGACCCAGGCTAATCTGGAAAAGATCAAATGTTGCCCAATAACAGCTTACTGGACCTGACACCTCAGTGGTGCCACCGTTTATTTTAGAAACCCTTATTGAAAATGTAATCGCTTGAAGTTGTTGGGTTTCAAGTGAGTTCGGTTTATTTTCCCTCTTCAAGAATTTTAGTTAACCTTGTTTAAAGCTTACAAGTATAATGGCCGTTTGGTCCTCAAGTGGCTTTTGCTCTTTTAAAGTTCCGTAGCTATTTTTTTTGTTTTTCCTTATTTAAAAAAACGGTTTTACTCACGTAGTACCACAAGGATCTAAAAGAATACCAGTAAAATGTATACTGATAATTACTCAGTTTTGGCTGGTCAATTTTTGATAATAATTTGTAAATCATGAAAAACATGCAACAAGAGGTTATAAGAAGTGGTATAAAAAAGGAAGTGAATTTGTATGTGTGTAGATACGAGTGCGAGTAGAGTCTGGCAAAGGATATTTTTTTCATGGAAAATAAACATTATTCGTTCATGAAAGTCTATGGCGGACTGTATGTCATGTTAATGTCATCTCGCGTAGCTTTTCATTTTTATAGTCAAACTTTTAATAACAAGTTTCTTTCTAAAACAATTTTGTCTCTCAAATAAAAAAAATTCAAGATATCTCAACTAATATTATAAATGCGAAAGAGAGTTTGTTTGTTTGTTACGCTTTCACGCCGTATCTACTGGACCGATCAAGATGAAATTTCGCAGACACATAGGGTACCTAGAAGGACATAGGCTATATATTACGCGGGCGAAGCCACGGGTAACAGCTAGTTAATTATAAGACCGAGCGAGCCTATAGGTATGCATTTTTAGAAAGAGTGTGTAGTTAAATTATTTGATTTAAATACGATTTTAACAACAACTGCCTTTAATAAATAGAGGTTCTCAATTCGTTGGAATCTTTTTTTCATGTAAGTATTTTAATTTCCTCATAACTCATTCATTTATAAATTAATTCATTTAGTTATTCATGAAACCAGGATCTGATGGCATCCCAGAGAAATCGAGGGGAATTCCTAAGTCGTAGGAGTGACATGTTAATGTTCGAAGTTGGGTTTTTCATTCGTCGGTTAAAATTTTTAGTATCTGAAAAATATGCTTTCTTTAAGCTATGTATACGTTAAAGGTTAGGTAAAAACTTAGCCGCCAAATATGTGTGTAGGTATAGAAGGTGTGGTCGATTTGAACACCCGAATGGGAGATTCAGCTCGTCGGTATGAACAACTTTTCCTATGGCACCAATGCTGAAACCTCAAAAATTATAAGCCCATACTAAATGTATTGTCATGTAGGTTACAAAAAATATATTATCTTACCTAACTGTATAATATGAGATATTAAACTACTATCCCGTGAAAATTCAAAATATATTTAGAAATCGAGTAGTCGGGTTTTAGTTTTATTACTTCAGTTTCAGTTTGTTATTATTTAAGAATCTTATTTTTAAAGAATCACAAAACAATAACATAGGTTCCGATTTGCAAGCACAGGTTAGGGAACCCTAAAGGTATTCGCGTGACGCAAAAAGATTGTTAATTTTGATAAGGTTGTTGCGTGGGCCCCTCCACACTGACGCCATTCATCAAGCGATTTACTGTTGATGTTTACTTTACGGCTTTATTGGGTTTCTACTAATTATTCGTGTTCAAGATATCTCCTAAAAATGGAGGAGATTCATAGAAGAACAAAAGTCACCTATATAGCTCCGAGGATTAGCTATTTGAAATGGCAGTGGGCGGGGCTCGTAGTGCGTAAATCCGATGTCGAGGATGATTCGCGGTAAACACGATATTTATCTTGATATATATAATTGGTGCAGGGTTTTGGTGTAATTTTCTGCACGATCACAATGTGATTATTCATTTTCACAGCTATAAGTATTTACTTACTTTAAGTAATAAGTAACAGTAACGTCTAATAAGGCGTGAGACTGCTACTTTGAAAATGCACGTATCCACGTAAAACTTACAGCTGAATCAAGAATACAGCCAACTAACTTTTTGTGCAGTTCTCAGTTACCCACGAGCACATACAAAAGCTTAGTATTAAGTGCAACCCATTTTCCATTTATATAAGGACAAAAAAAGCTAACAAGCTTTCACATATTTTTTTTTAATCCTTTAGATATACATACGTAAATAATAATAAATATAAATAAATAAATATATACGGACAAATCACACAAATCGAGCTAGCCCCAAAGTAAGTTCGAGACTTGTGTTATGGGATACTAACTCATAGATAATAATGCATTTGTAATTCTTACATGGCGAGCTAAGGGTGTCGGTAGGCATGTAGTGGTTTTCCACTACACGCCAACCGACACCCTTTGCTCATAACATTAATCTCAGCTTAATCATGCAAATAGTGCCATGCATACATTGAGTATACTCTCTGTCATATAAACGTGTTCCTGGTAATATCCTCACCTGACATGCTTCGGAACCTGGGGTCCGAGGGGCCGAGATCGGCTCGGATAGATATTTAAAACCAAAACCATAAATCATATTAGAAAAAGTATTGTTAAATGGATAGAAGTTAATGGATAATAATACACACCAATTATTTTCAAAACCACTTAATCAAAATAAAAAATGCTTACATACATACTAAACAGCTTTACTTTAAGTACTTTCGTTTGCAACCATTTGTTTTTTTAGACCTTGAACTATTTATACGAGTTGCTACTCTAAACAAGTTACGTATAACTTGTATTTTTGCCTTTTCCTGAAAGAAAACTTCGTAGGTTTTGAAAACATTACCTTCACGGAACAACAGTTGGTTTATAGATCTACGTTTAAGGTTAATCTTGCTTTTCAAAAAACGTATCCCCTAAAATTAGTTCCGTATTTTATTAGTAATGTAAGTACTAAAATTGTAAGCACGGTACACAGTTTTTAGCCATCAAAGACCTATCAATATTACCTTTTATTCCAGTTGTAGTTTAAAGAAATCTCTCCAAGGACCATCCCAATCCCAGCTAATATTATAAATGCGAAAGTGAGTTTGTTTGTTTGATTTCACGCACTACTACTGAACTGATCATCATGAAATTAGTACTATTCCCGAGGGATCGACACCAACGCGGGTGAAAGCTTATCAAGATCATCATCATCATCATCGGTCTTTCTAGTCTCCACTGCAGGAGCACGACCCTCTCTGTACTACCAAAGCCATATATATTAGCTTATCAAGATATAATGCCAAAAACCTATATTATTGAGACTTCCTTTACAATTGACGAGAATGTAAACAGTGGTATAAAATAAACATAATTGTGTCTATTGTGAATGTTAACCCTATTTGTGCCGAGCAACGACTATTAATAAATCTGAATTATTGTCAATGTTATTTTATTGTTCAATACTATTTTCTTTTTTTTTTTTCATCGCCAATTTGTCTGAGTGATAGCACTCAAGACAATTTGGAGATCAAAATGAATTGATACGAAATATCAAGAGGCTTATTTGAGCAATGCTATCACATTAAATAGAAAAAATCTATATCTGTACTTGTAGTGCATATTTTTGGTATTTCTTTATTTGTATTACCGTATTTACAAGTTATTTGCTGATTACGGTATTCAACAATTGTTTTAAGGAAAACTTCTTAATATTAAACAACTTTTTCAAGGCGACAAATCGCACCTCTAAATCAACCGAGTCAAAAGACCACTTTGTCAAAAATTAAAAATAAATATAATATTCATCGAGTCAAGCATCTAAAAATTAAATCGAATATTTAATGACATTTATCTGATTAAAAGATAAGAGCAGGCTCTGATGTTTAAAGAACTTTATTCTCATAAGACATTTACATTTCATTTAAAATGAGATAAGGGCTACAAAAATAATTACATGTATAAATTAGATATGAAGCAGTACCTGCGATTGTAATTTTAGTTTCTTTTTAATTATTTTAATGCTCTTATTCGTTCTCAGATCATTTATATAGTTGTGCAACATGTTATATAGCTGTGGTTCCTCAAAATTATTGACGATTTCCCGTTATTATGTCCGTAGTGTAATTAGGTTAAGTTTATTTTTTGGTTCGAAGATTGTGTGTGATTTTTTGCATTTAGCTGTAAGTTGAGTTTTGTAGTATTCATTATTATCATCAGTGTCTTTTTAGTCTTCACTGCAGGAGCACAACCTTCTCTGTATTACCTGACACATAGATTAGCCAGAGCAGTCAGAAAATTTGGTCTACACTCTCCACTCTGGCTAGACGGGTTAGGAGGCCTCTTTGACGTTTATAAGCTTTGTTTAGCTTGTGTTTCCTAAGTTTTCTTCTACGACATCTACGAAAAGACTTGGAGAGGTCCGATTCTACTCTGCCGGGAACTACGCAGCAAAATAGAGAGTGGTAAAATTTGTAGAGTTAGTAAGTAGTATTTTTTTTAACCATAATACATGTATTGGATCGTTAAAGTTGTTTTAGATTAAATATTTTAGTTTCTTCATATAGCTGTTTTATTGGCGCAGGTAAGCAATAACGGAACAACGCTTTATTTATTTTGTTTTGAAATCTGTGTTACGCGTTCAAGTTAGTTGGGGCAGCAGAACCCCATATCTCAATTATGTATTCGAGATGAGGCTAAACTAAACAGTTATATGTGATTGAGCTTTACTTTTTTTGGCTATGTAGTTCGCCGTCTTTCTAATTGCTCCTAGTACGGATCATCAGGTCTTTTTAGTCGCCACTGCAGGAGTACGCCCCTCTCTATACTACCAGAGCCATATATTAGCCAGAGCAGTCAAAGGAGTTGGCCTACACTCAACATGCTGGCCAGAGGGATTAGAGAGGTCCCTTTGATGTTATAATCATTGTTTAGCTTGCCTTCTACGTCATCCGGGAAGACTTTGTGTGGACCTATTCTACTCTGCCGGAAACCACACGGCACCTATAACGGTGGTAATTTGCTTTTGATATGTTCTATTTGACGCTTCCAAGATAGTTTGTCTATTAGTAAACCTAAATATTTTTCTTGGTTGACTTTTGAATAACTGTAACATTAACATTCAGTGGTTCAAATTCGGGAATATCTTCATTCCAGGCTGATAAAATCATATAGATCATTTAAGATGTATAAATTGAGATGAAGCCATTCGTAAGGGTGTTTAGAGGACGTCTTTCTGTGCAACAATAACTATGTTGTTAATTGATTTGTCAAAGTCGATCAAACAGTGTCTTGTCTTGGCGGTGTTATTATGAGGGATAAAACGCATACAATGACTTTATTTAGTAAAAAATAACGCAGAAATTTTCAAAATTCAAGTGTTGGTTTAGTAAGTTTGCCACTTGCGGTCACCCATTCAAGTGGGGACTGCGCCCAGGGCTGCTGCTTAACATGCGGAAGCAATAATAGGTAATGCACACGTCCACTGGCCCAGGCTCCTTGGAATGGATGATGAAAACATGAATTCGTATTTAAAGTAAAAAAGTTCAAAAAATGCAGTCTTTTGAAACGATTTCAGTGAAGTGACGTTCCCGCAAGAAAGACAGTACAGTGACGGTTCTGCACGAGAGACAGCCCGCAGGGACGTTTCCACGCAAAGGACGGTCTTGTGGACTAGGCTGAGAAGCTGTAATTACTCACTTGGGTTGTAAATAAAGCACTGAAAATACAAATACGCATTTAAAGTAAAAAGTTCGCAACAATGCAATCTTTTGAAACGATTTCCTGGGATACGACGTTTACAAAGAGCAAAACGCCGCCGATTTGGTAGAAAAGTTGGCGGGGCTCGTTCGCGGCCGATATCTGTACGTCGGGCGAGCAATCTGTTTACGTAACAGCCCGTTATGTTCGGAGAGGGTTCGCTGCAGACGTTAAACATATTGCCTCATAAATCGCGGGAATCCCGGCTGCTATAGCTACTTTCCAGTGTCAATTTGACTACGTTTCCGTTACGATTTCATGATGTTGAGCCTTAGTAACACTCTGTTGTACACCTTATATGAATAATTTACAGAACAGTAGGTTATGTACTTGGACGATCTTATTGTTACTCGTCAGAGTAACTATTTTACCAAAATTCTTTACGTTACTTTATTTTATCTGCCGGTGCGGGTATCAAAATCGTACTAAGAACGTTCTTTTCAATATGGATTTTATTTATTAATTTGCTTGATATTTTTTTGCTTTTAAATAATTTTTTTTAATACGGTTTTTATCGCCTTTAGTATATACATTATTATACACCTAACGTTTCAAACACTTTACAGTGTTCGTGGTCGGAGGTAGACTACCTACGACCACTTAATGTAATAAACGCGATAAAAACCGCACTAAATTAATTTATTTTAAATGTGTAACAATCGCGAAAACATTAGAAAACATTACTTATTACTCTTATTTTTGTTTTTGACTTCCCGTTTTATGCCCGATGTACCAGGTTAATTAATTTTTATTTGTAACTAAAAATTAAGAAAGGAATCTATGTACCTAAACTAAAACAAGTGGCACCCAAAGAAGTTACATAAGTACAGAAGAGTGCATGGTCTCGTGGACCACTCATAATTTTATAAAAATTATAACTCATGGAAAATACACCCAATAATTTAGCCACTTTCTTACGTCTCGTTAACACATGTAACTAAACATTTGTAACTCTCCAGACCATACCTCGGTACTTAAAGGTTATAGGTAGTAGGGAAAATACCCTTATCCTTCAAACCTTTAAAACAGCCCTCTAAAATAAACAAATTTTTCTATGAGGCCAGCACTGGAAATTCACGATAATTTTCGACAAATTTATACGAATTGCCAGGCCGGTCGATTTTTTCGAGTTCTAAGCTGGCTAAGCTAAGCTAGCTATCTTATCTTGCTTTGTCAATGTTTTACAAGTAACTCTGTATATCGCGTTCACAGTTTTCATTCTTTGAACAGCTTTTACAAGTCTTTTTCAGAAATCGCATGTCTAGTGGATGAACAGCTAAAGGTGAAAACGTTTAAAGTCCATCCAACTAATAATTACTCAACTATTTTAAATGCTTCGAGAACGTACAAAAGGCCATTTTGCTTCGAACTAGGGTAAAGTTTTATGGTTAACTTAGCTGGAGATTAGACATCTGCACGAACACGCGAGCATGCTTGGGGCTGCGTTGTTACAACTGTTGCAAAATTACTTTTGTTCTTCGATAAATTAGGAATGCTTCTCGTATATTCACAGCCGTAAAAGTTTCTTTTGTTTAGCTTGGAACGGCACTTCCTGTTTGGCCGGCTTACCCTGTTTTCCACATGAAACAAAATAATTACTGATTCAAAATTTTATGAACTGAATAAAATTACGGTCTATTTTTAGAGATATAAATTCCTTTGTTAACAGACCACTTTCTATTAAGTGAGGGCAATTGTTTTGTTTTGTTGGAGCTAGTTTGTCATTTGCTTTGTACAGCTTTTATCGTATTACTGGAATGAAACTTTAATTAGTGACGTCTTTGCTCCTTTTTCTAAAAGCTTTTATTGTGTTGATGTATCTAAACCTAGCACTGGATCTGTACATCGCTGTTTGTTTATGTATAAGTATGTACTTTATTTCTTGTGCGATTTGTATGCTTCCGATTAGACTTTTCATTTATGTTTATTGTTTTGGAAAAAAGTAAATAAATTTTGACTTCGCCCGCATTGATGTCGATCCCAAAGGATTTCCCTATCCCTGCGCAGAATTTCATCGAAACCCGTTTATCCATTTTGGCGAAATGGAATCACAAACATCTTAACTTATAAATTTGCACATTCATAATATTAGCAGGATAGGATATGTACGTATATCCGAATCCAACATTTCATCTTAATTTTGAAAACCGATTGAGCAATTATTAGCTTATTGAGCTATAAACTGGTCAAATGATGTAGTTGAAAAGTAACACAGTAACTGTCGTCCCAATAAGGCGTTTGTTTGTTGTTGTACTCGTAGTTAATAAAGATAGATAGAGTGACATTTAGGAATTTGGATAACTAAATCTAATAACTTAAAGAAAGGATTTAAATGAATGTATGAATACATTCATTTAAATCCTTTCTTTATCATTTCTTACGAGCCTTTGAGAAGATAAAAAGTTTTACATGTGGCTGCTAGCCGTACTCAAACGGACTCCTGAAACCGTCAAATTGATCTTAACTCCTCAATACAATACTGCCGATCGTGCTTATAAACAATTTTAACATGGTAAAATTATTTTTTTTACAAATTTTAAAATTTACCCAATACGGATTGAAAGGTACAGAAGTTATGGTAACTTCTGTACCTTTCAATCTGGATGTAAAAAATCGGATATTTATGCTCACTAATTAAGTGCGCCTCCATGTAGTCTTACCCTTATATTCATAAAAATTAACAAACGTTTATTAAACCTATTTTAGTTAAAACATGTTTTGTCCTTTTCCCTATCTCTAACGTTTGACATGGAAAGAACGAGACAAAACATATTTTTACTAAAATACGTTTAATGTTAATTTGAATAAGGATGTTAAACATTATTCACCAGACAGTCGCGTTGGGATGACGTTCTAGCTTTTCATAAGTAAACAAAATTTTATTAATCAACAAAATTGTCTATCTGAACAACGATATTGATAGTTTTATACATCACGTACCTTAAACGTAACGTTTAACGTGAGTAAGCCAATATGCAGAGTCTCGCTTTTAAACTAACTAAGCTTGATATGCACACTGGATTTTATACAATACTAGCAATTTTACCGTGACTGTCCGCGAAAATAAAGAGCCTATGTCACTCGCAGATAAAATAGCTTTCTATAGCTAAAAGAATTTTGAAAATTGGTCCAGTAGTTTTGATCAATTCAATGCAAACAAACAATACACTATCAAATCTTTCCTATTTATAATTGACGAGCTCCGTGGCGCAGCGCTCAACACGCTGGCCTGTGACACGGATGGTCCCGGGTTCGATCCCCGGTCAGGTCAAGATGGAAAATGATCTTTTTCAGATTTACCTGGGTTTAGAATGTTTATCTATATAAGTATCTATTATAAAATATAGTATCATTGAGTTAGTATCCCATAACACAAGTCTCGAACTTGCTTTGGGGCTAGCTCAATCTATAATAAATAAATAAATATATTCATATTGACTATTACAAATCACACAGATTGAGCTAGCCCTAAAGTAAGTTCGAGACTTGTGTTATAGGATACTGACTCAAAACGATACTATATTTTATAACAGATACTTATATAGATAAACATCCAAGACCCAGGTCAATCTGAAAAAGATAATTTCCATCTTGACCTGACCGGGGATCGAACCCGGGACCATCCGTGTCGCAGGCAGGCGTGTTGACCGCTGCGCCACGGAGCTCGTCTGTGTGATCTGAATCTGTGTGATTTGTCCGTAGGTATATATTTATATTATTTATTTATTTTATATTTTATAATATTTGTATAGATGATATTATTTTGAACTTCTATTAGCTTTGAAAAGCACGAACTTCCTTGTCTAGCAAATAACTTAGCGATGTGTCGCAAGATATATTTCGGACCATAAAATAGATAATATAACGTTTATGCAATAATAACGTGACCTAGACCAATTTCATTGCTGTCAGCAGGGAAACACGCTATTAAATATAATTTATTTCAACCTATATAGGAACATTTCTACTAAAAACCTATGATGAAATATAATACCAGGACATTTGATTGCTATTTGATTGAGCTTTATTGTTTTCAGGAATCTATTGCCATTGATGATATCTGTACCCGCACATGCATAATTTTTTACTCGACTGCGGTGAAGCCCCTAAAAAGGTTATGTCTTTTACCTGTAGGTAGTATGTCTTTTCCTATTTCCGCTCGTAATTACTAGGCTACATAGATTATGGCAAAATTTTACGTCAAGCAAGGTTCCCTTTTTGTGCAGATCTAGAATCGCAAATAAGTACTTAAGGCCGCACACTAGGCACACTAGCGACGCCAATCATTTTATTCCTAATACTTTGCAAATAGAAAGAAATTCAAGAATGTAAATCATTTAAGCACTAGTAAATAACCTGAAGTATTTTTGGACTCATGTTTAATATTATCAGAATCAGTGAGAACTATGAGAATAAGATTACCGCCAAAAACGGCCGTTTTTGGCGGTAATCACGTTTCCTCTCAATGACTGATTCTCATAATATTAAAACATGATTCCAAAAATACTTCAAGTTATTTACTAGTGCTTATATGATCTACATTCTTGAATTTCTTTCTATTTGTAAAGTATTTGGAATAAAATGATTGGCGTCGCTACTGTGCCCCCTTAACTGTGAAAATGTACAAGTATTATCTCATACAATAAAAGGAAGTCAGTTTTAATTTTTTGAAAGGACTTTTTTTTCAAGAGTGCTTTTGCTAATGACTTTTGAATTGCCGTCAACCTGATAGGCGAACATCACCTAAGGGCCTCCAGGAGGAACGAACCTTAGCTTTGGACGTTGCCTGTGTGCGCAAGGCTTGGAGAGCAGGACCAAAATCTACGTTGTCAGAAGGGCCTATCTTGGGTGTAAGTCACCCGGGAGGGCCGGGGTCACCAGTAATCGGAGAGAAGTCAGCGCGTAACTTAGCAGGTACAGTAGCCCTCGAAAAGCACCGCTCTATGCTAGTTATTAGCCCTCGATGCAAAAACAGAGGTGTTATGAATATATATAAATAAATATAATACGGACAAATCACACAGATTGAGCCAGCCCCAAAGTAAGTTCTTAAGTAAGACTTGTGTTATGTGATACTAACTCAACGATACTATATTTTATAACAAATACATATATAGATAAACATCCAAGACCCAGGTCAATCTGAAAAAGATCATTTTTCATCTTGACCTGACCGGGGATCGAAACCGGGACCATCCGTGTCACAGGCCGGCGTGTTGACCGCTGCGCAACCCAGCTTGTCGAAGTCGTGTAATAAGTTTGAACGCTCTGTGTAGATTTGAGTCTGTCTGTGCCACAGTAGCTTTAAAATGGGTGAACCGATTTCGATGTGGTTTATTTTTATTTGAAAGCAAATTTCTAGGCGATGGTTCTTAGACACGTATCAAAGTCAGTTCAGCCGGTAACAAGATTGATGGACTTTCGTGTTAGGTGTTGCTTAAAATTTCAAATTTTAAATAACATGTACTTAATTAACTTTACTGTAGTGATCACTACAGTAAATTAAAAGTCAGATTTACTACGCATAATATATGTAGACATAATATGTAAATAAATAAAATATTTTATGTCTTTTACACGTTGTATAGGTATGACATTTTTACGACTGCAATTTATTACGATTTAAAGTACCTATAAAAACGTAGAATTACATCTCAACTTCGAAAAATCAGCTCCCTTTTACTGTAATGTATACAGTCTAGACAATTTTTTGTTGGAATATTTCTTTAATATTGAGATATTTGGGTCGTCCTCGCAAAAATGGCACCAAAAAGCACCTATTTAGTTTATACAAAGAGGATTCGAAATGATTTATTCCTATGTTTATACGCCTTTTGTCGGCTGCGTAGCGAGGCAACAAAATATTTTGGTATAATAATGGAAAATGCGGTTCATTCGGTACCTATTACCATGCAGATTGAGGGATACGCATTGACTTGGCTACCAGGCATTTTTATCGGAATTCGCTCACGCCTGATTCGTCTAAGCGACTATTACGAGCAGTATATATGTAAAATAGCGGAATAGGCATCATTTTCTCGGGTTTTCGTCGGAAACATGTAAGAACGCTCCACTTGAGCCTTAGGCGCGTATCCCTTTCCCAATATATTTCACTTACCTCTCGAAACTACATATTCACGCGTGGCCTATTACGGCGGACTACCCTTTATTATTTGACTATTCTACCGTATAATTTGAAATGATTTTAGATATTCAATTTAGCCATTGACCTTTCACAGAAGTGAAAGAACTGGGGTACTAGTTTTGAACGTTTGATCACTCGTCTTCGAACGATTTTTGTAGGGAAAATCCCCTCGTTTTAAAAATCGAGGCAAAATTTCAAAAATCGTCCCTTGGTGTAAAAAAGAGGGTGAAAAGCTCCACTGACAAGAGACTCTAACTCTTTAATTTAATGATGATGACCTTTGGCCACGGATGTAGCCAAGTTTTAGTATCGAATATGCTCAAGAAAATAATACGACAAAGTGCATGAAATAACTGTAATGTCATGAGAGCCAAACCTTATAATCTGAATGCTATCGGAAAATAGAGTAGTAAAGAGTGCTAATGTAAAAGACAGTATTAGTAAAATAATCAGTAGGTAGTAATTAATTGCGCTCGCTACTCCTTATTAACTTTTTGTAAAGGGTTTGAAACCCCAAAAGCCAGGGGGACGGCCCCTGACTCAGCACCCAAGCCTTTCACATAAATATGTCTTATTGACTTAGGCCTGACTGCGGCATTGTTATTAGTAAGCTGAATCTCATTCCTATAATATAAACATGCTAGTCTGAGAGTAAAGAAAACAAGTACGATGTACGCGAGCTGCGCAGTACGTGCACCGTCTCCCCGCGCGTCTGTGCTGCGCATTGACTCGCCTGATGTTCCGAGCCACAAACAAGTCAAAAAAGCCAACAAAGTCAAAAGTTTCAATTTGACATTTTTTTTTATCATGACATTTATTTAAAACAATGCACACTCAGTCCACATATATATAATTAGTTTATAAGGTCTAACTAAAATTGTGCGTTGACGTCGCTTGGAGAAAATGCGCTGTGCAGTTTTTTGCCGCTTCTTCTGTACTCCGCTTTGGAAGCGGCCTAAACTTACCCATAAGTTTGACGTCTTAACGTCAACAAAATTTTTTTGTTGTAAAAATTGTAAGCACAAATATGACAATTAATAAGTGTTCCAAGAAACCTATATTTAATAAACGATTCTTCTCAATCTTGAATCTTCAAATGCCTGTCTGGTGGTTGCAGGTATGGCATGGGGTACGCTTACCTGGCGGCTTCCCAAGCTGCTACTTTCTCATTCCCAATGTATTTGAGCAAGTTGTATCCCAAAAACCATTTCGTTTCCCCAGTCCAATAAACTCCTACTCTTCCCTAGCTAAAAAAACGCTTTCAATGGGCAGCAGCGATGAAACCGATATAAGTCCTCCGTGGCGCAGCGGTCATCACGCCTGCCTGCGACACGGATGGTCCCGGGTTCGATCCCCGGTCAGGTCAAGATGGAAAACGATCTTTTTTAGATTGACCTGGGTCTTGGATGTTTATCTATATACGTATTTGTTGTAAAATATAGTATCGTTGAGTAAGTATCCCATAACACAAGTCTTACATAAGAACTAACTTTGGGGCTAGCTCAATATGTGTTAAAAAAAACAGTCATACAGTAATGCTCTATACGTTAGTAAAAACTCCATCAAAATCGCCCCAGTAGTGCAAAAGTGCAGAATGAGTAAAAATTTAGTTTTTAATTTATAATTAAAGTGCAGAATGAGTAAAAATTTAGTTTTTAATTTATATTTATAAGCACTGTTGTGGATTGCGTCAATACATCAACAATATAATTACGAAAGCCAATAACACATTATATTGTAGTATCAGAAAGCCAATTTCATCAGCCTTTATAAATTAACGGTAAATAAAATTATTAAAGGTTTAATATACGTTCATAAATATAATTATATACCTAATTAAGATTTCAAAAATAGCTTGCATGATTTTGATGAAATGTACCGTGTTTTGGAATTAGAAAGCGAAAAATCAAATTTGCCTGGGCTCACCTATGAGAAACTATTCCAGCCAAACTTGATAACCTAAATCTTGGTAAGCCTAATCGCAACATAATATTAGCATAGAACATTAGTTCACGATATTTTTAGGATTTCATACGGAGTATGTGTACAAAACCTTTCTATTTTGGATTGTTTATCTGTCTCTACATATAATTTTTTTATCACAAAAAATTAAACTGCCAAAAATCTAAAAGGTCTTTCAAATCATGTTATCATGTTTTTCTACCCTAGAGTTACATTTATTTCGTAATTTATATGGGACTTATTTTGGAGTAACTATTCCATTAAAAAAAGAATTATCAAACTCGGATTACTCTGTAGTAGCCCGTGGTTCCCGACAGAGTAGAATACGATCACTCCAAGTCTTCCCCGTGGATGTCCTAGAAGGCGACTTAGAAAACACAAGCTAAACTAAGCTTATATACATCAAAGAGACCTCTCCAACCCGTCTGGCCATCGTGGAGAGTGTAGGCCAAATCCTCTGATTGCTCTGGCAAATATATGGCTCTGGCAGTACAGAGATGGTCGTGCTCCTGCAGTGGAGACTAAAACCTGATGAGGACATATACGGGTCGCTTGATAACCTCGTTTTTTCGTCAGCTGAAAATATGATATGACACTGATGTAAAAGAAGAGGTTCTCTTCCATTCAAAACAAGTTTTCGTCTTTTGTTTAATTTTCCTGAAAAGTAGTGTGGTAGAGCCACGCTACCGGCGTAAATCACTTTTGCTAGTAGCATGAATGGGCCGGCTCGTCCGAGAAGTACCACACTCTCACAGAAAATTGACGTTTGAGTAGTACCTTTTTCGCTTCTATGCTTCGTTGTCTGAGTGAGAGAGCCGGAGCTCCATCCCTCCCCCCTTTGGAGAGGAAAAAATAAAAGGCCGGCAATGCTATTTTCACAGTCTTGGTGTTGCAATCGTCCATGGGTAACGGTAATCACTTACCATCAGGTGTCCCGCTTACTCGTTTGCCTTCCTATGCCATAAAAAAACTTGGTATTATCAACAAACTATACTTGTCACAAACATTTAAAGATCGACTCGAAATACAAGGCAAATGTTTATGTCATGTATAAATATTACCCGTCTTTTTGCTTGGAGTGAATAATGGCAACACGATGCAAACCGGGCCGGTTCATAATTGTATGGGTGCGTTATCTAGTTCCGTTATAAGACAGACAGCTGAGCTCGCAGCCTTCCCGTGAGTACTGCGATAAGGGCGGAAGTGAGGGCAACGCTCGGGCCTCGCTGTCATAAACCTGCACCTGCTTCTAACTATGCCGAAACGATATGTAAGAGCAGGCTCTTGTCTGGGTTCTTGTGTAGAAAGAAACACATACAAGACAAAATAGACTTACAAAAATCTTATTTAAAAATAAAACAAAATACCCGGATATATAAAAAGTTTAAATATATATATATATATATACGGAGTTATAAAAAATAAATAATTAATCAAAAGCTAAAGCAAATAAAAAATTAAAACTTACAAAAAAATTTATACTAACTTGAAATATACAGAGTAAATTAATGAATAAATGAATAAACACTTTGTTACACCAATATGTCTCAATAAAGTAGAAGTATACAAACAATTATGTAACTCAATCGCGCTGCACTCTGTATATTTGAAGTCAACACACTTATAGGGGTGACCGAGTCCGTCAAATTAATCGACTTTTGCTACGGTATCAATGATGGGAACTCGATGTTTTTTAATTTGCCATACATCGAGAAGTCATCCCAAAGCTGACCCGTGACGTGCCTGGCTCAAAAGTACCCATCACACCGCGTAGCTTCGCTGGATGGCAACGGAGATGTGTTGGGTCAGTTACTTTCCAGAGCGGGAGTCGCAGCCACCTTCTCGGATAAATTGTTATTTTGGCAGGAATAATAGAGTGATTTGTCATTGCCTTGTTTATTGCATACTTTCTGCTTCTATGAGTGCCTTACTGGAGGTTGGCCGACAGTTTTCCGAATTACTCTCTATCCATCGCCAGGCAAAACATTTGCTCAGCTCTGGTGATTACGGTCAACTCCCGTATGTTTTTCAGTCCTGATATTTTGCGTCTTCCAACGCGTCATTTGCCTTCGATTTTTTCATACACGAGTGAACGATCCACTGGTGACTGACTAGTTTTTTTTTTTCGCCGGAAGCAGGGTTAGTGGTCGATTAAAATAACCGTTAGTATTTCAATCAGATTGGGCCATACAAATGCAGAGGTGGAACCTGGTGGGATGAGATCACAGGGACTTTTCGCTGATGGATATTGCTCTAACTAAGCAATTACTAGCCAAACCACTTAATTCGTTAGAATTTCTACTGTGGCAGCTATTATTTTCCCTCTGTTGTCTCACCGTATCAAAATAAAAACACAATTCTTTTCCTTTAAAAAATTAAAAATAAATGTGTAGCATGCAAATCACGTAATGGCCAGTGTTACTCGGAGTGATGTAAGGATTACAATGTTTAAATCTGTTTAGAAATATAGGGATGGTGGAAAATTAAACTTAAACAAGAACTTTGAAACCATTACACTGTTTTTAAGGGCAGTTATGAAAAAATATCTTTGTCGCTCAAATATTAATATTATTAATAATAATAAACTAAAAATTATTAGCAATTTTCCCGTGACTTCGACCCCGTAAATTATAAACCTTAGTCACTCACAGATAAATAAGCTTTTTATAGTTGAACAAATTTTGAAAATCGGTCCAGTAGGTGCAAAACCTATTTAATGCAAACAAACAAATCTTTCCTCTCAATAATATTAGTAGGTATAGATATAGTATGGAGTACTAGATACAATGACCTCCACTATCTTCGGTACTTGGCCTGTTTAATCTTATCTTCGTGGGACCGGATACGTTAAAAATACTAGGTACATAATGTGCGTTAAACGTGTGCTGACACTTTTTTACTTTACTTTTTACACTTTTGGCACATTTCCGGTTATTTCGTAAACACAACATAAACTTCCACGCTGATCAGAGAGCTGATAACATACATACAATCACGTCTTTTTCCCTTGCAGGGTAGACAGAGCCCAGCAGGCCTATTTGCTAACTTTTTACAACGCGTTACGGCTTCAGTATGAATGACTATTTTTATTCAAGATATGAAAACCGTAATGTATGTTGAAGAAACTATCAAAACTTTGTTTACCGAGCTAGCAAATAGGCCTGCAGGTCTATAAACCTAAAGGCTACATTTAGCCTGTTGGAGGGCTTGTAGTTGGAGAACGGAATCAAAATAGTGATGGGTTGCTAGCCGCATTGCCTATTGACATGATTCCTTACGCCCATTACCTCAATTGGCTTTTAGAATCTGCGCGGGAAGAAAAGCAGCTGCAGGTACATTCTACGTTCTTTCTTTTCAACCAGACCAGCGTGGAAGGATAAGAGCTGATAAGAAACGTTATAAAGTACAGCTGCCTCTTCTCCCGAACAGACCGTGTACAGTCTTCTTCTTCTGCTTTATGTTATGGCTTCAATGAGGTTCCGGTGATTCTGCCAATGTCCAGTTTAATGAGATAAAAGGATCGGTGTTGTTCAGTAGATAGTTTTAACAAGAGCATTCAAAGATGGCGTACAAATTGTATACATTAAGAGTCCATTAAACAGTCTATTTCACAAATTGTTCAAGAGCACCAGCATTTATAGTCCACTTAAATTTATTTGCGAGATCATCTAAATCCCAACTGCACACTTCCCACCAAAAATCTCTCGCTAAGTCGGTCAAGTATCTTTTCCCTTGATTGACATTAACGAGCATACGTCAACAGCCTTTGTTCTTGCAACCGGCTCTGTCTATCACGTGAGGGATCAATATGGCTGTTTCACCAAACAGCCACTCGTTCGAAAAGAGTATCTTGTCATCTAGAATCACCATTCTAGATGACAAGATACTCTTTTCGAACGAGTGAGAGTGAAGAGTGTGAGCTGTGGGGCATCTTCGATGGGCCGGACACGTAGAGCGAATGGAAGAGGAAAGAGTGCCCAAGTGTCTCCTCCATGGTAAACCTAAAGGACTGCCGGGAAGACATAAACTTTGTTGGCTAAATGGAAAAACAAGTACTAAAAGTACTGGGCATTAGAAGATGGAAGTAATAAGCCAATACCAGAAACAGCTGGAGAGATTTACTGGATTAGGCCAAGGCCCACATGCGGCTGTAGTTCCTAAGATGATGTCACTGATGACAGTGAAGCTTCTCTCTATTTCAGCTTTGACAAAAATTCTTTCGTATGTCGGCTGTCATTCTTTCCATCTGTTCCGATGTCTGGCTGTTGTCCTAACATGCTCGTAACACAATAAAATATTGCATTTTTTAAAACATTTATGTGCTACGAGTATGTAAACTTCTCAATTAGTTTTCAATCTACTACAATAATTAACTTTGTGTTGAGTGAAGTGTTGGCAACAGTTTGGAGCAGACAATTTATTACCCTTACGAAGTAGTAATAAGGGTGATATTACCATGAAATGAAGTAACCTAATGTGCTGTTACTGTCCATAATAACATGTCATGTGTTGAAGTTCTCAGATGTTTATCAAGCGTGATTGAGTAGATTATGTACTAGGGATAATATTATTATAGCAATATTCCAAATTATATGTAAGGAAAATCAATAGATTTAATAATGGAATTTATATTGCCCGACTGCTCTTTACGCGTATTTTATTTGTGTAGGTATGTAATATTCTTTATTACTTCATATCGTATGTAGGTTCATCTCGACAAGCCAAGTATTCTAGGTACAGACTTAACAATAGTACAAACGTAAAGGGTAAATTATTGACCGTCTTCGTTTTAGCTTGCGCAAATTTTTTTTCGTTTGTCCCTATGTCTAGCTGTTCTTCTCTATAGGCCGCATTTATCAACCGATTATCGTGAAATTTTGTGAACATGAACCAACTATAGCGCCGCCCATCATTTTTATTCCATACTAGCAGTTCACCCCGGATTCGCTCGTGGTACGTATAATTTTGTCATTTTGTTTCATTTGCTTTGTCTTGGTAAGATCTTTACTGTTAAATTAAAGCTTGCCGCTAATGTTTTCTTCTTGTTAAAATAAACCATAATCATCAGATCGTTTAAGGTCTTCACTGCAGAAGCATGACCCTCTCTGTACTACCAGAGCCATTTATTTTTTGCTTTGATGTTTATCAGCTTTGTTTAGCTTGTGTTGCCTTCTACGAAATCCACGAGTGGTCTTAATATAAATTACTAATTTTATTCATGCCATGCCAGTCACTTAAAAAAATATTCTTGAGGTTTTGATTCTCAAACTCACATGTATGTAAAAGTTTTCAAGTGTTATTCGGCAAATAAATTTATCTCTAAAGCCAAGATCAGTTCTATTGCGATCGCTGTCTGCCGCCGGCGGCACGGCGCTGCAGGTTACGCGCCATTTACATATGAAGCGTTTCGAACGCTAACACGACTTGTACTTTTATTCCGATCTCTGTTTGCTCTGAGTAACTTTAAAACTCTTGGAGGTCGAGAGTTCAAATCTCAAAGCAAAAATTCCAGTTTAGGATTCAACATGTCAATACAAGGAACCGTTAGAGTTTCACTCTGCTGACTGTCTGTCCCTCTGTTGTCCGTTTGTCCGTCTGCCTGTCACATACTTAGTAAAACACCTTCTAATATGAAAATCAGTACAATATACGCGATTTTATATCACATCAGTAACAGTCAAAAAAAAACATAGAAACCTTTTCAAACAACTGATTTGGCCGAACATGACGCATGTTTACGAGTCATGGTTAATACAACCCTGTGCAAGCATACTGACTCAAAATCAATATATACCAATTCACTTTCATATTTGTAATATAAGGATTAATAAACTCACATTTCCATATTGCTACATAAACATGGATTGTTCAGCAAATAAGATATCTACTTAAAAGCCAAGAGGATCAATTCTATTGCGATCGCTGTCTGCCGCCGGCGGCACGGCTCTGCAGATTACGCGCCATTTACATATGAAGCGTTTCGAACGCTAACATGACTTGTACTTTTATTCCAATCTCTCTGTGTTTGCTTTGAGTGAACTTAAAAGTCCTCGAGGTCGAAAGTTCAAATTTCATAAGCACATTTTCTATTGCGATCGGTGTCTGCCGCCGGCGGCACGGCGCTGCAGATTACGCGCCATTTACATATGAAGCGTTTCTGAACGACAACAAGACTTGTACTTTTATTGCGATCTCTCTGTTTTTGCTTTAAGAAAACTTTAAAAGTCCTCGAGGTCGAAAGTTCAAATTTCATAAGCACAATTTCTATTGCGATCGGTGTCTGCCGCCGGCGGCACGGCGCTGCAGATTACGCGCCATTTACATATGAAGCGTTTCTGAACGACAACAAGACTTGTACTTTTATTGTGATCTCTCTGTTTTTGCTTTAAGAGAACTTTAAAAGTCCTCGAGGTCGAAAGTTCAAATCTCATAAGCACAATTGTAATTTTGTTCCATTTTTAGGATTCGGTACTTCAAAAAATAACAAGGATCCCATAAAGGATCACTCTGTTATCCGTCTCTCCATCTATCCGTCTGCCGTCTGTCCTTTTGTTCATCTTGTCCGCTAGATTTTAGAAACTTGCGTTAGTAAAGGTCCTTCGGAAGCAGTGATTTTTCAGGATTATAGGTATTTACTAGACTTATCTACGCCCGTTACGTATTTTATAACATTTTACCAAGATCAGTAACTGAAGCGTAACAAATCAATACATACTAACTTACTTCGTATTTGTACTTAGATTAATAAACTCATATTTCTATTTGCTACACAAACATGGTTTGTTCAGCAAATAAGATATCTACTTAGAAGCCAAGAGGATCAATTCTATTGCGATCGCTGTCTGCCGCCGGCGGCACGGCTCTGCAGATTACGCGCCATTTACATATGAAGCGTTTTTGAACGCCAACTTGTACTTTTATTCCGATCTGTCTGTACCAGCTTTAGTCGTCGAACTCGTCTTTGTTTTTAAAATGCACATACTTAGCAGAACACAGCAGAACGCTTCACAGTAACCGAAACGAAAAATATACCTATAGAAGCCTTCTTGATCAATCGATTTGGCCAAACACGCATGGTTTTTTTGGAAAAGACTGTGATGCTAGCTCCAAGTGAGCATTTGCTACTTCACCGGACTTTTTGAAGTGAGGGCAGAGTGCCTTCAACCTGTAAGGCGAACATCACCAAAGGGCCCCAGAAGGGACAGACCTTGGCTTTGGGCGTTTCCTGCCTTGCCTTGGAGAGATAGCAAACTCTCATATGCCTGATGGGCCGCGATTGCATGCAAATCGCGGGCCGAACTGAGAAAACATGAATGTGTGAAACCACAGCGCCTGGCGAAAGTCGCATATTGATCTATCAGTTATGCAAAAAAAAAACCGTTCAAATAATTAGTACACAGCTTTAGCTGTTTTTAAACAAAATTCTGATGTCACCCTTATCAGAAGTAAGTAGAAAATAGCAGAGATTTCCATTTCTACAATTTCATTGAATACAAAAAACCTCAACAAACGGTACTTACCGCCTTCTGACACGCTTGTTTCGTATGAAATGTCTTGAAAAGGCGTCTCTAGTAGCGCGGGAGCGATAGTCCCTGCTCTGTGGCTGTGACGCAGGGAATCAACACCTTTATGTTTACGACTCTTGGTTTATATTACCATGCATGCATTCTGAATGTAATTAAGACACCCTTTACTGTTTGTTTAGTAAAGAGCTGTATGTAATTTTGAATTTTTAAAAATAATGGAAATTATCATCAGAATTACTTATTTTCCTTTTTCTATACAGAGGTTGAGGGAGAGATTGTTTATTCTTAAATTGAACGCCCTTCCACTAAATGCGATCTTTTCAATGTGTAAGAAAGTAATGCTCATTGTAACTTTTTACTTGTATGCATGTGGCGATCTAATTGTTTATTTGATATCGAGTCCGCAAACTAAAATGTCAAAGTATGACAGCAGCCCGCCAATGTATGAGATGACACGTTTGCCTGTCACACCTGGCATTAATGCCACTACCGCTGCTAATAGAGATATGCTATACTATATATATAACTGCTGTTATAGATATTAGGGCATAAAACACACGTCAATGGAGTTTGAATTTGTACCCCCAATATAAAATGCAACTCAGTTGTATTACTTTGTATCATCTTAACCCTCACTCCAATATTTGTCTATGGTTCTTTTACCTAGAGATAAGGCAGTCTGATACTATAGTAAGTATCTTCTTCCTAGTTTAAGATTCTGTACAGAATTGTAGATAAGTCTTGAGTTGTAAGTTCTGTGAGATAAGTTTAGAATTATAGCAGTTTTGGGAACTTTTTGGATAACCAATGGCGAAGATCAAATTAATGTATAGGTAATAGGTTGTATAACATATAAACATACTTTGTATGTGAGTGTAAATCTCGGAACAATAACTGTTGTTCCGATGAGTAAATATACTGAAAGCGTTTAGTCTTATGCCAAATCGAATATCATTAAATCGATTATTAAATGATCGACATCTAAATATAGAACCATCAAATAATGATGTTCATTTATATATGTAATTGAGCTCTTCATACAGTGAGCACTCAGTGGAACGCAATCCTTTCAAAATATTAATTTATCGCAAACTCATTTAATTAAGAAACCGCTTTTACTCGATTACTTCCCTTCGAAAATTTGACTTTTAAGAAACCTTTAAAATATTGAATAATTAAAAAAACTTAACTTCTAGTACTTGCTAGCAAAAATATGTCCCTATTATTTATTTTAAGATATACACACATTTCAGTAATTTTTCAAAGCATTTGATGGTAAAGAAATTTTAAAATTTAAAATACTTCCGTTGTTGGAACACTACGACTATCATACATAACAAAAATTGCTTAAAAAAAACAAATCTTTTGATATTTGGCCGTTGATAATATAATAATCGATTGTATGATATTCAATTTGTCGTAGGGGACCCCATATTAAAATAGACAATCAATCTATTTTCTTTGGCTGTTTCGCGACATGGTGAGCAAATTTCATCTCCTCGCTCATACACAGCGAATGGAGTTTTCCTCTCCTGAGAAATTCGAAGTAAAATACAAGCAGAATATTAGGAAGAAAATCCTCAATAGCCAAAGTAATATTCACAAACTACGAAGAAGATACTATTGGTAATATTGTACACTGGCGTCTGATCTCGAAACTGACCGGGCGCGGTCTAACATAAATCATAGTACAATCTCGAAAACTTTGTTGAATTTTTATTTTTGTTCAACTTACAACTTATATCCGAGCATCCGGAAGCTTTTTTCTTCGCTGAGAATTATTTTATCTTGGTAATTCGAAAGATGCTTCCTTTGGGAATTTTATTCTTTTGATACCAGCTTTAATAATTTCTTTTCACACAGGATGGGGTTCCGTACCACCTTACCAAAATACCTTGTGTTGTTGTGTTCGCTTAAAATCTCTTTCATGCGACCGCTCTCAAAACTTACATTATCTGTACTGTAAAATACTTGACTACATATAGGTATATTATTACCTATTATCATCATAAGGTTAGTGTCCACTGCAGGATTAAGACCCTCTGCCCTACCGGAGCCATATACTCGTATTAGCCAGAACAGTCAGAGGATATGGCCTCCCCTTTCACGCTGGCCAGACGGGTTGGAGAGGTTTTGAAGTCTATAAGATTTGTTCATCTTGTGTTTCCTAAGTCGCCTTCTACGACATCCACGGGAAGACTTGGAGTAGTGATTCTACTTTGCCGGGAACCACACGACTTGCCTATTAGCCCTTTGATAAATTCCAGGAAATAACACCAAAATGGGACATACCCTCTTTAATTAAAAAAAAAAAAATATGCTAGCGGCAATATTAAACACATTCTGTAAAATTTTCAAGTTACTATATTACAGTTCAAAAGATAAGGTGACGGACGGCGGGTCACCCTTGGGGTACGGGCCCCTAAACATTAAAAGCTATCTGCTAAAATTTTATTCCTATCAAATTGGATGAAGCTTTTATTTTGTTTGTGGTACAAAGTAAAAGCTGTAATTAACAGATTAAAAACAGATTATTAGAAGTGTTAATTAACAGTTGTAGTACAGCCTCGCTACCGGCGAAAGTCAATTTTGCTATTAGTATGAATGGGCCGGCTCGTCCGGGGAAGTACCACGCTCTCACAGAAAATCGACGTTTGAGTAGTAGCTTTACCGCTTCTATGCTTCGTTCGGTGAGCGAGAGAGCCGGAGGCCCATATCCATAGGAGGAAAAATTAAACCAACCATAGGAGAAAAAATTAAAGACCGGCAACGCCCCTGATGTTGCAGTTGTCCATGAGCAGCGGTGATCAACTTACCATCAGGTGACCCGCTTGCTCCTTTGCCGACCTATGCCATAAAAAAAAAACCGGCCAAGTGTGAGTCAAACTCGCGCAATGAGGGTTCCGTACAATATGCTTCGTGAACACACACACACACAATGTGCAAAAATGTTTTATTCAATTGACTAGCGCCATCTAGTGGTGTTTTAGTGAACTATTTCCCTAGATGAACTTATTATTGTGAGTTTACCACTTAATATTCAAGTGATAGAATTCTTATTATTTTTCCTGTAATCTTCAAGGAATAAACTATATTTTGTAATTTTTTCAAAATTTTCGCCTCAGTAGTTTCGGGATCAGGGGGGGGGGGAATGGTCAATTTTTGCCTTCTTTCGTGAATAAAATCAAAAGTATTGATATTACCCGAACAAAAAAAAATATTTTTGAGATCCTCATAATGAGCCCTTTCATTTGATATATGACACAGTAAGGTTTGCAAAACTTTTTTTTTAAATTTTGTAATTGGGCCCCTCAAATGACCCTTATTTCAAAAAAATCTTTATTTACTTTGCACATCCGTGTTTGGGTCATAGGATTACACTATCTTACCAAAATTCATCTAATTTGGTTCAGTAGATTCGGAGAAAATCGGCTGTGACAGACGGACGGACGGACAGACAGACGCTCGAGTGATCCTATAAGGGTTCCGTTTTTCAACTTTTGTACGGAACCCTAAAAACAGAATGATATGTCCAGAATACGCGCTGTTTAATAAACTTGCTTCTTGCAACTTAGTTCGCTTAATTTATAGCCTTTGTATTTGTGTCAGCTATAACCATGGTTTTTGAAATATTATGGAACAGGCGGACGACGTTTTTTCAGATAATAGGTACGCCTTTTCAGGCTCTTTTTCACGTCATTTCAAATATTAAATTATTTTAATTTATTCATAATCACTTACATATGTCACAAGTAACGGCAAACTTTTACGTTACATATGGGTATTTGTGTGCAGTTTAAGTAGGTACTAATTTCATATTTGAAAGATTTTGAATTTCGAATAGGGAAAAATCTTAGGATAATTTGCATGCATAATGCCGATATATGCAAGACCATGTTTGATATGCATTGGTATTTGCGTCACTATTACATTGTCTGAGGGGCCTTATCCTGATTATTATATGAAGACAAAAGGAACGAATGTAAGGGTCTTTTTTTAGGGTTCCGTAAAAATTTACCGGGAACTTATAGTTTTGTCATGTCCATCTGTCACACAGTAAAATTAACCCGCCCCCCTCTCCCAATGCAAGTTAACGGTTATTAATGGATACATGAAAATTTTTAAGGCAGTAGCATAAACGAAGTTAAAATGAAAACGTTCTTAAGTAGGGTTCACATGTCGAAGGGTTATAGCCAACCAACTTAAACAATGACGTGCATCTAAGGAAGCCTACACTGCATGTGCATCCTTGACCTTTATGTAACCGAGCAATTCTCGTTTAAAACGGCACCAAAATGTAAAAATTAAGTATGTTGGAGGTTCCTGGGGTAAAAAATCGACCTAGCTACTTCTAATTCCTCAAAAACGAGTTATAACTTTTCCAAATGAAGCTCGGTCACCCAGGTAAAGCTTAATAGCATAAGACTTAAGAACACATTGAGCGTGTTGGTTGGACCTATAGTAGGAATCCAAATGATAGTGATGTGTGGTTAGCTGCATCGCCTATTGCTATGATTCCTTAGATTTCCATCCATTCCCTTGACCGGCTTTTACACTTCCCATCTGCGCAGGATGAACAGCAGCTGGTACATTCTTGTGGTTTCTTTCCTCCCAGACTAGCGTGGAAGACCAATAATTATGTATTTGACGAGCTCCGTGGCGCAGCGGTCAACACGCCGGCCTGTGACACGGAAGGTCCCGGGTTCGATCCCCGGTCAGGTAAAGATGGAAAATGATCTTTTTCAGATTGTCCTGAGTCTTGGATGTTTATTTATATATGTATTTGTTATAAAAATATAGTATCGTTGAGTTAGTATCCCATAACACAAGTCTTACTTAAGAACTTACTTTGGGGCTAGCTCAATCTGTGTGATTTGTCCGTATATATTTATTATTATTATTTATCATGTTAACATAATATCAAACTCAACGGCAACAGAACCACATTTAGTTTACAATAAATCAGTGCCAAACCACAATTACACGTCCGCATGTGTTCCACATTAATTAAAACATGAACAACCAAAGCCAAAAGCTTCCAAAATTACAAAGTTCTAAATTGTTCCACAATTATGTTATGGATTTGCACGTGGGCGTAGTCATCTGAAAACAGAGGCAGGGTTGTAGCTGCTACCAATAAATAAATTATATCTATTGCGTATTTACATTCCTATGTATTTACTTATAATTATGATGTATATTTAGATATCTTATGTATGTTTAAGTTATTTTTGTATACATGGCGAAATTTTGATCGTTCCGGACCATTAAAGGGGTGATTCAGCCTGTCAATATAAACAACTTTTCCTATGGGACAAATGCTGTAAACTCGAAAAAAATTTCGACATTCCTATACAAATTGCCCGGGCGGCTGAACACTTTTGTATGAAAATGTCAAAATAAAATTTGAGTTTCCAGCATTGGTCCCATAGGAAAAATGGTTCATATCGACGGGCTGAATCACACCTTTAAGGGTCCAGAACGATCAAAATTTCGCCATGTATAATAATATCTACGGTTGATTGGGAGAGTATGGTTTGCTGTAGAAAAAGTTTTAGTATTAATTACTAATAATTCCGTCAGGTTTTTTTCTTCACCTTTTTTTACTGGAAGCAATCATTATTTACGAACATTACTGTGACAGGTGAGGTACCTGATTGGTCAAATCAAAGGTACAGATGACACACCACTACGATTGTCTGCACTTTTATTCCGCTCGTCCACCACTACTCTAAGCCACTACTATAGGATTATACAGTATAATTTAACAAATTTAATTGAAAAAGTAAGTTTAACATATATGCTTAAGTAACTTCAAATAAATTGTTCATTCTTATTTTAGATTTTGTGTGTTTGCAATGGAATGAAAAGAAGTTTGCATCTATCATCGAATTGTGATCAACTCATGTCGGATTTTCCAAACTTCCTAGAGGCGTCCGATATAGTGTTCTCTCTAGGTCAGTAGGGTCGTGCTCCTGCAGTGGAGACTAAAAAAGATCTGATGATTTTACGAAATAATATTCGTTAATAATTATTATTCGCTTGTCTATATCCTGGCTACGTCTTGTTTTCTTGTATCTCTCTAGTAATTTTATATACAAAACGTCAAACCCTAATCAAAATGTGTCAGAGTTTAGAAGTCTGCACACCTCTGTTTCTACTATCAACACAATGGACCGATATAAAACATAAATGCCTTAAACCTATTAGAATTACAAAGTCTATTGTTTTAGGATGTTACAAAATGTTAATATCATGTTATGTTACCCGTGTAATGTAATAAATTAGCTCTTCATTACACAGGAAATTCTGTCATGCTTGAATGGGAGAAAAGAAAAACGGTAGAGTGTACCAGCTGCTAACCATGCCCGCGTAAATTGTAAAAGACGATCGAGGATATGGGCGAAAATCTGAGGAATCATGTCAATAGGCGATGCGGATAGCAAACCATCACTATTTTGATTCGATCTTCCACCTACACGACCACCAACAAGTTAAAACTATCGCTTTAGCAATTCTAGACCAAGGTTCTGTCTAACCCGAAAGAGAAAGACGTGACAATGTGTATGTTAAACGGGAAATATGGTCTCTGAGAGCAAGCAAGCATGACTTACGTGTTTGTATGTAATAGTCATCGTTTTAAAACAAACAATATGAAAATAAATAATGTTAATAACATAATGTTCGTTTTTAAAACGGGACCCTATTATTAAGACTTCGCTGTCCTCTCCATCCGTACGTTCGTCTGTCCTATCTCAAGAACCGTAATAGCTAGACAGTTGAAATTTTCACAGATTGTGTATTACTGTCGCTTCTATCACAACAAATAAGTACTAAAAACAAAATAAAAATAATAATTACGGGGAGCTCCCATACAAAAAACGTGATATTTTAGCCCTTTTTCATGGCTACCACTCGCTGAGATAGATCTCAAGAACCGTAATAGCTAGACAGTTGAAATTTGCACAGATTATGTATTTTTATTGTGGCTACAACAACAAATACTAAATAATAATTAATACTAAAAATTAATTAACCCATACAACAGAGTAGTTGTTGGCATTTTTTGTTGTATCTCATGAACCGAAATAGCAAGGAGGTTAAAATTTTCACAGATGTTGTATTTTATTGCCACAATAATAACATATACTATAAATGTGTTTAAGTCACACTTAGTTCTTGGATGATGTGTGTTTCAAATTGAATTTGGCAACGGGACGAGACTAATTTATTAGGTTACCGTTGTCAGACACTTATTTCTAAATGAAGTGAAATGGTGAGCTTAGATAAAAATAAAATAACATTCTTATGAAAATTAAAATTTTATAATGTATTTACTAAGTATTAATTTTCACTTTGTAACCATGGGGAAACTGCACACATTTTTTCTTGTACCATAGAAAGACTTCTTAAAATAGTTAGTCTTAGTTGTGGTAGAGTCACGCTACCGGCGAAAATCACTTTTGCTGGTAGCATGAATGGGCCGTCTCGTCCGGGGAAGTACCACACTCTCACAGAAAATCGATGTTTGAGTAGTAGCTTTACAGCTTCTATGCTTCGTTCGGTGAGTGAGAGCGCCGGAGGCCCATCCCCCTCCCCCAGGGAAAAATAAAAGGCCGGCAACGCTCTTGTCATACCCCTGGTGTTACATTAGTCCATGAGCAGCGGAGATCACTTACCATCAGGTGACCCGCTTGCTCGTTTACCGTACTATGCTCGTTTAACGTACCCGCTTGCTCGTTTAACGTACCTACGACATTTAAAAAAAAATATTTGTGAAAAAATTGCCTGGCTAACCCAAAATCTCTTTTAAACAAAAACTTTGGTCGGCAGCAACGTTAAATATTGCGTTATTGGAAATGGCCTCATAATAAAAGTAGCACATCACATTTTGAAGGCTATCTCATGGTAATATTCTTTTATTTAGTTATTTTATTACTTTTGAAATGAAATTTTCCCACCAAACATCCAAATACAAACAACAAAAAATTTTTTTTGGTTAAAATTCACTAAACTTTATGAAATATTATTTAAAAAAGCGCCATTTTGTCAATATTTTCATTCGTTTAACAGTATTTTTAACAAGCTTTTATTAGCTTCACTTGTATGTAAAAAAATCTTGGAGTTTTAATTTGACCCACTCGGGTCTTCGATTAGGATGAAATTTTGCACACGCTCTGAGTTCTAATGACAATACATGAAATAGTATTTTTTAGTTTTTTAAACTAATTATAAATTATTTTAGCTAGATCCTTGTATTTTTTATAAATGAAACATCAGCTGTAGGGAAGGACCTTCTTCGCGGAACTTTTCAAATAAAATATTATATTTTATCTTTAATTATTTTTATCTATTTTTTATTTTTATAATAAACGATTCATACTGTACAGTGAGTTCAAGGCAAATCAAAAAAAAAAATCAAGTGAGCCCAACCAAAGACGATGTAATTCGTTTTATTTACTTTTATTAATGTATCTACTTTCGCGCCTCTGGCCTCGGTCTTTGAGAGGCGAGTCCTCACTCATATAGGTCGTCAGACCTAAATCCACACTCAGGCCTAAGTATTCATAACTTAACATCTACTAATTCAAAGGGAAACTCTTTAAAAATATAGCGAAGTTGATTTTTTTGTCTCTTGTTATCCTTGGAACAACAATTCTCGCGACTCCTCGCTGGGCGTCCAGATAAAAGCAAGCCAGCGCCTAGACCCGATTGGCCAACGTTGTTATTATTGTTTACTAATATAATACATAAATAAATAAATTAATATATGGACAGATCACACAGATTGAGCTAGCCCCAAAGTAAGTTCTTCAGTAAGACTTGTTATGGGATACTGACTCCAAGATACCACGATACGTTAGTATTATATATTGTCTTTGACAATACTATATTTTATAACAAATACATATATAAATAAACATCTAAGACCCAGGTCAATCTGAAAAAGATCGTTTTTCATCTTGAACTGACCGGGGATCGCGATGTTATCAAATTTATATTATTAGTAGGATAGGATATGTGAACAAGTTTTCTCTCAGTATAACCGTAAAACCTGATATTGGGAACATAATTGACTAAAATTATTGGTTTTCCTAAACTAGGTAATAAAAAATTTAAATAATCCATTTTTCCACAATTCCCCACCGGACCTGTTGTACCATTGCGTAGTACTATTAATTTTTTAACTTGCACTAATTTGGTTCCACTAGTACCTTTAATACACACCATCTAACACAAACTTAAACTAATTAACAGGTATTTTGATATATTGGTTTTAGATATACCTTATAAAATTAAGAAATGAAATACCTATGGTATCCTGCCTGGATTTTCCCGTCATATCTTATTTCTTAATTTAATAAGAGCACCGACTAAAAATTTAAAATTTTGTTTTATCAAAGAGTTTTGTAAAATAATTTCGTACCAAATTAATCTCCGTTCCGTTTGCAACTTTTACACGATGTAAAAGAGGCTTTTAAAAGCTTCCGGGATTTTCTGATGTTGAAACGCATGGAGAGCTTTCCAAGAATGGGCTCATATTTTAGGCGTCGGTGGTACTCCATTAGTGACGCGGGTACCCCAACCAATATGGCGGCGAATCTGCAGTGACAGGGGCATTCACCCCGCGTGCAACCAACCCCTCGTTTTTGTTATAAAATCGATATAACGTATTTTGAGGGTTTCGCCTTAGCTACCAAGACATGTGATTGTATAGTTATCTTATAGCCAAGTCAGTAAGATTTTTCTTCCTGGATGGTTGATAATTTTGTGGCAAAAACTAAACAAACAAAACTTTGGTATCACAAAATTTACATAAGGCGCCTAGACCAGTCAACCAGCGCCGCTCCTCATTTTATTTCTTCTATGTACTCCTAAATAGGATCAAATTGAAAAAATCTACTTAAATAATTAATTAGTAAATGACTTGTTGTATTTTTGGTATTACTTTTTATTATTTTTCAATTGCTACATCAAGAGAACTAGTCATTACCACCAAAAACGGCCACTTTTGGCGGTAATGAGTAGATCTCTTAATATAAAATGATGATATTGATGAAAAGTTATACTAAAATACTATATGTTATTTACTAGAGAAATATTAACATAGATTTTTTTAATTTGTTTTTATTTCGGAGTATAAGAATTAAATAACGAGTGTCGCTAGATATAAATTCAAAAGCAACTTCCAAATTGTAAAAGTATTTACAAAAATACTGGCACTACAGTTATTAAGTACTCACAAAGAAGGATTCGCGTTAAAAAGATGAACTTTGAATTGAATTTGGAGTAGCGGCAGTCAAGTTATTACTAGAAATAAAATGACAGTGACACTTTTCGCGTTGCGTACTGTAATTTCATACAAAATACGTTACACTTGCCGCGATCGCTACACTTTAAGGTTTCCCTAAGGCAGAAGTTTGGACTTAAAAACTTTGTGAAAAGAGAACATACATATTTTGAAATTTTGACCTCACCAAAATCCTCGTTTTTGTTATGGAACCAAGACATGTGATTGTTGTATGCTTATCTCATAGCCAAGTCAGGCAGAAAAGGTTTGTGGCAAAAACTGCACAGAAAAAAATGTTCATCATCATCATCAAGTCCTTCGTCTCCACTGCAGGAGCACGACCCTCTCTGTACTGCCAAAGCTATATATTAGCCAGAGCAGTCAGAAGATTTGACCTACACTCTCCACGCTGGCCAGGCGGTTGGAGAGGTCCTTTGATGTTTAAAAGCTTTGTTTAGCTTGCATTTCCTAAGTCGCCTTCTACGACATCCACGGGAAGATTTGGAGTGGTCGAATTCTTCTCTGCCGGGTACCACACGGCAGAAAAGAATGTTCAAGAAGTCCTAAACATTACAAAATTGTTATACAAATTACGTGGACGAATTAGTATTAATACAACCGGTAAAATCCCTAGGCTGCATTTAATTTTACGTCCGTAAACAAATATAGCCGAGCTAAAGGAACAGACAGACGATAATCACAGCACAGTAATGAATACGTGATGAACGTTGAAGCCTAAAATAAGACAATGAGATATAAAATATTACTGCGTGTCCATATTTCCATTTAAAATTGGAAACAAAGTAAATCTTGCCAAGTGAGAGTCAGATTTGCAATAAAAAGAATTTGAGAGTTCTGTACCACCTTAACAAATTTAATAACACTAAAACGACCTTTTATCGTATGTTTGTGTTGAAAAAGCACGTTTTCCATTACTTAAAAAAAAGAAACTGTATTCTAGAAAATGTAACAAATACTTTACTTAAAACGGCATCAAAATTGGTTTAGCTAAACGCGAGGTAATCGTAGCATACATGCACACATACAGGTCAAACGGATAACCTCTTCTTTTGAAGTGGTTTAAAAACCTCCTCCATGCGACCTCTCTTGAAAAGTTATTCAGTCTTTCGAGAACGGAATTTATTTTCGTTAATTATCTGTGGTGAACCTAAATATAGCCTTTTCAGAGAATCTAGAAATAAATTGAACCTAAATATGGCCCTTTCAGAAAATCGAGTAAATAGACGTTCTTTAATTTCATTTAGATTTTTTATTAGTTGTTACCGGCGACTTTCTGGTAAAACTACTATTTTCTCTAAATAAATTCATTTAAAGTATACAGTCCAGTGATAGGCGTGTCGGGTCCTACTCACCCAGCTCTTGTAGCAGCAGACCCAACATAAAATAATAAATGTAGTAGGTGCAAAGCGGAAAGAGAGAAGGTAGAACGGAGAGAAAACAGATCACACAGGTATTTAGATATATTTCAATATTTTATACTGCTTCACAATAAAACAATAAGGTAAGCTAGTGCCTATGAGCACGGGTAGAGATTGAGTGACCACGACCAAAGGTTGAGATAGAATGACAGACGATCTGCTTTCATGCTAACTTCATATTCATTACGGCTTCGGTATGAATGACTATTTTTATTTAAGATATGAAAACCGTAATGGATGCTAAAGTGACAATCAAATCATTGTACACCGAGTTAGCAAATCGGCCTGCAGGAAGGGCTGTGATGGAGATTTGAAAATGGAATAAGGAATTTGAAATTCATTAAGTATCAAATAAAGGGGACAGGATGATGGTGATTGAGAAATTAGGTGAAAAGCAGAATGCAGCATGAAGTTATCTTGCGGCATTATAGGCGGAATGGACGGAGGGATGGAAAGCATGGGCCTGGCATTAGAGTCCCGTTGGCAATACTGGGTACAGAACCCTAGAAATCAATATAAAATTGATGACGCTCTGAAAAATTCATTGGAACTGCGCTGCCATATAAATTTATGCAATAAATTGAAGCTTATCGTGCCCGAATAAAGTGTTGTGAGAACTTTAGTGGCGTGAAATTGACAAAGTAACAATTATACTTGTTGTGAATGTATGAAATTAAAAAGGTAATAATATTTTTGCGAAGTGTTACTTTTTAATTGCGTCAGAGAGGGTTTGCATTTTTTATACGACGACGGCGCTGAAATGAGTGAGTTTTCAGTTCATGTAGAATAGCTATTAGCCACGACTTTATCTTTCGATTTCGGTTGGTTTATTTTTTGGTTTCTTTTTACACAGTCACAGCCGGGCCGGGCCCACTAGTTTACCCATAGATATCAGAATATGAGTTTACTCCATCATCATCATGTATTTAAGAACTCTGTTCTTGTCGGTGGATTATTTTCCATCTTCTCCTATCCTCGCTATCTCCTTGACTTCTCTGTACGATACAACTTTTGCCTTCTCTTTTATTTCATCATTGAATGTACTCCTTGGCCTTCCTTTTCCGCTCTTAACTTCAATCTTCCCTTATAAGATGGTTTTAATAAAGTAAACGTGTTGTATAATATTTAAGCCCCATAATGATCTTATAATGAATCCTAGTGTCAGAGTAAAAACGAAGTAAACGAAAACTGATGAAATACTGTAATTAATTTTAAAATTAATAGGTGCGGATACTTACTCCATAAATAAAGCAGGCCTACAAGCCTCCATAATAAAATATGGCACTTCATTATATTATCAACAGCCATCTCACGACATCGGTCAGCGGTAAACAATGAAATTTAAGCCGCCCTTGTTAAACAAACAAAGACGTAATAAATTCAATTAAATTGGCTTATTATTTTCTTTGGTATGTGTGGGTACCTGTAGATGAGTAGGGTGGGTTTTCCTTTGCACTTTGTAGAAAGGTCAACCATACTGTATAAACTTTTTATTATAATACCCCGCGACTTTAAGGGGCTTATACCAGCCAACAAGCGGTTACCCTCATTTTATTTCTTTTACCACTAAATTAGAGCAAATTGCAAAATTAATTCAGTAGGTGCTTCGGTAGTAAAATACTAGTAATATTTTTGGTATACATTTCCATTAATCACTACATATTATAAAAAAAGTACTCCGCCGCGTTTGTCTGTCTGTCTGTTCGCAATAAACTCAAAAACGACAGCACGGATTTTCATGCGGTTTCTCCAATAGATAGTGATGCATGAGGAAATTTTAGGTATATTTACATTGCCGGGCGCAACCGGGGCGGCTGCTAGTAACATATAAATAAAATAATTCCTTAAATTTGTAGGTAGAACCTATGAGGTTCTCATTACAAACAATAACACGTTCTCTTCATGAATTAGCATAGAAGGTCATCGGTATTCTTTATCTACGCGAGAGAAGTAACCGGCATAAGTTCTTCATTGGCTGCCAGGCTACAAAAGAAGGCTTTTCAATAATGTTTTAATTAATTTATAAGAAAAAGAAAAAAAGACAACGACAATAACATTATTGTTTCTTTCCTTTCGTCGTCTCATCGGATTAATTTGATAGCAAATTCTTTAGTCTGCAATGTTTCGAGCACATAAAGGGCCATGTCTTTTAACAAAAGATTATCGATACAATGAGAGTTTAACAATGACTTGCGTCTTTAATGGTAATTGATATTAAAGCCGGGAGAGCTGACCACGAGGATAAGAAAATCCCAGGCTTACTTCGGGCTTAGACCAGCATTGGATTGTGTTAATACGATTAAAGAAGCATTAAGCTTTCGGTTGTGTTGCGTTCACGTTGCGTTTTATCACTTAAATACTTAGCGAAAACGAAAAAAAAAATAGAAGTAAACACTTCTTTTCATACGACGAAAAAACGGAGGAGGTTCTCAAGCCAACGCATATATATTTTTTTGTACGACCACGCATGTTTTTTAGAGAATAGTACAATTTTGTTCAGGTAAAAAGCGGCAATGATCGACGCGGCAGCGGCAAGTGTCGCGCGATTCTGTCGCGGCGGCCGGCGACTGGCGGCAACGGCATGTGACGCAGCACGCGACAGGTGTCGATTTTGACGTCTTACATCGAGCAAGGTGCGCTCCTGTAAAAACATAGCGTGAAAAATCATTTTTAGCGACGGAATTAAATACTGCCCGTCAACTTGGGCAAATGGTCGATTGAGGTAAGACCACAGAGTAAGAAATGTTGTGTTATGATTAAGGAACATTGAAATTCCTTGCCTTCTGGATAAAACAAATCTCCGACCCGCGCGGCAAATGTCGCCGTGCTCTGTCTAGAGCCAATTGGTCAGTCACCGTGACATTTAATAATTTCCGTTCCGAAATAAGCAACATTTGTAAAAATACTACGTGAAAAGCATATCACAGTATAGATGCTGCCATAATAGCGGATCTGTGAAAATAAAATACAAGTATTTGTCTGTGCTGGGGACTGAACCTAGAGCCCTCGTGTAGCAAACTAGCGTGTAAACCTCGGTGGCAAAAGAAATTTAATTTGCAGTCGGAAAGCACTTTATAATCCTAACATTAAGGTTTAAAATCGACGCCACCGCTTGTCCAGATCTGACCAAAACCTTCTCAACGTAGGCCGTCATTTTTGTAAATATACCGTACTGCCGAAGTGTTATCCTTGAAATTAATTGGACTTCGTGCTTATACCTGTACGTCCTTAGTGGTCATTAACCAAATCTAATTACCCTATAATAAATGTAACACTAAACTTAGCCATAAGTAATTTTCTGACGTCTATAGTTCAAGTTATGAAATCAAATTTGATAATTAATATTCTTTGTGAAGTAATTTTGTAGATTACATTACCACTAAAGGTAATTTGGTTCGTCCGCAGATTGGTCCAGCAGTAGCCAGATTGGTTTTGCGGTTTATTTTATATTTACACTAGCAGTCCTCCCCGGCTGCACCCTGGAATGTGTAATACTTATAAACCTCTCTTATGAATCACTCTATCTATTAAATAAATAGGGACATAACACACAAATTGAGCTAGCCCCACAGTAAGTTGTGAACTTGTGTCGTGGGATACTAACTCAACGAATTTTATAACATATATATTTATATAGATAATCACCTAAGACCCAGGCCAATCTGTAAAAGATCGTTTTCCATCTTGACCTGGCCGGGGATCGAACCCGGGACCTCCGTGTCGCAGGGTGGCGTGTTGACCACTGCGCCACGGAGCTCGACTTTTTTTTTGTTTTGTTTTTTTATAAATATATACGGACAAAAAAGCATTAAAACCCGTTTAGTAGTTTTAATGATTTAAGCGCACAGAGAGCTGAAGTTACTTCATTTTAAACTTTGTAAGGATAAGGATGTAAGTATTAAGTAAGGATATGATTCTTGTTTACTTCACATGTAATAATTGTTTTTCTTCATACGAACGTTTTTCCGGTTGCGTCATCAATTGTGATGCGTTAGAGCCCGGGGTCCGGTATGATGACTTCAGTAATGTTGTGCTATGATTTGGCAAAAGTTTTTACGGACGGCTGCCTGCCTAAGGCAAGCCGCATTGAGCCGTATGATTCCCAGCAGAGTAGAATAGGACCTCTCCAAGTCTTCCCGTGGATGTTGTAGAAGGCGACTTAGGAAACACAAGCTAAACAAAGCTTATAAACATCAAAGAGACCTCTTCAACCCGTCTGGCTAGCGTGGAACTGTTCTGGCTAATATATGACTCTGGCAGTACAGAGAGGTTCGTGCTCCTGCAGTGAAGACTAAGAAACACCTGACGATGACCCCTCGCAGGCTGGCGTGTTAAACCACTGCGCCACAAAGGTCGTCACATTAATTATTTTTGATAGTAAAGCTACTACTAGTAAATTCCAAAATGTTTAACTCTGCTTTTCCGGAAATAAAAACTCATTTACGTCTCTGGAATACATAATTTTATGCTGAAATTACGAGACTACGGTTACAATCCTGTCTAAACTTTAGTATGTAATTAAGTACAGTTAATATTCTTTATTATTTTACAGCAATCTGGATTTTAAACTTTAATCTGAAGACAAATAATTGAATAGTTTAACTTTCTATTTGAGGATTTTACCTAGGTGCTAATCTAATTAGATGATACTAGTAGGACAACGGAAGTTTACCACTTTCTTTAGTAAGATGACGAAAGATATTATATTTCTTCACAAACTGACAAATCCTGTTATCACTGGCTACATGATATAGAAATACATTTTGGAAATGTAGAAATATTCAGCTTCATTCTCAACATGGAAATATTTTAATGAATCAGAATCCCTAATATAATAAACAATACTAAAAAAAAACATGAAAAGACCAGTTTATTGGTGAATTAGTATGGGAGGACCAAATAATATAAGTGGAATGGCACACAATTCGTGAGGCCAAATCGGCTATTCGAGGAGGCTTATATACCTTTTTCATTGACTAGATGCGAGTAAAATAACTTTATATTTTGTCACGAAGTTCATTCGAACGTTTGTGGACAAATTGGCTTGAGGCGTGTCACCGCTTGTGTCGTTGGTCTCAATAGCAGTATTTTCTGTCTCCGACACGAGAGATACGAGAACAGAGCACTTCACGCTCGACCTCGGTTGGAAGCCAACTGTCCAGCAGCTGACAAGTGTAAGATATTAATTTGACCTCTAATTTTTAGTTTCAAAGTAAAGGTGATTCTAAATAACATGGCAATTTTTTAATGATGGAATCAGAAATTTAATATACAATTCTCAAGAGAAAAGGTAGATTGCCATAAAAACAATTACTAGCATATTGGTGAATGTATATGGAAGGACCAAATAAAAAAAGCGCCATGGCACACCATTCGTGTAACCGAGTCGGTTGTTCGTGGAGGCTTCTATGCCTTTACATCTCTAGTTGCGAATAAAGTAAATTTACATTTTGTCAAGAAGTTTATTCGAACGTTTGTGGACAAATTGGCTTGAGGCGTGTCACCGCTTGTGTCGTTGGTCTCTCAATAGCTGTATTTTCTGTCTCCGACACGAGAGATACGAGAATAGAGCACTTCACGCTCGACCTCGGTTGGAAAACTGTCCAGCAGCTGACAAGTGAAAGATATTAGGTTGACCTCTATTTTTAGTCTTCTAGTCAAGGTAATTCTGAACAATATATCTATTTTAATGATGGAATCAGAATCCCTAATATAGTTAATGCATGTATATACGCAAGAAAAAAAGGTAAAAAAATATGCAAACTTCCCTTTAAAATAATGACCGATTATTTGTGAATTTGTATAGGAGAACTAAATACAAAAACTGCCACGGCACACCATTCGTTTTGCCAAATCGGTTGTTCGAGGAGCCTTCTTTACCTTTTACATTCACAAGATGCGAGTAAAATAAATTTATATTTTGTCACAAAGTTCATTCAAACGTTTGTGGACAAATTGGCTTGAGGCGGGTCACCGCTTGTGTCGTTGGTCTCAATAGCTGTATTTTCTGTCTCCGACACGAGAGATACGAGAACAGAGCACTTCACGCTCGACCTGACGTCCAGCAGCTGACGAGTGTAAGATATTAGTTTGACGTCTAATTTTTAGTTTCATAGTAAAGGTGATTCTGAATAACATGGCAATTTTTAGGGTTCCGTAGTAAACTAGGAACCCTTATAGTTTCGCCATGTCTGTCTGTCTGTCTGTCCGTCCGCGGTTTTACTCAGAGACTATAAGTACCAGAAAGCTGAAATTTGGTATGAGTATGTATATTAATCACGACAAAAAAGTCGTATAAAAAAATCTTGAAAAAAAATTTTTTTTGGGTAGTAAGTTATACAAGTAAAGTGGGGGAGTAATTTTTTTTCTCTACTTACCCATCGTGTGGGGTATGGTTAAAAAGGTCTTTGAAAAATATTGTGAGGTTGGGACCACCATTTATCGATTTAGGGATCCGTTTCCGAAATATTTGGTTTTAAAGTGCAAATTTTTGTTAGAGGTACGTGTCCCCCCCCCCCCTCTAACTGCTAAACAGTTATATATGAATACGTGAAAAAAATTACAGCAGCAGCTGAAATTGAAAGGAAAACTATCAGAGCTGGGTACTAAGTGCAAACTAAAAAGTTATAGGCAACCAACTTATAAAATGTACTGGAAAATGTAAAATTTCATACAATCTTTATTGTTAGATGTTCTTGTTCGTTAAACTGTGAGGTGCGAATGTAAACTGTGTGAACTCAAAGTTGTCATTCGCAACTACGGAACCCTATACTGCGCGTGGCCCGACACGCACTTGGCCGGTTTTTAATGATGGAATCAGAAATTTAATATACAATTCTTAAGAGAAAAGGTAGATTGCCATAAAAACAATTACTAGCATATTGGTGAATTTATATGGAAGGACCAAATAAAAAAAGCGCCATGGCACACAATTCGTGTAACCGAGTCGGTTGTTCGTGAAGGCTTCTATGCCTTTACGTTCTCTAGTTGCAAATAAAATAAATTTACATTTTGTCAAGAAGTTTATTTGAACGTTTGTGAACAAATTGGCTCTAGGCGTGTCCCCGCTTGTGTCGTTGGTCTCAATAGCTGTATTTTCTGTCTCCAACACAAGAGATGCGAGGGCAGAGCACTTCACGCTCGACCTCGGTTGGAAGCTAACTGTCCAGCAGCTGACAAGTAAAAGATATGAGGTTGAGCTGTATTTTTAGTTTCAGATTCAAAAGGACGATTAAGTAAAAACCGCAGACTTTCACCAGTTCATTTTACAACACAAAGCAAAATATTTTTTACAGCAAAGCAAGAAGTAACTACTTTTACCATCATCATCATCATCATCCTTCCATAATCCACTGCTGGGCATACGGATCACCCACGTGTAATTTTGTGGAGATTGCAGACTATATTTTTCGGATTTATCAGGAGTCCGTTTTCAATTTTCCTGTTTTCCTGATTCATTGGATAAAAAAATAACTAATGTGCTGTCATGTACCTTAATTAATAGACGTGTTGTTCAATAGAACAGATTATCTGATAGATTTATCATTAGATTAATCCGGAAATGATTACATTTATCCTATTTCAGCACAAAGCAAAATATATGAGTGTGCAATAAAGCTCATCACTTAGGCGAGCGCAGCGCCCAGTCGATTTACCAAATTGCTACGGGAATCAATTCGGCTGAAATTGGCCCGAATTAACCATTAATTCAATTATCAATCACAACACCCGCACAGCTATTCGTGCACATTTATAATTACAATGTTACAACGAATAGGCAATTATCCTATGATGAAAATATACATCAAACTGTTGTTAGCTCATCAGTATAAACATTTTTTAAACGAATTTTAACACTTTATTTTAAAATATAAATGATTTTTATAAATAAAATAATAACATTTTCACATTTGACCATGTACCTAATTGAAAACGCACGGCATTGGCTAAAGCAAAAGTGACGTCCACTGCTTGTAATCAGTTATTCGTATAAACTTTAATGCTGATTTACAAGAAAAGGATGTAAATTGAAGAATTTTTCATAGGTACAAATCTATTAAGCTATTAAGAACAATTTAACATATTTTTCAATAACTTGGAAATCTTTAATTGGATGGACAGAGCCCAAGGCTATAAAACTCAAGGCCACATCTACCAAGTTGGTGGGCATCTAAGAGGGCGTAGAAGTGAAAAACCGGATTAAAATATAGTTACTAGTAATAGGTTGCTAGTCTCATCGACTATTGATACTCGTATAACTCCTGAGATTTGATTTCACATAATAAAATCGACCAGCTGATTAGCTTTCTTATAAGGGGAACCAATTTATTTATTTTTATATTTTTTTTTATTTTACCTTTGTTTTTGAAAAAAAAGGGGTCAGTATAGGTTCGTGCCGTGCCGTGTGGTTCCTGGCAAAAGTAGAATAAGACCGCTCCAAGTCTTCCCGTGGATGTCCTAGAAGGAGATTTAGGGAAACAAACTTATAAACATTAAAGAGATCGATCCAATCCGTCTGGCCAGCGTGGAGTGTGTAGGCCAAATCCTCTGACTGGTCTAGCTATTATATAGCTCTGGTAGTACAGAGAGTCTTTTTGTCGCCGTCATCGAAATCGATGAGGAGGACTATATATATATATATAAATAGTACAGAGAGAGTCGTGCTCCTGGTAGTGGAGACTAAAAAAAACCTGATGATGATAAATAAATAAATATATAGGGACATATCACACAAATTGAGCTAGCCCCACAGTAAGTTGTGAACTTGTGTCGCAGGATACGAACTTAACGATACTATATTTTATAATATATACTTATATAGATAAACATCCAAGACCCAGGTCAATCTGAAAAAGATCTTTTTCCATAGTGACCTGACCGGGGATCGAACCCGGGACCCCCGTGTCGCAGGCTAGCGTGTTGACCGCTGCGCCACGGAGGAGAAAACAAGAATGCAGTTTAGCAGATAAGGAATTTATTGAAGTTAATAATTAAAGCAATTTGTAAAAGAACAATTATTGAAATATTGAAAAATAAACACCTGAAGAAATGTACCTGATTTATTCAAAATCACTCATCTCACAAATCAGCAGAAAGTTTTCATGCTGAACATGTAAACTATGTATTTGCTCGGATTCTATGAAAAGGTTCAATTGTGCATCTAAGCTATTGAGTAGTTGTGACTGGTGTAAAGGTAAAGGGCCTAGTCTGTAAAATACAACATTACGATCCAAGTTTCGATGTCATATGAACCGAATTATATTTAATGTATTGAAAAAATATTTTTTCTTTACGGAAAACTCTAAAGCTAAATCTTGTTAAATGCGTATCTATCAATCAAGATTGACATAAAATAAATGTTCGTAGAAAAGCGGCGTCAGGGAGCACAATTTTTGTTCGGGATTGCGGTGCTGGTTTACGGCTGCCAAATCGAAACACATTCCGTAAAGTCTCAGTGTCTGTCTGTGTTTACGTTAGTAATAAAATCTTGCAACTTCCTGGTGTTTTACTAAGTTGAAGTTTTGCATACGCATGTGATTCAATAAAACAGGATTTACCTGCCTAAGTATGCACACGTTTAAACAAGTGGCTGAATTATATTATCAATGCTATTCGTTAATGAAGTTACGCTTTTCTAATTTTGCATACGTTGCCAAGAGTACTAAATAGCGGCACCTTTCTTATTGGCATTGGCATCAATGCATTTAAGAATATAATTAAATGAATGTTGTTAACAATATTAAAACTAACTTATACTTTTGGCATCAATGACCTAAGAGCGATTGGGGTCTAGCTTAAGCCATTGTAAGTTCACTGTGATAAAACTTGCGAGGTCTACCAGCTCACAAACTAGTACAAAACATAAGTTATGTTTAATGCTCTAAATAATAATAGAACTCATCAAGGCGAAAGACCGCAAGTCGACGAGTCTTACTTAAGTATTTAACCAGCAATGTTTTTTTGAATCTCGTTTAAACTGATTTTGAAAGTACCTACCTACAAATCCCTTACTGATGGAGCAGAATTTTGTGTACTTATTATTTTATTGTGAGACGGATGATAATGCAATATTATAGTACTACTAGCTGTTACCCGCGGCTTCGCTCGCGTGATTTATAGCCTATGTCCTTCTCAGTACCCTAACCTATGTGTATGCAAAATTTCATGATGATCTGTTCAGTAGACACGGCGTGAAAGGGTAACAAACAAATAAACAAACAAACAACCTCACTTTTGCATTTATAATATTAGTTGGGATAGAGCGAGTCTGAAGATAGAATCCATCGTATTTAGGCACATTTGACGTGACGTCCTCTGCTCTGTGGTGAAGCGGTTAATTCAAGCCAGCCTGAAAATAAAGAAGAAGACCCAGATACAATGTGGCAAAGTAGAATAAGACCACTCCAAGTCTTTCTGAGTACGTCGTAGAAGGCGACTTAGGAAACACAAGCTGAAACAAAGCTTATAAACACCGAAGAGACCCCTCCAACTAGTCTGGCCAGCATAAAGAGTGTAGGCCAAATCCTCTGACTGCTCTGCCTAATGTATGGCTCTGGCAAAACGCAGAGGGTTGTGCTCCTGCAGTGGAGACTATAAAAGGCCTGATGATGATGATTTGATATTTCGTGGCAAATACCTTACATTACCAATTCCATTACCAATTGACGAGCTCCGTGGCGCAGCGGTCAACACGCCTGCCTGCAACACGGATGGTCCCGGGTTCTGTTATAAATCTGTTATAAAATATAGTATCGTTGAGTTAGTATCCCATAACACAAGTTTCTAACTTACTTTGGGGATAGCTCAATCTGTGTGATTTGTCCGCATATATTTCTTATTTATGATTCGCTTATAGAAACTTGTTACAGAAATACAATTTCTGACAAAAATTTATTCCTTTTATTGTCTCCTGACCAAGAAAAAAAGTTGTGTAATGCAATATCTAGAATAACATATAGGCCAACAATATTCAAGGAGGCGAATGACAGTCTGCACGTATCTAGGCATAGTTATTTAAAAAGTAGGGCACTCGTTAATTGTTAAAACAAACTTGCTCGAAAGAATCGATAAGGGCCGATGTAGGTACAATTTGTCACAAACCGGTTGTATATATAGAATCACAACCACATAAATAAAATAATAAAATATGAGCTTAAAAAGACAGATGTGATAACTTTCCTAATTTAAGAGCTTCAAAGTAAAAACGAATTAAAACATGAGGGTTTCCTTAAATAAATTAAATTAAAACTAAACTAATAACTAACAATTAATCCTTGCTATCTATGGCTTCCTTATCATTAAACTGTATAACTTATCTAAATTATAAAAAAAATAACAATGATCTTTATTTTAAGTCTTTGGTTTTTGATATCCAATCGATAGTTTCCAAAAAGTAACATATTTTTTATGGCTCTAAAATGTGCCATTTTGTTCTTTTTTTTACTATTTAATTAAATAGTTAAATGAAGCGATGTGGGTGAATATCCCTCAAAATTTGTGGCTCACGTATGCTCAGGCTAGTACCTATACACTAACAAGCCACCAGATCCGTCAAAATATTATATCCTATCTCTAGCTGGCTATTGATTCATACATTGTATACCAGTGGAGAACAAAGCGTGTTGGATTAGCAACTCCTCGTTGACTGACAGCTGCTGAACAAAAGACTTTTTGTGTGTCGCCCATATGTTGCACGAATTTTTACTTCTTAGGGATCCGTATATTAAACATAAAATAATTTGATTGATTCAATAAAGGAAATATTTTACACACATGTCCGTAAAATACTCTCTCGGGAACGAAGGTTTTCAAGTTGAAATATTAATACTTAAGTTCTTCTTCAATGAATTGCAATTCATTGAATCTGAAAAGACTTAAACTTCTAAGGTTAGCCCGATTTTGGTATGGTTGATGATGGCGCATACATTGTTAATTTTTTAAAATTTGTCGGTACTTACTCAAGATTACACTTTAGTTTTTGTTGACGTAGAATTATGAAAATCAAAATAATAGCACAGAATTAATAATAGTACTAACGTAATAATAGTTGAAGTAAAATAAATACCCAATTCGTATACCGTACATGTAGGTATATATTACGTTCTGTTACAAATCAATTTTTAGTAGAAAAAGTTATACATGTAAATTAAGTAGTATATTTCTATAATGGACTAAGCTTGTCATTGAAGTAATGTATACTAACATAATTGTGGTATATACACATTATACTTTTCAAGTCAGCGTGTATGTTTTGCTCAGTGGAAGAGCGCTAGGAATCAGTGTACAGGGGGGCAAGGTTTGAACATACGCATACATATCATCACGTCTATATCCCTTACGGCGTAGACTGAGCTCAAAATCATAAGGCCCAAATGCCACATGTATTTCGAGGCGAGTCTATCTAGTTAAAAAGAAAGCTTAGATTATTGATAAGTATAGGTTTCCTGCGTGGAGCGCGCGCGCCATGACTTACGAATTCTAAGACAGAATTATTCTAGTGTTCTATTGACATGATTCCTTATATTTTGCTACTTTTCATTTACGTTTTTTTTTTCTTCTGTATGAAGCTTGTCTAAAAAGATTTTCGATATCTATTTTACCTGCAAACAAATAAATAAACAAACAAACTATACATGTATTTTTGCATTTATAAGTAACTTCTGCTCTTGTCAATTATGATCCATTAGAAAAAGTTTTGTTTTCGGGATGAAACGAACCCTATGTCTTTCTTCGTAACGTCAACATGTATGCAAAATTTCATGAACGGTACAGGAGGTGTGAAAGTGTAACAAACAAACTCACTTTTACATTTTTAATATTAGTTCGGACTAGGCTTCACACACATTATACCGAACTTTCGGTAACAGTACTCTTTTCAGTATGCAAAGTCCTCCTTCGTACCTACTCATGCAATGTACAACAAACTCTTTCACATTTACAGTAATATCGTCCGCATTAAGATTAACCTACTCTTAAGAGTCGCCTGGAAGCGCATGTCTTCATACAAACGGAAAAAAGGGAATGGTGGCAATATTTGATAATTTTAGGGCAAAATTAAGCATCCAATCAATTAATCTCATTATAATCTATGTACGTTCTTATACAGCTTGGTTAAATTATCAAATGTTTGAGAATTATACGCCTCTCAAGATTTTCATACAAATTTGAAAAGACTGGTAATTCTCAAACCATTGGTATTTTAACCAAGCGGTTTAGCTGTGTACGTAGATTATAATGAGATTAATTGATTAAATGATTAATTTTCTCCAAAATTATCAAATATTGCCACAATTCCCTTTTCCCGTTTGTATGGAGACATGCGCTTCCAGGCGACTCTGTAATCTAAACCCATCTCTTATATTCATGTATAGCTCTGCAGTCCTATAACTTCACGTAAAGCTGGTAAGACATCCAAACTCCGTTTAAGTTAGTTCGTTGTTCAACTAAGATGCAACTTTGATAGTGACACACTGATCAAAATATAGTTTAACAGCTGCACCTTATGGGCCGAACTATAAGTAACAACACTTTGAAGCATATGTCAGCCGCCAAAAAGAATAACGCATTTATTATCCGTCTTTGAAGAGCTCAACGGCCATCATAGGCATTCGTATCATTATCGCAAATGCATGTTAAACAACCCTGGGCTTGGTTTCTAGAGGAAAGGTGACCGCAAGTAAGACCGGTAAAATTTTCTTACATTATGATGTTTACTCTCTGTAGATAACAGAGAGTAGACCTGAGTTTGTCCCATTTCGCACCTCGCAGCTCCTTCGTGCTTCGGAAGGCAGATTAACTCGTTAGTCGCTGTGTCATCATTAGATTGCAGTCGATAAGTTATGTCAGATGCTTTCAAAAAGTTGAAAAATTCTATCAGCGGTGTTGGCCACTAACACGACAAACAACAACAATAAACCAACTGGTTTTTTGTTTTTGAATCGAATTTCCGGGTCGGATAGATAGGTAAAGAGATTTCAAAACTCTTTAAAGTACTTCTATTCTAAAAAACAGCATTATGGTTCTACCTACATATTTGTATAAATCATCTCTGTCATCATGTAATCTATCTAGTAATAATTAATAGAGGTGTGCCGTGATCAGAGGGCTGGCTTATATTTTAAAAAGATTAGCATTGCCATACGAGTGGCAATGCTGCCAGCCTTCTGGGCACGCTACCACGGGGCAACGAGCTGCCAGGCCTGTTTTATTTGTAAATAAATATGTAGTAGTTTTAGTAACCTTTATTTTTACATTGTAAATTTGTTATTCAGTTTCATAGAAATAAATTCATCAAAAAAGTTTATAAAAGAAATAAGCTAGCCAGAATTAAATCTATCTAGTAGGTTAATAGTATTTCGTAGAAAAGTAATTTCGTATTTTGTACTAGCTGATGCCCGCAACTTCCTTCACGTGGACTATATGACTCTGGCGTATTAATATACCTAAATACGAACTACACATACATAAGAAAATACTTGTAGCAGTGTTACAAAATTGTATGGCATTGCATTGGCAGCTGCTAAATACTGGAGGGATAAAATATAGAATTCTTTTAGACTTTTTGTGCCACCGACACGATAAGAAGAAGACTATAGCTAGCTATCTAGCTCTAAGTGAGCTTGCGCTACTTCAATAATATTTGAGGTATGGGCAGAAAGCCTTCAACCTATCGCACATCTCCAAAGGGCCTTTGGGAGGAACAGGGTCAGTAAACTCTCATGTTTTGCCGTATGGGCTGAAACTACGTTGCCAAAAGGGAAACCGCTGGGCGGTCACCAGTAATATGTGCTAATCGTACTCTACGTCCTCTATCCCAGAAGAGAGTGTGACTCTGTAAAATTGTCGATATAAAATTTAGCACGGTACCTAGTGTATCAGATGTTCTAAATCTTCGATTTTTTCACCTCAACAAAAAGTACTAATCAGGTTGAACAACTTTTGCTACAGCGTCATTTTTATATTTCCTATAGTTTACCTGGACCATTATGATTCTGCGTCAGGTGTTCCAAATCTTCAAATTAAATACCTCAACAAAAATTCTCATCAGGTTGAATAACTTTTGCTAAGGCGTCATTTATATATTTCTTATAGTTTACCTGGACCATTATGGTTCTGCATGAGGTGTTCCAAATCTCAGATTTTTTATACCTCAACAAAATGCTAATCAGGCTTAACAAATTTTGCTAAGGCTTCACTTTTATATTTCTTATAGTTCACCTGGATCATTATGATGTTGCATCAGGTGTTCCATTTTTCAAAATCATTTCTACCTTATATGTTGCCCCAGCTTAATAGCTATATAGCAAAAAAAGTTTAATTCGAATCCATTCAATATTTCCGGAGGTAAACATGACCATACATACAGACAGACAGACAAAAAGACAGACAGACGGACAGACAAGAAATTCCAAAAATTTTTTTTTGCTTTCTATTATTCTTCTTAAGTGTCCCTCTATCCATTTCAGTCAAAAATACTAAATGTACAGACAAAATATTTTTACCGTTTTAATATATGTATAGATGATCAAAATATAATAAAAGCTTTTCGGATATATTGACCTAGCTGAATCGTTAATATTGTTAGCTTAGAGGCTTTTGCTGCATGATAAGTATGTTTTCATGGCGTAAACTAAAAAAAAAAGATTTTTCAAAAAAAATAATACAGAAATACTGTGTTTCGGAAATACTTAAAGACGAAATCATGGATTCTAGGTACTTCTTCTTCTTGTCGTGTCAATTGCTCAAACTATATTATGTAGATCCTTCCAGTATGTCGCCACCCTGAGACCCCTCTCCAACAACTTCTAAAGGTCTGGATTCTACTTAATCATTACATCCTAAAAGTAACTTAAAACTAAAATTATAACTCCCGTATTTGATGCTGGCGGAATTTATCGTATAATTTCCTCAGAATTTGTAAGCCAAAACTGTGCGTATCTGTAAAAACAGTTCCACTCACGTATTTTTACTTACGTATTATTTGCTTCATTTATTCCTTTATTATTTATTATTTTCAGTCGGAAAATGTCGACACGCTCAGCCCATTCAGAAGGCCATCTCTAGAGCGAATGTCAAGGACGTTATGGCGCGGTCATGCGATGATCACATTTGAGTGATCAATAGACGGCTGCGCCGTGGAGTACCGGATAAAAATACGCGACTGAAACCGTATCTTTAATAATTAAAAAAAAAGGTTAAATAAAATTTCAGGTGTGCATATAAATTACTAAGTGAGCGACTAAAAATGCAAAGAGACTTTGAGCAAAACCTCCAATATAACCAAACGACTTGGCCACAGAGTATAGGTTAGGTTCGTTAGGTGTCTTTGTGACCAAAACAGGGCGAGCGAGCGAAGTGAGCGAGCGTCCCGTACTTAGGGCAAAACCCCAATATAACTAAACGACTTGGCTTCAGAGGGTAGGATAGGTTTAATTTCCCGTCAATCTCAGTTATTCGCTGTCTTCGTATTTTCGTTTCCCAAATAAAAAATTTTGGACACTTATAATTTAAAACAGTCACTTGTTTAAATAACAGCCTTTTTATCTAAATATATATAACTCAAAGGTGACTGACTGACTGACATAGTGATCTATCAACGCACAGCCCAAACCACTAGACGGATCGGGCTGAAATTTGGCATGCAGGTAGATCTTATGATGTAAGCATCCGCTAAGAAAGGATTTTGAACAATTCTACTTCTTAACGCGAGCGAAGCCTCGGGCAAAAGCTAGTTATTATATAAATAAACCTTTTTACCGCAAAAATTGAAACCCCAATAAGCGAAAAATCAATCATGTTTTTCTACACGTAGGGTTAGATTTTTCTCAAATCACACAATATACACTTTCACACACAATATACACTTTCTAATAAAAAAAAAATTATCCAAATCGGACTATACCTACTCTGTAAACAGTTACGCGTGGTCATACATAATCCATAAAAAAATATGTATATACTTACGCGTCAACTTGAAAACCTCCTCCGTTTTTCATCCTTTGAGAATGATATCTCGTGTAAGTTTCATTAATATTGATATTATCTGTATCCATTAAAGTTGAACAATGCGAAAACGAATAGCGAAAGCTGTGAAATGGTGTGCGGTCCAGTGCGGTGATAGTGAGTACGTGAAGCGGAGTCTTAATTGTGTAGCTGACAATGTCACACATTTCCAGCTGGACCGTTTCTACCATAGCTTTGCTAAGCGGATTAATACTGTTATCTTGTGGAAGTTTCAATAATATTGATTCTCTATCCATTAAAGTCGAGTGATATGAAAACGAATAGCGAAAGCTGTGAAATGGTGTGCGGTCCAATGCGGTTATAATGTGTACGTGAAGTGCAGTCTTCATGGTGAAGCTTACAATGTCACAAGGCCCATATCCAGCTGGACTATTTTGCACCATAGCTTTGCTAAGCGGATTTATTTATGTTATCTCGTGTAAGTTTCATTAATATTGATTGTGTCTCTAGTAGAGACACAATCAATATTAATGAACTCTATCCATTAAAGTTGAGCGATGGGAACACGAATAACGAAAGCAGTGAAATGGTGTGCGGTCCAGTGCGGTGATAGTGAGTACGTGAAGCGGAGTCTTTATTGTGTAGCTGACGGTGTCACAAAACACATATCCAGCTGGACCTTTTCCACCATAGCTTTGCTAAGCGGATTAATCTCGCTGTCCCGCCGTTTGGCACAGCTTTGTTTGGGACACAGCTTTAAGACACATGTAACTGGGTTTTTAGGGTTCCGTAAAAAACTCTTCCTACTAAAAGTTTTTAATATTTTTTGATTAAAAACAATACCTATACAAAATTACAGCGAGTAGAAGTTTTCGATACGAAAATTCTACTCGCTGTAATTTTGTATAGGTATTGTTTTTAAAATTGAAATCTGATTATAAATATCAATATGCCTTATCCAGTCGTATGTACGAAATTTGGTTAAGATTGGCTTAACTGTTGTAAATTTAAAACCAAACTACGTTTGTATGGGATTTCGGCTTTACGTGGGATTCTTAAGGTTCTTCACAGACCTGGGCTCTGTCTACCCCGCCAGGGAAAAATAGACGTGATTGTATGTAGGTATTATTATATTTTACTCGGTTGGTTACTGTTTACGATTATTCTTTCAAGAATAACAGAGGGCCAAAGCTTTTTATTATATCCGTACCAAATAATAATAGTCCTTAAGACTTTCACCTTAGAGTATAAATATTGATACTTTAAGACTTTTCACGTACTAATAACAATCTAGTTGCTTAAGCTCTGAAAAGTGGCGTACTTACTGGAGCACAAATTTTAGTACATCTCCCATTATTATCTTTAAAAATTTAGTTTAGTCATATCATATTGCTCTAGTAGTCACATTGCATTTCACACGACAGTTATTGGAGGAATACTACTTTGCAATTCTAGTTACTGGAGGAATAGTACTTACTAGTATTGAAAAACTAGTATTGCAGAGAACTATACCTCTAATAACTGTCTTATAATTGATGTCCAGAGGTTGTTAAAGGTACTCGACCCTTAACAATCTCTAGACATTACAGTAATTGGAGGAATAGTACTTACTACTATTGTAATACTAGTATTGCAAAATACTATTCCTCCAATAACTTTCTTCTTAGTAATGTCCAGAGGTTGTTAAAGGTACTCGACCTTTAACAATGTCTATACATGAGGTACATAATAATATAATTTAGTTATAGTAGTAATAGTACTTTGCAATACTAGAGCAAGGTAGTCAATAGGACTAAACTACATGTACAAAGGTAATTATGTTAGTTTTCCTAAAATTCGTGCTCTAGTAAGTGCGCCTCTTTTAAGAGGGTATACTAGCAGTGCGTTTTCCATACAAATGTATTTCTCTATTTTCTCGCTGAAAACTGCTTCTAGAGATTCTTTTTACATACAATCTATTATTAAAATAGGTATGTCCCTATGTTTTATTTTTTTTTCTAAAAACCTTTTTAAAAGAAAACAAAAATTGTACAACAACAGTTTTTTTGGAAAAAATAAAAAAATAGGGGCATTCCTATTTTAGTACTCGATTTTATGAAAAAAGAATTGTAGCTCTAGAATCAGTTTTCAGCGAGAAAATAGAGAAATACATTTGTATGGAAACCATATTGAAAAAATACTGCTAGTGTACGCTCTTAAATCTTGGAGCAATTAGATTGTTATTAGTACGTAAAAAATTATGGATACTAAGATACTAAGGATACTAATCAAGGATATTACATATACTAATATGAAAATTGAAAATATATGATTGCCGATCATTGTAATGCTATTTAAAAACCATTTTAAACTAATATTATACAGAGTAAAGATTTGTTTGTTTCTTTGCATTGAATAGGCTCCAAAACTACTGGAGTGATTATCAAAATTATTTTACCAATAGAAAGCTGACTTATCTGCAGGTGATAGTTAGGTTAGCACTGGTCATACATATCAAAAGTATTGAACTAAATCAAAAAAGTGTTTTAGGTCTGATTGTTAGTCTAGTGTGTGTCTTAATTAAAACTACTACTACTTAACAAGATACTTGACAATACTTACACAATCTTATAGTGGTCTCAATTAAGTATGCTATAAGTCCAGTCCCCAACTCTTGTGTCATGCTGGTCTTAGCTTACTAAGTTTTAAAGACTTAAAACACGACAGCAATTATGTTTTTGATGTACTTACCCAATGTCACTAACGAGCGAAACTTGCCAAGTAGTTCAACAGAACAAGTTGTTCAATTAAAAATTAAAAATATTTAACCATGTAGTCCCATCCTCTATGCGTGCGATTTTTTTAGTCAGTGGCACACAGATGCCGCCACAGACTGCTTTGGAACTTTGTATCCACTATATTATGAGAAAATTAAAGCAGTATATGAAAATGAAAACTTTGAGTTCACACTGTTAACACTCGCACCTCACAGTAAACATCTAACAATCAAAATTGTATGAAATTTTACTTTTTCGAGTACATTATATTAGTTGGTTGCCTATAACTTTGTACTTAGTACTCAGCTCTAATAGTTTTCCTTTCAACTTCGTTAAATTCACAATTCTTAATATATAATCTATCTAACAAAAATGTTCAATTTTGTTCTCAACCTAACAATTTTTTTTAAAGACGTATTTCACGATTTCCCACACGATGGGTTTGTAGAGAGAAAAAAACTTACTCCCACTTTACTAGTATGTGAGCTACCCTGAAAAAAATAAATACTAATGTACAGCAGCCCTGGCTTTGCCCGGTCATATTTCAGTATTCAAATCAATTTTATGTGACCAGTAACCATAAAACAAAGAGCATTCTGATATTTCCGTGACGTAACGCTATAAAAATAAGTTATTAAAAAAAACATTTTTGTTCTCCACATGACCGGATTGGATTTTCAATTCTAAATAAGCATTCAAAATTTCTTGATCATCATCAGATCAGCCCAGTTACTTTATAATATTGAATCATCATCTTTTGTCATTACAATAACTTAATCATATTTTTATAACAATGCTCTGAACATATTCATACTAGAAAGTGCATTGTGGATACATTTTCAAAAAACCTGTAAATTTTGTAGTAAGTTTCTTAATGTTGTATAATTTTACCAAATATTTTTTTTCTTTCAAAGTGCTTTCCAAGACAAATCAAATACCCAACCACAATCCTTCCCATTTTTAATCTAGGAGCCTTTCGCGGCTCCGCCTGGGCATGTATTATACATATAAATCTTCCTCTTGAATCACTCTATCAAAATCCGTAGTTTTAAAGATTGAAGCATACTTGGGAATAGACAAAAATCTGGAAGCGACTTTGTTTTGTACTATGTAGAGACAAGCTGGCTAACTAATAACCGACCAAAATAAGTAATCACTTATCACTTTGACATTTTCTCAGCTGTCATTGTAAATTTGTTTTATGCGGATGACTAAAAGTAGTATACAATACGATAAGATAAAATTTGGAAATCCCAATGGCTGTTTTAAAGTCGAATCAGAATACTCCACCATCGAAATAGCTCATTGACTCTATAATATTGTATTTTCATCAAACTCATATAATAATAACATAGTGGAAAATGTACTATTAATATATTGCGACTTAGCCAAGTATGAAATTTTTTAATTCAGTTTAGTATAAATGCTATTAAATTTACTTGCAATATTAGTCCCAACAAATGGCAAAGATTCCAAATCAAAAAAAAAATATTTTTTTTTTATACAAACAACGCTCCTGCTGCGCTGGGATATATTAATATATACCCCAGCGCAGCAGGAGCGTTGTGCGTTGCGTTTTAGTTATTAACTTTTCAAGAAAAATGCTTTGCACATTAATAATAATCTCATCTAAATCGTTCGAGTAGTTTCCAAGATTAGCTTTATACAAACCTATACATGTCTTCAATTTATACCATGTATAGGAAATCAAGACCGAGTGGTATCATCAGTACATCCGGTAGCTAATCATAAAATCAATGACATAAAAAAAATTTCTAGTAAGAACTGGATTGCGAAGGCTAAAGATGTCGCAGACACATGGAGGTTTATCCAGCAGGTCGTGGTAAGCAGACATTGACAATGATAAGTATTGATGATTGAAGTTTACCAAATACTAAGCAGTCGTAAAAGAAATGAATGCAATAAATGCACAATCACAAATGCTTTGACAAACGAATCCCCCGGTTTATAGCTTAAAACGACCGGCATTGAACTCGGCGGCATTTTTTCTTAAAAAAAAATTGAATTGAACGGAAATGAGACAGCCGACCGGTTTTTTACCGGTCTGTTGGAAGGTGCCTTTTTTATGTGAAGTTGAGCCTTCGTTGGATCGTTTACAATGGCTGCTCTTAATCCGGTGAATTCCGTTGCGACCACGATCACGTTATATGTTGGTTGAAAATTTGATATTTAAGAAAAATTTGCTGCTGTACCACGAAACCACATGTTAAGGTATAGATTTTTTCGGTTTTGGTAACGAATAATTTTGAACGAACATTCTAAGAAACAAAAATGTATACGATTCTCATAAATATGATGTATATGTACATATTACTATTAATTATAGTTTATTTAAAAAGATAAATATAACTATTTAATACTTTAACATGTAAAAATGAAACATTAAAACAGAAGATTAAAAAAAATGTTTTGAAAATCAGATGAATTTTATATTTTGACAATAGCATTAAATTAATACATATTTAGTGTAGGTATCGTAGTATATCTGACAAAAAAGTTTGAGTGATTATACGACTTAAATGGCGATTTTTTTTTTAATAATTAACCTTTTTTCGAATCTACAGGTACATATCCTTTCAGGGATTCTCTTGTTTATTATTATCACACATAACCAATTAAAAAAACAAAACAATAAAAAAGAAATAAAACTAGGTTATATATTCCAAAAAAATCGAGCAATAAAATATTGACAGGTTGATTTATATTGACATAGTACCTATTTAAGTATATGAGCCGAACGAACTAAGACTTTTTTCTGTTGTCTTTGTACCTTAGTCCTTCGCCATATCCAAAATACTAAGTGAATCTATTACACGCAGCTTTAACAAATCGCGCGGAAATTTGACACACATAAAGTTATTACAGGGATTCGCTAAGAAAGAATTTTCCAAAATTCGCACCATAAGGAGATGAAACGGGGGCCAAAGTTTGTTTTTAACGGAATGGAAGCCGCGGGCTAGAGTTTCGCATAACATAATGGGCATGTTGACTAAAATTTTTTTCATGTTGCTATGTAAAGACCTGCCAAAAATAAACACAATAGTGACAGAAATACATTTCTAAACAAAAAACTCTTTTAGTTATAAAAGTTTTAAAGACACATGTTTTTAGACGTAAACTTTTAGACGTGAAAACGCGCCGCTGAAATGCCTATATATTTGTGACGTCACAAGCTTGTATTTTGTATGGGTGGCGTGAGAACTTTGTTTGGTAGCTATACGAAATATTTCGTTTATGGTAATGGTTTCATAATAAAAGTTGCTATAAATTTTGCAGACTAAAATACAGTATAATTGTAATTAAAGATTTTCATACTTTAAAAAATGGTCCTATTCACCCAACTTTAAAGAAGCTTTAAGATCACTTAATGAATCGATATCAAATAAAAAGTGTTCCTCATAGTGTTTTTAGATAAAAATTAGTCTCATTAGAAACAAATTTTATATAATCTTAACATTAGGCAACTACCGTATTATAGATTTCATAACCTTAATACTCAAAAAAAATCAAGAGATAAACTCTATTCATTTTAATGTGATTATTGTTTCTATTGTATAATATGCTTTTCAAACTCATTAATCAAATACAATATATGTATATATTTTTTTGTTTAAATTTTATTACAATTCATTTTTATTTATTAATTAATTGGAATCAATTATTCTTGTTCGTTATTCGGTGATATTATAATATCTATTTGAGCTTTTGATCTAGCGTGGATCTAGTTCTCCCTTGCTGTCACTCACATTACGTACAGAGAGGCTGAATTTCATTAGAATTATCAATTGGTGACAACATAACAATATAGTGTCCATGCTTGAATATAGCAAAAAGCTAGGGAGGCTTAAAAGACTTGATAACGGCGGTTACTAACTTCAGGTACCTACGAATTTTTTAAGTGATAGCTACCAACTTATTATTCGTAGTCAATGTGTACCTAGTTGATCACTGAGGGAGTACACCAAACAGAAGAGTAAACAAATAAAAAAATGCTGATCCGTGAAGTTATATTTTTGGTATTAATTTTTTTAATGCGTTTTCACGTTTTTTTTACTTCGATTCCAAGATTTGAATCGGGGTTCAAATTAACCAGATCATTAAAATTTTCCGTCGCATACCTACATATATTTAATGTTTTTACGTCGACTATATTGATGTAATACTTCCTGCGTTCGTTTACTTTATTCTAACGTATCTACAAAAACCTGTTTTTTAAATAAAAATGTAGATACATTATTTCTTTAATGAAAAGATATAATCTTCTAAGTCGTCACATTCAGGCAACGTATCCAATATACTGGCAGGACCTATTACCGCGCTGTATTACATAAGTGATACGTTGAGCGACATTATTTTCTATTTTACTTGAATGAAAACTCTATTTTTATCCGCTGTATTTTTATATCCTTCTGACTAACATGAGTGAGGCGTTTCTAGTTGTCTAATGCATTCAATGATTATCAATTCTATGCACATGGCTAGATAAAATGTAAGAAAATTTATTGTAAGAAAAACCAAATTAAAATTTCACCATCGCCTTTTATTTGTCCTCCTTTTACTTCTATTTATTTTTATTATTTCAGAACATAAATTTCACACATCCAGTTTGGTACATCAAGTAACATCGATCGTAGAATACATTAATAGTAATATATGTAGTCGATACATTTACAGTTGTGAAGGGAAGTAACATCTTTGGATTTTATTTAATAACATATGTGGCTTACACTGTAAATATTCATATGATTACATTTATAACATCTATGTGATTAAATCAACAATTTCATCATCATTATCAGTATTTTTATAATTTGGCGACCATAGTTAATACCATTCCGTATCTTATACAACTTACGCTTACAATCTTCAAACTAATCAGTCGTGGACTCACAATTGGGTCCAATTAATCCTTCCATCCAATAACTACCTAAATAAATAATATAATACAAAAAATACTATACTAACAACCCGCGTAGGTATATAATTATTATATACCTACATATATATATATCGTACGTATAAATGCTTCCTAACTTAAAATATACTGTACAAAGTGTCAATTCATTTAGATATGTAGCAACTAGGTTTCGAAGTCTAAACATCTGTAGCACAGCCATCCTGAAATCCGTCATCGCCGACTGGCCTAGTAATAGTCAGAACTCGTTTTAAGGCCGTCACTGGGGGCAGTACAGGGGGCGCGCGTTGCCACACGCGCAGTGTTCGAGCACCTACGGGCAGGCCGTAGTCTGCGGGGTACGGCCCATCTCCAGGGACCGCCTGTGCCGATGTGGCAGCAATGTGAGATCGGGGAAATGTTCGACTTGTGAATCCTAGATTTTCTTGGGAGCCATCGACACTATAGTTCTCTATGATAGGGGTTCGATCATTGTAAAACGCCGGTATGGCTGAACTTATTGCGCGGGACATATGGGCTGCTTGACTTAATTTCATTTGATCCCACAAACCTGACGGGTACAATGAATCGGAAGCCTCGCGTGCGTACTCACCACTCTCTGGTCGAGGGGCGCTATCAGGTCTCGTGTCATTGATAAGATCAGGATCGATATTTGCAGACACTGTCGGCGATACTACAATACCACCAGCCGTGACAACACTTCCTCTCCCTTCATAATGATTTGTCGAGTAAGGTATTTCATTGACGCGTGGCGGTTTTGATACTGGGTTGCATTTAGGATCCATATAATTAGGGGCTTCTTGCCTATCTGCTAGCACGGCGACATGTGGTCTGTCATCTGCTGTCGGATGCACTTCATTGCCTGATACGACACGATCCAGAGTATTTGGAGCCTTACTCTCGCAAACGGGCGTTGGTCGAAGTCGAACAAATGTTACCAGCAGCACTAGCATAACAATAACAAAGACTAAGAACAATGCTGCTCCCAAGCTTGCAATTTGAGCGTTTCCCAAAGACGCCATTCCCGCCGAAATCTGTGTTACGTGTACAGTAAAGTTGACCTCGGCATTTCCACCTTTATTTTCTGCAACACAATAAAATTCACTCGAGTCCGTGTCTTGGGTGTTTGTGAGAACCAAAGAAGATTTCTTTTTTGCGTCTCCCTCTTCGAATATATAAACCTTTTGGTGAGAGTTGAAAATGCTTCCGTTTTGCAATAAGCGACCGTTCCAATACCAATTGATATTTGCACTTGGTATAGCTTCTGTTTTGCACACAATAGTTGTATTAGATCCAACCTCCGCCTCAATGTATCTGCTGACTGGTAGGATTTCCGGTTTGCATGCAAAATCCTCAACTGACAGTTCGGAAAACTTCCGATTAGCTAGTCGTGTTGGTGCGGCGCAGGTAGAAAGTGGGGTCATATTCTTTTTTAGAAGCCAAATCTTGAAGTCTCTCAATCGGCAGTCACATACAAAAGGATTATCGGCAATCAGTAAGGTTTTCAGCTCATAAATCTTTTCTAATGATGCCAGTGGCAAATCACGGAGTTTATTTTGCTGTAATTTTAGAGATACTAGAGCTCTTACGTTTCTGAACGCCTCAGAAGCGATCTCCCTAATTTCACATCGGGACAAATCCAGCTTTACTAAGCTTCCAAGGTTACTTAAAGAATCTGAATGTACAATACGTATTGGATTTTGAGCTAATATTAAGTCTCTTAGAAAAGGTACATCCTTAAAAGTATTCATAGGGATTTGAGTAAGTAAATTTTGAGAAAGATCTAGCTCTACTAAATTTGTAAGGTCTTTAAATGCTCGGTCATCTATTTGACCTATACTGCAGTTCCTTAAATATATCCGCTGTAGATTCAAAAGTCCAACACGGATAAAAACTTCCTGTGGAAGAATTTGCAGGTTGTTCCCGGAAAGGTCCAAAAGCTGGGTAGCAGGATCTATCTTTTCCGGTATTGTGATAAGAGCGCGGTCCATACACTCAGCCGCTTGTTTTCCGGCTTTCCATTTACACTCACACACTACAGGACAAGCTCCCGGCGGCGCAAGGCCCGCCAAAGTAGTTTCCCACACCATCACAGTTATTAAAACACAAAGCCACCTCATTTTGTTTGATGTTCTGTGATTATATTTTCACATACTATCACTGCATCACGTTCACATTGAATCCTCAGAATAATCCATGAAGTCACAAAATCCAATGTTTAGTAGCACCTCACATCCATACTTTTGTATCGTATCACATCACTGATCGAGAAAGTTGTCCAGGCGAACATGGCGACACGGCGTAGTCCGCCAGAGTAGTTTACGAACTGAGTGAGAGGTATCGTCTCCTCGGCACGAAAAGCTGAACGCATGCGTGCGAGCGCCCCTCGCCCCGCTCTGCGGCTGCACGTCGGCCGGCCGCGAGTCGAGTCCCCACTCGAAGTGAACTGTTGAAAGAATTCCAAAAGTGTAATTTCCTACCTGCCTGTAGCCGCGGCCCAATATCCCTCTCACTGACATCACGTTCATTCATAAATACCTGAGCTGGCAGCGGCGGGGTGACTGTGCCGGGACGATAGTTTCAATGCACACCCGAGAGGCTACAATGCTGGCTCGCTCGACTGCGGCACGCAAATCGCTTCAATTGTGACGCGCTAACAATATATTTTTGTAGTGATCACGCCGGTCGGACCCGCCGCCGTCACGTCAGGTAGAGACTAATTATGGATCTAAAGAGGCGCAGGTATACGCCAACAATACCACAGGATGTAGTAGGACAAAGACTACGACGGTTTCATTCATGACTTCTTTGAATAGATGGAACTATAAGAAGGGATATAAATCGTAAATGACAATTTTTACATTTTGCATTTCTCTACGTGCGTAGCTCAATAGCATGTATACTTTTGACAATGAAGATTATGGAATTAAATTTGAGCAAAAGTCTCCCACTAATCACATAATTGAAACTACCATAATAAAATAAAACTCTACGATATTTACGTTTCTGCGTGGGGACTTAGTAGACATAAAATAGATAGTAAAAAAAACTTTATCACACATAGAAAATAGAAATCATAAAATAACTTTATCCTCAAACTAGGAAAATACGCAACATTTTTGGCATTTCTCTACAAATTAACATATATGGATAAAAATAAAAAATATATAAACTTTATATGAAAAATAAAACATACATCAATATAATAGGTATACAATATCATAAAAAAAATTACGGTACGGGAAAAATATGTTAGTAATCAAAGTAATCAATAAGGAAAACATACACATAAGATATGTTTTAATTTGATTTAAAAAAAGACTACACTTTTGATACGTATATACTTACCTTCAGGCGAATAGGCGACCTATACTGTTAAAAATAGTGTCTTTCGGCATTTCTTCTCTGCATTGGTCGGTTCCGAAATGCTAGTAGTCTGTAGCTTTTGAACAATAATTAGTTAATACATAATACTTAATAAGATAATTTTAAATGTGATTTGACGTGAAAAAGTGCCTGCAAGGGCCTATTTTCTGAATAACCGTTTTGAATCTTTTGAATCTTGTATATAATCAAAGAACTACGCATGGTTTCTCTTATACATGGCGAAATTTTGATCGTTCTGGACCCTTAAAGGGGTGATTCAGCCCGTCAATATCAACCATTTTTCCTATGGGACCAATGCTGGAAACTCAAATTTTATTTCGACATTTTCATACAAAAGTGTTCAGCCGCCCGGGCAATTTGTATAGGAATGTCGAAATTTTTTTCGAGTTTACTGCATTTGTCCCATAGGAAAAGTTGTTTATATTGACAGGCTGAATCACCCCTTTAATGGTCCGGAACGATCAAAATTTCACCATGTATACGACCTCTCTTGTAAGAATAACCGAACTCTTTATTGCACGGACACAATTGTTTGGTAAAAAAACACATTTCGTGTAATGGGTAAGCCATCGCAATCTACTTATTATAATGATTTAATTTGTTTTTATCATTTATTGTTATAGCGGCAAAAGATATAGGTACACATTACACATGATGTTCACAAAATCAAGTGTCTCCTAATTACCGTTCTAAACATACAACTATGTGACGGACGGATGGACAGCGGAGGATTAGTAATTAAGTCCCGGTGGCATTGTGTATGGAACCATAAAAACACTTTTGTAAACGTTAGGTGCGCGACATCGTCTCCTGTCAGGTTGTTTGTTTATCAGAGAAAATTTTCAAACTACGCATGTGATAGAGCTATCTTTTTTTTTTTTTTTTGCTTGTCTATGCCTTACATTGGGCCATTAATTAATTTAAAATCTCCGCACTATACAGCGTGTAACTGGACTTAGCGTCAATATGAATAACTTTTCCTATGGGATCAATGCTGGGAACTAGATATTTTTTATACTTTCCTACACTAATTACCCTAGCGATTGCCCTTGCAGTTAGCGGTGGAAATTATTTTTATTTGAGTTTATACTCTTGAATAAAATGTAACTTGTAAATCCATACTAATCCATACTTAATATTATAAAAGTAAAAGTAACTCTGTCTGTGTCGCTTCCACGCCAAAACTACTGAACCGATTTAAATGAAATTTGGTACACAGACAGTTTAAAGACTACTTTTCCACGCGGATGAAGTTGCGGGCACAACTAGTTCAAAATAAACGGCTTATATATTGTAGATACCTAATTATTTAAACATGTGCGTCTTCGTACAAGCTACGAAAACGAGTACGATATCCAAAGGATACTTCTTAATCTACCACATACAATATTTTCTTTTCAAATGTCCTAAACTGACCTATTGCAATACTAATGGGATGCAAATTCATAATATATTACAAGCAATTAATTGAGCTACCTGCTCAGACCGGCACGCGGCCGCCCGACGCCATGTGCCGTCGTCAGCTGCCGCGTCACCTGGGTAGCAGCGACGCGTGGCTCCACGATACACTCCTTAATAAGGCTTCAAGCTTTGTAATTTAATTCCATCGCGGCAATATGGCACACGCAGCTGCACTTGTTGCCGCATATTGATGCTATTTTTGCAAGCTTTCATTTCACTTGCCGTGTTAAGAATCTCTAGCAATTTACCTGCTTTTGTCAGCATTAATATCGTCCTATGTCGTCCGCAGATATATTGGCTTTTCTTGGGTGAAAGAATTCTGAAAAACGGTCCAGTAGTTTCAAGCCAAACAAACAATCAAATTTTTCCTCTTTATCATCATCATCTCAACCCATCGTCCGCCCACTGCTGAGCATAGGCCTCTCTTCGTTTCCGCCATCCGTCCCGATCCTGTGCACATCTTATCCAGGTACAACCTACAACCTTGACAATATCGTCCACCCATCTCATTGGACGACCAACACTTCTTTCACCTGTTCTAGGCCACCATTCGGTTACTTTCTTGCTCCACCTCTTTATACAATGTGTTAATGAATAAGCGCAAAACCTCTTAGGTGGTGATTGTGCTTATGAATATGATCAATTTTTACTATGGGGCCGACTCTGCAACTCTACAAAACAGCTATTCCATATATTCTGGTCGAGACAATTTGTATGAAACAGCACATTTTTTTGTCGAGTTTAAGAGTCGGCCCCATAGTATAAATTGTTTATATTCATAAGCGCACTTACCACCTAAAAAGATTTGCGCTTATTCATTAACACGTTGTATAGTACATAGATTTAGATGAACCGAACTGGTTTGTATTTACAATGAAGAAAGGAATTTATTTTTGTATACAAAAAGGTTATAAAATCAGTGTCCAATCTTTAAAGGGGTGACTCAGCCCGTCAATATGAACAAGTTTTCTTATGGGACTAATGCTGGAAAATGAGAAAGTATAATCAACATTTTCTTAGCCAGTATTTGCAATAATAGTAATGCTGCCATGAGGTTCCCAGCAGCGTATATAGAATAGGACGACTCCAAGTCTTCCCGTGGATGTCGTAGAAGGAGACTTAGGAAACACAAGCTAAACAAAGCTTATAAACATCAAGGTACCTGTAGACGACAATCTTGAAACCTCGCCGTCTACAAAATCACTGGCAGTGGACTGTATAACACATATGCCCCTCGGACGCACGGTCTTCCCCAATTGAAACGCGCGAATTCGGAAACAAACACTTCGAATTTATTTTCTTTAACTTATAACTAAACACTAGCACGGCACGACACAGACTGCGGCCGCGCGCTCATATTTATAGCTTTTGTACACATGAGATTATGTGAGACTACCCACTTCGATGAATAAGTGCGGTGTGAGCGGGGTGCGGGGTATCATCCCCTCCATTTCCCGTTCTTTTCCAAAATGTCCTTTCACCGCACTATTTTCTAGGTAGATAGTCTCACATTTACAAAGCATTACCTAAATCTATGCTTATAATTACATAAAACTAGGCCCTATGTGCAGCAATACCGAAAATAGTACATCGGTTCTCGTTACGGTATTGCTGCACAAGGGGTACCTTGTTGTCCTATGCCTGCCGCTAGGTGGCGCATAGTTGCGGCCAGTACATAGGATTACTTTACATAATATCCCAAAATCCCAGTACATAGCCCGCAATTTACCAAACATATACCTTGTAAGTGAGATGACCTACCATGGGATACCAAAAAACCACATACCTTTTACCTCGGTCATCTCACTTAATGTATGGCATTCAAAATAAACAACCAACCGTGCGTATGTTTATTTGGAACCTCTTATAGCTAAAACTTAACTATTTACGCTAGTTTACATTATATACTAACGGGCAAAAGCCTTTATTTACATTAAAAAAAACGTTATTAAAACCTGCTATTTCTATACATACAAGCTATGTTACTACTACCGAACTGTATGTTGGTTTGAACGCGCTTCTGTCCGTAACATCCTCTCCTCGACGTAGGGTTCATCCCGCAGTCCCAGGACTCTGCGCCACCTCGTCAGCAGGGTCCATCAGCGGCAGGACAGCCAAGCGCGACGTCGGACGCCGGAACACACCTCCATTCGTACGGACGGCGCAGTTGCGTACCTCGCCGTCGGGTCCGGGGTAAATCTCGGTTACTATGCCGCGCGGCCATACATTGCGCGGCAAGTTCGGGTCCACCACCACCACCAAATCGTTGACTTTGATGCTTTTGTAGTTATGGGAAGGCGTTTCTCGCCTAGGCACTAACTCGGGTAGATATTCCTTTATCCACCTCCTCCAATATTCGTCAGCCAAACCTTGCGCAGCCCTCCAGTGTCGTCTGTCCGCCGGCTCACAGGGCCCTAGAGTGGGTAGGCCCTGTGAGCTGCCCAATAGAAAGTGATTGGGCGTTAACGCCTCTGGATCGTCGCGTGTTACGGGTACGTGGGTCAGGGGACGCGCGTTCACAGTGTACTCTACCTCAGCTAGCAGTGTCATGAGAACCTCTTCTTTTGGATACTTAGAGGTTAACACCGTCTTGAGAGCGTTCTTCACCGTGCGTATCATACGTTCCCAGCTACCGCCTTGATGCGCCGCTCCTGGACTGATATAGCGCCATTCTAGCTGTTTATTTAGCGCGTAATCTCGCAACAACGGCTCCCATTCTGCGAAGGCTTGTTGCAGCTCTTGATCGGCTCATTTGAAATTTGTCGCGTTGTCTGAATATATCAGGTGCGGCCAGCCTCGCCGCGCGGCCATCCTTCTCAGCGCCATTATAGCTGAGTCCGCACTTAGAGTCGCTACTAACTCTATATGGATCGCCCTCGTAGTCAAACATGTAAATAGGGCTCCCCATCTTTTCTCGTGCCTTCGCCCAATCGTAACAATCATTGGCCCAAATAGGTCCCAGCCGCAGTTCGAATAGGGTCTCGCAAATGCGTCCAAACGCGCCCTAGGGAGGTCTCCAATGACTGGTCTGACCGCGCGCGCCTTTCTTACTCTACATAACGCGCAATTTCGTGCCACTGTTCTAACCGTCGGCCTTAACTTTATGATTAGATACTGTTGTCGAAGATCGTTGACTACCCGCTCATTATGAGCATGATGTGATTGGCGGTGGGCGCGAGCGACTAACAGCCGCGTGTATGGATGTCTTCCGTCTAAGATCACAGGGTGGTTCAGCGCGAGCGTGGCGACATCCGCGGCGTTAGCCCGGCCAGAGGCTCGCAGCAGGCCCTTTGCGTCAAGAAAGGGGTGGAGCCCCTGCGCTCGGCATCGCGCAGGTAAATCCCGACCGCCTCTCAGTCTTTCTATCTCTTCCGCAAAGCTCTCAGCCTGTGACAGCTTACTCAACGTTATCTCCGCCCTCTCCACATGCTCAAACTCAAGCGCCCGCCGTTCCTTTCGTCGACAATTTTCAATAAATAGCCATACTCGGCTCATTGTTTTCAACAGGCGCTCGTAGGTAGAGAACCGTTTCATGTCAATTACACAGTCTGACACCCTCTTTGTGTACATTACGTATTCTTCATTTACTTCCGTGTTTACGGGCCATTCTTGCGGCCATTCCTCCTTCGGCCTATACAGGAACTCGGGGCCCGTAAACCATCTATCGGTGTCACTCTTAACCGTGAAGTTCAACCTCGTCGCGTCATCCGCGACGTTCTTGTCCGTCGGCACGTATCGCCACTGCTTTATGTCTGTGGTCTCCGTGATTTCTGTCACTCTATGTGCTACGAACGGCGTATACTTGATCTCGGGATTTCGTAGCCATTGCAGAACGGTTTTTGAGTCCGTCCAATAGGTCACCTCATCGCATGCCCACTTATGCTCGGCCACAACTGATGACGCCAGTCGCGCGGCTATTAACGCCGCCTGCAGCTTCGTTTTCGGTATCGTCTGGCCCCGGAGCGGGTTTACTTTGGCTCTCCCAGCGGCCAGTTGTATGCTGATATGTTCGTTCTCGTCTTCCGAGCGCCAAAACAAAGCTACGGCCACCGCCGCCTCACTGGAGTCACAAAATACGTGAAGCTGCCTTTTCTTCGCGTTCTTAGCGTATTGCCTGGGCAGACGCAACTTCTTTACGTCTTCCAGTCCCTTTAGCCATTCCTTAAAATCTTCCGCATCTTTGCTTGGGATCTGTTCATCCCACTCTATGCTTAGGCGCCACAATCCTTGTAGTATTATCTTTGCGGTGATCGTGTAGTAGCTGACCAAACCGAGCGGGTCGAACAAAGACATAACCGCGCTTAGCGCCTCTCGCTTTGTGGGTGCTCTCTCACCTCTCTTGACCTCTTCGGGAACTCTAAGCATTCCTGTGTTGAACGCTAACTTATCCTCGCCCGCGTACCATATCAGCCCTAGGGTGCGCCCGTTCTGTGGCGATATCTCTATTGATGTGGCGCTCTCTCCTTCAGACGGCATCAGCGCTCTTACCCGTCGGCTGTTGGAGTTGAAACCGGCGAGTTGGAAGCCTGCCTGCCCGTGTATACGGCTCACGTCCCTCACAACTTGCAGAGCGTCCTCCTCTACATCAAAACTGTCCAACCAGTCGTCCATGTAGTGATTCTCTACTATAGCTTGCACCGCTCGTGGGTATTCGCTTTGATACTTCCTTGCGTTATGATTTCGCACGCTGTGAGCTAAGAAAGGTGAACTTTTGGCTCCAAATATCATCGCTTTCATCCGGTACTTGGCTGGAGGCCCTTCTCTGTCCTTGCCACGCCATAGAAACATCTGCGCTGGTTGGTCGGATGGGTGTATGAGTATACGTAGGTACATCTCCGATATGTCCGTCTGTACACCGATCTCTCCTCGTCTGAAACGCCATAGTACGCCGGCAAGTCCCTGTAGTAGGTCTGGCCCTTCTAGTAGCTCGTCATTCAAGCTAACTCCATTCATCTTGGCCGCCGCGTCGAATACTAATCGTGGCTTCTCTGGTTTGTTTATGTTTGTTACTGCAAAGTGCGGGAGGTACCACTGGCGCGGATTATCTTGTTCTGTCCCATCCGCGGGCACGGCGTATCCCTTCTTCAATAAGTTTTCTATCTGCGCTGTATACTTTTCACAAAACGCAGTAGATCTATCCATCTTCTTTTCTATGTGGCTTAATCGTTTACATGCTGCTTCATAACTAGGAGGCATCGTTATATCCTCTCTCCTCCAAGGCAGACTCACTTGGTAACGCCCTTCCGTAATCGTTACGCTTTCGTTGAAACAATCTATTGCCCTCTGTTCTGACGGTGTAGGCTTCACTTTCTTGGTGATACCTATCGCGTCTAACTCGAAGTGCTTCTTTACTAAATTACTTAGCTCTTCGTCCTTATCTTCGGCTCTACTGTACGACGTGTGACATACGATTTCATCATCCTTGTTCATCATTCGTGGCGCCGTTCCGTGAATCACCCATCCTAGCTTCGTCAAGGACGCAACGGGCTCTCCTCGTTTGCCTGTTCTGATTTTACGGCTTATAATCAGCTCCAAATAATCAGCTCCCAACAACAGTTTAGGCTTCATTTCCTCAGTACATATTTCATGTTCAATGTCGATGAGATGTGGACTCTTCAGGCACCTTGCGTCTATCTTTTGTCGACTCAGCGTGAGATCTTTCATGGTACGCGCCTTGACGGTGTATGTATGTTCGGCGGCGAGTATCTCCAAAACCACTCGTTTACTGTTAGGCACGGGTTCGTGTGCGTTCACGCTGCGTATGGCGAATGCACTAGACGGTCCGTCCGCTCCTATTAACTCGGCCAAATCTTCATCTATGAGTGTCGTAGAGCTTCCCTCGTCCAACAATGCGTACGTCTTAATCGTACCTCGGGACCCCTTTAGTTGCACCGGGCATATCTTTAGCCATACATTGTGCCCGTCGGCGTGGTGTATGGCAGCAGCCACCGTCTCTGTGCTGGGTCTCTCCTTGTGTAGCAGCCTATGATGATTCTTCGTACACTCGTTCACTCCGCATTTACTTTGTGTACACTTGAAACGCCTATGTTTGCTGTTTAAACATTGAAAACAAATCCTTTCTTTCTTAGCCCATTCCCAGCGTTGGTCGACGTCCATCGCCTTTACTTTTGAGCATTCCGTTGTGTTATGTTTGTTGCCACACGCCAAACATCCTTGCGTTTGTATGTTATACACTTTCATTGTTTTAGGTTTGGCTCTCCTTTCGGGCGGCGCGACAGCTGCCTTCGGCGTAGTGTAGGCGTACTTCAACGCCCGGTCTGCCTCCTTCATCATGAAATTTGCTAAAGTAGCCGCCTCTGGGACTCCTGCGTGGCTATGTTGATCTGCATAATCACACCATCTTGCTTTGAGATGAGGGCTAAGTTTTTCAACTATCTCTCGTACAATCATAGGGTTCTGTAGATAACCTCTGTTATCAATCGTAGCTAATGTACACACAATGTTTTGCAACTTGATAGCAAAACTATTTAAATCACTGGCTGTTGAGCTGGGAGGCTTTAGCTTCTTTATATCATCCAATGTTCGGTCAATTATTACTTCCGGTCGGCCGAAACACTGCTCCAAAGTAGCCATAATCCTTTCTGGGTCGGACGCGGTGAACAACAACGCCGACACAGCTTCTTTCGCCTCTCCTCGTAAACTCGTTCGTAGCCTGGCTAAGTTTTCTGCTCGCGAAAACTTATACATTTCGGTTGAGTCCCGCATCGCTGCTTTGAATGGTAACCAATCTAACGGCGCTCCACTGAATACAGGTAATTCAATCCCTTGTCTTGATATCGGCTTGTGTCGTGTCATCTTTTCTAACACCTCTGCTAAACGATCGATGCCTTGGCGCGTCGGCGTCGACCCTCTTTGTCGACTCCTCCCCTCTCCCAGTCCTTCCTTATCATCATTGGATGGGCGCGGGTCGCCTGGCTCTCCCCTTAAAGTTTCTCTTCGTGTAGCGTTACGCAGATACGACAAGTCCTGTGACGTAGATGGCATGGTTATCCCTTTCGGTTGTCGTGCGAGACTACGCTGTAGCCATTCATTCACTCGTTCCTGCACGTCGCCTTGTTCTGCAGGTACGGCTTGCTCTTCTTCTCTGATTGACGTAATTTCCATAGCCAATCGCTTTCTTACAAGCTCCGCTTCAATTTCTAATTCTTTTTTCTTCAGCACGGCCATTCGTTCCGCCGCTTGCAGTTCTGCTTGCTGAATTCGAGACACTACACTCGACGCCCCTGACCGTATTGATTCCGCTCGGCGTGGTTGCGTCGTAGTCTCTCCCGGCTGCATCCCTTCGTATCCTGTTTCTCGGTTGGCTTCGCTCGCTTCCATTTGCTTTGTGTCGGTAGGTGGTAAGTGCCTGCGCGTGGTGGTGGGGGGTACTGTATCGATACCCGACGGCGATGCTGGTGGTTCTTCAAACGTCAGCCTTCTCCTTGCATCGTCGTGGCTCCCGGCCGCCTCCATCTGCTCCGCCTGCTTCCGCGTAGTTGGCATCTTCTTCTTTCTTGCCGCCCCTACTCCTAACAATCCCAACCGGGTATACTAACGCGGTGAACCCGACTGAGGATGGATGTGACGCAGGAATGGAAAGGTAGGACCTACCCAGCAGAGAATGTGTAGCTTCACAGGTGCTCAGGTCACTGGGGGAATGGCCAATGACCCTCGGCTTGCCTGCAGTCCGGCCCTGATTCACCACACACCGTACCGGCGTAGGAGGGCTGTTCAGCTTCGCCTTGAAAAAGGCGCGTAGCTGGCAGCTTAGCCCTGTTCACTGCACCGCCTTGATCGGCGTTAAAACCCGAAACGGAATGAGTTGACACCGTTAGGTTCAAACCGTTTCAGGCCCGCGGTACGCCCGCGTATAGAAACAGGATAGAAATCACTTGGTTACAACCCCTGGGTTCCAAAGAAGCCCCCCCTGTCCGACAAACCACACGTACACCAAAATGTTACAAAAATAAACTTACGTGTGGTCGGTCGGATGGTCGTGTCGTGCTAGCGTTCGCGCCTAACAAAACAACCCGATCTTGAACCTAGACCCCTGGATTCACCCGGCTGCTCCTCTTCCTTCGGCAACCCGGCACCTCGATCCTCGGCTCCCTCCGATTCGGCTGGTCTTGATTCGGCTCGCGTGGACCACGGGATGTAGACGACAATCTTGAAACCTCGCCGTCTACAAAATCACTGGCAGTGGACTGTATAACACATATGCCCCTCGGACGCACGGTCTTCCCCAATTGAAACGCGCGAATTCGGAAACAAACACTTCGAATTTATTTTCTTTAACTTATAACTAAACACTAGCACGGCACGACACAGACTGCGGCCGCGCGCTCATATTTATAGCTTTTGTACACATGAGATTATGTGAGACTACCCACTTCGATGAATAAGTGCGGTGTGAGCGGGGTGCGGGGTATCATCCCCTCCATTTCCCGTTCTTTTCCAAAATGTCCTTTCACCGCACTATTTTCTAGGTAGATAGTCTCACATTTACAAAGCATTACCTAAATCTATGCTTATAATTACATAAAACTAGGCCCTATGTGCAGCAATACCGAAAATAGTACATCGGTTCTCGTTACGGTATTGCTGCACAAGGGGTACCTTGTTGTCCTATGCCTGCCGCTAGGTGGCGCATAGTTGCGGCCAGTACATAGGATTACTTTACATAATATCCCAAAATCCCAGTACATAGCCCGCAATTTACCAAACATATACCTTGTAAGTGAGATGACCTACCATGGGATACCAAAAAACCACATACCTTTTACCTCGGTCATCTCACTTAATGTATGGCATTCAAAATAAACAACCAACCGTGCGTATGTTTATTTGGAACCTCTTATAGCTAAAACTTAACTATTTACGCTAGTTTACATTATATACTAACGGGCAAAAGCCTTTATTTACATTAAAAAAAACGTTATTAAAACCTGCTATTTCTATACATACAAGCTATGTTACTACTACCGAACTGTATGTTGGTTTGAACGCGCTTCTGTCCGTAACAGTACCTCTCCAACCCGTCTGGCCAGCGTGGAGAGTGTTGGCCAAATCCTCTAACTGCTATGGCTAATATAGCTTTAGTGGTAAAGAGAGGGTCGTGCTACTGCAGTAGAGACTAGAAAAGACTTGATGATGATTTGCAATTGCCCAGCCGGCTGAACACTTTGTATGGAAATGTCAATTTCTTTTCGTTTTTCCAGTATTAGTTTTACAGGTAAAGTTGTTCATATTGACGGGTTTAGTTACACCTTTAGCATCGGACAGGGTTTTATTAACATATTGTATATCATTTGAATTCTAGGCATACCTATGATGTATTCAAGGGTAATTGAAATTATTAAATTATTTATTAAAATGGGAGAACCAAAAACACTTATCATCATTTCGTGTAGGTGACACGGTCAATCGACCATGCACACCCTGAAACGGAATCATCTTTCTTATTAGACAATCAGGTAATTCATACCTGCAATATCCTAACCAAACTGGAAACAATTTAACAAAGTATGCTTCCCGTGGGAATCGAACCCACGATCCCCGGGTCAACGTGGCAAACGCCTTAACTACTGGACCACGGACACAAATTTAGAATAATTCCTGCCCGTTTAGCATGGTGGCAAAAACGCTGGTTGCGTTTCCCCGTTGAAGAGCTATGCTAATCCGTTGGACGAAAAGCCGCCAACTCTCTTATCACCGGAAGTTGATATAAGCTGTAGGGTAACCTCTTTAAAAAACCCCTCCCCAAGGGCCCCATGGTCTTAACGTTTCTACGCCAAACGGCACAAATATATAATCCTGAGCTAAGGTATATGTAAATAAAATAATGAAATCAGATTTGGCTGAGGCCGGCCGACAGCGGAAACCGCCACGGCATTCAAATATGGAAAACACTTGAATGGAAAATGTATCTACTTACACCTTGTAAATCTGTAACCTTGCAATATTCTCGAACGTACCTGTACTGATCATACTGAATAGATTTCCCTAAGGAACATGGGTCGAAATATGATGCTACGTAATACGATTCGGTGCTAGAGTAACACGATGCGCATACAATCCATGTTAAAATTGCTAGCCATTTTTCATATCAATTTTTTTTTCTGTCATTGGACGGCAAACAAGAAAGCGGGTCATCTGATGGTAAGTGATCTCCGCTGCCCATGGACTAATGTAACACCAGGGGTATGACAAGAGAGTTGCCGGCGCTCGCACTCACCGAACGAAGCATAGAAGCTGTAAAGCTACTACTCAAACGTCAATTTGACTGTGAGAGTGTGGTACTTCCCCGGACGAGCCGGCCCATTCATGCTACCAGTAAAAGTGATTTTCGCCGGCAGTGTGGCTCTACCACAACAAAGTTCATAACAAGACTAGTTGCCTTTGTATTACTATCTAGCAATTTTCCTGCGACTTCATCCATCATTTTCTTTTCTTCATCACTTTAATTATAGCCTATGTAACCCGCAGATAAATTTGCTCTCTATAGATGAAATAATTTTCAAAATCCCAGCAGGTTCGGAGCCTATTCAATACAAATCATCATCATCATCATCAGCTTTCCATTACCCACTGCTGGGCAAAAGCCAAATACAAATCAACAATCAAATATTTCCTGTTTATAATATCACTATAAAACTATAGATAACAGATATTTGGTACAAGTATCTACAACTAATAATAATTGTTCTGCCCAACGATGAACACAATTACTTTTGTTGTTTTTGGGGTTTTTGCGATTGTAAACCTAACCTAGAACTGTTTTAAAGAGCTATGACAGGTTTTTTGTTCCGGGCAATAAAAGCGTCTTAAAACTCTTTGCAACCAAAAAGCATATAATATTTTTATACGCTCTTTAGTTTTAAATTCTTTATTATTATTTTCATTTTTAGTTTTATAAAGTAAGAAAAAATATTGTTGCGTATATACTAAATACATAATAATGTTTACTTGTAATACTGATATAACCTATAAAACTTCTAAGCATCATAACTAAAAAAACTGGAGTTCTATAATTATGATTTGTTTACCTTAATCAGCAGTACATGTTCTTTAAAACAAGGTATATATATCATTCATAGACACTAACTTTGATTATTAACTAAATGATGTATGAGAAGCTGCCATAGCTATTTTACACTTGTCTGTGGCAGCATACAAGTGATAAAGCTCAATAACAGTTTTGAGTTGTGGAACAACTTAAAACGTGAGATCTTAATTAAAGATTTAAGAAAGATATGATTTGGGAAAAAAATCCACGCGGGCGGGACGTCTTTCCCATATCTTATTACTTTCTTTTAATAAGAGTATAATCAAAATAGCCTTGTGATTAAGAAAAAAAAAACAGTTACAAAACAATCGTCTGTATCGTTCACAGGAAAATAAAATTTTAAGAATTACCTAATGTAAAGCAAAATATACAGACTTTGTTTAAGATCTCACGTTGAAATGTTTATTCAACATTCTCAATTAGGTTATAACAGCTGAATGATTTCAGAGCCGAAAGTTATGTCATAATAAACATCTGTCGGCGTAACGAAATGCAAACGAAAGCTGCGATAACATAAACTTTTGAAACAAAAACATCAACAAAGTTTAGTTTTTAACTGTAACAAGTGTCTAATAGGTACAGAGTTAAGTAAGCTAGCTTTAAATTATCTTGCGTGTTTTTGCATAAATTTGAGTATTTAAGGCTAAATTTAAGTTAGGCTAACAGTCACCTACGAGTACCATACGTGTGCAAAATTTATGCATGTTTGCAAAGCACATCAAGGTGGTGGCCACAGAGTATAATTAGGAGGGCCGTATCTCTATACAAACGGAAAAAGGAATTGTGGCAATATTTAATAATTTTAGTATAAATTTAATTCAATAAATTAAGCATTCAATAATTGATCCCATAGTAAATCTGCGTTTGCTCCTATACAGCTTGGTTATATTATGAATGGTTTAAAAATTTTAAGTCGTTCAACATTTGCATAGAAACATTGAGAGGCTTATAATTCTCAAACTATTTATAATTTTACCAAGCTGTATAGTAAAGTACGTAGATTATAATGAGATTCATAAATTGAATGCTTAATTTTATACTAAAATTATCAAATATTGCCACAATTCCTTATCGCCCTCGGGCCCTCTAAAGTATCTTCTACTCTGCGGTGGCGGCCACTCGACAGGTGCTATGTCTCAACAAAATACATGAAAAACTGGCCAAGTGCGTGTCAAGCCACGCACACGCACAATGTAGGGTTCCATACTCGGCTCAAAGATTTCGGGATGGGGACACCTTGACTTTAACAAAAATTAGCAAAACTCAAATTCAAAGAATTGTATTCAGACACCAAAAATAAGATAAGGTGACATTGGATAGGTGTTTCAAACTACGTAATTACACCTTATAACAATGTGTTGAGCTGAAAAATATATTTCAAAACTTGTTTTTAATCACTTTGTCGGCGTGATTATTATAACTGAATTGTTAAAACAATCGATTTGAAAAAAAAATTTCGTCTTTAAAACTCTGACTGGTGGTTATTGTGACCAGTTTCTGAAAGCATTAATAGACAGTTTATTGTGTGTAAATAAACATAACCCTACGTTAAGCGTTTTAGTGTGAGAGCCCGTTGGCCCAGCAGCCCAGTGGGCGTGAGCATTATAAGTGCTTACGCATGTTAAGCAACCCCGGGCGCGGTCCCTACTTGGATGGGGCACCCATCCAAGTGCCATAAAAATATCTTGAGCTCCTCCGTACTTCGGAAGGCACGTAAATGCGTTGGTCCCGGCTGTCGTCATTGATAGCAGTCGTTAAGCCCTGACAGATGCCTTGAGGCAGCTTGAAAAAATCTGACACCAGTGTTGGCCGTGGTTGGCCACTTACACACGCGAAATCGAAACGAAGCGGATAAATAAAGTAGGTACTTACATCATTCTAAATTATTATCTATTATAAAGAAATAGTAAAATATTTTTCTCAGGCTTATTAATGAGCACAGAGCTAGTAATTAACAGAAACGGGCTTCCCAATTTAATGGTTATGAGCTAGTTCCGGCGGTCAGCGTCCGCGGCACTTGCTCTCTGCAAAACAGTTAATTCCATTCTTGAAGGTTAAATTAATAAAAAAGGCACTAAATGTTCAAGAAGAATATCTAACAAAGTATGTACAATAATAAATTATTGTAGACAATTGTAGAAAATAGTAGTGACGAGCTCCGTAGCGCAGCGGTCAACACGCTTGCCTGTGACACGGAGGTCCCGGTTTCGATCCCCGGTCAGGTCAAGATGGAAAATGATCTTTTTCAGATTGACCTGGGTCTTATGGATGTTTATCTATATATGTATCTATTATAAAATATAGTATCGTTGAGTTAGTATCCCATAACACAAGTCTCGAACTTACTTTGCGGCTAACTCAATCGGTGTGATTTGTCCGTATATATTTATATATCCATGCTGGTCTGGGAGAAAAGAAAAACTCTACGCTTACTACTGTACCAGCCCCTTACCTTCCCGTTCAGATCTTAAGAGTCGCCTGGTTGCGCATGTCTCCATACAAACGGAAATAAGGAATTGTGGCAATCCTATCCTAATCCTAACTTTCCAAATCCTAACTATAATATTATAAATGAGAAAGTGAGTTTGTTTGTTTGTGACGCTTTCACGCCCAATCTACTGAACCGATTATTATGAAATTTTGCATACACATAGGTTAGGGTATTGAGAAGGATATAGGCTGTAGCTGGTATTTGATAATTTTGGGGTAAAATTAAGCATTTAATCAATTAATCTCATTTTAATCTACGTACGTTCCTATTCAGCTTGTTAAAATCATTTTGAGAATTATACGCCTCTCAAGATTTCCATACAAGTTTTAAAAGGCTTATAATTCTCATACCATTGGTATTTTAATCAAGCTGTATAGGAACGTACGTACTCGTATATTAAAATCAAAACACATATTGCCACAATTTCTTATTTCCGTTTGTATGGAGACATGCGCGTCTGTTCTCAATTAGTATATTATTATTTATTAGTTTTTTGATACAAGTCGAACCATTATTGATTATGGTTTCGCTGTTATGGTCAAACATCTTTACAGCATTTTGATTATATAAACTGTACACTCATAATAAGCTACAAAAAAAAAACAAACGCCCTGCGAGACAATTTTCCCATTTTTCCGAGAGACGTTTTCCCGGAAAATTCTCGGAACTGTTGTAGAGTCCTGTGAGTAATAAGTATGAATTAAAATTAATATTTTCAGAGTTATGTACCGGCTCTATATTTAGGACCTTTGCTGCTGTGTCAGTGTATTTTTATGCCATTGGACAGCAAACGAGCAAGCGGGTCACCTGATGGTAAGTGGTCACCGCTGCCCATGGACAACTGCAACACCAGGAGTGTGATAGGACAAGAGCGTTGCCGGCCTTTTTTCCCCTCTTAGAGGGGAGGGGGTGGGCCTCCGGCTCTCTCACTCACTGAACGAAACATAGCAGCGGTATAGCTACTACTCAAACTTCGATTTTATGTGAAAGTGTGGTACTTCTATTGAGATTTGAAGAGAAATGTTGAGTTTGCTACTAGCAAACTTGAATATCACCGGTAGCGTGGCTCTACCACACCTAAAAGTCAGGCCAGTAAAGTAGGCCAGATCTTTATAAATTAGTTGGGCACTTTGGTATTGCAAAGGCAGATGTATAGTCGGTGGCAGATAAACCAGACCCCCGAAACCAGACGAATAAGAAGAAGATCTACGAAATAAGATTTTTAATTTAAGAGGAATCCTCTTACTGCTCTGGCAGTACTGAGAGGGTCGTGCTCCTGCAGTGGAGACTAATAAAGACCTGATGATGATGATGGTGATGAGATTTATTTGCCCGACAACTGAACATATTTGCTGCTGGGGTGCAGTCCCGAAAATATTTTGCCACCCCTAGGATATATGATATTGTGCACAGAGTTCATCCAGATAATCAGATAAGTATCTACCTAATTATCTGGATGAACACTTATGATACTTGTGATTCAATAATTAGTTCCTGTAGGATTTAAGGTTTGTAGTTTGTAGGTTGTCATATGTCTAACGATATCACGTAATAACCACTGATTCGTTTTGGATCTAATTTTGCAGTTTGCACTCTGAAAGTGTACCAATCTGGGAAGACAGATTTTTTTAGCTCATCATCTCATCATAAATATTTTAGAATTAAACAGCGCCATTTGAAGGCCTATTTAGAGTATTGAATGCGAAATTTTCACATAAATGGTACCCAAAGGAAAACAAAAGAAAGATCTGAACCGAAAACAAATTATGGATTCCTGTGGGATTAAAACAAATCTAAGACGGATTTTTATACAAATACAACTACCAAGCTACCTTTTGTATTTTTAGGGTTCCGCACAAAAAATGAAAAACGGAACCCTTATAGGATCACTCGAGCGTCTGTCTGTCTGTCCGTCCGTCTGTCACAGTCGATTTTCTCCGAATCTACTGAACCAAATTAAATGAAATTTGGTAAGATGGTGTAAACCTATGACCCAAACACGGATGTGCAAAGCAAATATATATATTTTTTTTAACTAAGGGTCATTTTCGGGGGTCCAAATCGAAAATGTTGAATAAAAGTTTTGCAAACCTTACCGTGTTATATATCAAATGAAAGGGCTTGTTACGAGGATCTCAAAAATATTTTTTTTCGTTCCGGAAAAATCAATACTTTTGATTTTATTCACGAAAGAAGGCAAAATTTGACCATTCCCCCCCCCCCTGATCTCCGAAACTACTGGGCCTAAAATTTCGAAAAAATTACAATATATAGTTCATTGCTTGAAGATTACAGGAAAAATAATAAGAATTCTATCAGTTGAAAATAAAGTGGTAAACTCACTATAATAAGTTCACCTAGGGAAATAGTTCACCAAAACACCACTAGATAGCGCTAGTCAATTGAATAAAACATTTTGCACATTTTGTGTGTGTTCACGAAGCATATTGTACGGAACCCTCATTGCGCGAGTTTGACTCACACTTGGCCGGTTTTTTTTTCATATGAATCTTTCTATTTCTACATAAATATTATCATGTCTTTATCCCTAGCAGGGTTGACTGAGGCCATTGTCATAAGACCCAAAGGCCACATTTAGAGTATTAGTGTGGCCTTAAGGTGGAAAACAGAATCAAAATAGTGTAATCTGGTTTAATTCTTACGTTTTATAATTCCTTACCAGCTGAATTGCAATCTTGTTTTAGTTTATGGTAATCGCAAATGTGTTGAAAAATGTCGTATAATACTCGTACGGTAAGCTTTCTATTATAATAGTCATCGGTTTATTATAACTTGCATCATAATATACTTTTACAAATATAAAGTTTAATTCAAATGATATATAAGAATGATATTATCCAAATAAACTGTTAAAGAGAGACATTAACGAATTAATTATTTTATCTTTTCCAATACACACATTCAGTCTTTGAATTATGTAAATTCTAAAGAATGGGCCATTGGTTTCTTTTTTAATTCGTCCCAGCCTTTACAATGAGACAGGTTTGGAATGCGGTGTGTTGTGGGTTGTGGAGCTGTTGGAATAAATGGATAAACTGTGTTGCCGGATATCAAGAATGTCTCACGGTATTTTAGGCGTTTATTTTTGAACAAGGTATTTCCTTTAACCAAAATAAATTCTTTAATAATATAGACCTAGGGTCAAAATATTTATTAGAAGAAATATTTGGACGTTGCCGTTAAAGTGAATTAAATCATTTTTGGGATAATAAAAAAAGTGCATCTTCTCATCAACATATTTCATCTAATGCTGCTATTGTGTCAATCCCATACAAACGTAGTTTGGTTTTAGTTTTACAACAGTTAAGCCAATCTGAACCAAATTTCGTACATACCGGATAAGGCATATTGATGTTTATAATTTCAATTTTAAAAACAATACCTATACAAAATTACAGCGAGTAGACGCTTTCGATACGAAACTTCTACTCGCTGTAATTTGGTTGAGATTGGCTTAACTGTTGTAAAACTAAAACCAAACCAAAGACACCTATTATATATTATATTGTCTTTGACCAAACTACGTGTATTGGATTTCGGCTTTACGTGGGACTCTTAAATAGTCTCCTATGAGTCGCTGATTTTCAGCCTGAACTGATTACGGTTGATTTTACAATATTACATACTACTTATTTTCCGACTTCATCTGAGTAAAACTTCACCTTCTATTCCCCCCTGAGTATTCCCCTTAGGGGTTGAATTTCTGAAAATCCTTTATAAATGCTAACTTACATCATGAAGGGAACACCCGTTCCAATTCAAGACTCTAAGTACAGAAATTTCGGGTTTGCTTTGATATATAAGTAAACGAGTCAGGATTGCCTTTTAAGTGATTATACCTAAGATATAATCGCAATACCGTTTACTACCGTTGTAAAGAAAATAACAAATTTATTGTTAGAAAAATGGTCTTACTAAGTTTTGCTTTTGATTGAGTCTTAATAAAGAAGGATTCGGTCCGTATTTTATTTATTCATTATTTGTTTGTTTAACGTCATACACAATTACTTACCTATAAGTCACCATTTCGTGTAGGTGGTACGGTCAATCGACCATGCACACCCTGGTGTCAGAGTTCTTCGGAGCCACCTCTCGGCCTCTGACGTGGTTCCTTTAACGACTACCAGATGGCAGCCGGGACCAACGGCTTAACGTGCCTTCCGAAGCACGGAATCATCTTTCTTATACGACAATCAGGTGATTCATGCCTGCAATGTCCTAACCAAACTGGAAACAACTTAACAAAGTATGCTTCCCGTGGGAATCAAACCACGACCCCCGGGTTAACAAGGCAAACGCCTTAACCACTGGACCACGGAGGCTGTTGCTATTGGCTGTGGTACCTATATATGGTATAGAAAATATATTACACTAAAATAGACAGTATAATACACAGAACAACAAACGTCAACTTATTACCATAAATAAAAAAAAATACTTCATGCAACATAGAAACAACTTAATATCACTATACAAAAGTCATCATATAGGATACTGTAGTTGTTTTATTTTTTTATTAGTAAATCAAGGAATAAGACCTTATTCTCAAAGGAGCATTTGCTAGACAGAATTGAAGACAATCAAGCACTAATATATGAGATTTCTTATGAACTGGTTAAGAAATGCATCTTGCTTCATAAAGAGGAGCATTTGCTAGGGCGTTCAAATAACAAAGAACTAAAATAAGAATGAGATTTCACAAGAAATGTTTAGTAATGCTGTGGAACATTAGTAAGTAATTTATGCTACTGCATCTCTTCATAACGATTGTAAGAGCAGCAATTAAAATTGGCCACGTTCAAGTCTGACTTGCAAACGCAGGGTTGCGAACCATTATCCATTCACAACATAAGACTATCAAGTAAAAAACCGGCCAAGTACGTGTCGGGCCACGCGCAGTGTAGGGTTCCGTAGTTGCGAATGACAACTTTGAGTTCATACTGTTCACACTCGCACCTTACAGTTTCACGACCAAAAATATCTAACAATGAAAATTCTATGAAATTTTACATTTTCAAGTACATTTTCTAAGTTCGAGTAACTTTTTAGTTTATACTTAGTACTCAGCTCTGATAGTTTTCCTTTCAACTTCAGTATATATACTACTGCTGTAATTTTTGTCACGTATCTATATATAACTGTTTAGCAGATAGAGGGGGGGGACACTTACCTCTAACAAAAATTCGCACCTACAAACCAAATATTTCGGAATCGGATCCCTAAATCGAAAAATGGTGTTCTCAACCTCACAATATTTTTTAAAGACCTATTTAACGATACGATACTATATAACGATACACGATGGGAAAATAGAAAAAAAAAATACTCCCCCACTTTACTTGCATGGAAGCTACCATTTTTTCTACTTTTTTTTTAAGATTTTTTCTACCACTTTTTTGGCATACCCATACCAAATTACAGCTTTTTAGTACTTATAGTCTCTGCGTAAAACCGCGGACGGACAGACAGCCAGACATGGCGAAACTATAAGGGTTCCTTGTTTGCTACGGAACCCTAAAAACGGCAAATAATATCAGATTTGTTGTATGGGAGCCCCAGTAAAATTTATGTCATTCTGTAGTATTTGTCGTTATAGCGGCAACAGAAATACATCATCAGAGATACAGCTTGATGACAGAGAGATAGACAGACAGACGGACAGACGGAGGGACGAGCGGACATCGGTGTCTTGGTAATAGGGGCCCGTTTTAATCCTCTGGGTTCGGAATCGTAAAAACTACATCACAATCAAATCATGTGAGTTTACGAACGATATTTTAGCATTTATCTTATTATTCCAAGCTTTTATATAACTTCCGTTTGTCTGTAGTTATATCTTAGAAACACTTCCTGACGTTCGACTGAGCTGAGACTTGTACTTATTTATGTCACTCAGATGACAATACAAAATTATGGAGCCAACGAGTTGTTCTGATCATGCAACCTGATGATTGCCTAAACTAAAGGTATCATAATATATTGAAATAAGTAGTACCAATGTACTGTAGTCGCCTTATGTTTAACTTTGATTCTTTTACTGTTTAATGTGTACATGAATAAATAAATAAAGCTAATAAAGTACTAGTGTAAAGTGTACTTCGCTATTATTCGATCTAATTTTATTTTATTTTATTTCAATTTTAATGTACTTTCTATCAATGTCCTTATTCTATTACTGTCCTTTTTATTTCATTATGACATCTATTAGCAATTGTATTATAATGTTATTTAATAATTTGAATGAATCCCAATTTGACTGTGATGTAATTATTAGTATTTTTTTCTGTAAAACGTACCTCAGTGTGTATTCTTGTTCGCGCAAACTCAAAGGCGCCAGCTGAAAATCAGCTGCTACTCGCTGAGGGTAGCGTTTAGCTGAGCAGCCTTTTTGTGTGTCTGTGGCACACAAATGCATGTTTGTTTTAAGGTTTTATTTGGCTCAATATTATATAAAGTTGTGTGTGTGTGTTACAGAAAGCAAATAAATGTTTTATCTATCTTATCTATCTATAAAGAACAAATTCATAATAAAAGCTCAACAAATGTATTTAAAATGATATGTAAAAAATTACAACTAAATCAACTTCCAAGTAACCATCATGAAACCGTATACGAAATAAAATAAAAATTGAAAATGTAAATGCGAAATTAATTTAGTTTAAATTTTCAATCCAAATCGTAAGGGGCACAAATTCGTGAATTTTTAAAACGAGTAGCCCAATACCTTTTTAATTTCGAAATCGCGATATGTAAATAAGGAGGTAATTTCGGAGCACCCTATTTGCGATCAGAGGGCAGCCGGCGATAACGGCGGCGTAATGGCGGCACTCGGTAAATTAAAAAGAGGACTAACTCGGCCTCGTGCATGCATACGCGACGCCATTTGCAAGTTTCGGGGTTTTCAATGTACCAAATCGTAAGGGGAATAACATTCATAACTTTTAAAACAAGTACCTTTACCTTTTCAAAATTTAAATTGCGATATGTGAATAAGGAGGTAATTTCAGAGTACCCTATATGCGATCAAAGGGCAGCCGGAGATAAAAGCGGCATAATAGCGGCACTCGGTACATTAAAAACAGGACTTTCTTGGCCTCGTCCATGCATACGCGACGCCATTTGCAAGTTTCGGGGTTTTCAATGTAACGAATCATAAGTGGCATGAGATTCGGAAGTTTTTCAAGTAGTTTTACCTTTTCGAATTAAAATTGCGATATGTAAATTAGAAGGTAATTTCAGAGCACCTAGATAATGGCGGCACTCGGTAAATTAAAAAGAGGGCTAACTCGGCCTCTTGCATGCATACGCGACGCCATTTGCAAGTTTCGGTGATTTCAATGTACCAAATAATAAAGAAGGACCTTTACCGTTTTGAATTTAAAATCGCGATATTTAAATTAGGAGGTAATTTAAGCAAAAACACCCTGTTTGCGATCAGAAAGCAACTGGCGCTTACGGCAGCGTAATGGTTGCATTCGGTAAATTATAAAACATTTTTACAAAAAATCAATGGTGAATTCAAAAATATACAAATAAATAATAATAAAATATAAATAAATAAATACGGACAAATCACACAGATTGAGCCAGCCCTAAAGTAAGTTCTTAAGTAAGACTTGTGTTATGGGATACTACCTCAACGATATAGATACTTATTATATAGATAAACATCCAAGACCCAGGTCAATCTGAAAAAGATCATTTTCCCTCTTGACCTGACCGGGGATCGAACCCGGGACCTCCGTGTCGCAGGCAGGCGTGTTGACCGCTGCGCCACGGAGCTCGACAAAAATACTTTCAATCACTTCTTAAAAATATCAATAACCCTAATACGTGTCTATAAAATTTGTTGTTGTCGTTCTTTTTTCCCGGAGTCCCATCATCTAATTCTGTTCTGGTGACAACGAGTCGGTAGTATCCCCTTACAAACAAAAAAAGATTGAAGCTGTTCATATACAACAAAGTAATAATAAGAATCATAAAAAGACATACAATCGAATTGAAAACCTCCTCCTTTTTTGAAGTCGGTTTAAAAGCATAGGCAGTCTCCCTGGCATACGACACCACTGCATATTCATGAAGTTTTCTTTAGCTCATGTTAAAATTGTAGGATAAAAATAAGCCTAAATTATCAACTCCATCGTATAATCATAGACGACCACGACGGCTCTCTGGCCGCAAGCCGCAGCAAGCGCCTTGAGTAGCAGGGTTGATCGGATGCGATAGATGGAAAACGATTTTCAACCGACTTCAAAAGAAGGAGGTTATCAATTCGATCCATATGTTTGTAATATTGTCAGAATTACATAAGTTTTATTAAAGTTAGTAACAGCTTCTAAACACACATGTGTATGATTTTCCGCACATATCTCAGAAACTCGGTCGGATAGTTAAAATTAACTTTTAATTAGACAAGGTATACATAATCCAACTTAAGGAACAGTGCAAATTTCATTAAAATCGGTTCAGCAGTATTGGAGATAGAGAGTTAAGTGTGTATCACACAGGGAAAAATATTGTTTTAGATAAGCTTATCAATTTAAAAAAAAAAATATTTTGCAACCGTAACATATACAAGTCTGTAAGTATAAAAAAATTTCAGAGTAATCTAATTGAAATAGAATATTATAACAAACGGTAATTTAAATTCAATTGAACTGAATAATTATGATTTAATAAGGAGGCAACTCCAGAGCATGATTTACGTTTAGAGAGCAGTGGCGATTACGGCGGCCTAATGGCCGCGCACGGTGAATTAGAGAGAAGCATGAATTTTTGGGGGTCCAGTGTGCCCCCATTTGAAAGAAAAAGTAGATATCGTTTTTTTTCTGCAAACCCTTTATGTATATACTTTTTTAAAATACTGTCTACCATTTTTATTATTTACCTTTTTTTAAACAGCGGCTACACCAGCAGGCCGATTTGCTAACTCGGTGTACAACGATTTTATTATCACTTTAGCATCCATTACGGTTTTCATATCTTAAATAAAAATAGTCATTCATACCGAAACCGTAATGAATATTGAAGTTACCATGAAAATGATGTACACCGTAGCTGTCAAAAGTTAGCAAATAGGCCTGCAGGAGTGTGAAAAGTGCATTGCCGGCCTTTTAAGAAAACATAGACTCGTTTTTTGAAGGTTAATATGTCGTATCGATTCGGGAATACCGCCGCAAGAAGTAGATTTCACCTCTTTCGGGTTCCTTTAAACAGAACAGATGTGATCTCTGACTGCTCTGGCTAATATACAAAGTAGAGAGGACATACCCGTAATAAATTGAACCACGGGCTATACTAGATCTAGATCACTTTAGTATAAAGAAATTAAAATAACGGCCTAAAAACAAAAAAAAATCGCATTTCCCATAGGTACATATCGCCCGGGCGGCTGCACACTTTAGTATGGAAGTGCCAAAACTTATTTTTGTTTACAGACTGTTATTTTAATTTCATTATACTATAATGATCTAGTAAAGACCGTGGTTCGATTTATTACGGGTTTGTCCCTTCCACGTTGTATAGCTCTGATAGTATAGAGAGGGTCATGCTCCTGAACTAAAGACCTGACGATGATACTAAACGTTCAGAAACCTATGCCAAACAACTTACCTATATTTTCGGAAGTTAATAGTTTAACGATACGCAATTATTTACTTCAAATCATTACTAACGTATTTAATATGTTAGGATGCTATAATGAAAATACTTTAGAATAATGAAACAAAAAAACGCCGCGCTATCACTAGCGATAACTTGGTAAATTACAGCGACGCTGTTTGCAGAAAATTCTTGCTACATTTAACCAACTAACGCTGCAATGCAAAGGCCACATACTAACATATTAAAAATACTTGGGCAAATTGTATTTTGCGACAACATTCCCACCGCTTGTGAGGTCCACAGTCGACTATTTAACTAAGTAGGTATGCCATGCTCATGCATGGCAGGTATGCCATGGCTTACGATGGCAGCATAGAAGACCTGGTTTTCCCTGAGACTACAACATGGGGTCCTTAAAAAAGGGCGTGAAAAGATTTCCACAGGGTCGGCAACGCGCTAGTAACACCGACATATGGGTGCGTATTGTTTGATATAATAACAAATTATATATTTTCATCAATAAAGTTCAAAAGATATAATGTTTACTTGTTATAATTATTACTGTTTATATTCTTAAAATCTATAATATTCATAAAATATTCAATTCGAAAACCACAAACTCATTTATTATAACGTTTATAAACACTAAACATCACCTGTCATACAACTCGTTCAGTATACATGCCATAAAATATAACAATCAAAACGAATACTATTTGAAATTTATATCAATAAAAATCTAAATCAATCAAATTGATTATGACAAGCGAGCGAGCGACGACCTTGTGCGAGGGACTGGTTTGGATACGTAACTAAGAAACAAAAGGTAGGTTAGGTTATGGTTAGACATAGATCACCATATGAGCGAGCGAGCAACGACTTGGTGCGAAAGCGACTGGTTTGGATACGCGACTTGGTAACAGAAGGTAGGTTAGGTTATGGTTACACATAGACCAGCATATGAGCGAGCGAGCGAAGCGAGCGAGCGACGACTGGGTGCGAAAGCGACTTGGTAACAGAAGGTAGGTTAGGTTATGGTTACACATAGACCACAATATGAGCGAGCGAAGCGAGCGAGCGACGACTGGGTGCGAAAGCGACTGGTAACAGAAGGTAGGTTAGGTTATGGTTACACATAGACAACCATATGAGCGAGCGAGCGACGACTGAGTGCGAAAGCGACTGGTTTGGATACGCGACTTGGCAACAGAAGGTAGGTTAGGTTATGGTTACACATAGATTACCATATGAGCGAGCGACGATTGGGTGCGAAAGCGACTTGGTAACAGAAGGTAGGTTAGGTTATGGTTACACATAGACCACCATATGAGCGAGCGAGCTGAAATGAACATAGGCTATATATTACGCGGGCAAAGCCGCGGGTAACAGCAAGTTAGAATAATTAATCTATAGTCTAATTTATTAAGATTCTCATTAAGTTATTTACCACCATCCACTTAAGCATTAATTTTGCCTAGTCAATCTACTTGATTAATTTAATAATTAACATAACGAAGATTCATAAAAATATTTTAAAAGAAATTAAAAGTACTTAGTTACTTCAATATGAATTATGCTAGGAATCTTGACAGCTTTTCATATTGCTAATGAAATTATGAAGCAAGATTATAATGAACTAGCTGTTACCCGCGGCTTCGCCCGCGTGATATATAGCTTTTGTCTTTTTCAGTACCCTTACCTATGTGTATGCAAAATTTCAGGATGATGGGTACAGTACTTAGATAGGGCGTGAAAGCGTAACAAACAAACCCACTTTCGCATTTATAATATTAGTTAGGATATACTAACAGTACATTGAAGTCCCGACAATAGAGTCCCGTTTTTATCTTTTGGTAAACTAAAACCCGACTACTAATATTTCTGGGATTATTTATTCATAAGGGGTTTCCATACAACAAACGTGATTTTACCGTATTTGCTTGATATTCTAATGTTGTATAGATCTAGCTTTTGCCCGCGACTTCGTCCACGAAAAATTTACTTTACTATAGGTTCTTTTGAAATATATTGTGTTTCGTCTCAACTCAAATAAATGGTATCTTTTTGTTAATTTTACTAAAATACCTGAAATTCTAACAGTGAAGTCCCGTGAATAGGTTCCCGTTTTTATTCTTTAGGTACGAAATCCTAAAACTAAAACCCGACTACTAATATTTCCAGGCTGTATCTCATAAACCGTGATAGCTAGACAATTGAAGTTTTTACAGGTGTATTTTTGTTGCCGCTATACAACAATACAACGCTGTACAACAAATACTAAAAACAGAATTTAATAAATATTTTAGGGGGTCCATACAACAAACGTGATTGTTATCCGTATTTGCTAGAGAGTTTAATGTTGTATAGATTTCATGAATTACTGATTAACAGTACGGAACCCTTGATACGCGAATACAATTCGCAATTCACCGATTTTATTATCATATAAGTAGTTAATTGAATTACTGATTAACAGTCATAAGTCGTGCTAGGATTTTTTATTTTTCTAAGAAACTAACGTCCTAAATTTCAAGCATCTATGTATCCTAATAGTTTCGACTGTAAAACAAAAAACTCCGAATTTACTTTCAGATATACTTCAAAATACGCCTGCGTTCTAATTTCATATAAACTCCCATCCTCCTTTAACGCCCTTCATCATCATCATCATCATAATCGTTTTAGCCACAAGAAGGCTACTTTGGACATGCTTTGGACATAAGCGTCTCCTATGGGTTTCCAAAATGATCGGTTGGCAGCCGCATTCAGCGTTTGCCTGCGACCTTGGCCAGGTCGTCCGACCACCTGGTCGGAGGACTTCCGTCGTTGCGCTGACCCACAGATTTTCTGCCCCATCGGCGATCGGTTCTACGCGCTATGTGCCCCCCACTGCCACTTTAAGGAGTGTGGAGCCACGGCCATTTTACGTCATTGTTGGGATGCAATTTTTAAAAAAATAGCTAAATGCGAGTCGGGCTACGGAACCCTAATAAATCAAGATGTTTCAAAATCCAATGAATGCATTAATGTTTTACTAACCCAGGGCGTAAATATAAAATTTCATGTCTCACTCATTGTCTCAAAAAATGACGAAGTTTCATGCAAACTTTCTACCCCCTGTCTACCCTGTTAGGGGTGATTTTTTTAATATCCAACAATGGCATTGTTATTAACTATTTAACAACAAAGAAAATCTAAAATTTTATGTGTCTCACTTCAATAATTACGTAGTTTCATACAAAATTTCATCCCCTATTTTATCCCCTCGGGGGTAGAATTGATCAAAATCCTTTCTTAGCGGATGCCTACGTCATAACATCTACCTGCATACCAAATTTCAGCCCAATCCGTCCAGTGGTTTGGGCTGTGCGTTGATAGATCACTATGTCAGTCAGTCAGTCACCTGTGGTCACCTTTGAGTTTTATATATTTAGATATAAAATTATACCTACGGGTTTTTGTGTTATAAGTATCGCAAAAATAACTGACTAATCTCTTTCACACAAATTGTTGTTAAAAGTTTTGATTGCAATCTACAGCATATGTATTTTTTTCTACTTTCTTTTTTTTTAAATTAGAGGGGCACCATGGACGTATAAAAAAAAGATCTTTTTTATACGTCCATGAGGGGCTCACACACTTTTTACCACTTTAGAAGTGTCTATCTTTAAAACAATTGACTTGAACCTCAATTGATGTCATTATTAAAGACCATTATATAGGTCTTTAAAAATGTGATTAATGAAAAAAAAATAGTTTCAGATTCATGTATGGAGGGCGCCATAATATTTATTTTTATTTTTTGAAATAAAATCGTAAAGTGTTTCTTTAAACTGTTTCATATTGCAGGTAAAGTGACTAATTATTAAAGTACATTTATTATTATCATTCAATTCAATTAGGCGTATGGTTCTCGGCAGAGAAGAATAAAACAACTCCAAGTCTTCCCGTTGATGTCGTAGAAGGCGACTCAGGAAACATAAGCTAAACAAAGCTTAAAACATCAAAAAGAGCTCTCCAACCCATCTGGCCAGCGTGGAGAGTATATTAGACCAAATCCTCTGACTGCTTTGGCTAATATATGGCTCTGGCAGTATAGAAAGGATCGTACTTCTGCAGTGGAGATTAACAGACCCGTTGATGATAATGATTATTATTATTCAATAAAACGTGATTAAAGCTGGGGATTTATATTCACGAATTTATTATTATTGCAGGTAAATGAACCCAAATACAATGGGTATATCTTTACTAAATTAGGTTTTGATTATATCCAGTGGCGTAACAATAGGGTGGCAGGACTGGCAAAATGCCACGGGCCCCTAAACCAAGAGGGCCCCGGCCCAAGAGGCCGCGAACTCAAAAATATTTTTTTACTTACTGAAAACGGGCTGAATACGGGCTCCATCAAAAGAATTTGCCGCGGGCCCCAGATGGTATAGTTACGCCACTGATTATATCATCAAAACAGCTCATTAACTCCATATACCATACGATTAATGCCAAATCATAAAAGACTTTAAATTCAGATTCAATATTTGTCATTTACCTATGTAAATACAAGAATCGCAAGTTAAATAAAAGCATGGAATAAAAAAATAAAAAGATAACGAACTCAAATGGTTTTATGTGTCATCCATTAGGCTTTTATACCTCGTAGGAAAGGAATAAATATAACTTTGATGTAATAATCGGCCTTCAAAACATACCTACATGTTCCTACTGCTTGAACTTTCTGTTGTCTGTGGGTTTATCAAATTTCAAGTCGAACCACGACCGAACAAGTCATGACATGTTTATATAAAATGTACTTTGTGCGCTTTCAATGTCAGATCCTTGGAAAAAAATATTGACAATATAGCGAAATCCAGCTCCAGGTGAGTTTTCGCTACTTCGCCGAGCTTCGTGAGGGCCGAGAGAACTAATACAAGGTGTTTGATATTGAGTTCGCAATAGTTTAAATTCACGTTCTCTAAAACGAAGCCTGAAATCGAGAAAAAAAATATCAGTTGCTCCGTACATTTCGAATAAGTAGGAACTATAAAGCGAAAATACAATGAAAACGTTCATTAATTTTAAAAGTTGATGTTGAGAACGTAAATGTAAATGATTGCTAGTTCAATAACAAACACATAGTATAATAGAATACACATACTATCCATAGCAGTTCCAAAGATTCAATTCCGACTCCAAAGACAGACGGATAGCGGAGGCTTAGTTTCGTTTGCCACCCTTTGTTTACGAACAGTTACCCTAATTAGGATATATCCTAATAAGGGTAACTGTTCATAAACAGAAGGTGGCAAACGAATATATAACTAAACTTATATATAAGTAATACGATTTTTAAATGCATTGCTTTAAACATTATATTTTTTAGCTATCTTGTTAATCCCATCCCATCCCAATCCCAACTAATATTATAAATGCGAAAGTGAGTTTGTTTGTTTATTTGTTTGTTAGTTTGTTTGTTACGCTTTCACGCCCAACCTATTGAACCGATCATCATGAAATTTTGCATACACATAGGTTAGGGTACTGAGAAGGACATAGGCTATAAATCACGCGGGCGAAGCCGCGGGTAACAGCTAGTTCTATATAAAATGTGAAAGTTCGATGTTTGATACTTAATCGTGTCTCAACGGATTGGAATGAAAACTAGTTGTTCAATATTTCATATTATACGTTTCCAAATTTACATATTCATTCATGACTCAGTGATATCACCACAAAAGCTCGTTTGCATACCGATTAGGCTGGCTGACAACAAAGCTGTTCAACATGTAGCCACAGCGAGAGGAAAAAACCGATTGTATTCCTTTGTAGTGAAATCAATGAAATGAACAATTCACCAGTCAAGACCAGAAGAATTTTGAGTTTCCTAACACATTGCGCAACTTTTTTCCAAGCGGAACTTTGATGAAAAGCAACTTCTGCAATGCAACTAAATAATTTCTCGAATGTGATTTTTGAGCAGTGTCCTTCCTCCTGGCCCGGCCACAATCGCCAGTAATGTAGAAATGATGTACTTGAAATGAAGGTACTTACTGTACCGAGAAGGGATTTCTGAGTACCTCAAAGGATAACCTGTAATATACTTAACAAAGCTGCAGCGTACACGAAGCAGCCCGGTCGCAACGATTTTTACAATAATGATGGTTAAAATAAAACGCAATATCAATTAATTACGAGTACCATAAAGCAACTTTTGCATTGCACCTACAAAATTACTCGAATGCAATTGTTTACCATTAAATCGAAGAAAAATTAAAATTTAATTTTTGAAACAAGCTTCTATTATGTATGACTGATTCATACTGCAAAGATTTTGCTAAGAGAAAAATGCCTAATTCAATAAGTAGTAAAAAAAAAACAAACACGATGGGATGAGTTTATCTTCTATATTTTAAAAGTGCCTATCACCACCTTTCGACTCCATAATCAGGTCAGAGTTGTATCATTTTGCATTATCATACGACTTAACATAATTAAAAAAAAAACAGCTAAATCGGTTTCTCATGTGAGACACTGTGTTGCTAATGGAAGTATTTCATATCATAAAACTTGCAATTTAATTTAGACGGTTTCGAATCGTAAAATAAAAATCTATAAATATCGATTTTATGAGTTTTCTTAAGAAAAGTAACAATTACAAACACGTTTTTATTATAAGTAGTTTAGAAATTAAATATGTACTTTGACTGCACTACCTTTTTAAACACCTGTATAAGGACATTTCCTAACTATACTCGTACCTCAACTGTGAAATGTGTCGAAATCCATTCAGCTGTTCGAAAGATACGAAATTACAAAAAATACTAGATACAAGGGATACATTACCCTTATTGGCACATGGAAGTCAGGTTAAAAAAAAAAACAGTTTAAAATTGTCTACTTACATAAAGCATTGCTATCCAACGTGGCAATGCTGCCAGCATTGTGGGTTTTCGATGACATCTTTTATTTATAGAATTGTTTTATATTTATCTAGTTAGGTACATATTAATTAAAGTTTTTTTTAGTTAAGTTTTAATTTTTAACAGAGAATTGGGAGAACATTCGATTCCAGGTAATGTCATGATCTAAACTGTCAAATTCTGGTAAAAAATAAATACTCTACGAATAACATTTTATTTCAAAATCGACTATTTTTAATTTTCGGGCAAGGTAAGTATTAAAAAGTGTATGTACCTATGTATGTATTTAAAAAACAATAAATATATTAAAATATACTCAAAAATTTGTAAAAGTGTTACGTGTAAGTCAAAAATTAATTGAGATTCCAAGATTTATTAACTAGGAGGGTCAAAATCTAACTGACTAGTTGATAAACAAACTAATCATAAGAAACATTGTTTTATGATACTACCTACATAAATAATTTTGAATCTTTATTTCTCAAACAACACACTATTTACTTGTACACTCAGTAATTTAATTCCCGCATCCGGTAACAATCTTAAAGCGGAAACAACTTATCAGATACGCTGGTGTACCGCGCATTATACATTCTGACTCAGGAGCAATAAAAAGCGCTTTAATCGGCTACATTTCATAAGACACTGTCTTGAGTAGACAAGCCAGCTTCTTGCTTACCAACTAATTGAAACTGTCCTTAGTCAATTTGTTTGAAAGCAGGTTTCTGCTTTGGTTTTGAGACATACATAAAATTTTATGACTAAGCAATCACTTCAGTTAGCTAATAGATCTAAACGTTCTTATCCTTTAGTTACAAAATTTTGCTCAATTTGACACCGGGAAGTTGCTTTTACAGACCGACATACACTAGGATAGGTGAAAATAAACAAAGGCCTAAAAAAATTATGTTTGTTCTAGAACGTTTCTCATACGAAATGATGAATGTCTTATAAAGTGCACATTGTACGAAGCTGACTCGGACAGACAGACAACAAGTTACACAGGCTATGAGGCTTTCTGTCGTTCGTGCACACACAATACCTTCAGACTGGCGACTCGGATTATTCTTTCTAGTGGAACAGGTAATATTGCTAGTGATGGGCTTGTTCCTATTGTATATAGTGGTTCAAGATATTTTTATCGATGACATTTATTCATAACTAGCTGTTACTCATACACACTATGTCCTTTTCAGTACCCTAAACTAGGTTTATGCCAAATTTCATGATGATCAGCTCAGTAGGTACCTACAACGTGAAAGCGTAACCAAAACAAACAAATAAACAAACAAACTCACTATCGCATTTATAATATTAGTTAGGATTGGGATTGTTCAATTTAGATTTGAAACGTTTATATTAAGTTAATAATCCTAATTCATATGATGTATGTAAATGAAAAAGTTTGTTAAGATGATTTGATTGACTGTGATTTCTTAAATTTAACCCTCAGGACCACTGGTAGAGTTGTTAGTAGAGTGCTAACTTTACTAAGTGTTAGCAGTGGTAGAGGAGGCTTTATTATTATTATTATTTATTATTAAACACTTTATTGCACACATAAAGGACATTCATAAAAACAAAATAACAAAACAGATAAGTATACAAAAGGCGGCCTTATCGCAATAGCAATCTCTTCCAGGCAACCTTAGGGTAGTAGGAAAAATAAAGAGATAAAATATCAGGCAAGGAGCAAAAACGTCAAGGAAAAATTACAAGATAGACAGAATAACGTATATTGATTGTAAAATTAAAATACATACATATTCATATATACTACTATTGTATACAGTTGCGCCTGAGTAGTCAGAGGATTTAGGATTAGTACAGAGAGGGCGTGCTCCTGCAGTGGAGACTAGAAAGACCTGATGATGATGATACAGTTGTGCGAGATCTGGACGATATACGAAAGGAGAAGAATTACAAAGAAGAAAGGAAATGTGATATTACTTGGGACTTAAAGCTGGCTAGCGTTTGAGCGCGCCGGATAGACAGTGGTAGTGGATTCCAAAGTCGAACAGCCCTGACAGAAAATAATTTAGCATAAAAATCTGTAGAGTGGAGTGGAATTTTCAATCGCAAGGTTTCAGCACTGCGTAAACCTCGGTTTTGTGACGTTTGTGACAATGGTTCGCTATAAAAAAGAAAGTGTTCTCTTAGGTATCTTGGGGAAGTGGGATTAAATAAAATAGTGAAAGGATATGCCAATCTCTGCGAAGTCGGATCGGTAGCCACTTGAGTTCAGAACGAAACTGAGAGAAATGATCATACTTGCGAAAACCATATATGAACCTAATGGAGAAATTTTGAAGACGCTCCACGTGGTATTGCACACGGAGAAGTTATTTTTTATACTTCCATCACTTTTTACCCAACCACTGAACCGATCATCATGATATGTTGCATCCCCGCATATTGTCAGGTAAACTGAGAGTATTACTACTATGCGCTTCAGAGAACATATCCCCTAGCGGACACCATCAATGCTTTGTGCAAAAACTTGTTAAATAAGCTTTACATACACTGTAGCCACAGAATTAATAATAGCACAGACAGACATACCAAGGGTTCCGTTTTGCCATTCGGAATTTCGGAACCCCTTAAAACTACTGAACCGAGTTAACAAATACTTCTTGCTACTCGTAAGCGGGTAACATAGGCTATAATTAACGTGGATGAAGTCGCGGGAAAACAGCTAATCGGATATAATTAAACTAATTTGATATAAATAAATCCAAGCAAAGGCTATATGCATCCATTTCCTTGCTTTTAATGAGAATAAAAGAGTCAGTGAAGATACCTTCCTTACCTATACGAGAAGGCTTAGAGCATTGGCAAATTGATATATTTACTGTCGAGCACGTGCTCGACAATAAATATATCAATTACAACGTACTTTTTATAAAAATCCAATACCCAACTGCTATACATATTGTTTAGGCTTAGTGTGTAGGGTGGATTTATTTTTGTAATGAATGACCTTTAAAATCCCTGTATTTGAATAAATCATTCGATATCTTTTAACGAATAAAAATAATCGTGCCTCATATATTGGCGCTTGGCGCCCTAGAATCCACACATTTGTTTTTTGTTTCGGTTATGTACCTCAAAAGGTTTTATGGAACCTATAAAGGCGTGGAAGAAGGAGCGTGAGATAAACTTTTTAATTTCTTTTTCCTGCATATTTGTTGTAAGAAATATTTCTGCAGCAAAAATAAACACAATAAAATAGAAGGCGCTTTTAGAGAAGATATTGTATACAATGTTACTAATAAAACATTAACGACCTTAGGGGACTAATAGCTAACACGATAAAGTATAACTTTTTTCTATAGGACCATTGCTGGAATTTCGAAAAAGAAATACATTTCATACAAAAGTGTTCACCGGGCCCGGCAATTTGTATGAAAATGTCGAAAATTTATTTAAAATCCCAGCAATCCTATTGGGGACAACATCCCCAACCTGCACAGGCTTATATATGGCTCTGGTAGTACAGAGAGGGTGGTGCTCCTGCAGTGGAGACTATAAAAGACCTGATGATGATGATGATGAATAATGAAACCTCTAATGAAGTCTCTGCAAACCGTTACCCACAGCAATCTGCCCAAAATGCTGGCATCATAGCCACATTGGATTGCAATGTCGCATGCAGATAGAAAAGAAGAGCTGCTGAAATATTCCTGAAAGCATCGACAGTTCAGTCGCAATCCCTAGGAGCGGCAATATCGCCGAGTCGCTATGTGATTGGCGCGTGCCAGGGGCGGCTGCATAATGAGCCGAACGGGCGGGGGGGCGGCGGCGGGGTGCGGGGCTCACGCTAGATTGCAATCCGCACGTCCCGGCGTCTTCTGACGCCAAATCCGTCAACATTTGGATTGGCGTCAGAATCTTAGACTAGAATTTTACTAAATTCTCTAAACTTACCTACCTAACATTTTTTCTTCACTATAGGTGATTCTAAAATCAAAATAGAACATCAACACGATTCAAACAGTTTTATACAAACTTAAATTGATGTTAGTTTATAAAACAAAGAAAAGAATATAGGAAATTAAAATTTTTAAAACCTCGCGACACTTTCAATTTCATTAAAGTAACACGGTTCTAAATTTCGACCGACCGACCATAAGGATGTTAGTCAGATCCCCTCATCAACTAGAAAAGAGCTGATGATCTTCGAACGGCTGAATAAATTTTCATGAAACTAGCTAAAGTATGACCCAAAAAAAAAAACTCAACGAAAATCAGTTCATCCGTTTGGGAGCTAGGAATCCCACAGACAGATGCATAGATTTGTGTATCTGTCTGTGGACAGATACGTTAAACTTATAACATCTTTTTGCGTTGGGGGTTAAAAATAAGAACTGTTTATTCTCATACAATACTTACATGAAGATTCAGACTTATATTTTCGCGATGTTCATTTGTTTCCGGAATATTTATGCTATTTCGCGATTTATTTTTACGATATCCTTACGTTTTATTTATGTAGGATGATCATCATCATCATCATCATCAGGTCTTATTTATTTTTCACTGCAGGAGCACGACCCTCTCTGATCACCAGAGCCATTATAATTAGCCCGAGTAATCAGAAGATTTGGCCTACACTCTCCACGCTGGCCAGACGGGTAGGATGATCGTTAGTCATTAAAAGGAGCCCGATGGCCTAGTGGGCGTGAGCATAATAAGCGCTTCCGCATGTTAAGCAACCCTAGGCACCGTCCCCACTTGGATGGGTGACCGCAAGTGGCATAAAAATATCTCGAGTTCCTCCGTGCTTCGGAAGGCACGTAAAGCCGTTGTTCCCGGCTGTCATCACTAATGGCAGTCGTTAAGCTATGTCAGATGCCTTTAGGCACCTTGAAAAATCTGACACCAGTGTTGGCCACTTACACACACGAAAAACAAAACAAAGTCATTAAATAAATTCTTAATACTATAACCGTCACACTTCTTCTTTTTTTCGAGTCGTAAATGGCTAGTGTTTCATACCTATGCTTTGCTTTGAACAGTATTTTGCAACAGCGATTGCCCGGTCGTTAGCCTCAGTTGATGACGAGCTCCGTGGCGCAGCGGTCAACACGCCTGCCTGCGACACGGATGGTCCCGGTTCGATCCCCGGTCAGGTCAAGATGGAAAATGATCTTTTTCAGATTGATCTTGAACCTTGGATGTTTTTCTATATAAGTATCTATTATAAAATATAGTATCGTTGAGTTAGTATCTCATAACACAAGTCTCGAACTTACTTTGGGGCTAGCTCAATCTGTGTGATATGTCCGTATATATTTATTTATTTATAGTTGTCTTTTTGTACAGGAAGATGGATATTTCGGATACCTGCACCAAGGTGATCCATTGACTGGACAGCACCAAAGTCACAATTGCTCTAGGTGGAAAACCCCATCTAACACTGTTGTAGCAACTGCCAAAACCAGTCTAAAGTCTATTCAAAACCTTCAAATTGCGCAGGACAGATCGCCTCCAGTTGGTATTATCTCATCAGAAGAAATATGGGGTAGTAGTGAAAAGACAAATATTTATTTAGGCACTGCTGCTGCTCCACTCGGGCTACTCTTTTTAAATAACTATGATGCAAATACTACTAGAATGTAGGCCAAATCCTCTGGCTGCTCCGGCTTATATATAGCTCTGGTAGTACAGAGAGGGTTATGCTCCTGCAGTGGAGACTAAAAATTAACAAAAGACCTGATGAAGATGCAGATTAGTAATAGACATGAGTTGGCCGTGAGGCTCCCGGCAGAGTAGAATAGGACCATTCCAAGTCTTCCAGTGGATGTCGTAGAAGGCGACTTAGGAAACACAAGCTAAACAAAGCTTATAAACATCAAAGAGGCCTCTCCAACCCGTCTGGCCAGCGTGGAGAGTGTGGGCTAAATCCTTTGACTGCTTTGGCTAAAATAAGGCTCTAGTAGTACAGAGAGGATCGTGCTCCTCCAGTGGAGACTAATAAGACCTGATGATGATGAATAGACATGAATATCTACAAGTGGCACCTACCTATTTGTCGTTTAATTAGCAATATTAAAAACGCAACATTACGATTTCAAACGCGACCCACAGCGAGCTAAGTGGACGATCGATCAACGTAGAGCTACGTAAGTGCTATCTAGATTTGACAGGCGAAAGGTATAGCTGTTAAAGTGTGAAGGGGAACCGAGCGTGCTCGAAACGTAGGAAAGGGGCCCAATTTAGTCACACTGGAACCGAATTTTTCCAAGCACTGTACTTGTACATACATACTATTTCGTCTTTATCCCTTGCGGGGTAGACAGAGCCCAAGGTCATAAAACCTCAGGCCACGTTTAGCATCGTAGTGGGCATAAAGGTGGAAGGCGGAATCAAAATAGTGATTGCTAGCCGCATCGCCTATCAATGTGATTCCTTAGATTTTCGCCCAATGCCTTGAGCGGCTTTTACGGTCTGCGCAGGAAGAAAAGCAGCTGGTGTGTTCTGTTTTTTCTTTTCTCCCAAACCAGCATGGTAGCTGTGCTTGTAGTTTATTATAATACTTACCTATGTCACTACATTCAGTTTACTATGTGCCTTAAATAGGTAAATAATAGTTAGATTTTTGATTGAATGCAGATAAAAACCAGTGGAAATCAAATACCTTCACTACGTATTTAAGCTTTTTTTTCTTGTATTCGATTTTAATCGTTTATGAATGAACCCTTGCTGTTTCTATTGGCGATGACATTTAAATAGCTTTATTGTCTTTTAGAGATACTATGTTCTTAATCATCTGTAATGAATTGAGAAAAACGCCATAAAAACACGTTTATTGTGGGTACCTTCCTTTTAATTTATATATTTGTTTGATTTCAATTATTAGTTATGATCGTGGCAACGAAACACATCCTGTAAAAAATTTCACATGTTTAGATACAATACAAAAAAATACAGCAGCCTTCTTCCATCCTTTAACTAGTGAACCTCGGGATCCGAAACTGTCAGAGGTGGTATTAGTTATTAGTTTCTGTTTGGTAGGTACCTGTCTACTATCAAACTTGTACTATCACTATCAATCACAGGTATCTACTTCTTACAAACTTTCTCGTGTTACAAAGGGCTTACTGAGACTGAGAATAACTTAACATACGTAGTATCGAGAACGTACTGTTATGATAGCGCTTACCCCTAATTGTTATAAAATAATATCGCCGACGCATCTTTGCTGCGTCAGCGACATAGTTACAGTTACCAACGCGATTACAAAATTATGAATTATATTTCCTTTAGTCCGGTCTTGACATTCCTCCAACCATATCGTAATTTTTGTATTTTCTATTTTTCTTTGGGTTCTAAATATACAGTTTAAGTGATAATTTCTTTTTTTAAAAAGACTTCCTATTAGGACCCCGTAACAGTACCTAAGTACCTACTACCCCTAGGGATCGACATATCGCGGAAGGAGTCGCGGATCAAAGCTAGTATTTAATAAGTATAGTATGCATAAATACAAAAACGCAAGTTATTGCAAAAAAAAAATAAACTCAACCCAACCAAACAAGAATCGTAGGTTGATCAATTTTCGAGTGAGATGATCAACTTTCGGAAAATCATAAACGGCACTTGGAATGTATTATATAACGCAATAAATTTTAGCTAACTTGTTCTTGTTATGTATTCTGTGCTAATTGTTCAACTTACGGTGCCTGGCGGTAATTTCATAATTAACGAAAGACTAGGTAGGTACCAGCGTTTCGGAAAGACCACGGCTGAGAAGAATACGCCGAAAGAAATTAGTTCAGGATTGGTCTCTACGTGCCTGATTGGCTTAATATACACAACAGTAATTTTAAACAACATTCATGAAAACAGAATTACAAAATATGAACCGAATTTGCATGTTTGTAAAACCAAGCCACTTACAGAAAATTGCATCAAAATGCATTAAATACTAAATTATGAGTAAGCTAGACTGTTGCTAAAAAATAACCCTCCGCTTATGACGTAGGGTATAATATACCCCGGTCCTAAAAAAATCGCAATTAAATTGACTGCATGTAAGCACCGAAGTTTTGAATTAGGATGTTGCCGCTTCAAGCACTGTTTCTATGTCAATCCAGCGTCGACCACCAAGTGAGCTACTTACATGCCTTTAAAGTACCTACATGCGGGCATTACTCACCCTGTACTACAACTAAACAGATTTTAGGACATAGTTTCTATTAAGAGATCTATTTGAACCTAATTATTGCATGAATAGAAAATATTTAATCACCTACGCCGAAGAATACATTAATGCTAATTTTGACAACTTTTATACAGGGTATGTCACACCCCACTTAGTGTAGGACAAGTTTAAAATCATCTGGTACAAGGAGCGTCAAAGGCTATTTTTCTCTCACACATATTTTATGAATCCGTCAGTTTATATTTATCATCTAACTTTAACCTAGTTACTGTCCAGTTAAATTGCATCTGCTCTTATTTTGATATTCTTGTTGCATTATTCTTATATAAATCAACGAAGTATACGAGTACGTAGTGAAGCATACGATTTTTCCAAACAAAAGTATGAATATCTTTATTTTAGACTTTTATGCAAGATTAGTGCATAAAAATAGTGTAAATCATTCGCTCAAAACTAGTCAAACATACATACATACTATCACGTCCTTTTCCCTTGCGAGGTAGACAGAGTCCAGGTCCATAAAACATAAAGGCCACATTTAACGTGTTGGTGGCCTTGTAGCTGGAGATCGGAAACAAAATAGTGATAGGTATGTGTGTACAGTACAGTACAAGTAAAAAAAAATATTAAATGTCATATTTAACCGTCATATAAATGTTATCTAAAATGTTATTAATATTATGTAAAATATTTGTATTCATACCGAAGTTCACCTAATTTCCTCAACTTTGTCCAAACAACTACTCCGTTAACTGCACACTCACTTAGTCCGAAGCGAAACGGTGCAATTTTACCTAACGGTCCACCGGGATTAGCCCCGAGAGAAAACAGTAGAGGAGCGTTAACTTTGACTCCTGTTTTGGCAGCTTTCTTGTGCATTTTGCCAGTCAGCGTTGCAATTTCAAAATATACTTTTGTCAAGTCTCTTTAAATTTAACATACTATTTGTCTTGTGTTGATTTACTCAGCACCAGGTATAGAATTTGCAAGGCCGGGTAGGGAGGGTAAAATTCTTATCTCCTTAATCTCTCCTCCCCATCGACTGACCGTAATCGTATCTACCGTCCAGCACATGGACAATTGGACAACGTTCATACATAAATTAATAGCACGTGCTCAAAAGTTAGCCGAAGATTTCGATGACGTGCAATTGGGGAGGCCTATGTCCAGCAGTGGACGAGTATAGGCTAATGATGATGATGTTCAAAAGTTATTTTTGTCTCGATGCTCGAGATTTGCCTCTCTCTCCATTTTTATCCGAAGCTGGATTACCTTCAAATTTACTAGATCCGATAGGTAAATCTACCAGTGCATATGCTAAGTAAAGAATATTAGGCGTGCAAGTAATGTCCTTGCCGTTGTTACTCTATACGTAAAATAAAATATAAATTCAAGTGTAAACAAGCACATTACCCAAACTGATAGAGTAATTGGAAGCGTAGCAGGCTTGTGTACTATATACTATATGTATACCACTAAAGCTCTCCGTATTCCGGAGTCTACCACGTGAGTAAATACATTCAATTTCTGCAGCTCCGTTGCCGCTAAATATACATCACGGTCCGCAACAAAATGATGCAATTGAAATGAACGGATCAGTGGCAGTCCCGAGAGATAGAGCATTTTAGTGTCTCTGTCATTTTAGTTAATTTCCTGTGGCAGCCAATATATATATAAATACTACAGGTTTATTTTGAACCTTCTGGATTCAAACCTTGAAATCAGAATCATAGATGTAGACAAAATCATAATTATGAAAATGAGCAAACATAAAAAAAAAAATCGGACCGTTTAGAAGTTCGACCAGATAATATTTTGTTGGTGTTTTTAACTAATTTAATAAGAGTATATTAGAATAAGAATTGCGAATTAGAAATGCGCACACAATGCAATTCTGATATTCTCTTATTAAATTAAGAAATAAGATATGGGTAAAAAGTCCACGCGGGCAGGATTTGGACCAGCAGTCTTTACTCTTTATACGACAAAATATGTTCAACCAGATAATTCAAATTTCAATCATGAACTTCCTAGGAATATTTTAACCTGGGAAACAAATCGCAAAAAGAAAAACTGTAAAAATAAAAAGGTCTCTTTGCTTATTTTTAAATTAAAATTGGTACCATCAGATAATGTATCTAAAATATTCGTTTGTTCAGGGTTCACAGATCTTTATAATAGTCTAGATGCCACTTAAAACACAAAAAAAAACCGACGGCTTTTTTGAGAAATCGCAATGTCATATTGATATTTTCATGACGTCACATAGCCTATGACCTTCAGGGGAAGTACAAAAGTGTAAAATAATAACACATCACACTTTAAAATTGGTCAAAACGTGTAGGCTACAGTGACAATAATACTACATATTTATATAATATGTAACTCTGTTCCATTATATCTATACACATAAATATATTTATTACGCGCGAAAAACAATATCCTCTTTCTGGGTACATCGGATGGGTTAAACCGAGCTTGTCACATATTCCCTGAAATTCAGAGTCCCACCAAGTTTATGCATAAAAGTCAAGTGTCAAATAAAGCCATAGTCGAGCCTAGTTAAAAAAAACAACGGGTTACACTCCAGGAGTGCCGGCAGAAGTGAAAACTTGAATATTAACGTTGTTCTTCGATCAGGTCACGTGTCCGTCTTACGAATTTTCAATCTGACGCATCTGACGGTCACGTGACCTGTCGCGAGTTTAACATTTTTTCCCATTACAAAAAGTGCACAGTGTTACTAAAGAATTTTTTACTTAAAAAGTTACTATAAAACTTTGTCATCCATGACGTAACCTTTTAATCAACGGTAAACATTTTATTATTTAAATTTCACTTAGATAACCCGTCATAAAAAATAAAGTTCAATGCACACCTGACAGCCAGCAACACTTATCTATCCTATAATAATCTTTGTTTTCAGGCTAATGAAATGTTGTCATTGAACGAATTCTGACGATATCTCATCATGTTCTTTCATTACTTCCGTAATTTCCACGTCGGGAAATTAAAGTCAGGTTGCGAGCGTCAACGGAAAGTGTAAATAATCTTCCTCGAGTGCAAAATTCTAAGGTGACTCGTTTAAACTGCCGCAATATTCAATTTACGCCAAGGATCTCACAACGCCTTACCTGCGTTTAAATTAAATTGTTTTTTATTCAACATGAACGATTTTTGACAAGAAATGAGATTGAATACGATAAATGAGACGCAAAATACCGAACAGATGGCAGATAAGTATCTACTTACTTAAAAATACGCCCACGACTCCGCTCGCGTGAGTTGATCGGGAACAGAACCATTTTCTTGGTACAAATTTAATGAAACCTCACACTTCAAAATCGGTCAAGCCGTTTAGGCTACCGGAGGCCATAATGGAACAGATATAATTACATACGCACAAAACACATTACCCTCCATCTGAGTGCATCGGAAAAAAGTTTCCATTTCTAAAATTTCATTACTTATTTTGCCCAAGTTAATAATCGCTTGTTACTCAATAGAGACGACGGAACATAATGATCTGCGCTGAACACCCTCGGGATAATATTTTAGCCATAAATTTGCTATGAGGACAGCGACAGTTACGGCATCGGGAATTTCGGGATTTTTCCGCTAACGATAACATGGCCGTATCATAACTTTTGTTACACGGAGATTATTACCGATAAAATTTTGTTCGTCAGGTGATAAGGTCAGTAATTAATTAGCGTTTTGCTGTGTGGTTCCCGGCAGAGTAGAATAGGACTACTCCAAGTCTTCCCGTGGATGTCATTGGCGACTAAGGAAACACAATCTAAACAAAGCTGATAAACATAAAAGAGACCTCCCCAACCCGACTGGCCAGCGTGGAGGGTGTAGGCCAAATCCTCAGACTGCTCTGGCTATATAATATATGGCTCTGGTAGTATAAAGAGGGTCGTGCTCCTGCAGTGGAGTCTAAAAAAGAACCTGATGATAATGATGATGATTTTTACATACTTAAGCGCTAAACACATGAGGGTTCTGGTTGGACCAAACGAGTAAAAAGTTTCCATTCCTAAAGTTTTATTACTAATAAAATGTTTGTAAAATCGCATTTTTATTATTCGCAAGTTAATAATCGCTTGTTACTCAAAAGAGACGACGGAACATAATGATCTGCGCTGAACACCCTCGGGATAATATTTTAGCCATAAATTTGCTATGAGGACAGCGACAGTTACGGCATCGGAAATTTCGGGATTTTCCCGCTAACGATAACACGACCGTATCATAATTTTTGTTACACGGAGATTATTACCGATAAAACTATGTTCGTCAGATGTTAATACAATATACATACATACTTACATGACATGACATACTTACATATGCGCAAAACACATTACCCTCCATCTGAGTGAATCGGGAAAAATTTTCATTTGTAAAATTTCATTACTAGTAGATTGTTTATAGAATATCATTTTTATTTTGCCCAAGTTAATAATGACTTGTTACTCAAAAGAGACGATGGAACATGATCTGCGCTGAACACCCTCGGGATAATATTTTAGCCATAAATTTGCTATGAGGACAGCGACAGTTACGGCATCGGGACTTTCGGGATTTTCCCGCTAACGATAATAAGACCGTATCATAATTTTTGTTACACGGAGCACTGAATTATTAGAAAATGTTTGATACATAAATAAAACTCTTTTCTAGTTTTATTCTAGATAGTTTGTTGTAAATATTGCTTCATAATCATCATGATCTCTCTGATGTTAATAAGCTTTGTTTAGCTTGTGTTTCCTAAGTCGCCCTCTATGACATGACGGGAAGACTGCAGTGGTCCTAATTTACCCTGCCGGTAACCACACGGCGGCTTCTGTAGTCAAATGTAAAGAGTCAATCATCTTAGCTATCATCCTGTACAACACGCGGCGTATAAGTTGAACTAAGTGTGAGCGAGACACACTTATATTAATCAGTGGCAATGTATTGCGGTGTCCTACTCACACTTAGGTCAACTTATTTGCCGGGCACTGTACATGTATTTATGAAAGAAAACAAATAACTGGGGTCTTACACACTGATGTGAGAGAAAAGAAAAAACGTAGAATGTACCAGAGCTCTCTTCTCACGCAGCTCGTAAAACCAATCGAGACAATGGGCGTGAGAAATGATGTCATTCGACGATGCAGCTAGCAACCCATCACTATTTTGCTTCCGATCTCCACCTACAAGCCTACCAACATGCTGAACGTGGCATTTAGATTTTTTTAGACTTGGGCTGTCTACCCCGCAAGGGAGGAAGACGTGATAGTATGTATGTATGTAAACAAATAACTCATTGTTTCCGTGGAATGCCCGAGGAACAATGAGAACACTTACAATAGGCGTTTTCCTGTTGACGTAAGGTAAGAACAAGGTCTGCAGCTCGACGCATTATCCTTATTTTTTTTCCTTTTCACACCGTATGAGAACCTCGCCGAGGCCTTCCAAGGTCATAGAGATGCAATGTTATTTAATAGTTGACCCCCTATTAAATAGTTTTTAGCCGGTACACGACCAGCAAAAAACTGTACCAGTACCAGTAAATGTATTCGAATACACCCTGTATAATGATTTGCGGTTGTGGCAAATTACTGGACGCATTTTGATGAAATTCACAATATTCTAGCTTATTTTAAAATCGTTTACAACGTGAAAGGGACATACTCGTAATAAATCAAACCACGGTCTATACTAGATCATAATTGTAGAGTGAAATTAAAAATAAAAAGCAAAAAAAGAAAAACAAAAAAAATTCCGGCATTTTCATATAAAAGTGTTCATCCGCCCGGGCCATTTGTATGGGAACTTCAAATATTTTATTTTTACTGTTATTTTAATTTAATTTTTCTAAAGTGATCTAGTATAGCCCGTGGGTCGATTTATTCGGGTATGTCCCTTCCACTTTGTATAATGGATATAGTTTTCCCTAATATTATGCGAAAATGCGGGTAAAAGCTTAATTATAATAATAGATATGAGATGTATTTTGTCCACGCTCGGAGCCTTACAGTAACTAATACTGGTGTTCTGAGCAAACTGTGAGACTTCGAACGAGGTCAAAATACTTGTACTGCTCATATCTAGCCTGCCTCCATAGGCCTAAAACTTTTTACCCCCAAAAATTTAATTAGTGAATAATTAAAAGTATTGCAATTGCAATAATTTATTTAAATATTGTGTTTTTTATTAAAAGAATACATTTGATGTACAGTCCATTGCAAACTACTCATTTTAATTAATAAATTTTTTTAACAGTAAATTTGATATATAAAAAAACAGTAAGTACAACAATAAGATAAAGTACAGTAGTTACTAGAAGTAAATTTTAAATTTTATACAATTCTTTTACTATTAGGTTGTTATTTCTATGTGTATATCTCGACCTGGTAGTTCAAGCCGGATCCTCTCTCACTCTTGAACCTTAGGTTGGCGTATGAGAAGCCCACGCCGCCAGCTGTGATGGAAGGTAAAGCCTGAGTGTTGTCCAGGTCTCGAGCGATTATACCCTGAAATAGACAAATTGTTTGTAGTAGAAAGAAAGTAACTTAACTTGCTAGTATAAAACTAGCAAGTTAAGTTACTTGTTGGTTCTTTTAAAACTAAGCAGCAAACAAGAAAAAGTTTAAGAACTAAAACTTGACTATAGTTACTAATATTTCTGGACGTATTTTGAGTGTCAGGAAAATATTAGTGTAAATATAAGTATAAATTATATATTTTTGAAATATTCATAAAAATACTTTTCAATTGATACCAAACACAATATACGTCAAAAATATTTTTTTGAACCTGCAACTTTAAGTAAAATGCGTCATCTTCAATTTCGCATAACGTCACATATCCTTTAACCAGCGGATGGTCATATGCATCTCACGATGTAACATATATCTAGTTACGATGTTTAGTTTAGGAGGGAACAAAAAAACAAACATATAAGCGGCCAAAATCATAATCAGATCTTTTTGTGCTTTTGGCTTCGCTGTAGTCGGGTAAGAAGAAATAAGAAATAAGCTGGTTTGTTTCTAACTCACATTGTAAAAGAAGGAAGATCTTAATTATGTGTTTTTAATTTGTTACTGCATATCCGTAATTTATCTCTTATTTATTAAAAGTAAATCGATTCGAACTCAAGATGATGAACAAAGTATTGCTTTCTTTTACTTAGCTATCAAGTCGTTATCAGTACCAGTGAAATTATCAATGCGTGTTGTTGGGTACTTAATGTTTACGAGAAATCATTGTATTCTCAGAAAGAACATCGTTCAACTTCAACTCGTCTTCGATTTCAATGGGCTATTTTCCTAAAAAAATATAATTAGTCGGTTAGTTAGATTATCAAAAACATTTAACACGTGTTTTTTCTTTTGTCAATCAAACAAAAAATGACAAAGAAATAGCCAGTTAAAATTGTGTGTGACGTCACTAGCCAGTACACTTTTAAGTGTACTGTCTAGTGACGTCACAAGCCCCCACTTATGAACTTTGACAACTTAGGTCAACTTATTTGCCGGGCACTGTACATGTATTTATGAAAGAAAACAAATAACTGGGGTCTTACACACTGATGTGAGAGAAAAGAAAAAACGTAGAATGTACCAGAGCTCTCTTCTCACGCAGCTCGTAAAACCAATCGAGACAATGGGCGTGAGAAATGATGTCATTCGACGATGCAGCTAGCAACCCATCACTATTTTGCTTCCGATCTCCACCTACAAGCCTACCAACATGCTGAACGTGGCATTTAGATTTTTTTAGACTTGGGCTGTCTACCCCGCAAGGGAGGAAGACGTGATAGTATGTATGTATGTAAACAAATAACTCATTGTTTCCGTGGAATGCCCGAGGAACAATGAGAACACTTACAATAGGCGTTTTCCTGTTGACGTAAGGTAAGAACAAGGTCTGCAGCTCGACGCATTATCCTTATTTTTTTTCCTTTTCACACCGTATGAGAACCTCGCCGAGGCCTTCCAAGGTCATAGAGATGCAATGTTATTTAATAGTTGACCCCCTATTAAATAGTTTTTAGCCGGTACACGACCAGCAAAAAACTGTACCAGTACCAGTAAATGTATTCGAATACACCCTGTATAATGATTTGCGGTTGTGGCAAATTACTGGACGCATTTTGATGAAATTCACAATATTCTAGCTTATTTTAAAATCGTTTACAACGTGAAAGGGACATACTCGTAATAAATCAAACCACGGTCTATACTAGATCATAATTGTAGAGTGAAATTAAAAATAAAAAGCAAAAAAAGAAAAACAAAAAAAATTCCGGCATTTTCATATAAAAGTGTTCATCCGCCCGGGCCATTTGTATGGGAACTTCAAATATTTTATTTTTACTGTTATTTTAATTTAATTTTTCTAAAGTGATCTAGTATAGCCCGTGGGTCGATTTATTCGGGTATGTCCCTTCCACTTTGTATAATGGATATAGTTTTCCCTAATATTATGCGAAAATGCGGGTAAAAGCTTAATTATAATAATAGATATGAGATGTATTTTGTCCACGCTCGGAGCCTTACAGTAACTAATACTGGTGTTCTGAGCAAACTGTGAGACTTCGAACGAGGTCAAAATACTTGTACTGCTCATATCTAGCCTGCCTCCATAGGCCTAAAACTTTTTACCCCCAAAAATTTAATTAGTGAATAATTAAAAGTATTGCAATTGCAATAATTTATTTAAATATTGTGTTTTTTATTAAAAGAATACATTTGATGTACAGTCCATTGCAAACTACTCATTTTAATTAATAAATTTTTTTAACAGTAAATTTGATATATAAAAAAACAGTAAGTACAACAATAAGATAAAGTACAGTAGTTACTAGAAGTAAATTTTAAATTTTATACAATTCTTTTACTATTAGGTTGTTATTTCTATGTGTATATCTCGACCTGGTAGTTCAAGCCGGATCCTCTCTCACTCTTGAACCTTAGGTTGGCGTATGAGAAGCCCACGCCGCCAGCTGTGATGGAAGGTAAAGCCTGAGTGTTGTCCAGGTCTCGAGCGATTATACCCTGAAATAGACAAATTGTTTGTAGTAGAAAGAAAGTAACTTAACTTGCTAGTATAAAACTAGCAAGTTAAGTTACTTGTTGGTTCTTTTAAAACTAAGCAGCAAACAAGAAAAAGTTTAAGAACTAAAACTTGACTATAGTTACTAATATTTCTGGACGTATTTTGAGTGTCAGGAAAATATTAGTGTAAATATAAGTATAAATTATATATTTTTGAAATATTCATAAAAATACTTTTCAATTGATACCAAACACAATATACGTCAAAAATATTTTTTTGAACCTGCAACTTTAAGTAAAATGCGTCATCTTCAATTTCGCATAACGTCACATATCCTTTAACCAGCGGATGGTCATATGCATCTCACGATGTAACATATATCTAGTTACGATGTTTAGTTTAGGAGGGAACAAAAAAACAAACATATAAGCGGCCAAAATCATAATCAGATCTTTTTGTGCTTTTGGCTTCGCTGTAGTCGGGTAAGAAGAAATAAGAAATAAGCTGGTTTGTTTCTAACTCACATTGTAAAAGAAGGAAGATCTTAATTATGTGTTTTTAATTTGTTACTGCATATCCGTAATTTATCTCTTATTTATTAAAAGTAAATCGATTCGAACTCAAGATGATGAACAAAGTATTGCTTTCTTTTACTTAGCTATCAAGTCGTTATCAGTACCAGTGAAATTATCAATGCGTGTTGTTGGGTACTTAATGTTTACGAGAAATCATTGTATTCTCAGAAAGAACATCGTTCAACTTCAACTCGTCTTCGATTTCAATGGGCTATTTTCCTAAAAAAATATAATTAGTCGGTTAGTTAGATTATCAAAAACATTTAACACGTGTTTTTTCTTTTGTCAATCAAACAAAAAATGACAAAGAAATAGCCAGTTAAAATTGTGTGTGACGTCACTAGCCAGTACACTTTTAAGTGTACTGTCTAGTGACGTCACAAGCCCCCACTTATGAACTTTGACACGCTTTATCTTTGACATTTATTGTTTAAATAACGAACGAAAAAATACGTGCCGGTATTTTTTCAGTGAACTGACGGTCTAATTTCATTATTATTATTTTGACCCAGGAAAATAGCCTATTTTGTAATTTAGAGACATACCTACTTATCTCAAAAGCTACTGAATCGATTTTGATGAAACTTGCACTGTTCCCTTAACCTGCTGTCATTATAAAGCCCGGGATCAGCTATTATGAGAGCATTCACAATATTACATGATTCGGCAACTTTTATAAGACCATTCTTAGGCAGCTCCAAAAGCACGAACTTGTAAAAATGCAGTGCGATATTTGCCTTCGCCGGGAATTGAACCCGGCGCCCGTTGCCTGGTAGGCTGGCGTGTTAACCACTGCGCCACCGAGGCCGTCAACCCGTATAACAATTGTATATACATTATAACACTCGAAGTTGACTAACTTATACTAAATAAAACATATAATATCAACGTACAGCCGAAACTAATGTACTTCCGTATCTAGAAACTAAAAATTTGGTCAGAGTTCCTTTCTTGATGAAAGTGAGCACTAAGAGAGAATTTTTAGAAATTCAACCCCTAAAGGGGTGAAATAGGGGAAGAAGTTTTACGCAGACGAGACGAGAAAATTGCTAGTGTTACATACATACAGGTCGAATTGATAACCTCCTATTTTTGAAGTCAGTTAAAAAAAGTAAATAGGCAGAGCGTTATTCAAGACGCTGCTAATTGATCATATCCTTAGGGTTTTTCATATGAAATTACGCAGTACTCAACTAATTAAGTAGATACATGTATCAATTTACTTAGACAGTAATAATCAAAATTAGATTGAATCCTCAAAAATGTAATTACGCACACATAGAACCGACTAAGGAGTAAAATAATTATCTCATAAACTTGATAAGTAGGTCAAAATGTCGGTGTGAGTAACGAGATGTTAGTTATTAAAATTGACGTGGATAATATTAATTTACGCGGAGTTTTGTTCTTGGGTTATTTACTGCTTAGTTTAACAAAAACATTATTCATTTCACTTTGTTATTAGGTATAATTAACGTAATTATTTACAAACATTACAAAATTATGTCTGCAAAGGGTTTAATTTTTGAGAACTAAGTCGATTTTAAGACAGACAACATGAAAAAATGCTCTCACTTTACATTTATTTCATGGGTTTAAATTAGTTTTATGTATCCATTATTTAATACCTGACTTTACCAAAGATCCAGTGGTTTATTCGAATATATTTAAGTCTAGTTACCTACATGCATACGAAAAAGCGTGTGCAGCGAAGGCAAACGATGTCGTCATGCTTCTAAAACATATTTGATTCCTAACATCAAGTATCGTGAGATTATTTATAATTGGTTGCCCTCCAACACTCACTAACAATAAAACACGACAATAAAATGCTTACCTTAATGATTTGTTGTCCAGGATCCGAGTAGAATACCTCTTTGACCCTTTTCTTGAGAGGTATGGCATTGTATTCGACTTTTTGTTGCCACAACAATCGGTTTTGGTAACTCGTGCCCACTACAAGGTCCTTGCTTTCCACATTTACAAATACCAGGAAGCAGATAGCCAAAATTGACAGCAGCTTCATTTTGATTTGATATAGAGAGGGTATCGCGTGATCTCGTGGGTAAATACGCTTCGGTCAATGGTCAAACACACACTGAGTTGCTGGCCCGTCATACAGCTTGATTTAACTTGTTTACCTTATCAGTCGCGCCGTCCTTAATGTACAATTCTGTGTTATTCATGACTTATTTACCAATTGATTGAACTTTACACAAGCCGTAAGCTGGTTTTTGCGTACCAATCAAAAAGATTTAAGGCCTACATACTTTTAATCTCTTTGGTACGAATCAAATTAATTAGAAACTGAGTTTGCTCATAGCCGGGCCGGTAAATAAAGTTCAATTATGACAACCTTTATCTTTTTGAGATATAAAAAATATGGTAAAGAGCGAAACTAGCGACACACGTAATTTTATTCTTATACTCCGTTATAAGTTGAATTGAAAAATATACGACAGCAAGTACTTCCGTAGAAAATTACTTGTAGTATTTTTAGTATAACATTTGATCAATATCATCTTTTCAAATTAAGAGAATTGCCCATTACCGCCAAAAGTGGCCGCTTTTGGCGGTTGAGTTAATTTATCAAATAAAAAATAATAAATATAGGACACAATCCCAAAAATTTGACTAACGTACTGTCGTAATTTTTCGACTTGATCTTATTTAGAAGTAGGTAAAGAAAATAAAAAGACCCCGGTGTCGCTAGTTCGCTGGTATATTAAGCGTCTTAATTTTTTTATGCATTTCTTTATTTTTTTCTGGGTTGTAATTAAATAGTTTATTTTATTTGTTAGATAAATACATTGAACTATAACAAACTAAATGAATGAGTTAAATTAAATAAAAGAAAGTATATATTTATTTTAATTATATTGGAGTTTTTTTTTTATTTGTTAAAATATTTACGTATATATTGTAATCGAAAAGACGGATAACTTCACTGATATCTTCATCACTAGAATAACAGCCTAAGTTGGATATGGATTTTTTATTATCAGAAAGTATTTTGGTAGTCTTGAGTTCGAATCTAAGCGGAAGGTGTTTATGTTTGGGTAATATTTAATTTATTCCTTCTGGCCAAGTCTTATAAGTGTCTTTGTAATAAGACTTGCTTTTTATTACCCGTTTGTTTAGTTACACAGTAAAGGAAATTTCATCATCATCAGGTCTTTATTAGTCTCCACTGCAGGAGCACGACCCTCTCTGTACTGCCAGAGCAGTCAGAAGATTTGGCCTACACTCTCCACGCTGGCCAGACGGGTTGGAGAGGTCTCATTGATGTTTATGAGCTTTATTTAGCTTGAGTTTCCTAAGTCGCCTTTAACGACATCCACCACGGGAAGATTTGGAGTGGTCCTATTCTTCTCTGCCGGGAACCACACGATTTTTTTTATTATTGAATTAGGCATTTGTCTCCCAACGATGAAGACGATCATCATCTCATCTCATCTTCCCCCACTGATGGGCATAGGCTTTCTTCATTTGTATTTGTAATTTTAGTTATATTTTCCAACTTTTGTTACGTCTCTGTTTTAAGGTGCGTGATAAACATTTATTAAATTTTACGTTATCCAAAGTTACTAGCCACTAATTAACTATTTAGTAATAAATTATGGCAAATAAAAATATAAGTAGCCCATATTTTTATTTGTCAGAATTATTAGATGACAAAAAACAATTTCATTCATTTAATCCGTACTAATATTAAAAATGCGAAAGTAACTTTGTCTTGCCTCTTCCACGCCAAAACTACTAAACCGATTTTAATGAAATTTGGTACACAGATAGTCTAGATTTTGAGAAATGAGTCTTTGGCTATTTTTGAGTATTTTGACTACCAATTTCCAGTGGTGTCAGTTGTTTTCGACAAGAATATGAGGAACAGCATATCAATGTACCATTGTGATTATATGCTCTTTGATTGTACCATATTACTGGTCCGGCGGCCCGCTGGTTCGATTAACAAGTTGTCAGAGACAATTCAAACTAGGTACTATATCTATATCGATCGATTCTTGTGAGAATTGACTCGGGAAGCTGAACATGTTTATCTACATTTCACATTTAGTCACATAAAAGCATTTTTCACTACACATTTCCTTGATAACACTGCTCCTGTGAAGGTCTTTGCCTAGTGACTCAGAGGTCACGGGTTCAAATCCTACAGGGAAGCATACTTACCTTGTAAAATTTCCAGTCTGGTTAGGAGATAGCAGGCTTGAATTGTCTGATAATCCGAAAAGTTGGTTGCGTGCTTCGGAAGGCATGATTCGAAATCATTATTACTTATTTTCAATACATTTGTTAATAAATTGTTACTTTTTATAGAATCCGAGCAGAGATTTTGATTTTTTTACCGACTTCTAAAAGGAGAAGGTTATCAATGTCCTTTTTTGTAAAAAAAATAAACTTGAGTAAGTGTACCTAATTATTATAAATTCGTTTCTACAAACTGCTTTAGTTCCTAACTTTTATAAATTCCTTATTTGCTGAACTGCAATCTTGTTTCTTTTATGGTAATCGCAAATGTATTGAAAACGTCGTATGATACTTGTACGGTCTGACTATTATAGTTGTCGGTTTATTATAAGCACTCGGCTTTGCCTCGTGCCTATAAACACCTCGACTATAATATCCAGCTTACCGTACTTGTATCATAATGTACTATTGTGTACTTTTTGTAGGTATTCGAAATTCATTCGATATTTTCATTATTTTTTCTCTTACATCATATAATTGTGAAAATACATGTTTTCTTATTGAGAGATAAAAATTAATGACGCACGGGATTTAGCTTAAAGAGTGCCCTGAACGCGCTTGTCTGCATATAGACGGAAAACAGAATAGTGGCAATATTTGTTAAAAATTAAGCATTCAATTATATTAATCTCATTATAATCAAGTTATGTTCCTATACAGCTTGGTTATAATACAGATGGTTTAGGAATTATAATAGAGATATGCACGTTCAATGCTCTCTTAATTAATTAAGGATAAGTCCTAGTTAATTAAGCTCCAAAATTGAGTTGTAAATTTTGAAACGAACATACAAGATGCATTATAAGTTAAAATAAAAACGCGAAAAATATACTTAATGATAGTTTATTATGACAAATTTTTGGTTTATCTTCTTCAGACATAGATCTCCACTTGGAAGTTTAGTCCGGATCCCCTCTCACTCTTGAACCTGAGGTTGACGTAGGAGAAGCCGACGCCCCCTGCAGTAACGGTAGCTTCACCGTCAGTGTGGTCCAAATCCCTGACGATTATACCCTGGAATATAAGAATATGTTATACAATAACAATATACTATCGCCCTGAGGAAGACCTCCGGATGAAGTCGAAACATGTCGGCCAGTAGTTGACTATTTACGTGAGTAACCCGTTGTTACGTATTTCAATAAATGCTATAAGCGCATTTTTGTTCGGCCGTGTGGTTACCGGCAGAGTAGAATAGGACCACTCAAAGTCTTCCCGTGGATGTCGTAAAAGGCGATTTAGGAAACTCGAGCTAAACAAAGATATAAACATCAAAGAGTCTTCTCCAACCCGTCTGGCCAACGTGGTGAATAGTAGGCCAAATCCTCTGACTGCTCTGGCTGATATATGGCTCTGGCAGTACAGAAAGGTTCGTGTTCCTGCAGTTAAACTAAAGAAAAAGACCTGATGATGATGCATTTTTCGTATCTACTAACTTAAACATATATTATAAAATCTTCCACGCTAGTCTGAGAGAAAAAAAGGACCAGCTGCTTCTCTTCCCGCAAAGATCGTAAAAACCGACCAAGGAGTGAGCGAATATCTGAGGAATCTTGTTAATAGGTGATGCGGTTAGTAACCCAGCACTATCCTGATTCTGTTCTCGACCCACAAGCCCATCAACATGCTAAACGAAGTCTTTAGATTTTATAGACCTGGGTTCTGCCTACCCCGTAAGGGAAAGACGTGATAGCAGGTATTTATGCGTAATACGAGCTCCGTGGCGCAGCGGTCAACACGCCAGGCTGCGACACGGATGGTCCCGGGTTCGATCCCCGGTCAGGTCAAAATGAAAAAACCGGCCAAGTGCGTGTCGAGCCACGCGCAGTGTAGGGTTCCGTAGTTGCGAATGACAACTTTGAGTTCACACTATTCACACTCGCACCTTACAGTTTAACGACCAAAAACATCTAACAATGAAAATAGTATGAAATTTTACAGTTTATAAGTTGGTTGCCTATAACTTTTTAGTTTGTACTTACTACTCAGCTCTGATAGTTTTCCTTTCAACTTCAGTATATATGCTACTGCTGTAATTTTTTTCACGTATCTATATATAACCGTTTAGCAGATAGAGGGGGGGGACACTTACCTCTAACAAAAATTCGCACATTAAAACCAAATATTTCGGAAACGGAGCCCTTAATCAAAAAATGGTGTTCTCAACCTCACAATATTTTTGAAAGACCTATTTAACGATACCCCACACAATAGGTAAATAGAGAAAAAAAAATTACTCCCTCACTTTACTTGTATGAGAGCTACCCTAAAAAAAATTTTTTTTCAAGATTTTATTCTACCACTTTTTTGCCATGAATAATATACATACCCATACCAAATTACAGCTTTCTAGTACTTATAGTCTCTGCGTAAAACCGCGGACGGACAGACAGACAGACAGACAGACAGACAGACAGACAGACAGACAGACATGGCGAAACTATAAGGGTTCCTTGTTTACTACGGAACCCTAAAAACGATCTTTTTCAGATTGACCTGGGTCTTAAATGTTTATCTATATATGTATTTGTTATAAAATATTCTATCGTTGAGTTAGTATCCCATAACACAAGTCTCGAACTTACTTTGGGGCTAGCTCAATCTGTGTGATTTGTCCGTATATATTTATTTATTTATTTATGTTTGTTTGTTTGTAATGAATAAAATCAAAACAACTGACCCGATTTTAAAATTTGGACTACGTGTATATATTTTTTTGTGATAGCTAAAAAAACAATTTTTAATCTCACCTACCCTAAAACAGTGTCATTGAATGCAAACAAAGTGGGCTGGATGGTCGCTATTAAGACCGCGGGCTATTGGTTCAGTTATTTTTGAAAGACCACCCAAAAAGGGGCATTGAATAAATACTCGTACCTTAGTTTGCAGACATAAACTCCCACGCACAATCTATTTTTTGATCATATTGTGAGGGTTGAAATTTAATTTGGGAAAGTCATCATTCATCCATCAGTCATATTTAACTAAGAAAGGAGAAACTTAATTACGACCTTATGAAACCTACTAAGTCCCGAAATAAATTTCAAATGTGACCTGAGGTGCCTAACTGCCTACGTGTACCTATTGTGTAAAACTGTTTTTAGAGCAACATTATACAATAATATGTGTAAGAAACTATAAGTACAAAATATGGTATTGTTTCTTAAAAATAATTTATATTTGTAAATAAACATAGTGAATGAATTTTTACATTATAACCTCTGGACATATGCAAAGGTATACGTAATTTCAAATCAACTTCTGTAAAATACCATCTTATTTGGAACAGAAATAAAATGTTCTTCTTAGGGTTCCGTTGTAAACAAGGAACCCTTATAGTTTCGCCATGTCTGTCCGTCCGCGGTTTTACTCAGAGACTATAAGTACTAGAAAGCTGTAATTTTCATTGTTAGATGTTTTTGGTCGATAAACTGTGAGGTGCGAGTGTGATCAGTGTGAACTCAAAGTTGTCATTTGCAACTACGGAACCCTACACTGCGCGTGGCTCGACACGCACTTGGCCGGTTTTTTTTAAATTATAATTTATTACAATGTTCGTTGTAAAATTAATTGTAAAAAATATCCGATGAAAAAAGTTTTCAAAATAAAGGTGGTTATCAATTCGACCCCTTAAACACATGATGTGTAAAATATTTATATACTTAGTACATATATCTCAATGATATTATCAGAATTGCTCAGTTTTTGTATATGTTAGATATAAGTAAACTCAGGCGTGGTTCTGTTCTGACTGTTGGCTGACCGCAGTAAAATATCTCGAGGTCTTCTTTGCTTAAAAAGCATGTTAAGTGGGTCAAAAATGACACTAACATAACTAAATTCACGACTGTAAAGTCACGTAAACTTAACTCTCTCTCTCTCTCATTTATCAGAGTGTTTTCCTGGTTGAATCCTCTGCAGCTATGACGAGTCAAACCCAGGGTTCTCTATTATAACAGTATCACAGAATAAGTACTAGTACTACAGTATTTTCCCTAAAGGTCCCGCCTATCATCATTGACAGTCGTTAAGCTACATCAGATGATGATACGAAAAAATTAAAACATATTCTACATTACTAAACAAAGGAAAATGATACTACGAGTCTATTAAGCTACAGCAAGTATTTTATTTAAAATTAATAACGTTACATACATAACCTTAATGTATAAATAAAACGGAATTAAAAGTATTGCGATGTGTGGAAAAGAACATAAAGAAGTAAACTGCCTTAGTTCTTGTGATATTTTATTAATTAACTTATTAGTTTAATTAAACATTTATGTTTAGACGTAAAACTCACCTTAATAATTTGTTGTCCGGGGTCAGAGTAGAACTCCTCTTTGACCCTCTTCTTGAGCGGAATGGCATTGTACTCGACCTTCTGTTGCCATATCAGTCTGTTGTTATGACCCGTGCCTACTAAGAGGTCTTTGCATTGTGCGACACACACGAATGCCAAAAAACACACAGCCAAAACTAATGTAGTCTTCATTTTTTTATTTAATCTCAATACGTAGCGTGTCGGTCGATGGTCAGACACACACTGAGTTCTTAGTCATCTCTTTGCTCTCATTTAAACTGGTTACCTTAATGTACGACCGGATGATGCCTGGTGAACTGGTCAGAGCAATAGTAATTCCCACGGCTAAGTGGATTTTTCCTTACCTTCTTCAACTACTATTCATGAAGATTTGAATCAGCAGGTACCTCGGGTAGATGGTTAGAAATATCCAATTTTATTTTGTTTCACTTGTGCCGATGTGTATGAAATCAATGTTTATAATCTACTTCACGGTGTCCATTTGAGTTGACATCTTGTGTCCTTATGTAAATTGGATGACATTTCAATATTATGAAATCTTAGCGTTGGTCAGATTATGAGGTCAGAAGGTGGTTGTGGTACTTGACATAGACATTCATTCTCTCATTGGTGTAACTTCGAAAGCAACTATCAGTATTTTTTTTTTATGAAAGCTTAAATCTTAAAATTCATGCCTTATTAATTTTTTTTTATTTTGTTTTGATTTGTGGTAGAGCCAGGCTACCGGCGAAAATCACTTTTGCTGGTAGCATGAATGGGCCGGCTCGTTCGGGGAAGTACCACACTATCACAGAAAATCGACGTTTGAGTAGTAGCTTTACAGCTTCTATGCTTCGTCCGGTGAGTGAGAGCGCCGGAGGCCTATCCCCCCTCCCCTCTGGGGAGGGAAAAATAAAAGGCCGGCAACGCTTTTGTCATACCCCGGGTGTTACATTTGTCCATGGGCAGCGGTGATCACTCACCATCAGGTGACCCGCGTGCTCGTTTGCCGTCCTATGAAATAAAAAAAAAATAAAAAATCGAAAAATGTGTTTGTTTATTTGTTACGTTCCTCGTCTATCCAAGATCCAATCAACTAAAAATTTAATGACAACGTAGGGTTACTTTTAAGGGATGAAATGTAGCCCTTTCATCCCTTAATTAGAAGTACCCCTAGTAGTTCCCGAGGGATCGAAATTACTGCGAGTAGAGCCGTATATTATAAAAACTAGAAAATTTATTGAAATTTCTTGTAGTCTTTACTCTCATCATTTTATATATTGCAGAAAAAATACTTCTAACAAAAAGTGCGAGACTTACGAAATTTGTCTATTTCCTTTGTTGACAACCAGTCAGATACTGGCCCCATTTGAAAAAAAAATGAAAAAATTAGACTTGTTTAAATTAAGCATACTACTCATTTTTGCCAAAACGGCCATTGTTGGCAAAATTGCTAAGAAATGCTAAACGGAAAACTTTAAATTATATTTTATTAAATTTTTAAATTGAGGCCAAACTGTATCTTAAGAGCGTATACTAGCAGTATTTTTTCAATATGGTTTCCATACAAATGTATTTCTCTATTTTCTCGCTGAAAACTGATTCTAGAGCCACAATTCTTTTTTCATAAAATCTAGTACTAAAATCAGAATGCCCCTATTTTTTATTTTTTCCAAACAACCTGTTTTTGTAAAAAAAAAATTTCTTTTAGACAGGTTTTTAGAAAAAAAAATAAAACATAGGGACATACTTACCTATTTTAGTAATAGATTGTATGTAAAAATAATGGTGCCTCTATAAGCAGTTTTCAGCGAGAAAGTAGAGAAATAGATTTGTATGGAAAACGCACTGCTAGAATACCCTCTTAAAAAAAATCTGGTACCACCTTAAATACATGAAATTTGAGGGATCCAAGCCTCCCCTATTTGAAAGAAAACTGAGATATCATTTAAGTTTGTTTGCGAGTTAAATTCATGTATCCCTTAACAACCGCCACTGAGCGGCACCAACATGAATAGTTTTATATAACCCATTCATGCTGCTTCCGCATTGCTAGCTATTCATGATAGCACAATCTATTGATTGCAATAGTTACAATATGTACGGAGAGGGATCTATTGACGCTGGTCACTAATTGACCATACAGCGCAACACGGAATAAAAAAAATGCACTATACAGAGACTTGCGACATATTTTTTTCATTTGTTGCCTGTAGTACTATCGATAGCACTGCCAGTAATAGTACCACGAAAAAAATGTTGCACTACCGTCTACGAATGAGTAATAAATAAGACTACCGTAGTACAAACAGTTAGACATTATTTTTCGTAGCTAATCTCATTTTGAACAACTCTATTGTAAAATAAAAAGAAAACTTATAATACATACCATACATACATACATATTATCACGTCTCTTTTCCATAAGACTAGGCAGAGACCAAAGCAATTGCTACGATCCTAACAAATCTTTCTTGTTTCATGTATGTAGATGGAAATGGAAATGGCTGTAGATCTATTATGAGTGTCATTTTTTCAACTAGTAGTACAAATGATACAAGGTTGTATCATTTGTACTACCAGTTGTACTTTTCGGTAGTACTTCTGACACGGAGCGGATCTATGACATACATACTATCACGTTTTTTTCCCTTGCGGGGTAGACAGAGCCCAGGTCTGTAAAACCTTAAGGACACGTTTAGCATGTTGGTGGGCTTGTAGGTGAGAACGGAATCAAAATAGTGATGAGTTGCTAGCCGCATCACCTATTGACATGATTCCTGACGCCTATTCCCTCGATCGGCTTTTACGATCTGCGCGGGAGAGAAGTAGCTGGTACATTCTACGTTTTTTCTTTTGTCCCAGCCCAGCGTGGAAGATCCATGACACCTCATTTTCATAAATGCTCACCAGTTTTGATCACTTCTGATTTGCCCCTTGGCAAGAACGTCCGCAATCTGGTCATAAATAAATAAATATATACGGACAAATCACACAGATTGAGCTAGCCCCAAAGTAAGTTCGAGACTTGTGTTATGGGATACTAACTCAACGATACTATATTTTATAATAGATACTTATATAGAAAAACATCCAAGACCCAGGTCAATCTGAAAAAGATCATTTTCCATCTTGACCTGACCGGGTATCGAACCCGGGACCATCTGTGTCGCAGGCAGGCGTGTTGACCGCTGCGCCACGGAGCTCGGTCATAGTACGTACCTACATATTGTCTTTGCCTGCGGTTACTAAGCATCAAATACAATATAATACTAACGTTCTAGCATCAAGGCTGGCCCTGTCCTACCTGACCTACTTACTCTTCCAGTCACATTTGCCTTGTAGAGTTTCTTCGCGTGTGTTCCTTCATCAATCCTTTCTATATGTCCAAACCTTCTTTACATTCTTTTCTATCAAATTATTATTAAGGTGGTAAAAAAAATCTGTACGGTTGAAGTGGGATTTTTATCTGCAAAATTATCAATTATTTAGATACTTTAACATTGTTAATCTCCAGTATCTCATGATGCAAGTTTTTATTGTTCGATAAGCTTATCTCATTGCGAATTGAACATCATAAGAATTAAACATTTTTTTTTAAAGCAAATTTAACTTAGTGGTCCTGAAGGAATTTCTGTAGTAGTCGGTACGTTGTAAATTTTTTGTAAGTTCGAACATTTTTCGGTGTCGTGTATAATGCATGTTAGCAATGCCGGGCACAAAAATAAAAAATACCTATGCCAAGCTTTTCCAGCAAGGCACGTTAACTCGTTTTTACATACATACATAGTATCACGTAATTATCCCTTACGGGGTAGACAGAGACTAAGGTCACAATACCCAAAAGCCTCGTTTAGCAAATTGATGGGTGTTTATATGAAAAACTAAATCAAAATATTGATGGCTTGCTAGCCGCATCGCCTATTGATATGATTGCTTAGATTTTGGCCCATTCCCTGGACCGGTTTTAACGGTCTGCGCTGGACGCGTTTTTTCTTTCTCCCAGTCCAGCCATTCCAGTCGTTTTTCCTGACTGTTATCATTGATGGAAGTTGTCAGATGCTTCTAGGCAGCTTGTTAAATATCTAACACCAGTTTCAATCCAATACTGGTTTTGTTGTGCGTGTATGTTTTTCATAGGTCGAGCTCCGTGGCGCAGCGGTCAACACGCCTGCCTGTGACGTGGAGGTCCCGGGTTCGATCCCCGGTCAGGTCAAGATGGAAAATGATTCTTTTCAGATTGACCTGGGTCTTAGATGTTTATCCATATATATGTCTATTATAAAATATAGTATCGTTGTGTTAGTATCCCATAACAGAAGTCTCGAACTTACTTTGGGGCTAACTCAATCTGTGTGATTTGTCCGTATATATTTATTTATTTATAGGTGCCACTAACACTTTTCGTACAGCAGGCCGATTTGCTAACTCGGTGTACAACGATTTGATTGTCACTTTAGCATCCATTACGGTTTTCATATCTTAAATGAAAATAGCCATTCATACCGAAGCCGTAATGAATATTGAAGTTACCATAAAAATGATGTACACCGTAGCTGTCAAAAGTTAGCAAATAGGCCTGCAGGACTGAGAACATGATTTTTTTGTGGGCGGCTGTATACCTTTGTATAAAAAAGTCATATTTTTTTGACTTCCCTGCTTTGATCTAATAGGAAAAGTTGTTCATATTTACGGGCTGAGTCGCCCCTTTGTGGGAATACTGAGGGTCTATTTACACGCTTTATGTATGTTACTAGATATAAACACTAGTACAACTACAGTTTTTATCGTTGTTTTCTTTCACCGGGAGAGAATACTTTGGTAGTTATTCTTACAAACTTCGAAGTACAAGTATAATAGGGTGGCGCGTGAAATTAGAACTTATTTTTTTACCCGCCTACGGCGATGCCAAAAGGATGATTATGTATTTGTTACCTAACTAAGTATATACTATACAACGTGTAAGATAATGAAATAACGCAAAACCTCTCAGGTGGTACCTCAGTCCATGAAATTGAACAACTTTTGTTCTGCAACATTCCCAAAATGGCAAAAATAGAATTCGGATTGTCATATAAATTGACTCGGTCAGCTTATCAGTTTGTATGAAAATTCTTAAAAAAATTTTTAGGGTCTCGTGAAAGTTGTAGAACAAAAGTTTTTCGATGTCATGGGCTGAGGTACCACCTGAGAGATTTTGCGTTATTTCATTAACACGTTGTAAATGTATGTAGGTATGTTCATGTGTTTCTCGTTTCTCCTAAACTATCCCTAACCGTATCATAAGTTAATGATACATCGTCCTGACCGCCAGCTGATTTGATTTGCTTTAATTGATGAAAATAAATCTGGTCTACTTTTGACTACTAAACATACTAAAGGTACTAAACATATTTATTGATTAATTAATAATTATATATCATCATCATCAAATTTAAGAGCTGGGCTCTTGTCGGTGGAGCTTCTTCCATTCCTCTCTTTCTTTCGCCAGTTGTTTTACTTCTCTGTAAGTAGCAACATTCACTTTTTCTTTTATAATAATAATTATATATACTCGTAAACTCTCGTAATTGAATGAGCTAAGGCAGCGATCGTTAAAACTGTATTTATTAAAAGCACATTATTACAGTTTTCAAAATTGTACTTTTTTCGCGAGTTGCAAGGTAACGCAGTGCAATCAGTACACGCCAGACAAATTGGGCGGAGAACCTGGCCTTAAGGATATATTCTTCGCTTATGGCGTAAACACGAACATAATTTTAATTTTTTTTCAAATTTTATTACGTCGGATCCGCCGACTAGTTCGGTCTGTTTTTTCTGTAGTTGCTGTCTCGCCCCGATGATGGTCTTCGTAACAGATTCATTCATTCAGTACCACTTTAATAAGTCGCATCGGCATTATTCGATGGCGCAGAATAGCGCAACCTACCGCCAACTCAAACCGAATGAAAATGAAATAACGAGTTTATTGCTACTACATAAGATTTGAAATCCGAAAACAACAGAACTCGTGCTGTCTCGCTCACAATGCTTGTACGACTGCCGAGACTGGCCGAGACGCCGCATGGCGCGTACACATCAACCAATAGCGGACGGGTATTTTCGCGCCATGCAAAAATTTTACTTCAGCGCAGGAACATCGGTGTCATTTATTAAAATGGTAGTACTGTCACAGAATTAATAATAGTACTACGAACATACAAAATAATAACCAAACTCACTTTTGCATTTTTATTATTTAGATTAATTCGTATTTTAACGCGGACAGGATTTGAACCGGTAGTCTAGTTACTCTTTGTACGATCTCTTTATTTTAATGAGAATATAATGAAAATTGCATTGTGAATGCATAAAAATACTTATAAAATCAAATATTTTTTGACTGAAACTAGTCGTAGAAGTTTCATTATTTTGTTTAATGGAACAACGAGTAGGGGGAATCATTAGCCGGTGGATCTGGATGGGTTTAGTTCTGCGTTTCTGGTATGCACCTACCAGGAATACATGCCTCAAATATTTGACATAAATGTATGTCATTTATGCGAATCAGTGGCATTGAGTCAAACATTACATATTTATCAGTCTCTTCAACAATGACTATTGTATTGTGTGCTTTATGCAATATGGAATATATTTGAAAGCAAATTATTTTGTGGGTAGGAATATCGTTGAGAACGAGTAAAATGCGATTCTAATAGCTTTGATTTATGGTTCACTCCAAGTCTTTCCGTGTATATATTATAAACATTAAAGAGAAGGAGAGTGTAGACCAAATCCTCTGACTCTTTTCATTCCTTTCCTATGGGTCTGGTAGTACAGAGAGGGTTGTGCTCCTGTAGTGGAGACTAAAAAAGACCTGATGATGATAAAGAGAAATAAGAAAAGCAATAATTTTCATCAAATATTTCTCAGCTGCTGAAAGCTACATTTATAAGCAAGTTACGCAAGGTACGATATATTGATTTTTTGCCCTATGACTATATTTTAGTCTCTGAATCAGAATCCGATTTGAAATACAGAATTATAAGACTAGACTCCCCAGAAATTTGCCCAGTTGATCGGTGAATTTGTATGGGGGAGGTCTATGTTTTTTTTAGGTCCTTTGCCTTTTTTTCTTACAATTCTGTGTTTAAATAGGGATTCGAATTCCGACACTAAAATATATTCAGGGGATATCAACAATTGATTTAACAAATGATTGCATTGAAAACACACAATTAATTGAAAAATTTTTTTGAAACAACATTAATGCAATTTTTAAAATATAGGATTAGAGGTCCATTAATAATTGGACCTCCTATCGTATTTTAAATACATTTTGTATGTAACTGTATGTATGTATAAAAAGGTTATTCTAAGAATAAAACGGCAAATTTAAAAAGTACAAATTGAGCACGAAGGTGTGTCGTTAAACTCAGCCCAGGCACTCACTCCGGAATATGCAAATGGCGTCGCGTATGCCCGAGGCCGAGTAAGTCCATGCTTTTTAATTTACCGAGTGACGCTATTACCTCCGTCCTTTTACCAATGCCCTCCGATCGCTTATAGAGTGCCCTGCAATTACTTCTGTAATTAGAAATTTTAGTGCTGATTTCGAGTGCAATATTTTAATACTGTATGTATAAAAAGCCTGTTCTAAGTAACACGGCAAAATTGAAAAGTACAAATGAGCACGAAGGTGTGTCTTTAAACCCAGCCCAGTCACTATCACGCCGGAACATGCAAATGGCGTCGCGTATGCACGATGCCGGGTAAGTCCATGCTTTTTAATTTACCGAGTGCCGCTATTACGCCCCATACTCGCCGCTGCCCTCCGATTGCTTTTAAGTGCCCTGAAATTACTTCCGCAATTAGAAATTTTAGTGCTGATTCCAGTATTTAATACTGTAAGTGTATGTATAAAAAGGCTGTTCTAAGTAAAACGGCAAAATTGAAAAGTACAAAATGAGCACAAAGGTGTGTCGTTAAACCCAACCCAGGCACTCACGCCGGAACATGTAAATGGCGTCGCGTATGCACGAGGCCGGGTAAGTCAATGTTTTTTAATTTACTTAATGCCGCTATTACGCCCCATATTTGCCGGTGCCCTCCGATCGCTTATAAGTGCCCTAAAATTAATTTCGTAATTACAATATTTAGTGCTAATTTTGGCATTTAATACTATAAGCTGTTCTAAGTAAAACGGCAAAATTGAAAAATACAAAATGAGCACGAAGGTGTGTCGTTAAACCCAGCCCAGGCACTCTCACGCCGGAACATGCAAATGGCGTCGCGTATGCACGAGGCCGGGTAAGTCCATGCTTTTTAATTTACCGAGTGCCGCTATTACGCCTGTCGTATTCGCCGCTGCCTTCCGATGGCTTATAAGTGCCCTGAAATTACTTCCGTAATTAGAAATTGTAGTCATGCTGATTTCGGTTTAGATATGATTTGTTCACACTTTCCAGCACTGTACTGCTGTACTTATGCCAGCTTGCTACATGAAGGAAACAGCGTTAGACTCCCGGTGCGATTTAATTTGTTCTGTAAGTCTGAGTAGTTAAATCATTAAATCGCGAAATATACAAAAAAAAACATTATAAAAAATGATTTGAAAAAAACTCGCCATGGGTAGGATTCTTACCGGGACATTGGCAAGAATCCTACCTGTTGAGAATTTTTTTGACACGAGTCGTCCGCTGCGGCACTTGTCGCTGCCTCTGGAAGCTGTGCTTCAAAGTCAATCTATTCAAACCTACGATTCAAACTCATTCGCCGTAAGTCGCTCACCACAAGACAGTATCGCGCGTTCCTTGCCGCTGCCGCTAGTCGCTGCCGCCGGACTACCTATAAAGTTTACCTTTAGAAATTAGAAAATAATTTTTTTTAATACATTTGCCAATAATACGGTTCTTATGACATCAAAATCTGTATCGTAATGATGTATTTACGGCACTAGTGCTTTTTACTTTACATCAATCACAACCGCTCAATAGCCCAATGCCATAGATGCAAAATTTAAACTTTTTCATAGAATCCAAGCAAAGAGTTTCAAGCTCAGCATGAAAACTTTTTCCTGATTCGTGAGATGTGATTTTTTAACCGACTTCGAAAAGGAGAAGGTTATCAGTTTAGTTGTATGTACTTTTTTGTAAAAAATAAACCTAAGTAAATGTACCTGATTATTATAAATGTATTTTTTAAACTGCTTTAGTTCCTAACTTTTATAAATTGCTTATAAGCTGAACTGCAATTTTGTTTTGGGTTATATGTTAATCGCAAATGTATTTAAAAATGCCGTATGATGCTCGTACGGTAAGCTATCTATTATAGTCATCGGTTTATTGTTAGCACTCGGCTTCGCCTCGTGCCTATAAACGCCTCGCCTGTAATATCCAGCTTACCGCATCATAATGAACTATTAATTTACCAAGTGCCACCATTAAGCATTTATCGTGCCTGCCCTCTGATCTCATAAAGGGTGTTCTCAAATTGTCTCCTTCTTTAGATACCTATCGCTATTTTGAAATTTAAAAGGGTTTGGGCAACTGGCCTTAATTACCGGGCACAAAAAAGGGAAGCCTTCCCGTATTAATGATGTGATAAAGTTGGGACATAATATTTTTGTTTAAATTCTAATGATTTATTACTTATGGTTTGTTTATTTTTGAGTTCATCGTTTTTGGCAGTAGGTTTTTTAGTTTTTTTTTTTCGTAGTAGAAATAAACTAGTCTCACTATAGGCCTGTTATCTTTGATGTTCAAGTAAACGTATTTAGCACTTACGCATGTATAGCTACCCCAGGAGCTACACCTACTGGGAAGGAAGCATGTTATTAAATATATCGAACACCTCCGTGTTTTGTAGAGCACTTTAGGTCGCGGCTGCCATCATTGTTCGTTAAGCTATGTCAGATGCCTTAAGGCAGCCTAAAAAATTGACGTACCCTCCGAAATATGGGCCATCCTTCTTATCATACAATTAGGTGATCAGCCTGCAATGTCTTAACCAAACAAGAACAATAACATAAAGTTTTTACATAGTGTTTTCTAATGTTTTCGCAATTGTTATCCTCAGTCCTACTGTTAATTGTTACCCTCAGTCCTACTGTTAGTTGTTACTCAATGTTCAAAATTATTTATTTTTGAAAATGTGATCATATTATTGAAGGGATATGTACAAGTATTTTTTGTTTGGTAACGCATTTTATTCAAGACAGCGTACAAGTCTGGTTTTCCTGGTAACGCACCGAGAGTAAAACAGTTAAATAATAACCCCCATTCAACGTGTATAATATTTATAAGCAAGAAAAACATTTTATCGTGTCATAGTTTTTAAACATTTCTTGTCACACCATTTATTAAATGCATACCATCATAATAAAATTACAACTATTAAATATATTCAATTTTCAATTAACCTTACAATACCAAATATGAAATGCATAAAATAAACAAAATTATCATTTAACCACTTCTGAGTAACGGTGCATTTTCGTTTTTGGCGCTTCGGCGGCCGCTGCAGTGGCACGCTCGCTATGCTCGCTCGCCTCGCGCATGCTTCGCTCATGTTGAAACTAACGCTTGTCGCTTCGCTCTTCGCAATCTACCCCTAATTTCTGTTTACCCGTTCCTTCTAACACCATATTTCTAACCTTCGTAGACGATTTTTCCTAGAACAAAAGAAAATTGAAATGGAAAAAAATATCTCGAGAACGGTGCGTCGGATGATTTTTCATGAATGACGTAATTTTGCTTCATGATTTCAATTGATTTTTGTGATAATTTTTCCTAAAAAAATAATATCGCATTCGTATTCGTAAAAGTAGAATTCGATGGAAATTGGTTTATCACACAACTTGTTTATATTTGCCCTAGAATATTTTGAACTTATAAAATTTAAAGAAATATAATATCTTACTATAAAAGTTTTTTTAAGTAAGATATTAATGGTTAAGTACCGTAATAAGATGTTTTGAGCTTGAGGTATTTAACGATAAGGTAATTTATTTGCTTTGTTTTTTTAATAGTTTGAATTTTAAACGTATGGTATTTAGAATTCGGATATTTAGAGCTCGTACATTTTAAATTAAGGCGTTATGTTTTTTGAGATTCTGATATGTAGGAACCCAACGTATATGTTTAAACTTTCAGTAAAATAAAATTCCATAAAAGAATATACCGAACAAACAATATTCTTTAAAGAAATATTCTACTGTTTGATAACTTTGTTAAATCAAAAAATAGATTCTAAAATTCATTGAATTGTGTTTCTATAAATTATTTTTCATTCAAGTAAATAATCTTTAAAACAATAATATAAGAACTGAAAATATAATGCAAACTAAAATTTAAAAGAAAGTTTTAATCAATTAATTTGAATTATCAAGCACTTTGCCACATGGACAAAATTTAATATTAGATTTTTAATTTTATTTTGTATAATTAATTAGGTATAGTTATAATATTTTATTGTATTTTTTTTTAATTTTTAGTTTAGTTAGTAATTTATGTTATAAAAATAATTAGTTGATAGTTAGAATAATATTTATCATATGTATTTTCATATTGTATGTAAATTTAGTTAAACAAATAAACAGTAAAATTCAAAAAAAGTGTAAGTATAACCTTTATTATGTAATTAATATGTGCATTGATAAATGGTCAACAAAGTGTTTAGCTCCAGCTTTAAATAAATGAATGAATGAACATGACACGACATTTTCGCGTCTTTGGCTACGCGTAGACTTCCACTTCGTAATGCAGTCCGTTTCCCTTCGCACTCTTGAACCGGAGGTTGACGTAGGAGAAACCAATCCCGCCAGCCGTGATCGTGACTGTTGCATCGGTTTGGTCCATATCCCGTGCGAAGATAGCCTGAAATGTATACTCATATTAAATAAATAAGATAAAATAGTCATTTATTACAGTAATCTTAGTTACAAGGTGATGCTAGGACTTCCCAGTGAGTAATCTAATGATACTCGTGATGGGAATGACCCGCTGCTTCCTTTAGGGGTATACAATAAGACTACAATTATAGTATAAGTACAGTTCAAGCAAAAAAAAGAGAAAAGAACAGAAACAATCATTTTTTATATATATATATGTAAGTATAAACAAGCAAGAGCATTTATTGCTAGTTTGTCTGTTTGCTTCTTTATTTTTATTTTTGTGTGTAAATGTATCATAGAAATATGGATGTGACAGAGTGTGTGCGTGTGTAGTGTGTTACTATACTAGCAGCAGACATCAACGTGAATGGACTAACCTGAGTGGACACACACACTCGAAGGAGACACTTGGTATGGACAACGCTAGGTGGTATAAAAGGATCTGCAAATATAGCAGAAAACAGTCAAGGATTCTTATGGGAGCCCTGACCGGTCATTTTGAGAACAACAGTCATCTATTCAAAATGAAAATCGTCGAAAGCCCACTATGTAGGGTATGTGAGGAATCGGAGGAAACAATGAGACACATTTTGTGTCGCTGTGACTCGTTGGCTGGTAAGCGGTTGGACCTCTTTGGATCAGCTTATCCTGATCTGGAGGACTACAGGCACTACGCACCAGGTGATATTCTGAAGCTCATGCAGTCCTTCTTCAGGAATCACCGTGTGGGTGAGTAAGGTATGGGGTAAGTACAAAATAACCCAAAGGTTAGACGTGCTTCCGATTTATAATCGGCCCCAATTAAGATAAGATACTATACTAGCAGTCCGGCCCTGCTTTGCCCGTGATACATAACCAGCCTATGGCACTCAAGGATATTGCACGTATCCAACAGTGAAAGAATTTTTGAACTCTGACCAGTAGTTCCTGAGATTAGCGGGTTCAACCAAACAAACAAACTCTTTAGCTTTATAATATTAGTATATAAATTGACGTGTGATTGACTTTGACGGCCTTCGTGGCGCATTCGATTCCCGGACAGGTAATGATGGATATTTTTTAGATCGGCCTGGGTGTTGGATGTTTATCTTTTAAATATTAATATCGTTGAGTTACTATCCTAGAACATAAGTTCACAACTTTCTGTGGGGCTTAACTCACCACTCGTTGTGACGTCAGCACCGTTTCGTATTCACATGTAAATAAAATCAACGAGTGAGCCTGTTTTGACGTATTTTTGAACCATGCTATTGCTGAGACTTGCCCGCAAAAATAAATATGGTTAAGGTTGCCAGAATAATTGAATGAACAACAAATATCCTTCTTATGCTATGGTTTCCTAGAAAGACCCTCATGACGGAGAATAGACGTGGAAACGGGATGAAGCTATATAAAACAGCGAGAAGACCCATACAACTTACGTCCCTTTTAATTAAGTAACTAGTATAATATAATATAAGACCTGGGAGCAATAATATAAGAAAATCCAGCATCCCACTCCCCGCTCCCAGTCCATCCTCCGTCACGTACGCACGAGTTCACGACTACAGTCGATCTAGTAGGTAACCGTAGCTTAGTGTAGACAGTTGTGGCAAAAACGCTAGGATCTAAGGAAGAGAATTAAAGAAAGAAAAAATATACAATACAGGTCAAAGTCAAATTTGACATTTTGTACGCGTAGTCCGGTCCGAGTGGTGTCCTGCGACCATTCGGAAAACCCATTCGAATAATACTTTAAAAATAGAGCCAATTAAAATTCACCATGCGGATACTTGACGAGTGGTGGATCGATGCTCTGGTTGAAAAATTCGGCGTCACTCGACTTGATACTCGAAGAGAACAACAAGATTTGCTATTTCTGTACAAAATTGTTCACTCACTTGTTATGACATTTAAATTTTAATTTTTTAAAATTAATTTTCTTCATCCAGTGCCTTTTAGATTGAATTTTTAATGTTCTAATACTTCCTATTTTAACCCTATTGTACGAATGTGTAGGCTTTATAATGACACTGTGGAATTAGATTCCAATAATTTAGATGTATTTGAGGCTAAACATAACAAATTTAAAAACAATTGTATTTCGCTCATCACATAAAAATAGCGAAGAACAATATTATTCTTTAAGTTAGTGCCCTTATTTATATTTAAGAGCTTAAAAATGAAATGTTTACATATTTTTGGTTTGCAATCTAGCACATTTAGTAGATATTACAATTGAGTGTACATATTTGTCATGTATGGAATTGTAAAGAATCGAACTCGATTCTATCAGGTGGCAGAAAGCAGCATTACTCGTACCTCCTACGCCGCAAATAAATAAATATATACGAACAAATCACACAGATTGAGCTAGCCCCAAAGTAAGTTTGAGACTTGTGTTATGGGATACTAGCTCAACGATACAATATTTTATTACAAATACATACCTATATAGATAAGCATCCAAGACCCAGGTCAATCTGAAAAAGATCATTTTCCATCTTGACCTGACCGAGGATCGAACCTGGGATCTTCCGTGTCGCAGGCAGGTGTGTTGATCGCTGCGCCACGGAGCCCGTCAAAGCAATTACTTAATTCAAAGTAGACCAAAACATAGAGGTAAATGTACTAACTTACTTATTATTTTTTTAACCATCATCATCAGGTATTTTTGAGTCTCTACTGCCGGAGTATGAACCTCTTTGTACTTCCAGAGCAGTCAGAGGACTTGACCTACTTTCTCCACGTTGGCCCGGGTTGGAGAGGTCTCTTTAATGTTTATAAGCTTTGTTTAGCTTGTGTTTCCTAAGTCGCCTTCTACGACATCCACGGAAAGACTTGGAGTGGCCCTATTCTACTCTGCCAGGAACCACACGGCGTTTATAACCATAAGAAACCCTTAAAATTTAAAGCAACTTACATTTTGAGGCCAATACAATTAACGCAAATATTTAATATAGGTAGCTGCCGAACAAATTTATATCACCCGTAAAAATTAAAGCGAAATAATAATATGTGACGTCACATCATGTGTATGGTCTCTTATAAGGGCGGACGGTGGCGGCGTATTTATAAATCACTAGCAATTACCCGTGACTTAGTCCACGTAAATTATGGCCTATGTCACACGCAGATAAATAAGCTTTCTACAGGTGAAAGAATTTAGAAAATTGGTCCAGTCCAGTTGGTCCAGTAGTTCCAGCTATATAAAAAACCGATATCAAATTATTTAATATCAAATTAGAATAAGAAACGAGTAAGTGGCTGTTTTTGTCCCAAATTCAATACGTACGGATCAATTTAAAAGATCAAGGTCTTATTATATAACTCTTTGTCAGATACTATTTAAAAAACATAGGTATTGAATTTTGTTTACAAAAGTCCAGAAAAACTGTGTTTGCGTGTGACTGTCAATATCTGCCAACTCATTTCTAACCGACTTCAAATAAGAAGGAGGGTCTCAATTCAACTGTATGCTTTTTAGGATTCCGTAGTAAACTAGGAACCCTTATAGTTTCGCCATGTCTGTCTGTCATTTAGCCTCAAAGTGCTAATCTTTCTTGGAGTCAAGTGTCCCGACCCCTTGCAAGCAAGTCAAAGAGTTATAGTCGACCGACTAACAAAATTACGTGCAACTAAGGAACCCTACAATGTGCGTGGCTTTTTGATTTTTGGCTTGCTAATTTTTCAGTTCCGTTATTGATTTTGTTTCTGAGATACCTAGGTATGTAGGTACCTACTTCCAAGAAGTTTTCATTTGACGTGCTCCGTGGCGCAGCAGCGATTAACACGCCTGCCTGCGACACGGATGGTCCCGGGTTCAATCCCCGGTGAGGTCAAGATGGAAAATGATCTTTTTCAGATTGATCTGGGTCTTGGATGTTTATCTATATAAGTATCTATTATAAAATATAGTATCGTTGAGTTAGTATCCCATGACACAAGTCTCGAACTTACTTTGGGGCTGACTCGATTTGTGTGATTTGTCCGTACATATTTATTATTATTTAATAGACTACTTACCCTTATAATTTGCTCGCCAGGATCAGAAAAGAATTCCTCTTTGACCATGTTCTTGTAAGGAATACAATTATATACGACGTAATGTTGCCATATCAACCTGCTGCCGTAATTCGTACCCAGAATGAGGTCTTTGCTTTCAACACACACTAAAGCCAGAAGGCAGGGCACTAACACAAGAGTAAGCCTCATTTTGCCGTGATTATTGTGTTTGTTCAGACCATTGAGATAACACACCGCGGTATCGTGGATCGCCAACTGATCAACTTGTCAGCACAAGGCTTGTTAACCTGTTTACTTTTGCGAATGAATAGCCGGAAGGAACTTGTTTATATGCCAGTTTGAGGTAGGTATAAATTAAGTGCAATGTTTTCAATCAATGTGCTCATGCCCGCTGCTACGCTCGCGCAGATGTTGGCACCCGGGACAGTACCTTGTTCTGGAATAAATAATATCCTGGTTCCTTGCCAGGGCTACAAAATTAATACAGAATGTTTTTAAGGTTTCGTACAAAAAATGAAAAACAGAAGAACAGCACCAGCCCGCCCCTGTGCCATGCCTCAGCGCCAAGCCCTCGAACAGAACGAAATCAATGAGCTAGTAGTTTGTCAATTTTAAAAGTATTTAAAAAAATGATTCAAAAAGAAATACGTGATATCCAAATTTGAAAACTTTCATTTTATCTTCATTTCATTTCGGATATTTCAAGCTGCTGAAAGGCATCTGACATAGCTTAACGACTGTCATCAATGATGACAGACCAACGGCTTAACGTGCGTTTTAAAGCACGGATGAGCTCGCGATATTTGTATTCCAGGTGAGGTCACCCGTCCTAGTAGGGACTGCACTCAGGGTTGCTTAACATGCGTAAGCGCTTATAATACTACACCCACTGGGCCATTTGGCTCTTTACCCTCCCGGCGATAGAGTAGGCTTTAGGTCGTGCCCTCTGCCTCTCTTCAGACTTCAGATAATCCACTATATCCCACCGTAATCTACTCATTTCCTCTTCCACTTCTTCGACCTTCCCGTCTAGCCTTATTGTGAAGTCTTCGTTCGAGGTGATAGCCCAAGATCCGGTAACAATTAATAATATAAATAAATGTTAGCGTGAAGTAAATAGCAGTTGGTTTTAGTATTTTATCTATTAATTAGTACGGTCCACCTGAATGAAAACTTAGACAAACATACTTATAATACGATAACATAGACTCGGAGCGTTGACTTAGTTATGAGCGAGGGACTTTCCAGATACCAATGTGGCGGTACTCTGTTTGTCTTGATGTTGAGTAAATAAATTTAAATTAAATTTTAAATATATACGGACTAATCACACAAATTGAGTTAGCCCCAAAGTAAGTTCGAGACTTGTGTTATGGGATACTAACTCAACGATACTATATTTTATAAAAGATAGATAAAAGATAAACATCCCAGACCCAGGTCAATCTGAAAAAGATCATTTTCCATCTTGACCTGAATGGGGATCGAACCCGGGAGCATCCGTGTCACAGGCAGGCGTGTTGACAATCTGATAGTACCTATCTACAAAGTTAAAAGTATCGCTTTATGTTCTCCATGGATGCTATCGTTATTTTCGATAGGACTCTTCGCGCTTTCGACTGTTTTTCAAGGTTAACGAATAGACCCACTAACGAAATGTAAATAAAGATTAACGAATTTTTAGATATCCGTATTCTCAGGTAAATGCAAGTAGTTTAGGAAAATTAAAAAACAGAACTGCTCTTCCTTATTTGAGATTTTGCCGACTTCATAACCTTTGAATATTACTCATAATCTAAGTTCATAACCTAGGCTAATAAGTGTCTGTAGTAATATCCAAACATAATATAATAACATTAGATATCCGTGCTATACATAACATTACGGAAAATAATATGGCCACATCACACTTTAAAATCGGAGCTGATCGTTTACAAGAGGGTTGATACTAGGTGTGCAGTTTTAAATTACGTCCTGATCACATTATAATTTTTTGTTAACACTTAATAGCTTCGTGCAATTGAGGAGGCCTATGTCTAGCAGTTGACGAGTATAGGCTGATGAAGATGATGCTTTATGGATTACGACAATTTCGGGAAAATTACAAATCCAATGGCACGTCACACTTTAAAATCAGTCAAGGACTAGGCAGGCTGCAACAGGTTATTTTAATATGTTTTGGTTGAAATATTGAGTGGTCCCATTCTACTTTACCGTGTTGTTCCCGGCAGAGTAGGCTGGGACCACTCCAAGTCTTCCCTTGATGATGATGTTTTTTTTTTTAATTACGCAAAGAAGATATGCTTTATTGAATAAGTACAATCTTTCAAGTAATAACTAATAAATAAAACAAATGATTCATTGTTATTATTCTTTCAATTCTTTTATTTAGACTAGGCATTGTTCACACTGAATACGTACTTACGATTGACCTTGCATAATAGTACCTATTATGGCTGAGAGCCATAGAGCAAGGAATGTGTCGTCGCTCGGTCATTGGAATTCCTTGATCTGTGAGCTAAACACTGCGCAGTCTCCGCCCTCTATCTCGCAAACGAGGACCCCGATGGTCCAGTGGGTGTGAGCACTAGTAGTGCTTACGATTATTAAGCAACCCCGGGGCAGTCCCCATTTTGATGGGTATTTACATAATTTATATTTGTATTGTGATATCACTTACAAGCCGCCAAAAAGTCACTTTTGACGGAATGTCGACTGCGTGACGTGAAATATGTTACGCATCAACTTTAACTTTAATTAACAGTCAAGTCGTTAATTACCTTATGTCACTACTGTCTTGTAGTTATATCTCAGAAAATGTTTAGTGTAATTTGTTGTGCGTAGTAATAAATGATATTTAACGAAAATCTTTTTCTTATTTAATCACTATTACTGACACAACAAAATTCGGTTTCGCTTTTCAGAGAGTTACAAGTTACTTAAACTAACAATTTAAAAAACGTTATTAAATTGGAAATAATTTTTCATATTCGCTTGTTTGTTACATACATACACATAAGTATCTAGCTTATAGAATGTAAACGTATGGATGAAGTGAATTTCGATTAAAATCCTTAAATATCCGAAAAATACACAATTATTTCGAAATTTAGGGAATCGATACGAATATCAAAAAATAATTAAAAATTCTTCAGGTACGAATTTTTCAACTCATCATGTCATAACATAAGGTAAATACCGTTGACGGTTTTGTATTCCTTTAAATTATTTCTTCTTTATGGTGTATTAAAACGTCGTATGATATCTCGTGAGCCATTTGATCATAAAGTCGGTAGTTTCACATCGTATTGTAATCATCAACTTAGCTCACTTGAATCATAATATATAATTAGCTTATATGTCACTCGGGAGAGTGTGTAAATACCCTCTATCTCAAAATCCGTTAAAGCATTTATAAGTTATCTACTTATACTAATATTATAAAGAAAATTAAGTTAATTTAACACAAATTATTGTTTTTTTGCTTTGATTGTTTGTTTGTTTGCATCGAATAGACTCGGAAATCACTGGGCTGATTTCCAACTTTCTTTCACCGATATATATATATATACTATATATATATATATATAATGAACTTTTTGCGGTAAATGTTGATCCAGTGAGAAGTTAGAACAATTGTTGATCCACCTATTTTACGTGTTTACTCAGATCCGCGTCGCGCAAACTGATATACTCTGATCCGTTCTAGATGCGCGTGTGACGTCGGTGGATCTGCACTTGCAGGTTTTCAACATACGCGTCGGTGATTTCACCAGTATATGTTGATCCATCAACGGTTTAAAAAATCATACTGGATATGACTTTTTAGATCCAGAGTATATTCAAATTATATGCGACATTTACTTAGACAATGTGGATCCGGAGCCAAAATTGACCAATAGGTACTCGAGCACAAAACGGCAACGTCGCGTTCTGCGTGCGACAGTTCACTTGTTCACATTCGCATCGCATCTAAAAATCTACTATAGTACATCGGAAATAAATAACTTTTAGTATTTTTGGAATTACTTTTCATTATTTTGTATTTGATACTTTAAGAGAACTACACATTACCAGCAGGTCTCTTAATTTGAATTGATGAAAAGTTATATTAAAAATACTACAAGTAATGTACTACCGAAGTACTCTCGTAGACTTCTTTCAATTTGATCAAATGACGTAGATGAAGAATTTAAGAGTCTACCTAGTTTCGCTGATGTAAGCCTCATAACAGAGAAACAGTCTAAAAGTATGGTCAAAAGAAAATTGAAAGAAGTATTCTCAACATCAAACTGAGTAACTGAGTCAAGGTCATCTGATCTGATAGGAAAATAAAGAGAGAGGCACAGTAGAGTAGATGGGGATATGAGATAACGGAGGCGGCGTGTAAAGAAAGAGATAGGCAACTGTGAAGACATCATTAGAGCCTTTGCGCAAGAGGCAAGCTGACAAGTAAAACTGTCAGCAAGAGACGCTGCAGTAAGTAAGTAATGGAAATGAGTACTTATATTTATTACAAACTAGACGATGGGGAACACCAGACGTTTTTTAATAGGCATAAGAAAAAAATAGAAATAAGTGTAATCCGAACGGCATACCTGTAAAATTTTTTTTGGTTTTTGTTTATTTTTTCAAAAAGCGCTCGCCACTGTTCAATAAAAATGTAATGGGACCATCTATAATGAATAACCATCAAACAAAAACGAATTTCTTAAATCGGTCCAGGCATTCGTCAAAAAAAAAATTAAAGTAAGTACCAGTACAGTGCAGTCATTATTTACCAGCCTTGCCCTGTATGACTGTATTGAAATCGTTAAGAGAAGACTAGAGGACCACCAGCTACCTCAAGAATATGCAGAGTTGCTTGAGCACTGCTTAACATCAGGCTACCTTTTCTGGGAGAATAAATTTTACCTACAAATCGACGGTGTTGCCATGGGGTCACCAGTCTCCCCCATTGTCGCCGATATATTTATGGAAGACCTTGAGGAGAAGGCTCTTTCATCCACCCTGGCTATGCCGAAGATGTTCAAACGGTACGTAGATGATACTTTCGTTGTTCTCCCAAAAACTCAAGTATCTTTATTACTAAACCATCTTAATTCAATTAATAACAAAATTAAATTCACCTTAGAAACTGAGACAAATAATTCATTAGCTTTTCTTGACATTTTAATAATTAGAAATCCTGATAATACTATTAGTCATACTGTGTATAGAAAGCCTACCCATAACGACAAATATCTCAATGGCAAATCCCATCATCATCCATGTCAGTTGGCTACCGTTGGTAAATCTTTGTTTCAGAGAGCACATGGCATCTGTGACACCCACCACCTCAAGGAGGAGCTTCAACGAGTAAAATCGGTTTTAAGAAGCAACAACCTCAACCTCCCAAAAACACATCACAGAAACCGCCCAAAGCCTCACACAGTTGATCGCTTCCCTGCCATCTTACCATATGTAAAGGGAGTTACAGACAAAATTGGTAATATACTTAAGCGTGCTTCAATCAAGACCTATTACAAGCCGCACAAGAAAATAAATCAACTTTTAAGACCTGTCAAATCTAATATCCCGTTACAAGATGCTGGAGTTTATAAAATTGACTGTGAGTGTGGTTTATCATACATTGGGCAAACAAAGAGAAGCATCGGTACCCGTATAAAAGAACATATTGCTGACATGAAGCATAGGCGCTCAACGAAGTCTGCAGTCTGTGAACATGCCCTAGACAAACCCAACCACTATATGCGTTTTGATAATCCTCAAGTCCTTGCAAAAGAAAACAGATACATTCCAAGAATGCTTCGTGAGGCTATTGAAATTAAAAAACATCCTAATTTCAATAGAGAGGATGGTTGGCAGTTACCACCAGCTTGGGATCCAGTCATCAATTTAATCAAATCTCAAGCTAAGCAGAAGACTGCAAGACCCTTAGACACCGTGAGCCAATACTGCGTACATCCTGAACGTTATCAATAAATATTTTAGGCGGTAGATTTTGCAGTTCTTATAAAATACTAGACAAATGTCAACTTAGTCTACCTGCGACCACGAACACTGTAAAGTGCTCGAAACGTTAGGTGTATAAATAATGTAATAAACGCGATAAAAACCGTATTAAAATAATTTTATTTAAATAAGTACCAGTACATTGATGGATATTTGAAGTTTATTTTTGACTGAGCATTAAATAAAAGCTTGTTTTAAATTTTTTTTTTACGTTTATGTTATTTTATTGTCTACATTTTAGTCATTTGTATAGGCACTGTATTGCTCTGGTCAAAACAAATTCAATAAGCCCAAACACGATAGGGTTATGTTGTGTAGTTCAGGAGATGTTATGGCCACCTTCAAGAAGCATCATCAGACCCTCGACACTAATAAAAATTAATGCTCTTGTCAAGACAAATCCAACGAGCCCAAACTCGTCTAACGAGCCTAAAGACGATGGATTAAATGTTGTGTAGTTTGGGATAGTTTAAGATACAAAACGGCAACGTCGCGGCTGCTTTCAACCAATCAGATCGCTTCCTGTGCTCTGATTGGTTCATTTAAATCGGATCAACATTATCCGTAACTATCGCAAGGTGGATTTGTATATCGGATCAACTTCAGCGAACGCTAGGTAAGAAGTCCGATAGTGCAGATGTTGATCCGGTCGGAGCCACATTTGTTACCAGAGATGCATATTGGATCAACAAAAGGTGCCGGATCAACATGCGTTTTCGGATCAACAAAGTGCTCGCGTGAAGTCGCATCTGATCAACATTTACCGTAAAGGGATATCTATATATATATATATATATATATATATATATATATATATATATATAACATTTATCTGCGGATGACATAAGCTATAATTCACGGTGGCGAAGTCGCGGTAAAACTGCTAGTGGTGGAATAAAAAGAATTACATAGACATATAACTCATTTAGCATGTTAATGGACGAGATGTTGATACATACATACATGAACTCGAAAAACAGAACACTCCTTTGTAACAGACAAACCAGCACAGACTGCCGAAGTCAGGCGCCCTGTACACATTAACGCCGGGCTCGTGTAAAAATACCCGCGAAGTTAGTAAATCTTATCTGATATAATTTATTTACTAAAAAAGAGCACAGAGTGCCGAAGTCAAGCGCCTGTACACATTAACGCCAGCACATGAAGAATCGCTTAGAAGCGAAGTCGTAAGTGGTCCCCAATATTACACGTATGCCGTACGTTTATGTCTACACCTTTTAGGATCTTTCTTCTGATTTGAGCATTTTGCTGGTTTCGCCTTCATGACAGCCTCCCAAAAATAATAACGAAATTATTATTTTCAAGGCAGTGGTAAATTTATCGTCACCAAAAATTTAACCTAATACCTAAAAATTTACTCCGGAGATGTGGTCTAAAAACAATGACTTTTGAATATACCTACTGCCTTTTAAAGGTTTAAAAAAGAAAGGTTTGTTAACTCTCATGCGGCGCGCCCATTTCTTTCGTATTTGGCAGAAGAAAATTATTGTAGTTTTCCTTAATAATTTATAAATGTATGGAAAAACAATACACTCCTTATTTGCAGTCATGCAAAAATACGCGCGAAGTTAGTAAATATTATCTGCGGTAAATTTCGCGACGCCGACTTGCTTTTTAAGTATAATTTATTTCCCAAAATGAGGCACAGAGTGCCTAAGTCAGGCGCCTGTAGGTACTCATTAACGCCAGGCTCATGAAAAATCGCTTAGAAGTGAAGTTGTAAGTGGTCCCAAATATTACACGTATGTACGTTTATGTTTACACCTTTTAGGGTCTTTCTCCTAATTTGAGCATGTGCAGGTTTTGCCTTCTTGAGAACCTCCCAAAAATAATAATTAAGTAGTTATTTTTTTACTTTCGTGCGACGCGCCCATTTTTTTTCGTATTTGGCAGCAGAAAATTATTGTATTTTTCCTAAATTCATTCATACATACATGAACTTGAAATACAATATACTGCTTTTTTGAAGTCACGTAAAATACCCGCGAAGTTAGTAATCTTATCTGCGGTAAATTTCGCGATGCCAGCTGGCTTTTTAAGTATAATTTATTTCCCAAAACGAGCATAGAGTGCCGAAGTCAGGCGCCTGTACACATTAACGCCGGGCTCATGAAAAATCGCTTAGGAGCGAAGTCGTAAGTGGTCCCCAATATTACACGTTTGCCTGTACGTTTATGTCTTACCCTTTTAGAGTCTGTCTCATAATTTGACCAATTTTCTGGTTTTGCCTTCTGGTTTTTAACATTGAGGTGCGGCGATTATTTTCGTACTTGGCAGCAGAAAATTACTGTATTTTACCTTAATTAATTTTACATACATGGCCTCGAAAAACAGTACACTCCTTGTTTGCAGTCATGTGAAAATACGCGCGAAGTTAGTAATCTTATCTGCGGTAAATTCCGCGACGCCAGCTTGCTTTATAATAAGTATAATTTATTTCCCAAAAAGAGCACAGAGTGCCGAAGTCAGGCGCCTGTACACATTAACGCCGGGCTCATGAAAAATCGCTTAGAAGCAAAGTCGTAAGTGGTCCCCAATATTACACGTACACCTGTACGTTTATGTCTACACCTTTTGGGTCTTTCTTTTAATTTCAGCATTTTGCTGGTTTTACCTTCATGATAGCCTCTCAAAAATAATAATGTAAGTAATCCTTTTTTAAGTGTCGTGCGGTGCGGCCATTTTTTTCGTAATTGGCAGGAGAAAATTATTTCATTTATAATTAGGTATCATATTTTTACGGTAACTAATTTTGTAATTGTAAGAAAACAAACTAAATATTATTTCCATTCCGCATGTCATGTTACCATTCGCAGTTGAATTGAGCCATTTTTTACTGCCACAACCTTTTTGTAAGGAGAAGTAATCGATTGGTATGCCTTTTTAAATTATGGTTTGCATTGCAAAAATAAAGCGGCCTATAAATCATTTGGTCAGCAGGGAATATTTTGTTAGCAATAATAAAAATGAAGCTGTAATTCTTGATCAGCAAACAATTATGATAGTGGTCAGCAATTTAGGCTTTTCAGGCAGCTTGTATTATTATGTGCCTGCGAAATAAATAGTCACCCCCTATTATAGTCGGGCGGTCAAATAATTATTTGGGCAGCAACATTAAACAATTGTGCAGCAGAGAAAATATTTTTATAAGCATTTTTTTTTATTAGTGTGCATATTTAAATTTTGGTTTGCATTGTAAACAAAATTTCAGTAAGTGGCTTGTGTTAGGTACTATCAATTTAAAAGGATGGATGGAGAGAGAGGAAATATGATAGCCCAGCTTTACTTAATTTTTACTTAAGTATGTAAGCATTTAATTGGTTTAGCGATCTGCTTAAAATATGTGGTGCCTCCGCTTAAAGCAATATTTTTTATATCATGGGATCTCATACGATTAACCGGGTCGCGTGATGGTAAGTGATCGCTGCTGCTCATGGTCAACTGCAACACCAGAGGGGGAGGGGGACCTCAGGTTGTCTCACTCAACAAACGAAGCATAGAAACCGTAAATCTACTACTCAAACGTGGAATATCTGTGAGAGTGTGGTACTTCCTCGGACGAGCCAGCCCATTCATGCCACTAGCAAAAGTGAATTTCGCCGGTAGCGTAGCTCTACCACAAAGAAAAGGAACAAGGAACAGGGAAAAAGAAAACGTGGTCGGCCGTCTAAAGCAAAACGAACGAGTATTAATAATACAAAGTAGGTTTAATCTATTATTTTAGTATGTAGGTACCTACTACTCATAATTTTTACAATTTTTTTTCTCTTACCTAAATTTTATCTGAATTATAAAATAAACCAAATTGTTTATTGATTTATAACACTATCCCAATATTAGATACTAAATATAGCCAGTTAGAGCAAAAATAATCATACTATCAGGTGGGCCGTATGCTTGTTTGCCTACTTAGTTGTATTTAAAAAAAAGATAAAATAAATAAATAATTATTTATCTTCGCAAGGGATGCGCCCGTTTTTGCATGACAAATGTTGCTACTCTTCTGTTAGCGGCACAGTATTGAATATTTTGCTTCCTCTCTGAGTGCTTTCCAAAATTTATTAAAATATTGGTCACACATTGCCGCTTTTATACATATTTGGCTGTACAATAAAATTTAATGCTGTTCAGAATGATATAAATTGCAGACTGATTTACAAATACTTGTAGCTGCCCAATTAGCTATTTTAGCTGACCGATTACATTTGTTTGCTTACAAAAATACGAATATTCTTCGCAACGTTTAAATAACACCCTTTTGTAAGTACCTATTTGAGAAACAAAATAGGATTTGGACAATGTGATATTTAATATTTTTGAATATAGGTATATGTGAAATACTGAAATTCTCATTGCTCAAAGAGCTATGGAGAGGGCTTTACTCGGTGTAGGTATCCATGTGAGATCAAAAACGAGCAGATTTTAGACAAACAAAGCAGGGATTGAATAACCGAAAAAAATATGGTTAAATCGGTAAGCGGTATGGTATGACATCATACCTTTATATTTCGATACCTTAGAATAATGATACCTACAAATTACTATGCCATAAAAAATGGTACCTGTACGATTTTGGTATTGTAATATTGCGGTATCGTTATTTTTTAGATATTGGAATTATGAAATTAAGGTTTTCATTGAATTTTACCGCCGAGGATTCGCCTCAATGTTCTTCGTCGCATCATTTTTTCGGTACTGAAAATATTTCAGTTAAGGTACCATTAATTATAAAGGTATCGATACATAATGATATCGTTACCTTTATAATTAGCTGTATCACAACCGTAATTGTCAACCGATTTGGTTCTATCTTTAAATCTAAGATGTTTCGTAATTTTATACCGGTACCATAACCTTATCTATACTTTTACCGTTTTCAACCCCTGGAACAAAGGTCACCGACATCTCTCTGCGGCTCAGGGGATAAGCTCTTTCAAGTGGCAATGGGTGTAGCCCATAGCCCATAGAACCGATAGCCGATCTGGAATGATGACAACGTATCGATCGTTCGACCATGGCCGAACCTGGTGCAACTGGTCGGACGAGCAGACCAAGGTCGCAAGAAGATGCTGAAGGCAGACCGCTTACAACCGCAGCAGAAGACTTCTTACGATTAAGATGATGACAATGATGATGAATGAAATCAATCTTAATCCTAACTATTATTATAAATGCGAAAGTGAGTTTGTATATTTGTTTGTGTGTTACCTCTTCACGCTTTAACTACAGAACCAATCTTCTTGAAATGCATACACATTGATAATGCTACAGAGAATAACATAGGCCATAAATAACGCGGGCGAAGCCGCGGGCAACAGTTAGTACTAAATCAATACCATCCCATACAATAATGTAGCACCAACTACGACGAAACAAACACTTATCGTGGCACCGACTCACGTGGGTACTTCACAATAAATGAGCTCACAGTCGATGTTTATTTCTAAATTTCTAAGAACATAGACGATTGAGAAGCCTTTGATATTGAATTAAATATATTGTTACGTTTGTACGCTCTATATAAACAAAAATATTTATTTTGCTACAGTTATTCTTTTATTTACATGTTGTCATTAATTCTTTTTTTTTTAATTTGATATTTCCATACAAAAATATTCAACCGCTCGGCTAAGTGAGTTTTCAGCTTTGGTCCCTTTAAGATAAAAATTTCTCCATGTTTACAATCTATCATATAAACATTACATAGAAATAACTTAAAACTTGGAATAGGACTTGCACTACACAAATCGCGAAACAAACTACTCTAACAACTATTAATTTCTGAAACCCGAGGAAAAATCATTTTGGATGTCAAAATAACCAAATGCAGACTAAATAATGTGTCAACTTTTATTTATTTATTTATTCATTTATGTACACAGAAAAACATGTTAAGAGTCGCCTGGAAGCGCATGTCTCCATACAAACGAAAAAAGGGAATTGTGGCAATATTTGATAATTTTGGAGTAAAATTAAGCATTTAATCAATTAATCTCATTATAATCTACGTACGTTCCTATACAGCTTGGTTAAAATACCAATGGTTTGAGAATTATAAGCCTTTTCAAATTTGTATGGAAATCTTGAGAGGCATATAATTCTCAAACATTTGATAATTTAACCAAACTGTATAGGAACGTACGTAGATTATAATGAGATTAATTGATTGGATGCTTAATTTTGCCCTAAAATTATCAAATATTGTTACAATTACCTTTTTCCGTTTGTATGGAGACATGCGCTTCCAGGCGACTCTCAAAACAATATACTCGTACATACAGAAAATTAGTACAAGGGAACTACTTATTTCTAAAGAAATTTCTTCCAGTAGCCCCAAGAGAGTAGAACTTAATAATAAAGGCAGACTGGCATTCGTTTTCATTTCCTTGGTTGTATATGACTAAATGTGGTATATCTTTAGCTGTTGTAATAAGCTGGTCTATAACTCACAAATAATGCAAATCCAGTTATGCTGCGGGACATTCCGCTCTGACTGCAATATAAGCTTAATCGCGTCTAAGTTACATTATGCTAATTCCAGCTACCTCTTCCTAACGAATATACAAGCGTGGTGTTACTATACAAATATTTACAAAATAGTTCAAAAACATTGCTTAGTTCGAAACAAATCGCTATTTGAAGCAAAAATAATTATAAGTATATACTTGGGCACAATCGTTGGACTATGGTGAAAATGAATCGCTGCTGATTACGCCCAAATAAAAAAGTAGCCTTTCCCCTTCCCTTTTGTGTATGAATTGAGCGTTAGTGTTCTTTAATAATAATATTACATTAATATGTAACTGGTGTAAGTATCCCCCGAGCTCGTCCTATCTGTAAGCTAAATTAGTAATCAACACGGCTGCCCGCGATACAGGCCTGTGCCTAGTGCGGGAGCTATTGTAAATATGTACTGTAAAAATTCTTCGGGCAAATTAATAAATTTGTATTTGTTGTATAAGTTACTATTTGTATCTGCTATCGGGTCACAGATGTTACCCTGGTCCTTTGACACGCTTGGGATATAGTCTATATCTCCCAACACGTAAAGGCTCTTTAAAGGAGTTGATTTAGGTCTCCTGCAAGAACCATTTTCTAGAAATACCAATTCGTGACATGCTCTTAAAAAAGTCTTTGCTATATATAGTGCGTTAAGGAGGTTATTCAAATATTACGTAAGCAGTTAAAGGGGGTCTAGGCTTGTCTTTCATTTGATGACAACGGGAGGGTTTATGTACAGCTGCAACTTTTTCACAAAATATTTTTCTTTTTGGGAAAATGATATTAATGTTTTCGTTAGCTTTGGGGGATGGGGAAGAGCTTTTATTCGTTTATTCTTTTTATTTCTCTGCAGTGGTCGGTTCCGAAATGTTAGTAGCTTTTGAACGATAATTAGTAAATGCATAATACTTAATAAGATCATTTTGAATGTTATTTGACGTGAAAAAGTGCCTGCAAGGGCCTATTTTCTGAATAAACGTTTTGAATCTTTGGATCTTTTGAATCTTTTATTATTATTTGTGCTAATTAAAGAGGGGAGGGGGTTAAACAGCTAATATTCTGCTTACGTGTTACTTAAATGTTGGACCCCATGGACTTGAAACGAAGGTTATATGCTGGGTTAAGGCAAAAAGGGAATGGTGATGTACATTTTGAAAAGTTAAGTGGAAAAAAATCTTCGTAAACGACTTGCACGTAATACAACCTGTGTTTTTGGTTATATGACGAAATAGAATGCGTTATGTATGACAGCCAAACGGATACAAACTAATATGCTCCAATATTTAATTTCTTTCGTAAATTCGATATGACGTAAAGCTTAATAGATGGAGACCATTCATCACAAATAATGGAATTCCAGCATGCTGCGTGTTAGTTGCCGAAATTCCGCTCCAACTGCAAGCTCAGTCGCCGCTATGTGACAAGTTGGAGCATTTTGCTAATTTCAGCTAGGTCTGGGTAACGAATGTGCATAAGTAATGAGTTGCCTATCGCGTTTGTGGCCCGTGGTACATATTTTGGTGAATTACTATTAAGACGTTACTCAAGTAAGAGACAAGCTGCGTGGTTCCCGGCAGAGTAGAATAGGACAATTCCAAATTCGTAAAAGGCGACTTAGGTACATAACATAAGCTAAATAAAACTTTAAAATATCAAAGAGACCTCTCTGACCCGTCTGGCAGGCGTGGAGAGTGTAGGCCAAATCCTCTTACTGCTCTGCTCTGGCTAATATATGGCTCTGATAGTCAGAGAGGGTCATGCTCCTGCAATGGAGACTAAAAAGACTTGATGATGACTATTCACGACGGTCGTACTAGTGATAATATCAACTTACAATCGCTGCTTTAAAGTAATGGTCATAGTGCAAGGCATACCGTTCTCTTTCATTTTGTGCGATTTTCTTTTTATGTACCTATGCGATTTTCGTTTGTTTTGTGCGATTTCCTAAGATTGTTCTTTTCGATTTTATTTTGTTACATACCTACTTGTGATTTTCAATCAGGTTTTTTCGTTGTTTTTTTTTCCTATTTTTAAATGTTTTGATGGAGTATCTTTTTTATAAATTTTGGAATCTTTATAGTGGTTCCGCAGGATTATTTTCTTGCCCTTGGTACAAACGGTAGTCCCAGCGTTAATTGTTTTCCCATGTGGTTCTACTGGAAGATCAATCGGTCGATCAACCTACCACGGGACATAAAAAATGACATTTTTAGTAAAAAATATACTTATATTAGAAAGTTACTTACACTGTTTTGGATGTTAGAAAACATAAAGTAATTTTACATACTTTTAAATAAACATTGCATATTTGAGTGGATGAATATTTATTTTCGCCATAGTTAGATTAAATGCTTAGCTAAAACATAGAAGCACGCTATCATAATAGTGGACCCGGGCTCCGAAGTGAGAAAGCAACAAAAAAAATCAGATAAAAAGAGGTTGGATTATACTCAGAAAGCCTAATTCGATACAAAAACTGTCGCCCGTAGTCAGGACATACAATATCATCTATTGTGAATTCTAGCATGCATGCATGTGTGTGGCCTCATAACTCACAAATAATTCACATACCTATTTGCTGCAGGATATTCAGCTAGCTCAGATACCACTGTGACAAGTAAAAGCATTATGCTAATTTCAACTAACTCTGGCGAACGAATATGCATGCATTTTTAATCTCTGGTTAAACGCAACCGTCTCGTTGCCAGCTGCAATCTATTCAAAACTCAATTTTCCCTTAGATTCCTTTGCTTTGCAGGGCTTTTTTGTATAACTACTAAGTTTTATACGGAATTAACAATAACAAATAACACAGAACATTTGTACACTCTCTTATATATATAATTGCTGATTTACTTCCAAATTTTTATACATGGAAATAAAATCCTGATTTCTTTTTAATTTCTTTTAAATAGTTGTATAGCAGCCGGCAGTAGCGCCATTGATGGATGAATGTCAGAATCTGGTTCGAATCAAAGCCAAGGCACACATACGTCACATACGTAAGTCTATCCATGCCTGATTGTGGCCAAGGTTTGTATAGTGCTTGGCAATTTTACATTATTTTGTCAACCTTGTTTGGGATATATCGATATTGCTTAACTAGCCATACACGCCAGCAAAGTTCTTATGTATGAAAATTCATATTACTTATTGATTATATGTATGGACTTTGAAAGAGAGGCAACACTTACCGAAATTATAAATATATTTTGTTTGTGCTCTAAAATTCCTGATGAAAAATCAAGTAGACGTTGCAGTTTTAACTGTAACTTATATTATATATATATATATATATATATATATATATATATATATATATATATATATAGATATCCCTTTACGGTAAATGTTGATCAGATGCGACTTCACGCGAGCACTTTGTTGATCCGAAAACGCATGTTGATCCGGCGCCTTTTGTTGATCCAATATGCATCTCTGGTAACAAATGTGGCTCCGACCGGATCAACATCTGCACTATCGGACTTCTTACCTAGCGTTCGCTGAAGTTGATCCGATATACAAATCCACCTTGCGATAGTTACGGATAATGTTGATCCGATTTAAATGAACCAATCAGAGCACAGGAAGCGATCTGATTGGTTGAAAGCAGCCGCGACGTTGCCGTTTTGTATCTTAAACTATCCCAAACTACACAACATTTAATCCATCGTCTTTAGGCTCGTTACACGAGTTTGGGCTCGTTGGATTTGTCTTGACAAGAGCATTAATTTTTATTAGTGTCGAGGGTCTGATGATGCTTCTTGAAGGTGGCCATAACATCTCCTGAATTACACAACATAACCCTATCGTGTTTGGGCTTATTGAATTTGTTTTGACCAGAGCAGTACAGTGCCTATACAAATGACTAAAATGTAGAAAATAAAATTACACAAATAAAATTATTTTAATACGGTTTTTATCGCGTTTATTACATTATTTATACACCTAACGTTTCGAGCACTTTACAGTGTTCGTGGTCGCAGGTAGACTAAGTTGACATTTGTCTAGTATTTTATAAGAACTGCAAAATCTACCGCCTAAAATATTTATGTGACACCCACCACCTCAAGGAGGAGCTTCAACAAGTAAAATCGGTTTTAAGAAGCAACAACCTCAACCTCCCAAAAACATATCACAGAAGCCGCCCAAAGCCTCACACAGTTGATCGTTTTCCTGCCATCTTACCATATGTAAAGGGAGTCACGGACAAAATTGGTAATATACTTAAGCGTGCTTCAATCAAGACCTACTACAAGCCGCACAAGAAAATAAACCAACTTTTAAGACCTGTCAAATCTAATATCCCGTTACAAGATGCTGGAGTTTATAAAATTGACTGTGACTGTGGTTTATCATACATTGGGCAAACAAAGAGAAGCATCGGTACCCGTATAAAAGAACATATTGCTGACATGAAGCATAGGCGCTCAACGAAGTCTGCAGTCTGTGAACATGCCCTAGACAAACCCAACCATTATATGCGTTTTGATAATCCTCAAGTCATGCAAAAGAAAACAGATACATTCCAAAAATGCTTCGTGAGGCTATTGAAATTAAAAAACATCCTAATTTCAATAGAGAGGATGGTTGGCAGTTACCACTAGCTTGGGATCCAGTCATCAATTTAATCAAATCTCAAGCTAAGCAGAAGACTGCAAGACCTTCAGACACCGTGAGCCAATACTGCGTACATCCGGAACGTTATCAATAAATATTTTAGGCGGTAGATTTTGCAGTTCTTATAAAATACTAGACAAATGTCAACTTAGTCTACCTGCGACCACGAACACTGTAAAGTGCTCGAAACGTTAAGTGTATAAATAATGTAATAAACGCGATAAAAACCGTATTAAAATAATTTTATTTAAATGTGTAACTGTAACGCCGTGTGGTTCCCGGCAGAGTAGAATAGGACCACTCCAAGTCATTCCGTGGATGTCGTAAAAGGCGACTAAGGAAACACAAGCTAAACAAAGCTTATTAACATCAAAGAGACCTCTCCAACCCGTCTGGCCAGCGTGGAGAGTGTAGGCCAAATCCTCTGACTACTCAGGCTAGTATATAGCTCTTGTAGTACAGAGAGGGTCGTGCTCCTGCAGTGGAGACTAGAAAGACCTGATGATGATGATGATGATGAAATGTGTAACTATCGCGAAAACATAAGAAAACATTAAAATAACATAAACGTAAAAAAAAATTTTTAATACAAGCTTTTATTTAATGCTCAGTAAAAAATAAACTTCAAATATCCATCAACTTTAATTTTTTTTGACGAATGCCTGGACCGATTTAAGAAATTCGTTTTTGTTTGATGGTTATTCATTATAGATGGTCCCATTACATTTTTATTGAACAGTGGCGAGCGTTTTTTGAAAAAATAAACAAAAACCAAAAAAAATTTTGCAGGTATGCCGTTCGGATTACACTTATTTCTATTTTTTTTCTTATGCCTATTAAAAAAAATTATAGGGTTGAAGTCGGTTTTTGTTTTTTTGTTAAAAATATCTTAAATTATTTGATTGTTAGACATCAAAGCTTTTTGTTTGTATGGTGAACGTCTGGTGTTCCCCATCGTCTAATTTGTAATAAATATAAGTACTCATTTCCATTACTTACTTACTGCAGCGTCTCTTGCTGACAGTTTTACTTGTCAGCTTGCCTTTTGCGCAAAGGCTCTAATGATGTCTTCACAGTTGCCTATCTATTTCTTTACACGCCGCCTCCGTTATCTCATATCCCCATCTACTCTACTGTGCCCCTCTCTTTATTTTCCTATCAGATATAAATATAAATATATAGGGACATATCACACAAATTGAGCTAGCCCCACAGTAAGTTGTGAACTTGTGTCGCAGGATACTAACTCAACGATACTATATTTTATAATATATACTTATATAGATAAACATCCAAGACCCAGGTCAATATGAAAAATATCTTTTTCCATAGTGACCTGACCGGGGATCGAACCCGGGACCCCCGTGTCGCAGGCTAGCGTGTTGACCGCTGCGCCACGGAGCTCGACAAGATCAGATGACCTTGACTCAGTTACTCAGTTCGATGTTGAGAATACTTCTTTCAATTTTCTTTTGACCATACTTTTAGACTGTTTCTCTGTTATGAGGCTTACATCAGCGAAACTAGGTAGACTCTTAAATTCTTCATCTCCGTCATTTGATCAAATTGAAAGAAGTCTACAAGAGTACTTCGGTAGTACATTACTTGTAGTATTTTTAATATAACTTTTCATCAATTCAAATTAAGAGACCTGCTGGTAATGTGTAGTTCTCTTAAATTATCAAATACAAAATAATGAAAAGTAATTCCAAAAATACTAAAAGTTATTTATTTCCGATGTACTATAGTAGATTTTTAGATGCGATGCGAATGTAAACAAGTGAACTGTCGCACGCAGAACGCGACGTTGCCGTTTTGTGCTCTGTTTTGCTATATATATATATATATATATATATATATATATATATATATATATATATAATGAACTTTTTGCGGTAAATGTTGATCCAGTGAGAAGTTAGAACAATTGTTGATCCACCTATTTTACGTGTTTACTCAGATCCGCGTCGCGCAAACTGATATACTCTGATCCGTTCTAGATGCGCGTGTGACGTCGGTGGATCTGCACTTGCAGGTTTTCAACATACTCGTCGGTGATTTCACCAGTATATGTTGATCCATCAACGGTTTAAAAAATCATACTGGATATGACTTTTTAGATCCAGAGTATATTCAAATTATATGCGACATTTACTTAGACAATGTGGATCCGGAGCCAAAATTGACCAATAGATACTCGAGCACAAAACGGCAACGTCGCGTTCTGCGTGCGACAGTTCACTTGTTCACATTCGCATCGCATCTAAAAATCTACTATAGTACTACATCGGAAGTAAATAACTTTTAGTATTTTTGGAATTACTTTTCATTATTTTGTATTTGATAATTTAAGAGAACTACACATTACCAGCAGGTCTCTTAATTTGAATTGATGAAAAGCTATATTAAAAATACTACAAGTAATGTACTACCGAAGTACTCTCGTAGACTTCTTTCAATTTGATCAAATGACGGAGATGAAGAATTTAAGAGTCTACCTAGTTTCGCTGATGTAAGCCTCATAACAGAGAAACAGTCTAAAAGTATGGTCAAAAGAAAATTGAAAGAAGTATTCTCAACATCAAACTGAGTAACTGAGTCAAGGTCATCTGATCTGATAGGAAAATAAAGAGAGAGGCACAGTAGAGTAGATGGGGATATGAGATAACGGAGGCGGCGTGTAAAGAAAGAGATAGGCAACTGTGAAGACATCATTAGAGCCTTTCTTTCTTTCTTTCTTTCTTTAGGTTTACGGCTCCATCGTTTTTAGCCTAAACGATGATTTTGCCAATGTCAAAGTTAACAATAACACGCACGCAATTAACAATATCAAAGTAGGAACATAAAAAAAAATCGGAATTAATAGTAATGGGTTTCCCAAAACAAAATAAAGTTAAAACCGAGTATTTGTTATAATAAGCGCAAGAGGCAAGCTGACAAGTAAAACTGTCAGCAAGAGACGCTGCAGTAAGTAAGTAATGGAAATGAGTACTTCTTCTTCTTCTTCTTTTCGTGTCGATGGTACGATTGACTATATTTTTTCAGCCCAATAATGGGCCACTGCAATGCCTTTCTCAGAAGCTGTATGGAGATCAGCCAAGGTGCAGGTGTTCGGGCATTTGGGACATGAAAGTAGGTGCGCCATAGTTTGAGGCGAGTGACCACACTCGCACCAGTTTTGCGACTTGTCAATCATTCCCCACTTAGCCAGATTGTCTTTGCATCGACCCATCTGTGTTCGTAATCGATTGAGTGATTTCCAGATGGGCCAGGGCAAATCATGGCCAGGGGGAAGATGCTCTTGTGGGGTGATAAAATTAGCCGCAGTGTGGTCTCTCCCCCACAGCTTTATCCGCTCCGTATGAATATTGCCATCCAAAGCAACTACGCTTGCTAGGAAACTATGGCGGCTTTTTAGTCTTTGTGGGGCTGGAGACCAGCCAAACAAAGGGTGTCGTGGATTGGATCTCGCTCCTGGATCTTGCGTTCGGCGGCGCTAGCCACATCTCTGCGGACTTTTGGAGGAGCTATGCCAGCAAGTGGGTATAGCATGTTTAGCGCAGTTGGCTTTAGGCATCCTGTTATTATTCGGCAGGTTTCGTTGAGTGCTATATCCACTTGCCTTGCGTGTGATGACCTACCCCATATAGGGCACGCATACTCTCCTGCCGAAAATGAAAGAGCAATCCCCGTAGAGCAGCACCCCACTTTGAGGTAGTGAGGCGGCGGAGTTTCAGGCACAAACTTTCTGTCGGGTGTTGTGACAGTGCTGCTTGTAGCTCAGAGTTCTGTCAAGTGTCACACCTAGATATTTAGGGTGACTGTTATGTTTTATCGGAACCCCTCTCCACTCAATATTTAGAGTACGGGATGAAAAATGGTTTCTCAGGTGAAAAAAACATGACTCCGTTTTGGATGGGTTGGGCTTTAGAAAGTTAACCTCGTAGTACTTATCTAGCTCTTGGAGAGCAAGTGTGAGGTTTTGTTCTAACTCCTCAAACGATTTGGTTTGAGCTACAAGTGCCAAATCATCGGCGTAAAGGAAGCTTGCAGCGGACTGGGAGATGGGCTGGTCGTTAGTGTACATGTTAAATAACATAGGAGCCAGAACACTGCCCTGTGGTAAGCCGTTCCGTTGCAATCGCCATCGGCTTTGGTCGGATGAGATGTGGACCTGGAATCTACGATTATGAGTACTTATATTTATTACAAACTAGACGATGGGGAACACCAGACGTTCACCATACAAACAAAAAGCTTTGATGTCTAACAATCAAATAATTTAAGATAGTTTTAACAAAAAAACAAAAACCGACTTCAACCCTATAATTTTTTTTAATAGGCATAAGAAAGATAGAAATAAGTGTAATCCGAACGGCATACCTGTAAAAAATTTTTTGGTTTTTGTTTATTTTTTCAAAAAGCGCTCGCCACTGTTCAATAAAAATGCAATGGGACCATCTATAAAGAATAACCATCAAACAAAAACGAATTTCTTAAATCGGTCCAGGCATTCGTCAAAAAAAATTAAAGTAAGTACCAGTACATTGATGGATATTTGAAGTTTATTTTTTACTGAGCATTAAATAAAAGCTTGTTTTAAATTTTTTTTTACGTTTATGTAATTTTATTTTCTACATTTTAGTCATTTGTATAGGCACTTGTAACGGAACACATATATGTGTCGCGTTCGGATTCTCAAATATTAACAAAAGCACTGTAATCATACAATAACTCACTGTAGTTTAAATTCGAGATAAAATCATACAATAACTTTATAATTTGTTTACAAAACTATTGTTTACAATAGGCCAAATTATGACATTGACATTCGTTCATAATTTGATTGGTCTGTAAAATTAAGTCTTAGTTTAGAAACCAATAGAGATATAAATAATGGTTAACATTAAATCAATAATTCCATTAAGATTTACTTATATTTTTATTAAATAACATTAAATTTATTGGTATTTTGACAAAGAAATCATTCATGGTAAAATAATGAGTACTTAATTGATTGATTTCCTTTTGCCTTGTAAAAGTTGGAAAATTTATAAATGAGACAAACGCGAGTTTTGTAATTAATGAATATGGAATGAATTTATAAAAGAAAATAATTATGATAGTTTCCTAAAACTTTACGATGATACTTTAAAGTAAGAGTTTATGAGGATTGAAAACAACCGGAAGTATAGTCTCTAATAGCCAATGGGAACGCTAGAACCAGAATCCCAGTTTTTCAGAAAGGAGACGACCAATCACGATGGGGATGTTAAGAAGCAGGGGTGGGGAAATCGTTAACAAAACGGGAAAACCTTCAATTCCTGGGACAGTTTATTTCAAATTTTCTACGAGTTTATATCTTGGGGTGTCATTATGCTGGAGCTGTGACCGACTTCTGATTTTGCTGCTGATCGCTCTGGAAGTCCAGGCTTGTCCATGGTGACCTGATCTGGCAGGAGATAGGCCCAAAATCATTGATAGTTGGGATCGGTCCACGTTTTGATTTCCTTTGATTTTGGGCTCTGGAATCTCTGGATAGTATTTCAGTAGAGATCTCTCTCGTTTAAAGTATTGAGGGATTGAGAATCCATGCTGGTCGCCATACGCCGCGAAGGCACCGCTGGATCCTTTTAAGCATTTTTACCTAGAATCAGTGTTCTTTACTTCGTACCTATACCTATTTAAAGTCTGTTACGTATGGTTTGTAATTCAGGTTATCCTGAAATCATTATTTAGCATTTCATACATTTAAAGTCAGTGACTAATGGGGTAAGTTTTTGCACATATTACTAGCTGGAAATCGCTAGGGAGATTGGATTCTCCTTGAAGGTATTTTATTGTATTAATCCATGTTGTAACGTGATTTGTGAAATTTTGTGCAAAATATCCATTTTACTAAGGGTAGATTTGATTTTGAAATTGTTGAGAAAACTTTATGCTTTATGGAAAATTTTGAGTAAATCCTTATTTCCCTAAGCTGTGTAGAATCTAGGTAATGAGATTCCTAACTTTATCTTAACTATTAAACTTTTGGTGGAAAATATTTGCCAGAACATAACTATTTTAACTGTGGGTAGTTTTCCAAACAGTTACCACTAGAATTTCCGATAGAACTCAATAAGTAAAGTTCAAGTTCATTTATTCATTAACAATATTCATTGTGTTTGAAAATAGTACACACTTTTCTTGGATTTTAAGCATTCCTAGTTTAATTTCACAAAAGATTGAGACTGATCTGTCTATTCACTAACATGAATATCCTAACTTATTGTTTTAGAACAATAAATCAGACTTTATGGTCATCCATAAGAAATAACAATGACCTTATATTTACAATATCATTTTATTCTCTGAACTGGAGGTGTCAGTCCGTACAACGGTCGGCATGTAAATCCTGGAATATTGAGGTATTGCCAAGCCATAAGTACATAAACGGAATGATACTATCTAATCCTGGAATAAATAAGAAATTCCTAATAAGTAGTGTCCATTTTATACCATTAAGGCCGAGTATAAGATTTACTCACATGCCTACATATCAAAACCAATGGACATTACAAATCACAAACCTATTGAAGGTGTTATAATGACTAGTAAGTCTGATGTAAATGTACTTTGAATGAGAATAGACATTTCATCTCAATCTGTCTCTAAGATCTAGAGATAGGGTATAATAATGCCAATAATTGAGATCATGGTAAGAGATTTGCCATTATAATCAATTCCTTAAGTAATGGGAACATAGATAAAATAGTTAACAATTAATACTAGTAAAAGTATTATTGTAGCATCTCTTATAAAAGATATGCTCTACCTAGGGTGACAGACAGACAAATTCCCCTTTTGAATTAAAACTCCTTAAGAGAATTAAGTAATATCTGTATTAGTTTAATTAAACTGAGCTCAATTGCTTTTACACAATATAAAGTGTACCTACCTCGGTAGATTTACAGATATGAGCTCGGCCCAGCGACCAGAGTGAGTCCTAAAAGGATCCTCTGTAGACAGATATTACGCTTGAAGACACTTTGTCTTTCCTCTTGTCTCCTACCTATTCTACTGACAGTAGATATAGGCACTATATTAACTCAAGTATGAGTTTCCCTAGTTTGCTTCATGAAATAGTAAAGTAGCATACGGTAGAACTGGTGTCCAATTCTGGAGTCGAGCCGTATAGTCGGTACGGGGAGGGGTGCCGACCTAGCCGTTAAAATAACACGCTGGGCTTATAAATACATACCATACAAACATACACATACCTTACTGAACTGAGAGTACCTCACAATGACAGACAGACAAACTATTAATCCTAGATTTTACTTTAAACATAAAATACATTCTCTTAATCACTTCATAGATGTCTTAAGGCAGCTTGATTTGTTTAGTAGATATCATTCCTCAAGAGAACCATTGACATATATGACAATACTTAGATTTTCCTATAATACATACTGGCATAGTCTTATCATAGATGCTTTTAGGTAGCTTAAATGTCTGATAGACAAGCTTTAAATATAAACTATCTCTAGATTATTACAAACCACATACTATCATAGTTTCATCATAGATGTTTTTAGGCAACTCTGTATGTCTGATAAACAAACTTTAAACATAACCAAATCTAGATTATACTATAACATATACTTTCATTATTTTGTCTTAGATGCTATTAGGCAGCTTGGGATGTCTGATTCCAACCTTGTAGGAAAACATAAATTTATAAATCAATAATCTTAAATTTTAATACCTCCATACATATTTGATAAGTACCTTATACTATGACTATATTCAGCGGGCATAGCTGTAAGCTATTGAGGATAGGATCATACTAGTAGATATCTTTCTTCATAATGTTAATTATTAATAAACTTCTCCATAATAAGGCAAAATTATAAATTACTAGAGGCAGGCAACAAAAAGAAACAGTGCAATTAAAAGTATTTATTAAGTAGGTAAATTCATAAGCGCATCATTAAAGTAGAGTTTATATTCACAGTAATAGCGTGCACACACCCAAAGATAGCTATTTAGGCAAGTCTAAGTTAGGTTATGTTTCATTAAGTTAGGTATAGTAGGACAAAACCACAGCCTTAAAAAGTTCACGGGTTGCCACGGAAAAACAAGGGATTCTCCACTAGACATTGATCACAAGCCAACATAGGGATTGAATAATTGGAACAAACAAACATACATAGCAGTTGATAATAGGCTTCTGAATTAGGCTAGCGTTTGGTGCAGTTAGGTCATCTTAATTTGGCAAAGCTTTCACAAAAATAAAATATCAAAAAAATAAAAAAAAAATAAAACAAAAGTAGGTAGGGTACACACTGTATTGCTCTGGTCAAAACAAATTCAATAAGCCCAAACACGATAGGGTTATGTTGTGTAGTTCAGGAGATGTTATGGCCACCTTCAAGAAGCATCATCAGACCCTCGACACTAATAAAAATTAATGCTCTTGTCAAGACAAATCCAACGAGCCCAAACTCGTCTAACGAGCCTAAAGACGATGGATTAAATGTTGTGTAGTTTGGGATAGTTTAAGATACAAAACGGCAACGTCGCGGCTGCTTTCAACCAATCAGATCGCTTCCTGTGCTCTGATTGGTTCATTTAAATCGGATCAACATTATCCGTAACTATCGCAAGGTGGATTTGTATATCGGATCAACTTCAGCGAACGCTAGGTAAGAAGTCCGATAGTGCAGATGTTGATCCGGTCGGAGCCACATTTGTTACCAGAGATGCATATTGGATCAACAAAAGGCGCCGGATCAACATGCGTTTTCGGATCAACAAAGTGCTCGCGTGAAGTCGCACCTGATCAACATTTACCGTAAAGGGATATCTATATATATATATATATATATATATAATGAACTTTTTGCGGTAAATGTTGATCCAGTGAGAAGTTAGAACAATTGTTGATCCACCTATTTTACGTGTTTACTCAGATCCGCGTCGCGCAAACTGATATACTCTGATCCGTTCTAGATGCGCGTGTGACGTCGGTGGATCTGCACTTGCAGGTTTTCAACATACTCGTCGGTGATTTCACCAGTATATGTTGATCCATCAACGGTTAAAAAAATCATACTGGATATGACTTTTTAGATCCAGAGTATATTCAAATTATATGCGACATTTACTTAGACAATGTGGATCCGGAGCCAAAATTGACCAATAGGTACTCGAGCACAAAACGGCAACGTCGCGTTCTGCGTGCGACAGTTCACTTGTTCACATTCGCATCGCATCTAAAAATCTACTATAGTACATCGGAAATAAATAACTTTTAGTATTTTTGGAATAACTTTTCATTATTATGTATTTGATAATTTAAGAGAACTACACATTACTAGCAGGTCTCTTAATTTGAATTGATGAAAAGTTATATTAAAAATACTACAAGTAATGTACTACCGAAGTACTCTCGTAGACTTCTTTCAATTTGATCAAATGACGGAGATGAAGAATTTAAGAGTCTACCTAGTTTCGCTGATGTAAGCCTCATAACAGAGAAATAGTCTAAAAGTATGGTCAAAAGAAAATTGAAAGAAGTATTCTCAACATCAAACTGAGTAACTGAGTCAAGGTCATCTGATCTGATAGGAAAATAAAGAGAGGGGCACAGTAGAGTAGATGGGGATATGAGATAACGGAGGCGGCGTGTAAAGAAAGAGATAGGCAACTGTGAAGACATCATTAGAGCCAAGCTGCAAGAGGCAAGCTGACAAGTAAAACTGTCAGCAAGAGACGCTGCAGTAAGTAAGTAATGGAAATGAGTACTTCTTCTTCTTCTTCTTCTTTTCGTGTCGATGGTACGATTGACTATATTTTTTCAGCCCAATAATGGGCCACTGCAATGCCTTTCTCAGAAGCTGTATGGAGATCAGCCAAGGTGCAGGTGTTCGGGCATTTGGGACATGAAAGTAGGTGCGCCATAGTTTGAGGCGAGTGACCACACTCGCACCAGTTTTGCGACTTGTCAATCATTCCCCACTTAGCCAGATTGTCTTTGCATCGACCCATCTGTGTTCGTAATCGATTGAGTGATTTCCAGATGGGCCAGGGCAAATCATGGCCAGGGGGAAGATGCTCTTGTGGGGTGATAAAATTAGCCGCAGTGTGGTCTCTCCCCCACAGCTTTATCCGCTCCGTATGAATATTGCCATCCAAAGCAACTACGCTTGCTAGGAAACTATGGCGGCTTTTTAGTCTTTGTGGGGCTGGAGACCAGCCAAACAAAGGGTGTCGTGGATTGGATCTCGCTCCTGGATCTTGCGTTCGGCGGCGCTAGCCACATCTCTGCGGACTTTTGGAGGAGCTATGCCAGCAAGTGGGTATAGCATGTTTAGCGCAGTTGGCTTTAGGCATCCTGTTATTATTCGGCAGGTTTCGTTGAGTGCTATATCCACTTGCCTTGCGTGTGATGACCTACCCCATATAGGGCACGCATACTCTCCTGCCGAAAATGAAAGAGCAATCCCCGTAGTGCGTAGAACTCCTGGAGCAGCACCCCACTTTGAGGTAGTGAGGCGGCGGAGTAAATTGTTTCTGGCACAAACTTTCTGTCGGGTGTTGTGACAGTGCTGCTTGTAGCTCAGAGTTCTGTCAAGTGTCACACCTAGATATTTAGGGTGACTGTTATGTTTTATCGGAACCCCTCTCCACTCAATATTTAGAGTACGGGATGAAAAATGATTTCTCAGGTGAAAAAAACATGACTCCGTTTTGGATGGGTTGGGCTTTAGAAAGTTAACCTCGTAGTACTTATCTAGCTCTTGGAGAGCAAGTGTGAGGTTTTGTTCTGACTCCTCAAACGATTTGGTTTGAGCTACAAGTGCCAAATCATCGGCGTAAAGGAAGCTTGCAGCGGACTGGGAGATGGGCTGGTCGTTAGTGTACATGTTAAATAACATAGGAGCCAGAACACTGCCCTGTGGTAAGCCGTTCCGTTGCAATCGCCATCGGCTTTGGTCGGATGAGATGTGGACCTGGAATCTATGATTATGAGTACTTATATTTATTACAAACTAGACGATGGGGAACACCAGACGTTCACCATACAAACAAAAAGCTTTGATGTCTAACAATCAAATAATTTAAGATATTTTTAACAAAAAAACAAAAACCGACTTCAACCCTATAATTTTTTTTAATAGGCATAAGAAAAAAAAATAAGTGTAATCCGAACGGCATACCTGTAAAAAATTTTTTGGTTTTTGTTTATTTTTTTCAAAAAGCGCTCGCCACTGTTCAATAAAAATGCAATGGGACCATCTTTAAAGAATAACCATCAAACAAAAACGAATTTCTTAAATCGGTCCAGGCATTCGTCAAAAAAAATTAAAGTAAGTACCAGTACATTGATGGATATTTGAAGTTTATTTTTTACTGAGCATTAAATAAAAGCTTGTTTTAAATTTTTTTTTTACGTTTATGTAATTTTATTTTCTACATTTTAGTCATTTGTATAGGCACTGTATTGCTCTGGTCAAAACAAATTCAATAAGCCCAAACACGATAGGGTTATGTTGTGTAGTTCAGGAGATGTTATGGCCACCTTCAAGAAGCATCATCAGACCCTCGACACTAATAAAAATTAATGCTCTTGTCAAGACAAATCCAACGAGCCCAAACTCGTGTAACGAGCCTAAAGACGATGGATTAAATGTTGTGTAGTTTGGGATAGTTTAAGATACAAAACGGCAACGTCGCGGCTGCTTTCAACCAATCAGATCGCTTCCTGTGCTCTGATTGGTTCATTTAAATCGGATCAACATTATCCGTAACTATCGCAAGGTGGATTTGTATATCGGATCAACTTCAGCGAACGCTAGGTAAGAAGTCCGATAGTGCAGATGTTGATCCGGTCGGAGCCACATTTGTTACCAGAGATGCATATTGGATCAACAAAAGGCGCCGGATCAACATGCGTTTTCGGATCAACAAAGTGCTCGCGTGAAGTCGCATCTGATCAACATTTACCGTAAAGGGATATCTATATATATACATATACATATATATATATATATATCTATATATATACATATATATATATATCTATATATATACATATACATATATATATATATATATATATAGATATCCCTTTACGGTAAATGTTGATCAGATGCGACTTCACGCGAGCACTTTGTTGATCCGAAAACGCATGTTGATCCGGCGCCTTTTGTTGATCCAATATGCATCTCTGGTAACAAATGTGGCTCCGACCGGATCAACATCAGCACTATCGGACTTCTTACCTAGCGTTCGCTGAAGTTGATCCGATATACAAATCCACCTTGCGATAGTTACGGATAATGTTGATCCGATTTAAATGAACCAATCAGAGCACAGGAAGCGATCTGATTGGTTGAAAGCAGCCGCGACGTTGCCGTTTTGTATCTTAAACTATCCCAAACTACACAACATTTAATCCATCGTCTTTAGGCTCGTTAGACGAGTTTGGGCTCGTTGGATTTGTCTTGACAAGAGCATTAATTTTTATTAGTGTCGAGGGTCTGATGATGCTTCTTGAAGGTGGCCAATAACATCTTCTTAACTACACAACATAACCCTATCGTGTTTGGGCTTATTGAATTTGTTTTGACCAGAGCAATACAGTGCCTATACAAATGACTAAAATGTAGAAAATAAAATTACATAAACGTAAAAAAAATTTTTTTAAAGCTAGCTTTTATTTAATGCTCAGTAAAAAATAAACTTCAAATGTCCATCAATGTACTGGTACTTACTTTAATTTTTTTTGACGAATGCCTGGACCGATTTAAGAAATTCGTTTTTGTTTGATGGTTATTCATTATAGATGGTCCCATTGCATTTTTATTGAACAGTGGCGAGCGCTTTTTGAAAAAAATAAACAAAAATCAAAAAATTTTTTACAGGTATGCCGTTCGGATTACACTTATTTTTTTTTCTTATGCCTATTAAAAAAAATTATAGGGTTGAAGTCGGTTTTTGTTTTTTTGTTAAAAATATCTTAAATTATTTGATTGTTAGACATCAAAGCTTTTTGTTTGTATGGTGAACGTCTGGTGTTCCGTGTTCCCCATCGTCTAGTTTGTAATAAATATAAGTACTCATTTCCATTACTTACTTACTGCAGCGTCTCTTGCTGACAGTTTTACTTGTCAGCTTGCCTCTTGCGCAAAGGCTCTAATGATGTCTTCACAGTTGCCTATCTTGTTGGCCGCTGGACACCTCGGATTATAACTTTAAAATAGAAGAACTGTTATCGGATGAAAGTACATATAAACAAGTTAAAAATGATCCTACTAACAAGATCGTCACAAAAACAAAAGAATTAATATCAAAATACTCCGAAAAACTAAACTTAGATGCCATGTCACTCATACCTTCCTGTGTGAAACCGCCAAAATTATATGGCCTTCCAAAAATACACAAAAAAGCTTGCCCATTACGACCCATTGTGAGCCAGATTGATTCACCAACTTACAAACTGGCACAACAACTAGCGAAGATATTATCACCACTTCGTGGGCACTCTGATACTTATGTCAAGGACTCTTACCACTTCATCAGCTTAATTAAAGATCTACAACTAACTGATGATGACACAATGGTTAGTTTTGATGTGCAGTCATTATTTACCAGCCTTCCCCTGTATGTCTGTATTGAAATCGTTAAGAGAAGACTAGAGGACCACCAGCTACCTCAAGAATATGCAGAGTTGCTTGAGCACTGCTTAACATCAGGCTACCTTTTCTGGGAGAATAAATTTTACCTACAAATCGACGGTGTTGCCATGGGGTCACCAGTCTCCCCCATTGTCGCCGATATATTTATGGAAGACCTTGAGGAGAAGGCTCTTTCATCCACCCTGGCTATGCCGAAGATGTTCAAACGGTACGTAGATGATACTTTCGTTGTTCTCCCAAAAACTCAAGTATCTTTATTACTAAACCATCTAAATTCAATTAATAACAAAATTAAATTCACCTTAGAAACTGAGACAAATAATTCATTAGCTTTTCTTGACATTTTAATAATTAGAAATCCTGATAATACTATTAGTCATACTGTGTATAGAAAGCCTACCCATAACGACAAATATCTCAATGGCAAATCCCATCATCATCCATGTCAGTCGGCTACCGTTGGTAAATCTTTGTTTCAGAGAGCACATGGCATCTGTGACACCCACCACCCCAAGGAGGAGCTTCAACGAGTAAAATCGGTTTTAAGAAGCAACAACCTCAACCTCCCAAAAACACATCACAGAAGCCGCCCAAAGCCTCACACAGTTGATCGCTTTCCTGCCATCTTACCATATGTAAAGGGAGTGACAGACAAAATTGGTAATATACTTAAGCGTGCTTCAATCAAGACCTATTACAAGCCGCATAAGAAAATAAACCAACTTTTAAGACCTGTCAAATCTAATATCCCGTTACAAGATGCTGGAGTTTATAAAATTGACTGTGAGTGTGGTTTATCATACATTGGGCAAACAAAGAGAAGCATCGGTACCCGTATAAAAGAACATATTGCTGACATGAAGCATAGGCGCTCAACGAAGTCTGCAGTCTGTGAACATGCCCTAGACAAACCCAACCACTATATGCGTTTTGATAATCCTCAAGTCCTTGCAAAAGAAAACAGATACATTCCAAGAATGCTTCGTGAGGCTATTGAAATTAAAAAACATACTAATTTCAATAGAGAGGATGGTTGGCAGTTACCACCAGCTTGGGATCCAGTCATCAATTTAATCAAATCTCAAGCTAAGCAGAAGACTGCAAGACCTTCAGACACCGTGAGCCAATACTGCGTACATCCGGAACGTTATCAATAAATATTTTAGGCGGTAGATTTTGCAGTTCTTATAAAATACTAGACAAATGTCAACTTAGTCTACCTGCGACCACGAACACTGTAAAGTGCTCGAAACGTTAGGTGTATAAATAATGTAATAAACGCGATAAAAACCGTATTAAAATAATTCTATTTAAAGTTGCCTATCTCTTTCTTAACACGCCGCCTCCGTTATCTCATATCCCTATCTACACTACTGTGCCCCTCTCTTTATTTTCCTATCAGATCAGATGACCTTGACTCAGTTACTCAGTTTGATGTTGAGAATACTTCTTTCAATTTTCTTTTGACCATCACCTGGTTCACCTGGTTCCGTGGGCAGTTTTCCACACTTAGGCCTCTTGTTTGGGCCCATTGTGTGTGAGCAGAGGACTATTCGTCATCCTCTCTTCTTTTGACCATACTTTTAGACTGTTTCTCTGTTATGAGGCTTACATCAGCGAAACTAGGTAGACTCTTAAATTCTTCATCTCCGTCATTTGATCAAATTGAAAGAAGTCTACAAGAGTACTTCGGTAGTACATTACTTGTAGTATTTTTAATATAACTTTTCATCAATTCAAATTAAGAGACCTGCTGGTAATGTGTAGTTCTCTTAAATTATCAAATACAAAATAATGAAAAGTAATTCCAAAAATACTAAAAGTTATTTATTTCCGATGTACTATAGTAGATTTTTAGATGCGATGCGAATGTGAACAAGTGAACTGTCGCACGCAGAACGCGACGTTGCCGTTTTGTGCTCGAGTACCTATTGGTCAATTTTGGCTCCGGATCCACATTGTCTAAGTAAATGTCGCATATAATTTGAATATACTCTGGATCTAAAAAGTCATATCCAGTATGATTTTTTAAACCGTTGATGGATCAACATATACTGGTGAAATCACCGACGAGTATGTTGAAAACCTGCAAGTGCAGATCCACCGACGTCACATGCGCATCTAGAACGGATCAGAGTATATCAGTTTGCGCGACGCGGATCTGAGTAAACACGTAAAATAGGTGGATCAACAATTGTTCTAACTTCTCACTGGATCAACATTTACCGCAAAAAGTTCATTATATATATATATATATATATATATATAAATAATTAATAATATAGTTCCCCCTCCGGCCAAGACCTATTCAAGGACCATATGTTCTGGCTGGAGACCTACATTACATCAACTTCTCCAAAGGGCCTCTACGTGTTGGATCTATACTTCCTCGCAAGCCTTCCAAAGGACCGGGGTAACACCCGTGACTCTAAAGGAGATACAAGATAATTAATGAAAATTAATAATATAAATTGTATTATTATAAATTTAATATTTCATTTTTACACATAATTACAAATATAGTTAAACAAATAAAAATATAAATACTTATGATTAAAAAGAAAGAATAATAAAATACATAATTCTAAACTAAATAAAAAACGGAGCCCAGATCGCTGTCATCACAGGGTAATGTACCCAAGAGACTGGCCGATTATACATTAAATTTACAATTTTATGTGCATACATGAATATACATTCCTATAGAAAGGACCAAAACATTCCTTGATTCATCTCATAGCCAAAGCACTTCATTTCATTATTTCAAAAGGAATATTAATGCGCCACTTTCTTAACCCTAGAGTAGGTGTCCAATGAGCATTTTGTCTCTTTCATTAAAAATCGTCAATATTTTAAACTTTAAAGGCCGCTGGAGAAGAGGATTTTATTTTTTATGCTAAAAAACCGGCCATGTGCGTGTCGGGCCACGCGCAGTGTAGGGTTCCGTAGTTGCAAATGACAACTTTGAGTTCACACTGTTTACACTCGCACCTCACAGTTTAACGACCAAAAACATCTAACAATGAAAATTGTATGAAATTTTACATTTTCCAGTACATTTTATAAGTTGGTTGCCTATAACTTTTTATTTTGCACTTAGTACTTAGCTCTGATAGTTTTCCGTTCTACTTCATATATACTACTGTTGTAATTTTTTTCACGTATATATATATAACCGTTTAGCAGATAGAGGGGGGGGGGGGACACTTACTTAAAATTTTCACTTTAAAACGAAATATTTCGGAAACGGATCCCTAAATCGAAAAATGGTGTTCTCAATATCACAATATTTTTCAAAGACCTTTTTAACGATACCCCATACGATGGGTAAGTAGAGAAAAAAAAATACTTTACTTGTATGGAAGTTAACCTAAAAAAATTTTTTTTCAACCAATTTTTTGCCATGATTAATATACATATCCATACCAAATTACAGCTTTCTAGTACTTATAGTCTCTGAGTAAAAGCGCGGACGGACAGACAGACAGACAGATAGACAGACAGACAGACATGGCGAAACTATAAGGGTTCCTAGTTTACTACGGAACCCTAAAAACACACCAACAGTTAGATTCCTACAACTGCTCGGGGACATGGTCAAACAACAACTTCACATAGACATTTTTAATGATTCAATTATTAAACAATGTTTTTATCTAAATTTGAATGATTAAATTTTTTGTTAAATTAATTTTCCTACTTATGTCATGCATTTTATTCGTACTAATACTTGACTCTATTTTTGACATGCTTTTATTAATTATGTGACCTAGAATTGTAACACCTTTTTTAGGGTTCCGTAGTAAACTAGGAACCCTTATAGTTTCGCCATGTCTGTCTGTCTGTCTGTCTGTCTGTCCGTCCGCGGTTTTACTCAGAGACCATAAGTACTAGAAAGCTGTAATTTGGTATGAGTATGTATATTAATCATGGCAAAAAAGTCGTAGAAAAAAATCTTGAAAAAAAATTTTTTTGGGTAGCTCCCATACAAGTAAAGTGGGGGAGTCATTTTTTTTTCTCTACTTACCCATCTTGTGGGGTATCGTTAAAAAGGTCTTTGAAAAATATTGTGAGGTTGAGAACACCATTTTTCGATTTAGGGATCCGTTTCCGAAATATTTGGTTTTAAAGTGCAAATTTTTGTTAGAGGTACGTGTCCCCCCCCCTCTATCTCCTAAACGGTTATATATAGATACGTGAAAAAAATTACAGCAGTAGTATATATACTGAAGTTGAAAGGAAAACTATCAGAGCTAAGTACTAAGTACAAACTAAAAAGTTATAGGCAACCAACTTATAAAATGTACTGGAAAATGTAAAATTTCATACAATCTTTATTGTTAGATGTTTTTGGTCGTTAAACTGTGAGGTGCGAGTGTAAACAGTGTGTACTCAAAGTTGTCATTCGCAACTACGGAACCCTATACTGCGCGTGGCCCGACACGCACTTGGCCGGTTTTTTAAAGACTTAAATGTATAAAATTGCTGATTGAGTGTATAATTTTGTAAATCGTTCCTAGTAACATGCGGGTGAGTTAGTGATTACTGTAAGTCTATATTTATGATCAAATAATTTTCGAAATAAGTACAGTAAATAATGTTGTATGAGTATTATATTTACAAGAGATCTTCATGATCTAATCATAATAACCAGCATCATCATTTTCCTCGGCTTTTCCTTATTTGCGGTTGGTTGTGTATCCCTATTTCCTTCATTTCTCTGTGTCATTAAGTATATTCACCTGCCATCAACCATACCCTGACTCCCATATCTCTACTTATAAACTTTCATAGGCACACTATCTATACACACTACACAGGTCATAATAAATAATGAATATATTATTATTTTCTTTTCACCAAAATACATGTACCTACATGACTAACAAGACTAATTAAGTAGAAAAGTTCTTTAATATTTAATATAAATACACATTATTTTTACAGAAAAAATAAAAGTTAAACTAAAACTACTATTTACAAATAAAATAGGCCTGGCAGCTCGTTGCCCCGTGGTAGCGTGCCCAGAAGGCTGGCAGCATTGCCACGTATAAGCCAGCCCTCTGATCATGAGACACCTCTATTAATTTTTTGGCGATGGCATTGAATAATTTATGTGCCGAGGGTCCCCACGGCCCTAGAGTTTCAACCCCAAACGGTTCAAATATATAATTGTTGCCAATACATTCATATTTGCGCCGTTTGAGGTTTTCCGCCGCCGCCGCTGCTGTGCCGGCTTTTGATCCTGTGACCGGGAGGTGAGACGTCGCCAGAGTATCGACGCAAGTAGCGTCCCATACCAGGGGCCGCCCCAACCTCCAAGGCACAAGAGTCATCCCATCCGGTCTCTTGCCATCATCCCTAGCCAATCCGTTTGGTTCTAAAACGGATGGCATGTTGATGGTAGCAAGAGCCCGATGGATTAAATTGTTTAGGGCGGCGTGGCGTCCTAAACGACCGGCACTTTTGCGGCAAGACAGACCATGGTGAAAATGCACAAATAAATAATTAATAATACACATTAGAAAAGTTCAAAATACACTAGAAATAATCTAGATACTTAAACACAAAAGTGATGTAGAGATACAGTGCCTGTGCACCTAGTTCGGGCACAAAGAACCCATTCCACGCTAAAGTATGACCAAGTCTGCTTTACTAAAATATTTACATTAAATTAGAAAAAAAATGGTATTATTGAAATACGTAACAACGGGTTACTCACGTAAATAGTCAGCTACTGGCCGACATGTTTCGACATCATCTGGAGGTCTTCCTCAGGGCGAATGTGAATAGAGACGCTCGCACGATGTCGTCCCAACAGTTTAATAATGTCTATATCTCACGTTAGTTATAATCTATAGATTTTCGCCGGAAAGAAGAGTTTCAAAACTTTAAATATTATGCTTTTCTATTAATTGATTGTGAATTATTTATACCCTGAAATAAAAATGATTCAGGGTTTTATTTGGAAAAAAAAACAATAAGTATTAAAAATGCTCCCCACACCCCCACTGATGTTATATGCTCTACGCCAGGGTTAAATAAGAAGTACAAATCACATGAAAAATCATGCGTAAAATACAATCCAATTTGCTGTCAAAAAGGTACCCTTGGAGAAAGAGGAAAAATCAAATTGTTTTCGCGAGGATATCAAATCGTCGATGTTTAAGGAAGAATTTAGGTCACGTCTCATGGATTACGGCTTATTTCCCGCGTCTCTTTTTCTTCGTTTGACGCTAATCCCGAGGGTTTGCAGAGATTCCACCTCGCTGCGAACGTTCGCCTCTTCATAAGTACATTAGTCTCAAGGTCGAGTTTCTTGCCTTTTCCGAGAAACGGATTTCGACTATAGTTTGCTTCACTCTGATTTCGCAAGTTATCTAGGTATATGAATAATCAAATATATCAAGGCTTTTATATGATTATTAGCTTAGAGTATCATACTCTAAGATTATTAGCTGTTACTCACGGCTCCGCCAGCGTGTTATAGCCTAGGTATATTATGTCTTTCTCACTATCCTAATCTGTAATTTTTAATATTTAGAATAATAATCCTAATCTGTATATGTAAAAGTGTATGCAAAATTTCATGATGATCGGTTCAGTAGATAGGGCGTCAAAGCGTAACAAACAAACTCACGTAATTAGGATTAGTTGGGATATAATTTCAGTTTAAAATCTACAAATTAAATATTCTGGGTCTCCTTGCCCAAATCTCTAGGCGCTCAACTTTAAATCAGTTAAATTTAACAGTATAAGTCATCAATCATCACAACCAGCAATATGTAATGTGTGGAGTACCTACTCAGACAGATTGGCAGTACTGAAAAAATATAAATATTAATATTTTCCTTCTCTTTTTACTAACGTATATTATTAAGCAGTTTCCAAGAAACAACGATTTTTGTCAGTCTCTTTGTTTAGTGGGAGGCATCTGCAAAAACAACTTTTATTTGTTTGATCAAACTATACGTAATCTAAATCCATATAGGTACGTATTAGCCAACGTCGCAAGACCTTTCTGGGTCTGTCTGGATTGGTTTTCTTTGAGCGAATCCTTCTCACCAATGTTCGTTCAGAAACGCTAGTAGTTTTTCAGTTTTGCATATATAATATATACTGTCACGTCTTTCCCTTGCGAGCTAGACATATAGCATGTTGGTGGGCGTTAAGGAGGTAGCGTAATCAAAATAGTGATGGTTTGCTAGCCCCTATTGATATGAGTCATCACATCACATTTTCGTCCTTTTCCTCGACCGACTTTTATGATCTGCGCGGTAAGATAAATAAGCACGGTACATTCTACGTTTTTCTACTCTCCCAGACCACATGGAAGTAAGTAATATATATTTTTTAGACATATAAAAACTAAGAAAGCGAAGGTAGACTTTCGCGACATGGCACTATTAATGACATAATCAGAAGGGCTCTTGCCACCATTCACATTCCATGCACCCTTGAACCTCGGGGAGTGGTCCGTGATGATGGCAAGAGACCTGATGGAATGTCGCTGATCCCTTGAGAACGCGGCAGGGCGCTGGTGTGGGACGCTACTTGTGTTGACACACTGGCGCCTTCCCATCTCAGGGGATCATTTGCTAAAGCCGGGTAAGCTGCTGAAGGCGCTGAGGTCGCCAAGCGGCGCAAATATGCCTGCTTGAATGCAGATTACATATTTGTACCGTTTGGTGTGGAAACATTTGGACCGTGGGGTCCTAGTGCGAGAGCTTTCTATAAAGAGATTGCCCCTCGCCTGATCGCCGTCGCTCGTGACAAGAAGGCTGGCTGTTTTTTCGCGCAAAGGATAAGCGTCGCAATCCAGCGTGGCAATGCAGCCAGCGTCCTTGCCAACATGCCACATGGGCATGACTTTTTAGATTTATAAGTTTATTTTATTATGTTAAAGTAGTTTAGTATATTCGTTTTTATTTATAGACAGTATAAGTTTTTTTTTATTTATCACATGTATATACCATTATTATTCTGTTCTGCATATCAATAAATAAAATGCGAAAGCAAAAAAAAAAAAAGAAAGCGAAATAATACAGATTTATTCATAACTAGCACCCGTCCCTGGCTGCGTCTGGGCAGGTATTATACCTCACCTTTCTCATGAATCACTGTATCTATTAGTGAAAACCACATTAAAATCCGCGCAGTAGTTTTTGAGTTTATCGCGAACTGACAGACAGACAGACGCGGCGGAGGACTTTGTTTTATAATATGTAGTGATTTTAAATTAATAACAATCTTTGACTTAACATCTCCTGCAGGCCTATTTGCTAACTTTTGACAGCTACGGTGTATATCACTTTCATGGTAACTTCAATATTCATTACGGCTTCGGTATGAAGGACTAATTTTATTTGAGATATGAAAACCGTAATGGATGCTAAAGTGACAATCAAATCGTTGTACACCGAGTTAGCAAATCGGCCTGCTGGCTCCGCCTTCGATCCGCTGGGAAGTGATTTCTAACCCAAAACAAAATGTATTTGGTGAAAATTATATAAATCAAATTAATTTGCATAACAGTGATTTTACAATAGTTATGTTTAATAATAATGTAAGCTGCTTACTATCAACCAAATAACAGCATGTAGATTTTCAACAATAGTTATTCATTATTATCATTAAAGAGAATTACCTACGTACTAATGGCCAATACGTAAATAATTATATAAAGGCCCTTAATAAATTTACTTCCGATACAATCCAAATCCGATGCCAACGGATTGAATTGATGATTATCATTGTTTTTATTGCTGTTATTTTTTAAATGCGAGTACTATCCAATAGTTTTAATTAGTAACCAAGGACTCTATCCAGCGTGTAACTTCACCCCTCGACATTTTCTTAAAAGGGTGATTCAGTCCCTCAATATGAACAATTTTCCAAGAGGAACAATCAATGCTGGGAACTAGAACACTTCTGCATGAAAATTTTGAATTATATTTCAAGTTTCCAGTTGATCCCATAGAAAAAGTTATTTATATTGATAGGCTGTGTCACCCCTTTAAAGCCTTAACTTCCAAACCAATTTATTAAACGCAAACCGAACTTTGGCCCCTTACTAGGCAGAATACAGCGTTGTACTTTTACAGCAAGGTTTTACAGGAAAAAGTCCGAAAGCCGTCGATTTGTTTTTGGACCTTAAAAAATAACTTACGTGCGGAACCCTCGGTGTGCACTGTGCAAGCGTTATTTGTACTTGGCCAGTATGTTTTAATCCAAAAGATTGTACTTTAAAAATAATTTTTGTTTTTCAAAGTCGGATCACATTTTATACGACAAGTACTTAAATACTTCTCGATTGACCGGTGTCTCCAGAAGACCAGCGTTGGTATTGCAAAATGTCTCGACTCATGCTTAGTGGACGTCATATTAACGTTATATTTAAGCTTTTGTATGTATGGATTGTAAAATTGTACATAAGTATGATGATAATAAACATTTTTTTTTTTCAAAAAAACTTTTAATAATACTGACTACTCCTATAATTTTTTAGCGTACCTACCTATTAAGGAATGGTCGTTTGAAGTAAGAAACTCTCATCAAAGTCATTGATTCCAAGATTTATTTAGGCCTTTGATGACGAGCGATATCGGGAAATCAAACCTTTGACCCTGTGGATCAAAGACTGCACCTTTACATTTGAAGTATAATCTCGACCCTTGAGCCCTAAATCTGATTATTCAGCGAAGGACTGCGCCACCCTGGCACTCGCTAACAGAATATTAATTTTGTTCCACAACTTAACCTCAATCATCATTCTAACTATCAATTAGATAAAATATATAAATAAACCTATAGGGTGGAAATAGTTAGATATTTTCAGCCTAAAGTTAATACCGAGCATACCAACTCCAATACACTGAAGTGCACAAACAATGAATAAAATACTACCTATTACTATTACTAGACGACCGACTACTTTATGTTTCCTCGAGGCAATAGAAACCGTATACAAAATTAGTGTGACGTTATAATACATACATACATTCAATCACGTCTTTTTCCCTTGCGGGGAAGATAGAGCCCAGGTCTATAAAACCGGCCACGCTTATCATGTTGGTGGGCTTTTAGGTGGCGAACGGAATCAAAACAGTGATGGGGTTACTAGCCGCCTCGCCTATTGACATGATTCGTCATGTCCATTCCCTCGATCGGCTTTTACGATTTGCGCGGGAAAGAGAAGCAGCTGGTACATTGTACGTTTATTTTTCTTTTCTCCCAGACCAGCGTGGAAACGTTAAGATGATTAAAAATAATATGTATATGTTTTTAATTTAAAGTCGATTCAGTTTAAATTGTTTCCCCTACCGCCTTTGCATGTGCAGGTGCAAGCAGAATAAATATCTATAAAGAGGCGCCACTCACCCTTACCTTGCATAAGCTAAACAAGATTGCAGTAAAAATGTACCTATATATTAAGCTGTTCATTGACGGAGTTCACGAAGCATCATTGTTCATAATAATAATCTTACATGCAATTTTTCATTTTGTTATTGTAGTTTTAAATGTACGAAGGTGGCAGTATGATAATAAGCCACCACAAGCTCAATTTTCATTAGGGAATTGTGACAAGTGGTATTTTAAAAATATCCCTTGATTCAGAAATAAATTATAATTATTAATATTTACGCCGTTGTTTTTGTATAATGTCAGTCATAAAGCTATGTAATTTTTGTTTTATACAACTAAGTAGGCAAAAATCCATACGGCCCACCTGATGGAAAGTGGTAATCGTATAGCTTATAAACGCCTGCAACACCAAGGGTGCCACTCGCGCGTTGCCGACCCTAAAAATCTTTCACGCCCTTTTTGAACCTCATGTTAGGTAGCTTGAAGTCTTACACTCTAACATCCATAACAAAAAATTAACACCAGAATAGGCAACTTACACAGACAAAAAACAAACAATCAAATGTGAGTTAAATTAGTGTAAAAGACATCCACAGGGAATGGTTTCGCTTTTAAAATTATACGAAATTCATTAATTGAGTAGTTATAAACTGGCGAAACTGCCCCGCATTTCATTGTCTAGAGGGCGTGCTACCCGTCGCAAAAAGGGTCCGTTTTGCATTGTTTTATAGCAATGACATTTCACTATCTATAGACAAATTAGTAGCAAATGTGAACAGCCTTGGATAAAAATAAGCATCATTATCTTTAGGTTTATTTTAGTCTATAGGAGCAAGACCCTCTCAGTACTACCAGAGCCATATATTAGCCAGAGCAGTCAGAAGATTTGGCCAACATTCTCCACGCCAGTCAGACGGGTTTAAAAGAGGTCTCTCTAATGTTTATAAGCTTTGTTTAGCTTGTGTTTCCTAAGTCACCTTCTAGGACATCCACAGGAAGACTTGGAGTCCTATTCTAGTCTGCCGGGAACCACGAGGCTACTTAGTGACATGCATGATTTTTGAGCAAGGGGGAAATATTCATTGCGTAAAACCTAAAGCATGCTTATTCTAGACACGTGTGAGCTGGTCGTGTGCAATTTAATGCATCAATCAAATACATTGCCATTTTCATTCATCCTCTAAGGTACATTTGGTTAATAAACAGCAATGTGCATTTAATGATTAGTTCTCAATACACGGCTATTGAAAGAGGTACGCTTACTTTGCTTTTACGCCCATGTCCCGCATTGAGCGGATGGAGTTGATGCGATGTCCATTTATAGAGAAATGTCAATACTTAATTTAACTACACACGCGTGTCTCTTGTCATGGTAGTTTATTGCAGATCTCTTTGTCTGTGTGCCATATCCACTGTTTACACGGTAGAAATAGATGCTTGTGCTTACACCCGGTAAATATATATACAGATACGTATACTTGCGCCAATTCAATATTAACAACTTTTTATGTAGGACCAATGCTAAAAAATTGTTCGTTCAAATAAAAAAAGTATTCAGTCGACCGAATAGATTGTATGGTCATGTCGCTTTGGTCCGATGGGCATGGGACCAATGTTATTCGTTCTGACGGGCTAATTCGCCTATTTAAGAGTCTGTCTTCAATACTATACAATCTACAGTACTTGAACCACTCTGCCACTGACACGAGGTGACTACACGACTAAACTTCAAAGTGTAGTATTAGTGATCATGATTGCAGAGTTAAAGTAACTAGGCTATGTAAACTGATTGTAGACCTTGCTGACAATAGTCCAAAGCTCCATAGACCCCAGTGGCAGTTATATTCTTTGTTATAGTTTCTGACATATCGAGATACCTTAAAAAAATCATCGGTTAAATTTCGCTAGGATTACTTGACAAACGTGGCCTGAAGATAAGAACTGCCGGATCGAGAGATGGACATACGAAATAATTTATACTCAAGCTGAAACGCAGACGATTCGCGCTCGCTGAGTCAAAACCTTGGGGTTCAAAATCAACTATCAATCACCATATATTACTGGTGTCTCAGTGCGAGAGTAGACCTTGCGAGTTTTAAGACAGTTATCAAGATATAAAGTTTATTATTTATTATTTCTTTCCTTTAGAACATGATAGTTCACAAAAACTGAATCGATATAACAATGTATCTGTTTGAAATTGCAAGATTTCACAAAACTAGGTTGAGAAATGCGACGCAAGAAGAAGAGTACAACTGGAATACAAAAGTTTTTGCTCAAACAGTAGCAAGAAGCAGAGACGTTTTTTTTTAAATTTATTTAAGTATTTAATAAATATAATCAACACAAGATAACATTTAAACGTCATCCAAAAACCACGAGGGGCTTCGCGCTCGCTCGGTCAATTTACCTTCCCTTGCGTCAGGCGGTCGGATAATAACAAAACTGTAACATTGTTCGACGTTGAAAAGAATTCCTGCTAATCCACACAATCTTTGTTTTAATTCCTAACGAAGCTTAGTTAACAAAGCATGGTTCGTAATTGAGTTAAACGGCAAAGTACAGCCGTTTACATTAACCGCTTTTGTGAAACAAATTGTAGCTTCGCTCCCGGGCACTGTTACTGGGAACATAAAATTATTCCTTTTAACATTTTTTGCGCAACAATCAAGCGGAGCAAATATTTTTAAAACTCGACTGAAAGAGAGGTGTGTTGTATGTTATACGAGAAATTTACTTAGAATACGAGTAAGTATACATTATTTTATTTGAAAACTTCATTAGAAAGTACATGTAATCGGTTAAAGCCTAAGTTCTCATCTACTAATCAACCAACAGATGATGCCGAGAATGAAATTATTAGAAGTAATTGATTTACTTTAGTCTAGAAGCCATACATAGATAAAAAAAAACAAACTTGTATCCATATTTATGACTAAATTCTATATAAATCAACTTACTTATCACATTACATAAATAAAATACAGTGATACATACATAAATAGACCACATAAATATACATCTATATATCATTTTAGGGTTCCGTAGTAAACTAGAAACCCTTATAGTTTCGCCGTGTCTGTCTGTCTGTCTGTCTATCCGTCCGCGGTTTTTTCGATTTAGGGATCCTTTCCGAAATATTTAGTTTTAAAGTGCAAATGTTTGTTAGGGGTAAGTCCCCCCCCCCCCCCCCCCTCTATCTGCTAAACGGTTATATATGGATACGTGAAAAAAATTACAGCAGTAATATATACTGAACTACCAAAGCTGAGCAGTAAGTACAAACTAAAAACTTATAGGCAACCAACTTATAAAATGTACTCAAAACTGTAAAATTTCTTACAATTTTTATTAGATGTTTTTTGATGGTAAACTGTGAGGTTCACAGTGTGAACTCAAGGTTATCATTTGCAACTACGGAACCCTACACTGCACGTGGCCCGACACGCACTTAGACGGTTTTTGTTAAGAGAAATGTGAATGTGCGCGGACTGACTACGGGCCATTATTGTGGTTCTTTTGGTTTTTATTTAGATATTTGTGCAGCAAGACGAACATAAGAAACACCTGTCATCGTGTCTACAGCATGAATTGTTAACAGCGCTGTCGGCTTTTTGAATAGGAACAGGACAACCCATGTCATAGCTTCGGGGAAAACAGTGGAATGAAGCTCTTTCCACAACTTACTTACGTGAAACTGACTGTGCCACGGTAATTGTCTTAATCTTAATGCCGAATAATTATGATTACCAGTATGTTTGATGACGGGTTTTTATCTGAAAGGTTAGGTTATTTATTTATAAATCTTCCACGCCTAAAATACTGCACTATTGTATTAAAAGACAAAGGATAATTTTTATCCAAAAACAACAGTAACGCAAACGTGCACTTTTAGGTACTAAGTTTGTAGAGATGTGTAAGGTAGATTGAAAAAGCTAATACATGTTTAAACTTTTATAAATAACCAGCTGTTACCCGCGGCTTCGCCCGCGTGGTACACCCGCGTGATGTATAGCCTATGTCCTTGTCAGTACCCTAACCTATGTGTATGCATTCATGATGATCGGTTCAGTAGATAGGGCGTGAAAGCGTATTAAACAAACAAACAAACAAACCCACTTGCGCATTTATAATATTAGTTAGCAGTTAGGGTAATTATGTCTCACATGATAGACGGGGTCTTTATAATTGAATCCTAAAGACCAGGTTTAGGATGGTGGTGGACGTGTAGAAGGAAAATGAAATCAAAATAATGATGGGCTTCTGGCCCATTGACATAAGATATTCTGAATTTACGTATCAAGTGGAAAGAGAAATGAAAATACTGAAAATACAATCTTTTTATCCTTTTGCGGGGTATCTGTATATTATGTCTTTGGATTTGATGACCTTGGCTACAGGGCCAAGGTCATTAAACCCAAAGGCCACGTTTAGCGTGTTAGTGGGTGGTGTTAAGGTGAAAAGCGGAAACAAAAAAAATATGCCTATAACGTAATTCCTTAGATTTTCGGCTAATGCCTTGACCGGCTTTTACGGTTTGCGCGGAAAGAAAAGCAGCTGGTATATTCTGTGTTTTCCTTTTCTCCTAAACCAAGAATTTATTTATTAAAAATATAAGACCACCAAGGGCGTAAACACAATAAAGAAAAGAAAGCAATCAATTACACCACAAGCCGTGTAAACTCAGATCGATCGTCGGAGTCAAGCTTGGAAAACCAAAAATAGAAATGCCGATACCGCATAATCCGAATCAAGGAAGCAAGAAATGTAATTCGTCGCCACCCCTCTCAATGTTTCAATAACCTATATCCCGAGATTAAAGGGTTTTGGTTTGCGCATAATCCGTTCTTATTCCTTCGTAAATGGATATTGAAAAAATTTGATAGGGCCGTTTTATCGGAAACGCTTTTTCGGAAGTGTTCTATTTTGCCTTTCGGAATGATGTCGATTTAAGGTGAATGAACGAGCGAAATCCCTCGACATGGAAGAGGCGGTGCTGGGAAGGTGATGAGTATATTCCGTACCATTTAGTCGACGGCGCACCTCCAAGGAGACGCTGAGAGCAACGCTCTTGAAAGCGCGCGTTTTGCTGAAATCTGTAGTTTTTACGAGGAGCTTTCAATACGTGTGCTATTTGCATAGATGGTTTATCTTTAAAAGGAATAACTTAACCTTTATACGAGTTAAATCAAAAACTAAGTCAACCAAGAAAATGTAATTATCGAACATGCTCTCAAAATTTCCCAAGAATAGGTTGTGTAATGTAACCTTATATAGAAAAGAACAGTAACCTTATATAGAAAAGAACAGCCGGACATCCGAAATCATTTTTTCCAAAGCTGAAACGAGGATGCACGTTTTGCACTTTTTTGTTTAACTTTTTACAAAAATCTACCATAATTAACTTACCCATCCAAGCGTTTACCTGTTTGCCGTCTCACTTGAGGTTCGTCGAAGTTCAGGCTTCACGATTATGTTAGTTTGTCTATACTACTATTCATGCTAGATTATTTCACGCTTTAGCAAAGTTTTTAAAGAAAGGCGGTTTGACGCCTACTACTTTCGGATAGCTCTAGAACCGCAAATTAACATAATACCTATGAAAATACAAGTTCAAGCATTTGAGAGCACTAGGGATGAAACTCCGAGCTTTTTGTTAAACGAAGTTAAACCTTCAAACTGAAGCCATCTAGTAAGGTATAAATATCGTCAATAAACTTACATCAGTGTATGCTAAAAAAACAAAAGTTACCGAATAAGTGCAAAGGATTAACTTTTAAAGTGGCTGTGGGCACGGCACATAGCGCGCAGAGCTGATGGTCGATGGGGCGGAAAGGTTCTTGAATGACTTCTACATAACGGCAAACGCAGAGTCGGACACCCAGAAGTTTCGCAACAAATGGGCCTTATAAGAAAGCACAAGGTCACGCAAAACCGACAATGCTCGCAGTTTTTCTTTACGAGATCGAATCAAAAAGCAGAACATTTATAGAACAACAAAGGTCACCGACATAACTCAGCGAATTAGCTCTTGAAAGTGGTAACGGGCTGGACATATAGCGCATAATGGAACGGAGCTAACAAAGTTCGCGGGAAAGCGCTGGATGCAGACCGCTTCTATTGGAAATCCTTGGCGGAGGCCTATGTCCAGCAGTGGCGTTTTGTACCTGAAATAATGATGATAAATAAATAACCAAATATCTTAAGGATACGGAAAAAAAGGTAGCATATTCTTGATGGGCTCAAGACTAAAAAAAAATTAAAGTAATATGTTCTTTCATTTAATTAATTAAAGGTTACAATGCTTTCTAATAATAAATTGATCAATTGATGAATCTGCGTAATTACCCAAATTAAGTTATAAAGAGTCCGAAATGCTAGTACCTAAGTAATGATTAAACTCGTGTACTAGATCCTATCGTCAGATGAAACGTTAGTCGATTGATTTTCTCAGTAATACTTAGCTAGGATTATTGTTTTCTTAGAAGTGTCATGTTTAATTCTACCATTCGAACGAAATAGGATTCGAGTATTTAGGATTTAAAAAAAAAGCCAATAAAGATTCGTACTTGAAAGTTTGATGATTCATTGCCATTGCTTGCCATTTCAAAGTCAAAGATTTTTATTCAAAATTGGATAATTGTATCTCTTTTTGAACGTCATTTTTTTTTCATTCTTATTATTTTTATTTTTAATATGCATAATCGAAAAGCTACTAGCGTTTCGTAATGACCACTGGTGAGAAGAATACGCCGAAAGAAACTCAATCCAGAAATCCATTTTGTCATTGCCTATGTATCTAGCTGGCTTCAAGTTGCTTCTTTACGGGGCGTTTCAGACTAGGGCTGAGTGCTCTTAACGGAGAGATGGACTTCAGCTTTGGGCTTTATTTGTAAGCGTAAGGTTTGGATAGGTAGCAAACTTACATATTTCCTGATGTGCCATAATTTAAAGCATGCACAGGCAGCAATTCTCATCTTATTCCGTTATGGGCCGAAAGCTATGTTGCCAGAAGCGCCTATCCTGGGGACAAGATATTCGGGATTCGGGAACAGGGGACCAGGGCCAGGTGGTTATCAGGAATCGGAGCTTCTCCTACTCTACGCACTCTATTCCGGCAAGTGCAATGGGGCTGAGAGTGGGATTCCCCTGGCTATTCGGAGCCGTAGAGATATACCTATCTATGCAATATAATAAAACAGTAAAAATATTTTGTCTGTACATTTAGTATTTTTAAATACAATGGATAGTGGGTGGGACACTTAAAAAGAATATCTTGTCTGTCTGTCTGTCTGTATGTATGATCACGTTTATCTCCGGCAATACTGAATGGATTCGAATGAAACTTTTTTGCTATATAGCTATTAAGCCGGGGCAACATATAGGTAGAAATAATTCTGGAAAATGGAACACCTGATGCAGCATCATAATGGTCCAGCTGAACTATAAGAAATATAAAAGTGGAGCCTTAGCAAAAGTTGTTAAGCCTGATAAGCATTTTCGTTAAGTTATAAAAAATCTAAGATTTGGAACACCTCATGCAGAACCATAATAGTCCAGGTAAACCATAAGAAATATATAAACGACGCCTTAGTAAAAGTTATTCAACTAGATGGGCATTTTTTGTTGAGGTATTTAATTTAAAGATTTGGAACACGTGACGTAGAACCATAATCGTCCAGGTAAACTATAGGAAATATAAAAATGATGCTGTAGAAAAAGTTGTTCAGCCTGTTTAGTATGTTTTTTGGGGTAAAAAAATCGAAGATTTAGAACATCCGATACACTACCATGTCAAATTTTATATCGACAATTTTACAGAGTCACACTCTCCACAGGGATAAAGTGCGCAGAGTACGATTAGTCATATTAGACGAGTTACTCATATTACTAGTGACCGCCCAGCGATCCTCCTTTTGGCAACGTAGTTTTCAGCCCATACGGCAAAACATGAGAGTTTGCTGTCTCTCCAAGCCTTGAACACACAGGCAACACCTGAAGCCGAGGTCCGTCCCTCCCGAAGACCCTTTGGAGATGTGCGATCTGCCCATACCTTAAAGTTTGGTGAAGTAGCGCAAACTCACTTAGAGCTAGCTATATAGTCTGCTTTTTATCGTGTCTTGGCTCAAAAAGTCTAAAAGAATCGTATATTTTATCCCTCCAGTATTTAGCAACAGCCAATGCAATGCCACACAATTTTATAACACTGCTACAAGTATTTTCTTATGTATGTTTAGTTCGTATTAATACGCCGGAGTCATAAAGTCCACGCGAACAAAGTCACGGGCATCAGCTAGTATAATAATATAATAATCGTCATGCAGTTCTTGTTTTTAACAATTTTCAGGGCACTCCATCTAATTCTGAGAATCAGGATCACTTATAGAATATAAAATTATAAAATGAAAAGTGAATGAAACAGGCCAACCATACACATTATAAAATCAGCTGGTCAAATGTATAGGGGATTTAGCAGTTATAATCTTGATATAAAGACCAGAAAAAGATGAAAAACGAGGTATATTTCCCACTCTCATCTTGAGATTTCAATTCCAATTATTTCCAATACAGAACACAACTAATAAGTTCCAAAACAAACTGTTGTCTATAACACAAGCCCAAAAATATTTAAAACAAATGTATTCCCAATTTAGAATTTCCCCTAAAGTCACAAACTCCAGCTTAACTGGTCGTGGCATTTAATGGGTCGTGCAATGATGGCGATTAAAACTGCCGTCCGGGGGCAGGTCACTCGCTTCAGCACGAGACTCAACTTTTAATAGGGTTATGAGAGCCTCCGGTGCCGCTGTGAGTTACCTAGTGTATGTATAGTCTCCCCAATACAAGACTGATCCTCTTGACTCCATTAGCCTTACACCCTGCCTTAAAAATAATTAATAATTAAAGAGTATAAACAAAGATTAAAGCCAATACTAGATAAGTGTCAATTATACGCGGCGGGCTTTCAATGCTCTCCGAGTACAGTATAATAACGCTTTTAGGGTACTATTGGGGCTTACCAGGTACTGTAGCGCATCAGCGCAGCATGTTCGCACAGGCGCACGTTGCCGACTATTATGCTGTATTGCGAGGCCGAGTCGCATCACTGATGCGCAGAGTTCGGGGAAGCTGCAATAGTATCCTGTGTTGTCCGGGAAAGACCCGACTGTCCAATATGGTGGCACTGGGTGCGCATGCACGTGGCAGTACCAGGTGGTCAGGGAGGACTACGCGGGTTTTACCTCAACTAAATTATTTTATCGCATTTTATTTTGTACTAACATAGTATGTAAGGATTTTGTTACTAACAAAATATGGACGCAAGTTTGAAATAAAATTATTTTATATTTTATTTATAAACACCGTTATCTATTGACTCACTAAATCAGACTATCAAAATGAACAACTTCTCCTTTGGGTCCAATGCAGGGAACTCGAAGAAAAACTACATTTTCATGCAAAAGAGTTGGGCGGACCCGGCAATTTGTATGATTTTTTTTTAAGAAGACGGGCTGATTCGACAGTTTGAGGGACAACGGTGTTTACCCATAAAATTGGGCGATGTAAAGAGTGATGCGAGATTACATTCGTCATTTAGAGTTTCCTCTAACGTTCCACAAACTCTAGCTTAACTGGTCGGGGAAATTAATGGATCGTGGGTCGTAAAGTTGACCTCCGGAGGTGTTCACTTGCAACAGCAAGAAACCCATGTTTCAATAAATTTACTAGCTGTATCTTACGACTTTCTTTTTGGCTTTATCGCGCAATCTATCCAGGCCCGGAGTCAAACCCGGGTCCCTGGACTCGGAGTTCCAAACCATCAAGGTCCGTGGTTACAGCTGTGCATTGATCGCATAGATATCAGTTGATCGATTAGTGAATGAGTCAGTCAGTTAAGTTTCTTCTTTTTTTTAAAGATATTTTATATATTTAGATGAATTATCTAGTCGAGAAATATATCAGATCAGCTCGTTGACATCATTTTATTGCATTGTCATTCGATTTAGACATGAGTATGCAAATTTTCAGCCCCGCAGACAAACAGACACTGGGACACTATATACAACTAAATGAAAGTTGAAGAATATCATTGCGAACAACTTTTGCATGGGGAATGATCGCGCGTGGATACATTGCACATTTATAATTTTACTTTACGATTACAGTGAAAGCATACAGTTGGGCACAGCAGGACCAACACTAATCGAGTAAGTCAGTTATCGTATTAATTCTCCAACTCCGGCACACGTGCTAGCTTAACCCTAGGACGATTTTCAAATGCGAACAATACACATTAACTTCGCAAATTTAATAATGATTTAAAATCAATCAAAAGTTAAGTGAACCTTTAATAATGAGGAAAATTTTACACCCGGTTCAAAAAAGTACTTTAAAAATAGACCCTTTCCGATCCTTAATTTTTTCGAGTACCCAAAACGTCTCAAAAAAAATGAAAAAAGAAAAATTTTGGACTTTCCTATCATCATCAGGTATTTTTTTTTTTAGTTTCCACTGCAGGAGTATGCACGACCCTCTCTGTACTTAGTACCAGAGCCATATATTAGACAGAGCATTCAGAGGATTTGGCCTACACTCTCCACGCTATTTGTAAGAGTCACTTTTACTTAGATTATCTCAGTCCGATTAAGTAAAGCGCACACACTCCTACAAAGAAAGTTAGAAGACTACTAAAAATAATATTGTTAGCGTGCATCCGCAAGCCAGTTTACTAGGTGCCGTCTATTTACGTATCATCATAAGGTAGGTTTTTAGTCGACACTAATGAAGCACGACCCTCTGCCAGGCCGACCAGAGCCATATATTAGCCAGAGCATACAGAGGATTTGGCCTACACTCTCCACGATGGCCAGACGGATCGGAGAGGTCTCTTTGATATTTATAAGCTTTGTTTAGCTTATGCTCCCTGAGTCACCTTCTAGGTCATCTACGGGAAGACTTGGAGTGGTCCTACACGGCTAATTAGTGATTTAATTTATGGTTCAGTTCATATTAAATTCAATACAAGATAGAAATCTTTACATATTCTCGAACGTACATAAATACTGATCATACTGAACAACTTTCCCTAAGGGAATAAGTAGAAATATTAAATTAAAAAAAAATATACTTCAAAAAATAAATCGAACAGTTGATTAGCAGTTTCGTATAGGGAACCCATTCTTTTTTTCATATTTAGAAAGCTTCTTAGGGAAAGTTATTTAAATAAGCGACCTATTTATCACGCCATTATCCCTTACAGATTGAACTGAGCCTAAGGACATTAGACCTAAAGGTCGTTTACCGTGTTGGGCCGAGGACCGTGGAAATCGAAATCAAAATAGTGATAGGTCTCTAGACGCATTAACTATTGACCTTATTACTTATATTTCGGGGCGGCACCTTTGTCTTGATGGTGACGTCGCCGTGCTGTTGATGTGTGTCAAAAAATTATTTTAATCCATTGTGTTTGGGCTCATTTGGTTAATCATGGAAAGCACTTTACAGTAGGTATAAATACGCCCATGATAAAAGCATGCCACCAAACTCAGAATAACCACCAAATTACGTTTTTGACATAACTTATTAGCATTATAATCATAGATAAGGGAATTTTTGGTGGGAACTCAAGGGGTTCAGTTGTCGTTTGCCTTATACAATTTTGTAAATTGATTTAAGTGGACTTTATAATATGAAATTGGTGTAGTTTGGTGTTATCAATGCTCGTGCTCGAGAACAATTTGTGAATAGTTAAAGTAGACTCTTAAATGGACTCGTATAGATTTGTCGCCAAAAGCTCCCACGAGGCTGCCAAAGAACATACGCCATCTTTGATGCCACATAACGTACAACACCGATACTTAGTATCTCATTATACTGGACATTGGCAGAATCACTGAAATCTCGATGGAAGCCATAATTAAAAAGAAGAAAGAAGAATCATAGATAAAAAAAATTGTCTTTATTAATATTATGCACTGCTTTGTAAACAATGTCACGTGTTCGCAATCGAAGGCGGTTGTAACAAAATCAACAAAAACTCACTTCACTCAAGTTGAAACGTGCTGTGAGAGTTCCGTACAAATAATAAAATATATTTTTACGATATTCTACTACAATAAAGGGGTCACACTCCTTTATTTATCCCATACAATTCTCTTCTGCACATTTATCTGTCAACCATAGGTAACATCTTAAAACATCTTCACAATCAGTGATTTTGTAATCATCTAAAAATTAAATTGATATCCTTGCAACTTTCATTTTGGATATCTGTTTCTTGCCTTTTACGCGTAAGTTAAGTCAAATGCTATTTAATAGCTGGAGTATTCGGTTCTATGTCATTACTCTGTAACAGTTCGCCACACGCTATCCTTCTTCTTCTTCCTTTACCTTATCCCACTTTATAATATGGAGTCGGCACTTTGTCACTCCCTTCCTGTTACTGTATACTCTCCTTGACCCAGTCAATTCTACCCTGCGGCCCTGAATTATTGTTACTATTAAATTGCAGCAAAAAAATGGCCGACCCCGAGCTCTGACGCATCATAGCTGAGCATGCAACCGGCAAAACGGGAGAAATTCGGAGCAATTGTTTATTTTTTATATTTAGCTTTTTATTTTATACTAGCAGTTTTCTCGCAAATTCGTATGCGTCAATCACGAATCTGATGCAGACACACATTTTTTCGCACTTTCACACATTTATCCACCGTTCTGGAGCCCCTAAAGAAGGTTGGATGGATCCTATGTGACCTATTTTGATACATTAGCTTTCTATAGGTGAAAGAATTTTGAAAATTGGTCCAGTGGTTTTGGAGCCTATTCAATGAAAACAAACAAACGAATATTCAATTTTCTGAAGAATTATATACCTTCCGTTTTGTCAGACGTACGGAATTCCGAAAATATATGTTGCATCATCTCTCGCTCGTGAAAGAACTCCTCAGAGGTGAATTTATCTGCATGTGACACTTTAATTATTACCGTAAACTGTTTACGCTAGAAAATGTAAGGTCGATATGTTTATTTGAACTTTCCACCGCGGGTCTTGTACTTTAATATTAAACTATGCAGCTTGTGCCATACAAAGCAATTTTTTTTACATTCGTCAGAATTCTTATTCATGCCGGTTTGGGTGACAAGGAAAAACATAGAATATACCATGTGCTTTTCTTCCCGCGCAGACCGTAAAATTCGGTCAGACCCATCACTTTTTTTATTTCGCTGTGATGGTAATATGCACAGAACAACAATTTGTTGTTCTGTGGTAATATGTCAATCGACTTGCTATAACATGGATCTCACATCTTTATAAGGTAGAAGAACTTTTTTACAAGTTATGTTTTTGATGGCATTCAATTTTCCAAGTGGCTCTTGGGAATCAATAAAACTTGCATTTACTATTTCTGATAGAATCTTGCAAATCACAGCAAAAAAACTGCTGTGACCAATTTTTGTCGGCGGAATAAAGTGATATTATTACGATTAGATACCCAACCAAGTCTATACAGATTACGCTTGGATATTGAGATGACAGATGACAGCGCCATCATTATTTTTACTTTTAGCCACCATGAGCGCTGCGATCGATTACATTACCCTAGTATTTCGCACCCAGCGAATATGATGGGTTTGTATTTTTAATACCTAGTACCCATTTTCTTATTTAACCAAAAAAAACGGAATTTGATATTTCTTTGTTTACAGGCGACATTTGGGACTTGAAAATCTTAGCATGCTATAAACCTCACATGTCGCATGGGCTTACTAATCATATATCTGTGGTTTTTTGATTACACTTTGAATAATGAGGTTTGCAATCGCTACAGAATAAAAGGTAAGAGTTTTTCGTTTTTGCATGCAAAAACAAAACATCTCACGTTCCGTATTTGAAACAGGATTTTTTTAACAATGGAAGATGGCAGATAGGAAATGCAATAAGTTCCAGATCACATCCACATCTCTACGCCGTGGAACGACAGGAAAAAAGCGTAGTTTGTATTTGCGACTAGGGTTGCCAGGTGTTATAAGTGAATAGCCGGACAGCACAGCCAGTTTAACCAGACGTCTGGGTAAAATAGAGACCAATTTAAATATTGTAAATTTGTTTCTTTAGTCTTAGTATCCAGCGTATTAATTGATTGTGGTGACTCAGCCTGTCAAAATGAACAAGTTTTCCTATGAGACCTATGCTATGAAATCGAAATATTCATGTAAATATCCCAGGCAGTCTAAATACTTCGTATGGAAATATATTTTTTTAATTCTCAGCATTCTTATCTAGGAAAAGTTGTCAAATCAGCGGGATTAACAGTGAGACCTAAATTATTTTTTGTCATTCCTATACAAATTGAACATTTTTGTTTGGAAATAAATTGGTTTTTTTTTTTAGTTTCCTGCATTGAACCCAGGAAAAGTTCTTCGTATCGATGGGCAGATTCACTCCTTTAAGAGTCTAAAACGAACAATATTTCACCTTGTCTATATGAGTATTGCCTGTCGTATTGCATGCAGCAAAACTTTATTCCAAAGTTAGGCGTCGAAGCCACGTTGTAATAATATTGTCTCCATCTATAAGTGTTGTCACTAAAATCGGGTTGATTGGGTCGGTAGCTAATATGGCTCTGGTAGCACAGAGAGGGTTGTGCTCCTGCAGTAGAGACTAAAAAGACCTGATGATGATGATGATGAATGGCACCGTACAGTTATCGCACTGTCTGATGCACAGAGCAAGCAATGTAGCTTGCGCCCTGAAATTGATAGAAAGTAATAAATAATAAATACCGCGTGTCAGCCCGCGCCCACCAGGTGAAAGTCGCATTGTAATAAAACTATGTGCTGTGATATAGTATCATAATAACAGTAAAAAACCTATATCACAAGTAGAAAATAGCAGATTTTTGCTTTTCTATAATAACCTTATAACCAAAAACCTTATATAACGGCACCGCCTCCTGACACACTTGTTTCGTATGAAATGTGTTGAAAAAGAGTCTCTAGGAGCGCGCGAGTGACAGGCACATGGTTGGCATGGCTCTGTAGTTTGATGCAACAAAAATGTTTTTCGGCGCTCTCATATTGTCCCAAGGGTTGTGTTTTATGTTTTACTGCGACTTGTTATCGTTTCATCGATTCGTCAATAACACTGATTGTAGCTTTAGGTTTTTAGTTACATTTCCAATGTTTTTACCTATACACTCGAGTTGGGAATCAAACATAGAGTTTAGTAATATGTTAAATAAATAAATATATACGAAAAATTACACAGATTGAGCTAGCCCCCAAGTTATAATAAAGTATAAATTGATAACGGAAATCTAAAAAGCGCTGCATACTGCGTCGCCTGGAAGCGGAAAAACATTCTAAAATTACAGGGATGTTAAATCCTCCCTCATGTCCTAAAGCTACAAATAAAGCTCTCCGTCGGGAGTGTTACAATACCTGCCATTAATTTGAGACAAACACTTTTTAATCCCTGTCGCAAACAGAGGGTGTTATTTTTTGGCGCGTCTGTTTGTTTGTGTTACTGTCTATGGTACCGATTTGATAGTGTTCATCGTTCTTTAATTCATTGAAATTTGTGCAGTCAAATTCATGATTTCAAAGAAAAAGAGGGGATGAACAATCGCGTGTTTTCTAAAATACCTAAGTGAGGTATCAAATTAATCTTTTAATACATACATAATATCACGCCTTTTCTCATGGGAGCAGATCTAGACTGGGGATCTCCACTTCTTCCAATAGATTATTTTATGTAATGCAAATGAAATATTAATATCTGTTTGTAGTTATCGAAGCATGACTGTAAAGCTTAATAAAAGGACTTTTTATGTGTTAATAAATTATTTTTTCATTGGTGTAGTAACACCGCTAATGATAATTAATTATTCAAAATCCGGATTATTACATCATTACGGCGATTATAAGCCGACTGTAATTATTTATGTTAATTGGGAGTAATTTTACTGAAATAGGCTGATTACACAGAATAGAAAATACGGAACATGCATTAAGCGCTATTCATATAATTCCGGGTTCCCGTCCCTGACGCGACCCGGCTAGGTCGGAAAAAAATCGATTACATACGATTTGTATGAACTCGATCACTCAGTTCAGGGCCGCGTTATCAGTGTTCCGGTGACCGCCCGGATGTCCGGACGCCCCGTCAAACCCTTCCGATTTTTACTTACGGGGTCGACATTTCTTGTGTTATTTTCCAACTTTTGTGCAAAAACTGTTGCCAGACAGATCTATGACTGACATTCTTTGACCGACACTATAATTTCTCGACAAATTTTGCCGAACAAATATTACACTAGTTACTTCTACAAACCAATATTTTGTATCTCTTTGAAACTGGACATTGGCAGAATCAGCAAAACCTTGGTGGAAGCCATAAGTTTAAAAATAGAATAGTATTATAGAAAACATACACTGACATCGATTTTAATGATAAGTATGAACAAAGATCCCGGACGGTCCGGCCCTGACGGGACAACGGACACGGACGGCCGGAGCTCGGATGGCCCGGATCCGGAAATGTGTAAACAGAGCGTTTTGCGTAGATTTTGAAAAACATTCCTGTTTCCGTAAGAATCTACTAAAAATACTTTTGTGCAAACTTTTAATTTGATATTGATTCAGTACAACAATATAATTAACTTAGGTAGTATACAGGGTTGCCGTCTTTTGATAATATTTTCATGAAACCAAAAGATGGATTTAAATCAATTCATTTTTTAGGGTTCCGTAGTAAACTAGGAACCCTTATAGTTTCGCCATGTCTGTCTGTCCGTCTGTCCGTCTGTCCGTCTGTCCGTCTGTCCGTCTGTCCGTCTGTCCGTCTGTCCGTCTGTCCGCCTGTCCGCCTGTCCGCCTGTCCGCCTGTCCGCCTGTCCGCCTGTCCGCCTGTCCGCCTGTCCGCCTGTCCGCCTGTCCGCCTGTCCGCCTGTCCGCCTGTCCGCCTGTCCGCCTGTCCGTCTGTCCGTCTGTCCGTCTGTCCGTCTGTCCGTCTGTCCGTCTGTCCGTCTGTCCGTCTGTCCGTCTGTCCGTCTGTCCGTCTGTCCGTCTGTCCGTCTGTCCGTCTGTCCGTCTGTCCGTCTGTCCGTCTGTCCGTCTGTCCGTCTGTCCGTCTGTCCGCCTGTCCGTCTGTCCGTCTGTCTGTCTGTCCATCTGTCCGTCTGTCCGTCTGTCTGTCTGTCCATCTGTCCGTCTGTCCGTCTGTCCGTCTGTCCGTCTGTCCGTCCGTCCGTCTGTCCATCCGTCCGTCCGTCCGTACGTCCGTCCGTCCGTCCGTCCGTCCATCCGTCCGTTCGTCCGTCCGTCCGTCCGTCCGTCCGTCCGTCCGTCCGTCCGTCCGTCCGTCTGTCCGTCTGTCCGTCTGTCCGTCAGTCCGTCTGTCCGTCCGTCCGTCCGTCCGTCCGTCCGTCCATCCGCTGTTTTACTCAGAGACAATAAGTACTAGAAAGCTGTAATTTGGCATGGGTATGTGTATTAATCATGGCAAAAAAGTGGTAGAAAAAATCTTGAAAAAAAAAATATTTTTTAGGGTATCTCCCATACAAGTTAAGTGGGAGTTATATATAGATACGTGAAAAAAAAATTACAGCAGTAGAATATAATACTGAAGTTGAAAGAAAAACTATCAGAGCTGAGTTCTAAGTGCAAACTAAAAAGTTATAGGCAACCAACTTAAAAAATGTACTGGAAAATGAAAAATTTCACACAATTTTCATTGTTAGATGTTTTTGGTCGTTAAACTGTGAGGTGCGAGTGTAAACAGTGTGAACTCAACGTTGTCATTCGCAACTACGGAACCCTACACTGCGCGTGGCCCGACACGCACTTGGCCGGTTTTTTTAAGTTGGTTGGGCAAGATCATTTTTAAAGTATGACCAAATTTTAAAAAAAGTCTCCCAAGTGTGCTTTTGGCCACGAGCATTCTAGGGTCTGTAGTTTTTATTTTTTTATTTTTTTTTTCTTTTTTTTTAAAGGGCTTTTATCCTAGAGCATGTCAGCCCTATCGTAACCTAATTAAAGGATCTACGTCTGAGGGAATGTTGTGATAAGTTTGTAAATTTTTTTTGCAAATATCGAACTAGGCTTTGCCAAAATTGATTGGGCAAGACCAACGTCGTAGAAATTTAACTTTAATTTCCTCATCAGTGAATCTCTTTTACATTTATATTTCTTACATTCTAATAATATATGCTGGACATCTTCCACTACTCCACATACTTCACAATTGGGTGTATCTGATTTTTTCATTAAAAATTTAAACTTGTTAGTGGGATAATGTCCAGAACGAAGCCTAAAAGCTAGTTTAACAAAGCTTCTACTGAGTTTTACATCGCTAAACCAGGGCCTATGAGGAGGTTGACTTTGAAAAGTTTTATATCAAATGCCTTTTTCTAACGATCTACGGTCAAAATATTCTTTCCAAGAAGCATATATCAAATCTTTAAATTTCGAGAACTTTTCTAAATAATTTGGAAGAAAGGAAGTTTCAGATCCATTTAGCTCGCTTCCTTTGCTAATACGTCAACCTTCTCATTGCCCAATAAACTTATATGTCCCGGAACCCATTGCAATTTTAACTCAACATCGAATTGGGAATCTTTCAGAAGTGCCAAAATGTCGTAGGCTATCGATATGCCTCTGCTATTTCCAGAGGCGCATCGAGCCAGGTGCTGTAGCGCACTCCTACTGTCAGTAAGGATGACGCATCTGTGCAGACTAAGACTTCTCACGTATAATATTGTTTTTAAGATTGCAATCAGTTCAATGGACATTATAGACAAACAGGGATCGACCTTGAAACCTTCTGAAAAGTTTCTGTTGCTGTCATAGAAAGCAGCACCTGCCCCTTCATCACTCTTTGAGCCGTCGGTAAATATCATGTGCCATTCACAATATTTTTCTTGAATCTCATTCAGTACACCAAACTTGAGAACACTCACATCATATGCCTCCTTTGCCTGCTTAACAGATTTTAAATTGATCTCAATGTTATGTTGAATATTAATATTTGACACCCAGGTATTCAAGCTAAACATATCAAGAGGAGCAGATGAATGGATATTCTCAAGCTTGGTACTTTCATAACATTCTACCAGAACTGGCTTCTTTTTTTTCTTCCAATATTTATAGCGACATACAGTACTAAGTTTCTCAAGGAGGTGTACAGATTCGTTGTCTAAAATTGAATGACATTTAAGACAGTGTTTGTACGCCAAGTGGAGTCTTCTTACATGAAGAGGAGGTATACTTAGTTCACTCTCCATTACATGTATAGGTGAGCTCCTAATAAAACCTCCTATTATTCTCAATGCTTGGTTTTGTATCTTATCTAGTTTATTTGTCTGTAGTTGCAGAACATTTTATTAGTTGGTCGACTAGAACTCTTTGACATGTGAACCCTACTCAGCTGTGAGTGTAGTGTTCCTTGTAATTTTATTATTAGTAGTATTCATAAACATCAATTTAACTTGCATTGGGTGGGTAGCCTATGTCTACCGCAAATAAATTAGCTTTCCACAGGAGAAAGAATTTTGAAAATCGTTTCAGTAGTTCAAGTTCAATTCAAATAAACAATTAAATCTTTCCCCTTTATAATATTACTATTGATGAGTATTACAACTTTATTATTTTTAGTATTACAACAGATTAGTAGGACAACGTGCTTCGGAAGGCACGTTAAGCCGTTGGTCCCGGCTGTCATCATTGATGGCAGTCGTTTAGCTATGTCAGATGCCTTGCGGCAGCTTGAAAAATCTGACACCAATGTTGGCCACTTACACACACGAAAAACAAACAAACAAGTAGGACAACTAAAGCATTTTTTGCACTGATGTGCCTATTTTTGGAAAGCCTTTTCATGGAAAATCACCTTCTCTATTAATGTATAATTGAAACCTTAACGCAGGTTGAAAACTAACACTAGTGACCAACGCACACGAAAAGATGAAGAGAATATTAACTATCCGATTCCACACTCTCTCACTTTGTGTCTTTGTGGGGGAGTTCCGTCTGAGCACTACTCGTATATTTGGTTGTTATGAACAAATGTCGCAACAACAAGGTGCTGAAAGTTGGACGGAGGGAAATAAATCAGTGCGGGCTGGAAGCTCAGAGTTCGGGCTTAGTGGTCATGAAGAGTACTTGTGTCGTCACGAATATATCTTTGTCCGCGTCAATAGCCTATGTATACCGCATATTAATAAGATATCTATAGATTAAAGAATTTTGAAAACCGATCCAGCAGTTCGATCCTTTTCAATTCAAACAACAATCTACTCTTTCCTATCTATTATAATAATATTGATGAGTATTTGGACAACTAAATTATTTTGCACTGATGTGCGTATTTTTGGAAAGCCTTTCCATAACTGAACAAAAAAAAAATCTTTTCTATTACCATAGGATTGATACTTTTAGGCAGGTTGAAAAGTCAACACCAGTACTCTGTCATATCTAATCTCTATTACACATGAAAAGATGAAGAGAATATTAAATATCCGATTCCATATCCTCTCACTTTGTGTCTTTGTGGGGGAGTTCCGTCTGAGCACTACTCGTATATTTGGTTGTCATGAACAAATGTCGCAACAACAAGGTGCTGAAAGTTGGACGGAGGGAAATAAATCAGTGCGGGCTTGAAGCTCAGAGTTCGGGCTTAGTGGTCATGAAGAGTACTTGTGTCGTCACGAATATATCTTACTATACTACAACTGTATAATAGGGACTCCTTTATTGCGCTACAATTATGAAAAGATAATGTAAATAATATTGTGACAGTAACAAATTTAATGTAAGTAGAAAAAATAACGGTAAAAAATCACGTCAATAGGCGGTGCGGCTAACAACCCATCTCTTTTTTTGATTCCGTTTTCCACGTTAATACGCTAAACGTGGCCTATGGGTTTTGTGACATTTGGCTCTGTCTTCCCCGCAAGAGAAAGAGACGTGATAATATGTATGTATGTAAAAATAATATATGTTTGTATTTTTCTTTATTTATACTTAAGTTTTCCATTTTTAATTTATGCTCCAATGTAGTAGCCTTCGCCGCCTTCATGTTATTTTATTTTTTTATCTACTACCTTCAGGTTGCCTCCTTCGTCACATAAGAAAGCCGACTTTGGTTCATTTGATGTTTGCCTTAGATTATTTTGCAAATTGATTTTAGCGGACTTTCTGATATGAAATTGGTGTAGTTTGGTGTTGATAATGCTCGTGCTTTAGAACAATTTATATGAGTGAAATAATTATTATTAGTGAAAAAGTTAAGGTAGACTGTTTATGGACTCGTATAGATTTGTCACCAGAAACTACCACGAGGTAACCAAAGAACCTACGTCATCTTTGTTTCCTACTTGATAAAACTGTACCGTACAACATCGATACTTTGTATCTCATAAAACTGGACATTGGCAGAATCACTGAAACCTCGGTGGAAGCCATAATATAAAAGAAGACAGAAAGAAGAAAGCTGACTTCTATTTAAAATCAATATATTCTTTATTTAAAGTTGTATATCTGTTAATACATATATTTTGAGAGATTTCAACATGGGCACTCAGGATAACCCGAACGGATACACTGTCAGTATTCGTATCGGAATATATTGTCAGTAGATTGATCCCAAGTGAATAAACAGTAGAGAAACTTTGACAATACTCGGCTTTAATGAGGGCTTAAAATTGGAAACCCTGCAGTTTAAGCGGCTGGGAGTAATTACGTCAAGAACATTAAGCTTTTCGATTACGAGTATTGTTTACTTTTCTGATACATTAACTTTTAAATAATAGAATTCCTATAGACAAAATTATTAAAAATTATATACATACACGTTTAACAGAAGATGATAAAGAAATAAGCAGTCAAATGTGGTTCGGACTCGCTTTCTCCAAATAAGGGCTAAGAAACCTATATTAAATAAATATTTTGATTTGATACGAAAACTTATTATAAATGTCTACAGGTTTTAAAAAGTGGTGGTAAATACAACATTTCTACCTTCCTAATTTAGGCATGAGGTTTGTAGCAACCATATACGCCGCATAATCGATCATATTCCATGGCAGATGCAACGAATTCTACACGCAAGCCTTTTTGAAAAGATGGCCAAGTGCGAGTCGGGCCATAAATACAATACACCCATAAAGGGTTCCGTAGAAGCAAGCTCAGATTAGCCAAACCTCTATAATTTTTTACTAGCAAAGATAGCTTTGTTTTTATAATGTTTGGTTGCGTACTCGGAAATAAGGGAAGATTACTAAAGACATTGATCTCGAAAAAAGAAGATACTTACATACGGACGTAATTAATTGCATAATTAAATTGTTCGGAGAAATAAAATAACATTACATTAATAAATATCCATTAACATAACATACGCCTACCCGGAAAACAATACACTTCTTTGTAGTTACGTAAAAAGAAGGCTCTAGATTATTTCAGGTACAGTGTCAACAACTGATACAATACCCTGAATTTTGAATCGATTAAATACAAAACACCTATCTGTATTGAAACAACTGTGTAACATAAGCTCAGCCGGCAGTAATTACTCGAACAAGCTTTTTAAGCCCGATATAATATATATTGATCATTGATGATGGATGAGATAGGCTGATACGTATCAGTTTCGATAACCGCATGTGAATTTCAAACATTACCCATCAGTCGACCGAAGTCCTACTCTATGGGATTTTAATTTGCATTCACAATGCTATTTTACCTTATTTATTAAATAAAGAAAATAAGAAATTGTGAAAAAATTCCACGCGGGCATCATTGTGAATGCAAAATAAAATCCCATATAAAGTATTGTATGGCTTCCTACACATTAGTTGATTTCCAAATTCATTGCAAAATGAGTTGAAATCAAATACCGCACTTGTTAAAGTGGGGTAGTTGTGTTGGGTGACGCAAGCCTAGATGCGTGTAAGAGGAATGGGATATGGTGGAGAAATTCGGCGCCGGGGCTTGAAGCGCGGTGGCGTGATTGGCAACGCATAGATCGTACTGAGATCTAGACGCAGCTTCATGTGCTGCCCGCGTGGAATTTTTTCACCATTTCTTATTGTCTTTATTTAATAAACGGAGTCCTACTCGCCTGTTACCACTGACATTCTCTTGTAGGGTTGACTCAGTCCTTCAAAATGAACAACTTTTCCTATGGAACCGAACAACAAGACAATTTGAACTTTTTCATACTCTGGGCTGATTGAATTCCTTTGTGTGAAAATTACGATTTCTTTTGAGTTCCCAGCATTGGTAAATTTTATTGGGTGTTTGAGTTAAATCACCCCAAGAGTCGAAAGAAAGTTGCTGGTAAATTTACACGCTGTATGTATATAACTGGCTATAAAGCAAAAAAATAAATTAGTACTACATCTGGTTTTCCTTAATCCTTTATTGACTTTGGTACATCATTAAACGAGGCTTTAATAATTTTAATTTGCAGTTACGGCGGACAATCGCCCAATAAGAGACGCGTTTACGCACATAATCGTTTTAAGTCCCTTTATGGCCGTTTTGAGCTGTGGAGAGCCTCACCCGGGATTATAGGTGATGGATGCACTGCCCGGCTTACTGGGCGTTAGTGCTGGCGCGTGACCACTGCGGTGACACTGCACGGTGAATTAAGTATGCGAATAGTAATGAAAGCAACGAACGATGCTCTAACTAAAAGGTTTGTCAGCAATGTTTGAAGATGAAATGGGGTCCAATGTGTGTAAGTGTGTGTGTGAGTATACCTGTGATGATGAGAGGCATTGTGCCCACCAAACGAGTAGGAATTGGTACAGCATTAAACAAGCCTTTAATAATATTAATTTGCAGTTAAGGCGGACAACCGCTGAATGAAAGGCGCTTTTACGCGTGTAGTAATCGTTTTAAGCCCCTTTAGTGCCGTTTTGAGCTGTGGTGAACCTCACCCGGGGTTATAGGTGAAGGATGCACTGCGCGGCTTACTGGGCGTTAGGGCTGGCGCGTGACCACTGCGGCGACACTGCACGGCGAATTATGTATGCGAATAGTAATGAAAGCAAAGAACGATGCCCTAACTAAAAGGTTTGTCAGGGATGTTTGAAGATGCGATGGAGTGCAGTGTATGTGTGGGAGTATCTACGATGATCAGAGGCATTGTAGCTACCAAACGAGTAGTGATTAGTACAGTATTAAACGAGCCCTTAAAAATTTTAATTAGTAGTTACCGTGGAAAATCGCCGAATTAAAGGCGTTTTTTACGCATATAATCTTTTAAGTCCCTTTTATGGCAGTTTTGAGCTGTGGCGAGCCTCACCCGGGATTATAGGTGATGGATGCACTGTCCGGCTTACTGGGCGTTAGTGCTGGCGCGTGACCACTGCGGCGACACTGTACGGCGAATTAAGTATGCGAATAGTAATGGGTGCGACGGACGATGCTCTAACTAAAAGTTTTGTCAGTGATGTTTGAAGATGCGATGGATTACAGTGCGTGTGAGAGTATTTGTAAAGATGAGAGGCTTTGTAGTCACCAAACGAGTAGAAATTGATACAGCATTGAACGAACCTTAAATAATTTTAATTTGCAGTTAAAGCAGACAATCGCCAAATAAGAGGCGCTTTCACGCACATAATCGTTTTAAGTCCCTTTATGGCCGTTTTGAGCTGTGGCGAGCCTCACCCGGGATTATAGGTGATGGATGCACTGCCCGGCTTACTGAGCGTTAGTGCTGGCGCGTGACCACTGCGGTGACACTGCACGCCAATTAAGTATGCGAATAGTAATGGGTGCGACGAACGATGTTCTAACTAAAAGGTTTGTCAGCAATGTTTGAAGATGCAATGGGTTGCAGTGTGTGTGTGTGTGTGTGTATAAGTATTTGTGATGTTGACGAACAGATACACACAAACACGTTGCACTCTATCGCATCTTCTCAAAAATCGCTGACAAATGAATAAATAAATAAATATATACGGACAAATCACACAGATTGAGCTAGCCCCAATGTAAGTTCCAAACCTTTTAGTTCGAACATGGTTCATCGCATTAAGGCGAATAGTAATCTATTTGCATACTTAATTTGCCGTGCAATGTCGCCGCAGTGGTCACGCTCCAGCACTAACGCCCAGTAAGCCGAGCAGTGCATCCATCACCTATAATCCCAGGTGAGGCTCTTCACAGCTGAAAACGGCCATAAAGGGGCTTAAAACGATTACATGCGTAAAAGCGCCTTTCATTCGGAGGTTGTCCGCCATAACTACGAATCAAAATAATTAAAGGCGTGTTAAAAACTAGGTCGATTAATGATTAAGGAAATAGGAAAATTACCAATCCCAACTAATATTATAAATGTGAAAGTGAGTTTGTTTGTTACGCTTTCACGCCGTATCTACTGAACCGATAATCATCAAATTTTGCATACACATAGGTAGGTATAAATTACGCGGGCGAAGCCCTGGATAACAGCTAGTATTAAATATTTTTCACCTTGAAAGCCAGTACCAGCACGTGGCATCTGCCACTGACAGAGCTTAAGGTCATAAGGACTAATAATAACATACTACATATAGAATGCTGGTATAAGTTGGATTCGAAATCAAAATTGTAATGGATTGCTTGCTAGCTGCATCGTGTAGAGGTGTTATATTAGGGTCAGATATCAAGAACCATATTATCGAATATATTAGTTTACCGATATTATGTTCCGTTCAACGTTCTCCAAGAACGGTGAAGAACAGGCTGGGATTTTTCAGGCGATATTTTTTTTGAGGCATTTTACATCTACCTATCAATATAAAATAAGATATGTGACATTTTTTAGGCGATTGTTCTTTCCTTCATACTTATGACAGGCTTAGAACTGTCAAAATAACGCGAACGGGCGCGGAACGCAGTATCGCAGCCGGTTCACCCATACGATACTTTGGATATTAACTGTTCTTGACGGTTCTTCGGGAACGCGTTCTTCGGATATCACATAACCTAATATATTTGTATTATGTTCTGCAGCTCTCATATTATGTTCGCGGTATCAGTTCTGATATATCAGTAACACCTCTAGCATCGTGTCATGATTCCTTAAGGTTGATGTTGAAGTTTGGCGACAGCCGCAAGTGTCGCGCATTTAATAAGAAAGTAGCTTATTACCTTCGGCTTCACTCGCGTATAACTATGCCGTATAAATTAGCCGAGTCGTTTATCGCAGATCCTTTTTTTTACTGGGGTGAAAGGTACCTATGTACTTTTCAGTACCTTAACCTATGTATATCCCAAATTTCAAAAAAATTGGTTCATATGATAAAGCGTGAAGAGTTAACAAACAAACAAATATTCTCTACATAAACTCAGTTTCGCATTTATAATATTAGTTGGGATTGGGAAAGTTGGGATGGGATGACATGTCGCGCCGAGAACTGGCTTCTGCGGCTTGCGCGGGAAGAGTCAGTTCCAGCTAGCAGCTGGCACATTCTAGGTTATTTTTCTCTCTGACCACCATGGATAACAACTAACCAAGTAGAAATAAGATGGAAATTGAGCTGTATGGAGATTTTACAGGATATTCAAAGACAGTTTGTAAGGATCGTAGCAAGTGGAGATCTTTAGTCTCTGCCCGCAATGGGTAAGAAGCGTGATAATATGTATGTATTTAATTTTGATAAAAGTATTTGACAGTGAATTGAAAAAATGCCTCTTCCATGCTGGTTTGGGAGAAAAGGAAAAACATAGAATATACCAGCTGCTTTTCTTCCCGCACACACCGTAAAAGCCAGTCTAAGGATTCGGCTAAGGAATCTAATCAGTAGGTGAGGCGGTTAGCAACCCATCCCCATTTTGATCCATTTGATTTCTACCATAACGCTCACTACGCGCTAAGCGTGGCCTTTTGGTATTGTGATCTTGGACTCTGTCTACCCCGCAAGGGATAAAGATGTGATAGTATGTATATTTGTATGTATGCCTGCTATGTATAATGCAAGTTGCATAGTACTTGTAGCTTACAATTGATCGATCTATGATTTTATTAAACTAAGCACGAAAATTTCATAGATAGTATTTTACAATTCGGTAACGGTTAAATATTTAATGTTCTAGCCATGTTAGAGTAAATTTATTCAGACAAACAGAGCTATTCAAAGCGCACACCTGAGCTAACAATTTGTTGGCATAGATGTATTTAGAGATTGCCGAATTGTGTTTTATATAGATAATATCACGAATTAAATAGAGATATAGCGATTATTGAATTGTGTACCCATTATACACAATTTAATAGTGTTGAAATGTGTAAGGTATCTACACAATTCAACAATCGCTATACCTCTATTACACTTACAATTAATATTTTATACTTCGTAATTTGTAACGAATTATAAAATATTATTTAACTACTAGTTACTAAAATGTGTTTCATATAATATGACGAGGTAAATAAAGATATAGCGATTGTTGAATTGTGTACCCATTATACACAATTTAACAATGTTGAAATGTGTAAGGTATCTACACAATTCAACAATGGGCATGTTGACTAAAAAATTTTTCGTGTTGCTCATGGACCTAGGAATAATATGGACCCGGCATTAGACACATCAAAAGTGAAGCATAACTTACGTCACATCAAGTCACATGTGTGCAGCATGTATTTGACATTTGGGAAATTTGACATTTCGTTCGACCGGGGAAAAGTGTAGGGATTTTTGTGCCGATGTGTGCGTGCGTTAGTGTCGCGACATGAGTGTAGGGATTTTTATGGGCGTCACTGTTACATTTTCCAAGGGCATATCCTGATTATTCTTAGATCCATGGTGTTGCTATGTAAAGACCTGTCAAAAATAAACACAATAGTGACAGAAATACATTTCTAAACAAAAAACTCTTTAAGATGTAAATGTTTTAAAGTCACATGTTTGAGTCAAAGTATAATAGTAATTAAAGATTTTCATACTTTAAAAAATGGTCCTATTCGTCCAGCTTTAAAAAAACTTTAAGATCACTTAACGAATCGATATCAAATTTAAAGTGTATATAGTATTTTTAGATAGAAATTAGTATCATTGGTAACAAATTTTATATGATCTTAACATTAAGCAACTATACTACCGTATTGCTATACTTCTATTACACTTACAATTAATATTTTATACTTCGTAATTTGTAACGAATTATAAAATATTATTTAACTACTAGTTACTAAAAATTACGTACAATCAATTAATTTAAAATAATTCTTGCGTTAACGCTTAAGTATATACTAGTAGTATACAGATCCTAATTTGACAGTTCGTGATCATGGACCTAGGAATAATATGGACCCGGCGTTAGACACATCAAAAGTGAAGCATAACTTACGTCACATCAAGTCACATGTGTGCAGCATGTATTTGACATTTGGGAAATTTGACATTTCGTTTGACCGGGGAAAAGTGTAGGGATTTTTGTGCCGATGTGTGCGTGCGCTAGTGTCGCGACACGAGTGTAGGGATTTTTTTGTGCGTCACTGTTACATTTTCCAAGGGCATATCCTGATTATTCTTAGATCCATGTTCGTGATAGATAGACTTAGCCTAAAAGCGTAGAAAAAACTAGTGTCCAACCCCTAGTTGGTCGCGCACACACAGAGCTATCAATTTGACGGATTTTGAGGGCATAAATTGACAGGACGCGTGTGATAACACCACAGAGCCATAAAAACACAAAGCTGTCACGCACACAAGCATTGGAAAATGGACCAGTTTTTTAATCATTGAAATATGGCATTATGGTTTGTAGAGAGTAAGTATATAGTCAAACGTCACGGTTAATCTAAAAAAATTGGAATAATGTTGATTGTTTAAGTCTACGGCAAAGTAATATGCCAGGTGGAAATCTCAACGTTAGTATCTTCACTGTGCCTATTTAATTTACCCAAAACAATTTAACAAAGTACGGCGACCCGTGACGGTGACACACGTAACGAAATTAACGGCTGTAATTGTCACTTTGAAGTACACTGATGCAGACATAACAACATGGAGTGGATCGTAGTACATATATCTCTATGGAGTGGATGGAACGCGGAACAGAGGGAGACCTAAGAAACCATGGATTGATTGTGTCAAGGAGAATAAGAACAGGAATGGAGCGACAAAAGCTACAGTGGATGACAGATCAAGGTGGAGAGAGCTGACATACTGTGCCGACCCCACATAAAAAGGGATAAGGTAAAGGAAGAAGAAGAAGACATAACAACATCGAGTTCTATTAATATCTATTATTAATATTATTATTTTTATTTATCTCTTCACATATTTAGTATATTTTTAAATATTTAAACAAAAAAAACACTTAAAAATATAAAAAATAGTAGCCCACCGGTATCGGGAACAGGGTCCAATAATAAATAATAATAATATAATAATATTAATATTATTAATATCTATACTAATATTACAAAGCCGAAGAGTTTGTCGGTTAGGTTGAAAGGGCGCTAATCTTAGGAACTAGGTACTGGACCTAACATAAAAATTATTTCACTGTTGAATGGATACGTTATTATCTTTGAGTGCCATAGGCTATTTACCACGGGCAAAATCGGTGCAGACTGCTAGTGTGCAATTCGGGTCACTCACGTGTGAAATCAGCTACAGCTGAAAATGGAGCTTTGCTTTAACTCAAAAACAATCCTCGCATTTGTATCATTTATATTTTATTGGAATTATTATTGTATTAATCCCTATAGTTAATTTATATTATGATTTGATTGATTGATTAAGTATTATATAGATTATGATTATGTACCTACTATTTTAAAACACAATGAATATTATTAATGAATAAATGAACTTGGACTCTATCGATTTATCTCTAATTATTATTTACGAACAGTATTCTTGTCGGTGGAGTACTCTCCATGTCTCATGGTTCTCAGCCATTCATTTGATCTCTTTAAATGCCACAGTTCAGTCATAATGGATAACAATGTTTTTCTATATAATATAATGTAAGATAGTATATATGTAATTCTACGACACAATTTCACAACTTACTGTGGAGCTAGCTCAATTTGTGTGATATGTATGTCCCTATATATTTATTGATTTATTTCATCTAAATATGCTCTTCTTGGTCTTCATTTCACTCTCTTTGCCTCAATTTTTCACTTTGGTGTCTAAGGTGATTTTCACTTTCTGGTCATTAAAATCTAAAGTCAAATTCGACTTGAAAAAGGCAAACAACTAATAAATTATGTTTTTTCACTGAAAATTCTTATTCTTTTAAAAAAATAAATTATTTTTATCATTGTTATTACATCGAGATCAAGCAGTGTATACCACTCCATCTTTTTAAGTATAAATCAATGTACTCCAAATAATGTGTTTTGTATCGGAACCCTCTTAAATATTTATTTGATTTTGTTTATAGCGGCAACAGTTAAAGGTACATAATCCTATGCGGTTCGTAAGATACAGCCTGGTGATAGACAGACAAGCGGACGGGTATCGGAATCTCAGTAATAGGGCCCCCCTATTTACCTTTACGGAACCGTAAAAATAATGTATATAATGATAAATAGAACGTTACACGCCTATAGATATTGGTTAAATTATTAAATAAGTATTAGGTCGGGGAGACAGTAATTTCGTATTTTGTATGAAGATTTTATTCGTCCATACAAAAGAGGTGTAACTTTGACATTTAAATTCTCATACAGGAAACACTTCAACCAACTTTGTACTATTCTTACTGGGACTGAGGTATGTTCATAAATACCAAAATTCACTTTCTGCGTATTTTGCATAATTCTCTTATTTTTTAATTAACTTTTTAAAATGTTAATTTTTTTTCGTCTATCTGATACATTTTGAATAAACAAAGAAGGGAAAATATTTTGTACATTTCTATATAATTCTTGAAAATCGTACCTTTAAGATGAAATCTTATTCAACCAGATATATACCACATTACTAAAGATATTTGATTACAACTTTACACATAAAAATACAAAATTACTTTTTCCCTACCTATTATAGATTTACACAAAATCCAGAGAGGTAATCCAGGAGAGTGTAGGCCAAATCTTCTGACTACTCGGGCTAGTGTTTGGCTCTGGTAGTACAGAGAGGGTCGTGCTCCTGCAGTGGAGACTAGAAAGACCTGATGATTACACAAAATCCATGGCTATGGCTCGTGTTCAAAACAAGCACAGAAGCATGCCAAGTAGCATGTATATCCGTACCTTTAGATAGACATCCCACCATGACATCACTATCAGGTCTTTTTTAGTCTCCAGGAGCATGGCCGTCTTTGTGCTACCAGAGCCATATATTAGCCAGAGCAGACAGAGAATTTGCCCTTCACTCTTCACGCTGACCAGGGTTGTGGGGACACTCTAGGCACAGTAGCGACGCCAATCATTTTATTCGTAATACTTTACAAATAGAAAGAAATTCAAGAATATAAATCATATAAGCACTAGTAAATAACTTGAAGTATTTTTGGAATCATGTGTTAATATTATGACAATCAGTCATTAAGAGAAAACGTGATTACACATTAAACTGATTCTCATAATTCTCACTGATTCTGATAATATTAAACATGATTCCAAAAATACTTCAGGTTATTTACTAGTGCTTATATGATTAACATTCTTGAATTTCTTTCTATTTGTAAAGTATTAGGAATAAAATGATTGGCGTCGCTACTGTGCCTAGGGTGCCCCCAAGCTTTGTTTGCTTGTGTTTCTTATGTCGCTTTCTTTGACAGCCACGGGAAGACTTAGAGTGGGCCTACTATAGTCTGCCGGAAACCACACGTCAAATACACGGAGATCTACCAGTCAGCTTTCGTGGTGCACCTATCTGGGTTTGGAGTTATTCGCACAAGTAGTCAGTGAACTTTCTTTTAATCAATAGCGGGTTAAAATTCAGGCCAAGAGTTCGTACCTCAGCTTTTGCATTCCAATCGACTGCAGTGGTAATTCTATTGAATTGCATCCGGTTGAATAACATAGAGCGCTTTTCGTTTTACCCCGTGATTGAAAGGAAAATTGTTATCCACTGGTCGTCAAAACTCCAAAGGTTTTAAATAATAGATTTATATACAGCTTGTAAATTGACCCTCGACATTACCTTAAACGGGTGCTTCAACCCATCCAAATGATCAATCATTTATTTGTAATAAATAGGGTTTAAGAATTAATTATATATTACGTCCTTATACCTAATTAGCTAAAATTGTATTAGCATGCAAAATTTTAATAACAGATGTCAAATATTATAACATTAAATGCTCTAATTATTCTTATTTATATACTTACCATACACACAAAACTATTTTGGTCATTTAAAACTAAAAATTCATTAGTAGAATAAAATACGTTATTTAATAGCCATGTTCTCAAATCACTTCAGAATTTATATAGCGGCAAATTTTGATTTCCTAGGGTATATGATTATAAATTTTTATACACATTGCATGACAATTTCTTGAGTACCTTTAAGTTTCCTGCAGAATTAATTTCTCAGGGAACCTAAGAACCCTCGTTGTTAATTCACTAACCTTTTTAAATTTGTTTAAGTTCTTATTAACAAATACCTACGTCCAATATATAGAGGCAAGTAAGTGGGAGTATATTGAGGGATTATAAATACGGTCTGCAGGATACGTCAGGAGCAATATTACATATGGCACGCACACATCGTTTTTGGGCTAGGAACAGTTTTTTATTTTCTGCATCATTTCCCCATATAACTATGACGTTTCTCATGATGGACTCTACATATGCGTAATAGGCTGTTTGAGCTGTATTTTTGCCTGCTACTATTGATATTTCATATAAAGCATACACAAATCGAGCTAACTTGCTACAAATCATCTCAATGTGCTCCTTCCAACTGAGTTTTGAATCAACTTTTCCTTGAGTTTTACGGTCCTAGTGGGCTCTGTCTACCCCGCAAGAGAAAGGACGTGATAGTATGTATGTTCGCTTATTGCGAATACCTACTTGCGTTAAAATAAGCGAAGAGAATGAAACGTATTGAGCGTTTCGTATAAGTACCCACTTCAAAGCTGTTTTCCCCTAAGTCGGTGATCAATTATGCAAATCAGCGGCTTTTCAATCACCGTCATGCATTGATACTTATTTATATTTACGTTGAAATAAGACGCTTTTATTCGTTGGCTTCGAAAACAACGTTGCTACAAAAAAAATCATGAATGTTTCACCCAGAAATATTTAAGAGGCTATACTAGTAGTGCGTTTTCCATACAAATGTATTTCTCTATTTTCTCGCTGAAAACTGCTTCTAGAGGCACAATTTTTTTACATACAATCTATTACTAAAATAGGTATGTCCCTATGTTTTATTTTTTTCTAAAAACCTGTTTAAAAGAAAAAAAATTGTACAAAAACAGTTTCTTTGGAAAAAATAAAAAATAGAGGCATTCCTATTTTAGTACTAGATTTTATGAAAAAAGAATTGTGGCTCTAGAATCAGTTTTCAGCGAGAAAATAGAGAAATACATTTGTATGGAAACCATATTGAAAAAATACTGCTAGTATACGCTCTTAAAACGTATAAACACGTTACAATAAAGACTTTTTTGTGAAGTTAAGTGAGTCACGGGTGCAATAATAGTACCAATGAAGTGCTCCTGGCATAGAACACAGAATCTGGAGTGAGTGAACTGGAAGACCAGCGTTTAGAAGCTAATGATTTTTATATGGGAAAAATCATTTGTCTTGTGAGCGTGCCTTCAGAAATAGTACCCCAAGAAATATTTGGCGTGGCTAGCGACAACGAAAATCGTGCTATCCCCTCTAATCTTAGCGTGATCCCCCCTGTTGCATTTTCTTTCTCACTTAGGGTCCGCTTTCCGGCTTCCGGCTTTTTATTTTCCAGTTTGCGCGGTCTTAGTCGCCTTTGCTTTTGGCACGCATATCATACTCGACGACATAAAGTCAGTATTTTTGGGTTTTCCGCTTCTGCTGTGGCAAGGAGGAGATGCATAGCCAGATATTTGTTTCCTGTTATTTTCCGGCAATAGTAAGTCGCAGTACGCGGTTTTATTGTTAGTTAGCCTTTTAATGAGAAAGTGCCACAAAACGTTTTAAATACTTAGTACATTGATAATAATAAAATCAACAATCGTCTGGCATCGTCTATTTTTTGTCCAACTCGACAGTAACACAATAGATGAAAGTGTATATCCCACTCTGATTCTAATACAAACTACGAAGTAAAGCAAGGTTTAGTAATCGTGTGTAAACACATTTACTAAAACAGGCTTCCATTCGTAGTGATATTGAGTCACACACACTGCTCAGGGTAGACCAAATTATTGCCGTCTTAGACGTAAGAACTATTGTTGTTAGGTATTATTGAGTTGTTTTGCTAACGAGTGTCAGGTGAAATATTAATTAGATTGTGCACGCAGGTTTCGATAAACATGCAGAAGCAACAGAAGAACCAGACTATTCACTCACAATAATTTTCCCACTTTTCATGCGTCTGCTATTTTAAGCCGTGACCTTATCATCCGAAGGACGAATGAAATAAAATGTTTCCTTCGACCGACCGATAATAATATAACTATTAAGCCATTTGCGCTACTGTGGACGGTACCAATCCAATTATTAACTTAACACCTTCGGTTAGTGCCGATATCATTGTTAGTCCGCCCTCACAAACTCCTGCACTTTCAATCAAAAAAGGGTATGTCCGTAACCCGCTACCGCGCAAATTCCTGGCCTTGCGGTTATCGGGCTTGTACAGCTAATTTCGACGACATGATGTTGCTAATGGTCGTGGATAAATGGGAGGGACGATCATAATTTTGGGGAACAATGCGGCGTCGTGAACGACGTGTGGCGGGCGCCAGCGAAACAATGAGATAATGATTCGTGAGATCGTAAAGCGTGCACTTGTAGCTATACAGTTGTCAAACTTCAGACGTGTTATCCGGGGGTTGGGTGAGGGCTTGAATACAAAAAAGTGATAGTGCAGAATGACAACGCGTTTGAAGTTCATTTTTCGAACGAGAAGACCTACGTAGGTGTGTAGGCAGCTTAGATTGTGCTTGCTCCTGGACCAACTAGTCTGCACAACTTAGTCGTGCCATACCAGATAATTGTTCTTAATGGCACAACTAAACACAACTTTAGTTGTGCCATCCCAGATAAGTATTCCTGATGGCACAACTAAACATTAGAAGAGTTTAAACCGTAGATAAACGAAAAGCTCTGCGATGACGTAACTAAATGAATATTCCCAGAAGCGGCAACGGATTTACTAAATTATCGTAAGGATGGCGGATTTGGTGTCAGTAGCGTATAGATCACTTATGTGATCAATAGAGTTTCTAGTCTGCCTGCATGATGTCGGGTCGTTTTGTAGGTAGTAAATATATAGGGACATATATAGAATATATACATATATATAATAATACAGTTGTTGAATGGCTGATTCAAGGATAATATGATGTTCTTACCTCAGCAACTGAAATTCGCTTACTTTTTTCAGGACCTAACTTATCGGTTTCCTGGAAATCGCGATAACCATCGTGGATTAGCTACTTACTATTATTTCCATAAAAACCGGCTGCCCCTCCCTTACATTCTATTCCACACTTCCATCCCATTCCGCGAAATCACTCCCACTGATATTAGGAAAGCGAGAGAGAAGATGTTACACATCAAAACATAATACTGGTCATTCTCGTAAGCCTCCTTTCGGACTTCACCTCAGTCGGGTAAAAAGTGGCTGTGTCAATGATATTCACCGAGAATATATTCTGTTCTGTCTTTATTTTGTGTCCGCCTGACTATCTACGACGAAGCTGGTAGACAATAGAACGTCAACTCTCGTCTTGTTGATCATCTTGATATATACGTTTTAGAGTATAAACACAGCAGTACGAGTAAAACAAGCGCTGAAATACTCTAGCTTTTGCATTTGAATATGCACAGAATTTAATTACGCAACCATTTGAATATGCGCAACCAATAGACGAGAATATAACTTACAGGCGGTAAGTGTTAACATTGATGGCCTCCACGGTGTAGTGGTCAGGAAGCCAGCCTGCTACACGAGGGACCGGGCTTGATTTCAGGAACATAATAACCACGTCATAAATGGAGGCATTTTGAATAGTGTTAAATTTTCTTCTCATCTTATCTTTTTTATCACGCAGCCTGGACTTTATAATTAATAGGTATGATTGTCGGGCCATTTGATCATTCGGGTTATATTTCAGAACTCGGAATGCGTTGGAAGGAAATGTTCAAACTCGAGAAGTACCAGCCTCTTAAGACGCCATGTTGCCTCAAATTACCACCGCGATCTTGCCAGTTTCCACTACTTTTCTGCCGTTTTAGAACCAAACGGCTTAATTTGGCATGCTGGCAAAAGAACGGACGAAATAACTCTGGTGTCATAGAGTTGGGGTGACCTATGGCACTTTCATACTGGCGCCGTCCCATCTCCACAACAGGAACAGAAACCTTCAAAAAGCGTAAGATATTATCAGACTGGCATTTTTCAAACTGTAACCCCAATTTGTACCTATAGTTTCCTATTAGTCATTAGGTCAATTAAATTCACTAAAGGCAAAAGCAAGTTTTATAGTCTTTGCCTGTGACTTCGTCTTTGCAGTGGTAGAATATACCTATAAAATACTCCTAATTTCCAACATAATAACTATCTTTTGCATGTTATTTATTGGGTCTCAAACTACGATACAATATTTTATCGGAATCGGTTTATCGTATTACCTACATGTAAAAAAGTTCAAGGGAAATAGATCGACAAATCTGTGTATTCAAAATCATTATTTTTTATCTGTGTCTTACCAACTACTTTCGTACATTCTACAGGAAGAGAAACATGCGCCAAGATTTCACGAGGCTTTGAAATAAACAACACTTAAAGTGAAAGTGAGTGCCCTCTTTATAAATATTTAATACGCCAGTCAGTGCGAAGGGAGACAAATTACGAGAAAAATAAATCTACGGATATCAAGCAAAGCTCTTGTTAAAAGAAGGAAGGTGGCAGCTGGACAAACAAATTGCTGGAGGCGCCCTCCCGCCTTGACAAACGACCTCCAGAACCGTCGCGAAATATGTTTTTACGAAGCGGGTTCTCATGGGTGCACTCGGTTATATCTCCCTTTATAAGCACTTGAACGACTTTAGGAGTAGTCGCCTCTCGATAATTCAACATTCAAGAGACTTGCAAATTTCTTGGAATCACTGAGGATTTGAAATAAATCGAAGTTTGTTACGTAAAGAGGATAAATAAAAAGTTCGAATTACTGGAGGGTATTATAATTATAACCTAGGTAGATACTTTACCTTGCCTTTTTATAGTTAGTTTTAAGCACACAAGTCTCACGTCTAATAACCTGAGCAATCTGATATTGGACATCATGACGAATTATCATGATCTGTGAAATGAAAGTCCGCTTGTCTTAATTCTACATTTTGTCAAGTCGAACTTACAAAAGCTGATAAGTTGGATTTATGACTCGAGTCCTTTTTAAGAGTCCAGTTAGAACTCATAATTCGTGCTTGAGTCTACTCCATACTCATTCCGTCTTATTATAAAATAAGGTCGAACTTTTCGAACCTGGTATAAACTATAATCTGCCCAAAATAAGTCAAAACTTATCACTTTGACGTTTTACCACTGTCGTAGACAATTTATTTTAGGCGGATATACTAAAGTAAGTTCTCGTTTTATTTTATAATAAGACTATAAAAGTTGTGAGCATACTGAACCCTGTAAAATTAAGTCAAGTTTATAAAAATGGATTCCAGAACTCGGATTTTCAGCAACATTTCTTTGTATATTCTGGATGCAAATGGTATGAGTGGGCGAGAATATTAAAGTAAGTATGAAGTAGGAAGATATTAGGGTTTGGAAGGGAATACTATTTATTGTAAATCGTTTTAAGATATCAGTTGTTAAGTGACTAAAAGTAAAGAATTTGATATTTTAATAAGAAAATCTTATTTTTACAATACAATATATTTTTTTATCAGCGCTATCCACGTTATAATATTTTTTAGGTCATCCATTCTGATTTTTTACAGGTTCTACGAACAACAGATTGCAATACCTATATAGTTATTTTCAACTTCATACTCCGCGCACCTTTACGAACGGCCAGTCGGACAAAAAAAGACAACTAAGTAGTTAGTTCTCGTACATCGTTTATTTTACCATAGATTAAAAAAAGATTTTAAAGATTTCCTTTAAAAAAATATATTATAATTCTACAGGAATAGATGTCAAAGTTAGTCAGATCCCCTCATCAACTATAAAAGAGCTGATGATCTTCAAACGGCTGAACAGATTTTCATGAAACATGGCTAAGAACACTCGAGTTCAAATTATCTATGACACAAAAAACTTAACGAATTCTTCCGTTTGGAAGCTACGATGCGACATAGATAGATAGATGTGTCGCAGTCATCTGGTTGAATCTGCTATTTGATTGAATGACTAGCGCGTTCATTGAATGAGGAAATTTAATTTAATGACTAAAGGACAACTCGTCTAGTCGTTGTATGCAACGTTCAACGTCTTAACTGAACGTAATTTAGCGAAGTCGTTGACTGAGATACAGCCGACTTTGTAATATTTGGTGTTAGCATGATTTCCAAAGCTTTACTTAATCTCATATTTTTGCAAATTTTTCTTAGTTTAAAAGTAGCCGGCGGCGGCGTAATAATAGGTAAATCCATATCACCTGACTGATTTTATGTCCGCTCTGTTCAAAGGGCTATGTTACAATCCGCTAACTAGTTGGACGTTGAGTGACGCTTGTTCAATCAAGGTTCGGCCTAATCATTCAATTAAATGTCGTCATTCAATGAACGCGCTAGTCATTCAATCAAATAGCAGATTCAACCAGATGACTGCGACAGATATGCAGACAGACACTTTAAACTTACAACACCCCTCTGTTTTTGCGTCGGGGGTTAAAAGGGAAATAGACTTTGGGTAATAAAGCGATATTTTCCGAGGTGCAAGGTCCGCTGCTTCCGGTCACGTGGCGCATCAGCTGCCGTCAACGCTAAGCTCGTACATTTCCCGTATGAACTGCAGTGGTGAGGTATAGCGCACAATTTCAATAACTTTAAACATGAGCGTAATTTCTAACAAAATATTCCTCATTCCTATGGGTGTTTTTATGCATTCACAATAATATTCTGACATATTCTTTTTAAATTCAGAAATAAGATTTAGAATTAATTTGAAATGTTTATATGGCTGCCTAATAATAATTAATTTCCAACTTCATTGTAAAATGAATTAAATTAAATACCACACCTGTAATAGTGGGGAAGTTATATTAAGTGACATAAGCCCTAATGCATAGGTGAGGAATAGGATATGGTGGAGAAATTCGACGTGTAGGATTGAACGCGTAGGCCAACGCGTTGAGGCGCGGTTCTAATCAATAATAATTATATACTTTATTATAATATTTAACGAGAAAATATTCCTCCCAATTGTGGTTCACTTATGAATGAGTAATGAATTTCACTAGAGTACTAAATAAGCCGTGTGATTCCCGGCAGAGTAGAATAGGACCACTCCAAATCATCCCGTGGATGTCGTAAAAGGCGACCAAGGAAACGCAAGCTAAACAAAGCTAAAAACATCAAAGAGACCTCTCCAACCCGTCTGGCCAGCGTGGAGAGTGTAGGCCAAATCATCTGACTGCTCAGGCTAATAAATATATGGCTCAGGGTAGTACAGAGAGGGTCATGCTCCTGCAGTGGAGACTAAAGTAGACCTGATGATGATGATGATGACTAAATTAAAATGCGCTGACTTTGCTTCTTGTTGATTGATCACTACATATTATAAAAAAATCCTCCGCCGCGTCAGTTCACGATACATTCAAAAATAGAGTGATTCATGAGGAAGGTTTATAAGTATGAGACATGCCCGGGCGCAGCCAAGGAAGGCTGCTATACTATATTTAAAACTTTATGTCCATTTAAAAACTTATCATAATAATTACAAATTGAACGTGGCAATGCTGCCAGTCTTCTGGGAACATTACTACAGAGAAATGACCTGCGAGACCTTCTGTATTGATAAGCAATTTTTTTCCGTATTCTGTTAGTAATTCTAATACCGAGATTGAAATATTGCAGAGGGTTTAGAGTTCAGAACCAACCTGAAGATAAAGTCTTACGTGTTGTCTCAATATAGCTTCTCGCGCCTACATTTTCGTTCCAGAATAGCTACACTCTCACATGTTGTTTGCTTGCATTAGAATAAAACTATTTCAAGGCTTCCCGGGCGCAGAAAGGCATTTTATTGAGTTACGTCATCTCATGTAGCGCCAGCTGCTGGTGAAGCCTTTACATTTTTCATATAAGCTATTCCGTCGCATTGTGTCACTTCGAAATCGCAAAGCTAAAAAGTATATCGTAGGTATTAAGTATACTTAAAGTATGAACAAAGATGAGAGGTGTCTGCGACGCCTCCGTGGCGCAGTAAATTGACTCGCCAATCTGCTATACGAGGGCACCGGGTTTGATTCCCGCCGCGGGCAAATACTTACACATCATCGAAAAAACTTTAGTAAAATCATATCACTGCTTGAATGCTAGCCTGTGTTGTAGGGTACTTACTCAACGATACTATATTTTATAATTGATACATATATAGATAAACATCCAAGATCCAGCCCAATCTTAAGAAGATCGTTTTCCATCAAGACATTAGATAAAACTGAGAATACGTCAAAAAATTAAATAAAAAAAAACTTAAAAATTCCCTTCCACCCCTTTCTTTTATGCCCCTCTATCCAAACACTTCAAGCAATTACTGTAACAATTTTCAAAACTAGTAAACATTTAACATAATCGCCCCGTTTCAACTCAACATATGATATAGGTTTCCTATAATACGTAGGATTATTCGTAAACAATTTATGGGAGCTTTTTCATTGCGCATACAAATAGTGGTGGTTACAATAACGAGAAGTCTCGAGTTGTCAGTGACGATGTGGTGGGTGACACAGATGGCAATATGTCGCGCTAGAAACTAATACTCGTACTGCGGTTGCAGAAGAGTGGTGCCAACAAGCAACGCCTCTGATTTTATTTATTTTCAGACGTACCTTAACATGTCATGTAATAAAAAACGTGGATTAAATTTAGGACTAAGTAGTTTTAAATCATGGATCAGAAAAATGCCTACTTCAATGCTTTAAACCAGCTGTCTGCCCAATCAATTAACAATGTCAGCTGAGAGAATGACGATGTGAAAATGTGGAATTATGTTTGTTAAATAATGGTTTAAAGGTTTAAAAAGGAGCTAAAGTTGTTTTATGAGGTTTAGAATATTTTTTGACACAATATATTGAATAAGCAGAAATTCCCACGCTAGATAATTAACAAAACAACACAAGTATTAACATTGAAGCGCGGAAGAGGTTCGGAATCACAAAATGTTGGTCTCTAGATGGCAACATATATATAAAGCCTCCGAGTGGCAAGCTTCTACTTGTCAATACCGAGCAGGATCTGGAGCGGGCCTCAGAGGCCTTTGCAACGGCCACCTCATCTGGAGCTTCCGCTGATGTTGAAAAGAACCAACAAGCTTCTTCCGTGGAGCGTGATATCGCATCGAATAAGCAGCAGAGGCCGAAGCGGGCGGTGAGAGGGAAATAGTGTTTTTTTATCTACCCAGTGCCACTGGAGAATTCAAATTATTCTTTGTCAACAATTTCTCTATGTACCCAAGTTATTTACAAGGTTTTGTTTTGTGGTCTTGTTTACTGCGACTGCGATTAGCTTGACAACTCCTGTCATCGTTTGATGTTGACATCTGCGTTTTGTTCTATAATTCGTTTTGTTACGATTAATTTTGTTCTGATAATTTTTTTTTCTTATGTATCTGTTAGTCGTTCATTTAAGGTTCATTCTATAAAATAGCTTGGAGATATTGTGAAAAATAGTGATTTTTTTTTAGTTCCTCTGTGGAAATTCTTTCTTTGTGTTTTTTTTTTGTTTATACTTCACAAATATGTTGTAAGCCGGCAGACCAATGCAGAGTTTAGTGCTTTTTTTGTATGAAAATATTTTTTTTAATTTTTATTCCCTTTTTTTTCATAAATTAGTTTAGATATATTTTATCTGTATTTATTTATTTTATTTTGTATTTATAATGGATGACTCTTTTCACTCAGCGTATGGAGGCTCTTCAAGCTCAGATAATTCTGATACATCATTCTATGATACTGTGTCCCTAGGTGATCTTTTGTATAAAGACTTAGCTCCAGTTAAAAAATATTTTAATGTTTGTCACATAAATTCACAAAGCATACCTGCTCATTACACGGATCTTCTGGAGCTTGGCGCAGTAGAGGCCCTTCAGGCTATATTAGTTTCGGAGACTTGGCTTAAGCCTTGCTTGGCTTCGACTTCAGTAGCTTTACCGGGCTATGTTCTTATCAGGAACGATCGCACAGGCTGTGGTTGTGGGGGTGTGGCCATATATCTCCGTAGCAATATACCCTTTAAAATAATTTGCAAATCGCCATCTGAATACTCTGCGTCAGCTGAGTATATTTTTCTAGAAGTCGAAGTTAAACGGGTGAAGGCTGTGCTTGGAGTAATGTATTGTCCACCAGGCATAAACTATTTCTCAACTCTGGAAACTATTCTAGATTCTATTGCGTCTGTATACTCTCATCTCCTCATTTTTGGTGATATCAATACTAATCTCCTAGTAAACACCGCCTATGCCTCGAAATTACGCGATATCATTGACTCTTTTAATTTATCAATCCTCCCACTTGATGCCACTCACTTTAATAAAGACTCGCCCGATACTTGGCTTGACCATATAATTACTTCTGCACCTAACAATATTTTATTACACGGGCAACATCCGGCGCCAGCTTTTTCCCGTCATGACCTTATTTTTGCCTCCTACAAGTTACATATGTCGAAACAAAAACCCATGGTTGTTCCTATGCGCAATTATGCAGGCTTAGATGTTGAAGCCCTGCGCGAAGACGCAGCATCAGCTAACTGGGAAGCCATTGTGAACGCTGATTCCATTGAGTCAAAGGTGTCACTCCTTAATTCCACCATAATTTCTTTATTCGACCGGCATGCGCCACTTCGCCAAGTCAAACTTAAGCGCCCACCTTGCCCTTGGATTACGCGAGGAGTGCGTATGGCAATGACAAAACGGAACCGAGCGTTCATGAAGTTCAAGCGTGATCGTAGCGATTCTAACTGGGTTTTATACAAACAAGCAAGAAATCGTTGCAACCAGATGGTTAGATCAGCCAAGCGACAATATTTTCACGATAATATTTCGAACTCCTCTCCAGCTGATATATGGAAATTTTTCAAGAGCGTAGGTTTAAGTAAAGGTCGATCCAAGGCTAACCTGACTTCGTTTACTTTGGATGATTTTAACCGTCATTTTTCTTGTAATACTTCTCTAGATCCAGTCACTAAATCTTTAACTATTTCTCACATAGCTTCATTACCCAAATTTTTACTAAATACCTTTTCTTTTTCAGCAGTTTCTAGCGACGATGTAAAAAAAATAATACTTTCTATTAACACTAAAGCCACTGGTATCGATGACATTAATCGTCGCATGATCTTTCTACTCTTAGAATTCATTCTCCCAATTCTCACTCATATTATCAACTTTTCACTCAGCACTGGGGTATATCCCTCGTTATGGCGTAAAGCTTTCGTTCTACCTCTCCCTAAAATAGATAGCCCCAGTTGCTTGAATCACTTTCGCCCTATTTCTATTCTTACTTTTTTTTCCAAAATTCTCGAGGCTGTTGTGCACTTACAATTATCGTCTCTTATTTTATCCAACAGCCTTATTAGCAATGTTCAGTCTGGTTTTCGCCCAGGGCATAGCACCAGTACTGCTTTACTTAAGGTAACTGAAGACATCAGAAGTGGCATGGAGGATGGAAAGGTTACAGTGCTTGTCCTCATCGATTTCTCCAACGCATTCAACACAGTAGACCATGACGTCTTGTTAGCTCTTTTGTCTCAATTTAACCTGTCGTCAACAGTCCTGGACTGGTTGTCATCGTACCTCCGCGGTCGCCAGCAAGCTGTTCGTGTTGAGCAATCACTCTCTAACTGGCAAGATCTCCATTGTGGAGTTCCCCAGGGAGGCATTTTATCCCCGTTATTATTTTCTATTTTTATAAATTCTATTACTCATCTCCTTTCTTCTTCTCATCATTTATATGCGGATGATCTCCAACTTTATCAATCTTGTAAATACAATGACATTGAAACAGCCGTTGCTCTCATCAACAATGACCTACGTCGAATCGCCAATTGGTCGGCAGAGTACGGGGTGGCAGTTAACCCGAGTAAATGTCAGGCAATTATAATCGGTAGCTCTCGTCAGATTTGCAAGATTGATTTCGACACTATTGCTTCAGTGGAGTTCAACAATGTCAAAATTCCATACTGCCAGAGTGTAAAAGATCTCGGTTTGCACATTGACTCAACACTTAGCTGGTCCACCCATGTCACTGAGGTTTGCCGTAAGGTCACTGGCACGCTTCGTACTTTCTACAGACTAAAGAATTTCCTTCCGCTCAAAACTAAAATATCCCTAGTCCAATCCTTATTAATCCCAATTATTGATTATGCGGACGTGTGCTATTGTGATATTACACAAGTGCTAGTCCAAAAATTAGATAAACTGGCCAATAACTGTATCCGGTTCATTTTCAATATTCGAAAATTCGATCATATTTCTTCCTTCCGCTCTCAGCTGGCTTGGCTTCCGATCCCTTTGCGACGTAACGTCAGAATACTGTCTACCCTTTACTCTATCCTCAACAACCCTAACGCTCCTGACTATCTTAAATCCAAATTCATGCCATTAAGTTCCCTTCACCTTCGTTCCTTGCGTTCCTCCAACAAGCTAGATCTGGCTACACCTTCCCACCGCTCTGTCTTTATGGCCAAATCATTCCAGGTACAGGCCATTCGTCTCTGGAACGCTCTACCTGAAGCAGTCAAAAGAGCCCCTAGTCGTCTCGCATTCAGGCGAGCAGTATTTAAACTATTTCTAGATAAAATTTCTAACCCCGCGTCATCCTAATATATAAATATATATGTATGTTTATGTGTTTGTATGTATATAATGTAGTATATTTAATTGTTATTTTTTTTATATGGCAGTATTATTATGTAGTTTTTAAATATTTATTAATACTTTGCTTATTTTATGATTAATAAACAATATTTATAATTAAATTTTATAAAATTATGTATGTATCCTGTTAGATTATTACTGTTTTTTTTCTCTTTTAATTATTTTTTTTATCACTAAACCACGCACCAGCCACACTTTATTTTCCGATTGGTCCTATGGTTGACTGGTAGAGAATGCCTTATGGCATTAAGTCCGCCAATTGTACTTTTATTTACTGTGCAATAAAGTTTAAATAAATAAAAAAAAAAAAATCATTTTTTTATGAAGAGTGTAGATTGAGTACCTAGCATATTTCCCTTTGAATTTCTCTTCTTCGTGCTGCTTCGAATCACCAAGTATAACAGCAGCAGCAAATTTTTAGTTCAACTTGAAATAATTTATTTTATATTTTCATTAGATAGGTACTGCATAACTGGCCTGTTTTTTAAAAGGCTAGTTAGTCGATCAAAGGAATAATAAACTGATCTCTTCTTATAGCTTAACCTAATTTTCAAAAGAACCTCTATTGACAATATTTTATCTTTAAAAGCTTTTAGAAATCAAATAGGTAAGCCATGTCTATGTGAGGTGACTAAGAATCCCTAGAAATTCGATTTAATTTATTACTTGTACACTAATAAATATGCACGCACCTAATTGTCTATCAATATTTTGCATAAAATAAGTAAGCGCAAAACTGTGTGTACTACTACCGAAACAAAATGTGATGCTCATAACAAGCGCTTACAATTATTGAGAGACAACGCGGTACAGCTTACAAAATATGGGCGACATAAATCCGTAAGTACAACAAAGGTCGACTTAATCAGCCCATTAGGTACGGGGCAATTGCTTGTGACCTAAGAGCATTAAACCAACCTTGTGACAGACGAACAGACATAAGAGTGATTATTTATGGGTTCCGTCCGTTTTATCACTCGACCGTACGGAAATTAATAATTTCTACAATTGCGGACCAAATTCTTTTTCTAATACGTACGAGTATTGAAGTAAAGTTCGAACACTAATTTTGAGGTTATTGAAGCTTACATTGCTCTCAAACTCTTTTGGACGAGGAAGCAAAAGTGTATTTTTCAATGGTTTGTCGAATTCTAATGCCGTTTGATCAAACATGATTTGCTCGAAAACCTATATTCGATTTTCCATGAACACTATAGTTTGCCACCCCAATGCATCAAAATATCTAACGATTACAATAGGTAAACGTGTTTTCTCGAAACAATATAGTATTTTAATCATTAAGATTTAATCAAAACTTGTTGCACAAGTGATTTCAGTAATAAATAACGCGTAAAATATTAACTTAACGTCAACTTATAACTCTTTTCTTTATGTCGTTAGTATCGTTACCCAAAAAAACAGATACATATCATATAAGTCCGAATAAGAAATTTATTTACAATCCATCGCTTTGCTTGAATTTTTATCAAATAATTTAGTACAAAATACATTGTGAATTACACAATTCGATCTGACGATATTTCGAGGCTTCGCGTTTACTTATTTTAAGCGTTAGAGATTTTAATTCATTGATGTAGCAAGCTATTAGAGCACACTGATTGTAGGTCTTATGGACAGTTGAGTAAAGGTGTTCGAGCAAATCATGGTTGATCAAACAGCATTAGATTTCGACTAGGAGAAGCATAACACTGTGTGAGGTTCCCTTTAACGTTCCCTCATGTTTGCTGTGTGTCTGCCTTGCAGACGTCACTTGTACTTATATTTATGTAGGTAACAACTTCTCACTTGTGACTTGCAATAAATTCTGAATCTAAATCTTAAAGCGGTAACTCAGTCCGTCACAATGGACAACTTTTCCTATGGGACCAATGCCGGGAACTCAAATTTATTTTCAACATTTTCGTACCTTCTAATTGCCGAGTCAAGCGAACACTTTTGTAAGAAAATGTCGATTTTTTAATGGGTTCCCAGCATTGGTTTCTTGAAAAGTTGATCATTTTAGCGAGCTGATGGCTGATTCAAGGAAATGACAATTAACATTACCTGGTATATGTAGTTATTATGTATTTCTCTGGTTTCTTATCTCAAACATAAACCATTCTTTATTTCGTCTTATCCTTTAAATCTCCCGTTTCCCTCGAATAAGTATTAAAAGACACAATACCCCGTAACATTAATATAACAAAGCCATAAGAATGCTGAATCTACGGCCGATTCGATAATAAATTTGGGAAAACCGCGTATACGTACTTAGCTCGTATATTTACGTGTTTAGCGCACATTTTGCGAGAAAAGATCGCGTATCGCAACGGAAACATTTCTGAAGTAGCCGTGAGTATTGGGCGTGGGCATTCGGGTCACGTTCGGGCAACAACGGGAACGATGCCCGGCATCCAGAGGTTTGTTGTGATATCACCGCCGTTTTTTCACAATACCTGACCCCTACATGGGAGAGATTTTCGTAATGTTAGTTTGCGGAGATACCGCGGCAAACTTTATGTTCTTGTTAGACGTTTTGAGCCACGTGTTACGTGCCCTTTGTTTTATTTGTAAAGCTTCTGTTTTACGTCGTATTAGATTGTAACCGCTTGCCGCGAGAGTGGCTTGCTTTATTAAGGTTAGAATTTCTCCTGTAGTTTTATCACTTTGCATATAAGTCGTCTGTGTAAACTTTGAAAAATAAATAAAAAAGGAAGCAGCTTAAAGCAAATCATAAATTAAAATTTTATCCCTAACACCTAGATAACTGGCAGTCAACCACTGTATGTTTAAATGAAACTTTCTGCCACGTACGACCGAACTATAGAATCAACTTCCTGCGGCGGTATTTTCGAATCGATATGACATTGGAACCTTTAAAATACGAGTTTATGTTGGCTTAAAAGGCCAGCAACGCTCCTGTCACACCTCTGGTGTTACAGTTGTACAAGGGCAGTGCTGTGGGGATCACTTACCATCAGGATACCAACTTGCTCGTATGCCGTCCTAAATCATAAAAAAGTCCGATACGCCGAGGAGGAAGGCCAAATTTCATGATTGTTCAATGATTAAAATCCTAAAGGTTTTGATTTCTTTCCAGATGTGAAAATCATATTAAGCATATCTATTTCCAGCTCTACATTTCTAAAGGCTTCTTGGAAGGAACAATTATATAATAAATAAAAATTAAATATTGTTTTGAAAGATAGAATTTTAATTCGGTTTTCCACCTACTCGTACCAACGAGCTAAACATGGCCGTTGGCTTTGTGGTCTTTTGACCCCGTAACCGTAACTCAAAAAGACGGGCACTTTTCGTTTTTTCTAGGTATTTATGCGCCGTAAGTGTAATGAAATGAATTTTTTTATTTTATACTGTAAGGATTATAAATATAAGTCCATATTATGTTAATAGTATAAAGCTTATAAACAATATTAGTAAAATTAATAAAATTTTAAATGTGGCGTTAAATGTGGCGTCCTGTAGACATGAATGCACGACTAAAATCTTAGAATCTGCTTCCAAATGCTGTAAAAGCCAATCGAGGGAATGGGGTGAGGAATCATGTCAGTAGGCGATGCCACTAGCAAACCATCCTTTTTAGGATTCCGTAGTAAACTAGGAACCCTTATAGTTTCGCCATGTCTGTCTGTCTGTCTGTCCGTCCGCGGTTTTACTCAGAGACTATAAGTACTAGAAAGTTATTAAGGTAGGTGGAATTTTCCCATAACTTAATTTCATGGGAGTATTTTTTTTCCTTTTTTTTATGAAATAGGACGGCAAACGAGCTAGCGGGTCACCTGATGGGAAGTGATCTCATATAGAGTATATTGAGTATATCATCAAAATAGCATTCTGAATGTTTAAAGCACATATAACTCAATTTCGCATTTACAATATAAGCTCGAAAGGATCTTACGGCATTTGAGATATGTATTTGACTCATACAACAAACGCACATTCGGATTTACAATCGACTAAGCTAACGCGTTATGCCGTGTGGTTTCCGGCAGAGTAGAATAAAAACACTCCAAGACTTCCTGTGAATGTCGTAGAAGGCGACTTAGGAAACACAAGCTCAACAAAGCAAACAACAAAGAGACCTCTCCAACCCGTCTGGCTAGCGTGGAGAGTGTAGGCCAAATCCTCTGACTGCTCTGGCCTTAGATCATTTAAGAATAAATTATCTAGGGCTCTGGCTAATATGTATCCCTGGTAGTACAGAGAGGGTCATGCTCCTGTAGTGGAGACAAACAAAGACCTGATGATGAATGATGAAACTAGCGCTATTCAAAAATTACCTAACTATATTTTTTTTTGTGGCAAAGAGGACCTAAACAACTTTCGCGACTGTGATGCTTAGGACAATTATTATTGTAGGTTATCTGTGATCGTCATCATCAAATTTTTAGGAGCTGGGCTCTTGCCGGTGGAGCTTCTTCCATTCTTCTCTTTCTTCCACCAGTTTTTTTTACTTCTCTGTATGTAGCAACGTTATTTTTTCTTTAATTGTTTCCTGAAGGTTTGTCTCGGCCTTCCCGGTCCCCTTTTTCCTTCTATTATGTTCTTGGCCAAGTCATTGTGCCGTAATAATCTGTGATAAGACTACAATGATGCTCTCTCTAACAGCTCACAGAGCCACTAGTGTAAATTAGAATTAGTTAAGGTTCAGCCTGCCAGCATCATTTTTTTCTGAGACGTTAAGTAATTATTATTAAGCTACCAACATAGGTAATGACATTTATATTCTCAGTATTTCGGCAAAGAATCGATTTACTTACCAATGCAATTTTTCCATTGTTTTATATATTTTGGAAATTCCGGCATTAGTCCCGATGGAAATTCTGAAAAGTTGAGTCGCACCTTCAAACATGTCTTTCTGTGTTCTGTGTTCAAACAAGTGCAGACCAAACATCTATAACCGATACGTCCCAAAGGGACAGTTTTTTATTGTCATGAGTAGATCCCTCTCTTTATATCAAACTATAAATAAATTAAGAAGTTTATTTTATTACTGCTTTGATGGCCTCCGCGACTCCGTGGCGTAGAGTTCCAAAGCGGAGTGCAGAAGAAACGGCAATAAACTGGACAGCACATTTTCTCGAAGCGACGTCAACTCACAACTTTAGTTAGGTAAAGGTTACCTAACTAAAGTTGTGAGTTGACGTTCGACATAGATATTATGTGGACTGAATATGCATTGTTCTAATCAAATGTCATGATCTAAATTGAATTCGAAAAACTGATGACATATAGATGAAATAAATAATAGAAAAAATCTCGATAAAATTGAAATGTCACCTTTAAAAATATTATGCATACAATGTACCACACATGAGGCATCTTCGCCAAGCTCAAGCCAAATATTCTCATCATTAAGGTAATCTTCAGTCCTGTAAAGTGCCTTTCTACATAATAATTATTTTTGCAGCACCTGCTTTTGAAACCCATCAAAAGAGATGTTTCTCTAGCAGATAAAGCGGCAACAGGCTTTACACCTTCATATTTCTATGCCAGCATCCAATAACTTGACGAGCTTTATCCCACGATGTGTTCCGAGTATGATCTTCAAAACTCAATTTTAGTGAAGCGAGCTGTCGCAAAATTGCACGTCCCGTCAAAGGATAATATAACCGGAGTACAGAAGTGTCAAATAGTTATATGCATTGGTATACTTTAGACTTTAGGGTATGTCAGATGAATAATCGTCTTCATCATTTCAGCCACAAGAAATCCACAGCTGTGTATAGGCCTGCATCCAGCGCTTTCCAGCGACCTTGGTCAGGTCAGTCCAACGGAGCACTTGCCGGTACGTGTTCACCATTCGAGCACCTTTCTGCTCCATCGGCCGTTGGCTCAGCTCGCTATGCGCCCTGCCCACTGCTACTTAATGGATGACTTCTGTTTTCCTCGGATCTCCTCATTTCTACAAACACCTTATAATATATAATACACCTGAGCTCTCTCCATAGATCTTTGAGAGACCTTGAGCCTTCTTATGAGGCCCATAGTAAAGGACCACGTTTTGGGCCCGTAAGTTATCAATGGTAACACATATTGGTCAAAGGCTTTCGAATCTAAGTACACTGAGGTAGGTATACTGAGCTATTTTCGACAAAAAAGACACTGCTTAAACTCATTCAGCAGTTTTAGCAGTGTTTTTTTGTCGAAAATAGCTCATCAAGTTCTTCTTTGATGAACTCCAATCTCGTAAAGGATTATTTTTTGAGGTAATGGTCGATCTACACCACTCGCCAATGGGTCTACGAAACTCTATGGTGTCCCAGAATTTCAGAGTTCAATTCGCGTAGTTGCTTGGGAAAATTCTACATTCATTTGACTACACAAATGGTGAACATACTTAGGCTCCTCCTTAGTTTAAGTGCCGCTTCTCGTAAGCTTTATACTCTGGCTTGGCGTTTGGTTTCTGGTGAAAAGTTTTTTTTATTACCATTATTCTCGTTGCGACCACGATGGATGAAACTCCATAGAAACGTTAGCGGTAATAAAAAAGTAAAAAGATGATAATATATTACCATATAAGAGAGTTCTTTTCAGCAGCTTAATTCAGTAAGAAGCGACAGCCCGCGTCGCGCACTGCTCCAAGTTTATTACAAAACTCAATTTTAGTGAAGCGAGCTGTCGTGAAATTGAAGCGTGATTGTCGCGATCCATCAAAAAGGACATAACCCATGTACAGAGGTGTGAATGAAACGTTCTTTTCACCGTATAGATAATTCAGTGAGTGCCGCTTCACGTAAGCTTTATACTCCGGTTGGTCGTTGGGTTTCTGGTGTAAAGAACTCTTTTCTATCGCTATGAAAAGAGTTCTTTTCACCAGCATAATTCAGTAAGTAGCGACAACCCGCTTCGCGCACTGCTCCAAGTTTATTACAAATCTCAATTTTAGGGAAGCGAGCTGTCATGAAATTGAGGCGTGATTGTCGCGATCCATCAAAAAGGACATAACCCAAGTACAGAGGTGTAAAAGAGTTATTTCCACAAATATCCCTAACTAGTGATAGCCCGCCGCGCGACGTGTCCGGTGAATCAACGAGCGCTCCGGTCGGTCGGGCAAAAACGGAAAACCATTTTACGCTCCATTGTGAAAGAGGATTGGCAATTTCGTTCCCAGCTTACTCGACCATCGGCCGGCCAAGTTTTACAACATCTCTGATGTAACGCTAGTGCTCGATAAAACACATAGGTTAGGTATCTTCTCTCTTGTTTCATTTCATTAAATTTTTGCTTTTGCTCACAAATACATGCAATATGGTAATAAAAACCAGTCCGATCATTAAAGGCGCGACTCAACCCGAAATAAACAACTTCTCATTAGGACTAATGTTGGAAATTCGAAAAAAAATTAACATTTTCATACAACTTGAAACCTCCCCCAGGGAAAGTTGAAGTCAGGCAGGCAGCTGGACTAAAAACTATGCCTCATCATATTACATGCATCACAGGGATTCAACAGGATAATATGCTTATATAATGAGCATGAGAGATTCAGAGATACACATACACGAAGCCTTATACTTGTTTTATGAATTTGTATTGTAGGCCTACTGTTTTTGTTTATTTCAATTATAGATTTATGGGTAATGATAAAATATTACAAAAGCAAAATAATTTTAGAGAGTTCTTAAATATAAAAAGTTCGTACAAAGTCTTATTTATATACGAGTACATACCTAATCATGAATTTTTGAGAGGATCACACGAGCTGTAGGCTCCAAAGAATTCTTATCCATAATTTATAAATTAAACTTACTATGCTCTTCCATACCACATATTACTTAACAAAAAAATTATTTTTGAGTTAATTTGTGGGATATCAATTACTAAATCGATGAACGTGTCGGGGTACCGCAAACATTACTCCGGCTAAACGACGGCCTATTTGAAATTCCAATTAGAAAGTTTTCTCATTTACTTGATTCAGGGCGTGGAGTAGCGCAGGGCCACAATCCGCGCTGATTAGCCCTGCTCTCGCCCTGCACCAGATTTAGAGGGTATGGTTTACCGCATAAACTAATCCTTGATTGAGCCCTTGCCTATTGCATTATGTATTTTTGCCCCGGTAGGGACGTCACGCGAGGATTTTAGCGTAGTTCTAATTTCTATTTGCATATTAAGTAGTTCCACATTATTAAAACACTTTCAAAGCGACATTTAATAATAGCTTTAACTCTTGTATCATTGTTGGTTCTTTTTAATGACAATTAATTAATTCTTAATATTTGTCTGTCTTTGCGATAATACTTTGTAGAGTTTACCGTATAAACTAATCCTTGATTGAGCTCTTGCCTACTGCATCATGTATTTTTGCCCCGGTAGGGACGTCACCCGAGGATTTTAGCGTAGTTCTAATTTCTATTTGCATATTAAGTAGTTCCACATTATTAAAACACTTTCAAAGCGACATTTAATAATAGCTTTAACTCTTGTATCATTGTTGGTTCTTTTTAATGGCAATCAATTAATTCTTAATATTTGTCTGTTTTTGCGATAATACTTTAAAGAGTTTACCGTATAAACTAATCCTTGATTGAGCTCTTGCCTACTGCATCATGTATTTTTGCCCCGGTAGGGACGTCACCTGAGGATTTTAGCGTAGTTCTAACTTCTATTGCAAAGTACACTTAGTAATTCCACATTATTAAAACACTATCCAAGTGAAATTAAATAATCGCTTCAACTCTTGTATCATTGCTGGTTCTTTTTCTTCGTAGTCCAGTGCTGTCCCCATTTTAAATAAATAATTTGAAGAACGGAGACATCATTTCAAATTTAGATGGCTGGTATTCTGGCTTCAAGACTAATGGACGGATTTTTTTTGAATTGTTTCACCTTTATAATAAAGAATTCATCTGCGGGTGACATAGGCTATAATTTATGCGGATTAAGTCGCGGGAATATTGCTACTCCATAATAAGTACTTAAAATGTTGGCAACTCACTCGTAGCAAACGGGACTCGATTTTAATGATAAATATAACTTACTTGTGTCACACGTACTAATAAATAAGTATAATATTATCCGAAAAATTCGGAGAGCAGAGTTTATTATATTAAGTAGCAAAGGAGCAGTTTATTACATTATCCGAACGTATTTGGAAGAAGGATGATAAAAATATGCTTCTTATTTCCGTTGATAGAGATACCTGCTTGCTAGTCCGGGACTTGATAAATACTAAGTTATTAAATCTGTTAAATCTTAGTAGTTTAATTTAAAATAATTATGTTCTATTCACATTTAAATCGGTCGAAGAATTTATGTCAGAAGTAGCTTTATTGCTTCAACAAACATGAAAAGGCAAAGATATATATATTAAAATAGTTATTGCGAGCACAAGTATCTCCCTTTCTTCTGTCTAATCTCGGCGACATCAAAGTGCCGCAATGTCGCCCAGGGTGACAATCGACTGCATACGGGTTCCAAAACAGTGCAGTGCGCACTGCGCCCTCTGCGGTCTTCGGTTTAATATTAAAATCACCCTGCCCCCGTAGCATGGCACGCGCGACAACGTTTATCGACAATCGCCATCTTGTTTTTCGCAATACTGAAAAGCGAGAAGTAGATAGTTTATCGCGCGATATAAACGGCGTCGCGGGAGCCATGCTACGGGGGCTGGGCAAAGACAATATAATACTAACGTATAGACTGCCCACCTCATACAAAAATATTGGACCAAATTAAGGTGGCGAAAAGGAGTCGTATGTGTGGCCAAGTGGCGGTGCAGACTACCGCCATCTAGTATCGAGTAGCTGATTTAATCTGCGTTAGCCTAAAATTACTAAATATAAGGTGTAATTTTAAAATAAATAGCCATAAATATTGTTCTAATTATTTAAAAGATATATTTTGTGAATAATGTTTTTATATTCTCATAATACGAAAGATACAATGTTGTGAAGCAATTAGTAGCGCCCTCTATGCGAGTCTCTTAGAACAAATCGTACGATTAAGGCGTTGGGACCACATGCCCTGGGTGAGACTTCTGACGCCCCTTCCGTATATATTTTTTTTCAAAGCCACTACTTTGGTTATACGAGTATAGTCACAGAAAGGAAAGTGTGCCACTCTCACTATAAAAAAACAGTTCTGCTAATCAGAATATCAAAGCGGTTTCACAAGAGATGTGTGAGGTAGCTGTGAGGTGTGAAGCTGTGTAAAGGTATTCCCACACAGCATTTATATAACGTTATAAAACAATGTGTAACACAGTAACATTCTTGAAAATGTATGACGTTAGAGAATGTTATCGTTGTTGCATATTGTTCTATAACGTTATATAACTGCTGTGTGGGAGTACCCTAACGGTGAGCAGAAGAGCGGTGCAAAGTTGTGTAGCTAGCACCTTAGCACACATCTCGCGCAACACATCCCTCGCAACACATTCCCCGCAACATGTACCTCGCATTACATCCATCGTTACACATCCCCCCGCAACATAACTCCCGCAACATATCCCCGCAACACATCCGACCCAACGCAACCCATTCCCTCCCAACACATCCTCGCAACACATCCGCGTTTCGCGCACGTACAAAACTGTTCGCTCTGCTAAGCCGTTCCCATCGGAGCTGTGCTGAGCGACGCAAGGTAAATAAAACTATTTTAATGCTACTTGAAAAACATATCCCTTGCTACCTATCCTTGCACATCTCTGTGGCTCACTCATAAGAACGCACCCTAAGGTTTTCCTTATCCAAATTTCTAGCAAAAAGTTATTTAAAATTTGTTTCGCTTTTACTTTTTAAGTGAGAGAAAATAGCCGGTATTTTTGGTTTTCATAAAAAATGAAACTGTTATAAAGCAAAATATATTCACAGTCACAGTTACACAAATTCTTGACAGACCTTGTTGAAGCCTCGTTGTCATAACAGGGTTCCGTTGGTTCCTTTTGGGCAGGACCCGATCGAGACCTTGAGGGGCCCTAGGGTAAATAATTAACTTACCTTGCGTTTCTTGAGGGGCCCTGCCTAAATAATTAACTTACCTTGCGTTTCTATTCTATTATTGATTTATGATCTTGTAATTTTGTGGGTTGCAGAGCACCTGATTAGGGTACAATTAACATAGCTCCATCTCCTATGTACCATCAAAATAGAGATGTAGAGACCGCATGTTTAGTTGAGTAATTACAAAGGGCCCTTTCTGCCTACGGGACCCTAGGCAGCCTAAAAAGCCCAGTAGATCCATCCCTGCGTTTGGGTTCGGAATCCTAAAACACTGGATTTAAAAATATTCCTATCTTAATAACATAATTTCCATTCATTTTTATACATCAAAAGGAAGGAAAATTCCGAGAAAATGTAGCTTGTCATAAAAATAATTATATTCAGTAGTTATAAATAAACATGTTGTCCAGAAATAAATTGGCGATGCGGACATTGCTGATTCAATATGTCTCTCTCTCATCCAAGCGGGTTCCTGGTGGTATCCATTGCTGTAATACTTTGGAGCCCCGGGTTCGCTATTTAGTCAGCATATACACATGGTGAAATTTTGATCGCTTTAGACCCTAGATTAGATAGAAAAGGGTGATTAAACCTGCCGACATGGACAACTTTTCTAATAGGAATAATGCTGGAAACTCAAAACAAAAATTAGCCAAGTGCGAGTCGGGCTCGCCCAAGAAGGGTTCCTTTGAAGCAAGCGTAGAATAGCCAAAAATCTCTATAATTTTTTGTCAGTAAAGACAACTTTGTTTTTTATAGTGTTTGTATGAATGACAAAGTAATTTCTGCGGTTTCTGAGAAAGTGCTAAATAGCCTATAGAGGTAGCCTATAACTTTTTAGTTTGTTCTTACACCTCAGCTCTGATAGTTTAAACTTCGTTATATATACTACTGCTTGTAATTTTTTTTCACGTATCCATATATTACCGTTTGGCAGATAGAGGGGGGAGGACACTTGGGGGGACACCTTTAACAAAAATTTACAAACCAGTAAACCAGTTGCGAGGTATGTGCAACCAAATATTTCGGGAACAGTCCCTAAATCGAAAAATTGTGTTTTTAACCTTACAATATTTTAAAGACCTATTTAACGATACTCCACAAGATGAGTTAGTAGAGAAAAAAAATGACTGCCCACTTTACTTGTATGGAAGCTACCCTGAAAAATGTTGTTATCTAGATTTTTTTCTACAACTTTTTTAGCATGATTGATATACATACCCATACGAAAATACAGCTTTCTAGTACTTATAGTCTTTGAGTAAAACCGCAGACGGACAGACATGGTGAAACTATAAGGGTTCCTTGTTTACTACGGAACCCTAAAAAATTACATCATCATCATCAGGTCCCTATAAGTCTCCACTGCAGGAGCACGACCCTCTCTGTACTGCCAAAGCAGAGGATTTGGCCTACACTCTCCACGCTGGCCAGACGGGTTGGAGAGGTCTCTTTGATGTTTATAAGCTTTGTCTAGCTTGAGTTTCCTAAGTCGCCTTTTACGACATCCACGGGAAGATTTGGAGTAGTCCTATTCTTCTCTGCCGGGAACTACACGGCTTCATCATTTTTATGTACAACCGGCTGCCTACACAAACCCTCCTTGGGAATGCATTTATACATGTTAGAGATTTTGTTTTTCTCATTCGCCTTGTTTTGGTAGGAAAAGGCCGTATATGGTTTTATTGTAAGTCGAAAACCACAAGGCACAGATTTTAAAAAGATCCAATTAAACTGTAAGAGATGTCTAGTAGTTATCTATGCTAAGTTAGCAAATAGGCCTGCTGAAAATGTCATTTGCATGTTCCGAACGTGTAGTTTTTGACGAGCTCCGTGGCGCAGCGGTCAACACGCCTGCCTGCGACACGGATGGTACCGGGTTCGATCCCCGGTCAGGTCAAGATGGAAAATAATTTTATTTTTAGATTGACCTGGGTCTTGGATGTTTATCTATATAAGTATCTGTTATAAAATATAGTTGCGTTAGTATCCCATAACACAAGTCTCGAACTTACTCTGGGGCTAGCTAAATCTGTGTGATTTGTCCGTATATAAATAAAAAGATTTGTCCGTATGTAAATAAAAGTTTTAGCAATCGTCTACTGACTCCCAGTGCCCGCTCCTTCTTAAAGTTGTTCATAATGACGGGCTAAGTCACCCATTCTAGGGTACGTCGAAGTATGTATGCAAGGTATTCATATACGCGGTATATGAATACTTTGCAAACAAACTCATTCGCGCGATAAAAAAAAAACTAATAATAAACGTTTCAGAAAACCCTTATTTTCAAGAAATTTTATTTATAAGTGAATAGCCTGGGGAATGGGAATTATAAATAAATTAACGTTGAAGAATTAATGAACAAAGTGAAAAAGTGCATTGTGCATGTTTCTACGAATCCTAATAGAAAACCAGTTAATGCTGGCAGTGGAATTCCGAAAATTAATTTTGCTCCAATAAGTTCGACTTTCTATCCCCATCCACCAAACCCGCCGCCAATTTATTCCAAAAGTATCGAGCGTGAACCAGGACACGGAAGTTACCCGGTTGAAAATTGAATTTATAAAAGTTCTGAGGGACAAACAGATACTTTATAGACTGTGAAAACCAATTTAGTTTCAGTAGGTATCAATTGAGCGCAAAAACTATGTGAGCGAATGCATTTAAGGAATGTTCTTTTTTGCTCGACTAAGGCGAAGCAAAAAGAGTTTTTATGTTTTTGGCCTCTATGTAGATGCATACCTTTATATGGTATTTAAACTTGATAATTTTGTTTGTGTAGGCATTTATACAATATTTTAATAAAACCCTTTCCGATCCGTAAAGGGTTGACTATAGCCCGTTAATATTAACCACTTTTCCTACGGGAAAAATGATGAGAAATACAAAAAAATTGACATTCTCGTACGATAGTGTTTAGCCTGTCAGGCAAATTGTATCGCGTAGGTAAACAAATGACCTAAGTCTGTCTGGAACAACCCCGCCGTACCCGCTCTACCAGCCCTGCGGAGATTTATTAGAAACACAGAATTCAAATTGGCTTTGGGCTAATCGAGTGTGGACACCACTTCCGCAGGAGCGCCACTAGACGTCTATCCCGGCCGCGTAATTACTGCGCCCGTCATCTTTGACGTATGTGATGTCGGCCGCGATGAATACGTCCATTTCAATTAAATCCCAACTCGGCACAGCAAATGGGTTCACATGAGGACCTTTATTCATTTACGTACAAACCAGAATCGCTTCGGCTGGAGTTTTCATTTTATAGACATTGAATGGGCGTGTCAATTTATTTTTGACGCTTCATTTGATTTCAGGATTTTCATTTCTAGTGTTAAAAGGGTGGAAATAAATTCGGAGCGTATTTAATTTACTTACGTTATTTCCATTCTATAAGTAATGTTGCTTAGCTTTATTTATAATAGACTCGGTAGTAGCTATCTAAAGCGGGCTAAAACTTGAGAAATTTGTAGGCCACCATCGATGACATGTAGTCATCGATGGTGGCCTACAAATTTCTCAATCTTCTAGTAAAGGAAAATATGGTGAAGCAACCTACAGACTAGTGAATGGATTGTTTAATTCTGTCTGAAATATGCCGTGGCCGTGTGGTTTGCGGCAGAGTAGAATGGGAGGACCACACTCCAAGTCTTCCCGTGGATGTTGTAGAAGGCAACTTAGGAAACACAAGCTAAACAACGCTTTTAATCATAAGAGACCTCTCCAACCCGTCTGGCTAGCGTGGAGAGTGTAGGCCAAATCCTCTGACTACTCAGACCAATATATGGCTCTGGTAGTTAGAGAGCGTCGTTCTCCTGCAGTGGAGACTTAAAAAGACCTGATGATGATGATGAATACTCTTTTAAATTAATTCTTATATAAAGGATATTTATAACTCAGGATTGTTCATCGCTAACTTATCAAGAATTTTATTTTAAATTCGCCCTAGAGCGTTCTGTCCGCCCAAGATCGTTTGAGATCCTGAAAATTGCACTGAAACGGGGGCAACCAATGTTTTTCACATTCACTGCTTGATTGCTATGGTCCGAATGGCTTGTAATACTTTTTTTTATTGATTTTTGTACCTCCTGCTGATAAAAACATAAGACACTGTAATAATCTTTCTAATAAAAACCGAGTTCAAACTAATATTTAGGTTTCTTTTTAAAAAGGATTCATTTTAAATTACCTTGTAATACAAAAGGTAGTACTTCCGAGGATGCAACGATGATGATGATTATATTAACTTAACTATTCGTACTCTACATAAAATACCTTTATTTGAAACTAGCTGTTACCCGCGGCTTCGCCTGCGTGATTTATAGCCTATGTCCTTCTCAGTACCCTAACCCATATGTATGTATAAATTTCATAATGATCGGTTCAGTAACAAACAAACAAACTCACTTTCGCATTTATAATTTTAGTTGGGATTGGGACTAAACATAAAAATAGTAGCTTGTGGCGAAAGGGACTAAGAAGATAATGATTAGGTAAGGACATGTTTTTGAATCCAGAGTGGAACAAATAAATCTAGCACAGTCCCTTTAATAAAATCAAAAGCAATAGGGGCTCGGTATGATACCGAGGCCTTATACTGCTTTTGATCTCTCTGCATGAAATAAAAAACAAAGTTACTGGTTATATTTTATTAAGTTGACCTGATGATGAAGAACTAATCAGTCCTCAACAGATCCGTAACATCATAAAGATTGAATTTTCAGAAATAAAATTTTGCAGACAATTATAAACATTTTTAAAAACTTGATAAACCTCAACTTTTATTTAAATACTCATAAAGTATATTTGTGAAAATTACAAAACTTTGATTATGTAATATGTAATAATAATGTATGTAATTGATTTGAAATACCAAAATTATGAAACGAAAAAACCAAGTACCGAATCATCGCCATCGAAGTCGTCTACGATCGTCAAGTAGCATCGCGCTATATACAGACTAGAAAGTCAAAGTCAAGTCAAAGTCAAAGATTTTTATTTAAAATTGGATCTCTTTTTGAACGTCATATTTTTTACTTTCTTATTATTTGTAATTTTTAATATGCAAAATCGAAAAACTACTAGCGTTTCGTAATGACCACTGGTGACAAGAATACGCCGAAAGAAACTCAATCCAGACTTGGTCCCTACGTGCCTGAAGGGCTTCGATTACATTATTTTACAAGTAAGTACTTTTTTATTTCTAATGTTATTTCTATTAAATGTGGTTTGAATCCATTTATATTTTGGCGTTTTTGGTACCTAATTCAATCTTGTTTTTAATTTTTGTCTAAATTAATAATCTCTATCAAAGAATTTGAGTTCTTTAATGAGAAAAAATGTGTTAGTTTAATTTTCTGAAAATGTGTTACTTAGTTTAATTTTCTTAAAATTATTCATAATATATACTTTGAATGAAAAGTAGAGTCTAAATATTTAAAATGATGCCAATGATTTCAAATTTACCCTTTATACTGTTTACTGGCTTGTTGTGGCTGGATGAGGAAAGCTCGCTCGAAGATCACACAACTTGGCGTGCCCTTGGGGTCTATGTCCAGCAGTGGACTGCAATACGCTGATGATGATGATGATGACTGTTTACCGAAAAAGAGCAAATGAATCTAGGGTACAGCCAAATTTTCACACAACTCTTTTGTCACACAAACAAAAAATAAGAAGAAACCACAGATAATCAATAACAACAGTGTTAGTATGATTTTTTTAAATCTATTATGTATATACTCGTACTATCTATGCAAGCAAGTATGAGGTCGGTGTGTGGAAGATATTTTATTGTCTGTGATGTGTTGTAAATTGTCCATATTTAATTATTTTATTTTAGCCCATGCAAGGAACGAGTGTTTTGAACTTTTATTTAGTTAAATTGATATTGTATGGTAGTGCGGAATCCTTCGTGTGCGATTCTAACTTGGCCGGTTTTTCATTCTTACTCCGTATTTATGATGAACTATAGATTATTTAAGTATAAAAAATGGTATGAACTTATCTCACGGACATTTTTTTTGCTTTAAAGAGACTCAATAGAAACTGAAAACAGTCTACCTACATGTTTCATCGAAAATGTCATTATTTGTTATAACTTGATCCTATAGGTAAAGTTGTTAATATTGACGAGCTGAGTCATCCCTTGAAGGGTATGTCGAGTATTAAGTTACACGCTGTGTATCTGACTTATTTTAATTTAAAATTTCATCCAATGACATTTATTAACTTGCTTTTTGAATTAAAAAAGCGTTTAGTAGCAAGGTAAGTCGGTATCCCTGGAAGTAGCTCATGAGACACGGAGGCTTATTGTATCTTATCGCGGGCGCACTAAACTCGCTTTGAAAACTCCGCCGGGAACACACTCGGCGGAAGACAAATGGAATCGCTCGCGACAGGCGAAAGCGATAAATGTAAGGAAAGAATATGTGTCCGTTCCGGCGTTGTCTTGTTTAGAAATCAAGTTTGTAGTTGAGATGGCTTCGTTGTTGCCAACAAGCCAGTTAGTTTTTTTTGTCTTTTATTATGTAACTCTCTTTTTAGTTCTATTTGAGTATTCTTAGCTCTTGCTATTTGTCTATATTAACGAGAGACAAAAAATAATGAATTGTGAATTCCGGAAAATTCTGTGACCAATATAGTCGTATCGTGGTTGTATATATAGTTTCACTTTACAGTTACATTTTTGAACAATTTGCTCGATAATTATATTGTATTTTCATCTTACTAAGTACCTATACAAAATTGCTCAGTCGGTAAAAGATAGAACTATGTGCTTGCCAGCGGAGTATAGGAATAGGTACATAAGAAGTTTGTTGAGACTAACTCCTTCAAGTATGCAGTTGCAAAATGTGACGTTCAGACCTGTGTTTCTTGTCGGTTTTTTCTATGACAGCTAACATAGTACATATATATCCACGGACAGATGTCATTATTAAAATAAAAACCGGCCAAGTGCGAGTCGGAGTCGTGCACGAAGGGTTCCGTACCAAAAAAGGGTTAAAAACTGGTGCCATTAAACAATCGTTGTACGGGAGCCCCTCGTAAATACTGATTTTATTTTAGCTATTTATTTTGAAAATAAATATATAACCTTAATATTTTTTTGTATTAATATCGAGCAAAAAACGGTAAACAAAATATTTTTGTTGTATGGAAGTATTTTTTAATATTAAGGCAATAAAAATACAACATCTGTGAAAATTTTAACCTTCTTGCTATTACGGTTCATGAGATACAGCAAAAAACGCCAAGAACTACTCTGTTCTATATGAGCCCCCTTATTTATTATTATTTTGATTTTAGTATTTGTTGTTGTTGCCACAATAAAAATACATAATCTGGGCAAATTTCAACTATTACGGTTCTTGAGATCTATCTCGGCGAATGGTAGCCATAAAAAAGGGCTAAAATATCACGTTTTTTGAATGGGAGACCCCTTAATTATTATTATTTTATTTTTATTATTTGTTGTTATAGCGGCAACAGAAATACACAATCTGTGAAAATTTCAACTGTCTAGCTATTAACGGTTCTTGAGATACAGCCTGGTGACAGATGGACGGACGGACATCGAAGTCTCGTGAATAGGGTCCCGTTTTTACCCTTTGGGTACGAAACCCTAATAAATGACTAAGCGTTTCTTTCGTTTTGTTTCCTTTTAAAAACAGGACACAAAATTTGTCTAAGCAGTAATCGGTCGTATAAATAGACAATATTAATTGTAACTGTATGCCGTGTGGTTCCCGGTAGAGTAGAATAGGACCACTCCAAGTCATCCCGTGGATGTCGTAGAAGGCGACTTAGGAAACGCAAGCTAACAAAGCTTATAATCATCAAAGAGACCTCTCCAACCCGTCTGGCCAGCGTGGAGAGTGTAAGCCAAATCCTCTGTCTGCTCTGGCTAATATATGGCTCTGATAGTACAGAGAGGGTCGTGCTCCTGCAGTGGAGACTAAAAAAGACCTGATGATGAAATGTAACTGTATCGTAAAAAGAGATGGAAGTCTTAAATTGTGTGTCAAATATTTTTCTATAAACGTCTTCTTAGAACACGTCATCATCTTCAACGTAAAATACTTTCTGGAATATTATGGGGAACTTATTATATTCCTCGCAAGCCACATTATATAACATATTTTTCCATAAAGTCCTAATGAATCTGGTCGCAAATGAAAAGGTTTCTGAGAGACCGTAACCGTAATACATTTTCAGTAATAAGATTGATATTAATAAAATGTTCAACAGGTAATAAGACACGACGACAAGGATCGCATTATCGCGAACGGAAAATCCCAAAAGTGCCTTGATTTATTGCCATAAATATCCCTGCTGTTCAAACGATATTATATTTCAACGGTGGGCTGTTTTATTCGGAAAGCAATTTCCTACGTCATTTGTATGGGATCTAAAAGATTTAACTAATTATCTTATTAAAAGCTACGCGACATGACATACCTAATTAAATACTTTTAAAAAAACGGATCAGCGATGGCGATAGGTACAGACTAAAAATAGGTGAGTTCCTATATCCAATTATATTATCTATGGTGCAACCGTTATTTTTTGTAATTTTGAAAATGTTAGGTTCAGATTTTTTAGTTACAATGTTAAATTATTTTCCTATATCAGAAACTAAGATTTGATCCAAAGTTATTTTGAATATCATGTTAACTTTATTTAAATGACTACCTTATTCTATGATAATAATCTAACCAATTTCCCCGGGGACATATTCAAAACACAAAACACACAATCTGTAAGTTTCTGTGTTTGTGTATGGCCAAAAAGACGGCACGAAATCAAATCAAACGAATTGGTATATATATATATATATATATATAGGTATGTCATTTCTTTTTCTTCCAAACATAACGCTTGAAGTTAAAAAAATAAAATTATTTTAAAGACTTGCAGTTATTTATTTTTGTAACACACAGGGGAATAAATATTAGGTACCAACGCAAGTAGGTAAAAAGGTTTTTTTTTCTAATATGTATATTTTTTATTACTCATCTAAAAACATATTCAGAGTGTAAAAAAAGAGTAAACTTAAACTAGGTACTATTTACAAATAAAACATGCCGTGCAGCTCATTACCCCGTGGTAGCGTGCCCTGAAGGCTGGCAGCAAGGCCACGTTGTATGGCAATGATAATCTTTCGGCTGAAATATAAGCCCTCTGGTCAAGAGACACCGCTATTAATTTCGTGGCGATCGAAAAACCCAGGGCCGTGGGTACTCCAAAGGTAACCACCGCCCTGGGTTTTTCGATTTAAAAAAATATTGTTATATTATACTAAGTATATTTAATGTTAAATCTCAAAACTTCGAGTGGCATGAATATGGCACTTTGTCACATGAAAATATGGATTCGAGCTGCAAGAGAAAAATGTTTCGAGCGAGATGAGACGACGCGCACACCTGTGATCGCTAACAACTTTACAACACCCACCGAGGCATTTAAACTTTAAGGCTGTATCGAATGGAACGTTTTCTTTAAAAATATGTTTGCTATAAAGATGCCCTGAAGGCTTTCGCTTTGTTCTCGGGTCGAGGATACCAAATCATATTCTGCAGCATTGTACCTAAATATATGAATATCAAATTGAATGTGTTAATCCAACAATCATTATAATTCTGAATTGTTCTTAGGCACATATTCAATAGTAAGAGCATAATTGGTGGACTTAATTATAAGCTTTAAGCATGTAAAGCAAATTAAGCAACTGCTAAGGGCATCGTCCAGGGGGGCACCAGAAACAGAACAAAAAAATATTTGGTAGCTTTCCCCAGCCAATAAGACCCCCCGCCTCCCTTAAACCCTCTTAGGGGATGACTTTCCGAAAATGACTTATAAGTGCTCACTCACATGATAAAGAACTTGTGCAAAATTTCAAGCTTTTAGTTTAAGATGCTAATGATGAAGAATGAAGAAGCATGTTGTGGATAATTTATGTGAAGTTTTTGACGAAGCCTGTTGAATTATTTTTCTGTAAAAACGTTGACGAACACTTGACGAAACATGTTATGGATATTAATGGATGTGAAAATACTTTTTTAAATTAGTGAAGAGTCAGAACAATTTTTATCAACCTAAGGCTGACAAGACAAGCATTCATAATGAACTACAGATTAACGTCTAAAAACCAAAATAATGGCTTGAATAGTGCTGAAGACGTGCGGAAACAGTTGAATGGACAAAGATTCAAAAAATCGAGAAAGTGTTAAAACAAGTAAATAACAAACGTAAAAGGCTTAAAATTTTTAGAAATAAAAAGGAGAAAGTTGAAAGATGTTTGGTAACCTAATACGACACTATCAATTTATTAAAAGTTTTTTTTTTAACTAGCTATTTAGTTGCCACTGCTGGCCCAAAGCCTCCCCTTCTGTTCTCCACCTAGTCCTATCCAGTGCCCTGTCTTGCCATTCCTTATTAAATGCACACAACTCGTCTTTCCATCTCATTAAAAGTATTATGACAAGAAAAATCGAAGCGAGAAAGGGAAACCAATAAATGCATAGGTATACATAAATATATTATGTATTTTATTATATATGAATCTTATAAAGGAAAAGTAGTAGTTGACTCATTGACCACTGAATTTTCCCAAAAATTGTGGTCGTTATTCAAAAACCTATCTGCCCCATCGGCTATCGATTCTTCGCGCTATGTGCCCCGTCAAGTAAAGTATTGAATGCATTATGGCACGTAGGATAGATATACCACTAAACAAACGAGTTGTCCACGAAGCATACATTAGGGTGGAGTTGAAAAAGTCACAGAATTAAAATAGAACGGGAGGGCGCGTGATCGGGATGTCCCAAGATTAATGGGATAGCCAAATAGCTTCCAAATGGCGAGCGCCAGCGTGGCTGGGGCGATGCAATAGAAACAACAATTGTTTTTATTTCTATAGCGCGTGTAATTTACCCATTACGTTCCCTTAACGAGGCGATACACCCTGTCAAAAAAATAAGTTTTTTCTAAACTACGAGACTGATGCTGAGAACTCAAAATAATCGTCGACATATCTACTAGACTAGATACTATATTTTATAATAATAAATAATAAATATATACGGACAAATCACACAGATTGAGCTAGCCCCAAAGTAAGTTCTAATGAAAGACTTGTGTTATGGGATACTAACTCAACGATGCTATATTTTATAACAAATACATATATAGATAAACATCCAAGACCCAGGTCAATATGAAAAAGATCTTTTTCCATAGTGACCTGACCGGGGATCGAACCCGAGACCCCCGTGTCGCAGGCTAGCGTGTTGACCGATGCGCCACGGAGCACGGTGAGGAAGTATGCAAAAAATCAAGCAAATGTTGTTAATACGAAATTCACATTAACGTAAACTAGTAACCACTAGGGTTTTATCAGGATCTGAGAATAATCAGGACAGGACAAATATCAATGTATTCAAACGTGACCACACACACTTCGATATTAGAAATGCATGCAATTTTCCCTACATTTTCCTCTTTTTGAGATTCAAACTCTACTAAATATTAAAATTCATACCTATTTATGCCGCACACATGTAACGTAAAAAGTTGGCGTCACTTGTTAGGTCCTTAGCGCCCGGTCCATATTTTGGTTATTTCACGACTCGATAGAAAAGGGGTTCTTTACCTCAAAATGTGGTTAAAACAAACGGAAAAGAAGACATGATCCCTTATGGATACAAAGCCGCATGGGATCAATTCTACTTGTCTGTCTCTCGTTTTTCTCAGGAACAGGAGTTTTCAAGTACAATTTAATATCAAGTTTTCAAATATGCAACTCTATGTCGTAATAATTTTAACTTATTAATCAACGCGATCAAACGATACGATGTCGCATATATTGCACAGTTCTGCATATTCCCAAATAAATCAAAATTGTACATCTCATTTTTCTTTTATACTTAATTATAAAATTTTGTAGTGTTATGACTCTTAAAGTTGAGTGCTTGATCGCAATGTTGTTAGCCTGATGACTACTTCTTCAAAGTAGGTCTTTGAGGAAGAAAAACAGTAAAACATAAATTCAAAAAACAGTAAAACATAAAACTTCAATTATTTTTGAACTGAACTCCGGTTTGCTAGTCCAACTAGCCTTCACGCACGACTCACGATTGCCCAAAAAAGGATTGTATGTAAGTGATTTTCCTTAGTCCACGATAACTTTTAAATGTCTCACTCAACAGATTTGGACGTATCCGATTGTATAGGTACAATGTGGAAGGAACATACCCGTAATTAATCGAACCACGGTCTACTCTAAATCATTATAGTATAATGAAAATAAAATTACAGAAAAAAAAAGAATAATAAATTTCGGAATTTCCATACAAAAGTGTGCTGCCGGGCGACGTCGATTTTTTGTTTGCTTTTTGACTATCATTTTAATTTTATTATACTAAAGTGATCTGGTATAGCCCGTGGTTCGATTTATTACGGGTATGTCCCTTTCACTTTGTATACCTATCGTTAGCATCGATTATCCCGAGTGACGGCTATACATTTTTTTAGCAAGTAGTATTTTTTTTTTGTATAAAAAACTATGAGGGATTACAGAAATCTAGGTGGCGACACTGTGTCGAGAGGTATTTCTGACCAACCCTTATTATATACGTGTCATACATAACCTTTAATTCTAGAAGTGTCAAATAAATTTGTGACCCGTAAAACAATCAAAGTAGACTAAAACAGTATCACAAAAATCGACCTCGTTTTTGTCTAGGATCACGGGTCCAAATTTCGTTACACGTATATGGAAGTCCATACTCGAGTTTCCATAAATTCTTTTTACTTTAGTTAATAAATAAACATTTTAATCGACAAAGTTGAAGCTGGAATACTGTACAATTTCGGGGCCCCGAACGCGGCCACACATAAAATAAAATTTATAGGTCGATTAAGACCCTCTGAAGGGCGGCCGCAGAAGTGCTATCCCGTCACTCAGTAAACCGCCGATACCAATAAAATTAAACAACATCTTTCTACTACATTTACTGCGCTCGGAAACTTTTGTTTGACGTACTTTCTTATTTAATTTGTTTTGTGTGTAGAGGACTCAATACATTTTGATGAGCACCATCTTTCCTTTGGCATTCCTGCAGTTTGAGGGATCGAAAGACAAAAAACGACATTTAATAAAAATGACTGGACCGGGCTAAGTCTTTTATCCGTACATGTTGATTTTGGACTTCCAGCATTGCTCCCATAGGAATTAGTGTTAGTCTAGGGTAAATGAACACGCTGTATACAACTTAAAGGGGAAACATAAGTTAAAATTAAATGTTTGTATTCTAGTGGCTCAGTGAGCTGTAGGCCTCGCTTGTCTATTTTAGGATCGCTTAAAATTTCACCACGCACCTTGAAACAAAGACCTTTTGCGACATTTGAAAATAAAAAAAATTACAAATACGAACGAAGAGATCTAAGAGTAATGGGCTATCCTCAGCAATGGCGAAGTTGGGTTGGGATAATGATACAATTCTCTATAGTTTTTTCTATTTATATAAATAAATGACGGTAATAAAAATAAATTGATAATTTTAATCAAAACCTTTAAAAAGTAGGTCGTAAAAAGAAACATTGAAAATACTAAACTTAGTTATAAAACACCTTCCGCATAGATTCAAAATCAAGATATCCAAATACTCTGTTATTAATTGTCTATACTACTCTAACCGCCTTAGCTATTCTGCTGATGACACAGATTTTAGATAGATAATATACAGATCTGTGGCTGATGACGATGGTAAATTCCCGACCGCAAAACTCAGTAATTTATTAATTGATTTGGACAATTCAAGTTAGGTTTATAATGCAGCGACATGCAATTATTAAAGCTTTGACATCGCTCCTCATGCAAGTTGACAGGTTAAGAGTCGCCTGGACGCGCATGTCTCCATACAAACGAAAAAAGGGAATTGTGGCAATATTTGATAATTTTAGGGCAAAATTAAGCATCCAATCAATTAATCTCATTATAATCTACGTACGTTCCTATACAGTTTGGTTAAATTATCAAATGTTTGAGAATTATACGCCTCTCAAGATTTCCATACAAATTTGAAAAGGCTTGTAATTCTGTAACGTAAGTACTCGTTACCTTAAGATATATATAAAATAATAACAATAATTATCCTAAATTAAACTTAAGCGAATCAATAAATCCTAATTAAACTTAAAACAAAAAATACTTAAACCTAAATTTAACTTAATACTAAAAACTTACATCTAAATTACACTTAAAACTATAATCGAAAATAAAATTATATACATACTTAATTCCTACACTTGATTAAAAACTTAACTTAGTTTCAAGTTATCGTTCTGTTGACTGTACCTACCGAGCGGGCGATGCATTGTTCTCAACATCGTATGATCCTTGACGTCATCGAGCAGGCGATCGCGCGCGGCGCTTGCGCCGGCGCACCCAAGCCTCGCCTCTGACATTCGTGGAGACAATCTTGTGGCGAGCGGCACGTATTGCGCGCTCCGCCCCGACTGAGGTTACAACGTACTTACTACGTCATAAAGTGCCTTAATTTAATTTTCCTACTAGTGGTAGTATATACCAGTGATAGTAGACTAGTTTTTCGTATTGTGAACAGTCGAACGAAACCTACTAAATTATAATACCTACCTACGCGGATTTATACCCCTACTCGGGTAAGTGTTGAACAGTTGTTTGTACCTAGCTGTAGTTTTTAAGTGTAGACCTGTATGTATTTAGCAAGCTAGATCACCATTGTCACTCATCTGTCTTCTTTTACTCATTATGAATGGAAAAACATTTGATCATCTCTTAATAAGCTGATTTTGCATCTCACTAAAAGAATTTTATTACTTGTGCTTAGGTTATGTCATCATTCCCATAAGTTTAGGCTTTCCATGTCATTATCCTAAAATTGCCGTGCTTTTCGCTAAAACCGCTCTGATTGCCGACACTGCACTGCACCTGCTACATATTAGTGGTACCTACATACTCCCGCAAGCCTATCACCGCCACCAGCCGTCAGTGTTGCCAATCGGAGTCGGATCTGGGGTACTATTTTTGAATGCGGGACACTCGTCTTTGAACGATTTTCCTATACAAAAATCGTTCGAAGACGTGTGTCCCGCGTTTAAAAATAGTACCCCTGGGACATATTCCTCACCCTTGCTATATATTTATAGGGTTCAAGATTTGGGGCTTTCTGCTCCCCCTATACACCACACGCGCCGAGCTACTGGCTGCCGCTAAGCCGTTCTCCGAGTACCTACCTCCAACGGACAGCTGCCGACCATCAGGAGCCTTCACCGCCGTTACGCCCGGGAAGTAGCATAGTGAACAGAGTAAAAAGACAGACGGGCCTTCTGCCCACGACCTTTCATTTCAATAAAATTGATCGTGGAAGCCAATTGTTTTCATTTAAAACCCGGCTTTGCGACAATTCTCAAACCATTGGTATTTTAACCAAGCTGTATAGGAAGGTACGTAGATTATAATGAGATTAATTGATTAAATGCTTAATTTTACTCCAAAATTATAAAATATTGCCACAATTCCCTTTTTCCGTTTGTATGGAGACATGCGCGTCCAGGCGACTCTTAAAGCTTTATCATAAATCTTTATTAATGAAACATAAAACGTATTTGAAAATTATTTCTTTACATTAGAGCTATTAATATTTTATCTTGTTGTACAGTTTAAGATACACTTTTGCCACAACCATGCCATTTAATTTGAAAGCCTTTTATGTAAAAGTGTTTTAAAATACCTTATGGAATAAAATCAAAAAGCCTATATTTAATAACAAGCAAAAACTCGCAACAAACTAAACTTTCTCTAGCATGTGTAGTAAGCTCAAACATAAAAAGCCACCGGTTTCAACTTAAATGAGATTGTAGACAGATTTTCCAAACTATAGCATATTTTGAGGATCTAATAGAGCTATAAGCATTTTGGATACAAAACCATTAGCTATGCTTTCAACATCGATATAGTCCGATTTCCAGATCACGTAGTATCATAAATCAGTCATTGTTTCTTTAACCACATTTCTCCACAGTTTCTCTATAATTTAAAATGTGATGGCCCATCTCATTGATACGCCTTATGTATATCTATACTAATATAATAAACCCTACTCTGGCTATTATGGCTATGGTAGTACTACGAGGGTCGTGCTGTGCTCCTGCAGTGGAGACTAAAAAAGACCTGATGATGATGAATATTATAAAGTTTCTTCATGGACGTATAAAAAAGAATTCGTCCATGAGTTTGTTGCTTTGCGCTATATCTCAGGAACTACGGGACCCATGTCAAAAATTCTTTGACCGTTGGATAGTTACGTTATCCCTGAGTACCATAGGCTGTATAGTACCGTATGTATGTACCACGGGTGAAGCCGGGGTGGACTGATAGTCAATAGAATAATATGAAAGCACCAACCAGCAATGCCTTCGCAGTCCCAGTGTGATGTAGACACGGTGCGTTGCTTCGCCTGTTGCATCGTTCAGCTTGGACTAATTAATAAACCAATCAAGAGCCTGTCGGGTCCCAGCCAATATGCCGGCCCTGCCTCGGTCAATGTACGTGGTTTATTGTGATAGTAAACATATGTACATACACCTGACAACCTTCTGTAGCTTAGTATGGTACCGCAAGCGCCTTTGAATTGCAGGATCTCGAGTTCGATCGCCGGCGAATCATGATGGAAAACAATATTTCTTTTCTGATTGGCCCTTTGTCTTGAGTTATTATTTATTGTTGGGTAATGATAGCTTTATCAATATAGTACGTAATGACAGTCTTCGTGGCGCAGTGCTAACAAGCCACCCTGTGACATGAGGAGTCCCGGGTTCGATCCCCGGCCAGGTGATGAAAAAAATGCTAAGCCAAATGAGTCATGCTCTTAACAAAATTAAAATACATTTTAATTATAAATTAAAATACCTAAGTACTCTAAACTAATCTCATAATATTTTCGATACAAAGTTGTGGCACTAGCTGTAGTGCCATCTTTTTGCAACCGACAAAAAAAACGTACAATTTAGAGATACCACATACCACTAAGTTTGTCACTGCACTTACTTAGATTGGGTATTTTATTATTTTTTAACACTTAAAAATGTGTGACAAATCTGCAATTTTCTCTGTACATTTAAAATTCATAAATAAAAAATCGTGTTCGAGCCAAACGAGGGCAATTTTGCAAATAGACAGTTTTTATTGAATTTTGTGTGATGCAAATTTGATTACAGCTACCTATTCGTTTTTGCTTTTTAAAAAATGGACAAAAATATTTTTTCGAATATTATTGCTTTTGATTCATCTTCTTTATATAAAATGACTCCAAATCAAAAAGTTTATTTGATTTAGGTCTCTTAGAACACTTTTTAATTGTCATACATAGATATGATAAAGTTCCCTTATGCAACATAATTTGTATGGAAGATAAAAGTAAAAGTCAAAGCAACAAAGTGTTAATAAAAATAAATAATTAATCTGCCCGTCACATAATGATTTCTAATATTTTTGTTATTGTAACAATCGCAAAAATATTTTTTCAATGCATTTGCTAATAATACGGTTCTTATGACATCGAAACTTGGATCGTTATGATATATTTACGGCACTTGTGCTTTTTACTTTACACCAATCATAACCGCTCAATATCTCAATGACACAGATTCACAATTTAAACTTTTTCATAGAATCCGAGCAAAGAGTTTCAAGCATCAAAACTTTTTTCTGATTCGTGAGATGTGATTTCTTAACCAACTTCGAAAAGGATATGGTTATCAATTCAATTATATGTACTTCTTTGAAAAAAATATACTCTTTCTGCTCAGGTTTATTTTTGATTCATTGTTTAATGATACCTGATTATTATAAATGTATTTTTACAAACTGCTTTCGTTCCTTACTTTTATCAATTTCTTATCCTTCTTTCCTTCCTTTCCTTATTTCCTGAAATGCAATATTGTTTTAGTTTATATGGCAATCGCAAATTTTTGAAAAACGTCGTATGATGCTCTTAAGGTTAGCTGGATATTATAGTCATCAAACCTCGACTATAATATCCATCTAACCGTACTTGCATCATAATGTACTATTAGCAATTTTTTTTTCTATTTTGATATAGGTATACGATTTTATTACATTTATTACATTATTTACAAACCTAACGTCTCGGACACTTTACTGTGTAGTTCGCAGGACTCGTATGTATAAATAACGTACCTTAACGTGATAAATCCGTATTAAAAGTCATTTTATTTAAACTACCTGTAGTTATCAGTTTAAACAAATATTGAACATAAATCAAGCGAGAGCTACTTCAAACAAAATTATAGGTTAGCGTGCAGTAAGTTAAATTGAATACCTAAGCCAGCGACGGATTTAGCAAATGCTGGTATCTATTGGAAGCGATCGGGACTTTACAAAATCCATCGGCCTCGCTGCGCTCCTTGTGATTTGCTGCGTGCGATCTCACGATTTAAATTGTTTACAAATGTTCCACTTATTTCTTATTTTTCTTTTATTTATATATAAATACTTCGTGTAAACTGTTGATTTTTTTTATTTGTTGTAGGTATGTAAATGTGTTTTCTAAACAATTTCAAATTAAAATGTAACAAATCTTGTACAGTTTAAGATAAAGCTAGTAAATTAGAGCAAGACAATCTAAACTAATATTGAACATAAATCAAGCGATAGCTACTTCAAACAAAATTATATGTTAGCGTGCAGTAAGTTAAATTGAATACCTAAGCCAGCGACGGATTTAGCAAATGCTGGTATCTATTGGAAACGATCGGGACTTTAGAAAATCCATCGGCTTCGCTGCGCTCCTTGTGATTTGCTGCGTGCGATCTCACGATTTAAAAACTTAAGAATTAATATTATAAAAGTGGCAGTGAGTTTGTTTATTTGTTTTTTACGCTTTCACACTCTATCTACTGAACCAATCATTATAAAGTTTTGCATACACATAGGTTAGGGTACAGAAAAGGACATAGGCTATATATCACGCGGGCGAAGCCACGGGTAACAGCTAGTAGGTGCTGTAATAAAACCAAATTAAAAGTAATTTTATTTAAACTACCTGTAGTCATCAGTCTAAACTAATATTGAACATAAATCAAGCGACAGCAACTTCAAACAAAATTATAGGTTAGCGTGCAGTAAGTTAAATTCCTAAGCCAGTGACGGATTTAGCAAATGCTGGTATCTATTGGAAGCGATCGGGACTTTAGAAAATCCATCGGCTTCACTGCGCTCCTTGTGATTTGCTGCGTGCGATCTCACGATTTAAATTGTTTACAAATGTTCCACTTATTTCTTATTTTTCTTTTATATATATATAAATACTTCGCGTTAACTGTTGACTTTTTTTATTTGTTGTAGGTATGTAAATGTGTTTTCTAAACAATTTCAAATTAAAATGTAACAAATCTTGTACAGTTTAAGATAAAGCAAGTAAATTGGAGCAAGACAGTCTAAAGTTATATTAAACATAAATCAAGCGAGAGCTACTTCAAACAAAATTATAGGTTAGCGTGCAGTAAGTTAAATTGAATACCTAAGCCAGCGACGGATTTAGCAAATGCTGGTATCTATTGGAAGCGATCGGGACTTTAGAAAATCCATCGGCTTCGCTGCGCTCCTTGTGATTTGCTGCGTGCGATCTCACGATTTAAATTGTTTACAAACGTTCTGCTTATTTCTTATTTTTCTTTCATTTATTTATATATCAACTAGCAACTTCCCCGCGACTTCTTTTACGTAAATTAAAGCCTGTGTCACCAGCAGATAAATAGGGTTTCTATAGGTGAAAGAATTCTGAAAATCGGTCCAGTAATTGTTTGTTGTTGTAACCAACAATCAAATCTTTGCTTTTTCTTATATGATTACTTAGTATAGATATACTTCGCGTAATCTCTTGATTTCTTTATTTGTTGTAGGTATGTAAATGTGTTTTCTAAACAAATTAAAATGTAATAAATCTTGTACAGTTTGAGATAAAGCTAGTAACTTGGAACAAAACGAATGTCATTTTCATTTTATGACAAATAAAATAGATTTATACAACACGTTGATAACATGTAACTGTTTATGATAAAATAACCTTCTTTTTAGGTAATATTTTTTCTTTATATTCATTCTTCCTACTTCTAGGTACTTATAAAACATAATTTTGCATCCAGGATGAGCATGCAACGAAGCGACGGCGTTCAAAAGTTGGGCCAGCGAGTATTCCTGATAACAGAAGCTAATTCAATATTTACTTTACGTTAAATCGTATAACTCTAGCTCTCTCCATCGGAACCGCTAAATTAGTTAAATTCTCTGCAGCTCTAATGTACTTTGAATAACGTTGGCGCGCAAAACTACTTACGCATCGTCTCCACGAGTGAGAGAACAGCGACAATTTTATCGACGTGCCACCTATTTCCATACATTCCCTAAGCATGTGTCTACACACGGCGATGTTATCGCCGCGATGCGACGAGTGGCAGAGTGCGAACAAAAGTCAATCCAAATCGATCTCCTTGAATCGATCAATAGTACTTTAGAATAGGGTATATTTAATAGTATAAATTATCTTCTAGGTAGGTCAGACCGCATCGCAACCGGTTTACCCGTTTAATAGGGTGCCACAAACAAACACAGACCTATACACATAGCGGTCAAACTTATAACACCCCCTTTTTTGTTGGGTATTAAAAATTACATTTTTGTCAAGCCTTGTTTTGGTGAGGATTGCTACGTTGCTGAGCTACGACGATGTATCACAGACACAATAGAAAGAACAATAGCATATATTATACAATTTATATCACGATTACAAGAAGGAGCAAGATTTACATATATTTAAAAAATCGCCTAAATTTTAAGAAAAATTGTCATTTAGATAAGTCGAGTATTCTATTCACAAGAATTTTTCAATGTCTTTATTTTAAAATGAAGTTTTACTTATAAGTAGTATTGAAATAGAAAAACACTGTTTTCATTGAATACAATAAACTTTTTAGAGGGGGAATGGTGTAAAGGGATTTTCTAGAAAATAGGTATTTTAATACGCTTTTGTTAGCTTCACTATTTTGTAAGAAAATCTTGGAATCTTAATTTGACCCACTTCCCTTTTTTCGATTAAGATGAAATTTGCACACGCTCTGAGTTCTGATGACAATACAATACATGCCTAGCATGCAAAAGCGTGTTTTTTAGTTTTTTAAACTAATCATAAATTATTATTTAACTTCAGTGCGTGACTGATTTTAGCGAATAATTTTTTATCATTTTCATTGCTCGCATATGAGTCAATCGATTCCTCCTCGACGACCGTAATTTTTTCGTATATTTTATTTGTTTATATCTTCATCACACAACATCTTCATCAACATCATCAGGAAGACCTCCGGATGAGGTTGAAACCTATCGGCCTGTAGCTGACTTCATACGTGAGTGACTCGTATTTTACATATTATAATGTGAATATCTGACGTTAGTTTTAATCTAAAGATTCAAACGATACTCAATAATTTTTACATTAGAAGTTATTGAGAAATAAAAAAAAATACATGGTTAGGTTAGCTTTCCTCACAAAACTTTTTGGGCAGACTTGTAATAGAAAATATTTAAATTTTTATTATACATAGGTAGTATTCGATTTAAAAATTATTGTTTAGTTAGGTACAGAATAATTAGGTAAAAATACAAGTAAAAATTCAATAAAAATACAGACTATTTTTTATCCCCTTGACTATATTTTATTCACGTAACCAGAATCTCTTGACCTGCTACACAAATTCCCCGATTAGCCAGACGAATTTCTTGGGATGGTCTGTTTTTTTCAGTTTTTACATTGTATTTATTTTAATTCTTAGAATTTAGTATAGCGAATATTTATCTTACAATACTTAAGACTTACGAGTGGTTCGCAAACTATCGCTTTTAAGAGGATCGACTGTGTGAATTAATGTGTAAAAAATATCGAAATTGAATTATGTTTCAGGGGTGGGAAGTGTTATCGCTTTTAGGAAAATTTACAGGTAGTCGATATTCTTAATGGGGATGACTAGAAACGAAAAGGGGAGGCCTTTGCCCAGCAGTGGGACACCAAAATAGGCTAATAAAAAAAGACTTTTATGTACTCACTTTTAAGGGATGAAAAGTTCAAAGTGAGCACATACAAGTCGGTCCTATTATCATGATAAAAAGACGTATAAAATTCAGGTAACAAACAAAGTCTGCGTTGTGCTTTATATCACAAAGAACATTAAACTATAAGAGTTGAGGTCACAAAGAGAAAGGTCCCACTCTGATTCGTTACTTCTACAGAACAAAAGTAAATGAGAATTGTCCTTAATTGGAATTGTAAATGAGTCTTGAGGCGCTTTCTTGGCGGTTGAACGTCCGTGCCGCCATCTCAGTTGAATAAACTGCGATGATTTCATTTAAATTAATTCTGTTCAGTGGGGGCGCGCAACGAGCCTCATTGAGAATTGAGACATTGAGTCGTTTGTACCCGTTACACTTATTCACTTCCTACAAATGGTAATAACTTCATTGACTTTTCCTTGGCTTATTGGAGCTCTGTGATTCTCAGCTCTCGATTGGAAAAGAAGTTACATCGCCCTTTGTGATATTCGCCAAAATAAAAGGCTTTGTTCGGCGAAACGAATTGGAATTTGAACAAAGACATAAACTAACTTTAAGTAATTACATGACGAATGAATGATTCACGAAGGGTTCTGTATCAACTTTAATATTTAACAAAAAAGCAAAATATAAAAACACTTTTCTTAATTGAGGTCTATATTGCCGTAACAACAAAACGCAATATTTACCTACTGCAAAAGAATCAAGTACTTACCACTTATGTGTGACATTTTACCTTCTGGGTACGGAACTCAAAATGGAAAGAAAAATTGCAATTCGTACTGTTTAACTTGTACCGCAAGGGTTTGCTTACTGTACAAAATGACTCATGTTAGGTTGTTTACCTGTGTTCTGTGTTGTTTACAAACCACGTCCTTTCGGTGCAAAGTTAAAACTAATATTAATACACTTTATAAAATAATTACCGCAGGGCAAAGAATAAGGTATATATTTTTAAAATAATAAGACTAGTTCCAACCAACTGATGTACGGTAGTATTGATAATGACGAATTTCCCCTTTTACAAGTTCGTGTTGGCCTGCACTCAGATGCTAGATGATGGATTAAATATTTTCCATCTACCTGCTTATACATATCATGCCATGAGGGATAGCCTCATGGGGTATACACAGAGTTTTGAGCCATAAGACCTAAACGCTATAGCGATAGTTACTAGCCGCATCGTCCGTCGTGACATGATTCTTGATCTTTTGATTCACTCAATCCCTGCACCACCTTTTACGATCTGCGTGGGAGAGAGCCCACGCAGATAGTAAAAGGTGGTGCAGGGATTGAGTGAATCAATCTCTGGCACATTTTCCTTTTCTTTTCTTCAGACCAGTGGTGAAGATTCCTGTACCATTAAAACTTTGAGCATCACGGCCTCCGTATACGGAAGGCCGTGTTGCTCGAAGCATTAAAAGGTAGTAAATGTGCCCTTAAAAATTCTTATATTTACATTATGTTCTACAGTGTATTTGCTAATGAAAAGCGTAAAGGTTTATTGAGAGAAAATATTTTATTTTTATAATATATATATATCAATATTACTATTATATTTATATTATTTATAATTTATATCAACACGATGGCGGTATTTATGCAAATATTAATTTTTCCTTTCTTAAATCTTTCAATTTTTCTTTGAAAAAAGCTTTTACTCAACTGCGGGTAGTTTATTTCTTTGCCGAGGTGGATTGATGACGACTTTAAAACTAAACGCAGTCATATCTCAGATCTAATTAATCTCTTCTATGCTGCCGGGTGGTTCCCGGTAGAGTAGAATAGGACCACTCCAAGTCATTCCGTGGATGTCGTAGAAGGCGACGTAGAAAACACAAGCTAAACAAAGCTTTTAGACATCAAAGAGACCTCTCCAACCCGTCTGGCCAGCGTGGACAGTGTAGGCTAAATATCTGAACGCTCTGGCTAATATATGGGCTTCGGTGGTCAGAGAGGGTCGTGCTCCTGCAGTGGAGACTAGAAAGGTTTGAGAGAAAATGAAAAACATAGAATATACCAGCTGCATTTCTTCCCACGCAGACCGTGAAAGCCGATCAAGGGATTGGGAAAAAATCTAAGGAATCAAGTTATGGGCGATGCGACTAGCAACCTATCACTATTTTGATTCCACTTTCCACCTTACCGCCCACTAACACGCTAAACGTGGCCTTTGGGTTTTTTGACCTTGGGCTCTGTCTACCCCGCCAGGGCTAAAGACGTGATAATATGTATGTATGTAATAAATTGCCCCGATATAGGTATTTATTTATGAACTCTTTGTTTATCCCTTTCTGTAAATTTTCAAGTAGGTATGGCAGAACTATATTTACATAGGTGTTATTTTTACATGCTGTAAAAGTAAATGTGTGATTATTGTAATCATTTCACTAGAAACACTTATACAAATGTTAGTCACACACACTAATTTCTTTTTATTTTCAACTACTGAGTCAATATTGACTCAGTCTAAATCAAGCTTTGATATTGACTGAGTCAATATTGACTCAGTCAAGATCAAAGCTGGATTTAGTAATGCAAAATGTTGTCATGCAGATGATAATATTGGTTTTAAAAAAAAATTAAAACTATAAAACGCAGACCCCTATCAACCAAAAACTCCAATCATCTGTTTAAAGCCAAATTTACATAACGAAATTCGCCTAGAATTTTTTTTATAACAATAATTCACGTGTAATCGTCTTTATAATGCATTTATTACTTTTATGAAACTGAAGCTTCGATCAGTTGTTTAAACGGGATCAAAGCAATGAAGCAATTTCGCAAAATTATGCATTCGCTAAAAAAAGAATTTTCCAAATTTATTAACCCGAGCTTCGCCAATAGCAAAATTAGTTATTAGGATTCCGTTCCCAAAGGGTAAAAACTGAACCCTATTCACGAGACTTCGATCTCGGTCTGTCTGTCTGTCACCAGGCTGTATCTCATTAACCGTGATAGTATAAATCAGATTGAAGATTTAGCACATCAGAATTAAGGATAAGATTAAGGTGTGGTAAATTTTATTTTGATTTTAAATTATTAATTTATAAAGTAAATATACAATTTAATATTCTGTGAATATTTTAAGAGTCTACCTACTGCCGTTATTAATATTGAGCAAAAAATCATGATTGTTAAATATTTATTTTATTCTGTTCTTTTATTATATTGTTGTTATAGCGGCATCAGAAATACATCATCTGTGAAAATTTCAAATGTCTAGCTATAAAGGTTTATAAGATACAGCTTGGTGACAGACAGACAGTGTCGTGAACGGGGTCCCGTTGGTACCCTTTAGGTACGGAACCCTAAAAAAAAAACCTGACTGCCGTTTTTGGCAGTTTACATCCGTCAAGCCGTCTAGGCTACAGGATGTAACAATGAAACAGACATAATTAAATGCATATCAAATATATATTACCGTCCTTCCCCACCCAGTCAAGTAAAAATATGCGTACACACGTGAAACTGTTGCTGAAATCATTGTAATTTCGTAATGTAAATTCGGCAGAGTAACAGATCCAAACTGTTGTCAAAAGTTTGATACAGGATTTATTAGTTTGGGATTCATACTCCATCGTCAATACAGCGAGTCTATGCGCACCTGGAGCTCACCTTCGTCAGGGTTGACGGGGGTCAGATATATTAGTCACTTCCAACTGTGTAAGACATGTACGTAAAAAATTGTACAACACTTTTTCTATTCCTCTGAAAGAAATTGGACGAAACTTTGTTTGTTATGGATAGACGCCATGTTTTAACACTGTAAGGGTGATAAATATTGTTTGAAGATTTTTATTTTCAAGTTTTCCAAACGTTTTTTTTTTTTGCAGAGAACGTTATGATACTTCCGCGCTGGTCTGGGAGTAAAGAAAAAACATAGAATGTACCAACTGCTTATCTTCCCGTAAAAGCGAATCGAGGAAATGGGCGAATATCTAAGGAATCGTGCCTATAGGCGATGCGGCTAGCAATCTATCACTATTTTGTTATTTATTTATTCCGTTTTTCATCTACATGCCCACCACCTGCTAAACGTGGCTATAGGTCTTGTACCTAGGCTCTTTGTACCCAGCAAGGGGAAATGACGTGATGGTATGTATGTAGACATTATGCTCATTAACACTCACTGCCAATTAAATCTTGGTACGAGTAAGACCGAAGCAGAAGAAGTGGCAAAGGGCAAAGCATATACCGCCCAGAAGAAGGGTCTCGAATTATTGAAAACCCTTTCTAGCCTACTTCGCCAATTCAGCGCAATCTGTTAAGTGGTTTGACCTGTGTGTTGATAGATCAGTCAGTAACGATTGCCTTTTATGTTTCAATATCTCTAGAATCATTAAATATTTTCCTTTTCAATGCATAGCAGTTTAACAGAGCAGTTCTGGGTATTATAAATACTATTATTCTATCCGGATTTCAAGTCTTGTGTTTCTGCGAAATATATCTCTAGCTTTAGTAAACAAATCCCAAGATTCACTCTAGAATCTGCGAATAGCTGGTTTTCACGGAAGGTATTTTTAGTGATTATAACAGTTTATAAAATAGCTTTTCATACCTTTAAAATAAAAAGTACCTTAATTTAACTTTGGAGATTCCTGGAGAGAAATAAAAAAATACTTTCAGTATGGTTTCCGGCAGAGAAGAATACTGCAAGTCGTCCCGTGGATTTCGTGGTGTCAAACGATCAAAAAAAGAATCAAAGAGACCTCTCCTACCCGTCTAGTCCATGTGGAGAGTGTAGGCCAAATCCTTTGACTACTCTGGCTAATATATGGTTCTAGTAGTACAGAGAGGGTCGTGCTTCTGTAGTGGAGACTAACAAAGACTTGTGATGATCATGATGATATTTTATGGCTTCCACCGAAGTTTAAGTGATTCTACCAGTGTCCAGTATAAAGAGGTAAAAAAGTGTCGGTGTTATACTGTAACAGGTTAAGAAATAGCAAACAAAGAAAGAAAGGCGTGTAAACGGAAAGCTTCTGGTGGCAAATCTGATGAATCTGGCCAGCCCGTGCCCTACATCAGTTATTGGTTTACATAAATGATAATATATATAAATCTAAGTTATCTAAATAAAATTCCTTTTTTTTTATTTTTATTTATTTATTTTATTTAACACTATAATTACAATCAAATTAAGTAACAAATTGAGACACTATCGAGCAGCAGCAGTTGAGATATATCAAGCGGCAAGCAAGTGCTGCTGAGCTGCCGTCGAGAAGGGATGACACACATAATTATCAACATGTAACTTCGAGAGAAATACACCACTTTCTACGTGACGTGATCTTGTGTCTCCACACCAACATCCGCAACCTACAATCAACATCAGGTCTTTTTTAGTCTCCACTACAGGAGCACGACCCTCTCTGTACTAGCAGAGCCGTTTATAGCCAAGGCAGTCAGAGGATTTAGCCTACACTCTCCACATGAACAAGAAGTTTTGCCTTAGAAACATGTTTGTTTATCATTATCGTTTTATTACACAATAATGTACATGTTTGTTTTATTACACAACAATTTATTCTTTAACATTTAAAGCTTGCAAAAAAAGTACAAAAATATACTTAATTATAATTATAAATAACAGATTTTATTTAAACTGTGTAAAGGCGTGTTACAGTATAAATAATTTTGAAAATCTGATTTTTGCTCTATCTGAATTAACCCGGCCACAGCCTTTCAACGAGACACTGTGCAAAATTCTGTATTAAACTTTGTAGTAAGACTTTTCTAAAATGTTTTCAATTTTAGAAAAATCTAGAAGTATGAATACTCTTTAGAATGTGAATATTGCTTGATCTGTCCTACGACTTATACTCGTAAAACATACACGCGGCTTTCTCGCGACCCCAGTAGTAATAGTATCTTCTTCGTAGTTTGTGACCCCAGTCATCTGACGTCTGTCGAAGTGCAAATATCAGAACGAAATTAATTGTTTATAGCCGTAAACATGCCTAGTTGTGCAGTGAAATCCTGCAAAAATACTGACAGAAATATTAAAATGTTATCCCGACCTGTTACTTTTCACATGTAAGTAAGGCAATGTATGTTTTATTTAAAAAAATTAAATATATTTATACGCCATTTTAAATGTCAAAATCCTTAGTAAGTAAGAGAAGATAGTACGAATAGTGATGCCGTACTTACTCTTACAATATATCGATAAACAATGTACATGAATACGACATGAGTACAAAGGAGCGTACCAGAAGTATAATTGTGACCCGATTCTATAACAGACCATGTCTTACCTCTATATCCTGTCAATCCTTGATTTCAAAATATTTCTAATGCAATGCCTTTAATTTTTGCTAGTTTTCTTTATTCTTTTTTCTTAGAAACATATATTTAATTTTTCGTATTTCTCCTTTTTTTGACAATGTCAAATAATCAAAGTAAAAGTAATTTTATTTTTAAAATCCTAACCGGCCTTTTAGTAAACTTCTTTATAGACAGTACTTCTTCTTCATATTTTTGCCAAATTATATATTGGCATGAATGCCTTAATACGCTCAGATTATGATGATATACCTATACAATATGTTACCAGTTACACTTATTTGTCCTTAAAGTGTCAAGATAAAATAGTTGGTTTCTAATGTTTGGATGGTTTAAGGGGTGTGATTTACAAATAACTTCAATTTTGGGACCCAAGATTGCGGGCACCGCCTATGAAAATTCGATAGGGGTGTAGTTTTAGAGGTGTTTTGAGGTATAGATCGCAGATATAAAAAAAACTTGTGACTAATCTTTCTCAGCCTCACCTTTAATAATAAGCACAGATACTGAAAGAGCTTAGACAAAAATGAACATCGTTTCACAGTGTAAATTCTCCTTCACTTTATAACTAACGCGGTTAAAATAATGACCTCAAACTACTCAGCCTAGTGAAGTTTTGTCGTGTAGCAGACAAGCAAGAGAGGGTACCAGATTCGATGTCTGGCGCGGCTAAATATTTCAACTTAAATTTCACATGTGTATGTCCGCCGTTCTGAAGCTACCCACGGAGATACAACCCACAACATACATACATACAGTCATATAATCACGTCTGTTTCCCTTACAAGCAGCCAGAGCTCAAGGTCGGACCCAAATGCTACGTTTAGCATGTTTGTATATAGGTGGAAAATGGAATTAAAAAAGTGATAAGTTGCAAGCCGCATCATCTTTTGATATTGTTTAATATATTTTCGCCCTTTCCCTTTGCCGGCTTTTACTTTCTTTGCACATTCTACATCTTTTTCATTTCTCCCATAACAGCCAAACTTTGCCAATTCTTATATTACCGCATAAATACGGTCATAATAGCGGAACAACAAAGCTTATGATGCTATTAGGAAATAGCTCAGACAATGATGACTAATAAACTAGGTATTTGCACTCTTAGGTAGCTACGCAATGATAATAAAAACATAATTTCACATTCAAAAACCTTTGTTTTCTAAATTGCAACCGCTGATCTGTAAACCTACATTAAATCTGTGATTGCAACAAAATGGTTTGTTTTGTGTTTTCGATATCGATATTACGCGGTGTTAATACATCACTTGTGACAGCAGTGTCAAAAGTCATGAGTGCTATTTTCAAACTGGCGACTAAATACGCTGATTTGAATTTCGGTTGTTTGAAAAATCAAACGAACGATTTCTATGTAAATTTTTGTACGTCTTCGTGATATCACCCGTTCAAAAATAGCACCCCTATCAACCCGGCCCCCTTTCCTCTTTTTCACACCCCCCCGGCTCGACATTCTAGGTTTTCATACAAAAATGGCTTTATGCGACATCTATTCAGGGTGACGAAAATTTTTTTTTTAAACGAATTTTTTTTTTAAATCTATGGAAAAATCACAAGGTGAAAAACGATCATGTTACTTGGTACCTATAACTTTTCCCTTGTATTTGTCTTCTAAGAACTGTATATGTATAAGGAAGCTTACGTTACATTATACTTACAGACTTTGAGATTAACAGCATTGAAAAGAAAGAAAACAAGAGGTAAACCATCAGGGTTTTACCCGTGTACCTACCTGAAATTATAAGTATAAACTAGGTAATTTTCGAAGGGCAAATCACAATACAGACTAGATATAAAATGCAAGAGGGCAGACGCGACTGCTCATGAAAAAATCTAAATGGGTGTCCTTACCCAGGGTTTTTGGGGTATAAAACTTGAAAATGCCATCATTTTTGGAATCCAAGATGACGAGTGCGACTTTTTATGACAAATAGACAGGGGTGACGTCTTACAGGATTTTTGACGTGTACATCTTGAAAATGACATCAACCTTGGAACGCCCAAAAAACCTATACAAGTTAAGTATGAACCACCTGACGATATTTTAATGATAGAAACATAACCCCTAACAGAACACATACGCAAAGAAAAAAGGTTAAAGATGAAAAAAATATTTGGACTTCTCATAAAAATGTGACCAGCTGTTTGGAGAATTCGTAAGGCAGTTCCAATATATTTACCTTTTCTTTTTGCGGGTCTATATTCTATTAGAGATTCTGATTCTGAAAAGGATATATCGAGTATTCTGCGAAACACTTTACGGTTTTTATTGAAAATAAAATATTTTAATTAATTTCACGAAGCTTTGCAATTACCTATTTCTGAAGTGTTGCCTAGTAAATGCAACGTCGAAAGAGTCTACAGTTTATTTTTATTATCATTTGCTTGTTCAGAATTATATTTAGAGCGCATTTGTCTTTGAGTTAAAACTTTTTCGGAGCCCTTTAGTAATCCATTTATTGTGCCGCAAATATTCTAATCTTTTATTTTTGTAAAGCATATATTTAACATGTCATCATCATCATCAAATTTAAGAGCTGGGCTCTTGTCGGTGGAACTTCTTCCATTCCTCTCTTTCTTCCGCCAGTTGTTTCACTTCTCTGTAAGTAGCAACATTAAGAGTCCCAAAATTACAGCGAGTTGAAGTTTCGTATCGAAAACTTGTACTCGCTGTAATTTTGTTTAGGTATTATTTTTAAAACTGAAATCTGATTATATACATCAATATGCCTTATCCGGTCGTATGTACGAAATTTGGTTGAAATTGGCTTAACTGTTGTAAAACTAAAACGAAACTACGTTTGTATGGGATTGCGGCTTTACGTGGGACTCTTAAGTTTTTCTTTTATTTGTTTCATGAAGGTGTGTCTCGGCCTTCCCGATCCCCTTTTTCCTTCTATTTTTCCTTCTATTATATTCTATTTAATATGTATACCGTATTAATATTTGTTTTATTATAAACTTCCCAATTAATTAATTTAATTCGTTGTTAACGTGAGCAAGTCTTTTTAAATTCAGTAATTGGAAGATGCCTCAAACTTAAGGTAGGCTTTGAAAGCTTTAAATAAATATTTCACCAGATTCGCAAGTGTCATCAATTCAATCTTATCCGTAACTATTTGAGTGCATTTCACTGTTTAGCTTAGTGGACGTTTTGTGTATATAGAGTATAGATGAGAATAGGGATTGAGAATTTGAGATACATGATTTATTTATAAAATATTTCAGATTTAGTAACTGTCTAACTAAAAACTTAAAACTAACTAAAAAAAGACTTAAATTTTTTATTTGATATTAGCAGTAACTTTAATTTTGTTCAAAAGTTATTTGGGCAAGTCCACTTCAGGAGCAAGAATTAATTTTAAAAGTCATATAACCGTGAGAAAATAATATATTCAAGTACAAATGTAAAGGTAGCAACTTTTATTATGAGATCATTCCTATCAACGCAGTATTTAACATAGCTGCTGAACAAACTTTTCATATCATCTATGCAAACGTGTCATATGTGATATCACATATGTCTGGTCTTATCAAGGTGGATGGCGGACGTAAGTGGACGTGGCCCAAAAACGGACGTAAGTGGACGTGGCCCAAAAAGTTGACTTTGCAACATTTAATATCAAATAAGTTTTTTTAACTGATGAGCCTGTTTTTGAGAGCTCTTTCCATAAGAAAAAAATGTATGTAAGTTATCTTCTCTCAACATGGAGACTGGCAATCCAGTCTCCATGTTTTTTTTTTATCTGATAACTAGTTTGGTCCTTATTGTTGTCTTTTGAAGTATCATTGGATTGGGGCACATTGTTAATCGGTATAGTATAGGTACGTACATGTAAATCCGAAACAATCTCCCTTGGCTTCAAATGAGAATTATAATCAAATACACTACATTTTATGGAAGTATAAAAATATTTAAAACTTTTATAAATACAGCCACCAAAAATTCCCAGGCAAATTAAGATGGCAAAACGAAGAAAAGCTAAGTAAAACTAACTTGAAATGAAAATGAGATAACATTTTAACTTCGCCGGCAACAATGAGATGATAACGAGGCATTTAGTATTCCAGGCACGTTCGGCGATCCACCTGCTTTTCATATCACGACAATTGCCGACCCGAGCTCTCTCGGCTCTCGCCGGAATGACAATCCTCGTCTATGAAAATCAATTGTGGAGAACGAGGGCCGACCAGGGACATTCCAATTCCATTAATAGCTTCCGAGCGCGGGCGATCTTTCATCTTCAATTTCTTGATTCCGCAAATATACAGCGAGTGATTGCTCTTGGATTCTAAGGACGCACGGACTACGCAATGACTAGAAAAGTATACTTTTACGTCCTATTGAGGTATAAATAGGTAAATAATAAATATAGTGGACAAATCACACAGATTAAACTAGTATCACAAATGTGTTGTATTGTAGTGTCACAATTGGACACTAACTCTACGATACTATATTTTATAAAAGATACATAAATAGATAAACATCCATGTTTGGTAAACGGTTCCGGGGTATTCATAAAACACCATGATAGTCGTATTTTGGATAGATTTAGGTTATCGGTATGTGTGTACGGTATCTATGCCTGCTACTGCGGACCCTACATGGGCGAGATCGACTCGCACTTGGCCAGTTAGTGGTGACTTAGACCGTCAATAAAAACAACTTTTCCTATAGGACCAATGTTACTAAATCAAAAATAAAACTTCTTTATACGTCTTTATATTTAAAAATGTTCAGTCCGGCCAATTATTTATTGAATAAAGATAGAATTTATGTAGGAAAAAACTTATTTAACGATTTATAACTGTCAAAAATGTAGCAATTGGGTTCTATTTTGTTATGCAAGCTGTACCAGTCAATATCTAATACAAATAATAATTCCGTTTCTCGAATACAAATACCTAATAATTCCGACTCTCGAATTCAAACTTCCACCAATCAACCAAGACGGCACCGTTCAATTTAATTAAATGCAATGACAATCTGCAGGGCAAACAGGGCAGTCTGTACTGAGCCTCGAGTCTGGTAAAAGGTAGGGTTAGTTAGTCATATTCAGGGTTGCACAGTATTTGAATAATACGGTGTCGAAATACAGATTAGTACGTATTTTATATTTGTTACTAGCAATTCGCCCCGGCTTCGCCCGTAGTACATGTAATTTTTTTTCTCCGTAAGAACCATCCTCGTACTTCAAGGAATATTTAAAAAAAGAATTAGCGAAATCGGTTAAGCTGTTCTTGAGATTTGCGCTTAGCAACACATTTAACGATTAATTTTTATATTTTAGAAGATTTTCAATTCATTTTATATAATTCAAAATATGAAATGTAATTTGCATTTAGTACCACACATAACAAACACATGACAATCTAGCAAAATACTTTTAGCAATATTACATATTAGGTAGTGCGTTTTACAGAACATATCGATCTATGGTGTCGTTTCCAAAATTTGTTGGACTGCATATTTCGAAAATTGCGTTAGTTTTTTAATCTAAGATGGCGGACGCGAATTTGTTATGACGCGATGGATGTTATTTTAAAGGTTAATTGGGGTGTAGATCTAGAAAATGACATCAGATTTGGAGTCCAAGATGAAGGGCGCGACGTTTCACGAAAAATCGACATGGGCAATGTTGCAACGCGCCTAAAGATTCAACGGTTGTTATTAATTGTAATGTATTAAAAAATATTCAGATAAAAAGTTTAATTGATAATACTTTTGGGAAACGTCCAAAGAAAAGGAAATTAATTAAATTATTAAGTATTCGCGACTGTTGTGTACCGAGTACCTACCAAACTCCAATACGCGTAGATATGATTTACGTCCGAATATTTACAAAAATAAATAAAATACACAATACACAATTATTTATTTGCCTGAAGAATTATTTTGATACATTATTAAATTATTATTTGTATGTCGACAGAATATGCTAGATAACAACGTGCCTGGCAATTGATACCAGTCTCAGATCTTTCTGGTAGTTAGCGCTGCAAACGTGCGGTTAGATGGTATATTTGACTTATAATAATAATATCTAGAAATGCTTGAATCTAAAACAGACAGTTACTTAAACTAAGGCACGAGGACACCTAATCTAGCAACATCTAGAAATTTATTCTTTTACTAATTTAACCAAATAAAATTTGAAATAAAAATCTGCCTATATAAATTTATCCAACTGATCTGATGAACTGTGATTTTGTGTGCAATTTTTTTCGTTTTTACGCCTTTTTCTTGCAATTCTGTTTTCCGATTATTGGAATCGTATCTGAGATTTCAATATAGCTTAGAGTTTTAAAATCATACTATATACTCCATTCTACGCTTATTTGCTGTACTTATTGACGAGGCGAAAGTGAAAATATTTTCTCACGACTTTCATTTCCCTCGCCCTAACGTTATGATTTCTCCCACAAATATTAACTTCACCATGGCTGTGTAAACAACAATAAGATAAACACCCCTGGCACATACGTAGATATTAATTCTATTTGGTGAAATAAAGCCGTGCAGAATCTAATTACATCGTAGGCTCCCGCTACAAGCCCCACTAAATAGGACGCCGGTGTTAATCCAGTAGGAATTTCGTCTAACTGTTTCAGGCAATGTTACCAGATCGATTTTCTAATTGGATGAGAGTACATAACTATTGTTCCGTACAAGTTATTGTTTCAAGACATAACTACACGGTCGCGCCAACTTTGCCGATGATGACCGATGCCAAAAGGATCGAGTGATCGTGCGCTATCTAGATAAATCTAAATAACCTAGTTACTACGTGGGGCGATCGTAGGCAAGTAGGGTTGCCATCGGCAAAATTGACGCAACCTTATAATACACGTCCGATTTTTCCGTCCGATCCAATCGGCCGGTGTTGCCGTTGTTATAGGTATACTTTCCCAGGTTCTACTAATTTGATTGTCTTTGAGCACTTCTCTTCCGTAATCTTCTTTTGCAGAAAAACCATTTGAATAATATGAACAAGATGATACTATTTACGAAGTGTTATACAGTATAAAGCGTACTGAAAATTTTGATTGCGAATTTTACCAAATCACTCTTATTTCTTCATTATGTTCTTAGATTTTAATAAATTTTTTACAGTGATTGAGGGATATCTAGGTAATTTTAATTGCAATTTCTTTAAAATCTTGTTTTTTTTTCATTTAGGTGTCTCGGAATTCTTATATTTTAAAGGCAACTCTGCAATGGGATCGGAAGCAAATCGGGCGTGTATTTTCAGCTTAAAGCAGTTTCCACCTTAAGCGGAGTCTAGGGCAAATGTAACCGGAAAAAAACAGTGTACATAATTTTGTTAATACAATATCACTGAAAGGATATTTAGAAAGATGCTTTCTTTATTCCTTCAACCTCACAGACCTGAAGAGTTTTCCGGTTATATTATTATCCTCGTCTGTAATATGTCGTAGAAGCACGAGGCCTACTAATACCCCATCATTTACGTTGTAATATGTTTGCCATTTTTTTTACAGCCTTCCAAACGCTAGTCATCCTTGGGTATCTCCAGAACCGCAGACAATACTCAAATATTTAAATTTTGTGACCCGTGAATATGAGGTTGATGTATTTGCCCAAAAATCCAATAAGTTTTTTTTTGTGTGGACTATGTAGCCAGGTCCAAGTGAGCTTTCACTACTTCACCGGACTTTTGAGGTGAGGGCAGCGTGTCAACCTGTAGGGCGTACATCACCAAAGGGCCCCCAGAAGGGACGGACCTCGGCTTTGGGCGTAGCCTGTGTGCGCAAGGATTAGGGAGGCAGCAAACTCTCATATCCCTGATGGGCCGCAATTTGCATACATAGCCTGAAGTGCCGAACTGTGATACAACTGCGCCCAACGTGTCCCTCTTATATTATTTTTTTTCTATTCCTTTTTTTTATGTAAATGTATAAACCACGTGTTTATAAATAAGCGCAAAACCTCTTAGGTGCTGATTGTGCTTATGAATATGATCAATTTTTACTATAGGGCCGACTCTGCAGCTCGACAAAAACAGCTATTCCATATACTCTAGTCGAGTAAGTATTGTCAATTTGTATGAAACAGCAGATTTTTTTTTGTTGAGTTACAGAGTCGGCCCCATAGTAAAAATTGTTTCTTTTTTAATTAATTATATTATATTATTTAGTTAATTATATTATTTCCTTAGGATTAACTTGAAAGAAAGCCAAATACACCGTTACTTTTATAATATTTGTTGTGATTTATTACATTAGAAATCGAACATAATAGGACGATAGTATGTACTTTTAACGTAAATGAAAATTCATAATAAACATACGCAAGTGACAAAAACGTCAATTAAGTAGATGCCTCCACATACTGTAAATAATACGTGTAGGATAGGCCGTCATTATACCCATAGTGCCTAGTTAGTCCCGGCGTAAATTATATTTTGAGTAAAAGCCGTCGAAGAGACGGTGCTAATGGCCCAAGGATAGTGTGAATAAGGCCTGAGTTTCACTAATATGAAGCGTAGTTAAGAAATATGCTCGTCTGCGAGTAAAGTAAAAATCGGCCATTTGCGAAACGGACTCGCGCGTGAAGCATTCCGTACCATTATCTATACAGATTAGACTATCGAGCAAAACTACGTTTGTTACATGGAAGGGGTCCCATGTAACAAACGTAGTTTTGCTTAAAGGGGGCCCTTTATTTAATTCTGTTGTTAGAATTTGTTGTTACAGCGGCAACAGACTATGTACAACATCAGCTATCACGGTTCATTAGATTCAACCTGGTGAAAGACAGGCGGACTGACGGACAGTGAAGTCTCGTGAATAGGGTCATGTTTTCACCCTTTGGGCAAGGAACCTTAAAATACATACACAGCTATCACGGTTCATTAGATTCAACCTGGTGACAGACAGGCGGACTGACGGACAGTGAAGTCTCGTGAATAGGGTCATGTTTTCACCCTTTGGGCAAGGAACCTTAAAATACATACAGATTTCGATTTTTTTCTCAACTTGTGCTTGCCTTTTGCCTAAACTCATGATTTTTAGGTCAACGGGAAGTTCCTTAATAAGCAGGTTTTGATTCCCTCTCTTTGATTGCGATCTAGGGCAAATTTTGCATTGATTGCGTTGACTTAAAAGTTTGATTTTACACTGATTCAACAGATTACAGATCAGGTCGTTTTCACCTACAATTACTTGCAAATATGAGAGTTGCTGGTTTCCTAGCTTTGCCATTGTTTCTCAGTTCAGCTCTTCAGGCTATGCATGCAAGAGTTTGCAAAGAAGGTTTGCAAGAGGCAAGGAGCATGCAAGAGTTTGCAAACAAGAAGAATTTTAATAGAATCCTGAACTCGTGTAACAGAGTGGCATATAAACTATTGCACCCCGCAGGTCATGGCATTTAGTATTTGCCTGCACGGAAAAACGTGTCTTCTTACGTCATGTATATAATAGCCTAAATAAAAGTTTCGCTTACCTTAGTGGAGGATCGGTTTTAACAACGGGGATTCGTATAGACGCTCTGCATGTTCAACTAGTGAAAAGTAAACGAGACTTACTTTTTAAATAATAATGCCAGCCGAGTAAAAGTAGGACTTGCGCCCCTAGGATACCATACATAAGTAGTTTTTTTTTAATTTATCCGTTACTATCAATTTTTGCGTGACTTCATCTGCGTTAATACCATAAATCATCAGCAGATAAATGAGCTTTCTATTGTTAAAAGAATTTAGGTAATTGGTCTAGTAGTTTCGGACCCTATTCAATGCAAACAAATAATCAAATCTTTCCTTTTTCAATATTATAGTAGTCTGTAGTAGCTAGTAGTCTGTAGCTTTTGAACTATTAATAAATACATATTATCTATTAAGATAATTTTAAAATAATATGACGTGAAAAAGTGCCTGCAAAGGCCTATTTTCTGAATAAACGTTTTGATTTTGATGAGTATAGATTTAAAAAAACACTATATACAACAACGGGTCACTCACGTGCTATTTGTCGGGACTGTTATTTATAATGTTTTATCTCACGTTAGTTTTAATGATATAAAAAACACAATCAAAGCTTTGTAATTTAAATCATTAGTAAAGGTGTAGAACCTTGCATCTTGCCAAATTTCATGATGTGCGTGCACTATGCGCACTCAAACGTGGGTGCGCATAGTGGCATAAAATTTTAATATTTTAAATTGCTATTGTGAGCGCAACTAAAAGGTGCGCTCTGAGGAATAATTTAGTTGCGCTTCATTAGGTGCGCTTCAAAATGGTTGCGGTATGAGGAATACCTCTCCACTTCCATCATCAGCTGATTCTTTTCAAACGCATTTCGTTTGAACCGGTCAAGGCAAAGAGTGAAAATGTCTCTATCCTCTTGGCTGACTCCTCTTCAACCGATCATCATCATCATCATTTCGTATAGGTGACACGGTCAGTCGACCATGCACACCCTGGTGTTAGAGTTCTTCGGAACCGCCTCACGGCCTCTGACATGGTTCCTTCAACCACTACCAGATGGCAGCCGGGACCAACGGCTTGACGGGCCTTCCGAAGTACGGAATCATCTTTTTTATCAGACAATCAGGTGATTCATGTCTGCAATGTCCTAACCAAACTGGAAACAACTTAACAAAGTATGCGTGGGAATCGAACCCATGACCCCCGGGTCAATAAGGCAAACGCACCACTGGACCACAGAGGCAGTTTTTTCAACCAATGAAATTCGATGAAATTGGGTACGGGGATGGTTTGTGATCCAGTAAATAAATATAAATATATTTGGAAAAATCACACAGATTGAGCTAGCCCCAAAGTAAGTCCGAGACTTGTGTTATGGGATACTAACTCAACGATACTATATTTTATTACATATACATATATAGATAAACATCCAAGACCCAGGTCAATCTGAAAAAGATCGTTTTTCATCTTGACCTGACCGGGGATCGAACCCGAAACCATCCGTGTCGCAGCCTGGCGTGTTGACCGCCGCACCACGGAGGTCGTCAATATAGGACGCAAAGTACCTTCAATCCCGGAAAAGAGTGGGTGCTCCCTCGGGATCTTCATTCACTCGAGCTGAGCCGACGGCGAATGCTAGTTTAATATAATTTGTTCCCTACGTAAAGGAGATTGCTCATTGCCGGGCCCACCCCGCTTATATATTTTTTATTTAAAAGGTATTTTTATCGGTATTTTATTATTTAAAAGACTTGTAGATTATGTGTTAGTTCAATATGTTCTATTGTTTTAATTATGCTACTATTTTGCTCGATTTATTCGGTTCGTTACGCTTATCTATACTAACGGCAAAACGTTTGTTTTTATTTATTGTCAAACACCAAAAGCCCCAAAAAATCAAAACGCGTTTTATTTTATTGTGTTGCAATTACTTAGTTATTCTATTAAGTAAGCACTCAGTTCATCAATATAGTTTATTTTTTAACTAGCAATATTCCCGCGACTTCATCCGCTTAAATTATAGCCTATGGGATCCAATAAATCAGGTAAAAGAATTTTAAAAATCGGTCCTGTAGTTTCGGAGCCTATTCAATTCAAACAAACAATCAAATCTTTCTCTTTAATATCATCTACTAGCTGACCCGGCGAACTTCGTACCGCCTAACAGAGTATTCATTACACATATCGAGTTTCGAGTTTCATTATTTTTAATATGTATTCTGCTATTCGGGGCGGAGACAAATCTAACGAATCAATAACCATGAAAATTGGTTCAGCAGATCTCGAGTTATAAGTGTTGTAACAAACCCGTCTTTGTTTTATATATAAAGATATTAGCTATAAATGAGGGACGGGGCTCCATGCAATAGTGAGCATTCTCCTTTAGTAAAACTAGGGTATTGCTCCCGTTTTAATAATCTCACACTCAACCACAGCTCCGTTCAAATATAGTTTGATAAAGTTGCAAGGGATTAACACGGGGATTCTACTTGGGAGCGGATTACAGGAACAACGTGGGTGTGCGAGACGCGAGTTACGGAGTTTTGGTATGGGAGCAATATGACATTTACGTGTGTTGATTAATAATATTATGTAATACAATATATATTAAATCCATACTTATTAATAAATGCAAAGTAACTCTGGCTGTTAGCAATTTTTAATCTCAGAACCCATTTAGATTAAATTTGGTATGGAGAAAGAAGATCCATTAATTTAAATAAGGATATGAAAAGGAAGTGGATGTTTGTATGTGGATAATTTTTTAGAAAAGGATAACTGTATAGCCAGTTTGTAGGTATATATATTATCAAGCGTAATAATTTTTTTAAAGAATTATTTATTGCTAATCAGTCAAATATAGATATATGAGAGATATAAAAGGACTGCCACCAAGGATTTGTTTTTATTTTCGCGAGGGGATAATACTCTTTTGTACGGTTGCTTCCTGGGTTGCTAAATTTAAAAGAGGTAATTCGGTATTAACTTTAATTCCAGATAAATATGTAAAAATGAATGAATTCTATTAACATTCGAAAAGATCCGTCCCTAAGGCATGTGATTACTGAACCCTATAATGGAAATTTATATATTTAAAAAAATTACAACTTATTTATTAAATCCCTTTCGGCAAACTGTCTGTTGTTTTTTGACGATACCGTACCTGCTGAGTGTACTCACCGCAATCCGCAGTGATAACCATATTTACCGGTTTTTACTACAATTTTTATCAATCCAAAAAGTTTTGATTTTATTTTTTTCATTATGGTCTATAATAAAACTAACGTGAGATATAGACAGTATTAAAGTAAATAAAAATGCTTACAACGGGCTACTCACTCTGGGTAGCCCATTGTATTGTATTTTAATTATTATGGTCTTGTTATAATAAAACGGATGGTGTCGAAAAGAATGACGAGAACAGACATCGATCTTCGCGGTGCAGCGCTGCGGCGTGCGCACTGGAGCGCGCCGAGTGACGCAAGACTCTGTTCAATACCAATTTATTCAATCATGATTGGAGCAAAAAATAGGGGCGACGCCTGCGCAACCACACCTTGACCTAAGGTGCCCTTGACTTCGGAGAAAATAGCCGCGGCTTTTTGCGGGTCATCCCTACGAGTTTCTGTTATAGCTTTATCAACTATCGCCGTGTGGTTCCCGGCAGAGTAGAATAGGACCACTCCACGTCGTCCCGTGGATGTCGTAGAAGGCGTCTTAGGGAAAAAAGGTAAACAAAGCATATAAACATTATAAAGACCACTCTAACCCATCTGGCTAGCGTGGAGAGTCTAGACCTAATCCTCAGACTGCTCAGACTAATAAATGGCTGTGGTATTACAAAGAGAGTCGTGCTCCTGCAGTAAAGACTAAAAAGACCTGATGATGATGATGATCGTTATAGAAAGTATGCAATAGAACCGATGACCGCTGGAGCAAAAGTTCTAGAATGGCGGCCAAGTACAGGCAAGCGCAGCGTTTGACATCCACCTGCCAGGTGGTCGGTTGACCTGACCAAGGTCGCAGGCAAGCGCTGGATGCAGGCCGCTTCTAACCGGTCGTATTGGAAATCCTTGGGGTAAGCCTATGTCCAGCAGTGGACCTCCTGCGGCTGAGACGATGATGATGGCTATAAAAACCCGAATATACAGAACTTAGAACTAAAGCGATGGCTTAAATTCTTAAAGAAGATTTATTCTAACTGTCGCCAGCTCGCGTTAGTGTTAATCCCTCGGGAACAGTACTTTCTCCGAGATGTAAAAAACGCCCTTTCGCATTCATAATATCAGTTGGGATGGGGTGATCAGTCAATCTTTAAGGCGAAGTGAGTTCACACACTAGCGCCACCCAGCAATTAATTCTATAATTCCTAAATCATATCAAAATTAAAAAATCTAATAGCTGGATACCCTAGTAAATTACTTGTAGTATTATTGGTACAAGTTTTCTCAATTTTTAATTTGATGAATTAAGAGAACGATTATTACCGCCAAAAGTATAGCCACTTTTGGCGATAAAAATTCGTTCTCTTGAACTTAGATTATAATATCTATGAAAAGTAATAAAAAGAATACTACAAGTAATTTACTAGGGCATTCAGCTATTAGATTTTTAAATTTGATATGATTTAGGGCTTATAGAATTAATTGCTGGGTGGCGCTAGTGTGTGAACTCACTTCGCCTTAACTTCTTGAAGCATTAGCGATCAAAAATAAATGTATAGTAGATATCATAGTTTGTGCACTTTTAAGATGGAATGTTTATTAAATTTTGCCATGAGACGCTTCTGGAATGGAGAGTTCTACTCTTAGAACATGGCTTTTATTTCAAATCCCGAACAAAATGAAGAAACGTCAAGTTCCTATGTTTGTCACGATGATTCACCTTATTTATCACAGTCAAGACTATCAAGTTTGAGGAAATTAATACTGAATATTTTTTGACCTTTCAAGGGATTTTCAGCATTCATCATCAGATGGGCTCAAGGTCTCCATAATATTGCATTATCATCTAACTGTAATGAGTTAAAAAAAAACTTCGTTTAAAAGCAAAGCCTTATAAGAATGAGTGCTAAAGAATAAAAGATTAAGCCCGAAAACTCATTTATTTTCGTTGGATCTTAGCATACGTATAATATTCGATACCACACACCACACATCTAAATTTAATTATAGGCAGTAAGTAACGGAGGAATAAAAACTTACCAACATACATCCGAGTAATTGAATTGTTCGTCTCGTTTCGAAATGAAACTCGAAATACGAAATAAAATGAAGCAAATGAAAAATAAAAACTTGTAAAATGTATTGGGAATTTTTATTACATTCATTCATTCATTCACGTCTACTGGCCGCGGCCCGTTGAGTGACGCCGACATAAACGTATATCATTTCAATTTACGTTTAAAAAGTAAACCACATGTTTTTTTTTTCAAATGAAGTCACTATTGTGACGAGCTCCGTGGCGCAGCGGTTACCACGCCAGCCTGCGACACGGGGGTCCCGTGTTCAATCCCCGGTCAGGTCATGATGGAAAACGATATTTTTCAGATTGACCTGGGTCTTGGATGTTTATCTATATATGTATTTGTTATAAAATATAGTATCGTTGAGTTAGTATCCCATAACACAAGTCTTTCTTAAGAACTTACTTGGGGGCTAGCTCAATCGGTGTGATTTGTCCGTATATATTTATTTATTTATTATATATTTATTTATTGTTCTGCCGAAAAAGGCAGAAAAATAAATATATAATAAATATATCGGAATAAGACAATGATTCTAATTATATAGTTAAAGGATAAGGAAGAAAAGGAAGGATAATAATATCTACTGTTCCATCATTAAGAGTAATACATTCATAAATACGCAAGCTCTATGGGTAACTAACATATTCGTATCTCTATAATATCGATGGATAGTTAGAGAAAAAAAAATACTCCTCCACTTTACCTGTAAGGGAGCTAGCCTAAAAAATTTTTTTTTCAAGATTTTTTCTCCTCTTTTTGGCATGTTTAATATACATAACATACCCATTCCAAATCACAGCTTTCTAGTACTTATAATCTCTGCGCAAAACCGCGGACGGACAGACAGACAGACTAAAGGACACAGGGCTAAAGACAAAAAAACTATAAGGGTTCCTTGTTTACTACGGATCCGTAAAAAGAATACTTCGTAATCTTTAGCCTTTATTTCCTTTTTTAGGGTTCCGTAGTAAACTAGGAACCCTTATAGTTTCGCCATGTCTGTCTGTCTGTCTGTCTGTCTGTCTGTCTGTCTGTCTGTCCGTCCGCGGTTTTACTCAGAGACTATAAGTACTAGAAAGCTGTAATTTGGTATGAGTATGTATATTAATCATGGCAAAAAAGTCGTAGAAAAAAATCTTGAAAAAAAATTTTTTTTTGGGTAGCTCTCATACAAGTAAAGTGGGGGAGTAATTTTTTTTTCTCTACTTACCCATCGTGTGGGGTATCGTTAAAAAGGTCTTTCAAAAATATTGTGAGGTTGAGAACACCATTTTTCGATTTAGGGATCCGTTTCCGAAATATTTGGTTTTAAAGTGCAAATTTTTGTTAGAGGTACGTGTCCCCCCCCTCTATCTGCTAAACGGTTATATATGTATACGTGAAAAAAATTACAGCAGTAGTATATATACTAAAGTTGAAAGGAAAACTATCAGAGCTGGATACTAAGTGCAAACTAAAAAGTTATAGGCAACCAACTTATAAAATGTAAAATTTCATACAATCTTTATTGTTAGATGTTTTTGTTCGTTAAACTGTGAGGTGCGAGTGTAAACAGTGTGAAATCAAAGTTCTCATTCGCAACTACGGAACCCTATACTGCGCGTGGCCCGACACGCACTTGGCCGGTTTTTTTGCTAATAGGTATGTCTATTTTTGCCCACCCAGAAGATGTGTAAGGTATGTATAAACATATTTAAGTATGTCTGTCATACTGTTGCCTTCTGTAGCCTAAACAGCTTGGCCGATTCTGAAGTGTGAGGTGTCATTAGATTCATATTCTTCCCCGTAGTGTCATAGGCTATGGAACGTCGGCGAAGAATCAATATGGCGGACAAAAACTGTCAAAAACTGTTTTTTTTTATTTTATAAATATGAGACTTGCTGAATTTCTGCTTGAAATTTCTTCATAAGCATAAAGACAGAAAAAATGTGTGCAAGTCCCCATTACAGCTATGTAAGATACGTGCTAGAAATACTGAAATCGAAAATTAAAATGTGAAAATTGATTAAGAAGGTGTCTAATTAATTTTGGAAGTCATGAAATCCCTGGACAAATTAAAACGGACGCAATAGTCACGTGTTTTCTGCTGAAATGATGTTTCGCAAAGAACCTACTTAGGTTCTAGGTTTTTGTATAAAATAGATCCGTAGTCAGAGAATTCGTTTGTTTTCTAATCAGCGCCAAATTGCTGGGAAACAGATCCAAAAAAAGAGATTTGTTCCTTTGTTACGAATCGAAGTGAATGACGTTTGTAATGGCAGGTTTTTTTGGAAATGACTACTAGTAGTAGAAGGTTTTTGCTTAAATCTTTAAGGTGCTGTTTTGCCCAACTGATTGACTTGGTATGGGATATAATTTTTTCCTTCAATTCTGCATGCCATTCGGGATTCTAATTTCACGTGATATATAGCCTATGTCCTTTTTAATAACATTGCTAACGAGTATGCAAAATTTCAAGAAGATTGGTTCAGTAGATAAAGCGTTAAGAGGGTATACTAGCAGTGCGTTTTTCATACAAATGTATTTCTCTATTTTCTCGCTGAAATAATTCTTCTTACATACAATCTATTACTAAAATTGGTATGTCCATATGTTTTTTTTAACCTGTTTAAAAGAAAAAAAATTGTACAAAAACAGTTTTCTTGGAAAAAATAAAAAATAAGGGCATTCCTATTTTAGTACTAGATTTTATGAAAAAAGAATCAGTTTTCAGCGAGAAAATGGAGAAATACATTTGTATGGAAACCATATTGAAAAATACTGCTAGTATACGCTCTTAAGAGGTAACAAACTTTACAACCTCACTTTCGCATTTATAATTTTAGTTGGGATGGGATTAAATCAGGGGACTCAAAATCAGTCTGTATTATCATCGTCTCCTTTTTGTCGACTGACAGCTATATTTTTTTATCCCGGTAAATAGCAATGTAAGACAACCGAAACGATTCAGTGGATTATATTGTTTTTCAACCAACCTTATATATTTAGGTACATTTTATTAAGGACAAAGGTAAAGTTAGGATATTTAATGAAATGATTTAAAAAAATGTGCTTAGAATTTTTAGTATTAAAAAACAATTTTTGAAACAAATACTCTTTTATTTGCAAAAAAGCACTTACCTACAATTTTTAAACAAATAAAGTCTTTTATTTGTTTAAAAATTGTATTATTTACTCTCTCACTCCGCTTTGGAAGCAGCCTAAACTTAGCCATAAATAAATTACTTCAACAAACATTTATTTTTAGTTGTGAACATAAATATGACATTAATAAGTGTTCAAAGAAACCTACATTAAATAAACTTTTGAAATCTTTAAGAAATATTCCTCAATAACAGACCGTTGAAATTTCCCTCACGGAGAACGTCGTGTCAGTAATACTTATTACCGAGTTTGTGGCTTACACACTCTAAGTAATTTTATTGAGTACAAAGTAACAGCGTGCGCCGTGTGGTTCCCGGCAGAGTAGAATAGGACCAGTCCAAGTCTTCCCGTGGATGTCGCAGAAGATGACTTTAAAACATAAAAAACTTATAACCATCAATGAGACCTCTCCAACTCGTCTGGCTAGCGTGGAGAGTGTAGGCCAAATCCTCTGACTGCTCTTGGTCTTGCTTGTGCACCTGCAGAGGAGACTAAAAAGATCTGATGATGACAAAGTAACTAGGTACCTACCACATAAACGGACAAGTAACAATCATGAAAACATAGCTTTTACCAGTATTTATTTTGGAAAATACACGCTAACATTTTCTCAATTCAGAAAACTGAATGAAAAATTCCTCGCATCATTTCACCTTATACTATCTAGTTTCAATAACATGCGGACGTTTTTGCATCAAGACGCATCAAGACGGTTATACATACATACATATTATTACGTCTTTCTCTTTATCCCGTGCGGGGTAGACAGAACCCAAAGTCATATAAACCAAGAGCCACGTGATTTCTTAGGTTTTCGCCCAATCCCTTGACCGGTTTTTACGGTCTGCGGGAGAAGAAAAGCAGCTGGTAGGTATAGTCTATGTATTTCCTTTTCTCCCATATCAGCATGGAAGACGGTTATGAATACACCAAACATCAGTCAAGTGCGTATTGGGCCACGGGCAGTGTAGGGTTCCGTGGTTCTTCTTCTTCTTCTTCATCAGGTCTTTTTAGTCTCCACTGCAGGAGCACGACCCTCTCTGTACTACAAGAGCCTTATTAGCCAGACCAGACAGAGGATTTGGCCTACACTCTCCACGCTGGCCAGACGGGTAGGAGAGGACTTTTAATGTTTGTAAGCTTTGTTTAGCTTGTGTTTCCTAAGTCGCCTTGTACGACATCCACGGGAAGACTTGGTGTCCTCCTATTCTACTCTGCCGGAAACCACACGGCACGGCACGGCGTTCCTTGGTTGCACCTTTATAAGTCGGTCGACTGATACTCTTTGACTTTTGAACTATAGTTGTGATAGTTTTCCTTTAAACTTCGTTATGTATGCTAGTGTCCTGAATTGTCTGTAATAGTTTTCCTTGAAATACAACATACTATCACGTCTTTATCCCTTGCGGGGTAGACAGAGCCCAAGGTCACACGTTTAGCATAGCAGTGGGCGTAAAGGTGGAGATGAAATGTATGTTTTTGTAGTCATAACTTACTTCCATGCTGGTCTGGGAGCAAAGAAAAAACATAGAATGTACCAGCTGCTGCTATTCCCGCGCAGACCGTAAAAGCCTATAGAGGGAATGGGCGAAAATCTAAGGAATCATAGCAATAGGCGATGCGGCTACCAACCCATCACTATTTTGATTCCGTCTTTCATTTCCACGCCTACCACTATGTTAAACGTGGCTTTAGGTCTTATAGACCTGAGCTCTGTCTACCCCGTAGGGGAAAAAGACGTGACAGTATGTATGTATGTTTATGTGTAATCATAAACAACCATTTACCTTGCACACTTGGTGGGAACACTTATACAAAAAATAGTACTAGGCTTAATATGTCACAAACGGCTTCCTGATTCATAAATGAGGAGCCCGATGGTCCAGTGGGTGTGAGCTCTATGAGCACTTACGTATGTTAAGCAACCCGTGGTGCAGTCCCTACTTGGATGGGTGACCGCAAGTGCCATAAAAATATCTCGAGCTCCTCCGTGCTTCGGAAGGCACGTCCCGGCTGTCGTCGTTGATGGCAGTCGTTAAGCTATGTCAAATGCCTTAAGGCAGCTTGAAAAATCTGACACCAGTGTTGACCACTTACACATACGAAAAACAAACAAACAAAACATACAAAAATGGTGCTTACACATCGATATTTTTGAAAAAAAAACTTATCCAACGCAAAAATGAAGATGAGGAGGGAGGAGTATATGGAAATCGTAGCAGCTTGATCCCATGATCAAAGATTGATGAAATGTTGCAGCTAGAATAATGATACTGGATTGTAATGAGTGGTATGGATGAGAATATATCAATGTCTTGGCTTAGATTTAATAGAATCCCCGTCAGGACAGGGATAAATTAAAATATTATTAAGTATTATTGTTTGTTGTCTGTTTTGCATGTGTGTAAGTGGCCAACATTGTTGGCAGATTTTTCAAGCTGCCATAAGGTATCTGACATAGCCGACCTGCCTTCCAAAACACAGAGGTTCTAGAGATATTTTTATGCCACTTACAGTCACCTATCTAAGAGCTAACACATGTTAAGCGACCCCGAGCGCAGTGGTCAGAGCAGTCAGAGGATTTGGCCTACACTCTCCACGCTGGCAAGACGGGTTAGAGAGGTCTCTTTGATGTTTAGGTAAAGGCTTTGTTTAGCTACTGTTTCCTGTCGCCTTCTACGACATCCACAGGAAGACTTGGAGTAGTCCTATTCTACTCTACCGGACACCATACGGCACCGATACTTACTCTTTTCTCACAATTCTGCACATTTTAAGTACCTATGCCTGGTTTTTGCATATTGACATATGTGTATGGTGGCAAATCTTATAGTTTTAAAATGCGGTAGATGTTTCGGTATTACTCCAGTTGTAGATAGGACTATTGGTACTATGTATTTTTTCTAGGATTTCCATATTCTAGTTACCTCTTGTTTTAGTTTACTTAATACTTTTGTAATTATAATTTTTTCAGTTATGACAATTACAATGTTGTGGGTGTTCGGTACGGTTATATCTATCGTATAAGTTATCTCATCAACTTTGTCCTATAAAGTTATTTTGGGCCTATTGTAAAGTAACGTTTTGTGAGTGATTTTGACACGGTCGCAGTAGTGTTTTCTTATATTGGGCTTGGGGTATTTTGTAATTATGGTTTAGGAGTATTAGGGAGAAGATGTGTTTTATGGCAATAACAATAATTTTTATTGCTCATAATAACTTAATCTTATCGTTTTTAGGAATCACTTAGGGAATTTATGCGTCCTACAGTTAAAAAACATTTAGTAAATATCACCCCCGAGTAACTAATTATTGCCAATTAATGTAATGTGTTTTCATTTAACATAAATTAGATTTTTAATATTGCCAGAGAAATGCCCCTTGACAAATTATTTTTATCAGTACGGAATAGAACCCAATGAATCTATGAAGATGTCTCTTAAGTTTTCTTATCTGCATTCTACTTTAAAACTTTACATACATCAGAATCAACTCTCAACATTCGCTTAAAGGGATGAACCTCAATATGAACAAAATATTCTATAAGAAAACTAAAAATAAAATTGACTTTCCCATACTAATTGCCTCAGTGACTGAACAATTTTGTATGAAAATGACGAAAACTTTTTTGGATTTTCTTAGTCACCCTTTTAAGGGAATGTCGAGGGTCAATTAACACGCTGTATATGTCTTAACATACATACATACTTGTATGTACATTCTTCCATATACTGTTGATGTTATACTAGACGAAACATCATTTCTTTTTGTTTTAATATCGGAATCCGACGACTTCTGGCTATTCCAAGTTTGATTGTATAAATTACTGAATAAGTTCATGTTTCTACCCCGCAAAAGATAAAGACGTGGTATGTATGTCTTACTACAAACTGTTGATGCTACACTAAACGTACTCGTGTACCGATATTACAGCAAAGGGAAATGACAATTTAAAATCCCTTTATTATCGAAACCCAAGTACATATTTCTGGAAATCCGAAGTTGTACTGTATAAAGTACGAAACAAGTAATTAGTCGTAAATTGATAAATGACACTGAATGATCTAGCTTCAAAGTAAGTTATAAACTTGTGTGGTGGATGCCTATTATTATATTATTATTAAAATATAGGTATATTTTTCTTCGCGACCTAGCCGGACCTAGCATCCAACCCGGATGGCTCAAAGCCAATAGGTACGTAGTATTCAATTTATTGAATGTTTTATCTTTTACGAGTATTGCGTACTTTACCACGGTCTTGATATAACAATCAACTAGAATATTAGAACTAATTCAGGTCAGCCACGCGTCTGTGACCGCCATTATGTCGTTACCCTGACATTAAAATTAAGCGACAACAATATTATTGGCAAATACCTATATAAGCCGTTAGAAAACCGTATCAGGCATCATTTGGCAATCATTGCTTAACAGTAACACGAGCACAGGGAAGATGAGAGCTCTCGTCCTGATCTGCTTGGTAGCCGCGGTGGCGGTGGTGTCTGCGAGGGACGCCAGGTACAAAAGAAACGCTGACTTAGAGGCTGCAGCCTCCAACCTCTGGGAAAAAGGAGGCGGTGGTGAACACTACGGCCAGCACCATAGTGAACACGGTGGACACGACGAGAAGGGATACAAGGGTTACCACGAACAGGACCACGGCAAGAAGGGACACCACCAGCACGAAGGCCACAAAGGATACTACGGAGAAGAAGGCGGCCATAAGAAAAACCACCATCACGACGATGGTTATTACGATGAGCACAACTACGGTGAAAAGGGCGAGAAAGGACACGGATTCGAAGAAAAGGGACACTACCACAAGGGACACTCCACTAAGGGTCATCACGGCATCCACAAAATTGATGAATTCAAAAAGGACAAGCACTTCCATGACAAGCATGGTGAGTCTGGATTCGAAAAAGGTTACGGTGGTCATCACCATGAAGGAGGATACAAGAAGGGTGGTGAATTCCACAAGGGTCATGATCTTGGTGGTTTCCACGAGCACGAACACGGCCAGAAAGGATTCCATGAGAAGGGAGGCCATCATAACGATCATAAGGGATACCACGGAGAGGGCGGCGAGGACGAGCACTGGGCTCACGAAGAGGGCCACGGCAGCAAGGGTGGCCAAGAGGAGCACAAAGGTTGGGGCTGGAAGGGACACAAATAGGCGTGATTTGTGGATCGTTTTGTTATTGTTAATATTTTGTGATACGAAATAAATACACATATTGTGATAAATATTATCCTTTTTACTTATTTTTATTTTTAATAAAAGGAATTGAACATACTTTTTTGTGTGTTTTGTGTGTACCTGTTTGTAGTTCAGTCACACAAAATTGTTTCGCACAAAAGTCTTGTTTTAATACTATACCTACTAACTAATAGAAAACATGCAAGTTAAAAATGGTGGTGTGACTATTGCTGCTTAATAATAAAAATCGTATTGGGAAAAAATAAGATCTTTCAATAAATTTAATTCTGGTACAAGGTTTTATCATGAGCCTTAATTTCACAATGCTAAACGCTAACTTTTAAAATAAGGGAGTAAAAATAAAGATATATGCTTCAGACCTCAATTAATACTTTCAGCTTAAATTGGTTTGAAGGAGATGAAGGTAGCAGAATTGTGGTTTATCTAAGCTTGCTACTACGGGTCCCTTCATGAATGTGTCTGACTTGCACCTGGCACATTTCTTTTCTTAAAATACGAAACAATCTTTGTTAATATTTTTATGATAAAAATAAAAATTGATTTAAATATTTAAATGAGTAATCAAGAATAAACCATCTTTTCTACGAAAACTGTGGTCATAATTACACGTGAAAGTATCCAATACTAACCAACTTTGAAATTCATCGGAAATTGAACATTAAGGCAAGAAAAATCAGCGTTTAATAACATAATCAGTAGATACCAGTAAAAACCAGGCCAAGTGCAAAAAGAATTACAGAACCCTAACATTAACAATCAACTTATTTTTATTTATGGAATATTGACTCAATTTGTATAATTAATCATAATAATGATATATATTTTCTTACAACTTTATAATAGTAAAACTAATCTCACAATGAAATAGAAAAAACCCGAGCATGGAATAACAATTATTGGGTACCTACCTACTGAAGCGGACGTATATAAGTAATAATAATATGCAATTCCTACTAGCCAACATAGGGTCGGAAATATATATCAATTTATAGTTACATCCTGATAAGGCGATGAATATAAAATAGTGACTTAGTTACCAGTCAAACGTGTACTGTTTAAAAAAAAACATTTATCAAACTTTTCAAGTTTTCAATAATCAGGCTAATTTTGAACCTATGAGCTATATTGAAATCTCGGAATAAAAATAGAAATCATACGACGTTTTTCAACTCGCCTGTCGGTAACATACAAAAAACTTTACTTTGTTTTGTATTATATCATCTCACTGGTACAGTGAAGTCGATTAACCGAACTAGTAGCGCTCGCCCGACCCGAGCGTGCCTCTCTTCCGCCTCCGGCGCTACAATGTTCGCACACTTCTCGCGACTCGTATGTCACTTTTCCGGCACTTTTTTTTGTTTAATTCCTACTAGCAGCCCTCCCGGGCTGCGTCCGGGCATGTACTATACTTTAAAACCTTCCTCATGAATCACCCTATGAAAACCGCACGAAAATCCGTGCAGTAGTTTTTAAGTTTATCGCGAACAGATAGAAATAAAGACGCGGCGAAGGAATTTGTTTTATAATATGTAGTGATTTGTCATTAAAGATATAAATGTAAATATGGTCTTCATTTACCTGTATGTAAATATCTATCATTATCATCATCATCAGCCTATACTCGTTCACTGCTGGATATAGGCCTCCCCAATTGCATGCCATCGAGATCTATAATATGTATAGGAAAAAAGGTAAAAATATATTTTATTTCTCCATAACAGTACATGGTTTAACATTAATAGAAATTACAATTTGACATTAGCCAAGACTGTAAGGAGACTGGTGCCTGTATTAGGAAAGGCCTGTATGGCTGAGTAGATACATATAGGTAGTTCGATTAACCGAAAATATCGGTTTACCGAACACTCGTTATTTGGATAATCGACGCTCTACATACATTCGCAAATGTATTTTTTTTTTTTTTTTATTAGTCATAATTACTGTTTATATTTGACTAATCCGTTACGGTTACAGACAGGATAAACAGACAGAGTGACTTTAACTTTTATAATATTAGTATGGATATTATGTAGTCGATATTGGCAACCCTTACAACCAAAACAGCCCATCTTTAATCGTGATATTTGTAGTACTGGGCACTTTTGATCCCGCGGAATCCCGATATTTGCGGTGCACGTAACATAAATGAATACCACATATTTATATATAGTAGTGCCTTTCGAAGCTCGGAATAGTTCGAAAAATGTATATGCTACCTGTGGTTACCCACCCCAGCGGGGACCACGGCCTGGGTTGCTGAACACGCGTAAGCGTTAATAACAATGTGCACGGCAACTCGCCAACTGATTAATAATCTTCAGTCAGTAATCAAACGTGCCTAAACACTGACTTTTTTACTAAGCACGTTAAGTCGTTGGTCCCGCTGTCATTATTGATGGCAGTCTTTAAGCTATGTCAGATGCCTTTAGGCAGCTTGAAAAATCTGACACCAGTGTTGGCCACTTACATACACGAAAATCAAAAACAAACAAACCGACTTTTTTGTTTTTCAACACGATACGTTTAGTTATTACTGAGGTACTCGCTCCTCAAAGGCGAAAAATCTGTCATCCACTGTTTTCTTTTTTTGAATTTTTTCAAAATTTATTACTTTCTGAATTAATGAATGAATTATTTATTTAAGTAACAGTGACTCATACATAATTGTTAGTAACAAGTACTTACTTCTAGGTTAGTAATCAATTTTTATTTTTTAAAACTTCAAGGCCATTCATAAAGGCCATTCCTGCACCATCCCTCCGGCTATGGCACAGCAATGGTTTACGTGGAGGCTGTCCAGTCTTTGCGCGATCATGTTCAGGATGCTGTTGCCGCTCCCCCGCACCCTGCGCACCAGGGACGCGCATCTCTTACGCATAGTTGCATAAAAGCAGTCTACTCGAGCTTCCGCAAACATCCCTGATGCGCTACAGAAGCGTGGCAGCCCCAGCAGCACCCTGAACGCGTTGTTGTACTGCACACGAAGGGCGTTGTAGGCTTTTTGAGAGCCCAAAGGCTGCACGTGTAAAACGAAGTACAAAACTTTACTACGAAAATCATAAATAGTCGTCAAATTTGAGAAACGCGCAAAAACGGGATCAATGTCGCAGGATCGTAATCCCGCAACTAGCGAGGCATAAAAAAAGCATATGGAATCCCGAAATCCCGTGAATGGAAGGCCTGCACTATACAATGCATGGCATTTCCTTAATATTTATTTCATGTCGGCTTTATACGAGGTCTGTTAAGAAGGTTATGTTATTATCATTACCTACACAACGATCGTTAAGAAGGAAGGAAAATTAAGAAAACAAGAGGGCAACAATTATCTATCAAGGACCTAGGCGTGCTCACCCTTACAGTCAATTTGTTTAGGTACTAAAAATGTAAACCTACCCTTGTAATGACTTTTGTAATGATGACTTATAATAAAATTGTTAGTGGTCTTCCAAATAAATAAAATCCCAACTATTCCAACTAACTTAAATGGTTTTTAAATAGCATTACAATGCTCGGTGTTAACACTTAGGGCGCAGACCTAAGACTCGTGGGTTCGAATCCTACCTGTGGCGAATTCTTTTTCATCACATATTTTCAATTTTAATATTCCAACTAATATTATAAATGCCAACGAGAGTTTGTTTGTTGTTTGCTTTAACGGCGTAACTACTAAACCGATCATCATGAAATTTTGCTCACACTTTTTCTGGACTACGACTAGAATATAAGCTAACTCTCATCCCGGAAAAACGAACTGTTCCCAAAAGACCGATGTTGTGGCGAGCGGAGCCGCGGTCGGAAGCTAGTAAAATAATATAAATAAAATTATATATTTAAATTTGAACCTACTATGAATGAAATGAAATGAAATTTTATTCAAATTTGGATATCATGTATCGCTTTTTAAACATCATATTTTTTTAAAATTTGCAAGATCGAAAAACTACTAGCGTTTCGGAAAGACCACTGCTGAGAAGAATACGCCGAAAGAAACTCAGACCAGTTTATTGTACCCTAGTAAATCGGTCCAATTGAGCTGTACTCGTATTTTTTCATATTGTACCCTAGTAAATCGGTCCAATTGAGCTGTATTTTTTCATATTGTACCCTAGTAAATCGGATAACACTGCAATTTATGTCAACGAGCTGATTCGATAAGGTGTAATGGACCCCTCTACACTAAATAGCTCCAGCTACCAAATTTAACAGTAAGTACTGGCTCCTTAGATTATATGTGACTAGCTGTTACCCGCGGCTTCGCCCGCCTATGTCCTTCTCGGTACCCTAACCTATATGTATGCAAAATTTCATGATGATCGGTTCAGTAGATACGGCTCGAAAGCGTAACAAACAAACAAACAAACTCACTTTCGCATTTATAATATTAGTTGGGATATAAGTCTGGCTCTCAGTAAACTCAAGCTTCATTCAAAAAATTATTTTTTTTTGTTACAGAAATGTCTCAAACTTTTTCATCCTTATCATTTCCTATGTTGGATCGGTACATGATGTCCCGTCCGTCTCTTCCTCTTTAATGTGTTGCTGGTCATATAATCCATCCATATCTTGCTTGCATATAATTCCTTAAGAAAAAACTATATAAATTACTATTTCAAACCACTTAAAACGATATTGTACTTAACTTGTGTTAGGTAGGATTTAAGGTTTTAACTGAAATATTATACCTGATAGTTTATTACATATACCAAAAAAAAAAAACTGAAACAATCGTATGTATGAAATAATGAAAGTAATAATCTACTCCTTTTAAATTATGTAATAAATAATGTATAGATAAATCATTATTAATATGTAAAATACGGGTCACTCTCGTATGAAATCAGCTACAGGCGCGGGGAAGATTCCATTTCTTATTTTTGTTCTCATAGGTATTTTATTTCATAATTTACGTTGTGCATGCATGAAAACAATATTGAAAAAAATTATCATCCACCTATATCATCTATACTAATATTATAAAGATAAACAGGATAGATTTAATTGCTTGTTTGCATTAAATAGGCTCCGAAACTACTGGATCGATTTCAAAATTTCTTTCACTGTTGGATAGGTGCGTTATCCCTGAGTCACATAGGCTATGTATGTACCCCGGGCGAAGCCGGGGCGGACTGCTAGTACTATATACATGAAATGGTAAATATGGAAGTGCAGGCAAATGACCTGGAAGTGGAAATCAGTATCGTTTAGTGAAACAACCTTGACACTATCGAGCGCCAACTTACCTAATCGTAACTGCTATTTTGGTATATAAAATCAATGACCCGACGTTGCAAGTATCATTCAGCAACTACAACTCCAATCAACAATGAGATCTAGTGTGGTAGTAGCTTTCGGGCTCCTTGCCCTGGCTGCCGCGGTCTCCTGTCGGGAGATCCGGGAGAAACGCGACGCCGACCTCGAGCCTGCGGCGTCCCACCACGGCGGCCACTGGGACAAGGGAGGCGGCCATGAGCACCACGGCCATCACCACCACGACGGCGGCCACCACGACCACAAGGGACACAAGGGACACCACGAACACCACCACGGCAAACACGGCCATCACCATCACGAAGGACACAAGGGACACCACGGCGAGCACGGCGGCCACAAGAAACACCATCACCACGATGAGGGCTACCACCACCATCACCACCATGGCGAGAAGGGCGACCACGGGCACGGCCACGACGAGCACGGTCACTGGCACAAGGGCCACGACACGAAGGGACACCACGGCGTTGAGCACCACGATGAGTTCAAGAAGGACAAGCACTTCCACGACCACCATGGCGAGAAAGGCTTCCATGAGCACCACGGTGGCCACCACCACGAGGGCGACTACAAGAAGGGCGGTCACTTCCACAAGGGACACAAACATGGCGACCATCACCACCACGACCATGGCAAGCACGGCCACCACGAGCACGGCGGACACCACCACCACCACGAGGGCCACCACGGCGAGGGCGGCCACCACGAGCACCACCATCACCACCATGACCACGGCAAGAAGGGCGGCCATGAGGACCACAAGCACTGGGGTCATAAGAAGGGACACTAAGCCACCGATCTCATTGTTGTTATTTGTTGATATGTTACAAATAAGTTGCGTTGTTATAATGTTTTTACGAGGAAAAAATAAGATTTTTTACACATAAAACCTATTCTTATTTATTTCATTAAAAATCTCCTATACTTACTTGATCAAATATAAAGATAAATAAAACAATTGAAATATATTTCTATTAAATTAATATAGGAATCAATTTACATAGAAAAATACTGCGATATATATTATATACAAAAAATATATGATAATCGGCCACTCTAAAAAGTAAACAGTATGATGGCTTTTTCCATTTTACACATGTTCCGGTTTTACTTTACCTACTAGAAGAAGTTAGCAATCTGTGAAAATGACTGTTCTTGAGTCAGAATAGACTGCAACCAGTCGGGCCGGTCGGGATTCGAACCCATTTGCTTGTGAATAGCACTCTAACATCACTAAGCCATTGCCATTGTGCTGGCAGCAAAAATAAGTATAGCCATCCAGAAAGGCAATGCTGTCCAGCGGGCCTATTTGCTAACTTTTGACAGCTACGGTGTACATCATTTTCATGGTAGCTTTAATATTCATTACGGCTTCGGTATGACTGACTATTTTTATTTAAGATATGAAAACCGTAATGGATTTTAAAGTGGCAATTAAATCGTTGTACACCAAGTTAGCAAATCAGGCCTGCAGGTCGAATGCATTGGACGAGTTTCATAGTTTTTAAGTATTAAGTATTAGCTTATATTAAATATAAGCTAACCAAGAAGAAAGCTCATCATCATGATGATGATGAGGTATTTTTGAATCTCCACTGCAGGAGCAGGACCCTCTCTGTACTACCATAACCAATTATTAGCCAGGGCAGTCAGAGGATTTTGCCTACACTCTCTACGATGGCCAGAGGAGTTGGAGAGGTCTCTTTGGTGTTTATAAGCTTGTGTTCACCAAGTCACCCTCTACGACATCCACGGAAAGACATGGAGTGGTCCTATTCTATTTTGCCGGAAACCACACGGCTACAGAAGAAGCCTATTCACCCTATTTGAAAAAAAATATTAAGCATCAAAGTGTTTGCTAATTTAGTTAAGTGTCGTAGTCCCAATCTACAAGCTTACTAGATGCGTATGGATGAATACGTGAAAAAAATTAGGACTGGAGTTAAAAGAAAAGATATCACAGCTTAATAGAGGTCACAAATCAAAAAGTTTTAAATATTTCTGTAAATTTATTATAATCATGTTAATATTAATGGCGCAAATGTGTGCCTTTGACATAAAAATATTAAGTTATCTATCTGTCTTATAGGCTTATCTTGGAAACTATAGAGGCGATTTTAATCAGGTTTTCAATGACGTGTTACCTGACATTTCGTTACCTTACTAGGTATGATATATGCCTGGGCGCATCCGGGACGGCCACTCAATTGTACAATCAAAGACTTATGTAGCATTTTAGATAGTAGAAACTTAAACCATTTAAACAAACATAATTAGTCAATGAGTTATAGTCAATCAACTTAAAAAATAATGTGCAAGTTTTACAAAACAGTACACTGCGCGTGGTTGATTGAATTAGTGACTTTCAAACGGTCTTTAAAAGTGGCCCGAAGTTTGCAATTCTCCCAGAACAGGTAATGCAGATACGGATATGACAATGTTGAGTTGTATCCGTACGATTAAAAAAACCGGCCAAGTGCGTGTCGGGCCACGCGCAGTGTAGGGTTCCGTAGTTGCGAATGACAACTTTGAGTTCACACTATTCACACTCGCACCTTACAGTTTAACGACCAAAAACATCTAACAATGAAAATATTATGAAATTTTACGGTTTATTAGTTGGCTGCCTATAACTTTTTAGTTTGTACTTAATACTCAGCTCTGATAGTTTTCCTTTCAATTTCAGTATATATACTACTGCTGTAATTTTTTTCACGTATCTATATATAACCGTTTAGCAGATAGAGGGGGGGACACTTACCTCTAACAAAAATTCGCACTTTAAAACCAAATATTTCGGAAACGGATCCTTAAATCGAAAAATGGTGCTCTCAACCTCACAATATTTTTTAAAGACCTATTTAACGATACCCCACACGATGGGCAAATAGAGAAAAAAAAATTACTCCCCCAGTTTACTTGTATGGGAGCTGCGCTAAAAAAAATTTTTTTTCAAGATTTTATTCTACCACTTTTTTGCCATGAATAATATACATACCCATACCAAATTACAGCTTTCTAGTACTTATAGTCTCTGCGTAAAACCGCGGACGGACAGACAGACAGACAGACAGACAGACAGACATGGCGAAACTATAAGGGTTCCTAGTTTACTACGGAACCCTAAAAACGGTCGCGTCCACTTCGCTGACGACAACATCCCACATACACACGACACAGCCTACCCACCTACCACAAACTACGAAGAAGATACTATTAGTAGAATCCACAGGTAGTATCAGACGACCGACTGCTATATGTTTTCTCTAGGCAATACAATCATAGCTCTTTACCCTCACTCCACTTTTTTTGTCTATGGGGGGGCCACAAATTTATACTCAAATGACGTATGTTCTGTGCCCTAATATCCGTAAGGGCAGTCGTCCGGCAGTGCCACCTACAAAACTTAGGCAGCATTTACGCCAGCCACCCAGAGCAAGGAATGTGACTGTCGCTCGCGATCTACTAGAGACGCCTTTTCAATATTGCATACGAAACAAGCGTGTCAGGGGGCGGTACCATTTATTGAGGTTTTGGGTTTCAAGGTAATTGTAGAAATGCAAAAATCTGCTATTTTCTACTTATTTGTGATATAGGTATCATGTGAATTATATTTATTAACCTTTTCACTGTAATTGTTATATCTGACAGGCCCAGCAAATGCGACTTTTACCTTTGATATGCGGTATTATTATTACTTTCTTCTCTAGTAGTAGACATTCCGTGCTCTGTGGCTACATACAACACGGTCACATCTTCGAGCAACGGTCTTCCGTACGGAGGCCGTGTTGCTCGAAGGGTCTACTTCGCCGATGACGACTTACAGCCTCTGCAGACGAAGTATGCCTACGGAGCGTAGGTGCCATAAAGGTCAGCTAACATCGATATTTAACATTTCAAATGCGTAGGAATCGTATGGATGTTTATTATTTAATTAAATACTCTGAACTCTACACTCTCTACACTCGGACACTATTGAACAACAACAATAGCGTGACCAAAGAGACGATTTGTGAATTATATAAATAAAACGTTTAATATGAAAATGCACTACAAAAGTACACTTACTTAAATTAAACTAGAGATTTAATATTAATTAAATAAAAAGTGGTCGGAGTTTAATAAAAGTGACAATGATCAAATGCTTTATGTTTGTTATCTGCACCCAAAAATACTTTAAAAACTCAAATTTTCATGAAAAGTGGGGTCAGCCAACTTCGATCCCAAAATATAAAAATATATATATATGAGTATACATTATAATCAGAAATATGAACGCAAAACAGCAGCTTTTTCTAAAACATCCAAACCCGGCTACTGTTTTAAAAAACCATTCTGTTTTGCAAACTAAATAGAGATTTTTTGTATTGTCTAGTTAATTATGCAAGCCATCTGCGACATATACAATACTACTCAGTATACAAAAAAAGTTATTTACTATGCGTTTCGCTTGTAAGTCCACGGAAACGTTTACTGGGGTCCCCCACGCTACGCTAAATCGAATACCATATAATCGAAGATTAATGATCGTGAACCAAATATCGAAGCGTCAAAGGGTCCCCCGAAACCATTGTCGACATGTATTTTTTAAATAAAAACCCGTTTTCTGTTAGGCCTGCGGAGGCCATGTTGACAGATTATATAATTTATATAATATAATAAAAGGATAAGTAAGGTAAGAACTCGTGAGTCCAAAGCAGATACAAATAATAATAAAAAAATCATTATTTCCGACATAATCCATATTATGTAAGTAATTAATAGAAGTAAACTTCAGTAATATAAAACAAGTATAACACATACAGATATGTAGAAACAACATTACTTACTTACAACTAGGTTCTCACCGTCCGATAGATGCTAAATATATTTCAAACACAACATTGAAAAATACGTTAGTAGAGTACCAAAAAGGTGCTCAGGGTACGGCAGTAATAACAAGCCCTTGATCTTCCGTAAAACCAGATACAAAAAGAAAACTAGTTAAGTCAGACCTTTTAGGCTACAAAATATTATCCCAAGTTATGAGAAAAAAATATATTTTATGTTGTTATAAATTAATTTCAGGACTGACCATTGAACTTGGCACCCATTTTGATCTCACTTCTTTTGTCGTTGAAGTCAAGTGAACTAAGGCATATATCATACTCGTAATATTGAACTTGGCTCTCAGTTCACATTTATGTTTTTGATGAGATAGTAGATATAACACAGAACGACTGTTTAAGTACATCAGATTTGAGAGTTTATAATATACTTTTTGAGATGTTCCATAAAGGATACAACAGTCATGCAGCATTTTATAGAAGGAGGGATCGTTCCAATAGTTCTGTGGGTCCAACATTTCGTGACATGTGTCAAAATCAGCCGATCTGTGCTGGGGATAGATAAAATGTCTATTTATTCTCGTCACAGAACTATAACTCAAGTTATTAATCTGAGATTCTCGTACTAGCTGATGCCCGCGACTTCGTTCGCGTGTACTTTATGAGTCCGGCATATTACTATACCTTAATACGAACTAATGTTGATACATAATAAAATACTTACTTGTAGCAGTTTTATATGTCATATATATTAAACTAATTTTGCAAAAAAAATCTTTATACTATGTTGGAACTACCCTTTGGGTTAAATTTTAGTATCAATATGCCGCGTTCACATAACCAAGAATTTTTCAGGTTTGTTATGCTCTGAAGGTCTGCAAATACAATTTTAATTTCTCAAATAAGTATGATGATTCTTTCGTATTAATGATACCATAAAGAGATGCAAAATGTAATTTTCTTCAAGGTATGTTGAAAAAAAAACGTATTAACTCTCACTATAGGATGCAGCTAACGCTCAGATGAGGAGGAGGATAGGATGTCTCACCAATTTGTTAGTAGCCAGTTTATTAAACAAGAGAAAAATGTGCTCCATATTATTTCCAATCACGATGAAGCCAAAACTTGTTTCAATTTAAGCATGCATCATTTCTGGGTACTATTTTTTAGTGTAGACTTTTCGAAAACGAATTCTTTTGTATGGAAAATCGCCCGTTATCTGAAGTTGTGCTTCCCAAAATATACCCAGGGGTACAATTTTTGAAATATGCTGTAAAAAAATAGTTGGAAGACGAGTGGTCACTCGTTCAAAAATAGTTTACCTGACCACAACACACTCGTAGTCTCTCGTAGCATATGTAGACAGTAGCTGAAGTGATTGTGTCAGTCGTAGCGTCATGTACCTGTACAAGTAACGATGCTACGCTACGACGCCCGTTTTTCGTAGCACAGAAACAGAATACGTTACTCGGAACTGCAGTTACGGCTCGTAGCGTCGCACGCAGTCGTAAGCATTGTTAAAATCCTCGGAAGCTATTTACAAGTTTCGATTCACCTTGTCGTGATAGTTTATACATGCTGATTCTGAATCTCCTGTCTATATTTCTATCTCGGTATCAGAATCTCTAATAGAATCGTAAGAAAATTAGATTGAAGCATTCACAAATCTATACTGTTTTACTCTTATTAAATAAAGGAAAGAAATGGGATGGTGAAACAATACCCGGGCAGGGCTTGAACAGGCTTCTTTTTTGTACCTTGGGTTACATCAATATCAAAATCCCTGATTGTTTTGAAAATAAAATAAAGCTATAAATAATATGTTTATTAGAAAATAATAATGGTAATACATGTGATAAATAAAAAAAACTTATACTATCTATAATTAAAACTAATAAACTACTTTAACATAATAAAATAAACTTATAAATCTAAAAATTCATACCCATGCATGTGGCATGTTGGCAAGGACGCTGGCTGCATTTCCACGCTAGATTATCAACGAGTAACTAAGCTTTATTTATTATCTAGCTTTCTATAGGTGATTTTTATGAAATCGGTCTAGTTGTTTTTGAGTACCTATATAAATAAATAAATTAATTAATATATACGGACAAATAACACAGATTGAGCTAGCCCCAAAGTAAGTTCGAGACTTGTGTTATGGGATACTAACTCAACGATACTATATTTTATAATAGATACTTATATAGATAAACATCCAAGACCCAGGTCAATCTGAAAAAGATCATTTCCCATCTTGACCTGACCGGGGATCGAACCCGGGACCATCCGTGGCGCAGGCAGTTGACCGCTGCGCCACGGAGCTAGTCAACAATAACGTATCGTTAACAAACAAACACACAAATCTTTCCTCTGTATATTATTCGTGTAGTTTATTGAAAATTCTGTCGCTAATAATAAGACGACCAATCTGAATATTTCAGTATGAATATCGCATAATAACATTGTATAATCAGATGATCCCAATTCCCTACATACTCGAACTAAACCGCTGACGAAGAAATTTGACGCCGATGGCTTAGGAATAATTATAATTGAATCCGTGGTATCAGTTTAAGCGTATGTTGTAACTAGTGTTGCCAATATATTTTTGTGTAAAAATTGTACTGTATTTAAAAGCTATATATAAAAATTAAGTACGCTTCAAAAAATATAGTAATTTAATGGGGAAAGAATAAAAAATAGATAGTATGTTATATTTTTAACTCATTTGTTTTCGGTTACACGCACACGCAAACGAAAGGCGGGTTCTGTTATTTTTTTGTATTTTTTTTATTAGTTTTAGTGTTGCAATATACTGAAACGTAGTATTTTTGCGTATTATATATTTCTTCAACAGTATATATTCACGAATGCCGAAATACAGTACAATACTATATTATAGTACAGTTGGCAACCCGCGTAACGCAACTCTATCTCAACAGTATTACATGTTTTAGATAATTTTTGAAGTTGATCGACAGCTGTCGCGCGACCAGCATCACTCGACTGTCTTTAGAACACGACAGATGCTCCCTGTTTCTGCATGTATTTTATTAGGAATCATTATAATTAAATTCGTGGTATCAGTTTTAGCGTATGTTGTAACGCAACTCTATCTCAAATATTACTATGTTTTTGGTAATTTTTGAAGAGCATCGACAGCTGTCGCACGACCAGCATGACTCGACTGTCTAGAACATGGACAGTTGCTGCCTGTCTTTGCATGGGTTTAATTAGGAATAATTATAATAGATTCTTACTCTTTCACACTGGTCTGGGAGCAAAGAATAAACATTGAATGTACCAGCTGCTTCTTTTCCCACGCAGATCGTAAAAACCGATCGAGGGAATGGGCAAAAATCTATGGAATCATGATAACAGGCGATGCGGCTAGCAACCCATCACTATTTGATTCCGTTTTCCTCATCTCCACGCCCACCACCATGCTAAACGTGGCTGGTCTTATAAACCAGAGCTGTGTCTACTCCGCAAATGTAATAGACGTGGCATTATGTATGTAATTATAATAGAATTTGTGATATCAGTTTTAGCGTATATTGTAACGCAATTTATTACACGTTTCAATAGTATTACCTGTTTTGGGTAAATTTTGAAGTTGATCGACAGCTGTCGCACGACCAGCATCACTTAATTGGCTTTAGGACATGGACGGACGGACAGTTGCTACCTATCTTTGCCTGTGTTTTAGTAGGAATAATTAGTATAGAATTTGCGGCGAAAAAAAAATATATATAGTGTAATATATATATATATAGTGTAATTGTGGTGGTACACTGGTGCCTTGGAGATTGGGAAAGCCGCTGGTGTGGGACGCAACATGTGTCGATACACTAGCGTTTTCTCATCTCCATGGTACAAGTTGTAAGGCGGGCATGGCTGCAGCTTCCGCCGAGTCCCTTAAACGGCGCAAATATATATGCCTTGGCGAAGCATATATTTTTGAGCCGTTTGGGGTCGAGACACTGGGTCCGTGGGGTCCCTCAGCTCACAAACTATTCAAGTTTGTGAACAAAAGGCTGGTCGAGGTGTCGAATGACCAGAGGGCTGGCAACTATTTTGCCCAAAGAATAAGCATTGCCATTCAACGTGGCAATGCTGCCAGTCTTCTGGGCACATTACCGCAGGGCAATGACCTGCTGGACATTTTCTATTTATAGGTAGGTTTTATTTATAAGTAGTTTTATTTTATAGGTAGGTTTAATTCTTAGTTTATATAAGTTAGTTTTAATATTGTTACTTAATTATATTACGTAATTGTGGTAATTTTAAAATAAATATTAGAATTAATTGGATTCTTTTTTTTTCCATGTCCTATTTCATTATTTTAAAAAGAAAATAAACAGATTAGCTTTGTGAATGTAAAAAAAAACCTATAAAATACAACACTCTTTTTGGGCAGATGTATAAAAAGGGCGCCGTTCCAAGCTTTTGCCTAAAGATAACTTTTTTGGGGCCGGCACTGCTTTTTAGTATGTGGAATGAATCATTTAGGTATATTATTGAAACTTACACGACATTTTTTTTTTCTTTTAAACAAAACCGTTTCGCTCACGAATTTTCTGGAATCAATCAGTTCACATTGTTTGTCATGTCAACGTTTGTGGAGTGGTGTTTGTATGGAAAATTGATTGATTGAATATTTACGTATTTTATTGAAAATGTTTTTAATTTTACCTTTACACGATTCATTCGTTACAAAATAGTATGTGCATATAATATCACAATTGAAATGTCACGTAGAGACAATTTCTTTTAAATTAACCTTCAATTAGTTCATTGCCTATTGTTAATAGAATAGCGGTTAATTTTCATGAAACCCAAAAGATAATGTAAATATAATTACGCGCCAATTAATATAACGTAATTTAGTCCGACGACGTCCGGACCGGACGTTTGACCTTGCGGCCGGGTAAGAGCAATCGTTGCTCAACGCAGCTGCCGAGAAAACAAGCACAGTGTCTATAAAAGGTTGTAGACCTCCACGATTTCGGCTACAGTGCAACCAAAGTAAACGGAAGGAAGTACGCAATGAAGGGAGCTCTCGTGGTGAGCTGCGTGGTGCTGTTCCTGGCGCTCTGCGCGGCCAGGAACCTGCGGGAGAAGCGCGATGCCGACCTGGAGACCGCCGCTTCCCATCACGAGAAAGGCGGCGGCAAGGAACACCATCATCACCATCACCACCACCACGGAGGCAAGGGACACAAGGGACACCACGGACACCATCACCACGAACACGGCCACAAGGGCCACCACGACCACGGCGGCCATAAAGGCCACCACGACGATCACCACGGACACAAAAAGCATCACCACCACGATGAAGGCCATCATCACCACCATCACCACGGCGAGAAGGGCGAAAAGGGCCATGGCTTTGAAGAAAAAGGACATTATCACAAGGGTCATTCCACGAAGGGACACCACGGTGTTCACAAAATAGACGAATTCAAGAAAGACAAGCACTTCCATGATAAATGGGGAGAAGGTGGATACGAGGAGGGTCACGGTGGACACCACCATGAACATGGCCACAAGAAGGGTGGTCACTTCCATCATGGCCACGATCACGGCGGCCACCACGAGCACCACCACGGACACAAGGGCCACCACGAGAAGGGCGGACACCACCACGACCACAAGGGCCATCACGACGAAGGCGGCCATCATGAGCATCATCATCATCACCATGGCCATGGCAAGAAGGGCGGCCACGAGGACCACAAACACTGGGGATTTAAGAAGGGCCACTAAATTGTTACTTTATATACGTAGTTACTTAGAAAATGCTGTGATTTCATTTAGATTAAGTTTGTTACAAATATTTTTTATGTACATAGTACTATCTATTAAACTGTGTTGAAGTAATAAAAAAGAATCGTTCTGCGAATTTCTCATTTCATTTTTGATGTCCCGCCCTTTATCCTAAAATCAAACAGGTCTACACAGGGTCGGTTTAAAGCAGGTCCAGCCCGGGTGGCCAATCACCGGCGCGATAATGATGTTGTACATTAGTAAAAAATGTTGTAAATTCATACTTTGTTTAAATTGTTACTTAGAAAATGCTGTGATTTAATTTAGATTAAGTTTGTTATGACTATTTTTTATGTAAATAGTACTGCATATTAAACTGTGTTCAAGTAATAAAAAAAGAATCGTTCTGCGAATTTCTGCGAATTTCATTTTTGATGTTCTGCCCTTTATCCTAAATTCAAACAGTACTACGCAGGGTCGGATTAATCACCGGTGCGATAATGATGTTGTACATAAGTAAAAAATGTTGTAAATTCATAACGAGTCCTTATTCTAGAGGGAACAACCCAAGTCACTTGCCCAGTGTAGCAGTTTCAGGAATCGTTAAGTCAAGAGAATAAACTAATTAATAATCGGGAATCGAACTTAGCCCTCTCAGGAAAAGCTGCTTTACCAAGTACGCTACGGAGCAGTTACGTAATCTGAGGAATTTATATATTATTCAATATAGACCAAACTATACGGAGAGGTAAATATGCCGACGTAATACATAAACTTATTACGCCGACCTATCAAATATTTGTTGTTTCTGATCGGCTTGATTTGTATCCTTCGTTATCTCCAAAAATACTAAAATGGATGTGAATGTGGTTTTTATTGTTGTAATCTGCATTTCTTTTTAGTAAAATTATGTTTTGGGGTTAATTTTATCCCATTAAACATATTCATCGTCGATGAACATAATGAAGCATATGATTAAAGCGGCACATTCGTCGCGAATCTGCTCCAAATTACAAGGGTATCAACACCAAGGGTAGTTTCTGTTGACCCAGGGTCATGAAATTATGCGTAAAAAAAAGTACAAATAAAGGAGGAGATAGGTAGGAAATACCCGAAAACTAATTTTTTTATTGTAACTAAAAAAAACATCTTTTTGTTGCTCGAGTCCGACTCGCACTGAGTCGGTTATTATAAACAAGTCTCACAGGTAAATATGGACTACATAATAAAACCGAAACCCACGCAAATGAAGTCGAGGGCAATAGCAACAAAAAATTCATGCCCAAAGATTGTAGATTTAGAACAAATCCTTGATTTATGAATCGTGCCGTACGGTTCTCCGAGCGGTTTTAGAAAATTCAGAAAGTGATTAATTATTTTCCTTTGTAATTTTCATATTTCAACATTTTACATAATGTCCCATGACAATGACATTATAACATTAACGTACCCATGGGAAAGGGTATTCAATGAAACAGCCTACCCTACCGTACCGCTTACCCTAAGCCGTTAGGGTACGCCGGTACCCTATGTGGACGCTGAGTCCACCCCTGCATCACGAAATTTGCACACAGATCGGTGAGATAGTAAAGAAAAAGCATTTTTTTACAAACCAGCTCACAAAAGGAGGGTTTTGTCTTTTTCCAAGAAAAAAAGCAGCAACAACAACAAGCAGTGTATTTTTTTTTTCATTTGTTCATGTTTGTGAGATTTTTTTAAATCCACCCTAATTCCTAAATACTTTAACAGGAATATTGATCGAGTCCAAGACTTAGGTTGAGTCTTTCAATGCTATATTGAAGGTTTTCACTAGATACAGTCGCCTGCAGAGTAATCTGACCCCCTCACAATTTAAAATCTACGCCTAGGGGTTCAGATTTGTCTGCAGGCGACTGTACATAAGTCTCTTCCGTGCTAGTTTGGGAGGAAAAGAAAAACGTAGAATATACCAGCTGCTTTTCTTCTCACACAGACCGTAAAAGCGGGTCAAGGAATTGGGCGAAAATCTAAGGAATCATATTACAGGCGATGTGGCTAGCAACCCATCACTATTTTTAAACCGCTTTCCACCTCAACGCCCGCTAACACGCTAAACGAGGCCTTTGGGTTATATGATTTTGGTCTCTGTCTACCACGCAAGGGATAAAGACGTGATAATATGTATGTACGTATGTATGTACTTATATACCAAGTACTAAATTGGCGTGCCTCTACGAACTAAAATTGATCCTCGAATATTCCGTTAATAACCCTTTTACAGTAATTAGCGCTCGCGTACGGAGCTTATAGACGTCACACCCGATAAATTTATAGCTCGGGCTATCTACTCCCGGTCTAATCCCGATCGTGAGTAGATTAAATTATTTCCCTATACGATCGGAGTCGATTTTTGTAACGGTCGCTTCCCGAAACGAAAGCGAATCATCAAACTTTTGCGAGATGGTTTTATTTTTAAAACCCTGGTGCAAAAAGATGGTTGTTAAGTTTGATCGCTATGGTGTGCGTGTTTCTGTCTATGGCAATGGTAGCTCATAGACATGTTGGCAACACCAACAGAATTTTTGTGCTTTGTTATGGCAACACTGTTTCTCTCTCGATCTGTGACTGCGTTATAGTGTACATTGTTTCTGTTCGCAATATAAATAATTTACAGTCATCTTGCCGTATTATTTACTACAAGAAGAAGAATTACCACCCAAGATCCCTACAGACGAATGTTTTATTTTACTTTAAAGCCGATGTCTTCAGCGATTATTCGTAACATTCATGCTGATAAACCTGAACGGCGTGTGAATTGATCCTCGACATACCCTTGGAGGGTTGACTCATCCCGCCTATATGAACCACTTTTTCTGGAATCAATGCTAGGTATTCGACAAAAATTTCAACATTTTAATACATAAGTGAGCCACCCGCGCTATTTGTATGGGAAAGTCTTTATCGAGTTTCCAGCAATGGTCCAAATAAGAGAAATTGTTCTTATTGACGTGCTGAGTCACCCCTGAGAGTTTAATTGCACGTTGTACCATATGATGACCATACTCTTCCATGCTGGTTTGGGAGAAAAGAAAGAAACATAGAATATACCAGCTGCTTTACTTCCCGCACAGACCGTAAAAGCCGGTCAAGGGATTGGGCGAAAATCTAAGGAATCACATTGATAGACGATGCGGCTAGCAACCCATCGCTGTATTTGATTCCGCTTTTCACCTTTACGCCCACTACGATGCGATGCGATATGTAGGTTTTATGACTTTGGGCTCTGTCTACCCCGCAAGGGATAAAGACGTGATAGTATGTTTGTATGTATGTATGTACCATATGATACTGCCTGACTTTTAAATTGAATTAATGTGCACCTTTGTATCCCAGAAAACGTCTACATATACATACCTAGGTACAACATTTTATGATGAGCGGTACAGTCAATAAGGTGTAACAAAATTAATGAACAAACAAACAAGTATGAGTAGTTAGTACCTAATAATATATTAAATTTAATTTTATCTCATTTTACTGATTAAATGTACTTATGTAAGTACTGGTTTTGTTTCACTAGTTTTATTTTTTAGCATACTTAGCTTTATCAATTAAAATATGCCATACTTACTTTTGATCCCAATTTGACCTCTTTAATTTTTATATTGTAATTTTAATTAAGTTTGTATATATAATATACGAGAATTGACTATTTTTTAAAAAGTAAGGTGTACCTTACTTTTTAAAAATAAGATAATCTGTAGAACAATATTTCATATTTCTGCTTACAAACTTGTTTCCCCTATTTAACCCCCTTCAGGTCGGATTTTCTTAAAATCCCTTATGCGCTCACCTGTCTTAGAAGAGGATAGGGTTGACCTTTGCCCAGTAGTGCTACAATAGTACATTATGTTTCAATACATTTGCGTATAATACTTTATAAAAAAAGTTTAAATTTTGGATCTGTGGCATTGGGCTAATGAGCGGTTGTGATTGGTGTAAAGTAAAAAGCACAAGTGCCGTAAATACATCATTACGATACAGATTTCGATGTCATATACATATTTTAATAATATTATATATATATTTATTAATTTAAAAAAAATTGCTAATAATACGTACCGTATTATTAGCAAATGTATTGAAAAATAAGTTAAAGAAAATAACATCAAAGTATAGTTATTTAACTTTGAATTAACTAAGAAAATGATATTTTTATTATATTAAATTAACATTCGTCCAAACTTTTTTCATAAGCTTTCAAAAGTTTGTTTGTTTGTTTGTCATGTTTGGGCGCACGTAAGTAGAGAAGCTACTGACGTACGCCCTAAAAAGGATAAAATTTCAAGTTGTTGTCGTTTTAAGCATATTTGCGTTGCTTGAGGCAGCAGGCGTAAATGCAGCCATGAAGGCCGACTTTGTGATAAACAGGTGTTGATTTGGTAGAGAGTGATTAATCTTTTAAATTATCTATAACCAAACTACTATGGATCCAAAAGTACAACTTTCAAAAAAAATCTTAGCATCATGAATGATATAGCTATATGAGGTAAATAACAAACATTTCGATAACCTCTTCTTTTCCAAAAACAACCGTTTTGATAACCGCCTACTTTTTTGAAGTTTAGTTTAATAAAAAAAATATAATGTGCACAGCTAACTTATAACTTGCTTGCCACAGGTAGTCATATATTTTTATAATACTGCATGAAATCTCTTAATTTTAATACCTTAATCGACAGATTCAAAAGAAAATTTAAATCACGTTTTTGGATTGTACCTACTTTGGTTGTTACGACGAGGAACCTGACGGTTCATTGATAGCAAAGATACATTGCTCGGTCGTGGTAATGAAGGATATTGTAACTTGTTACCATTAGCAGCAAAGTCCCTAAAGTAGCCAATCAAAATCATTTATTTGCTTTTCATGTGATATAAGTACCTCAATGGCGAACATTTGCCATTAGTATTAATTGATTTTACATGGGTGTATTTTGCTTTCAGATTGCCTGGCTCTGAAGCTCACTCTGGCTGTGTGAGCTTTACAAACGCATAATTGGCGCCCTTAGCCCGGGGTTCGTCGCTATGGAATACGAATACAATCATTTTTTTTAGCTCCCTATTTACAAAATATAAATATTTACACAATTAGTAACTAAAAGAGTCAATGTGGATACAGCTTTTTGTTTTTTCTATTCGCTATTTCACTCTTTCTTTGTAATCTGAGCCTGAGATTATTGACACGTGTAACAACATATTGCTTAGATTTTCTCCTTCTGGGAGTCAAAATCTAAAAGTGAAATCACAGAATAAAAGAAATAATACGTCGGTACATAAAGTTCATTCATTCATTCAAGGAGTTAAGATACAATAGTTAATTTTAACAGCAGTATGAAATTTAACTCATAGTAGATCTTTTATTTCTATGTATATATACCGAGATCCAAAAATTAATCCATTGTTTTGTGTAAAAGTTGGAGTAATTGTTTTATTCTTATTTCTTGTAGGGTTACTCCTGTTGTAAAATATCACTATTATTTTTTGTAATATAAGGTACTGGAGCCAAATAAACTTAATTTCGAACCACTTTATATCATTATTGCTTGAAAAAGCAATATTTTGAGATCAGCTTGTAATGCTTCCTGTAAATTTAAACATGGCTATAAATAAAATAGATGAGTTCATGCGTCATAAGTTTTACTACAAATTAAATAAAAATCACGTACTTTATTAAAGCCCTATCCATTTTTGTGTTTTCGAAAAAGTGTCAAACCATTAGCTTTCATCGTTGTTTACTTAAATTAGGTATGTATGAACATCATTTATAGCAAAATCGATTTCTGTCAACGCTTTATTGCGCGTTGCACATGGGCCTTATTAACCGCAATTTTTATAATCTTTTTTTTAATAAATATATAATTTATATAAAGGTAGTGAAATGGTATCAGCTTTTCATTATCATTTTGTATGTTCTTTTGATTAAACAAGACGTTTACACTGTTGCAAGTCCGTTATTTTCAGGCAGGCTTTATTATATTTCAGGCCTTGTTTGGCTCCAGTACCTTATTTGAAGATGATTCATTGCGAAGGGAAGGTCAAGATATTCATATGTTTCAATGAGATTCATTAGCACTTTAAATTTTATAGTACATTTTGTATTTTAGCATTAAACAACAAATAGTTTTCTATAAAAAATTCTAAAACGTGAGCTAAATAATGTACGTTTACTATGAATCGACCTCGTCAAAAATTCACGGCAAAGAGTTTCGTCTTAGGTACATTTGTTAACAGGCTGTCTGGGTTTTTTATCTAAAGGTTGGAGATAGCAAAAAAACATGGTCAAAAGAACCATGACACCGATTTTTGAGAAAATAGCTAGTCAATGCGTTAAAGATTGACAGATTTTTAGAGACTGGTATACCAGGCTCGAGAGTCAAACCTTGTCAATTTTGAAATATAATGTTGTTCGTTGGATAGGACCGTACCTAAGCCCACTTCAACAGATAATCCAGGGAATTGAAACCTATCCATGTTTTTTTTAATTCGGTTACGTTTGTACTACGTATAAGATTCGATCAAATAAAAAATACCTAGAATGTACCAGATGCCTGCTTCTCCTTCTACGTAAATTATAAAAGCCGATCGATGGAATGAATGAAGTCAGTTGAACTTTATAATTTAGTTAATGTTGTCTTTTAAATTGGAATTTAATTTCCCTTAGTTGGGGCGTAACAAAAATGCATTTGAAATAAAACATTTAAAACGTTTTTTAAGTTTCTCCTACACATTTAAAGTAATATAAATATACAATACAACGTGTTGATGAATAAGCGCAAAACCTCTTAGGTGGTGATTGTGCTTATGAATATGAACAATTTTACTATGGGACCGACTCTGCAATTCAACAACAAAAAATCTGAAGTTTCATACAAATTGTCAATACCTACTCGATCAGAATATATGGAATAGCTTTTTTTTGTCGAGTTGCTGAGTCGGCCCATAGTAAAAATTGGTTATATTCATAAGCACAATCACCACCTAAGAGGTTTTGCGCTTATTCATTAACACGTTGTATATTTTTTGTCATCAACCCCTTGTTGTGCGGAGGTTGGATAGGTCTTTTAAAAATGTTGTCGACGTCTGAACACCAATTTATCCAAGCAACAAACTACATTTGTTGTTAGATAAATAAAATAACTTTTTATACGGAGCCCTCGGTATGCGTATTGTACTCACACTTAGACGTTTGTTTATTCCTAGAAGCGTGGAGGTGTACAATACAAACGTCGTTCGATCGTCAAAGTGCGCCCGAAGCCTTCGACAGCCGGTAAATGTGTATTCGCTGGCTTCTTACACAAACTTCATTTAATTCTTATGCCATAATGTCACAAGTTTCTGTTTATACAGAACTCTTGGTATGCGCGACACTTCGAAGTTTGTTTATTCCTGGAAGCGTGGAGGTGTACAAACGTCGTCGTTCGGTCGTCACATCGCGCCGGAAGCCTTCGATTCGACAGCCGGTAAATGTGTATTCGCTGGCTTCAAGCAATTTCCTGTCGCTTGTTCATGTCCCACAAATTAAATTTATTCCATATTTACTTGATTTTTGGCAGATTTTAGGTTTTGGGAACTTACTTCCTAACAAACATACAGATTGATTTTAAAATATTTTAATACCATATCAAAGAATAAACATGATGTCACTCGCCGTCATATATTGCAAGGACTCAATCAATATTTAACGGTTCTTTAATGAGGAATCCTCGGTATGCGTGTTTAACTCACACTTAGACGTTTGTTTATTCCTGGAAGCGTGGAGATGTACAAACGTCGTTCGTTCGATCGTCACAGTGCGCCGGAAGCCTTCGATAGCCGGTAAATGTATATTCGCTGGCTTCAAGCAATTTCCTGTCACTAGTTCGTGAACACAAACTTCATTAAATTCTTATAATGTCACAAGTTCCTGTTTATACGGAACCTTTGGAATGCGTGTGACTCACACTTGGACGTTTGTTTATTAAAAGTAAGTAATTGAAAGTATTACTGAAAGCGAGGAGGTGTAAAAGCATACGTTCGAGCGTCACAGAGCGTTGGAAGCCTTCGACAGCCGGTAAAAGTGTATTCGCTGGCTTCAAGCAATTTTCTATCACTAGTCCATGTACACAAACTTCATTTAATTGTTATGCTATAATGTCACAAGTTTCATTTTATACGGAACTCTTGGTATGCATGTTAACTCACACTTGGACGTTCGTTTATTCCTAAGAGCATTGAGGTGTACGGTGGGCTACATAGAAAAGTATACCTACTACTGGTACTATTATACGAGTACTAGCTGTTACCTGCGGCTTTGCCCGCATGATATATAGCCTATGTCCCTCAGAACCTTAACATATGTGTATGCAAAATTTCATGAAGATCGGTTCAGTAGATTGGGCGTGAAAGCGTAACAAACAAACAAACTCACTTTCGCATTTATAATATGAGTTAGGATTAGGATTGTAGGTGGTATACTTTTCTATGTTTCCCACTGTACAAACATTGTTCGTTCGATCGTCACAGCGCGCCGGAAGCCTTCGACAGCCCGTAAATGTGTATTCGCTGGCTTCAAGCAATTTCCTGTCGCCTGTTCATGTCCCACAAATTAAATTTGTTCCATATTTAATTGAGTTTTTGTCAGATATAACGTTTTTTGGGAATCAATTTCCTGAAAAATACATTTTTATTTTTAAGTATTTTATATAGGTACCTTAGCTAAGACATAATGTCACTTGCCATCATATATTTTTTTTAGTACTGAATTTTTTTATCCGTCTTCAACCAAAGGAGGAACTTCTCAATTCAATACAATCACCCCTTCCTTCGGTTAAAAAAGTTTTGATGATACGGCTGATATGATAATGATAAGCCTTATAATAGTTTATATGCGATTTATTTTGCATTCACAATGCTATTTTACCTTATTTACTATATAAAAAAAATAAGAAATGGTGAAAAAATTCCACGCGGGCAGGACTTGGCCTGCGTCTAGATCTCAGTACAATCTATGCGTTGCCAATACGCCACCGCGCTTCAGGCCCCGGCAAACGGCCGTAATCAGTAATTCTCTTATTGAATGATTCTCATAAAATTAAAACATGATTCCAAAAATACTTCAGGTTATTTACTAAGGCTTATATGATTATCATTCTTGAATTTCTTTCTATTTATAAAGTATTAGGAATAAAATTATTGGCGTCGCTAGTGTGCCTAGTGTAGGGTCTTAATAGTAGCCGTTCTGGCAGCTCGAATCCGGTGAATGTATATTCGCTGCCGAACAATTTCCTGTCGCTAGATCATGTACACAAACTTTATTTGATTCTTATTGGCATAAGAATGACCTCCCTTTTCATGGTGGCCTTTCTCACCACGCCCATATTCGTGGTGGCCTTCTTCATGATGGCTCTTTTCAAAATGCCCTTTTTTTGTGCCATGCTCCTCGTAGAATCCTCCGTGTTTCTCCTCGTGTTCGAAATCGCCTTCTTAATTGAAGAAATGTTTCTCCTTTTTTTTCGAATTATCGAAAAAGTTGTCACACAGAAAAACTTCCTTTGATATTGAGAAACTACACGCTGATTTTTAATAATTTCATTAAAGTATAGTTGAAAAACTGAAACATATTTCCTAGAAAACAACCAAAACCGGTGACCAAAGGGCAGGCGCGCATTTTGGCCAAAGACTAAGTTTGGCAATCCAACGAGGAAATGCCGCCAGCCTTTTGGGCACCCTGCCCGCTGACTGCAGCGATTTGGCTTCTATTTTTTATTTAACTTAATGTTTATTTATTTATTTTTCTTTTTTTGTAGGTTAATTTTCTTTTTTTAAGACTAGTTATAGTTTATAATCTTAGTTTCGTTCTTTGTTTTTAGTTTATTTAAATAAATCGAAAACAACAATATCGGCTTTTAACACTTTGCTGCTGAGTAAAATTGCATGGTCTTATACTTTGCAAAGCATCACCCGTGCGATTTTACCGGTTCCAACCTTAGCTGTGACGTGTTGGAGCCCGGGATCCACTATTATGACAGCATTCACGCTGTAATATGATTCGGCGAAAGTTTTTACAGCTGGCTGTATGCCTGACGCCAACCCTCCTCTGTATAATTTGTAAATAGAAGTTTTACTGTCTTTTGCTTATTTGAAACTCTTTTCGTCATTAAATTGCTACGATAATATGTCAGTCTGTCCTTGCGGATCCTAGGGATAAGGGTTATAGAAGAGTTCAGCTAAACCGGGCGTTTAAATATTTAATATAATATTTGATACATCTACTTATGAAAATATTATTGTTACATAATGTGCGCGGTGAATGTAAGAAAACATTTTGGGCAAGTTAAATTTGTCAACAACTTTGTTACAAAAAAGTAATTGTCAATGTACATAGTACCTTGTTATATTTAAAGTCGTTTAATTAGTAGGTATTATAGAAATATTATTGGGTAAACAACCATTTCACTCAATCCAATGAATATATTGATTTGTTAGGAAATCAGCTTTTTGTGACTTTTGCAACGAGCATTCTCATCAAACTAAATAACGGATAAGTATAACATAATAAACGAATCAAATAAACCATCCCATCGATTTCATCAAAAAGCAAATTACAAGTTATTCACAAATTTTAAATAATTTTTTACACGGTTTAACCAAGTGAGCATGTTGTGGTTGTGGTGTAAAATAAATCAAAATTGATTAAATGTAAACGACCGGCCTTAACATTTCCACGAAAATGTTATTTTCAGCATCACGGTGCCGCACTAACGCGACGTCTCGCTCTTACGAACGTAGCGCTCAGAAGCCACAGAATCCTGAGAGGCGGTTATCAACGTTAATTATTTTAAAAGCATTTCGCAGAGATGGGCCATAGAACCGTATCTACCCAAGAGAATAAACCAAGTACATACATATTCGTACGTTGTTAAAACGGCCATTCACAAATGAATGGGTAAGGTTAACAAATGAAACCAAATATTCAGTAAAAATGCTTATTTAGTAAAAAAATAACTTAATTTCTTATATAAAAAACAATAATTTACTCTTAATAAACGTAACAAAATAAATTATGTTTGCTTATAAACTAAACCGACTCGCCACAAAAAGTTTAAGGTTGTTACAACAACTGAAAGTTGGGAAACCGTCGCAACTGACGAAATAAAAAAATTGATTGTCGTCGGTAACCTTTCGGCCACATGATTGATGTTGCAAACCGTGAAATAGTGTTCATTAAAGTTGTCATTGTCCTTTCTTGTATCCCCATTTCTTGTGGTGATCGTGGCCACCCTTCTCGGCGTGGTCGTGATGGTGGTGGTGATGCTGGTCGTGGCCGGCCTCCTCCTTGTGGCCCTTGTGCTCGTGGTGGTGACCGCCCTTTTCGTGGTGTCCTTTCTCACCATGTTCATGTTCGTGGTGGCCTCCTTTGTGATGGCCCTTCTTGAAGTGCCCTCCTTTTTTGTGTCCGTGCTCCTCGTGGAATCCTCCATGTTTCTCCTCGTGTCCGGAATCACCTTCTTCGTCGAAGAAATGTTTGTCTTTTTTAAATTCATCGATTTTGTGTATTTCGTGGTGTCCTTTGGTCGAATGGCCTTTGTTATAATGACCCTTTTCTTCGTATTTATGGCCCTTTTCGCCTTTTTCACCTTTATGATGCTCGTCGTAATTGCCGTCCTCATGGTGGTGCTCTTTTTTGTGGGCTCCATGGTCGTCGTACTCTCCCTTGTGCTGTTCTTTGTCATGATGGCCCTTCTTGGCCTCTTCGTGATGGTGGTGTCCTTTGTACGCCTTGCGGCCGTGTTCGCCATGCTGGTTATGATGTTCCGCGTGATGTTCCTTGCCTCCTCCCTTTTTGTGGTCAAAGTTATGTGCATGACCCTTTTCATGGCCGGTAGCGGCGGGCTGTTGATCGTTCACTTTCTGGTCCTCATGTTTGAGAGCCGGGAGACGGCGCGCATAAGCAACCGCAATCAAAGTAAGGAATCCTAAGGCCAAGAGCGCCTTCATGTTCTGTTTTGTTAGTTTTCGGCGTGCTAGTACAACGTGCACCAATCGAGAAATTATCAGCACAACGATGGCGCAGCAGTTTTATATAAAGAGTTGTGTAAGCTGCAGCGAGACGCGCCGAGGAGAGCTCGGCGGCGCGGCCAGTGTCACATCACCGCGCCTCGGCGCACTCCGCTGGGAAATAATTTTCCAAACATTCGACAGCTCGTCGTTTTACATTTAAGATCCATTTATTTATTAAATACGTATCTAGTGCTTTAAAAATATTTTGCAATGGCTGTTTTATAATAATAGTACGGTTGGCGCAAGGTACTGTAATTAGTTGAATCGTTTCTATTTCTAGTTTATATAGTACTTACTTATAGAGTTTTATAATAAGAGTATTTAGTTAGTTGAACCTTATGCTAGTACACATACGAGTACATACGTATTCAAAAGAAAAAATAGGTAGGTAGATATTTTTAAACAAGGCACGTAAGTGATATGAATAAAATTAAATCATAACCTACCTTTGGATTAATCATAAATCAAAAAAAGGTCTCTATACATGCAAAAAAGGCGTAGATCCCTACGAGATACCAAAGATACTCTTCAGGTGTTTCTTAAAGACTTCAGTTAATTTATTTATCCATTTCTGTTTTGACTTTGTTTTCCCAAGGTACGCCTTTGATGCTCCTCTACTCATCACCTATTTTGTGTTTATTAGTTCTTCGTGAATTTCAAACAAAAATGCTTGTCGTGAACATAAGGCCTCCGAGGTATTGCCAAACTGTTTACGCTTCTGAGCGAGATGCTCCGGGTTCTATATCCAGCACCGGTAAATACTTGTACTTAATTTTCAAAGTTATTCTCATACATCCATGTCTCTGAAGCTATCTAAGAAGTAAAAACTTTGGCAAATCGTATTACATTGTTACCTATATAACTACTATATATTTGACGAGCTCGCGCCGGTGGCACGGATGGTCCGTAAAAAATTATCTTTTTCAGATTGACCTGGGTCTTGGATGTTTATGTATATTATACATTTGTTATAAAATATAGTATCGTTGAGTTAGTATCCCATAACACAAGTCTTATTAAAAACTTACTTTGGTTGGGGCTAGCTCAATCTGTGTGATTGTCCGTAGGTATATATTTATTTATTATTTATTTATATAAAATTTAATTACTACATAGTTTAGTCTGTAAATTGAATTCATCTGTCTGTACAGGCTAATCTTGGAAACCGGGTCGTTTTTAGTTAGGTTTTACTATCATGTAGAGTAGGAATGGTTATTGAGCATAATATATTAAAAATCAGCAAGCAGCCACAATGGAGGATCCCATAGATATCAGAATATTTACTAGGTGAGGATCCCGAGCACAAAAGCAAGGGAAAATGCAACACTGAACACATTAGATTCGTATTCTTCCCCGGACTGTCATAGGCTATGTAGCGTCAGCAAAAAATCAATATGGCGGACGTAAACTGTCAAAAACGGTCGGGTTTCTTATTTTTTTAAATAATAATGCGACCCGTCCCGCAGTGTCACTCTTCAAAGCCATCATTTTTGGGCCTCGGTGTCGAAGTCAGCGATTCAAAACTTTTGAATTTAAGCTGTGAATAGTATTTCTTTTGTTTGCACCGACAATGTTTGGATCACATGGAAACATAGAATGTTACACTTGACTATTTAAATTGTTTCTTTTTTTGTTTTAAATTCTTGGCTTACTTATGTTAAATGTGTAATAATTTTTTATTTAATTTTTAAACACAGTGTCTGTGTTTGTTATAAAATATAGTTTCGTTGAGTTAGTATCCCATAACACAAGTCTTATTAAGAACTTACTTTGGGGCTAGCTCAATCTGTGTGATTTGTCCGTATATATTTATTATTATTTATAAATAACGTTTCATTTCACAGGTGAAAAATACGAGTAGTGAATTAGCAAAATTTTCCTTTAACTGGCTGAATCTAAAATCATTTCGAGATATAAGCTCAAGTTGACAATCTTTTTGATGTGACACATTTTAATAACAAAGATTTACTGAGATATTCAAGAAATAAATTTTGCATTTTGTGACGTCAGTCGCGGATGCATTTTTTCTAAACCCTAATTTAACCATTTTCATATAAATTTCAAGTACCAAATTTTTTTTTAAATATTGGACATTTTACGTCGTATTATGTTACTCTTATCTCTCATAATAGAATATTGATTTACTCCCATCAATAAAAATAAAAAGCGGCAGTGAATACGATGTCACTTGGATATCATTTAAATTTCAAGTTTATGAATGTAAACTTTAACTTTAACACAAGTCTTATTAAGAACTTACTTTGGGACTAGCTCAATCTGTGTGATTTGTCCGTATATATTTATTATTATTTATAAATAACGTTTCATTTCACAGGTGAAAAATACGAGTAGTGAATTAGCAAAATTTTCCTTTAACTGGCTGAATCTAAAATCATTTCGAGATATAAGCTCAAGTTGACAATCTTTTTGATGTGACACATTTTAAAAACAAAGATTTACTGAGATATTCAAGAAATAAATTTTGCATTTTGTGACGTCAGCCGCGGATGCATTTTTTCTAAACCCTAATTTAACCATGTTCATATAAATTTCAAGTACCAAATTTTTTTTTTAAATATTGGACATTTTACGTCGTATTATGTTACTCTTATCTCTCATAATAGAATATTGATTTACTCCCATCAAAAAAAAATAAAAAGCGGCAGTGAATACGATGTCACTTGGATATCATTTAAATTTCAAGTTTATGAATGAAAACTTTATTAAATCACAGAATGATGATGAACACAAGATGATGTTTTCTTCACATGAAAAATATTCAGGTAAAAGAAAACATCATTTTCATATCTCTCTACATACCCATTTTGTAAACCTTAAGTAAGTATTTGGATTGTCACCGCTTCTACAATTTTTATATTTCGATTATTCAATTTTGATCATCGTTCTATGTTATTCTCCACTGCAAGAGCACGACTCCTTTCTGTATTAGTAAAGTTGTATATGTATTAGCGGACGCCAGACGGGTTGGGGGTCCCCAACCCGACTGGCGTATATATAATATTCTCTATGACTGGCGTCTCCGATGTTTTTTAGCTTTGTTTAGCTTGTGTTTCCCACGTCACCTTCTACGACATCTACGGGAAGACTTTGAGTGGTCCTATTCTACTCTGCCGGCAGCCACAAGGCTGATGCTGATGCTTTCATAGAATAAGATTTTTTTTTATTAGCTGTTACCCGCGGCATCGCCCGCGTGGTATATAGCCTATATCCTTCACGGTAGCATTTTCAACGTGTATGCCAAATTTCAAGAAGATTAGTTCATTAGATAAAGCGTGAAGAGGTAACAAACAAATATATAGAAACACACTTTCGCATTTATAATATTATATATAATAATATAATATAATAATTAGTTGGGATGGGTGTTTGATATGGTGATAACAAAGAAATTATTAATAATGTTCTAAAACATTATATAACACCCGTGTGGATGCCCCTAAATTAGGTACCAAATCTTTGTCAAATATCTCAAATAACATTACGCTTTTGACTCACGCGCGTAGATCTTAAGGCCGTCTATCTAGAGACTGGCCGCCCTAGAATTAGCACGCGTAACGAGGTCAGTGCACTTTTACTGTTGGAAAATAAGATCAACACCGAGAACGGCCTATTTATCAAGAATCGTTTAATTTCGTTATAGTGTCATATCTAGCTTATACAACAAGCCTTTCCAATGAAAAGAATCATGCTCACAGCCAAAAATAAAATTGTATGGTGGTATGGAACTGCGGGCTGTGTGTCATTCTATGCCACTGCACCGCCTGCACCACATTCCACAGAGCAAGAAATGTCGCTTGACTCGCGCCCTACTAGACACACAGACACAAATAATAAACCGCGTGTCTGCCCGCGCTCGGCTTGTAGACGAAAGTCGCATCTTCAGCCTCTCAGTTCGTGCTCAAAAAAAATTATAAAAATGCCAAAATGTGTTATTGACGAGCTCCGTGGCGCAGCGGTCAACTGCCTGCGACACGGATGGTCCCGGGTTCGATCCCCGGTCAGGTCAAGATGGAAAATAATCTTTTTCAGATTGAGCTGGGTCTTGGATGTTTATCTATAGAAGTATCTACTATAAAATATTGTACCTATCGTTGAGTTAGTATCCCATAACACACGTCTTGAACTTACTTTGGGGCTAGCTGTGTGATTTATCCGTATACATTTATCTATTCATTTTATATGGTATCATAATTACAGTAAAAAAGTTAATTAACAAAACTCTGATGTAACCTTTATCACAAGTAAGTAGAAAATATCAGATTTTGCATTTCTTCATTACTATGAAACCCAACACCTCAATAAACGGTACCGCCCCCTGACACGCTTGTTTCGTTTGAAATGTGTTGAAAAGCCCTTTCCAACCCATCTGACCGGCGTGAAGAGTGTAGGCCAGATTCTCTGGCTGTTCTGGCTAATATATGACTCTGGTAGTACAGAGAAGGTCGTGTTCCTGCAGTGGAGGTTTTAAGAGGATCGACTAGATACCTGTAAATTTCATACAAAAAGCGATAACTCTTCCACCCCCCCTAAACCTTTACGAAATGAGGAAATTTTGGTGTCATTCGATTTAGCACACCTTAATCTAGGGCTAACCGTTTTTCTTTTTTATTGATTCGGTTTAGATTAATTAAAAATAAATGAAAATGCCCCGGGTATTATTTATGTAAAAAATATGGATATTTACTTAGATGCTCATAACTTTTGTTGTAAGCAATATATCTTAAATATCAAAACGTACAGCCCTACTTCTCTAGTTAATCAATAGGTATGTAAAAAAACCGGCCAAGTGCGTGTCGGGCCACGCGTAGTGTAGGGTTCCGTAGTTGCGAATGACAACTTTGAGTTCACACTGTTTACACTCACACCTCACAGTTTAACGACCAAAAACATCTAACAATGAAATTTGTATGAAATTTTACATTTTCCAGTACATTTTATAAGTTGGTTGCCTATAACTTTTTAGTTTGCACTTAGTACTCAGCTCTGATAGTTTTCCTTTCAACTTCAGTATATATACTACTGCTGTAATTTTTTTCACGTATCCATATATAACCGTTTAGACGATAGAGGGGGGGGGACACTTACCTCAAACAAAAATTTTCACTGTAAAACCAAATATTTCGGAAACGGATCCCCAAATCGAAAAATGGTATTCTCAACCTCACAATATTTTTCAAAGACCTTTTTAACGAATTTTTTTACACAATGGATAAGTAGAGAAAAAAAAATTACTCCCCCACTTTACTTGTATCGGAGCTACCCGAAAAAAATTTTTATTTCAAGATTTTTTCTACCACTTTTTTGCCATGATTAATATACATACTCATACCAAATAACAGCTTTCTAGTACTTATAGTCTCTGAGTAAAACCGCGGACGGACAGACAGACAGACAGACAAACTATAAGGGTTCCTAGTTTATTACGGAACCCTAAAAATATTGAAATTGGACTATGTTTATGGGGTGGGTAGCGTTATCGCTTTTTGTATGAAAATTTACAGGTAGTCTATCTTCTTAAAAGACGTGATGTGTTGAAAAGGCGTTTCTAGTAGCGTGCGAGCGACCGACACATTTCCTGCTCTGTGGCCTGCACCATCGCCGACCGTGAAAACGTCGGCCCGAGGCGCCGCGAACCACGTAAATTTTCGTAATCGTCAATTCGTCATAACATTCAAAACAAATTCGATAACAGTTTATTTTTTAAGAACCGTTTATAATTTGTGATAATAGTAATGTAATTCAAATAAATTGGTACAGCTACAGTTTCGGTTACAGTCGATGTAGGACTTCTAGATAGACTTCGTAGATCTTACTAATAGTTACATTAGAATGTTGCAGAGCGAAGATTTGGCAAATAAACAAGTAGGGACCTACATCTACGTAAAGTATTAGGAATAAAATGATTGGCGTCGCTAGTGTGCCTAGTGTGGGGCCTTAAAGTACATGCTTGTATTTTTTTACCCGACTGAACGAAAAGGAGAGTAATGTTTTTCACGCGTATGTATGTAAGTATATCTGTTCCATTGTTTCCTCGTGCAACTAGGGTTTGCCTGAATTTGAAGTGTGAGGTTTTATTACATGCGTATTCTTCCCTGGCGTACCATGTGGTACGTAATGTCACATAAAAATCAATACAGCGGAATTCAAGAATCTAAGTAATATAAGCTTCAGTAAATAACCTGAAGTATTTTGAGAATCATGTTTTAATATTATGAGGTACAGACACTAAAAACGGCCGCTTTAGGCGGTAATCAGTAGTTATCCTATTGATTGATTCTCATTTATATTAAAACATGATTCTAAAAATACTTCAGGTTATTTACTAAAGCTTATAATACTTAGATTCTTGAATTCGATTTTATTTGTAAAGTAGGAATAAAATTATTGATGTTGCTAGTTGGCCTAGTACGGGCCCTTAACAAAATACCTACACGAAACTTAGTGTATTTGAACATTTCTTTCAAAAATGGGCGCAGATATTTTTCTCACCTTGTACCAAAAGATACTTCTTTACAGAATAGAAACCTTCGACGTTGAGTCAGTTTCATGCTTGACACCGCCAATTACTTCAGCCTGAGCGCTCTTACATCAGCCAATATTTTAGAACTACGCTAATTAAGTCAAGTTCAGCTTTCAATTTAGAGACGAGTGCAAAACACTTAGTTTATTTAAAAAAGATAATTTTAAATAAGAGGGAAAGTACACGCAATTTTATTCTTGTACTCTTTAAGAAGATCAAATTGAAAAATCTTATAATTCGTAGTAAATTACTTGTAGTATTTTAAGTGTAACTTTTCATCAATATCATCATTTCAAATTCAGAGATCTACTATTAATGCCAAAGTGACTACTTTTGGCGGTAATGAGTCTTAATCTTAATTTACCAGATGCAAAATAATAAAAAGTAATAACAAAAATACTACTAGTTATTTATTAAGTAAACTTAGCTTTAAGTAATTTATTGACGTTAACAATAACATAACATTGTAAACCAATTGTAAATGTAAAGTGACGTTCAACAAATGATATTTAAAATATCTTAAGATGAATAAAATTTTTGACTATTGACTATTACCGAAGTACTGATGCAGATTTTTTCAATTTGATCTTACTTAGTAGGTACTTAGTAAAAGAAATAAAATGTGAGGTGGCGCTAGTTCACTGATCTAAGCCCCTAAGACTTTGAGTAATTTAATAAAATTGCTCTTTGAGAATTGTTGATTTATCATTTTACCCTGTGATAAAATTCAAAACGCATGGCCACGTTGCGAAAAATGAGAAAACCAGCACATTCAGTATACTTACTAATTAATGCAAAAACGTGCGCATTTCTGGTACCCTCTCTGTATTCCAATCAAAAATAACCGAATTCAAAACTTCTTTACCCCGCTTTTGGCAAATAAATCCTCAGTTAGTGGTTATGCTAGTCTTACGCACACTGTTACTTAACCACGTATTGTATATTAAGGTAACTTTATTTACGTCTTATTTGTCTGAAATTTACTAATAAACTTGAATGAAAATCGTTTAGATTTTTTCATAGAACTGACATAACTACGCGAATGCGAGCCAGCTCAACAGAATCTTGGTAATGGTGACCAGCGGACTGGATTAGGCATATGTTAAGGTTAAAATTGTTTTTATTTATAGGATTGGTCGCATTATTGTTAGGTTTCCGTAGCGGTCGAAACAATGGGTGGTTGGGGCACTGACGCAAAACGTCTTATTCAAGAAAAAGCCACCAAATGTCAGAGAGAACTGGTGAGTCCCACTCTGGCTCGTTTCTCGTGCAAAGAATGGCCATAGCGATCCAGCGTGGAAATGTTGCCAACGCCAGCGTGAAAATGTACTTTTGCACGGGAAGCGACCATTAAATATAAGAAGTACCTATTTTCTTTCAAGAAACACATTATGTGAGAGCTTTTGTTCAAACAATCCCTTTATTTACTTGGAAGAGATATAACTTTCTTTTTAAAATACAAAAACTAAATAATTATTCATTAATGTAGTTTTTTTTTTCATTTAATAACAATTAATTGTATTTAAACTATTCTAACAATAAAACTACCTAACTAAAAATAAAATTAAATGCCGAAAAATACAAATACAGTCCCTCTAGCTGCTCACCCCTGGGCATCGTGCCCAAAAGGCTGGCAGCATTGCCAAATTGAATGACAATGCTTATATGCTGAGCTAGGTAGCTTTCATTAATGTTAACTTTTCTTATTTTTTAAATTAATTTTTATTAACGTCAACTTGTAAGTACAACGGCGTACGGTATGGTTATATTAGGGCGCTTAGACCAGCCCACTACTAGTTAACTTACTAGTGAAGTACTAACGTAGATTTTTTCGATTTGTTCTTATTTCGGAGTACAAGAATTAAATAACGGGTTTCGCTAATTTCGCTGACGTAAGGGTGAATCAATTGTTGCCCGATTTTTGCCCATTCCCATCATAATCATAACTCTTCCAAATGTTCCTGCTCTTATCCATACCTCATATGTCATATCCCAAATGATAATTAATTCTTAATAGAAACCTAAATTTCAAGGATCATATCAACCTTTGTACAGGTAGAATCCACAAACTCATGTTCATCTTTGCTGAACCAAATCTAGATTGGCAAGATTGTTTATTTTGCTATAGGGCATCACCATAGATATCAGAATATACATCTCTGTGGTCAACACCTATTGACTTATTGCATTTATCTAGGGTGAAATCCACAAAACCACCATATTGCGAGAGATAGTCAAACCATATTTCCTTCAAACTTTTCCTCTTTCCCAAGCTTGATCTTTATCAATACTGTGAAGTCCTGTCTGTTCGACCACTTTATATTCTAAATACTTTCTTACATCACCCTAACATAACACCTTGTAATACCCATACAATTCCAAAAAATGTAACCGTTCCTTAGCTTAGTCTCCTAAGTTGTATACTGATATCTGGCATCACTTCTTGTTTCGGACCAATCCTCTACAACGAGCTTCATTTCAATTTTTATATCTCTCTTAACTCATTTGTTGTTTTGTTGAGTAGATTTTTTAAGTTTTACGATCGAAGAATTATAATAACATGAAAAACATGTAGGGTAGTATTCAAATACTTGACTTGGCTAAGTTTCTAATCCAAGACTTTTATAAGATTCATTTCATCGTAACTTTAAAAAAAAAACAAAAAACCTAAGAAAATAAAATATTTGTTTTTTGATTGAATGAAATTTTTGATTACCCCGACCATGAAAATTTTAATGCCACATTACTTTTTATTCCTGTTTGCTATAGATAGCCAATATAAATAATAAGCTCGAAATAATGTCTATTTTCAAATGTAATACCTAAACTTACTCTAAACTCAAAAATGAAAAAGGTCGGGGTAATCATAACTAAAGAATCCAGAACCGTGGAATAAAACTTAACCATTATCATACCTGTTTCTTACTTCTGTATTTTTCTTCTATGTATGATTTTATGACTTACTTTTAGTTTTTGTTGTTCTCAATTTTAATGTACCTAACGTTTTAATTCCTATAGTAGTACCATGTGGTAGTCGTTAAAGGAACCACGTCAGAGGCCGAGAGGCGGTTCTGACACCAGGGTGTACATGGTCGGCTGACCGTGTCACCTACACGAAATGATGATGATGATTCCTATAGTGTAGAGTTTTAGCACTGTATTTAATAGATTTATTTGCTAAACATCGCAATCATGGAAAACACCTATATGCGATGTGTAAGCTTTTTTTGTACTGTAAGTAGGTACTTCAGAGTGAGAGCACTGGAGTACTGTAACACAGGTTTTTACCTTCAACAGGCTCCAATGTGCATCGGCGACTACCCAAAATCGAACAAAATAAATACAGGTTTATAACATACCGAACTTACTTTGGGGCTAGCTTAATCTGTGTGATTTGTCCTTATATTTATTTATTTATAAGTATTATAAGGTATAAACTTTATGAGGTATGGAGGAAAATAAATTACTTCTTTCTTTTCTTCTCTCCCTTTTTTCTGAAGTTATAAAATGCATCAATATCGTCAATGACGATACTTTGTGATACAAGGAAGGATATGACGATTCGTCATATCCTTCCTTGTATCACAAAGTAAAAGAAATTAAACAGTAGGTACATTAGTATTTAAATAAACTCAAAAGAGAACAATGGGCGAGCATCTAAGTCTCAGTCTAACACAAAGTCAAGTCATCAAGTGCTAACGATTTTATTTTCCATCATGTAGGTATAAGGAGTTCCTTATTCTTCATCTCGCAGCTTATGCAATTTAGATGTTGCAGTTAGGTGATAAAACTGAGCTAAAAAGTAAACCTAATTCGGCCGCGCTGGCGGTGTGCCAGCCAGCTCCCGTCCTCTTTTAGGCAATACCTACTGTATTCTTTGTTATTACTGTTTTTTTTTAACTGTATTTAGCGAAATACATAGCTTTAATACAAAATTCAGCGTATTTTTATTCAAAATACTTGAGGTTCAAGTCACTGTTTTGAGCGCTTGAGCTATTTTTATAGAAATTTAAGCTATTCTAAGCCAATGCTGCAAAAGAAATAAAAAATGTGTAGGTTGCATGCACCAAAGGCCTGTATCATATTTCACTTATATTTTTCCTTTTTTAGTACGAAACTTTTGCGATTGCATGAAGATGAATAAATAATTTTATCTCCCTATAACAGTTTATTTGGCAAAAAAAATAAGTTGTGAGGCATTACTACGAAATACTCACGCATGTGTACCAAATCCATAGTCTTATTATTATTAAAGACTTAGGGTATGGTGAAAATTCAATCATATTATGCAATCAATTATGCGTGCCGACCCTATCCTATTTAAACCCATTTACTAAATGCCAAGTAAAAGTAAGATCTTATAACAAGTTTTCCAAAGTTTTAGCTGAAGTAAAGTTAATCGAGTTCCATACTTGAGACTGCTTGCTCCATTTATCCGCAGAACATTATTAACAATACTAAGTAGTAAAAGTACACAAAGGCAATCGGGCTGTCATTGAAACATTTATCTTGCTCGACTTTTTTCAGTCGAGCGGTTTCGTCTGGCGGCGACAAGACACCACACAACCCTATTGAGAAACGTTATCAATTTCAGCTGTATTGCAATTGTTTTGTATAGAAATCGCTTGATTGCAGCCACGTCTAATTGCGCGCCCAGTAAAATGTAGGCCAATCTCGGGTAGCGCTCTAGTTTCTCAACATTAGGTTTGGTACTTATCTTGCCGGGAGCCGCTGCCAACGGACCACAGCCAACAATTTTATGTAACTTTGTTGTCGAAACGTGACAGGAAACTGATAAGTTTGTTTTGATTTCGAAAGGCGAAAACTTTGACTTCTTATGTGAAGGTCGCAAAAGCGTCAGGTAGTAACAATTTACATTTTATTTTAATAAAGTTATAACAATGCATCACAGTCAACAAATAACAACACTTAAAGGTAAGCTTAATGAGCTAAACCTAGGCCTAGATAACTGGCAACTCGATATAGGCTGGGAGACTTCTTAGTGTCCCTTCTTATGACCCCAGTGCTTGTGGTCCTCATGGCCGCCCTTCTTCCCATGGTCATGATGATGATGATGATGCTCATGATGGCCGCCCTCATCATGGTGTCCCTTGTGGTCGTGGTGGTGTCCTCCCTTCTCGTGGTGGCCGCCCTTGCCATGCTCGTGGTGGTGATGTCCGTGGTGTTTGTGACCGTGGTGGAAATCACCGCCCTTCTTGTGTCCGTGCTCCTCGTGGTGACCACCGTGATGCTCGTGGTGCCCTCCGTCGTGATGGTGGTCGTGGAAGTGCTTTTCCTTTTTAAACTCGTCGTGTTTGTGCACGCCGTGATGACCCTTTGTGGAGTGGCCCTTGTGGTAGTGGCCCTCTTCGTGGTGCCCATGTCCTTTATGTCCCTTATCTCCGTGGTGGTGTTCATGGTGGTAACCATCGTCATGATGATGGTGTTTCTTGTGGCCGCCGTGCTCGTCGTGGTGTCCCTTGTGGCCCTCGTGATGGTGGTGGCCCTTCTTGCCGTGTTCGTGGTGGTGGTGTCCCTTGTAGCCTTTGTGTCCCTTATCGCCGTGGTCATGGTGGTGGTGCTCGTGGTGCTCGTGGCCGCCACCCTTGTCCCACTTGCCGCCGTGGTGGCTGGCGGCGGCGTCCAGGTCAGCGGCGCGCCGCGTGCGGCTCACGTCCCGGCAGCTGACGTAGGCCAGCGCCGCGAGGGCCACGCAACAAAACACAAAAGCCTTCATTTCCTCTGAACGGATGAAAACTAAACAAATGACTGATACCTGTTCCAGCAGCCGATAAGTTTTTATACTAACTATTGTGGTACCGGCATTGTATGAAAATTGTGTAAAGCATCAAGGTTACCGCTATGTCCAAGTGGTCTGGTTGCGCAGCATCCTGACCCGGTATCTCAACTCGACAAGAAAAAGCCGGCAGCAAGAAATACTTACGTATTACGTGGATACTGAATAAACAACGATTTCGATTTCTTTTCATTGTATCAAACTTAGGCGGAAGAAAAAGTTGAGATTTACAGGCATTTTTCGAATGATATGAAACGTGAGTAGCTTTACGCTTACCTATAAGAAGTCCATCATGCATATTTAACGAGCTTTCCCACTAGTTCCCGGGCACGCTCTTGAATACTTGGCGAGTTAAGTCCTGTGGGAGCAACATGTTCAAAAGGGTTAGTTACTTAATAAAATTATTATACTTAGGTAGGTACATTACCTATATTAAATATAACAATAACTTACTAAATACCCTCACTATATGTCTGAAACCTTATTTAAACTTTCATAACTTCATTACCCATCCTCTACTCAGTAAAAGTTTGTCGACAAACTTAATAGTACTTACTCGTAATTAGGTGTATACCTAATTACGAGTGAGTACTATTAAGTACGTATGTATACATCTCAATAATACATCATACGTTTCTAAATGAGAAAGCCAAATACAGTTAAGATTATAACAGGCCTGAATTTTCCTTATTTTGTGATGTATAAGGTAGAGTTTGGAGACTTTTATACATGGATGTGCACTTTATTCATGAACATAAATATCCTATTTTTTATATAAAATGTATGTCCATTTATTTAAGTACTTATTTTTTTATAAGCATGATCGGCAGTACTTTTTTAAGTAATTTAGATCAATTTTTGGGACGCTTTTAGCGAACACTATGTCAGACACTATGAAGTATTTGGAACGCACGCCCCATATAAAATTTAATATAAGCTAAAAGCTTCGTAAGCAATAATAACGAATGGGTTTTAATTTGTATGAAAGGTATTCCAACTCCTGAATGTAGTGTCCTCCCTCTATCATATATACATACATACATTTTGAAGAAACGGCAGCCACCCGTCCAAGTTTGGGCCAATGCTCTCTAAAACCGAGACAGAAATGGGCTAGGTAATAAAGAATTTAAACCAAATCAATGAAAACTTTCTTGGACATAACTTGTATGCCTATATATTGTATACAGAGTGCCCTCAACCTGTAAGGCAAACTACACCAAACGGTCCCCAGGAGGGACGAACCTCGGCTTTGGGCGTTGCCTGGGTTGCGCACCCAGGCAACGCCCAAAGCCGAGGTTTGGCTTGGAGAGACAGCAAACTCTCATATGTCTGATGGGCCGCGATTTGCATGCATGACCTGAAGGGCCGAACTGAGAAACGCGCGGGAGGCAGAGCATCTTCGACGTCAAGCAGTCTGGCGGGGCGCCCGGCGCCCCACCCTAACAGGCCAGGTCAACACACTTCTATAGGACTCAACCTAGGAATGACGCGCCTTCTTTTGTTCCCCTAATTTGTTTGTCTTTTTAGGGTTCCGTAGTAAACAAGGAACCCTTATAGTTTCGCCATGTCTGTCTGTCTGTCTGTCTGTCCGTCCGCGATTTTACGCAGAGACTATAAGTACTAGAAAGCTGTAATTTGGTATGGGTATGTATATTAATCATGGCAAAAAAGTGGTAGAATAAAAACTTGAAAATAATTTTTTTTTAGCGTAGCTACCGTACAAGTAAAGTGGGGGAGTCATTTTTTTTTCTCTATTTACCCATCGTGTGGGGTATCGTTAAATAGGTCTTTCAAAAATATTGTGAGGTTAAGAACACCATTTTTCGATTTAGGGATCCGTTTCCGAAATATTTGGTTTTAAAGTGCGAATTTTTGTTAGACGTAAGTGTCCCCCCCCCTCTATCTGCTAAACGGTTATATATAGATACATGAAAAAAAATACAGCAGTAGTATATATACTGAAGTTTAAAGGAAAACTATCAAAGCTGAGTACTAAGTAGAAACTAAAAAGTTATAGGCATTCAACTTATAAACTGTAAAATTTCATACTATTTTCATTGTTATGTTTTTGGTCGTTAAACTGTAAGGTGCGAGTGTGAATAGTGTGAACTCAAAGTTGTCATTCGCAACTACGGAACCCTACACTGCGCGTGGCCCGACACGCACTTGGCCGGTTTATTTTTAAATAGACCAGTTATAATATTTTTACAGCGCAAGTTGTTTAACAAACAATGTACCTATATTTTATGTTCAACATTCATACTGTTATGAAATTGAAGCTGATATTGACTAACATGATACAAAAAGTGTGAAACTCTGACTAATAAGCTTTTTACTACACTATTTATAGTAATAGTAGCTTTCGCCCGCGACTCCGCTCGCGTTAATATCGTTCCCTCGGGAACAGTACTTTTCTCGGGGATGTAAATAGCCTATGTCCTTCTTCATACTCCAGGCAACGTGTATTCTAAATTTTACGATGTTCAGTAGATAGGGCGTGCTTACTTGTTACCATGTGGCGGTAAGAGGTATGCAGGGGACGAGGGCTATGGGCTTTTATCGCTTTGCATGTTTATTTGACATTGCGCTGGATGAAACGAGCTTTTGGACCATGCTGGCGTAGACGATAGTCGGTCCGGGAAGGGCCCTCTTAAGGCAAACAATTATGAAAATCAGTCCAGTAGTTACGGAACCTATTCAATTCAAACAAACAATTCAATCTTTTCTCCTTATAATCCCAACTAATATTATAAATGCGAAAGTGAGTTTGTTAATTTGTTTATTACGCTTTCGAAAGCGTAATAAATAAATTAACATAACTACTGAACGTAAATTGCTAGTAGGTATTACATACGTACAATATACGCGTTGAATTGATACCCACCTTTTATTGAAGTCGGTTTAAGTTGTCTTGCAGATTGCTGATTGAAGCTACATCACGGAGATATTATGTAATATACACTTTTTTTTTAAATACATTGTTGAAAAAATTAACTGAGTTCCATTTTTTCCTAGTGCCTGCTAAGCACTTTACTCTCTATCTCAAAAACTACTCAACCGATTTTGATGGAACTTGCACTGTTTCGTAAATTGGATTATACCTATTCCAACAAACATAAATAAATAATAATCCGAGTTTCTGAGATATGTGCAGACAAACATACATACACTTATGAAAGGCACACTTGTTTAGAAGCTGATCAAAAGCTGATAAAGTCGACTAACTTTTATATAAAACTCACGTTATTCTGACGGTATTACATACATACAGTTGAAATTAATAACCACTTCTTTTTACGTCGGTCGGTTATCGTAAATAGATCCCAGCTAGCTCAATTTCGAGCTGAAATTTAAACATTCAATTTTTTAAAGGCTTTTGTATAATATTTCTTTAGAATTGTTTTTTTTAAAACTCCCTAAAGTCTACCTAAACATTTCTTTTTGAGAGTTCTTCGCGGGAATTTTAGCGGACTACACGGTGTTTGTTTTGCATTGTTATGCAAATTGCTTCTAGTGGACTTTACAAAGTGAAATAGGTGTCATTTGGTGTTATAAATGGCCATGTCCATGAACAATGTGTGGGATAACTAAAATAGGTAAAATGGTGAGGCTGTAGTGAGATTTACATAGCGAGCTGGTGGTTGTCTGCCTTGCTGCGTCGTTGTTTATGATTGAACCAGTGGATTCGCGATGAATAGTCGCCAGGGGCTCCGTTGAATCAACAAAATGAATAACACCATCATTTCGTTAATAAACTAGAAAACTCGAAAAAATGCGGTTAACTTCGTTTTTAGGGTTCCGTAGTAAACAAGGAACCCTTATAGTTTCGCCATGTCTGTCTGTCTGTCTGTCCGTCTGTCTGCGGTTTTACTCAGAGACTATAAGTACTAGAAAGTTATAATTTGGTATGGGTATGTATAATAGCTATGCCAAAAAAGTGGTAGATGTTTTTTAGGGTAGCTCCCACACATGTAATGTAGGAGTATTTTTTTTTCTTTTTTAAGCCATCGTGTGGGGTATTGTTAAATAGGTCTTTAAAAAACATTGTGAAGTTGAGAACATCATTTTTCGATTTAGGGATCCGTTTCCGAAATATTTAGTTTTAAAGTGCAGCAGGAGTATATATACTGAAGTTGAAAAGAAAACTATCAGAGCTGAGTACTAAGTACAAACTAAAAATTTTTATGCAACTAACTTATAAAATGTACTCGAAAATGTAAAATTTCATAAAATTTTCATTGTTTGATGTTTTGGGGGGGAAACTGTGAGGTGCGAGTGTAAACAGTGTGAACTCAAAGTTGTCATTCGCAACTACGGAACCCTACACTGCGCGTGGTCCGACACGCACTTGGCCAGTTTTTATTATTATTTGATACTGGCTATAAAAACGTAAATATAAATCAATGTCGAGCTCCGTGGCGCAGCGGTCAACACGCTAGCCTGCGACACGGGGGTCCCGGGTTCGATCCCCGGTCAGGTCAAGATGGAAAAAGATCTTTTTCATATTGACCTGGGTCTTGGATGTTTATCTATATAAGTATATATTATAAAATATAGTATCGTTGAGTTAGTATCCTGCGACACAAGTTCACAACTTACTGTGGGGCTAGCTCAATTTGTGTGATATGTCCCTATATATTTATTTATTTATTAATGTAATGTTGGTTAAGTTCATTACCTATTTGTTTGGTTCATTAAACATTTTCCGGGAAATCAGTAATGTTATCAGGAGGTATAACTGTGGTGGTGTGTGTGGTATAAATAAGGTGGTATGAGACATTATCGCCACTCAGAAATTAATTCTTTTAACCCAGAAATACTTTTCCTAGATCTCATAATTTAAGTTATAGAAAATTAGAAAAGTGGCCACTTTTAGTAAAAATAATGAAAAGTGGTACCCAGAATACTACAAGTCATTTACTAGGCTACGTAATAAGATTTTTAAACTGGATATCATTTAGTATTAAAAGAATTAATTGCTGAGTGGCGCTAGTACAGGGGATACATACAAGTAAAATCATGTATCCCCCCCCCCCCCACACCCTTAAAATGGCCTTGGACGCGCATGTCTCCATACAAATGGTTTGAGAATTATAAGCCTCTTAAAATTTGTGTGGAACTGTTTAGAGGCTTATAATTGTCAAACCGTTGATGAAGTTTACTCCAACATTGTCAAATATTGCCATAATTCCTTATTTCCGTTTGAATGGAGACATGCGCCTCCAGGGCCCGGATGCGTTACGTGGTCGATATTCCTGCTCAGCGCACCTTTAGATTCGCCTGTTCCTTCATTATGTGAGCACTAAGGAATGGAATTCCCTCCCCGCGGCACTGTTTCACGATTTATGGATTTTTAAGGCAAGAGAGTTTACATGTACCACCTTAGAGTTCATCGTTTGGGTTTGCGTTAGTATTTGTTTTTATAGCGGCAACCGAAATACATCATCTGCAAATTTTTTGGGCATGGAAACCTAAAAAACAACAATAGCAGCTAGGCTTCGTTAAGTTTTACAGTAGCATACACAAGTGAATCCCCAAAGGACTCACTTGGTGCTAAGGTCAACAAGCAAAGCCTTTAGGGATTCACTTCTGAAGGATTAACTTAGAAAAAGTAAAATTAAACGCAGTAGTTCATTTTCACTTATTTTATTGATACAATCTCCAACAACAAGTATAATAGCACTACAAGATGCTTTATATTATTATAATTATTATACATTAAATACCTGTAAATTAAAACTAAAATATATTTTAATTCGTATTTTAATAATATTAAAAAGTAAATCACAGTCAACTTTCAGTTGACAAATTATTATTATTGAACTAAAGGAACATATTTCTAAATATTTCTTTCGTACAAAGTGTTTCACACCCTAAATTTATAAACCTTTTTAGAATTTTTTATAATAATCACATTTTTACCGAAGACCATCCTCGACTCCTCATTACTTATGATCATTCACATGACTGACAGGACAAGCAGGAAACGATTGAATTTTTATTTATAATTTAAACAGCTCAACAGCGAACTCCACAAGCACGAGTGTAGAGTAAAATAGCTTGTTCAAATAACAGTAAATATGTCTAGCGGCCCCGAGTTTTATCAGTGTCTTTTATTTTTTGGCAGACGGTAGATTGACATTAATGCCGCGAATTATATCGACTAGGTTTTATCAAATCACAATATATTCAGGACGCAATATGCTAACTGTCCACATTTGATCTGTCTAAATTTTAAATAGACTTCATTTTAGAAATTAGAAGCAATACAATCCAAATTTTGTAAAATATGCTATGAGAACGACTGATTTACCAAAATAATACACATACGTAACAACTACAAACACCCACAAATTATATAAACTTTGAGAAACATGAGCTTGATTATTATTCCCTAATATTAATATATATCCTTCATAAAACAAATCAGCTGCACAGTAAAATTGGTGCAATTAACTAATTAAACTTTGACACTTACGAACTACACAAAACGTACCTAATTCATTATAATTTTAAAACTTGCCAATGTAGAAATCAATAAAATGATAAGAGATCTAAATAGGTAGCCAGCGAGCATTATTAAAGCCTCTTTTCTCACCCATTTCCGAAAAAAAAAAAACAACCGCACATCATTTCTCAATGGCGATTCAAGCAGAAAGCTTGTCATTTATGAAAATAATTCATTTTCATCATGATTCGAACTACATTTAGTTGCAAAAGTCCGGTATACTTAGATGTTAAGACAACTAACATAGCATCGACAAGTCATATAACGTCCACCCCGTAGGTTAACCCAGCGCAGATTTAGCGGCATTAAATATTTATCTATTTAACATATTAAATGTGCAAAATGTAATCACAAAACCTCACTTCGTAATTTTAATCATTTGGTTACGTGGGATATTGTAAAAATGTCACTCTGAGTCCGCGAGTCTACAATTTATGACTCGAATCTTATTCGAGTTTCCGAGTCGTCTCGAGTACGACTTAAATGCTCGGGTCGGTTATTCTGACGTGATGAATGACTAAAACTCGCGGACTCAATTTATTTACAGCTAATAGAAGAGGCAACGCAATGCTAATTGGAGACGCTGCGTACGATTGTTCCGAGCGAAAATGAAAAACTCTATTTTTAGCCTTTGATGCAAGTATATTTAAGGTTTGCATAAAGTGATAAATCATTTGACTTTTCGTTCGAAAATGTATATTCTTATTTGATCTCTAAACAATAGATTTTTAAGTATGTTAATATACCTATAAAAGCATTTTTGTTTTATTTTTAAAACAAAAATATCATATGTCAAAAATTGGGTACTATTATTTTACTAGATTTTGGTCAGGTAATGAAGCAAACTATTTTTGAAGTTAAAAACGCATTCATTGGACAGTTTTCGGAACAATCATCGGAGGGCCGCGCTACACTGGATTGGCATGGGATGGCATCGAAAGCGACGCGTCATTTCAAAACAAGCTATATGTGAAGTGACATTAGATGCAAAACGGCGACTGTACGCTCGCGGGCGTCTAGTCCGCGCTAGTGCGAGCCAGGCCACCGGCCGGCTGGCCATGTTCAAGCAGTTATGCATCTTATATCGCTTAGTATAAAGCTTGTTTTGAAATGACACATCGCTTCCGATGCTAAACCAGTGTAGCGCGGCCCATAAACAACGCCACACCAGACAGTTGCCTTCCCCATTAGTGACATATCCCACAGAGTAAGATCTAAAAAGTTAGAATCTAATTGAGATGGAAGCCTCGCTCGTTGGTGGCGGCCAGCAGCCGCTCGCGCAGCACCTCCTTGCAGGAGTACTCCGGCAGCTTCAGATAGTGCACGCACGTGTTCACCGACGGGTAGGAGCCGTCGCCTGCATCCACCTGTCGATATAACCAAGTTTTGTAGACAAAACCGGCCGAGTGCGAGTCGGAATCGCATTCGAAGTGTTCCCAATACAGGCTGATTTTGAACCTATGAACTATATTGTAATCTTGGGATCAGAATCCTTGATAGAATACAGAATTGTAAGAAAAATAACGAATATTACGTAAAATTTTTTAGACCTCCCATACAAAGTCGCCGATCAGCCAGGGGATTTCTATGGGAAATCTGATTTTAATTTTTGATTTTCACCTTTTTTTCTTACGATTCTGTATTCCATTAGGGATTCTGATTCCCAGATTTTAATATAGTTCATAGGTTCAAAATCAGCTGGTATAATAAATTTTTTTAACGAAAACATATTATTTTTCTAAAAAATGGGTTAAAAATATTCCAGATTAATAAGAGATATAGGGGTATTCCATCCGCCTCGAAGGACCAAAATGCATGTACTTTGTACAGGTACTCAGTCTTTTTAGCAATATTTAGGGTCATTGGGGCAACGTTACCTTCCTGACGACGGTGAGGCGCGGGTGCAGGTTGGCGAGGCCGCCGGGCGGCAGGCTGCTGCAGCCCGTCGTGAACTGCAGGAACGCCTTGCGCTCGCGCAGCGACATCTCCACCAGCACGTCCACCAGCCGCAGGAATCCCGGGCTACAACGGCAATGTTCACATTTACATATTTGAAAAACAACTGACTTTGAATAATCCAACTGCCAAGTAAAAAAATTGTCTCAAAGATATGGCCATAATCCTTTTTTTCCCCACTCTAGTAGGCCAAATGCGCCAAACATGGGGTGGGGGTCGTATAGCAAAACTGACCTATGACGTGTTACAAATTTTCCATACTAAATTTGAGTTGTACATCGCCGTGAGAGACATTGCAGTTCACTGATGTCTGAGCATCTAACAGCTAACGAAACACATGCTCAAAAGCCGCTCTACCTACCTGAAAACCGCATAAAAATCTATGCCATAGTTATTGAGTTTATCGTGAGAGTCGCGGCAGAGGACATTGTTTTTTTAAATATGTAGTAGTAATTGAGACCTGTCGCGCGTGTAGCCCAGCTTGGGCTCGGTGTAGGTGAGCAGGTGGTCGCGCGTCCAGGCGGGCCCGCGCTCGCCGCACAGCAGCAGGCGCAGCTCGGCGGGGCAGAAGGCGCGCAGGCGGCGCGGCGGGAACACGGCGCCGAAGCCGGCGCGGAACGCCGCCGTCTGCCGCCGCAGCCCGTCGCGCACCGCCCAGCGCGCGCTGCGCTCCGCGTACGCGCGCGCGTTCTCCGGCCCCACCTGATGGCAACAATGAAATATCAAGTGACGTAAAGCCCGCCACGGGCCCACTGCTTAATAGCGTGGGTATTTCATATGCGTGATATCATTTTTAAATGCACTGCAAGCGCCTTCTACTAGTTGCACGGTTGCTACGGTGCACTTTCCAACCTGAAATTTCTAATTTCGACCTACACTGACATACCTATAAATAACTCAACAAAGCCGCTATAAGTTATTCATAGTAAGCAGGTATGAATGCATACGCATGGATTAGTGACCGACCCCAAAAGAAAATAAAAAATATGGTATAAGGTATACCAGATAGACAGAGACTAGCACTGACGCGTAAAGGCCACTTACGTGGCCTAACGTGTAGCTAAATAACGGAATCAAAATAATGTATAATGTGTTGCTAGTCACAGCGCCAATAATTCTAGAAGCACAAACCTCGATGTGCTCGCCGCTGTCGCAGAGCGGCTGCACGGCGACGGCGGGGTCGGCGTTGTTGGCCACGTAGGTCATGGTGAGCGCGAGCTCCGCGAACGAGGCGCCCTCCACGCGGATGTCGGCCGCGCGCCGCGCCGCCTCCTCCGCCGGCAGCGCATGCAAGGACTCGTACTCCTCGGCGGCCGCTAGCACGCTCTGTAGGAACCTGCCAAGACCGAAAATTTGTTGTATAAAAACACACACACACTTGTCAATGACTGTAGTATGTAATGACAAGTTGTCATTACATACTACAGTCTGGATAAAATCTAAGAATTCTACAAAACTAAGGTATAAGTGGCCTTCTCAAAGAAACAGACATTTAAGCAGTCGTGACAAAGAGGGTGTCTTCACGGTACAGAGTTTAGGTGTAAGCTACGCGCAACGGTGATAATTAGCTCCCTTTGAACGCTTAAGAATTTGGTATATACGGCGCGTCGTCATAATTTGCACGGAAAAAGTCGCGAAAACGGCTAGTAATTTGGCTTGGACAATAGTCATACGAAGACTAAGACGCAGGTTTGAATCCTAACCGCGTGGATATTTTTCCTAGGTATACCTTATTTCTATGAGTATATAAGAAATCAGAATAACACTGTGAATGCATAAAAAACACATATGAAAATATAGAATCCTCTATAATCGGCGCCATTGAAAACAACTCTCATTATGTTAAGAATATTGCATAAGTATACAACATTATCATTAAATATGCTATTACCTGTGCCTAATGGGATCTATCTCTTCTAAATGCTCTGGCCGCAGTTCTTCGCCGCACATGATGCGCAGGAACGGCTCTGATATTGGTAAATCTACTAGACGGCCATCTTGTAGCACCTAAAAATAACAATTTCGGTTACATTTAAACGATTGATGGGCTGAGGGAAGGGACTGACGCTATATAAGATATTTAATTAATTATAATTAGAAAGATCATGATGATTATGATGTCCTTACCTTAGCTAAAAATACTCCTAAGAACCAGAAATATTTGCAAACTTTATCACAGATAGGATTGTCTTGTGGCAGCGGCGCCGGGAACAGGCCTCCTGCGCGCGTCACGTAGTAACCCGGGGGCTTTTCTGTAAACACATAACGATTATCGTAAAATACTTGCATAAAAATTTATTAGAGAAAGAACGAAATTTTACATAGGTATATCGCTTCTTATTATTCTCTGTTAGTTTATACCCAGCTTGACAGCTGATATGGACTATTACCTCATGATGACTAACGAGATAATAGTTCATATCAATCGTTTACATGCTGAAAACGTTAACCATTGGCCAGTTGTGTGTTGTGCGCGTAGAACTCCAGCGTGGGGCCCAGCCCTGTGCCCTCTTCTCCGGCAAACTCCACATAAACAAACAAACCTTCAGGCAGCACGAGATGGTGCATGGCGTCGCTGGCCGGCTGGTCGCTGTCGCTGAGCCACATGGCGAGATCAGCCCGCTGCAGCTCGGCCGCCACCAGCGCGTAGAACTCCAGCGTGGGGCCCAGCCCCGTGCCCTCTTCTCCGGCAAACTCCACCTCCAACACGGACTTGCGGCCCGCGTGCACGCGCATCACCTGTATCACGACAATTGGAAAGAAGCATGTGTAGATTATAAAACCAAAAAAATATACTTTTCATATCACCTACCCTTAAACAGTGTCATTAAATGCAAGCAAAGTGGGCTGGATGGTCGCTATTACGACCGCGGGCTATAAGATTTCATACAAATTCCATAAAGACCGAGAGCGCGTTAAGTATTTTTTAAATTTAATAGGGCACTATACCATGCACACGTGTCAAATCTTCTACATCCAAAAAGTTTTCAAGTCGTATATTCAAATTTGGAACTGCTAGTTAACCCGATATTTTTTTTTTAAATACCTATATTGCGAGATTTTTGTCCTTCATTCAAATTTGGAATTGTTAATGGCCGTGGTGGCTGGCTGTTTGTATTCATCGATCTTTGACTTCCACTTTTTGGATAAAACATTTTCCTTATCTGTGGAATCCATTATAATCCATTTTCTGCTGTTTCTAGTTTGCCGCTATTTATTTTTAGGCAAAATATTGATAAGTAATCGTAATCTTCATTAATTTGCATGGAATACATTCCCAATGATAAATTTAATAGATGGTCAATAATGTTGATTTAGGTAATATAATCAGCCAGCTTGACGACGCATAAATATTAATTTTCAAGGTAAACTATATTCATACTATACAATTTTAACCAATATAATATGAAAAATATTTTTTTTACTCTACTATTTACTCGATGAGATGAAAAACATTGTGTGTATCACGGCCGGTATTAGACATTACAAACTCGGACTACTAAAAGCACTCGGCTTCGCCTCGTACTTGTTAGTAGTCGCTCGTTTGACGTAATGTCTTCTATACCGCCCTTGGTACACAATGTACTATTGCAACGTCGTAAGAGTTTTTGGACTAGCTACTTTTGCCTATTTTTGGAGGTCTTTCATAGCCATAAAAAAAGTTTATTCATCTTCTCTTTTTAACACATGAACATAAACCGACATTAAATTCAAAGTGAATTCGCATTTCATCTCGAGTTTTGTTAAATTTCTTATCAGACAGGAATTCACCAAACATACCTGGAATTTTAGGAACCTTACAGGCGGTCGTTATGTAGGGACAAATCTGTGTAACTTATCGCTTTATACAGCATGATTTTAAACTTATGAGCCTAGTTTTTATCTTATTTTTTTTTGTTTATGTTCAAAATAACGGTATACTTATTGAAATGATTTAGGTATGTAGATTACCTGCATGGCGGATCGCAGCAAGTGCGGCTGGCGCGGAATGCGCACGCGCTCGTGCCGCAGGCGGCCCATGCGAAACTCCGTCGCCTCCAGCTCGGCGCGCCGCGGCGACACCGTGTTGCCGGCTCTGCGTAACCAAAGAATATATACATGCAAACATACTATCACGACTTTCTCCCTTGCGGGGTAGGAGCCCAGGTCTATAAAACCAAAAGGCCACGTTTAGCATGTTAGTGGGCTTGTAGGTGGAGAACGGAATCAAAATACTGATGGGTTGCTAGCCGCATCGCCTATTGATATGTCATATTTAAACTACGCGAAAAGAAGCGTCACTTATAATCGTTTGCGAGTATGTGTGGGTGTCTAGACGTGCGCGGGAGCATCGAGAGGCGCGCTGGGCGTGGAACGGCCGTCGCCGACTACCTTGGTCGAGGGCTGTGTATTGTGTTTGCGTCTCTCACACGGCTCTCACCGCAGGCAGTGTTTCTTTGTTATGTGTTGTCAGCCCTAAGGCTTACACGCCCCGGGTCGAGGTCAACGATGACCGAACCCTCACGTACAGGGAGTGTCACCACTGTGGCGTAAGGCGATGCATTCAAAAGGCTCCGGCCCCACATTACAATGTGGTACACAGCGTATTATTCAAGGAACAAAGAAAGCCCTTGAAAGTCGCATTAATAATAACGATATCGTAATGAAAATACGCACAATATTACCTACGCCAGAGACAATTTACTTATTTTTAAAAATCTAATTTATGTAACGATGGTTATTATGATCAGTTTCCGAAAGCATAATAGACACTTTATGGTCTGGTCTAGATAAAATTTATTTCTCATTATTTTTTTATTATAGATACTCACCTCTGCCTGTCGAGCGCACGATCCCGCTGCGCTTGCAGCCACACGATGGTGCGCGACGTGCCGAACGCAGTGCACGCGAAGAACATCTGCCGCGTCTCCAGCGGGAACAGGAACGGACACCAGTCGTTCAGTTGCTGACACCTACACCAAGATACAAACATTTCTTAGATCACTTTCTGAATATTCACAGTTATACAAAATTTACGAGCCGAGTGCTTCCCGACAGTTTCTTCCTGTGGATGTCGTAGAAGGCGACTAAGGAAACACAAGCTAAACAGAGCTTATAAACATCCAAGAGACCCCTCCAACCCGTCTGGCCAGCGTGGAGAAGGTAGGCCAAGTCCTCTGACTGCCCTGGCTAATATATTGCTCTGGTAGTACAGAGGGTCGTGCTCCTGCAGAGGAGACTACAAATAGACCTGATGATGATACAAAATTAACCACATATAAAAAATATATTTATTTTGCGAAATATTGCCAACATTATCACAATCCCGCCATCAAAACAGCCAAGCCTAGATCCCCACCTTTTTTTGCCACTTACGTAATAATTTAATAAGATTCGGGGTGCGAGTTCCCATCATGAGATGTATACTATCATCATCATCATTATCATCAGGTCTTTCTAGTCTCCACTGCAGGAGCACGACCCTCTCTGTACTACCAGAGCCATATACTATGTTGAGTATAGTATGTATACTATACTTTCTCCCAATTAATTAATATCAAAAATGCGTTACGCTTTCACGTCCTATCTACCGAACCGATTTTCATGAAATTTTGCATACACGTTGTCTGGAGTACAGAAAAGGACATAGGCTACCTTTCTTCACTGTTCCTGAGGGTCGACAAAAACGCGAGCGGAGCCGCGGGGGAAAGCAAGTATTATTATAAATAAATAAAATACAGGATAGATTTGAAAATGTGATAGTTTGTTTGCATGGTATAAGCTCCGAAACTACTGGACTGATTTTCAAAATTCTTTCACCTGTAGAAAGCTAATTTATCTGCGGGTGACATAAGCTATAATTTACGCAGACAAAGTCACGGTAAAATAGCTAGTGAGTGATAAGACCTGATAAAGGTCGCAGGAAGGCGCTGGATGCGGGCCGCTTCGTATTGGAAATCCTTGGGGAGGCCTATATCCAGCAGTGGACTTCTTGTGGCTGAGATGATAATACATACATACTACCACGTCTTTTTCCCTTGCGGGGTAGACAGAGCCCAGATCTATTAAATTTAAAGGCCACATTTAGCATATTGGTGGTCTTGTTGAACGAGAACGGAATCAAAAAAGTGATAGGTTGCTAGCCGCATCGCCTATTGACATGATTCATCACGCCTATTGACTCGAACGGCTTCTACGATCTGCGCGGGAAGAGAAGCAGCTGGCACATTCTACGTTTTTCTTTTCTCCCAGACCACAGAGAAGAGAGATGATGATGATGATAAAGCACTGACCACGGCGGCGTGGCGGCGGCGGCCAGCGTGAGCGGCTCCTGCAGCTGCTGGTGCAGCTTGTTGGTGAGCTTGGTGGACACGAAGGCGTCGGGCGGCAGCGCGGGCGCGGCGGCGCGCAGGCGGCGCAGCACGCGCACGCAGCACGACACCATCGCACCCTCGCCGCCCTCCGCGCCGCATACGCCGCGCTCTAGGACCATACACACACGGTTACCTTTAAGGCCGCACACTAGGCACAGTAGCGACACCAATCATTTGGCGGTAATCACGTTTTCTCTTAATGACTGAACCTCATAATATTAAAACATGATTAGTGCTTATATGATTTATATTCTAGAATTTCTTTCTATTTGTTAAGTATTAGGAATAAAATGATTGGTGTGGCCTAGTGTGCCCCCTTAACCTTACACCGATTTGTTATAAAACGAGGACTATCTTTAGTACTTGGTTTAAGCCACTATGCAACCAAAATAAGTCGACACTTATCACTTTAACGTTTTCACAGCTGTCATTGTCAATTCGTGTTTGTCAGGCCAAGTAATAAAGCTAGTACTCGTTTTATAATGAGACGGACACAGTCACAGACTAACTGAAGTACAGTACTACCACTTTAATAAGTTACATCGGCATTGTTCGATGGCGCAAAACAGCGCAACCTACTGCCGAGTCAAGCCCAATGAAAACATCAATCAAATAACGAACTTATTGCTACAAAATAAGATTTGAAATCCAAAAACAACAGGACTCGTGCTATCTCGCTCGCAATACCCGTACGACTGCCGTAAGTGGTCGAAACGCCGCAATGCGCATACACATCAGCCAATAGCGGACGGATATTTTCGCGCCATGCAGAAATTTGACTTCTGCGCAGGTACATCGGTGTAACTTATAAAAGTGGCAATACTGTACATGATTTAAACCATTGGTTTAAACACTCTTTAGTAAGTGGTTAAAACAAGGACCTTATATATTAGTAGGACTGAGTACCCATAGTAACTTTTGGCATAGAAAGCGACGGATATACTACAGGTTGGTGTCCCGCTCGCACGTGCCATTGTATAAAAACTATAGATATAGGTACGAGAATATTATATACAATTGCATATGTGCGAGCGTGACACCAAACTGTAGAATATCCATCTCAATGTTTGCAAATAATTATGCTCTCTATAATAAAAACGATAAGGGTAAATATCGTATATCAAAAATTTTAACAGTTCTATCAGGGTACTACGCGAGAAGACGCTAAGGTTCGAAACTATCATATAACCAAAATAAGTTTAATCAGCTTTTATTTTCAATTTGTTATAGGCGAACAATGGCTTAAAAATGTTTGAACTTTTTTAAATACTCATATCGTTCAAGCTGATAATGAGAGTAAATAGAGCTAAAAGTTTACAAGAGCATAGGTTAGTTGACGTCAAACACACCTGGGTCCGAAGGTTCGTCATCTTCGCTGTCACTGGAGGACGCAAACGTTTCCATACCCTCGATTTCCTTGTATGTTAACCTGTACCAAACAAATTCATGGTTATTATATCGTTATCACTGTCACAAATGTTCTAATAAATATGTGTTATTTGAAAATTATTTCAGCATTATTACACAAAGTACCTGTACAACATAGCTCTGTTTATTTTTAGTGTGATATGGCAATTTCACTATAATATAATTAGCTGTTAGCTGGAGCTATTTTTGAGATAAAATAGCACCAAAATACTTGAAGACAGTTCAGTACATCAAACCCAACGACTTTTACTTCTGGCCACGCGTTCTGGTTCCGTTTTTCCTTGCAAGCTATATCAATGAGCCATAGGCCTAGCGCTTAATTAACTCAGTTCCTGAGGTAAGGGAGCGGCACGGGAGTGTGTTTATGTACGTTAAATGAGGCGTGCTTGTCGTCAGTCAGGCCTAAAGCAAGGCAATGACGGTGTTCTGACATAAGCAGTGACAGTACTTAGGCGTCAGGGGTACTATTTTTGAACGCGTGCCACTCGTCTTCGAACGATTTCTCCATACAAAAATCGCTCGAAGACGAGTGGCCCGCGTTCAAAAATAGCACTCCAGGTCCGGCAAGCTGTGATTCGGCCGCAAAGTGTCAGTTGTTGTTGCTTGTCAAATATTATACAATATCAGCGACTAATGGCATCCTCCAGATGGCATGATGCTGCCATCTGGAGGTGAGCATTTCAGAAAGCCTTCATTCACGTCAAATGTTAACCCTTCCTTGCCAGTCCCCATAATTAAGGAACAGACTCGGTTAAGCGCAAGGTGCTGTCCCTGGGCGCGTCTAGAATGCGCGCGTTGAGCGCTAGCACGGCGCGGTACAGCGTCCACGAGGGCCACTGCAGCGCTAGCGACCCACCGCCTGCACTCAGCACGAGCCGCAGAGCAGGCAATCGCCCGCTCTGTGCGCTGGTTGCAGTGTTGCTTTCGCTGGCCACGCGCTTCGGCTCAGAGTTTTCCTCAGCGTCCTACTTATCAATTAGAGGTAAAGCACTCACGTGTAGGTGGTGTCTCTGGGCGCGTCCCGCATGCGAGCGTTGAGCATCAGCACGGCGCGGTACAGCGTCCACAAGGGCCGCTGCAGCGCTGGCGACGCGCCGCCCGCGCTCAGCACGAGTCGCAGGGTGGGCAAGCGTCCGCTCTGTGGGCTGGTTGCAGCGCTGCTATCGCTGGCCAAGCGCTCCGACACATCGATTAGAGGTAAAGCACTCACGTGTAGGTGGTGTCCCTGGGCGCGTCTCGCATGCGCGCGTTGAGCGCTAGCACGGCGCGGTACAGCGTCCACGAGGGCCGCTGCAGCGCTAGCGACGCACCGCCCGCGCTCAGCACGAGCCGCAGAGCAGGCAAGCGCCCGCTCTGTGCGCTGGTTGCAGTGCTGCTTTCACTGGCCACGCGCTCCGGTTCTGAGTCTTCCTCAGCGTCCGACTCGTCGTTTAGAGGTATGTCGAGATCTAGTTAATTAAACGATAACTATTACATAAGAGAATTTATGGACGCTGACGTCTTTAAGCAAAATCCACTATTCTGTGTTCTAAACAGTGGCGGTCTATGTTTTTGAACGTGTGAAACTCGTCTTCGAACGATTTTTGTATGGAAAAATCATTCGTAGACGAGAGTCACACGTTCAAAAATAGGACCTCAGAAGTTTGATGACCTTGAGCTTGACCCTTTGTGACATTGAGCCTAACTGGACTCACCAACTGTCTGGTTGAGGTTAGTGCGCCCCGGGCGCGGGTCGAAGGCGGGGATGAGTGCGGAGAACTGCCTCTTGAGCACAAAGTCGTCGTCCCATGGCCGTCGAGAGCGCGCGCCGCTCACTCCACGCACGGCCTCTAGAGCTTCCTCCTCCATCAGCGAAAGTAGGTTGCGGGATACCTGGTAAACACATTTTATCATTAAGTACCTACAACGTAAATCACGTGTGTGATGTTTGCGCCATCGTCAAAGGAAGGGAGCTGAGAGACAGCGGGAAGGGTTACAGCAAGGGGGAGGGGGGAGCAGTGAGAGTGTGGTACTTCCCCGGACGAGCCGGTCCATTCGTGATCGCAAAAGATTATATAACCCGTAACGTGCCTCTACCACAAAAATCCTTTTATCCTTTGCGTATAATAATTCAAAACAATTTTTATTGGCATTTCAGAAATCGATTAATGCCTTAAAATTCATTTATAATTTATACTAAAACTAGCAAAATTTAATTTTCATGTTTATGAAATAAATCAAAGATATTTGGCTTATTTATGTGATCGAACCCGCGACCTTGCGATTCCAAGGTAATTGCGGCACCACTAAGCACAGAAGTGGTCAAGAGTCATGCAACAAACAAGCTCGGTGACCGTGCCACGGCCATCGCTGGACCCTGCATGATGTAGCGTGAGTTATCCTTAACGCTGTAGCTTAACTGTAGCACACAGCCGCGAATGCAAAACGGAAGCGTTGCGGAACGAAACATTAGCGAAACCCCGAAACGCTGTTGTACGATTCCGTTCGGTTTCGTTCCGCTTGCGGTGTGAGACGCAGCAAACAAAATCATACTAGACAGCGTTTCGCGATTTCGCCAATGTTTCGTTCCGGAAAGCTTCCGTTTCGCATTCGCGGCTGTGTGTTACAGGCGTAAAGCACTCACCACTTCCTGGTAGGTGGGCTCGTTCTCCTTGTCGCTGTCGAGCGCGTCGTCCGCCTCGTCGTCGTCCTCCAGCTCCGTGAGCAGCGCGGGAGCGCGGCACGACTCTAGGAAGTCCTCCAGCGACACCTGTTCCGCACAATGAGGGTTTTCAGAACTGATTTTTCCCCCAGGTTGCGACAATGTATGTGACAGGTATTCACCAATCATAAAATTGAAGATTATACATGATTGGTGGATTTTGACAGCAGCTGTCAAAAATACCTCTCGACACAGTGTCGCCACCTGGGGGAAAAATCAATTCTGAAAGTCCTCATTCATATTGTACACACGTACTATCACCTACCACCAAAGGGTACAAATGTTCGTCTGTTATGGGTCTATTGCCGCCATAACTACAAATAAAAGTAACTAAAAACAAATTACAGTTAATCATACAAGATTGTTGTGTGAGATAAATATAGTTAAATATCGTATGTTGGTACGAAAGCTATCGTGTCCGATGCTGATTGCACCTTGGACAGTTTTTTTTTTAAACTGATAGTTTAAAAAGCAAATTGCCCTCACCTTTTTGACATTACAATTATTACGCAGCGTTGGCCCGTAGTTGCGTGTAACTGACCGCGTTTGTGTTTACAGCTACCTTTAGGCTAATATCCTAGGTTTGTCTTAATTATAAGATAAAATAGTAATTTACCTGTTCACTTTCACTAGACGTGGAGGTAAGGGAGAGCGTAAGAGCGTTCTGAGCGTTCGGCGCGAGGGACGGGTAGCTCTGCGCCGCCGACAGCAGCCCGCCGGGGAAGTTGGTCGAAAGGGCCAGTCGGACCAGGCTGGAAAATTAACACTGGTTACTTCTAATCCTAATAAAACATTCAAAAGAATCTGACGTCTTATGAAGTTATGACAGTGAATAGATATCAAACAAAAACAAAACGAGCTAAGGACTGATGCGAAGGATGTAATGAGTGCGCCGGCTTACAGCATATAATACAAGGGTACTATTGCTTGATGCATATTGAGCTTTTGGTGGAGTTCGTACAGGAATTAACATTAATATGGAATATCACCCTTTTTTTTACAATGTATTTTTCGGGGAAGAATAGTTTTGGACGTGCGATTCAAAATGCAGAGAAGGCGACTATATAGGCAATATCCGCAATATAACAGAACCAAATTGGCCAAAGAGGGTAGGTTAGGTTCTATTTCTCATCAATCGCAGTTTGTCGCTCACTTTCTATTTTCGTTAGCAAAATTATTTTTGACACCAGTTATGTAGGCTGTAGAAGCCTTTTCAGAACGTAATGTGAGCGCAGCCTCATATCGACGACCATTAGTGTGTAGTTAAGATTAGCGTAAGAAACCTTTGTAAAAGTTAGTTCTAATAAAGGATTGGTACGATACAGACGCTTTTTAAAAACAGCTCCCCAGCTCGCCCCAACATATCTCACCTTAAATTTAAATTCTACCCATTTTTTTCTGCTTTACCTATGATTGAAATGGAGGGAACAAAATAGTATAATTTAAAGGTTATTAAAATTAAAGATTCGCTGACTCACCTCGGGAAAAGACTATTAGTATGGTTGGTGCGGTTGGCTCGCTGCGTGCTGTTGCCGCGCTGCGCGCCGCCCGTGCTGGCGCGGCCCACTCCCAGGGATTCCAACAGTCGTGCTGCACCCTGTGGCGTTTTAATAACATTGTAATAATTCTTTTAGATCAAAGTCACTTTCTATTCTAGTCTGAAAGAGAAATAAAAAACCAGAATAGCACACACTATTGGTTCTAAAGCAAGGGCATAGAAAAGATTTTTAATGCGAAAAACGAAACTTCTGTAGTGTTTTTGTAGTTTTTTCTTTTTCTTTGTGTATTCAAGTCGCACATTAGCGGTTCATTTTTATTTGAATAGTTTAAAATAAGGTCATTTTTAAATTTATAACCTCAAAGTATGTGAGTATATATCAGTTTTGTAATATTTAGGAACGGAATATACGAAATATGATATTCGTAGTCCCTCGAACAAATCAACGACCTGGCACAAGCCAAATATTCTTGTGTTTGACCGTCTCAAAGCTAGTAAATACTACTTACTTGCTGAGTGAGGTCTGGTTCGCTGGCGCTCATAGCTCCGGAGCCTGCGCCGGATTGGCTATCCTTCTTGTGGTCCGCAAACTGCACTTCGCCACTCTCGCTGTCTTCACACTAAAATTCACGTCGCAATATCAAATTAAGTCACTTAATGGAGCGGGTAGAACACGCTCGACTATGTTTTTGATCAATCGACCCCTTCATCAAATAATAATAAGGCCATGATAAGAAGCCACTTTTCGTTAACAACGCGGCAATTCTATGAATTTATATTTTTGTTAAAAATAATTGTCTTCAATTTTTTAAACATCTCACTGCAACTTCCATATTTACAACAACTGTCAAAGTGGAATGTTATCGCGGCCATACTATAGATACTATACATAATAATGTGCATCCGGAGAAACGGACCAGCCCCCTTATTTACTAACTCGGATGACAGGTGTCGATGCCTATCAATCTAGAATTTACAGTTACAATGCGGGTTTTGCTTGCTCGAAATTTTTATTTGGAATACAAAAAACTCATTGTAACAGCAAATCCTAGATTGGCTGTTTCCCGCGGCTTCGCCCGCGTAATATATAGCCTATGTCCTTCTCGGTACCCTTACCTATGTGTATGCAAAATTTCATGATGATCGGATCAGTAGATACGGCGTGAAAGCGTAACAAACAACCAAACAAACTCAGTTTCGCATTTATAATATTAGTAAGAATGCATGCAGCACTAAGACTCATGTACTAACTACTCTAACCTTAGTCAATGTTATCCACATTTAGATGATGTTCGATATAGTGCGACAAGGATCATTTGGCACTTGGATGACATTCAAATGGGGGCGCTGTTTGTAATTACGTGTGTAATTAGGGCTACCAGCTAACAAAATATTCTTAATTTTATAAATAGAATTAAAAGCACGAAATATCTACAACAAAATTATCAATTTGAGTTATCTTCCAAAATTTACGCTTTACAAGATAACGGCAATTACAGCGTTTAGTTCTGATTATGCCAAATGATTTTTGTAGCACTGTATTATGCAATGACATTTAAAGGTAATGTCAATTTAGCCTCGACCTATCCTTGAAGGGGGTGACTCGACCACTTTTCTCATGAGACCAATAAAAACATATAAAAAATCAACAGTCCCATACAAAAGTGTTCAGCCGGTCGGAAATGTTTGGATTTGTCAAAAAAAAGGTAAATTCCCAGTATATGTCTCTTAAGAAAAGTTGTTCATATTGACGGGTCAAGTCCCTCTTTCACGGCAACAAAGCAATGGAGAGTAAATCGGTGCCAGTTGTACCATTAATGGTACTTCTCAATGGTACAACTGGTCCGGCGGCATTGTTGGCCGTTTGCTTCAAGTTTTTTTAACTAGTTTCTATCACTTTAGATTATTCGGAAACTTAGATAAATAAAAAAATAGTTATAGTGGGAGTTGCCGTCTCAGCACTAGCATGCTTTGCGGTGTTTTTAAAATCCAGATTACTCAAATAAAACCATAACGCCGTGGTTCTCCTAATTTTAGATTTCAATTTTACTGATTAGTTATTTTTTTATATACAAATCCCTCACTTGACGTAAAACTCAAGATAGGAAAATTCATAAAAGATTAACCTACAATTTGGGGAATATTTTTGTTTATATACATCTACGAATAAGTATACATACAGTTCATATACATGCTAGGATTGACTACTAAAATTTGGAATTACTTCTTTCATTTTCGTTTATTTAATTAGTTTATATATTTAAACGCACTCAATTGATTAATAAAAAATAAACATCAGCAGTAACAACTTAAACACAGTGCCATTCATTTAGCACATTTAGACTACTTTTCAGGAAGCATTCTTGGCATACAAGCAATCGCAGTTAACCACGCACCGGAATGTCAACGACTCCATAGGAATTACGCAAGTTAGTCAATTCTGCACGTCAACTCCGGTAATTTTGCTCATCATCATCATCATCAGGTCTTCTAGTCTCCACTGCAGGAGCACGACCCTCTCTGTACTACCAGAGCCATATACTAGCCTGAGTAGTCAGAGGATTTGGCCTACACTCTCCACACTGGCTAGATGGGTTGGAGAGGTCTCTTTGATGTTAATAAGCTTTGTTTAGCTTGTGTTTCCTTAGTCGCATTTTTGCTCATAGTGATATTTTTTCGGTGCGAGAATTTGAGTAATATCAAATTACGTAAAGAGGGTTTTCAGAATTCTAGGTGGCGACACTGTATTTTTGACAGCTGCTGTCAAAATCCACCAATCATGTTTTTTATGATAAGTGGGTTTGACAGCTCGACCTCTCGGCACAGCGCTGCCACCTGGTGGAAAAATCAATGCTGAAAACCCTCATTGGTGCCATTCCATTCGTGAACTCAGGCATGCGCGGTACAGCGTAATATGTTGTAAAATGACGATACCTGTATGTGTAGGCGGTTAACATTGTTTCTCAAGGTGTGCAGCAGCGACGCGGGCAGCGCGAGCAGGTCGGTGGAGAGCAACGCGTTGGTGCTATTGCGCACCGCGTCCCCTTCTAACGCCGAGTTTTCCTGCGTGCGCAACACCGCCCGCTTAGTCATGCAGTTTTCGACTTCCAACGAGACTTGAGACTTATCGTGATGGAAATGAAGGTGATATTCCCTATTTCTTTTCTAAGTCTCAAAATATAAACCGCACATGCTTTTCACAATTTATATGAATTTACGAAAATGATGATAGCGAAGTAATTTTGATTACCTAATGTGCAAATCACCCAATAGTATTATTATGCTTTGCTAAAATCTACATATTCCGACATATAAAAGCTCATGTCTCGTTGTCATCTTAAATCGGGCTAGTCTCCTTTCTCGTTTAGACAAGTGCAAAGTTAAAAATATCTCCTAAAGTCCATGTTAAAAAAAAATTGCCATATTTCTACAACTGTAAGGATATGTGTTAGCATTACACACACAACCTGTCTCTTAGGTTGCTGATTTCGGGGACACTACCAGGGCAAACTTGCTAAATACATGCGTCAAACTTTGCAACTTCACTTCAAAGAAAAAATGATAGAGAGGAAATCGGTAAGACTGAAATATAATGCTGATTCAAAGGCTTGAAAATCAGGATTAATAATAATGAGAACCTTTTGGGCACAAAATACTACTTTAGAAAGAAAGTCAAAGATTGACTTTACATCAAAGCTATGCTAAAAAAAAAATAAAGCAAGTCATAAGACTCAATTTGTGTAAAGCGAAGTGAGGCAATTGCAAGGGGCGCAAAAATTACAGGCGAGTTAGGGTAGAACTGCATCTGGCAACCCGGAATCTTACTTCCCTATGCTTCTTTCCTATCTTCTATCTAATCGATAAGAAAGCTGGAGTGCGGGCGCCTCTTCGATTCAGCCACGTGCGGTTGTCCCGCTCGACCGCACTGCGGTCGGTCTCTTTTTCGCTCTAATAAACGATGGTTCCAAATGATAAAGGGCCAGAAGCCTTGGATATAGCGATTACATGCTGCCATAAGTAGTTCTCCCTTTATCTAGTCGTCTTTCCCAGCTTTCTCCTTTTGACTCGAGTACAAATTCACTTAAGCTGTACATTTATTAATAATTTAAAAATAAGGCAAGCTGATTAATATCTTAGTATCACCCACTTTATATTTTGATAGCATAGCATTGCTGAAAAGCCATCTTAGCTAACTATATATAAGTACTAACCTCCTGTGAATTGGTCTCTGGTACTGGTTCTTTGGCTGGGTAAGGTTTGGTGATGTCAGTGATACTTGTAGGGCCCATCTCCATATTAGTAAATGACGTATTTCCTAAATCTGCTATGCAGTTGTTGCCTTCCGCTCCCAAGGTCAGTGACTCCACAATAGTAGCTAGATCTGAAAACAAAATGTTTTTATTGCAATATGCTTTAAATCCGCCTTGAAGTGTCTCAAAGTTCACTGTTCATGCAAAAATAATGTCTGCTGTGATATGGTATAAAACCACTAATATTCGTGATGTAATTACGGTAAACTGGAACTTTATCCGAGGTGTTTATAGGCACGAGGCGAAGCCGAGTGCTTATAATAAATGAATGACTATGATACGAGTATCATACGACGTTTTCCAATAAATTTGCGATTACCATAAAATAAATTGAGTAATTTTCATTGGTGTAAGGTGTGTCCACAAAATACAACATTTTACCATCCAAGTTTCGATGTCAAAAGGACTGTTTTAATAGCAAATGTATTCAAAAATAGTGTAACGTGGCGATAACCATATACCTGTATTGATGTGATGAGTGGAGTTGTTGATGGCGGACAGGTCGGTGGCATGCGTGCGCGGCCGGGACATGTTGCTGGGCATCTCCTCGCTGGAGATGTTGTCCGCGGACGACGCCTGCTCCGTCGACGCGACAGACATCTGCAACAATGGTTGTCATGTAGACAAACAATAGAATGAGGAGCCCGATGAGGGCGTGAGCATTATTAGCACTTACGTATGTTAAACGACCCCGGACTCAGTACCCACTGGGATGAGTGACGACAAGTAGCATAAAAATATACAATAAATTTTAAATATTTTTTTTTATATAAGTGAAATATTACATTAATACATTTACCCACTCACACCCATGCGGTACAACTTTCTGCCGACTGACCCGACGCTGAAGGTATGTACTAAATACGAAATTTCCTCAAATTATTATTACCACGAAGCATTATAGAAGGCGGAACCGCCTTCTATACAATAGGCTTTATTATAGGGCCTGCGATCCTAGATACAGTTTTTTTATTGTCTCGCACGTCAGTCGCAAGCGATTGATAGAACGCAGCTCTGATTGACCGCAATGCACGGAAGTATACCATTAGAACCATACTAGCACTGCTTGTTACCTGCTGGTCCACGTTAGTAGCGTCGGGCAGACTGGGAGTGGAGTGGCTCTTACGACCGGCGCGTGCGGGCTCCGCGCCCGCCACCACGCCCGCGCCGCTCACCACCTTCAGGTCGTACTTGCCCTCTGCGCCCATGCGGTACGAGTTGCGGCCGCCGTGGTCCCATCTGAAACAACATGAATTGTAGTACTGTCACTACTGTCACTGTGTACACATGTTTGTTCCTCAACCCTTTTGCTGGCACTTCATATTTTGCCCCAGTTAATGTACATCGTATTAAGACGAGCGGAGCGAGGATAAGCAAACAAACGCTAATTTAACGCACTTATGAAACAATATTATCTGAAAGATCTTCATGATAATTATAAGTTGTTGGAGAAGAAATTCCAAAAGATTTAAGAGCCTGCTATTTACTTCGACCGCCTACAAAGACAAAATGACGTTTAGCGGAGTCTCATTTTTACAAAATTAAGCTTGAAAGTAAAGAAGAGCACCTATGTCCTGGTTTATGTGTACGAAAATACTTTCTAACATCTTTTTAGGTAGAATAGCTGTGTAGTTGGTACACTCACTTGACATCCACCCATCCGTTATGCAGCTCCGAGGTGACGGTGCCGACGGCGGGCTGCGGCCCGTCCTGGTCGCGCCACTTCCAGTCCGCGCCACGGACCACGCGCGCGCCGGCGCACAGCCCGCGCGCGCCGCGCGACCAGCGCCGAGCGCGCGCGCCCGCGCCGCCGCTGCCGCCCGTCACCGGCCCGGACGACACGTGGTTGGTCGCCCCGCACTGTCGAGGTGCGGTCTCCACTACGCCTACCACCTGTGTAAATGGTTTATTAATAAAACTCTGAGCTTTATGAGTTACCAAAGATAGACTTAATGCTGATAGCATTCTCTCTCAATCAACCTTTGGGAAATGACAAACAGGTAAAATAAATAGGGTAACTCATATCACAAGCCAGGAGTGTAAGGTACTGCTTAAAGTTATTCCTATTAAAATACACACGCCGACTCGTGTGGTTAAAGCCACAGCATTATGTGATGATGGGTCCACCATTTCCCTAATTAGTGGAAAACTAGCTCGTCAATTGGACTTGACTGGCCATGTTCAAAAAATACATATTTCCGGTGCTTTTGGAGGCAATCAATTGACGTACGAGACTTGCGTTACAGATGTTAACATTACGGGTGCTGACGGGAAAATGCACTGTGTAAAAATGCATTGTGTGGACAACTTAGACCTACCTGTGCAATATTTTTCTATTGTTAAAGCAAATAAGTTTAGTAACATTCGTGATATTGTAAATGAAATCTGCACGACTGATTCTAAGCCAGATATTTTAATTGGCCAAGATAATTTTAATTTGTTACAACCTTTACGAGTTAGAGTAGGGAAAGGAGGTGAACCGTCTGCCACCTTAACTCCTCTAGGCTGGTGTGTACATGGTTTAATGCGAGCGTCGCGAGTTGGTGTGGGTCGCTCGCTCCCTGACTCTGAAGTCAACGATCACTCGTCATTATTCATATCAAGCGCTACCGATGAGGACCAGTCACTTCGGGAGCTTCATGAACAGGTAAGACATTGGTTTAGTTTAGAGTCTGTAGGTGTAGCGAGCAAACCACGACAAAATGACAACCACTTGAGAGCTATAGCTCAATTAGAAAAATCTGCTGAGCTTATAAATGGACGCTGGTACGTCGGGCTGCCGTGGAAGGATGAGTCAAGTGATATGCCCGATGCATACCCAAATGCTTTTAAACGTTTAAGAGGTATAGAGAAGAAGATGCAGCGGGACAAAGGTTTTGCGGGCAGGTACAAGGAACGCGTCAGTCACTTATTAGATAATGACTTCGCCGAGAAGCTTTCGAGACTGCCGTGTAAACTGTCACCAAAACGGACGTGGTATTTGCCTCACTTTGGAGTAGATAACCCCAACAAGAAAAAATTGAGGCTCGTTTTTGATGCCGCGGATAGGGTTAATGGTAAAGGCCTTAACGATTTTTTACTTACAGGTCCCGACTTGCTTTGTTCTCTATTTGGAATAATGCTGCGATTCAGAGAAAACAAAATAGGTGTTGCTGGAGACATTAAAGATATGTTTCTGAAAGTCAAAATACATCCCGAAGATCGACATGCATTGAGATTCCTTTGGAGAAACCATCCGGAAGATGAAATTGAAACGTATGTAATGAAATCTTTAATATTTGGAGCCAATTGTTCTCCATTTGTAGCCCAATTTATTAAAAATCTAAATGTTAAACGCTTTGAGTCATCCATGCCAACAGCAGTTAAGGCAATTTACTACTCCCATTATATGGATGATTACATTGATAGCATGCCAAATACGACAATCGCAAAAGAAACTGTCAAAAACGTGGTACAAATCCATCATGAGGGTGGGTTTGAAATACGTAATTGGACAAGCAACAGTGTAACTGTGCTAGATAGTTTGCCTAGCGAATCCTTAGGACCCGCTGCCGTGAATTTTAAAGTAGGTCTACAAAATGAAGGTGAACGCACACTAGGACTTATTTGGTTCCCGAAAAATGACGAGTTAGCCTTTGATTTGTCGTTTAAAAAGATCCCCGAGGACATATTACTAAGGAAGAAAAAACCAACAAAACGTGTTATGCTGAGAGTTATTATGTCTATTTTTGACATTTATGGCTTTTTAGCTCCATTTACGGTACAAGGCAAAATATTATTACAGGACACGTGGCGCCTTAACATAGGATGGGATGATGTTGTACCAGACTTCGTAAATGAGAAATGGTGTTTATGGTTGGGTTTACTAAACGAGGTAAAAAGCTTACGCATCAAAAGATTTTACCTAGTCCAATCATTATCTACATTTGCAGAGGCCAACACTTCCATAGGAACTGACTCTAGCAATGAAAAGTACAACAATTTAGAATTACACGTTTTTAGCGATGCCTCCACGAAAGCTATGTGTGCTGTAGCTTACTGGCGTTGGATAAATAATGGAGTAATACGCGTCACTTTTATAGCTAGCAAATGTCGTGTCGTCCCTGTCAAACCTCTTACCGTCCCACGTTCAGAATTACAAGCAGCACTGTTAGCCGCAAGATTAGCAGATGTAATTATAAAGGAACACAGAATAACACCTGTAAAACGCATTTTTTGGTGTGATTCTACGACGGTATTGCAGTGGAGGTGGGGATGTTGCGGCCTCTTTGCTCGACTCTTGACTATGACGACGATGACGGACTGACTGACATATGAGGAAAAAAGGAGACGATCGACTAACTTGAGAAAAGACAATGGACGGGACAACCATGGGGACAAGATAGGTATACTAATATAATAAAAGTGTTAGTGTGCGTATAACTGTGGTTTTCCTCCACTCCAAAGACCAGGCCCATTCAATGGCCTCTTTGCTTGACTATTGACTATGACGACGATGACGGACTGACTGACATATGAGGAAAAACCTGACGATCGACTAACTTGAGAAAAGACAATGGACGGGACAACCATGGGGACAAGATAGGTATACTAATATAATAAAAGTGTTAGTGTGCGTATAACTGTGGTTTTCCTCCACTCCAAAGACCAGGCCCATTCAAAGTGGTGATGTTGTGGCCTCTTTGCTTGACTCTTGACTATGACGACGATGACGGACTGACTGACATATGAGGAAAAAAGGAGACGATCGACTAACTTGAGAAAAGACAATGGACGGGACAACCATGGGGACAAGATAGGTATACTAATATAATAAAAGTGTTAGTGTGCGTATAACTGTGGTTTTCCTCCACTCCAAAGACCAGGCCCATTCAAAGTGGGGAATGTTGGCGACGCACGTACCTCCTTTCTCTACCTCTATTTTAATTTTTAAAAACAGCTTGTCAGCTGATCGGCTCTTTTTTATTTTTACTGTCATACATAGTGTCTGTTTTACTAATACAAATATTTCGACTTAGTTATTATTTTTATTTTAGCCTACACACCTCCCGCCCAGCGCTAACACTTTTTGGTCCTTCGAGAAACAACTGAACCAGCAAGCACTGGAGTGGCTACTGCGTGTAAGTACCTACTTCTCATCACTATATTTTCTGTCTTGTGTGCTTTGTACTCTCGGGTGGTAGCGCATCGGTTCATCTGGCCTCCCACAAGCGGGAACCACCGGGTGGATTGAGACGGGCGATTGCCATAGAGGTTGCAAACGCACGCGGATAGAACCTGCATATTCTTCAGAGGCCACATCTCGTCGCCTTTGGAACCCCAGCACATCTGTCAGAGGCCACACACCGTCGCCTTTGGCCCCAGCATATCCTTCAGAGGCCACATCTCGTCGCCTTTGGAACCAGCATCTTCTTCAGAGGCCACATCTTGTCGCCTTTGGAACCAGCATATTCTTCAGAGGCCACATCTCGTCGCCTTTGGAACCTCAGCACATCAGTCAGAGGCCACATCCTGTCGCCTTTGATAAAAATATTACCGTCAAGGGCCACATTACGTCGTCCTAGACATCCTGACATTAATTCACTGGTCACTTTCAAGTCGCCACTGAACCCGTTCCCATCATCATGGAACAGCTTTTCCAACGACAGAGCGAAGTCCTCAAGAACATTGAGAAAATTTGTGTCAATTTCTCAAAGGATGGACCTAGCCGCAAAACTAAGGAATATATTGAGAAGCGACTTTTGGCGCTAGATTCGCTCTGGGGTGAGTTTGAATCCAACAATGAAAAATTGAGCACATCTGAAGATCGCACTCATGAATATTTTAGAAAAAATATTTATGTTCACATGAAGACATTTTATGAAACTGAGAGACGAAGAATAGCAGAATATCCTGTTGCTTCAACGTCGACAGCCTCCGCGGAAGACTCAGACAGAGAGGAAGATAAATTTTACATCCCTATCAGCAATACGGACCCCCAATGCGACACCAGTAGATTAATTGATGATCTACTTACCCAGCAGAGAACTAACTTCAGAGCGTTTTCTCGCATTGCGGACCGTATCCTAGTTGACTCCTTGGAAGAAAAGTGGGAGATTGAAGATCAGTTGAAGGAGCTGCAACGTCGTTGGCGTATTATTGATGAGATACATCTTCGAATCGATAATTACTTACAAGGACGTGATCTGAGATACGAAGAAGAGTTTTCGCGTCATGAACAAAGGTTACATAATATCAAACGGCAGCTCAACCAAAAGCTTAACTCAACATCGTGCATGCAACAATCTACGCCAAAAATTGAAATTCCTGTTTTTACCGGAAAATATTCTCAATGGCCCACCTTTTTCGATCTATTCAAGGAGACAATACACAATAACAATTCCCTTAACAAGGCTCAAAAGTTGCAACACTTAAAGGGAAAACTGAAGGGCGAGGCAGAACGCCTCATACAGCATCTTACCATCTCATCACATAATTACGACACAGCGTGGGACATCCTCACCCACCGCTACAATAACGTTTGCGCTCTATTCACCTACCAAATAGAGACATTTTTGAACCAACCAAACGTTACCAAGCAGACATCATATGAACTTAAGCGTCTTCACGACACTACTATGGAGACTATACACGCGATTCATAACCTGGGAGTAGATACTTCCACGTGGGATCCCCTGTTAGTCCATCTTATTGCGAAAAAACTAGACGCTGAGACCTACAAGGACTACAAGGAAGCCCGCCGGTCTCCAAGAGAATTGCCAAGCTTCGATGAACTTATGACTTTCATTGAGAGTAAATTCGTCGCTCTTGAACCGATCAACAAGAAAGAGAGGGATACATCGGAGAATAAATTTACGCCGTCTTCTCAAGTTTCAAGAGTACCTCACTTCAAGCCCGGTTACCAAAACAGAAATCGCGCTGGGAAAAGTTATCAAGCGGCCCCTGCATTTACTAAGAGGTGTCTTCACTGCAAATCAGATCATAATCTATGGCAATGTAAAAGATTTCTAAATTTGCCATCCCAAACCAAAATCAATGTTTTAACAAAACAACAAATATGTCAGAATTGTCTCTACAAGCATAACGACAAAGAATGCATTTCGACACACCGATGTAAACATTGCAATGAAGAACATAATTCAATTATTCACGACGATATAATACGTGTGCGCAATATCCAGTCATCAGCCTCGCAACTTGAAACACCTAGGTCACAAAGTTCATCGCCCCATGCATCGACAACGCAATCGTCATCGAGCGATATCACCCCGACGTCACCTAGTAACAAACACCATAAAGTGAATTATGTTGCCGCCGATGACGAAGAAATTTTATTAACAACATTATTATTGAAAATAAAAACAAGCGATGATACGTATATCACTCTACGGGCGTTATTAGATCAAGGATCTCAAATATCACTGATATCAGAACATGCCGCTCAACTACTGGGGCTACAAAGAAAACGTTATAACGCCTGTGTGTCTGGCATAGGGATTTCTTCGAAATCAAGCCGAGGAATTGTTACACTGGAATGCGAGTCTATTTATGGTGACTATAAGTTTACAACTCAGGCGTTAGTCATCTCCAGAGTAATTAATCAGTTACCGAACGTTTCATTCAAGAGAACTTCATGGCCTCACTTAGAACATTTAAACCTTGCTGATCCTGAGTACAACGTTTCGAAGCCCATCGACTTGTTGTTAGATGCAAGCGTTTACTCAGATATTATTATGAGTGGACTGGTGAAAGGGTCACCTCAAGCGCCTATAGCCCAGCAAACAAAGCTCGGCTGGATATTATCAGGCAACATCAAAACATTCAACTGCAATGTGGTAGTTAAAGACATCGGCGAACTAAGAAGATTTTGGGAGGTAGAAGATATTAATCTGCCCTCTCAAACTCTGACAGAAGCAGAGGAGTACTGTGAAAATTTTTATACAGAAACAACTCGTCGCTTGGATTGCGGCCGTTACGAAGTCGCACTCCCGATGAAACAAGGCTTTGAAGAAAACCTCGGAAACTCAAAACAAAAGGCTATCTCTCAATTTATACAGTTAGAAAAAAGGATGACTAATAATCCCTCACTATCAAGTGCATATCGAGAATTCATGCACGAATATGAGACGTTACGTCACATGCGCGCAGCTGATCGCGTCACTCGACCCGCGTGTTACCTACCGCATCATGGCGTGTTGAAAATGGACTCTACGACTACTAAACTTAGAGTCGTATTTAATGCTTCTTCGAAAACATCAACGGGACATAGTTTAAATGATTTAATGGAATGTGGGCCCAATTTGCAGCACGATCTTCAAGCTCTCATCTTGAAATGGAGATTTCACAAATACGTTGTGACAGCCGACATAGAGAAGATGTTTCGGCAGTTTCTCGTTCGGGAATGTGATCAGCCTCTGCAAAGTATAATCTGGAGAGCATCCCCTCAAGATCCTTTGCAAGAGTATAAGCTAACAACCGTAACTTATGGTACAAAGGCAGCGCCTTATCTAGCAATGCGAACATTACGGCAAATAGCTAGAGATAACATTGCCAAATATCCACTTGCGGCAGATGCCGTAGAAAATTGCTTTTACACTGATGATTTATTGACCGGAAGTGACTCTGTGATGCAAATAAGGATTCTTCAAAAGCAATTAATTGATATGCTCAAATCAGCTGGTTTAAATTTACGCAAGTGGTCGAGTAATCATCCTGAACTTATAAAAAACCTACCGTCTGACGACGCTAGCATCCCTTTTGAGTTCAAGGACTCAGAATCAAGGAAAACATTAGGACTCCGCTGGAATCCATCATCAGATACTTTCTCGTTTGAAAATAAACTTAACTATCAAGACAATCAAAAGAGCCGTACAAAACGACAACTGTTATCTGATATCTCTAAGATACATGATCCTTTAGGATGGCTGAGCCCAATAACCATCAAGGTCAAACTATTATTTCAAAGGACATGGCTCCTAGACTTGAAATGGGATGACGACTTACCTTCAGATATACTCACCGAGTGGCAACAGCTTCGTGACGATCTGAAAAACATTGAGAACATTAGTATATCAAGATACTTGGGAGATAAGAATTCGTATAAAATCCACGGCTTCTGTGACGCCTCCGAAAAAGCGTACGCGTGCTCCATTTACGCAGTAGCACGCGATGATAAAGGCGAGTACACATCGCGCTTAATAGCTGCAAAGACAAAGGTGGCCCCACAGAGCAAAACATTGTCATTACCAAGGATGGAGTTATTGGGTGCTCTGTTATTATCCCAATTAATGAAGAAGGTCATTGATACCATCGGTGCTGAACATATAACTATGTTTACATGGACTGACTCGATGGTGGTACTCGGATGGCTCCATGGTGATATCTCCAGATGGAAGCAGTTTGTGGCTAACAGAGTCCGACAAATCACAGAGATAATTCCAGCATCCCATTGGCGTCATGTTAAATCTGAAGAGAATGCTGCGGACTGCGCCACCCGAGGACTAACAACTTATAACTTACGCCAAAGTCTTTGGTGGAAAGGACCCGAGTGGCTTACGACTTTCGAACCAAGGGATACAACCCCATTGAAAATAGAAAACCCGACAATTGAAACAAAAAAGAAGCATGTGAACACAGCCTTACATCGCATTGAATATAATTTTATTATTCAATTATTAGAAAAGTGTAGTTCATTCACACGAGTGACGCATATAATCGGATGGGTGTTACGTTTCGTAACACAACTGCGAAATCGACAAATCGCAGCGAAAAATGCAACTAATACAAGTACAAATAAACATGTACTCTCATCAACGGAAATTAATTGCGCAAAACATTGTGTAATTAAATCGGTTCAAACATTGGAATTTGACGATGAGATACATCAATTGAGACAAAACAAATGTGTGAAGAGCAACAGCAAATTATCCTGTCTCAATCCCTTCCTCGACGAAAAGGGAATACTGCGAGTTGGTGGTCGATTGAGTAATGCAAATATAACTTATGCGGCCAAGCATCCCATCCTCTTACCTACAAACCATCGGTTGACTGTACTTATTATTCAGCAATCGCATATAACGACACTTCACGGCGGACCTAAGCTCACTCTGTCACATATCAGACTGAACTACTGGATTCCTAGTGGGGTTCGCACTGTTAACAAACTAATCAGATTGTGTGTGAAGTGTAGAAGATACAGTCAAGAGACGAAGCAACAGATCATGGCTGACCTTCCAGCTCCAAGGGTGACCCCGGCTCGCCCCTTCAGCAACACTGGTGTTGACTTTACGGGTTTCGTAGACATCAAGGCTAACAGTGGCAGAGGTGTCAAGACGATGAAGGGCTACGTCGCTGTTTTCGTCTGTCTAGTTACTAAGGCAGTACATCTGGAGTTGGTAGCCGACCTAAGTACAGCCGCCTTTCTTGCTGCCTTTCGTCGAATGTGCGCGCGACGCGGTACCCCACGTCACATGTACTCTGACAATGGCACAAACTTCGTCGGCGCAGACAGAGTACTAAAAAGGGAATATAAGGCAATTCTTGAGACGCTGGATATTAATTTTGAAAGAGAAGTCAATGACATGGCAGTGTCCTGGCACTTTAACGTTCCCAGCTGGCCCAGTGCTGGAGGACTATGGGAAGGGGCGGTGAAGAGTATGAAGCTTCACCTAAAACGTGTATTAGGTGACCAAAAGCTCACCTACGAAGAATTCATCACCTTGCTTCAACAGATCGAGGCTTGCATGAACTCCCGGCCCCTCTGTCCTCTCAGTGAAAGCCTAGATGAAGATGAAATATTAACACCGGGTCATTTTTTAATTGGAGACTCGCTGTTATCCAGACCTCAGACAGAACCTGAAAACATAAACTTACCTGCGAGATGGCACCTGGTTCAAAGTATGAACAAAGCTTTTTGGAAGCGATGGTCACTTGAATACCTACAACAGCTTCAGTCGAGGTCGAAGTGGAGAACACCTGTAAAAAACCTGGAAAACAATGACGTAGTGTTGATCAAAGAGGACAATCTGCCGCCCGGCAAGTGGGCAATGGGTCGAGTTTGCGAAGTACATCCCGGGAAGGATGGACACGTACGAGTTGTGTCACTGAAAACTCGCAACAATATTATCAAACGACCCGTAAGCAAACTAATTGTGTTGCCTGTCCGTGATGACGACACGCAACCCAACAAACAAACAAACACAAGTCATGATGACATGTCAAGCAAACGAAGCCGAGGGACACGAAAAACCCCATCATGTTTTCATTTCATGTCCATGGCCCTCCTGTTTTTCATGGCTGTGATACCCCCGAGCCTACAGCAAAATGCTCTACCTTTCAACTTTACCGCTATACAAACTCAACAGAGTCTCTACTTTGATCGAATCACCGAATTACAACACATAAGGGAAGAATGGAAACTAATAGTTTATTACAACTTGTCTACATATTGGGATGGATTATCAATAATTAAATATAAATACCTCAACCACATAAAGACAATGTGTCATAGTGAATACGCACAATACGAAAGTATTATATTACAACTGGAACACGAAATGCAGGAAATTAAACACTATAACAGCTTACTTGTGAACAAAAATAATAGAAGAAAAAAGCGTGGTTTAATCAACGGTGTTGGCTATATAGCGAATTCCCTATTTGGTGTGTTGGACGAGAGATTTGCTGAACAATATCGAGAAGACATTGAGAAGATCACGAAGAATGAAAATCATCTGCAAAATCTCATCAAAAACCAGACTCTGATTATTGAATCTCAGTATAACATACTACGTCGAAACGAGAAAACCATGAACTCACAACTTATGTCTATTAACCAGCATTTTGCGAATATATCTGATAAGCTGAGCAACATGAACACCGACGCTGAAAACAACGCGTATATAACTACATCAATACTCGCTATAAATATCATTATCTCCAACCTGCGCCGTATACAAGAGAGTGTTATAAACACTTTGACGGACATTCACCACGGGCGAATAGATGTCCACCTTCTGTCACCGGAACAGCTAGAAGAGCAGATCAGTATCATCCAAGGACAGCTGGATGGAGATCTTACGCTGCCTGTCGATAAATACAACGTTCGACAGCTTTATAAAATAATTAAGGCAAGAGCGAGAATGCATAAAAACTATCTGATAATTGAGGTTAGAATACCTCTTGTTAACAACGAGATATATGAGCTAGATCAGATTATCACAATCCCTCTGCAACACGGAGATAAAATGCAATATACCATACCTACATATCCGTATATTGCCTTTAACATCATCAGAGATGCAGCGTTTTTATTATCTGCAAGCGACGTGCAGTCATGTTTACATTTGCAAGAAAAGGTTATATGCTCTATAGATGAACCTATATATGAGCTTAAATCAAAACAATCCATTTGCGACATCAAGTTACTACATGTAAACAAGCCCGCTCCTTCGCCGTGCGCTGTTCAGCTATCACCTTGCGCCGCCGATAAATGGATCAAGTTACACCGACAGAACAGCTGGCTCTACTCGTGTTGTAAACAATGCAATATACGAGTGTATTGTTCGGCCGGCATGGAAATAAGAGCGCTACTAGGAAACGGAATTCTTAACCTAGGTCAAGGCTGTACAATCAAAGGAGACACATTTACAATATTCTCGCATCAAAATTACTTGAGCCGAACAGATGGACACCCTGAAGAAATCAAGGTCTCTGAAACATCATTATTGAATACCATCATCAATACCAACGTGTCATACAACAACGTGTCCCTTCAGGAAACGGATCCTCAAATTTGGGAAAAAATGAAGACACAGATCGATCAGCTGAAGTCGGACTCGTCTGGGGAATTGAACGTGCATGACGTGCACCACTACGTGGTCCAGTACGTGGTGCTGGCCGGCCTAGTCGCCGTGATCATCGTCAGCGTGGTCCTGTGGCGCAGACACCGCCGCGCGCCGGTGGAGCCGCCAGCGCCGCGCGCCCGCGCCGAGCCCGCCCCGCCGCCGCGCGCCGCTGCTCGCCTCAGCCTTCAAGATTTCCCCGTTGCGCCAAAATTCGAACCTTAACTAGCGTTAACGTGATACTTATGTTTATTTATCATACCTACTTGTTATTTGTAATTAATTTATCATAGTTTGTTTATTTATTCGTTTTGTGTTCTTTAGTGGCCAAGATGTACGGAATATTTTCCGTACCTAGCCAATAATTTATTTAGTTAACATTCTTTTAATTCTCTGTATCAGCAATTTGATAGGTATGACGCAAATCGAAACTCACATGTTTTGTAAAATATAATTATAAATCACTTCTAATAAAGCAAGTCAACTTGGCCGGTCGTTTACCTTTAACCACCGCCCTTTATCACATCCTATCAAGCATTTAGTGTAGCCATAAGGATATTATCGCTACAAGGGTGTCAAACAAAAGAAATAGCCTAGGTGTTATTCTGATGAAGAATAACACCTAGGCTATTTCTTTATATTCTTTTCAGTAGTTTTTTGTGTGAAAGAGATCACACATCCATACATGATGGATGATCAATCAAATATTATCGACGAAAAGAAAACCACGCTGGTTTTTAATATACTCTTTCTTCCATACATAGCAATGAGAAACATTTATTAATTAGCCTCAACACGAGCCAATTGTAAGAGGTAGGCTTACACTATAAGCGTCCCCCATAAAGCGGGCTGATGCGACGTCCAAAGAGAGTAAAATGCCCATAATAACACAATAATATACACAAAAATAAGAAAGAAAATATAACCTTTCCGTATATCTCGAAGCCAGACAGAGACAAGTAGTGGTTCTGCCCGCTGGCGTTCTTGCCGTTCTGCTGCACGCGCAGGTAGCGGTAGGGCGCGTCGGCGCGCAGCCGCCACGTGGCCGTGCTGCCCGGCTCCTGCAGCGCTTGCTCGTCGCTGTGCGACAGCAACGTGCTCCACGTCACGCCGTCCATCGACATCTGTCAAAAATATAGACTGTTCAATACTAAAAAGGTGGCAAAAATAGTCATTGTTATCTTTTTAAATGCATTATGGTCCTATATCCCCGGTCTTGAGCAGAGAGTGTACACAGTGACTCTCCATCTCGTTCCGTCTTGTGCTCAGCGCGGTTATTTTCACACTAGGCCTTCGCAGTCTTTCCTTCTTTATAGAAAAAATGCTTAAATAGTGTATTATGCAATCAGTGACGGATTTAAAGCAGTGGCGCAAGGTGTAGCTCGCAGGCACGATGTGTACGCCGATGTCGATGGCGATGATAATGATGGCTTACCTATCGTCGTTGATGTGCACGTTAAGCGGCTCAGGCGAGCGCGACAGCACATCCTCCACCGGCAGTTTCTATGTTTTCTTCTTACACTGTTTGTGAAGTAAGTAGTTAACAAACCTGGAAGAGCCAATTCCTAAGCGCCGAGCGTCCATAGCCTCGCGCATGACGCAAAGTGTATGCGGCGGGCACGATGTGCACGCCGAGGTCCATAGCGATGAAGGCGCGCCGGTCGTCGTTGGTGTGCACGTTGAGCGGCTCGGGCGAGCGCGACAGAACGTCCTCTACGCGCCCGTACGGCAGCTGCTTGCCGTCCGATGACCACACGCACACCAGGTTGTGTGCACCCGGATTCACCCATTCACACGTGCCTCCGTTGGTGCCGATGAAATATATCAGGCCGTTTTCGTCGAAATCGTGCTGCGAACGAGAAAGTCCGTGAGAATATTATATTCGATTAAAGCGCCACAAATGTAATTCCATACATTTAACATTGTATCGACGAATGTAGGGCGTTCAGGTCACCGTGTTTATTGCTAGTCTGCCACATCTAACTCATAGCTCAGTCTATGTAAATCACTGTGGAATGAAGACTACTACTCTACTGGGTAAATAGATGACCCGTGGACATGTTAAGCAACTTGCAAATATCGGGATTTCTTCGTAGTGCATGTCAAGATAAGGTGTCAGTTTTTGAGCTATACATATAAGCATCTTGAAAACCAGTAAGACACACGGACGTATTTTGATGAAATCTTTTATATACGGATTAAAATAATGTCGATGTTCTTCCTCAGGCGTAAGATTATATGTGGACCGAATTTCACTGAAATCGATTTAGTAGTTTAAGCGTGAGTAAGTGAAACAGACAGAGTTACTTTCGCATTTATAATATTAGTATGGAAATCTAGATTTTTTTCACAAAGAAAAGTAGGAGTTAACGCCAACGAAGCAACGGTTAAAAGTTCACTTACGTCCTACGAATAAGAATATCAGGAAGCATAACTGAACTTCAAAAGTGACCCCACTGAATGGGAACCACGTAGGGCGGGGCTTAAAAAGGGAACCACGGCCGCTTTCAGTCATCGCTGTCACTTCGACGAAACAACTTCTCTGCGATTTAAATTAATTTTATCACCGAAAAATTGTCTTCCCATGGTAGTGAAGTAGAGTTAGGGCTTCTTGCACAACAGAAAGTCTAAAATCCCTTTTACAGGTGAATAATTGAAGATATTTACCTAGAAATCTAATAAATATTCTAATTCTTATGGACAATGTTATGCAGCAATAACTAAGTCTTTATTAGTTAAACACTTTTCACGGATGATTATGTATCACATATGAAACAAAACCATTTATCATTTTAAGTTTTATTATTACGAAAAAACCTATCACTTTTCAATGAGGATAATTTCACGAAAAGGACTAAAATAGAGGGAAATTTACTGAATTACAATTGAGGCACTAATAAGTTTGCAACTAATTGTAACTTAAAATTTAGTTATTTACAATACATTTAGTTGGACCAAATCTTGCAACTGAATTTTAAAGCGCTTATCCGATACCTACCAATTGAGGTGAAACTTTTCGCATATATGAAAGTTCCTAGTGTATTATGAAATTTTATTAAAATAACTGTATACATAAAAACAATACCATAAAACATTGAAATGTTGGAGCAAAATACAAATTTAATTTCATAACATTAAATTTTTTTGTCTAAAAAATTCAATATTTGTGATTTTCATTTATTATTTGAATTTCTAGATAAACCCATCCCCGTATCTTTCAAACATCTGTCAACGTCAAATGCCGCGCAGTTGGCGCGTTTGCTGTTGTACATTGCAGCAAGTGCGCAAACGAATAACGGATGTTGTTCTTGCTCAAAACCAATCAAAAAGCTTGCCGCAATGCAACACGTTACACGACCGCAGCTTATTGGCCTTCTTTATATGTTTTGTTCTGTTGAAGGATGGGACAAGATTACGCGACAGTTTTGTTCATAGTTACGCTTCCTGATATTCTTATTCGTAGCTTACGTCATAGTTAAAGGTGATCGGCGCCTCGGCTTTGATCTTCTGCGTGAAGTTGAACGTGGCACGGTCCATGTCGTACCACTGCCGCGCCACGGACTTGGCCAGGAACCGCTCCAGCTGGCGCACGGTCGTCAGCGCCTCCACCTTCAGGTTGCGGCCGGCGTTGTTGCCGTTGTTCGAGCTTGCGTCTTCGTTGCCGTCTTCGGTCGCACGTTCGACGCGGAGCCTAGTTTAAAAAATATAAAGAATAATTGACTACCTATTTTATTCTAAAATGTAATACATTTGTAAAATATCAACGAATTTTTGCCTTTTTTAGGTCTTCGAAATTTTCTAGAATTGATAAATAAGAAACTAATTATTTAAATTTGAATAAGTTAGCCTAATCAAAGGATAAAATACGAACCAATGTAATGGAACATTCACACATGAATAAAGCACCAAAGACCCTCGCGGTAAGTGTAGGGAATACCTGTACGATTTGACGATTTTTTTTAAGAATTACCGTATGCACTTGGCGAGGTAATGCAATGACCCCGTGGAGGCAGGGGGAGGGGCATCACCCATGAGAAAGAGCAGCGGCAACCCCTCCAAGCTCTAAGAACTCCTACGACCCGTCAGGTGAACGCGGTGGCCAGACAATAATAGTATGTATTGCTACCGCATGCGCTTAGCAAGGTGGTGCAATTACACCGTAGAGGCAGGGGGAGGGGCGTCGCCCGTGAGGTAGAGCACCGGCAGCCGCTCGACGCACTCGAGCACGCCCACGAGCCTTAAGGCGAGCGCGGTGCCCTGACAGTCTAAGTCACCAAGCAGTACATAGTATTATTACCGTATGCGCTTAGCGAGGTGATGCAATGACGCCGCGGAGGCAGGGGGAGGGGTGTCGCCCGTGGGGGAGAGCACCGGAAGTCTCTCGACGCTCTCGAGCACACCCACGAGCCGCGAGGCGAGCGCGGTGCCCGCCCGGCCCGACTCATCCGAGAGCCACTCGCGGACCACGCGTTCTCGCTCGGCTGCTTGTCCGGGCACATCTGTATGAAATAGGAACTTTATTGCACCTGCTGAAGGTTCGGGTCCAAATGTATTAGACAACAAGTTGTATTTGATAAAGCAGACCGGACTTGACGTGTCAATCCTACCATATTTACGTTACGGATTACCAATAAACCACATAGCTATTTTCATTTTGTGTTTGCATACTATAAGTATCTGCCAATATCGTTTAAGCTACAAGATAGTCTTTATATTCACTAGGTTTTGATTAACTCTCACTTTCTCTTCATAACATTGCTCAGTAATGAATGTATTAATTACCAGAAAAAGTTTTTTAAGTATGCATATTGAAAATAAAGTTAACATGACATATCTCACCATTTGGTTGCGGAGATAAGACCTGCAGCAGCGAGGGGGCCAAGCCTGAAGACTGCAGCTCGTAAGCGGAGAGCAACTCGTCTCCGCACAGTAATTCTGTCAGCTGGTCGAGCGATTCACGCAGTTCCTTTTGCCAATCCTCTGTTATGAAAGGTGTGCACACACAAATTAGTATCTAAAAAAACATATGAACTTAAAGTGTAAGTGTTACAAACCTAGGCACTAAAATAGCATTGTAACAGCAAATCCTAGAGTGATCGGCATCGACACCTGTCACCCGAGTTAGTAAATAGGCCGGCAGATACTACTACTTAATTATCATCAATTTAAGGGGTAAAATGATGATAATATAGAGTGGTCTTCTTCTTTTTATTGTGTCCAGGATTTAAATCAAATACGCAAATTCAAAAATACGCATTTTTTTCCCTTTACTCGACTCGACTAGGAGTACCCAGTACTTTAGTACAAAAACAACCAGTAGTCGATTTATTTACTAGCCGTAAATAAATCGAAGATGATGTCTTGTTATGGTAGAGCCTCGCTACCGGCGAAATTCACTTTTGCTAGTAGCATGAATGGGCCGGCTCGTCCGAGGAAGTACCACACTCTCACAGAAAATCGACGTTTGAGTAGTAGCTTTACTGCTGCTATGCATCGTTCGGTGAGTGAAAGAGCCGGAGGCCCATGTCCCTCTCCCCTCTGGGGAGGGAAAAATAAAAGGCCGGCAACGCTTCGGTGACACCCCTGGTGTTGCAGTTGTCCATGAGCAGCGGTGATCACTTACCATCAGGTGACCCGCTTGCCAGTTTGCCGTCCTATGACATAAAAAAAATAGATGGTGTAGTCCTTGTACTCACTGGAAGGCTGAGTGGCGAGGCGCTGCAGACGCGCCAGCAGCACGCGCAGGCGCGCCACGGGCGCCCGTGGCTGTCGTGTGGCCGCGCGCGCCAGATGCCGAGAGAACAATGCGCGCGCACGCTCGCTCACCTGCACCAAACAATATATACACTACGCGAAAAGAAACTACACTTAAACATGTAATGCACTCAACTTTGACGAGCTCCGTGATGCAGCGGTCAACACGCCTGCCTGCGACACGGATGGTCCCGGGTTCGATCCCTGGTCAGGTCAAGATGGAAAATGCTCTTTTTCAGATTAACCTGGGTCTTGGATGTTTATCTATATATGTATATGTAATAAAATATAGTATCGTTGAGTTAGTATCCCATAACACAAGTCTTAAACTTACTTAGGGGCTAGCTCAATCTGTGTGATTTGTCCATATATATTTATTCAAAATCGCTTGTGGCTATGTGTGTGGAACGCAAGGCGCGCGGGCCGTCGCCGCCTGTCTTGGTCGAAGACTGTGTGTGTGTGTTGTGTTTGCGTCTCTCGCACTGCATGCACGAAGTGTGTAGTGACTGACTGCCTACGCGTTGTTAACCCTTTGACACTTACACGCTCAAGGTCACCAGTGACCGAACACTCGCTTCTAAACTTACGGAGAATATTTCATAATGTCTGGACTCAATTGATTTGTCTTTGCAAGCACACACGTATTTCATATTCACCGTATGAATCGATCACAATAAGAGCATGTCATAAAAATAATATTTTTGGGATTATAAATTACAATAAAATTATTAATTATAATTGAAATAATATGAAGACTAGATTTGTACCTGCGCTTTGAGTGCTTCTACTTTGGCTGAAGAGCGAGAGCGGTTTTGACTAGAAGTGGCGCAATCTGACGCCACAGGACGACGGCTCGTCCAGCCGCTGGCAAGTTCTGGACCTAAAACAAATTTCTATTTAAAACTAAACAAACGTCAATTTAGTACATTCTATTTCTCTAATGGAAGTCTCTGCCATATAAAGCCACGTAAACAAACAGCCTCATCTCTTCCATCACACGGTAAAACCGCAAAATAATTGAACACTTACATAAGAATGTTTCAGCCGTGAAGGAGTGTTTAGTGCCCCGGTTAGATTCAAATATGAATCCCGGCAGGTCCTCTCTCAGAATCGTCGTTTGTTGCTGTCCGTCCGTATTGTGTATTTGCAGTTCTTTCTCCCTGGCAACAAATACATAAATAAAGTATACATATAATTTTACATAACCATTGTGTTGGGACCATGGTAGATATGCGACTTACTTTTTGCAGGACAATGCCCAATTTCCAAGGATCAGTCTAGTTGTTCCCGGCTTGGAGAGTATAGGCTGAGGTACTACATTTTTCACTGAAGCTCGAGCTCTTTGTAGTTTATCAATAAATTCTCCACGGTTTTCTGAAATAAAAAACGAATGTTGTAGGTATTATCATCATCACAGCCGCGAAAGGTTAGCTGGTGGGCATAAGCCTCTAAGGATTCAGATTACGGCCAGTTGGAAGCGGCTTGCTTTCCTAAGAACTTGGTCAGATCGGCCGACCACCAACCGACAGTCGGTGGGTGGCCAACGTTGCGCTTGCCGGTACGTACAAAATAGCTATTTTAGAATCATTGTGCCCGATCGGCCGTCGGTTCTACATATGTGCTCCGCTCTCTGTCACTACAATGAGTTATGTCAAAGACCTTTGTTCTTCTACTTTGCTGATTCGGTGTCGTACCGAGCATAGCCCTGTATATAGCTCTTCTAGCGACGAGCGACGTCGAGATCCGGACCCGTAAGCCATTACTGGTAACACACATTGGTTGAATACTTTCAAATTTACGGTCTGAGGTATTTTGGACGAGTTCAGGTTATTTTGGACGCAAACGCTGCTTGTGCTTGCCTTTCAACGAAACACGGAGACGTTGCTCCTAACCTCCACACTATAAAGTAGTCCACCATTAACGCTTCTAAGTCACATACCCGTGTTGTCAGTCTGGTGCTCGTGGCTGCCGCTGGAGGACATGGTGGCCAGCTTGCCGTCGAGCAGGAAGCGGAACCAGCCGTTGTTGCCGGTGTTTGACATTCAATAATATCTGGAGACGGTGCTCCTAACCTTGTCCCGACATAGAAGTCCAACATGCACTAGTGAAGTCTACTTACCAGTGTTGTCAGTCTGGTGCTCGGGGCTGCCGCTGGAGTACATGGTGGCCAGCTTGCCGTCGAGCAGGAAGCGGAACCAGCCGTTGTTGCCGGTGTTTGACATTCAATAATATCTGGAGACGGTGCTCCTAACCTTGTCCCGACATAGAAGTCCAACATGCACTAGTGAAGTCTACTTACCAGTGTTGTCAGTCTGGTGCTCGGGGCTGCCGCTGGAGTACATGGTGGCCAGCTTGCCGTCGAGCAGGAAGCGGAACCAGCCGTTGCTGCCGGTGCTGAGCTCAAGCGCGGCGGTGTCGCTCCACACGTACAGCGCGTCGCGGCCGCGGCACAGCGACCACTCGCCCCACGAGTACGCCACCCCATGGGATAAGCACGTCGCGTCTTCGCTGCTGCCGGCTAATACAAATATAACAGTCATTAGAGTACAGTCCGAATCAAACTTTATGGCGGCTCGGATATTAGCTGCGAGATGCGCAGTCCACGCCCCACCTCCCTGCGCGCGCCCCGCTGAACCCAATATTGTGTACTGCGCATAGACTCGCGCGATGTTCCGAGCCGCCATAAAGTTTGATTCGCACTGTAAAACTTATGTATAAGCAAAATTTTATAGGTTTTTTATGCTGTCCCAATGCTATTCTGATATACTCTTATTAAATTAAGGAACAAGATAACGCAAACAATAATGCGTATAAGAGGAATGGGATATGGTGGAGAAATTCGACGTGTAGAATATGAAGCAGGATGGCCTAATTGGTAAGGCGTTAGTCGTATAAAGACCGCCATTTAAATCCTGCTTGCGTGGAATGCCATATCTTATTATCAAGATTATGTTAAAGCAATTTAAAAAAAACTGTTTTATAGGTACATAAGTTATTTTTTCAGTCCCAATTACTTTCGTATGAATGTCTCGAGCGAGTGAGTACAACGTGAATGCAAACCTAAGGCTGCTTGCGCTCACATCAGTTGTTTGCAGTATACTTATAATGAATGAATTGAATGAATGGACAAGAGTTTACCTGTAACGCTGGTCTCGCCATCAGAAGACAGCTGCGTAGCGGGCTCCGAAGCCAGAGCCTCCACCTTGCTGAACACGCCGAGCCTCGCAAACTGTTCTAGGTATATCTCGGCAGCCTTCACCATCAGCTCTTCCGCGATGCCCAGCACGATGAGGTGACCGTCGTCATCGTCCTGCGTGACGAGACTATATTCATTATGCAGCACAAGTGAGCTTGAAAAGGAAACTAACATGGCTGCAGGCAACCACTTGACTACTGTGCAACTTTTGGCGAGAGTTGAGTTAAGTGAACTAAATTACATAAATTGCCTATACAGAAATAAAACTTCCGTTGCAACCAATTGCCAAAAAACAATAAATACTCCTTTTTACAACTTCTTGGGAAACTGAGTTGCCATGGCGGCTAAAAGGAAATTTATTACCCAAAATGCTTTAACTAAATGCCGCCACAAAATAGTCCTCGTTTACCTCTCACCAAAAGATGTGAAACGTTTATAATTCCAATAAAAAAACAAGACCTGTAAGACCTAGTGGAATAAATACATATCAAAGTTTCCCATCAAAAGTTATCAGTGTATCTGACATATGTTCCTGTATGCAAAAAAAAGTAAGTAAGAAATAAAACGGAAAAACAAAACGGATGAAAATTAATAAGGACATCAAAAACACATAAAACACAAGACAGGACGGTTGATGCAAGTAATTTTCGATGGTGTGATGTCTTTACAATAATGTTGATGTATTATATTGCAAATGACAATGTAAAGAATAAGAAATAAAATTATCGACAATTATATGGCAAGATTAGTATGACTAAGTTTAGCTATTGCAAGCCGGGCAATACCATCGGCGGCTCCGTACGGATACCATTCAACGTCTACACGTTTTTGCTAAAATCGATAAGTTCGACGTTAGCTATCAAATTTTGGTAGCAAAAAAACCGGCCAAGTGCGTGTCGGGCCACGCGCAGTGTAGGGTTCCGTAGTTGCGAATGACAACTTTGAGTTCACACTGTTTACACTCACACCTCACAGTCTAACGACCAAAAACATCTAACAATGAAGATTGTATGAAATTTTACATTTTCCAGTACATTTTATAAGTTGGTTGCCTATAACTTTTTAGTTTGCACTTAGTACCCAGCTCTGATAGTTTTCCTTTCAACTTCAGTATATATACTATTGCTGTAATTTTTTTCACGTATCCATATATAACCGTTTAGCAGATAGAGGGGGGGGACACGTACCTCTAACAAAATTTTGCACTTTAAAACCAAATATTTCGGAAACGGATCCCTAAATCGAAAAATGGTGTTCTTAACCTCACAATATTTTTGAAAGACCTTTTTAACGATACCCCACACGATGGGTAAATAGAGAAAAAAAAATTACTCCCCCACTTTACTTGTATGGGAGCTACCCAAAAAAAAAATTTTTTTCAAGGCTTTTTTCTACGACTTTTTTGCCATGATTAATATACACACTCATACCAAATTACAGCTTTCTAGTACTTATAGTCTCTGAGTAATACCGCGGACGGACAGATAGACAGACAGACAGACATGGCGAAACTATAAGGGTTCCTAGTTTACTACGGAACCCTAAAAATGTCCAATTGGCATTCTACAGAAAATCCGTACGACTTCGTCTACTGGCCCTGCGGCTCTTACAGAAGGCACACCCACTATAAAAGTTGCAATTCCATCGCCACGACAAGTGTGCGCTTTACAAGACACATTCTGTGGAATAATATGTGAGGTGAACCGATACAGACGTGCCTCTCGATAAATATGTCCCATTTTATAAAAAAATATATATAATTATATTTATATGTAGTTCATATATAACTTAGAACAGCGAAATAAATCACATTCTGGCTGATTACTCAAAGCCTGGTGATAGACAGACGAACGGACAATGAAGTCTCGTGAATAGAGTCCCGTTTTTACAACCGTGTAAAACATTTATTGAGCGAATGGATTTGACCAGAACTAACCGACCAAGTGTAGTCATCACAGATTTTGGATTAGGTGGACATCGCGTGACTCTATTATCATCTCCAAAAATGATTTAAATCTAACAGGTAAAATATCGAGAGATTCATCTATATAGCGCCCGTCTCATGTCATAAAGTCCCTTTCTTATAAAGAAACGCCAAAATGAGAAAATGGCATGTTTTCTCTTTTTTTGAAAAAATTTAGAAATACTTTTCAATCTTAGTGAAAACTCATATCTTTTTTATAGTAAAAAAGAGGTTATAAGAAAAAGTATTGTACGAGGGGAGGTCAATATATTCGCGGAATGGAGGGGATGGAGGGGGTTGATTTACTCGTCCAGGTAGTAACTTGTTCAGCACCTCATTAAGAGTATATATACCAAGTTTGAACCAAATCGGGTCATAAACTTTTGAGTTGTTGACCTACAAACAAGTGAATCGGGAAGAAGTCAGCGAGTATGGAGAAAATTGAACACCGCGCCGTTATAAAGTTCCTCACCAAGCAAGGAAAATCCGCTCAGACGATTTTTCAAGAGCTGTTAGCAGTTTACGCAGACTCTGCCCCTGGTAAAACCATGATTTACAAGTGGCATGGACTTTTCAAACAAGGAAGAGAGTCTATTGAAGATGACCCCCGCTCCGGACGACCAATTGAGGCCACCACACCGGAAATCGTCGCAAAAGTAGAAAAACTTGTATTGGAAGATGCCCGGTTGAAGAAGAAGCAGCTTGCAGCAATGGTTGGAGTATCCGAAACAAGCATTTTAAACATCCTACATGATCATCTTGGGATGACTAAGGTCAGTGCAAGATGGGTTCCAAGAATGCTCACGCCACTTCAAAAAAGCGAGCGTGTCGAGTGTTCTCGCCAGTTTTTGGAGCTCTGTGGAGAGAATAAGGAAGAAATTATGGACCGGATTGTTACTGGAGATGAAACCTGGGTTCACCACTATGAACCTGAGTCGAAGCAAGAGTCGATGCAGTGGCATAAAAAAGGCACACCCCCTCCAAAGAAGTTTAAAGTGTCTCAATCGGCCGGAAAGATCATGGCGACTGTCTTTTGGGATACAGAAGGTATTTTGTTGATCGATTACAAAGATCGTGGTGTGACTATAACGGGACAGTACTACGCTTCTTTACTGGATAGATTGAAAGAAGCTATTAAAGAAAAAAGAAGAGGAAAGCTGTCAAAAGGTGTGCTCCTTTTGCACGACAACGCACCCGTCCACACGTGCCATGTTGCGACGGCTGCCATTCACCGATGCGGGTTCGAAAAATTAAACCACCCACCTTACAGTCCAGACTTGGCCCCTAGTGACTATTATTTGTTTCCAAAAATGAAAAAGGAGCTGCGTGGAAAAAAATTTGGCGACGATGAAGAAGTCAAGTCTGCAATTTCGGCCTATTTTGATAGCCAAGATAAAACATTTTTTTTCGATGGTATAAATAAATTATTGGAAAGATCTGAAAAATGTATTAAGGTTAAGGGAGAATATATTGAAAAGGAAAAATAGTTTCGTGTTTAATTTCAACCCCCTTCCCCCTCATTCCGCGAATATATTGACCTCCCCTCGTACATAATAGGACATTATGAGACGAGTCGTAATCGCCCGAGTAAGAGAGCCGCAGGCTCAAGTCGCTGTGTGGACACTCATAGGAATCATCACACCATCGGAACATTACCGCTGGCGGGCGGATATAGCGGCTGCGCAGGTACCGCGGCGGGGCGCGCCGGACTGCGACCTCGCCCTGATTGCACATCACAATACACATTCATCATTGATGGCAGCTGTAAAGCTATGTCAAATGCCTTCAGGCAGCTTGCAAAATCTGACACCAGTGTTGGCCACTTACACATACGAAAAACAAATAAACAATACACATTCAGCTTGTTGTACGAAAATTTCCCAGTGGTCAACATTTACAGGGTCAAAAGCCGAAGGGAGGGTAATGCATTGAGTATATTAACAGGTTCTTTGTCATCATATTGTGAACATATCAACTATTTTACTTTTTATATTGAAGTGTGAAGGAATGTCTAATTCCCTTTGACGGACACTTTTTAACAATTATAGATATGGTGCTCCTTACCTTCCAAACTAGTCAAAACACAGTAATTAGCGCACGCATAAAATTAACTTTGACTTTTAACTTGTTTCATTGAATTTTTACTTGCTGGAGTGCTATTCTAAAATTCTCATTCTCAATCTAAAATTGAACGTTTTTTAGAGAAGGCGACACGGGTCAAAAATAGCGAGCGTTCTTTGTATGCACGGCACCACACAAGCTGCTCGGATAATATCCTAAGTTGTGCCACATTACATTGTTATTTGTACAATTATTAAACAAATATACATACATATCACGTTTTAAATATACACATCTCCTTCAAGATTGTTAGATCACTAAAATTTAAAAAGATATATCTACAAAGCCAATATCAGTCTAAACAAGCGCTAGCGATGTGAGCGTTTTGTGTAGTGCGTAAACAACATTCGTACTACTTGTTCTAGAGCAAGTGCAGAAATGAAATTTCATCTCAACACTATCCGTCGGTTCTGCCCTTTGGTCAATCTGACTGACACAACATGCAACCACTAGCTGGTCCGTACGTACCGCACATACTGTTGTGCTCGGCCATACGGAGAGATTTAGGCACCTCACATACAGTCCATTTGTTTAAGGTACTTAAAAAAAATTAATACAATACATAATTTTAAATCAAAACCTTTACACTTTACCAATTCAATGTGAATTTGGATGTAATTTCATGAAATTGCAGTAAAATGTAAATATTTTGATTTAAAAAGTGTATATTTCAATAAAAAGACTTTTGAAGATTGTTTTTTAGAACCTATACAAATGAACTATAGTCGGCCACAATCACGACCAGATTAAATAGCGTGGCCAAGTGCGCGACGTTCAATGGTTGTTTTAGTTAATCTGTCGGGTCGATGCGACCATTAGTCTGGTCGTGGACGTCTAATGATGCGTATTATAGGTGTCTAAGACCGGTTTTACAGTATCAGAAATCTGACGATCACAAAATAGTGCCTATCACAATTTTTAACAACACACAATTATCAAACAGTAAGCGGCTGACTGTGAGCCTTTACTATGACTCAATATATATTTTAATTTGAGTGTTTATACAGCGCGTACGCAGACTGTGAAGTTTCGCTTGCCGATTTACTCAGTGAGCGGCGCACTACGCCGGCGTAGTCAGTGCCTCGCAATATAGCTGGTAAGCGTTTTGCAGCGTTACGCTAGTTCGTCTACAGTACCAGGGACCACTTGTAGTGAATATCAGCGTAGACTCACCACGTTGTCGAGCACAGCAGCGACGAGCTGCGTGAGCAGCGCGGGCGTGGCGGCGGGCGCGCGGCGCAGCAGGCGCGCGGGCGCGTAGTGCACCATCTTGCGCACCAGCGACAGGCACGCGCGCCGCACGCTGGCGCCGCCCGCGCCCAGGTAGCGCGCGCAGAACAGGGGCACCAGCCGCCTGACAAACAAACACATTTTAGGTTTAGATTTTTAAAAAATATTTCTAATTTCTTCCATGCTAGTCTGGGAGAAAAGAAAAGACGTAGAATGTACCAGCTGCTTCTGTACCTGCGGTCGAGGGAATGGACGTCAGGAATCATGCCAATAGGCGATGCGGCTGGGAACCCATCACTGTTTTGATTCCGTTCTCACCTACAAGCCCACCAACATGCTAAACGTGGCTCTAAGGTTTTACAGAACTGGGCCCTGTCTACCCCGCAAGGGAGAAAGACGTGATAGGATGTATGTATTTGAGTTCCGTACCCAAAACAACGGTGCCCTGTCACAGGGCTGTATCTATTGATCTGTAAGGCATAAAGGTCTTATGTTGTGAAAAATCTTTTATTTTCGCAATTGAAATGTACAACTCATTAAAACAAGGTCTACTATTAAATTAACAATATTAACTTTTTTGACCCTGAATACAGTTTAGTTTATCTGATGCTTCGATTCTCATGCTAAATACAAATACTCACTCGAGGTAAATAGCGGCCATCTCCTTGTCGCCCGTGTCGGGGAAGTCGTCCTCGTTGGTCGATGTCGGCGAGTCGTGGTTGCCGACCACCAGCCACTCGCCGGGGCATTGCAGTATCGCGGCCACTTCTCTATGACCTGATGAATGTTTTATTATTTTATTTAAGTAATACATGGTTCGTCCTATGCTGGTCTGGGACTTTTTCAAGGGAATTTAACGAAACTTTTTAGAAAAACAATGGCAAAGATTAATTAAACGGCTGAACCATTTAGAGACCAGTTTTTATTTTAAAGGTCCAATCCGATCCAGTGTTCTATGTCGCTAGAGTTGAGCTCTGCTCAGCAATACAAACTAGAGTTGAGCTCCAACTATACACAGACGGCGCTACGTGCTACATTTATTAGATACTCGTATTACAAGTAACTATAAAAAGCATTTTCGATAACTACATTTGTTCAAATTACATTTTTATTCTTCCTGACGCTCAAACCAAACGCATTCTGATTAGCGGTAATCTATCTAACGGTGGTATTTTGAAACAAAGATTGCCAGATCTTAAGACAGTAAAATACTATCGTATAGACTGCCAACCTTTAGAAATATTGGACCAAATTAAGGCCTGTCAAAAATGCGTCATAATTAGACGACAGTGTCGCAGAGTTGTCTTCCACTCGTCACCATACGTAGATGGCGTTAATCCGCCTTGGCCTAAAGTGAGACATAATCTACAAATATTATGCAACTAGCTGTTACCCGCGGCTTCGCCCGCGTGATATGTAGCCTATGCCCTTCTCGGTAGCCTAATCTATGTGTATGCAAAATTTCATGATAATCGGTTTAGTAGATTCGGCGTGAAAGCGTAACAAACAAGCAAACAAATAAACAAACAAACAAACTCACTTTCACATTTATAATATTAGTTAGGATTAGGATAAACATTGTTCTAAATTAGATACGATAAATTTCTTGAATAACTTTTTATTATCTCTTAATATGTTAATACAAAATTGTGACGCTAACGGTGGAGACATCTATGTGCAAGTGTCATAAAAAATCGTACGAATCATAAGTTGGGACCACATCCCAGAGCGCGTGCCTCCAAATGAGACATCTATTTCTGTAACATGAATATCTATTCTATACCTTGGTCGTGTCGCTCGCGGGCCTTGTCGAGCGGCGTCTTGCCGTCCTCGTCGCGCAGGTCGGCGTTAGCGCCGTAGCGCAGCAGCACCTTAGCGATGGCGGGCCGCCCAAAGCACGCCGCGTAGTGCAGCGACGAGCTGCGCTGGCCGCGGTTCACGTCCGCGCCTGCCACACAAACGGTAGTAGAAGTACTGAGTAGGGAGTAGGGAGTACCCGTAGTACTTTGGCATAGAAAGAGACGAAAATACTACAGATTGGTGTCCCGCTCGCACATCAATCATCACACAACCTATAGTATTTCCGTCTCACGGTCAACCATAAATCTTTGCACAGAATTATGCTCTCTATTATAAGAACAATAAGGGTAAATAATAATATCAAATCAAAAATTTAAACAGTTCTATCAGAGAAAAAGAATATTTAGAACCGGTTTGTTCTCGTCTTGTCTAGTAGATTTTGAGCAATCACAAATACACAATTTTTTCTTTATATTATTAGTCTTGAACTCACCCTTCTCACAAAGGAACTCGACCATCTCCTTGGTGCCGAAAGCAGCGGCCCAGTTGAGCAGCGTCTGGCCGACGTCGTCGGTGAAGTTGACGTCAACGGCGCCGCTGGTGACGGCGGCCAGCAGCGCGTCCGTGTCCTTGCCGCGGATGCAGTCGATGAGCTGGCGGTGCGACTTGTCCCCGCGGGCTGAGCCGCCACTCGAGCCCTCCCCGCTGGCGCCGCCGCTGCTGCTCGACCCCGACGCTGATCCGCCGTTGCGATTCGGCCCTCTGCGTGTACATTAAATAATAAATATATTATATGGACTAATCACACAGATTGAGCTAGTAAGTTGCGAACTTGTGTCGTAGAATACTAACTCACACAATAATTTAATAACTTATTAAATTGAGTTAGTATTCTACGATTTTTATTTAGATTATCTTATTATTAATAAGATAATCTAAAAAGGGTTTTTAGGGTTCCGTACCCAAGGGCAAAAAGGGGAATATTTAACCCTATTACTGAGACTTCGATGTCTGCCTGTCAGTGTGTCCCCCATACAACAAAAATAAATTATAGTGAAGCCTGTTTTGCTATCACGAACTCACGTCTGTATGGCGTGTCGGCCTTCGCACAGCAACACGAGCAGCAAGTCTACCAGGCGCATACATTCGAGGCACCATCTCTCGTCCGCTTGCACGGCCGTTTCTATCGCCGAGCATAACTCTAATCGGACCAAATCCTAAAACAAACAAGATAATATTCTTATTAAAATAAAAAAATAAGATATGGGAACAAAATCCACGCAGGCAGGATCCCATATCTTATTTCTTCATTTTAATATGAATATAATAAAAATAGCATTGTGAATGCATAAAAATACTTAAACCAACAAACAAGATTCGAAAAAAATGCATGATATCTATTTGACCACAATAAAATAACACTTGTATGATGTTTCTCATTACATGTGAAATATGCGGTATTTCTATTCAACATTGATTTTCTTAACTAATTATCAATTCAATTGTATGTTTTTGAAGATTCGTTTTGCGAATTACGATTTTGGATAAGGAGTATCTAAAAACCTGGCAGTGGCAGTTTAGAAGATATTTTAAAGACTTATTCATTTACTTACATGTGTAATCTGTGCCGAACCCCGGCAAAGTGTGGAAAGCAGACTGACTGTAGTGGACACCGATGGAGACAGACATTTATCCTCGGTGCTTTCTGTGCTGCCCAGCCGACGAACCAGCTCTTCTATCAGACCTGATGATGGAATTATACGAATTATAAAATCTATGTTTATGAGCCCTATCTCATTAGCTCTTGCTGGTGCTACTTGTCACCAAAAATACACTACAAGATACCACGTACCACAACAAGTATACTTCAAGATACCACGTTTTGGCGACAAGCTAGAAACACCAAGACACCTATTTATAGATTTTTTTAAGGCTATGGATACGAGTCCCTTAAAGCACCTTCATTTACTTAGCCACTTAGCGAGTATGTCTTGTTAATTAATAAAATTATGGTGTGAATCATTTCATCGATCAGCCTTTGACAATTCTTCACGAATCCACTCGTATTATCATAGACGATGAAGCAAAATGGACAACTAATTACCAGCCCGTAGCTATAACAGAGTGAAGCAATCCGCGAGTGACGCGAAGCAACGCGCGCGTCGCTGTGACGTAACAGTGCGGTCAGAGAAGGCACAACGTCGCTTCCGACACCTACAGGGAATGTTTTATACTGACCATGCTCAGCCAGTGGGGCGGGGTCGGCGTGTGCACGCGCGAAGCGATCCGCGAGTGACGCGAAGCAACGCAACGCCGCGTCTGCAACGCGCGCGTCGCTGTGACATAACAGAGCGGACAGAGAAGACACAGCGTCGCCGACGCGAGCATCACCCGGCTCCATCTTTCCGCACACTCTGTAATTTTTTTGAAGGTTTTTAGAATTTAGAATGAAATTTTAATATTAATGTATAGTCTGAATCAAACTTTATGGCGGTTCGGATATAAGCTGGTTGCTGCGCAGTACACGCCCCGCCTTCCGCGCGCGCCCCGCTGAACCTAATATTGTGTACTGCGCATCGACTTGCGCGATGTTCCGAGCCGCCATAAAGTTTGATTCGAACTGTACTAATATAACATTCATACAATCGAAGCAGTATTGAAAGCAGTGACTTTTTTCATAAAAGTATTTAAGCTTATAATTCACTTCGATAAAGCCTTTTTGTTGCTAAAATATAGGATACTAGCAGCCCTACCCGGCTGCGTCCGGGCATGTATTATACCTTAAAACCTTCCTCGTGAATCACTCTATCTGTTGGTAAAAACAGCATGTAATTCCGTGCAGTAGTTTTTGAGTTTATCGCGAACAGACAGACAGACAGACGCGGCGGAGGACTTTGTTTTATAATATGTAGTGATAACTAAGGGAATCTACATATTGACAAGTTTTGTGTGGAATGTACTTCTAAAGTTGCCATAGAACTAGAATGTATATGTTTAGTATACAGAACACTTTTTGAAACTTGTATTAGGTGGGATACCGTTATGGTCCACAAGTTTGACTAAAAAAAATTGCAATATATGACACATTCTAAATTTACTTTATTTGTGAATTAAAATTAAATAATAGAAGTTTTTTAAAAAATTCTTAGGTTTTATTTAATAAACAAGTAACAAAAATATTTCTATATAACTAAAACATTAAACCTATACTTAACTAAAGGGTAAGAAAGATAGAAGTTTTATTAAGAAACTAGGATTTTTCATTTCCAAGCCATATAATGGTATCCTGGTAAGTTACCTGGAGACCACGGCCATGGCCGAGTGCAGCGTGTCCTTGTGCACGGAGGTGCCGTGGTGCGTGATGAAGTGCAGCACGGCGGGCAGGCCGCCGCCCTCCCACACGGCGCCCGCCTCGCGAGTGCATACCAACTCCAGTACCTAAACCACATTGCTCTCTTTAACACTTTCACATCAAAGACTTCTATATGAAGTAAAATAGACGTGCTCTATACATTAAAAATCAATCGTGTCACGTTACGTGGACAGCGTCTTCACGGTACAGAGATTAGGTGTGAGCTAAGCGCAACGGTGTTAATTATCAAACATCAAACAAAGTTCTGTTGATATGTTTTCATCAATAAATTGGAGGGTCTTCCAAGTTTTATCGTAAAAGTATATCTTAATTAGTTTTTCACTGTAAAGTTACATATCGAAAACACGACAACAGTTCCCGAACACACCCGAGCACGTGTGACGTCAGAATGTTAATTTCTACTTACTGTATTGTATTTACAATATGCCTAGGCAAACTGTATACACTACTTGTCTTTTCTATGTGCTGTGATACCTTACAAATGTAGACTCAATACACATTGAGATAATAACAAAATAAGTGTAATTAGTATGTTCAGCTAGTTCAATTTACATGTTTATTCTGACACACCTTTCACGTAAATAAAAGTAACTTACTTTGATACATTGTTCAGCCAAATCCTTGCTTGTACGATTGTTGGGATCGACTGTGAGCAGTCTGCTGCAAATAGCTTTTACGGCTCCTTCAATGGCCACAATCCTTCGTGTACATTCAGCTGCAATTATAAAATATGTAATTATATTCACAAAGGCACATCTTAATGCATCTAAAATAATGACAATTATGTCCTCCGCTACCTCTATTGAAGGTAAACCAAACTCTTTATTGCATGGACACACCTTATACTAAATTATCTGGTATGGTAAAGCCACAGAATTGAAATAAGCGCCAGAAAATAATGTTTCTTGTATATATGTGACCCCCTTCATTTTTTTAAATTGTGGTTTAAGAGACTTACCCCAAGGTCAGTCTTGAGACAGACTGAGCTACAAATTGCCAGGTAGCATGCTCAGGTTAGGAACTCAAAAATATACAAACACTAGCAACCTTCCCGCGACTTCATCCGCGTAAATTATAACCTATGTCAGCCGCTGATAAATTAGCTTTCTGTAGGTAAAAGAATTTTGAAAATCGGTCCTGTATCTTGGAAGCAATGCAAGCAAACAATTCCTCTATATAAAATTAGTATAGATATGTAAAAAACAAAACATAAACAAACCAGAAACATCCAGGTAATAAGTGATAGCCCGAGCAGTGACCTCTAAAACATTATCTGGAGCACATTCGTCAAGGAATATTTTGCAGAGAGCTGGCAAAAATGTTCTTGGGGGACAGCTGAAAGAAAGGCGGAGATTTAACATCTTGGAGTTGCAGGATGTTTTAAATTTAATTTAGCTAGATCTCAGTCCTGGGAACACTTCCCCAGCAATCTATCTTGCACTATGGAATCTTTACCCACTTATCATTGACAGATGACCAAGCTTTTATTATTGAACATATTCAAACTGTAAAGTGCTTTGAAATAAAAAACAAATAAACCCAAACACACTGTCTTCAACAACGCGGACTAAAGCTAGTTATTGTTATGAAGTTTATATGTTATAATGGTTTATATTATAAACCAATGACCACCTACCTACAAGAAATTGAAGATGGGGAATTTGTGTTGATTCATTTTGTGATATTTTGTTTAAATCAAGTACTAAAGTAGTGTTGTATTTTGTTAGGAGGTACTAATGTCGTTATATAATAAAATTGACTTATTATTTTTTTGTTATATTTCAAAGGCAATATTGCAGAGTTTTCAATGAAAGCTCCCAGGCTGCGACGGCTCGTTTTCTGACACTTATGACTAACATTTAACACATGCGTTCTGTCTGACTCATCCCTTTCATCATCTTTGGACCTACTTACTTCGACACTGTTTCAGTTGCATTTACCTTTCAAAGCATCTGTCGACATTATCGGACATGAGCAGCAACATGCAGAGCTGCTCGAGCGCAATCAGTTGCATGTCACGCTCATCGCCCTGCCCTGTCAGGAGCCACTCCAGCAATGTCTCAGGGTCCACTTCTGCCATCTGATCAAAATGAAAACATTAACATCGGGTAATTTCTAAGTATTTACATGCGTCGTCGTTATTATCCCTAGGTAGACATGGCAAGTGTCTAGGAGACCAGCTAATGTAGTGTAGGGTGGCCCCAATCAGTAACTGCACTTTTTTTTCTATGGAGCCTATTAATAGAATTCATAACCTTAGGTAACACACACAACTCCGACCAAAATTATAAAAGTTTATTCCCCCTAATTGAATGTGCCGGGTCCCGCCTCCGCCTGTCCCAGCTCTGAAAGGATGGGCCTGGCATGGATGATGAGATGTAGGGATTACATAGATGTAGGTATCAGCTCAGCAGTGAGAGAAAGTTGAGAGTAGCCATCAGAACACCACAATAGAGTACTACGAGTAAATAGATATATTTTAACTATATTGGCTATACTACCAAACTGTTTTCAATAGAATTCTCCCAAGTGTTCTGGAGTTATTATAGAAGTAGAATTCCAGTAGGTTAGAGATAGTAAGAGTTAGATGATGAGTACGGGCTGTGACGATGATTTTTACATGGAATTTGCAAGTGACAAATATTTAGAAACTAACTAGGTATATTTATAAATTGCAAAACAAAATTGTAATTTAGTTTTTTATATAAAGGTGGACAGGTTTAAAAAAACCGGCCAAGTGTGAGTCAAACTCGCGCAATGAGGGTTCCGTACAATATGCTACGTGAACACACACACAATGTGCCAAAATGTTTTATTCAATTGACTAGCGCTATCTAGTGGTGTTTTATTTAACTATTTCCCTAGGTGAACTTATTATAGTGAGTTTACCACTTTATTTTCAACTGATAGAATTCTTATTATTTTTCCTGTAATCTTCAAGCAATAAACTATATATTGTAATTTTTTCGAAATTTTAGGCCCAGTAGTTTCAGAGATCAGGGTGTCCCCCCCCAATGGTCAAATTTTGCCTTCTTTCGTGAATAAAATCAAAAGTTTTGATTTTTCCCGAACAAAAAAAAAATTTTTGAGATCCTCATAACAAGCCCTTTCATTTGATATGTAACACGGTAAGGTTTGCAAAACTTTTTTTTAACATTTTCTATTTGGACCCCCTAAACTGACCCTTATTTTAAAAAAATATATATTTACTTTGCACATCCGTGTTAGGGTCATAGGTTTACACCATCTTACCAAATTTCATTTAATTTGGTTCAGTAGATTCGGAGAAAATCGACTGTGACAGACGGACGGACGGACAGACAGACGCTCGAGTGATCCTATAAGGGTTCCGTTTTTCATTTTTTGTACGGAACCCTAAAAAAATTAAGATTTGAAATGTGAATAGTAATGTAATCTTCTATACGTACCATCATAATAATAGTACAGATAGAAGATAAATTGATGCATTATTTATCTGCTCAGAATGCTCCAAAATCCACTAACTAAATTATGAACCTAGACTGCTAAACAAAATGTGACTTTGTTTTTAATTGTCATCATTTTTATTTCTTTACCTTTAACATGATTACTTGAAACTATCCTTCTACATTGGTTGTAGATTATACATTTTGTTACGTATTTATACAGTTTGGAATTTGGAGTAAAACACCAAATTCTTCAAAGATAATTTATGTACTATGGAATTCTAACATTGACACCCAACTGGTCTAACAACACCTTGAATATCTGATACACAAAGCCATTATAGTCCTGGTTTGTTACAGAATTCATAGAAAATACTCAATAAAAGAAGTTTACATAATGAAAATTTGCAGTTAACTGATTGTCGAAAACCCCATCAGTTCCCTTATAAGGCCTTGTGGGTGTCTAGAAAGTTCAATGTATTTCTAGTCCTAACAGACTACAGTAGTGAGCAGGAAAGGGGAAGTTCTAGACTGTTCCATTCAGCGAGCCATATACATATAAGCCAGAGCAGTCACAGGAATTGGCCTACATTCGCCACTCTAGCCAGATGGGTTGGAGTGGTCTCTTTGATGTTTATAAGCTCTGTTTAGCTATTGCGTTTCCTAGGTTGCTTTCTACTACATATTTATATGTATAAGTGGAAATATTAGAAGAATTTAATAGAAGGCATATGCACTGTGTCCCTATTATAAGTAATAATTACCAATTCCTATCACCCTAAAATGGAAGATTTGTTGTAGTAAGGGGCAGAAAATACCAAAATAAGGAAGTTCAGTTCACTTTACCGCACAATTTATTTAATTAAGTGTGTAATAATCATCCTACTATACAAACTATTTTTGTGTTGAGTACCAATACAAAAATAGTTTGTATAGTAAATGATTAATATTATTTAAATACTGGTAGATCCACAGATTTTGGAACCCACAGCTGGACAAAGGCCTCTTTCTTAATTTTCCATGCTTCCTGATAATGTGCTTTTATGGGCCAATCTTTAAATATCCATAGCAAAATATTCCTTCTATAATTTTAGTACATGTTAATCGGTAGTAGGTTTAAAATTGCCTTACAAAGAGAGTACATCAGTGAGTAAAACATGTAATCCTAAAGTAGGTTACAAACTAGGAAATAATGGAGAATGCACCTTTCTCTTGGATAACATCGTAAAACAGAAAGGATACATCATTTCAAAGAAAAGAAGTCCATCCAAATATTCGCAGGAAGTAAATAAGGAATTAAAAAACAAATCAAAGCGAGAAATAAATAAAAATAAATTAAATTGTTTGAGGACAAATGTGAAGGTTACGACTTACTTTGGTCTGTTAAAACACCATAATCACTTCAATTTGAAACGAAAATATACTGTCTAAATATTATTCACTATTTTATACGAATTTATCGCTAAACCTCATCAAATACGCAATTCATTTGATGGCTCAACATAATACAAAATCACATCACACGACTCAAAAACTAAACGCCATCATTATTTTTACTAGTGTCGACCGACCTAGTAAAATTTTCACAATCGAGAATATCATGATAATCGAGATGGAATAAGGTGGGAATACACGTCCGAATTGCTTCCGATCTGGAGTGCTATTTTTGAACGCGTGCCACTCGTCTTCGAATGATTTTTCCATACAAAAATCGTTCGAAGACGAGTGGCACGCGTTCAAAAATAGTACCCCTGGAGTGCTATTTTTGAACGCGTGACTCACTAAACGAGTGATTGACGCGAGTGTTTCCAAAAGGCCGCATTTTTGAATCGTTAGTTGGCGAGTGATTGCAACGAGCGGTTGAGACCGCTCGTTTCCGCAGGCGACGAACGCTTTTATGTCAAAGTCACTTCCTGTCATTTGAAGTTCCTATGTCATGATTTTACGTTCCGTTTGACGCTACACTTCTTAAACATTTTAAAAATCCATAATAACCTTAAAAAATTTATAAAAAATTCTGCGTGAAATATGGAGAAATGAAATATTTTTCGTTGAAGGTTGGCAGCACTACAGTTCAAGCGATGGTTTCAAAAATATGGCAAAATGGCATTTCCTGACTTGGAAGACGAGTGTGACTTGTAGTCGTGCACGACTTCCGTTTTAGTGAGTCACGCGTTCAAAAATAGCACTCCAGGAGTGCTATTTTTGAACGCGTGACTCACTAAACGAGTGATTGACGCGAGTGTTTCCAAAAAGCCTCATTTTTGAATCGGTAGTTGACGAGTGATTGCAACGAGCGGTTTAGACCGCTCGTCTCCGCAGGCGACGAACGCTTTTACGTCAAAGTCACTGCCTGTCATTTGAAGTTCATCTGTCTTGATTTTACGTTTCTTTTGACGCTACATTTCATAAACATTTAAAAAATTCTTAATAACCTTAAAAAAATTATTAAAAATTCTGCGTGAAATATGAAGAAATTCAATATTTTTCGCTGAAGGTTGGCAGCACTACAGTTCAAACGATGGTTTCAAAAATATGGCAAAATGGCATTTCGTGACTTGGAAGACGAGCGTGACTTAGAGTCGTGCACGACTTGCGCTTTAGTGAGTCACGCGTTCAGAAATAGCACTCCAGATCGCTGTTGCCTTAAAAAAAAATAGAAACTCCTTACAACTTCATTAGAAAATTTCATAATTTTAGAGAAATTGCAATAATAAAGCCCCTAGATGTCCCTTATTCATTGTAACCATAAAAATCTAAGAACACAATAAAGAAATAAGAAATATTTGTTACAATAAGCAATTCAAATTTCATTACGCTGTACACTTAAAATGACTTCATTTATGGTATCATCTTCTTCATAACTAGCTGGTTTCTTTCTGCAAAAGAATATAACGGAAGAGAAATGCCCAAAGACAATCAAATTCCCACAGAACTAGGGCACTATAAAACAGCAACAATGCTGATTGCTGGATGAAAAATCTATGCAAAATCGTATGTAGTAGCTACGGGATACACATGCTAGTTTGTGTCCCGCACGCGATCTGCATACATAAACGAAATAAGCGGTACTGCGGTAGACTGTGCGGTAAGCAGCGATCATGCAGCGATATACTCACAGATCTGTAATTTTGAAATACTCAATGAATAGTCTTCCCCTTCCACTCCCGCTGGAAGCATGTTTAATAATCGACCCGTAATCGATATTTGAGCATGCTACTAAGTAGCTTGCTTATTTTAATTAATCCATGACTGTTCACAGGCGCTACTTAGTAGAATGTGCTCAAAACTAGCACGAAAGCATGCTTCTAAGTAGCATGTGTATCCGTTCCTTAAAATGTGCTTAAAAATAAAACTAACAAAAAATATATAAATTAAAAATGCCTAAACACATATATTTATAAATAATACAGTCCCACCAGCTGCTCACCCCAGGGCATTGTGCCCAAAAGGCTGAGAACATTGCCTAATTGAATGACGATGGACGTGGATGGACCCCACAGACCCAATGTTTCTTCCCCCAAAAGGCTCAAGCTCAAATATGTATTTACCTCCGATACCTACATATTTGCGCATTTGCGCCTGTTAAGTATAGTCGATCTCTCTATAAATTCTATATCCTGATTTGACCACAGCATCTGACTGAAACATCCATGGAGATATATTATAGTACTCGTATAGGTAGCGGAAACGTCACACACACACACCCACCACACGTCATACCATAGGTTGCTAGCTGTTGCTAGGCAATACATAAATAGAAACAGAGAAAATAAATAATAATTTCGTCATTGAAGTTTATCAGTTATTTTCTTTCAGTGCTATTCCACTTATTAAAATGTTATCAATACCAGAAGTCGCTACAGAAATTGTTGAAAATGCAATGAAAGAACCAAGCGATAATATATCACGTTCTTTATTTGTTGTTGGAAGTAAATGTTGTGTAAGTGTATCATGCTCGTACTGCTTCTAGACCAACTCTTCACCTTTCTATGTGGGATCTGCACTGCAGACCTCACATAGAAAGGTAAAGAGTTGGTCTGCACAGCAAGGGTGGGCTTTATAATAGCTTAGGACGAGTTCACATATTCTGCGAATTGGAATCGATAGAACACATTTTATTATTATAAGCGCGGAACAGCGCCGTTTTCAAATTATTTTTAGGCTTTAACCATAGATATTATAATTGTACAGCTTATAACTATCATACAAAATACACACATAGTTCGCCTCCCAACGGTGCTGAATAAAGACGAAAATTTCCCATATCATGCTCTTCGAAACCACTGGTCCTAAAATTTTGAAAAAACATTTGAATTTGACATTGTACCGTCTAAACGCGAGATCAACTCGCACTTGGCTGTTATTTTTCATTTGAATGATCTGTGGCTTCGTACTATCATGTATCCTGCGACACAAGTTCACAACTTACTGTGGGGCTAGCTCAATTTGTGTGATATGTCCCTATATATTTATTTATTTATTTATTTTATGTGTCTTATCTGAACAAGTTACTGAATTTCAACTTTCCTTTTCTTTTTTTTTCAGGGAAAATCATTTTTGATTTATTCTTTTCTCGAAAAAAATGATATACCACGCGAAACATTGGTACTCGAGTACTCATTTGGCAGAAAATCAAATCAAAAACAAAGCATTGAGAAAACAGTGTGTCATGTATGGGAATACGGAGGCAAATTAGATCTATTAAAAAATGTTTTGACTTCCTTACCCTCACAAGGCATTTACGTTTACTGCGTTATGGTTGATTTGAGTAAAATTAAATCAATTTGGAGTACTTTAGAGATATGTTTACAAGCATATTCTGAAATGGAGAAGACTTCAGAACTAATTATTATTGGAGGCAAATATGATCTATTCAAAAACTATGGTATGTTATTTTATAATATCATCATGATCATCATCAGGTCTATTTTAGTCTTCATTGCAGGCGCACGACCCTCTCCTTACCACCAGAGCCATATACTAGCCAGAGCAGTCAGGAGGATTTGGCCTACCTTACTTACCTTGGAGTTGGAGAGGTCTTTTTGAGTTTATAAGCTTTGTTTAGCTTGCGTTCCCTAAGTCACCTTCTACGACATTCACGGGAAGACCTGGAGTGGACTTATTCTACTCTGCCCGGAACCACATGGCAAATTATAATATACTAACATTTATCCATTTACTTCATCCACGTAAATTATAGCCTATGTCTTTAGAATTTGAAAATCGGTCCAGTAGTTTCAGAGCGTATTCAATGCAAACAAACAAATAATTAAATCTTCTCTTCACATTATTAGAATGGAAACATGAAACAAGAAAAACTGATAAAGAACATGTATAAGTTGTTATTAATTTTCTATGGAGGAGATAAACCTGCATGTTATCCACCTATTTTTTTCAGATAATGAAATAAAAAAGATTATTTGCAGCACAATCCGGAGCGTGGGTCTTATTTATAATGCTCATATATTATTTTATTCAACAAAGGATTCGTATTTAGTTAAACGAGGAAAAGATATGTTACACTGCATGGGATTTGGCAATTTAAACCCATTCAAAGAAAAAAATACAAATTTTTCAAAGCCTTTGATGATATCCAAAGGAGTAGACTCTTGGGAAAGCATTGGTGTCTCTGTATCTACAATAGAACAGGTTGGTAACTAGATGGCAGATTATTATAAGATAACCACTTGTAACGTAAAACTAAAGACGCTATAATAAAAATTAGCGTAGCTCCAGTTACATGTACAGCATTTAAATTTACCACTGATTTTTTTTTATCAAAGGGGTGACTCACCCCATCAAAATAAATAGGAAACTTTTTGAGGCTCCCAACGTTGGTCCTACGACAATGCCAGGAAACTTAAAGAAACATTTTATGATATTTTTTTAGTTCTACGCTGTATGTTACGAAAATATCACTGTGCCTTTCATATTCTTCAAGTGAAGTAGGTACACTTTAAATAAAGCCATCACAACATTGTATTTATCGAGTAGATATTTTTATTTAGATAAGTTTGTATGCATTAATTCATACTATTCTTTAGGTCAAAATGAATCATTTGTCCCGTATACCGCTGCAACCAGAAGTTATTGATGCTGATCTTGAAAGTGCAATGAAGCCACAACGAAGTCATCCAGAGCCTGTGTTAGATGCTAAAGCTGCTTTGAAGTACGAAGAATTAAGAAACCTTCCTTCGCTTGATATTTCAATTGACGATTATTTGGCTGGAATTAAGTTATAAGTTATATAATAAACATAGTTTTGTGTGAGGTGAGACTGACTGATTATAGTATACTTATAACATATATTTTCCATTTTTATATAGGGTTGCTTGTAATACATCAGTAAAATAACTGTCATTCATAAGGCTATCATTGCTCATAATTTATCAGTATTTACCATCATACAAAAATCTTAATCCTAACTTCCTGTTATTTATAAATGCGAAGGTGACTTTGTTTGTTACGCTTGCACGCCTTTTCTACTGAACCGATCATCATGAAATTTTGCATACACATAGGTTAGGGCACTGAGAAGGACATGCTATATATCACGCGGGCGAAGCTACGGGTAACAGCAACAGCTAGTAATAATATACATTTAATTTTCTTGTTCAAGTGCATGAAATAAACTGCCGTTCAGTCTGAAGGTGATCGGCGGCGGGTAGTAGAGAGGGTAAATCCAAAAGATATCACGTCTCGTTTTATTATACTTATGTTAATATCCAAAAATTTTAGTCGGTTTGAACCCCGGAAAACCTCTCCCTGGATACATCTGTAGACGTACAAAAGCCACGATGGGACGATAATATCTTAAAAAATTCTTTTTTAACGTATTGAATTATGTCAAATCTCGTAGACCAAACGTTGCATAGGATGATGTTAGCTACGTTCTCCTGTTGAGGTTACTGAAACCTCCAAATGAGGGAGGAAATTCGCAAACTGGCAACCCCATTTCTTTTATTTATGAACTTCTAATTTTTTCGGAAATTCCGGATTTGATATCTTGATTCCTAGGCCTGATACTGTATGTAGTCAGTCACCTGTAGTCACTCCGGTTGAATAGAAAAATATTTTTCCTGAAGTTTCATCGAGAAAGACAATATGCTATCTGTGCTGTGCATAGATTTAAAAAAAAAGTCGAGAGTATTCATACTTTCACTTCACAGTACATATATCTCCATGAGACTCCATGCTACTCACGGAGTACCGTAGTACATACTACATAATGTATATCTCCATGATGCTACTTGCACAGGCTACGTACTCGTATATGGCGCGGCGGTGTGCTTATTTTTTCATGTCGCCCTGGGGTACTATTTTTGACAGATGACTTCTCAAGTCGTTATTTTTCCATTCGAGATGTTCCAAAATAGGTACCAAGGCACTATTTTTACCGACTTAAAAAAGGAGGACTTTCTGAACTCGTCCGATCTTAAATTTTTATATTTTTTATGAATGTTCCCGATGATTTGAAGACATAGGCGTACCCACTAACTACACCGCTTTGGAAACTGTCTTTTTTGGATTTAATGAAATGAATTTGTATGAATTTCAAAGTTCACCAACATCGGTTCAGTAAGTACCTAGTTAGTTTTTTTATTTACCTTGTCAGTGCAATTTATGTACTTACATGAAAAAAAAGTCGTAACTTAATACATAATCAATTGCTTAAATTATATAAAGATGCTATAATAAGATAAATCTTTTATTACGAATGTAATTTTTTAAATATTTATTATTAGCTATTTCAAACCGTTCGGTTTTTGTTTCGATTGGTTGACTGGGGCAGTTGTTCGAAAAATATTAAAGACACCCATTTAAAAAATAGCAATCACAATCACGGGAGTTTTTTTAACGAGTGGCGGCTGACGAGAGGCAAAAGGATTTTTAAGAAAGTATATTTTATATACTGACCACGGAATATAAAACACAAGCGACTGACTCACCCCGAAGGAGTGTAATGTTTTTCGTGCATATATGTATGTATATATATATATGTATGTATGTATGTAAGTATGTCATACATCGATTTTGAAGTGTGAGGTTTCATTAGATTCGTATTCTGAGGTATTCTCCCCCGGAGTGTCATAGACTATAATTATAACGTCAGCAAAAAACCGGCAGAAGTAAACATTAATTATTACAGGCCAGTCAATATTGACACAAAAAAGTGCAAACATTGCAAACGCGCATGTAACGGCGGTTTTTTTTTTAAATATATTGTAGAGACCACTTAGAATAGTCTACACCCAAGTTTGCAACTTTCTTAGCCCTCCTGGGGGGCCCGAAAGAATGGGATGGGCTGGGGCTGGATAGTCTCCATTTGGAACAAAGGAATTTAAAATTTTTTGGTAACACTTGTTTGTGTTGTCAACCACTCAAACAATTATTGAAAAATGAAAATAAAAAAAACTGTCGTTACTTCGGTCAAAAGGACCATTTTTGAGAGTCTGTTTCTCTACTGTTAAAAAACTTCGAGAGATAAAATTAGACTCATGTCGTTAGTACTATTATTAATTCTGTGTGCATGTGAAAGCTTGTACTTATGTATAGTCTTCTTTCTTTTATTTTATTACAACTTTCCTGTAAATTCTTGTTTCTTCGGTACACATTCGGTAAGCAAAACTACCCCAAATTGTGCCAAATTTGGGAAAAATTTTACATGGTTTGACAAGCCATAATAATAATAATAACAATTGTTTATTGACATTTTGTTTTTACAATATAACTCAATAACTATGAGTCATAGAGAGTTCAAATTACCTATCCTCAAACGGTTGATAATATAGTGTATTTTATAAAAGTGTAGTATAGGTGGGTGGAAAAAAAATCGGCAGCGCTGTCGTCTAACTATGACGCTTACATTGTAGCAGGCCTTAATTTGGTCCAGTATTTTAGATTGGCAGGCTATACGTTACTACATTATTATCCTTGGTCTGGGTTGCGTTGCATGCATAAATTTGCGTAAGTATTTAAAAACCAGGATTCCTGAAAATTTTTATTGCGCGTTTCAGGATTGCTCAGCGCCATCTTGTTTGTGCTGTTGCTGCAGTAAAATCACTATATGTATGGGAGTAGGGCCACGTCATGTCACAAAATCTTAATAGTGTCAATAGTCGTAATTTAAGTAAATACTATCTTGCTTACTTCTTTACGATCGTTTTTCTGACTCGTAGTCGTCCATTAAGAGCTCGAAGTGCATTTCTTGATGAAACATTTTCTGAGTTCGTTGCCAGACTCACTTGCAAACAACGGCGCGCCAGCGCTATGTCTCCTGTAGACTACAAAAATAATTTTTCAATGTGATGATTATCCTCAATAATATGAATGTAAAAGTTTGTATGGGCTTAAAGATGTGAGGAGGTGACTATGTGACGTTATGGGTATGTAACAATGTGAGGATGTGACGTTGTCTGTAACTCTTTCACGCTAACTGCATGGAAAATAATTAAATTTTACTATATAGTGTACTATCTGATGTGTCAGACAATTAATTATATATAATATATAATTAATTGTCTGACACATCAGAATACCCCGTGTAAATAACGAGAAAAGGTATGCTCTGGTACGCTTTATGCTATTGCAAGCTATGAAGTTGTTATGATTTACTATGCCAACTTACCAGTGCAACATGAAATATATTGAACCAAACGTCCGATCGTGTTTCTGCATCAGTAGAATAGAAAAGCGCCTGTCTAAAACAGGGTAAAATTAAATCCCACTGGTTGCAATATAAGCAGCATAGTCCAAGATTATTGAATATCTCCGCTCCTGGCGTAGTCGTGGCCAGCAGCCTCCTAAAATATAATCGTTTACTCAACTATTTACTGCACTAACGAATCGGTCCTAAAAAGTGCGTCTTCTTAAATTTAAGGGGGAATTTGTTTTTATTACTTATTTGAAGTTATAGTGAAAATTTAAATAAACGTCCTGAAAAAATTTAAGTCACTAACAGATTTGGACGACCCGTTACTTACCTGTAATACCGCAAAGCGATTTCTGGTTGGTCGTTATAAAAGTTGTACATAGCTATACTTGCTATGGCCTCCATGTTAGTTGGATCTTCAAGAGCAACTGTCCTATACTCTTTGACAGCAATAGTGGTGTTACCCATTTCATCGTGTATTCTAGCTTGCTCCAGTAACAGCGGCGTATATTCGTGGAAAATAGAAAGCCCTTGCTTACAAACTTCTAGAGCTGACAAAGGTTGATTTAGTCCGACATACATAGCGATAAGACGCAGGTAAATGGATATATGTTTGGTTTGTTTCAGGGCTTGACGTAGAGAGTCTTCAGAGTTTCTAAACATGCTTAATGCCGAGTAACAGCGCGCTAAAGAAAAATCCCACCACCAATCCGGAGTTTCAGTTGCTTTTTTAGCTTGGAAAGCTATTTCCATTGCCTAAAACAGTAAATCAATAATAATGTACCGTGCTTATAAAAGTTACTAACATAATATACCTACATTTTGTCTTCACGAGAACTTGTGCCATAACTATAGTAAATCATCCGAATATCTAGGTACAAATAATAAAGTAAAAACTTCGAGTTTTCAGCATTTGTCCTGAGGGAACAATTGTTACTATTGACGGGCTTAGTGGCCCCTGCAAGTAATGTTGGAGATATTTTCACATCCAGTATAAGTAAATGAAGGCTTAATATATCTACGTTACCTACCTCCCTCATCTACCTTGATGAATGAACTAGGTAGGTAATGAGAAAAGTGGTAAGGTATTTACCTTCCTCACATCACCTTCACAGTAATAAACATATTCAAATAACGTCTTTGAAGCTGAAATAAAAAGTTTATCTTCTTTTTTTAGAAATCTGAGCGAGAGTGGAACACCAATGGTCAAAGGGGCACCTCCAGCTAAAGCTGTAGCAGCTCTAGAGACGTGGGAGGCCGTGTGAAGTACAGAGCGAGCGCTTCTGGCACGGGCGGTGCTGACGCCACGAGATCTCAAAGTCGCCGTAGATGTAGCTCTTTTCTGTAAAAGAATTTTTTTTTCTTGAATAAGTATCCAAGCCAAAAGAGACAGTTCCAAAACGTACTTGTTTTCTTTTAGTAAGTATTCAAATGAATACTTCCTAAGTATTTTATAAAACAGGACAAAAAATCTGTATGACTTATGGCAAAAGCAACTTATCTGTTTAAAACTACGAATAAGAATATCAGGAAGCGTAACTATGAACAAAACTGTCGCGTAATCTTGTCCCATCCTTCAACAGAACAAACCATATAAAGAAAGCCAATAAGCTGCGGTCGTGTAACGTGTTGCATTGCGGCAAGCTTTTTGATTGGTTTTGAGAAAGAACAACATCCGTTATTCGTTTGCGCACTTGCTGCAATGTACAACAGCAACTGCGCCAACAGCGCGGCATTTGACGTTGACAGATGTTTGAAAGATACGGGGATGGGTTTATCTAGAAATTCTAATAATAAATGAAAATAACAAATATTGTATTTTTTAGACAAAAAAATTTAAAGTTTTGAAATTAAATTTGTATTTTGCCCCAATATTTCAATGTTTTATAGTATTGTTTTTACGTATACAGTTATTTTAATAAAATTTCATAATACGTTTGGAACTTTAATATAGTATAATGCAAAAAGTTTCTCCTCAATGGTAGGTTTTGGATAAGTTTAATTCAGTTGCAAGATTTGGCCCAACTAAATGTATTGTAAATAACAAAAATTTAAGTTACAATCAGTTGCAAACTTATTAGTGCCTCAATTGTAATTCAGTAAATTTCCCTCTATTTTAGTCCTTTTCGTGAAATTATCCTCATTGAAAAGTGATAGGTTTTTTCGTGATAAATAAAACTTAAAATGATAAATGGTTTTGCTTCATATGTGATACATAATCATCCGTGAAAAGTGTTTAACTAATAAAGACTTAGTTATTGCTGCATAACATTGTCCATAAGAATTATAATATTTATTAGATTTCTAGGTAAATATCTTTAATTATTCACCTGTAAAAGGGATTTTAGACTTTCTGTTGTGCAAGAAGCCCTAACACTACTTCACTACCATGGGAAGACAATTTTAAGGTGATAAAATTAATTTAAATCGCAGAGAAGTTGTTTCGTCGAAGTGACAGCGATGACTGAAAGCGGCCGTGGTTCCATTTTTAAGCCCCGCCCTACGTGGTTCCCATTGAGTGGGGTCACTTTTGAAGTTCAGTTATGCTTCCTTAAAAGTAGTTAATTGCTATTGACAAAGTTAGTCAAAAGTATAAAGGTAGGTACACACTAAAACTGGCATACTAATTAAAAAGGCACTTCAGTAGTATCTAACAAATAACATCGACCCTTCGATCGCTTGCCCATTGCTACGTATATAGGTACATGTAAAATCTTACATTGAGCTGCTGAGCCGTTTTGACTTCTCTCTGAAATGAAGTTCCCACCCTCGGTGTCTTGTTCACAGCTGTAGTTGTTAGGGCATCCTGTTGAGGTAAATATTCAACTTCTTCATATCCGTTGCTGGCTATCTTGGCTTGGATTGTCATGGCACGCATTTGTATAAATTCAACCATGCGATCGCTGCTTCCTTGTAGAGTTATAGCGCACAATTTGAGACATTCGTCATACTGTTTTGTGCTGTAGAGGTTTAGAATTCTGTATGTAATATCCATTTTATTACTGTTGAGCCCTTAAATTGAAGAAAAAGATCATGTCTGGGTATAACGCAGAGTTTACACCCGTTGTGATAGGGTTATGCTCTTTGGTTTACACTTTTGGTTGCCAAGCAACCCTGTACGTTTCAGTAGTACATAAGGCAGGTGTGAGATAACAGCAGGCTGCTTTAGAAAATCACTGTTAGGAATTTACCTTGATTATTATCGAATTTACGCGTAACTAGGTAGTTAAGCTAACTCACTTTACCAGGTATATAGTCCAAGACTTGTATTTTTTATGCTAATTTTTTGTTCGGTAATTTTTTGTACTCTGTTCCCTGCCTTTGGCTCAGTCATCTTAAATTATAAGTAGTTAGGTAGAAAAAATTGGTAAAGCAAATCAGATTTGCACACGTAGGGTTCCGTTATCGTACTATCTATACAACATTAGACTATCGAGCAAAACGGCAAAAAAAATTACGTTTGTTGTAGGGAAGCCCCCTTATAAGTTAATTTTATTCTATTTATTAATTTTTGTTGTTATAGCGGCAATAGATATATACATCTTCTGTGAAAATTTCGACTGACTAGCTGTCACGGTTTATGAGATACAGAATGCTGACTTGTGCTGACAGACGGACATTGACTCTTAGAAATGAGGTACCGTTTTTATCCTTTGGGTACGGACCTCTAAAAAAGTAATTAAGTACTTTGATATTTTTTTATATCAAGCTTAGGTAACCGGACTATTAATAATATAGGTAATGATTTGAAGCTGTAAGTACTTACATAGTTTAAATAAAATTATTTTAATACGGTTTTTATCGCATTTATTACATTATTTATACACCTAACGTTTCGAGCACTTTACAGTGTTCGTGGTCGCAGGTAGACTAACCTTTCTAGGCAGGTAACCGTATTAAAATAATTTTATTTAAATGTGTAACAATCGCGAAAACATAAGAAAACATTATGTAACTTACATAGTATTACCACAGGGGACAAAAATACTACGAATAAATGTTATTTCATTTGTGTTCGTCCATAACGCGCCATTTAACCCGTAACGACTGACGCTACGCCATATAGTTAAAAGAGATGAAAATTCATCCCCTTCATCTGCATAATATTTTGTTCTGATTATGCTATGCCGTCAGATGTCGTCAACATTCAACTTACTCTTACTTTACAAAAGTATTGTGTTTTTTACATGGAGTATTTAACTAGCTGTAGTGAGCTTCTTCACTGAGCGTTTGAGGTGAGGGCAGAGTGACCTCAACGTGTAAGAAAAACATCACCAAAGGGCCCCCAGAAGGGACGGACCCTGGCTTTGGGCGTTGTCTTTGAGAGCAAGACTTGGAGAGACAGCAGACTCTCATATGCCTGATGGGCCGCGATATCATGCATGCATGGCCTGATGGGCTTAACTGAATCCTGGGTGACTACACCCAAGCCCCGGGTGATCATAAAATCAGAGCGAATCCTACTCTACGTACTCTGTTCCGGTGGTGAGTGCGATGGGGTCGAAGCTTGGATTCTTCTAGCTATTCGGATTCGGAACCGGAGAGGGATCGGAGTAGGTATTGTGTGATAGTGATTGTGTGTATTTTAGTAGCGTAGAAGTGTGGTATTCCCGATACTGCAATTTAACGTTGCAAATACGATCCTAACTGCCTTTTTTAAAGTCGCTATACGAAGCAGATAAAATAATATTGCTCTAATTTAAAAATTTATCTGCTTATTTATCTGCTGCTAACTTTAGCAACGAAGCTTAAAATACGTAAAACTATTGTATGTTATTCTAAAAACATTTGTCATTATTTTACGTTAAGATCGAAATGTTGACGACTTCTTCATCGCTAAAATAAAAGGTTGCAAATTCGTTTTATTTTTCATTCGTAATCAACATCTCAAGCAAAAGAGACCTTGTTTATACAATGCTTCTCAGATACTTGTTGTTTATTCTGTGCGTTGGTCATATTCTAGCAGCAGAGTCTTGGAGGAAGCCTGGTTGCCACCGAATTGGTCTGTACCTTTACAATTAATACCTATGTTGTTTTCTCCAAAAGCAGTTATATAAATACAGCAGGCAAATACCTATTTCCCTAGGTACAAGTAAGTAAGTAAGGTGTAAAATTTGATACTTACAAATAACTCGTAATATCATCATCATAGTAAGATCCTCTCTGTACCTACTACCAAAGCCATATATATAGCCACAGCCGTCAGAGTCAGAGGATATGGTATACACTCGTAGTATACTAAGATGTAAATTTGGCTTCACTCTTTCATCACCAGGTCACACTAGGAACATCAGCATACCGGACTGTGTGCAGTTCAAGATAACGACAAATGCGTGTCGTGGTTTTTGCGAGTCATGGTCTCTCCCCAGCATCATGCTAGGCTTCAAACGACATCCAGTCACATCACTGGGTCAGTGCTGCAACATCATGGAATCGGAAGACGTAAGTGATAGGTACATGAACTGCTGTCCCCATAGATATCAGAATATTACTAGATGCTGCCCCTCTTAATTGCTCATTGAAGGTTTAGTTTAGCTGTATTAATAATCGTAAAACTAAAAATATCATATGATATTTTTAGTTTTACGATTATTAATACAGGATATCCCCCGGGTAGCCCAATTTCAACACTGTAGTCAGTCTCAATAGTTTCGAATAAAATGGCTGTGACATTACGGATAGTCCGACAGACGAACGTGACGATTCTATAAGGGTTCCGTTTCTTGCCATTCGGCTACGGAACTCTAAAAATGAATACTCCTAAATGCCCGATAATTTTAACAGTAACAGAAAAAATATCTCTTCATGTTTTTTTACAGGTACCCGTGAAAGTGCTGTGTTTAGATGGCGAAAGAAAATTAATATTCAAATCAGCAGTGTCGTGCGCCTGTTATCATTGTCAAAAAGAATGATGAAGCAACGATTTTTTTAAACAAGACTTTTACCTAGGAAGTCTTATTGGGCGCGCACCTAAGATTTCATTATGATTCTGTAGCAACATTGGTATGACAATGTGATGATAGTTATAAGTGTAACTTGCAAATGTTGAATTATTTTTTACATTAATAAATAAGTATATGACACAAATAGAATAGTTATTTATAAACAAGCTGTACCTGCGATTTCGTACGCGTTAAGACGCATGTGTTAATATTTTAATTAATATATACTGAACAAAATTTAAATAATTTAGATACTTATGAACCCAACTTAATTATATTCCACCCTGTAGCGCCGCGCCGCGCCGCCCCTGTAGCGTATAGTCCGGTCCAGGCCGTTCCAGTCTGGTCCTGTAGAATTTTTCATTAAAGTTCCTTGTCCATAAAAAGGATGAAGAATTGCAATTTTAATTGAATTAACTTATCACGTCATGATATACATTTCATGGTTATCAAATTATATATAACAAACCATTAATTTACCTGTACCTATATTACACACTACTAATCTGGCTAATATTATGGTCCTGGTACTACAGGGAGGGTTATGCTCCTGCAGTGGAGACTAAAAAAGACCTGATGATGATGATGATGATGATATTACATAACTTCCATATGTTTATACCTATTCCGAAAACCCGAAACCTAATGCCGTTTGATCAACCATGATTTGCTCGAAAACCTTTACTCAACTGTCTATAAGACCTACAATAAGTGTGCTTTATATAGTTTGCTACACCAATGCATCAAAATCTCTAACGGTTAAAATAAGTAAACGCGAAGTCTCGAAATATTGTCAGATCGAATCGTGTAATTGACAAAGAAGGTAGTACTTGTTTATAAATTATTCAATAAAATTTCAATGAAGTGTATTTGTTTTTTTAGGTAACCAAACTAACGACATCTAAAATCTAAAAGTATTTGTTTTTTTCTTACGATATTTTCAAGTCCTCGCGTTTACTTATTTTAACCGTTAGAGATTTTAATGCGTTGATGTAGCAAACTATAGTGGTCATGGAAAATCGTGTAAATGTTTTCGACACGACATGAAAAAAAGTTTTCGAGCAAATCATGTTTGATCAGACGGCGGCGTTAGATTTCGAATAGGGGAAGCCCTCCATAGTTTGTTAGAATTTCCCCAGTGTATGGGTAAAAATCAGGTAAAAAATAGGTTTACCAACCCTAAAACTGACTCAAACAAACCTAAAGGCACAAACTTTGTGCCCATTTCCGGCAAAAAGCGGCAACCGCACAAGAGACAGTCTTATGGGTACTTCGTGAAAAAGAAAGTGACAAATAAAGGAAGAAATAAATATTTATTTGGCGCATAAAATCAACAAACTGGAGTGCCATTTTGAACGCGTGACTCACCAAAACGTAAGTCGTGCACGCCTACAAGTCACACTCGTCTTCCAAGTCACGAAATTCCATTTAGTTTAGCCGTATTTTTGAAACCATCGCTTGAACTGTAGTGCTGCCAACCTTCAGCGAAAAATATTTAATTTCTTCTTATTTTACGCAGAATTTTTTTACAAACTTTTTTAAGGTTAGTAAGGATTTTTAAAATGTTTATGAACTGTAGCGTCATATGGAACGTAAAATCATGACAAATGAACTTCAAATGACAGGCAGTGACTTTGACGTAAGGCGTTCGTCGCCCGCGGAAACGAGCGGTCTAAACCGCTCGTTACAATCACTCGTCTACTAACGATTCTAAAATGTGGCTTTTTGGAAACACTCGCGTCAATCACTCGTTTAGTGAGTCACGCGTTCAAAAATAGCACTCCCGAACACAATAAACTAAGCTTAATTTTTGACATAAGTAGTTTTATTTCTATAGTACCTATCAAAAGTCCATGGGCAGCGGCTTCGAGCAACACGGAAGGGAGTAGCCATACGCTGCATTCCCCTCTGTCAAGGTACAAGCCAAAATTAGGCATATGCATGTCTATGTGTTAGTTGTGTGACTCATCTGTACACAAATTATTTTTTCTTTTTTATGTCATTTTTTGTGACAATGTCATAATTACTATCAAGTGACAGTTTAAGTTTTGTATGTAGGTGTGCGGAACTAAACTTGTGTGCAAATTTCCCCCCGCAAAAAACGCCAGAAAAATTGTCATAGTAAATTGTCGCTTTGCCCACTCCCTCCGTCCGGTACGGAGGCCGTGTTGCTCGAAGGGCAGCGGAGATCACCTAAGCCCGTAACACACGTTCCGATTTGGCAGGAGCCGACAAACTACCTACCGTCGGAAACAACCACACGTTCCGACCGATATCGTCCGACGAGCACCCGATCAGTGTTGCCAATGCTACAAATAGTATCTACAATCTAAGTTACCCCTACTCTGGGGAAATCTAACGCGTTTGATTTATATATATGTAGATATATAATATTTATATATCACGCCTATTTCCCCCATGGGAAAGAGGCGTGATAGTATGTATGTATGTATGTAAATAAATATATTTCTTTCTTTCTTATCTTTTTCTCTTTCTTTTTCACGGTGTACCCATAAGACTGTCTCTTGTGCGAGTGAAACAGAATGATGCAAGCAGTCTATATTATTCTCTGTCTACGAAAGATACTCTCTACCGTGCTCTCTACTCTTGTTTGAATCGTAGTGATATAAATAATGCTCTTTGCTTGTTTGTTCGTTGTTCGCTTTGCCTTTACTACTATAAAAAAGGGAAATATTTTAAAAACTATAGCTGTCATCTGTCAGTTTGACGTATAGCTGCAGTGCAAAATGTCTGGATTGATTGATTGATTCAAGTTTATTTTATGATTTATTGCTGGAGGAAATGTTGTGAAATAAAAATAAATAATTGTAAAATCTAAACTAGAACACTAAAGTAGTACTGTTGGTCATAAAAACGTTTACACGTATAGTATCTGTATTTATCATGGCCACCAAATATTGTGATGGTTCGACTCGATATGCGCATTGATTGCATTTAAAGTTTAATGTTCTGTCCTGTCCTGTTTAGTGTAACTGCTAGTGCACGATGGGGTGTTTACAAAGTAAAAAAGAATCATCAGACATTCATCCGAATGTTTTCCGAGTGGTAAACATTGATGAGAACGGCGGCGATCTTTGCTCGGGGCAGCTGGAGATTACAGAGTCTGACATAATCTTGTACAGAGAGGGAAGAGATTCTACTATTTGGCCGCTGCACTCTTTGAGACGATATGGATTTGAAGGAGACCTTTTCAGTTTCGAGTCAGGTTGGCATATTATTATAGTTTTATATGTACATTTCAAATATTTACATGTTAGTCATCACATTACTGCTATTATGGTGGATGTCTAATTAAGCTCCAGTCTCTCCAATAGGATTAAAGCTTTCAGAATTCCAAAGTGGCTTTTTGTGCAACATCTATGATCGTTGTTTTGGAGCGTAGTATTGTATTTCTGATGCGGTCAGAAAGTTTTGACTCCTCAACGAAAGGGTGGCCTTTGCCCTGCAGTGCAACAGCATAAGCTATTTCATAGCTGAAGATGGAACTGAGAAAGATGCTATGACTTTAAAAAATTGTAATCGTTTCTTTACTGTTATTGCTTGGTTTTGTCTTTCATTCATCCACTTTCATCTATGGCATATTTTTTTTTTATAATTTGAGCATTTCATTGACCGCCAAGAGAGATTTTTCAGGAATTTGACTTGGTGCTGTCTTTATGTTGTGTAAAAGCTTTGTATTGTTGAATAATTTTTAAAATAATGATCTGTTAGAGGTACTTTTTTTTAAAAATTATACATAGAGCAGCTGATTTACAAATAAAAAAATATAATAACCTGTAACCAGTGGCGGCTCGTGACTTCAAGGAGTGGTGGTTCACCTGCTTACCTACTGTCTCTCAAAAGCAAAACGACCTATTGAAATGCCGTACGTTCGTCAATTATTTGTAGTCGACTGCCCCTATGCACCTACCTACTTAATTATATTTGTACATACATAATCAGTTACTCTAGGTACAATTCTTGTTAATATTAATGCATGTTGTAAAACCTTTCTGTATAAAAAGTATCAGGTAGGTACCTACTTATGTACATGCAGTGAAATATCTCATCATCTTGACTTACCATTGGTTTAGTAAGAGGAGCTGCGCGCTAATGAATATTCTAATAAGTACTTAACTAATTCAGGTTGAAAAGCACGAGAAGATGGTTTCAAAAAACAGATTAGGCGGCATACCGCCTTAATAAGCCATAGCCTATTTTCTTTTTTAGTTCTTGTTCAAATAATCCCATTAACAACTCACTTTGAAGCCACTTTCAACCACTACACTTTGAAGCATACACAAAGTAGAAAACCATAACTATAATTAATTATTGGGTAATTTCGCGCGCGTTATCTATCACACCGTGTCACAGGTGCGAAATAAAACAAACAAACTGATTTGAGTAAGGTCAAGGACACGCCTTCACAACAAAAATCTTCAACGAGCAAGCGAGACACCTCGGCCGATGCCGCCCGAGCGAGCCCGTTCGGGAGTATTCGGGACTCGTGCGCCGACCCGATTTTTCAATTTTTCTCATACATTGAGTACGGGTCATCTTCCGTTTCACCTGCCGGAGCATTTCTGTCTCATTCCATATAGTTTCTATGGAGACGCTTCGTGCGCACTTTGAAAGCGCTCACCTAATTTTTGGTTTAGCTAAAATGAGTCTTAAATTTTAGATTATAAAGATCAAGCTTGTTCGAAAATATTTTCTTCTTCAGTGTGTAATTAAAGTTACATACTTTTGGATAAATAATAATGGCGTCAAAAAAAAAATTGGGAAATACAAAAAAATCTGGTAGTGCAGTGCACGAGTGCACTGAAGGAGCGGCCGCCACTGCCTGTAACTGTAATTGGGGGGACATTCAAAATACCTCCTCTCCTACCTTAATCATGACACATGCACATGTCTTGAAGTATAAGAATAATATTATTTTATTTTCCAGGTCGCAGATGTGAAACAGGAGAGGGTATTTATGCATTTAGATGTCGAAGAGCATCTATTCTATTCCGTAGTTTGCAGCATCAAATTCAGCTACGAAATGTCATTCATGACACCATGCCATACCCTGCATCCAGATTGAGTCCTTCACCTCAAACGCGACCGACCCTCCAGGCCAGCGTTGTGCACCGATCTTCAGTAGATAATGGACAGCCTGAGTTACCACATAACCAGATAGTTAACAACAATGTATCAAACAGTTTAGCTCGACATGCCACCCAGTCACCAAGGTCACCTTCCAGTGCAGATATCTTGGAAGTTATGCCACTGTATCCACGTTCACAAGCCAATGGTACTCATGTTACAAATGTATATCAAATGAGGGAATTTAAAAGAGAACATAATAACAACAACCAGGCAGAGACATCAAATTCACAGCATGTATACAGTAATGATATTAACAGAGATTTAGCAATTCTAAGAAGCAATTTACGTCATGAAACAGTACTGAATACTATGAAAGAAATAGAGGATGAAACACTCTTCCTAGAAAGGAGATATATAAACGAAAATAAAGCAAATAAAACTCAAAACAATCCAATATCACCAACTTTGAGCAATTCCAGTGAACATTATGCACAACTTAATATTGAACAGCAGGAATCTGTGCGGAATCAGGAATCTGCAAGACTCTACATGAACATATTGACAACCATGCCTACTGAAACTACCTTTAATGAAATGCACAAAAATGACACGGCACCTTCTACTCCTATGACTCCCAAACCTGTAGAATATTGCAATTTAACTATTGGTGCAAAGGAAATAAACACTTATGCAAACTTATCTCTGGGTGATATTGGAGAAAGTATAAGGAATGCCAAATCTAACTTTTCAGCCACATCAGACCACAACCAGAAGTTTTCAGAATCTGATACCTTTACTTCCATGTCGCCTGTGGAGGAACTGGAAGTCAATTATGCTGTTTTAGATATTGATTCAAATAAAGAGCAATTAAAAGCCACTCGAGAATTAATTTCTCCTGAAACACAGTCATACACCAGTTCACGAAATGAGAGCACTCCGTCCTGCTCATCTCAACCTAGAAGTCGTTTGATCTCACAAGGCAGTATGGAGAAGTCTACCTCAACAAACACTACCACTACGGCTCCTTCAGCTGCCATTGGATACACAACCATTGATTTTGACAAAACAGTGGCTCTGACATCGGTTGCGGCGGGTACTGACATTGACGATGATGGCCAAAGAAAAACGAGACATGATTCTTGCAACGTTTTCTGTGGAAGCCCAAGCAGTGCTGATAAGAGCAGGAGCAGTAATAATTAAATACATTGTATAACTATACAAGAAAATTAGTATACTATAAATATAATGAATGAGTGACGCAATTATTGATTGCAGAATAATAATGAACATATATTATTTTTATTAATCAATTTGTAAATGGTGCCAAAGATTTATTTAAGACTTATGTAGAACAATTTCAACACACCATGCCATTAAATGACTGTTGATACACAGTCTTAAACACATAAAGCAGCTATTTACCAGGGGTGTTTTATAGCCAAGAAAATTTGGTATTGTAAATGCACTAGGTTATTTATAATTTTTTTCTGAGTTCGGAGCTGTAAAATGATGTTACAAGTGAAACATAATTGGTACATACACATTTCGTATGTAAGTGTATATTGATTTAATTTATTATTTATGATGGGATCTTTCTCATTGAATTATTAAGAATGTACATATTTGTAGGTTTACCACCACTTCTTGGATATAGGAGCTAAAAAGTAAACCTAAAATGATTTGATCTAAATCAATGAGTTCTAAAACTTTATTAAATAATGAAATAATAAATATCTAGAAAAGATAGTATTTATAAGAAATTGTTATGAAGACGACCACTGTGGCTTAGTGGTAACATAAATGCCTCTGAATGTTCAGGGTCTTTGGTTTTATCCCTGACCAGGCCAAGATGAAAAATGAACTTTTTCAGATTGGTCTGGGTCTGAGATTGTTATCTATATAGTATCTATTATTAAATATAGTGTTTTTGAGTTAGTAACCGACCACACCCACAACACAAGTTCACAACCTAGTATTGGGCCAGCTCTGTGCAATTCTGAGCAATTTGTTACTATATACTTATTTATTTTCTTCTTTAATTAATATACATATAACAGTACAAAAGATTCACAGATCTCGTGCATTGAATTCCTAAAACGTCACGCTTCCCCTTAAGACAATACACGGAGTCCAGTGGTGTCAGCAATGATGGGCCCCAAAAATTCATGCTTCGTCAAGACAAAAGATCCTAAAATAATGATCGAAGTTTTCACAATTTTCGAAAATAGCATCTTGTAAGTCTTGTAACCTTCGTCCATACGCAACTGAGACTTCAACCATTCACGTACCTAGTTGAAAACTCACGTACGTACGACACCTAACTCTGAGCGAAATTGAAAAAAAACATTTTAATGTCAAAGGGTGCTAAATACAGTTGCGACCGTATCGCCGGTATTGCTATCAAGATTTTTCAGTACACACACAGTACAAGGGAAATTATTAATGTATTTTTTATTGTTTTGAAAAACCGTCGGATGTAACTCGTGAGTAGTTGATCAAAACAACACTCTGGTATATTACTTGATTCGCCTGCGGCGTATCACATAGACGTTGTATCAAAATGTTATATACAAAGTGGAAGGGATATACCCGTAATAAATCGAACCACGGGCTAAACTAGTTCACTTTAGTATAATGAAATTAAAATATCAGTCAAGAAACAAAAAAAAATTGCCTGGGCGCCTACACACTTTTATAAGAAAATGCCGAAATTAATTTTTCTTTTTATTGTTTTTTTACGGGTATGTCCCTTCCACGTTGTATGTAGGTGTACCTTATACAGTCCGATGCAAATTTATGGCGGCTCGGAACATAACACGAGTCGATGCGCATTACACAATATTAGGTATCAGGGGGGCGCGCGCGGGCAGGCGGGGCGCGTACTGCGCAGCTCGCAGCTAATATCCGAGCCGCCATTGAGTTTGCATTGGACTATACCTATGTAAATATCACACAAATTTATAATGTCTTCTGACATAATCATTTATACAATGAGTTTGGTATTGAACTGGCGATAATTTAAATTCCTGTTCTCAACACGAAAAATGAATAAAGTATTATGACCAAGTCTGCAGACCTATTTGCTAATTTTGGACAGCTACGGTGTACGTACATCATTTTCATGGTAACTTCAATATTCATTTCGGCTTCGGTATGAATGACTATTTTTATTTAAGATATGAAAACCGTAATGGATGCTAAAGTGACAATCAAATCGTTGTACACCGAGTTAGCAAATCGGCTTGCTGAAATCGTGAAAAATGAATGAGCATTTCCATATTACGTACCCACTGATCTGAAATGTATGGAGCAGGTGATATTTTTTTCTCGATTTGAGGCTTGTTCACAAAACAAAAGCTTTTCGTTTCCATGTTGAGAACGTGAATTTAAATTATCGTTGCTCAATACCAAAAACATATTTAATGTCCATAGTGTAAAATAACGTAATGTAAGTTCCAACGATCGTATCCCGTATACAGGCCACGGCTTTAGTGATAAGTGACATTTATTTAAAATGTATGTTGGTACAGTCCGAATCAAACTTTATGGCGGCTGGATATTAGCTGCGAACTGCGCAGTACGTGCCCCGCCTCACCGCGCGCGCTCCTCTGAGCCTAATATTGTGTACTGCGCATCGACTCGCGCGATGTTCTGAGGCGCCATTAAGTTTGATTCGGACTGTATCGCTACCAAAGAGGATGTTCTTGTATTGTAATACATAGGTGCAATTTGTTATTTCGATGTTTATTATTAAATACCAAAGTTAGTAAAGCAATAACGTTTAGACTCTTTCATCTCAGCACATTACGGGTTAAACATCCTAGACCGTGATGGTTGTGGATCGTGTTGAGTCGCTTAGACTGAAAAATAATCTATAACAACATATGTTTTTAGAACGTTTGATAAGTATCCACACCACCATTAAAGTTAGTAAACTGATTATGTTTTAACACCATTTATTGCCCAACACAATGCCAATGTCCAGTAAAATGAGGGGTTTGAACTGGAATGAGAGATAACCAGTTGGAAATGTGCACTAACCTTTATTTTGATGCTCTTTAATAAATTCTAGTGTTAAACGTCTAAAGGTTTTTTCAATACATTTGCTAATAATACGGTTCTTATGACATCGAAATCTGTATCGTAATGATGAATTTACGCCACTAGTGCTTTTTACTTTACGCCAATCACAACCGCTCATTAGCCCAATGCCACAGATGCAAAATTTAAACTTTTTAATAGAATTCGAGTAAAGAGTTTCAAGTTCAGCATGAAAACTTTTTTCTGATTCGTGAGATGTGATTTTTAAACCGACTTCGAAAAGGAGTAGGTTATCAATGTACTTTTTTGGAGAAAATAAACCTGAGTAAATGTACCTGATTATTATAAATGTATTGTTACAAACTGCTTTAGATCCTAACTTTTATAAATTCCAAATCCAAATCGCAAATGTATTGAAAAACGTCGTATGATACTCGTAGAGTAAGCTGTCTATTATAGTCGCGGGTTTATTATAAGCTGTTTATAAGCATAAATGCTGCTTTATAAAATAAGTATAAACACCTCGACTATATTATCCAGCTAACCGTACTTGTATCATAATGTACTATTATGATCGACCGGTCCATAATTCGGATTGCAAATATTTAGCATTTTATGTTTTCAACTCTTTTTACATTTTAGAGCATAGTATTTGACGAGCTCCGTGGCGCAGCGGTCAACACGCCTGCCTGCGACACGGATGGTCCCGGGTTCGATCCCCGGTCAGGTCAAGGTGGAAAATGATCTTTTTCAGATTGACCTGGGTCTTGGATGTTTATCTATATAAGTATCTATTATAAAATATAGTATCGTTGAGTTAGTTTTCCATAACACAAGTCACGAACTTACTTTGAGGCTAGCTCAATCTGTGTGATTTGTCCGTATATTTATTTATTTTCTATATTTTGTGTAATACGTTGCTAGGGTTCCGTTCCTCTCATTCCGAGAAGTGTTTGATTAGGGGGTACTTATTTATTAGTGAATTATAGCAAAGACAAATTTTAGTTAATCAGGTCGTGTTGATGAAGTGGACAATGTAGTGTTGGCAGCACTGAGGCGGAGTTGCTGATTAACAAATATCATTAAATGCAATAAGAATATTTAAGAGTTTTTGGCTCTTACTGTCAGGTAATGAACTTTTATTATTTTTTGGAATTTTTGCATATTGACCTATAATTTTTACAGGATTTGTTAGATATGTCCTAGTAAACTGAGTAAATATTGTAATACTGTCTTCAAAAACTGTTGTTCTTGTGAAAACACACATTATTTCTATAAGAACTATTTTAAACTTCATGGGCAATATAGCCAATCACTGTAATTGGTGGCTTTGTAATGAATTAAGTATACCTACTTAGAAAGAGGGGTTCTAAACTGTTAAAATTTGATTTCTTCCTTCTCTCAAAACAATTTTTGTGCCATTTTAATTCTATTTTCATACATTATGAGCCAAAAAAGCCAAGATCTAAAAAGCTAACTATTGAGGTAGTAAAATAAATTATGTCTTTGCATAAACAATATATTTATAAATGTTAGTAACGCTCGTACAAGCATTATTACTTACTTATGTAGGCTGAGAATGATAGACTGTGTTGCTTTGCATTTAGTATGTAAGTTTGGAAAATGACAATCGATACAAATTATTTTATGGTCGTAGTTTTATGTAATTGTTAAGCAGCCTATGTAACGAATTTGTATAAGTGTAGAAGTACACAAGTATATTATATGTATTGAGTGTTCATATTTGTTAAGAGAAAGTATCCGGGCGTCCAAGTTCTGCTTGACAAGACAAGTTACCTAGGGATGAGACGTAGCTAGCTAGATCGCACCCGGAAATCTATATAATACATTTCATCAAAGTCGTAAGAGCCTTCTCTATGGTCTCCATTAGGTTCACTATCCATTCGCATCAAATTTTGAAGCATATCATAGCATACTTTTTACCCTTATGATGATTACGCATAATTTTTTATCACAAAGCATAATAATTTTAAGCATAATATTCTAAAGCATTAACGCATAATGATATCAAAATACAAGTTTTATAGGCATAATAAATACAAATTTCGATTTGGAAGAGCTCATGTTTATTTCGTTCACTTATATTATATTATAATGTAAAGAACCTAACTTTTTCTTTGATGTCAAGTTGTTTTTATTATGTCGGGGCTTCGCTCTAAGTTTGGGTAAACACTCGCTTGCTACAGTTTATATGTAAATAGATGTTTGAGTCCTATGAAAGTAGAAAAAAAAGGTGCCAATAGTTGTAATTTGTATAAAAAGTATGAAACTTAAAATGGTAGATAATAGTTTAAAATTGACACAACTCTGAAATGAATTGTGTTTTTTATTATGCCTAGTAACATTATGCAAATTAAAATTATGCCAAAGTAAATTAACTATGAATATAATTAATTATGTAAAACAAAACTATACCCCAAAAAACAATTATAAGAAAGTATTATTATGCCAAATAGTAGGTACGCCAAAGTATATAAGAAGGGTTTCTCATTTATTTATAAATACAGGATTTTATACATTATATACAGGATTATTTTTTCAACCTACAACCTTGCGAGGTTAAAGATTTGATTAGAAAAAAAAAACTTTTTTTTAAGTAATGAAAACTTGTATTTTTTTATAATTTTTTCTTTATTCGCCTAAGAATAAAATAAATAAATGTAGACCGAACGGCATCTGTGTCCAACTTGAATCATTACCTATCGAACAAAAAAAGAAACATTAAAATCAATTCATAAATGACTGAATTATCGCGTAACATACAAAAGAAACAAAGACATAGACGAATTTAAGAACCTCCTCCATTTTGAAGTCTAATAAAAATATGTTCAATTTTAAAATCCCGGGGTTTGCCATTGCCACATATAAGCTGTGCCTCTTATGACTTGGCATAGTTTTTCGTCAGGATGACGCCAACCCTTGAGTAGGTCCAGATCTGCAAACAAATACCTGTGAAAATGAAGACCTACCCGCACCAACAATCGAACCCGGTGGCCCTCCCGTCGCAGGAGGGCGTTTTACCCACTGCGATACAGTAGTGGCCCTCGATTACTTGCATTTTCAAAATTGTTTGCAAAGTTTTGCCGTTCGACAATAATGATAAATTAACACCTTGCAACGGATGTGGGTCGAGTAACCCTGTATATATGTCAACAAGAATTTCCCGTTTAATTGAACCCCTTATATCTTAGAACAGTCGTGTTAGATACGTAACTGCTGGACCTGCCCCCCTATTTACTAACTCGGATGACAGGTGTCGATGCCTATCAATCTAGAATTTACAATTACAATGCGGGTTTTGCTTGCTCGAACTTTTTACTTGAAATACAAAACCGCATTGTAACAGCAAATCCTAGAGTGATAGGTATCGACACCTGTCATCCGAGTTAGAAAATAGGCCGGCTGTTCTTGTGATCTTTGGTTTGTTAGATTTGTTTCCACCCCGAATAGAAGAGTAACCGTCAAAATTATCCTGATTATAAATTAGGAAGGGAAGTTAATTAGCGGAACAAATTATGCAAGGAGGAAAGATATACTAATGTTCAATGTTATTGCGTTCTAAAAATTACTTGTAAGAGCGTACCCGGTTTTTTTCTTATGGGAGTTCATCGCTACCGTTTGGTTGTTTATACATAAAATTAGATAACACCAATAAACGTACAACAGAGTTAAACATACTTATGTGTATAGGTAATTAGGTATACCAAAAAATGTATGTCATGTCGTGAATATGAATAAATATTTTTTACAACGTGTGTTGTATTACTTCTTACACTCTTCCATCACATTCTGGTTCGTTAAAAGCGGATATTCGCTTTATATTTTAAATAATATACTACGCGCTCCTAAAGCTGGTCAAAGATCTCCCCATCCCCCTTTTCAAACTATTTCTTTTCAGTTCAATGCTTCGTAGCTGTGTTCGTAGGCCTGCACCAGCCTTGTACCGCTTTATGTGAGCAACAGGGATTCCCGTCCGTATTAGAGTGCTCCATCAGTACTGGTGTATTCGATAGACGATCACGTCGATGATGCATCGGTTTCAATGGAGGGCAATCGGGGCTATAGCTACGGGGCATCAACAAAAGAGCTCTCTCAATGAGACTTCGGAAAAGAGAAAATCGTCTATCAAAACTCCTGAGCATTAAATGAATTACTTCAGAAACTAGATTTTGGGAAAAAAGCTCGGGAGTAGTACTTATTATTTTAAAAATGACAAACATATCCGTCTGTCCTCCCATAAAAACTAATATTTTAGAGACACATGGGTCTTTGAGACGAATCTCACGACACCATAGCTGTCAAAATCCATGCAGACGTAAGGAAGATACGAAACACATAGGAACCTAACCCTTCTTCGCAGTCGGATAAAATGTAAGCACAAGATTCCGGATTCCACCCTTATCTACTAAGTGGAAAACAATGCGCGTGTCGTGATTGTGCAGCATTTGATTAGAAGATCATTAAATACACTTTCATCTGTATGCTAGTCACTCGATGTGGAAAATTCACTCGTAGTGCAGTGTCGTGCGAGTCTTTATTGAAACCACTCTCACTGATTTTAACTAACGATATTTTAAATGGCGTACGAAAGTGTTATTAAAGTGTTACTGTTAACATTTGTTACAAGTAGGTAGTTACCCAATATTCACTACGATTAAAATCAATGGTGTGATACAATTGTGATCTGAGGAGTGACTATTCTTCATGCTATTGCTTCATCAAGGAACATAATACTCTCTGATTGCTTCATTCATATGCAGGGCCTGGGGAATGGTGTAGGGTTCAATGTCTCCGGCTGTTTACTATACTAACTCGGATGAAAGGTGTTGATTGACTCCGGCATCGGTTGATGGGATGGACTTATCGCCACTCTGGGTGCCTTAAGGGTGCGCTAGTCAGGTGTTTCGCCATACAAATTCTGTAGGGTGATGACTCCGTTGTTCGGTATCGTCTGTTTAAAGTTTTTAATTCTATCGATTTGTTTTGTCGTTATCTATGCTTGTATGGAATCATAATTGTAAAATTATAAGTACTTTAAAAGTTATGAGTCTCAAAACATTCCGTTTTAACACGTAATTTTAACGCAACTTTGGGCACAATTAAATACCGGAAGGAGTATAAAATCTCTAAAACAAAATTCATACAAGCATAGTTTGGTTATTAAAAAATATAAATTATTTTATTTTTAATAAAAACATTCAGCTGTTTTATCACAAGAACACTTCTCCCAAACGCATACTCGCGAATTTTTAGACGACGAAGATTTAGATTTTCAACAATATTTGTGTTTGCACACACTAGACTGTTGTTCCGATGTGCTTATACATCAGTGTAAATAGTTCCGCGCTGTTCAAAACCGAGTCTATCCCTTTCTCAGCGAAATAGCACGCATTTTAGCCACGTGCGCTGACGAGTTCGAGTTCCCGACTAGCGCATCCTTAAGTAAGAAAAGTGGCACTGGTTGTTTGCTACTCTCGTATGACACATACATTGACTACGTCTGACTTACAGGCTTCGAGCAACACGGCCTCCGTACCGGACGCTTACAGGGTGCGACGAGGCGCCTGTTATAACTCGCGCTAGCGCCTTGTTTCGGTGGAAGATGGAATCAAAATTGTGATGGGTTGCTTGCCACACGTCTCATACGGCGGCATCTTTCAGTCATATCTACTCAGAGTCTTGTAAGTAGGTATGTAGGTAGTTATTAATTGATTTTTCTTCAGTATTTACAGGTATAATCTCAATCACAGTGAACATTGAAAACATGTACGTCCCAGAGATAGTAGAAAGTGGTTCCAGCGACATTATCTTGTACTGCCAATTTTCCGCATTCAATGAAAATTATTCAGTTCATTGGCTCTTCAATGGCAACAAAATCTCAAGTCAAAATTGGAATCCTTTTACTTTCAAAATAAGCGAAACACAGGGACTACGAGAAAGATTCGATCCGACTATTATACGTAAGTAGCTCTAGGAATTTTAGGACATAAACTACCTAAGTACTTTCCTTCCAAATGATTTTAAAGTAGGTACCTACAGTCCGAATCAAACTTTTTGGCATCTCGGATATTAGTTGCGATCAGCGCAGTACGCGCGTTAAGTATATAATATTAACCAATTCCAGCATCTATAGTGAAGCAAAGCTTGCTAAGTATCCAGCGGGTGACGCCCCAGATGAGCGGGAATTACACCTGCCAGCTGAACGGCGTTGGTGTGTCTGCGCAGCTGACCAAGCACATGGTTGTATTCAGTAAGATCATGCTATATTCAATTTAATTTTTTATTATTTTATATGTAAGTACATCATATTTACAAGTGCCTGAGGCTATAAGACAAAGGCATTCTATGGTAATCTTACTAATATAAATAGAATTTGACGGCCTCCGTAGTGCAGTGTGCACCACGCCAGCCTGCGAGACGGGGGTCCCGGGGTCGATCCCCGGTCAGGTCATGATGGAAAACGATCTTTTTCAGATTGACCTGGATCTTGGATGTTTATCTACATATGTATTTGTTATAAAATATAGTATCGTTGAGTTAGTATCCCATAACACAAGTCTTTCTTAAGAACTTACTTTGGGGCTAGCTCAATCTGTGTGATCTGTCCGGATAAGTATATTTATATTTATTTATTTCTGTTAGGTACTGGCGCGACTTTCATACTTCCCCTTTTACTGTTCCGTGCTTCCCCTTATCATCATCATCATTTCAGCCGCAAGAAGTCCACTGCTAGACATAGGCCTCCCCCAAGGATTTCCAATATGACCGGTTGGAAGCGGCCTGCATCAAGCACCTTATATTATTCCGTATTTTATCCAAACATACCTAAATATAGATAACAGAAAATATTTCAAAATGGCTGTCTAAGCGCCATTGGCATTGGGGTCTTCACTTAAAACCTAGTCAAAGAATATCCTAGTTCATTATTTGATAAGATTCGCGAGGTCTAAAGAAAACTATAGAACGGATTTTGATAAAACTTTGTGTAAAAATAAGTATGTAAGTACATAATTTAAGACATTTTTAACCAAAAAAAAAAAACCGGCCAAGTGCGTGTCGGGCCACGCGCAGTGTAAGGTTCCGTAGTTGCGAATGACAACTTTATAACGTGTAAGTCGTGTAACGACCAAAAACATCTAACAATGAAAATTGAATGAAATTTAACATTTGTACTTAGTACTCAGCTCTGATAGTTTTCCTTTCAACTTCAGTATATATATTACTGCTGTAATTTTTTTCACGTATCCATATATAACCGTTTAGCAGATAGAGACAGCAGACACTTAGGTACCTCTAACAAAAATTTGCATAATTTAACAAAACTGTATAGGAACGTTCGTAGATTATAATGAGATTAATTGGTTAAATGCTTAATTTTACTCCAAGTTATCAAATATTGCCACAATTCCCTTTTTCGGTTTGTATGGAGACATACGCGTCCAGGCGACTCTTATTTCTGTCTACACCGAACCGGTGCGTCACACCTATTGCAACCAGAATACAGATATTGTAACAATTTTTTGCAGGTCCTGCAAACGACTTTACTTTGAAACTTAAATATTCTAAAAAATATAGGACACTTGATATAAAATGTACAGCGTGGGGTCTGTACCCGAGGCCTGACATTTATTTGGAAATTGATAGGTAAGCACGTACCCAATTACAAACCGTCAATAATTATTTGCATCTCTTGCTTAATAACGCCATTATATTGTTAGGTGTAAGATATTTGAGACCATCCCTGGTCTGAAATGTTTTTTAACAGGCTTCTGCCAAGGTGCCATTTCTTAAGAGGGCCTTAACAAGACGAGCGACTTTTCCATACAAAAATCGTTTGTTTTTGAACAATTTCAAATAAGTTCCCTAGGACGAATGATTGTTTGGAAATATCGCTCGCTTAGTCATCTGTGCAAAATTAATACCCTTAAACGTAATTATTATTTATCTGCACCTCATTGACAGACAGTTTGTAACTTAAGTATAATCTATACTAATAAAATATTATAAAGTTGAAGAGTTTAATAAAAACGGTTAAACGCGCTAATATCAGGAACCACTGAACCAATTCCAAAAATTCTTTCATCGTTGGATAGTTACTTTATACTTGCGTGACGTATACTACGTATAATGTGTCTCAGTCACTGTATTTGTTTCCACCAGGCCTAGAAACTTAGTACTAAAGAATTTGAATTTGTACAACACGAACTTAGGTATGTAAATTAATCAAACAGCCGACCAGTTTCAAACCATGTGCAAAGGGTGTGGTGGAGAGAAGACTCATACACCGTCGAGGGCTCCGCGATCCTGCCTGCCATTGCCGAGGGCAAGTACGAGGTCACCTGCCGGCTGCATCTTCCGCAAGCAGTCTATACGGCCATCGTGAAGAAAATTATTCATATCGGTGAGTTTTAAATTAAATACATAGCGAATTTTGATCGCTTTGGCCCCTAAAAGGGATGATTCAGTCCGTCGATATGAACTATGGGACAAACGCTGGAAAGTAAAAAAAAATGTATGAAAAAATTTCATATTTTTTTCTTGTGTTTCCAGTACTTTCCAGCATTGGTCCCATAGGATCCTAAGTAAAAGTACCTCTATAGAAGTTTCAGATTACACAATCTGTTCATAATAGCCTATATATAATACTTTAATACTATATAGAGATTGTCTAATCTGAAACTAAACGCCTCTATCTAGTACCCGATGCGATATCTGCCAACTTTGGGTATTTTCTTTTTCATTGCGAGTTTACGAGATAAATAAGTAGGTTACATTTCCCAATTTTGGTAGATTATGGTTCATTCATTGGTTGCAACGCGTCTTTCCATTCTATACAAGGCCAGAACGCAGCCATAGGAAACTGCTCGCGTATATATTGTAATGCTGTTTTTAAATCTGTTATTACAATGCATACACGCATTTTGCGTACTGGTCGTGTATAGTTTGTATCGTGGAAGCCAGAGTCTTCGTTCCCATCTATACTAGACCACTTACTTACACCTTACGAGACTGTTAAATAGAAACAGTTCAAGCCCAGAAAAAAAAATTGTAGCGCACTACTTCAACGCTCCGCATATAAGGCATTCAAAACCAAGTTTTTTTTTATCGACTCGGTTAAATAAGGAATTATATATTTCAACTTTATTAGGATTAAATTAATAAAAATAACTTACAATCATATGATATTTATTTAAGGGCCCGCACTAGGCCAACTAGCGACACCAATCATTTTATTCCTAATACTTTACAAATAACCTAAAGTATTTTTGGAATCATGTTTTAATATTATGAGAATCAGTCATTAAGAGAACTAGTGATTAACGCCTAAAACGGCCGCTTTTGGCGGTAATCACTTAGTTCTCTTAATGACTGATGACAATGATTGGTGTTGCTAGTTGACCTAGTGCGGGCCCTTAAACAGTTCTTATTAGCGAGCATAGACTCCCCAAACTGCGACTGTGGTGCAGGACAGGAGATCAAACTTTATGGCATATTGCCGAAGAGTGCCCACTGAAAACTGAGAAATAGCTAAGAAAATTTAAGTTGGACTTATATAATTCTTGTAGTAGGTAACTTGCATATGAAATGATGATGTTTATTAACGAGCATTATTATCATCATCAGGCCTTATAAGGGTTCCATATCCAAAGGCTAAAACCGGGACCCTATTATTGAAACTTCGATATTAAGGGGGCACACTAGGCACAGTAGCGACGACAATCATTTTATTCCTAATACTTAACAAATAGAAAGAAATTCAAGAATGTAAATCATATAAGCACTGGTAAATAACTTGAAGTATTTTTGGAATCATGTTTTAATATTATGAGAATCAGTCATGAAGAGAAAACGTGATTATGTGAGTAATCAGATTACCGCCAAAAACGGCCGTTTTTGGCGGTAATCTGATTCTCATAATAATTCTCACTGATTCTGATAATATTGAACACGATTTCAAATATACTTCAGGTTATTTACTAGTGCTTATATGATTTACATTCTTGAATTTCTTTCTATTCGTTAAGTATTAGGAATAAAATGATTGGCGTCGCTACTGTGCCTAGTGTGCGGCCTTAATAACGGCAATAGGTAGACTAATATTTAGTGGTCTATTCACTTAAATAATAATTAAATCTAAAATAATTAAATCAAAACTATTAAAAGGGGGTTCCCATACAACAAGCATCATATTTTTTTTCGTTTTTGTTCGATAGTCTAATGTTGTAAGGAATCCTTTGTGCGCGAGTCCGACTCGCACTTGTCCGATTATTTATTCTCCACTGCAGGAACATGACAGCCAGAGCAGTCAGAGGATATAATACGCAAGCATGCAACTGCTCGCGTATAATTTGTAATGGAAAGTTTGGCGCACTTATTCCGATAGATACACGATTAGTTCGTATGCGTAATTATGGAATAAGATATCTTACTTACGTTACTACGAAGTATACGCGAGTATTTGCGTACTGCTCTTGTACAGATTGGAAGAATTAAGTAAAAAAGTTGTTTCCAATCTATACGTGATTAGTTTCACACCTTTGCGTTCTGGCCTATCTATAATGGAAAGACGCGGTTGCAACTGCAGTTTCAATACAGATCTTGATTTTTTATTGACGGTTAAAACCGATAGAACCATTAGAGAGCATGCTGCTGTACAGTAGTTAACAAATTATTCTGTGGTCGCGATCACCGCGATTGATGCCGAAATGTACCAATGACATTTCTCATTTTCAGGTAGTGAAATGTGCTGCGGATCAGATTTAACTGCCTCCTCAAATATATTAATTCTATGCGCTTCGGTATTTTGCTCGCTTATTGTTAAAAACAACGATTTTTATTAAGAAATAAAATTGTATAAAAATATATGTTTTGATAATTATATGACTATGTTAATGTTTTTAAATTTTGCTCAGTACTCGCATTTGACGACCTCTGTGGCCTAGTGGTCATCACATTATACCAGGTTGGCACACCAGAGGTCCCGGGTTCGATCCTCAGTCTGATCAAAATAAAAAATAATCTTTCCAGATAGACCTGGGTCTTGGATGTTTACGTATATACTTATTTTTTTATAAGACACCTATAGTATATTGTTGCGTTAATATTCCAAAACACAAGTCTCGGGCTAGCTGGGTGAAATGTCTGTACACTATATTTATTTATTTATGCCATTAGTCTCAAATAGTGATACAGTCCAGCCAGGGCCGTCAAAATGTATCGTAACGATTTATAAAACTAACGTGAGATATAGACATTATCATAATACGTAACAACGGGTTACTATCACGTAAGAGTCACCTACTGGCCGACATGTTTCGACCTCATCCGGAGGTCTTCCTCAGGGCGAACGTGCCGCACTGAGTGCGGATTGGGACGACTTCGTGCGCGCGCGTCTCTATTCACATTCGCCCTCCGGATGAGGTCGAAACATGTCGGCCAGTAGCTGACTATTTACGTGAGCAACCCGTTACGTATTTTAATAATGTATTGTGATGGATCGATTACGACTTAATTAGAAGAAGAAAAACTTGTAATACTAATCTAATTGGAGATTAGTAATTAAATAATATGGTAAGCCTAGAAGAAAGAAGACAAAATAGTTAACAAAAGTTTATTAATAAGAACAGTCACATATATTATAATGTATTATTTTACATATCACATTTAGGTGGGGTGGCGATAGCGGAGCTCGTTATTTGATATGTTGCATTTCATACTAACTTAGTATGAAATGCAACATATCAAATAACGAGCTAGTATTACTAAGTGTAACAAGCAAATAACAAAAGTACAGCGCCTGTATCGCCGCCGCTGTTCTCCCGCCAACTACTCAATGCACCGTTTAGACAAAATTTTATTTTATCTTCAAATAAAAAGTGTTCTCTTTGATTTTATGCTTAAATAATTTTGATACATAGGGACTTACCACGATCAATTTTGAATTTGGTCTGTTTTTTCCACGACAAAGCAGCAATCACGGTCTAGCCACTGACTGAAGAAATGTTCTTGACGCTGTCAAGGGTTACCGTATTGTAATCGCCAAACAAATGGTCTGAGAGGCCTAATTTCTTAGCTGTCGTTAGGGAATATGACATGGACCTGGATAATAAAGAAGTCATTCATAATATTTGGAATCTAAAATGCTGAAAAAAAATTAAGTCTCAATCTTTGGAACATTTCTTCACAATGCCCAGGAAGATTAGCTGGGTTGAAAAGGTCTGATGAAGAATGAAACATTTTTTAAAAAAATTTGGCAGTGCCGTTTGGTAAATAATTTCGAAGCGCGTTAATATTCTATGCTTACACCATTATACGTCCATGACTTACACAATTTTACAAAGGATTCTACATATGCCTACTTAAAGTTATCCTTCAAATGACGCTTTTAAGTTACAGTCACTTCCTTAACTAGCAGTAGTATAAAGAGCGTTCAGTTACCAATAGTTCAATCTTAGATGAAACTCAAAATTAATCGCAATAAATCCCGCAGTATCGATAAAACTATTTCTCTAAGTTTAGATTAGTAGGCAGAGCTGCAAGGGTATCAGCATCGCGGCAAAAGATAGCCACCAGCTGAGGCTGCTGCGGCTGGAACCTGAAAGGTAAACCACAAAATAAATTGCACATAAATGCAAAGCCAACGAACTTTCTTGCACTTATTATAAGCTAAAATCTAGACTGTTCTTTTTTTAAAAACTTATTCGATCGATTCGAACAATAGGAAATCCAAAGATCAAGATTTAACAAGATACAAGCTTGCAGGTATTGTATAAGTATAGGTCAAACTCAGTAAAGAATAAGGACTTTTGTTCGCTGGAAATTTAGGCATGAAAATCGATACTCGTAAGAGCCACAAAGTCATCTGTGCATATAAAATTGGGAATTTCGGGTTTTTCATACTTGAATCACTTTGTTCTTCATAAGTTCTTCCAAAGAACAATATAAATTTTTACTCTGTTTATGAGTGTGTTTTTGTCTAAATGATTATACGATTTCCTTCTTAGTCGAAGATGCTGCTCATAGTAGTCCACACTGAGTGAGCAGTCATCATCTGACTGGATTCATATTACCGCTAGTACATCGACAAAAGTATTTATATCCAAGTATATTATATTTTATATTATTAATATGTTCTAGTAGAAATTACGTAATTAAGTATTTCTATGGTCAGGTGGCAGACCAGGTCAGGTTGCTCTGTAATCAACAGAATAAGAAAGAACCTCGCGGCCCCTCACAAAGCTGCTAATTTCTCGAAGTTATTTTCCTCAATCGAGTATCTACTTAGCAAAACAAATAAATTAATACCTTAAATACATAATATATTGCTAAAAACGTACATCATTGATACCTATTTACTTCTATTGTTCATTATATATTACTATAATCAAATGCTATTACATATTCATCCCATAGAGGAAGGCTTTGTTTATATGTTAATTACTCATTCTACCACCTACTGTGATTTTATAATAAAAAGCAAAAGCGTTAGAAGAAAAGCCAATATACTTAGATAACAAAACAATACAAGTAGACAGCTGAGAATTATTTTGTTAAAAAAAACACAGAAGACACGGAAGTTCACAAATATAACTTATTATTTAAGTACCTACTTTTAAGATTCTAATCATGGACGTATAATAAATTCTAATACATACTAATTTATACTAAGTATAGGTACCTCATAAGGATATTAAGTTTATTGCTTATCCTAATATACTTACCTACCTTAAAATACCCGTAGGTAGATAAATAATTTGAAACTGTTAATATGCACTTTTTTACTTTGATTTAAGAAAAATAGAAATTACATAGATACCTGCTCGGATAAGTAAACATATTTATAATATAGTTAATCATATTAGTTATATTTTAAATAATAATTATCTACTCGTTTTAATTGTTGCTATTAGTTTTGCTCCGCCATAAACGGCGACAAGTATCGGCGCAGATTGATCTCCAATGCGCTTGAGCAACTACAATACCTATGGTTTGAGTAAAAACTTGTGGTGACCGTTATTTAATTACTTCCTTTGCACTGTGCAGTGCTCGATAAGCTATTACTGCAATAACTCAATACACGCCAAGGCATTTTTTTTGATTTTTACCAAGTTTTTGTTTATTAATTGTGGGAAATACCACAAGCGAAAGGGCTAACAACTGACAGAGTAAGTTGTGGCGCGATGGCCACAGTTGAACGGGACAAAGTAAGGATTTGCGGTGTTTTCTCTAGTAGTTATATCTCAATGATTTTCAAGTATTAGTAGGTCGCACGAAAACTAAATCTTCATCCAACGTACTATTTTGTGAGAAACCCACGAGAGAAACCTCTCAGAATAACAGAGTTTAGCAAATATACAGTTTTTAGATAAACGCGGAAGGACCAGAGGCCATTTACCTAATCTTTGCAATACCTTTGTGTACCTTATATCTATCTTTAGCCAACTGGCAAGATGGCAAGTTTAAGAGATGGTCCAGTCGTGGTGTCCCATAATAAACAAATTGACTTACGATTTGGCTGGGTGTCCGTGCCGTTTTGCTCCTGCCTGAGGTCGGCGAGGACCGCAGCTGCCTCGGTCGTGGTCGGCGGCAGCCCTGGCGCGCCACACAACGCCACGTTAGTGCACAGACACACAATCAGCCGCCATCATGCGACAGAGCTCTAAGGGCGCCGCCACACCAGCAGAATACTACGCCATTTTTTGTTACCGGCGGACTAACACGGCACGTGTCTGTCTAAGTGCTAAACAGAGCAGGGATGTAACCTGGACTGAACTGTCGCTCGTGCGCGACAAGAGACGCCTTTTCAACACATTCATACAATACGAAACAAGTGTGTCGGGGCAGTACCGTTTATTGAAGTTATGGGTTTCAAGGAAATTGTAGAAATGCAAAAATATGCTATTTTCTACTTGCTTGTGATATACGTTACACAGAATTTCGTTTTTTAAACCCCTTTTACTGTAATTATGATACCATATCACAGCAAATTGGGGCATAGGTAAGGTATTTACGTTATTTTGAACACGAACTGACAGGCGCGCCCGAGTATGCGACTTTCGCCTACTACCCGGGCGCGCAGTATTATTATTACTTTCGTCAGTAGTAGGGTGCGAGCGACATCCCGTGCTCTGTGATTAAGCATGTAAAAAGCATTACGAGTTTCAGCGGCGATATTATCTGCTGGTGCCGTAACCAAGACACTTGATGTTAAATCTTCATACATCACACATTTGCTACATTTCCTATATATTTTTTTTTACTTGACGATTCTTTAACTACGCAACTGGACGTTATGTTTAAGGGGTTTAAGGTTCCCGTAAGAATAAAAAAATTTAACACAAGTCATTGACCTATTCACAATAAATCATGGTAAGTCCTGTAGTCTCACTTAAATAAAAATCGGCATTAGAAAAATAAAATGTAAACTACTAAACGTCCAGTTCCATTACAACAAAACTACTTAAGTATTTGTTCGATTTTATAGTTTAGTACATATAAAAGAGATGATTAGAAATACCATACAGAGAACTAGAAATACATAAGAGATAAAATTATAGATAAAAGGAGACCTTCCTCTATCCTAAGAGGGCCCACTGAAATAATAATGTTTTAGTTGATTAAATAAGATTTAATAATAATTGAAAGATTGAACAGTTTGCATTGCAATATATACAAGGCATGAAAATAGAAAAGGGAAAATAGAGAACTATATTAGTGTACCAATAAATATATGTGTAGGTATATAATAATTATAGCTGAAGGTGTGTATAAACACACATAATGGGGCACATGCTGGATTGAATATACATTAATTTAGCTCGGGAGGAAAAAGTAACAAGTGTATTCAAGTCATTCATTACGCCAGACAGATCATGGTTACCTACAGCGATGAAGCTCTGATAAAATTTGTTTTCTTGGCTAAGGTTCATGAGATACAGCTGTAGACATGAACCTGCAGACTTTCATCGGTGAATTTGTATGGATTTTTTTTCACCTTTTAATCTTGCGGCTCAACATTTTATAAGGGATTCTGATTCCGACAAAAATATTACCCGGGTTTTCGGAATCACTTTGTATTATTTTTATCAATGGTCAATGTTCAAGGAGGCTCAGTTAGAGCCTTGAGGTAGAGTGTACTCTCAGTTGCGCGGAGGAAAATAAATCGGTTTATTCCACTTTGATTACCTAGGTGATATCAAAACAAAGTAAACTCTTTTAGTCCACTTTGTTCACCTCGAAATTTGAGCACCTACGTGATATCGCCTGGGTGATCAAATGCGACTTTTTTAATATACTTTGTTCACCTCGGAATCTCATCACCTAGGTGATCAACGGCGACTCTTTTTTCCCACGCTAGTGGAATTTGATCACCTACACAAAATGCCGAGGATATTTTGTATTTTCAAATAAAAGCCATATAAATAATAAAAAAAGGATGAAAAAATCAAAGATACTAGTGGTGGATACAAGAATATTCATAGTTTTTGGTAAAAAATTAAAATTTACATATTTTACACATATGTTAGTAATAGAAATATATAACCAAATCTGCTTTTGATTGAAGCCAATTGAAGCAAATTCAAGTGTGATTTTCTTTCATTAAAATTATTACACGCATTTGAATAAATTAAAAAAAAAACTCATTGCCTCTTTTATAAATAAGATAAGAAATATAAAAATAGCTTAAACATTGATAAAAAACTTAGTTACTTTTATTTAGGTGATCAAATTCCACTAGCGTGGGAAATAAGAGTCGCCGTTGATCACCTAGGTGAAATGATTCTGAGGTGAACAAAGTACACTAAAAAAGTCGCATTTGATCACCCAGGTCACATGACCTAGGTGCTAAAATTTCGAGGTGATCAAAGTGAAATAATAAGTGAAAATAAATCTACCCATAACACATATTTGGCGACTTCTACGATCTGGTGTGACGAAAGACCACAGAAGTATCTAGGTATTGCTGTGCGAAAGACCTTTTTTTCGTCGAAAAATGTGTTGACTAATGTTAAGGCAGGCGCAAGCGCAAGTGCCACCCCCCCCGAATGGTTCTTATCTTGTCGCGATGGGGGGGCTCTAGTAGCCGCGGTCTTGCCACCCGCGGTGAAGCCAAGAGGAACCGGGCGGAAGGCGCTCGAGGAGGGTCTGGGCAACCCACCTAGCGCCTGACGTAGAGGATGACAACCTCTTAAAAAAATTACTGGTGGGGGCCGCTCGCTTCGAGTGGCCTGGCTGTGGGTGAAGGGGGCGAATTCCCCCTACACTCACAGTCGTAGTAGGGGTCGCGGGGGAAGAGGAGTGTCGGTGATAAGGTGCGCCGCTCGCCCTGTCCTCCGCGACCAAGCGTGGCCGTGGCGCTTGGCATGGCATCGGTGGGGCCGTAGGGGAAGAGGAGTGTCGGTGATAAGGTGCGCCGTTCTCCCTGTCCTCTGCGGCCGAAATCTGGTGGGCCGCTGTCAACTTTTTGGTTGTGCAGAGGCCAATCTGAGGGCTGATTGAGCGGCGGAAACGGGATTCCGTCGTTCGACAGACAGCCCTCCGAATTGAGACGTCGCTGGTGTCACTATGACGTCTACCCATTAGGGCCAGGAGAGCTGGCTGGAGTCAGCTCCGACCCCTCTCACAGAGAGGGTACCGGAGCCAGGTGGGGCTGCTAAGAAGCAGCCGCCGCGCCGAGGTTGTGGAGCATATAGAAGCACACGGCCCCGGCATTATGCGGAGTGATGATGACACCGTGTGGTTTTAGTGGGTTCAAGCCCCACATACCTGTTCGGCTTCCCGTGGCCGGATGGACGAGACGAAGGTCTTTCCGCACGTTAAAAAAAAAAAAGGCGCAAGTGCCACAAACGCTTTGATGAGCTATTTTATTTCAGGTATTTTATCTTTTTAATTGAATACCTATAACTTAGGTCAGTCAATGTTACATTCGAAATTGCAATAATTGCGGTAAACTTGTTTTTCTGATATGTTGTTTTAAATTATCTACATTTGCAGCATTCTAAGATGTAAGCGCGCATATTATTGCTGAAATAAAAACCGCTCACTCATAACCACAGTAGTTTCGGATTCGTCCAGGCTGTCAATCGTTTATTTTAATATAGCTTTCTTTGAACACTTATTAATTGTCATATTTGTGTTTACAATTTTTACAACAAAAAAATTTTGTTGACGTCAATAATTACTTATGGCTAAGTTTAGGCCGCTTCCAAAGCGGAGTGCAGAAGAAGCGGCAACAAACTGCACAGCGCATTTTCTCCAAGCGACGTCAACTCACAATTCTAGTTAGACCTTATAAACTACTTATATATAGTCAAGTCAAATAAAACAGATGCTCCTGCAGGATTTTGTTTTACATCCACCTATATCACAGAGCTAAGAACAAGCTTTTAGTATCTGATCTGATTTGGTCGTAAATTTGGCATCCCAAATTTTTCAACTTTTCGAAAAAAAATAAGAACATTGGGAACCCTGTATCTTTAGAACTATTATACATAGAAAATTGGACTAGTGTTAAAATTGTCAGGAATTTTGTTTTAAGTATTTAAATATCAATAGTGATCTTTCTCGTCTGCCTATAACGTTCTTTTTTGCACAAAATTAATAAAGAAAAATACCGTGTTCTCTACCTGCGCGCTTTCATCATGCCAGAAAAGCAAACGCAGTTATAGCAATTTCAACGTTTTTTGTACAATATGACTGGCCTAATTGCATTTACCGAAATGTCGAAGATTGTGACTTGTAGTCTGCGCCTAACGTTAGACAAACCTTGTGCAACTCGTGTCTCATCAAAGATATAAATGTTAAATTTTGTTAGTGTGTATGATGCACGTATTTTCTTTAATCACACCACGATGCAAGTAAAAAGTAGAATGTTTAACTAAGTATTTAAGAGGTAGTCTGTTTCGTGCAAAAAATTTGGCAATCAAAACTTTCGTCTTCATGATGAGCAAGGATATGAGTAAGAATATTCGAAACATTTGATTGATCGGTGAACAAAACTAAATTAAATTTAGTAAATTATGTAGGTACTCGTACTCTCGTTCTACACATCTACATGACTGGGTTTTGTATTTCATGCTTAAATGGTGAAGAGGATGGAAACAGAATGGTAAATGTATACTGAAGCAACCTCAACAGCGATTAAATTGACCCTTTACTTAGTACTAAGTATTACATATTCTGTGCCCTGACATACCTTAAAAGAGGTGATTCAAACCGTCAATATGAACTACTTTTTGTACGAAAGCAATGCTGGGAACTAAAAAAAAATCGTCATTTTCTCACAAGTGTTCAGCCGCCCGAGCAATTAGTATGAAAAAGTAAAAAAAAAAATCCCAGTATCGGTCCCATAGAAAAAGTTGAGAGTCAATTTACAAGCTGTACCTATATGTGCAGTGGCGGCTCCTCCTTAAGTGCACTTGTGCGCCGCACTACCAGTTTAAACTTAAATATATACTAAAAAAATAACATTGATATAAAAAATAAATAAGCAGTTTAACGTAAAAATATATTAATTTTGTGTCAAATAATAATCAGTCGTGTCTATAACAAAATAAGCATTATTTTCGCTTGACAAAATAATTTGCCGTGCGCTCGCTCCCAGTGCACGCAACGCGCACAACTACTATGGAAAAGGCGACGAAACGCCTGGCGCGGAAGACGAAAGGGAAATGTCGTGCGCCGCACGGGGCCCGACGCGGCGGAACGCCGACGTTCGGATATGTTCGGATTAGGTAGTTTTCGTGTAAATTGTTTTACGTTTGTATTAGTTCGTGTTTTACTTTTGCTTTTTTTATCTCTTGTTTCACTTATTAATCTTATTATTATACATTGTACTTATATGTAAATAAAAAATGCGTATCTAAATAAGAGAATTATTTCTGCACTTAGGAATTATCCATATTGTTTAGGCATGTTTTATGATGTGCACCACCAGGTCTTTGAGTCACGAGCCGCCACTGTATATGTGTGTATGTGTATAAGCTATAAAGTTTAACATACCAGAACTATAGGTCTCTTCATCGACGAACGGCGGGTGAGGGACGCTGTGGTCGGCGTACGAGAGTTCGCACTTCACGAGCACGCCCAACATGTCGGCCTTCGTCACCGTCACGTTTGCCGACACGCTGAACAAGCCATCGCCCGCATTGCTCTCGTACTGGGTTACGCCGTCCACTGGACGCCTGAAAAAACAAGCCGTTAATGTTAGTATACTCACATTTCGCGGGCGGCGGGTGTTCATGGTACCCCCTAACCCTCCCTCTGGCGACGCCCGTGGTTTCGATTATTTGTTGTAATTGATAAACTCAAAAACTATGGACCTTATTTTAAAACTTCTTCATCTGTAAAAAATTATCAGCGCGTAATAAAGGCTTTAATTTAACATTATTTCCATGTAATTGATATTTTGTGACATATATTCTATAATTCTCATGTAATAAAGAGCGGGGGGACTCGGCAGATACAGGTTTCTTCAAACTTAATGGTGAGCCCCTGCTGCATGATGTTAAATGAAAAACTTTTTTTTTTAATTTTACGAAGTTGGGAGCAAACTGTTAGTTTCTTAAATTCGAGGTTACTCTTACCCGTTGGCGTAGATGACCAGTTCGGGCTGCGGCGTGACGTCATCCGCGTGGCACTCCAGCAGCAGGTCCTCCTCATCGTCCGCGTCCGCGCCGTCGCGCACCTCCGAGATGTTGAGCTGCGGGCCCGTGCCTTTGGCTGTTTGACAAAAAAAGCATTGTAGTGCAGGTGTAATTCAACGCGTGTGACGATGCCTTACATCACACGCGTTGAATTACACCGGGCGACTTCAAAAAGCATCCTCTTTTAAAGCTATACTATATAATAGTTTTTACGATATGTAACGAAAACTTGGTGGGCGTAAAACTTGTTATAAGACGAACCTTCTAAAATCCTTGCAGACATTTACCTTGGTAAAATACGAATGAATAAATAAAAGAAATAAGAATAACTGAATACATCTGATACATACTTAGGTACAATTATAAAATCAATTTAATTCGACCTGAATCAACAATGCGAAGACATTTAAATAAAATTATTTTAATACGGTTTTTATCGCGTTTATTACATTATGCGAAGACATACTAAATATTTCTACATACCGAATACTTAATCTACATATATTTCAAGAGGTGACTCAGGCCGTGAATATGAAAATTTTATGATTATTTTAAATATTTTGTTTCACGAGATTTATCAAATGATAAACTAAAGGTATACCTAGATTTTCATAACATACAATAAAAAGAGAAAAGGGAATTTATCGAAGTAACGAATCACGGCGTTTTACAGCACATTTGTAAAAATATCAGCATTAATATAACGTAAATATTTACATCTATCTATGACTGATGCTCTAAAATAAAATAAGGAACGTACGCCACACGTATTTTCTTTTGGGTTAAAAATAGCACATCTTTAGAAAACCTCACAAAGATTTAAACAAACTAAATTGTTTTCGTTTTGATACGCCGCCGCCAAAAATAGAAACAGATTGATTTTAACTCCTTGACTATAATGATTTCTAATATTTTCGCGATAGTCGTCGATGGCATACAACTTACAAAACACCGTCAGTGACTTGCTCATGCGTCTCTCGCTGATGCCCGAAACCTCGCACTCGTATTTACCCGACTCCTCGTGAGTCAAGTTTTTCACGATGATGTCATAATTTCCTGCTGATTCTGTAAATAAATAGATCGGGTTTAAAGAATTTCATCCCATATAAATAAAATGACAAAGATAGCGCGAAGCTAATTCTAGAATTTCTAGATGACATTCCTTTCGTGCTGGTTTGGAAGAAAAGAAAAAATATGTAATTATACTAGCTGTTTCCCGCGCCTTCTTCCGCGTGGGTTTCAGTTTTATCAGTATCACAAACTTTCTTCAAATTCAAAAGAAGCCTATTATGTCGTTTCTCAGGCTCAAGACTATCTTGTGCCAAATTTGATTCAAATCGGTTCTGTAGTTTTGGCGTGAAAGCGAGAAAGGCAGACAGAGTTACTTTCGCATTTATAGGTAATATTAATTTGGAAGTATGGATTTAACGGTTCTTTATAATAATTTATTTCAAACATAAGGAAAGCAAAAACGTGAATAAATTAACCATCGGAGTAGCTAGAAATATTTTTTTTATGTAACGTAATAAGGCAAATATTGCTTGAACCACTGAAGAGGCGAGCGTGTAAAAGCTCGCTTCTTGAAATATAGCGGTGGGAGCACGGTATCAATCGATGGAAGATCAAATGGTCTATAATGGGGAAGGAGATAATTCAAAAAGCGAGCTATTTACACGCTCGCCTCTCCATAATTTGATCCGGCTCGAAGGACCAACCACCCTTAAAAATAGGGGGTTTTAGCTTACACAGAGCAAGGAATGCGCTCGCGCCCTACGCGTAGCGCGTGAGCGACAGTTCGTGCTCTGTGTTAGCATACAAACGTGCTTTGCAAAACTTCGATGACACGTTGTGCAAATATAATGAATGGATTTTACAGATTTTACATCGTCATGTGAACTCACCGATGCCATGGCGTAGATCAGGTGTGCTCTCAGGGCGCATTCGTTGGTACAGTTGCACGGGCTTATCATCAGAGCCGTAGCGCGGGGTGAACCACCACTTGACGTAGTAGGGGATCGCCTTGCCGTCGCCGGGGTCGACCTCAAACCCGCACTTCAGCGTGACGTCGGAACCGACCTCGGCCGATTCCGGAACCACAAATTCATTTATGGAAAGCTGATAACTCCCTGGAAGCATAAGTTTTATGTAATTGAGAGATTTCTAAAAAATGTGGCGGGAACACTGTAGTTTTACTCAAGAAAAACAATGTGTTCAGTTTGTTGTTGCTGTTTGGCAAATAAATATTATCGTATTCAGAGAGTAAAAATAACATAAGTACTACCCAGTGTTGCCTTTGCATTCTCTTACATAGGGGAAAATAGGAATGTGTGGAGGTCGAGGAAAGGGTTGATGAATTGCATAAGAGAGGAGATGAGTAAGAAAGGTATTAAGAGGATATGGTCAGTGACAGATTGAAGTGGAAGAAGACAAGCTGTCCCGACCCCAAGTAATAGTGGGCAAAAAGCTAAAGAGGAAGAAGCAGAAGATTAAATATATAACCTTATATAACCTCTCACTTTCAATGAGATCGTGAAGTTTCAAGCAAGGCATGCAGGGCACTCTGGCGACACTAGACAGAATACCTATAACCTGATAAAATACCCATGATAAATATACCAACAAAATTATTTGATAGACGTTTTCTGGTTACAACCCTTATACCTATGTTTGCGTCTAATTTAACCCTAAGGCATCCTAGAAATCAAGGTACCTCATTACATTTTTGCCTCGCCTATATTAATTAAGTTGTGCTGTAGTTTGTCATCCTTGTATTTATTTTTATGGTGATTAGTGATCATGTCGGGGCAGTTAGCAATTTAATACAATTAGTGCCAAATGTAAGGGAGTGGTGACAGTAACGTACCTATACCGCAACGGCACTGACACGCAAGTAGCACTCACGAAATCAGTTGTAGATTAGTAGACAGGTAACTATGTTATTTTGACACGGGATCAGCATGAAATTTATCACAGTTTTTAGTCTTCTAGAAATGTTATGCGATACGAAAGAGCTGTAAGTTTGATACGAATTAATACTAATTTCACACGTGCGCTGCCTGCCGGAATAAATAAGTAGGTATAATAATAATTAAATATGCATTTATAACCGTACATATTTTTTTGTCTACTACGAATATTCGTAGCAAATACTACGAGTATACAGGGTTATTTGTAAAACATCAATAACCTCATAAAATCTGAATCAGAATCCCTAACATAATGTAGACCCTTAACCCTTAACTTAACCATAGACACTCGACCAGCTGATCGGTGAATTTGTATGGGAGGTCCAGTTTTATTTCTTCGTTTTTCGCCTTTTTTCTTGTGTCTATATTATGTTAGGGATTCTATATTAAGAGGTCATTGATGTTTTACAAATAACCCTGTATACTCGTAGTCGTAGTTGACAGCGAACGTGTTAATTAATTAAGTTTTACCACTTACTCTGTGTACTCGTATTTCTAAAAAATATCTTCTAATTAACACCAGACAAATAAGCGAAGTATTAACATGCTTTTAATTTCAAATAATTTTACGATTGCATTACAATACAATATAGTTAGTGTTACTCAGGGTGATGTGAGAATTGCAACTTTACCCAATGTTCGTTCAGGCGTTTCAGACTTATGTTGTAATAGAGAAACTCACCCATTCTTACAGAAATGATTTAGAAACGGTATATAGTACACTTATTTTTTGTGTAGTTGATGAAAATTTGTTAGGATGCAAATCAAGTCATTCCTTTCTTCATCAAGATCTACGGCCGGTTTTGAGTACCTATGCGGCAGTATTAGCAAACTTTAACGAATTACGTACTTACTTTTATGACTTTCTAACCGTAGAAAAACGCTTTCCGCGGTCGCGAAATTATCCCAATATTATTTTGATTTATGTTGCCTAATTCTAGCTTCTAAAGCGTATTTTTTAAAATTCGTTTCTTTATTTTAGGGTTACAAACAAACACACACACACACATTTTTTTTAAATATAGGTAATCAATCACAGTAACATAGTAGTTTACAATACGTTTTATCCATCGGTCAGATGACGATGTGATTTTGACTATTTATACATATGTGTTGGTTACTTTATGAAGAATACCGTGTTGGGAACATTTTTTTTAATCTATACTACCTATCTAATATAATAGAGCTGAAGGGTTTGTTTGTTTGGTTGAATACTCTTATGTTAGGAACTACTGGACTGTTTTCAAAATTTATTTCACCGTTGAATAGAATTACTACGTTATCCCTGACTGCCATAGGTTATTTTTGTACCCTTTAACTATTACCAAGTTTATTTACTTCACTATTAGTACCACGAGCGAAGCCGGGGCGGACTGCTAGTTTAATCAAAATACCTCAATTTCTGGATTAGCTATATTCAAGAAGTACTTCGCTTCTTAATAGTCGTCTATTGTTTAAATCGAAAATGCTACTGCGCCTCTCTCTTTCCTGAAGGTTTTCCGGTGGTTGCATCCAGTCGTGATGCATCGGAACCCGGTAGGTATTAGCTTTTATGCTAGGGATAAGGACATAATTCTCTTGGTGTCTGCAAGACATAAATGGATTCCAATAGATTTAAAGTATGTAGTCTATGTTTTAATCAAGCCGTACAACGAACTATAAGTACGTGCCTTAATTACCATTCACACGGGAAAATCCCCAATACCTACTCAACAAACTACCTGAGAAAAAAAAAAACAACACGTAACCCGCTATCAATGAACTTGTCATTGAACTAAAACGGTACGCACGAATGCAGTCCAAAACAATAAAATCGGGAAAGCCACATTATCGCCATAAAATAATCTATTCATAGTCGTGTAAAATTAGGTCATATCTAAATGAATAAGCGACTATCTCGGTCAACCTTGAGGTGGTCCGAGAATGTTAAAAATACCGCAGTCAGGAGCGACGCGGGAGCAACGCTTCGCTAGCCATTTGAATTATCCAATATGTGTGTGACATGCCTCTATTAAATAACAGCGCATCTTACACGTTGGGGAGCGGCTTTTGACCTTACATTGTTATTCGTAGGAAGTTCAACAGTAACCAAGAAAATAAGTGCGGCATTTGGCAAGTGGTGAAAACTTAAAATAAAAATTACATCATTTTACAAATTTAAACCCAACCCGAGTTATAGAATGTACGAAAATACTCCAGTGATTTTTGGAAATTTTTGAAAACGTCGTGCTTGCTATACAGAAAAATCCATAAGTACCTAAGTGTACATTTTCCACTTCAAGAATTGATCAAACTTTAGCACTTTGACCACAAAACAGTAAAGCACAATAGTTTAGATTTCGTGTATTATTTTCGAATTTTTGTGGATGGAAGATACAAAAATATATTAGTATTCTACGAAAAGAAAGCGGGCATCGATTAGAAGACATCGTTCCTGACTGCACTTTCACGTTCGAAACGTCACAGTTGACAAAAACATGTTTGTAAACACCCACCTGCAAGCAAGCACAGAAACAGACAACTGGTCCGCAACATCGCGGCGGCGTGTCGGCGAGCAACGCGCAACGGGCAGACTGCCGCTGTTTTGCGCTTCCCGCCCGCCCTTCAGGCACTATCAATTGGCCTTGAGCTCGCAAGCTCATACGACCAACTACGTGACTAGTGTCGGAAATCAGATGTTCCTAAGAGACAAGGGAATGATGACGACATCACTGACAGCGTCCTTGAACGTGATTCTCATTTAAGTTATAAAATTATCGAAACAATTCAGAAATCTTTTTGTCTTTCATCTGCTTTGAATTTATCTACATCAAATTGTTTATTCGTAGACATCAAACTAAAAAATATTGGGATAACCATGAATCAATACATGTAGCTATTAATAAGTATGTGACGAAGAAATTTGATTGCCCTACCATACAATCGTTGAAGGTGGCGAATCCATATTTCTGGACACTATTTTATCACATATTTTAAGTTTAAATATATACCTACCATTACACAATATGTTAATAAAACCCAACTCAGTCCGTTATAATGATCAACTTTTCCTAAAAAAAAATCAACATGTTCATACAAATTGCCCAGCTAGCTCAGGACTTATCCATGGGAATGTCATTTTTTTTCGAATTCCCAGCATTAGTCCCATAGGTAAAGTTATCCATATTGACGCGCCGAGTCGCCGCTTTAGGTTCGAATAGGGTTTTATTAACTTATTGTAAGTATACGAAAAATAACGTTATTTCCTATTCTGAACACTAGTCCCATTAGTAAGATATTTATAGGACCTGTTATAAATAAAAGCAGGTTTGAAAAAAATATATAATATGAATATTTTAATACATGTGACTTTTATATTCCAACATTGTCTATATTATACTTATATCTATATTAATTACTATGCAGTCAAAATAAAGGCCAACAACATTTTAAAACTAAATTTAAATATTCGCATAAAAACATGTTTATACAATTATTAATAGCATGGATCCTAAATATTCTAGTAATAATATAGGTGGCGTTTTGTTCCGTCAATCTCGAGCGAATGCAAATAAACTCTGAAATAAGCGACAGTAGCATTGAGGCGTTGGGTCGTTGTTGCATTTCAATAAGTATCTAATGACAGTGGCTTGTTAGACCCTACGATTCTGTGCTGCCATCTCATTATCATCATCATTAGGTTTTTTTTAGTCTCCGCTGCAGGAGCACGACCCTCTCTGTACTGCTAGAGCCATATATTAGCCAGACCAGTCAGAGTATTTGGCCCACAGTTTGTACGCTGGCCAGACGGGTTGCAGAGGTCTCTTTGATGTTTATAAGCTTTATTTAGCTTGTGTTTTCTAAGTCGCCTTCTACGACATCCACGGAAAGATTTGGAGTAAACATATTCTACTCTGCCTGGAACCACACGGCATATCTGCCATCTAGTTGTAAGCATTCCAGAGCTCGTATTGTTGTATCTATTCGGAAGTCATACCATTATCACTTTCGGTGGTTCAAACTATATGAATGTAGCAAAGGCATAAGCAAAAACATGGATTTTGCCTAAGGTCCTTTGTTCCACAACGGACAATCAAACAAGGCACTCGATGTAATATAATTATTACGTATCAGCCTTATGATACATCCATACTTTTGTTACCAAATAACTTTGGCTAGACAAGGTATAAAAATGTGTGAGTTATAATCTTGGTGGGCCCCCATTTTGATTGAAGTATAATCATATAAAAGTACTTAAATATACAGCTCTTTAGAATAGTATGTACAGTCGCGGCCTGATAAACCTGACTCCCATACAAACAAATTTTAAATTGTAGGGGTTCAGTTTTATCTGCCCCTGATAACATGTTATTCAGACAGGATATTCTCTTTACACTTATTATCTTTTACATATATTCGTTATTTATAAAAAATAAACGTAAACTTCATATGTACCTAAATAGTCATGAACATTAATATGTATACATTGGTTCTTAAGTTAATATGATAAGGTCTAGAATGGAATACAATTGTATATGTATGAATGCTCGTGACTGTACATACTTCTTTTGCTGCTTTTATTTAGTTTTGCGTTTTCCGGGGCCTGCCTCCCTGTTATTGTGTGAAAAACAAAATTTTGCAAGTTAAATTTGATCAGTTTCCGGTTGAAATTTTGCATACTCATGTATTTTGTATGACTTTGAAATTTAATAATGTCAACAAGCTCGTAAGAAGATGATGAATTCTGACATATATAGTTTTATAGTACAATACTACATATGTACATACATACACTCGCTACAAAATTTTGTCCCAATTTTTTTCGTGGTGATAAAACGCTGGGAAAGAGAAAGGTCGAGGCGTAAAAGACAATTACCACTACAATTTTTAAATAGTTAACTTGCACCCGCGGCGCCGTTTATATCGCGCGATAAACTATCCACATCTCTTCCCAATTCTCTTTTAAATTTAGAACGGGGCTGACTAGGATGTTTATCCGAATAAATAACATTACACGTCCTCTTGATTTTTGTTCAGTTATGTTGAAAAAGGTACAAAAATTATGCTGTTCTTTAAGAAGAACAGCAGCGCCCTCATCCTTTCTCTTTCAGTAGTGTAAAAAGGTTTGTGTAGCAATCAGGATAAACCCCTAAGAAACGTAATAGTGGCGCAAATAATACAAATTCATACATACGTGTCGCGTCTCGCGACACAAGCGCGCACACATCGACATTAATTTATGCAAGTAATTTTTGCTAAATTTTCCCTCGTTCGAAATTCAAATTCTTTCAAATGATAAATTAGTACCTACTTTATATTTATGGTACACACTGTAGCATCAAAAGTTGGCGTCATTTGTGACTTCCTCGAGCATGGTCTATTGGGTTTACAACGTCGTGGTTAAAGCACGGAGGCGCGGCGCCAAGCGGCCGCGAGGCCGCACGCTAGAGCGCAAAAGGCCCCCGCAGGCGGTCGCTGAAGGTGATGTTCTGGAAGAGCGGCGGATGAGCGTGGTGCGCGGCGTGGGGCCGAGCGGCAAGCGCGTTGGCCAGTCACACTCCATACTCTGTGGTTTAGAGCGTGGTTAAAGCACGCAGGCGCGGCACCGGGAGGGCGCGGGCGCGCTAAAGCGCGAAGGGCCCTCGCAGGCGGTCGCTGAAAGTGGTGTTTTGGAAGAGAGGCGGGTGAGCGTGGTGCGCGGCGTGGGGCTTCGCAGCGCTCTCGCTAGCCAGACACATGCCATACTCTATGGTTTACAACCTGGTTAGAGCACGGAAGCGCGGCGCCGAGCAGACGCGGGGGCCGCACGCTAGAGCGCGAAAGGCCCCCGTAGGCGGTCACTGAACGTGATGTTCTGAAAGAGCGGCGGGTGAGCGTGGTGCGCGGCGCCGGGGCGGGCGGCGCGCGCGATGGCCACGCTGTCGCGCACGTGCGCGCGCGGCACGTCCCCGCGCAGCGCCAGCAGGCGCGCTAGCTGCTCCTCTGTCATGTCGGGGCACTTGGCCACCACGCCGTGCAGGTCCAAAGATAGCATCTCGATGTCCTGGCAGCGCAGCACCTGTCGCGGGGATACCTTGTCATGGAATGGTTGCTTTGGCGCTTATATGAACCGATCGGTTAGGAAAGTCAATTTACCTGACATATTTAGTCCGCGACCAATCGACGCCTAGTCGCGGACTAAATATGTCAACTAGTCGGCAAATAATCCACGGCCAGGTCATGAAAACGACCTTTTTTAGATTGGCCGTTTATCTTAGTATGTATCTGGGTCTTGGCTGTTTATCTTAGTATGTTTTGTAAGTATCTGTTATAAAATATAGTATCATTGAATTAATATCTTACTAGCAGTTACCCGCGGCTTCGTCCGCGGTGACTTCAGGTTTGAAATGCGGGGATTATAAAATATGACGCTACAAAGCAGTAAACAAAACATATACCCCGATTTACCCCCTTACAGGTTTAATTTCGGGAAACTATTAAAAATGTTACTCATTATTTTTGCCGTTCTCAATTCACACGAAATTTCATACAAATATGTCCAAGGAATAACAAGTTTCATATAACCTTTAATCCTCTATTTCACCCTCTTAGGGGATGACTTTTGAAAAATCCTTCCTTAGTGGATGCTTACGTCATAAGAGGAATACGTAAGGAAAATTTCAAATTTCTAGCTCTAAGGGTTTGGCCTGCGCGTGATCTTCGATAATTGCCCATTTTTTAAAGTATTACAATGAATATAGTATGTTATCTTCTTTAATATATAGACATATGCCATCGCAGACTTTTCTGTAGACCTAAATAAGATACACAACTCCACCATACATTGTTTTGTTATATCTAAAAGGGTTTAGACAGCGTTTTCGTTGAAAGCTCCCAAACGGCTCATTTTTTTACGACACCTCCAACAAATATCTTTGGTATATACAAAAATGTATACAAAAACTTAACAAACTATATACTAAAACCTTCCTCGAGAACCACGCTATCCATTGGAGAAAACCGCATGAAAATCGGTTCGGTAGTTTTGGAGTTTATCGCGAACAGACAGACAGACAGACAGACTCGGCGGGGGACTTTGTTTTATAATATGTAGTGATAGTGAAGAAACAAGTTCACAACTTATTGTGGTAGCTAACTCGCATGACGACGCGTGACCTTGTCTCGTCCAATCACATGCAGATTTGTCGGGTGTTTCGTTATTATTCCTGTTAATTAGTTTGCGTAACCGGAATCGGAATAAAAACGGTAAATGTAGGAGCGTTACATTTCTAGCGAATTTGTAGTTTATTTGACATAAATGTCTAAAAGGCTGAGTCAAAGGAATAACGACACTCACCTCAGCCAACATGCTGATGACCTCAAAAGGCCAGTCGACATTAACGCCTTCAGGCGCGATCTTCTTGAAGAACGACCTAATCTGGTTGGCCTCCTTCACGATCTTGGTCGCCGCCTGTTGCGCTTCCTCCACAGTCTTGAACACTATCCTTTTCGACAACATCGCCGTTATGTACTTCTTGTACACCAAGTTTTGAGCTTCGTTTATCACGTACTCGAAGTTCTTGTCTCTCAAATGGTTGTAGTCTTGGAAGTAATCGTCGAGGGTGATGCATATGGTGTCCACGGGAATGGTGGATACGACCCACTTGGCCGTGAATAAGTCGTCGAAGTGTACTTCTAGATCTAGGAATGCTTCTTCTAGTAGAAACTGTGCCGCTTCGTCGCGTAATTTCTGAAAATAATTACAAAACTTAGAATCTATGTGGTAGGGATTGAAGTACTCCACTCATACACAACCAAAGGTCCCGGTTCCAAGGTTCAATCTCCGTTCGGCCATACATTTAACCTTGAATTAAAGTCTGAAGGCATTTCGAGACGTTCCAGCATTGCTACATTTCGTGTGAGAAGGTGGAATACAAATCGTTGCCGGCTCTCTCGCCTGTATCTTCGCGCATTGTATGCATACAATGTGACTCATGTTACGGTCATCTTCATCGACCACTACCTGCTGATACAGAATTACCACTATGAGGACCCCAAATAAATGGCAGTCAGTAAGCAATATTAGCAGTGCCACATTATCTACTGATGTGGTTCACATCGTGATGTGTAGTCACATAAAAAAAGCCCATACATACCCTTAGGGTGAAATTCGATTGTCCGGAATAGGAATGCATAAATATTCAGCAATATCATGAACCTTATGCCACAAACATGAGGTTGAAATTGCTGTATTTCTTCAATAGTGTCAATTTTAAGCAATTTCTTTACGGGTTTTGGCAGGTGACCGTACCTGGAAGGTGGCGAGCATGTAGACGGCATTGGGCTTGGCGGGCGGCCAGTACCGCCCCTGCGTGTGCTGCGTCATCTGTTGTTATAGTTACCATCCCGATGTACCTGGAAGGTGGCGAGCATGTTGTCGAACTTGGCCTCGGTGGGCGGGTCGTGCTTGGCGGGAGGACAGTGCCGCGTCTGCATGTCCTGCGTTCCACTACCTCCGTGACCACGCAACACCAGGATCCCGGAACCGACTCGCTTGTCCCCCCCTCCGCCAGGGCGGCACAAGAAGCTGCGCGGGCGACGCGCCAAGAGCGGTTAGTTCGGGACCCACCGCCACGCATCCCGCACTCGCCTTGAAAATGGGCTCCTGACGAGTCCGAAACTATAGTCGGCAATCCCGACAAACAGCACGTGTGTGACCCGTTGTTCTATATAATGTCTTTATCTTACGTTAGTTTTAATGATGTACCTGAAAGGTGGCGAGCATGTTGTCGAACTTGGCCTCAGCGGGCGGGTCGTGCTTGGCGGGCGGCCAGTGGCGCGCCTGCGTGTGTTGGGCGAGGCGCGTCATCTGCTCGCTGTTGTTCACGATCGTGATCATGTGGTGCGTGAAGTACGCCACGCGCGATCGGTCCGCGAAGTGCGCGTTCTGGGTAAAAAAAAAATTCAATGAGGGCTTTCTAAAATAAAAGGGAGTAATGAGGCGTCGTCCAGTAAGGTGTTGGTCAACAATATGGAAATTGTTGTCGCTTGGCAGATTTATGTAATCGGACCCAACGAGTCAGAGCTGCCGTCTGGTGGAGGGTGCATTTCCGAAACCCGAACGAGCTGACTGACGATTTATTTTTTTATTTTAATAAAAATATAGTTTGGTACCGTGTGGTTCCCGGCAGAGAAGAATAGGACCACTCCAAATCTTTCCGTGGATGTCGTAAAAGGCGACTTAGGAAACTCAACCTAAACAAAGCTTATAAACATCAAAGAGACCTCTCCAACCCGTTTGGCCAGCGTGGAGAGTGTAGGCCAAATCCTCTGACTGCTCTGGCAGTACAGAGAGGGTCGTGCTCCTGCAGTGGAGACTAACAAAGACCTGAAGATGAAGAAGATGATAGTATCATTGAGTTAGTATCCCATAACACGAGTCTCGACCTTACTTTGGGGCTAACTCAATCTTTGTGATCTGTCCGTATATATTTATTTATATTATTAAATAAATTAATTTTATTTATAGGTCAACAAAGTGGCAGTTGTTGCCGCTTGCCAAATATCTCAAGACAGCAGCTCATCGGAACCAACGATTCAGAGCTGTCGTCTGATGGCAAGCATTTCCAAAACCCCTATTATCACTATTTCATTGTAATCTATCTATCTGTTAGTAAAAATAACTAAAATTGTGAGCTGACGTAGTTTGGAGAAAATGCGCTGTGCAGTTTGTTGTCGCTTCTTCTGCACTCCGCTTTGGAAGCGGTTTAAACTTAGTCATAAGTTAATTATTGACGTCAACAAAAATATTTTGTTGTAAAAATTGTAAACATAAGTATGACAATAAATAAGTGTTCCAAGAAACCTACATTAAATAAGCGATTGAATCTTGAATATTAATATCTTCCAAACTTAATAAATGTTAAGAATCAGGAAAAATTGATGAAAAAATAAATATGAAATCAAACTGACCTTAAATTTGATGACACCTTCCCTGTACATGTTGCCAAATCGAGTGACTTGTTCGATGCTCAGAACTAGCGCCTTGAACGTGATGTCCTTGCTGATAGTTTCAGTAACCTGAGAAAATATTATAAGTTAAACGAGTTAGGTATACGTGCGCCCTAGGTGTGATGCTAACGACACCACCGTGACTTCGAATCACCGCCTCGACTTATTCACATATTTTCAAATTGATAATACAATAATAAATAAATATAAATATATACGGACAAATCACACAGATTGAGCTAGCCCCAAAGTAAGTTCTTAGTAAGACTTGTATTATGGGATACTAACTCAACGATACTATATTTTATAACAAATACATATATAGATAAACATCCAAGACCCAGGTCAATCTGAAAAAGATCATTTTCCATCTTGACCTGACCGGGGATCGAACCCGGGACCTCCGTGTCGCAGGCAGGCGTGTTGACCGCTGCGCCACGGAGCTCGACAAAAAATATATATTATTATAAAAAATGCATTGTAATTTACTAAAGAAAAAATCGTTTAGAGATATATTTAGTGACTAGCAGTTGAGCAGCGCGTAGTAGCGGGGTAGCAAGCGTCACCATGAACGGATGTTGCCTGAGGGAGTGATCTTCTTGATTTTATCATCACGACTCTGACCACCTCTGACACACGACTGATGATGTCTATTGTCATTACAGACTCATTCGCTAGCATCACCTATTAAAAAAATCAGAACATCGGATGTAGCCCTTAAAAAAAAGAATTCAGACAAAAATTGGACTCTATGCCCGTTTTATTCTTTATCGACGATGACGAACGATGAAGGAAGATGATGACGGGCGCGTGCGTGTGGTAGGCACGGCTAGTTGCGGGCAAAGACTTCTATATAAACTAAGGTAGTCGTGCCGTGCATACCAAATTCTGTATCGTTCAAAGGGAGCTAATTAACACCACCGTACCAAGAAGACGCCGTCCATGTCACGTGACACGATTGGTTTTAAAAGTCTGATTCTTGGGGTAGGGCACGTCTATTTCAGTTCATATAGAAGTTATTGGTGGCGGGGCAGTACCTGCAAGTTCTGGTCGATCATCTGGAAGATGATGACGGGCGCGTGCGTGTGGTAGGCGTTGGTGTGCGGCTCGACGTCGGGCGCGCGCGCCGCGCCCCACTCCGCCTGCTCCGACTCCAGCGTCTTCTCCATCCACTCCATGTAGTTAGATTGCATTTTCTATAAAAAATGCGCACTGGTTGACAGAAAATATAATAAAATGTCCTACGCACAACGAATATGTACTATATTCTCAAAAATCTACTTTCTCCTGGTAATTTAAAATGTCAGTTAAAGTATCTTGTGGACTCCCATGATCCTCAACGTCGCTATAGCAATTTTTACTACCTTGTGTCATTCTGGATTTATGACCAATTTCTTTACTTTTCATCTCACCTACCCTTAAACAGTGTCCTCTAATGCAAGCAAAGTGGGCTGGATGGTTGCTATTACGACCGCGGGCTATAAGATTTCATACAAATTCCATAAAGCCCGAGAGCACATTAAGTATTTTTTAAAATTTAATAGGTTAGTATACCATGCACAACACACGTGTCAAATCTTCTATATCCAAAAAGTTTTCAAGTCGTATATTCAAATTTGGAATTGCTCGTGAACCCGATAATTTTTTTTTAAAAATACTGCGAGATTTTTGTCCTTAATTAAAAGTTGGAATTGTTAATGGCCGTGGTGGCTAGCTGTATTTCATCGGTCTTTGACTTCCACTTCTTGGATAAAACATTTTCATTATCTGTGGAATCCTCGGATACATTTTCTGCTCATTCTAGTTTGCCGCTATTTATTTTTAGGCAAAATATTTATGAGTAATCGTAATCTTCATTAATTTGCGTGAAATACATTCCCTATGATAAATTAATGGATGGTCAATAATGTTAATTAGGTAATATAATCAGCCAGCTTGACGACGCATAATTAATTATTAAGGTAAACTGTATTCATTATACAATTTTAACCATTATAATACGAAAAATATTATTTTTTTACTCTACTTTTACTCGGTGAGATGAAAGACATTGTGTGTATCACACAAACTGGCTCGTTTGTCGACGTAATGTATTCTATATGACTCTGAAATGCCTTACCCGAAAACATCCGACAGGTATCCAATAGATTTATTTTCGAAGAGAAGCTGCCTACTATCCTTTATGAACTCTAGGCAATAGATTTATTCGTCATTTCTTACTTTTTGTAGTGTATTTACGTATTTTGCATTAATATCTATTCCTCCCTTAAAATGTGTTATTATCTCATGTTTATTCTTTTTTTTTAAATAAATATATACGGACAAATCATACAGATTGAACAAGCTCCAAAGTAAGTTCGAGACTTGTGTTATGGGATACTAACTCAATACGATACTATATTTTATAATAGATACTTATATAGATAAACATCCAAGACCCAGGTCAATCTGAAAAAGATCATTTTCCATGTTGACCTGATCGGGGATCGAACCCGAGACCATCCGTGTCGCAGGCAGGCGTGTTGACCGCTGCACCATGAAGCTCGTCGAGTTCACACTACAACTATTTTTTATCTGTATAATCTTCTCAAGGTTGACTGGGAGAGAATAATCTTAGCATTAAGTCCACCTTCAGTAACTTTATACGCTCAAAGCTTTTAAATAAATAAATATGATCTTAAATAATAATATAGTTACCTAGAGCTTCTTCATATGTCCTCGCTGAGCAGTTATGGCAGCGAGGACAGCTCGTGGCTGGGGTAGGTGTTGAGCACCCACGACAACAGGGTGATGTACTCGTTGCCTTCTTTATACAATCTTGCAAGTTTTGCTACTAATAATATAGTCACCTGCAAATATTCATCTTCAAGCTTCTTCATGATGTCCTCGCTGAGCAACTGAGGCAACGTGGACATGTCGATGTTGAGCTCCGAGTTGCCCATGAGCTCGTGGCCGGGGTACGTGTTGAGCACCCACGATAACAGGGTCACGTACTCGTTACCCTCTACGCCGCTTTGCACCACGTCTTGCAACTGGAATGTGCATTGAACGTCACTACATTCTATTCATGGGTAAAATTCTGTGAGACCAAACCATGCAAAAGATTTAATGCGCCTTGTTTAAGAACTTCACGCTAATGCGCGTAAGAATTGATTATTGACGAGTTATTTGATAAAAACCGGGTAAAGAAGTTTTGTATGAGACATTTGTAAGTTATTGAGTTTATTACAAACAAATCTTTCCTTTCTACTGTCTTTAAATTTAGATAAGAGAACAGGGGAGAGAAGTGTCCTGACACTGGCAGAGAGACAAATGTGGTACTTAAACCTAGATAATAGAACAGGGGAGAGGGAGAGAAGTAAACTGACACTGGCCGAGAGACAAGTGTGGTACATGTTGACGTATTTGTTGACGATGTCGTAGTGCGGCGGGAAGCAGGGCACGCACAGCGTCTTGACGACGCGCACGAGAAGTGTACTTACACTGGCGGAGAGACAAGTATGGTACATGTTGACGTATTTGTTGACAATGTCGTAGTGCGGCGGGAAGCAGGGCACGCACAGCGTCTTGACGACGCGCAGGTCTTCAAGGATGAGCTGTCGCGTGAGCTCCAGGTAGCGCACCAGCCACAGCTTGTTGTCCTCGCGCTCATCCACGCGCGTGCCCTCAACGCGTTGTGCCACGCCGCACTCCAGCACTTCCAGCGCTTTGGCGCGCCAGCTCTTTGGCCTGCCGGGCGGCATGAAGCCGGACTGGCTTTGTTGCTGCAACCACGTTTATAAAAGTACTATCGAAATCATAGACATTTTTTATATAGAAGTCTTTGATCGAAACATTATTTCGTATTCAACCAACTAGGTAACCTAAGTGAAAGAAAAAAAATTAGGGTTCCGTACTTTGGGTAAAACGGGAAATTTTACTTAGAGTAGACATTAGTGCGCGGCCGGGCCGCTAGACCACGAAATTTCACAAAAAAAAATCATTTTTTTTTCCACATTTATATGGGTCCAAATTCGGCCTTTACCTATAAAATAAGAATTATCAAAATCGGACTTTTTTAGATGCATGCTACAACATTAGATATTGGCTCACCTGCAATGCCATTTGGTCCCGTTTCTCTTCCCTTTCAATTATTCGTAAGGCTGTTACAATCACTGTAGGCTCCTTGCGGACAGTATTTAATGTTCTTGCTAAAATTAACTTTATCTGCTTTTCCAGCATAATGGACACCATTTCGACGTCCTCAAAGTACGCCTTCAGCATAATTTTATCATGTGATGATTGATTTGGTAATCTATGCAGTTCGTATAACAGATCATCTCTTGAATTTTCTAAATCTGTAAGGCACTGTAAAGTAAGAAAAAAAAGTGGTAGTGTTAAATTACTTTTATACTAATATTACAAATGCAAAACAAACTGTCTAAAAGTATATTCTCTCTTAATGTCTCAAATACTGAACCAGTTTGTTACAGAGATAAATAAAATCCTGGAGAATGACTTTTGATAGCAGTAAAAATACTGTTTGTAAAAATTATGCAAAAGTATGGAATGTGGTATTTAGCCAAATAACAGGTATAAAACTGAATGAATGAAAATGTGCGTAAAAAAATGTACATCAATAAAATCATGGAAAAAAGACAACAAAGGAAAATGATCTCTAATCATATCTGGCATTGATGCTTACAGAATAGCACCATATATTGTGATAGCCTTAGGCCTATTGAGGAGGGATTTGCGTATCATCCATCACCCTCCTCAATAGGCCTAAGGCTATTTTTAAAACTAACTAACCAATACCTATTGTTTGCGTTATCATTGTGAAGTGGAATGGAAATTTCTGGATGTAAGTTACCTCTACACAATTGACTAGGTATAAATCTATATACAAAATATCGTCGTAATCGGGTTCAGCATTGAAGGTATAAAAGCTTAATAATAAAACAAACAAAACAACAATGAAAAAATATGCACCTGATGAGCATGAAGCAACTTTCCTTCTCCGATCCACTGCTTAGTTTTCGCGACGCTCTCAGGGACCGTGAAGATGTGCTTGAGGCTGTCCATAGCTGTGACGTATTGTGAGTGCCGGGAATCCTCTTCGCGCACGGCCTGCAGCGACGCCACCAGAGGGGGGACTCCCTTTAACAACTCCTCTAGCTCGTCCATCCTAAAGAAACATGATTGTGTACCTTCCAAAGACATGCTGGCTGATATTCAATTTTGTCCTCAAAAGTCAATCAAATAACATTCAGAAAAACAATTTAGTGAACCTGGCTCTACAAAGACTCGGCAGATATGCAGCAAGCACTTCCAGCGAGAAAGAATTTTTATACCACATACTCTATAGAATAACCAGTATAGCATGAAAAAAATTGACAGCAGTAAGCAGTACATGAGCAACCACAAACTAAAACTTGTTCATGTGATTATGATTATTTTGAGCCCGCAGTGCCACTGGTATTGTATTAGTTAGTACAACCTCTCTGGTCCAACAGTTAACACATTCTCAATTAATCAAGTATAGCAACTAAATTTCCTTTGAGTGTACTTCAGGGAGTACCGAGCATGTGTGTTCACAAAGGAATGCAGCTCGCACCCCTGTGCACTATATGCTCCACTGACACCCAAAGTCAGCTACTGTGACATGTCTTGCAACCAACTTCATATCGACAATCATGTTAGGAGTTGCCTGTTCCTGGGGATAGGTTTTGACAGGCAGTGACTCTAGGGTTCCTTAGAATCTTTTAAGAAAATGTTAATAAACTCACTTTAGGCTTATCTGCTGAACATCATCCAGGCACTCCTGCAGCTGCTTGAGACCAACACTGACTCCATCCAGCTTTCCCTGCACTGCCGATTTCAACTGTGCCTCAATTGATGCTTTCTTATGGGTAATTCGTTTTTTGAACTGTTCCACCTAGAATTATAAACACTAATTAACATAAGTAGTAAAACCAATACAAAATGTTGTCATCTGTAACTCAGTAGTACAGTCCCAGGTTTAATCCCCTGTTAGTTCAAGATAGGATGATCTTTTTCACATTGTACCTGGGTTTGTGAAAAAGATCATGTTTATCAACATCACCATGTTTATCAACATAAAGTATCAATTATAAAGTATCAGTAAGTTTCTGACAACTCTAATTGCTAAATTATTTAAAAATAGCTACTATGTATTCTGTCATACAGGTTCAGTGGAGACAATTATTTTCTTTTACTCTCTATAATCTGAGCATGTTGTATCCCCAGCTGGGTTGCTTTTGAGCCCAGGATTCACTATTCTCCTTTAGCTCTTTCACATCTTAAAAAAAATGGAATATGATGTATCCACATACTTACCTTTTCTAATTGTCCAGGTCTCTGCATCATATTCATGACCATTTTCTCTGCAGCGGCTTTTGCTTCGTCTTCTATTTCATCCATGGTACTCATAGTTATGGATTATACTGATACACAAGAGAAAAGGGGCGTAAAATATTAAATGCTTTTGAAAGAGTGGAAACTATGCTTTGAAATTATTCTTACTTTATATACTTACATAGACGACACACACTTGCTAAAACAATCCAAATACTAAGTTATTTTCGTGTGGTTTTATAAAAATCTTGAAATCCTTGAAATAAAATAAAACCTTTGAAAACAGTATTATTTACCGACAGTCCGACACTGACACTGACATGTATATACAAAAGTGACAAAAGTACTCTGTGACTGACAAAACGTTTTTTTTTCTATAGCTACCTATCAAATATTCAGGCAAGCCACAAGTGGGTGTATCGTGCGTGGCTGTATGGCGTGATAGTTAAAAAGTAGCGAATTGACTGGAGCACGTGGTTTTGACATTGATAGACACAAATACACTTCGAGCAACACGGCCTCCGTACCGGACGGAGGGAGTGGGCAAAGCGACAATTTACTATGACAATTTTTCTGGCGTTTTTTGCGGGGGGAAATGTGCACACTAGTTTAGTTCCGCACACCTACATACAAAACTTAAACTGTCACTTGATAGTAATTATGACATTGTCACAAAAAATGACATAAAAAAGAAAAAATAATTTGTGTACAGATGAGTCACACAACTAACACATAGACATGCATATGCCTAATTTTGGCTTGTACCTTGACAGAGGGGAATGCAGCGTATGGCTACTCCCTTCCGTGTTGCTCGAAGCAAATACATAATAACAAGCCACTCGACGAGGTGATATCAAAATATTACCGAGATTTATTGCTATTTTCCACCTAATAATATAATATAGTAGGAATATTAGTAAAATATCAAAATGGTAAGACAATGCTATACATGTTTGTTTGCATCAGTGTACCTACCTGCTGTGATGTAACCTACAAATTCACTTTTATAATTTTTAGGGTAAACAAAGGAAAACAAGGAAAATTGTTGAAAAGCGGTTTGCAAAAATGAAGAAGATGATAAGTCCAAGTGATAGTAGGATTAAAGCTAACGAGAGAGCAGAGCCAAGGAAGAAGAAACCGGTAGATCCACACGAACTGAAGATACGTGAAGTGCCACAGACTAGTTCTGCTCTCTTCTTCCAGTATAACACACAATTAGGGCCTCCTTATCATATACTCATTGATACAAATTTCATTAACTTCTCTATTAAGAATAAGTTAGACATAATGCAAAATATGATGGATTGCTTATATGCAAAATGTATACCTTATATAACAGATTGTGTGATGGGAGAACTGGAGAAGTTAGGCAGAAAATATCGCGTCGCTCTGAGAATTATTAAAGACCCTCGATTTGAAAGAATAGCTTGTCTTCACAAAGGTACCTACGCTGATGACTGTATAGTTCAAAGAGTAACTCAACATAAGTGCTACATAGTCGCTACAAATGATAAGGATTTGAAGAGGAGGATAAGAAAGATACCTGGTGTTCCAATTATGTATGTAGCTCAGCATAAGTATACAATAGAAAGGATGCCAGATGCATATGGTGCACCTAAAGGTGCAATTTAGTGTCAATAAATCAATATTAAAACATTAGGACTATTCCTTAACAACGTTCTTCCCTCTGTTACTGCGAAAGCATTACATTACTACCATCTAGTACATGTGAACCTTTGTGGAAAAGTATCTTGATTTGGTGCTTTGTACCCACACTAACACATTGTGATTTTCTACCAGTCCATTACCCATACCAATCCATTGTCACATTCAGCAAAATCAGTATTCCTCTTATGGAGGTGTATAATGTCGCTAAGAAAAATTTTATACTAAAGGTCCCCCATGAGGCTGACAAAGTCACATCAAGTGTACTGAAGCTTCGAAGAAAAAATAGATATAAAACACCCAGTGGTAGCATGGGGTGGTAATCGATCATCAAACTAATGAGATTTTTTCTCATTTGATTGACCCTCAATTTTTTTTTCTTATTTGTTCCATGATATCATAACAAAAATAACTTGGCAACAGAGGGTTATTTTATTTAGGTTTGTTAGATTTCCTTGTGACTAAAACAGAAGCAAACAAGCGCCCTCAAGTTAAGGCGGGACCCCCCAATATAATAAATGATGGTTGGATCAAAGACAATATAATACTAACATAACAGACTGCCCACCTCATACAAAAATATTGGACCAAATTAAGGTTGCGAAAAGCAGGCGAATGTATGGCGCATGAGAGTTGCTTGGTAGTCGATACTAGATGGCGGTAATCTGCGTTAGCCTTTAACTTACTAAATATATGGTGTCATTTTAAAATATTATGCCTAAAATATTGTTTTGATTTTTAATAAGATATATTTTGTGAATCATGTTTTATATTCTCATAATACGGTAGATACAATGTTGTGTAGTTTCGAGTGGCGCCATCTATGCGAGTCTCTGAGAACAAATCGTACGATTAAGGCGTTGAGACCACATGGTTGGATAAATGAGAAAAAAATTGCACTGGTTTGAACAAATGAATTAAACTAGGAAGATTGAACAAATGATACTTACATCCCGTTGCCTGTTTTTTGGAACTGTATTAAGGAGAACCTTACAATGTTCAGTAAAGTAGAAGATAAATTTTAGTGTCACATTTATAATATACCTTAGTTATACCCAGTGAAATATTAATCGTTTTGGACCCTTTAGGCAGTGATTTAGCACAGCCCATCGCTTTGAATATCTATGGGAACAATGCTATGAAGTCAATATTTTTTTTATTTCCATATAAAAATATTAAGTCCGGGGGAATGATATTGCCACACAATTTGATGGGGATCAAATTGTGTGGCAATGTCATTGTGTGTATCAGGCAGGTTCCAGTATGTTTTGCATAAGATGTTAAAATAAAAATCATTTCATATTATGTACTTTATTTATGTTCCGAAGTATAATCTAAATTTCTATTGTATACCTTATCCTAATAGTTTTATGTATATTACAATGTTTTATATAGTAGTATTCAGAGCACTTGGAGATCCAACAACATCTATTATTTCACCCATTGGCTTCGTCTCATTCTCTGAAGAGTTGCATATTGAGGCCGGGATGGTAAGAGTCTGTAAGAAAAGAAAAGAAAATTCAGACAAAGCCAAATTACATAGCACTATCTTTATGATGGAGAATCTCGATGAGCTAGTCATCATCATCATTGCATCATTGATGAGCTAGTGAATGCAAGCATTATTTACTCTTACGCAAGACAAAGCGGCTATTACACGATAGTCGAGATTTAACGAAAGATATGTCGCAATACGTAAGACATGTACTTAGAGATATCTCTATTCGTGTCTTACATATTCCGTTCGTGTCTAATAGCCTGTATACACTTTGATTAGTGCAAGTGCGAAGTTCATATTATTAATTAATTTATTGTGGTCAACACCCATGTTGTAAAGACCACCAAAACCATAGAATGGGCATGTTGACAAAATTTTTTTTCATGTTGCTATGTAAAGACCTGCCAAGTATAAACACAATAGTGACAGAAATACATTTCTAAACAAAAAACTCTTTCAGTTATAAAAGGTTTAAAGACACATGTTTTTAGACGTAAATTTTTAGACGTGAAAACGCGCCGCTGAAATGCCTATATATTTGTGACGTCACAAGCTTGTATTTTGTATGGGTGGCGTGAGCACTTTGTTTGGTAGCTATACGAAATATTTCGTTTATGGTAATGGTTTCATAATAAAAGTTGCTATAAATTTTGCAGACTAAAATACAGTATAATTGTAATTAAAGATTTTCATACTTTAAAAAATGGTCCTATTCACCCAACTTTAAAGAAGCTTTAAGATCACATAACGAATCGATATCAAATTAAAAGTGTTCTTTATAGTGTTTTTTGATAGAAATTAGTCTCATTAGAAACAATTTTTATATAATCTTAACATTAGGCAACTACCGTATTAGAACACATAGTAGGAGGTTCCATTTTACAGCGAATTAATATCACCGATTATACACTCATTTTATTTATTTATTTAAAAACTTATCGAGCCTAAGGAGCTACAGTAGGTGGACTTAATGCTAAGAGCATTCTCTCCCAGTCAACAATTTTACATCTATGATCAACAATCAAGAAGAAGATGAAGATCAACAATGGCGGGGTGTCATCCTCAACTGCCTGTCCGGTTGTTGCAGTTATGGCCTCGGGTACGCGGAGCTGCTACTTTCTCATTCCCAATCTATCCAAGCAAGTAGCATCCCAAATGCCTATATCCCGATCCAACCTGTTTGCCAAGCATGGTGACTGCCAAAATCCTCCCAATGATGGACATCCTTGGGGGACGCCTATATCCAGTGGACTTCTTATGGTTGAGCTGATGATGATGATCAACACTTACTTTTCCTGGATTCACGGCCTCATACTGATGTCTTAGCGCTTGCAACTCGAACTCGCACGAGACCAGCGCGCTCTTCAAGTCCAGCAGCAGCGCGAGGTCCGACCGCAGCTCGTTGAAGTGTTTGCAGATGGCTTCTGTTGGCGTGGGTGTCACATCTGTAAACCAAATGTAAAAAAGGGGTTTTTATGGAAAGCAATGCGTTGCCTCGGGTTGTAATGCGAGTGATGCGTTGCCATGCTGGTTTGGGAAAATATACCAGCTGAATTTCTTCCCGCGCAGAGCATAAAAGCCGGTCAAGGAATTGGGCGAAAATCTAAGGAATCACGTTAATAGGCGATGCAGTTAGCAATCCATCAATATTGATTCCGCTTTCCACCTAAACGCCCATTAACACGCTAATCGTGGCCTTGGTTTTTATAACCTTGGGCTCTGTCTACCCTGCATGGGATAAAGACGTGGTAATATGTATGTATGTTAATGAGTTATTAAATTTACAAGGCAGTAGGTATATTCAAGTCATTATTTTTGGATCTTATCTCGGGGGCATAAGGTTCAATTTTTGGTGGCTATATATTGCCTTGGAAAGGTTTAAAGCGATTAAGGCGCCGAGTGACGACAATGTCGGATATACAGCGTGATTTTGAACGCAAGCAGCTCAGCTGAAGATGCAACCGGGATAACGCTTGGATGAGCGAGAGTCCTTTGTTATCTTACTTATTTTCACTTTTCACCATTTATATCAGGGTAGACTTCACCTCCACGAGCGAGAAAATCGCGACGATTTTGTCGTCGTGTCACCTATTTCTATACGTTCCCTTAGCATGCGCTTACACACGGCGATGTCATCGCCGCGATGCGACGAGTAGCAAAATGTGCGAGCGAAAGTCAATCGTATCCCGTATAGAATAGGATTTATATATAATAGTAATAGTACTTATAAGATAGAAGCGCGAACACCTCGCGATTTTCTCGCTCGTGCAAAGGCAATGATAACGTCAACTTACCAATGTTCATAAGTCTAAGCTCTTGCTCAATAGCCTTTGCCTTCCGCCCAACTCCCGGAGGCAGCTTCATGCGCTGAGAACGGAGCGACACGCCGGCACCACGGGCTTCGGGAAACTTGATCCCGGACCATTCCACAGTCTACAATAAAATTAAATGTATATACTTGCAATAAAAATTAACATCTCTAGAGACAGATAAACAGGATGTCATATCGAACTGGGTCAGTGGAAGGAAGGTCAGTTTTGAGACCGGAATAGAGAAAGGTAAGGTAGGTAATCAAAAGAGCCATGATAAGGATTTTAGAGAAGATAAAAACTGGATTCATAGATTTTTAGAATGGGTAATCGAATATTGTTGTTTAAAAAAATCTATTGTATAAAATAAGTATTTTACACAAGAATTGATAACAACCACAGAACCTGCCCTTGATTGTTACCCCCTTATTCATAAAAATTAAGAAACGCTTTTTTTTTATTAGCTTATTATGTCCCACTGCTGGGCAAAAGCCTCCCCTTTATTTGTAAAGCCATGAAGGGGGTTAGAAACGCTTATTAAACCTATTTTAGTTAAAATATGTTTTGCCTTTATCCCACTCTCTAATGTTTGACATTGAAAGAACGAGACAAAACATATTTTAACTCAAATAGGTTTAATAAGCGATTATTAATTTTTATGAATGAGGGGATAATTATATCCTTAAAACTTTTATCTGAAATTGGGATTTTTTATAAAGAAAAATGTCGACTAGGTAAACTATTCACAAATAGCCAAAATAACTAAATCTTTAACCTACCTATACTACTGGTACTAAATAGTACCCATTAAAAAAACAAAAAGCAATTAGGCACTTACCACAGCCTCAACCGTGCGAATCGGCCTCTGTTGCGCCGTCAACTTCTTCTTCTGAAGTTTCTTATCATGCCGCCTTGTAGCGTTGGACGCAGCATTCACAATATGACCAGCGGTGTCGTTATTGTTCGTCACATGGTTGGTTGTAGTCACATTCCCACTGTCGGCTCTGGAGATCAACTTCTGCAGATCTTGGGTCTTTCTCTCTCTTTCTCGCTTCCTTGCCTCAATTTTTTTCAACTCGGCAAGCAGCATTTGCTCTTCGTCAATCTGTTTAAAGTATAAAGAAATGCATGTAAAGTGGCTGTATAAACCTTATATCTAAAGGCGCTCTTATAGTAACACTAGCGCCACCCAGCAATTAAATTCCTTAAATCATAAATTTTATCGAATTTTAAAAATCTAACAAGTACAAAAGTACTAAATTACTTATAATTTTTTTTTGTATATTACAAGTAATTTACTAGTGCCATATTTAAAGAGAAAAATTGAAAAACAGGTTAACGCCAAAAGTGGCCACTTTTGGCGTTAACCTGTTTTTCTCTTAGTTTAATAAAACGAGTATTAGTGAAAATGAATACAAAAATACTACAAGTAATTTACTAGTTATCTACTTGTTAGATTTTTAAAATTCAATATAATACGGTAGTTGCCTAATGTTAAGATTATATAAAATTTGTGTCTAATGAGACTAATTTCTATCTTAAAACACTATAAAGAACACTTTTAATTTGATATCGATTCGTTAAGTGATCTTAAAGCTTCTTTAAAGTTGGGCGAATAGGACCATTTTTTAAAGTATGAAAATCTTTAATTACAATTATACTGTATTTTAGTCTGCAAAATTTATAGCAACTTTTATTATGAAACCATTACCATAAACGAAATATTTCGTATAGCTACCAAACAAAGTTCTCACGCCACCCATACAAAATACAAGCATGTGACGTCACAAATATATAGGCATTTCAGCAGCGCGTTTTCACGTCTAAAAATTTACGTCTAAAAACATGTGTCTTTAAAACTCTTATAACTGAAAGAGCTTTTTGTTCAGAAATGTATTTCTGTCACTATTGTGTTTATTTTTGGCAGGTCTTTACATAACAACACGAAAAAAATTTTAGTCAACATGCCCATTTAGGATTAAAAGAATCAATTGCTGGGTGGCGCTAGTGTTACTATAGGAGCGCCTTAAAGAAATTTTGGGTTAACACTGGAGCTAAATACTTTCTTTTACGGAGACGCGGCGCTTTGGGCGCGGCGTTTATCACCGCGGAGTCCGCGTTAAGTTCCGCTTATTTTGATCTAAGGTCGGTTTATGGTAGACAAGTTGTTGCCCGTGGCTTCACCCGCGAGTCATATAGCCTACTTCCTTCCCCGTAGCGTTATCAACATTTATACCAAATTTCAAGAAGATTAGTTCAGTAGGTAAAGCGTGAAGAGGTAACAAAAAAGAACAAATATACAAACTCTGTTTCACATTTATAAAATTAGTTGGGATTGTATAATGTAATAAAATAAATGTATCCGTAAACGGCCATCCTTCACAATGTGTTCGAGATTTCGACAGCACGTACCTATCAACAACTCGCTGCTGTAAGCGCCGCCTCTCCGTAAACGAGGCCTTAGATTTAACAGTAGCCACATACCTGTTCCTGTGTTCTTTCAAACAATCTACGAAGCTGTTCCTTTCGTTTTCTTTCATGTTCAGCATCATAGTGATAAATGCGTTTTTCACCATTCACCATTGTACTTGTGTTGGACCATGGATTTGTTTTCACCTAAAAATTGAAATAAGATGTGAGTTTGAAGTAGCATGATTATACCTTCTTACTACCTATTTTTAACCATATTTAGTGTGACAGAGACATTGCGTAATATTTTTTTTAACAAAAACAAAAACCGACTTCAATCTTATACTTGTATAGGGTTGTAGTCAGTTTTTGTTTTCTTATTAAAAATAATTATGTTCTTCATTTTGTTGGGTGAGGTAGTTTAGTCAAAACAGCGAAGCAACGAACTCATCAACTAAACTCCCCGCTACGAGAAGCTATAAATTAAGTACATGAATAAACTTCTACTGAGTTGGAGTTACCTAGAGACAATATTATGAGTTAACCAAATACAATTGACTTAAATGACTATACGGGTAATACGAAACTAAAGACCAATTCTAATTAGTCAGGTTATATTTTAAAGATACAAAACGCTGTCGCTCAATGTTTTAGGTACAGGAACGAACCCGACTCCGTGAATGTAAACATTTGGCATTATGGCATTACATTTCTGAGATATAATAAAGTTTCTGTAGCAGTTTTTGCTATAAGTTGTTTTTTTTTATTAGCTATTGAGTCTTACTGATTTATAATAAAGTTTCTGTAACAGTTTTTGCTATAAATTGTTTTTTTTTTATTAGCTATTGAGTCTCAATGCAGGGCATAAGATTTTTTACGTTGCCAAATAATTACTTCACCTGCAAACTCCCTCCATTCTTTACGGAAAAATATTTATAACCATCTCTTCTTTGGTTTATTTTTTTACACAAAAAACAACAATATTATTTTTTATTTCTTCCAAATGTTGCGAACCCCTGAACATTTGTTTACATAATTTATAGCTTCTTATGAAAGGGACTTTAGTGTTGATTAGCGAAAGAATGAAACAGAAATAAGTGGCATTTGTGTACAAGATTTTTTTTGGTTTTTGTTTATTGTTCCAAAAAGCGCTCGTTACATTCCGATAAAAAAATATTATCATAAAAATATAAAACTGACCTTAATATAATTTAAGAAAAAACAATTTTTATTGAAAATAAAATTTCAATAAAAATATTTTTTATTCATAAAAATAAATCCTAACAAAAATTATTTGTATAGACACTTACAAACTTCGTCCAAACCAAGTACGTGCTGAGAGGCAGCAGGGTGGTGGTACGCTAAGGTAATATAAAGTGGTCCTTTGAATTTGGATTAGAGATAATAATATCCAAATTCAGCAAGTTTTCCACATCCATAATCACTTATATCGGAAGTAGTGCGAAAAGCTATTTCGAATTTGGTTAAAATTTTCTAGATCTATTTGTTATTGTAGATCAGAATTTTTATGGATTCAGAATGGATGAACATAATGTGAAACCACTTTTTGAGCAGAACACATATAAAGTCTACTAATTTGAGTGACATTTAAATTAAGAGTATAATTTAACCTTCCCACCTTGCTCAATGTGGCACAAATATTGTAATATCTCTCCTTCAGATCTTCCACACTTCTGTCCCTGAAGGCAGCACGGTCCCATCTGTCATGGATCACTATGAATCGGAGATCGAACCGTTGGCACAAGTCCATTAAGTGGTCAGTTTCAGCTTGGCTCCAATCTTCTGACTTCAGGTATTGATTGTACTCAGACTCAGAGTAGGACGGTACTGAGACTTGCTGCAATTAAAATTATGATAATGTTTACTAGATAAGTTGGCTCCTAACACCAAAACCTATTTCCTCATCTTGTTAATGGCTGAACCAATTTTGAAAACATTGTCAAGAAACCTGCTTTCATAGTAATATTTTTTTTTATTATGTATTCTTTTATTTAGGTATGTATTGTTTGTTTCTTTATATTGTATAATGTCACAGGCTGTCCTGTGTGTTTTTTTCAAATAAAATTCTATTCTAATAGCTTGTAAACATAAAAAAATAAAAATGAAACTCACTTTGTTAAACTGTGCAAATGGGTATTCTTTGGCTTCATCGCCTGCTCTCTTCCAATGGTAGAACACAGCATTGTCTTTCCGAGCAGGATTAGTGAATGGTGCCCACACCCATTTCCTCACCTTTCGCATTCCCAATTTTGCCTTAGTTTGTTTGTAGGCCTTGCCTGGAAATGTAAGCCAATGGCTGCCATGAAATCATTTCTAGAATTTTTTTTAATTGTACATAACTGCTTATTAGTGCATAGTGTAATTTAACTAAAACCTTTGTGCCAGATGGTTTAACTTGTTACATTTCTCCATATAAATGTTTTTTATACCCTAGCAGAGGATATGATAATTAATAATAAAAAAAAATTGCTTTAACTCGATTATAGAAGCAAATCAGGAGAACATCAAATATTTGCTTATAATAAATATATTTTACCCGTGTCTGTTGGCAGCAGTGGAGGAAGCTCTTTGTTGGAATCATTGTACAGGAGTGCGAACACCTCCCGATGCATGCCTTCTGGTCGCTTCACAGCTTTTGCCGTCACATACTTCTTTTTGGCTTTGTCTCCATGGATTATACTTTCTCTGCTGACCTCCGATGCTCCAGGCATCTCAATGTCCAATATATCTAGTATATCAGCCATTTTATGGTGTTTCTTGAATTTAAATTTACCTGAATAAGTTAATAATTTTAATGAGTCTTAATGTGCAATAAATATTTTGAGTTTGAGTTTTTCACGAACAGTATAGCAGCACCAGCGATATGTATGAATACAATAAATATGTGTAAAGGTTTTTGTGTAATTTCGATACCTACCGTACTGAGGAACTTATAAATAGAAGACCAATATATAAAAACACAGAATACTGTTTTTATGCTAATGGTCACAATCACAAAACATTCCTTGTTTGTGCAGATTTCATGTGAGTATTTAAATATAAACTACACTATGCAAAAGTAATAAAACTCACTCACTAACAAAATCACTATTAATGCATGTCTTGAAGATATCACAAATTAGGTATAAAAAAAGAAGATATTTATCTCCGAGATCTGTTTATATCTCCAATAAAATACACTCATGCACGAAGTGATCAATGAAGTGTGTGTGTTTGTGGTTTGGTTGGTTGTGATGCTGTCTGTCAGTCTGTCAGTCAAGCAAGTCAAACAATCTGTCAATTGTAATTTTTTCTTTTTAAACTGTTTTTCACGCGTTACGTATTTAGCCAGGGGTACTATTTTTGAACGCGTGCCACTCGTCTTCGAACGATTTTTGTATGGAGAAATCTTAGAGTATCAATATAACTATAGAGCGCTCCTAATGTTTTTCGTCGTTGTGCAGAGCGTAAGCAGATGTTCTATAGATTGTATCTATAGATGTAGCGCGGTCGGTAGTGATGTGCATCGCGTCGTGCGAAACGACGCAAATGAGTTACATCCGAGGGCGTCTTTGGATGTAAATCACTTTTAATCAATTTTGGATCTTTGAATCTGTAGTTAGTTTCTAGATATGAAATTAATCATCTTCCTTGTCATCATCGTCATCGTCATCATCCATGTCATCGTCCTCGTCACTATCAACGTCTTGTTATTGTCACCGTCATCGTCATCGTCATCATCATCGTCATCGTCATCATCCATGTCATCATCATCGTCCTCGTCATCATCCATGTCATCGTCATCATCCATGTCATCGTCATCGTCGTCGTCATCATCCATGTCATCGTCATCGTCTCGTTATTGTCACCTTCACCGTCATGGTCATCGTCATCATCCATGTCATCGTCATCATCCTCGTCGTCATCATCGTCATCATCCATGTCATCGTCACCGTCGCCGTCATCGTCATCGTCAACCTCATCGTTATCATTATTATTACCACTGGGAGTGTACCCGGGTGTTTCCAACCGGGTACGGCCAGGGACCACTAGGTACCAATAGGCATGATCAGATACCATCGGGTACCTACAATCGGCTGCCATCGACTACAATCGCATGTTCCCATCGAATTCCATTGAGCTACCACTTCCATGTTTCTACAACAAAAAATATTCCTAACATCCAAACAAAAGTAGTAGGTAAACCAAACAAATGGTAACAAACATACAGTCGAATACAAAACCTCTTTCTTTTTAAAGTCGGTTACAAAATAACAAGAATATAAAAAGTATCAATTTTTATTAAGGAATTAAAAAATAAAAATGCATACAGAAAATTAATCAATATTTATCATAATAATTGTAATAATAATATAATAATTCATATACGAGTAAACTACAAATATTCGGATCCGATGTGGTACAACACTAAATCTAATGCGGGAAGAAGTAAGGCGGGGGACGTGGAACCATGTGCTGTGTTTACCCGCCCGCGCGCCTCCCTCAACACCCTCAAAAAAATAAATTCTGGTTTAAAAAAATTATAAAAAATATGGAAGTATATACATACAAGGTACTTTCGATTGCATATATAAAAAGTACCACTTCCGGATAAGTACATGTTGTCAATTGCAACCCGACCTCCCGACTAACAGTAATGCCGTCAGGTTATATGTCAAATGTGACACCCGATTTATGGAATAGATATGTTGAACATGCAAAATAGATATTTCTGTGCAGCAGGCCTATTTACTAACTCGGATGACAGGTGAGGGGTGGCAGCGCAAAGCTAATTGTAGATGTCACTGCGTACGTTCATCCTTAACAAAAATATAAATATCTTTATTTTTACATTTTGATGCAATTAATTAGTGCACAAGAATAGTGATAAAACATTAAACCTTTCGTAAAAAAATGTATAAAACGCATACATGTTCCCTTATCAAAAGATTTTTTGCAAACATAACCTACAATAATATTTTATTTTATAGTAACAATAAAATATATATGCCAATTTGTGGAAAACTAGCTAGTATAAACAATTTAATAGTTTATTTCACGAGATTTGGTCTGATTAAGCAGAAAAATATTGATTAGTGTAAAAGTCCATACATTTGACAGTTGTATCGGAACAACCCTACTAAACTGTCAACGTGACAGTTGCCATCCCCATTTAGGATTTGCTGTTACAATGCGGTTTTTGTATTCCAAATAAAAAGTTCGAGCAAGCAAAACCCGCATTGTAACTAGAAATCCTAGGTTGATAGGCATCGACACCTGTCATTCGGGTTAGTAAATAAGGGGGCAGACCACGATGATGATCTCCACCGAGAATCATTTATTATAAATACAGGAAGTGATTCGGAAGACTCTGATTAGGAAGCAAGTTTTTTAAATATTTCATGTTCTGATTTCGGACTAATAAAAATATTTTCCAAGTTAAATAATTCAATTATTATTTTTATTTACTTTCCAAAATCTCTTGCGGGTGTATTGCACATCATTTGCCGGGATACACTATACAAGGTACTTTCGATTGCACATACAAAAAGTACCACTTCCGGTTAAGTACATGTTGTCAATTGACAACATATACTTTACCGGAAGTGTCAAGTCAACACGCCAGGCTGCGACACGGATGGTCCCGGGCACAAACTACGAAGAAGATACTATTGCTAGTATCAGAATCAGACGACCCACTGAGACCCACTGCCTTATGTTTTCTCTAGGCAATAAAGATCATAGACAAATAAGGGAGTGAGGGTGAAAATTAAAAAAATACCGTACGTTTGAGTTTCTATTGGGGGCCACAAATTCAAACTCAATTGACGTGTGTTCTATGCCCTAAAATCCGTAAAGGCAGTGGTCCCGGGTTCGACCCCGGTCAGGTCAAGATGAAAAACGATCTTTTTCAGATTGACCTGGGTCTTGGATGTTTATCTATATAATGTATTTGTTTTATAAAATATAGTATCGTTGAGTAGTATCCTATAATACAAGTCTCGAACTTACTTTGGGGCTAGCTCAATATGTGTGATTTGCCCGTAGGTACATTTTATTTATTTAAGGGGGCACACATCATTTTATTCCTAATACTTTACAAATAGAAAGAAATTCAAGAATATAAACTATATAAGCCTTAGAAAATAACCTAAAGTATTTTTGGAATCATGTTTATTATTATCGGAATCACTGAGAATTATGAGAATCTGATTACGGCCGTTTTTGGCGGTAAATGGGCGGTAATCAGGTTCTCATAATTCTCACTGATTTCCATTTAATCTGATTACCGCTGATTAACACTGCACAGTGCAAAGGAAAAAAAATCATCAGCAAGTACATTATTTTTTACAAAAAAAGTCAATATAATTACCTCCCCTGAGCTCCCGCCATTTTGCATTATGTTGACATGGAAACGCGTGAGAGTAGAAAATATAGCGCTGAGGTATTGAGTTATTATGATTGGACGCTTCGTTATTGTTTGAACGCTGCGACGCTAAAATTTTTAATTTCGAGGAATGGAACAATGCCAATATATAACGTAGCTCCTCTAGTATTATATCTCAATGTCTGGGCTTAAAACATACTACACGCGTAAAACGTGAAAACATAAAGTCATAAAATTGGGTGCCCGGCACCCGTACGTAGGTCTTGGGTTAAGTACCAATTTACAACATACCTAATACAGCACAAATTGGTTGGTTCACAAGTACTATAAATAATACGGGTTGTTTTTTTACGATTCTATTAGTACATAGCTGCTTTGCAAAAAAAACTACAACATGTTGTTCGCTTCATTGATTGTGATAATTTTAACATGTTTCCTTTTTCGGTATTACATGCATGCAAAGATAGCCGTTTGCTTATGCAAGGAGAAGATGACTGGGAAAGTTGTCTTAGTAACCGGTGCAAATAGAGGGATAGGTTTTGAGATCGCCCGAGGGCTGGCAGAGAGAGGCGCTCGGGTCATCCTCGCTTGCAGGAATGAACATCGCGGGACTAGCGCGGCGGCTTCGATTGTCAAAAACACCAAAAATAAAGATGTTGTCTTCAAAGCGCTTGACCTCGCGTCTCTCCAATCAATCAGGAGCTTCTGCCGGCACATAATGAAAACGGAGAAAAGACTCGACGTTTTAGTGAACAACGCTGTAGCAGTCTGTCTGGGCAATCTGTTCACCAGCGATGGCATCGTGGAAGAAATGCAGGTCAACTATTTTGGACCCTTTCTGCTCACAATGTTACTAATGCCTCTGTTGCAGAAATCACGACCAAGTCGAATAGTGATGATGAGCTCCACCGCTGCCTACGGCGGAGAGTTTAATACGGAAAACATAAACAAGCAGAGATATTACTCTGATTTCAAAACGTACTCTAACAGCAAATTATGTGATCTAATGTTATGTGTAGAATTAACGAAACGGCTTAAGGATGTGGGTGTGGTGGCGAATGCTGTTCATCCTGGAAACATAGCTACAAATATTTCAAAAAACGCCCCAACCCTGACGAGGATAGCTTTTAAAATATTTTGCTGGTTTCATGCAAGGACTGCCGCCGACGGCGCTCAAACGCCAATATATTTAGCAGTGGCTAAAGAATGTGAGACTCTATCAGGAAAGTTCTATGCTGACTGCAAGGAGTTACCTCTTCCGCGAGAAGCAAAAGACGAAGAAAAATATATATCACTGTGGAATTTATCAAATACATTAGTTGGATACGGAGAGGGAAATGAAGAAAAAATTTGTTAAATGTGTTACAAGTTGGTATAGGTAATAGGAATTCTGCGTTAGTTATTATTTTATAATACGCAGAATCTGTGCTTGTTGCACAGTATTATATTAGAACAAAGAATGCCGCGAAGCTCTCAGAATGCATCAAATCAATTAATCCAAAAAGAACTTCATATACCTAGGTACTATGTTGGATTTATTCTTTGGGTTGGTGTTTTGGTATCAATATGCTGCGTTCACATAACCAAGAGTTTCCCTGGTTTTTTATGCTCTGAAGGTCCGCAAAAACTGAACGTAGAAGTTCTTGTTCCCAAGTAACAACTTTGCCATGTAAGTTTCGGGAAGACTCACCTGTAGGCTTATTTGCTAACTTTTGACAACTACGGTGTACATCATTTTCATGGTAACTTCAATATTCATTACTGCTTCGGTATGAATGACTATTTTTATTTAAGATATGAAAACCGTAATGGATGCTAAAGTGACAATCAAATCGTTGTACATCGAGTTAGCAAATCGGCCTGCTGATCATTCTGGCCACGAAGGTCACCGTCCCCAATTTTTAATAATATTCTTGGAAACTCTTGTGCATGTGAACTACCGCAAAACTGGAGTCTCATATTAATTGTCAAAAGTGCCCTCAACCTATAAAGCGCACATCTATCCAAAGGGCCTTCGGGAAGGATGGACCTCGGCTTTGGGTTGTGTGTTGCCTGTGTAAGTATGCAAGGCTTGGAGAGACAGCAAACTCTCATGTTTTGCCGTATAGGCAGAAAGCTGGACCGTTGGGCGGTCGCCAGTAATATAAGCTAATCGTACTCTACGCACTCTATCCCAAGTGAAGAGGGTGACTGTAAAATTTTCAATATAAAATTTGACATGGTTCTGTATATGATGTCCTATATCTTCGATTTTTATACCTCAACAAAAGATACTAATCAGGCTGAACAACTTTTGCTACAGTGTCATTTTTGTATTTCCTATAGTTTACCTGGACCATTATGGTTCTGTGTCAGGTGTTCCAAATCTTCAATTTAAATACCTCAAGAAAAAATGCTCATCAAGTTGAATACTTAACTTTAGCTAAGGATCATTTAAATATTTCTTATAGATTACCTGTACCATTATGGTTCTGCATGAGGTGTTCCAAATCTTAGATTTTTTATACTTCAACAAAAGATACTAATCAGGCTGAACAACTTTTGCTAAAGTGTCATTTTTATATTTTCTATAGTTTACCTGAATCATTGCGGTTCTGCGTCAGGTGTTCCAAATCTTCAATTTAAATACCTCAATAAAAAATGCTTATCAAGTTGAACAACTTTTGCTAAGGCTCCACTTTTATATTTCTTATAGTTCAGCTAGACCATTACGATGCTGCATCAGGTGTTCCATTTTCCAAAATTATTGCTACCCTATATCTTGCCCAGGCTTAATAGCTATATAGCAAAAAATGTTTCATTCGAATCCATCCAATATTTCCGGAGATAAGCGTGATCACACATACAGAGAGGTAGACAGCCAAAAAATTCTAAAAAAAATGTTTTGCTTTCTATTATTCTTTTTGAGTGATCCTCTATCCATTTCAGTCAAAAATACTAAATGTACAACCAAAATATTTTTCTGTTTTATTATATGTGAAGTAAGATGAGGGATATAACTATATTACGGCTTTATCTATCTTACTACGAGCCCCGTGGCGCAGCGGTTACCACGCCAGCCTGCGACACGGGGGTCCCGGGTTCGATCCCCGGTCAGGTCATGATGGAAAACGATCTTTTTCAGATTGACCTGGGTCTTGGATGTTTATCTATATATGTATTTGTTATAAAATATAGTATCGTTGAGTTAGTATCCCATAACACAAGTCTTTCTTAAGAACTTACTTTGGGGCTAGCTCAATCTGGGTGATTTGTCCGTATATATTTATATTTATATTTATTTATTTATTTATATACCACGGACGAAGCCAGGGTGAACTACTAGTGAGGTATGTCATATAGAGTAGAGGTGTTATATTAGGGTCAGATATCAAGAACCATGTTATCGAATATATTAGTTTACCGATATTATGTTCCGTTAAACGTTCTCCAAGAACGGTGAAGAACAGGCTGGGACTTTGCAGGCAATATTATTTTTTGAGGCATTTTACATCTACCTATCAATATATAACGTTTCGTATCGTCGTAGTTAGGATGCGAACGGATGCGGAACGCGAACGGGCGCGGAACGCAGTAACGCAGCCGGTTCACCGATACGATACTTTGGATATTAACCTGTTCTTGACGGTTCTTCGGGAACGCGTTCTTCGGATATCACATAACCTAATATATTTGTATTATGTTCTGCAGCGTTCATATTATGTTCGCGGTATCGGTTCTGATATATCAGTAACACCTCTAATATAGAGTGTTAGTAGTTGCATTTTGTGATATCGGATAAATAACTGTACTTACAACCTTTTTCTAACCTTGATAAAAATAAAACAATTATTTTTTTATCGATTTTATTTTACAAATAACTTATTCACGAGTTTTTGACATCTTATTCATAATAATTATGCTGGTTTGCCTACTTACGTATAAAAATATAACTGAATAAATTAAACTATAACAAAAGCTAATAAGTAAGTATATATACCTATCAAGAACTTTTGGTGTAGTTAGTAGACCATTAGTTAGTTGGTTATATTATTATAACCAACTAACTAATGGTCTACTAACTAAATAAATTGTCCGTATCTTATGCATCTTAAGAGCAATAATTAAAACCTAAGCAGATATAGAATCATTGTGCAATATTAACCTACTAACTAAAGAAGTACCTATAGGTAGGTACCTACTTAAAATGCGTATACAAAGTAAAATTATCATTGTAACATTGAATGAAGTAGGTACACTTAGAAATATGCATAAAGTATATATTATAAGAAATAACGACTGTAACGATGCTTCTGACAAATGAATAATTTTGTAATACATAATGCTTTTTTTGTAGAAATCAAATTGTTACTCCCTCTGGGCAAAGCATCTAATACACTATGCGATTTTACACTATGAACTGAGTGATAAATAAACGTCTACAGACACCCTAATATTCAAAGGCTTCTTAGATGCATCATGCATCTTAACTAAAATCGTTCTGTCACTGTGTAGATAACCTAGCAAGCAAAAGATAGTCTGAGATTTAAGATTGTCTTTAGTTAAGATTATTTTGAATATTCAGGGGTAAGTAGGATAAGTAGGATTATCGACACTACCCTAAATAGGCACGGGCTAGTCTGAATATCGCGTAGTGCAATAATGCACAAGAAATCGTTCCTAAAATAAAAGATTACTTAAAAAAATATATTGGTTTTATCACAGGTATAATATTTTTTAATTTTTTTTCAGTACCTACTCTTAGCTTAGTACCTCCATGATATAACTAACTAATTCCTATAAAAATTGCGAAAAAGAAATAAATTTTTCGCCGTACCATACAAATAGGGCTGAGCTAAGCTTATTTGTATCGAACAGTAGTTTTTATACTGTGTTGTTATATATCCATATATGTCTTTAAATATTACCGTGAAATTGAATTTTAATTGCTGTAAAAATTTGGCAGATATGTTTATAAGTCATCGTCGTGTATATCCATTACGAAAAATACGAAACTATTATTGGGTCCCCACTAATTCTAAGGTAAAGGTACAGTTGGTGTCGGTCTTTCTGGTAAGAACCAGCCATGGAGACATTTGGGGGCTTCGGAAGGCGTGGTAAACTCAGCCCGCGCGGTCTCCAGCATGGTGCGCGCGTCCAGGACGAGAAGGCCCACCGAGCAGGCCCGCTCGCCCCCCCACACCACGGCGCTGATCAGAACACCGTCGTCTTCATCCTGTCCGAGAGGTATAGATACATATTATGCAGTAGGATAAAGATATTTTAATAAAGTTGACCAAAAAAGGGAAATAAAATTCACATTGCCGACATTAGCCAGTGTTTTTTCTTATTTTTTTAAATGCTTATTGATTGATAAAACAAATCTTTTTGTTTCATGCGTCTTTGCTAATAAAAGCAGCATTTTTAAATAATAAAAATAAATATAACGTGTCTACCTGCCAATAACGTAAGTGTAAGTAAGTATCTTATAAGGATTCTAACTGAAGAGAATGAGATATTACGTAGAAATAAAGAAATTCCTGCCTGGTATAGTCTTGCATTCTCGAATAGGTACATTCATAAACCACGAAGACTCCTTATTTTGGCAGTCATCAATTTCTGTGCATCTACCATTAGCTTACAGATTACCTGAGCATTAGGCGCGGGCACGTAGATTGGCTCACTGGGGTAGCAGTTGGGCTCGCACCACGTTTTAGTCTCATTCGTAAGTGTGTCTACTTTGATAACCTAGAACATACAAAAGTTTATAAAACTCTTTTACATCAGGTGTACCCACACACTTTATATCGGTGGGTACTTAACTTCTTTATTGAATGGGACTCTCGCATGAAGATTAAAATACGAAAAATATTTCTCATTTAAGCATCTAGCTGAATGAGACTACGGTAAGAATAGATAATTTTAAATTGAGATCGAGACATTACTTTTAAGTATGGTTAAACAAAAAATAACCACAAATATAACAATGCCTTCAAAATGACAAAGTAACTTACATCATAATGCAATTTCTTAAAGCAAAGTTTTGATCGGCAGCTATGTAAAAAAATATTTAACATAGCTGCCGAAGTGCAGATCAAAACTTTGTTCGGCTAAAATTATGCAAAAATTTTAGTTGTGATAAAATTTTAAATAAAAAATTTAAAAATAAAAGTCTTTTATGTAAAAATAACCTTTATGTACCTACCTATCGAGAATATGGGTTAAAGTTATTTTATTCTCTGATGAGGCTGCTTTTAGGAAGCGTTTTCATGGCACAAGGGAAAAATATTGTGCTGGTTCCCATGTAATGTCGTTTGGTACTTATAAGTATTGAAATAAATTAAAACCGAAGATGCAAAGACAATATGCAGTCGACTAATACAATAAGTAATTAAGTAATAATGTATTTTTTCCTCTGTTGTAGTTAATCTTAATGGACCTTAATTATATAATATATATACCTAAATATAAAAAAAAACACAAATACAGATACAAGTATTTTTTGAAATTGAAAGTGAATATCAGTAAATGTAGGTATACTCACTGAACCCGGGTTTGTAGCGTCCACATCAGAGCTAATGGCGTAGAAGTATCGATAAGGGCGGCCTGTACAAAAAAATTAAGTAGGTATATGTCACTCTATATTAAATACTAATCTTTCAAAGTTGGTTGCCTATAACTTTTTAGTTTGCACTTAGTACTCAGCTCTGATAGTTTTCCTTTCAATTTCAGTATATATACTACTGCTGTAATTTTTTTCACGTATCCATATATAACCGTTTAGCAGATAGAGGGGGGGGGGGAATACTTACCTCTAACAAAAATTTGCACTTTAAAACCAAATAAATGGAGTTTACAACCTCACAATATTTTTTAAAGACCTATTTAACGATACCCCACGTGATGGGTAAGTAGAGTAGTAAAAAAATTACTCCTCCACTTTACTTGTATGGGAGCTACCATAAAAAAAAATTTTTTTTCAAGATTTTTTTCTACCACTTTTTTGCCATGATTAATATACATACCCATACCAAATTACAGCTTTCTAGTACTTATAGTCAGACAGACATGGCGAAACTATAAGGGTTCCTTGTTTAGTACGGAAGCCTAAAGACAGAACTTTTTTTGAAGTCATGTACAAACCGAAACTAAAAAGTTAGTGTCTCATATATCAAGGTTGATTAATACACTTCCATCCACGCTAATAGAATAGAATAGAATAGCGTTTATTTGAAAAAGACACACAGTTACATAAAGAAAAAAAAAGAAACATTAAATAAAGGTGAATATGGGGTTCCACTTGCGCGAGGAAACAGTCTCTGAACCGCCGCCCACCCAAAGATGGCACCCCACTGCAGCACTGTGTCCGTTTTGAAATAGGTCCCAACTCAGCATGTGCTGGCTTTAGGGCCAGCGCTGGTCTTCCGTTGGGACCCATATCTGATATGGGAGAAATAAAAAAACGTAGAATAAACTAGCTGCTTCTCTTCCCGCGCAGTCTGTAGAAGCCGGTCGAGGGAATCGGCAAAAATCTAAGGAATGCGAATAGGCGATGCGGCTAGCAACCCATCACTATTTAGATTCCATTTTCCACGTTTATGCCCAACCAACACGCTAAATGTAGCCTTTAGTTTCATACTATTAGGCTCTGTCTACCTCGTTTGGGAAAAAGAGGTGATAATATGAATAATGTATGATTAAGTACGACTTACCATTGTGAAGGTCGTAATGTATCCGTGGGGTTTCGCAGCCGAGGTCCGCCAGGAGGCGACAGTCCACCCGCGTCTTGTTGGGGGCGTCCAACGGCATCACTATCCTCTTGGGGCGACCACGGAACCACTCGGCGTAGTCCGCGTTACTTTGCATTGTCTACAATTGTTCATAACAATAGTTTTTTAACATTTAAGGCTATGGCATTGATCTTGCCAGAGACGGATATTCCATGACAACCCAGACAAGAAATACCTGACATGGGATAAAGCCTAGAGAATGAGGATTTTACGTCATGGCACACATGTCAACTTGGTAGGGATCGACACCGTATCGCCTTTCACTTCGTCTGCAACCAGGCGTCAACCTAACGTAAGCACGTAACCAAGCCGGATCAGCTGCTCCGGTATGTGGTATGTCTTGTCTGAGTGCCACCAGATCCGTTAACTTGACCAGGGTAGTGTAGAACGGTGGATACAGAGACGTAAGCAAAGCATGGGTACGATGAAACGTAAGCGCGAGGACGACAAGCAAGTTGTATGGATGGGGATATTTGTAAATTTTGTAACTCCCATTTGATAAAACTTTACAATTTTATTATATCTGATACATGTAGGCAGAATTATTATTGCTCATACATAGGCATACGCGGACAAAGTCGCGGGTAAAAGACAAGCACTACAAACTTAACACAGTTCTATTATTATATTTGGAAGTGCTTTTTAATAAAAGCTTGGCTCGTAGCACTCCCAAACGACATGTAGCACGGCTACGATTTTGTGCGTGCGATCGTAGCATGAACTACCTACTCGTAGCAATGCTACGAATTGAACTTTGTATTGTAAAGTGTGTGATTTACTGACCTTACAGACTGAGTTAAACAACAATTGATTTTATTTTGAGATTTTAAAATGAATAATACCTCAATGGCGTGAATATACATGGCGTCTATGGCCTTGGCATCCTTATAAGCGCACAGGTCGACCACCAGCGTGTTGTTCTCTTCGAAGCAGTTGATGATGTGCAGGTAAAACAGCGTCTCCGTGCGAAATCTCTTCCATTCTTTGCCGTCTTTCCTGCTGAGCAGGACTATGTGAGTCTGAAAATTTTTCAAAAATATTTAGTTACTTGGTGAAATTTTGATCGTTTTGGACCCTAAAGCGGGTGATTCAGTCTGCCGATATGTATAATTTTTCCTATGGGATCATAGCTTCGAACTCAATTTTTTTTCGATAGTTTCATAAAAAGTGTTCAGCCATTGGGCAATTAGTATGGGAAAGACAAAAATTTTTTCGAGTTCCGGTCAGAGTCTCCGACTTTAAGGGTTCAAAATGATTAAAATTTCTCCATTATATCTAGTGCTGAATCAATGCTGACTCTTGGGTTTGTGATAAGGGATCTGATAATCGCTACCCCTTGTACCTTAACCCTAAGCTTAAATATAAGTATTATTGACTGACAGAGTTGTTACATTACCACATCTTCATCCCTGGCGGGGTAGACAGAGCCCAAGGTTATAAAACCCAAAAGCCACGTTTTGCGTGTTAGTGGGCCTTGTACAAAAAGTCACTAATAAAGAAAATATTAGCAAATATTATGCGGGTATTATTACAGGAAACTGGATGTTAATGTTTGTATAAGCCATTTATTTTAATCGGTACAGTTGTAAACTTTACACCTGTACCTATCCAGATACAGGTGTAAAGTTTATAACTGTCATCATCATCATCATCATCAGGTCTTTCTAGTCTCCACTGCAGGAGCACACGACCCTCTCTGTACTACCAGAGCCATATTTAGCTTGAGTAGTCAGAGGATTTGGCCTACACTCTCCACGCTGGCAAGACGGGTTGGAGATTCAAAAATTCAAAATATTCAAAAAATTCGTAAATTCAAATAATTTATTTGCTTAAATAGGTCTCTTGGATGTATATAAGCTTTGTTTAGCTTGGGTTTCCTTAGTCGCCTTTTACGACAACCACGAGATGACTTGGAGTGGTCCTATTCTACTCTGCCGGGAACCACGCGGCTGCCGGGAACCACGCGGCTGTATAACTGTACCGATACTTTTTGATAAAGATAAACTTATTTTCAAACTTTTATAAAGTTACGACTGGTATTTATTTTTATGTGAAGTCTACGAGTTATGTTTACCTCATGGTTCGGGTACCAGTGAAGACTGGAAGCAAGCGGCTTATTGGAGAGCTGGCTTTTGACCATGCTGACCAGCGCCACCGACATCGGCTGCTCCACCACCACGAAGTAGTTTTCGGTTAAACCTGCGTTGGAAAAAAAATATATATCTAGTGTTAGCGTAATCAGAAATAAAAAAAATTTAATACTTAGATGATGGTTATAATTTAATTAGCTTATATATATATTTTTTCATTAACCTTATGTAGTGATCCTGATTGTTTAGTCACACATTGAAGTGCGCTTGGATGTAAAGTTTGTCGTTATCTTAAAATATAGTTAACTAGCTGTTACCCGCGGCTTCGTCCGCGTGATATATAGCATGTGTGTATGCAAAATTTAATGATGATCGGTTCAGTAGATAGGGCGTGAAAGCGTAACAAACAAACAAATAAACAAACAAACTCACTTTCGCATTTATAAAATTAGTTGGGATTAGTTGGGATATGTATACTCTAAGGTCGTTATTATTAGGCAAAAACATTACTCCGCTTGTATGAAGTGCCATACCTACTTGTGTTCTAGGTCCGATTCCTAGCGCCAGAGAAAATGCTTATAGGTTACTAACTTTACGTTTAAATTAAATATTGGTCTAAGGTTCCGGTGGCTAGCTGAGAAATGTTGACGGCAGGTAGGTGCTCGGATGTAAAATCATTCTGAATAAATCGTGAATGTCATAAACTCATAATAGCGGACCTCGGGCTGCGTGCGATGCATCACTGCTAACTATATGTTTACATTAACACCTTAAAGGTGATAAGGTAAATCCGTTTTCAAACCATCAAATCAGTCCGTCAAATGAACAACTTTGCCTTGGAAACAATGCGGCGAAATAAAAAAAAAAGACATTTTTACACAAAAGTGTTCGGCTGGCCCGGCAATTTGTATTAACTCTTGACTTGAGGAAAAACAGCAAAGTTTCGAACATGCGGAAAATTCGAAATTCGAAATTTTATACCTAATGACATAATATTTTAAAGAAAACTTTGAAAACTCGCTCGCTTGGAATTAGGCGATTTCCATAGAGCACTTGATCAGTGCTTAAGCAACCAAGGGGAAATGTCAAAATGGTTTCGAGTTCAGAACCACAGCTGAGGATGGAATATTTAAAAAATAATACTCACCAAAAGTATGCATATACGAAGGATGTAAAGGCCACCTTGGCTTCAGGCTGGCAACGATTCGTGCATTTTCGAACATGTCTCCTGGGTAACAAACATCACGTTATCGACGGACCATGCAAAAGTGGTTCTGCAGTCAAAGAATTAATTAACTAAAAGAAATTTGGATCTACATTATTAGGTACATACATATTCAGGCCCAGACCATAGGAATGGAAATGGAATATTTGAGGATCAGCTCTCACTATTATAATATTCTCGTTTTACATCTTTCGTCATTTTGCTGAACGTATTCTTTGGTGTTGCGCTTGATCTCTTACATACTTTGTCAATACATTTGCAATTAATACGGTCTTAAAAACTTGGATCGTAATGTTGTATTTTATTAAATGAATGAAATGAAATTCTTTATTTGCTAGGGTTATACATAACAATGATTTCCCGCCTTTCTACATATAGGTAGGCATGCAAAAATTTTACGGACTAGGCCTTTTCTTCTACTATTAAAGTCATCAGTTTATTATAAGCACTCCACTATAATATCTACCTTACTGTACCTACTTGCATCTTATTCACTTTTTTGTGGGATTTTAAAATGAAATCGGAAATTTCTTAAAATATTAACATACCTTTTTCCGTGAAAGGAAACTTGACAATAACGTGCTTTAATCGTCCTTTGACTACCGACATTCCCAAGTTGAACACATCCCCTGGAAAAATTTGCCAAGTTAATACAACATTTTTAACAAATATCTTAGAAAGAAAATCTTGTAGAGATTACAGAAGAACATTAAAAAAAATATTGATAGAGTTAAGGCTTTGATTATTTATGGTCTAAGGTACGTACGATTTGACTTTTACATTAAATATATGATTAAGAGGTATTTTACCTAGTGCAATTGCTCGTACTCTATCGGGTGTAAGAATACCCTTGACAAGAATCTTTTACTATACTAACAAATAGTTTTGTACAAAAAGATTTTTGGTCCAATTGGGGAAACTCAGAAAGCTTACCATACTTTTTTAACAAAAAAGAATAATTAGTCAAGTTACGAAGTAAAACTCCAGCTGGCGTAAAAATAATTCAAATTCAGATAACTACTATACCTATACATACACAAACCATCTGAAACGTCGTTTTTCTTGTAATTATTTGTTAATGAACAATAAAATACCGTTAGGCATGATATGGGGATGTGACGTGTGGTTGACCAGAGCCACGCAGTCCATCAGGTTCTTCCTGTCTATCGTGTCTAGCGTCACCGGATCCACCCTGGATTGAAATATTAGAGATTTAGTATTGAATACGTATGTGTGCATACATCCTTAATAAAATATCCTAAGACATAAGTTCACAACTCCCAGTGGGGCTGGCTTAATCTGTGTGATTTGTCCGTACGAGTATTTATTTTTATATTAATACGAAATGAAATTCCCTTGTTTCGCTTTGACGCCTTAACTACTGATCCGATCATCATGAAAACTTGCATACAGGCTGTCTAGAGTTGTATCCTTGATTCATCAAAGTCTGTTCCCGGGGGATCAATATAAACGCGAGTAGAGCCGCGGGCGAAAGCTAGCATAATGTAAACCAACCCATTTAGAAGTTCCACAAAAATCCGGTCAGCTGCTGTTATATTATAGCTTTTCAATAGGCATATAACTTATAGATTAAACCATTATTAAATCCCTGAATATGTGAAATTATATTCCATCAGTACACTTTTTTAGCCGTTTATGTTCCATTGCTGGCCAGTCTCCTTTTTCTTTCCATTTATCTGTATCACGGGTCTTTTTCATCCAATGCCTATTTAATGCTCGCAAGTCATTTGACCATTCTCGGTCTTCCTGTAGCCATCGTCTTCAACCCAAAGTGGGAACGTGACCCCCCAATTCCGCTGTAGGAGCCGCTACTTTTCTTACATCGGTGAAATTAGAAGTCAATCAGTTAACACCCAAGATGTGTGTATAGCTCTTTGGCAAACCACCAAACTTTTGTTGCTCTGTAAGTATCTTACGAATAGAATATTATTATATGATAGTTTACGCACCTGTGTATGACCGGACCTTCGGTAAATGCGTACATTTCGTCTCCGAAAGGATAGAGGGATATCATGGCATTGTCTGACAACGACTCTCCGGGTTTAAACAACGCTGCCACCCTGCAATACTTAAATGCTTTAAAAAAAGTAAGCAGCTTATAGCACAGGCTTATAGTATGCTGTAATGAATAAGTGTTTATAGAGGCAGACAAAGCTTAAAATAGTTGTTTGTCGATAGAAAGATATTTTTATTCTTATACTACGACTGCTTTAAAAAAGTATGTCTGTGACACCGTAGCTCTTTAACAAGTGAACCAATTTGGAAGCATTTCTTTTCGAAATAGTTTTTCCGGTGGCCTGTGGATCTTAGATAAACTTCAACAAATTCCCTTCACAGGTCGGTCCAGCCGATACAGGGGTTTGTGTTGCTTAAAATTGGTTGATATATCTTGAGGAATTGCTTGTCTTTCCCGTTATGGTTTGTTACCTGTCAAATATAGTATGGCAAGGGTCGGGCACGGCCTTGGTGCCGAACTCGGTGACGACGATGCGGTCGGCGGCGCGGTTCTTCTTGAAGGTGTTGGAGCGCAGGAACCTGCACTGATATGTCACGGTGCCTTCGTGGATGGCAAATCTAGATTCATAGTGAGAAAATTTCACTGTTTTATTTTAAACACAAAAATTAACAATGATCATCATCATCCATTACGTCTTTTTGATCTCCACTGCAGGAACATGACCCTTTCTGTACTACCAGAGTCTTATTAGCCAGAGCAGGCAGAGGATTTGGCCTACACTCTCCAACCTGGCCAGACGGGTTAGAGAAATCTCTTTGATGTTTGTAGGCTTTGTTTAGCATGTGTTTTATTTAAGTTTATTTCAGTGGTCTAATTTTTGGGTTAAAATGTTTTTCATTTCATACACAATCAGCCCTATATAAGTGGAAATAAAAATAAATAATAAAGTGGAAAGTAAATATGTAAGTGGAGTCGTTGACCATTTGTTACATATTGCTACTAGAGTGACTTATAGATCTACCAATTATTCATTCATATACAAACTGCAGAAGGTAAAATTTTTGTTGTTCTTAGTTTGTTTTTGTGTAAGTAAGTGGCCAACACTGGTGTCAGAATTTGCAAGCTGCCTAGTGAAGATAATTATAACTATCTTATCAGCAAAATAAATGTATTTTGTTAATGTAATGCCTACTTATCTACTGCCTATAAGCAAAACATTAACTAGTTCTTTTACTAATTAATATTTAGGATCGCCTGACTACTTCGGGGCGAGGTCTGTACTACGGTCTAGAGCAAAACAACACACCAATTGCTAATTGTCGTTGTGAGTTATCATGCATTTAACGAGTACCTAACCTGTGTGGCTACATCCTCAATTATACCATGAACAGTGATCCTAGGTCATCTAGCTATAAACTAGTATTTGTGCATTTTGTTATTGCGTGTCCTTGTTATGTTGCTCTGCATTACATTTTATACACTGTCATGCTATTGACCGCGGAATATAAAACTATTGACTATCTGAGGTCCAGGGACAAATCCCACAGGGAAGAATACTTCGTGAAAGTTGTTCCAGTTTGGTTAGGATATTCGTTTTCGTTTTTCGTGTGTGTAAGTGGCCAACACTGGTGTCAGATTTTTCAAGCTGCCGAAAGGCATCTGACATAGCTTAACGCCTGCCATAAATGATGACAGCCGGGACCAACGGCTTAACGTGCCTTCCGAAGCATGGAGGAGTTCGAGATATTATTATTTCACTTGCGGTCACCCATCCAAGTAGGGACTGCGCCCGGGGTTGCTTAACATGCGTAAGCGCTAATGAAGCTAACACCCAACAGGCCATCGGGCTCCTCCCATTGGTTAGGATAGCATTGGTTAGGATATTACAGGCTTGAATCACCTGATTATCCGAAAAGAAATATGTCCGTGCTTCGGAAGGCTCGTTATGCACGGTTGTGGGTCTCGAATATATCAAGCGTTCGTTTAAATTTATCATTGGAACGGTTCTAACCTTTTCTTAGGGTTGTGAAGTTCAGACGGCAGTCGCTCTATGTAAAAACCTGACCTCGTAAAATTACCTAGGATAAGTAGCGGACCTCGGGTTTTGAAGCGGTACTGCTGAGGATGCTACCGGGAATACGCTTAAGTGATGATAATGATGGCATTGTTTAGCTATTATTTTTTTCCATATTTGCACGTCATAAATTATTAATTTCTCTATGCTGGTCTGGGTGAAACGGAAAATCGTAGGTAGAATTACCAGCTGCTTCTATTTTCGCGCAGACTGTAGAGTCCGTAAAGCCCAGCTGAGCGCTGAGCGGGAATGGGCAACACTTAGGTACTATATATATATATATATATAAATGTTCGGATACGGCTAGTAATCACTATTTCGATTCCGTTTTGTACCAACACGCTAAAAGTTGCCTTTAGGTCTATGGCCCTAGGCTCTGTCGACCCCGTAAGGAATTAAGACGTGATAGTATCTATATATAAAAATGTTACCTATGCAGCAGGGCGGAACTGTCGAACAAGTGCTGGAATCGCATGGAGCCGACCTTCAGGCTGCCAGGGCCGTTGCGCAGCAGCGTCCCTTGCAGCCAGGTGGGGATCTCTCCTAAAACAATATTCACACATCATTCGCGATACTTTGTAAATACGTAAAGTAGCCTCTTCAAACTTAACTGTCTTGACTTCAAAAAAAAGAGGAGGTTCTTAATTCGTCGGAATTCTTTTTTTGATCGATAGGTAACATTACAGATGGTCCCATTAAATTATCGAAATGTGTCGAGCCCCTTTTAAAAATACACAAAAACCAAAAGAAATATTCAAGGATGCCGTTCGGATTAACCCTTATTTCCATTTTATTTTTATGCTTATTCAAACAAATTGATAGGGTTGAAGTCGGATTTTGTTTTTTGTTAAAAATATCTTAAATTATTTACTCTACTGACCCACCTAGAAGGAGGGTAATGTTCTCTTAGATAATATGTAAAAATATCTTGTTTTTTTGTTCGTTAGTGAATAAATCCTGTTGTTATTGTATTCATATCTCCAATTTGCCAAGCCGATTGAATGCACTATAATCTAATCATAATCAGGGGTATATGATTAGATTAAAGTGCATTTACTCGGCTCAATCAGGTCAGTAAGGTGACCATCAGGTATAGGCCAAGATTATCAGGTTAAGATTATAGGCCTACATATTATATTATATTAAATCAACAGGAACAGAGGAACTGTAGGAAATGTAAGTACACAAAGGTGATATCCTACTAATAGGTATCTTACAATAATAAAGTACCTATAGTCGGTTTTCTCTAGTAAAAAACCGGCCAAGTGTGAGTCAAACCTGCGCAATGAGGGTTCCGTACAATATGCTTCGTGAACACACACACAATGTGCAAAAATGTTTTATTCAATTGACTAGCGCTATCTAGTGGTGTTTTAGTGAACTATTTCCCTAGGTGAAGTTATTATAGTGAGTTTACCTCTTTATTTTCAACTGATAGAATTCTTATTATTTTTCCTGTAATTTTCAAGCAATGAACTATATATTGTAATTTTTTCGAAATTTAGGCCCAGTAGTTTCGGAGTCAAATTTTGCCTTCTTTCGTGAATAAAATCAAAAGAATTGATTTTTCCCGAACAAAAAATTTTTTTTTGAGATCCTCATAACAAGTCCTTTCATCTATATATATAAAACAAAGATATATACAACACTTATAACTCGAGATCTGCTGAACTAATTTTCATGGTTATTGATTCGTTGGATTTGTCTTCGCCCCGAATAGCAGAAAACAATGAAAACTCGATATGTGTAATGAATACTTAATCATTGACTGTTAGGCGGTACGAAGTTCGCCGGGTCAGCTAGTTTGATATATAACACGGTAAGGTTTGCAAAACTTTTTTTTAACATTTTCTATTTGGACCCCCTAAACTGACCCTTATTTAAAAAAAATATATATTTACTTTGCACATCCGTGTTTGGTTGGGTCATCCTATAAGGGTTCCGTTTTTCATTTTTTGTACGGAACCCTAAAAAACCTACCTATCAATGTCTGAAATGTTATAACCGTTAGAATAAAGAAATGCATAGGGACCATGCCATATATTTTTACCCACGACGGAACGGAGCAGGTATATGTGTTTAAGGTGAGAGATGTTTGTTTGTTTGTGCAAAGTAATGTTCCCACCTATCTTCTAAACTAATGATCCGATTTTGATGCGGTTTTCAATAACGGGTTTGTGTTTGATGAGTTCATGTTCTTCACACTCAGTTCACAGGTGTCATGGCTGTAACTCACTAGGGGGCGCCACAATATTAGTGCAAAACAATGTTGTGTCGTGGGTTTCTTTGCAAAATTTTTAATTTTGCTTAATTAGGTATTCTTCATTTATACTAACTTTAAACTATTTTAAATAACCTGTTAAATAAGTTATTTGGTAACGGATGAACGAACCTTTTGGTTGCAGGTAGGTGCCTACAAAGGCAGGGATTCAAGTAAGTATTATATTGTCTTTGCCTTAGTATACGCGAAAAAAGGTGTCTGTGAACCTTAACGTATATTTACTTAAGAAACAATTTTTTTTAAATAAGTAAATATTTACTTATTTAAAAAAAATTGTTTCTTAAGTAAATATCTTTCATACTTATAGTACGTAGTACATATATCTCCATGTCATATACCTTCTTTGTTAACATATGAGTACCTATAAGATACTCGAATCGTTACTCGATAAATTTCAGAGAGGATTCTTTGGGTACAAATAGGGTTGCCAGGCGTCCGTATAAAGCCGGACACAGTTAGGCTTTTTCGTTGCGTGTCCGGCCAAATTAGTCGGAGTCCGGCTCATCCGGCTCGTCCAGCTTTAGTAAGGCTTTTAAAATTTCACAATAATTATAAAGATTGATGAAATTTATGAAGATTTTAAGGTCACAAATATGTTTGACGAGCTCAACACGCCTGCCTGCAACACGGATGGTCCCGGGTTCGATCCCCGGTCAGGTCAAGATGGAAAATGATCTTTTTCAGATTGACCTGGGTCTTGGATGTTTATCTATATTTATTTATTTTTTTATTTTCGAGCAATCACGTGTCCCACTGCTGGGCAAAGGCCTCCCTCCACTTCTTCCATAGTCCGGTCTGAATGGAAGAAGTTTATCTATATAAGTATTTATTATAAAATATAGTATCGTTGAGTTAGTAGGTATCCCATAACACAAGTCTCGAACTTACTTTGGGGCTAGCTCAATCTGTGTGATTTGTCCGTATAACAAAAAAGATACATGACTGATTTACAGAAAAAAGGAAACAGTGACTTTGGAATTTGTTAGGTACCCAAATGTCTAGCTAAACTGGCTGCCCTGTCCGGCATTAGTTCTACTTTTGTTGAAAAAGTCTAATTTTCATTAACTCGGTAATTTTGGCATATCGATCTTCTTAAAAACTTTATATATCAAACAAGAAAGTATTTGCTACTACTTGAACTCACCTGTGATTTTGCCTTCCAGAGGCTCGGCGACCTCTTCCTCGCAGGACCGCAACCACACGCTGGCGTCGCAGTTTGGGTACAAATTTCCTTCGACTTGCGCCATGGTCACTAAAAACTTAGATCATTCAGAACACTAAAAATATAGTTGCATGATGTTGTTATGAATAAAGGACAGAAAACCCAACAGCAAGCCCAATTACCTAAGTATTTATAATAACTAAAATGACTAATTAGAAACGAGTGAATGCAGCGACTTTTTTGCGTAGAAATAAAATAAACACTGTCTCGCTCGATATCCACAGAAAGAGAAAATAGGGTGAGACCGTCAATTTCGTTCTTGGTAGTTGGTTTTCTATTTTAGGAATTCAAACATTCTTATTTTTTTCAGGAATGCGTCGAGGAAACAAATTTTACTTATACCTATATGAAATTATCTCTGCATACCTACTCTGCGACATCTAAAAATGTCTGCAGTTCTTTGAACTTCAAAGTGTGAAAAAAACTCAGTTATACTTAAGTACAGTTTTCCCACAACTTCGTCCGCTTAAATTATAGGTTATAAGTTAATGAGATGAAAGAGTTTAGATCGTTCCAAAATATTTTGAGTTTATGCAGAACAAAAGAATACTCAATCTAATCATTCAAATTTATAATATTATGAATAGCTGAAATCCACGACTTCATCCGCGTGGGTTTCAGTTTTATCACACACACTGTCCGGGCCGCCGAGACATCTACAGTTTTTGCAGACCTCGCCCAACAAAGGCCTTTACAGAAAGGCAATTTTTATAACTTTGGTATCTATATATACATGGTGACAATTTTTTTAAACATTTCGAGGGGCTTTCGGTTTATCTTTCGTTCCTTCCTTTTGCAAAACTTAGAGTGAAATCATTTCGCAAATAAATAAGTAAATAAAAAGTACCTACTCAGAACTTTCGAAAACAGTGATAGAATTCACTACTTATGCGGTTTCGGTTTGTAATCTTCGTCAATATGAAAACGTACACACCCAACCCAACCCATATTAACGACCCCTGTAAGTCTGTACCGGTGTAGGTAACAGGTGGCCATATAGGTAATTTGTAGTATCACAAAATGCTCAGTTATAAGTACTTAGTAGTCCTATTGATAAAAATGAACAACTTTCCAATTGGAACCTAGGCATTACGAATTACGAAAATCCATCTGGAGGACTCCAATTTGTAGAGAAATTTAACAAAGTATACATAGAACATTTCTGTTCGCAACTATTAAAACATCAGCTGTATCATGAAAGACAGGCAGTTTCAATTTCAAGAACAGCACCGGATAAATTTAAAACAGAAATAGGTATAACATGTCTGAGTCTCAGGTATTACTCACGGCAGTTCCAAGGCAAAACACACAATATAAGTCGTAATGAGAATTCAGGATAAATGAGACCTGTTTGTCTGGCGTCTCGCGGTGTACTGAAACGTCTGAAAATGAAGCGTGCGTAAGGGTAGGTAGGGACGCCCGCCGCCCGTGACCTTCACTGTTACTACCCGAGCACGTGCCTTGTTTTTCCCACAGTAGACTAGACAGTAGTTCGTTATCTATACTTACATTACAAAGGGAAAAGATGTGATTGTTTTTTTGATTGGAGCCTTTTAATAGGCTCCGAAACCTTTTTAATAAATATCGTTAAGTATTTTAATAAATATCGTTACCTAATTATTAACTTAAAATACATATACTTAGCCGTGTGGTTCCCGGCCGAGTAGAATAGAACCACTCCAAGTCTTCCCGTGGATGTCGTAGAAGGCGACTTAGGAAACAAGCTAAACAGCTTATAAACATCAAAGAGACCTCTCCAACCCGTCTGGCCAGCGTGGAGAGTGTAGGCCAAATCCTCTGACGGCTCTGGCTATATGTATGATACATAATATAAATGGCTTGGGAAGTGCAGAGAGGGTCGTGCTCCTGCAGTGGAGACTTACAAGGACCTGATGATGATGATGACATATACTTAGGTATTTTGTGATAAAGTGTATCTGCAGTGATTTGTAATCGCAATTAAATCTGAGGTGTAGGTGACAGGTGTAGGTGGCATTTGTTAAGTAATAAAAAGGTATCAACTTACAATAAAGCATCTTATTCCCTGACTGAAATAATAAAAGTATTCAAACACAGACAGTCGTACAACGGTTGGAAGTCAAGAATAAAGAAAAGGTAGAAGCTTGCGATATGGCTAGGAATTGGTAGACAAAATATTTCTCAAAAGTTTTTCACGCTTCACGTCAAACTTTTTATAGATAAGTACTTAAATCATTCAAATTGGTTCTTTACATTGATTTAATGTTTCCTTGGCCAAGCGCGTTGGTATCCCAGGAACAATACAAAGGTACCTGTACCTATATACATTTTCGATAATTACAATAATGATCTACTCATCTTCAAAACAAGATAATAATTGGCTTCTGATTCTCACTTACTATGTAAGTACCTACTTAGTTAATAGCTGCGTTAGTAGATAATTATCTTGCTCACAATTACTCATAGGAAGGAAACATAAGTAGGTAATTAATGTTGTTTGTTTCGGCGTATTTTACTTGTAGAAAGTATGTTCGATTGCATATTTTGAATACCTACCTAGGTATATATTTTGTATCTAATCACTAATCACCCCAGTAAGTAGTTTCAAAAGTATTGCTCATGCAGATAGGCAGGACTTCAATTTATACTATATATTAAATATATAAATTAAATAAAAAGTTCGTGATAGTGCCCTCCTCGTACATATGTTTTAGTCCCAAAGAGGTATATTATTTCAAAGATTAGTCCAGGTATACAACTTCTAATGTGCCAATTTTATCGCAATCAGTAAAGGCGATTTTGCGAGATGGAATAAAAAAATACGGAGTGTAACGGCAACTCAACATACAACGTGGAAGGGACATATCCGTAATAAATTAATCGAACCACGGGCTATACCTACTAAATCATTATAGTATGAGGAAATTAAAATATCAGGCAAAACACAAAAATAAATTTCGGCATTTCCATACAAAAGTGTGCAGCCGCCCGGGCGGTTTGTATGGGAACGTCGAAGTTTTTTTTATTTTGTGACTGTTATTTTAATTTCATTATACTAATGTAATCTAGTATAGCCCTAGCCCTGGTTCGATATTACGGGCATATGTCCCTTCCACTTTGTACAATAGGAACGCGAAGGAACCACTTAAACCTATGTGAAATATAAGCTTCTTTCCTAAAATTTATAACTATGCCTATGGGACCCATGCCAGGATAATTAACTAACTTTTCTCCCCAGTGTTTCTCATACCAAAGTCTTCATCCACAAGGCCACAGAGTGTCTTCACTGGACCTCGTACGCACCTATATGTCGGCTCTACATTTTTATCCCTTATATATTGTAGCGTCGCATACATACCTAACTAAATTTTCACATTTAGTGTGATTCGCATTTCAGTCTGTGATTTGAGTATAGATAGAAATACGAAGAAGTTCATGAGATTTAACAATAAGTTAGTTACTTGTAGTATTTTTACCTCGTTGCTAATAACACTTACAGGAAATAGGTAATACCTACAGGAAATAAGAAAATACTGTGAAGTTTAAGCACTGTAAACTGGTTCAGAACCAGCTGGGATTTCCGATGCGTCATAGGTAGTACGAGTAAGTATACGTTGTGGCTCACGTAAGTATAAAAAGAAAAAATAGTGCCATGTGCGGGTCCTACTAAAGTCCGAAAGGTTTTCTTTTGAGCGGCAAGCCGGCAACAGAAATACATCATCTGTTAAAATGTCAAATGACTAGCTTTTATGGTGCATGAGATACAGCTTGATGGCTGATGGACGGACATCGACGTCTAAGTCAAGGGTCCCGTTTTTACCCTTTGGGTACGGAACCCTTATAATGCCAATGAATTCATTGTAGGTACAAGGGCGTTCTCGTCTGTGATTCTTTTGTCAAACAAAACAAATTTAGTTGTAAGTAGGTCTTAATCGATAATTTCTAGAAAGTTCGCAAGCTAAACGTTTTAATTCAACATGGCTGACCCTGTGTGGTAACCGTGAAAACGATCCGATCCTGACATTGAGGCCCGGCCGCGGCCGAGGGCAGGGATTAGGGCTTGCACGCGAGTCACGAGCGTGGGCGGTTACCCACCAACCAACCAACGGGATAACAATGACAATAAATAAATAATTTAAACAAAAATCCCCTTTTTCATAAATTCTTAAAAAAATAAAAAAGCCTAACAAACAAGAGCCGTACAGGCCCGATACAGTCTAATTTGGCTGGAAAAGCCTGACTTTGTCCGGCTCAGTGGCGTAACAATAGGGTGGCAGGGCTGGCAAAATGCCACGGGAATGGCCCCCCGGCCCAAGAGGCCGCGAGCTCAAAAATATTTTTTACATTTAATGATAGGGCCCCATCAAAAGCATTTGCCACGGGCCCCAGATGATCCGGCTTTATCCGGACGCCTGGCAACTCTACTCCAAACAACAGTTTTTTCTTCTTCTTCCTTTACCATATCCCTCTTTTTATGTGGGGTTTTTGCATCTAACAAATAACTATGGTCTAAACGTTAATCTTGCATCGTTAAAATCGCTGTTCTCTTGTACCCTGCGTAGTAGAGCGAAATTTAATCCCTAGGGCGGCCGTTCTACCCCTGCCTCGCAACCTTCAACGAAGCAAGGCCATGCAGTAGTTCAATACCTATCTCAACTCAATGTCACGGGTCCAGGGATATCGTTGATAGTGGCGGACGATGTTAGTTACATAGTTAATTTGATTTATATTCGATTCAATTGAAACTACGTAGGTACGATCTGTCCCGGTTTTGGGAAGATATTTTCAGTAACCGATACCTTCAACCAGAAAGTCATATAATATAGGTACATGAGGATCAGTTAGATTGGATACCTACCTAATATGTTTTTTTAATTTGTATTTTGTTTATGACACTATAAGTTGAAAAGTTTAGGTACCATTAATTGTGCATAGTTGAGGAGGATGGTGCGGAGATCTTCATCATCAACATCCAGAGGCACGTATTGACGCGCCAACATATAGCTCATAGTTGTGCACTTGATTTTTCATTGTTTAGTGATTTTAGCCATATGTCAATCTGAGCCGACTCAGCTGATTCCACGTTTTTGTTTAGGGCTCCGTACCCGAAGGGTAAAAATGGGACCCTATTACTGTGACTTCGATATCAGTCTGTCTGCCTGTTTGTCTGTTTATCTGTCACTAGGCTGTATCTCATAAACGGTGATACCTAAACAGTTGCAATTTTCACAGATGACGTATTTCTGTTGCCTATAAATAACGGCGACTGGTAGACTCATGAAATATTCACAGAATATATATGTAGTTGTATAAAGTAAGTGGGTATAAAGTGGGCTCCCATACAACAAACATGATATTTTTGCCGTTTCGCCGCGATTGGTTCTGAGTTTCATCTGCTATTTCGGCAACATTGCGTCTGCTATTTCGGCAACATTGCAGCTACCATTTTCGACGTTGTCTCGATCTCAAGTTTGCCGTATTTGGACGTCAAAATATTTTTAAGGTACAACTCTCTTAAATTATATAAAAGATACTCTACACAGAGTAAGACTTAGTGGAGTATGTACATGCAGGTGAAAACCAAATTCGTGTTGAAAGTCGAAAGTTGGAGTCGCGTCACAACGAGAACTTCAACTCATATGTAGTTGAAGTGCCGACAACATCTGACAACCCTCACACAAGATTACTTTTGGCCGAAGGTAGTCACTGTCCGGCGTTATCGCGGGAGGCTACCCGACACCGCGACAATGTACTTAGTACTACGTCACAAAATTCGGATTGTCTAAGGATTCATAAAAGAAGAATAACTGTGGACGAAACGCGACTTTACATGAGCATAAGGCCACACACGTGACTTCAACAATGACCCCTACACCGATGTAAGCCAAATTATGAAACTACAACAAGCGGTATTAGGTAGCCACAGGTGCGACACTAGATACTATACAAAATGGAAGGAGCAATGCCTCTTTACTGAATCGGCAAGTCTCTTCGTTTTAATAAATTTCCCTTAGTTATTTCAACAGAACCAACTCAGAATATAATAAACCTGTAAACGCTGGTGTCCCTCAGGGCTGTGTTCTGTCGCCTACGCTTTTTTTCTCCATATCAATGATTTGCTGCAATCCATAGAACACAGCATGGAATCCAGCGGCTTTCATTGCTGTGCAGATTTGCAGATGACAGCACTGTGGACACCTTTTACACAGACCGAGCTAGTTTTAGTTGTGGTAGAGCCACGCTACCGGCAAAAATCACGTAGCTTCAAAGCTCCTATGCTTCGTTCGGTTCGTTCTGGGGAGGGAAAAATAAAAGGCCGGCAACGCTCTTGTCTGTCATACCTCTGGTGTTACATTAGTCCATAGGCAGCGGTGATCACTTACCATCAGGTGACCCGCTTGCCCGTTTGCCGTCCTATGACATAAAAAAAATTATTTCAAGGCTTATGTTCAACAAACCACAGATCTAGTATAACTATGTTCTGTGAGTATAACTCACTCCAATATTTGGCTTTGTCTATGGTCTCTATTGGCTAGAGAAAACATAAGTCAGTCGGTCATCTGATTTTAGTATCTTCCTCGTAGTTTGTGATAAGAAGGTGATACTACTAAGCTGTCTCTTCTAGCAGCTATACCACATGCGAGTATTGAGTACAACCGCAACGTGACCTCGCCATGGTCGCCGCGGTCCGCCCAGCCTAGGTTCATCTGTTCACGCGAACTTCCGAAACAATAGGCACGTGACTGGGAAGTTGCAGTTCGTTCGCAATAAGAAGCCACTTTTGACAATTGCTTTTAGTATGGAAGCGGCAGTTACATGTTCATAGAATTGATCACAGAGCAAGCAATGTCTCGTCGCTCGCGCGAGCTATATTAAGATTTCTTGCTCTGTGATATTGATTGACGCGTTGTCAAAACGAGTAAAGTACTGTAAAGATGAACAAAAAAACTATCAGGTAATTTCTTACGAATAGGACCAGATCAGCATGTCCTACGAGGCATCTCGAATCTGTGGTACGACGACTAATACCCCAAAGCACTCACATCCTGCATACCTAAGATAGTTTGGCATCAGGTAGCTTCGCCAAACATACCTATTAATTAACTAAAGCAAGATTAACTAATGCTGTTAAAATAGCGGACCCGGGCTCTAAGGCATCACGGTTCGGCAGCAATGATGCCAGCCGTGATCAAATTTTTGGCCAATGCTTCCTGAAACCGAATTAGAAATTAGTCTGCTGACGATTGTGCTCACTAATACCTAATTGTATACCTAACTACATACATATCTACCTACTTTTAATAAATTTAAGTATTTTAAGTAATTGTAGTTTCATAATTAATTTTAAACTTTTCAATACGTTACGCCACAGAGCACGGAACATTCCTCGCGCCGACCGTCACATTCCCTGATCTGCGTGCTACACGGTTCCTATCCGGATGATGATGGACCGATAGCCTAGAGGATGTGAGTATTATAAGCGCTTCCACATGTAAAGCAACCCGGGGCGCAGTCCCCACTTGGATGGGTGACCCAAAATGGCATATAAATATCTCGAGCTCCTCCGTGCTTCGGAAGGCACGTTAAGTCGTTCGTCCCGGATGTCATCATTGATGGCAGTCGTTAAGCTATGTCAGATGCCTTATGGTAGCTTGAAAAATTGACACCAGTGTTGGCATATTATTATGTTTCTATAATGAAGTGCGCTTCCATGTATTATTATACCTACAATATCTTAAAAATCGGTCTTCTCTTCACTCTTCCTTCATATTGGTTGGTACTAGGTACTTATCTCATACAACAGAAAAATCACGTCAGGACGGGACCACGGTCTAGGTATATTTAATATGGTCAATACTCGACTTCGGCTCGCGCACGTGTTGAAGTTGTTTACTCTTTAACGCGTGCTCCTTGAAAATTGTCATGCCGCTATTTAGATTCATGTTCTCGTCTACGCTATCCAGTTGAATTTGTGGCACATCACGATCATGACCAACCATTTCTATCATATTCATTTTTATCATAATCATATTCCTTTTCCCATTTCCAATTTCTGATACCAATATTTTCCACCAAGCGTGATTTGTTGAATAGAGTGGCGAAAGAAAGAGAGGAATGGAAAAAGTTCTACCGGCAAGAGCCAAGCTTAAATTGATGATGATGATGATGAGTGGGGAACTACCTAGACAGTGTCTGCCTCACAAAGAAAAAATGTCTTAGCGTCATAAATAATATACCTAGTCACTGAAAGAATAAATAATTATGCGTGAGGCTGAATTATTGATTGTATTAAATATTCTGATATCTGTGGTATTGAACACAGAGTAAATATTCTGATATCTGTGGTATTGAACATGTTGATTGTTGTTGGGTATTGATTCAGTCATTCATTACACCCTTTTATTTATGATTTAAATTTTTCGAGGGGCCTGCCGACGGGACAGGGCGGCGGCTGGCACACGTTGTAGTATCGGTAGTCGTGCAGCTTCACTGACAAGAGCCAAGCTCTTTAAATTGATGATGATAAAGGTTTTGGAAAAAAAAAACTCTTAACATCATTAATAATATACTTAGTTACTGAAAGAATTAATAATTATGCGTGAGACTGAATTATTAATTGGATTGATTAAATTGATTGTGTTGTTGGGTTTTGATAGAGTCATTACAACCTTTTTTAATTGGTGATGATGATGAGTAGGGGACTAAACAGTGTCTGCCTTACAAAAAAAAATCTTTAAGCGTCAAAAATAATATACTTAGTCACTGAAAGAATTGATAATTATGCGTGAGACTGACTTATTGATTGGATTGAACATGTTGATTATTTTTGGGTATTGATTGAGTCATTACGTCATTACAATCTTTTTCTATTTATGATTTAAGTTTTTCGAGGGGCCTGCCGACGGGGCAGGGCGGCGGCTGGCACACGTTGTAGTACCGGCACTCGTGCAGCGAGTACTCGTCGCCGGTGGCGTAGCAGCGGCCCAAGCTCAGCATGTCTTCGAGGTCGCATCTGCAGAGCGGCAAACCAGATTTATGTTATAGACATATTATATAAATTATATTTCTATAAGTAAGGGACGTCCACTGCTAAACATAGGCTATAATTTACGAGGACGAAATTCCTAGTATTACAAAAACTGGGTCTTGCTTGACACAATATATTATGAAGTGGATGTTTGACATGAAGGGTCAGTCGCAGTCGCGTAGTGCTTCGATAGTGCATTGAACTACTTATTGTACAGTCTTATCTTATCACTATCGACTTAATCTTCTTTGATTGTTGTTGTCTTAACTAAAGTAGGTATATTGACCATACTATTTACTTCTATACTAGGAAAAAGGATGGTTGCGTTTTCGTGAATGATAGAGTCTCGTCGTCGGTAGAGATTGTCTATTCTAAACTGAACACCCTTCTAGTGCATTTATGATATTTATGCAGGTAAACAGCGCATCTTTTGTCTCTACAAAAAATGTATTATGGAGATAAAGTAGACAGTAGCATACGCATCTAGGGTCTGGAGTAGGTTATCAACCGACTTTTTTTTTTGATCATGTAAGTTTTGACACTTCTTACTTGCTATAACTACTTTTAAACTTTCGCGTCGCATGTTTATTAAAGCTACCGTATTTCTCCAGACGTTTCGGCCGGGTTACACCGACCGTGGTCACTGGACGACTGGTATGTCCCGATATTGCATTTAATACACTTACTTGCTGTCGTCCAGAAGCCTTTTCTCGGCGTCGTTGAGCTGTGGCACGGCGTACTCCACGACGCCGCCCTTGCCGATGGTGACGGGCGTCGCACATACGGACATGCCGTAGCATTTTTCAGGGTCTTTTTGTTCCACTAGCGCACTGTCAATGAATGCCGGCTTCTCAAACAGACCTGGATTCAGAATATAAATGTCAATTTTAAGCTTTCGCGGTCTCAATCAGTATTACTACGGGACTTGCCGCGATTATTTTAAAGATTTGTTTGATAGAGGGTAGACCGATACGGTTTCCCTTGTTCCAAAATCCACCGCAGCTCTTCAGTTAGTCTGTGAAGATGGTATGTTGTCGAAATGTCAGACAAATCTCAAAAATAATCGCATTAAGTCCCGTACTAATAATAACAACGTGGAAGGGACATACCCGTAATAAATTTCGGCATTTCAATACAAAAGTGTGCAGCCGCCCAGGCGGTTTGTATGGGAACGTCGAATATTTTTTTGGTTTCTTGACTGTTATTTTAATTACATTATACTACAGTGATTTGTATAGTCCGTGGTTCGATTTATGACGGGTTATGTCCCTCCAATTTGTATAAATAAGAAGTCCATAGGCTATAGATACATCTCCACTGGGAGACAAAATATCGGATATCTGGCTTCGAATTACTAGGTATGGCTGGTATGGAACCGGGAAAACACTATTTGAGAGAGAGAGAGAGAGAGAGAGACACTAGATGACAAAATATACCTAACATGTTTCGCAACGCTCTATTTAACGTGACGCTAGCTTTTGTCTAGTGTCCCGCAACGTGCTCCCCAACATTTTCGTCAACATTCACGTGACGCAGGACACGTTGCTCGCTCCCTACGAGAGAACGCACGTGTCCAGCGTCAGTCGCGCATTTGTTGTAACCGTGTGAGCAACGTGCTTTTAAAAAAAGTTAGACGACACTTTAGTAGTACTAACTATCTGACTACTAGTAGCTTACAAAATGTTCCGCGATATTTGTATCGGGATTTGTCACGTAAGGCACATGGATACTCGTAGTACTTAGTTGAGGGCATGTTCCGTAAAATGTTGCTCTATTTACCCGCTGGTCAACGTACACTTCTTACACGAAGAAAGCTAGTAAGTAGGTATGTGAAGATCGAGCGCTAGCTGTCTAAGTAGTTGATGACAAATACAGTCGTTGTCATTTTTCAATCAACTCAGGATATGTACTCCTTTTTTAACCTAATGCCTTGATTTATGAACTTTTATACGTAGTAAATAATACACAATTCTTTTTGACGGCCTGATGTTGGCGGCTTAGGCCTGACGACGGTGGCGCAGTGGTCAACAAGCCAGCCTGCGACTGACTTGACGGACGACGATCTTTTTCAAATTGACCGGTCTGGGATCCTTTTTAGGGTTCCGTAGTAAACAAGGAACCCTTATAGTTTCGCCATGTCTGTCTGTCTGTCTATAAGTACTAGAGAGCTGTTATTTGGTATGGGTATTAGGTATATTAATCATGCCTAAAAAGTGGTAGAAAAAAATCTTGAAAAAACAGTTTTTTAGGGTAGCTCCGATACAAGTAAAGATGGAGTAATATTTTTTTTTCAATACTAACCCATCGTGTTGGGTATTGTTAAATAGGTCTTTAAAAAATATTGTGAGGTTAAGAAAACCGTTTTTCGATTTAGGTATCCATTTGCGAAATATTTGGTTTTAAAGTGCAAACTTTTGTTAGAGGTCAGTGTCCCTCCCCTCTATCTGCGAAACGGTTATAAGTATATGGATACATGAAAAAAATTACAGCTGTAGTATATATACTGAAGTTGAAAGGAAAACGATCAGAGCTGAGTACAAAGTACAAACTAAAAAGTTATAGGCTACCAACTTATAAAATGTTAAATAATATTATAAAAAAAAATCATACAATTATCATTGTTAGATGTTTTTGGTCGTTAAACTGTGAGGTGCGAGTGTGAACTCAAAGTTGTCATTCGCAACTACGGAACCCTATACTGCGCGTGGCCCGACACGCACTTGGCCGGTTTTTTAGTATATATTACACCACAAGTTTACAACTTACTGTGGGGTTAGCACAATTTGTGTGATACGATCCTATACATTTATTTAATTATTTACCTTTCATAATATTGACGACACATCTTGCCGTAGAGAAGCCAATGGATAAATGCCCCTGTTCGTTGTTGCTTTTAACTCTGCAAATGATCTCGTCTGCTTCGCGCACCAGTCGCGTTAGGCAGTCTACCTGGCTCTACAGTGATGAAATGCAGAGTGTTAGTCTAGGTAAGTAGTTATTTAGTGTATCTACGAGCTCCGTGGCGCAGCAGTCAACACGCCGGCTTATGTGACACGGGCACGGAACACGGATGATCTCAAGTTCGATCCCCAGTCAGGTCAAGATGAAAAATGATCTTTTTCAGATTGACCTAGGTCTTAGATGTTTATGTATAGGTATATGTATTTGTTATAAAATATTGTACCGTTGAGTTAGTGTCCCATAACCATAACACGGTAAGGTACATAAGTCTTGCTTAAGAACTTACTTTGAGGCTAGCTCAATCTGTGTCCGTATATACTTATTTACCTATTATGTTTTAAAAACGAGTCTGTTTTCTTAAAAGGCCTACAACGCTCTTGTGGATTACACGGCTTTTGTACAGAATTTCAAAATGAATACCTATCTAAAATAATGACCATTATGAGAAATGGTCACATTTTTCGAGTTGTAGTTGTTTACCATCAGGTGACCCGCTTGGACGCATGCCGCCGCATATCATAAAAAAAATGTAAGTGATAAAATTTAGGTTTGAATAACACGAATAAGAATCGCAAACACATAGGTAAATGTGCAACACAAACCTTTCGATAACGGCGAGGTGGATTACTATGAATAAATTAATTGTTTATTAGATTCTTATTCAAAATGTATGTTTTTTATCCTTAAACTCATTTATTTTGATATATCATTGCTCAATAATTACCTATTTAATGAATGAGTTGTAGGTAAGTACTTACCTAGTAAATAGTTAATAAAGTGTTTTTCAGTAACTTTATTTTTGAGACAAGCTTTTATGATTTGCTAAGACAAATCAAATGAGCACAAACACGAGGGGTTATCTTCTTTAGTTTAGAAGTGCCTTTAACCACATTCCGACTCAATTATTATTAGGTCTGTGTTACTAGAATATTGTACTGTCATTGTCATCCATCCAACATAAGATTATCATTACACAAACAGCTCAATTGGTTAAGTGCTTCGAAATTAGTTGCAACATTTGACCCTCACAGACAAACTAACAGGGCAAGTTTAGTAAAAGCTAGTATTAAAATTTAGCCCAAGATCTAGATGTTTGAAAAATTCGTTTCTTTCTTTTGAATAGGTACCTATTATGCTGACCGCATAGGCATGGGTTCTAAATCAATTGACATTAAATAATAAATTTTCAAATAATTCATATTTCGCTTAATTAAGCTTAACTCCTTGAAACTGCCACCCCAGACAGGCGCCCCCATCTTATATCCCAGGCTGACTCTACATCACAGAGCTGACAGAGCACGCAGAACGTCTGTACATTGATATTCCTTGCTCCGTGCTCTACATGTCTCACTTGAGAGATTTAATCCTCGTTTATAATAAGACGGCACTTGTCTCACTTGAGAGATATATCCTGCTTTGCCGGCTGAGAAGAGGCACGCGCGTGCAGCGGCTCGTGCCACAGACCACGGGCGTGCTGGACGCGGGCGCCCCATCCTAGATTCGTTACTGACTCTACCAGTCTTCTCATTTTATTATAAGATGGTACTATCTCACTTGTGGGATATTTCCTGCTTTGCCAGCCGAGAAGACGGGCACGCGCGTGCAGCGGCTCGTGCCGCAGACCACGGGCGTGCTGGACGCGCTGGGGTCGGAGCCGGTGATGGAGCAGAACAGCTGGTTAGCGCGCATGGCGTTTATCGCATTCACGCCCAGCACGCGCCGCCTGTCGTACTTGTTCGCCATCTTCAGCGTCTAGTTTTATAAAGGAAGATATAGAAAAGGCTTACTAATTATAAAGATGATGTTGATTGAACCCTATCTTTCATTCTTCCAACCGTAACATGATTCGGAATGAATAGGCGTAAAGCTATGTAGCACGAGATTGATAATTAACATGAAGGAGCTTTAAATATACTTATGAGGTTAGTATTTAAAAATTCCTAGGCTAAAAAGATCATTGTAGAACCTTAAAATAAATCTATTTTAGTTAATCCGTCCGAGTGGTTTGAAATTACTCTCCCAATAGGTTCCCATAAGTTTCACTGCCAAACCCTTCAAGTTGTAGGACTTCTCTCCCTTGTCGGCTCTCGCCATACCCTTGCCTTGTTGCTTGCCGAGTCCTTCGAGCCAACAGAGTCCCGCAATTAATGCCCCGCAGCCATCTAGGGTTCGATTTCCTGGAACGTTACGTCGCAAGTCAAAGAAAAATGGCACTACTCACACAGTCGCATAGAGCAAAGTTACAGTCGACGGGCAGCGACTGCACGACTATGATGGCGTGCGGGCAGAACTGTACGCAGGCCAGCGTGGTGGTGCGCACGAGTTGCATGTAGTGGAAGTAGATCTCGCGGTCGGGCGTGTTGTTAAGTCAAAGAAAAATGACACTACTAACACTGACGCATAGAGCAAAGTTACAGTCGACGGGCGGCGACTGCACGGCTATGATGGCGTGCGGACAGAACTGCGCGCAGGCCAGCGTGGTGGTCCGCACGAGTTGCATGTTGTGGAAGAAGATCTCGCGGTCGGGCGTGTTGCAGCACGGCGGCTGGATGTAGCTGCCGCCGCAAATCAGTACCACATCGGCGTTCTACCCAAAGAATAAAAGGAGACTTGTCCTGAAATCTGAATGTCATCATCAGATCTTTTTTTTGGTCTCCCTGTAGGAGCACAACCCTCTCTGTACTGTACTATCAGAGTCATATATATGCCGGAGCTGTCAGAGAATTTGGCCTTCACACTCCATGCTAGCCAGATGGGTTGATGTTTGTAAGCTTAGTTTACATAGCTTGTGTTTCCTAAGTCGCCTTCTACGACATCCACGGGAAGACTTGGAGTGGTCCTATTCTAATCTGCCGGGAACCACACGGCATTTATCAATCAAGCAGTCTGAATGTATTTTAAATATTTTATTGTTTTGTAGTAATTTATATACCTAGTACTTTTTAATAGTCACACATATATTTGGTTAATATTTTTTATTTGAACCAAATGTTGTGGATCTCTAAATGTTATTGACGTAGTTTCTATGCTACGGAGGTGGGGAGTTATGTAGAAGAGTTTCTTTATCCCATCAATTACCTTCTAAATGTCTGAACAGATTTTGGCGTATCTTTACATCATCCAAATAATAATTAGCCTCTTTGTGTTGGCTCAGGCCCCACAAAAGCTTAATTTACCAAGTATCATAGAAGACTTGAGAAAAACAAATAACAAAAAATAATAATAATATAATTTCTTTATTCAGACAACTATAGTAGTAATAAAGTGACACTGGCTATAAGGATTCTGGATTGGCGAGTTTTATAATATTTAAATAAAGAAAAAATATATAATAACAATTAATTACCATCAGGTGCCCGATTGCTCCTTTGCGGTACCATATTTAAAAAAAAATATTAGAAATATATACTAACTAGCTTTCGCGAGCGGCTCCGCCCGCGTTATTGTCGATCCCTTGAGAACAGTCCTTTTCTCCGGGATGAAAGTTAGCCTTTGTCCTTTTCTGTACTCCAGACATCGTGTATGCAAAATTTCATAATGATAGGTTCAGTAGTTACGCCGTGAAAGCGTTACTTACAAACAAATAAACTCACTTTAGCATTTATAATATTAGTTGGGATTGGCATGGGATTCTTACGTCCAGTGCATCTCTCATGTAGGCCTTCCCTTGATATGCCTCGACCTCGGTGCTGGTATCGATGTGGGCTACGTCGTTGGCAACGCCGAGCACCATTCTCTCTGGGAAATCGTCGTACATAGCCAGCACTTTAACCACCTTTTGTTGCTTCAGGAACAAAGAGGTGATGCGGCCGACGTCGCTTCCTGCCCCTATTACTGATACCTATACAAATAAAGCTTTAAGACTACGTTGGTTACCACAATATCATTAAGAAAAAATTAACTTCAGCTAACAGAACGCAAACAAACCACTTTGTAAGTTATCTTCAAACAAGTGTAATTAAGAAATATCTCAAGAACTATGAGACCGATTTTGATGAAACTTGCACAATTAAGTTGGACTATGGCAAGATCACCAAAAAAAGAAATTGCCAATCTGACTCAGTTTTTGCGATATGCGCTACCAAATATATACACAGTCATGAAATTTAGCACATGAGTTTATTACCTACTTGCTCGCTATTCGATGGAATTAAAATCCTCTGAGCTGATCTTTAAGCAAAGACAATAAGGTTGTTAGGACGTTTGAAATTTCTTGTGAATGCTAATGCGAAAACGAAAAGTACATTTTGACTGACAGTAAGTACCTATCATCGGAATGAGCCTTGTTACTAAAATTTAGGTACTCTTGATTTTTGTTCGTTTCAATCGAAAATTCCTTTGTGTAGATATTAGGCTTCTACCTAATAGCGTGCAAGGTCGTTTGGGTATGTATTCTATTCTATGGCATGCAGTGTAGGCCAGGTGCCAGGGGATGCAAAACACAGATAAGAGAATAGTCCTGTGCAAATGGGGTTCATACATACGATGTTCAATCAATACAAGGGGAGTACATATTTATGATAAGAATAAATATTGATTATTTTTTTAGTACGTAGATATAGGTTACTTATCGGTAAATCCAAGCCTACTTATCTCTTAATATAACATGGCTTATCTTTGTGTTCACATGTTAAGATTGACTTGTGTACATCTAGGTACAAGCTACATACCTAGTCATAATTAAGTTCTCTGTACGGTAAGTACTTACCTTTTGAATAGGAAACCTTGGTACGGGGCAAAATCGTTCGCACTCTCGTTCAATCTGGGCCAGTACTTTAGACATCACAAAATTCTGATAGTTAGCCCTGGGAGTCACCAGGGGCGTACCGACTAACCGATGACATACTAAACGCAACATTTTTCGTTTTTTTTTTGCTTTATTTATTTTACTTTGTTAATAATGACATTGCTGCAAATTTATTTATAATTTCATGGATTTGGAAGTAGAAACCAAATTGGTTACCGGTGATGTTTTGATTAGGTATTGATTTCTGACTGACAAGCAAACTCAGAAATATTTTTTATTCTTATTTTTTCTCCTTTATAAGGAAGGCAAAGGTTTTACAACAAAAATAGTTCTGTGAAATGATTCATGAATGGATTACAGCAATAAGTTTTTTTTAATGCTTTCCCCTCATTAATCATAATGTTATTTTCTACTTATTCAACAACTACGAATAGTCTCCTTAATTTTATTTCAGTCTTTTAAACCTATCCTATGGAACGACTAATCCGTCTAAAGAATATTAACCCCGCCCGCCACCTATGATATAGTGACTGTGGGGCGATACGTGGGTTACACTCACAGACATGTCTTCTAATCTGTGGTTACGTTGAAGTTATTTAGATTCGATTGTTCAGAAAAACTATTTTATAGTAGGTATATTATTATGCTAGTACGGTAGTAAATATTCTGATATCTATGGATATTACAGTCGAGGAGTTAAGGCACTAGGCGAAGGAAATAGGCACGAGGCGAAGCAGAGTGCTTAAAATAAACTGACGACTATAATAGACAGCTTACTGAGTTTCACAAAATACATAATGTGACACCTGCTGTAGAACAAAGTTACAGATATCACCCTGTAACTTTGTTTTGGAGCAGGTGTGCCAGTGTTGCCAGATTTTAAAACCAGTATTCCGTAATTTCAATTTCCAAAATCCGTATGAAATCCGTATGGGAAGTTTCTAATAAAATCCGTATATAAACAAAAATTTAAACTCATCGTTTCTTTGATTGACATAATTTAGAACAGATTTATGAACAATTTTGAGGAAAAAGTTTACAAAAAGTAAAATCTTAAAAAAATACTGGAATTTAATTGATATAGTTTGATGTATCATATTCAATTTAAAAATATCCGTAGTCTTTTTTGCAATCATATAAGAATCAATATCTAGCTTGTAACAGTACTTTCCAGCTAATAACACCTTGGTATATAATAGCCATTGATAGTCTCCGTGGTTAACTCACTTTGTAACATCGTTTTTATTAAAAAATAGATGAGAAAACCCATCAAACAGATGCACTGGAATAAATAAATAATAAAAATATGCAAAGATCCGTGTTACTTTATTTTTTTTTCTATAAAAAATAAAAAAAATATACTGTTAGCAGTTTCTTGAGAATTCCGTATAAAAATCCGTATTCATCCTTAGTCCGGTTTGATCATCAACATTCCGTATAGATACGGACAAATCCGTATATATGGCAACACTGTGGTGTGCCAAATCTTCGAATTTTTATAAAGTAAAAAATCTTCATCAGGCTGAACAATTTTTTGTTAAAACGTAATTTTTACATATGTTTCTTATAGTTTAGCTGGACCATTACGGCTCTACATCAGGTTTTTAAGGGTTCCATAGTAAACAAGGAACCCTTATAGTTTCGCCATGTCTGTCTGTCTGTCCGTCCGCGGTTTTATTTAGAAACTATAAGTACTACTACTTGTAGCTATATTGTATAAAGCTGTTATTTGGTATGAGTAAGTATTATATTAATCAGGGCAAAAAAAGTGGTAAGTAGAAATATTGGATTTTTTTATTTTCTCTACAAACCCATCGTGTGGGGTATTGTTAAATAGGTCTTTAAAAATATTGAGGTTGAGAACATCATTGTTCGATATAGGATCCGTTTCTGAAACATTTGGTTTTAAGCATTTGCAAATTTTTGTTAGACGTAAGTGTACCTCCCCCTCTATCTGCTAAACCGTTATATATGGATACGTGAAAAAAAATTACAGCAGTAGTACATAAATATAACGAAGTTGAAAGGAAAACTATCAGTGCCCAGTACTAAAACCAACTTATTGAAATACGTTAATATAGCACTTTTTCATAAACCGCAAAAATAACTTTGTCATTCATAAAATACTGAAAAACAAAGGTATCTTTGCTGGCGAAATATTATAGAGGATTTTGGCTAATCTAAGCTTGCTTCTACGGAACCCGGAGCTCAACTCGCACTTGGCGAATTTTTTGTTTTGAAAATATTTTCTAATGCAGTACAGACACATTGAATTTACTGTTTTATTACATGTAAGTATTATAAAAGTAGGTTTTAGGTTGTTGTTTTATCATCTATTTCATTAATTTCAAATGAGGACAAGAACCAAGAACAAATAGTCAACACTTACCTCTAACAAAAATTTGCACTTTAAAAACAAATATTTCGGAAACGGATCCCTAAATCGAAAAATGGTGGTCTCAACCTCACAATATTTTTTAAAGACCTGTCTAACAATACCCAACACGATGGGTTTGTATAGAAAAAAAAATATTACTCTCTCTTTACTTGGGGATCTACCACCTAGTAAATATTCTGATATCTATGGAGCTACCCTAAAAAAATTTTTTTTCTAAAACGAAAATCTTGAAGATTTTCTTCTACCACTTTTTTGCCATGATTAATATACATACCCATACCAAATTTCAGCTTTCTAGTACTTATAGTCTTTGAGTAAAACCGCGGACGGACAGACAGACAGACATGGCGAAACTATAAGGGCTCCTAGTTTACTACGGAACCCTAAAAATGAGAAGCAAATCTGTTTTTTCTTTTAATTATGTCAAGAGCCGTGTAGTTCCCGGCAGAGTAGAATAGGACCACTCCATGTCTTCCCGTGGACGTCGTAGAAGGCGACTTGGGATACACAAGTTAAACAAAGCTTATAAACACCAAAGAGACCTCTCCAACCCGTCTGGCCAGCGTGGAGAGTGTAGGGTTCTCTGACTACTCCGGCTTATATATTGCTGTAGTACAAAGATGGTCATGCTCCTGCAGTGGAGACAAAAAAGACTTGGTGATGATGTCCAAATGATTGAGGGCGACTATATCATCTTAGATATAAATTATGTCATGTTACCTTTATTCATCGGTCGCCATCGGGCTAGGTCGTGTTCTTGGTTTCAACAAAGCGACAACGATAGATGCAACTCCATTGCAACGTGAGCAGCAACAAATTAATACAAGATTATCATAATTTTCGGACAGGGTGCGCAGGATTTAATTCCCCCTGTACCATTTCACCATCGGACGATGGGGCGTGGACAGGGATTCCATCCATATGTGATCGATGTTCCTGCTCAGCGCACCTCTAGATTCGCCTCTTCCTTCATTATAAAACTGTTAAAGAATGGAATTCCCTCCCCGCGTCATTGTTTTCCAAGTCGTACAATTTAGGTATTTTCAAGGCAAGAGTGAATAGGCATTATTTAAGTTTGCGAGTAGATCCCTTTACCTCGTCGTTGCTTACCATCAGGCAAGATAGGTGTCAAACGCACTCAACAGATTGATAAAAAAAATTAGATTAACGTGATGCATAGTTTAAAATAAAACAAAACATAGAACAGACATCAAATTTAATAGATATAAGTTTCACCTATAATATGTTTAACATTTATATTGATTATATTATATTGTCTACCCATATACAGGCATACTGTTTATGTATAGATACAACACGGAGGAATTAAAAATGACTAGAACTATTAGAGAGTGAAAGCCGTCCGGACAATAACAATCAAAAACGTCTACACCCATAGTAAGTACACGGCAAAATTACTGTGGCTCCATCGATTAACAGAGAATAAACAAATATTCAATTCCATAGCTGGACTGTTATTCAGTTTTCGTTGTAACTACTTAGATGCTGGCACGTACGGTAGCCCAGTCTCACACGGATCGCTTGTCATGTTAACGGCTACGAATTGAACTGTTAACTGGTTCACAGTCCCACCGACCGTGAACTAGTTAACAGTGGTTCATGGTGTGGTGGCCTGTTTCAATTGTTTTACTATTGTGTGACATTTATGGACTGTGAACGTTATGGGGCCGTTCAAGTATTACGTTAGCAGAATGTCAGCTGGTTTTAACCCCCTTCCCCGTCTTGTCTCATTTTGCGAAAAGCTGCTGACGTCATCACCAGGAAACCCCCTCGCTATGTCATTTAAATAAGCCAAGCCTAAGACTCCCTTTGCTTACGAAATATTTGAATGACCCCAAAAAGAACCACTCTTTTAAACAAAATGGTCGTATTGAAATGAACTATTCCTGAAACACAATACATTTTTGCGAAAATAAAATGGCAATAAAATGAATACCTGTTGCGGTAGACTTGCATTACCTACTTGGTAACCGATTCGTGTGAGAAAAGGAATATAATTGAAGCTCTTTACACCACTCTAACAGTTTATTATACAAACAATGAACAAGGAATAAATAAAAAGGAGTAAATAAATCTTGTTGACACATACCTGTCATATTTAAGTAGGTAAATTTAATTATTTGCCTTTTTATTTCTGACAGTTGTATTATCGCTAAAAACTGTAAAATGGTTCTTTTAAATAACAAATATTAGTTTGCTCTTGCCTGTGCATGTGGATGTAAAGAGCCTACTATAACATGGCACTTGGCACGTCTCACACATTAAAATACAAGCTGCCACGTATATTCTTTAAAAACTGCCAACTTGCAATCACCGTTCGACGATTGTATAAATTCCATTGAAGCTAATTACCGACATTTAATATTGAGACGTGTCTAGTGCGTTTGCTATTGTAACATGTGTTGGTGGAAACTTTAAATGAACAATAACAATAACGAACTGTATTTCTAACATTAAGGGTCTCGTCACATCAAAGCGCAACTTGCCGCCGAAAGTTCCAGTCAAAAGTAGCGAATATAGCGCTCGACTTTTAGTGGAGTTTTTCGCTATCACGCACAGTGCTTCATTGCGTGTTCAATCCGATAAGAGAATAGGTAATAGTAGTGGACCTATGTGTCACAACAAAAAATATGTTTAGCAGCAAATTACGGCATGGTGTGGCGAGATGCTAAGATTGTAATTACTAAGTAACAACAATCGTAGCATTGACACAGACACTTTAGACATCTTAATCTGGCACATTCGTCTAATTAACACATCTGGGCATTTGGAATAGGTGCTTATAACATAAAAATATAATAAATAAATAACCTATTTATCTTATTTTTAAATTTTGGCTAATACAATTTAAATCAAAGAAAATTAAATAAATAAATGCCCAAAACAAAACTCCTTTGCACTCAATAACTGGCGGTAACATATGGCATTTATTTGTGAATATCTTGAAAATTAAATTTCTATACCTAATAGAACTAATGGAGAAAACGCAGCACTATAATAATAAATACATCAGATCGAACCAATCAGATCCATACTTTCATCAAAGTGAACTAGTATAGTGGGAGACGTTTCAAACCCACAGTTCGAGAGCCCACTGTTTCAGCGTAATAAACCATTTGGAAATGTATATTGTTTGTCGAGTGATGTACAGTCAGGAGCATTACTATGTAAACACAATATGAAAAGGTCTAAAATGGAATCCAATTGAATACTTATTAATGCTCGCAACTGTACATTAACAAATTGTCTCCACTAACAGGGCTTACATAAACCAGTGAGTACCTGTGGTAATACTGATCGTATAAAAATTAACCTGACCGGTTAGCATCTCTCGGCTCCCTCTGCAATGTATTCTGAATAATCGGAAATTCATGAAAATGGCTTTATTTATGATGGAACTATTTCGATAGAACAAACCGTCAGGATATGATTAATTTACTTCCCATAAAAATATGTTCAGTTGATTGTTTTTTTTTTTTTATGTTCCAGATGGAAAGTTCTACAGTTCATAAATAGAGCTATCGTCGCAATTGCACAAAACAATACTACATTGACGGGACGATCGCATCTCGCAGACGGCTCTCATCGAGGAAACGACGCAGGTGCTATGCTGAACCCACTGCAGCTCCGTCGCGTAAACTACCTTCGTACTATTCACAACCCGCCGCTTGCGACGCTTATAAGTAGATCATAAGAAATGTGACGATCACTTGAGTGAGGCCTGATTCGTTATGTTAGTCGTGGCTCCATCGGCGACGCTCATTTGGCAAGTATCGCGCATACATACATACATACGCTATGCGACAGTCACTGACAATAAATATCCTGATTTTAGAATGACAGTCGGCGGCCTATCGGAAGTTGGCTGATATTCCGTCAAATATTAAATATGGCATTTGTCACAGCGTCAATTATTGTTCCACGGCCTTGTTGAACGTCCAATAACGAGCCTTCACTGTACGTAGACGAATAACAAAACGAAGGGACCGAAGTACCTACCTTAGACACTAGTTAGGAATATACAAGCTTACATGGGACTACGTAATATGAAAGACCAACGTATACGTTAAAACGGCGTCAAAAATCTGTAGTACATAGAACATATACTATGGAAGAACAAGCGATGCAGTAAACACAAGAATCGTGGTACAACTTCCGTTAATACCAGACTGGCAGTTGAAGACAGCAAACTATAGTTATAAGTGTAAAAAGATCTAAAATACTAAAGAAGGAAGGTTCAACGAGAGTAGATCGATTAGAAAATATGAGTTTTATAACAACATTAACAATAAATATAGTATAAATATTAACTTTATGATAGAGATTTACGAATATAGAACAGTGATTATCTCTTCCTGGCTCATACGTATATAAATACGCAGTGTCGAAAAATATTACTTATAGATTAATTGGGACACCTGGTATCTAACAATACGAAGAACACATTCTAAACTATAATATTAAAAATTCTATATACTTGTGTATAATATGTATATAATACGTATTCGGGGTAATTTTTAAAAAAATCCGTACTCCCAAAACCAACTAAGTAATAGAAATATGATTTGCCTTTTTTTCTAAATTTGTAATAAGTGACAGGATTGTGTAACACTGCATATTTTATATCAGTATATGCATGTCTACAATCATGCTCTGAATTGCTAAATTTCTAGGTATTCCACACAATATAAAGTGTGTTCATTGATGCAGTTGTCAATGGCACTTGAGCTATTTATGTATCTAAGAAACCGTGCCAACGGTACAGGAGGCTACATTACTGGCCGGGCGCGACAACAAGCGACGACCATCGTAAATAAATTAACTGCTTGCTTGCCACTAAATAAATAAAAATGCCGACAAGCAAAGCAATGCCTCGGCTCGGATGTAACGCTGACCGGAATTTTAAAACAGGCGACTTAAAACGTATGATTTTTTGTGCCGTAAAATAGTTTCCCTTGTGAAATCACCCATTTAAAAATAGAACCCCGGTCGCGCGGCGTGGTTCGGCGAAGAGCTGAGCTACCTAGGATTTTTATATTTGGTAGTGCTGTTAAAGTTCAAAGCTGCAGTCGGATCGTGCTACCACAAATCACTAATCTTAATTCTAATCAGGCGAGGATCCACCTTTGAAAATTATATGTCCGGTGTCACTAAGACCAACATGACTTTATTTGATCATCGTTCGTGCATTTATATATTTGTTTCAATATTGGTGTATTGTATTATAATAATGTTGGTTGACATGAATATTTAATAATAATATAAAAAGTAATATCAATTTGTGCACTGGAGGACAGTGTTTTCTTTTAATATAAAAGAGATGTCTTTTGCGTATTTCTTATGTGCGTTTCGGAAGTACAAAATGCACAGCATATTATTGATTGTTGGTATATAATTATTTCTGCTTATAAGTGTTTATATGCATTCATAATTATATTCTGATAAACTCTTATTAAATTAAGAAAATTTGACCAACGCCTTACCACTAAAGCCACTGCGCTTCTATCCTACACGTTGATTTTTTTTCCTCATTCCTCTAATAAGCATTAAGGCTTGCGTCGTGTAACATAACTCCCTAACCACTTTAAGTGAGTGAACATTTGATTTAACTCATTTTACAATGTAGTTGAGTATCCTACCCGCGAGAATTTTTCCCCATATCATATTTCTTAATTTAATAAGAGTAAACATGAAATATTATCAGCCAATGAGACAGCACTAGTAATTTTATAGATACGCGTTATATATTGTTATATTATATACGCTTGTCTAAAGGGATAACTAATTGGGGCCATTTCGTTTGGGGCTTATTTTTTTATCGTTAATTAATTAACAGCATTTTGCTTCGGCCTCCTTTAACATTGGCAACGCAACAGATCCTAAACAATATCCGAAGGCGCACCAGCGCGGTTAGTTTCTTGTATGTAATTGCCGCACAGTTTCGATTAGTGCGCTACGTTTATGTAATGACTACATGGTATAAAACAAAGTCGCTTCCCGCTGTTTGTCTGTCCCTATGTATGCTTAGATTTTGAGAATTGCGAAACGGATTTTTAAGGGTGTGGCAGCCGGGGAGGGCTGCTAGCTAGCGTAATAAAAATGCGGCAGCGGTAGATTTGGCGTCAATAACATTAAAATTACAAAGCAAGAATGAGTTGTGTAGTAATTTCTATCGTATATTTTCTAATCGTTACAATGCTATTTCAATGTATCTACCTTCTAATACAACATTGCGTCACTTATTATTATGGAAAAAAAATATTAAGATTGTCTATTTTTAAGAATTCTATAGTACGAGCTTTATAATAGATCAAATATACCAATTGAATGAATATCAAATTTTCATTTCGCATATTTTGAAAGAATATATTCGCAAATACATTGATCAACTTCTTTACAATACCAACGCACCCTTGACAGAAGTAAATGTATAAATACTACTGTTAAATATAATATGTTGGTATTCACCCTGTATAAAGATATTTTAATATTGAAGCGAAAGTTGGGCATAATTCAAATTATGATTGAAATAAATAGTAGATTTTTATTTGGCATTAGTAGTGTTTGATTCAATCTTTTGGCGCTAAGCGGCGTAACAATTTACAGGAAACCTTAATTACACTCGCGAGGGACTTCCGATTGTCCTTCATCAGGTATATTTTAAGGGTACCTACTGGTTTTAATGGCTTTATTTATAAATAGCACATACTGTAAATGAATTAGTATAAGAAAAGCCCGCTACTCACAGTTACGTACGAGGTATCTTCTCAAGGCTCTGCATCAAGTATATCTAGCTAAACTAAGCATTTCATTATACATTACTTATATCTTTTCTCGATAATATCGTCAGTCATAGATATTAGTTTTTTGATCGAAATGCAAAATTACTGAGTCTGTTGTCTATTGTTACCAAATCTGTAAATACTATAGGTATTACGCATTTGATGTATTTTGTATTGTAATTTACACATTTGAATTACAATGCGTAATATACACAATATCCACGCTACATCTACATGAAGTGACCAATCGTAATCTAACGAGACCAATACAATTACAACGGTACACACGTTTTACTTTATTCATTACATTCAAAGCATTGCTCAGACAGTCAGACACAGGCAAGATGGTACTACGTTAAAAAAAGGTTTTAATAAAAATTTAACGTTCCGAACTCCTTAACATTAGGGAAAACTTAAGCAATTTTCCTTTAATAATACACATTAGAAATTGTATAAAGTATGCATGAACACAAGCATTCTATTCTGTTTGGACTTCTAAATCGGTCACTTTCGAAACTAATACTATGTGGTTAACACAGACCGAGATTAGCGCAGCGGAGAGCACATTTTGCACTTTATTACAATAGATTTAAAGTTTATTTTCGAGTGTTTTATAAAATGCTCTTTGCTGCGCTGATTCCTTTGTACATTGCCGCTAATGTTATATTTTTGTTTTATCTCCTCGACCAAGAATTCATACTTATTTATACTCCTTTAACATAAAGTGTAGTTTTAAATTAAACATGAATGCTATTGTAAGTAAAGTTTTCTTGTGTTCATCAGTAACCATACCTTAACATGAACAGGCACTAAGAACCTTATTATAGGCACACCGTGCGTCAAGCGTCGGGCTTAAAGTTTCTATGCAAGATAAGAATATTATTTCTTAATAGAATACCTATTTTTTGCAGGTTATATTTGATTATCCCGTGCTCATAAGTAACTAATTTAATGCCTACAGTACAGATTACACTCCGTTATTGTAAAGACGACACAACACCAATTTTTCGGAATCTTATACTTTATCGGTCGGAAAGAGTATTTCTGTTTATAGCAAGTCATAAGATATTATTGCACTATTTTACAAGTTCGAATTGAAGGAACTTAATAAAGTTATTTTATTGCTTTCAGAGACGTGCGTAGTTTTATCTACGTGTATAGATAGAATGCCCAATAAGATTATGAGACTACATCACTGTAGTATTTTGACAATCATAATACGGTTCTCAATCAATACGAACTCGTTTTTTCTTAAATATCAATATTAAATTGTACGTTTTAGTTATTGCAAATATTATATAAGACGGATATAATATTATTGCTATTACCCACTGATTGCAAATTTAATGTAAATTGGACACGCTCGGCATAAATGTATCTATGACTACAGAGAGTGAGTGCTCGGTAAAGTAACCTCTTACCGGGCACTCACGGCTCTAAGGTTTGGCAAGAATAACGCGAAAACACATGCAACTAAGGAGGAATGCGGTGAGAGCTAATCTGATTTCCTGGTTCATCAAGCAATAAAACTTGATTTCTCCATTAATTTCCTAATTCCTACTTTGAAATAAATTTAAGCAAATAATATATAAAAAAATATTTATTTAAATTTTTTACGATTCTGCAATGAGTTTAATGGTAAAGTTAGTTTAAAATTAACTATAATAACGATCTAGATTTTCAAAGAAATAATTGAGGTTGAGGCCAAATAATAACTGCTACTCGTAAGTATAACCGATATCAAACAAACTTTTTTTTTATTAAAACTAACGTGAGTTATTGATATTATTAAAATACGTAACAACAAGTCGGCCAGTAGCTGACTATTTACGTGAGACCCGTTGTTACGTATTTTAACAAACGGTTAATGTTTATTGAAAAAAAAAAGCAAAAGTAAAACCGAAGGAATGAGAGTAACTGTGGAATAAAAAGCAGAAATCCTTTCGAACAGTGAGTTTGTTTGAATAGTGTATAAAACGAAGCATTGTGTAGTGTAGAGGTAGAATAATTCGATGTTGTATTATGGAAATACCTATAATTTCTATTTTTATCGTTAAGATTACAGGACGCAACTACCATATTATTTAAACGCAATATTGGCAGTGACTATAGAAAAAGTGATGGTATGGAGAGCTTCGACCTTGATGGATTATTTATATAATATTAACTATGAATAAGTGCGAAATTTCGAAAATCGTAACGTGAGATTGGAACACTGAAACGCCAGGTCCAATTTCATTAGCATGGTCAACATTTTGACAATTTAATTTAACGACAGCAGTTTAGTGCCATGTCATCCGATGTTTCGCTTTTGAAAGTCTGTAATTTGGAAGTCGCGATCCTCTGCTCTGGCCTTGAAAATGGGCTCTTGACGAGTACGTGACTGTAGTAGGTAATCCCGACCAAATAGCAGGCGATTGACGCGTACTTTACATAAAGTCTCGCGTATTCAGTATGAAAGGCAACGTATGAAGATTAATCGAGTGATTATTGAAACTGTTGGAAAAGATTTAAATAAAAATAAATTACGTTATGAATAAATCTGAAGGGTCGACAAGTTCTCCAACCACCATAGAACGAGAAGGCCAACTACAACTTACTAATAAGTATTGTTCTAAAAGTTATTGCTTTCTCAAGTACACTCGTGCATTGAACCGAGAGACATGAACCTTCATCGACCAAATGCATTTGAATTGGGTAAATGATATTGATTACACAATAAATAAAATATTACCATAAGTTTACGGAATGGACAATAATATTAGCCGATTTTGTGACTTCTAGTAAAACGAAAAGTATTTATTAAAATATTTTGTTTTTTAAATATCTTTTCGGTTTTAAATTGATCGGTTCGTGATTAGAAAATATATTGGCAAAGTTTTCTTACACAAAAGTTGGAGACATAATAAATGCGTTATGAGTGAGTCTGTTTCTTATGGGTTGTTGCCAGCCGCACGATAACGCACTAATAAAATATTTAGATTATTAAAGGAACTGCTGTGAACGGCGGATTACATGCTGCGACACTACTGACTTCTAAGCACTTACGACTGCTCATGTTGATGACACATTACAATCATGCTGTCACTGTCTAACTCAAGTGGTTTATAGTGGGAGCATGAGAATAAATGTGATATTAGCTTTAACATGCCTTTGAACAACTAGGCATCAGACTTCAACTACGTAAGTACAGGCGGCAACGACATAGTCGTAGGAACAATACTTCACAATTTATAAGTCCCTGCGCTCTCACCCTCTACATCTACCCTGCCTATACACTAACGCAAGATTACTATACCTATGATAGACTCGAATTAACCTGTTACAACTATTACAAGCGCTGGAATGTTAATCTACAACCTATGGTTACTGACACATGTTAGTAGCTATATTAACCAAATAGTGACACACTACACGAATTAAGGCTCCCTCACATACTTGACTGCGTGTAGAGAAACATCTTTCAACGTTGTGTAGTCTCTTAAAACAAGTGCATTTAAACTTTTGCGACCTTACTAAAATTGAGAAATATATTTATTAAAAACACTCGTTTAAATATTAGTAAAATATTACAAATATTTACTGCGTAAAATACAATCACTAACCAGAAAATATATGGAATAACCATCATAAGACAATTCTTGACTTTGGAAAAAATATTAAACACTACTTTCTTCACGAGTATAATATAAAAGAGGAAGAACCATTACGAGAAATTAGGTACGCTAACTCACTGAACTCGGAAAGTTGTGCTTTAGATATGTATAGAACTGCGTTCGGACGAACGCCCGAGCCTGGCGCCGACAAAGTGGGAGTCCCGCGTCGCCGCGACACTCGGCGATGACTAGTATATCGATCCAGACAAAGCGCTAGTTAATGCAACCTCTATCGACTAATTCAATAAATGCATCAATACGAGATTAGTCCCGAAACACACCTCACAATAAAGTATGTTATAAGAAGACAGTACTATCTACATGATTATCACGAAGTATCCACATTGTTTAGCACGAAACTTAGTTAACACACGATTCATTAGTCGGCCGAAACCACTTAGCGAGGGCTACTAGGGCCGGGTAAGACTCACAATGCATTACAAATTCAAAAAGGGATCACGTTACTTCTACACCCGTCGGGGCGCCGGGCGACGCCCCGCCGGCTTGAGATTCAGACACAGAAACGACACGCGGAGATCGCGCCGCGGACGATCCTAAGGCGTCGATCGTCGGTCACTCTTTCCACTCTGCTCCTTAGGCGATAATATCACAGATTCCTAAAAAAAATAACACTCAATGACGTAGAGATTCACCTACCCGCCGAGAGAGAGCTCGACGGGGCCGCGGGGCGGCGGGCAGCGGGTCCGGGAGAGCGGCGGCGCGGGCCTAGCCCTCCGGCGCGCCGCCGCACAGCCGCTCCACCTCCACTAGCTCCTGTAACAACCATATTAACGGTAATTATGCTGCTTGAAAGTATTTTACAAGCAGCAACAACTGACACATACACACACATTTTTAATAAAACTAAAGTAGACTTTCTCTATAAATATACAAAATACGGGTTATTCACGCACAAAGTCAGTCGCTACGTATGACGTTGAAACATGTTAGCCTATAGCTGACTTTGTACGTCAGTAACAGTTTCAGTAAACCCTTCTGAGCTAGTATCGCATGTAAGGGTAATGCTCGATTATGGACCTTATACTCGTATGTTAGTAGAAGGACTAAGTACCCATAGTAACTTTTGGCTTAGAAAGAGACGGAATTACTGCAGGGTGGTGTCCCGTATATATGCAATTGAATAAGAACTATAGTTTTAGCTCAAGTATATTATATAACATTGCATTTGTGAGCGGTACACCAACCTATAGTATTTCCGTCTCACGATCAACCATAATTCTTTGCACAGAATTATGCAAAAAAATTAAACAGTTCTATCAGGGTAATATATTTTTTTTAATGGACCAAGTGAGCTTTCGATGCTTTACCGTACTTTTTAGTTGAAGACCAAGTCAAAGTCACCCGGGACCGCCAGGCGGTCACCAGTAATCGGAGATCATGGTACTAAGGAGAAGACGCTTACTTTTATTATATAGATGTGCTGGCTATGACCCACCTGGTCGCGGTGCTTCTGCAGCAGCGCGCGCAGGCGCTCGTGCGAGCGCGCCAGCTGCTCGCGGCGTCGCGCGTACGCCTGCTCCAGCCGCGAGCACTCCGCCACGCCGCGCTCCACCGACTGCAAACACGACTAAACTGATTACAAGGCTAATAACATCGACAACATTTAATTATTCAAATTCAAATACATTTTTGGATATTAAGCACGTAGATTAGGAACCTTATTTTTAACACCCGGCTTCGAAGCAAAAAAAGGGGTGTTGAGTTAATTTTATCATAGCTCTAAATCAAATCGATTTGGATGAGTTTTTGTTTTTTATTTGAAATCAGTAATTTTCGTTAAAGTTAAAAGGGAATTTTGTGTCGGGGGTAAATTAAAACTTTAAATTTATCTAACTTGTGGAAAGTTTTACCTTGACTTAAACACTATCCCAATGTAAACTAGGTGAGCGTCAGCAAACATTTGTCGATGCATTCCCTCGATGTTTCGCAATAGAAAATGACTGTACCGACTCGGTACAGTATCCTTCTTTATCACTCGGTACTACCGAGTGAGAGAAGGATCGAAATATAGAAAGTGCGATTCCGTGCTGCCAGATGTAGTAGAGCTCAACCTATATACCGGCGGTGCAAGCATTTCACGATTTCTATCTCCACGCTGACTTCCGCAACGATCCCACAATCGGGCGAACCAAAATTACAAGCTTATGCTTCTTTACTATGACAACAATCATGGAGAGCAGCCCCTGTAGCATGGCACGCGCGAAAACGTTTATCGACTATCGCCATCTTGTTTTTCGCAATACTGAAGAGCGAGAAGTAGATAGTTTATCGCGCCAGACAAACGGCGTCGCGGGAGTCAGCTACGGGAGCAGGTTAGTTCTTTATCTGTAGACATGACAACTTACCTGGGAGTGGATCTCCCGCTTAATCCTAAGAATTTCGTCTTTATCTCTGTTGGTCTTTTTTGCCAGCGCCTTCACGTCCTCCTTCCGCGAGTTGGCCAGTCTGTTCAATATTTCTTTCTTCTCAACTTCTAACAAATCCTGGAACATAAAGTACAATCATATAAGCTTAAGTTTGCTGGTTACTCTTTTCAATGCGTTATCTTTAATCGAATTGAAATAATCTAATTCAGAACTATTACTTGTAGTAAGAAAAAAGGAAAAATTACTTGTATTAATTTAGTTTAGTTTTATCTTAGTATTATTAGCATTACTTTCAACAATATCATTATTTTTAATCAAGAGAACTACTCATTATTCACAAAAGTGGCCACTTTTGTCGACACACACCAGATGGGAAATAATCGTGTTTAAATAGGTACCTAAAGTTACGAAACTAAACTTTCGGAGGTTCTCAAAAGCGTGTGATGTGTTCTCTGTTTGATAATCGAGTTGAGTGCAGCAGTAATCTGCCATTCATTTGTTTTTCATTTCATTCCTTTATCAAGACCACAAAATTTCATACAAACTAGAGTTTCACTTTAACTATACAAAGATGGCGTTTCGTGCAATATTAAAAAAAATTTCATAATACAACTAACTATAAAAAACACTTTCGATTATCGCATTTCTGCAGATTGCATTTTTATCTTTTAAATAAGTGGGCACTATCCCTTTTACGTTTGAACACATTCGGATTAGTCTGTTTAACTAGCAGTGCACCTACTGCCATCTAACGGTGACTCTTTGAAGCGTAGCTTGCCAGAGCACGTGCAGAAATGAGGTTTTTAAGAATCGATTTTCCCCTAGGTAGTGGGATGTGTCTAGAGGTATGTTTGACACGAGCTGTCAAAATCTGCCAATCATAAAATTAATGATTAAACATGATTGGTGGAGTTCGTGGTGGGAAGTCAAGGGGTACAGTTGGGGTTTGCCTTAGATGATTTTGCAAATTGATTTTAGTGGACTTTATAATATGAAATTGGTGTAGTTTGGTGTTATAAATGCTCGTGCTCATGAACAATTTGTGAAATAGTTAAAGTAGACTGTTGTATCGACTCGTATAGATTTGTCGCCAGAAGCTCCCACGAGGCATCAAAGAACATACGCCATCTTTGATGCTACTTGTTATAAATTTACCGTACAACACCGCTACTTAGTATCTCAATTTACTGGACATTGGCAGAATCACTGAAATCTCGGTGGAAGCCATATTATAAAACAGAAGAAGAAGAAACATGATTGGTGGATTTTGACAGCAGCTGTCAAAACTGCCTCTCGACACAGTATCGCCACCTGGGGGATAAAACAATTCTGATAACCTTCATTATAATATCTACGGTTTCAGTGTAGGTACGCACGGTGAGCGCCTTCATCTGGTGCTGCTGGTCTGCGCGCACGCTCTTCTCGACGGCGGCGTAGATGGCGTGGTGGTACTGCAGCCGCAGCGCCCGCTCCTCCGCCGCCGCGCCCGCGCCCTCCTCGCCCGCGCCCGCGCCCGCCTCGCCGCCCGCTTGCCTGTCGCTGCACATGCAGAGGGATCTTACTTCACAGTGACAGCTCAAACTAATATAATCTCTGTTTTTGCTTGGGGGGATTAATCAAGATTTTATCGTAATATTTTGGTTATGTATGTACACGGGTACTGGACTTAGCACGAACCTTTTGTTAATTTAGCTTCGTTGCGACAACGATGGATGTAAATTCATAGAAACGTCAACGGAAACAAATAAAAGGTTCATGATAACTCCCATTTACGCACATAATTATGTGTTTAAAGCGCAAAAGTTAAGAAAATAATTATGTTTGGTTGTTTTTTTTTAATGACGCGATACAGAATCACGTCTTTATGATTTACAGGTGAAACAGAATCTAGAATCACAAGATCAAGCTAGCTATTACTGTTCATCAATACTGAGAAGCTTTTACATATTATAATATGATGTACATCTTACCGATCAAACATATTTGTCCTAAAAACTAGTTTGGCTTAGGAAGAATTGGCTTTTCATGTGTGTGTTTACCCATACGTTTTTTTAAGTATTTAAGATAAGGTGATTACTGAAGAGTGGTTTAATACGTGTTTGCTCGGGAGTCGGATGAATGTTGAATTTTACCTAACGACCTCGGGATCAAAGACGCGTTGGGACACCATGGAGTTTCAGTAGGTTCGAGTTCCCACACTGCTACTTCCCATGCCCGATTACCCGCGTGCAGGTGGTGTAGGGGCGGCCATTTCTTCTTGTAAAAAAAAACGAAGTGACTGAATATTTTTGTCTATTTAACTAACAGTGGCGTCCAGCTTGCTCGATAACATCATCCCATGACAATCACTTACATTCTGTTGGTGAAGAGCCTTTTGATCAGATTCTTGCAGACGTAGAACTTGGCGGGGGTGTCACCGCCGCGGCGCCTTGTCGTACTTGCGGCGCAGGGCGTCCAGATTGCTCGAAAACAGCACTTCTTGCCATCATCATCATCAGGTCTTGTTTAGTGTCCACTGCTGGAGCATGACCCTCTCTGTACTGCCAGAGCTGTCAGAGGGTTTAGCCTACACTCTGCACGCTGGCCAGACGGGTTGGATAGGTCTCTTTGATGTTTATAATTTTTCTTTAGCTTGTGTTTCCTAAGTCGCCTTCTACGATATTCACGGGAAGACTTGGAGTGGTCCTATTCTACCCCGCGGGAACCACACGGCATATCACTCACATTTTGTTGATGGAGAGCCTTTTGACCAGCTTTTTGCTGACGCAGAACTTGGCGGAGGTGGCGGCCCCGCGGCGCTCCTTGTCGTAATTGTGGCACAGGGCGTCCAACTTGCTCGAGAACAGCACCTCTTGCCATATCACTTACATTTTGTTGGTGGAAAGCCTTTTGACCAGATTCTTGCTGATGTAGAACTTGGCGAAGGTGGCGCACCCGCGGCGCTTATTGTCGTACTTGCGGCGCAGGGCGTCCAGCTTGCTCGAGAGCAGCATCTCATGACAACCACTTACATTTTGTTGGTGGAGAGCCTTTTGACCAGATTTTTGCTGACGTAGAACTTGGCGGAGGTGGCGCCCCCACGGCGCTCCTTGTCGTACTTGCGGCGCAGGGCGTCCAACTTGCGCGCCAACTCAGCGCGCTTCTTGCGGACCGACTCGCTCGACAGCAGCGCCTCTAGCGTCTCGGTCAGCGACTCATCTGACGCGCCGTTTGTTTTGCTTTCTGCTTGTTCTACGAAACAATATTTCTTGTTGTAAAAATTAATCAAGGACTCTTTAATTGATACCGATAACATTCACAGTTGTTTTTACAATTAATATGGCGTAACAGTAAACATTACGTTCTATGCTATGAATAAATAATAACTTATAAAGTTCTATGGGAGAGATTCAGACATTTTAATTTCCAATGCCTGCTCTCCTGATGTCCAATACAAAATAGTCAACGTATACATATAAAAGTGAACGAACAAAAACAAGCCTCAATTTGTGGCAGTAGCAAATTTTATTAATCTGACACATACTTAAGCATTAAGGGCATGCTTTTATAGGATTATATATTACAAAAAGTCACGTACTACTTGAGATAACAATTTGTAACTTGTTACAACTTACACAAAGTAATGACATGATAATGACATGTTATTCCGGTCGGAAAAATAAATTCTTACAGATTTAAACCCTTCATCTGTTTCAAAGCCAAGAGTTTTTACCTTGCCTTCGCATATCGATCAAAGCTAGGAGGCTATTCTTGGTGTCAGAAAGTTTTCCGACATAGTTCAGTGGATTGGCATTTTAAAGTAGAAGTGGGCAGGGCACATAGATAGACCGATAGGCTAAAATGGTTTTCATATGACGGCTACGACCAAGTTTGCAGGAAGGCGTCGATTGTAGGCCATTTCTGACTGGTCGTATTGGAAATTCTTGCAGCTGAAATGTTTATTTTTTTTAATTTTATATTATTTATTTAAAAATCTTTACCTATCATTACAGGTGTGTTAGCCTAATGCAACAGACCAGCCAATTATACTTAATTACTAACGTTATTCCTATAAACACGTATCCATAACCACCTTGTGACTCCTTATTGTTGGTGGACTGCGTAGGCGACGCCCGCAAAGCCTCGTTCTCGATCAGTTTAATGGTCTCGACAGCAGCAGTCAAGCTCTTGTTTGGACTTCCTTCTGATGAACTCTCGAGTCTGATCTGTAATTGGAAGTAGCTTTAGTAATAAATAAAAAAGAACTGCAGCCAAGTTATTATATAGTGGTAACATACATAGTTACCTATTACGGTTCAAGAGATTCAGCCCTGTAAACTAATAGTCTGGTTTTTACCGTCTGAGTGCGGAACCTTTAACTAGACAGACCCCCAGCTCGTGCGGGTTGGACCAGCACACCGAATATTGTGCAAAAATCAAATAAACACAGTTCAATCATTTTGAGTGGCTAAATAGAAATATATATTTTATCAAACAACTATTTCCGCTTACTATGGTTCATGAAATCATGAGATACTGGCACCTGTCATGTCCCAGGCACCTTTTGTTTAAGAAACCCTAAAATATCAGCTACTTAAGACTATCTTAACGTAAACAGGTAATGAATGAGGCTTTTCTAAAGGCTCACCCCCAGATGGCAGCATTGAGGCGTTGATCGATAAGCCGCTGTCATTTAGTAATGTGATTTTTTAAAACACCCTTAGTGTAACGATCAAAGACTTCTATGTAAACTGAGGTAGACGTCCCCTACTCCAAGAATCAGACATTTAAAAGCAATCGTGTCACGTGACATGGTCGGCGTTTTCGCGGTAGAGTTTAAGTGAGAGCTAAGCGCAACGGTTTTAATTAGCTCGCTTTAAACGGTTCAAAATTTGGCATATACGACTTGTCTACCTCAGTTTATATATAGAAGGCCCATCCCCCCCTTCCTGAAAAATAAAGGCCGGCAACGCTCTTGTTACACCCCTGGTGTTGCAGTACTCCATGGGCAGCGGTGATCACTTACCATCAGGTGACTTGCTTGCTCGTTAGCCGTTCTATGATATAAATAATTGCTTACTGGTGCAGCAATGGAGAGCCTCGGCTCGGACGCGACGACCGGCAAGATGGGGGCGGGGCTCGGGCCGAGTTTGGCGTCGGGCGGCGGCACGTCGGTGTCCTCCGTCAGCACGGCCAGCTGGTGCTCGCGCTTGTCTGCTCGCTCTGGTACTTTATTTGGTAATTGGTAAAACAAGGCGTGTATAGTACATTGGTACTTACTGGTGCAGCAATAGAGAGCCGCGGCTCGGACCCGACGACCGGCAAGGTGGGGGCGGGGCTCGCGCCGAGCTTGGCGTCGGGCGGCGGCACGTCGGTGTCTTCCGTCAGCACGGCCAGCTGGTGCTCGCGCTTGTCCTGCTCACTCTGGTACTTTATGGGGTTAGCCAGCGCCTCGGCCAGCTCGGACAGCTGGTCCGGTACGTAATCCTGGAAACGGAGAAAAGTTAATAGTACATTATACACATAGCTGTATGTATCTAATACAGCAGCCGGCAGTAGAGGCCACTGATGGACGAACGTAAGAATAGCCGAAGCGAAACTGAGGTAAAAATACGTAAGACCATCAATGCCCAATAGCGGCCAAGTGCTTTTCCATAATAATGCGCAAAAATTCAAACAAACATAGAACTACATAAAAATTATCACAGGTAACCCTTACCAGGTAGTCAGCCCCGAATTAAATTTTCAAATGGAAAATGGAATTTAAAAAATAATGTAGCCGGCACACAGCCCCACTATCGGCAGCACGCGGTGCCCTAGCAGCCGCCCGCTCTCCTCGTGCTAGCTCACCTTGACCACCACCAGCAGCAGCAGGCTGGCGGGCAGCGGTAGGCCGAGCTCGGTGCGCAGGTTGACATGCCGGTAGCCGGGACACAGCCCCACAACCGGCAACACGCGGTGCCCCAGCAGCCTCCCGCTCTCCTCGTGCGCCGCGATGCGAATCATCGCCAGCTCCGGGAGCACCACCTGGATTCAAACGAGACGCGTTTATTTTAATGATTTCGTTTCCTACAAAATAAAGCGGGAGTCGGGTGCGAGATATGCTCAACCGTACTGAAGGGATCAACTTCCCGCCGCAAGGTGTACTGCTTGCCTACGGGTCCTACAATGTTGTTGGGTTGGAGGCAATATTTAAACATCGGTTCTGTAGACAGAGAAAAATATAGACTGCTTGCGTTTCACTCTTCATCTTAGAGTTTTAGGACAAGCGAGGTTATTTTTTACTATTCTATTTTTGAGAGCTCTTTTCATTGCAATGCAAAAAATGTGTGCAAGTTCTCATTCCAAATTTGAAGTAAGAAGAAAATTCTCGTTGTCCAAAACTCTTTCTTGCGATACCTACGATTGATTCAAAATAAAAACGCGCTCTTGGACGTAATGGAATTGGCATAGAATCTTATAGCCCATGGTTATAATACAGATCATCCAGCACACTCTGCTTACATTTATTGACACCGTTTAAAAACAGGTGCGATGAAAAAAAATATTTAAGCCAACAATTCTCCGACTCGCATAATATTGTGATAAAAACAATGAGACTGCGCTCGGGTCGAGTAAACACGATTTTTTACAATAGTGCGTTGCGTGGGCGCATTAAAAAAAACTAGACGGCTTGTTTGGACAGCCGCCTACTTCGTTGCACCGCGGAAGCGTCTCGCGAGCCACAAACATCATAACACGCTACACCTGTTTCACTGGCTCGCTGTAAGCATTTACTCTTCATGAATGAAATGTGTACGCGAATATACTCGGTTACTATGCTAGTTGAGAGATCACGTCATAGTACGGAAACATTATAAATTTTCATACCTCCTACTGCCGTCTTATCCGCAGAAATTTGATACTCCAGGTAACGTTCATTATAAACTAAGTATAACTTAGGGTTAACAATAAACTCATCCACACTTCAAAAATAATACGAAATGCTGTAACGTAATGATATGCATCTTAGATAAGCAAGTCAAACGTAAAGTTGTCTTTTCGTTGTACGATGTGTAATTTACACATCTTCCTGTAAGCGATGGTGAACTGATGAGAAGCATTTATAATCCTAACTAATATTATAAATGCGAAAGTGAGTTTGTTTGTTTGTTTGTTACGCTTTCACGCCGTATCTACTGAACCGATCATCATGAAATTTTGCATACACATAGGTTAGGGTACCGAGAATGACATAGGCTATATATTACGCGGGCGAAGCCGCGGGTAACAGCTAGTAGTATATAAGACAATACTTTTAATGTAATGTCAGAGTCGTACACAGTGGAGTAGGAATAACAAGATGGATAAACGTTATCAAAACTGCTCTCTTGTCTCTCCATCCACGTCTCCCAACATCGCCACATATAGGGACATATCCTAGAGGGCGGCAAGACAACTTATCATTGTCATCGTCCGAGAGGAATCAGCAAGTTAAATCTTTATTTAAAAAACGACTGCTGCCTTTTCCTGTGAGAAACATCAATGGGGCGGAACCAGCTGGAATTAAGCCTCTTAACTAGCTGGGAGATACATTTGATTTGTCTTTAAATTATACTTGTTGTTTGAAGTTCATTGAACAGACTAAATTAAAAAGTCGTTCGAAGTATAAATCACGTAAACAACATTCCGATTGCATTTACGAATTTCGTCGTAAATATGCACACAGATCAGACGTGAAAAATTCCTCGGCACGGAGATTGATAATTTGTCGGCTGTAAACACGCTACCATTATCTCTGTGCAGCGTCACCAGCCGACAGTTTGTTGTTGTGAAAGTGTACGTGACACCTAAGGTCACTGCTAATATACTCAATCGTTTTTCTTACATAAGAACACTATCCTAGTGTTTGGAGACTATTAAACACATGGATGCGATGGATATTTTTAAAAAATTTGTGATACTTTTATACTGACATAACTTTTATACGCTTCCTATCCGAATGTAAGAAATTGAATATTTATGTTCACGAATGAAGTGCCTATTCATGTATAATATTCTCCAAACACTATCTTATACATAAGAAAAGCGCATTGGGACGACATTCTATACTAGACATAAATGATAGATGCTGCTAGAGGTAATATTTGATGCATCCCGAGTAATTTATTTATGCTAAAATGAGTACACGAACGTAATGCACGGTCATGATGTGACAGTGAGTCGTGAACCTATTGATTGTACTTAGTTACACAATATAAGCAATACGCGCAAAATGCATTTAATGCTATGTGCGGTTAAACCATACAAAGGGAATGTGTTGAAAATTAGTGCTCGAGTTAATTTATGACCTGGAGTCGACTAAGGTATATACATGCTTGTTAGTAGCATGCGTCTGTTCTAGTTTTGAGCAGTCATGCATTTTTGTACATTCTATCTGTGGCGGGGGTGGATGGAAGACTGGTATCGTTCAGTATAACCGCTGCGTACCGGTATGCATTTTTTAAAGCACGTGTTTGCAGGTCGTGAGTGGGACACAATCGACTTGAGTCAAGGCAGTCAAGGCTAAAGTTAAAAGACTGTGGGTGCGAGTAAATTCATCTCACTAATTTTTGAAAAACTTTTTTATATGAATATGGCTAAATTATTTAAGTTTGTGCGAGCGGAGCATAGTGTAGGTCCTCCATATCCAGATGTCCGGAAGAGATTTTAACTAAATAGGTGAAATAGGGGTTTAAAGTTTGTATGCTCTCTTTCAAGAAGTGCAACCAACCTTTTTGAAGACGAACGGCTCCTCGCCGTAGACGGGGTTGATGCCGTTGTTGCTGGCGACGCGCGTGCGGAACTTCTTGCGCACGGTGTCGGCGGGCAGGCCGAACATGTCCACCTCCACGTAGGTGCCGCAGCGTTTGTCAGTCAGCAGCTGCCCACCGTCACAATAATAGCTCTCTTTCTAGTAGGATAACAACCAACCTTCTTGAAGACGAACGGCTCCTCGCCATAGACAGGGTTGATGCCGTTGTTACTGGCGACGCGCGTGCGGAACTTCTTGCGCACGGTGTCGGCGGGCAGGCCGAACATGTCCACCTCCACGTAGGTGCCGCAGCGCTTGTCCGTCAGAAGCTGCCCTGACAGCACCGTCACCGACAGCGAGCCAGCGATGATGCCGTCGACTGTACTCTCGGCGAACGGGTCTAGGCGCCGGTCCTGTTTGCCAGAAAGGAACAATTTAGAAAATAAATACTTATTCATTTACTAACTTGAAATAAAACTGGCCAACTGCAAGTCGCAACATTAAGGGCTCCGTTCTTGCTTGCTTAACTACAAAAAACACGCTTTTTGTTTGAGATTTTTTGGGCGAGTCCAAAACGGTCCTTTGAAAAGACTAGACAAGTGATACGTCACATAATATTTTTAGGGATACCTTGTGGTAATATTATTTATATTTTATTTTTTATACTCTTAATTGAACTTGCCTAAATGCTGTGCCGTCCCTTCATAGAAATAAGAGGGAAAAGAAAAAAAAAATTAAATGGACTTCTCCAACTGACTTTAACTAAACGTATGGATATCAAATTAAAAGCGTGCATATCAGTTTTTCGTGATACATTCATCAGCATCCGTAGCATGCCCCCGCGACGCAGTTTATATCGCGCGATAAGCTATCCTCGTCTCGCTCTTTAATATTACGGAAAACATGATTAAGTCGAAACATGTAGTCACGCGTACGTATAGGGCAAGAAACATTTTTCAAACCCTACTGATAATGCAGGTTCCTATTTTAATGCGAGGAGGCTTATCTTCACCCTCTAACATTATCGGAGACTGTTTTTTGTTTTACTATCTATTTAGTCGAGCTCCGTGGCGCAGCGGTCAACACGCTAGCCTGCGACACGGGGGTCCCGGGTTCGATCCCCGGTCAGGTCAAGATGGAAAAAGATCTTTTTCAAATCGACCGGGGTCTTGGGTGTTTATCTATATAAGTATATATTATAAAATATAGTATCGTTGAGTTAGTATCCTGCGACACAAGTTCACAACTTACTGTGGGGCTGGCTCAATTTGTGTGATATGTCCATATATATTTTTTTTATTTTATTTATTTGAAAAGGAAAATTTACAATTATGTGGCGATAAATTTTTCAACTTCTATATAGAAGACTTTCGCACGTTTGCTATCGTATCTTACAATCTAAAAAATGGGCGACAAATCAATCGAAATTGTGGCTTACCATCCGCCTCATGAACTCCGGTTTGAGTAGGTACCCGCAGCGGCGGTTGTACTCGAACGCGCCCAAGTTTAGCTGCATGGCTAGATCCAACGTCTGGAAGTTCAGGGCCACGAGTTGACAGCCCGCATTCCAGAACACCTGTACAAATCATATTGTTAGTTTACTTTTACGCCACGCCTATTATCTGTCTGAACAGAGGTCAATTGGCTATGGTGTTGTTCAACATTATGTCGGAAACGTCAATAAAATCGAAAATATAACGTGACGTATTCTACTCATACCTTAAATGTTAATATACAGCTCTACAGATGATTGATGAAGCTTTTTTAAGCGTATTTGTAAAAAAACGGCCACTTTTGGCGAAAACGCTAACTTGTTTGTTGTTTATCGTGAGTGTAAGTGGCTGCTGCACTGGTGTTAAATTTTTCAAGCCGCCCAAAGGGATCTGACATAGCTTAACGACTGCCATCAATGATGGCAGCCGGAACCAACGCTAAGTAAAGCTTCAAGTTTACAATTTATAAACGGTAGTTCATAAAATACTTTGAAAGGTTAACCGGGCTTTAATGAAGCAAATTTTATAATTGACTTCTTCGTTTTCTTTTTAAATGATTTATTTTAGATGGAGGCAGAACTGGACCACGATAGATTCATGTTTCACCTTAAATGTAGAACGTAGTGCACGTCAAAGATGATACTACCAAGCGCATACACAGGACGACAAACATCAAGTCGAATAAGTAAGAACGACAGGCATATTTTAATTTTTGTTTGGATTTACGTTGTAATTTCTTTTTCTGTTATTTTTCAAATAAGCAATTATAACAAAAGAGTTATTTTGCTAACACATTTTGCGCAAGGGACATTTTGCGTAAGGTACATTTCGCGACGAAGCGGAGTTAGGTAGACTTCGAGTCGATTGTCCTCCAAAAGAGATATTTCTCTGCATTCGCATCATGTATCCCAGCGAATCAAGTAAAGCAAATAAAGAATAATAACCTGCGGCATGAAATTTGAGGAGTCGAACCGCGTCCCGGCCGGGTACACCCTGGAGAGCTGATGTTTGTTGTAGTTGACGAACTCGATCGGCCGCTCCTTCAGCAGTGTCGTCGCTTGCTTCTCGTCGAACGACGACATTTCATAGAAACGTTTCTTTTCTGTAAACAAAACAATTTGTGTTAAAATTTCTATAAAACCGAATAGGTTTATTATTTTGATATAAAGCGTGTAAATTGACCCTCGACAATCTTAAAGGGGTGACTCAGCCTATCAATATGAACAACTTTTCCTATAAGATTAATGCTAGGAAAAAATCGGTTTAAGTCCGACAAGAGGATTCAGTAGAAGGCTACATTTACCCGTCGATAACTTTTTAGAACCAATGTTTACATTCTAAAAGGATAAGAACACAGGCTCTTCTATCTCTGGATCCGTAAACTCTCTTCCTTACAGACTTAGAGCACACTTGCCGTCGTTTGATAAACGTTGCGATTTCAAACCGCATCATATACTTTTTTTATTATCTATCTTTATTCAGAAGCTTTTGTCTGTTTGACATAGCAGGTCCATACATACAAAGATCATATACTACAGATCAGTATATGTGTAATACGCAGTGTGTGATGGTTGTAATACGCGGATAGCATTAATACTCACTTTCAGCGCTCTCAAAAGACGAGAAGTGTACAGGCTGCACGTAGTTGACGAGCGCCGATATCTCCGCGCCGGCGTACGTCTCACGCGCGTCGTCCGCCGTCGCGTCATATACGTAGTGTGTGACGATCATATTCGTAGTGTGTGATGGTTAGAATATGCGGATAGCATGACTTACTCTCGGCGCTCTCAAAAGACGAGAAGTGTACAGGCTGCACGTAGTTCACGAGCGCTGATATCTCCGCGCCGGCGTGCGTCTCGCGCGCGTCGTCCGCCGTCACGTCGCCCCCCTCCGCCAACTCCGGGCCCACCTCCTCCTCGCCCGACGAGCTTTCAGAGTCCGAGGATGATGACGAGTCCTTGCTGCCTTGCCGCACCAACTGTATATGATGATATATGTGTCAAATACAATATTGATTGATCTATTTCTAAATATAGATCGTCTACTTTAAAAATGAACTTCCCTCCTCCACATATTTTTTCAAGGTGTAAAATGATATTGATACTATTGGGGATTTATTGGAGTCAAAATAATCGTGCTATCAATCCAATTTCGGTAGGTTATAAGCGCGGTAAAGTATAAAATGACAAGTCCACTCAGTTTAGCTTTTGCGGTAATAAGGCACTAGTTGGTAAACTGATCTGACCGTTCAGGAATTAAAAAGAGACTTTTACAAAAATTAAATTTCCTTTATCAATAAAATTTGTATAAATGTACTGGGGGCGTTCGATTTCAGCGTAACCATTAGGGTCCATTGTTGAGATATGAAACATTGTCATCGTTCTTACCGTGCCGTGCGCGACCTCTCCGTTCCCCTGCACGACCAGCTCGGGCCGCTGTTCCGACTCTTCCGAAGCTTCCGAGTCCTTTTTGTGGTGATGATGGTGTTTCTTCTTGTTCTTTATGATGATTTTATGCTTCAGCAGAGACGGCGGCGGCAGTTTCCCTCCTATGAAATAAGTATTTTATAATAAAATATAAATGACAACTACTGACTGTCTGTAAAGACTAATTTTGGAAGTAGGTACTAGAACGAGTTTGATGAACTTATTGATTATAGCCAAAAAATCGTAATAAAAAATAGTTTTGTTATAAAACTAATACACATAAATTATAATGTTTCCATTTATAACAACTGCCTATTTTTAGATGCATAAATGTAATTAAGTCAGATAATTTTAGCAAAAACTCATTGATTTATTCCTTGGCCCTGATTTAAATAAATTCGTTTTATTTCAAATTATATTAAGATCCAACGGAATGATCAAAAAAATTCAAATAAAGCACTGTAAAAACAAATATCTTTTTATCTATTGCAGTACAGATTAATCTCCCGATCGCCGAAGGTCGTGCACCTGGTGTGTTTACGTTGGCCTAGGATCAAGTATGTGCCAGGTCGCTGTAAACAAATCGGGACACTTTGTTATCGATTCCATCCATCGATAGTTAGATTTTGAGCAGACGCTAGAAGTTGAGGACCGAATTCTTTCAACTGAGAATTCGGCTTAAAAAGAGGTCAAAGTTAATGTTCAGCAGGCCGATTTGCTAACTCGGTGTACAACGTTTTGATAATCACTTTACCATCCATTACGGTTTTCATATTTTAAATAAAAATAGTCATTGATACGGAAGCCGTAATGAATATTGAAGTTACCATCAAAATGATGTACACCGTAGTTGTCAAAAGTTAGCAAATAGGCCAGCTGGTCCTTTATTTACTTCTCCCATATTTAGAAACTAATAAAAACTGAACCAATACACACAATTTTTTTATTTTCTCACAGACATATCACAGAAATGTCTACCATAAGTGAAGAATTTTAATACACGTGAACGATTCGTTTTAACGTTTCGTTTTCAAACATAGGCTGTTTTAGAATTAATTAACATCCACAGACAAATAAAGACTACCCATGTGATGATTAAAAGCAATTTATGACTACTTTTAAGTAAATTAAAATTAGATTTTTTTCACTTTTATGATCGTTTCGTTGTAAAACTTAGGCTGTTTTAGAATTAATTGACATCCACAGACATACATAGACCACACATGTGATGATCAAAGTAATTTATGACTACTTTTAAGTAAATTAAAATTAAAAATAAATTCACTTTAAGAAAAAGTTAAAAAATACTTCAAACAATTAAGATAAAAATCAAAAATTAAAAAAATTAAAAAAGGCTTACATGATTTACATTCATGAATTTCTTCCTATTTGTAAAGTATTAGAAATAAAACTATTGGTGTCGCTATTGTGCCTAGTGTGGGGCCTTAAGCACTGATCAGTACTCTGTGAAATAGCCTAATTGCCAGGCGGGCGAAATCTAAAAGTTTACTTTTCACCTGGTATAGTAGCCAAGTTCAAATTTGTAACTCGTGCTGCTATATCGTCGATGTTTTTGATACATACTCGTACGTTCGTATTCGTTGTATGACTAACTATACACTATTCGTAAAAATAATCTATAATTAAATAAACGTACTGTCGTAAATTAAATGTCATTGTAATGTAAACATGTATAATAATAGAGATGCGCGTCACGTAATTACCTGGTTCCAGTTGATGTGAATCAAGGGGCTTGTCCAGGAGCATGTCGCCGAAGATCTCCCTGCAGTAGTTGGCTATCTTGGCCTGCTGCCGAGGGTTGCAGTGGTTCTCAAAGCTCAGCACGACGGGGTAGTCCGACGTCTTGAACGCGCTCTCCGCTATCGCTTCCAGGACCTCTTTGGCGCTGATCTCGGGAACGAAGGTGTACCCGTGAACTATCACCGGCTCGTCTGTACGCCCATTCCAGAAATCCAACTCGACGCATCTGTTTAATGCAAGTTTATTACTAGAGAAGTCATTTGAGTGCGTTTGACCTCTATCTTGCTTATTGGGAAGAAATGATGCGGTCTAGGGTGGAACACGGAAATTCAATACATATTCATTCTTGCCTAGAAAATCCCTCAACTGCACATGTTGGGAGACACCCACGCGGGGAGGGAATTCCATTCCTTAGAGGATCGCATAATAAAGGCGAATCTAGAAGCGATGAGCAGGAATATCGACCACATATGGATGGAATTCCTGCCCACTCCATATCGTTCGATGGTGATGGCGTGGCTATCATACATCATCTGGTTCAATGTGGACAAAATGTTCTTCGTATGTCTGTTCCACTCTACAGATAGCCTTTTTCAACCGATTCTCATAAAATTTGTGAGATGCTTTTGATTCAGTTTTTGGATTTTATTCAAATTGACGAAGTTCGCACAAAGGATCTAAGCGCTAGCAAACTAAAAGGCGCAGACGACCACTTGAGTTCCCCGCGATTATAAAACAAATAACGTGCCTTCCGTGCTTCAGAAGGCACGTTAAGCCGTTGGTCCTGGCTGCCATCATTGATGGCAGTTGTTAAGCTATGTCTGAAGCCTTCAGGCATCTTGAAAAATCTGACACCAGTGTTAGCCACTCACACACAAGAAAAACAAACATAAAACAAAACAGAAAGTATTATTTTGTCATCGATGGATAATTTACTGCGTCATTGGCAGAATAGCTAAGGTGGTTATAGATAGCTATTATCAGAGCGTTATTGGAGCCTTGAGTTCGAATCTAGGTAGGCGGTGTTAATCTACGGGTGTTTTTTTAAAGTTGTCTTTTTTACTGATTATTATCAAACTACTTTTAGCTTTTTGTTTTAAGGTGCGTGGTGATCATTTATTTATTAGTTTTATTATATTGAAGCCTCGCGAGTTCTAAAGCTCACAGAGTCACTAGTTATCTAGTTGAACAGGAGTAAATGAGAATTAAACTGATCTGTTTGTCTGTACAGACTAAACTTGGAATCTACCATGACGATTTTGATGGGGTTTTAACTTATGTGTAGAGAATTTTTCCGGGAAGAAAAATTTATGTTCGAGCGCAGCAGGGGACGGCTGTATGTTATGCTAGTAAAATACTAAAAGGATCTAACGCATTTTTAAAATAACTTAAAATGTGGAAGATCTTTATCGCAAGTCTTGTACAAGAAGCTTAAATTCTAGACAGATTAAATCCCACGTAGTTTCCAGGTAAAGTCCTTATTCTAACTGAAGTAAAATCTTTTGTGTTCTTACTATGTTGCTTGCTTTCCAGCGAAATGATTTTATGTAATATTTATCGAAGGAAAATCCAATAGAATATTGCCTTCATTCCAGAGTACGACACTTCTTGCTGTTGTCGAACTCAAAAATTTGCTCTTACTCTTGGTGTACACAAGACGAACATCCTAATCCTCCCTAACTAATATTATAAATGCGAAAGTTAGTTTGCGAAATATAAATGCGAAAACACTTTTACGCCGTATCTACTGAACCGATAATCATGAAATTTTGCATACACGTGTGGAGTACTGAGAAGGACATAGCTATATATCACGCGGGCGAAGCCGCGGGTAACAGCTAGTTTTAAATAAAGTATTTTAAGCTGCAGCCTTGCAAACTATTTGAAATTGGCAAGCTTGATAATAAGGTTAGTGTCACGGTTTAATTTTTGGTATGTGTTAGTGGCCAACACTATTGTCTGATTTCTCAAGCTGCTACAAGGTATCGGACATACCTTAACGACGAATGGAATGGAATTATGGTCTCACGTAAATGCTATATAATTTTTATGCCACTTGTGGTCGTCCCTCGTCCGCGGCCGCATAAGCGCTACCTATGCATACGCTCAATGGGCCATAGAGCTTCTCAATCGAAGTCATTTATGTAGGTATAATATTTAACTTTTTTCCGATTTCAGGATAACGTTTTCATTGTAATTCATGATTAATTTATTTTTGTCAGACATGAGTAATGGTAACATGTACAATAACAATGAGTTAGTCCAAACTCTTATGGCGTACGATTTGTTTTAAAAAAGGCCAAAAGTTTCGTCACAACTATGGCAACACCATATTATGAGAATATATAAGTAATAATATTTATAAGTAAAGTATATTTTCGGCTTATATTTAAAAAAAACTTCGTAGTTTCATCAAGTTTAGACTAACGCGATGTAGTTACGACTTAACCAGTGTACTGCAGCGCCATCTATGTCGCTCATAGTGGCCACCATGTCAATAAATTATTTTGTATGAAAATTAAATTGATACATTTTGGTTTCTTAGTAATATTTTTATATGGCTTTTATATGAAAACAGAAAATATCTTTGGCATTTTATGTAGGTGATCAAGTTCCCCTAGCCGGGAAAAAGAGTCGCCGTTGATCAAAATGGAATAAACCATTATAATTTTACTATACTATACCGATCTAGTATAGGCCGTGGTTTTATTTATTACGCAAATGTCGTATCCCTGTATAATGTTATCCTGTTTTCATAAGCTATGGGAACTGAGCCATCCTATGTGAAATACTAATTAATATAAGTCTTGCTTAAGTGCACGCCGGCGAAGTGTGTTCTGCCGTGTTGCACTTAACGAGATTGCCAGTCTGTGACTCGCTGTGAAATGATCACACGGTACAAAGCGCTATGCGTATAGAACAATAGAGTTGCCCAAAACATGACTACTGTCTACAGCGCGCCTCAATTATTTATACTAATATTATAAAGAGGAAATATTTGATTGTTTGTTTGCATTGAATAGACTCCGAATCTACCGGACCGATTTTCACAATTCTTTCCCCTATAGAAATCTAATTTAACTGCGGGTGATATAGGCTATAATACGACGATGAAGTCTATTATTATTTGTTTATTAGGAATAACAAACAGCTACATTATATGAACATGTTAGAATATAATATAATACAGAATTGTTGATAACATAGCCCATGGCGTTATTCACAGATTAGGTAAGAATAATAGGGGCTGGTATTAATAATATGTCCTGGAATAAATGATTGAAAAATAGTAAATAAATAAAATAGGCAGCTAACTACAAAACGTAATATCTTTTACATACGATTCGAAGCACGCATGCAGCATAGAAACATCATTCACTTTTCAAACATAAAACAATACAATTTTATCAATTTATATTACTACAAAGTTGACGTGTTGTGATATCAACCAAAAGAGCGAGTTTACATTCTATTCTAATTGTCCCCCACTAAAAAGTCTCTTTCCATTACCGTTAAGACTCACTAGTTGAGTGAGATACAAAATGATCATGCTCCAACATTCATTAAACCTAAAATTCGTCCGATATATCTTATTATTTTTCAAGCTAGACAAACAGCAGCTTGTCAACATTTGAAATATAAATAACACGCAATAGTGAACTATCATCTTTGGTCAAAAGACAGCTTAGAATGTTGACATTGACATCTTTCTTTCTCGCTCTCTAATTATCATAAAAGAGAGACATCAGAATCAAGTTGGGGAGTTTCCACGGTATCGCCGTTCGCTTCGCACTTTTCCCCGATATTTATCGTTGTTTTATAACGGAATACAAGTGATCGAGGCCGGTAAATGGCTTGGCGTTAAAAGGGCGCCATTAATTGGCGAAACTATTAAAAAGCCATCGGCCGTGTGGAGAATTTTCAGTGTTTATTCGTATTTAAATTAAACTCGGTAACGAACTCATTAGAGCTCGCGGCGATATGCTAATATTTTTGGTTCGTTAATATTTCGTGTTATCTAATCGCGTCGGACAGATTTCACCTCGTTTGGTGTAATTGAAATTGCAGCCTGATAACCGCACACTGAAACATTATTTTTCAATTTGATGGCTCAGGTTGGTTAAGCCATGGGGATCAATGTCAAACATTGATTTTGTTCAACGGGTAACTAAATATAACTGTCGATGATATAACTTTGCATAAGTAGTATATTTGGCAGTTTCAATTGCGAAACCTTTGTCTGAGTTGGGTTAGGGAGCGTTCGATAATATTATTCTTTACTGACTTGACTTCTTTATTTTTTATTTCATTGGACGGCAAACGAGCAAGCGGGTTACCTGATCGTAAGTGATCTCCGCTGTAAATGAACTAATGCAAAACCAGGGGCGTGACAAGAGCGTCGCCGGCCTTTTATTTCTCCCTTCCCAAAGGGGAGAGGGGATGGGTCTCCAACTCTCTCTGTCATTAGCTAAGGATACTATTTCTATAAAATATTCACTACTCGTATTTTTACCAAGAGCAAGAGCGCAAAGAAAATGCAATTTAAGTTTCTATTTAAAAAATAACTTATGATGAGTGACCTTTATTTTCCTATGTATAAAACGGTGTTTTGAGATTATTATACATGGATGGGCACTTCATAAGTAAAGATAATATGCAATTTCTTACATCTGGATAGGATGTGTATATGTAGATGTTATGTCATTTTAAAATTTATTTTACTGATAACCTTACAACGAAGCCTGCTTGGAAAACTAGCTGTATGGGACTGGTATATAAGAACAATATTCAATATACATGTAAAGCATTCTCATTAGAGCTTGAGTAACAAACATTAAGGACTTTAAAGACAGTCGTGACACTTCAACGAGGTCAATGGTGATGTACACAATAGAGCATTTTCTTTTGTCCACATGTATAAGGAAATTCCGGACCAAAGGTTTAAAAGAATGGGTTTACTCGTATAAGGATGGGTGCAACCGTATGGCAATGCTACCGCCTTTGGCAATGCATAACTACTGCAAAATGCAAGCTTGTTTACGTTTTCTGTATCATACAACTTTCATTCCAATCAGCAAAATATTCACATGGGTTTCAACATTTAATAGGAAGTTATAACCAATGAGAAGTAATTTAGAACAACCCTAACTTTCTTTTCTTTTTTTTTATTACCATTTAAAGGATTTTACAAAACATTTTGTTGGAACTTAGCATAGCGAAACCACTAAGGTATAAAATTATACTAAGATTAAGTTTGCGACAATCATTAACAAATCAGACAATAAAACGACCTGAAAGTAATTACTCACACTTATATAAAAGAAAAGAAAGAACAAATAAGAAAGAATTGGACAAATACATACGGTTGGGTTATTAACTCGTTTAAAGGGAACAAGGAAATTTTAAGTTTATATTTAACTGAAAAATACCTCGATGAAAACCGTCTATTTTAGATAAACATCGTCTGAAAAGTTAGTTTTAATGTATGTTTTATACGCCAGCAATAGGTATGTTCATTGTTCTACATTCTTTGACGAGTTAAAGACGTTACGACCATATCGATCAATCACGTGTACAATGAATTTACTACTATTAACACGTTACATTTAAATATATGAGCCATTAGTGGTCTGAGCTGCAGTTTTACCAAGACACTAGCTGTATTATATATGTGTGACAGAGACAAATCGCATAATGTTACGTATGCTGTGTGTGGTAGTTTCGGTACCGACTTTTTTTTTATGTATTTTTCCCGATGTCTCAAAGACTTTTTGTCCGATTTTTTTGTCTGAAAGGTTGCACCCCCTAAGTGGTCCCATGGTCACCAAGTCAGTTATATATTTATAAGTATAAAGGGACTCGCGAAAAATTTAGGATAATCAATTTTTTTTTATCTGTTTAGATGTCTTTGTTGTACTTATTTTTATTATTCCTTTTTAAGCTTCATGGGGACACTTGAATTTTTGCTTTGTAGTGCCTGTGTTTATTGAAGTCTTTTTTTTACTTTAAAATAATTATAGCATGAAAAAATTTCAAATTGTGTTCCAAATTTACAACAACGTCATCAATGGAATCGTAAGATATTCACAAAGCAACCCGATTTGGACGTTAGTCCCATTAAATATTGTTTCATTGAATCTCTTGATGTGTCGTGTTGTTTTCTTGTAAAGTGGATCTACAAGAGAAACAACGGCGCTTGCAAATCTATTATTAATCTATTATTAAATGCCTATTGTATTTTTTGAACAGAGTACACATATTTCCACTACAAAACCTTGGAAGCTAAGCAATATCATAGAATGGGGAACTTACATTAAAAATAGATTTGAAAATGATTCTGATTGTGATAGCATTTAGCTGAAAAAGAGTAAAAAAATAAAAATTTTAAACAAAAATTTATTTGAACGCGACGACACATTCAGCAGTTTTTGACAGATAGCTCATTTTCATAAACCGCAAATATAACTTTGTCAATACAAACACTACGAAAAACAAAGTAATTTTTGCTATCGAAAAACGACTGTGGTATTTTGACTAATCTATGCTTGCTACCACGGATCCTGTCATGGGCGAGTTCGACTCGCCACTTTTTCTTACGCCTCTATGATGTACTTTCTTGCTTTGTCCGCGGCTTTGCTTGCGTTGCTTTCCATACCTGGCGATTTTTTTTCCGAAATAAATGGTACCTTCTCTTAATTATACGGTAATATTTCATAATGATTGGGTCTGTAGTTACGGCGTGTTAGCGTAAGGCTGAAATTACACCAAAACGGCAGCAAGTAATGCGGCGAGCACTTCTAGAGTGATAGGATTTTAACCCTTATTTGCATAACTAAAAAGACTAGTAAAGTGTTAAATATTTGTCGCCTTTTCTGGCCGTTCATAGCGACGAAGTTTTTTCTCGGCGGTCTTTTGTTTGTGTTAATTGTCAAATAAGGCTTACAATCCTTTCACAGTGTATGTGCCCGCCGCGTCGCAGCCGTTTCGGTGTGAAATGAGCCTAACAAACAAATAAATAAACATGCAAGTACACTTTCGCCTTTATAAAATTAGCAAAGAATTGTAATTCTGATTTCAAGATGTTGATGTAACTAGGGGTAAATCATAATCAATGTGTACAAGTGACTACCTTAGTTTACAATCGACCTTTATAAGGTGTCGGTAAACGTGGCGACCTACTGAAAATACATAAATATAGTTGAGAATATATATAATATAGTTTTATTTTCTACATAAGTAGACACAATGAGAAGAATACCACGATATACTCGCACTACTTCGGCAAGACACTGACCTGCAACCAGCTAGCAGGCTTTGGCGGTATATCTCCATGCTGGACTTGCCCGTGATCTGGTGGCCGGTGAGGTATGTGTTATGCGAGCTGTTGATGAAGTAGTGCGCAGGGTCTAGTCCATTTCGTCGCAAAAGACACTGACCTGCAGCCAGCCAGCAGGCTCTGGCGGTATATCTCCACGTTGGACTTGCCCGTGATCTGGTGGCCGGTGAGGTACGTGTTGTGCGAGCTGTTGATGAAGTAGTGTGCACGGTCTGGTCCATGTCGTCGCCCAAGACACTGACCTGCAGCCAGCCAGCAGGCTCTGGCGGTATATCTCCACGCTGGACTTGCCCGTGATCTGGTGGCCGGTGAGGTACGTGTTGTGCGAGCTGTTGATGAAGTAGTGCGCCAGGGGCTGGTCCATGTCGTCGCACAAGTCCAGCTTGTTGACAGCCACGATCGGGTTGTCTTCGGACATTAGAAACCTGCAACCAAATATTCACTTCAATATACATGGCGAAATTTTTGATCGTTTTGGACCCATAAAGGGTAATTCATCCCCTCGATATTAACAACTTTTCCAACGGGAAAAATGATGGGAACTCAAAACAAAGGGCACACAAGCCGCCCAGTCAATTTGTATGGAAATGTTAAAATGAATGAGTTATATATAGTTCATATTTACGGACTGAATCACCCCTTTAAGGGTCCAATACTATCAAAATTTCAGCATGTATGTTATACTAGTTGTTTCCCGCGACATGCGCGTTAATACGGTAATTGACTAATGTTAAGATATAACATTTGTTTCATAATGTTACTCATTTCCATCTAAAAACACTATTAAAACACTTTTAAATAGATATCGATTCGTAAGTGATCTTAAAGCTCCTTTAAAGTTGGGTAAATAGGTTGGTAGCTAAGTATTTACCATTTTTGTAAGTATGAAAATCTTTAAATACAATTATACTGTAACGTAGGTAGGCCGCTAAATTTATAGCAACTTTTATTATGAAACTATTACCAGAAACTTAATATTATTTAGTATAGCTACCAAACAAAGTTCTCACACCACCCATACGAAATACAGAGTTGTAACGTCACAAATATGTAGGCATTTCAGCAGTGCGTTTTCACATCTAAAAATTAACGTCTTCAAAATATGTGACTTTTAAACTTTTATATCTGAAAGAGCTTTTTGGTTAGAAATGTATTTTTGTCACTATTGTTTATTTTTAGGAGGTCTTTACATATCAACACGAAAGATTTTTTGTCAACATGCCCATTGTAACCAATGTTTCTCACTTATAATATAGCTTTCTATTGATAAATTAATTGTTAAAATCAACCCAGTAGTTTTTGATTTTGTCTATTACAAACGAACACACAAGTAATTCTTTGATCTAAAGAACTGTTGATAAGTAGGTCTTCATAACTCCATCGTGCGTCACTATTTTTCTGACACATTTCGTATAGCCAAAGACAATATAATACTCACGTAATAGACTGCCCACCTCATACAAAAATATTGGACCAAATTAAGGTTGCGAAAAGCAGGCGAATGTATGGCGCAGGAGAGTTGCTTGCTACTCGATACTAGATGGCGGTAATCTGCGTTAGCCTTTAACTTACTAAATATACGGTGTCATTTTAAAATATTATGCCTTGAATATTGTTTTGATTTTTAATAATATATATTTTGTGAATTATGTTTTTATATTCTCATAATACGGTAGATAATATGTTGTGTAGTTTCGAGTGGCGCCATCTATGCGAGTATCTGAGAACAAATCGTACGATTAAGGCGTTGAGATCACATGGTATAGCTTTATTTTTCTCTAACTGGCTGAATCCAAAAACATTTCTAGGAATTCATTTATCATTAGCGTGCGCTGCACCATTATTTACGATAAAATTCATTTTAATAACAATGGATATCTGTATAGATATTTAATGAAATGAATTTCGATAATAATGACGTCATGCGTGTATGTATATATGCTGTATTTAATATTAATAATAATATATAATATTTATAATAATATAATATTTAGACTGATTGACTAATAAATCATAATCAATCAATGAGCCTTCTTGAAAATAACATTGAGAAAAAATACAATAATATTTATGAATGAAATCCTTTTACAATTAGCCTAGGTATTCAAAGAATCTATTTCAGGAGTAGGTTCCCTCAAAAATACAAAACCACTTTCGTCATGAAATCATAATAACGTGTCAATCTATTGTTTGTTTGTTTTTCGTATGTGTAAGTGGTCAACACTGGTGTCAGATTTTTCAAGCTGCCTTAAGGCATCTGATATAGCTTAACGACTGCCATCAACGATGACAGCCGGGACCAACGGCTTAACGTGCCTTCCGAAGCACGGAGGTGTCAATCTATAATAAGTTATCGGACCTCTGTCAATAAGAAATAAATTAAAAGCGTGCATACATATGAATACATATATTCATTTGACTTTGGCAATAATATTTTCTTTTACGCAAAACCTGGCTTTGGATCTTAAGACGCTTACTCTCCTTAGTATGAAGGTATGAAGTGTCTTAAGTGTTACACATACGATGTAAGCGTAATGGCTTGCGAGTAAAGTGCGCGAGTAAAAGCATGTAAATGGTTTGTTTTAAGAACACGACTTATACGATATTCAGATAAAACGAAACTACGCCGCACGTATTTAGTTTTATATCTTGGCGAAAGCAAACAAACTAGTAAGCGATTTCTGCCGCCACATGTTATATTTTAGCAACAGAAATAAACCCTCTGTGAAAAAGTATCAAAGCAGCAAAGTTTATGAAATGAAATATTATGAATCTATTTTTCACCTTCAAATCGATTCTTCTTGCCACAGATACGCAAGAAATACTGCGATAGAGGGATGATAGTTAAGTAAATACACGGTACATCTTTACAGGCCTAACTTCGTAGCTAGATTAGTATAGTACTTAGGTATAGAGCGGGTAAAGCTAACGTCGTCTGAGTTAACTTACTTACACTTCTTCTTATAGTTAAAGAGCGTCGCTCTTAACTAACTTAATATGAAGTGTCTTTGAAGTAACGTATTCCTTCCGTAACTGTTACCTTCACTTTTACCTTTTCCCGACTGATCCATCCAGAAGAATGGGAATGTTTTTCGCGCGTATTTTTACCAATTTTAAAAGTGAGGTATCATTAGATTCGTATTCTTCCCCGGAGTTTCATACGTTATGTAACATACATACATAGACTTCATAATTTACGAGGTAGACAGAGCCTAAGGCTATAAGACCGAAAGGCCACATTTAGCATTTTTATGGGCAAGATGGAATTCGGAATCAAAACAGTGATGGGTTGCCAGCCGCACCGCCTATTTAGATGATTACTTAGATTTGCGCCCATTCCCTCGGCCGGTTTCTACGGCTTGCGCGGGATAAGAAGCAGCAGGTATATTCTACGTTTTTTCTTTTCTCCCAGACCAGCATGCTAAATAAACTAGCTATGTGTCGTCAGCAAAAAATCAATAGGGTGGACGTAAACCAAAAAACGGAGGTTTCTTTTTAAAGCCAATCCTTTTACTTCCGCGTATGTTTTGACGATAATCATAATTAACTCCCCTTAGAACTGTCCTTAGGTCGTCCCTTTCCTCTTCTATACCTACCAATATTGTTTTAAAAATTCATCATTCACATGACCCAACATTTCCTTCTTCTACTATGTATAGTCGGCAATAATTTCCGTTTCACTCAGACCAATGCGAACGCTTCTTCGTTGGATCTCTTATAAATCCAGCTAATACGTTCCATTATTTTCTTTTACACGCAATAAATATACGGGTGTCATGTCCAATATTCGGTTTGACATCGATGGACTACCAAATATCATCTAATCAAATGGCAAGCCAATATCGATCATTGCTATTTCAATATAAAAAATACTACAAATTAAAAATTATTCGCTTTATGATACGAAAATATATTTGTGTGTAATTTAAATAAAATTAATCATGGCTAGCTTTATTTTCATCATCATCAGGTCCCTCCAGACTCCACTGCAGGAGCACGACTCTCTCTGTACTACCAGAGCCATATACTATCCTGAGCAGTCAGAGGATTTAGCCTAATAAATAAGAGAAATAAGTCCGCCTTTTAATATGAAGTAGCAGATGAAGGACGAGGGAATGGACGAAAATCTAAGGTATCATTTCAATAGACGATGCGGCTTGCTACTCATTGGTTTATGATTCTGTTAAACGTGACCTTTGGTTCTTGAACCCTTAGACTCTGCCTACCCTGTAAAAGATAAAAACGTGATAATATGTATTTTTGTAGGTAGCAGACTACCATATTTACTTTTACGAACACTTTATAAGAAAGTCACTTAATCCGAGGGAGTCGTTTACTTCATTTCATCTCAGAATTATAAAGCATATTACGATAAACTTGAAAAGAAATACACTTTAGAGACTGCGGACATAAACCGGTAATGTAAAAAGGTAATGTAATCAAACAACGCAAGATTGAGTGCTAATAAAGTCATAGATCAAACGACGCGTATCAAAATCAAATAACGCTGTCTTCGGAAACAAACGGCGCCTTATACCGTATAGTGTTCGCGTGATTTATTTCAGTCAATGACGGATTAATGTCTTGTCGTGCCGGCCTCGGCCGCGGCCTTCTCGTCAGAAGAAAAACTTACGGAACAATCACCCGAGCGCGACGCCTCAGCGCCAAAGACTTCTATACAGAGTAACATGCCCCTCGACACACCCTTAAAAGGGTGATTCAGCCCGTGAATATGAACAACTTTTGCTATATGATCAATGCTGGGAACTTAAAAAAAATGTTGACATTTTTATACAAAAATGTTCAGATAAAGTAAAAAAAAAAGCCCAGCGTTGATCCCATGACAAAAGTTGATCGTATTGACGGGCTGAGTCACCCCTATAAGGGCGTGTTGAGATTCATGTTACACCTGTATAAATTGAGGAAGACGAGCCGTACGTAACCAAATTCTGAAGCGTTCAAAGGGAGCTAATTAACACCGTTGCGCTTAGCTCACACAACTCTATACTTACCGTGAAGGCATCGTCCACGTCACGTGACACGATTGCTTTAAAATATCTGATTCTTGGAGTAGGGCACGTCTACCTCAGTTTATATAGAAGTCTTTGCTCAGCGCTAATAACCGGGACGCTAAGGTGTGAGACGAGTATAAATATAAATATTAAATTAGAACGCTATGAGAAGACACGTAACCGCATGAATGTATTATAATTAACGCGAAGTATAGATCTTTTATAGCAGATATCTATTTTTATTGCTGCTACGTGGGATTAGTTTTTCACTAGAATTTGAATGAATTTTGAGTTATTATATGATTTACTGGAATTTCAGTGTACATACCTCTGTAACGTTTAATACTTATATGATAGGTACGTAAAAAAAAATTGTAAAGCATACATACATATACATACCACCACGTCTTTTTCCCTAGAGAGGAGCGAGTAGCATATAGCGGAGTAGACAGAGCCTAGGTCTATAAAACCACGTTTAGCAAGTTGGTGGGCTTGAAGGTGGAGAACGGAATCAAAATAGTGATGGGTTGCTAGCCGCATCGTCCATTGACATAATTCCTCACGTCCATTTCCTCGATCGGCTTTTAAGATCTGCGAGAGAAGAGAAGCAGCTGGCACATTTTACTTTTTTCTTTTCTCCCCAGACCAGAGTGAAAGATTAAAGGTACTCATAAAACGCAACGAATGTTATTGTATCTGTGATACGAGAAACTGCTTTGCACCTAATCTAAAAAAGAAGAATGCCGCTAATACCAGACCTCACATACCCAGCGGAGATGCTGAGCCGCTATTCAAATACGTTGCATACAGTTGCCTGTAACTTCGCGGTGTAGCAGCCGGGCCGCTTAGTCGTGCGGAAGCATATCAATCGAGCCTTACTATTCGATATCAAGTTTGCAAAATCAAAAATTGCGACAGCCACTTTTTAAGCTTAAATATCTTTTGGCCATTTTCTTAAACCCCGATTCAAACGCATTTACTCCTCATCTAAGAGTTTCCCCTGTTGCATTCGTAAGTGTGATGCGGTAAAGCATCCGCTATTATGACAGCATGTTGGTGTCTTCCATGCTGGTTTGGGAGAAAAGAAAAAACCGGCCAAGTGCGTGTCGGGCCACGCGCAGTGTAGGGTTCTGTAGTTGCGAATGACAACTTTGAGTTCACACTATTCACACTCGCACCTTACAGTTTAACGACCAAAAACATTTAACAATGAAAATAGTATGAAATTTTACAGTTTATAAGTTGGTTGCCTTAACTTTTTAGTTTGTACTTAGTACTCAGCTTTGATAGTTTTCCTTTCAACTTCAGTATATATACTACTGCTGTAATTTTTTTCACGTATCTTTATATAACCGTTTAGCAGATACAATATTTTTGAAAGACCTATTTAACGATACCCCACACGATGGGAAAAAGAGAAAAAAAAAATACTCCCCCACTTTACTTATATGGGAGCTAACCTAAAAAATTTTTTTTTCAAGATTTTATTCTACCACTTTTTTGCCATGATTAATATACATACCCATACCAAATTACAGCTTTCTAGTACTTATAGTCTCTGCGTAAAACCGCGGTTGGACAGACAGACAGACAGACATGGCGAAACTATAAGGGTTCCTTGTTAACTACGGAACCCTAAAAGCATAGAATATACCAGCTGCTTTTCTTCCCGCGCAGACCGTAAAAGCCGGTCAAGGGATTGGGCGAAAATCTAAGGAATCACATTGATAGGCGATGCGGTTAGCAACTCATCACTATTTTGATTCCGCTTTCTACCTTTACGCCCACCACGATGCTAAACGTGGCCTGTAGGTTATATGACCTTGGGCTTTGTCTACCCCGCAAGGGATAAAGACGTGATAGAATGTATGTACGTATGTTGGTAATTCATGCGGCAATATGATTTGGCGAAACTTTTATGGCTGGCTCCCTGCTTAACTCCAGTAAGTAGGCTTGTTTCCTAAATAAATTCTTTTTAAAATAATTAGTCCGTCTGGCTCCCCAGCGGGGGCAATTACTTGTTCTTTATTTTCACAGAACTACTCAATGAGGGATAGGCATGTTTCCTAAAAAAATATTTTGAAAATAATGAGTCTGTCTTATAGATTATTGAAAAATATTGGACAAGTATTTTTCTTTTGTCAATCGAACGAAAATTGATAACGTTATATACTGACCACTGACCGTGAAAGTGATTTTACCGGCCTATTGCGTCATGAGCCCCCACTCCTGCACTTTAATGAGCTTTATCTTTATGATCTTTTGTTCGATTGAAAAGGAAAAAATACGTATCAAATATTTTTCGATAATCTATGAGACGGACTCATTATTATCAAAAAATTTTTTAGGAAACGTGCCTATCCCTTCTTGCGTAGCTCTGTAAAAAAGAAGAACAAGTTATTGCCCACGATGGGGATGTTGGCGTGTTAACCACTCTGCCACGGAGACCGTCCAAATTTAAATACAACAAATAAATAAATACAATATATTAAAATAATTTAAATATAGGGACAAATGAGAATATGGTCCATTTTTATATGAGCAGGATAAGTTTCACGGAATATCTCTCGCAATTCATCAATATGCTCTCGCTCGCAATTCTTTTTGTGGATGCATTGTCACCTGGTGAACCTCATGTGGGTTGTGGTCATTCCATACCCGGGAATTTTGCTTATTAACAAAACCATTTATACAAAAATGTGCCTCGTCGCTAAAGATTATTTTTCGGCCAAAATCCATTTTTATAATATTTTTTATCCATAAATTTTGATACTAAAGTTTTATCATTTGCACATGCTGCTCAACCGTGTTGCCATGGTGATTTGGCATCAATGACTGAATAAGAAAAAACAGATTTGACAGATGCCACCAAAACAAAAAGGCCACCACAGATTATTAACATCGATCGCTCTATTTGAAAGACCCTTTACAAGTTATAAAGTCATATATTTTTAAACGTTAAGTTTTAGACATGAAAACGCGCAGCTGAAATGCCTACATATTCGTGACGTCATTAGACAAAACATTTATATAATCTTAACATTAGTCGACTACCGTATTTCAGGCACGTACCTGAAAAACCCGTCGAAGGTGAGCTGCGACCGCTGCTGGTGGTACTTGTTGTGCTCGTAGGCCTTGATGAGGTCCTTGGCGCGCTGAGGTCCGAGTACGGATGCAGGATCTCGTCGAGGCGCGGGTCCCGCTGCACGTTGTTCAAAAGTCCACCAGCTTGCCTGCCGTGTTGTGTTACATGACATATAATTACAGGCACGCACCTCAAAAACCCGTCGAATGTGAGTTGCGACCGCTGTTGGTGGTACTTGTTGTGCTCGTAGGCCTTGATAAGGTCCTTGGCGCGCTGGAGGTCCGCGTACGGGTGCAGGATCTCGTTGAGGCGCGGGTCCCGCTGCACGTTGTTTAGGAAGTCCACCAGCTGCGCTGCCGACAGGTGCGGCTTGCCTCCCGTGCTGTGTTACATGACATATCTTATTATTTACCTATAAGTACGAATATACAACGTGTTAATGAAAAAGCGCAAAACCTGAAATTTGTTTTGTCAGAATAAAGTCAATCAATTCCACAAATATAAAATAGGGATCAAATTTTAACCAAAAAATATATTTAAATGACGCCGTGTTTGATCATTACTTACGAGGGAGCGTTTTTATGTTCGCGGAATGGAGGGTTGGAGGGGGGTGATTAGGCTCATTAGGACCGTAACGCGTTCAGTGACTCATAATTAGTATAAATACGAGGTTTCATTGTTATCGACAATTAGTCTTTGAGCTATCGTCAACCAAGCAACATAATCGGGAGTGAAAAGTGAAATATGGAAAAAAACAACAACGCGTAGAGTGTTCACGTGCATTTTTGGACCTCTGCAGTGACGACAAGGATGGTGTATTGAGTCGAATTGTTACTGGAGACGAAACTTGGGTTCATCATTATGAACCTGAGTCGAAACAAGACTCCATGCAGTGGCATAAAAAGGGCACAGCACCCCCCAAGAAGTTTAAGGTGTCACAATCAGCTGGGAAACTCATGGACACACCCATAAACGGTCTTTTGGGACTCAGAAGGAATATTGTTGATCGATTATAAAGATAAAGGTGTTTCTATAACCGGAGAATACTACGCTTCAATATTAGAGCGACTAAAAGAAGCCATTAAAGAGAAAAGACGGGGAAAATTGACGAAGGGTGTGCTGCTTTTGCACGACAATGCGCCCGTCCACAAGAGTCGCGTTGCGTTGGCTGCCCTGCATAAGGTGGGCTTCGATATTTTAAACCACCCACCCTACAGCCCAGACCTAGCCCCGAGTGATTATTACCTCTTCCCAAAAATGAAAAAAGAGCTTCGGGGTAAAAAATTTACCACCGATGAAGAAGTTAAGGAGGCAGTTTCAGCGTATTTTGAAGGCAAAGATAAAACATTTTTTTATGAGGGTATAAATAAATTAATTGAAAGGTCTGAAAAATGTAGCCGTCTTGCAGGTGAATATATTGAAAAGGAAAAATAATTTGGTTTTTTTATTTCCACCCCTTACCCTCCATTCCGCGAACATAAAAACGCTCCCTCGTAGCTCTATCATGCGGCCGCATGCGAAGCGGCAATATCGCCATATATCGCGCGTAATTACCATAGACTTTTTAATTTGCAACAAACATAGGAAAACGAAAAAAAGCTAATATCGTCGTGAATAATCCGCGGAAATTAAATTTGATAATTTATGTAATTATTTTATAATAAAAATAAGTTGGGGTGTCAGAGGTTTTGCGCTTTTTAATTACCACGTTGTAGAATAGAAATATATGGAAAGAAAAGACATATTTCGCCGAACCCGGGTAATCGTATATAAGGTAAGGCAGATGATGTTTATGAGTGGGTAAGAGCTCGCTTAAGCCACCTCTAGTAATTGTAGGAAACTAGGGAAGTATTTCTGAATGGGGTCCGGGTATAGCAGCAAATTTTTATCAAAATCCAAAAAACCCCCTGTATTTTTATTTTGCCTTCAAATCATTGTAAAGTACAAATACTGTGAACGAAAATAGTACAAGCCACCTTCCATACTCAATCTTTATCATTTTACGCATCACGCAATATGACAGTTCTTGACGGAGCAAACAACTAAAGAGTGTCTTAATTAAGTACAGTCAGTATATAGAATATTATCTGTATAAACCAAGGCTAGTGGACATTGTAAACAGATTAATTTAATTATTTCTCTGCATGTTTTTTTTCTTCAATGTACTAATCATATAATAAGACCTTAATTTCCAGTAAATTTGCAAACACATGATGATGATCATAAAAGTGTAGATTCCCCGTGTCATAACTTTAAGAAAAAACAATGATATTTGGGTTTCCGTGGCTCAACCGACAGCAATCCACCTTGCCTTTCGTTAAGCTAAATATTATTGATTGAAAAATACCTCAAAAGAAAAAAAAAACCGGCCAAGTGTGAGTCAAACTCACGCAATGAGGGTGCCGTACAATACAATATGCTTCGTGAACACACACACACAATGTGCAAAAATGTTTTATTCAATTGACTAGCGCTATCTAGTGGTGTTTTAGTGAACTATTTCCCTAGGTGAACTTATTATAGTGAGTTTACCACTTTATTTTTAACTGATAGAATTCTTATTATTTTTCCTGTAATCTTTAAGCAATGAACTATTATATATTGTAATTTTTTCGAAATTTTAGGCCCAGTAGTTTCGGAAATCAGGGGGGGGGGGGGGGGAATGGTCAAATTTTGCCTTCTTTCGTGAATAAAATCAAAAGTATTGTTTTACCCGAAAAAAAAAAATATATTTTTGAGATCCTCATAACAAGCCCTTTCATTTGATATATAACACGGTAAGGTTTGCAAAACTTTTTTTAACATTTTCTATTTGGACCCCCTAAACTGACCCTTATTTAAAAAAAAATATATATTTACTTTGCACATCCGTATTTGGGTCATAGCTTTACACCATCTTACCAAATTTCATTTAATTTGGTTCAGTAGATTCGGAGAAAATCGACTGTGACAGACGGACGGACGGACAGACAGACGCACGAGTGATCCTATAAGGGTTCCTTTTTTCATTTTTTGTACAGAACCCTAAAAACCGGCTAAGTGCGTGTCGGGCCACGCGCAGTGTAGGGTTCCGTAGTTACGAATGACAACTTTGAGTTCACACTTGCACCTCATTCACAGTTGAAGGACCAAAAACATCTAACAATGAAAATTGTATGAAATTTTACATTTTATAAGTTGATTGCCTATAACTGTTTAGTTTGCACTTAGTACTCAGCTCTGATAGTTTTCCTTTGTTTGTTTGTTTTTCGTATGTGTAAGTGGCCAACACTGGTGTCAGATTTTTCAAGCTGCCTTAAGGCATCTGACATAGCTTAACGACTGCCATCAACGATGACAGCCGGGACCAACGGCTTAACGTGCCTTCCGAAGCACGGAGGAGCTCGAGATATTTTTATGCCACTTGCGGTCACCCATCCAAGTAGGGACTGCCCCAGGGGTTGCTTAACATACGTAAGCGCTCATAGAGCTCACACCCACTGGACCATCGGGCTCCTTTTAACTTCAGTATATATACTACTGCTGTATTTTTTTACGTATCCATATATAACCGTTTAGCAGATAGAGGGGGGGGACAAGCGTCCCCCCCCCACAAATTTTTGTTAGGGGTAAGTACCTCTAACAAAAATTTGCACTTTAAAACCAAATATTTCGGAAACGGATTCCTGAATCGAGAAATGGCGTTCTCAAACTCACAATATTTTTTAAAGACCTATTCAACGATACCCCACACGATGGGTAAATAGAGAAAAAAAATACTCCCCCACATTACTTGTATGGGAGCAACCCTAAAAAAAATTTTTTTTCAAGATTTTTTTTACCACTTTTTTGCCATGATTAATATACATACCTATACCAAATTACAGCTTTCTAGTACTTATAGTCTCTGAGTGAAATCGCGGACGGACAGACAGACAGACATGGCGAAACTATAAGGGTTCCTTGTTTACTACGGAACCCTAAAAATTAATTAGGTATGTGACTAAAGGTCACTTATTTTTACAATCTTACATTTCGCTGAACGGAATAAGGTGTTTGGCTAAGCAAAGCTTTTTAAGGTCATCAAAAATAATAAAAAGAAACTAATTTTGTTACATCCGTCAATCATCAAGGTTTTAATTAGCGAACTAAAACGTTTCTGGACGGACGTAATTTTCAAGAGGGTTCTTTGATTTCTTTCCTATTTATAGAGAGTAAAAATAAATCGGCAAAGTGAGACTTAGATCCGCAAAACACTAAGGGTTCCGTTCAAAAGAACAAGGCGAAGTAATTTCACAGATTGACTTCAAATTTAATACCCCTTAATCCCGCAAACTTCCTCTGAGCCACCATGCAGCGCCTAAAGGTTGACTTTGAAGGCCGGCGGCAGCGGCAAGTGTCGCGAATTTTATATGAAATGCGGCGCGCCCTGTCATCACTATCACTACATATTATAAAACATAGTTTTCCGTCGCGTCTGTCTGTCTGTTCGCTATAAACGCAAAAACTACTGCACGGATTTTCATGTGGTTTTCACCAATAGATAGGGTGATTCATGAGGAAGGTATAATTCTTGCCTGGGTGCAGCCGGAGAGGGCCACTGGTTTTATATAAAATGCGCGACGCATGCCGCAGTAACCGAATTTTAAAGTGAACTTTTAAAAATGAGAAACGAACATTTTCAGCATTCGTTTTCCAGCCATAGTATACAGTTTCAGTACCTTTCAGGTTGCATACAAACCGCTGCTAAAAGGGACTTCGCGATCATTTATTAAAATTGACGAGCTCCATGGCGCAGCAGTCAACACGCCGGCCTGCGACACGAATGGTCCCGGGTTCGATCCCCGGTCAGGTCAAGATGGAAAATGATCTTTTTCAAATTGACCTGGGTCTTGGATGTTTATCTATATAAGTATCTATTATAAAATATAGTATCGTTTTGAGTTAGTATCCCATAACAAAAGTCTCGAACCTACTTTGGGGCTAGCTCAATCTGTGTGATTTGTCCATATATATTTATTTATTTATTATTTAAAAAAATATATTTAAATATCTCATAAACAATTGATGCTCAATGAACTTAAAAAGCCTACTTACATTCCAACAGTACATCTAACTTTCGGGCCAAAAAATACTTGTACTTAGTTATTTCATTCATCATTATTCGTTGTGTTATATAAAATCACAGTGTCATTAAATCGAATTAAATTACAAATTTAACAAATAAAAATTAACGATTCTTTCTAAAATAACATTTTTCATAATTTTCAGCGTATTTTAAAAATCATTACGGTATTAAACAAAGTCTAGACATAAAAGAATCAAATTGAAGTGACCATGATAGACTTGTATCCGCAGCGAAGCCCTACTCCATAGCAGCGCTTAATTAACTGGCGAACTTTTTCCATTCCCGATATCGGCGGGAACATAACTGGAACTGAATACGAACTACAAAACGGCCGCTCTACATTTGGTACACAAGCCCAGGGCCTTTACACACTTTGTAACAGAAACTTCCCTCATCCATGACCTATTTTTTTACTACGTTTTTAAATAATCCTAACTATCCTAACTAATATTATAAATGCAAAAGTGAGTTTGTTTGTTTGTTTGTGACGCTTTCACGCCTTATCTACTGAACCGATCATCATGAAATTTTGCATACACATAGGTTAGGGTACTGAGAAGGACATAGGCTATATATCACGCGGGTGCAGCCGCGGGTAACAGCTAGTATGAAATTAAAAGAATCTAACATTTATTACTTATAATTATTTTTAGGATATCGTAACTAATTTTTAATATTTATTGTTATAGCAACAACTTTCTGTGATTTAAGTGTCTTTATTTATAACTAGCTACTACCCGCGGCTTCGCCCGCGTAAATTATAGCCTATGTCCTTCTCGGTACCCTTACCTATAAGTATGCAAAATTTCATGATGATCGGTTCAGTAGATAGGGCGTGAAAGCGTAACAAACAAACAAACTCACTTTCGCATTTATAATATTAGTTAGGATTAGGATTAAATTAAAAATATACAGTCAAATATCCTGTGATAGACAGACAGACGGACGGATGGATAGCGGAGGCTCAGTTTGGTTGGCACCTTTAGGGTAAAGGAGGAGCAAACGGGACCCTAAAAAGCCAACTAAACTAAATAATTCATAACCCTATGTTTGTCAGTGGTTGTACATTGCCATATTTAATTGTTTAACTACAGTGTCTGGGCAACTGACAGGCGATGCGTTGATAAGTAGTGTCCCTTGGACATCTGCAACATCAGAGTTGTTAACGGAGCGCTACCGGCTTTTTATATGGCACATTACCATTTTTATTTGTTTAGTAATAGGATGCCGCTTTTTACTCTATGATATGGAACCCTAAAAAATTGCAGTTTTAAATTTATGCGAACTCAGGCCGTATCTTCGCTGGGCTAACAAACCGGTGTAGCAGATCGGGTATTCGTAGGCAAGTAACATGTACTGTTTCTGACGGAGCATAAATGATTGAAAAATTGGATTGGATGAATAAATGAACGGTTGAAAATTGGATTGCAAAACAAGGGAAAAAGATTTTCATTTCATCCGCTACCCTGACTTACGTAGATTCATCTTCCAAATAAACGAATGTAATGGATTAATAAAACTGATACAAATACTCTTTAAACTGTAACAACAATAAAGAATTAAATCTGCTTCTAGACATTTGCTCCTCAAAACTAAAACAAAAGACAAAACATTTGGACCTAAATTAGTAATGTACCTTTCGCTTTTATTTAAATCGTTGATGAATAAATAACATATGGCTTATCTCTAAATGAGAGTCAGGGATCTGTTCGATAATTTTATTTGTTCATTGTTATCAGAGGATACTAGTTAAATAAAATTATATTTTAAAAATATTTTAGCGGTAAGCGAATTAGCTGCTAATATTTGTTGACATCACATTACGTTGCACCAATAGACTTAAGCATACATAAACATCAAGGAGACCTCTCCAGCCCGTCTGGCCAGCGTGGAGGGTGTAGGCCAAATCCTCTAACTGCTTACGGCTTTGGTAGTACAGAGAGGGTCATGCTCCTGCAGTGGAGACTAAAGACCTGATCATGATGATATAGATACTTACAGAGTGTTGAATATCTTCTGCACTTCAGTCCTCTGAGTGAGGTTTTTATAGAATGCGAAGAAGTCTTCGAACTGGAACTTGGACTGGCTGATGGTGTCGTTCTTGCCCGTGGGCAGGCCCGACTCGCTGAGAGCTTTTTCGACTCGCTTCTTGTCCTCCTTGTTTTGAGCGAATAGGCGCACGATACTGTAAACATACATTTTCTTAATACTTTTCACTAAGAGGCTTAAAAGTATGCAGGATGTTTTTACGCCAATATGATCGCGTTTAAATGTCGGATTTATTTTCGGATTTCCGTGCTTGGAAAAGTTATTTCTACGATGCGAATTTAAATATTATAAAATTTGACGCGCTCTGTGCCACAGCGGTGAACACGCCAGCCTGCTACACGGGTGGTCCCGGGTTCGATCCCCGGTCTGGTAAACATGAAAGATTATGTTTTTCAGATTGACCAGGGTCATGGATGTTCATGTAAGTATTAATAGTAAAACAAAAAATTGTTAAGTTAGTATCCCATAACACATGTCTCGAACTTACTTTGGGGCTCGCTCAATCTGTGTCATTTGTCCATATAATTTATATTTATTAATTACATACTTGACATCAATGAAATCAAATAAGATAGCCACCACACAGAAAAAAAAACGCTAGGTGTCTAATAATCCACATGCCCAAAAGAATAAGGATCAAAAACGGATGTAAAGATTTCGACGCGCCATTGAAAACGCGTTAACGTCGCAAGTAAACACGTTCGACGGATAATAAGCGGTAAATATTAGCGTACGCGATTATGTCATGAGTAAAGATTTAATCTCAGGTATGTAATGTACAGTCAGCAACATAAAATTGGTCTGCACGCACCGAACAACTTATTAGTTGCAATTTTGTGAATTATAGATATTATAATGTAGCATAATTTACAGTATTCTTTATTTTTTTATTCGCCTAATTGAAGAGTTCAATTTACTTTTGTCACGTACTGGACATGGAAATAACTAAAAAAAAATATCGTTAGCTAGATATTATTTCCCAGAAAATATTTTAGATGTTTTACTCAACAAATAAATATTTTTAGCCATAAAAATAATGATTCTTAAAAGTCATATAATAAGCAGTGTTAGGAAAATACGTTTCATGTTTAAGATATAAACAATGTTTTATAACTGATAATGTTTATTTCAAACTTTAATACTGACTTCAAGTGACTTATGGCAAAGTGCACCACTTTTTTTTATTAATTATAGAATTAGGCATTTGTCTCCCATCTCACCTGATGGTAATCACTTACCACGATGAAGACGAGGATGTTACATGCCTTTCTCAAGAAAACTTATTAATACTCAAGCCAACTGCGATTCAGAATACCAAACCGACGGTTCTGTACCATCATACAATATTTATCTACAAAAGCGCTCAAGACATGTTTTTTGATTTGTATCGTATTTTCTGGCGCCATAAAATTGTTATTATAGCGGCAACAGGTATATGTGAAAGTTTCAAGTCTCTATCTATTGCGGTTCAATAAATACAGTCTAGTGACAGACGGACGGAAGGACGGATATCGGGGGCTTAGTATTATGGTCCCGTTTTTACCCTGTATATGGAACTATAAAAAGCGTCTGGAAATAAGTGATTTTAAATACTCTTGATATTAAACGACCAAGATTGAATAATGTTTACAAAAACAAGTAAGGTTCCACTGATGGACAGGTTGGCAAAGAGGGTTCGCTTACCCCGAAGCAAACTTTTCCGTCGTTGTGTCTGAAAACGACATTAATAATTCCTGAAAATGCCACTCACTTCTTAACGAGAATTTTGCCAGACTTGTCTGCTTTGAGGACGATCTTAGTGTGCATCTTCTCCAAGAACTTCACCGTGGGATTGTTCAGCTGGTTCAGGTTGTGTGCCAGCGCAAACAGCTCCTCCGTCCACATCTGCACAAAAATTATGTGTCACATTTCAGTAACAAAGTTACAAACGATACTACATTGAGTTAGTGTGGACAATGGTGTTTATATTAAAATGCCACATGTTGATATCACTAAACTAAAACTGAGCCTTATTTTATCCAGCAACATTACCTGAAGGTTCTCGAATGGCAGGCAAAACGATGAAATAAAAGTCGAATAGACTTTTTGCAAAAAAAAAATCGCGCGGGAAATATTTGTTTTATTTCAATTCCATTTGAACGACCATGATTGGAAAGGTGTGTGTAAAACAAAAACTATATTACCAATAATTACGTAATCAATAGATATTTTTTTCCATTCCACTCAAAAAATCAATACAAAAGTGAAAATTTAGCTATCTTCAATGATAATGAAGTCTGTTAAAAATAGCCTAGCAGAGGCAAACACTACAAGGCTAGCTGATGCGATTTTGATTCTTATAAACCCGGGACATATAATGTTGCTCAATCTGGGACATCCATGGCATATCACTGCTAAGTCATATTTCAATACGTTCTCGATTTATTGTTTCTGACGTGATGACATGATTGTTATTAGTTGCGTATTTACGTACCACATAAAGTATTTAAATATACGTATATAAGTTAAAATGGGTAACAGTTTTATCTCTAGCTCCGTTCAAAAGTGTCTCTTAATTCCCCTGTGTAAAATTTATCTTTGTTATAACAGCGTAGTCGAAGCCGGGGACCATAAGACCTTGAGGCCACGTTAAGCTTTTGCGGATAGAAAAAAAATAGAATCAAAATAGTGATGGGCTGATAATTGCCTTGATACGATTCTTAAGGCGAGAAGAGATACAGTTGGTACATTCTAAGTTTTTATTTCGTATGACGTATGATGATTTGGCAGACAGGCAAGATATAAATGAAAATAAAAGGGCCATGGCCATATGTGTTCCTGTTTACTAATATAGCACTGATAATAAACTTATTTTTTTAAATTATAAATTGAACCATAAACAAGTTGACAGTATCACCATCACTACATATAATATAAAACAAAGTCCTCGGCCGCGTCTGTCTGTTTGTTCGCGATAAACTCAAGATCTACGTACGGATTTCATGCTGTTTTCACCAATAGGTAGAGTAACTCATGGGGAAGGTTTATAGGTATAATACATCCCCGAGCGCAGCCGGAGAGGGCTGCTAGTTTCATATAAATATAATAATAATCTAACTTATAAATTGCGATGCTGGTCACAGTTTTACATTAAATGCAATTACATTGTAAATGATTACATAATCAAAAATGTATAATGAACTAAATGTCATTAAAATCATCAAAATTGGACGGCTACGTTGGGCAGAACACGTAGTAAGAATGGATGGCCCAAACGCCTCATGGAAAGTCGGCCAGAGGGTCGTAGGAGCCAAGGCAGACCGAAGCTGAGATGGTCGGATGGTGTTGAAGGAGACTTAAGAGTATCGGCGTAAAAAATGAAATATAACGAATAAGATGCGAATGGAATTATTTACTTCACCAGGCCCAGGCCCACTCGCAGCTTGGATGATGATGATGATGATGCAATTACATTGTGTGGATGCCAACAGGTCCAAGCAGATTACACTCTTCGTAGTAATAATATTTAAGATGCTCATAATGTCTAGTAAATTGTCAAAACGGTAAAGTAACATGGACGTGGCTGAAAATAAACTTAAATCTGACAGCGTAACTGCTAAGTGCTCAGAAAACTTTCAAAGCATCGACGAACAACGTCTTGGCTTCAAAAGATTGTTCGTACGTAAAATAATATCAGATGGAAAAAGCTTAAAACTTAAGATCCCTGCTCAACATTTTGTGTGTAAGAGTTTGTTATATTTTATGTATGTAAATTATTTTATCTTATATATAATCCTCTTGAACGTTAAACATTCTGCTTTTACGTTCAAGAGGTTTATAAGTCTGTAGTATTGTGAGTATTAGCTAGATCTTTCAAATAGTTTTAACGGGTCCTAAAAACGGTAATTTCCATTGAAATATTTTAAATTTACAATTTGAGAGATTTTCACAATTAAAATATGTATTATTAATTTATGAATGTTTAAGATTTGGATTCCACAGGCGAAGCTTACAAATAGAGTGCCGTACTCTTTGGGTACAGAATCCTAAAAATTGTACATTTGCCTTACTTTATTACTTTCCTAAAATAAATTCATTATGGAAACATTTATTTTTTACCCGACTTAAGAGCGTATACTAGCAGTATTTTTTCAATTTGGTTTCCATACAAATGTATTTTTCTATTTTCTCACTGAAAACTGATTATAGAGCCAAAATTTTTTTTTTCATAAAATCTAGTACTAAAGTAGGTATGCCCCTATTTTTTATTTTTTCCAAAAAAACTGTTTTTGTACATTTTTTTTTCTTTTAAACAGGTTTTTAGAAAAAATAAAACGTAGGGACATACCTATTTTAGTTATAGATTGTATGTAAAAAGAATTGTGCCTCTAGAAGCAGTTTTCAGCGAGAAAATAGAGAAATACATTTGTATGAAAAACGCACTGCTAGAATACCCTCTTAAATGAGATAGGATTTTAGACGCTATATTATGTATGATCAGATCCATCTGCATACATTTTCTCTATTTCATAGATATGTTTAAATACTGGCTTTCGCCCGCGGCTCCGCTCGCGATAATATATTTTCCTCGGGAACAGTACTTTTCTCCAGGATGAGAGGTAGCCTATGTTTTTCTCCGTTCTCCAGACAACGTGTATGCAAATTTTGATCGGTTCTGTAGATAGGGCGTAAAAGCGTAACAAACAAACTCACTTTCGTATTTATAAATTTATTATTTATTTATTTATTCCCCGAACGATTTGTTCATAGTCACACACAAAGTGTGAAATGGAGAAGGCAATGGGAAACTTCTCCATTAGTCCTACCAAAAATAGTGATTGTGCTCTTAAATATCGGCCAATCGGTAAATATTTTATCATTTTCCCGTAAAAGTTTAAATAGTATTCGACCTCAATCTTATATCGGATCAAAAATATATTTGTATTATAATGATGAAAAATTTATATATGGGTTCAAGCAAAAACAACGTTAAATAGAAAAGTATTGAATGAAATTGATAACGAAATACCGTTATCACTTATCATACAATGCGATTTGCTATTTGAAAGGGAAATTATGAATCTGAATCACACATTCAAGCGCCAGTCAGAGGCTGCGAGAGCATCATGAATTTCTATTAGTGACGTTGCGGCATCGAGCGAGCCAATCTTAACACAGGCAAATCGTTTCTGCACTATACAACATATGAGTTCGTGCAATTTGCCTCAATGCAACAAATTGTCATCGGTCTCAGAAGAAATTACTACTTTAAATGCAAATTTCGATACAAAAGGGAACGCACACTAGCATAGTTAAGTTACAGGTTAAGTAGGAGCGAATATGCATGAATATTTTTCTTTTTGATTATTTAATCACTATCACTACTTAGTATAATTTATAGAACAAAGTCGCGCCCCCGATGTCTGTCAGGCCCTATGTATGCTTAGATCTTTAAAACAACGCTACGGATTCTGATGCGGTTTTTATAATAGATAGAGTGATTCAAGATGAAGGTTTATATATAATACATGCCCAGGCGCAGCCGGGGCGGACTGATAGTAATGAAATAAAATTTGAACGGAGGGTTGGCATTAGGCACGCGGAGGCCTAAGAACTTCAGAGAAGCTAGCCTTAGGATTTGACGCACCATAGCTGAGGATGCAACCGGGAAAACGCTAAGGAGACAAGGAGGAATGATAAATTGTTTTGAAAATAACCTATTTATCGATTTTCACACTTGATGCTGCAAGATTTTCGTTTACTCTATGCTAATACTGGTTCGAGGACGGACGGCGCACTAGTGTCAGGTATAAAATAAAAGATATCAAATATTAAAACAATGAGGAATAATGTTACGTCTCTAAGTTGCCATAAAATTTCCCTTGCCGCTAGCGCCTTGCAACCGACCGCCGACATGGATGTGGGCCGGTCGGTACGCTCTGTGCATCGGTGCATACCGGCGACTATCGATCCGATTTGTGCAGCGGCTCGTCAGCCCGCAGCCGAAATTTGTGCTTCTCAATTAGCTATCGATATACCGGGTGTACATTTAGTTTCGAGATAACTTTGAAGGGGCGATTTTTTTTACATTCCTAAACAATGCCTAATGCCTTCAAACTCTTTGTAAATCATGTCGCAGTAAGCCATTTAAAAAACACCAACATCTAATGCCAATTGTCTTCTCAATTAGCTACCGATTACTTTCGAGATATCTTTGAAGGAACGAATTTTTTTTTTCAACATTCTCAAACGATGCCTTGAACTCTTCGTAGATCATCTTATAGCCATTTATTTTTCGGAGTCTCCTGCAGTATCCCTAGCCCTACGCACAATTCCTGTTGAACTACCCAAGTATAAGATTAAGCTGTAGTTTTACGACCGAACGCCTGCCTGACGTCGCCGTCAAAAAAAATACACAGAAAAGGAAAAGAAGGGAGGGGAAGGGTGCGAATTTGGGATTGGGTAAGGAATGTAGATCCCACTGACTCGTAAGATCATTTATAAGTAAGTGGCAGCCCGGGAGGCTGAGCGCATACTCGATGCCATACCGGCTAATACTAGACAGGCAGCTAAGGATGGTATCTTGACCTAACTGAATAGCCACTACTTCATGATTGTCCCCAGCCCCAAGAATTTCTTAATACGATCAATTGAAAGCGGCCTGCATTCAGCGCCTGCCTGCGACTTTGGTCAGGTCAGAGCCTAGTCGGTGGTAGATTTACTCGCAGCTTTATGCAATAAAAAGAAATTTGAAAAGCCTCCAGTGTGTTGAACATCTCGAAATAACCTCTCTTAAAATTTTATTATCTTGGAAAAGAAGACACAGTCATGTTTGGCGATATAATTTATTTTGTAGGTGACCAAAAACTATAATATTTTCATTAGATTACAAGAAAGGTAATTTGGAGGGCTGAACAGTGTGAATAGCGGTTTGACATAACTACAATCTGGTAAACAATGCAAGATGCAATATTCTCAGACAAGATAATTTCGATAAGTTTTTTCGTATAAATAATGTAGAGCTTAAACCAGACTAAGATATTTCTTTTTTTAGCCTATATCGTATCCTACTAATGGGCAAAGGCCTCTCTTTCTGTTTTCATGCTTCACGATATAGGATAACTTGTTGCCTCATAAAATAAAAAGCTATCAGCAACAAGCAATGGGAAAATATGAATAAAAAATACAGAATCAATGCTGTATCAGTTTTCCTTATATCAAAACAAATTTTCTGGAAAAGTAACTAGTATTATGTCTGTGATAATGAGACGAGACTACATAGAATACAACAGGAAAAAAATATAATGGGGATTGTAAAGAATACGTTTCAAGAAGATTTAACAATGGTCGCACGAGACGAAAGAGATCCTAAAGATATTGTATGCTCTCGTGACTTTTTAAGTATATTATAGATTTTGAATACACCAATGTCGTAAAATCTATTACGTGATGACACTTGGGCTATTGCGCCGACTTTAATAGGTGTAGGGTGGCAGTAAAGATAAATCAAACTTATTTGTTAAAATGCTTACAAAAAGTTTCAGACCAGGGTCGGCTGTATTCTAAATTCTAAGGTGTCCCCTCTAATTTTCTTCAACTTGACTCATCTGCAGTCATTTGAATAGATATTCTTGGTTGTAAAGACGTCTTTCGCATCAGGATGTTTTCTCAGTGAAAGTGTGGAAACAACAGTTGTGAAGCTGTAAACTTATATGTCCTCCGAAAAGTTTGAGTACAGAAAGACATGAGCACACGCTTTTGCACTGAACGCTGATAAAGCCTTTAGGAGTTCCTTTTACCACGTTTTTTTTTCTCCCGCCTTTTCCAAGCCGTACAAAGTCTACATTTCAGACAAAATAAAAAAAAATACTGTCGGGAGTCCGGAAAAGAAACCTGCCAAGCGCCCGTGGGAGGCAAATGATTTTCATACATTTTTTTCTTTACGAAATTTTGTAGGGACATATCTCCAGCAAAATCGAACTAGAACGAAGGCGCTTTCAGGTGCAGTATAAATTCATTAGCTGTCGACTAAGCAGGTCGCTTACTGCAATCGCGCCCCCGGATATGGGCGCCTTACCACAAACACGTCAATAAGCGAGTCAATCGGAAGTTACCTGAGCAATTTCCTTCCGCGTGCAGCAGAAATTGATGAAGGTGACGTTCACGAAGTCTGAGCCATAGCAGACCGTCACGGTTTTCTCTTCCAGCGATCCTTGGGATCCTATCAGCACCACGTGCCTGATCTTCGGGTCCTGCCAAAGAAAACACTTGATAGTAAAAAATGTCCATCGGATTGGAATTAAGACTGACCATTTAAAAAATAGAAACCCGACATCTTTAATGCCGGTTGTCTTTTAGGGGTAAACATACATACATATATGTATATGTATGTATTTTTACCCTTAAAAGACAACCCTACCCTATAATGTCTAACCCGCAAGAGAAAAAGACATAAAGTATATACTTTACGTCTTTTTCTCTTGCGGGGTAGACATAGCCTAGCTCTTAAAGAACTAAAGCCACGTAAGCATTTTTTTCTCTTGCGGGGTAGACATAGCCTAGCTCTTAAAGAACTAAAGCCACGTAAGCATTGTAGTGGGCGTGCAGATGAAAGCGGAATCAAAATAGATTCCTTAGATTTCCGCCCATTTCCTAGCTTTTACGTTCTGCGCGGGAAAAGATGCAGATGGTACATTCTATGTTTTTCTTCTACTCCCAGACCAGCGTGGAAGGGGTAAAACTTGGCTAAATCACGATTAATCCAACCCTATATAAACACGAAATGAGTTTGTTTTTTTAATAATCCTTTTAATGAGTTTTACGCCTAAACTACTGAGCCGATCATCACAAATTATGGTAAGCACTGTCCGGGGTTCTGAGGAAAACGAATGTGAGGGTTGGGTAGTTTCGTCCAGAGAAAGTTTTGATCCTGAACGATTTCTAGAAAAGCAATGAAAAGCTAGTATAAAATACGCGAGTTTTTAGGGTTCCGTAGTAAACAAGGAACCCTTATAGTTTCGCCATGTCTGTCTGTCTGTCTGTCTGTCTGTCTGTCCGTCCGCGGTTTTACGCAGAGACTATAAGTACTAGAAAGCTGTAATTTGGTATGGATATGTATATTAATCATGGCAAAAAAGTGGTAGAATAAAAACATGAAAAAAAATTTTTTTTAGTGTAGCTAATACAAGTAAATTGGGGGAGTAATTTTTTTTTCTCTATTTTCCCATCGTGTGGGTATCGTTAAATAGGTCTTTCAAAAATATTATGAGGTTGAGAACACCATTTTCCGATTTAGGGATCCGTTTCCGAAATATTTGGTTTTAAAGTGCGAATTTTTGTTAGAGGTAAGTGTGCCCCCCCTCTATCTGCTAAACGGTTATATATAGATACGTGAAAAAAATTACAGCAGTAGTATATATACTGAAGTTTAAAGGAAAACTATCAGAGCTGAGTACTAAGTACAAACTAAAAAGTTATAGGCAACCAACTTATAAACTGTAAAATTTCATACTATTTTCATTGTTAGATGTTTTTGGTCGCTACACTGTAAGGTGCGAGTGTGAATAGTGTGAACTCAAAGTTGTCATTCGCAACTACGGAACCCTACACTGCGCGTGGCCCGACACGCACTTGGCCGGTTTTTTTTTTCTCAATTCAAGATTTTCTGTATTGTGAGACGAATAAAATGGTTATTATTGTGATACAGAATCGAAGTTCAGCGCAATACAATTTATCGGATAAGTCTAGCGGTTGTTCCGGCAAATTGGTGTCGGCGGGGGCCAATAAAGCGAGAGCTGATGCGCCGGCCAAATAATGTCTCATTTTGTTACACGGCTGACCAAAACAGTAGTGTTATGTTTTTAACTAACGAGTTTGTTTATTCCACAATATTTACTACTTAATGCCTAAACAGATTTGGATGACTGAGGTATCATGAGCATTTTTATAATAATATCACCACGAATGACATGGGTTATAATTTTTTTGGAAACATTTCATTTAATTGGAAATCATGAAAATTAAATATTTGATTTACAGAATAGATAAATCATCTTTCACTTACTAGCTAGCATAGAAAAAAAAGGCTGCATTCAAATCCTTCCACTCGTTTTAGAGATAACATACACACACCTAACCCTGAATAACGTGGGAAATTAATAACATCCCTTTTTTCAGGGACCAATACATTACAAAGCGCGGGCAGTGTCGAGGGCAGAACTATAATGCGATAATTCAAGACTCCAGCGATCTAGACTAGAGAGGCGTCTCCAATTATCCCTCATTAAAATCTGAGTTGACACGAAAATAGACCGGCGTCTGTGTCACGAGATTCCGCATCTCGAGATTGCGCACACACATTGTATTTTTTTTTCTTTTGCATGGCCTATTTAGGTAGCTTCAAATGAGCTTTTGCTACTTCATGGGGGTTTAAGGCGATGTCAGAGTGCCCTCAACCTAAATAGAAAACATCACCAAAGGGCCCCAGGAGGGACGGACCTTGGCTTTGAGCGTATAACCTGTCTTCGTTAGGCTCTGAGAGGCAGCTCACATGCATGCATTTGAAAATCATGAAAATGAATATGCATAATGCATAGCCTGAAAGGCCGAACTGAGAAACGATATGGCAAAAGCCAAAGAGCAGCAACCATCTTTTGCCAATTGTAATGGCTCCAAAGTATAAGTTATACTGGCTTTGCGATTTCGTTTGTGTTTATTATTGCCTGCGTAGTAACAGCAAGTAGTATATATGCTGTATATGTAGCTTTTCTTTGTTTTTGCGGTCAGCAAAAGCACAATCAAGTATTATTCTTGAAAAGTTGTTTATTTTACGGTTTTCTATAAAAAAATGCTTGTCGTAGATACGTGGCCAAGCCGTTACTTGTAATGCCGGATAAAATAATGTTGCCCCAATAACAATAAAGGGCTTGATAATTGGACCGGGCGCAGTGCGATCGCGGCTCGCTGCGACACACGCACACTCACGATAAGAAGAAAGGGCAAAAGCTTCAACGTCACAAATGAAAAGGCATATCATAGTTGATAAAGACGGCCTTATAAACTCTATAACTATACAAATCAGTGGTCAGTCTCGTTTGGACAATTTTCGTTTCGTGAACCTCACTAAGTACCTACAAAAAAGTTATGCACAGCCTTCAAAAATAGGAGTATTTAGTGTCTTTTGGCAAACCTTGTGCTTTAGTAGTATAGTCGGGTAGAAAACAACCAGTGCATCAAGTAATTAAAATTTTCAATCATAACTTCCAAAAGTTCACAACAGTTTTTTTTTGTATATTTACCATTATTAAATGGTTATAACCCAAAGTTTAATTTAGTTAGTTTCGGATGTTCTTAATTTGCCAAGGTATTTACGGCAGCATTTCATATTATAAAAACCTTATAGCACGTATATGATTAGACTTGTTTTACAGTGAAACTTAATTCTACTTCACTAAAACGACGTTGTATGCCCGACGGTAATGTCGATATGAAAGTTCTATATTAAGGTTTATATGGGATTTATTTTGCATTCACAATGTTATTTTACTTTATTTATTAAATAAAGAAAATAAGAAATGGTGAAAAAAAATCCACTCGGGCAGGACTTGAACCTGCGTCTAGATCTCTGTACGATCTATGCGTTGCCAATATCTAAGTGAAGCGCGGTGGCGTAATTGCCAACTAGATCGTACAGAGATCTAGACGCAGTTCAAGTCCTGCCCGCGTGGAATTTTTTCACCATTTCTTATTTTCTTTATTTAATAAATTCTCTACTAAGGATTAAAACCCACGGGTCTTTTTTGTTTGTTGCGGCTTAAACTAGAAGCATTGGTTTAATTAATTGGTTTTTCGAAAGTGTTATTCTTAAATGTCGCGCATCAGTGGTTTTACCTTATAAATTTCCCAGAATGCATGGAGATTCAGTCTGTTGAGCTAAAATTACCAAGCCACGATCGTTATCGATTCCGGGTCGCACTAATTTTAGAAAAATCCATCTCTCATACGTTATAAATAATCCAATTGGCAGAATCAGCAATGAGGGCAGAATGTTATTTTTCATTATTTATTGCTTGGCATTATGATTGCTTGACCAACATGGTCTTCTGAAGCAAATATCCAATTTGCTCTACTTTAATTGTCAATCGTCTGTTTTTCTTCTGCAGATCGAAACAAACTGATTCATTGAAAAAAAGTTAGTCTAAACTATTTTGACAAAAGTTATGGGTAAAAATGAATAAAAAAGAACATAAATGAATAAAACGTGTCTTGTTAAAGAAATATGCATGAGAATAGATGATTGTCGAGTAATTCCTCAAAAATAGGGTTGAGAAGTTTAAAATGCTGTTTTTTTTTCAGACAAGATATAAAACGATCTTTTTCAGATTGAACTGGGTCTTAAATATTTATCTATATCATCCATATGATATATAGGTAGGTATATACAATTAAGTGAATATTATAAGATAAAGTTTCTTTATGTTAGTATCCCACGACTAAAGTTCTCAACTTAGTTTGGGGCTCTTTTGTGTGATTTGTCCCTTGATAATTATTAATTTTATTATATTTACAATATTTATATTAGGTCCTGAAATGTGAGTGTTTAGCGTTAACGTTCTGTCGTACGAACGCGGACCGTGCGTTCTCTTACTGGCTATAAAATTTGTATTAGCGTAGGTTTATATAGCAAATTCAGCTAAGCTGTTACGGTTTATTGCATGATTATGAGCATCCGGCGCTCTCTCATCGCAAACTAGACAGACAAACTAGAGCCCACACAACAGAGAGATAGGACGACATAGTCGAGCATTACGCACAACATAATATTTAAGAAGTAAATAATATGAAGAAATAAGTTTTTTTCTGGTTCAAGGTAGTGAATATTTAAATATATCATATAAGTAATTATCTTGTCTCTCACGGTGGTACGGAATCCTAAGTGTTCGAAGCCGACTCCCACTTGTCCTTTTTTTGAATAGCTTTACTTGTCAGATTCTAGTAAGTATATTAATATTAAATTAAGTAGAAACGCATGTTTTGTTAGTTAAAACGTCTTCGGCATTTACTACCTAGGTACTAATATTCTGCTCTACTATCCAGCTGCTAGCTTATCTCAGATATATAGGATAGTAATCCTACTACAACCCAGTTTACAAGACTATGAATACTAATGATGCTCTCACAAAGACGTCGTTTACAAACAGTTGCAATAGTGGACAAGAATTCTGAGAGCTCATTCCATAACCGAAGGGTTTTTCGGGTTTGAATTTCGCCTGGTCTTATTTGGGATCAGTCTCGTTTCGACAACTTTTCGTTTCATTTAAAGCTACCAAAAAGCGTTTTTCGTAACATTTTTAATATTTCATACATTTTGAAAGAATGAATGAATGAATTATTTATTTAAGTAACAGTGACTCATACATATTTTGTGGCATTTGAACAACATTGTTTTTATTAATAATAATTTATCGGTTAAAGTCGCTTCAAAATAAAATTTATTAAAATTGATTAACTGGCAAATTTTAAATTCTGATTGCAATTAAACCAATGCTTCTAGTTTAAGCCGCAACAAACAAAAAAGACCCGTGGGTTTTAATCCTTAGTAGAGAATTTATTAAATAAAGAAAATAAGAAATGGTGAAAAAATTCGACGCGGGCAGGACTTGAACTGCGTCTAGATCTCTACACTAACATAAAGAAACTTTATCTTATAATATTCACTTAATTGTATATACCTACCTATATATCATATGGATGATATAGATAAATATTTAAGACCCAGTTCAATCTGAAAAAGATCGTTTTATATCTTGTCTGAAAAAAAAACAGCATTTTAAACTTCTCAACCCTATTTTTGAGGAATTACTCGACAATCATCTATTCTCATGCATATTTCTTTAACAAGACACGTTTTATTCATTTATGTTCTTTTTTATTCATTTTTACCCATAACTTTTGTCAAAATAGTTTAGACTAACTTTTTTTCAATGAATCAGTTTGTTTCGATCTGCAGAAGAAAAACAGACGATTGACAATTAAAGTAGAGCAAATTGGATATTTGCTTCAGAAGACCATGTTGGTCAAGCAATCATAATGCCAAGCAATAAATAATGAAAAATAACATTCTGCCCTCATTGCTGATTCTGCCAATTGGATTATTTATAACGTATGAGAGATGGATTTTTCTAAAATTAGTGCGACCCGGAATCGATAACGATCGTGGCTTGGTAATTTTAGCTCAACAGACTGAATCTCCATGCATTCTGGGAAATTTATAAGGTAAAACCACTGATGCGCGACATTTAAGAATAACACTTTCGAAAAACCTTTTGAAATATACCTAGTACAATACTTTTTTGCATTGCAAAAGAAGCATTGATGGACGAACGTGAAAACTTAAGACAGTTCATTATTTGTAAGCCATTTGGAATAGGGGTGGCAGGCAGCGCAAAGCTAATTGTAGGTAGATGTAACAAAACCATGAATATCTTCATTTTTAGCTTTTTATGCAAGTAATTAGTGCATAATTATTGTGATAAATCATTTGATGTTTTTATTGAAAAATATATAAATCTCATATTTGCTCTCTTAACAATAAATTTTCAAGTACTCTATAAACGTAACCTATAAAAATACTTTTTGTTATAATTTTAATACAATAAATATGTCAGTTTGTCGGAAACTAGTTAATAAAAACATTTCAATAGTTTATTTCAAGAGAAGTTATTTCACGTAATTTGACAGTTTGTTTCGGAACAAACGTAAGCAACGCCACACCAGTAAAAATTTGAAAGGGGTCTAAAAAAAAGAACAGCTGGGATCCTCTAATCTATTTTTATAGTAAATACCTATTTGATGTTAAGACATTATCGATTTATAAAGACGTCACCACAGTACCTCGTGCGACCTTTAGACATATGATCCTATAAGACTTAAGGTTGACTTTTAGCACCCTTCTGTTGTAGGGTTTTAGGGATGGTGACCTTTTTACCTGATAGACAACTTCACCAAGAACAACAGATTAGCTGCTACACTTCGCAAAACTTGTACAATATTATCTTATATTATAAAGAGAAATATTCGTGAGTTTGTCTATCAAAAAGTGGATAAACTCAAAAACATTTATATTTTTTCACCAATAGAAAGCTATATTATGATTTTTATTATTTTCAAAACAATTAAGGATCAGAGATACGATTTTTGAAATTTCACAGTTCGCAAAGAGCGGTTTTCTATACAAAAAGCGTTCGAAGACGAGTGGTCATACGTTCAAAAATAGTACCCCAGATTGCAATAATGTCCCTCAACCTAAGAATTCAAAAATTTGCCAATTTCTTTAGGCGAACGCTGCGGTAACTATTTATAATAAAATTTAATCTCTCAGTCACCTGAGCGTCTTTCCGGTTGCAGCATCAACTGAGATGGTTCGGGATCCGGGTTCCGGGGCCCTGATAGATTGCCTGATAAAAAACCAAAACCCACCCGGACAAAATCTTCAAGCATCCTACTTAATATATCTTAAGAGGGTATACTAGCAGTGCGTTTTCCATACAAATGTATTTCTCCATTTTCTCGCTGAAAACTGCTTCTAGAGGCACAATTTTTTTTTCATAAAATCTATTACTAAAATAGGTACCTATGTCCCTATGTTTTATTTTTTCTAAAAACCTATTTAAAAGAATTTTTTTTTACAGAAACATTTTTTTGGAAAAAATAAAAAATAGGGGCATTCCTATTTTAGTACTAGATTTTATGAAAAGATAATTGTGGCTCTAAAATCAGTTTCCAGCGAGAAAATAGAGAAATACATTTGTATGGAAACCATATTGAAAAAACACTGCTAGTATATGCTCTTAAGTCCGAAAATAGCCGAATTTTCTAGGGACTCGACTAGAACCAATGTATACGCGTACGACGTGCTTTTCAGTCATATGTCGGCTGCTGTTCCGTAATATTGCCTAGATATGCCTACATTCTGGAAATCGAATATATGCGACATGCGCTTCTCTTCAAAGATACGCCTGCCTTTATAGACGTTATGATAATTTCCCTAGTAAGGATATTGACTGCGAGAATCGTACGAGTCGGCTGAAATCGTATTGAAAATGTAAACAATGGAATACATTCACATGGTGATTGTTCCCATCCGTTTAGTGATGTTCTGTCTGTGGGCCTAACGGCTGGACCCATAATACTATACTAAATGTAATTTCTGTAAAAAAACAGATAAGATTCTTACAGAATATAGAATATGTCTCATTCCCTTATTGGGAAAACGAGCCATATTTAGCGGGATGGTGAGCGTATCTACAAACAAAGCTGACTATCCAAATAGTGACGGATTGGTAGCCAGCCTAGCTATTGACATCTAGCTTTTTAACCGTTCAATAAATCTGCGAGAAGGGTAAGGCAGTTGGCACATTCTACATTTTTCTTTGTTACAAATCAACATATCGGAGTGTTATGAATATGAACGTATCCAATACAATAATGATATAATAAAGAACATAAGACTACAAAAATAAATATTAAACAAAAAAAAAATTACACGACAATCAGGGGTACAACGGACCCCTTTAATGATAGAGTAATAGGAACTAATAAGTGGTGAAGACAAACGAAAGGAAATGCAGTTTTATCGACCAAGAAACATGTTTAAGTACATACAACGACCAATAAACGTGAAAGACAAAGCTTCTCATCACTAAAAAAAAATTGCTAATCTAAAAAATAGACGAGGAGTGGTCTCATTTAGTAGATTGATATCACCAGCGAACGATAACATTAAACTATAATTAATTGAATGAATGTAGGTTTGTTTATTTTCAAATCAAGCCAGTTCAGTACCTAAATTTTAGTACTGGAGCAAAGAATAATACACTACGTGAGGCAGTTGTAATAGTTTAGTTAGATATTTCCAAAAATGATCTACCTACTTACTTATAGTTTCTGTTCAAAGAGACTAGACAGTTTTGGCATAGAAAACTGGTGAGCAATGGATACCAAACTCACATAAAGCGACATTTTGATTAGTTAGATAGAGGTAAGTACCTATTCTACAACCGATCAAAGTAATAGTTTGTTTCTTGCGCAAAACGTAGGAACCTACCAACCTATTTCACTTGGCAATTAATCATAATTAGCCGTGAATTTATACCTGCTGCTTTCTGTCGGTTTTGATGTCATCTAACTTTAAACGTTATTGCTTTAGTACGGATATAGAAAAAAAAAACATTAAAGCTGGCCAAATTTGTTCAGTTTCAAAGCCCAGGTCGTAGCTTCGGGAATAATCGCTCGTTTTCCATAACTTACATATTCAAAGAAAAAAGGACCGAAAAAATAGTTGTTGTTTTGGATTGCCAGGCCTCGAGGTGATGAGCATGAAGCCTGTTTTTAATGAGCGTGGAGCGGTAGTGATTGCGATTCAGTATCATATCGAAAAGTTCTTTAGAGCACACCCCATCAAAAATGCAGTAGGAAATGCTTAGGGTTCTCTACGTTTCAAAGTAAGGCAAGCGGTTCCAGATTATCCATCAGCTTAGAATATTCGACAATTCGAACTGCGCTCTTTTGTGATACGTTCAAATGGAAGAAGCTGATAATGTGGTGCTTCAGCCAAGTGATGAGAACAACACTCCATTTGCGGCAGTCTTAGAGCTTTGTAGAGCATAAACTGATGGGCCGGATCGGAATATCGTTTGGCTCTATTAGGTACAAGGAACCACGTCAGAGGCCGACAGGCGGTTTCGAAGAACTCTGACACCAGGGTGTGCATGGTCGACTGACCGTGTCACCTACACGAAATGGTGATGATAGGCACACCTTAGATATTTAGAAGTGAGTTTAGTTTTTTTTTTCCAAATAATCGCGTAACTGAACTTCTTTCGAGATGTCGAAACCAATAATACATCAGCTATTAGAGACGTTAAGAGTCGTGTGTTGAAACTTAGGAGCTTTGATAAAAGGGAATTATTTAACGATCTACTCGCGCATTAAATCCCTAGACTCTAGGGACCAAATGCAAGTGGAGAGTAATAGCTACGGGGCCACAAGCAAGTTGTCTAAAAAGTGGTCATTTATTTTTATAGGTATTTTTTGCATTCACAATGCTATTTGATTATCTTATTAAATAAAGAAATAAGATAGTTAAAAAATTTCACGCTGCACCATTTCACCAGCAGTCTTTACTCTTTGTACGAGTAACTCGGTATTTCATTTGAACTCTTAATTAGGCTAGTCTTTTTACGTTAACGGCATTCAAATTCATGTTAGAAGTTGTCAAAAGGAATGATTCGATTGTTTGTTTGTTTGTAGTGAAATAGGCTTCGAAACTAGGTACTGGACCGTTTTTAAAAATTCTTTCACCTTTTGATAGCTACTTTATCTGCGGGTCACATTGGCTATAAATTAGGCGGACGAAATCGCGGGAAAATTGCTAGTTAGTCATAAAACGTAACAGTCATAAAGAAAACATTTGTTTGTTAGTTAAATTTATATCACATAAGAAAGTCTATATTTGCCTGGAGCATAAAATAAAAGGAGTGCAGGCGAGGCTGCGGCAAAAACTATGTCCTAGAATAAAATCACAATGAAATAATTCCATTACAAGTCCAAGTCAATTGGCTGTGACAGTGGCGAACTACGGGTGACATACTACAACACTAATGACTTAAATTAATGCCACTAACAATTGTGCCTGACAAAGGTTATGATTCGTTTGACCTGGTAATTACATCCAATTACAGCCGACTGAAAAGAAATCACATCCATTCAATCATACTGACTTTGACGAGTGTAAAGTTAGATCAGATAGTTATTGTACTAAGACATTACAGGTGGGCTTAAGAGTAGCTTAGGGCATAAGTAGGAATTAAGATATTCTGCCGATTGGAATCAATAGAACTCATTTTCCTCTTCATTATCACACGGTTTTTAAAGACGTTTGTTTATATTTTCTTAAATTTTTAGTCAAATAATAAAATTCGAATGGAAGTTACATATAAGCTTTGCTTATAAGTAGAATGGTAGGATTTTTCATAGGACACAAACATTGTTTTTATAATATGTAGGTTAATCAGGAAGACAAGAAGAAAAACACCAACACCAAAGAGGGTCGGCTTCGGGGTTAAGCATCCTCCATAACAAAAAACAACATGAACACAGGGAGTTGATAAGGCTGAGGTTCGATACGTGGGAACTGTGCTTCACGCGACCGGGGACATCGACAGCGACATCAAAGCTCGAAAACGGCTGCGTGGGCAAAGTGGCGCTAGGTGACTGGTGTCATCGTCATATGACTCGAAAATGCCGGTTAAACTGAAAGGACAGGTCTATTAATCTATCATTAGACCTGTTCTTCTATAAAGGAGTGAAGCGTGGCCTGTGCTCGAGCGGCACAAGAGGGCGTTGCGTGTCACGGAGATGATATGCTGCGCTGGATGTGTGGAGTTTCGCGAAAGGATCGCTTGAGAAAACTTCCCCATTCGCGCTCTCCAGCTGTGGATCATCATCATCATCATCATCCAAGGCACTACAAGAGCGAGTGGGCTTGGGCCTGGTCAAGTAAATTTTTCCACTCGCATCTAATCTTAGCATCTTATCCAGCTGTGGATGCAACCGGGAAAACGCTCAGATGAGAGAGAAAGTGATAGAGAAGTTCGTTAGGTTTCTTTCTGACTTAAACAGGAGCGAGCAAGCGAACCGAGCAAGCGACCCCAGCTGAAGGCAAAATCCCCAACCTCACACAACCTCAACGTATACTTTAAAATGCAAGTCAAACTCGCGTACGATGAATTAAATTTTCATCTCCAATTCCAGGTAAATTTTCTTAAAATCCCACATATTTCATTATCCTACAAACCTACCTACGATACACAAACCCTGGGATGCTAGGACCGGCTTCATTTAGTTGCATATGGATAGAAAACACAATCAAAATAGAGATGGGTTGCTAGCCACGTCGTCTATTAACATGAATCATGTTTCAATCATTAGATTTAACCATTCCCTCGGCCGAGTATTGCGATCTGCGTGAGAGAACTAGCAGCTTTTACAGTGAAGTTTTTTCTCCTAATCTTTCAGACTTGATAGCATTACAAATAGTAATATTCCCGATCCTTTTAACTTCGTTATAGGTATGTACCCTGAATTTTCACGTATCCATACCATAAACAACCATTTTGTTGGTAGGGAGACACTTGTTGCCAACAAAAATTTGCACATTGAGGGTTAATAACTACACAAACGGATCCCAGAATCGTAGGATTATGTTTAGAACTAATAGTCTCTGGATTAAACCGCACAAAAGACAGATGGACATGGCGAAACAAGGTTCCTTGTTTACTCAGCATTATCATCATCATAAGGTCTTTTTAGTCTCCACTGCAGGAGCATGATCCTGTCAGAGGAATTGGCCTACACTCTCCACGCTGGCCAGACGGATCAGAGAGGTCCCTTTATGTTTAGAAGCTTTGTTTAGCTTGTGATTCCTAATCGCCTTGTACGACATCCACGGGAAGGCTTGGAGTGGTCCTATTCTACTCTGTCGAGAACCACACGGCAGAAAAGTTCCGAAACTTAAATATCTCCTCGAATTTCATTGTTTTCTACTCGACCGTCGTCTCAATAGCTGTCTTTGCTTTATCTTCGGGTTGCGCAAGTATGATCATGTGTCTACTTATCGCTCCCAACAATATTGGTTACCAATATGTCAAGACTGATAACTAATTATTAGCAACTAGCTGTTACCCGCGGCTTCGCCTGCGTAATATATAGCCTATGTCCTTCTCGGTACCCTAACTTATGTGTATGCAAAATTTCATGATGATCGGTTCAGTAGATAGGGCGTGAAAGCGTAACAAACAAACAAACTCACTTTCGCATTTATAATATTAGTTAGGATTAGGATATCCCGCGAATTCGTCCGCATTGTTTAAAGTGTGTCATCTGCAGATAAATTAGCTTTCCCTTTGACTATATACTCAGCTTTCGATAGGTGAAAGAATTTTGAAAATTGGTCTAGTAATTTCGGAGCCTATTCAATTCACACAAACAAAAAAAAACACTTTCTTCTTTATAATACATGTATGTATAATTAAACATAATATGTTTTTTTTTTGTCACATTTATAATGGAGCCCTTTCTGAGTTCCCAGTTACATATAAATACAATACATTTTTATAAAGAAATTGCAAGTTTATTGATAACTAGCCATTTTACTATAACTCATGTCACCCATAGATAAATTAGCTTTCTATTGGTAAGAGAAATTGAAAATTGGCTCGGGATCTAGTTTAGGAGGCTATTCAATACAAACAAACAAACAATCAAATTTTTCCTCAATATACATTTCTTATAGATTTCCCTGTAATATATAACTAAAAAGTTATATTGTTAATTTATTCAAAATTTTAGGACCAGTGTTTTAGGAGATAACTATGAGTAATGTAGGGAAATGGTAAATTTCATACATAATACTATCACGCCTCTTTCATGGGGGTAGGCAGAAACCAAGGACCTCCACTTGCAACAATCCTTACAAAACTCTCTCGCTTCATCTACATCCATCATTCTTTTCAAACTAGCTTGCCAGTTTCTTCGTGACTCACCCTTTGGCAAGAATGTCCACAATCTGGTACGTGTGTCGAGGCCGGCCTTACTTATTTGTTTTAAAATTGGAAGGAAATATATTTAATTAAGATCCTCGGAACAAGTCCTTTCATTTGACATAGCACATGGAAAATTCTAACTAATATTTTATTTTCTTACTTTTGATTTGCAGTCCCCTCAATAAAAAAAATACCTGTTTATTTACACAACAAGTGTACTTTTGAGTGACATGATCTATAACTTTACAAAATTTCATAACAGCCTAGTAAATGCTTATTGGCTGTGACAGACGGACAGACAAACCGTGATCCTATCATTGTTGCATATTATCACTTGTTCTTACAGAATCCTGAAAGTGACTACTAACATAGGAAAAAATTAACACTATATTTCTTGTAAAGAAATGCACAAAGTTTTGTGATGGCCAGTAGTTAAGATCAAGCTGGGAAATATAGAATTTATTTCCTAACAAAATATTATTAGAGATTGAGTACAAACGATTGATATGACATGAGATCATCATTAGGTACTTTTTAGTCTCCACTGCAGGAGCATGACCCTCTCTGTACTACCAGAGCCATATATTAGCCTGAGCAGTCAGAGGATTTGGCCGTACTGTCCACGCTGGTTGGTTGGAGAAGTCTCTTTGATGTTTATTAGCTTTGTTTAGCTTGTGTTTCCTAACTAACCTTCTACGACATCCACTGGAGGATTTGGAGCGGTTCTATTCTACTCTACTGGGAGCCACACAGCAAACTTGGCTGACTTCAGATGGTATTTAATAATAACTACTGGTAATTAAAATAATAGATATATGTTACTATTTTATAAATTAATTCTACTAAATAGTGGATCAAAACTAATAGTAAACTTTTTGCAAATAAACAAATTAAAATACTACTCACTTTCGGGACCTTAGCGTGCACTCCTGTTCTGACATCTCTGATAGTGGCAATGTCCAGCATCTCAACCTCTAAGTTCTGATCAGTCCAAAAGAGGAAGAAACCCTTTGGATCCACCCGCAGGGTGACGGGAAGACCAATGCCAGAATCCTATAAGAAAACGATCTGACATTATCCACTATATGGGGACGACCTTCTACATAGTATAATTAGAATTTCGGATTTACTTCCCAAAAGAAATGTAATGAAAAGTAATGTCAGCTCACCTCATCCCATTTGACGAACTTCTCTCCCTCCTGTAAAGCCTTCGACACTTCGATCGGCTTTAGGCCAACGTTGGCCGATCTGGTGCTCGAAGACATCGTTATTAACACACAATCAAACTAAGATTACGGCACAATCAGAAATAAAGTCTGTCATTTTAATTTCTATGCACTAACCGATATTTGGGACATCTATCGATGGTTTTATATATATTATAATAAACACACCTAATTCAAATAAAATGCAAGAAACGAATAAAAAGTGCCTAAAAACATTTATGATATGATGGAAAAACGAAAATTAATAACAATCAAAATTTTTTGATACGGGGAGAGCGAACGAGACACCACAGAACTCAATAAATGACAACACCAACTAGGTAGGTACATTGTCAAGCAAAGCAACCACATCTGTCAAAGGCCACAGTGTTGCCATCTTCAAAATTAAAACAATGTTGACAGTACCTAGTATTTCATCACGTTACGTTAACATAGTATTTTATGATATCTATGTCTACCTTAATCCCGTTCTACCAGTCCAAAAAACATCAACCCTTCCCTCGCGGTTCGATGGGCAGCAGCGTTGGAACCTTAACAAGGCTTAGCGAGACAGCAAATCATCATAATATGCCTGTGGGTCGCATTGCATGAATGGTCTGAGGGGCCGAACTGAAAAACAATGGCAAAGCCTTTGGAGAGCAGCTACTCTCGTGTTTTGACGTATATGCCGAAAGCTATGTTGTCATGTACTAGTATATTTATGTATAAAAAATAAAACAAAAATAAAAAATAAAACAAAAAGTATTGATAATGTTTGCTTTGCTTACATAATATTTTTTTTGCAACGACTTCTACCGTTGCCATTCCTTTGGAGTAGTAGGAATACTTTATACTATACTAGTAGTCCTCCCCGGCTGCGCTCGGGCATGTATTTTAGGTACCTATAAACCTTTCTCATAAATCACTCTATCTATTGGTGAAAAGCACATGAAAATCTATGCAGTAAATTTGAGTTTATCGCGAACAAACAGACAGACAGATGTGGCGGACTTTTTTTATTATATTTGTTTTATTTTATGTTTTATAATATAAATAATATAATATATTGTAATGATGATAGTGATACTTATTATTATTACAAGCCATTGATGTACCAATGTTGGGCCAAAGACAATATAATACTATTGGGCTAAGGGCCCTTTCTCTCGTTTCCATGTCTGTCGGTCTGTTACTTTTACTGTCCACTTTTTATCAAAACTGTCAAGCTCGTTGCACCATCTAGTTTTGGGTCGGCCTCGTCCCCGTTTGACCGTTTGCTATTTGGCTTCCAGTCTGTTTCTATCTGCCCAGCGATCATCGGGCATTCGTGTGACGTGTCATGACTTGTGCCGCCTAGTCCACAGCCTAGTCTCACATAAACCTGCCGATCTCGCAGCCAGTATATACCTAGTACACCGTACTCGATCCGAGCATATTGCTCTATATTACGCTACCTTCAGCTTGGCTTCTGGATATCAGTCAAAGACCAAGTTTGAGCTCCGTATGTGAGGATGGGGAGTACGCACATATCCATGGGTTTCTTTTTAAGGCTAAGAGGCGGATTGCCTTCATATAATATTTCAAAGACCAATAGCTTTTCCATGCATTTTGGACACGACGATCGATTTCTTTGCCCTGTCGGCCTTGAAAACAGACTATTTGACGTAGATAAAGGTACTCTTGGACATATGCAATACTCTCACCCCCAACATTCATCGGATCTTCGGTGTTGTTAGTCATGCATGATTTTGGTCTTTGACATATTCATCCAACGCCCCATCCGATGCCAGGCAAAGGTCTTTTTTGTAGTTTAGTGGCAGAAGTCTCGAAGAGAAGAGCAGATAGTGATAGCTAATAGCGTAATAAACTCAATATAAGCCTACTTTTCAATCACATTTATGATGGGTCATCTCACCATGTCATTAACTAAAAATTTGTGCTATTCATTAGAATAGCACAAATTTCGCGCTTGTCTGATTGGTTCCGTTTTGTTTGCTTGTACCAATGTCCATTTGTTACTTAATTCAAGTTGATGGCGCTAGAGGCCGCCACTTTAATGCCTTTATCAAAAATGGAATACGTTTGTTACCCGTAGCCTACGAATAAGTAGCCCGTAGCACTATAGACATAGAAGTATGAATATTCTTGGAATATTCAGAGACGAAAAAATTGTTTTTAAATCTGTGACTATAGACCTAGGCCAGTAGTTCCACGGAAAAAAAAAATTTACGTGGCATCACCGCAATTTATAGGTATTTTAAATATCATGGCGAGTTGTAATCGCACATGAAGGATCCGGGTGGTCATATCATTCTTTTACGGATTTGCTTTGGGTTTGCAAAGAAAAAAACTTCATGTAGGTATTTAGTAGGTAGACTTAATTTTATAATTTTCCAGCTTCTACCAAATCCTTGACCTTATATTTTTGTATCTTGCCCGAGGCGGTTTTCGGGAATTCTTCCGTAAATTTGAGCAGCCTAGGGATCTTGAACTTGGCCAGGTGTCCTTCGCAGTGCCGCCTGATGTCGTCGTGGGTGATAGTAGCACCGTCTCGTAGACGGAGCACAGCACACAGCTCCTCGCCGAGCCTCTCATCGGCAACTCCTACCACCTGGCATTAATAGCAAAACATTATAAAGTACATACAAGATACCTACTTAGGTACATTCTTTAGAACAAATGGGTTATTTTTAAAAAAATCTGACTGCTTTCTTGACTTGTGTTTCCTATGTCGCCAAAGTAGACAGAGGATTTGATGTTTGCTTTGGTAAGCTTGTGTTTCGTAAGTCGCTTTATATATCACCCAAGGAAAGACAAATTAAATTCATTGCTACCTGACTCTCGATAATATCCGGGTGAGTGTTGAGTAGGTCCTCGATCTCTTTGGGCGCGATGTTTTCTCCGCCTCTGATAATGATATCCTTCAGTCTGCCAACTATCTTACCGTATCCGTCTTCGGTTATCTTGAACTTATCTCTGAAATTAATTATTACCTATATATTAAATTGTGCTCAGGCCTCCAAATGAGTTAGTGATAAAAAAAAATCTAATTAAGAGTCGACTGTAGAGGCCTATCGGGAATCTGCCTATCCCGGGTTATTGTGTTTGGTAAAACGAATACAAATGAACTTTATACATCTCTTTGCATAGTAACATCACTTAGAATACTTTTCTTTTATCCTGAGGCAAAATAGTAATACGGAAAATATCATTTTCATTGAAAGTAATAATATTGGTCCCAGAATACTACCTTTAGGGACACCGAAATTGGGTACTTTAGGGATACTTAGTTATATATTTTTATTGATCTTAAAATACTTTATTTTTTATAGAACTAAGATACCATTGGAATTGCATCTTTTGTGCTTTTAATGTGCTGAAATTCAAACTATCTGTAATTAATTTTTGTGCCTGGATAAAACTAAGAAATCGTCAGTGAACTATTTTTGTGAATACCTACATAAAGAAGTGAAATCCTTTCAGTAGTTAATGACAGATTTATTGTTCGCGAAGTGCAAGTTCGCCGCACACTTGGTAACTACCATTGATAGATACCATAAACCATTTGGAACTTGTGAGTTTTAACAAAAAATCTTTATATGATTATGAAAACTGGATATGAAGTGTGTAGTGTAGTAACATTTACCACCAATTTTTTATTTTTAATCTATGTTTACTACACACTCACACATTGCTGATTTTGAACCAATGAGCTATTAATAATCTCGGAATCAGAATCACTAATGGAATACAGAATTGTAAGAGAAAAAAAAAAAAAAAAAACAAAAATAAGTTTAGACCTGCCTTACAAATTCCCTTACAAATTTTCTTGCAATTCTGTATTCTATCTAGGGTTTTAATTCTGAGATTTCAATACAGCTCATAGGTTCAAGAGCAGCCATACGAGTGTTGCTTTGCTAACTATACCGCAATTTACCTCACCCAGTTAAAACCCAGCCGTCCTCTGTGATGGTCTTTCTGGTCTTCTCAGGCTCGTCCCAGTAGCAGATCATGTTGTTATAGCCACGCGAGCACAATTCTCCCTCACTACCGAATGGTAACGTTTTTCCTTGATCGTCGATCACCTAAGCAAATGATTTCCATGTTTTTATTATTATTTTTACCTCAGCACTCTTTTTTCTTGGAACTATCTTTGAATTTGTTATCTGCAATGGTCAGAACGGAAGGAGCATATTTCAGTTAATTTGGAGTGATAAATTGCAAAATAACTAGGTTTATAAGTCTCTGCAAAGAGCATGCAAAGAAATCCGAATACTTTTTTAATAGGCGATATCAATTATCTAAAGATTTACAGTTCTACGTAGTCGTCGTTAAGTCCCCTGTGTTTTAATTAAAAGTGGAGCAAAATGCCTTTCTGACAAGAATGCGATTTCTTGTGGTTTCATTTTCGACATTCTACCTATAAGTTCTTTTCGGCATTTCTTCTTATTTAGTTTCCTCTCTTTTGTTGGGGACGAAGGCTAAATAAATAAGGCTGGATTTGATACAACTTGTGATTCAATTCAAGTAGTAACAAGGTCCGGGATTGCTATAAGCGTAGGTGCTGATAAAGCGGATTATCTTTACTTAATGTGGAAAAAAACACGGTTCTTATCCTATTTCGTTCACTCTCAGTACCACTGAAAATGGGTATGCACAATTTCTTGTTGATCAGTCCAATAATTGGTACCTACATACCTTGACTTCAACGTGATCGTGGATGTAGCCGACGGTCTCCGCCACGACATCTATGCTGTCTCCAGGAAGAGATTGGAATACAGCTGCTGTTGTCTCAGACAGGCCGTACAAACCCTGGCAATAAAAAAATATTAAAACATCTAGCTTGATATAGTTACAGTCAAAGGTGCAATTTGAGGTTTAGGTACTAGTGACCAATATTTTCTTGGGCCCGCCTGGATCAGAACACACAAGCCAGTCAATCACATTTTATTGATAAGCTATTTGTGACTCTATCAAGATCAATGCTGGATTTCTTCTAAAGCAAATAAGGCCGAACTTGGGGTGAAAAGGGCCCCGCTACTGTAAAAGGGTCATCAGCTGCAGTCTGCACTATGGTGTCATGATAATAATTTTAACGTTATGTGTATCTATTAGTCTTTTCAGCAGCCTGTAAAAAACATTAACGTTATACTCTAATTGCAAATAATCTGACAGCACCAACACCAGTATTGACCAGACTTCGCTGTTAGAGAGTCTATTTGTAAAGTTACATATTAAATTTTCGTACTTACAGGCTCGGAAGAAAACTACTCGAATAGATATTTTTGAGATACTTACCCCTACTGTCTTTGCGTTTAGATATTTTTTCATGTTCCTAATGAGCTGAGGGCTGCAGGGCGCACCGGCGGCGAGCGCAAATTGCAGCGACGCCGGTGGTGGCTTGTCCTGGAGCTGAGCCAACATGTCCACGAACATTGTCGGCGTTCCCGTGATAGACGTGCATCTAAAAAATATGTATTTAATTTTTAACCGGGTTTAGCAAATTTGCTCATGAAAAGAAAGCCGCAATGTTTTACATCAATCATTATCATCTCCATCGGGCTTTTTTAGTCTTCACTACAGGGGCACGACCCTCTTTGTACTACCAGAGCCATAAATCGGCCAGAGCCAGAGCATTCAGAGAATTCGGCCTACACTCTCCATGCTAGCCAGACGGGTTGGAGACGTCTCTTTGATATTTCTAAGCTTTGTTTAGCGTGTGTTTCCTCAGTCGCCTTCTACGACATCCACGTGAAGACTTGGGTTGATCATATGGACCACAAGCCTAACATCGGCTTACATCAATAGTAGAAGAAAAATCCAAAAACTGCAATGGCAGATCCAAAGCGCGTAAAAAATCAACTCGTATTTAGCATTTTTTTAACGCAATTTCAACTCAGTTTTTCGAATATTTATGCGATTGAAACACAGTGAAATAAAATAAACGCCATAAAACCGTATTAAAAGTACCTAATTTAATACAAATGGTTAACTCACTTTTCAGCATAAAGCGCGTTAATATTGTTGGCGATATTGTAGATGGGCGAAGCCAGCACTAGCGTGCTGCCGTGCTGCAGGCCTGCGAGCAGCGTCACTATGGAGCCCAGTGCGTGGAACAGGGGCACCTAGAACATTAATAGTATTTTATGCAACTGTTAAGTAATAAGGGTTCTTAAAATACGAATGTGGGTTACATTATTACCTACGAATCAAGACAATATACTTGTTGTTATAAATGTGACTGACGTAATGATTTTTATTAATATACAATTTCTGATTACGTTAAATACATTTTATAGTGTGTGAGTAGATAAAACATAATATGGTGAGCTGCTAGATTCGGTTTAAAAAGATGTCTTCAAACCTGCGGTCGAAAAGAATAATGGTACAGTCTGAATCAAACTTTATGATGGTTCGAAACATCGCGCGAGTCAATGCGCTGTACATAATATTAGGTTTAAAGGGGGGCGCGGGTGGCAAGGCGCGTACTGCGCAGCTTGCAGATCCGAGCCGCCATAAGGTTTGATTCGGGCTATAGTAAAATAAAAATCGAATTACATATCTACCTTCTTTTTACACGGCTGCCAAAAAAGACTGTATTGTTTTTCGAGTTCTTATAGGTAGGTATGTTAATATGAATGTATGTGAGTTTTTTTTATTCCAATACAACTGATTTGGTTTCGTTGTATTGGGTTTCATTTGTATATTTTCAACCTAGAGTTACAATAGGTTATATTTTATGTTCTGAGGCAGTCGAATATTCTTTTTTTTTTTAATTTTAATAAAACATAGCACATGTGCTTTTAGGCCAAGCTAGGAACAGCCAACAATTTTAATAGGGTGTATTAAAATTGTTGGCTGTTCTTAGCTTGGCCTGTTCCTAGCTCGGCTCGATCAGAGAGAGATATGTAAATTGATATGGTTTATCTGATTATAATAATTGAAGTAGGTATTGTTGCAAGTAAAGGATGACTCACGTAGACCGTGTAAATTCCGAGGCGAGCGTCGGTCGTAGCACGGTTACCGAGCCGCTTCGTTGTCTGTAATTTACAAAGACGGACCTCGACCAAGCAATATCCGTTGCGCCGTGATGCTGTCTATTCGTCCAGGCAAAAATAGTGTTGTAAACCAGTCATGTTGACCATACAATGGGCCGTGGCCGAGTCGAGGGTGGACCGAGATATTTCCGAGCGTTGTTCGATGCTCGGCCATCACTCGGTTGCCGCTCGAAACAGCGAAAGTGTGTCCATACATACAGGGCTGGTGTTCGGCTCGGACGCCACACGGTCTAATGTGAGTCATCGTTTACACAGAACTCAACAGATTAAAATAATCCGATTCCTAATCTGTTACGAAATTGTGATAGATTTAACTTTTTGTGTGTTACATCTCGAAACCCGTAACGGTTTATTTTAAACATATAATTATGTAAGTATATAAACAGGTAGCGCATGGAGGGAGACTGCGACCGCGATGGATGTAACTCCATTGAAACGTTATCAGCAGTGATCGAATAATCGGATGCATATTTACCTAAAGTTGAGGTGTTGGCTGTTATGGAATGCACTTTTGTATCGAAAAAATCCCGGGATTCCGGAATCGACGAATACAGTGTTTTGGTTATAGAATTAAGTCGGGTGAATACAGATACTTGCGTTCAGGTGTTTGCTAATATGGAATGCACTTTTGTATCGATCGTAAAAAATCAAGCGATTTCAGAATTATCGTTTAGTGCTTTTCGACTATAGATCGGGTGCTGGCTAATGTTATAAAGTTAATTGCCAAACTGTTATTGCAAACGTCAAGATAAGTAATTTTCTTTCTTCACTCTATATAGCGACAAACAACTCGGTGCCTTGAATTTCTATAAAAAAAATCTCATTTTTTATTATATTAACACGGCGAAAGTAAGTAGCATCCGTAAGAAGGCTGGTAAACATTTCATAAATGTATAATATAATAATTATGTATATTTTAATTATTTCAACATGTATTTTTTTTTATCCTGTAAATGTGCAATAAAGTATTATTTTATAGTAATGTTTTTTTTAACTAACACACTACTTTTCCTGTTACACCCTACATACACACACATACATACTAGCATCAGAGGCTAAAATAAACTTTAAACAAAGACACATAAATAATTATGTAATACCAGAGTCCCGGGTTTTTTAGATTCATAATACTACACGCTAAATAAGTCGTCTCCATGCTACGTATGCGATTAGTTTTGCATTCCCGAATTTTCTGAAATCCCGGGATTTATATTAAAAAAATATGTTTTAAGAAGCCGCTTCCATAATTTCTTAGCCAAAAAATAACTTTAGGTAAATATGCATCCGATTATTCGATCACTGGTTATCAGAAACAAAGGTTCGTGCTAACTCCTTTTTATATTCATAATGATGTATATATATAAGATAATTTAAACGCCTTGACATGACAACCAATCAGCAGGTCGAATTTCTATGGAAAATGCTAGGAAAATCTAAAGGCCTTATTTATCTTGCATTTCTGTATTCTGTTTCCGAGATTTCAATACTGCCTGGGGGTTCAAAACCAATCTTTATGTATAAATAGTATTACTGATTACTCACCTGTACACAGATATTATGATGATATTCATGGAAGGTGTTTCTTTTGCCAGTGAAATATGTGTTGTTTACGACACCGAGATGTGAATCTAGAGCAGCCTTTGGGTCTCCTAAAAACACAATGAGGTAGACGATTGAGTGAATGCAGAACAAAGTGTTTCGAAGATTATTATATGTACAGTTCGAATCGACCTTAATGGCGGTTCGGAACATCGCACGAGTCGATGCGAAGTACACAATATTAGGTTTCCAAATTTCAATCGGGATGTAGGTTGGACTTTACCCGCAACCTGGAAACCGATTCTGCAAAAGAGTGATATCTTGAAGCACACTGAGTCAGTAGAGGCCGATACGATTAGCTCTTTCCACACACACGCACCGTCACCAGATACCGACGACGAAGAAATAGGATCCACTACCTCCGTGACCACGCAACACCAGTATCCCGGGACTGACTCGCTTGTTCCCCCCGTAGTGTCGCGAGCGGTTAGTTCGGGATCCACCGCCGCGCGTCTCGCACTCGCCTTGAAAATGGGCTCCTGACGAGTCCGAAACTATAGTCGGCAATCCCGACAAATAGCACGTGAGTGACCCGTTGATATATATATATAATATTAGGTTCAGCAGGGGCGCGGGAAGCTGTGCGCGTTCTGCGCAGCTCGCAGCTAATATCCGAGCCGCCATAAAGTTCTCAATTCAGACTGTACATACATGGATGTGCACTTAATATTTTTTTTTTAAACCGGATAAATCCGTGACTAAATGGTTTAGTGCTACCTGAAACCGTTACAAAAATTGGTCTTAAAACTACTCAAAACAATACTGTCGATCGTGCTCATAAAGAATTTTAACGCAATAAATCGAAAATATATATGTAGTAGGTATATTATTAAAAAATTTCAAAATTTTCATTATGCAATAACTTCTAGCCGCTTCCAGGCCAGATTAATAAATTAGATATTTATGTTCACTAATGAAGTGCGTATCCATTTATAATTTTCTCCACGCTATCAAGTACATCAGGAAATCGCGTTGGGACAATAGTCTACACGTAGATATTATATAAAAGCTTTACGGGTCATCAATTCTTGGTGGAAAAGGAAATTATAAGTGCAATTCCTTTGGTAAATAAAGTTGAAATGTCACTGTGTAGGGCAGGTTAGGCTACAAGACTCACTACACAAATCGTAGCATGCTACGAAACGCAAGGTACTGAATCGCTACGACAAAGCTACGATTCACTACGAGCTACGAGGTTTTTTGCAAGCTCTACGAATTTGATTTGATTTTGATGATTGTAAAATATTGTATTTGTATCAGTAATTTAATTAGCAAATGTACAAGTAATTACTGTTATTATTACTTATCTTTACAGTAAAACCTTAAAACTTTCGTGTTTGTACTTTATAGTCATTTCTCAAACAGATTAGAACCACAACCTTTTTTATAATCGTTGATTAGAAAATATATCGTCATTTTAACTTTGCGCGGACTTTACTGAACGGATACTAATGAAATTTATAATGGAGCAATTTGAAAGTATATGTATATTCTATCAATAGAAACATTCTAAAAATCGGTCCAAGCTTCTTCGAGAAATATAGGTACTCGTATAGGACATTAAAAGTATTTCATTTTTTGAAGATTTCAATAAAATCCACTAGTTTTGACTATAGAAAAATGCCAAAGTTTGAAAAGTCAATAAACACAGAGCAGCACCCGTAGCATGGCGCCTGCGACACCGCTTATATCGCGCGATAGACTATCCACATCTTGTTCTTCAATATTACGGAAAATGAAACGGCGATAGTCGCGCGTGCCATGCTACGGGGGCTGAAATATATATATTTTTCTTGTCAGAAATCCAATTTAGCAATTTGTAAGATGACTATACGAGAAATCAATGGCAACAAGTACCAAGTTTATAGAGTGTTAATAAAAAGAGGATGGGTGTTAGGATTTTAACGAATACTGCTTTTTTGGCAGTCGTGTAAAACTTAAGTTTACATTTGTTTGTTTCGTCACTCTTTACCCATAAATTTGGTTCTTATTGTATAAGCCTTTAAATTACGTATATGTTTACCTGTGGTACCAGAAGTCAAATGAACCAGACATCCATCTTCAGGTTTAACCTCGTTGGTATATTTGGAAACTTCATTGTTATTGTAAGTAATAAGAGAGTCGTACGACAGCGTCCCACTGAAATGATAAACTTTTTGTTAATGCTTTAACTAGCAGCGTGTAAATAGACCCTCGACATAACTACCCTTAAGTAAAGAAAGTTTCAATTTCCAAGCATGTGTCCCGCAGGAAAAGTTGTTCATATTGACGGTCCGAGTCACCCCTGTAAGGGAATATCGAGGGTTGTGTGACACGCTGTATAGATATAGGTATTAAAGTTTAAACTACTTCAATCTGATTGCGGGGTTCCTAAGCACGTACATACCAAAGATATGAAATTATAAATACTATAAAGAGAACCCTCCTTTTGGGTAGGTCGTCAGGTTATAAAGAACAAGTGAAATTTTACTTACGGCTCCTGTAGAATTATAATATCTATGCTTACGGTAACTTCTCTTTTCCGGTATTAAGAATTGTGATTAAATCAGGAAAATTGGATGAGAAAGGTTGTCCTGGCGTTGCATTTCGTAGTTCCGGAATAAGGGTTGTCAGCTTCGAATAGTAATCCCTATTAGGCAGCTTGTCTGGTATGATGAGGCCCTTAACTCCCGTCTTTTTGATACTAAAACTTAGCTCGGGCGTTTCATAAGCTGGGTTGAGTAATATCTGAAAGTATTAAATTATCAAATTAATGTTATTTATATTTCCAATGTTTATTACTATTTAAGTATAAATAAGGGGCACAAAGAACGTGGTTCACTGATGGTCCATGAAGCAAGCTTTTCGGTTTCAGCTCTACTTTTCAAGTTTTTCGGATGGCGACCACGAACCTACCATCAAGCACGTTTCGTCGGACGATTTGACCAATGTCGCAGAGAAATTTTTATATATGATGAAAGTTCACGGCCTAGGGATGCGGCTTGTATTGAGGCGCACCGCAATGATCCCCACCCTGGATGTGGCGAGCAGTGAGACGATTCAAGTGGCGGCGGTTTGGGACCAATTAACAACTCGGTCTGCCTTCTTCAAGCCCTAAGAATCACTTCCTAGAGAATCAGCTTGTAAGAGACTCACTGCGATGAGCCCTACCCTGGACACGGCAAGTAGCGACACGATCCAAGAGGAGTGTTGTGTGACCAAATGCTAACTGGGTCTGCTTTCTCAAAGCTCTAGGGTCATAGCTCACGTCCTAGAGAATCAGCTTGAATGAGACTCACCGTAGTGAGTGCCACCCTGGACGCAGCGAGCAACAACACGATCCAAGCGGCGGTGTTGTGTGACCAAATGTCAACTCGGTCTGCCATTTTCAAGCCCTAGGTCATAGCTCAGGTCCTATAAAATCAGTTTGTATGAGACTCACCGCAATTAGCCCCACCCTGGATGCGGCAATCAGCGAGACGATCCAAGCGGCGGTGTTGTGCGACCAAATGCCGATTCGGTCTCCCTTTTTCATGCCCTGGGCTCGTAGCGCACATCCCAAAGAATCTGCCTTAAATCAATATATGAATTAAATTAAACCTATTGACACATGACTGCCCAATAAAAGGAATTTTTTCAGGGTTTACGTATGTATTGTGGATAAATATAAAAGTTTCTTTAATCCACCTTTCATTATGTAAGCCTGCTAACAGATTTGGATGTAAGTAGCCGAGATTTTGTTAAAATGCCTACATTATTCTAAGTGGCGGAGTTTGACTGCCTCCGTGACACAGTGGTTAACAGGCCAGCCTGCTACACGAGTCACTGGGCCCTGGGCAAAAATCCAACTATAATTTTATTTTTTTAGGTATTTGTAATCGAAAGAGGGTTTTGCAGGGCGACTAGTAGAACCTTTGCCACGACGCTTTACTAATGATAATGATCCACAGTTTTAGATCATTTAAGACCATAGTACACTCACTGAGCACGGTATATATTTCTGGAATGGTGTCGTATTTAATAAAATTCTACTTAACTTGCAATATTCTTGAAATGTCAGTTGCAGTCAAATCTTGCAAGTAAATTTATTAGTTATCATACCCAACCGAAATTTTTGATACTCATAATAAGTTCCAAATGCAAAATTAAATAAAATTATGGTACTCAAGAGTCAAGGTCTGATGATAGAGTCTGAATGGCCATAGGAACTACTAAACTTAAGCAAGCATACTCGTATAACCCACTGTGTTTGGGCTCTTTAATATTTCGATGACATATTCCACATATTGATGAGATGGACTTAGATTTGATTGGCAGATACAGTCCGAATCAAACTTTATGGCGGTTCAGATATTAGCTGCGAGCTGCGCAGTACCCACCCCGCCTCCCCGCGCGCCCCCACCGAACCTAATGCTGTGTACTGCGCATCGACTCGCGCGATGTTCCGAGCTGCCATAAAGTTTGATTCGGATTGTACCTAGTACCTACCAGGTTCCTGCCTGATAATGTATTATTAATATTATTGCTATTTTTTTACAGGTGACGGTTGTTAACAGCAATATAATAAAGCAATAGTTATTTTTATTCCCGTTATATTTGGATAAAGTTAATAATATCTTCTTTTATCAGTCCGTCGAAATATGCGGGCTGATAAAGAGACGATGTTTAAAAAATAAAGCTAAATTCTACTAGAATACACGTTCTTTACGGGAAATTTATAGTGTTTGTTTTGAAACACATCACCCGACCAATTTTTCCTTCATATTTAACCAACCTTTTATGTAGTTATATCTTATAAGTTTTAAGTAATCTGTACTCAAAATATAAACGGGATCCTATTCGTCCGTCCGTCTATCATAGGGCTGTATCTATTGAAACACAAATACATCATCTGTGAAAATTTCAACTGTCTAGCTATCAGGGTTTATGTGATACAGTCTGGTGACAGAAAAACAGACATCGAAGTCTCAGTAATAGGGTCCCGTATTTGCACTTTGGGTGCGAAACCCTCAAAACGAGTACCTGTGTCAACAGCTGTTCATATGTGATGGTGAGGTCCTCGTGTACGGATCGTATTGCCACACGGCCGGGGTACTTGTCGGCCGTATCCTGTATCACCTTCCCGAGAGTGGCATGGGTAAGGGGCTCGGAGCCTGAGTTCTTCAGATAGCTGTCCTTAGCTGCCGATTGGAAATATCGCGCTAATCTACAAACATTTAATCATCATCATCAGGTCCACTATAGGAGCACGACTCTCTCTGTACTACCAGAGCCATATAATAGCCAGAGCAGTCAGAGGATTTGGCCTACACTCTCGACGCTGATCAGACGCCTTCGAAAGGTCTCTGATGTTTAAAACTTTGTTTAGCTTATGTTTCCTAAGTTGCCTTCTACAACATCCACGGGAAGACTTATTTTGGAAACAAACATTTATTCTTTTTATATAACCACAATGCAATATAAGAATATCATAGACCAAAGCAATCTTCTGCTTTCATTCGGGCTGTATTGTATGTAAAATATATATACAGTTACCTATCTTATCTGTAGTATAAACGATGTAAAATGAATCAAGTTCTTCCTGCGATTACATTCTCTCTTAATATATTAAGTACTAGCTGACGCCCGCGACTTCGTTCGCGTGGACTTTATGATTCCGGCGTATTAATATACCTCAATACGAACTAAACATACATAAGAAAATACTTTTAGCAGTGTTATAAAATTGTATGGCATTGCATTGGCTGTTGCTAAATACTGGAGGGATAAAATATTGGACTCTTTTAGACTTTTTGAGCCACCGACACTATAAGAAGAAGACTAATATAGCTAGCTCCAAGTCACCAAGCTTTGAGGTATGGGCAGAGTGCCCTCAACCTATCGCTTGGAGAAACAGCAAACTCTCATGTTTTGCCGTATGGGCTGAAAACTACGTTGCCAAAAGGGGGACCGCTGCCGCTGGGCGGTCACCAGTAATATGAGCTGATGATCTATCCCAGTAGAAAGTGTGACTCTGTAAAATTGTCGATATAAAATTTTACATGGTAGTGTATCGGATGTTCTAAATCTTCAATTTTTTTAACTCAACAAAAAATACTAGTCAGGTTGAATAACTTTTGCTAAGGTGTCATTAATGTATTTATTTTAGTTTACACCTCATGCAGAATCATAATAGTCCAACTATTATGATTCTGCATGAGGTGTTCCAAATCTCAGAATTTTTATACCTCAGCAAAAAAGCTCATCAGGCTTAACAACTTTTGCTAAGGCTCCACTTTTATATTTCCTATAGTTCAGCTGGAACATTATGATCAGGTGTTCCATTTTCCTTAAATATTTCTACCTTATACGTTGCCCCGGTTTAATAGCTATATAGCAAAAAAGTTTCATTCGAATCCGTCCAATATTACCGGAGATAAACGTGATCGATCATACATACAGACAGACAGGCAAGAAATTCTAAAAAAAAATTTTTGCTTTCTATTATTCTTTTTAAGTGTCCCTCTATCCATTTCAGTCAATAATACAAAATGTACAGACAAAATATTTTTACTGTTTTATTATAAGTATATACCTAGATTAGCCCGATATTCTAATTTGGCATAATGCAAGCACAGTTTCATCAAAATCCGTGCAGTAGTTATATGAGAGATAAAAGATATTTATCAGTAGATATTAACATTTACTTTGTTACAACGTGTAGGAACGTACTTTTGTATAATTATTTACCTATTTTAAAACAAAAAAAAAAAACCGGCCAAGTGCGTGTCGGGCCACGCGCAGTGTATGGTTCCGTAGTTGCGAATGCAGCTTTGAGGTCGGGTTACCTATCATAACCAAGAATAGGTTTTGTACGAATTTTGAAACACCGAAAACGTTTCGCCATTTTTTTATTTTCTATAGTTTTGTTTTACCGAAAATATAATTGCTATATTGTTGAAATTCCGATTATTACTACTTATTTTTTGAAAGCTATATGCTTTGTATTGCAACCCAACGTTTATCCGCAGACACTATTGCTCTATGTTTCATTTATCAAAAAAATATTTCCTTATTATTAAAAGACAACATTTCTAATGATAAATAAATGAAATCCATAAGAGTAAGTACAATATACTTTCCTGTTTCATATATTTAAAGACTATTTAAAAGACATAAAAAAAAATCTTTTTTTCTTACAATTTCTCTCTACGGTGCTGGGTTTGGCCACAAAATACTTCAGAATAACGCGGCAATATCGTTTCTGGCGCTTCGGCGGCCGCTGCCGCGGCACGCTCGCTTCGCTCGCTCGCCTCGCGCATGCTTGGTTCATGTAGAACCTAACGGTCGTCGCTTCGCTCCTCGCAACCTACCCCTAGTTTTCGTAAACCAGTTCCTTTCTAACACCATATTCCTAACCTTCAGATACGAGTTTTCGTAAAACCATGAGTCACAGAGCAAAATTGAAAAAAACAAAAGTGGCTAATTTTAAAAACTTTTAACCATAACGACAGTAAAAAATAGGCCTCTTTACTCATTATGTAGACCTCCAAATTTCACGTAGAAATTTTTTAAAGTCCCTGCCTTTGCTACACTCCAACCAAATTTACTTTCCTACTAATCTCGATTTGTCGACTGTAAGTAGTTATTGAAAATCTGTCAAAGTCAAAGTCAAAGATTTTTATTCAAAATTGGATAATTGTATCTCTTTTTGAACGTCATATTTTTTACTTCCTTATTATTTTTAATTTTTAATATGCAAAATCGAAAAACTACTAGCGTTTCGTAATGACCACTGGTGAGAAGAATACGCCGAAAGAAACTCAATCCAGACTTGGCCCCTACGTGCCTGAAGGGCTTCGATTACAATATTTTACAAGTATTTATTTATTACTAATGTTATTTATATTAATTACAATAAATTACAATCAATTAAATTACTGCCACGCATTTTTTTCATTTAAATAATCATTAATACAATAATATGCCTTTTTTACTAACTGGTTTTTAACAGCAGTTTTAAACTTATATAAAGGTAGACCCGAAATTTCTGCGGGAATTTTATTATAGAAGCGTGCTCCGAGACCCATAAATGAACGCTTAGTTTTCTGCAATCGCAAAGCTGGTGTAGCCAACTTATTTTTATTTCTTGTGTTTCGGTCATGAATGTCACTATTTTTCTCATATAAATGTAAATTATGGTGTACAAACATAATATTCGCAAATATGTACTGAGAATGTAAGGTTAAAATATTGAAATCTTTAAACAATTCTCTAAGAGATTCTCTAGCACCAAGTTTATATATAGATCTAATAGCTCGTTTCTGCAGGATAAATATTGTGTTTACTTCTGCAGCGTTACCCCATAGTAAAATTCCATAAGACATAACACTATGAAAGTAACTAAAATATACCAAACGCGCGGTTTCAACATCGGTCAGTTGTCTAATTTTCCTGACAGCATAAGCCGCAGAGCTAAGTTTACCTGCCAAGTTTGTAATATGGGCACCCCATTGAAGCCCGGCATCAAGAGTTATTCCAAGAAAAGTTGTTTTATCTATCATATCTAGTGGTTCATTATCCATTACTATGCGAGTTGGTATTTTGGCAACATTTGGTAAGCAAAATTTAATACACTTAGTTTTCTTAGTATTCAACAAAAGATTGTTCGCTGTGAACCAATCTAACACTTGAGCTAATGTACTATTAACCTCGTCAAAAAATTCAGTTTGTCTATCTATTTTGAACACAAGAGAAGTATCATTTGCCCTTCCGCCCGAGATCGCTCAGCAAGTAGACGTGTTACTCGTTATTATATTAAAACATAATAATATAGTTACACAAAGTTAGTTCTTGCAACAAGTGGAATAAGGTTTAAACTGGCGTAGAAGTCACGACACATAGAACGATTATCTTCGGCACCGTAGTGGACAAAAGAACAGTAAGTCGATTGTCCATCTCTTTTGCACACGGCCGAGAGCAGTGCTACGACGCAACGCTGCGTGCTTACCTACGGAGGCTACGGACTACGCGTGGTCTACGACTGCTACAAGCTCGGTACGTGCCTACTCACTATCAACATAAAATTCAACCACGTAAACTTCGAAATTAAGAAAATATGCCGCGTGTTCAGAGAACTCCACCACCTGAAAGTCCCACGCCAAATATTCAATCTGACACTGATTCTTCCAATGTAGCACTTAATGAAGCCAAAAAGAGCTTTAGCAGCCAAAGATCAAAAAGAAGGCGGGAATGTTGTGAAGATAAACTAACCGACTTTAAAAATGAACTTATTAACATGATAAAAGAAAGCAACCTCAGTACTAAGGATGTGCTAAATAAGTTAGCCACGGATATCTCTGAAATAAAAAACCAAAACAGCAAAATCCAAAAATCAAATGAAGAGATTGAGCGATCAGTGGAATACTTATCTCACCAATTTGAAAACGTAAATAAAAAGGTGCTTAACTTAGAGAAAGAAACTAAAGATAACCAACTTCAAATATCCACAATTAATTTACAAATAGAAGAAATCCAAAGACACCTAAAATCCACATCCATAGAAATTAGGAATCTTCCCCCGACAGCTGCTACAGAAACAAAGGCTGACATGTGCAAAATCGTACAGAATACATGTAAAGTCATCGGAATAGATCTTGAACAGCAAGATATACATCAGATCTTCCGACTTAAATCCAAATCTGGAAAATCAAGTATTGTCACCGAGCTCTCAAGAACATTAATAAAAAATGACATAATTAAAGCAGCTAAAGACTTTAATAAGCGGAATGCATCTCAGCGACTTAACACTGCAAATCTGGGTATATCGGGACCTGCTATTCCCATTTACATCTCTGAAGCCCTGACTAGCAAGGGGCGAAGGCTCCTTTTCCTAGCAAAGGACCTAGCGGCAACATGCCAGTACAAGTACTGCTGGACTAGTAATGGTAAAATATTCCTAAGGCGTAGCGATGATTCTCCCCACATCGAAATTAAAACTGAAGAACAAATCCAGACCCTCAAGTCTGGAAAATGACTAGAAGAAACGTATTTATATAAATCTAATAGACTTAATTATGGAACCCAAATCATAATTACTCCGCTCTTAATAATCAAAACCCATTTTTATCTTTTTAAAATTTATTTCTTGATCTACCTCTCAACCTATGAACTCGTAAATCAATCAACAGTTTTTGATACACAAAAGTCAAGGGAAGCTGGCCTAGCTGTAACTGTAGACTATAATAACGATTCCGCTAAATGGGTCAAGAACACAAAAAAACAAAATACGATCCTATAAACACATTGAAAACAATAGAAAAATTGGACGGGGCTCATATTAACAAGTCCTACCTGTGTGATCCAGAGGATTGTTCAAAATTGCTAAAAATCCATAAACCAGGAAACAAACTTACAATAATTACTCAAAATATTAGAAGTCTAAACTGTAACTTTGCGGACTATGAGGTATTACTCTCAAGAATAAATACTAATATCGATATACATATCCTAACCGAATGCTTTAATGCTATAACTGCAACGCGCCCATCGCTCAAAAACTTTAAAACTTATTATAGCGCTAATAATTGTAACAAAAACGATGGCATAGTCATATATATAAAAAATGATATAGAAGCAGTAGTGACTGAATCTTCTTTCAATGATGCAAGCTGCTTGGTCATAAATGTTGGTACTGACACGACAATCATTGCACTGTATCGTTCACCCTCGAAAAATAATATCACTCCATTTATCAACTCATTGAACACAATTCTAACTACCTATAAAATGAAAAAAAATATCATTATTATGGGTGACATTAACATTGACATAAAAAATAAACAACACGATAAGAATTGCTGTGAATATCTAAATTTATTAGCTTGCCATGGCTTATCACCGAGCCATTACTATCCTACCAGGTATGGAAACTGCATTGATCATGTTATTATAAAATCCAACAACTACCGTAATACTTGTGTAACCAATGCTCCCATTACAGATCACGCTGCCGCCATAACTAACATCCTACTCAATTATAGGCAACCTAATCATCACGTGAGTAAGCAACTAGTAAAGAAGACGGATATGGATGGACTAATTAATAATATAAAATCAGAAACATTTGAAACTATCCTAAAATCTTGCGATGCAGAATGGGCCGCGGAAGAATTAGTCAAAATTTTGTCAAATTACCTTATCCGTAACACTATCGAAGTATTACCTCCGAAAAACCAAAGATGTTTAAAACCCTGGATCACTCGAGGACTAATAAGATGCATAAAAAACAGAGATAGAATGCACCAAAGATGTCGGTTGGAGCCTAATAATACGATACTAAAATTAACGTATAACAGGTACAGAAACTTTTGCAATAATCTTCTCAAGAGACTAAAAAAGAATTACGAAAAAAATGAGCTCTTAAAACATTCCAAAAACCCAAAAATGACATGGAAAATAATAAATAATATAACCCACAGACATTCTCCCGACACTATACCTTCTGACCTTTTGAGAATTGCTAACTGTCCAAATAAATCAATGAATACTGTAAATGATTTTTTCGTAAACATCGGCAAACAATTAGCGGAAAAAGTTGGTAATACTAAACCAAATTTTAAATCCCCTGATCACAACTCTAATCTTCCATCATTAGCCAACAGTATGATCCTAACAGAAACTACACAAGAGGAAGTAAAATCGACGATACTAAATCTTAGGACTGATTGTGCTACTGGCTGGGACGGTATTTCTGCACAGCTACTAAAAACTATTATAAACTACATTGTTGAACCACTTACGCACGTATTAAATCTCTGCATCAATTCAGGTATCTTTCCGAAATGCTTCAAAATATCTATCATACACCCTATCTTCAAAACAGGTGACAGAGGCTGTGTCGATAGCTATAGACCAATTTCCGTGCTCACGATATTATCAAAAGTTTTTGAAAAAATCTTGAACAAACGCAATCATTTTTAGAAAAAAACAAAATTATATCTAAAAACCAATTTGGTTTTTGCACGGGAAAATCTACGACTGACGCAATATCAAATCTAACGGAGTTTATTGGGCATAAAGTTGATAATAAACAAAAATGTGTGGGTGCGTTTTTAGATCTCACCAAGGCATTTGACACAGTCTCTGTTGATCTTCTATTAGATAAAATGAGTAGAATGGGCATACGGGGAGTCACTCTTCAACTTTTTAAAAGCTATCTTACAAATCGATCGCAGATGGTTAAAATAGGTAATTATATTAGCGACGAAATGTCTATTGCGTATGGCGTCCCTCAAGGCAGTGTACTCGGTCCTAGTCTCTTTCTCATATATATAAACGATCTATGCGATACTAAATTACAAAACGCAAATATATTTACATTTGCAGATGATACTGCTGTAATATTTCATGATAAAACTTGGGAGGAGGCTAGGATCAGAGCAGAAGAAGGCCTAAGCACTATCATGACTTGGCTTAAGAGGAATATACTCACGCTAAACACTTCAAAAACAAAAATACTTACTTTTGGCATTGCAGAACATACCCTTCCTAAAAGTGAAGATTTGAAAATATATATTCATTCCTGTAAAGACAAAATTAATTGCAACTGTCCCATGTTGGAAAGGGTAAAAACAATGAAATATTTAGGTATAATACTTGACGAGACATTAACATGGAAACCACATATCTTAAACTTAACCCAAAAAATACGTAAACTAATATATATATTTAAAACACTCAGACACGTAGCTGATAATCACTTAATCAAAACAATATATTACGCTTTGGCACAGTCGGTCCTATCATATGGTATACGTGCATGGGGTGGTGCAAAAACTAGTCATTTGTTACAGCTAGAGCGAGCGCAGCGCTGTTTGTTAAAAATAATTACGTTCAAGCCGTTTAGGTTTCCAACAAAGGACCTATACACATTATGTGATGTCTTAACTGTCCGACAATTATTTATCTTAGACACTATTTTAGCTAAACATAAACAAATTCATTTTAATCCAAAAATTTTACTACGAAGGAGAAAACATTCTGTGTGCCCTACTGTACAATTAAACACGGCATATTCAAATAGATTTCAAATGCACTTAGGTCCTTTACTGTATAATAAAATAAATAAACGCCTGCATATTTTCCCCCTTAACAAATATCACTGTAAGAAAAAAGTTAACGAATGGCTAAAATCTCTTGATTACTCACATACTGAGAAATTACTACATACAATTAAATAGGTTGGAAAAAGCAAATAATCTAAACAACAAAAATGATAATTCTATAAAATACGTATATTAAATCTTTAATTAGTATATAATGTATGCATGCGTGCGTGCATTCTTGTGTGTGTGTGTGTGTGTGTGTGTGCGTGTGTGTGTGTGTGTGTATGTGTGTGTGTGTGTGTGTGTGTGTGTGTGTGTGAGAGAGAGAGTGTGTATGCGAGTGTGTGTGTGTGAGTGTGTGTGTGTATGTGTGTATCCGTGCGTGTATGTATCTGTTTATGTAGGCATATGCATATATATTGTGCTGTTATGTGATATATCATATATTGTGATATATACTAAATTCACATATACGTTAGATTTATAGACATATCACTATTACTTACAATATAAATAATATTATCATGTTAACAAAATTTTATGCAATTGTGTTCGTAGTCTTAGTGGTAGCAATGTTCAACCAACTAAGTACTTACCTGTCCTGTCCACGAGATCGGCGCGTGACTCACCTTTGCGCGCCGCTACGTCGGTAGTTCTATTCATTGCAACGACGACGAGTGTAATGCATTATTTATAAATTAAGTGATGTATAATTTGTTTGTCATAGGAAGAAACTGACGTCTATGATACAGGCTATGCCTAGTTTAGACGTCAGGAAATATTTCACATTTGTATCACACTTAATTGTATTGATAAATATTTAGTGAAGTAAGAAATGTATGTTGAGAAATCAATAAAGAAATTATTATTAAAGAAATTATTATTATCATCGGCAAATAGTACAGCCTTACATGTAGTGACACAGTAAGGCAGATCATTGATGTAAATAAGGAACAACAAAGGCCCTAGGATAGATCCCTGGGGTACGCCCATTTTTACAGATGATCCGGAGGATTGAACCCTGTTTAAACTAACGGTTTGAGTTCGGCTACTTAAATATGATGCAACTAAATTAAGAGATTTACCTTTGATTCCATAGTGCTCCAGCTTGGATAGAAGGGTATTGTGGTCTACGCAACTGTACTGTGTAAATAATAATATGGATAAAGTTACTTCTATCTTTAATACTTCTAGAAAATGAAATTATTCATACCAAAACATTTGTCACAATAAAATTACATGATTCGATTTTCGGTCGACAGTTTCTCTAAAAGACAAAAAATATGTTTATCAAGGTTATAGAAGGAGAAAATATGGCAAAGAAGCCATTTGGCATTTAAAACGTCGTTGTACCGTTTTCGAACAACTGAAATTCGAAGAGAAAAAATTCTTGTTTGTGATAGGTTACCTTTGAGTTCACACTGTTCTCCAAAACGACCAAAAACATCTAATAATGAAAATTGTATGCAATTTTACATTTTCGAGTACATTTTATAAGTTGATTGCCTATAACTTTTTAGTTTGTGCTTAGTACTCAGCTTTGATAGTTTTCCTTTCAATTTCAGTATAAATACTACTGCTTTATTTTTTTTCACGTATCTATATTTAACCGCTAACCGCACTTACCTCTAACAAAAATTCGCACTTTAGAATCAAATATTTCGGAAACGGATCCCTAAATCGAAAAATGATCTTCTCAATCTCACAATATTTTTTAAAGACCTATTTAACGATATCCCACACGATGGGTAAATAGAGAAAAAAAATACTCCTCCACTTTACTTATAAGGGAGCTACCGTGAAAAAAAATTTAATATACCCATTCGCATACCCATACCAAATTAAAGCTTTCTAGTACTTATAGGCTCTGCGTAAAACCGAGGACGGACAGACAGACAGACAGGCATGGCGAAACTATAAGGGTTCCTTGTTTACTACGGAACCGTAAAAATGGAAATAAAGTCTTTGGCGAATGAATATGTCCTTGGTAACTTGATTTTCGGACTAAAAAATAAACATCATCCTCAGGTCCTTTTTAGTTTAGTAGTTAGGGGATTTGGCCTCCACTCTCCACGCTGGCCAGACGGGACCAAATATATCAAACCCTAAAGTAATCGTATGCCATTTAAAACTGTATAATTAGCTTAATTAATTTACCGATCAGAAATAATGAAGCATAAACTTACTAGCAGGAAGGTATCTATAGTGTACAATGGAAAACTACAATTTTTAGGGTTCCGTTGTAAACAAGGAACCCTTATAGTTTCGCCATGTCTGTCTGTCTGTCTGTCTGTCCGTCCGCGGTTTTACGCAGAGACTATAAGTACTAGAAAGCTGTAATTTGGTATGGATATGTATATTAATCATGGCAAAAAAGTGGTAGAATAAAAACATGAAAAAAAATTTTTTTTAGGGTAGCTCCCATACAAGTAAATTGGGGGAGTAATTTTTTTTTCTCTATTTACCCATCGTGTGGGGTATCGTAAAATAGGTCTTTCAAAAATATTATGAGGTTGAGAACACCATTTTCCGATTTAGGGATCCGTTTCCGAAATATTTGGTTTTAAAGTGCGAATTTTGTTAGAGGTAAGTGTCCCCCCCCTCTATCTGCTAAACGGTTATATATAGATACGTGAAAAAAATTACAGCAGTAGTATATATACTGAAGTTTAAAGGAAAACTATCAGAGCTGAGTACTAAGTACAAACTAAAAAGTTATAGGCAACCAACTTATAAACTGTAAAATTTCATACTATTTTCATTGTTAGATGTTCTTGGTCGCTAAACTGTAAGGTGCGAGTGTGAATAGTGTGAACTCAAAGTTGTCATTCGCAACTACGGAACCCTACACTGCGCGTGGCCCGACACGCACTTGGCCGGTTTTTCATATATGATACAGTTATTATTAAGTTAATATTGTAATAAAATATCACCTTAATAGATTTAAATGACTTTTTTTACTAATTTAAACCTTATTGCCCACTTTAAAAATGTGTACAACATGGCATTCTCTCCCAGCCAAACATTTGGATAAAAAGAGAATTACAATGGGTGGTGGTGTGATAAAGTGCCAATAAAAAAGAAAACAAGACATATGCGCTGAAAATAATATAAATCAATACATACAAGTATAATGTACAATTATGTATGGTATAAAAAAGTACCTCACAGTCACAGTCTCAAAGCCGTTTACTTTCCTTACAGCTGACACCACACTTTTGCTCCACATTTTACATGCGTTCCTCGCTCGATATCACGATACAACTGTATTGTTTAACGATGTGTACTTGTTATCACCATCATTGCCACTCGCTCCCAACAACTAATTATCATTATCTTCAAAACATTCACCGCTAATCGTATGAAGATTGTCTGTTTGTACTTGATAATGCTTACTCATAGATATTACTTATAAATTATTTTATTATTGATCTTGATCTTTAGGTCTACCGCTTTGTCTTTCGACCTTTGACAACTTCGAATGACCGAGTTAGTTGAAAGCGCCTCTCTGTAAGCTTGAGCAAATATTTTTCGTATGTCTGTCTGTGCCACTATTCCCATCAACAGATCGCTTTTCGCAGCCGATCGTCATGACATTTCGTGACCTGGTTTTTCGATTATTACATAGGTAAGTTACAATATAACTTAATTATTTTTTTTCAAGCAATATTTTGGGAATTTTTCAAAATGGGGTACCTAATTGGCGTAATGGAAGCGCTATGGCGCTAAGTTTAATCATTGTGAGTTCGCTTAGTACTCGTACCTATTCAGCACTTTCTCAGTACATTCGCGCTATCAAAACAGCAAATCATAATTATATTATAGTTCTTTATCTCTAAATACTATCACGTCTTTATGACCTTACGAGATATAAAAGCCACATGTAGCGTATGTGCATGTTGGTGCAAAACCGACAAAATAGTGATGGTGTCAGTCTAGTCTATTGATTAAAACTAATTAAACGTGAGATACATACATGATTACAATACGAGTTACTCACGTCAGGTAAGGAATACCTTTTAAGAAGGTCGAAACCTGTTGGCCAGTAGCTGACTATTTACGTAAATAACTCGTCGTTACGTATTTTAATGACATAAAAGTCTTCCCAAAAATTTTACCCAGGTCAGTGCAATACATGGCAGAGGTCGGACCATGGTCAATTCTTCCTTGTATCTGATCTTGAATCGAGGCCGGCGGCCTACCGGAAGGCGCGTGGCACGCGACCCCTACGCCCCCCGGCGGCCGTCGTGACGAAACATGCAAATTCGCCCTCCTAAGGCCACGATATGGATCGTGGAGGGTGAAAATGCGTTCAAGCTGTGTTTTCCGCCTTCCCAACTACTCTCGAACAAGGTCATGGGGTGATCGACTGGTCCAGGTTTCAACTGGTGGTTCCAGGTGTCCCGGTTTGTCAAGGCTATTCCGAAGGATTTTTTGTAAGAAATAGCAGCAAGTGAAATTTGGTCAGGGGAAAAACAATTGCAATAAAAAATGTCACAGTTTTTTTGTTATGGGACTAAATTTTTAACCGGCTTAAAAAAGGAGTTTTCACTTTGACTCTATATCTGTATGTTTGTTTATCCCGGTTATCACCCGTTCGGCTGATTCAATTTTGATGCGGTTTTAAGTAAGTAAAAGTATTTTTTACACTTTGGGGAAGGTCGTATACCAAAGTTTCAATTCGGGGTAGAGAAAAATTAACAAATCAAAATATTTAAAAATCTAATCCAATTATTAAATAGCAAATTTTCCTAATAGTTTCGTGGCTAAAAAGCTAAAAAATTGAGGTATCCCGTGACCAAAGGACTGGAAGCTACCTGGCTCAGCGTATCAGCATTGCCATTCAATTTGGCAATGCTACAAGCCTTTTGGGCACGATGCCCAGGGGTGAGCATCTGGAGGGACTGTATGATTTGTAAATTTATTTTTAAGTACTTATTTAATTTTCTTTTTAGTTAGGTTTATTTATGTTTAGGTATTATTACTTTTTAGTTAAAACTTGATTAGTTTTTATAACTTTCATTGTAATCAAGGTCATGTGTTATAATGCAACTATGTGAAATATAGCGATTTAAATGTAAAAAAAATCCTTTATTTAAAAATATATATTTATATGAACCTGATCTGATGCTCAGGAAATCCTCCACACTGAGTAGCCCGATCAAAAAATTTCCTAGTGTGAAATTGCTCAGAATGAAAACTTGTCTCAAAAATTTAATTTTTAAACAAACTTATTTCGTTGCCGTTGTTGCCGTGTGGTTCCCGGCAGAGTAGAATAGGACCACTCCAAGTCATCCCGTGGATGTCGTAAAAGGCGACTAAGGAAACACAAGCTTAACAAAGCTTATTAACATCAAAGAGACCTCTCCAACCCGTCTGGCCAGCGTGGAGAGTGTAGGCCAAATCCTCTGAATACTCAGGCTAGTATATGGCTCTCGTAGTACAGAGAGGGTCGTGCTCCTGCAGTGGAGACTGGAAAGACCTTATGATATGATGATGATTATTTCGTTGTTGCTTATCTGTCGGCTGTATGTGTACTCAGCGCAGTAAGCTTAATTTACTGTGTACACATATCGTGTTTTTAGGTCGTATAATCTAGGTTTCATCTGCCATGGACCACTGCTGAGCAAAGGCCTCCCCATTACCTTCCGAGCGCCTCTTTTCCTATGGGTATAATGCTAGAAGTTCGAAAAAGAATTTGACATTCCTATATAATGGTTCAGCCGGCCGGCAATTTGTATAAAAATGTTGTCTTTTTTCGAATTTTCAGTATATTTAAGTCGCATAGGAAAAGTTGTCCATATTGACGGGGTGAGTCGCCTCTTCGGTCGGAAAGGGTTTTATTAAACATTGTTTAGGTATGGGTAATGTAAGTCCTCTTTCTAATATTACTACTAACAGCAGTTTCAGAGACACAAATTTCACGAGGACCATTTCTGTTTGACTCCATACTAGGAAAATATGTACGCTATCTACTTATTTAAAAAAATCTAGCAAGTCATTATCTTAGAATTTTACACAGATCGTAAAATGCATATTTCATGGTAATTCAGGCCCCCAGCGATACAAAAAAATGGGTCAATGCATGGGACATTCTAAGACATCGTTTGAGTTTGTTTGTAAATCCAGCGCCGCGCACCATCGCCTTTATTTACTTGAATCATGCAAGGAGTCGGCTGGTGCTACGCAATCGTGCCGCAGTCATGCTCCGCCCGCCCGCCGAACCACAGCCGACGCCGCCATGCCTGCCCGTGTAGACCGAGTGATATAGGACAGTGTCGTGAAGTAATGTGACGATGTCGCAGGCCCCCAGCGGGAAGAAGGGCGGGAAGGGCCCGCCGAAGAAGAGCGAAGAAGATAAGAATGCCCCGGCTAAAGCAACAGAGGATATTAAAGACGAGACATCGTCTAACAATGGAGACAAGAAGGAAGTCAAGGAGGGAAATGGAGAAGTGGTGCCAAAGCCTCCCAGTGCCGGGATCAACATCCGCGAGGTGGCCGGGAAGATCCTGGTCTTGGCGCAGAAGGGGGAGTGGTCAGCAGTGGAACAGACCCTCAAGGTGCTGGAGAAGCTGGTGGCTGCCGGCGGCGAGGACGCCGTGTCGGTGCCCATGGCGGGCATTCTGGACCCGGTAACTATCGCTGACCGTCATCTAAGTAATTGGAGCTCGACCCGTTAGGTCAAGCGTGACTTTTAACTTGGCGAATGTTATTAGTTATTTTTGTGCCGTGCTACACAGCTTTCTTATTCCAAGTTAATTGAAGTGGGTTAATTATGAAGTTCTTAGTACGTCTTATAATTTGGAAATCAAACAGACCTAAAAATCTGGTATGGATCTCGTCTTATTCTCTGATATTTTTATTAAGAGCTTAGCTCTTGAATGTTTCATATTAAGGAAAATAAAACCAGCCAAGTGCGAGTCAGAATGGCACACGAAGGGTTCGCACCACCATACAATATTTAACTGCAAAGCACGCTCAAAACACGTTTTTTTTAAGACGGTCAGAATAAATATTAAAACGTAAGAAAATGCTCATAAAACCAACCTTTGACTACATCCGCGTGGGCTTCGGTTTTTCTATCGGGCCCTCGGATCCCGGGTTCCGAACTATAACACGTGCATGGATGTATCTGAAAACCCTATTTTATAATATTAGTCGACCAAGTAAAGACTGGATCTCTTTATAAGGTTCTAGGCGTGTCACAGCTATAATGTTACTCCGCAATTTCTGTACCTTATTATTGGTAGTAATGCATATGATATAAATAAATTTCAAATGAAGGAAATATTTTGAGATTATAAGTAATCAAAAAATTAATTAAAACTTTGCTTACTATAACGTATGACAAGTCAAAAGTATCGGCTTGTTGCTAAGATCTTAATCTTTATATTATTCGCCCAATAATGATAAAAATGTTTTTTATTATTAGACATCGTTTCATTTTATCATTCTTCATTTCATCAACTTCTCCAAAGGGCCTCGTCGATTGGATCTCTATCCCCACGCAAGCCTTCCAAGGGACCGGGGTAACACCAGTGACCAGTTGTTTTTGCTTCATCATATTAGTACAAGTTGTTTCCTGCAACGTCCGCGTGATCTGTCCAGGTCCCTGGGCCAATTCTCAGATCCTGAATCTCGGGTTTCAAAATATAACTGGGATTACAGTTAAGCATAAGATTTTTTTAAATCGGTTAATTTTTGAGTTTATCCGTAACAAACAAACACATAAGCACTCAATCAAATCTTTCCTCTTTTAAATATTAAGTAGTTAAGATATAGGTGAAAATTATTTGCTTTCGTAAACGAAAATTGACCTTACCTTATCTTTAAAACCCTCGGTACTATTATAATTAAAAATAAATGAAATGGATTACTCATACATTACGGAAAAATTAAGAAAGGTTTTGGTTTCATTATAGTGTGTTGAAAATTTAAATAAAACCGGATCTACGCGTGTTGCTGCACGTGCACGTTTTTCCAGCATTGATCCACCCGGTCTTATTCTTCTCCGGAGTACGTACATGGCGGACATAAATGGGATAAAACGGAAGTCAAGATATTTTTGCGAATGAATTACAAAATATGGATTTGCGAAATATTTAAGTCATCTTCTTCTTATTTAAGAGCTTTGTAGTTCTTATCGATAAATAAATAAAATAAATAAATAAATAAACATATACCGACAAATCACACAGATTGAGCTAGCCCCAAATTAAGTTCGAGGCTTGTGTTATGGGATACCAACTCAACGATACTATATAGATAAACATCCAAGTCCCAGGTCAATCTGAAAAAGATCATTTTCCATCTTGACCTGACCGGGGTTGACCTTCCGTGTCGCAGGCAGGCGTGTTGACCGCTGCGCCACGGAGCTCGTCGATGGACTATTTTAACCATAGTCTCTTAAAATATATTATTATCTTGGCCTCAAGCTGCTGCAAAAATAGTGAAGATAAGCGACATAATTGCATGAACATGAAAAAGACGATAATGTCCAAAGGTCAGATAAGCTTTAAGCGAGCTTTACTAATGGACGTTATGGAAATCTCTAACACCACAATCAAATTAAGCGGAACTTTTTACGGCCTATCTTATCTTGCTTAAATGCGTTGTGTTTTCACGTTTTAACTGTGCATACAGAATAGATAGGTTTCAGTCCAATGTATTTCTATCACAAAGGAGAATGTTCTCATGCCCACCCCTTATATACCGTGCATGAAGCATGAAATAATGTTTAAATTAAATTCTTATTTTTTTAAATAGGATATAAAAGGTATTTTGATCGATTTATTGATAACTTACATTTATCTAATACTTACTCAATATTGAACTTTTGTTTTTATTTATAATCAATAAACAAAAACTAAACTTGCTTCTTTTTCTATTGTATTGCAATTATGTACAGAGTGATTTTGTATAGTTTTGTAATCATACAATTTAGTCATTTTTTTATTAGGGACGGTTAGTCTGTGTAAAATCATATTGTAATAAAACCAGCCAAGTGCAGGGTTCCGTACAATATTTAACTACGAAAGCCTGGTTTTAATGTGTATTTTGATAAAATCTCATACACGCGACATCTCTTTTAAGTTAACCCAAATTTTGAGATGCAACTTTTATAAAGTCGAGAAATAATATCATATTTTTTTTTGTTTGGTTGTAAATTTATATTTATATATTGCTTTTATTATTATTTAACTAGATTTTACCCGCGGCTTTGTCCGCGTGACATATAGCCTATGTCCTTCTCAGTGCCCTTACCTATGTGTATGCAAAATTTCATGATGATCGGTTCAGTAGATAGGGCGTGAAAGCGTGACAAACAAACAAACTCACTTTCGCATTTATATTATTATTATTAGTTAGGAGTTAGGTAATATTTAATTTGTTATAACATAATGGCAAGTCTCTGCTTATTAGGGATCAATAGATACAACCCGGTGACAAACGGACAGAAGTCGGAGTCTTAATAATAGGGTCCCGTTTTTACCCTTTAGGTACCGAACCCTTATAAGCCAATCCTGCACCCACCTCTATCTTATACGATAAATATCTTATAATTTTCACATAAACTTTGAAGACTACTTCAAAGTTTGTGTCAAAATTATGTTATTCTAACTAGTGATACAAAAAATAGAGCGAGTATAAAGAACTTCTCTGAACTTTTAATAGTATTGTTATTTTACCTAGGTAAATTATTATCGCAGGGTTGGGGAATTACTTTTTCTTAAACGCTCTTCTTATTATAGTTGGAACCTCTCAATGTAAAAAACTCTTTGGGATCACTCTCACACCTACGTGAGGGACGGACATAATAATTATGAATGACAGATAAGTCGGGCTCAGTTGGGGTGCGTTTATATTTTTTCATTGGGCAGTTCATCGGCTCTTTATGTCTTCGTCTGTACATTACTTCCGAAGCTAGTGCAGCAGCTACAGCAATATAAGTAGAATATATCGTGTTGTACTAATTAACTATATAAATGTTTGTAGTTTTATTATCCAAAATAAAAGAATATTTAAAAACTTAAAAGCAAAAAACCAAAGAATTGCTTTCAATTTACAAGCATCCAAATTGGCGGTAAACATTACCTTCTCTTTGAAACCTTTCTACGTTTCTTTTATCCAAAAATAATCTCTATCTCTCATCCAAGCGTGTTAGGTTGCATCCTCAGATGGAGTGCTTTAGGGCCTGTGATCCGCTATCTGGCATTTCGGCGTTTCCCCGGGGCCCGGCAATACTAGCTTTTCCCATGCAAAAATACTTCTGTAATATGAAATGAGTCAGATTCGAGGACTCATTTCATATTAAATTACTCTGACTACTCGGGCTAGTATATGGCTCTGGTAGTACAGAGAGGGTTGTGCTCCTACAGTGGAGACTAGAAAGACCTGATGATGATGATGAATATGAAATGAGTCCATTTAAGTAATGGTTTGTATACTACTTTTACTTAGATTCTCTATAACTACTGAACCGATTTCAAAAACTCTTTCCACGGTTAATAGGTACGTTATCCTTGAGTGCCATGGGCTAGGTATGTACCACGGGGAAAGCCAGGGAAGACTGCTAGTATCATCATCATCATCATCAGGTCTTTCTAGTCTCCACTGCAGGAGCATGACCCTCTCTGTACTACCAGAGCCATATATTAGCTAGAGTAGTCAGAGGATTTGGCCTACACTCTCCACGCTGGCCAGACGGGTTGGAGAGCTTTGTTTAGCTTGTGTTTCCTTAGTCGCCTTATACGACATCCACGGGATGACTTGGAGTGGTCCTATTCTACTCTGCCGGGAACCACACGGTAACGGTGACTGCTAGTATACCTAGCATAAATAATAATCTCCCCACTGATCCAGCTCGAGATACGCCGTATCTCTATAGAGTTGCAATGATATGTGTTAATGTTAATTTCAATGCGTAACCACAAATTTACTATTTGTCTAATCCAACGAATACCTAATAGCTGGCATAACCATATTTTTACTGAAGCTCTTAGGAACACGAAAGCGCTGAACCCGTCGAACTCATATCTATCATGAAAATTGCATGAAGGTATTCGTTATAACAACTAGGTATTCAATGAGTGAAACTTAATATCAGAAAAACAAAGAGACTAGCAGATAGCAGGCTGTATATTCGATATCTTGGCAACGGATCGCGTGCCAGCCAGCCCGTCTTGCCTTTTTACTGCCTCCGCGAGGGATGCTTCCGATCGATCAGACGATCTTCATGTATGATTTGTTTTGATGTTCGCGTGAACCCTGGTGCCTTGCTCGATGCCGTCGAGGTTCATGTATGTGTAATATTTTATTCGAAAGTCACTTCCTAAATGAGCTCGTTTGAAATGGAACTGTCTAGATACCTACTAGAATGGCTAAGTATGGGAGTCCTATCGCGAGTGGTCGGTCAGTTTTTTTCTGAGATATAGAAAAATGGCCAAAGGAAGCATGATACCCTTCTTTTGTAAATTATAGTATTTCATTAACCGACTTCAAAAATAGGAGGAGGAGGTTCTCAATTCGTTGGAACTTTTTTTTATGTATGTTCCCAGATTTCTCGAAGACGCCTAGACCGATTTAAGAAATTCTTTTTTTTTGGTTAAATAATACTTTACAGATGGTCCCATAAAAATTTTATCGAAATATATCGAGCGCTTTTTGAACAAATACTAAAAATAAATTTTACGGGTATGCGTTCGGTTTACACTTATTTCCATTTTATTTTTATGCTTATTCAAACAAATTGATAGGGCTGACGTCGGTTTTTTTTCGTTAAAATTATCTTAAATTTTTCCATTAAAAAAATAGACTCGTGCTTGCATTTAGGACTTTCAATGGCAAATTATAATATCTGTGCTAATGATTTTATTCAAATTGCATTACCTATACAGTACTGCTAAGTTTTGAAAGAGGTTGTGGCTAGGTGGCTAGTTAATCAAGCTTCTAATTTGAGCATACTCCTTAAAAGAATGGATGATTAGAGGACTCTGCTTTGCTGGTTTAGGAGAAAAGGAAAAACATAGAATATACCAGCTGATTTTCTTCCCGCGCAGACTGTAAATGCTGGCCAAGCGATTGGGCGATCTAAGGTATCACGTTATAGGATTTAAGCACTACTTTGGTTCCCCTTTCCATGTTGACGGCCACTAACTCGGTAAAATTGGCCGATAGGTTTACTGACCTTGGGCTCTTTCTGCCCCGCAAGGGATAGAGACATGATAATATGTATGTATGATTATCCATTAATATAGTACCATTATTAAAAAAATAGGCACATCAAATTATTTAAATAGATAGGTAGGTTTTGATTGTTTTTCGTATGTGTAAGTAGCCAACACTGGTGTCAGATTCTGCCGAAAGTCATCCGACATGGCTTAAATACAACCAGCATCAATGATGAAATCACTCATATAAAAAATATATTTTTAACAACAAACAAAAACCGACTTCAACCATATACTTAGGTAAATGTAAAAACTGGAACTAAACAGTCGAAAATAATACATACATATTATCACGTCTTTATCCCTTTGGGTCTTATGCGGCGCCCCGCATAAGACCCAAAGGCGCATTTAGCGTGTCAGTGCGTGAAGGTGGAAAGCAGAATCAAAAATAGTGATGGGTTGCTAGCCTCATCGCCTATTGACGTGATTCCTTAGATTTTCACCTTATCCCTTGACCGGCCTTGACTATCTGCGCGGGATGAAAAGCAGCTGGTATATTCTATGTTTTTTATTTTCTCCCATACCATGCCTTTTTTTACTTACCAAAATTATTTTTCTTTTTTTAGTGGGTGTGTTAATTCAATTGAAACAGAAGAGAAACGTTCTCGTCAATTTTGATTAGCTAAAGAATAAAATATATAGAAATAAGTATAAACCGAAAGGCATGTAAATATTATTTAGGAATTGTTGTTTTTTTCACTGGATATAAGTGATTCGATAAAAAATGTATTGGACCACCTTGAAGTTCAATCGAAACAGAAGAGCAACGTTCTCATTAAATTGTCTTGATTCGCGTAAGAATAAAATAGAAATAAGTTTAAAGCGACGGCACGGTAAGTACGCACATTTTGCATTTTGTTGATTTTTTCAAAAAGTGCTGTATCCATTTCGATAAATAATGTATGGGATCACCTATCGACCAACAAAAAAGAATCATAACCAGTAATCGGATAATAGGGTGCTAATATACCTAAACGTCAATTTTATTCCTACGAAATAATAATACGGACATGCTTTTCAAATGTTTCATGCAAACAAAATATACTTAAATCTATTGTAAAAATGATTTATTTTTATTTAATAATGCTAACATACCATCTCGTATTACTAAATAATCCCGGGGATCCGGAATTACTTAGTAATTCAGGAAGGAACATCCACATTATTCTTTCGTGGAAAGAAGTTTAGGTAAATAAGCACCCGATTATCCGATCATTGATCAATCTGAGTAATTGCTTAATAAACATACGAAAAAAACATAAGACGAATTGAGACCCTCCTCTTTTTTTGAAGTCGGTTAAATAGATAGGGGGGTAGGTGTACAATACATCTTAAAATAAATTATGGTGAAAAAAAAGCAGATATTGCTCTGCGACCTTTGGTCTATGTACGTACGACCAACGTCTCGCAATTGAGCTACCTCGCTTCAACCCTACATGACGATAATCTCCACCATATCACATTCCTGTTAAATGTAAAGGTTTACTAATATCGGCATGCATCATTTAATGAGAATAAGTAAGATTGATTTGATATTATGAATATATGAAAATCTTATAATCAAAGCTAACTAAATATGTCCGAACACACATAATGAAAACTTTTTTCAGTTTATATGAAAATAAAACTTTGTGCAAGGTCTGTTAGATGAGAATTTTTTTTTCATGTCTGTGGTTTGTATGTATGTATTTATATATGTAGGTATAATCATATGTATTTATTAAAGTATATTGAAAAAAAATTGTCATTATTAATTTTTAATATTTTTTAACATTGTTTACTGCGCCGCTCTGTTTCGAATTTTTCGAATTTTTTCCAACCCTATGGTAAAGGTTGACTGGAAGAAATTGCTTAGCGATAAATCCGCCTTTGTACCAATTTTTTATGTTGTCTTTTGTTTATATTTTTTTTTAATTATTTTTGTTATGGTGCAATAAAGAGTATTCATTCATTCAAACATGTTTAACCATTTTTTGAAAAATCGAACTTCAATGGAAGTACCTAACAGATCTCTCAATTTCTATTACTTACGAGTAGGAGGTCGGTCTTAGATCTCTGGTAAAGTACTAGCACTCACTTAGAATAACATACTGATGTTGTTGTTTTTACAACGTGTACCTAGCTGTTCCTACACATGATCATTCTTGCTGACAATCTTACATAAAAAATATAAATTAGTATCTATAGGACTCCAAAAAAATCTTAACGTAGATATTTAGTCATTAAAGAAGTGAAAATCAATTAAATGACTTACAAGATGTTCTATTTCAAGCGGCCGGCATAAATAATTTTATGGGTTGGTCGCGCGTGCCGTACAGAAAGTATTACGGGCTCAATTAAAAGGCAAATCTCTTTGGTGGCCGCCCGTGGCGTGAGCTAAGTGTGTCAGGCGCCAACTTCGAATGTTTTCATGTTTTTCCAACCACTAACGTCTCATTCAGCGATACAACCACCTGGAACATAAATGTCTGAGGGTTCTCATTGGCACTAGATCTGAAAATACGGATGATTCTAGATTTAATTGTATGATAAAACACCTACTCGGTAATTTGTGTCTGAACTCTTTTATTTCTTAGTTTCTTAGTTTAACGGCAGTTGAGGATAGTAATATAAAACTAAAACAAAATTTAAATATTACCGATAGAAGAAAAAATGTTAAAAAGGTACTTAAGTCCTCTAAGTAACGTAAATATTGTCAAATTTCTGTCCACTTCTTAAGACAATTTTTAAGTCATATTCTTTCACTTTTCTAACGCCCCGACTTGGATGTATAATACTTTGTTCGTCAATATAAATGATACGCTAACTATATTCACCTTCAGAAGAAAGGTTTAACTCTCACGTTTTAAACCACTAACATAGGCCCGAAAAGTTAAGCTACTTTAAAAATAGTTTGAAAGACGGAATTAGTATAAAAACTGGTGATCAATTAATAAAAGCAAGCTTAAAGCTCTACTTTAAGAAAATATTGAAAAGTGCGGGCCGAATTCTCCGCCATGTCATTGCAAACGATATAATTCCTATATGCGCCTGCAACATTAAAAAATCGGAGCAGCGGCAGTCAGAGCCCCAGGGGTAATCAAGAAACGGAAGTATATGGATCTTGGAGGCAAATATGTCTTTTTACATTTCGCAGTGGGGACCATGAGTCCATGAGGCCAAGATAATAAATATGTTTTTAAGGACATCACAATTCACAACTCGCCTCATCGAAGCAACAGATCGTCGCGTCGCGCTGGCAGCTTTTTATCTCAGCATATAAATTCAGCGAGGAATCTCTCCCGGTATTTTCGGAATGTTGCCTCAGCGTAGTGGTTTAAAGAAGTATTAATCTATATACATATAATAAAACAGTTAAAATATTTTGTCTGTACATTTTGTATTTATGACTGAAATGGATAGAGGGACACTTAAAAAGAATATAGAAGGCAAAAATTTTTTTTTAGAAATTCTCGTCTGTCTTTCTGTCGGTCTGTCTGTCTGTGTGTATGATCACGTTTATCTCCGGAAATATTAAACGGATTCGAATGAAACTTTTTTGCTATATAGCTATTAAACCGGGGCAACATATAGGGTTGAAATAATTCTAGAAAATGGAACACCTGATGCAGCATCATAATGGTCCAGCTGAACTATAAGAAATGTAAAAGTGGAGTCTTAGCAAAAGTTGTTAAACCTGATGAGCATTTTTGCTGAGGTATAATATTTCTGAGATTTGGAAAACCTCATGTAGAACCATAATAGTCCAGGTAAACTATAAGAAATATATTAATGACGCCTTAGCAAAAGTTATTCAATCTGATGAGCATTTTTTGTTGAAGTATTTAACTTGAAGATTTGGAACACCTGACGCAGTACCATAATGGTCCAGGTAAACTAAAAGAAATTAAAAAAATGACGCTGTAGCAAAAGTTGTTCAGCCTGATTAGTATTTTTTGTTGAGGTAAAAATTTCGAATATTTAGAACATCTGATACAATACCATGTCAAATTTTATATCGACAATTTTACAGAGTGACTCTCTCCACTGGGATAGAGTGCGTAGAGTACGATTAGCTCATATTACTGGTGACCGCTCAGCGGCCCCCCTTTTGACAACTTATCTTTCAGCCCATATGGCAAAACATGAGAGTTTGCTGTCTCTCCAAGCCTTGAACACACAGGCAACACCTAAAGCCGAGGTCTGTGCCTCCCGAAGGCCCTTTGGAGATTAGGTTGAGGGCACTCTGCCCATACCTCAAAGTTTGGTGATGTAGCGTAGTCTTCTTCTTATCGTGTCGGTGGCGCAAAAAGTCTAAAAGAATCCTATATTTTATCCTTCCAGTATTTAGCAACAGCCAATGCAATGCCATACAATTTTATGACACTGCTGCCAGTATTTTCTTATGTATGTTTAGTTCGTATTAAGATATAATCATATGCCGGAGTCATAAAGTCCACGCGGACAAAGTCGCGGGCATCAGCTAGTAATAAAATAAAATAATATAATAACAATGTCAACCAAATTTAAGTGGCATAAAGTTTATAATACTTATTGCTGAATATTTATGCCCTTATCGATTTTCAGTTTTATGGACGTATGCACGCAGGACCGTATTTACTTTCTAGTAGTAAATACCCAGAGTACTTTTTGAAAGGTTTAGAACTTAAAAGGTCTCAATTTTAGCTACTGATAGTTATTAATTATTACTGATAGTTATTTATTTTATCTAAAATACACCTTACGACGAAGAATACTCTTATATAAAGTATTTAGATAAGAGGAGTGTTATTGTTTAATTATAAATTCATTTATTTCTTACTCATAAAGTTAGTTTTTAGCACCATTGTTATTACGCATTTATACTGATTGTGATTGCAATCTGCATACTACTCATCATGTATTTTGCTATGTTACAAGTTCACTATTTTGGTAATTACACATCATAGAGCCACGCGTAAAGAGTAAATTTGAAAAAAAAAAGTTTCTGTCTACGAATGACTCTAGCTACAAATACTGTTAAGTATAAGCTGTCTAACGAAATTTTCACATCACATACGTACAATATTCTAATAGAATATTATGATTAAAGTGAGTCAAATTGATCATTACAAACCGAGCTGTTTTAAAACACCTAGTGATCAAAGCGAGCGAGGTGAATACACGAGAAATCATACGACGTTTTTCAACTCACCTGTGACTCAAAATAATAAAAGAGATTACAAATTTACCTTCTTCTATAATTCCATACATCGTATTGATGACACATTTTCAAATGTATTACTGAATGGCCATCCACTGGTTTTTAGTTTATATGAAAAATAATTAAGTTACCCCGTACTACCCGACATAAATTGAAGTTTCATCCTTACCACCTGGATGACCGGCAGTCAACCACCGATGGTTTTTAACGAAACTTCCTGCCGGGTAGGACCAAACTGTGGAATTTCCTGCGGCGGTATTCTCGAATCGATACGACACTGAGAACCTTCAAAAAACGAGTTTAGTCTTAAAAAGCCGGCGACGCTCTGGTGTTGCAGTTGTCCATGGGCGTTCAAATCCATCCGTCCATTATACAAAATAACACTATTTAATAGATATTAACTTGAAAACTCGATACTTATACTTACTTATATCAGAACTTTATTTTCCCGTAAATTAAGTTTGTTTAACTCATAGCGGCACCGATTAATAAATACTTATATTCACTAATGTTTCTTTACCGCATTATTTTGGCTATAAAGTACTTGTAGTTAATATGCTGCTTTATGAGATAAATTCGGTGTTTCAGGCTTTATGGCAAGGTTTGTTGAAAAATAGGTGACGCCACTACCATGTAGTGTTTTTAAGAGCTCCAAAGGAAAAAAAGGCTTGGCTTTATCACCTTTATAACAAATAGAGATTTTGGGTCAACAAAGAATTTTCTCACTAGTTATATGCCTATTTTTGTATACCCATAGCACCACGAAATTTCCTATTGTTTAATTGCATCTGCGGAGCTGCTACTTGCAGCAACAATTGATAGATCCTTTTGTCTGGCAGCTCCTTTCAGTTGGTTGGACTAGATTTTTCCTATGATTTGACTCATTAAACATAGAATTGTGAAAACAGTACCGAAAATACATATATGATGTTCGGAGTTCCCTCGGCAGGTAGAGCCAATATGAAAAAAACAGTTTTGGTAGGCGAATCAATTGAATTGAGCCGATCAAATGATCAGATTAGGTGACTTTTTCTACATAAAACAATCTTTAGGTTCCATTATTATAAATCTTAGCTTGTTCATCTAAACAAATCATTTCATGTACAGTTGGTTGCCAAGGCTCAAGTTTATGGAGTTTCCGCTGTTAATATTTTTTTCTCTTTCTTTCAGCAATTTCGAATAGATTAATAAAAAAATATAAATTAAAAATAATTGGTTTGCCACCGACACTAAAAGAAGAAGAAGAATAAAAAAATTATAGGAAATTTATGAGATATCTCACTTTAGGGGAAGAAGGGTCTAATTATTAAGACGTCTAGACCAGGATTCAAATTTGAGAAAAACGGCTCAATCAAGTAGTCACTTTAGCTTTTTTTGCATAGATTCAAAAAATAGTTTGATGCCATCAAATGTTTCGTAAGATATAGTTTGTCACAAAAAACAACGTTAGTCCGGGAGGTTAATTAAACTAATTAAACATATAATGGTACAATAAAGTGTGAATATAAAACTTTATTCATTCACATTTTTTGAACAACCTTATTCCTTTGTATTTTAAGTTTGCTATGTAACTAAATATTACAGATAGGTATACTGTCTCTCAGAATTAAAATCTTAAGATATTAATAATGCAAAAACAATTTTATTGACCGTGAGCTAAGCGCCGTTGTAGAGTACATCAATTTCCGTCTGAAATAGTACATTACTGCAGAGGCCGGGAAGTAAGGGATTGCCGGACGAGTATAGTTTTCAAGGCCGAGCGTCAGCGAGGCCTTGACAATAGTTACGAGTCCGGCAATCCCTTTCCCGCCGAGGAAAGTATAGAGATTTTCTCAATAAATGTGAGGAAATTTAACTTAAAGTTACACATAAACTTACATGCCTTAAATATTTCCCCTTACTAGGTATTTGCCGGTAGTAATTTTTCCACTTTCAAGTTTCAAATTAGGCGAAGTAGGTACTTAAAATCCATTGCAGTGTTGCTTTCATCACTAAAACTCATTTTGAACCGTTTCATTTCTAATAAATAACCAACTTTGCACATATTTACCGAAAACAATCAATGTCAATCAATTACTGCAAAGCGTTAATCACAAACTACGAAGAAGATACTATTACTAGTATCAGACGACCGACTGCCATATGTTTTCTCTAGGCAATAAGGATCATAGACAAATAATGGAGTGAGGGTGAAAATGAAAAAAATGCCATACAATTCCTTTTGAGTTTCTATGGGGGGCCATAAATTCAAAGTCAATTGACGTGTGTTCTATGCCCTAAAATCCGTAAAGGCAGTTTTTCGGCAGTGGCGTTAATCACTACGGGTATAGTGAAAATAACAGATCTCCCGAGTTTTTAATTTTTTTATTTTCAGTTGTCAATTCCAGCAAAGGAAACAATGCCCATAGAGCCCAGTCATATTTTTCACAAAAAATTTAATAGATCATAGATTATTGTTTTCTTCTCTCGCAACGAAAATTAAGCATATTTTCGTATGATCACATATCGATATTTTAATGAAATTGTAGTTATATTCACGTATTATATGCATTTTTTAAAAATGCAGTGGTAGTAAACTGGCTGTATGACAAGTGACATAATTTACGTTACATAGATTAATTAAAAAGTTTTGAGCAGCGGCCGGGAAGTAATTTTCATACTTATTTCCTGGCCTAGGCCGGCAATGCGATGAATGAGCCAAGAATTACAAACTTCCGGTCTTCTTTTTACTACAGTAATGCCTACATTTCCGAGCATGTTTGAGAAAACAATATTTCTTTCTCACATAATTTCGGGTTTACATCGAAATAGCCGTATCAGCGTTTGTGTGTCAAGGGTAGAGGTTTTGCGTGCGGAGTTCGTAATCGATGGGAGATTTCTGACCTTGCCGCCACCATCCTTGACGGTAGCTGACCTGTCTAATTTTCGGGACGATGTACTCAGTCGTCATCAGGGCTTTTTTAGTCTCCACTGCATAAGCATGACTCTCTCTGTACTACCATATATTAGCCAGAGCTGTCAGAGTATTTGGCATACACTCTCGACGCTGGTCAGACAGGTTGGAAAGGTCTCTTTGATGTTTATAAGCTTTGTTTAGCTTGTGTTTCCTATGTCGCCTTGACCGGTCCCGACCCGTCGACCAACCACACGGTAAGATGACATGAAATACCAATAAGTATTACATGTCGATGAAGCCGGCATGACGTATTATAAAGGGGTGTACCGTACCTCTCTGGAACCTAAGGTCGAAGGTCAGCAATCATCTTGGTGCAGTCCTCTCTGTTCTTGGCTCGCCGGAACAGCTCAGCTGCTTTAGCGATCCCGGTCCACTCTCTGATATTTCGCAACCACGGACTTCTTTCTTCTTCCCACCTATCGTTTTCCAGCAGCTTAACCTACCCATAATTATGAGCTGTAGGAGGTCATACTGTTGGTGTCTGGTTGAACAGGGCTGTTTTGAAAATTTTTGAATACTGAAATTGAAACATTTCCAACATCTTTTTCTCAGAGATGAAATAGTCAAACAAATGCAACATTTTTAATAAAATATTTTTTTGAGATAAGTAACGGTAATTTGCTCTAATGCTTGCATTTTCAGCCATTTTGCACCCTTTTCTTTATCTATATCAATGAAGACAGGCTGTTAACATCTAGTCTTTAAGTAAAACTAAACGAGGAATTAAAACAATTTAGTTTGTATTACTAAAGCGAGCAATGCAATTATGAGAAGTTTAGTAATAGTGTATGTATACCGGATATATTTACCTCTTTTTCAAAAATCCGCGACACTCTCAGTTTCACATTTTAGCCAGTGAATCTTCATGAATTATTCATCAAAATGTAAAAAGGGGACCACCATAAATAGGTTACGATTAATCCCCTTCTCTAAACAATTTTATTAATGTTAATAGCGCACAGTTTTACATAACTTACGCCGGTAACGTTCCGATTTGAAGTGAGGCAGGCTGAGAGTTATGTAAAGGCTAGTGTTCAGTTTGTTTTGTCGCATTATTTACAACTTACAGCATAAAATATATTAAAGTGAAAATCCATTTTATGTAATATTTCACCGGAAAATAATAAGAACCGTAAATTGATCCATTTTCGAGTTAATGAGCAAATTTCGGAAAATCATAAATGACAGTTGAATTGATTGACGGTACCTCGCAGTAATTTAATACTTAACAATTTTATAACAAGTAAAATCATACACGGTTGAGCCAATCGTTGCTCAATGTACCTACATTTTAACGGAACACTACCATACGTAAAACAATACACTGTTCTCTAATTGATCAATGGCACTGTTTGCAAGCATTTAACAAGTTTTAATTTATAGAGTTGACTGACACTTAGATCTGTTTATTTAGATATACCTAATTAGAGACAGCTGTGAAAGTTCACGTATGCTTAATAACTACTTTATAAGAAGGACGCAGGGAACAGGGTAAAAGCACGTCAGCCATTCAACCAATCAGCTTATATAGATAATACCTTACCTTTATAACTTACTAATTGATCAGTTTACTAAAATACATATGTTAAAAAATACACTTCAAATGCCATATTTATGATTCTCCGAAAGTTGATCACTTAGCTCGAAAATTGATTAATTTACGATTTTTGTTATTTTCCGGTGACATATATACCACCTAAATCACCAAGCATATATTAAAGTATTAATAAAAATATCTAACGTCGGCCGCCATGGTGCAGAGATTAGTACGTTAACCGGCTACACGAAGAACATTGGGTTCTATCCGGGCACGGGCAAAACGCGTATACTCCATTTCCACATACCTAGGGGTATTCGTCTGCGGCAGGTTCTAGAACAAACCCAGGAGAGTTGTAGTAAAAAACATGCCAAATCATATTGAAGCATGAATGCTAACATAATAGCGAACCCCGAGCTCCAACGTATCACAGTAAAAGAAAGAAAGATAATAAAAGAGAGAAAGAGAAGAGAGATTATAGTACACATACATAACTACTAAACTTACAAAAATTTACAAAGGTAAAAAATAATATTACAAAAGAGGATACAAACGAACACGTTCAGACTACAGGGAGAATTACATTGTACCAAATGTTTTAAAAGGAACGGCTCTGTTTAAACGCGAGGGTGCAGCAGGGAAAACGGAAGATTTGAACCCAACATTGACATTCTTACCGTCTAATTGGACCCGACATGACATGAACATTACTACTTAAGCCTTAGTAGTTAAACATAACCTTATCATATCTAAGAACCATCGATTAAAAGTATATCCATTTATTTAAAAATCTTACTTCTATGAATTTACCTAAGTTACCTAAATATAGTTTAGAACTTGTAACGTCGTTTAAACTGTCACAAGAAAGACAATAGAAATAGAAAGTATTATTGTGTAGTTGCAAATCTTAAGGCATCGACATTTTCTAAGACTGTTGGGGCCAGGGGCCATCGCTCCTTGCATGCCTAGACGAACTTATTGCTAGCTTCCAGGTAGCGAAATATGCCTACTAACTACTGGTATAAGTATTGTGTAAATAGAGTTTTACGAAATATGGCGGCAGCACTGAGGCGTTGGGTCCGGTAAGCTGTAACTGGGTGACAATGTGTCAATTACCGTCGGTCAGTTACTGTTTGTCAAATATTATCCGGAGTTTGTGGTGGGAAGCCCCCACGAGGCATCAAAGAACATACGCCATCTTTGATGCTATTTGTTAAAACTTTACCGTACAACACCGATACTTAGTATCTCAATTTACTGGACATTGGCAGAATCACTGAAATCTCGGTGGAAGCCATATTATAAAACAGAAGAAGAAGAAATATTATCCAATAACAGTGGCTCATTGAACCCTCTCTACCATTCAGTTCTGCGATCTGGCGGCAGGTATTTCAGAAAACCCTGACTCTACACCTATAAAGCCTAATTTATAGAATTTAAAATTCAACGGAATGTTTAAAAGAATAACCTCCAAGTCTCGGTTCTATGGGAAATATTGTTTCGTCATTCACCGTATTTATTTGTTCAGCATGAACAGATTTAGAGATGCTACAGTTGTTGTTGTTGAGCATAGTGTTGGAACTGAAAAGTGCACGTTATCAATCTGGAATGAGATTACATACAGTAAATCATACTTTAAACTTGAGTACCACTCTTAACGATGACGTCGTTTTTTACCCATTTCTGGATATACTAAATTTGTTGAGTATAATCTCTGGATTGGTGAGTCTTAATTATTCTTTATAAATATTTACATATATTAAAGAATAATTAAGATTATAATATTCTTTAATAATTATTATTATTTAATAAATATGTGTTTGAAGCGCGAAAGAATAAAAAATATTAGGTGAGTCTTATTTTACTATCTGTTTCGGTTCATCTGAAAAAAAAAAATTCTTAGCATTGGCCCCAAAGGAAAAGTAGTTCAAATCGATTCAGCCAATTGGCTGAATTACTCTTTAAGTAAAGGGTCTAAAACGATCAAGATTTCATTTTAGTTTATATCATTTTTAGGGTTCCGTAGTAAACTATCCTCCCTTATAGTTTCGCCATCTGTCTGTCTGTCTGTCTGTTCGTCTGTCTGTTTTACTCAGAGACTTAAAAGCTGTAATTTGGTATGAGTATGTATATTAATCATGCCATAAAAGTGGTAGAAAAATATCTTAAAAAAATTTTTTTAGGGTAGCTCCATACAAGTAAAGAGGGAGTAATTTTTTTTTTCTATACAAACCCATCGTGTTGGGTATTGTTAAATAGGTCTTTAAAAAGGTTGAGAACACAATTTTTCAATTTAGGGATCCGTTTCCAAAATATTTGGTTTTAAAGTGCAAATTTTCGTTAGAGGTAAGTGCGCCCGTCTCTATCTGCTAAACGGTTATATATGGATACGTGAAAAAAATTACAGCAAAAGCATATATACTGAAGTGAAAGGAAAACTATCAGAGCTGAGTACTAAGTACAAACTAAAAAGTTATAGGCAACCAACTTATAAAATGTACTCGAAAATGTAAAATTTGATACAATTTTCATTGTTAGAGGTGCGAGTGTGAACGGTGTGAACTCAAAGTTGTCATTCGCAACTACGGAACCCTACACTGGGCGTGGCCCGACACGCAGTTGGCCGGTTTTTTTTCATGTTCATATTTACTTGCTAGCCTAAAACAGCGAATTTTTGAATTTTGGATTGATTTCATAAATAACTAGATTACGCCCGCGGTTCCGCTCGCGTTAGTATCGAAACCTCGGGTACAGTACCTTTGTCCGGGATGAAAGGTAGCCTTCTTCGTAATACAGACAACGTGTATGCAAATTTCATTATGATTCCTCTGGCTTTCCCTCCCTATCTACTGAACCACAGTAGATAGGGAGGGAAAGCGTAATAAACAAACTTTCGCATTTATATATTTTACTAGCAGTGGCCCGCGGCTTCACCCGCGTGATATATAGCCTATGTCTTTCTCCGTAGTATTATCAACGTGTATGCTTAAGTTCAAAAAATTGATTCAGTAGATAAAGCGTGAAGATGTAACAAACTTTGCAAACTCACTTTCACATTTTTAATATTAGTTGGGATGGGATTCATACTGTCCCGAAGTAAATGACATTGACACAGCAGCGTGTGGTAGGGCAATCGTTCTTACGAGTACAGTGCATGCCTCACCGAGCCCACGGCAGATTGGCAGGCTGCCAGCTACTGAAACTGCAGTTCGTTCCAACTTTCAAGGGCAAACATTGATTTATTACATGCATATACTAGTATAACTATGGATTTGATAACTTATATTTTTTTAACCGTTCGAATATTAAATGCTATAAGTATTGGGAATTAACGCGAAATATACCGTTCTTCTCCAGACGTTTCGGCCGAGTTACACCGACTGTGGTCACTGGACGACTCGGTCGGTCGGTTACAACCGTTGCAATAAATAGTTTTTTAGGGTTCCGTAGTCTCAAAGGGTAAAACCGGGAACCTATTCATGAGACTTCACTGTCTGTCACTAGGCTTTATCTTATGAACCGTGATAGCTAGACAGTTGAAATTTTTACAGATGATGTTATTCTTTTCCACTATAACACTAAGAAAGGAAAAATAGAATAAAACATAAAATAAACATTTAATGTGGGTTCCCATACAATAAACGTGATTTTTGTGCTCGATATTAATTCTCAGAATATTAAGGCATATATTCACTTTCAAAATAATAATTAAATTAAAATCAAATACATATAAGTATTTATGGGGGCTCCCGAACAACAAGCGTGATTATTGCCGTTTTTTGCTCGATAGTGTAATTTCGTAAATTGGTATGAAACCAAGCACAGTCATATATGAATTAATAAGCTAAGTAGTTGAAAGAGAGACGGCTAAAGGGAAGGAGAGAAAATAAATTAAACTTATTTTCTGTAAAAAAATAATTGATATTTAACCTTAAAAAAACCTTCTTTATATTTTTCATTTAACTGTCTCTTGTAATACTGCCTTGGTGCCAAAAGGTAATTTGGGAGGCCAAAGACTAAAAAAAGGCCTCCTTTATATAATTAGTTTTTTTTTGATTGAAAGAAACATTGCAAACAAAAAAAATAAAAGAATTTTCAACGTCAGTCCCCAACTAACTTTGCCTTGTTGACCCGGGGATCGTGGGTTCGATTCCCACGGGAAGCATACTTTGTTAAGTTGTTTCCAGTTTGGTTAGGACATTGCAGGCATGAATCACCTGATTGTCTGATAAGAAAGATGATTCCGTGCTTCATAAGGCACGTTTAAGCCTGTGGTCCCGGCTGACATCTGGTAGTCGTTAAAGGAACCACGTCAGAGGCCGAGAGGCGGTTCCGAAGAACTCTGACTCCAGAGTGTGCATGGTCGACTGACCGTGTCACCTACACGAAATGATAATGATGATGAGTAATAAGTCGTATACACACAGAAAGTAGCCTACTACACAGTAAAACCAGTGTCTTTTTCGTAGCCTAAGCAAACATTGGTTTTAATCTGTAAACGAGCAATTGAAACTTAGCCCTCATATAAGAAATAATATTTTAAAAGGTCAACGATTTCCACAATGCCTATAGGGGCAATCGTTAGCTTATTACCTGTCGTGTGTATAAAAGCATTTATGTTAATTATAATGATGAATTGCATGACATCATAGAGTCGTCTTCGCTGCCCTCAGCAGCCCTTGACCGGTTCCAAGAAAGGTTCTTTTTTTCTTTTGTGAGCATTGCCAACTTTAATGGATTGCTTTCGAGTTGACATTTGTTTTCTTTGAATTTGTCAATACTATTGGTAAAAAATAAAAAAGTACTGCGTCCACAGTTTCGCGTAACATCGCAAAAATTGTAGCTTTTAAAATGTCTGCAATATTGATAGGGCGTGTTAGTGTAAGTATATTAAAATTTAATAGAAATCCAGTTTAATAGACAGGGCAATAGCGTGGCCAAAGACAGGTCGAAAGATATCATATTGAATGAAGCCATTTCGACTTGATTAGAAGAAAAAATAGAAATCCTGTGCCACTCGTAGGCATGCGACCAATAGAAGTAGTAATGTCTACTAATTCTACACGGCGTTTGAAATGCCAAGATTTCGTCATCGATAAAAGTTTGAGTCAGTTCACTACACCACGCGGACGGCCCGTACTACAAACATTCTGACTGACTCAGCGTTTCGGTTAGCATTAATTCGCCTAAAAGCCTTACACAGCGGAAATTGCGAAACGCAGGAAATGACGATCAGTATAAGGCCTCAATGCAGGACTCAGGATATTAATGTGTGATTAATAACATGTCAAATCGCAACACGAATTTAGTCTAAGGTTAATCAGACAATGGACGAAATTGGCACAGAGCCTTGGTCAACAATAAATAATATAAATGGGGAAACGATAATTTTGATCCCTAGGGATGATCTAGCCCGACAATATGAACAATTTTTCCCATGGGATCAATGAAGGAAACTAAAAAAAAAAATACATTCTTATACAAATTGACCGAGTGGCTGAATATTTTTATGGAAATGTTTTTGTTTTGTCGATTGCACTATGTATAGGTAGGTATATTCAGCAGCAGACTAAATATAAGAGTTGGTTAATAAAAACTTTGGGAACTTAGGTGAACACATGTTTCCGTTCTGCAATAACAATTTTCTATGCAAATACACTCCGGTAGAAGTAGTAAGTTCAATTTAATGTTTCACCGTAACTCGTATTGTAATGAATGATTACGAGTATATTTCCGAGAAAGCACTATCTGAAATTGCATCAAAGCAAAAGTTCGATTCCATTTGCACTTTATTTTCTTAACTTCTAAGAAAAGTTGAATCTCGTTGACTTCAGGTACACCAGCGATCAGATTCATCGTCCTCATCCATTGCTCAAGACCACAGAATTAATAATAGTACTAACGTCAAGACTCAAATTTCCGGTTCCAATTATGTTAACGATAAGTCAGGATTACATTAAACAAGCAATACTTGTAATATAAAAGTATAATTTACTGGCACTGTTATCCCTCCCACCTCCAACATAGAAGACACAAAAATTTACAGTTTTCAACGCTCGGATGACACGTTAGTGTCTTTTGTTTGGCAATCGATATCGAGCTTTACTGGCCGCACCGACAAAGCCTTTGGGCCAAGAGCAGGGATTGTGACTGTCACTCGCGCGTTACTAGAGACGCCTTCACAACACGTTTCATACGAAACAAGCGTGTCAGGGGGCGGTACCGTTTATTGAGGTTTAGGGTTTCAAGTTAATTGTAAAAATGAAAATATCTATTATTTTCCACTAACTTGTAATAAAGATTACATCAGAATTTTGTTGATTAATTTTTTTACTTTATTTATGATAACTTATCACAGAAAATTGGTAAAATTTTATGTTTTTTGACCGCGAACTGTCAGGCCGAGTATGCGACATTCTCCTGGTGGATTGACACGCAGTATTATTATTAGTTTCGTCTCTAGAAGGGCACGAGCGACATTCCGTGCTCTAGGGCCAAAAGAACTCGCAGTACATTCAATCGGCGTTTCGTGTAAAAAAACATTATTTGGTGAATTATAGCGACCGCGGGCTGTGCTAGACCGAATGTAGGCAGCTGGACAGAAATAGCCACGGCCTGAATAGCCGCCATTAGACGGGGTAGAGGGTGCAGCAGATTTGGGTGCGGCGATGTGAGGAATCTAGAATACTGGGAATTAATTACAGCTGCATAATGGAGTTTGCCAAATTAAAAGTCTGCAACTTTTTTGCCTTCGTAATAGTCAGTGTTTTTAATTTTTATTTGACAGCGAGAGTATTTTATAGTGCCTCATTTAGTTCCGTGAAATTACTGTTATCTGTATATATAATAAAACAGTAAAATTATTTTGTCTGTACATTTAGTATTTTTGACTGAAATGGATAGAGAGACACTTAAAAAGTATAATAGACAGCAATTTTTTTTTGAAGTTCTCGTCTGTCTGTCTGTCTGTATGTATGATCACGATTATCTCCGGAAGTATTGGACGGATTCGAATGAAACTTTTTTTGCTATGTAGCTATTAAACCTGGGCAACATATAGGGTAGAAATTATTTTGGAACTGACGAGCATTTTTGTTGAGGTATAAAAAATCTAAGATTAGGAACACCTCATGCAGAACCATAATGGTCCAGGTGAATTATAAGAAATATAAAAATGACGCCTTAGCAAAAGTTACTCAACTTGATGAGCATTTTTGGTTAAGGTATTTAAATTGAAGATTTAGAACACCTTACCAGAACCATAGTGGTCCAGGTAAACTATAGGAAATATAAAATTGACGCTGTAGCAAAAGTTGTTCAGCCTGATTAGTATTTTTGGTTGCTATAAAAATAGAAGATTTAGAACATTTGATCTCCTAGTTAAAAGTCAGGGCACTAGGGCAGACGAGATAAACTCCTTATTAAAAAATAATTAGTGTTTCAGAGCATAACAAACCCGGAAACTTCTTGGTTATGTGAACGCAGCATATTGATACCAAAAAACTAACTCAAAGGATAGTTCCAACATAATATATAAAGTTTTTTTGCATAATACGTTGATATTTATACACTGCTACTAATATTTTCTTATGTATCGACATTCGTTCGTATTAAGGTATATTAATACGCCGAAATCATAAAGTTCACGCGAACAAAGTTGCGGGCATCAGCTAGTCCACATAAAATACATTCATATATAGAACATTAGACGGGGTAGACAAGGGTGCAGCAGATTTGGGTGCGGCGATGTGAGGAATCCATAAAACGGGAATTTATTACAGCTGCATAATGAAATTTGCCAAATTCAAAATCTACACCTTTTTTGCCTTCGTAATGTTTTTAGTTTTTTCGCGAAATTTATTATGACGGCAAAAGTGTGGCAAAAGTATTGTATAGTGCCACTTTCGGTTTTGTAAAATTACCATTATCAATATAAATATCTCAAATACATTTATATATAGAACATTAGACTGGGTAGACGAGGGTGCAGCGATGTGAGGAATCCAGAATACGGGGAATTTATTACAGCTGCATAATGGAGGTTGCTAAATTAAAAGCCTGCACCTTTTTTGCCTTCGTAATAATCAGTGTTTTTAGTCTTTTCGTGCAATTTATTATGTCAGCATAATAGTACCACTTTGAGTATTATAAAAGTAACCATTATTATCCACATAAATACCTTAAATACATTAATATATAGAACATTACACGGGGTAGACGAGGGTGCAGCAGATTTGGGTGCAGCGATGTGAGAAATCCAGAATACTGAGAATTTATTACAGCTGCATAATGGAGTTTGCCAAATTAAAAGACTGCACCTTTTTTGCCTTCGTAATAGTGTTTTCAGTTTTATAGCGCAATTTTTAACGACGGCGAGAGTATTATAAAGTGCCACTTTAAGTTTTGAGAAATAACCATTATCCACATAAATATTTAAAATACATTCACATAAATAATTCATACGTGTAGTTTAGTCAACTAATTATACTATAACGATACTGAAATAATGTACCTTATATATTAGTATCTAGTTTAAAAGAGAGAAACATTAATATTTTTCAGGACATAAGAATTATTATTATTGTTGTCATTGTAGTATATTAGTAAATTACTTTACTTACATTTAAATAAATCAGACCAGTTCAAGACATCTATGGCAACAAGACTTTAGTAGAAATTTATTTTTTGTTTTTGTACTATATTTGAAAGATATTGATTATGAACGATGGTTACATCTAAACTTGATATTTTAACAATTCTAGACTAATAAAATCTTAGTTAAGATTAAAGAGCGATAGTAATTATTTTTACTGCAAATAATCAAATAAATTTTCTTTTTAACTTTGACAGCCTAAATATGAAAATTACTAAAAAAAGTTGGCAAAATCGTGCAGTGGAAAATGTCCAAACCCTTGAACTTTCGATCCAACCATAGTGCAACATGTGCGATCATTAGGGTAATTATTATAAGTCACGCTTGACGCTAATCACTCAGAAGGGCTTTCGCAAGCAGTCATCTGCTGAAAGCATAAGCTGACGCGAGTAAGTTTTTCTCTCACGTACCAGGTGTAATTTTAGTATCGTTACCTTTCACTGGCTTTGGACGAGCGACTAAGTTCGTTAAAACGAACAATTTTTTTCTAAGGAGCCAATAATGTGAACCCGATAAAATACACTTACAAAAATATTCTGTAACTTTTGGCACAATTGCCCAATTATAATATTTTTTAAAATGTTTCAAATTTCTTTGTTGAGTTAGTAGTTCATTTTATTAAACAATAAAACCGTACAGAAAAATGGCGGGAGAATATTTGTTAACCATTTGCTACATTTCTCGAAATTGGACTTTCAAACAGCGAGTACATACAGCATAACCAAAGATTTTATTACAACATTGTGCGTTCAGAGAAATAAGAAAAAAACTTTTAACTTAAACTTCTTCATGCTATAATTATCACTTCCAGATTTTTTTTTCGAAAAAAAGAGAACCTAGAATTAACCAGCTGCTTCTCTTTTCGCGCAGACCATAGCATGGCTGAGGAAATGGGCAAAAATCTTAGGAAAAATATTACTGTTTTGAATCCGTTTTCAACTAATACGGTCGTTGTGGTTAAAAACGGATTAAAAAAAATATAATTAGTGGTTACAAACACCCTAAACGAAGCCTTGGGTCATAGGGCCTGAGACTATGTCTACTACTTGTGAGGAAAGACGTGATTAACATGTATCTGTATGTATGTATGGTATTAAAAGGGTATTAATAGGATATAAGTTTCAGGTACTTTCATGTTTCGATGTCTGCCAGGTACTCAATCACAAAAAATGGTAGAATGGGTTTACGGATCATGTTTTAAAAGCCCCAAGGGCATAATCGCCAATTATCTTTTTTTCGGAATAATGTTGTAACTTAGACCGCAAGCTCATAGCCGAACCTACTTATCAGCACGAACTTTGAAGTGGCTACCTTCGATCTCTTGAAAATAGGCCCCAGCGCCAACGGGTAATATACCTAGGGTACAAATATTTATTTTTCAAAGTATACCTATATAGCCAGTTTCATTGGTTTCACACAATATTTTTACAGAAAAAATAAAAGTTAAACTAAAACTACTATTTACAAATAAAATAGGCCTGGCAGCTCGTTGCCCTGTGGTAGCGTACCCAGAAGGCTGGCAGCAATGCCACGTTATATGAAAATGCTAATCTTTTGGCCAAAATATAAGCCAGCCCTCTGGTCATGAGACACCTTTATTAATTTGGTTTTGCATTATCAGCTTTGGTTTTTTTGTTTTTGGATAAATCATTGCATTTTCAAAACGTAGATTTTGATTATTACTTGTTATTTACTTGTTGTTAGATCCGCCTGAAGCTACATACACTCGCATTAATACGAGTACGTATAATTAAAGTTGTCAATCACTCCTAAAATACTTAATTTGCTGAAAATAACCATTATATCCCCTATACATCCCTCACAATGTATATCCTGAATTTCATGATGATCAGTTCAGTAAATGAAGCTTGAAAGCTTTTTAAATATATAAACAGTTTTTTTGCATTTTTTAATACCTACTAGTTTTGTTTGCGACTTCGCCGTCTACGTAGGGGAATATGCCTTTTGCGTAATGATTACTTCTTGATATAAATTTCCACTCACATTTTTACAACATAAATGAATGATGAAAAAAGTACTGTTACCGAGGGCTCTCCATAAACGCGGGTGGAGCAGCGGGCAAAGCAAAAGCTTGTTTTAACTTAATCAAGTTCAGTGGTTTAGGCGTAAAAATGGAACAAACAGAGTTTTTCGGAATGAATATGAATGACTGCAGTTATGCATATTATATCTACTTAAGAAACATTCGTATAAGACTTAATTTTGAATGAATGGCTTACCCATTGTTAGCTAACGCCCGTCCAATACCAAGTAATCCATTTTAATTCAGTTATCGACCTTTCTCAATAACAAAACAATCATAAGTATAATAAAAGTTAACGATTGGTTCATTTAGTAGCTTACGTAGTTCCTAACAAGGGCAGAGTTATATTTCTCTTATTTGTGTATGGAATGTGTTCCTTTTTATTTGCAATATCTTAAAAAAGCAATGAAACTACTGGCTTGGAAAAGATTCTTCTTCTTTTCGTTTAGTCAGTAAGGAATCCTGGTTTTAGAGTTTACCTGATTGAATCACACAACACCTATCTTTTTATAATTGACTAGGCAGACAAGCAAACGAAACACTTGAGGGTTGGTGAGTGTCATCGTCGGCCATGGACATCTGCAACATTATAGTTGTTATCAGAGCGCCGCCGGCATTTTAAATAGGAATTTAATCCACCTTTGAGGGAATAACAGGTCACTATGTAAGCATTTGAACTTGTAAGATGCATATCTAAAAAGGTAATTCTAACTATATTATCCTAGCTATACATCATCATCCCAGCCGTACGAAATCCACTGCTTGAAACAGTGTTCCAAGGATTGCCATCATTGAGGGGGTTTGCCATATTCACCACTCTTGTTAAACGGGTTGGTGAGCACGATGCTACTAGATTGGGGCTGAGAAAGTAGCAGCTCGATTTAAATAGAGGCCTCGATTTTAAGTACAAAATAACCCAAAGGTTAGACGTGCTTCCGATTTATAATCGGCCCCAATTAAGATAAGATAAATAGAGGCCTATGATGTATCAGGTCACTTTAATGCATTTTTTGAGAAATAAAAGGTCTTTTTAAGATACAACTAGGAAAGTATATATAATATAGGTACATAATACAACATTCTTTCTTTTCCATTGGTGCGGTCTTACCGAAATAATTCGTCGAAACAAATAGAACAAGCAATTAAATCCCGCTGGCCTAATTATTCAATGAACGCAGCAAGCCGCAAATTGGATGATTAATACTCGCCGGCAATAAAACCGTCAATCATAAATATCTGTTTATAGTGTTTATAACTCACACCCGAACGCCCGTCTATATGTGATGTATTAACTTTCGCCCGCGTCTCCACTCACATTTTCATACGTACATACATATTATAACGCCTTTCTCCCATAGCGGTAGGCAAAAAATATTCTGATATCTATGGGGTAGGCAGAGACTATATGGATCTCCTCTTGCTACGATCCTTACAAACCTCGTTCGCTTGATCCACATTCATTACTCTTTTCATGCATGCTCGCCGGTTTTGGGCACTCCTCACGGCTCCTTTTGCAAGAACACAAGGCGGTTCGTCAAGGCCGGTCTCCTTTTATCCATCCTGTCTACATGTCCAAACCATCTCACATTTTCAACCGACCAAAAAACGAAGAGGCTATCAAGTCAACGCTTATATTTTTTATGTTGGAACACGCATTATATATGACCATCATCATCATCACCAGGTCTTTCTAATCTCCACTGCAGGAGCACGACCCTCTCTGCACCACCAGAGCCATACACTAGCCTGAGCAGTCAGAGGACCACGCATAGCTTTTTACAGAGTTGTCCGATTCAGATAATTATTTTGTTTGTATTGGAAAAGGGGTACCCCGTAGTTTGTCACGTATAAAAAATTTGGAAAAAATAACCGACCCTTATGTCTGAAGCACACAGCCGCCAATGCGAAACGAAAACGTTCCGGAAGGAAACATTTGCGAAAACGCTGTCTAGTATGATTTTGTTTGGTGCGCGTCACAGTGCAAGCGGAACGAAAGCGAAACGGAAGCTTTCCGGAACGAAAACAGCGTTTCGCTGTTTCGCCAATGTTTCGTTCCGCAAAGCTTCCGTTCCGCATTCGCGGCTGTGTAAAAAAACCGGGGATGATTTATTTTTGCTTTTTAGCGTTCAATTTTTGCGTTAAAAAGTTTTATTCCTAATCATTCGAGTGTTTTCTCAGTTGCATCCTCAACTGTGACACTTTTGAGCCCAGGGTCCGCTATTATGACTGACTTGTGCCATATGATGTGTTTTGGCGAAAGTTTTACTGCGGGCTGCCTGAGGCCAACCCACTGTATTATATTAATATTATGATTATTATGCATACAAAAGCTCTCATCTATTGTAGTCTAACTCATGATTCAAATTAGCTTTTATAAATTCGCCGGCGGTAATCGAACCCAGAGCTCTTCGTATTCGTCGTTCTGCCCGCGTTATCTAAATACCCTCTCGGAAACAGTACTGTTTAATGAAAAGTACCCTTTGCCTATGTCCATATAATGTGCTCCTGACAATTACAGCGTCAACCCCCGACATTCTTTTAAACGGGTGTCTCAGACCATCAAATGAACAACTTTTCATATGGGTGGGACACATGCTCGGAACTTGAATTGTTTTTTGACTTTCCCACACTAATTGCCCAGGCGGCTGAACGCTTATATGAAAATGCCAATTATTTGTAGTTATCAGCATTGATCCCATAGGAAAAGTTAAATGTTGAATTTCATGATAAAAACCGTAAATCATAAATATCTGTTTATAGTGTTTATAAATTACACCTGCTAAACTTTCGTCTATTGCAGATGTTTCAAAATTTATTGCCTGATTAATAACTGACAAATTTTTGGCTGTGAGGAACGTAGGTACGTAATCACTACATTATTTTTTAGGGTTCCGTACTAACGAACCACTATTACTTTTTTAATATACTATTCCGTACCCAAAGGGTAAAATCGGGACTTTATTTCTGAGACTTCGACGTACGTCTGTCTGTCTGTCCATCTGTCACCAAGCTGTATCTCATTGGCCGGGATAGCTGGACAGTTGAAATTTTCACAGATTATGTATTTCTGTTGCCTTTATAATAAAAAATACTAAAAACAGAATAATATAAATATTTATAATTTAAACAAACGTGATTTCTTTCGCAATTTTGTTCGATATTAATAACGGCAACAGGATGGCAACAGGTAGATTTTTGAAATATTCACAGAAGATTTTATTGTGTATTCACTTTAAAAATAAATCATTATCAGGTCTTTTTGAGTCTCCACTGCAGGAACCTTTCTGTACTACCAATTCTAAATATAATCTGTATGTAGGCTAAACCCTCTGACTGCTTTGGCTAATATATTAAAAATAAATAATAAACAAAATAAAATAAATATTTAAGGGTACCTTCAACAATTTAAGGGTCCAAAACAACAAACCTTTTTGTTTGATAATGTTGTTTAATATTGGTACGGAACACTTCGAGCGCGAGTTTGACTCGCATTTGCCAGATTTTATTTATAACACTGTCCGTCACGTACAGGGCTGCCTCTTTTGAAGCGCAGTAGAGAAACAATAGTTTTTAAAATGAAGAAGTAAACAAAAAACAATAAACACATAGTTAAATTGAAAGCTGATGAAAAGTTCCAGTCAAGAAACGAGTTTTTTGCGGTTTTTTTTCTACGAGAGATTACATTTACACCAAAGATATTTAACACGTTCGCTGCCAACTATGAGTAGTGCTTTGGTTAACTTCACAAGAGATATCGCATGGAAAAGGTTTCATGCGTTCTTATACATGACGGTCCCCATACAAGAAACTCGGTCCTTTGTGGCGTTAAATGTTGTAGTTAAACATTTTACGGGTATACGGAATCCTTAGTGAGTGTGAACCCGACTTGCACTTGGTCTGTTTTATTTGTGTTCATGGATTTTTTTGATCTCTGGATGAAAGTTATGCTTGCAATGTTAATTAATTAAGGGTTTTTAATTCACAATAGAATCTTAATCAAATTCTTAAAAACGAAACAACAACAACAAAACAACAAGACATGTGTTAAAGTCGGTAGTTGTGTGAGATAACGGAAGCCCTTATTGTTTGTAAGAGGAATGGGATATAGTGGAGATTTTCGATGTGCAAGATTGAAGCGCGGTAGCTCAATTGGCAGAGCGTACACAGACCTTGTGTGTAGGTCATACATAGACCTTAGGTCGCAGTTCAAACCCTGCACGCGTGGAATTTTTTCGCCATAGGTACGAGTATCTAAACTATTAAACCGTCAAGATCCGGCTTTTGCATAGAATTTCCTTGAGACCCAGGCGGCATACCATCACTTTTTTGATTCCGATTTCCACCTTTACGCCCATTACGATGCTTAACGTGGCCTGTAGGTGTTATAACCTTGGGCTCTGTCTATACCCTACAAGGGATAAAGACGTGATTGTATGTAACGACTAAAGAAAATTATAGTGTCCCGTCGCATATGAAGATAATTTACCCAAGAAATATGTTGATTTCCATGACCTTTCATTATGTTTGTTTACAAGTGAGGTTCAAGTCCTATAAATAACGTATTGCCTGTGTTCCAGATGACCGGCATGACACCGCTGATGTACGCGGTGAAGGACAACCGCACCTCGTTCGTGGAGCGGCTCATCGAGCTGGGCTCCGACGTCGGCGCCAGGAACAACGTGAGTGCTCTAGTTCTCATCATCATCTCAGCTGCAAGTAGTACTGCTGAATATAAACCGCCAAGGGTATCCATTACGCTCGGTCGAACGCGACCTGCATCCAGTGCCCTCCTGCGACCTTTGGTGGGTGGTTGTCCAACGCTGCACTTGCAAGTTTGTGGTCACTATTTGTTAACATTTCTACCCCATCGCCCATTGGTTCTACGTGCTATTTGCCCCACCCATGACCACTGCAAACAGCTAATCCTTTGTTCTTCTGCGGATTTCCGCGTCTCTGATTTGATCTCTTATAGAAACACTGAGCATAGTTGATTCGAGCGACCTTGAGCTTTCTTATGAGATCTATAGTAAGGGACCACGTATAACCATCGAAAGGGGCAGATAGTGTGACGAATTAGGAGGAGAATAAGTAATAATGCAAAATAGGTAGCTAATAGTAGAAAAGGATGATATAAATGGAAATTTTTAACCAAAAGGAATATTTATAGCTACAAAAGTATAACATTTAATGAAATATTAATAATAATTATTATAAGTGTAACATTTATTTTAGTTGTGGTAGAGCCACGCTACCGGCGAAATTCACTTTTGCTAGTAGCATAAATGGGTCGGCTCGTCCGGGGAAGTACCACACTCTCACAGAAAATCGACGTATGAGTAGTAGTTATATCGCTGCTATGTTTTGTTCGGTCAGTGAGAGAGCCGGAAGCCCATCCCCTCTCCCCTCTGGGAGGGAAAAATAAAAGGCCGGCAACGCTATTGTCACACCCCTGGTGTTACAGTTGTGCACGGGCAGCGGTGATCACTTACTATCAGGTGGGTCACCTGATAGTAAGTGATCTTGCTCGTTTGCCGTCCTATGACATAAAAAAATAGTTTTATAAACACTGTAAAACAATAAGGTGATAAATACAAGTAAAATTTAAAAGTTAAGTGTGAAGCCTTTAGTATGTGGGATAAGTTTAAATGGATTATAGGATGAAATTATGCATGTGAGAACTTTAAAGCCGAAAACTGAGACTCTATGTTGGAGGAAGAAAGAAGGTGAAGAAAACAAAAACATTGAAGGGGTTTTCCCATACTCACCACGCTTGGCATGTGGGTTGGTGAGCGCATATTATTCAGCTTATCTCTGTTTCGATGCTGCTCGCCATTAAAACTATTTTAACCGAGGGGATTGTTAGACTGGGGAACGGGATAAAGGTATTTCTGATGCTAATTACTTGGAAGGATTATGGAAACTTGATTGGGTAAATTCACTGTTAGGTATGAGAAATATAAAGAAGTTATATTACTATAAGATAGACGCAACTTTTGTTATGGCATTGTTAGAAAAACAACGTAAAATTTTGACTTTAAAAATTAAATTGCAAACGAGTATTTACTGAAATTATATATAATCCTAAGATATAATCATACTAAACATACTAATCAATAATTCATCCGAAAATGTTAAAAAATCGCTCAATATTATCATAAATTAACAAAAACGTGCAAATTATACATAGAGCGCAAATATTAATAAATACATTTGTAAAATTTCAAAAAGTAAGTTTCCCAATTTAAAAAAAGCAGTAAAACAACAAAGTTTTAGCTTAATAAAAAGCTTAAATTATCGGTGGAGCTATTTTGTTTTGAGCACTTGCTGTATTACAAGAATGGGAGAAAATTCCCATTTTTGATAATTAAATATTTGTAATGAAACAATATTTAAAGTAGGTATCTACCTTTTTGAAAAGCTTGTCCCAACATTTAGTGAATAATAAACTGTAACTTTTGTACCTGTATCGTAGCTAGAGTCTACATACAAAAGATGCGTCGTAGCACAAAGCTACGATCTTCTTCTTTTTGTAGACTGACCGCAGGATGCATGGATTCGTAGATGCTCTACGAACAAGTTGCTACGGAGTGACCGAGTTTAAGATATTACTTTATTTCTTTTTTAGGGTTCCGTAGTAAACTAGGAACCCTTATAGTTTCGCCATGTCTGTCTGTCTGTCTGTCTGTCCGTCCGCGGTTTTACTCAGAGACTATAAGTACTAGAAAGCTGTAATTTAGTATGAGTATGTATATTAATTATGGCAAAAAAGTCTATAAAAAAATCTTGAAAAAAATTTTTTTTTTTTGGGTAGCTCCCATACAAGTAAACTGGGGGAGTAATTTTTTTCTCTACTTACCCATCGTGTGGGGTATAGTTAAAAAGGTCTTTGAAAAATATTGTGAGGTTGAGAACACCATTTTTCGATTTAGGGATCTGTTTCCGAAATATTTGGTTTTAAAGTGCAAATTTTTGTTAGAGGTACGTGTCCCCCCCCTCTATCTGCTAAACGGTTATATATGGAAACGTGAAAAAAATTACAGCAGTAGTATATATACTGAAGTTGAAAGGAAAACTATCAGAGCTGGGTACTAACTGCAAACTAAAAAGTTATAGGCAACCAACTTATAAAATGTACTGGAAAATGTAAAATTTCATACAATCTTTATTGTTAGATGTTTTTGGTCGTTAAACTGTGAGGTGCGAGTGTAAACAGTGTGAACTTAAAGTTGTCATTCGCAACTACGGAACCCTATACTGCGCGTGGCCTGACACGCACTTGGCCGGTTTTTTGTAATAAGCTTACTATTACTTTAACTGCATTTATCACTAACACGTTCAGATTTAGTTTTTTGCCTTTATAATTCTAATTCTTTTAAATTGATTGTTACTTTAAAAATTGTTGGCTCCAAATTATAATAACTTAATAAGCTTCGCAATAGAATTATGGAATTTTTATAAAATTTTGATTTTAAAGTTATCTTTAGAAATGTTATTCACGGAAATATCTCGAAGGACGGTCAAAATGAATTCAGAAATTTGTTAATCCGTACTAATATTATAAATGCGAAAGTAACTCTGTCTCTCTCGCTTTCACATCAAAACTACTGAACCGATTTAAATGATATTTACTACACAGATAATCTAAAGCCTAAAAAGGACATAAGCTCCTTTTTTCATGCGGAAAAAGTTGCGGTAACAGCTAGTTTTCAATTAGTTATCATTCAAAACTAAATTCAGATTGTCAAAACACTCATATTCGATAATTCCTACGGATAACACTCATGTATTGTTCATGTATTTTTCATTAGCCATGTGCTTCCCGGCAGAGTAGAATAGGACCACTTCCCGTGGATATCGTTAAAAGCGACTTAGGAACACAATAGCTAAAAAAAGCTTAATAAATATCAAAGAGACCTCTACAACCTGTCTAACAAGCGTGGAGAGTGTAGGCCAAATCCTCTGTCTGCTCTGGCTAATTTCTGGTTTTGGTAGTACAGAGACAGTCATGCTCCCGCAGTGGAGACTAAAAAAACTGATGATGAGATGTTCATTTACTGACAAGATATAATTTAAGATATTTTTAACAAAAAACAAAAACCGACTTCAAACCTATAATTTTTTTTAATAAGCATAAGAAAAAAATTAAAATAAGTATAATCCGAACGGCATACCTGTAAAAAATTATTTGGTTATTGTGTATTTTTTTTAAAAAGCTTTTAACATATTCTCTCATGGTATTTTTTTTAAAAAGCTTGAAAATTCTCTCATGGGACCATCTGTAATGTTTAACCAATCGAACAAAAAAAGAATTTCTTAAATCGGTCCAGGCGTCTTCGAGAAATCGGGCAAAATACATAAAAAAAAATATTACTACGAATTGTAAACCTCCTCCTTTTTTTGAAGTCGGTTAAAAAAGCAACATTCATTTCATAATCAGTAGTCATTCTTTAAGTGCTACAACGTGTCTGCGACCGTAAAAGTAGCCGCTAGTAGTGCCACTTGAAGCGTTAAATAAACTTAACCTTCAGCGAGGCAGGCTTTGCTACGGTTCTTTTTGCATTTTCATCAGATACGAAGACCTTGGCTTTATTTTAAGCTTACTTATCGAACTTAAATAAATATCACTCTACTTCGGTTACTAGTTTTGCTCTTTAAACAAATTTTCTGTTTTATTTGACAATCGGTAAAAATATTGATAATTATATCGCATTTTAGTTTGACATTGGGACTCGCTAGATAGATTGTTTGCAAGGAATTTTTTAAATTACTTCTTTATTCACAAATTTACTTCAATTAATTATTTTATTTTCAGGTGAAATAAAGTAAGGCTTAAGTATGCATTGTAAATACCTGGATTTTATGAATGAATGATATATTTATTGCATAAATTTGGTATACAGTCAAATTTATTTTTTAAACATATCGGGATATTTACCGTGATAATTGTGGTTCAAAAGCCACATTACATTAATTTATGTTTGATTTTAGTAAAATGTATTAGTTTGGACCAAATGAGTTTAAGGCATAAACCTAAGAAATGCTGGGTAGATATCATCAAATAGATTATTATTATTCACTGCAACACGGAGTCTTTTTCAATGCTTAAACCATAAATAATTATTCTTTAATTATTGAATTTAGTAAAAGGCCTTAGAAAACAGTTTTCGGCATTGCGATTATTTAAGAACCTTGTGATTCTTTGTTGTATAAGTAAAGTGTATTTAAAAAAATACCGAAATTAAAATTTACATTCTAACAAGGTAGTACTTACAAACAGGTCCATGAACTAGGCCCTTATAAGCGTCATTTTCACGTATTTGGGAAACATTAATTATGTTAGCGGTCTGAATAATAATCGCTACTACATACATGATTAACTCCGCCATAAGAAAGTAGGACGAAAGAGTAATTTCCCACAAGGCGGGCTGATCGCCACTGCGACCGTAAAGTCTGCTGACCACTGGTAGCGACAGGTTAGTAGTAGGTAGCGACAGGTTTGGAGTATATATCTGATATGAAAATATGAAAATTTATATATCAATTAGCTGCATACTGGGAAGCATTATAAACACCCAAGCGTAGGACTGGTGAAATGTCTTACCTTTTTTTATGGGCAACATTGTTATACATATGATTTTGGGTTTGATGGAATGCGTAATGAAAAATTTCGCATTACAAGATTAACATTAAGATTAAGATTAAGATTAAGATCCTTGCTCAAGAAGTCAGATGTCAATATGTCAATATGTCACTTTAATTTTATTTATTTACAATTTAATTAAAAATAGTACAAAATTAATCAGTTTTTCCTGTGAATTACATTTAAATGCCGCTATAAAGTAACCCTAGTTTTAGTAAACAAAATTATAATCAATTTAACATAGTTTCGAAAGTGTCAAATTCTGTGTTCTGAATACTCTCAGCAAAATTGGGAAAGCGATCTCTGATGGCCTTGTAAGTCGAAGAATGGTGTGCTCTGAGGACATTATCGCCGGATTCCCTTAAGAAATTGGTGTTGGCATTGGTAACACCGCGCTGTTGCAGTAGAGACACATTATAACAAAATTCAAGGCAAGAGAGACTTTACGTGGGTGAACTGAGTCAAGGTGCCTTTTTTGATGGCAAGATATTGCGCCGACCACCAGGGTGAAAGCACAGTGAGGTGTCCAAATTAAAGAAAATGAGACTGTGATCCACATTGAGAATGCTAGAAAGAGTGCGAGAGTCTTATTGAATATTCTTGAGGCCGAATATAAAAAGAAAAAGAGAACATTTTTTTTTTACCTGTTTTTTCTAACTTATTTTAAGTAAATTTAACAAAATGTGCTAATTTGTTTTAAAGTGTTTGTTTTTTTATTATTTTTATTTTAGGTAATGTTGCAAGGCGAAGGTGCGAATTCATCGTGCAATGATACGTACCCAGAAACATCGTTGGAGGATTTAATTCGGTGCGATAAGTGCTCGCAATCCCGTCTCTTTAAAGGGCAAAGAGGCCTAAAAATTCATGTAGCTCGTGCACATAAAAACCCTTCTGGGGGGCCTCTTTGCCCTAATCCTACGGTAACTCCACAACTAACCCCAACTTCAGTGCCATCAATACCTTTCCATCTACAGCTCTCTACATTTAAGTCTACGAAACCAATAGTTAAAAGAATTCCCAAGAGCGCCCGCATTTGCGTCGCTCAAACTTTATCTAAATGTATAAAAAATGTAGTTTCTCACAATAACCAAGAAACATGGGAGCACTTACTTACCTTCCCCTACAGAATACTACATGTTGGGAAAAAGGATATGGCGGGCCATAACTCTTTAGCATCCAAAATCAAATATAATTGTAATGAGTCGATATCAACAACAAACATTTCGAATCAAAATTCAAAAATTAATAGATCCTTTTCCCAATATGTAGAATCAAAGATAAGCGAAGGTGATATCAGAGGGGCAGCCAGAGTTCTTTTCTCCGACGATGCTATTGCACCAGATACCCCAGAAACTCTTTCTGCTCTGCGTGACAAGCACCCATCTTCAAGTAATCCAAATCTTCCTGATCCACCTGACGCCACAGAGAGCCCGCTGACAGCTTCTCAAGAGGATGTTCTCGGGGCAATAATGTCTTTCAGAAGTGGTTCGGCTGGCGGTCTTGACGGTCTGTCTCCCCAACATTTAAAGGACTTGATAGGGGGCGACTGCGGGAACGCTGGCTCAGAACTTTTGAAAGACATTACGATGCTGGTAAACATGATGCTTGCTGGAGAAGTTTTGCCAAGCATCATAGAACTACTCTATGGCGCCAATTTATGTGCCTTAAAGAAAAAGGACGGTGGCATTAGGCCCATAGCAGTTGGGACATCGTACCGACGTCTCACCTCAAAAATATGCTGCAAGGCCATTTCAACCTCCCTTAGAAATTATTTCCAACCCCATCAAGTAGGTTTTGGCTCTAAGGGAGGTTGTGAAGCCGCCGTCCACTCTTTAAGAGCTTTCTTAAATAATCGGGAAGCAGAGGTATTGCTGAAGGTGGATGTAAAAAATGCCTTTAACTCTGTGGATAGGGGTGTTTTGCTGACAGAAGTCAAAAATAAAGTTCCGGCTATTTATAAATATATTTGGCAATGTTATAGTCAAAATTCGAAATTATTGTATAAGGACAATCTTATACTTTCTTGTGTTGGATGTCAGCAAGGCGACCCACTAGGACCTGCAATTTTTAGCCTAGCCATTCACCCTATCATACAAAAGCTAAATTCTAAATTCAATACATGGTATTTAGACGATGGCTGTTTGATTTCGGGGGCCCAAACTGTCTTAGACGATTTTCAGGCCCTCACCAACAGCCTCCACAATATTGGCCTAGAACTAAATTTTAGTAAATGCGAATTATTTATTTCAGAGTCATGTGCAGGAAAAGAAAAGGTTTTAGAAGATTTTAATGCAGTTTGTCCAGGAATCAAAATTTTGAATAAAAGCTCACTCCACCTTCTTGGCTCTCCTATTTTCGATGAATCATTTTCACATTTTATTGATCTTAAAATCCAAAATTTTCAGATTGCTTCTGATCGCCTTTTAAAAATACAATCACATTTTGCTTACATTATTATTCGACACTGTTTATTTGTTCCAAATTTTACGTACAATCTCCGTTGTAGTCATCTATGGAAATATCCACAACTTCTCCACAAGTTAGACGCATTCGTTCAAAATTCTCTGTCGTCTATTTTAAATATTGATTTTAGTGAACGTATCTGGGACCAAGCCTCCTTACCTATCAAGTATGGAGGCTTGGGTATCAGAAAAATATCACATGTAGCACTCCCGGCGTTTTTGTCTTCTGTGCATAGTATTGAAGCGCTATTTAATAAAATTCTAGCAAATAACGTTTCTTCCATTTGTTATGCCACAGAGGCCATGGACGCCTGGCGTGCTCTGATTCCAAATTCTAAATTCCCTGATTTTCCGTCATTGCAGAAACAGTGGGATGAACCGCTTTGTCGAATTGCCCAAGATAAGTTACTTCAAACATCTTGTGGCTCTGCAGAGCGCGCCCGCCTGTTGGCTTCTGCAGAATGGGAATCTGGGCTCTGGTTACAGGCACTACCATCTGCCAACTTGGGTACTCTGTTGCATGGTGACACTTTTCGTTTTGCAGCAGCTCTACGATTAGGGGCAAAATGCACAGTCCCCCATCGTTGCCCCTGTGGGGATACCGTAGATGCTTTTGGGCATCACGGTCTCTCATGCTCCAGAAGCGCTGGCCGTTTAGGGCGACATGCCGCCCTAAATAATATAATTCACCGTGCTCTTGCCAGCATCCATGTTCCTGCGGTTTTAGAACCAAACGGCCTGACACGGGATGATGGCAAGAGACCAGACGGAATGACTCTGGTGCCCTGGAAATTGGGGCGACCGCTAGTGTGGGACGCTACTTGCGTCGACACACTGGCGCCATCCCATCTTCAGAGCACCAAGTCAAAGGCAGGCACAGCTGCTGCTGGAGCAGAAACCCTTAAAAGACGCAAATATGTAGGTATCGGAGGTAACTACATATTTGAGCCTTTTGGGGTAGAAACGTTGGGTCCGTGGGGTCCATCAGCACATAAGCTTTTTAGTTTCCTGGCTAAAAAGCTTATTGAGGTAACCCGAGACCAAAGGGCTGGAAGCTACCTGGCTTAGCGTATCAGCATTGCCATTCAATTTGGCAATGCTGCCAGCCTTTTGGGCACGATGCCCAGGGGTGAGCATCTGGAGGGACTGTACGTTTTGTAAATATATATATATTTTTTAGTTAGGTTTATTTAGTAATTTATAGTACAATCATGAACAAAAAATAAATGTTTAGGTGGAAAGAGGAGTATAAAAAAACCTAGAATTTTTTTGCCAATCAAAGTACTTCATTGCGGCAATCAGATTAACATAATAAGAGCCGAAAACGATGTCTTGTTAACAAATTTTCTTTTATGATTTTTAAAAAGGGTAATAGTAAGTACTAATGTGATCAGTTTATTGCCTTATATCCCATAGGATTCATTTTAAGGATAAAATTATACCTGTTTTTTTTCTGATTTTGGTGTAAAAAAAAAAGAAAGTCATGTTATCGTACATGAGTAGACCTCCTTATGCAGCCTGCGTAGTAAAACTCTCATTAAATATTGATTTCCAAGTCAATTCATAATTATCTGTCTCTCGAATTGTGTCGTATATCTTTCCGTTGTGCAACACACTTTAGCGGGCGGGCAGCCGCCGCAGATGTGTCGATAAGACGCGATTTATGCTCGCGCCTGCCCCGCTTGTGGGTCAGCCGGTGACTAACGACGAGGTACTAAATGCACCATTTAGTCCTAAAAATCTACCTTTGGCTGAAAGAACACACAAATGATAACATACATAATTATTATTACGTCTTTATCCCTTGTGGGTAGACAAAGCCTAAGGTCATAAAACCCAAAGACCACGCATAGCCTACTTTTGGGCTTTAAGGTGGAAAGCGGAATTAAAATAGTGATAGGTTCGTAGCCGCATCGCCTATAACGTGATTCCTTAGATTTTCACCCAATTCCTTGACCGGCTTTTACGAAGTGCGTGGGGACAAAAGCGGCTGGTATGTTCTATGTTTTTCCTATTGGTCATTACGCCAGGCTGCAACACCGCAGGTTTCGGGTTTGATCCCCAATCAGATCAAGATAAAAGGATCTGTTTCAGATTGATCTAGGTCTTGGATGTTTATCTATATATGTATTTTTTTTTTCTAATATATAACTATTATCGTTGAGTTAGTAACTCATAACTCAAGTTTGAACTTAATTTGGGGCTAGCTCAATCTGAGTGATTCGTCCGTATATATTATTTACTAAAAGTAAAAAAGTAAATTACAACACTTTAGAATATATTACGTTTATAATTTCAAGATTTATGAAATGCGCCATAAGTCCTTCATTATCGTCCTATAGCACAAACTTGTTATTTTTCTGTAAATATCTACTACAAAATTATAAAGTACCATTACGAATAAAAATAATTGATCAATATCCTACGCTTAGCTATTTTCAACCAATAAAATCCCTTTTTTAGTAAATAGCTGATTTGAGTGACGTTTCTCCAAATTAATTAACAATTTGAGTGTCCAGAAATGCCACTCAAATTATAATAATAGAGTTAAAATAAAAATGTCATGGTGCACGTCCTCTCTCTCCTGTTTCATGAAACTATCCCAAATTTAGTAAAAATTTATTTGAGTGGCGTTTCTCCATTTCAATTAACAATTAGAGCGTCCAGAAACGCCACTCAAATTATAATTAAAGAGTAAAACCCAAAATGTCATGGTGCACGTCCTTTCTCTCCTGTTTCATGGAAATATCCCAATCTTAGTTAAAAAAAACTGATTTGAGTGACGTTTCTCCAATTTAATTAACAATTTGAGCGTCAAGAAACGCCACGCAAATTATAATTAAGTATAGAGTAAAAACCAAAATGTCATGGTGCACGTCCTTTCTCTCCTGACTCATGGAAATTCTGAATCATGAAGACCGTGAAAGTTGTGGAAAATGTACCGTCACCGGCGACCGGCAGTCACGCAACAGACGAATTACTATGACTCTCATTTCACACAATAACACATAAGAACAATACCCAACTGCTATTATTTTAATGCTTCATAATAATCAACCCGAGCTGTAAATCAGGTTGACATTGGTTTCTTTGATATAATAAATAGTAATATGCCATAAACAATTATAAATTAGCTCACTGAGCTTAAGTTAGTCAGTAGAGAAAAACTAAGGGAATGTAGTTAAGGGGAAAAATAAAAGACGAATATATTAATAGAAAAATAAGCCTTTGTATTTGAACATATTTGATTTGTCTTGGAGAGCAATACAATACATTGATCAATGAGTTCATAGTGTTATATATTTAATTAAACCAGTGGGTAAATGTTTCCTTCGTTAAGTCGGATCTCAAAAGATTAGAAATCTTGAATCCTATATTTCATCTTTTCCCCACATCCCTAATAAGTAATACTTTTCAAGTCGTTACCTGCTATAACTTTCGTAAATTTTATGATAAAAAAATATATATAAATTTTAAAAATACAGCAATAAATAATGCCAAAATTATTGATTACTAGCAATTTCCCTACGACTTCGTTTTTGTAAATTATTGCCTTTTTCACCCGCAGATTACCTTTTTCACCCGCAATTAGGTTTCTATGGGTGAAACCATAAAGTTTCAATCTTCCTCGTAGTATTCATACTGATTATTGAGGATGTAACTATTGAAGTGTGAAGAAGGCAGTCATTAAAAATATCTTAAGTTAATCAATATTCAATACCTGATAGTGATATTGAAAACCTTGGTATTCCCCATGGACGCTAAAGAAAGCTGACCGCGCACGCGTTGATGCTTTTGAGATGTGGTGCTGGAGGAAAATGCTTCAGATCCCTGGACGGCTTTCCGTACAAATGCGTCTATCCTGCAACAACTTAAAGTAAAGACCCGACTCTCTTCTATCTGCCTGCAAAAAGTGCTCGAGTTCTTTGGTCACATCGCAAGCAATCACAAAGATGGGAATAACCTCGAGCAACTCATGGTTACCGGAAAGTTTGACGGTAACAGACCAAGAGGACGTAGTCCAATTAGGTGGACTGACCAGATCCGAACAACCTTGGACACCAACCTACACGACGCTCTTCATTCGGCCAAGGAGAGGAACAAATGGCGCGCAACTGTCCGAAAGATGATCACCCCACAACTAGGGAATCACGACCCTCAGTAATGAGGATAACGACGCGAAGAGGAGGATATTCAATATTTTATTGCAAACTATAAAGTACCATAGGTCCGAAAGTTATTAGTGGTGTAATCCGACATATTATTTTCTAGACTGCGAAACTGGGTTACTAGCGCTTAAAGTTGCAATGATCTTGCAAAAGCAAAGCCCGACAAAGCACGCGATGTTGGTCGCAGGAAAACAAGTTCCGATGCAGTGCACGCAGTGAGTGAGTGCATGAATAAGCCTATCGGTCACTATCTTTGTACGTTACTTAGTATAAAACAACAAACACTACATAGTATAAAACAAAATCGCTTCCCGAGGTCTGTTTGTCCCTATGTATGGTTAGATCTTTAAAACTAGGTACACAACGGATTTTGACGTGTTTTTGAAGTTATTTGTTTAATACATGCCCTAGCGTAAGTCGAGTAATAGGAAACGGCAGGCTGTAGTGTGTAATTCATGAAAGTACCTATGTTTACTTACCTAAGTATGTATATGTTACTCATCAAACCTATTTAATCTTGTGTAATCCTAAAATATAGTGAGTATTATTCGAGCAGCTTGTGTTATCATTTCTCTCCCAAATACCTTCGTTCATATATGGCGACCCTGCCTCCGGGCGTTGCCACGCGTGTCGCGTTACTCGCGTTACCGATAACTCGGTGCCATATAGGGCTAGTGCTTCAAACAATGGGACACTAGTGAACAAGTTTTAAAGATGATTGATTTTATAAGTCTAATTGCGCTCGCTACTACGGTGCATTGTATTCTGTTCGCTGCGGAAAAACTCTACAGTTTAAAAAATAAAAATGGGTGGTTCTCAAACTAAAGAAGAAACTTTGGTGGTGCAAAACGCAGCTGGTGGTTCTAATAATACGAATTTGGAAGAGGTAAAATTCCACATTTCTACGATCACCATATTGATGACCATAGTAGTGCTGGTTTTGGGAATCGGCGTTATCTATTTTATTTTACGGATGTACAGACGATGCCATGTACGCTGGATAAACCAAGAGATATACATGAGTGCGGTTTTTAGGAGATCGAGTTCGAGGCAATTTAGCAATTCTCCTGACAAAGGACGTGGGCGATCTGATTCGAACCCCCTTTTTTGGCCAACCTAATAACAATATTCATCATCATCATCATCAGGTCTTTTAGTCTCCACTGCAGGAGCACGACCCCCTCTGTACTACCAGAGCCAATTTAAAAAAAAAGTTTTTTGGCGTTAATGAGTTCTATCAGCATTATCTGCTGATTAACATGGGCAGGCAAATATTCAAATTGAACTTACTACCAGATTTGATTACAGACACACACCGGGATTAGGGAACTGAATAAAAGCTCATAAATGAAAATAAATTATACCTAGGTAATCAAGCATAGCAGCGATTCTTTAGACCTTTACACCGGAATGACAGCGATGTGGCTGGCGCCAAAGGCTAGCGCCTAGTTATTTCAATGTGAAGAAATGTAAGCCTTATCATCAAAAACAAGGGATCTTAGACACGGATCATATTATAGGTAGTATTATGCAAAAAAAAACTATGAAAAATATTTCTTACCAATTTCGAAAGAAAGTCGAAACTTGTTGGGAATTTCTATGCATTCGGTCGAATAATTTTTCGCAATTAAAGTGTTGCAACCTACTATTACCTACTTACATTCTGAACGAGAGAGAACTTTTCACTAGTTTAATATGAGGCCTGCTGAACCAGTCTACTTAACTGAACCACGCTAAACCAGGACCGCTACACCATAAGCTTAGGGCTACCTTAAGCTAGGAGGAGCCTTAGGTGTGCGAAACCGTCTAGCCCCAGAGTAATGGCAGGCTGCAGACGTCTATACTAATCTGTGCTGTGATACTCCTTTACACTTCTTTAGAAATGATGAAATGCAGATTCGGAACTAGAACACGTTTTGAGTTTCTACTATTTTCACTAAGACTTTAAACTTGAGGGTTCAATGTAATTCTTACAAGGCTTTTTTTCAGGACAACTACAATGTTCTACACATATCGGCCATGTATGCTCGGGAGGACATTGTCAAGTTGCTGTTATCCAAGCGAGGCGTCGACCCCTTCGCTACGGGAGGGGTGAGTTCTCGTTTTGCCGCATATTATAATTGTTTACAATTCTGCAGTTTCCTCTACTGTTGTTCTGCTTTCAATCATTACCCATACTTTCAAAGTGTAAAAACGTAACTATTACCATTTTTCTCAATTTATAGAAATATTTATTTTTAACTTAGGTACATACGAAAATTTCACTTGCATTTTACTTCATAATTAAACAAGATTTTTTTTTAGTTTTTTAATTACGAATATTTTTTGATGTTTTGTGTTCTGTTTTCGTCTTCTGAAGCATTCCATGTCAACATATTGTAATGATTTTGACTTTGATTGTAAGTCGAATCACGACTCACAATCATGCAAAATCTTAGCTTAATCTCGTGAGAGTAAAACTGTTAAAATTCAGTATAAGATATAACCCGGACAAGCAAACATTCAACTTGCAAGTCCCTTAATTGTTTAATAAAAGCTTGTAAAATACATAAGATTATTTCTAAAAGTAAAAGCATATTATACTTCAAAAATTCTTACTAAAGCAAATATTGAGGTTCAAATGTACACCAAGAAAATACCCAGGTGCCGAAGAATTGTAAAAATCAACGCAGTAGATACGATCGAAGTTTACCGAGCCACGGTTTGATTGGGACGAGCACGCACAATGTTCACATATCTTCTCTCCATTATAACGTAATCTAAACTTAGGCAACGCATTCAATTTGTGAGCTGCGTGATGTAGATTTATTACTGTGACAAAGTTATTCTTCAAAAGCAGATGTAGTAATGAATTTTGCGCGAAAGAAAAATTATTTGCCTGCCTTCTGTGTCACAGTTAGGTAAAATTAAACTGTCATCGCGGTTGAAATGATAGTGATTTAGACATACTGTTGCTACGTGGATATAGGATGGTATAGCGGATAATATATCAGAGCCTCAAATTTTTGACCTGAGTATGATATATATATCCTATTGCGATAAAAGATATACTCATGCATAAATGATCCGTGATTTTAGAAAACCAAAATAATACGTATAATAAATAATAAGTGTACTTACACAAAAGAAAAAAAATAAATCATTTAAACATCTTATGATGAGATTTTGTTTTTATCAATTCAATTGTTTTGTTTGTGTATACAGAGTCGCCAGCAGACAGCCGTGCACCTGGTGGCCAGCCGGCAGACGGGCACGGCCACCAGCATCCTGCGGGCGCTCCTCACCGCAGCCGGGAAGGACATCCGACTAAGAGTGGATGGGGTGAGTCGACCACGTTACGCTAAACTTACCAACCTCTTTTTATATACATGACTTAAAAGAAATGTATCTTAAACGTGAACTCAGATAAGATTGCTTTGCCGATTTTAAATAAGCTATTTGCATGATATGTATCTTCGTTTCCAATTTCTTATCGAGTTGTAAATCTGGCGAATAAAATCCAAATGTAAAACCGAATTAAAATTGTAAAACAGTTAACCGCAGATGTTTTCAGAAGTCGCGTGTATTCATCAAATTTCGGCTCTACAATAAGCGTAAATAGAGTTCCGATTTGTAAATGGGCGTAGTTGTGAATAGACAGGGATGCACCGTGTGGCGGCGGCATGGCGGCATCGCGTGCAGCCGGCCGCCTCGCCTGGCACCGCCACCCGCCGCTTCAGGAACTACTCCCAAACACTCGAAGCCAGCCTGTAAACAAAGCCTATCGAGCCATGCGACTAATAGAAGTTAATAAAACTTCACGACTCGAGACTCGCTTCGTGACGTTGCACGCACTAACCGACTAATATTAATTGTGGGCCCGGCTCGGCTAATCAGCCCGCTCGCCAAGGTTGCCGTTTTGGGGACATTCCAATATTACGAGCACCACCCCGCGAATAGAAACTAGCTAATTATCCGACGAGCTTTACTCGCGAAGTAAACGTCATAACGCGAATTTACAATGCAAATCACTTGCGGAATATTACTTATAACGTCAGCGGTGAAATTCAAAATTAGTTTTAATACTCAAAGTCTCAGTCGCTCCTTTGTCACGACTAGAGCAAGGCACTCGCGCTATGTCAGTCCTGGACAATTTTGTGTTATAACCGCAATGGAGGAACATGTACGTATTGTCTCAATCGTGAGGGCGCTGAAGTTGAGTATTAATTCAAGCTTGAGTTATAGTATAGCCACGATTGGAATTCAGCGTGAAGCACGCCAAGCAATCGATTTCACATTTTGGCGAATAACTGCGAAGATTGCAGTGCAAAAATATTCTGTGTGGTGTCACAGTTAGGAGGCTTTCGTGCAGTGGCACGCCGCAGCTGGCGCGGGGTGTTTGTGCAGAGACACCGCATGAGTTTAGTGCAAGCTCGACCTGACACTTGAGTAGGTGGTGGAGCCCGGGGATGTCCGACAGCGGGCGGGATGCGCCTCACAGCGCGAACATAAGTTTCCGCTCGGGGGTGCGCACCCCGCCGGCCACTCTGCAGCCTAAAGACTTGCAGAAGCTGGAGCTCAGCTTCATAGAGCTGAATAAGGAGCGAGCGAAACAGAAGGAGTGGAAAAAGTTAATTCGCGACATGGTGTTCCAGAGGGGGAAGGTTCCGCTGCTGCTGGCGGTGGAAGCGGGGAACCAGAGCATGGTTCGCGAGCTGCTCAGCGCTCAGACCGCCGAACAACTCAAGGTCGGTATTAAAATTTCTACATTTCTCTGAAATAACATCACACCAAATGTATATTAGATAGCTTTTCAATGAATAAATGCATAGGTGCATCAATTTTAAAAGTCAAAGTACTTAAGATTGCATTTAAAAAACTATTAACGTCAACATCATTAATCTTAATGCCAAGTAATTAAAAAATAATGCAAGTACCGTTTGTGAGATCGCTCATGGGGTCTATGGTCATGCTGGGAAGACCAAACGTAATTTCGCATGCGTGTCCTGTTTGTTTAAATCGTTATATTATTTATCTAATTTATAGAACTGTTTACAGTTCAGAATTATTGAAACATGCATAACAAATCGAAAAGAACAAGTTCCCTATTCAGCTGGAAATATCTATTTTTCTTTAAGTAACTAAAGTAAGATGAGTATTTACATAGATATTTTGAAAAGTTTGTGGCGTTCACAGGATTTTTCCTTAAGTGGATCAATAGAAAATATTAAGGGCTAGGTATGGTTAAAAGGATAAGATGTTGTGGTTCCTTCTTGATATAAAATATAGTCAAGATGTAAAAAGCATATTGAAATAAAATAAAAATAAATTTTAAAATTTCGCAGTGAGGTCACACACAGTGACCAGTGTGCAAAATAACAGATAAACAAACTGACGCATTTGTAATATAAGTAAAGATGAGGTTGACGTTAATGATCAGGATTCTTTACGATGTACAGACAGTTTATACAATTTAAAGTAAACCACTCCAAGCTTTTGCCAAACTGCAGACACGTAATTTTGGTGACCCAAGTAAGTTAGTTTTCTTTCACTTTTTTTATTACATCAGATTGTTTATATGCACAGAGTTATTCGCTTTTCAAGAAAAATAAGTCAATAAAATAGAGGACTGCTTCCGAACCCCCAATATCAATCTCGGAATCAGGATCGATCTGCTGGTCAAATTTTTTTTATCAATTATTTTATAAATAAATAAATATAACGGAGAAATCACACAGATTTAGATAGCCCCAAAGTAAGTTCGAGACTTGTGTTATGGGATACTAACTTAACGATACTATATTTTATAACAATTTTTTTTTTTTTTTTTTTCTTTTTGGACAAATCACACAGATTGAGCTAGCCCCAAAGTAAGTTCTTAGTAAGACTTGTATTATGGGATACTAACTCAACGATACTATATTTTATAACAAATACATTTATAGATAAACATCCAAGACCCAGGTCAATCTCAAAAAGATCATTTTCCATCTTGACCTGACCGGGGATCGAACCCGGGACCTCCGTGTCGCAGGCAGGCGTGTTGACCGCTGCGCCACGGAGCTCAAATTATCTTCTTTTCTTTATTTATTGCGATTCTGTATTCTATTTGAGCATGCTTGCAAGATAAAATACTGCCATGGGTTTCAGAATCAGCCTGTAAGTGTCTGTTAGAGACTCGGCCTATCCCATTCAAGGGAATGTCGGTGGTTAATTTATACGCTGTTTAGATATCTATACAAATATTATAAAGTTGAAGAGTTTGTTTTTTTGGTTGAACGCGAAAATCTCAGGAACTTCTGGACCGATTTCAAAAAGTCTTTACCGTTGGATAGCTACCCTAACTACTACTACTACTACTAAACTAGCTAACAGTTATCCCTGAGTACCATAGGTTAGGTATACTACGAGCGAAGCCGGGGCGGACTGCTAGTATTATTTAAAGTAACTTACCCTAGAAGTACACCACATCCCACATAACGGCCTTCGTGACAAAATGGTAAACACGCTTGCCTCCGACCCCCAGAGACAGAGATTGGTGAGATCATGATGGAACACGATCTTTTTCAGATTAGCCTGGGCCGTGGATGTTTATTAAATGAGTATCTATTACAAAATATAGTATCGTAGAGTTATAACTCTCCGACACGTTCACAACTTACTGTTTGTGCTTTGTCACTATATATTTATTACAACACCGCTATATGTCACGCACCGCTTTTTACGAATATAAGCAAGGGATTGTATTGCACTGCGTTTTGTTCGTTTTCCTGGTTTTCAATTTTCAGTTTTTCGGCTTCGTTTCCGACATTATCAAAACCGAAACACCTTTTTCAGATTCAAATAAGTTCAATTCAATCGCAATCATACCACTTACTTAAAAAAATATATAACGTCAGTAAATATAAAAGGCTATCTAATTATGTTTTAATTTGTTGTAATTAATAAATGGACAAGAACCTTCGAGCAACACGGCCTCCGTACCGGACGGAGGGAGTGGGCAAAGCGACAATTTACTATGACAATTTTTCTGGCGTTTTTTGCGGGGGGAAATGTGCACACAAGTTTAGTTCCGCACACCTACATACAAAACTTAAACTGTCACTTGATAGTAATTATGACATTGTCACAAAAAATGACATAAAAAAGAAAAAATAATTTGTGTACAGATGAGTCACACACAACTAACACATAGACATGCATATGCCTAATTTTGGCTTGTACCTTGACAGAGGGGAATGCAGCGTATGGCTACTCCCTTCCGTGTTGCTCGAAGACAAGAACCTTTAAAGAAGGACTTTCTTATGTTTGTTTTCAATTGTTTGTAGGTAGGTATTAAGATCATCTACATCAAATCTATCTTAATACCTACCTTTTTGATTGACGCAGTTGTCACAATGCAGAGATTATGTCCTATAGATCAGTTGTCGCTAGTCGCTGGATTAGTTGCCGGCAAGCCTGCTGCGCCTTTAATAGGAAACTCTAATGATGTTGTAGCTTACCCTGGATTGTCTCATTCAAACAATGTAAGATATTGTCTTCCAAAACGCATGCGTGACGTAACGTTTCATACATCTCATATGAAACATTTGCATATGGTTTATGTGCATGGTCGACTGTCACCACACGAAATGATAATGGTGATGATATGGTTTCCGGCAGAGTAGAATAGGACCATTTCTTCCCGTGGATTTCGTTGAAGGTGACATAGGAAACACAAGCTTATAATCACAAAAGAGACCTCTCCTGTCTGGCCAGCGTGGAGAGAGTATATCAAATCCTCTGACTACTCTGGTTAATATATGGCTCTGGTAGTACAGAGAGGGTCGTGCTCCTGCAGTGGAGACTAACAAAGACCTGATGATGACATGAAACATACAGGCCTCGACGCCAGCGGGCGACACCGCCCTGCACCTCGCTGCCCGGAGACGAGACGTGGACATGGCTCGCATCCTTGTCGACTACGGCGCTGCAGTGGACGCTGTCAACGGCGCTGGCCAGACAGCGTTACACATCGCTGCTGCCGAGGGAGACGAGCCCCTCGTCAAGTACTTCTACGGCGTGAGGGCCAACGCTGCAATTGCTGATAACGAAGGTAATTTCTTTCTTAAGGTGCTTAGATCAGCCAACTAGCGGTACCTCTCATTTTATTTCTTTTACTACTACTTAAATTAGATCAAATTGAACTACTTAGGATGTGAATTACTTGTATTATTTTTGGTATTAATTTTCATTATTGTTCGTAAATTTTTGATCACTTTTGTAGTACATTAAAAATTTATTTACAGTTGATTTAAAAATAAGAAAAAAGCAACTTTAACTTTTACATAAATAGTTTAATGTTATTTGCTTTTATATAGAAATATGAGATGAGATGGTAAATTATATTAGCATATGATCACCACCCAAACTCAATTTCGCTGCTAAGTCTATTTGGTCGACTGGCAGAGAATACACTAACTCCACCTTTGTACACATAATTTTTTTTGATTTGTGCAATAAAATTTAAGTAGAATAATATATCATATCACCTAACAAGAACTTAGTACTACTACTATCACCTAATCCGGAAATTGATTAAAAATTAAAAAAATATAACTTTGAACTTAAATTTGTACATATTGCGACAGTTTGCAACAAACATCGCGTCAGGCGCATCTAATATTTGTTTAAAAAGTTCCTATTTTTGTCGTTACACAATTTCAAAATTTCAACTTTTAGTACATTTAAATTAAATGTATTGTACCATTTTCAGACCGGACCCCCATGCATCTCGCCGCGGAGAACGGGCACGCCACGATAATCGAGCTCCTAGCAGACAAGTTCAAAGCATCTATCTTCGAGAGGACGAAGGACGGCAGCACACTAATGCACATAGCGTCTCTCAATGGGCATGCCGACTGTGCCATGATGCTATTCAAGAAGGGCGTCTACCTGCACATGCCCAACAAAGTGAGTCTTCCTGCGCGTTTGAGACTCCAAGGACACTTCTTCTAAAGCCTGACAGACGCAGTTTGCTACTGCACATAACGTTTCTCAACAGGCACACGGACTGCGCCATAACGCTGTTCAAGAAGCCCTTCTTGAACAGCGTTATACAGTCTACCTGCACGTGGACATGCCCAATATAGTGAGTCTACCATAGCATTTGTCACTCCAAGGACTCGTCTTGGAGAGGAAGACGGACGGAAGCATGCTGCTTTACATAGCGTCTCTCAACAGGCACACCGACTGCACCATAATGCTCTTCAAGAAGGATTACCTGCACATGCCCAACAAAGTAAGTCTTCTTTAGTTTTTGTCACTGAGGACATGGCTTCGAGAGGCCGATGAAAGGTAGTACGCTGCTGCACATAGCGTCTCTCAACGGGCACGCCGTATGCGCCATGATGCTGTTCATGAAGGGCGTCTTTCTGCACATGCAAAGTGAGTCTTCTTTAGTAAATGTCACTTCTAGGACACGTCTTTGAGAGAAAGACGGATGGCAGCTCGCTCCTGCACACAGCGTATCTTAACAGGCACGCCGATTGCACCATGATGTTGTTCAAGAATCATGGCAAGTTCAAGAAAGACATCTACCTGAACATGCCCAACAAAGTAAGTCTTCCTTAGTGATTGCCACTCTAAGGACACGTTTTCGAGAGGAAGAAGGATAGCATCAAGCTACTTTACATAGCGTCTCTCGAACACACCGACTACGCTATGATGCTGTTAAAGAAATACAAACCACATAGCTAGAATGCACACAGGTAGAGCTCAATTTTTTTATAGCCATTTACGATTTATAACTATGAAACAAAATTGAAACCTAGAAAATTTAATTAGAGTGGTGGCATTTGAAAAAAAATCAACTAAAATGTTGACAGGTCGTTGAAAATATAAGTGAATAGGCCAAGGCCACAGTAGCAGATTTTGTTTTACCATGCATTTCTTTAATCGAGAAAGTCTGCGGCCGGCCGCGCGGCCTTGAGACGGCGGAAATGAATTTTTATGTATGTAACTATTTCTGAAGCCTTTTACGTGAGGTTTTCCGCAGGCGCGGAAAACCTCACGTAAAAGGCAACATCAATCAAAAGATTTAGGGTTTTTCATATTAAAAAACCCTAAATCTTTTGATTGATGTTTATCGTAGAATATATTACTAAAGCGATAAGTACATTTTATTATATAAATAGCTAAAGATAAAGCTAAAAATTGTCAAAAATATCTAAATCTAACGCACCTGTACTATTGTAGCAGCTCAGGTGGCCGGGTGCGCGTTCCCGATGCCATACTTACAACGGGATAGGTAGTTGAGGATGACACCCCTGATCATCGATCAAAAAATTATCAGGGTTCAGCAGTTACAATTATGTGCAAAATGACGCGCTTTCTCTTTACCATTTATTGTTGATAAAAGAAAAAAATACGTGTCCCATATTTTCCCATATTTATTTATTTTGATTTCCGTAACCAACCGTAATATCATTATTTTGACCCAGGAAACTAGCGTATTCAGTCAAGTGCAATTGATGCTTACGTCAAACTCAGTTTTATTTTAAAGAAAAGAATTACATCTTTTCTTGCGTTGTTACTTACTGAATATTTTTATGTATATACTCTCACAACTTAAAATCTGAGTTTTTATTTGTATGACGGAGCCCGTATAGATTTACACGACTTCTGACCAACCTATAATACTTAGTTGAAGTTTATAGTCAACAGATTTTAGAATATACAGATCTGTTCATCTAAACACCCAATATTTTTACTTTTAGGACGGAGCCCGAAGTATCCACACGGCCGCACGCTACGGCCACGTCGGCATCATCAACACGCTGCTGCAGAAAGGAGAGAGTGTGGACGTCACTACGAATGTAAGTTACAACCATTCCTCGCGCACAACCGACAGATACACAAAGCTAAGCAACTAATCACTATTTCAATTCCGCTTTACAGCTTAACGCCCACTAACATGCTTAACGTGGCCTTTAGGTTTTATGACCTTGCCCGTGGGCCCTGTCAACCCTGTAAGGGATAAAGATGTGATAACATGTATGTACAAATTCATAACTTATTCAGGGCTTATGCTCACTGTGTGTGATTTGGTCCTGTATTATAGGTATCTATTTATTTATTACTTTATCCCTCTTGTTTTTAATTTGTTGATAATTGTAAGTAATCCTTGATTATCTCTACTAATAGGATTAAGCGGATAAGAGTTTAATTTCGTTTACTCTTCAACTAATTCATCATCACAAAGTTTTAGACCATGACCAATTGACTCCCCAGGACAACTACACAGCTCTGCACATAGCGGTGGAGTCGTGCAAGCCGGCCGTGGTGGAGACGCTGCTGGGCTACGGCGCTGACGTCCACATTCGCGGCGGCCGGCAGAGGGAGACGCCGCTGCACATTGCCGCGAGGATACCTGATGGTGAACTTTCTTTGGAAATCCGACAGTTTTTGATATGATGGAGTCTCTTTTCATGCTGGTGTAGGAGAAAATGTAGAGTACTAACTGCTTTTCTGCCTGCGCAGATCGTTAAAGCCGGTCAAGGAAAAAGTCACTGGTTACTATTTTGATTCCCGTTTCCACTATACTTATATATTTTGCATTGGGCCTTGCGGTTCTGGCTACTTAAATAAGGAAGAAAGAAGAACTTGAGGCAGTATTTCTCAAATTTTAAGTTTTTTTAATGTACACTTACGAAACCAAGAAATGAACGATAAAAAACAGTCTGTAAAAAAAGTCTGAGACGGAATGCAACTAAGGGCTCCTTACTGTGCTGCCATGTTAAATTATTTCCCAGTTAAGAGTCCCACGTAAAGCCGCAATCCCATACAAACGTAGTTTGGTTTTAGTTTTACAACAGTTAAGCCAATCTCAACCAAATTTCGTACATACGACCGGTTAAGGCATATTAATGTTTATAATCAGATTTCAATTTTAAAAACAATACCTATACAAAATTACAGCGAGTACAAGTTTTCGATACGAAATTTCAACTCGCTGTAATTTTGTATAGGTAGTATAACTACGTTTGTTTGGGATTGTGGCTTTACGTGGAACTCTTAATATTTTAAATTTATTTTGTGAACATGTATAAACTTACTCAACATATTGGGGTTCAAAAGCTCTGCAATAGTGGGATCTAGACAGCAGAAGTTTAGTAATGTCTGTTTAATATTTATAATTTAAGTACTATTTAAATCAATAAAATAAATAGAAAAGATATACAATATATCAAATCAAATCAAATTTAAAGCGATCTGTGATAATGTTTCTCTTATTTCCTATTAAATAAAGAAATAAGACACGATGGTGAAATCATTCCACCTGTAAATAAAATGGCTGTGATATATGGACAACAAACATAACGAATCTAAATTACCATTCGGCTACGGAACCTTAAAGAGCGTCGACCATCTAGAATTTAAATTGCCTTCATTTTCGTGATCTACACCCTTAAATAGTGAAAAGTGGTGTCTGCCATCCTGAAATAGTAATTTAGATTCATACAACATGCCTCGAAAATGCCGGTACACCATTCGTTCAATATGATATATATTAATAGCAGCAAAACTCTCGGCTGTATAAATGCTCATAATGTATTGATGTTGATGAGCTCCGTGGCGCAGTGGTAAACACGCCACCCTGCGGGGGGTCCCCGAGTTTGATCTCCGTTCAGATCATAATGGAAAACAATCTGTTCAAGATTGGCCTGGGTCTCAGATTAATCTATATAAGTATCTGTTATAAAAAATACAGCGTGTAAATTAACCCTCGACATTCCATTAAAGTGGTGACTCAGACCGTCTATATATATGAACCACTATATCTATATCTATGGGACCAATGATAGAAACTCGATTGTTTTTTTGGACTTTCCCATACTAATTGCCCGGGCGGCAGAACACTTGTATGAAACTGGTTAAAATATTTTAGTTTGATCCCATAGGAAAAGATGTTTATATTGACGGGGTGAGTCAACCCTTTATGTATGTCGAGATCAATTTACACGCTGTAATATCTTTGAAGTTGTTAGTTCACAATTTCACAACTTTTCTCTAAAAAATTCTCTTGATTTCAGGTGACAAATGTGCGCTTATGTTGTTGAAGTCGGGTGCGGGGCCCAACAAAGCAACGGAGGATGGAATGACTCCCGTCCACGTGGCCGCTAAGTTCGGGAATCTTGCCACTCTCCTGCTGCTTTTGGATGATGGAGGAGATCCATTGCGAAAAACAAAGGTATTAATCACTTTCTTTTCCCCGCGACTTTGTAGGCGTTCAAGCCTCAGGAATTTTAAAAGTATCTTACACCTCATCCGAGCGTGATCCGAGTTACATCTGTTGTATCATCAATGCAATTACAATTATTACTAATAAATATCCACCAGAGAGCATTTTTTTCTTTTGGGTATTCTTTTTTGTTTGGAGTGATTTTCTATTAATCACTCCAAACAAAAAAATACTTCGCCCGATTTTTTTATTTATTTAATTGAGTTGTTTCCTTTGCTAAGTATGTTTTTTTACGTCAATCGATGACCTTTTGTTTCGAGTGATTTTCCTTTTTTGAATAGTCAATTTAATTTTTTAAATTATTACGGTTGTCTTTTGCTTTATGTATTTTTGGATTAATGGAAATTATTGTTATTTTTAGCTTTATTATTTTTATTACGTTTTAATTTTAGTTAGTTTTAGTTTAAGTAGATTGTCAATAAAATAATTGCAGTAAATCAATATTTTTCTCTTTTTCCAGACTGGAGAAACACCTTTACACTTAGCATGTCGGGGTTGTAAACCAGATGTTGTGAGGCATTTAATTGAATTTGTTAAGGATCATAAAGGAGAAAGTGTTTCCACATCTTATATTGACGCAGTTGACGAGGACGGTGCCAGTGCCTTACATTATGCGTGTAAAATAACAAAAGAAGAAGTAAAAATTGCATCAGCTGACAAACAAGTAGTCCAATGTCTAATAGAGAATGGGGCAGATGTTACGTTAATAACAAAACACAACCATGAAACGGCATTTCATTTTTGTGCCATAGCTGGTAACAATGACGTTATGGCTGAAATGATAGCGCACATGTCTTCTGCTGATGTCGGAAGAGCGCTCAATAAACAAAATTCAATCGGTTGGACTCCTTTGCTCATCGCTTGCCATAGAGGACACATGGAACTAGTAAATACCCTTCTTACAAACCACGCAAGAGTGGATGTTTTTGACATAGAAGGCAGATCGGCCTTGCACCTGGCGGCCGAGCATGGCTACCTGCAAGTTTGCGACGCCTTACTAACAAACAAAGCGTTCATCAATTCTAAAGCGAGAAATGGTAGGACAGCTTTACATTTAGCTGCCATGAATGGATATGCGCATTTAGTTAAATTTCTAATAAGAGATCATAACGCGATGATTGACGTCCTCACTCTAAAAAAGCAAACACCGTTACATTTATCAGCAGCAAGTGGACAGATCGAAGTTTGTAAATTATTATTAGAATTAGGTGCTAACATTGACGCTACAGATGAGTTAGGCCAGAAACCGATACACGCAGCTGCACAAAATAATTATTCTGAAGTTGTACAGTTATTTCTTCAGCAACATCCAAACTTAGTCATGGCTACGACGAGAGATGGAAATACTTGTGCACATATAGCCGCCATGCAAGGTTCTGTGAAAGTGATTGAAGAGCTAATGAAGTTTGACAGGACTGGTGTGATATCCGCACGTAATAAGTTGAATGATTCTACTCCTTTACAACTTGCCGCAGAAGGAGGCCACGCCGATGTGGTGAGAGTTCTAGTGAGAGCTGGTGCTTCGTGTACTGATGAAAATAAGGCCGGCCTCACCGCTGTTCACTTAGCTGCTGAACACGGACATACCAATGTGTTGGATGTCATGCGATCAACAAATACTTTGCGGATATCTAGCAAAAAGTTAGGTTTAACTCCTTTACATATAGCAGCTTATTATGGACAAGCAGGTAATAATTTTTGATGTTCATTTAATGTCAGACAAATCTTTTTTTATTTTATTTAACTCTTTTATAACTATCCGGGATTTCATAAGATATTATTAGCCATAACTAAACAGATAATATTTTTCCTCCGCGTTAATAGTTTCGTATGTTGCATTTTAGAAACGGTTCGCGAGCTCTTGTCGCAAGTGCCCGGTACTGTGAAGTCGGAGGCCCCAACGGGCGTGTCGCTGGTGCCGGTGCTGGGTGCGGAGTCCGGCCTCACGCCGCTGCACTTGGCTGCTTACAACGGCAACGAAAATGTCGTGCGGTTGCTGCTCAACTCCGCTGGAGTACAAGTGGACGCAGCTACTAATGAAAATGTGAGAGTCAATAAACTAAGTTCCTCATCGCACAACGTAACAAAATGAAATTAATAAATCGTTCGATGAATAAATTGTTTTCTTTTTCAGGGCTTTAATCCATTGCATCTGGCATGTTTTGGTGGGCATATGTCTATAGTCGGTTTATTATTAAGCAGATCTGCAGAGCTACTACAAAGTACAGATAGGCATGGAAAAACTGGTCTCCACATTGCGTCAACGCATGGTCACTATCAAATGGTAGAAGTTTTGTTAGGACAAGGAGCTGAAATAAATGCCACAGATAAGAACGGATGGACGCCATTACACTGTGCAGCCAAAGCTGGTCATTTGAATGTCGTCCGACTTTTATGCGAATCTGGAGCATCCCCAAAGAGTGAAACAAATTTAAACTGTGCACCCATTTGGTTTGCTGCTTCGGAGAACCACAACGACGTCCTGGAGTACTTACTGCACAAAGAACACGACACGCAGTCTCTGATGGATGACAAACGATTTGTATATAATCTCATGGTGTGTTCGAAAAACCACAATAATATTCCTATAGAGGAATTTGTTCTGGTGTCCCCGGCACCCGTAGACACTGCAGCTAAACTATCGAATATTTACATCAATTTATCCACTAAGGTACGTCATAAAATATGGTAAGCTACACGACGATCGCATTTAGTTATAAATTTATGATTTTTGAAATAAATAATTGACTATGCGTCTGATCTCCAAATAGGAAAAGGAGCGTGCCAAAGATCTTATAGCAGCAGGTAAACAATGTGAGGCGATGGCCACAGAACTCCTGGCACTCGCGGCAGGCGCTGATTCAGCTGGCCACATCCTTACCGCAACAGACAATAGAAATGTAGAATTTTTGGATGTATTGATCGAAAACGAACAAAAAGAGGTCATTGCCCACACCGTCGTCCAGAGATACCTTCAGGTAAAAACTAGGTAACTCCAGTTGTAACATTGACGATACTTGCCGTCCAAGATTTATATTTACATGCCATGTGTTTGTTTCAGGAACTCTGGAGAGGCAGTCTCAAATGGACGGGCATCAAAATAATGTTCCTCTTTTTCGCATTCATAATTTGTCCACCAGTTTGGCTGGTGTTTTCTCTTCCATTAGGCCATAAATATAATAAGGTTCCAATAATTAAGTTCATGTCCTACTTAACTTCTCATATTTACCTCATGATACTATTAGCTCTGGTAGCCATAATGCCTATTTATAGTTCAATATTTAGAGATAGTTTAGTGCCGAGGTGGTATGAATGGGTGTTGCTCATTTGGTTCAGCGGTCTCTTACTCTTTGAGCTCACAAACCCGAGTGACAAGTCTGGCCTGGGCTGGATCAAAATGGCTGTGTTACTGCTCGGGATGATCGGAGTGGCTACTCACGTAGTGGGCTGGATTTTCGTAATGCCCAAATATTGGCCCACTCTTATGTATTGCAGAAATCAATGTTTCGCATTATCTTTTTTATTAGCTTGTGTCCAAATTTTAGATTTTCTATCTTTCCATCATCTCTTTGGGCCATGGGCCATTATAATTGGGGATCTAATGAAGGATTTAGGCAGATTTCTTGCAGTGTTGGCTATATTCGTGTTTGGATTTTCCATGCATATCGTGGCACTAAACCAGCCTTTCAGAAATATAGAGAAGCCAGCAGATATTACGCATGCAAAACAAATGAGGAGGAAGCTATTCTCAGACGGTAAGACCTTTTGCTTTAAATATTATTATTTTCGAACACATCACATTTTTCTGTTCTGACCATTTTCACCATCTTTAATGTACTCTTCTTATACGATTTGGCTTGTTTAACTCTATACTTACTGGTACTTATTGGTAGATAATAACCAAGGAACAAAACGGCAAAGTTCAGATATCCCGACCAATTCCACAGTGGAGTGGTACAGGAGGAAACAAGGGCCGACAGGACGTAAGTCCGAGTTAGAGAGTCGACGTGATGAGACTTTAATTAAATATCACGCATACGATGATCGCATTTATTCTCGATGGTGCTTGTTCTGTTTATTTATTATTTTTATTTCCAGTTAACGTCATGCATCCGCTTGCAGGCTTGAATGTTCTCCGCCGCATCGAGAATGTTATCATCGTTGATTGGAAATAATTCGTTGTATAGACTTAGAATGTGGCTGCTGAACACTAGAAATGTGGAATGTGATAGGTCTCTGTACTATACAAATATTTTCTACACCCTAATTATATCCGTCTTTGATGAATAGATATTGTCATCAATGACGGTGGGAATGAGTCTATGGTTAGATTGTCTGATATGTACCGTACACACAATGCATCTTCTGCTTCACTTTCGGTTCTCCGACGCTTGCTCCGGGCAATACCCAGGTATGACTGACACAGAACATGCATTGCGCAACACAATCCTAGTTTAGTGGAATGGTGGCCGGGATCACGCATTGGTAGAGCAAGTTTCATTTGCGCATGAGGTGTCTTGAGGTATCCACTTTATGTTTCCAATATTTGGCTGTTTGTCGTCGATGTGACGCCACTGTCGCGCCCACGCTGTCGATGTCTGGATAGATGACGTAGAGGGCTATGGGTAGATTACAAATTACGACCTAAAGAAGTATATCAAAAGACAGATTAATAAAATAGAAAATGTCGTTACAATTTAAATCTGTAATCTACTCCTACCCGTTTGGTGTCGAATAATGTTCAAAAAGAACCTGGTCCATTTGCGTGTTGTCTTCTAGCGACGTTGTCATCGTTCGAGGCGTTCGAGAAATTGTTCTTCGCCCTTTTCGGTCAGATCACCTTGTCCGACCTGAACTACATCTCCAACGTACGACCCACCTGGACACAGAACCTGTTCAAGTTCGTCTTCGGGGCATACTTGCTGATGTCGAACGTGGTGCTCGTTACACTGCTCATTGCGATGATGTCGGATACTTATCAACGCATCCAGGTAACTACATGTTGTCACTTATACCTTTGTTTGCAGTGACGATGCTTCCGCCCATGTCGTTCGAGCTGCTGTTCTTCGCGGTGTTCGGTCAAACGACGACGGACCAGACGAGGCTGCACCGCGACGGCGTCATGCAACCGCAATGGACCAATTACTTGTTCAAAATCGTGTTCGGAATATACATGCTGGTGTCGGTGGTGGTTCTGATCAATCTGCTCATTGCTATGATGTCAGACACGTACCAGAGGATCCAGGTAAACCTCCGCGTGAACAGTAACATGCTTCCGTTTGTACGTCGCCTGCATTACAATCACCGAACCCGACACCTTACAGATATTCCATACCTAATTAACAAAAATCTTAAATTTGGTTTCCTATGATATTAATTAATATAAACGCGTTGGCAACTTCTTTATGGTTGTAAACATTTGATATATTGCTTATAAAATACTGTATTATTACTTTTAAATAATCTATTTGTAATATACCTTCTAATCTAACTCAATACACGCTTTGATATATTTGCACTGGTTTGTGTGAAGTAAATTGTTAAAATATAAATAAAATGAAATCGAAATACGAGTATGTATGGTCAATAAGTACACATATTTTGTAATAGGAACTCATATAAAGTTATAATGTTTATTAATTATTTAATTTAATATCAAGCAGCATAAAGTTTAGTTCAGACATAGATATTATAATTCTAGTTCAGTAATTTGTATCAAACAAAAAAAATACTATTTTTATATAAATATATCATTACTAGATACCACAGACGGCGTCGTTTGCCTTCTATATAATACATTTTGTACACTTTCAATGCCTACCTGTAACGAAATAATAACATATGCTTATATTTAAATCTAAATATATATAACTCAAAGGTGACAGACTGACATAGTGATCTATCAACGCACAGCTATAACCACTGGATGGATCGGGCTGAAATTCATGGGATGCAGGTAGATGTTATGACGTTGGCATCCGCTAAGAAAGGATTTTGATCAATTCTACCCCCAAGGGGATAAAATAGGGGATGAAAGTTTGTATGAAAACTTGTCAATTTTAAACCGATGGGGCTGAGACTTTGCATGCATAAAGCTAATATGACGTAAGCATCCCCTAAGAACGGATTTTGATAAATTCCACCCCCAAGGGGATATTCATTCAGTGTACAAAGAAGTTTTGTAGGCCCTAATTTTTTTTTTCACACGCTAAGAAGTATAGTTACTTCTTAACGCGAGTGAAGCCAGGAGCAAAAGCTAGTACTTATACAGTAAGATAGACTCTAGCGTAGAAAAAACTACCAACTGATAGTCGGTCGCACATACACACAGCTATCAATTTGACTTTGAGGGCCTAAATTGAAAGGACGCGTGTGATAACACAAAGCTATCACGCATACAAGCATTCAAATATTGGCCAGTTTTTTAATCATTGAAATAAAGGCATGACGTGACGAAAAATTTTTTTTTAATCTATTGGCATGACGGTGTCTAGAGAGTTTATAGTCAAAGCAATACCTATTGCTGACTGATACTTTTCTCTAGTATGGTAAAGTGAACTTTTGAAACAATACATACTTGCATCAAACGTATACTCCTACTTATATAAATTTGAGTTTTTCAGAGTGATATTTTCTGATATGTATTTTAAAAAAACAAATAAAAACTAAAATACTGTTACTGGTATAATTACGCATTCACGGCCAGTGGAAAAGAAACGAAAACCTTTGAAAGATAAAATACATCGTTGTTTTTACCTACCCATGGCGTAACTATTCCAGTAACGTAACTAATAAATACTTACCTAAACGTTTCTTAACTAAAACACTGTTTGGCACAATCTCATCACCATCAGAACACTTGTTACAAAAATCACTTGACTGTTTCAGGCCCAATCAGATATAGAGTGGAAGTATGGCTTGTCCAAATTGATCAGGAATATGCACCGGACGACCACAGCGCCCGCGCCTCTAAATCTGGTCACCACGTGGCTTATGTGGATCATTGCCAAGTGCAAGGTAAACAAGTACATTTCTTCTTGTTTTTCTTTATATTATGGCTTCCGAGGTACCAGTACCCAACCCAATCTTAATGGGTACCTACATGTACATTATGACAGCCGAGATATTAGTGTCACTTGACATTTCCTTTGATCCCTATGTTTGGCGGCAGCGTCAAGTGTCGAGCATTTTGTATGAAAGAGAGACTACTTTCGAATCATTGCATGCATTTAAAGTGCGTGATCCTTGCTGCTACCGCCGAATTTAAAGTTTATCTTCAAGAATTCAATTCCAACCATCAAAAAGATCATAGTCTTCTTTCAATTAGTTTTTTTTTCCGAGTTTTGCCTATTTGTGACATGTCACGATTCAACGAAAAATTCTAAAATAATGTTTAATCCTATAGGACCGCATGAGCAAGAAGAAGCGACCGAGTCTGGTGCACATGATAGGGCTCCAGCGGCAGGACCAGATGAGTGCGAGGTCAAAGGCAGGAGCTAAGTGGCTTTCTAAAGTCAAAAGGGGGCAGGTTGTTCCAAAGGGTAAGTTGTCTTGTGTTACGTAATTTAGCGACTAGTTTATTAATCTGTTAATAAGAATCCCAAATACTTTCTTATTAAATTTTGGTCAAGGACAAGGAGTAGTGGTTATTTTATTGTCAAATTAAATGCTCCTCCACTTCCTCACCTACCTTCAATTGAAATGACACAGATGTGAAATAGAAAACGCAGTAAGTATTTCGAAAAATTACAAGCAAAAAAGTTTTTATAAGTAAAATATGATGAAGAAAATTCAAACATTAAGACATTCGAAATCAATCGGTGAACGATAACTTTGTAGTTCACAACTATTGTTGATGTCAATAATTAGCTAAGCCATACATAAAGTTTTCGGAGTCCAGTGCTGCCCCATTTGAAATAATTTATTTGAAAGAAAACGGAGAGATCATTTAAAATTTTGTTCTATAAGGCCCTAGTAGAGCTATGTACGAGTAAGCTATGTAAGCTATGATAATATTGTTCTTCTTTTTTTCAGATTCTACGCGTCTATCTGTTGTCCATTTAAGTCCCTTGGGATCACAGCTCAGCTTCAACAACACGACGAGGATAGAGAACGTAGTGGACTGGGAGGTTATAGCGAAGAAGTACAGGGCTCTCATGAGGGACGAGCCCGAAGAGCTGGTGCAGAAGGAGGACGAGGCGGAAGCTGGAGAAGAATCAGAGATCATACCCAACAACATCGCGACCGCCCCGCCGTGAACTACCAAACTTTATCGTCAGGAATTTTTAAACTTGGACAAGTGATCTCTTTGCACGCGGTCACCAGGTACCTATGCTGTCTACAGTGTTTTGGTGCCTCGTATGAAAGTAGGCACACTCCGAATCAAACTTTAGGGCGGCTCGGACATAAGCTGCTGCGCAGTATGCGCCCCGCCTCCCCTCGCGCGCCCCGCTGATCCTAATGTTGTGTACTGCGGCATCGACTCGCGCGATGTTCCAGCCGCCATAAAGTTTGATTCGGACTGGTACCTATTATCAAAGCAGATAATTGCTTTGTGAAGATAATTGCCTTGAGAAGCGCGATTTGTATAATTGTAAATAATGATATAATATAATTTTAGGGCAACGATAAAATATTAGTGTCCATTGTGATTTACAGGTTGAGACCAGAAAGCGGAAAAATAATTTCGTTGGAAATATTTTGTCCCGTTGATATACGTACTTAAGTATTTATTTTATATGTAAAAAATATACATAATAGATTAAACTCATCTTTCATTATTTTTGTGGAAATAAATAATAATTATACGTACCTACAACTCTTAAATAATTTGTTCTGTCTAATGATTACTATTTTTTTAAAGTAAAAATATAACAATGCAGTGTCTGTTATTGTTTGATAAAGTAAGTAAGAATGGAACCAATTTAGGATTAATTAAAGGTCACTTGGTGTTTTGTATAAAAGCAATACCTTAACAAAGAGTATTTTGAGACAAATAACTAAAGTAAATATTAGAGCAAGAATTTTCGAAAGTCTATGCCGTTTAAGTATGTTAGGTTGTGATGTAAGTATGTTTCTATTTAAAAAAAGATCTGGCTAAATAAAAAGACGGAAATGACTGCACGGTGATTTTTGAACTGAACTGGCTCATAGCAAAAACTAGAGAAAATCAGAAAGGAGAAAACAGTAACACTATGTTTTACGAACTCACTGCTCTACCTCCAGCTGATAATAATGATGATGAAGATGATCAAGAATAGACACAAATGGGTATTTTATTTGTACATGATTCTGCAGGCCGTCCCATTCATGAGTATTAAATAAAGAAATACTTCCTTAGTCCATCATACTGATTTATTTATTAACAATATTTTTGTAAATTATTTATTGGGTGATTAATTGATAATAATTACTAGGCAATAAGTAGGTTCATTTTATTCAAATTTTATCATCTGTAAGGGTGAGTTAAAAACTTCGTTTTTTAGTACGACATGTAGACTATGAGCGATTATTATATAAGTGTACATCAATTAGGTTATGAATATTTTTGTAAATAAAGTGTTGTATTTGTGTACCATTCTTGTATTGTTTCGAATAAAGCTAATATTTGTAACTTGTTGCTTTTATTTTCTAAGTACAAGACTTTTCTCGTGAAGGGGAATGTCCACAAGCTGATCTACCCATTTATTATTATTTGTATCTCTCTGAGACTCACGGGTGTTACCCCGGTCCTTTGGAAGGCTTGCGTGGGGATATAGATCCAACACGTAGAGGCCCTTTGGAGAAGTTGATGTAATGTAGGTCTCCAGCCAGAACCCATTCCAGGAAATAGCAATGAATCATATGTCCTCGAACAGGTTTTGGCCAGAGGTGGGACTATTATATTAGAAAAAGGGAAATTAATGGGCTATGGGGCTGAAATATGGGTGGACTTAATGCTGGGTTATTGCAAACGGTCGGACACGTGCCATAATCATGATAACTGACTACAATTGGCAGGTGGTGGCTTGCCTCCCACTAGATGGGCCCCTCAAAATAGCTGACGATTACTGCCGGCAAAAGGGGCAACACCGGCGGGCGACTCAGGGGTGTCGAGAGGTGTGCTGCGCTTTCTCCGAAGTTACTCACGTCGTTAAGCCTTTAACACTTCGATTATTATTATTATTATTATTACACCAGAACCCTTGGTGGTGAGACGGGGTGGCCGTAGGAGGAGTCCGAGGAGTTCTGGGATGATTTCACACTTTGGGGGTTGGTCTTCAGATCCAGATATTTTAGATCTGGGGTCTTCATGGAGGAACGGTGGCCACACAACCTGAAGGGGGAAAATATCCTCTTGTCGTGTGTGGCTGCAGACCTATCGTGAACATGATTTTATAAAGATATTCGAGCTTGAGTATACACACATGATCGGAGGGCACGCTACACAAATCGATTACCTACTTACCAGGATACCAGACACCTCTTCAGCTAACTTCAAGGTCATTCCTGGTAAGAATCTAGTAAGATATTTGGAGACCCATTAGTCTCCACGTAAGATCCAGTGACAAGCCCATTGAGCGCTGCCGAAGCCGAATCAAGTGGCCTATTAATGAGTTCAGTCACAACAACAATGCAATAGAATTTAGGCCGCTGTCACTGGTACAGCGAAAGCAAATCTTGACATGTCTAAGGCTGAAGGCAAATGTGACTAAGATACGACGACAGAATCTAGAGGATGCAAGTGTAAAAAACCGGCCAAGTGCGTGTCGGGCCACGCGCAGTGTAGGGTTCCGTAGTTGCGAATGACAACTTTGAGTTCACACTGTTCACACTCGCACATCACAGTTTAACGACCAAAAACATGTAACAATGAAAATGTATGAAATTTTACATTTTCGAGTACATTTTATAAGTCGGTTGCCTATAACTTTTTAGTTTGTGCTTAGTACTCAGCTCTGATAGTTTTCCTTTCAACTTCAGTATATATACTACTGCTGTAATTTTTTTCATGTATCCATATATAACCGTTTAGTAGATAGAGGGGGGGGACACTTACCTCTAACAAAAATTTGCACTTTAAAACCAAATAATGCGGAAACGGATCCCTAAATCGAAAAATGGTGCTCTCAACCTCATAATATTTTTTAAAGACCTATCTAACGATACCCCACACGATGGGTAAGTAGAGAAAAAAAAAAATACTCCCCCACTTTACGAGTATGAGAGAACCCAAAAAAATTTTTTTTCAAAGTTTGTTTCTACGACTTTTTTGCCTTGATTAATATACATACTCATACCAAATTACAGCTTTCTATTACTTATAGTCTCTGAGTAAAACCGCGGACGGACAGACAGACAGACATGGCGAAACGGAACTCTAAAAACCGACCAAAAACATCTAACAATGATAATTGTATGCAATTTTACATTTTCGAGTACATTTTATAAGTTGGTTGCCTATCACTTTTTAGTTTGTACTTAGTACTCCGCTCTGATAGTTTTTCTTTCAACTTCAGTATATATATACTACTGCTGTAATTTTTTTCGCGTATCCATATATAACCGTTTAGCAGATAGGGGGGGGGGACACTTACCTCTAACAAAAATTTGCACTCTAAAGCCCAATATTTCGGAAATGGATCCCCAAATCGAAAAATGGTGTTTTCAACGTCACAATATTTTTTAAAGACCTATTTAACAATACCCAACATGATGGGTTTGTATAGAAAAAAATATTACTCCCTCTTTACTTGTATGGGAGCTACGCTAAAAATTTTTTTATGATTTCTTTCTACCACTTTTTTGGCATGATTAATAAATATATATACTCATACTAAATTACAGCTTTCTAGTACTTATTGTCTCTGAGTAAAACCGCAGACGGACAGGACAGACAGACAGACATGGCTAAACTATAAGGGTTCCTTGTTTATTACGGAACCCTAAAAAGGACCTCTTCAAAAAGTGGCAAGCGTGAAAAGCCCCAAAAACTGTGACGCATATTACATAGGGTTACAAAACGTGCCACAAAGAAAGCCATTGTACGCAAGCTGAAGTCGTCAACTAAGGCCACAATATTTTTTTTATCTTCGTTTATTTTTTAACAATTTATTTCAAATCTGGGCAAAAAAGCCAGCAAAAACCAGTGGCGAAGATCCAATATACTAAATTTCACCGATTGGAGCCATCTGAAAGATTTTTTATTATATGCGTATACGTATGTATATATTGTTATACAAGAATTACATAGTTTATGTTTATGATAGGTTGGGAAAAAATTAGACACTACAAACTTATTCATTTCATACGGGTGTAAAAACGTAATTTTAATAAAAAGTCCTATTAGTAAAGATAATTTTAGTGTCTGGAACTTAAAAGGCCTGCCTCTCGTCTTCCGTAAGGAGATGCTGCATTCGTAGACAAAAAGAAATCACCCCGATCCCTGAAAAGGAATAAACTGACGTCAACTGACAACAACAACAAAATATCTAGCTTTAAAATATTTCCTAGAGAATAATCTCTAGTGCCAGCCAACTAGTTAGGTCCTCTTAAAAAATATTAGCAAATATTGCTAAGCAAATAATATTTATAGTTCCTCCATTATTACTATCTGTAACATTACCCTCGACATATCCTTAAAGGGGTGAGTGACACCGTCAATATGAACAACTTTTGCTATGTGATCAATGCTGGGAACTCAAAAAAAAATCGTCAATTTCATACAAAAAAAATTTTGCCGTATGGGAAAGCAAAAATTTTTTTCGAGTTCCCAGCGTTGACCCCATAGGAAAAGGTGTTCATATTGACGGTGTCACTCACCCCTTTAAGGATATGTCGAGGGTCATGTCCGACAATCGCAGTTGAATACCAAAAATAAAAATGTATCTGCCTGATATTGCACTGGTAGCCAACGTAGGCAGTAACGTTGAAGGCTCCGTCGGCTTGGACGTATTCGTGGTAGCTGCCTGCTTTTCCCGCTATAAAGTTTTTTGGAAACTTCAGTGCCTCTGCCCAGTAGTAGACAGCACGATTGTGGCTGCAAAGATCTATAAAAAACAGTCAGTCAGTTTTTATTATTTGTGTTTAGATTAATTCCAAATAATTAAACATAAACTTTATTGCAATTTACGTAAAATATTTTTTTCTGTGTCTGTCTATACCCATACATTGTAGACACCATCATACCTTTATTTCGATGATTAAAAAGCTGGCCAAATTTTTAAATGCTTGTGTGCGTGATAGCTTTGTATTAGTGGGAGAGCTCGTGAACCATCTGACTAACCCGTTTCCCACAAAGCTAGAAAAATTTTAAATGATATTTTATTATCTGCTAATTATAAAAGTACCGGTCTGGCAGGTATATCGCGGTTGCGTCATCATCCCTTAAATTTTTAAAAATGCAAAAAAAATTTTTTCGTAACCTTCTGCCACAAGGCTACAATTTTAATATGTTATAATTTAAGTATGTTTAAGTGTAAAAAAAATCGCCAACCTCTTTTGAGGGTTGCAAGTGTGTGCCAGACGATAGCAAAGTTGTCATTGGGACGGTAATTCATAACCTGCTGCCACAAGGCTACAATTTTGAGGGAACATTCTTTCAATTGTTTAAAAAATATATGTAAACAGCCAGACCATTCTAGTGGTTGCAAGTACCTGCCAGACGACGTGGGAGAGGTCGTGAACCACCTGACTAACCCGTTTCCCACAAGGCTAAAATTTTAATATGTTATAATTTAAGTATGTTTAAGTGTAAAAAAAAAAGCCAACCTATTTTGAGGGTTGCAAGTGTGTGCCAGACGATGGCAAAGTTGTCATTGGATTAGTCAGATGGTTCGCTAGCTCTTAATCTATATTAACATTTCTAAATGCTATTCGATGATTATAACTAGAAAAAATAATATAATTTCATTTAAATATACTATAAGAAATCAAATTCTTGCATCAACTAATAAAATGAAAGATCTTGATATTATCTTCGACTCTAAGCTATAATTTGATGAGCATGTAGATTATATTGTTAACAAGGCATCTAAAGCACTTGGTTTTCTTATCAGAACCTGCAGCAACTTCGATAAAATCAAACCTATAAAAATTTTATACTGCTCCTTTGTACGCAGTATCCTTGAGTATGGCTCTGAAGTGTAGAATCCATTGTATGATGTATATATTAGTAGAATAGAATCAATTCAAAAACGTTTTTTAAGATATCTACAATTTAAATGTAAACAATATCTTCCTGACTATGAGTCCAGATGTCAGAAATTCCATTTTATCCCGCTAGAAAGACGCAGAAATATTGCCGATATTGTGTTTTTGAACAAAATATGTAATAATAAGATAGACTCTCCTGAGCTACTGAAATTAATTAATATAAACGTGCCCACTAGATCCTTGCGTAACAGACATTGTCCTTTAAATGTTCCTGTGTGTAATACTAATTATCATCGAAACTCTTTTATCTGTAGGGCGTGTACACAGTTCAACAAGTTGGTAAGTTGCGATCCACATATCGACATTTTTAATAGTAAGCTCCCAACAATTAGACGGTTACTAACCAACTCGTTCTTTGTTTAAGTAATGTTTGTATTTTGGTTTCTTTTTAGTTTCTTAAGATTATAACTACATTTTGTTACTTCCGTACCCAGTCATGGTTATCCATGTAAAAAATGTGTTTTTTAACTATCTGTGAAAAATTGTTAATGGCTTATAGATACTTACTATAAATATTTTAAAATGTAACTCATAGCTGTAAGTTTTCCGAAGAAATAAAATAAAATAAAATAAAATAAACACGCAGGTTGTAGGTAACTTACCATACTACGAACATAACACACATATCATAAAATACTTATTTAAAATATTAAAATAACATACGTTAACAAAAATACATAAAATAGTTTATTTCATACATAATAAATAAATAAAACATATAATATAAATATATACATATATTATATACATATACATACACATAAAGTATAGTTAAATATCACACATTACATACATACATTTTATTTACTTTATTTCACTACAATAATTCAATATTTATTTAATTGACAAGCAAAGCCGAGCGATTTCCGTAGTATGCGGCGAGGACTGCATTCCACACCGCATCCTATAACTACGATAGGCATGCACCGTTATGCGTGTGCGCCGCCGGCCGGCCGGCCAGGTGACATTCAGTCGACCCTTGCCCGTCCAGCGCTGAGTGCATGTCGATTTATGCTTTGCCGCGCCCATTGCAATCGTTTGTTTACGCGCTTGGTACCTACTGCGTACGGCCTATGCTTTTCTAGACTTTCTTACTTCTCGTGCTGTATTTATCTTTGTGCTGTATTTCTTCCTGTGCTGTATTCTGTGACTTGTGACTTTCACTCCTTCTACATGTAAACTTTGTGTGTGCTACGGAATAAACGGCCATTATTCAATTACCGCAGTTTGGCATTTATTACACCAACCAGCACACCTAAACTGGTGACCCGCTCCGGACACGACAACAAAGAGATGTCAGAATCTAATAGCGACGCGGAATCAGGTGTGACGGTACGGGATAAGCGACGAGGTAAGAAGGCTCATGATTATAGTGATACGACAACCGCGCCTACCGCAGTGATGGCCACACCCACACCGCCCGTGCATATGAAGATTCCGCCATTTTGGCCAGAGAAACCGGCCATTTGGTTTGCTCAAGTAGAGGGCCAGTTCGCCATTATGCGGATTACGGACGACACTTCAAAATTTTATCACGTATTGGCCACACTCGACAGGCAATACGCAGCGGAAGTAGAGGACATTCTCACCGGTCCAGCTGATTACACACGCCTTAAAACCGAACTAATAAAAAGACTGTCTGTGTCACGCGAAAACAAGGTGAAACAACTACTAATGCATGAGCAGTTGGGCGACCGCAAACCATCACTATTTTTGCGTCATCTGCAGCACCTCGCCGGGCCAGCCATCCCTGAAGATTTTTTGAAGACAATCTGGACAAGCCGTCTACCTGTAGGTATGCAACCGATCGTCGCATCCCAACCAACGCTATCGTTGGACGCTCTCGCCGAGCTGGCTGATCGAGTGAACGACATCGCAACACCGCAACAAGTAGCTGCTACATCGTCTTCATCATCGGCAATCGACCAGCTGACGCGGCAGGTAGCAGAGTTGACGAGGCAGGTTAGCGCGCTTACATGTAAGATCAACACGAGGCAGACCCGTCCACGAGAGCGAGGTCAAAGGTATGGGTCACGCAGCCGATCACCATCACGCACCCGTTCACAATCGAACTACCGGCGCTTTCCTGTCTGCTGGTACCACCACAAGCACGGGTCCAAGGCAAACAACTGTGTGAAGCCCTGTGACTACCAGCCGAGGTCGGAAAACAATCTGGGCAGTCAGTGATGGCGACTAACGACTGCCAGAGCCCCACCGGTCGCCTCTTCGTTATGGATCGCGCGACAAACATGAACTTTTTAATTGACACCGGGAGTGACATATGTGTGTATCCAATTTCTGCTCTTAGGGAACGTAGGCTTAAAACTGACTATCAGTTAAGTGCTGCCAATGGTTCAGCTATTGATACATATGGCTACATTCAGTTGAATTTAAACCTAGGCCTACGTAGAAATTTTCCTTGGAGGTTTGTGGTGGCTGACGTCACGAAACCTATCATTGGTGTTGATTTTTTAGCATTTTACCAACTGGTCGTTGACGTTAGCAAACAAAAACTAGTCGATAGCTTAACCAATGTCAGCACTATAACTACCGTAGCTTCACCTTATTGCATTATATCCAGTGTTAAGGTTCCCACTGGTGGTAACAGTAGGTATCACGCTATCCTGTCCGAATTTCCGGAAATAACACGTCCTGCTGGTATTCCGGAGATCGTCAAGCACAATACCACACACCATATTCAAACAACACCAGGTCCCCCAGTATCATGTTCACCCCGCCGATTAGCTCCCGACAAACTCAAATTAGCCAAACGAGAGTTTGAGGCTATGATAGCTAATGGCATCGCGCGACCCTCAGATAGCCAGTGGGCATCACCCCTACACCTCGCACCAAAAAAGGATAACGGGTGGCGTCCCTGTGGCGACTATAGGTTATTAAACGCCAGAACTATACCTGACAAATATCCTATACGTCACATACATGATTTTTCGCACTCTTTGTCAGGATGTAGGTATTTTTCAGTCATCGATCTCGTCAAAGCGTATCATTTTATTCCTGTCGCTAAAGATGACATACCGAAGACCGCGATCACCACCCCCTTCGGGTTATTTGAGTTCCCGTTTATGACCTTTGGGTTACGCAACGCAGGAGCTACATTTCAGCGATTCGTCGACGAAATGACCCGAGGCCTAGAGTTTTGCTATCCATACTTAGACGATTTTTTGGTCTTTAGCAAGTCCCCGGCCGAGCACGAGGATCACCTTCGACAACTTTTCACCCGCATGAAAAACTACGGTGTTCTAATCAACACCAAAAAGTGCGTCTTCGGCACATCGAAAGTGACATTTCTGGGTTACGAAATATCCGAAGAAGGTACGAAGCCTTTGGATACCAAGGTCAAGGCAATCTCAGAGTTCCCAGTCCCTAAGACAGCCAGAGAGCTCAGGCGATTTTTGGGCATTATAAATTTTTATAGGAGATTCTTGCCCAATGCTGCCCAAATACAAGCTCCTCTGAACGCTTTACTGACCGGGTCGATAAAAGCTTCTCACCCTGTCACCATAACGGGAGACGCTCTAGGTGCTTTTGAAGCCTGCAAAAAGAGCCTCTGCGATGCAGCTCTCTTGGCTCACCCCGACACACAAGCCAAGTTAGGTGTTGTCACTGATGCCTCTGACACGGCAATAGGTGGCGTCCTTCAGCAGAGAAAAGATGGACATTGGCAGCCGTTAGCATTTTTCTCACGCAAGTTGAGCCCGTCGCAGGTGAAATACTCTCCGTATGACCGTGAGCTCCTTGCCATATACGAGAGTATCAAGTATTTCCGGCACATGCTTGAGGCCACTAGCTTCACAGTATATACTGACCACAAACCACTCTGTTATGCTTTCCATGAAAGGAAAAATAACTGTACACCGCGTCAGTATAGACACCTCGACTTCATCTCGCAGTTCACAACGGACGTGCGTCATATTTCAGGGAAAGACAACGTCGTTGCCGACACGCTTTCCCGTATTTGCGAACTGCAGATGCCTGTCGACCTTGAAGTTATGGCCAAGCTTCAAGCCAAAGACCCAGAACTGTCCGATCATCTCCAAGGCGATACCTCACTCCGTCTCAGAAAGATGACTTTACCTGGGAGTCGTACTGAACTGTACTGTGATATCAGTACACCGGCCCCCAGACCTTTCGTCCCCAAAGAATTGCGTCGGCAGGTATTTAACTGCCTACACTCACTTAGCCACCCAGGAGCTAACGCCACAGCCAAACTAGTTGCACAACGCTTTGTCTGGCCACTGATGCGTAAGAACTGCCGTGAATGGTCAAAGGCATGTTTGGCGTGCCAGCGCTCAAAGGTAAACAGATAAATATAAATAAATATAAACCTGATCGGCCCTTTACCCCCAGATGGTGAATATCGCTATTGTCTCACACTTGTCGATCGCTTCACGCGATGGCCAGAAGTTGTGCCACTCAGTGATATCACCACCGAAACAGTAGCCAAAGCGTTTATAGCATGTTGGGTGTCTCGCTATGGCTGTCCCATCGAAATCGTAACCGACCGCGGACGACAGTTTCTATCAGCGCTGTTCCAGCAACTGTCCAAATCCATCGGTTTCGACCATCGAAAGACAACAGCTTATCACCCGCAGTGCAACGGCTTGGTCGAGCGGTTCCACCGGCAGCTGAAGGCAGCTATAACCTGTCACGCAGATGCAAATTGGACAGAGATGTTACCTATCGTTCTTCTCGGTATCAGGAGTGCCTTTAAAGAAGACCTCAATGCTTCATCGGCGGAACTTATGTATGGTGAACCTCTCCGCCTTCCCGGCGAATTTTTTGGCCACAAGGTAACAGGTTACACCACCGATATAACCGACTTTTCAGCCCGTATGAAGTCTTTCGCCGAGAATGTACGTCCAGTACCACCTCAACACCACTCTGCGCATAGAACTTTCGTGTTCAAAGATCTTGCCACCTGTAGCCACGTATTCCTTAGGGAAGACATGCTACGTGGCTCACTTCAACCTGCATACACAGGACCTCACGAAGTTCTAAAGAGAGGTGCCAAGTATTTTATCATACGTTTAAAAGGAAAAGACTCGACGGTAAGTATAGACCGCCTAAAACCGGCCTATATACTGTTTGATGACAAATCCCCACATACGCACAATCATCCTCCTGATCCTCCACAGTCACAACCACAGGACGTCTCCAATTTACCAGATGTCCCTGATACTCCTGTCACGCGGACAACACGTTCGGGAAGACGAGTCCATTTCCCCGATTATTATCGCCCGTAGACACGGTCTCTGGAGGGGAGTGATGTAGGTAACTTACCATACTACGAACATAACACACATATCATAAAATACTTATTTAAAATATTAAAATAACATACGTTAACAAAAATACATAAAATAGTTTATTTCATACATAATAAATAAATAAAACATATAATATAAATATATACATATATTATATACATATACATACACATAAAGTATAGTTAAATATCACACATTACATACATACATTTTATTTACTTTATTTCACTACAATAATTCAATATTTATTTAATTGACAAGCAAAGCCGAGCGATTTCCGTAGTATGCGGCGAGGACTGCATTCCACACCGCATCCTATAACTACGATAGGCATGCACCGTTATGCGTGTGCGCCGCCGGCCGGCCGGCCAGGTGACATTCAGTCGACCCTTGCCCGTCCAGCGCTGAGTGCATGTCGATTTATGCTTTGCCGCGCCCATTGCAATCGTTTGTTTACGCGCTTGGTACCTACTGCGTACGGCCTATGCTTTTCTAGACTTTCTTACTTCTCGTGCTGTATTTATCTTTGTGCTGTATTTCTTCCTGTGCTGTATTCTGTGACTTGTGACTTTCACTCCTTCTACATGTAAACTTTGTGTGTGCTACGGAATAAACGGCCATTATTCAATTACCGCAGTTTGGCATTTATTACACCAACCAGCACACCTAAACAGGTTGTACTTGTATGTCTTTGTTCATACGCCTTATTTGTAAATACGTAGCAAGATAAGGAAATTCAGATGAAACCTCAGAATCTTGACATACTTCCACAGAGTTCATAGCCAGGTTCACAACCGGGCTGCACGTTGGAGCCAAAGAGGCTGGCGTAATTGCAGTAGTTGAAGAAGAAGTTGATATGCCCCGAGCTGGACCTCATTCCGCAGTGGCCGATATCCGTATGTAGGCAGTCGACGAATGCGGCGCTGTCCTGGTTAATAGGAGTGTAGCCTATTGGTGGATCGAAGTAGAGGCGTGCTGGATCCAATCCTGTAGCTCTGTAAAAAAAATAGTAAGACGTGGGTGACTACATAACATGAGATAGTCCATCACGAGAGAATTAATAAATACCTAAAGAAAAAATGATCCATAGAAAAATTATCCTTAGCAGATTATAAAATGGCACAAAATATATAGAATAGATAAAATATGCTTTTCGCGATATGAAAAAGGTACTAAGGATGTAACAAAGATAATTTTATCGAAACCGAAGTTGGAGTCAGAGTTTTTATATTTGACTTATCGGAGTCGGAACCGGAGTCACAGCCGGAGGCAGTGGCAGTGTCAATGGTAGCAGAAAAAGATATGTTATTTTTAAGGACAAACAGAAGTATTTTAATAGTTCCATTTAACACTTGACTTTGGTTTCTTTGCCCCAAAAATTAACAAATAACTATAAAATAAAACAAATGATCATAACGTACTAATGTGTCACGTGCGCAACAACAAGTGAAAAAATATTCGACGATGTACTTACGTACGCTACTCACTTGAAGATACTTTTCTCTTGCATGCTCTCGTATTCCTGACAATAATTTTTCAAAAGTAATGTAATGTATACTTGCCTATAAAGTATCACCCCTTCTTCTTTGACTTTCCTTCCTGCGTAGCCGATCATTTGCGCACCCAGTGAGAGGCCTATTATATGGATCTTCGTTGCTTTCAGTCCAAGGTTTACAAGTTTTACTATGACGAGGCCTAAAGATTCTCCCACCTAGATTAATGATAAAATTAAACATAGGATTCATCACTAAAACAGAGAGATTGTTTGATAACGTTACATAGCTTATGAGGAACAGACTGTTACATATTATATACATACAAACGCGCGAAAAACATTACCATCCTTCTGTGGGATCAGTCAGGTAATGATGAACTGTCGATTCTTATAAAATCTTCTGGATTAAAGAATACAAGGATTTACAAGAACTCGAGCGTCAGCAGACCAACGTTTGAACTTTGAAAATTAGTTGGTAGAAAAATAAATTGATGCAATTAGGTAAAATATGATTTAAGGCATGACATACATTTTTACCAGTTGAGAAGCGTCTTGTTGAGGGGTTTCAAACTATTTAAACAATAGAAATGGTAACATGTACATAGTCGTAGTGATTAAATACATGGTTAAAAAGTAGCAAATTTAATAATCTGACCGTGATGTTAGAAAGTGGAAGGTTCACAAATGTGCCTACCTATGAAAAGGAACGGAAGGAAGCAACATACATTCAAAGGAATTATTCTGAAATAGCTGGAGATATAATACTATAATCCTTTTCTTCTTGTCGAGTCGAAATTATTTAATTAGATACAGTCCGAATCAAACTTTATTGCGGGTCGGATATTAGCTGCGAGCTCCGCAGTACTCGTCCCGCCTGCGCGCCCCGCTAAACCTAATATTGTGTAATGCGCGCATCGACTCGCGCGATGTTCCGAGTCGCCATAAAGTTTAATTCAGACTGTATCTGATTTCCATAAGCCTAATTTACTGAAATTAACACCTACTGTTGCATGTTTGCTGCATGCACACAGATAGATGGGCCCGAAAAGTGACCATGTGGCTTCCTGATGGACCTAGGCGTAGGGGTAGACCGAAGACAAGATGGCGCGATGAAATCGGCAAGTTGCATTGGACAGGGATCAGTGGGGATTTGAAGGGGAGGCCTTTGCCCAGCAGTAGGACACAAAAGCAGGCTAAAAAAACACCTACTGTTACAGAGTTCGGTGCTGCATGGTAAGTATATCCCGCGATAGTAGTCATGTACGGGTTGCCAGCTTCTTCAGTCCAGTTAACCAGGATCACATTGCAATCCCCCAAAGACAGATACGTGGAGACCATCGTTTGAGTGGCCGTGCCGTTGGGTAACCCGAGGAAACCAGCCGCATAGAATACCGTTAATAAGTCTGTGTTCAAACTGGGCATCAGTTGTTCGGCCTGGTCAAATAGTACTTCTGTGCTTTTAAATAGGGACCTGAAAATAAACAGGCAGGCCTGATTTTGTTTGCCATTGATATATAAAATACCACAAGTTGCAACTTGCAATGCCTTGCCTTTTCGAACAAATCAATAAAATTTATCTGATGCCAATAGTGTAACATTTACAGTGTGAAAATTAACTCTCGACATTCTCTAGGGGAAAACAGCCCAAAAATATCAATAACTTATCCTATGGGACCTGGTAACTTAAAAACAGATTGAAATTCTCGCAAAACTTGGCTGAATTATTGAACCCTTTTAAATGGAAATGTAGATTTTTTCAGTTCCGAGAATTAAACATGTCATTGTTCCCCAGACAGACCTCGTTTTAAGATCTACATATTTTTGATGGCGGATTATAATCAACATCATCAGGTCCCTTCCAGTCTCCACTGCAGGAGCACGACCCTCTCTGCACCACCACAGCCATAAATCAGCCAGAGCAGTCAATTCGGCCTACACTCCCCACGCTGGCCAGACGGGTTGGAGAGGTTTCTTTGATATTTGTAAGCTTTGTTTAGCTTGTGTTTCCTAAGTCGCCTTTTACGACATCCACGGGAAGATTTGGAGTGGTCCTATTCTACTCTGCCGGAAACCACTCGGCGGGTTATAATAAGAAGTATTATTTCGGTACGGCTCTAAGCGAAATAGACGAGGCTTTCTTTATATGCATGATATTAAATGAAAACACCATTTTCTGTCTGTGTTTGTAAAATGATAAACAATAAAAATTACCAAACCAATTTCAATAATTCTTTCACCAATCGAAAGCTGCATTAGCAGCGAGTAATGTAAGTAAATTTTATTTCCATGGAAATATTGCATGAATTCTAATCCTAACTTCTTAACTAATATTATTAAATGCGAAAGTGAATTTATTTGTTAGTTTGTAGCTTTCACGCCCAATCTACTGAACCGATCATCATAAGATTTTGCATACATTAGGGTGCTGAAAAGGACATAGGCTAGGACATAGACGTGGGCAAAGCCCCAGGCAACAGTTAGTTTATCTATAAACGTTATTACCAGGTGAGCCTGCGGAAACTATTGATGTCTCTGTCACATAAGCGTGTAGAATCGATCCACCACTCGTTGTTAAGCTTTCGCATCGTGAATCTTAATTGGCTCTATTTTTGAAACTTTATTCGAATGGTTGCACGAGAGCACTCGGATTCAAAGACGTGTACAATAAAATATGAAATTTGACTTGACTCCTTATAATCCTAATGGATCCCATAAGTATCATAAGGTCCCAATGGGTCCAATTAGGCAATCAGTCCCAAAGGGTCCCAAGTGTCCCAATGGGTCCCGTTGGGTCCCAAGTGTCCCAAAGGGTCCCGTTGGGTCCCAAGGGTACCCAATTGGGTCTCAAGGGTCACATGGGGACCCAAGGGTCCCATTGGGTCCCAAGGGTCTCAAGGATCTCAAGGGCCCTATGGGTCCCAAGGACCCCATTGGGTCCCAACGGTCCCATTGGGTCCCATTAGTGCCAAGGGTCCCAAGGGTCCCATTGGTCCCATGGATTTAATGGGTACCACAGGTACCATTGGGCCACATTGGTAGTACCATCCACCAAGCCAAGAACACCAAGAACTGCCAAAGATACTATTCTAAAAAAAATCAAAAAATACATTCGCACTGTTCAAAAATAAGTAAAAACAGGACCGCTTGTTTATTTTATTCATATGTGAATACGAACCGAGTGCTGACTTCACAACGAGTGGCGGATCGATTCTACTAGTTCAAAAATTGAGCTCCAGTAGGCGTTTACTTACTTGCGCGAAGGCAATTATCAAGTACTTTAAAGGTGAATTTGTCGAGCAAGATACTTGGCAGAATAAGGATTAAATTACATATTGAAATGAAAAGAGAGACGCAATCTATTGTCTTGTAGTGCACAACAGGTTCACCTGGTTCCGTGGGCAATTTTCCAAACTCAGATCTCTTGTCTTGTCCCATTGTGTGTGTGCCGAAGACTTCTTGTCATTTGGTCTTCTGCAGTGCTCAACAGGCACAGACAATAACTTTTGGCCCAATCACGGCATCATTGGGATCGAATCAAGAGGCAAATGGAAGTTACCCGTTATTCAGACCAAATTTGAAGGAAGAAATTACAATATACGTATTTAAAGATACTCCTATTTAAAATCATTTAATGTACCTGCTAGATACTCACTTGTCATACAGTATTAAACTAGCTGATTTTACCGAGTGCGGTGAAAGTTGAACACCTGCCAAAAAATATAGGTAATGAAGCAAAAGCCATCGCTAAATTATCTCTCTATCTATCCATCCATAGCAGCCTTTATGTTGGTCTATATTTAGAATATAGGCCTCAACCATGTCTATCAAAAAATAATAATAAGAAGTAACTCATTAATATGTTAACGCCCGAACACAAAGGTGTGATAAGGCGTCCGTAAAGTGTATCGCATAAATGTATAGATTGTAGAATTGTGTTAGGCTAGGCTATTTTATCTCGCCCTGATAAACAATTATAATTTTTAAAACAAGCGGCTATGAGAGCTGTATTTCTTCCCAGTCTGCCTATAAATGATCACCCTTGCAAATACTGACACTGTTTAAATTGTTATTTTATTCTAATTACAAAACTTAAATATCTATATAGAATTAAACCTTGAATCTATTGACTATTTATATGTTTTCGCTATTTATTTATTAATTTATATGTGATTAAAATTAAAAGATACTTACCAAGGACAATCAAAACAAAAAAACTTAAAATTTCACTTTGATAGCGCATCATCACTGTTTGATAGGTATCCTGGGCTCCACTGCTGGCTGAATGAATTGTTGCTATCCAGATAAGAAACCTGTTAAATAGAATGATAATACCAGTTGGAGTATTCATTACATTATCATTACTAGGTAATTAGGGTTCCTCAACATGATTGACCTCCCAAAAAAATACTTAAAGAAGATTGGACAGGTATGAATGAAAGTGATGGGTTATAAAATCTTAACTATTTAATAAAAAGATAATAAAATATGTTCAAGTTACTATTTGTTTACGAACAAATTGGTACGTTGAATAGTAGCTACCTAATAATAACTGTTTATCAAGACAGTTATCCTAAAGGGGGGCTTTTGTCTAGCAATGAACTTGTTGTGACTGTGGTGATCATAATGACATCATCATTATAATCACCACAGCCACAAGAAGTCTTCATGATATTAACACATCAAAAATTGTTCAGTTTTATGTCAGGATTTAATAAAAACAACAGATAGAATAATACTCATATTTTAATTAATTACTTTCAATACTTTTTTTAGCAATAATTCTCTCGACCTTTCTCGATGACAGTCGAATATAGAGTAGCGAGTCTATCTCGAATGAATTATACAACGTGTTAATGAATAAGCGCAAAACCTCTTAGGTGGTGATTGTGCATATGAATATAAACAATTTTTACTATGGGGCCGACTCTAGAACTCGACAAAAAGAATCTGCTGTTTCATACAAATTGTCAATACCTACTCGACCAGAATATATGGAATAGCTGTTTTTTTTTTGTCGAGTTGCAGAGTCGGCCCCATAGTAAAAATTGTTTAAGCACAATCACCACCATTAACACGTAGAGTGAACGAAAGATTCTTATCCTCAATACTGGCTACGACTGGCAGCGGTGATTCATAGTCAAATCATATACGTTTAAACAAACTCAAATATTCGGTACGATAAAATTATATTACTTAAAATATAATATGATATTATGTAATTCAACAATAATGTGTACTGCTCTAGCTCAAAATCACCGGCAAGCTAACTGGTGGTCACATTAGTCTCTGTCACGCTATTTTACATTAAGTCAAAAATATTAGGAACATATTCTATTTATAAGCCGTGTGGTTCCCGGCAGAGTAGAATAGGACCACTCCAAGTCAATCCGTGGATGTCGTAAAAGGCGACTAAGGCAACACAAGCTAAACAAAGCTTTTTAACATCAAAGAGACCTCCCAACCCGTCTGGCCAGCGTGGAGTGTGTAGGCCAAATCCTCTGACTGCTGAGCCACGGAGCTCGCACACTTAATCAAATAATAAACTGGTTATTAAACTTATATATAAACATACAAATTTGGGATTAAAATTAGGATCCTCGCTTTAATATAACGCTCTAATTACAAAAAAATGTTTGGAAAGTACTAAAGTCCACGCCTCATAGAACTCATTACAAAGTAAAATTGTTTTTCTCCAAAATGAATCCAATCATTAATTTCTCAGGAGAAGCCTGAGATACCCTTATAAAAGACATCAACGGGCACGAGTAATTACCATTTATATAAGAAATATAATAGGAAGGGAATGAGGCAGCCCTTTCCAACACCCAAGATCTCCCTAAAATTTTAAAGCTGAACAAAACACCCTTATTCGTTATTTTTTTTTTATGTCATAAGACGGCAAACGAGCACGCGAGTCACCTGATGGTAAGTGATCACCGCTGCCCATGGACTGATGTAACAGCAGGGGTATGACATGAGCGTTGCCGGCCTTTTATATTTCCCTCCCCAGAGAAGAAGGGGGATGGATAACTGTTTCGAGAACTATCGTGATCTTATCTAGGAACCGTAAGCACAAATACACGGAAGCTTAGGATAATTTTATTTAATACTAGGTGATGCCCGCCACTTCGTTCGGTTGAACTTTATGACTTGTTATCATCGTCAGGTCTTTTTAGTCTCCACTGCAGGAGCATGACCCTGTACTCCCAAAGCCATGTTTAAGTTCTGCCTTATATATGGCTCTGGGAGTACAGGCAGAGCAGTCAGAGTGATATACATATTCATTTAAACGTTAATAAATATAAATGTATTTGGCAAAAAAGGAAAACTTTATGTACTATGTTGGAACTATCCATTGGGTTAGTTTTTTGGTATCAATATGCCGCGTTTACATAACCAAGATTATCCTGGTTCCTCCAAAGGGCCTTCGGGAGGGACGGACCTCGGCTTTGCGTGTTGCCTCTGTGTGCAAGGCTTGGAGAAGCAGCAAACTCTCATGTTTTGCCGTATGAACTGAAAGCTAAGTAGTCAAAACGGCATATCCTGTTTGCGAGTGACTCGGTACCGGTGGGCGGTCAACAGTAAAATGACATATCGTACTCTACGCACTCTATCCCAGTGGAGTGGAGAGTGTGACTCTGTAAATTGGTGATATAAAATTTGACATGGTTCTGTATTAGATGTTCTTAATCTTTGATTTTTATTCTTCAACAAAAAATACTAATCAGGATGAACAACTTTTGCTACAGCGTCATTTTTATATTTCCTATGGGAAATATAAAAATCGGGGAATTTCCTATGGGAAATAGTTTACCTGGACCATTATGGTTCTGCGTCAGGTGTTCCGAAGCTTCAGTTTAAATACGTGAACAAAAAATGCTCATCAGGTTGAATAACTTTTACTAAGGCGTCATTTATATATTTCTTAATAGTTTACCTGGACAATTATGGTTCTGCATAAGGTGTTCCAAATCCTAGATTATTTATACCTCAACAAAAATGCTCATGAGGTTTAACAAGGTTGCTAAGGCTCCACTTTTATATTTCTTATAGTTCAACTGGACCATTATGATGCTGCATCAGGTGTTCCATTTTCCTAAATCATTTCTACCCTATATCTTGCCCAAGCTTAATAGATATATAGCAAAAAAACGTTTCATTCGAATCCATCCAATATTTCCGGAGATATGCGTGATCATACAGACAGAGAACAACAAAATTTTTTGCTTTCTCTTATTCTTTTTAGGTGTCCCTCTATCCATTTCAGTCAAAAGTACATAATGTTCAGACAAAATATTCTTACTGTTTTATTATATTGTACTAAAGTACTAAGATGTACTAAATATTTTTTTAAATAAATTATAACAAAGTATCGGATGTGTTCATTTTAATATTTTTCTTGGTGTGCGTGTACTCATATTTTAAGGGCAATATAAATGAAAAAATAAATTGGTTTTGAAAATTGCTTTACCAGTCGAAAGAGTTCAGAAGCTTTTCTCAACCTCAACGCTCTGTGAGGCGTGCAAATCTCTTTTCAGAAATTAGCAATGTTTACTTTATGTGCAACGAAAAAAAAACCATATCTTTGATGCTAGAAGATTAGGAGATCTCGCCTACACACAACAAAGTGATCACAACATTTTAGACCAATTTATCCGTTATCTCTTTCCATACGGTTTGTATGAAAGAGAAAGAAAATTTGCTTATCTCTCTTGAAGACAACGTTTTTGACCTTGAAGACGACCCGTATGTCCCTATCCACGCCATTTGTATAAAAGAGAAAAATAGTGTTCTTGTTACTTTTGCAGACAACGTGTTTCACCTTGAAGACGAGCCATATGTCCTGTGTTATTTTCCATAGCGTTTATATGAAAGAGAAATAATGCTCCTGTGAATTTTGAAGACAACTTTTTTGACCTTAAAGATGGACAGGAGCATTTTATTAGGATATATACGGGTAACTAACAAGAATCGGGAAAATAACAAGAATCGTAAATTGATTAATTTTCGAGTGAATTGATCAACTTTCGAAAAATAATACTAGACAGTTGAAATAAACGCAAGAAATTTTTGCTAATTGATCAATGTACGGTACCTCGCAGTAATTTAATAGTTAACAATTTTGTTACAAGTCAAATTACACAGGATGAGCCAATCGTTGCTCAGTGTACGTTTTAACGTTACACTATCATACGTTAAATAATACACTGTTCTCTGATTGGTCGATGGTACTGGTTGCAAGCATTTAGCAAGTGTTAATTTATAGAGTTAACAGACTCTTAGATTTGTTATTCTGATATTGTTATCACTACATATTATAAAACGAAGTCCTCCGCCGCGTCTGTCTGTCTGTTCGCGATAAACTCAAAAACTACTCCGCAGATTTTCATACGGTTTTCACCAATAGATAGAGTGATTCACGAGGAAGGTTTTAAGGTATAATACATGCCCGGGCGCAGCCGGGTAGGGCTGCTAGTTTTAGATATAATTAGAGATAACTGTGAATATTTACGTATGCTAAATAACTTCTATAAAAAGGAGCGGGGAACGGGATAATAGCACATGAGCCATTCAACCAATCAACGTACATCTTAGCTTCGCCGAATTATTTTACTGCAAGTGACCGTAGATTGATCAATTTACTAAATACATACGTTAAATAATACACTTTAACTGCCGTTTATGATTTTCCAAAAGTTAATCAATTAACTCCAAAATTGATTCTTGTTATTTTTCGGTGACATACTCGTACATCTCTTTCCATACCGTTTGTATAAAAGCGAAAGATAGAATTCTTGTCTCTTTTGAAGACAGTCTTTTTTGACCTTGAAGGTAACCTGTACGTCCGTACGTGTGACATAAGAGAATTTAATACGCTAGTATTATATATATATAGAATTTAATAATTAGTATACGTCGAGCAAATGTTGGATCAGGTGCTCGATACACGGTTGTGTACATGTTTTCATACATGTTTGTGCAAATGTTTTCATACTTAAATAATACTATTTGTACCTAATTTAAGCAAACAACGATGAATCAATTAATTAGTAAATCATTTATAATAGCTTGACACTTTTCCAAAAACATAAAAATGGGTAGGGCCATAATAAACTACCCGGGCCTTATAAGACTGCCTTGTACGTGATGTTTTTTTACATTATAATAAAAAAATATGTATTTTATTTGTATAAGCGTTTAATTTTACAAGAAGCATTAAGTACTAGCTGATCTCAAAAAATCAAAAAAATGTTTTGTTCAAGTATTAATGATATAAAAGAGATTCGAAATAAGGTAGGCCTTATTTGGCTCATGTACCTTATTTAGTTTTTTTTTCGTCATTAAGTCGTATTTGACTCTACTATACAGGAACAACAAGTAGATATTGATTCCATAAAAACCCAACAGCAGCGGACCCAAGACTCAGATTGCTTTGGAGGGGAAGCACAACTGAACCTCTCTATCTTTGAAGTGGTAGTTTGTACGTTATTTGGTAGCCTGTGAATGAGCCCTGTATTTGTATATGGCACCACTGCAAATTCTTTCGAATCTTCTAAAATATGACAGTGGTCTATGCATGCTTTCTATTTGTTTATATTTTCCATTTTTAGGGTTCCGTACACAAATGTTCCCGACGACCCTAAAAGGATTATCACTAAGCCTTCGCTGGCCGTCTGTCTGGTCGTCTGTCTCGGGACTTCTTTTGGAACCATATTAGGCATAGACTACAGATATAGATTTTTCTACAGAATGTATGTTTCTATTACCGCTATAAAAACAAATACTTAAATCAAAATAAAATTTAAAAATATGGGAGACCCCAGATAAGGGTTTTTCTTGATTTTGTTCAATTAATACAGGAAGAAAGAAAATAAATATAATATATAAAGAAAATATGGTCAAATTTACAAGAAACTTTGCATAGGTCGTTGGTAAATACAAGAAATTATGTGACGATTTTGTAGTCAAATATTGTACATCGGTACAGAACTTTTAGTATCTGCAACCAACTCGAACTTGGCCGTATTTGTTTCACTTTTTGTATTTTTCCGGAAATCATTATCGTTAGTGTTAACTTTCAAACATTTTATTTAAACTTCTGGCCGTAGGTAAGGTACTGTTGGTATTTTTTCAACAAGAATTTTAATTTTTCCTTTAAACTTCTTTTACGAAAAAAAACAAGACATACAAACGTGTTTGTACAGTGGTACTCCCCTGTTACTACAAGGAAGTAAGAGTTAGAAGAGAAGTAGAGTAAGAAGTAAAACGTTTCGATACTTACTTTTAAATATCATTTCACACATATGTACATTTTTCTTGAATGGCGATTATATTATAATATTCACATTTGAGTAGAAATACAATATGACATTCTGCGGAGTTATATTATATAGGATGTTTTACACGGTTTTGGGACATAATTATGTCAAATTGTACATAATAGGTATATTTATATATTTGCAATATGGAACTTTGTGAATTGGTTTCCTTTTCTAAAATATCAGCATTAAATCCTAATCCTGATTATTAATATTATAAATGCGAAAGTGAGTTTGTTTGTTACGCTTTCACGCCCTATCTACTGAACCGATCATCATGAAATCTTGCATACACATAGGTTAGGGTACTGAAAAGGACATAGGGCATATATCACGTGAGCGAAGCCGCGGGTAACAGCTAGTAAATAATAAAGCTGCCACAATGCTATACGCCGTCACGTGTTGTCATGATGTCACCAGCATGCAAACTTCTGTTATGTTATTATTATTATTTTAATATTTTGGTTTCAGTTCAATAATCAGGGTAAACCTTAAAATCTTTCATTTTTGTACAAACTTCGTAAAAGATTCCCTCTCACAATAGATCATACCTACCAAGTTTTAAGTGTCAACTAAAATGGCTATGTTAAACGACAGACAGACGGACAGGTATGATTAATCTGTAAGGGTTCCATTTTTTCTATTCGGCTACGTTACCCTTAAAATTATCCCCCTTGAGCCAAATTCGCAATTTTGAAAATTTTCCTAAAATTGTACCGACATATTTTTTTAAATTATTGAACCTACCCTCAATATTTCATGAGAATCGGTTGATAAATGTGACTTGAGTGAAACAGCCAAGCTTAGGAAAACGAAGACGCTTCGCTCGTACTTCGCAATCGCTTGGTCAATATAGGTATCCAGTAGGCACTAAGGTAAAGTTTTACTGGGGAGTATTAAAAATAAACAAAACCATAATGATTAAACACACTATTTATTTATTACAACGTGAAATACCAAACGTGCAAATTCAATATTTGTCCGTTATCATATTGTATGTTACGTACTTAGGTATATATATATTTTTTGTTTTAACACACAAAAATCAAATGAATTATCAAAATCTAATTATCAATATTTCATCATCATCATCATCAGGTTCCTCTAGTCTCCACTGCCAGGAGCACGATCCTCTCTGCACTAGCACAGCCATACAATTAGCCAGAGCAGACAGAGGTTTTTGGCCTACACTCAATATTTATTTGTATGATATCTTATATAATGATATATTACTATTGGTAGTTAATTCACAGTTTTACAGTATCAGTTCGCATAAATCGATATTTTCCTCCTCATCGGGGTTAAGCCCGGCCTCTTGTCTACCGTAAGGGGACGCTCCATTCGTAGACAAATAAAAATCACCCCGATGACTGGAAAAATAATAACTTGGTTAGAAAATTGTCCGTCCGATTTTTGTGTGTATTTAAATAACTAAGTATGTCTTAACAAACAAAACTATGAATTACAAAAATCAAACAAAATAACAATATAATCAATGACATAAATTTATTTGATTTTTGCAATTCATAGTTTTGTTTGTCAATAAAGAAATATTATTTTATTAGTTTTAAATATCTTTGGCGTATACCTAGCCAATAAATGATAAAAAATCAGGAACAGAGTGAACGAACACATATAATTTGTTTATCAACGAGACCAAAATTTAATATTAGATTTTAGCTCCATCCCTGATCTTACCTGCAGGCCTATTTGCTAACTCAGTGTACAACGTTTTAATAGTCACTTTAACATTCATTACGGCTTTTATATCTTATATAAAAATAGGCATTAATACAGAAGCAGTAATGAATATTGAAGTTACCATCAAAATGATGTACACCGTAGCTGTCAAAAGTTAGCAAATAGCTAGGCCTACTGGTCTTCCAATGCCTATAGAATTATCTTCTCTTATAAACCAATATAGTATAACTACTTATTAAATTGCTAATACAATGTAAGCTAAATTTTGTAAAATATCTCTCGAACTTTTTGATGGAAAGTCAAAATTTAAATAAATGTTTTTACCTGGGATCGCACAGTAATCCGACATGCGCGGTGATGTTAAAGGCGCCGTTAGCTTGGGCGTACTCCTGGTAGCTGTCCGCTTTCCCCGCCAAAAAGCACTCGGGGTACTTCAACGCGTCCACCCAAAAATACAGTGAGCGTTCGTGGCTGCAAATGTCTGAAAACGATAGAGTATTAATACATGGTGGTTGAAACAGTTTATTTTTTTATTCCCAGTCCCTAGGCTCTGACGCCTCACAGCAGAGCATGCAACGCTGGAATGATTGTTTGTTCATTTTTCATGTGTGGAAGTGGCCAACACTAGTGTCAGAATATTCAAGCTGCCTAAAGGCATCTGACTTAACTTAACGACTGCCATCAATGATGACAGCCGAGACCAACGGGTCTATGGCCTTTCCGAAGCACGGAGGAGCCTGAGATATTTTATGCCACTTGCGGTCAACCATCCCACCAAACAACCCCAGGTGCAGTCCCCGCACTCGGGGTTGCTTAACATGCGGAAGCGCTAATAATACTCACGCCCACTGGGCCATCAGGCTCCTCTGTATATGACGTGTGACGATGATGATTGCCGTGTGGTTCCCGGCAGAGTAGAATAGGACCACTCCAAGTGTTTCCGTGGTTGTCGTAGAACGCGATTTAGGAAACACAAGCTAAACAAAGCTTATAAACGTCAAAGAGATCTCTCTAACCCGTTTTGCCAGCGTGGAGAGTGTAGGCCAAACTCCCTGAATGCTCTGGCTAATATATAGCTCTGGTAGTACACAGAGGGTCATGCTCCTGCAGTGGAGACTAGAAAAGACCTGATAGTAAAGTATGGTATAGATGATGATGAAAGTTGTTACGACCGTTCGCCTACCAACCATTCAATCGTTCGAAATTATGGCTAGTCAAAATTGAATCACATCTATGATCTGGAACTTATATCAACGGGATGCTCGAGCCAATGAATAAATATCTAGCCATTGTCAAGCGGTTTTCACTATTAAAAAGTAAAGCTTTACTAAAAATCTCTTATCAAGATTTAAAATATCGTGAGTATTTCAATGATGGAAATCCTCGGTGGAGGCCAATGTCCAACTGTGGACTTCTTGCGGATGATAAGTACTCTTACTTCCGCAGACTCCAAGTTTCGGTTTACAACCAGGCTGCATTTGTGGGCCTAAGCGATCCTCGTAATTTCCGGCGTTGAAATAAAAATTGATATGGCCTGTGCTCGAACTCATCCCACAATGGCCGATGTCCGTGTGGAGTATTTCAACGAAGTCCGCCGTGTATCTATGGGCCGCAAGCCTAGTGCCGAAGGATCAAAGTCTGGCTTCGCCGGATCTAAGCCCGTAGCTCTGAAACGAACGTCTTATCAAACCACTTCAAAAATGCATCCCAAAGGTAATTTTTTCGTAAAAAGTAAAACAAGTCCAAAACTTTCGGCCGCTCAAGAGTGTTACAGGGTTAAGAAAGCTGCAAACTTGGGTGTAAGCTATTGTTAGTAGTATTACAATACAAAAAAAATCGCCGATACTTTTCCAATATTGTTTCCAATGTTTGCACTCTTTTGTGTCGATATTGACTGGCCTATTATCTGTGACTATATAATAATCAAAGCCTAAAATATCAGTGGCATCGGGATATGGCAGGGATGAATCGGTGACGGCTCTACACAACGTAACCGACCGTGCAGCACAGCACTTTGTCAATCCAAAATGCCTGATTTCAATATGATTTCACATTAAGGGTCATACTAAAATACTGGTTCTGAATAAACACTGTGCAATCAAGGCAGTGATCTAGGGCGCTTCCTATCACTTTCCCGATATTGCCACTGATATTAGGGCCGTGTGTGGACCGTTTTAACAGTAGCTTTAATTCGTTAACTTATTTATTTATAGGTTTACTTCACCTAGGAATGATCACTCCTCCTTCTTTGGCTTTCCGTCCTGCATAACCAACTAACTGCGCACCGAGTGACAGGCCGATTAAATGTATTTTAGTTGCATCGAGTCCAAGGTTCACTAGTTTCACTATTTCCAGGCCTAAAATATCTCCAAACTGGATTAACGATAAGAAAAACAACTTATAAACATAGTGCTTAACCAAAAGCGAGGTATGGATAATTTAACAAAAGAAAGTCTTTCTGACCTGCATAAAACATAATATTGCAGTACGAAAATCAATGTAATTTTAAGAAAGAATAATATGCAAGTACCTTATTTATTCTCGATTCTTAAAATACTTATGTGAACATGTAAAATATATTTGACACTATCATTTTATGTGTAGGTTTTCTGTATTATTATTTTTTTTTTACTGAAACCAAATTTCAAATGGCGAAAGCAGTCCGTAAGAGAGCTTAATAAATAACAAAACTTAAAAATATTTTTAATATACCGCATCGAGGGCGTAGCCTAGCAGTATTTTTTCAGTATGTTTTCCATACAAATGTATTCCTCTATTTTCTCGCTGTTAACTGCGTGCCTTTTGAATGCACACACTAGATTTTATGAAAAAAATTTTATGCCTCTAGAAGCAGTAACTAGCAGAAAACTAGGATACGCTCTTAAGTACAAAATTAAAGGAAGTTCATTTAAAATATCAAAATATATAACTCTACGGGAGAGGTCTTAATATGCTCGTATAATAAATAAATAGTAGGCGGTTTTGAGTTTTTACCATTATCTTGTAATTATTTTAATACAATTTAGTAGCTACTCGATATTTAATCTGTACCAAATAAATAAAACAAAATAACCCATCTTCATAATTAAATGGGAAACTTGCATATTTTTTTTTCGTTGTGACAGCTCTCAAAATAGGAACACCAGTAAAAATATTACCTTGCTAATCCAAAAACTCGAGATATATAAATTACAAAGTCACAAATGTTTCTCTTGTCCTAAACGTCGCTAGCAAAAATCAACAGAGAAGTGACATTACTTTTGTATAAGAACTTTGTTGGTTTTTTGGTGGGAAGTCAAGGGGTTCAGTTGTCGTTTGCCTTATACAATTTTGCAAATTGATTTAAGTGGACTTTATAATATGAAATTGGTGTAGTTTGGTGTTATAAATGCTCGTGCTCGAGAACAAATATTGTTCTCGAGCTCGACTGTTAAATGGACTCGTATAGATTTGTCGCCAAAATCTCCCACGAGGCTGCCAAAGAACATATGCCATCTTTGATGCCACATACCGTACAACACCGGTACTTAGTATCTCATTATACTGGACATTGGCAGAATCACTGAAATCTCGGTGAAAGCCATAATTAAAAAGAAGAAAAAAGAAAGAAAGAAGAACTTTGTTCGGTGGCTAAGTTAAATATTGTGTACTGTTTATGGAAATGGCTACATAACAAACCTTTTTTGTGTTAGGAGACGTGATGAAAAAATAACCCACTAGAGACACTGGAGGGGGGCTACTGGCTTCTTCCGTCCAGTTCAGCAGGATGACGTTGCAATTCCCAAGGGACAAATAGGCAGATATAAGAGTTCGTGTTGATGTGATATTTGGCTCGCCATTAAAACCAAATATATAAAAAACTGTACAATGTTTTTTCTTAAGGCAAGGCATCAGTTGCTCGGCTTGCCCTAAAGGCACTTCCGTCGTGTTATCCAGACACCTGAAAAGCAGTTGTAAAGTATGCATTATGATTTAACTTCAAGAGGCTTACATCAGCAAAGTTTGTGACACCCGTTATTTAATTCTTGCACTCCGCAATAAGAACAAATTGTAACCATCTACGAGTACGTCAGTACTTCGGTAGTCATTTCAGCCACAGGAAGTCCACTGCTGGACATAGGCCTCCCCCAAGGTAGTAGCTACTTCGGTAGTAAATGACTTGTAATATTTTTGTATAAATTATCATCAATATCAGCTTTTCATTGAGAGATCTATTTATCGCCAAAATTAGCCGCTTTTGGCGGTAACCAGGAGTTATCTTGATTTACCAAATGCAAAATAATGAAAAGTTATACCAAAAATACTACAAGTCATTTACTACCGAAGTATTTACGTAGATTTTTAGGGTTCCGTACAAAAGTTGAAAAACGGAACCCTTATAGGATCACTCGAGCGTCTGTCTGTCCGTCCGTCCGTCTGTCACAGCCGATTTTCTCCGAACCTACTGAACCAAATTAGATGAAATTTGGTAAGATAGTGAATTCCTATGACCCAAACACGGATGTGCAAAGTAAATAAAGATTTTTTTGAAATAAGGGTCATTTTGAGGGGCCCAATTACAAAATTTTAAAAGAAAGTTTTGCTAACCTTACTGTGTCATATATCAAATGAAAGGGCTCATTATGAGGATCTCAAAAATATTTTTTTTTGTTCGGGTAAAATCAATACTTTTGATTTATTCACAAAAGAAGGCAAAAATTGACCATTCCCCCCCCCCCCCCCCGCCTGATCTCTGAAACTACAGGCCCAAAAATTTTGAAAAAATTACAAAATGTATTTAATACCTTGAAGATTACAGGAAAAATAATAAGAATTCTATCACTTGAAAATTAAGTGGTAAACTCACAATAATAAGTTCATCTAGGGAAATAGTTCACTAAAACACCACTAGATGGCGCTAGTCAATTGAATAAAACATTTTTTGCACATTGTGTGTGTGTTCACGAAGCATATTGTACGGAACCCTCTTTGCGCGAGTTTGACTCACACTTGGCCGGTTTTTTAAATTTGACCTTATTTATTAGTAAAAAAAAACAAAATGGGGGAGGCACTAGTTTGCTGGTCTTAGCGCTTTAGGCAGCGTTAATAATTAAGCAAAATTAAAAATTTTGAAAAAACCCACGACACAACATTGTTTTGCACTAATATTGTAGCGCCCCCTAGTGAGTTACAGCCATGACACCTGTCTAAGAACATGAACTCATCAAATACACTCGTTATTGAAAACCGCATCAAAATCGGATCATTAGTTTAAAAGATAGGTGGGAACATTACTTTGCACAAACGCACACACAAACAAACATCTCTCACCCTAAATGCATACACCTGCTCCGTTCCGTCGTGGGGAATAAAAAAAATAACAAGGAAGAAAAGCTAGTAAAATAACTAGAACTTTCAACTGTACCCAAAATAGTCTGCGAGGTGTTACCTTGCAGGCTTTATGCAAAATACTCACGAGTGATAACATATTAGGCTTGCCGATTGGGTCCATTGTGGCAAACATATAATACCTGTAAATATAATTATATCTATGTTTAATACACACATCCTATCGACTGACTACCTACTGACGATAACCAATTTGGATGTGGTTTGACATCTATTCTCACATTCTTAGACATCTTCTATCAAAATCGGTATAGAAATTGGCTAAATAGAGTAATTTTCGGAACTTAAACAGCGTGCAAATTAACCTTTGACACTCCCTGAAATTGAAACTCAGACCAACAAAATGAACAACATTTCCTATGGAGCTAATGCTGGGAAGATGGGTGCTTAATGTTGGTCTAGCAAAATTTCGATAATAAGTCATCTTTCAGTTTTGGATCTGCTTAGTGAAGCCAATGAGTAAGTCAATGCGAAGGCTTTTAAATATATTCTGACCAGTGCATAAATAAATACCTAGTAACAAATCGCACAGAATGAGCTAGCCCCATTGTACGTCGAGAATTTGCATTGTGAGATACTAACTCAATGATGTTATAGGTATTTAATGAAAGATATTTTTTTAATATATGTTCTATAGAACTTTTTATATTTATTTTATATAAAATACAGAAGATACTGCGGTCATAAAGAAAATCGAATCTAATTAAGCTCAAAACTTAAAATAAAATAAAAAGAAACTATTACTATTTTATATTATTTATATTTTCTATTTATAGGTAAGTTTCATTTATAGGTAGGTTTAATTCTTAGTTTATATAAGTTAGTTTTAATATGGTTTACTGTCATTTGTTTCAGGATAAGTATTACTATAACAAACGTTATTATAAAAACGAACAATTGGAAATCTAAAATTAAATGGTGCCCAGAAAGCTGGTTGCATTCTCGCGCTGAATGGCGATTGCCATTATTTGCCAGAGATAAGAGCCAGCCATTCTGGTAGTGCATTATCGACTAGCTAAGGAAACAACATTTTAAGGAACTTTTTAGGACTAGGATCCCGTAGACCACAATTTACACGCTTAGCGAAACAAATATGAATCACTATCACTAGATAGATAAGCGTATTTGCGCCGATTGGTGCCTTTTGCAACCTCCGCCGTGGTCCCAGCCCGTAAGAGCCTACGAAGAATAGTCCGAAGATTGTCCCCCCTGGGCGAGAAGGGGCAATTCAAACCACAAGTTAATCATATGCACATTTTTTAATAAAATATATCACGCAATCTGTGTGAAGAATTACAATTTTACCATTTCTTACTACATATCCGTCATCATCAGGTCCGAGTCTCCACTGCAGTAATATGACCCTCGGTAACTGAATGCCTGCCTGATTGAGAATTGGCGTCCTCAGACGATGCCGTGGTTCTATAATATGATCATGATTCAATGGTAAAAAATAGAGACTACTTTACCCCAATAATAAGCAATGATTTGGTCAACAACAATTTAATATAGGTACGCCATATGAGTAACAAATAGACATAACTATTCATAGGAAAATATAATTTTCTTTAAATATGTTTTAAGTGAAATATATACTGCTTTTACTGTTAAATAATAATGTTTTACTTACTTAATATTGATACCTGAGAAATTAATTAAATGCAACAAACATACTTACTAATGGACATTATTAATATAACAGAGGGAGCTTGGAGTTTCAAGCTCATTTCCGCCATCGCAGCTCGATCAAGCACCACAACAAACCGAATACAATAGCTGTATTGATAACAAACTGACAAGAACAATATAGCTGAGTCTGACATGCTGTTGGACCAGGTGGTTGGAAATTGGCGAAACAGTGTCTTTATTGATAAAATTAAACTTTTCACGGATGACACGTGAAAAAACCTAAATATAACATTGATGAAATGATGACACACACCATTATACACGTGACAAATTTAAGGCGCTGTAACACCTAATAATAATTGCACGTAATGGTAATCCCTCGATAATAGTACGTACTGGTAATGAACTAAGGTTAAAAGTGGCGATGCCGGTAGGCGATCTCAGTTCGAACCCGTGTCTGACATTTCGGCCGCTTTTTGTCGGTTTTAATTTAATAATTCCTTAATTATAACCAAATATTGTAATATTTTTAGGTATCCATTTTGATCAGTAAGTTTTACTTTTTATAGATGTAAAAAAAAATGGTAGTTATCGCTGAAAATATCAAGTAATTCGCGTCGAAACCTTTTCTGGATATAGATTATTGCCATTTTATTTTCCTAGGTTCTAAATATTTTTTTGAAAATATTTTGATGTAATCATTTATTTTGATCTTTGAACTGTACTTCATATTTTTTTCATGCTAGTATTCCATAAAAAATAAGGCTGACTGCGCGACGAAAAAATAGACGTTTTACGGCAGTTCGTGAATTTCGCGCCTTAATTGGCTAAGCAAGCTCAGTAACAAACAAAGGTTAAGTAAGGTTAATAAATAAAATCTTTATTTTATTTTTTATTTTAGATGTTTAGATATTTATTATACAATGTGATATTTGTCAATTTTGAAAAATAGTTAACACGTTTCTTGATTTTATAATACTGAGGATGGATGTAAATACGGAGACTATTTGGCTTGAGCTTGGTGCGGACGCGTCGTAATCACTACATATTATAAAAAACCGGCCAAGTGCGTGTCGGGCCACGTATAGGGTTCCGTAGTTGCGAATGACAACTTTGAGTACACACTGTTTACACTCGCACCTCACAGTTTAACGACCAAAAACATGTAACAATGAAAATAGTATGGTATTTTACAGTTTATAAGTTGGTTGCCTATAACTTTTTAGTTTGTACTTACTACTCAGCTCTGATAGTTTTCCTTTCAACTTCAGTATATATGCTACAGCTGTAATTTTTTTCACGTATCTATATATAACCGTTTAGCAGATAGAGGGGGGGGACACTTACCTCTAACAAAAATTCGCATTTTAAAACCAAATATTTCGGAAACGGAGCCCTTAATCAAAAAATGGTGTTCTCAACCTCACAATATTTTTAAAAGACCTATTTAAAGATACCCCACACAATAGGTAAATAGAGAAAAAAAAATTACTCCCTCACTTTACTTGTATCGGAGCTACCCTAAAAAAAATTTTTTTTCAAGATTTTATTCTACCACTTTTTTGCCATGATTAATATACATACCCATACCAAATTACAGCTTTCTAGTACTTATAGTCTCTGCGTAAAACCGCGGACGGACAGACAGACAGACAGACATGGCGAGAGACATGAGTTTATGGATTTCGAATTGAATATTTTATGAATATTATAGCTTTCAAGAATATAAACAGTAATAATTATATCAAGTAAACATTATATCTTTTGAACTTTATTGAAATGAAAATATATAATTTTTATTATATCAAACAATACGCACCCCGTGATGGACCCTAGACGGAGAGAACAAAAGCCCTTTCTTTTAACAAACGAGTAAAAAGAAAGCGATGGATGAAGAATTGGCTACAAAAGAGAGAAAAGTATACACATCTAAATTTATTGCATAAAATTCGCCTTCAGAACTTCGAACAACAATCTTGTCGCCTTTCGTGGATTCCACGTGAGGGTCCACCGCGGCAGACGCGGTGTCATCGTCGTCCTCCACCGCTGCTGTTTCGCTGCGTACTCATCATCATTTCGTGTAGGTGACACGGTCAGTCGACCATGCACACCCTGGTGTCAGAGTTCTTCGGAACCGCCTCTCGGCCTTTGATGTGGTTCCTTACGACTTCCTTCGCTGCGTACTGACAAAATAATATTGACGCGCAACACTACACGCAAGATAAATATCACGATCCAGGATCTGAGAGTAGATCACAGGATTTCCAGAACTCCAGCGAAAAATATTATGATTATCAATATATCGTAATCCGACAGTTCATATTGACGGATCACATTATGGATCTTGCGTGTAGCGTTCGCCTAAGAATCCTTCCAACAGATCGAGTAACGCTATATGTACTGGCTATCCTAATCCTATCCTATCCTAATCCTAACTAATATTGTAAATGCGAAAGTGAGTTTGTTTGTTTGTTACGCTTTCACGCCCTATCTACTGAACCGATTATTATGAAATTTTGAATATACTTAGGTTAGGATACTGAAAAGGACATAGGCTATATATCACGCGGGCAGAGCCGCGGGCTACAGCTAGTGGGCTATAAAAATAAGTTTTTGTAAATAACTACATAAATAGTACTTAATAGAAGTGTACCAACAGTATATAATAAGTGTACATAAAGTATGGCAATAGATCGCTTTTTTATTTTCTATTTTTAAATGTAACTTAAAGTATTAACATTAAATTACCGAGTTTAAGTTCGTTGGAAACGTTGCGGTTTACCACCAAATAAGTACCGGTGACAAAGAAAGTAAAGAAAGCTTAACACCTTAACCTTATGAAACGCGTCGACACGCCAAGTACTTCTTACTTATTTATTACACGTTTTGTAGTTAAAGATTTCTTACTTTCATAAAATGTTATCGTATTATAATTTAAGTCAATTACATACATACATACGTATTATCACGTCTTTATCCCTGGCGGGGTAGACAGAGCCCAAGTTCATAAAAACCAAAGGCTAAGTTTAGCGTGTAGGCGTTATGGTGAAAAGCGGATTGAAAAAATAGTGATGGGTTGCTTACCGCATCGCATTGTCGAGATTCCTTAGCCATTAACTCAATTAATTTTTAATACGAGTACGTAGCAATTTAGTTAAGCCAAAATGGAAGTTATGGTAGGTTAGAGTGCTCGTGCCGAGCAGTATTGTTTCGTCTTTAAAATATTTTCCAGTAGGTGGTGAGTGGCGACATGTTAACTTCTTGATAAAAGAGGAAGTTAGAAGTAAAAAAAATTCCGTAGCTCCAAGATGATTTTATTTTTATCTATGACCCTACTAAATAATTCGCTGCCCTTTAATTTTAGTTTTCCCTTGGGATTCTGCTCGGGCGCAAACCTTTTGAGAATGAATGGTACGTTTTATTCTTCTCTCCATGTTAAGTCTTTGCGAATTACAAAAATTTACAAAATTACAGACAGAGAGGGTCGTGCTCATGCAATGGAGACTAACAAAGACCTGTTGATGATGATGATGATAATGAAAATGTATTTACCCTACAAGGCAAATTACAATATTGTACTCGCAGAACAAGGTGGAAGGCCCGCCTCTTGTTTGCCATAAGGGGATTCTGCATTTGTACACAGATAAAAATCGCCTCGATACCTAAAAAGAGAATAACTTGTTGAATTTTTTGTGTATCCCAATGAAAATTTTACAATAATTCTATGTGTATGATCTTATCTTATTGACTTTTACAAGAAACACCGGTTTCCTTTACTGACATTCAAATTTCGTTCCTGTAATTTCTATCAATTTACACTTTTTTCGTGGGTTTGTACTAAAATTCGCAGTGAACTCTATTAGAATTAATATAAATACCCACGTGTCATTGCAGAGGTATCCAACATATGTAGTAATGGCGTTGGTATTGGCGTAGTCCAGGTAGTAGTTTTCCGCTTTGCGTGCCAAAAAGTTCTTGGGGTACTTCACTGCTTCCATCCAGTAATATGGTGCTCTGTTGTGACTGCAAAGATCTGCAAAGAGATGTTTTTTTTTAGTCTATGACTAAGGGCATATTTTTTTAAACAAGTTTAAATTCGTGACTTAACTTAGCATAACTTTATTTATGTAAACCGTAAAAAAATATAAATAAAATTTTTTAATTTATTTTCTTAATTTGTACCCACGCTGCCGATGTCTACCTATTTATAAATATAGAGACATATTTGAACGCACTTACAACCCTAGGCTACTTGCGTTTTAGATATTTTACACATTCATGATACAATACCTCCTAAGAGTCCAAAATATAGTATGACTCTAATATATATTACAAGGGTGAATGCACCCCGACGCGACGATGTTTGAAGTGATTATCTAATGCCTTGTTCGCCCAATACGTCACAAATAAAGACTCCCGTTGGAAAAAATCATAGACACACTCTTGCCACCACATTAATTATAGTAAAGAGAGATAAGTGAGATAGCATACTTCCACAGAGTTCATATCCCGGTTGACAGCCAGGCTGCACGTGGGAACCAGTGAGGGTGAAGTAGTTTTCAGCATTGTAATAGAAGTTAATGTGGCATGGACTAGTCGTCATACCACAGCTGCCGCTGTCCGTGTGGTGGCAGTCGACAAACCTGCCGCTATCCTGGTTAATGGGAGTGTAGGTGAGTGCAGGTTCAAAGCCGACGCGGGCTGGATCCAATCCTGTAACTCTGAAACAATTATTTATGAAGTAAAAAGTTTGAAGAGGAGAAAATCTGTGGGATTCTTTTGAGCGGACTAGGACATCGATACCATTAAAATTGAATACCTACATTTAGACTTAAAGTATAAGGACAATTCAAATATAAGCTTCGGTCTATAAAATAGTCAGTTAGATGTTTTGAACGTTCGATTAGCTGTATTCAGCTATCAACTGAACTAAGTTCTCGATTTATGAAGCGTTGGATTTCTTGAATGTTTTATCATTTTGAAGCTTGTATATTTGGCTTTAAGGTATAACTATTATTATTAGTATAATAAAGCTACATTACCACTGACTGACTGATTGACACGGTTGTTTGACCTGTTCCCACTATGGTGGAGAAAAACAAGTCAGGACATACGCGAGCCCGAAGTTCGTCTGGGGTTGTTTTCAGATATTATCAGATGTACCGGAGCGGAAACCGCTACTGAGTGGCTTTCTGGATCTGTTGTCAGCAGAAGATCAAGACAATGGTCCAGATAGTTGATTACTTTTGTATATTTAACGTCGACACATGTTTCTTCATACGTATATTTCGTTATATGTTAGTTAGGTTCGTTCCCAATCCCAACCCACTTACATGAAAGTAGGTGACATACTAATATCTCAAAAATCTCAGCCAAATAAAAATTAATTTACTCACCTATTAACTATCACTCCTAGAGATTTGGCTTTCCGTCCTGCACAGCCAACCGCGTGGGCGCCAAGTGAGAAACCTATCAGATGTAATTTTGCCGCTATTACTCCAAAGCGCACAAATGTTACTACGGCGAGGCCTATTCTATCTCCGACCTGCATTGAAAACAATATTAAGTTTAGAAGTGGTAAATAAGTCTTACTTATGATGAAATTATCTAGCGTAAAATTTGCGCGTCGGTCAAATTATGAGCATAAGCCACAGAGCACGGAATGGCGCTCTTACCCTACTGCAGAGAGAATATGCGTCAGCCTCCGCCCGGCTAGTAAGCGAAAGGCACATACTCAGCCTGTCAGTTTGGGCTCAAAAAAACGTACAAATGCCCCAACGTGCTGTGTTTATAAGGTGCTGTGTAAATTATACTATATTTTATAAACGGTACCGACCCTTATCGTGTGCATCTTGGCAGATTAGAATAGGACCACTCCAAGTCTTCCCGTGGATGACAACACTAAAGTAAGAAACACCAGCTAAACAAAGATTATAAACATCAAAAGAGACCTCTCCAAACCGTCTGCCAGCACGGAGAGTGTAGGCCAAATCTTCTGACAGCTCTGGCTCTGGTAGTATAGAGAGTTATACTCCTGCAGTGGAGACTAAAAAGACCTGATAATGAGTAATGCCCGCCCGGTCTCAGTGTCAGGTCTTTTTATTCTGACACGCTTGTTTCGTATGAATTGATGATAAAGATTAACAAACTATATTGTCGCCCACTATCTCATCAATCACAATTTGCAGTGAAATTGAGTAACTAGAACATATACCTACTATTTGAATAAGTACCTACATTAAAACATTCTTGTATAGTATCTAATTGTTACCTACCTCCTTAGAGTTAGGTACCGCATATCCAAGATATCCCTGAGCTGTAGTAGGGTAGGGATTACTAGCTTTAGTAGTCCAGTTTCCCAGGATCACGTTGTAATTTCCACATGATATATATGTGTTCAACATAGCTTGAACTACCGGACCTTTATCCGAAGACATGTATCCACCCAAAAATATTACTGTGATAAAATCAAAGTTCAGTTTGGGCACTAATTTTTCGGGCTCATCTAATGGCACTACTGTTCTATTGTCCAAGGATCTGAAAAATAAGTTAATTTTTAGTCATCATCATCATCATCAAGTCTACTTTTGTCTCCACTGCAGGATCATGACCTCTCTGATAGTACAAAGAGAGTGATGCTCCTGCAGCCATATATTGAGCAATAGAGCAGTCAGAACTCAGAGGATTTGCATGGCCTACGCTGGCCAGACGGATCGGATTGGCTTAGATTTTTAGCACAGAGCTATATCAAGATAGAAGGAATGACTGCCTCCGTGGTCTAGTGGTTAAGGCGTTTGCCTTGTTGACCTGGGGGTCGTGGGTTCGATTCCCGCGGGAAGCATACTTTGAAGTTGTTTCCAGTTTGGTTAGGACATTGCAGGCATGAATCACCTGATTGTCTGATAAGAAAGATGATTCCGTGCTTCGGAAGGCACGTAAAGCTGGTGGTCCCGGGCGCCATCTGGAAGTCGTTAAAGGAACCACGTCAGAGGCCGAGAGGCGGTTCCGAAGAACTCTGACACCAGGGTGTGCATGGTCGACTGACCGTGTCACCTACACGAAATGATGATGATGATGATGAGTGTATGTACCTCGCGTGGAAAAATATAATTAATATTGATATCGTTCTTGATATAGTTCTGTGATTTTTAGTAATATTTTTTATCGGATACTTTTTAAAACTAACAATTTTCAGTGTTCCATACTCAAAAGGATGGGATTTTAAGTTACTTGTCTTAAAATCCCATCCTTTTGAGTATGGAAAAATGGCAAAAATGTAGGTAATAAACGCGAAAAAACCGTATTAAATTAATCTTATTTAAATGTGTAAAAATCGCAAAAACATTATGTAACGGTGTACGGGCCGGAAACAGCCAATAAATAATGTAATAAACGCGATACACCGTATGAAATTAATTTTATTTAAACACGTGTTTTAATAGTGAAATTGATATTGATTGAATTGACCCTTAACGTGCAATCTGGACTCGCAATAGGTTGAACATTGATAAAGACAAGTTGTTCAAAACCAAGGATCATATGTAGAAAGTAAAACGAATTTCACACTTCCATGGAAATGAAGATCTAAGTAAGCATTTGCATAGTATGATAAAAATATTTTTTTACATTGTGTGAAGGGTCTGAAGGAACTAAGTAGACAGTTAAATCATCATCATCAACAACAGGTCTTTGTTAGTCTCCACTGCAGGAACACAACCCTCTCTGTACTACTAAAGCCATATAATTAGCCAGAGCAGTCAGAGGATTTTGGCCTACACTTTCCACGATGGCCAGACGGGTTGGAGAGGTCTCTTTGATGTTTATAGCTTTGTTTAGCTTGTGTAGCCTTAGTCGCCTTCTACGACATCCACGAGAAGACTTGGAGTGGTCGTATTCTACTCAGCCGGGAACCACACGGCAAAGACAGTTAAGAGTCGCCTGGAAGCGCATGTCTCCATACAAACGGAAAAAGGGAATTGTGGCAATATTTGATAATTTTAGGGCAAAATTAAGCATCCAATCAATTAATCTCATTATAATCTACGTACGTTCCTATACAGTTTGGTTAAATTATCAAAAGTTTGAGAATTATACGCCCCTCAAGATTTCCATACAAATTTGAAAAGGCTTGTAATGAAAATATGTGTGAAAGTTCCTCCCCTTTAAATACTCATTTTATCCTATTTTCAGTATTTTGTGCAGAAATACATAAAAAAAAGTTACTGTCTAGCTATCACGGTTTATGAGATACAGCCTGGTAACAAACAGAAGTCTCGTGACTAGGGTCCCGTTTTTGCCCTTTGGACACGGAACCCTAAAAAACAAAACCGCAGCAGGAACATTAAGTAAATCGTATTTTTTAAAATCTGTATTTAAATAGTTAAGATGGTAACAAACTTGTTACACGTTTTGGCACTCAAACCAGAATGTCCTAGAATGAATATAATACTATACGTAATATATTAATATTATCATCATTTTCATCATTTATGATGATGATGATGATTAATATTATAAGTATATTATAATTATAAATATAATAATATTATATCGCTTACCATTAAGCATATATTATAATTATAAATAGAATTAATAATTATAATATATTAATAAGACGACGACTTGGCCAAGAACATAATAGAAGGAAAAAAACCGGCCAAGTGCGTGTCGGGCCACGCGCAGTGTAGGGTTCCGTAGTTGCGAATGACAACTTTGAGTTCACACTGTTCACACTCGCACCTCACAGTTTAACGACGAAAAACATCTAACAATGAAAATTGTATGAAATTTTACATTTTCCAATACATTTTATAGGTTGGTTGCCTATAACTTTTTAGTTTGCACTTAGTACTCAGCTCTGATAGTTTTCCTTTCAACTTCAGTATATATAGTACTGCTGTAATTTTTTTCACGTATCCATATATAACCGCTTAGCAGATAGAGGGGGGGGGACACTTACCTCTAACAAAAATTTGCACAAACGGATCCCTAAATTGAAAACTGGTGTTCCCAACCACACAATATTCTTTAAAGACCTATTTAACGATACCCCACACCATGGGTAAGAAGAGAAAAAAAAATTACTTCCCCACTTTACTTGTATGGGAGCTATCCTATAAAAAAAATATTTCAAGATTTTTTTTCTACATATATGATGCCATGATAAAAATACATACCTGTACCAAATTTCAGCTTTCTAGTACTTATAGTCTCTGAGTAATACCGCGGACGGACAGACAGACAGACAGATAGACAGATAGACAGATAGACAGATAGACAGATAGACAGATAGACAGATAGACAGATAGACAGATAGACAGATAGACAGATAGACAGATAGACAGATAGACAGATAGACAGATAGACAGATAGACAGATAGACAGATAGACAGATAGACAGATAGACAGATAGACAGATAGACAGATAGACAGATAGACAGATAGACAGATAGACAGATAGACAGATAGACAGATAGACAGATAGACAGATAGACAGATAGACAGATAGACAGACAGACAGACAGACAGACAGACATGGTGAAACTATAAGGGTTCCTTGTTTACTACGGAACCCTAAAAAGGTGACCGGGAAGGCCGTGACCCACCTTCATGAAACAAATAAAAGAAAAAATTAAAGTTGCTACTTACAGAGAAGTGAAACAACTGGCGGAAGAAAGAGAGGAATGGGAGAAGCTCCACCGACAAGAGACCAGCTCTTAAATTTGAAGATGATGATAATTATAAGTCAAGGAGTATAAACATACTCCTTGACTTTATAATTATCATCATTTTGGTTGCGCTCAGAACTCATTAAACTCAGGAACTACCGAACCGACTTCAAAAATTCTTTCACCGTTGGATAGGTACGTTATCTCTAAGTGACATAGTCTAGGTATGTACCACGGGCGAAGCCGGGGCGGACTGCTAGCCTTGTATAAAATGGGAGAGTAATATGTAGATTTTTATGCAGGACACATAGAGCGGGTTATTAATATTGTAATTAGAGAAAAAGGAAGAGAAGAAAATTCTCACAAACTTAAAATACTATTTATTTCACATAAAAAAAATACTTCGAAAAGATGAACCATTCTCTAATATAAGAAAATTATTAGATGAAAAAAGTAAACGTATGAATGATGTTTGATTAAAAGAAATACAGGTTTTAAGTTGGTTTTCTAAATGTTAAAATTGACTAGTTTTCTTTAGATTATAATTATTAAATAAATTAATATAAATTACCAAAATATTGCTAACTCCAGCTAAATATGCTTCAGTCAAGAAAAATACATTGTTCTAATAAAATAGAAATCTTTTAGTGTGGGTGTACCTACAAATATGAATAGCTAAAATACGTGCTTTAGTTTACTTGTCGGTAATAATTTTAATAAAACATGCAGAATAGGTACTTACGAGTGATAGAGCACTAAGGTAGTATCATCAGTTGCTTGCGCATCGTTTGGTAATAAACATGTAAAACCTGCAACTTTAAATACTCATTCAAATTTCAAGTAGGTATAGGGTCTGGGTAATACGTCGAAAACAAAAACCCTTACTTACTGAAACAATACCACAAGCGGCATTTTGGCGGTAGCCGATTTTCACAAGCCAGAAGGTTTAGAATCCGCCTTTACTATCCGCGTAATAAGCCTATGTATAGTATAATATATAAAGATGTAATAATATTATAATATATGGAGATGTCGTGAAAACAGGGTCAGGTGGAGTTTCTCTACAAACAATTTGTGAGACTGCGGTGCCGATCAAACCATGTCTCACCTTTTGTCGTGCCCAAACTGTCCCACTATTTGCACCGTAGACCTTAATGAGGCCAACGATAGGGCAATTAGCGTTGCCAAATACTGGTCGAAAGATATTTAATATAATAGTATGCAACCATTTCGACTCGATAAGATATACAGCAATACCATACATAGGCTTATTATATATAGCGATATGGTTTAACTAATGTTATAAAGGCTGATTCTAAACCTTCTGGCTTTTCAACTTCAGTTTTCCTTCTCAGTTCGGTATTTTTATCGCTTCCTAATCTTGAAGTTGTGACAAAAATCTTCATGTCTTAAAATCTCGCACATGAAATGGATAAAATACTAATAAAAGTATGTACTTACTGGTAATAATAAGTACAGAGAGAGTTAGATCACTTTTCCAGGCCATCGTTACTAGGTTACCAGCTATTATCAAACCCTGGCCTCTACTCCTAGACAAATACTATTGTGGAGATAAAAAAACCTGTTTTATTTATAATAGCAATACTAGGTGACTCTTTTAGCTGTATTTATACTAATTTAGGGTTCCATGACATACGAGTACTAAGCTATTTTTGTTTATTAGAATAATAGAGTTTTGAAATGCAAAGTTGCCGAAATAAACTAATAATAAGTCATCCCTGTCTTTTTACCCTTCTGGTTTTTTTTTCCAAATTAATATTAGACTTATTACGAGGTATTTCTTTTTTCCTCTTTTTTCTGTTTCTCCCTTTCCAATAAATAACGAATTATCAAAAGTTTTCCCTGTAAAAAGTTATGGGTGGTCATACATAAAAAAGAACACGTCGACTCGAAAACCTCCTTCGCTTTTTCGTTGGTTGAAAAACGGCCAATCGCGAGTCAGTTTCGTACATACTAAAGGTTTCGTACTCACTACTTTAAAATATTTAGCTGTTATATAATGTTTAAACAAGTTACTTATGAGGAGGCTGAGGACCGTAGCATAGTAGGCATGAAACCTATCCATACGACCTTTCTTGTAATTTTAACCATAACCCTTTTTCTACCCTATTTTTATTTCCGGTAAACATTTTCATTAAATGCGATTGTTGTTCTATTTATTCAGAAACAAATAACTAACCCAGCAGCCATCCTTTTCGTGAAATTAAATAAATAATTTACAAAACTGTAGATTCCGTTTAATAATAATATAAATGTGGAGTCAATAACTGAAACGCCTTTAAGCAACAGTAAAATCTATTTCATTCTATTTAGCCACGGAACCCAGCCAAGTAGACCTAAACTAAAAACATCGACATATTTTTCTCTGACACTCATATTAGTCACGCTGCATCAAATTGTTGGATCAGGTGTATACGGTCTTAAGGTGATTGATCAGACGCGACTGACACGCTGTATTTTTACTACTTGTAAAAACCGGCCAAGCGCGTGTCGGGCCACGCGCAGTATAGGGTTCCGTAGTTGCGAATGACAACTTTGAGTTCACACTGTTTACACTCGCACCTCACAGTTTAACGACCAAAAACATCTAACATAAAGATTGTATGAAATTTTACATTTTCCAGTACATTTTATAAGTTGGTTGCCTATAACTTTTTAGTTTGCACTTAGTATCCAGCTCTGATAGTTTTCCTTTCAATTTCAGTATATATACTACTGCTGTAATTTTTTTCACGTATCTATATATAACCGTTTAGCAGATAGAGGGGGGGGACACGTACCTCTAACAAAAATTTGCACTTTAAAACCAAATATTTCAGAAACGGATCCCTAAATCGAAAAATGGTGTTCTCAACCTCACAATATTTTTCAAAGACCTAATTAACGATACCCCACACGATGGGTAAGTAGAGAAAAAAAATTACTCCCCTACTTTACTATTTGTATGGGAGCTAACAAAAAAAAAATTTTTTTTCAAGATTTTTTTCTACCACTTTTTTGCCATGATTAATATACATACTCATACCAAATTACAGCTTTCTAGTATTTATAGTATCTGAGTAAAACCGCGGACGGACAGACAGACAGACAGACAGACATGGCGAAACTATAAGGGTTCCTAGTTTACTACGGAACCCTAAAAAAGATACATTTTAGACCTGTTCCAAAAGTTAGTTACTAAAAACCATTTTATGAATAATGTAGATAATAAGAAGATAACGGGAAAAATAATAGGGCTCAGAAAGACCACCAAATTTCCCTGGATTATACCCCTGCAGGTAATGCAAAGAACAGCCAACACTGGTAATTCGAAAAAACATGCATTTCTATACAAAACTGTTTATCCGGCCTGGGAACTTAAATGAAAATGTCTACGTCTGTTTATGGTCCAAGCATTGGTGCTAAATAAAATAAATAAATATATACGGACAAATCACACAGATTGAGCTAGCCCCAAAGTAAGTTCGAGACTTGTGTTATGGGATACTAACTCAACGATACTATATTTTATAATAGATACTTATATAGATAAACATCCAAGACCAAGGTCAATCTGAAAAAGATCATTTTCCATCTTGACCTGACCGGGGATCGAACCCGGGACCTTCCGTGTCGCAGGCAGGCTTGTTGACCCCTGGGCAACGGAAATGTTAATTTCGACGAGCTGGATCCCTTCAAAGGATGTCTATGGTTTGTTCTTTATGTGGCTTTCAACTATACATAAAAAGCCGGTCAAGTGCGTGTCGGGCCACGCGCAGAATAGGGTTCCGTAGTTGCAAATGATAACTTTGAGTTCACACTGTTCTCACTCGCACCTAAAACATCTAACAATGAAAATTGTATGTAATTTGACAGTTTCAAGTACATTTTATAAGTTGGTTGCCTATAACTTTTTAGTTGTACTTAGTACTCAGCTCTGATAGTTTTCCTTTCAACTTTAGTATATATACTATTGCTGTAATTTTTTTCACTCATCCATATATAACCGTTTAGCAGATAGGGGGGGGGGGGACACTTTACCTCTAACAAAAATTTGCACGTGTCCCCCCGGACACTTACCTCTCTAATCGAAAAAAAAATGGTGTTCTCAAACTCACAATATTTTTTAAAGACCTATTTACCAATAACCAACACGATATTGGATGGTTGGTAATAGTAAGTACCATTCTAGTAACCTGTGTAGATATTTAGTTACATTGACCTTACAGAATCAGACAGAATCTAAGGTTTACATTTTACACCAATTCTTCAACTGGCTCGGTGAGTTTTATAACACCTGCAAATTTTATCTTATCTACTTACGATAAAAATTATTTAAAGAATAATTTCAGTAAAAAAACGACACTGACTTAGGTTTTGAAATTAAACTAAGTATTTATTTTCCTCGATAATTTTACTGTGAAAAGTTGCCTTTTAGAACCTATATAAAATTTATACGTAAACAATTATGCTACATAATACAAATTGACGATCTCCGTGGCGCAGCGGTCAACACGCCGGCCTGTGACACGGATAGTCCCGGGTTCGATCCCCGGTCAGGTCAAGATGAAAATTATCTTTTTCAGATTGACCTGGGTCTTGGATGTTCATCTATATATGCATTTGTTATAAAATATAGTATCGTTGAGTTAGTACCCATTACACAAATCTTACATAAGAACTTACTTTGGGGCTAGCTCAATCTGTGTAATTTGTCCGCATATGTTTATTTATTTATAATATGTACCTCAGTAGGTACAGATTGCTCTAAGTCAACGTCCTGTAGTTGGCAAATCTGATGCTACGACGGGTAACATTCATGACAGTAGGTATATACATATGCCTCTTGAACTCTTAAGTTGAGTTCATAGGGCAAGTCCTATTTAAAACGTGTTCCGCGAATTTTGCAATTCACTGATCGGAATACAAATGGTAGTGTAGGATTTGCTCGTCGATGGAACAAGGTGTAGCACCTTTGCCTACAAAAATCCATAAATAATCCATAAAATCTGCTGTATTTGAAAACCCGAACATGGGTAGGTATAATATAAGTTTAAATTTTTTGCATATTGACACTCTATCAAATAACTTTAACATTTATTAAACGCCAGAATATGATGTCCCGGATATTCGTCTTGATGTCATCTTCACCCCACCTATCAATGTATTTATTGTATGCCATTATAAAGAAATTTATATGAAAAACATCGTTTTGCTTTCTCGTATAAGTGTATTGACTAAAGATGATGTCTTTACATATCATTGAATATATTCTAGATCGGTAGCCGATCTTAAATTATTTCGTATATCCGGCTGTCCGTCTAACCGTCTGTTGTGTCGTGACCGTGTCACATTTCTCAATTTTGATTTCAAAATCTTGGAAAACGTGCATAGAATATTTTTGGAAATTTCAAAATAGCAGAAATCGGAATGATAGCACTAAGCGCAACTGCGGTCATTCACGCTTAGAGCAATTGTAAATTTTCTGTGATAAGACTCGCTAGATCTACAGCCACTAGGTTAAACTAGCGTTACGAAACCCGAATAGTTCCGTAGAAGGGCGACAGGAACTTAAATGCCCGCAAACTGGCGTTTATTTAGGTTTATCACGCGGTCTATCGGTTAAATACTATAAGCGGTTTGGATTACAAATCGCGGGATCGTCCGCAATATTGGTCATGTCTAGAAGCCAATATTTTAATGCAAAATAAAATCGAATACGATTAAACTTTTTGCTGGATTAATTATGATTGACGTCAAATATTTCTAAAGCGCATGTATGGGTATTTTTGGGATTCCGCAGCTGCATGATAAAAACAAAACCTTTTTAGATTAGTCATATCTATTCTTATATGACCTCCGCGGACGACATAGCAATATTCGCAGAAGAGAGCACACAGCTAGAAAAAATGGTCAACGAATTAGCAAGAGAAAATAAAAAAGTTGGTCTGACACTTAACGCTACAAAAACAAAAGTAATTTCTAATGGTAAGGATCACAACATTATTGTAGAGGGGCAAAACATAGAGTACGTGCCACAATATATCTACTTGGGCCAATCCATTTTATTTCATGATCAGACTGAAAATGAAATCAATAGAAGGATAGCAACGGCATGGAAAAAATACTGGAGCTTGAAAGAATAGAGATAATAACATAAAAATAAAAAGCAAACTGTATGACATAGTGATCTTGCTCTTCCTGACATATGGTTGCCAAACATGGTCTCTACCACGTCTCTACGTAAGAAAGATGAAAAAAAAACTGTCAGTACATCAATGAAAAATAGAGAAAGGCATGTTGGGCATAAAACTGTCAGATAAAATAAAAAACAAAGCCATTAGAAAGAAAATACAAGTAACTGATATACGAAAGAAAATAAGACATCTTAAATGGAAGTGGGCGGGTCATGTATGTAGAATGCCGTGTAATAGATGGGCCAAAAAACTTATGGAGTGGATACCGTTAGATGGAAAAAGAAACAAAGGTACCATAGAGAAGATGGGAAGATAATCTTAAGAAAATTTGTAGACCAGCGTGGAGGAGGGATAGAGACGGATGGAGAATACTGGGGGAGGCCTACGCCGCAGAGGCGATTTCCACAATTCAAAATGTTAAATAACTATTAGATTATAGAAATAATGTTATATATAAACATGGATTACATGGATTATATCATAGATTTCCTTCGTGGTAGAGCCACGCTACCGGTGAAAATCACTTTTGCTGGTAGCATGAATGGGCCGGCTCGTCCGGGGAAGTACCACACTCTCACAGAAAATCGACGTTTGAGTAGTAGCTTAACAGCTTCTATGCTTCGTCCGGTGAGTGAGAGCGCCGGAGGCCTATCCCCCCTCTGGGGAGGAAAAATAAAAGGCCGGCAACGCTCCAGTGACACCTCTGGTGTTGCAGTTGTCTATGGGCAGCGGTGATCACTTACCATCAGGTGACCCGCTTGCTCGTTCGCCGTCCTATGAAATAAAAAAATGGAATTTTAATGATAATAAATAATAATAATTTTAAATAATAATAATGTCATATTAATAATTTAAAACAATATAATAATTTAATTTATAGAATATTCATTTGTTAAGTTGAAAAAAAAAACAATATATTAATATTGATTGAAATGCATGTAAATTTTTGTGGTAGAATAAAGGCCTTATTTTAAATTTAATTTTTAATTCTTTTATGACAGACTATTTATTCCGAAACTATAAAGATTATACAGTTGAAACTTGGTGTGTAGTACTATTTTGAGAACCGCTTTCCAAATTATACACAAAAATATATTAAACGATCTCATACATGGAACTGAAACTAACAAAAAATCATCAAACCTAACGACACTGAGATTCCTAAAACCGTTTTTCGTCAAACTCAATTGTTTGTAAGACACGCACTTCCTAAGTGGTAAAATATGTCTCCCCTCCAACATTTTAAGTAAGAGAGTGAAAAACTAAAACAATACTATAGATCTCAATGATCACTTTCAACGGAAATTGGTTTGAACGAGATATAGTCAACAGTTGCTTAAAATATAGCTCATTTTCATAAATCACAAATATAACTTTGTCATTCAGACACTATAAAAAACAAATTTTATGGGCGAAAAATTATAGTGATATTAGTTAATTTAGTTAGGTTAATTTATTTGTAGGTAGTTTTAGTTTTTAGTATAATCAATGTGGTGTGTAGTAATAATTATTACTTAATGAAATCAGTACTTAACTGAAATAATATTGATGCAAAAATATATATGCAAGTGATATTTTAGCTTTTCTATGCTTGCTACTACGGAATTGTTCAAAATGAACCGACCACTTTTTATTATGTAATATTAAATTTTCGTCCGGCTGACAGAACACTTGTATAAGAATTTTGAAAAATAATGAGTTCCTAAAATTTGCCCACCCAATAGAAAACTTAAATAAAAACAGGAACAAATCACACAGATTAAGCTAGCCCCACAATATCGGTTGTCTGGTAGAAATCGCTTCTAGCAATAAGGCCGCCCATTGTATAACTTAGTTTAATTTGTTTTGTACATTTTGAATTTATGATTTACTTACATAGTAAATTAATCAAATTAATAAGTTGTGAACTTATGGCGTAGGTGGGATACGAACTTAACAATACTATATTTTATAATAGGTACTTATATAGATAAACATTTGAGACACAGGTCAATCTGTAAAAGATCGTTTTCCATCATGACCTGACCGGGTATCGAACCCGGGACCACTCGTATCGCAGTATGGCGTGTTAACCGCTACGCCACGGAGGTCAAACTTAATCACTTTGACGGGCTGAGTCACAAGAGGTCACTATCAAGATTTAAATATTTGCCATTGAACATTATTTTTAAGCTAGTTAGATATTAAATAATTATAAATTATTGCACACCTTGACCTTAAATCTACATTTCGCTACGAATTTATGATGTAACGCAAAATCGCATTTGGAGCACCCCTTATGACATTGAGATAATAAAAATCGGCCAAGTGTAAGTCGGACTCGCGTTCGAAAGGTTCCGTTCCATTATCAATAGAACATTGGACTGTCGAGCAAAAAACGGCAAAAGATATACGATTGTTGTATGGAAGTTCCCCTTTAATATTAATTTATTCTGTTTTAAAATAAATAAATAAATATATACGGACAAATCACACAGATTGAGCTAGCCCCAAAGTAAGTTCGAGACTTGTGTTATGGGATACTAACTCAACGATATTTTATTTTATAATAGATACTTATATAGATAAACATCCAAGACCCAGGCCAATCTGAAAAAGATCATTTTTCATCTTGACCTGACCGGGGATCGAACCGATCGGACCATCCGTGTCGCAAGCAGGCGTGTTGACCGCTGCGCCACGGAGCTCGTTTTAGTATTTGTCAAAATGTTTACTATCTAACTATCACGTTTCATGGAAACAACGCCTGGGGACAGACAGTGAAGTCTCGTTAACAGGGTACCGTTCTTACCCTCTGGATACGGAAGCCGAAAAAAGACAAACCATAGTGACACATGAGTGACACACGAAGAGTGACGTTTTATGTTAGGAATTACACATAAGTATCTACAACTTTATAAATTACCTAGACCTCACCGTTGCTGCCCATCAGGCAAGATAAAGGTCAAACACACTCAAATTATTTGGAAAAAAACTCTGTATGCCACATAAGTATAGCCTTAATCCAATGTGTCTACTTAAAAGATTTGATCAACACCCGTCCGTCGTTTTTTTAAAGGCCTTTCATCCATCCATCATGAGTTCATGACACACTGTAACCTACTGAGGTAAGATATAATATCTTTGTTTTTGCTTATTTAATTTGTCTGTAAGTTTTTTTTTGTATGTTGATTTATATTTTTGTTATCTGACTAACATAATAAAAATATTAGATTCCACTGAGCCACAGTAGTCGTCAGTTTCATAGATTTGATTTTATTAAATTATTAAAATATTGCTTTAATGTTATCTCATATACATTACGTATATCAAAATTAGATCAGTAATGCGACCAACATAGGGTTTTTCTTTTGGCGAAACAAATATTATATAGTTTTAAATCGTGATCGAGATCTGTGTAAAGCGGAAGGAAAACATGGATACTATACGGAGTGCAAAGTATCACGAAAGTTTGACACTCGTTAAACCGCAAAATTCCGTCTTGAGTTTTATCAATCCTTATAAAAATAATCATCAATATTTGTAAAAATAATGACTTTATCTATACATATCTATACAACATATAATGAAACAGTAAAAATATTTTGTCTGTACATTTTTTTTTGACTGAAATGGATAGAGGAACACTTAAAAAGAATAATAGAAAGGAAAAATTTTTTTTTAATTTCTCGTCTGTCTGTCTGTATGTATGATCACGTTTATCTCCGGAAATATTGGATGGATTCGAATGAAACGTTTTCGCTATATAGCTTCTTAGCCTGTGCAACAAATAAGGTGGAAATGATTTCGAAAAATGGAACACCTGATGCAGCATCATAATGATCCAGCTGAACTATAAGAAATGTAAAAATGGAGCCTTAGCAAAAGTTGTTGAGCCTGATGGGCATTTTTGTTGGGGTATAAAAAATCTAGGATTTGGAACACCTAATGCAGAATCATAATAGTCCAGGTAAACTATAAGAAATATATGAATGATGCCTTAGCAAAAGTTATTCAACCTAATGTGCAGTTTTTGTTGAGGTATTTAAATTGAAGATTTGGAACACCTGATGCAAAACCATAATTTTTTTTTTCCTAGTATAAACCATAATAGTCCAGGTAAAAAATTGGAAATATAAAAATGACGCCTTAGCAAAAATTATTCAACCTGATGAGCATTTTTTGTTGAGGTATTTTAATTGAAGATTTAGAACATCTGATACAGAACCATGTCAAATTTTATAACGTCAATTTTACAGAGTCACTCTCTCCACTGGGATAGAGTGCATAGAGTACGATTAGCTCATATTACTGGTGACCGCCCAGCGGTCCCGGGTCACTCGCAACCAGGATGTGCCTTTTTGGCAACGTAGCTTTCAGCCCATACGGCAAAACATGAGAGTTTGCTTTCTCTACAAGCCTTGCACAAACAGGCAACACCCAAAGTTGAGGTCCATCTCTCCCGATGGCCCGTTGGATGTGTGCGCTTTATAGGTTGAGCAGCATGACAGCAGGTCAAATTCACAGATTACGCTTATGTATCGATTTTGGTTCGTATTAAGGTAATATATTAATACAACGGAGTCATAAAGTCCACGCGAACAAAGTCACGGGCATTAGCTAGTATTGATTAAAAACGGACGAAAGAGACTTAATATCAAATTCAAGGGTCAAATATGTACCTAATGCTATTTAGATTCTTTCAACAGTGTAGCCTCTGTGATAGTCCCGTTTGCACTTTTTGGGGACGGAACCCTAAAACAATCACTACACTATTCGCTAGTATTAGGAATGTATCCTTCGTTGTAACCGTCGCACGGAGTGAGCCCCGGGGCTGCCATTCTGGCTTCTAATGCCAGAAGGCAGCGCACGCGCAACCCGCCGCGTTTATTTTCACATAGCACCGAATACGTTGTGTTCGCTGCGCGCGTAAATGTGAAAAAAATATAAAGCGTACTGGCCATTTACTTATTTCAAATATTAAAAATAAACAGTGCCATTTTCATTTAAATCAAATATTCAAAGTGAAGCATGTGTGACAGCCAGCTACAATTATGGATTGCCCTTTTTATCAGTTAGTGTATTTCATTTAACTATAGAAAAATTTAATGCTTAAGTTTTATTTATTCCGTCATTATTTTAAACTTTTTTTTGTCATATTAAAAGATATATTTTGTCACAGGCCTACTACCGATTTCACAGTCCGCCTATCTAAGATGTTATAAAGGGTAAGTTCATTAACTGTGTTACAACACTCTTTCCTACCTGAAATTCTTATCACGCAAACCTACAGGTAAGTAGCGATTTCCTTTTCCTTCCTCCGACTTCACTATTTCAGCATGTCGTTTTGTAGGTACTACATAGTAATTTTTACCCAAAGACCCACCCAGAAGTAGGGTAATGTTTTTAGCGCGTATGTATGTAAATTTTATATGTCTGTACCATTGTTGCATCCTGTAGCCTGACTGATTTTGAAGTGTGAGTTAACATTCGATTCGTATTCTTCCCCGGAGTGTCATAGCCTACGTGACGGCAGCGAAAATTTAATATGGCGGACGTAAACTGTGAAAAAGGCAGTCGGGTTATTTATTTATTTTTGGAAATGTCCAATTGTTACGAAATATACAGGATTCTCAAACACACTCCGAAACTCGTAGAGATTTGAAAGCGTATCAAATTTCATTTAGTTGGTTTGTATATCTAAACCAACAAAATCTTATTAATTTCCTCTTGACAATGATTAACATTCCGGATGTAAATTTTCCTCGGGGATATTGATAGGACCTCAAAAACAGTTTTAACATTTCCGATCAAATATACACTCGAAAATTTAAGACTAGATCAAGGGTTATTAGAAAGTAATAACTTTAGTAAATATTTTTTTATTTTTTTTTTTTCCCAATACGAAAGTTGTACATAGGGACGGACTGGTCGAGGGCCGAGGGTCATGTATGTACCACGCTGTATGTATATCTTCTAACATCACAAACAGCCTTCCACGATTTAGTTGCTTATTTGAAATTATACTTATTTAGGCTACGTTGTTGGAACAAAGGCAACATAGTTGACCGAGCGAGCGAAGCGAGCACGAGTTGGGGTGAAAACAAACTTTTTGTATGTATGTATAGATATGTTTGTTCGCGATAACTTTCAAATCAGTGGTCCAAATAAGATGAAATTGAAAACGTACAAATTACAAATTCATTGGGCATCAAAATCGATAGGTCCAATAATTCGCGATGAACTACTAGTACTACAATTGGAGAGGAAAAATAGAGTAGGTATCAGTATTTTAAGCGGCCCATATGTACCCACTTATATTTGAAGACTTTTGCATTTGATTATTTTCGTTTCACTTCATTCTAGTGTTTATTCAATTAATGGTTAGTAGACACTTTCATATAATAGGTAACTACGTGAAAAAAAATTTTTTTTTTCATGTAGTTATGAAAGTGTAGAAGTTATTATAGTAATGTTTCATTTGAGTCAGAATGTGACCAATCATATTTATTTCTTAAAATCCTTTATAATAATATTTATTTTTTCTCTATTGAGGTTCTCAATTCGTCGGAATCTTTTTTTATGTGTGTTTCCCGATTTCTCAAAGACACCTGGACCGATTTGGGAAATTCTTTTTTGTTCGATATTTATACTTTACAGATGGTCCCATTAAACTTTTATCGAAATATGTTGAGCGCTTTTTGGAAAATACACAAACACCAAAAAAAAATTTACACGCATGCCGTTCTGTTTACACTTATTTCCATTTTATTTTCATGTTTGGTTAAATGGATACGGTTGAAGTCGGTTTTTGTTTTTTGTAAAAAAAATGTTGTTTATTTTGACACATAGATCAACAAAGCAAAACTTGTTACAATATAAGGCTGTTATGACGTTAAAAAATTTAACATTAAGGAATAGAAAAAATAAATTGATGGATTGTATTTTATAGGTATATTTTATGCACTCAAAATGCTATTTATACCTACTCTTATAAAATTAAGTGTATACTCTTATAAAATTAATTAATAGTAATATGGGTGAAAAATTCCACGCACGCAGGAATTGAACTTGCAGTCTTTAGTGTTTGTACGACTAACACCAACCAAACCAATTAAGATCGACTGTGTGAAGAAAAATACGTGCAAAGAGGAAAGATAAGTCGACCCTATCTTTACATTTAAAATAGGTAAAGGTAATTGAACAAGGTAGTTCTTGCCAACAAATAACCTCACACAAAGGTTTACATATTAATTATAATACAGTTAAGACAGAAGTTATATAAATATCACTAATAAGTCGACAAAAAAAAATGTAATGGGAACTTGCATGAAAATTTTAAAAATTGTATTATTATTTGAGCATCTTGCTTAAAAATACTATAAAGGGCACTTTTTGTTTTATATTTATATTGATACATTAAGTATTTTAGGTTAATTTAAATTGATACATTCAGTATTTAATTGTTATATGGTTATAGTAGTATATGTCTATTTAAAAAAAATACTATAAGATTGTTAAAAATTTCACTGGCTGAAAAATTGCTATACATTTAGATTTTTAGCCATTTAAATAAAATCAATGTTTTACATAGCTTCCAACCAAACAATTTCAAACAAAGTTCTCACACCGCGTATCCAAATGCTACAGAAGTGACTTTTATAGTCTGTGGTTTTTTATTAAGGATATTAAGACCGAGAGGAAATATCATTACCTTTTTAACATTTACCTCTCATAGTCTAATAAATTCATTTAGTTTTTGGGTAGAGTTTTTGGTAAGATTTTTTTTTCACTGTTGGGTGCTTATAAAAAAACGGATGACTGTAATTACCAGCTTACTGAGTACGAGCATCATACGACGTTTTTCAAAATATTTCGATAAAATAAATTCATCACTTCTGATTGGTGAGAAGAAAAGGGCCTTGTTTGTAAAACACAACATTATGATCCACGTTTCGATGTAATAAGGACGGTATAAAAATATATATATAAAGACAGTAAAAGAAAAAATGTATTGAAAAAATCGTTTTAAGTAATGAACTACTCACATTACGATACCGAAAAAAGTAACCGCCAAACAATAACGCCATCATTGACGCGAAGATAGTATAATCCACTGTTATCATTCAGAGTGTAACATCTAGCCAACATACCGAGACCTGCCCCGCAAGGTGCCACGCGCCGCTTGCGGGCTCATCCTCGCGGGGCTTCGGCCCGTAATCACGGTACGGAACATTTATTGCGCCGAGTGCACTTGACCGCCTTTTTAATTACAATAGTTAATTCTGTGACTATTGTGAAGCAAGGTAATGATAATTCTTCCGCAAGTAAACATTGTTAAAACTATAAACAACGATTAATCTTACATTTAGGTATATACACCGATCTGTGAAGTGAAGATACTCGAAATGACCCTTTTAACTTTACCGCTATAAGGATCACTTTATATTTTATTATTTATCTAGTTACTTTTTTGCCTTAAGGAAGTTATTTAAGTATAACCAATTATCTAAGTCCAGAAATGGGCGAGTCTGAGTTTAAGCGAGAATTTTCTACCGGCCATTTCTTCAGGTGCAATAAACTTATGTTTGCGGTATGAGGATAATACCTATTGGCTTTAATATTTTTGTTAAATTTAAAGTTGCAGGTTAATTCACTTTTTATTTTAAACTCAAATGTATTATGATAAGTGTGTTAGTGAATCCATGAGTAACTTTTGCAATGCATTCGCTTCGGCGTTATCATCATCATCGTTTCACGCATGTTGAACAACTGTCCATGCATAGCAGGATTTAAGTCTTTGTCAGTTATTTATTATTAGGGTTTGATTAATTCCCCTGCAAACAAAGTGACAGGCAGTATGCACTGTGAATTTAAATAACGTCGTTTGATATTTAGATACGTAGTAAATACTTGAATTAACAAAAAGAGTTCACAAACGAGTTCATTTATTTTCATAACCATGCTCTTCAGGATATATAGCAATACCTAGTATATACAATTGTAAATATCCTTCATAGCACCAATACCGTCATATCTACTGACACTTAATAATTATTTAAAAAAATATATATTTTTAAGGGTTGGCAATTACTTTTTATGATAATGAGATGTACATATTAGACTCGTTAATTAGGCAGACATTTGTCTTAAAATGTGCCTGGAACTTTAGATAATCTGAGTTAATTTTAAAAGTAGAGCCGACAGGCATTGCTTAGTAATGCTGCTATTTAGGAAGTGTGTGATTAATTTAGATAAGTACCTCCTATGTTTTCATTATTTTCAATTTTAATTATAAGGCATAATTTTATTTACTTATTTCTTATTTACTAATAACTTATTTATTTTAATAGGTGCATTGCCTATTGAAATAATATTGGCTATTAACTCATCACTAATAAGATTATGTTTTCAACTTATACGAACGCAAATGTGGCCTTTTCTATCCATATTATTATTATGTGAATGTACGTATGTGTTAATTTCTATAATTTAGAGAAGGCAATTCATCATCCTGCAATCTTTGTTTTGTAAACATTATTAGATAGACTGAAGGTCGCGTAAGTGGAGTATTGGGCCAGCCAGAGTTATATAACGATCTTCGGTTGTAATCGAGCGTCCACTTTCTGGTCAAATAATCCGCGCCATCAGCCACTGACCGGTTCTCCATTGGGTCAGCAAGTCAGCAACTAGCTAATCACTAATTTTATATGGAACAATCACATATCACTCCACTCCAACTGGTGACAGAAGATAACAAAATTTGCCAATTAGGTACTAACTTTTATCATCGACTGACATTATGTTTGCAGTTCGTCCTATATTTAATATAATAATATTCGGAATTTCTTCTCTGCTGTGGTCGGTTCCGAAACACTTTCGCTTTTGAACAAAAATTTATTAAATACATATTATTTAATAAGATTATTTTAAATGCCTACAATGGCCTATTTTCGTTTTGATTAATAAATGATGGATATCAATAATTATAAATACTTATTTGGCTTACCTTAGACAAATGTTTTAAAAACGACATGCTTTCGTCTACGGCTCTGCTCTTGATTGATACTAAGTATAAATCTCCGTCAAACAGTCCTTTTTACTGGATGAAAGCTCCTAATGTGCATGTTGTATACTCGTAATTTCTTGATGATTACTTCAGTGCTACAAAAAAACAATTTCGTTATATGCTACAATGGATTGATTAAATGACCTAAAAAATAATGCTAGACGTAAGATGTAATCTTATCCAACGTCTCACTTGTCTAGGTAACCTAGACAAAAATAAAATTACAAAACTGTTTGTAGCTACGGCCGTCCGGTTGCTTAGTAGGTACTTAATAAGTATTCTAGTTAAGCCGGTGTAGTTTTGTTATTATTATTTCGTACAGACGGTTACGGTAACAATTAGTAATATGATAACGTCATTTTCGTAACAATACATTGTCTACTAGAACATGAATATGACGGCTCTTTTTGCGGGGAAATAGTTCCGTGTGGCCTTGGAAAATATTGTAAGTAAGTAAATATTTATGGTATAAAAATTTTACTTTACATTTACAAAATTTTTACAAGAAAATGATTTTCAAAGAAAATGAGAAGCCAATTTTAGGGTTCCGTAGTAAACAAGGAACCCTTATAGTTTCGCCATGTCTGTCTGTCTGTCCGTCCGCGGTTTTACTCAGAGACTATAAGTACTAGAAAGCTGTAATTTGGTATGAGTATGTATATTAATCATGCCAAAAAAGGGATAGAAAAAAATCTTGAAAATATTTTTTTTAGGTTATGTCCCATACAAGTAAAGTGGGAGTAATTTTTATTTTTCTCTACTAACCTATCGTGTGGGGTATTATTGAACAGGTCTTTAAAAAATATTGTGAGGTTAAGAACACAATTTTTCGATTTAGGGGTTCGTTTCTGATATATTTGGTTTACCGCACCGCAAATATAACTTTGTCACTAATACAAAGACTATGAAAAACAAATTTACCTTTACTGGCGAAAAATTATAGAGGTTTTGGCTAATCTAAGCTTGCTTCTACGGAACCCTTCATGGGCGAGCCCGACTCACACTTGGCAATTTTTATTTAGAAATTTCGACAACATCTTAAAAAAGAATAGGAAAATGAAGGATTAATATATGATTGCTTTAGAAAAATGTACAGAGATGTAAACCCACATTATATTTAGTAATAAAGAGATAATAGTGAAGTACATTTGTAACAGTACAAATGAAAGGTAAAGGGAATAGGCAGAATGTAATACCTTACACAAAGAAGAGTCTTTAAAATAGAGTGCACTGCATACTGTAAATTACACGCGGAGTTACACACTACTCCACATGTCTGAAGTTCTTGATACTTATTTACTTTCGAGATTGACAAATTTTAATGAGTATACATACACGAGCCTACCTCAATTCTTTTGTAAAAACAAAGATAAAATATTTATAAAAACAAAACTAAACTATATCTTAATTAATATTTACAAAATAAGTGGTATATTCATTACAATCAAGTTGATCTTAAAATATTTAAATATCATGAACTTTTAAGACATGAGGAGCGTAACGCCGCAAATGAGGAAAGTGATTGAAGGAAAAATACTTATGTAGGTAGGTATCTAATGGTATTTATGTTAATGAGAGTAACATTTTCCCCATTTTTATCCTCCCTATCTCTGACATGATTCTTGAATCATGACATACATAGTATTAAAGGTAATATTTTCTTGGTTATTCAACCTTCACTGACTTATTTGGACACCAGATCAGAGGTAATAATAAGAATCTTTTTATTTGGTGCTTATAAATGTATGTAAAACACGACGAACGAAAAGAAATATTCTCAGATTTCCTCTTCATAGAAAAGTGCATAATAAGGCACGTTTAGCGTGCGGAAGAAATAAGTTACCAATTGACCATTGAGCTCCAATTTTTTTTTTTGCTTTTTAAAATATTATTTAATTTACTATTCTGAGATTTTAAGTAAGTCGGATAGAATAAAGTAAAGGTATGATGCGATTTTTTGTTCGCGGAAATCAACGATCAACGGATAATTTTGTAATAATATTTGTGTTAACATTTCATTCCTTAATCCCTTGGAAATAACAGCAGCAGAATATTGGTTTTATTGGACCTTTTAATCACAAAAAATGTTATGAAACTTCAAGCCGTGGTTTAAGGTCCTCGTGTTAACTTTGATAACGACCACATTAGAGGAAACAAACTACGCATACTTACAAGGAAATACAAATAATACGAGCATGTTCTTTATGTTGCTAAATGGGAAACAGGGCTCATTGGTTTAATTAATAAGCACCTTTTGTCTATGGTGCTCGCCAATAAGCGGACTCCAGCAGACGCAGGTTGACCAATGTAAATTGCCCAACAATACGACATCGAAACAGTCTCAGGGCGAAGTCTCTACTAATCCATGAGGCAGTAATTGATAGAAAGTAGATCAATGGCAATCTATATTACGGACCTTGTCAGCTACCCGTATGGCAATTATTTTTCCACACGCTATCACTATCTTGTAGATACAGATGCTTGACATTAAAATACATAAAAAATGTAAGTCGTTGATATTTTTGATTAGCTAAACACGTAGATTATCGCGCCAAACTGGCGTTGATTTGCTTAATTTCTAGACAAAACCTAAAAAAATTAGAAATACTTAGGATAAGAAGGATTACTGATAGCATGCGGCAGATCACAAATAGAATAAATAAATTTGAGTACAGTACAAATTCACGTTTTTATTATCTTTCGGAAATTTCTTTCTTTGTATCCGTTTTAGGGTTTTGTAGTTTTCGAAGATTGGTACAACTCTCGCAAATTATGAAGACGAGCAGGATTTACTTGTAGTAAATTCGTATCTGTATGTGTGTCGCTGTGTCCTTCAGATTTAAAGCGGGTAAAGATAGCATAAAAATTTAGGTTTATTGTCAGTAGGTACTTAGTAGGTAGTATACTGTCGTTGCGGAATGCATTTTGACTGGCACACAAGGCAAAGTGTACGTCATGTCATTCGCCTTGGTGAATAGCAAGAACTTATTCTGTTAGTGATCCTGATTCAGGGATTAAAATATTTCCATCGTTAAACACCATTCATCTATCACAATGTGAAAATATAAATACCTACCTAAGATTTTTTTGTACAGAGTTGAATTATGTATGTCCCTGCGTTCGAGTGTTTGTGACAAGAATAAAATTTAACCCTTAAGGCTCGTTCAAACCGCGTCCTTGTTACTAAACATCTCACACGTGGATTTACAATTCAGTTGAGCGTTACGTGTACGTACTTCCTGGATACTTCCTAGATTCTTGGAATGTTTATATAAAGCTTTTTCCACGGTGGTTTTTTAATGGCCCTAAAGGTCTGTATTGTTTTATAGAACGCGATTTAGAGAGCTTGCTCATCTACCGAAATCTAAAAACAGAATAGTTAAACTTACGAAATCTGAAATTAAAAGGCGTCTATTACCGCACCTCACACCATCGATATACCATAAATCCTAAATGATTGCGTACAGTACGTTTTGGTAGGAAGTTTCTTCCACGCATACGCTAAAGTTTTGAAATGAACTGCCTGCTATGGTTTTTCCGGGCGACCAAAAACCGGAGTTCTTTAAAAAGGGCATGAAAAGATTCTTCTGGGTCGGCAGCGCGTGAGTGACACCATAATAGGTGTTGCAGGCGTCCATAGGCAACGGTACTCGCTTTCCATCAGGTGGGCCGTATGCCTGTTTGACAACATAGTTGTATAAAAAAGACGCGTATTTATTTTTAATGGTGTCTGTGTAACTAGGTCCAAGAGAGCTTTCGCTACTTCGGACTTTTGAGGTGAGGGCAGAGTGCCCTCAACCTGTAAGGCGAACATCACCAAAGGCCGTTTACTATTTATGGAATACCTTTTAAAGCTTTTATAATTATATTTCAATCTTTAGCAATGAAGTTTTTGATAAGTAATTAATCTATTGGCCAGCGTGGGTATTGCATCAACATTTGCATAATAGTTGCGCATACATTTCAGGTCACTCAGCGACTACGTCGTCACACCTTTGGACCAACCGCTGCTCCTGGCCAATTCCACCTGCATCGACCGATCCCTGCCCACCATACTCTACACCTTTGGGTACAGAGGCCGTGTGGCCGGGCCCGCGACCACGGCCGTTATGTCCGCGTATCTGGCCAAACGGAAGAGGAACGTGGTTCTGCTCGACTGGGAGGAAGAAGCTAGGAGCGGTGTGCTTGGTATACCCTTGGGATATGTGCTATCAGCAGCCCCTAAGTCAAGAAAGGTATCTTGATTTAATTAAAAATATATTAAGATAATTTGAAGAATAATAAATCTACACTTGTTTGTACAAAGCAAAGAAAGCGTGTTCATAATTCATCAAAATATATTTACAATTATTTTTTTCTTAGATTGGAGACAGTTTGGGTGAGGCACTCGTGTCGTTGGCACAAGCAGGCCTCAACATGACTCAAGTGCATCTCATAGGCCATTCCCTAGGCGCCCATATAATGGCCTTCGCGGGGAGATGGACGCGTGAAAAAGGACATGTCGTGTCACGGTTAGTAATGCACGCTGCTTTTACAAAACATTAGTAAATAGGTATTATGAAAGACTGCAACTTACTAACATCATCATCATCATCAACAGGTCTTTGTTAGTCTCCACTGCAGGAACACGACCCTCTCTGAACTACCAGAGATAGAAATAAGCCACAGCAGTCAGAGGATTTGGTTCTACTCTCTCGACGCTGGCCAGATGGGTTGGAGAGGCCTCTTTATTGTTTGATTGTTTAGCTTGTGTTTCCTACGTTACCTTCTATGACATCCACGTGAGGACTTGGAGAGGTTCTATTCTACTGTGCCGGAAACCACACGAACCACACTAACATTCTCTATCAATTAACAAATTAGTAAGATTTTTGTGATGCTATGACTTTTTCTCTCTCTCGCTTTTTCAGCTACTTATATGTTTTAAACACTCATCAATTATCAGAAACATTGTTCAAAATCTCTTAACCATTCGTACATTTTTAAAAGTGACGCCATATTTTCAATGGGCTCGTTGATGTCTTTTATTTACTGGCGACGGGAATTGGGTATATACATGTATTTTATTTTTATTCTTTTTCATAATCCTATAATTATTTATAAAACCGGGGGGAACAAACATAATACCTGCAAAAATTTATAAATGTGATGTGATCTTGGTTGGTATTTGTGTGTGTAAGGGGCGTACACTGGCGTCAAGTTTTTCAAGCTGCCGAAATGCATCTGACATAACTTAACGATTGCCATCAATGATAACAGTCATGAGTTTGGGAGACCCTGGTTTAAACCTTAAATGAAAACTTCGCGACCAAAACGCAGCGTAACTCTTCTGGTTTCAGCGTTTGAAGGACAAGTAATGATCTCAAATCTTTGAAACAAAACATATAATGAATTTGCTTTTTATGAAATAATTCAAAGATAATTGAATTATTTATGTCCTAAAATACTTAATTAATTTCTGTGATTCCGTTATTACAATAAAATACCGTTTTCTTTTTGTATAACTTAATGAATTGCGACCTATGTAATCTAACCGCATGATAGGCAATGATAGGATGTCACTTATAAAAAAATTACACTCCATAAGCTTTTCGTCCGCCCGACTATGACCTACGCTAGCGTAGTATATTCCTATATTGCGCCCTCCCACATCAAACGCCTGCATCTCGTGCAGAATGGCTTTATCCATCGAGCCACCGGTAACCACAAATACTTACGGAGGAAAGACTCACATCATGACCTAAAATCTCCTCCATCCATGACTACGCCTCCAAGCGCTACTTTGAGAAAGCTGCGCGACATACCAGTCCCTTATTGATGCAAGCCGCTAGCTACATCTCAACTCTCCATGACCCTACGAACTTACGTCGTAGGAATGGGATGTTCTTACTGACAGAGATGATCTTGACTGAAATCACTCAGGCCCAAACCAACCCCTCGTTGGCTCTGAATAGCCAGAGGAAACACACCCTTCGCTTTACTCAATTCAGAGGATACGTAAGTACGTAATTCCGTAACCGAAACCTCATTCTGTCATTATTAAAAATCTTTCTTAACAATGATTGACTGCTTTCAAATAATAATTCTCATAGATAAAATCTTACATAATGTTTTCTTATGTTTTCGCGATTGTTACACATTTAAATAAAATTATTTTAATACGGTTTTTATCGCGTTTATTACATTATTTATACACCTAACGTTTCGAGCACTTTACAGTGTTCGTGGTCGCAGGTAGACTGCCTGCTAGGAGTCTACCTGCGACCACGAACACTGTAAAGTGCTCGAAACGTTAGGTGTATAAATAATGTAATAAACGCGATAAAAACCGTATTAAAATAATTTTATTTAAAAGATAAAATCTTTTTAACAAAAAAATTTAACCGCCATAATTAAATGAAAAGCAATTAATAGCAAAACACAAACAATCATCCTTGTTTTCCTGTCCTTAGGGATTATATATTTTTCAAATTAATGAATAAGCGCAAAACCTCTTAGGTGGTGATTGTGCTTATGAATATAAACAATTTTTACTATGGGGCCGACTCTGCAACTCCACAAAAAAAACAGCTTTTCCATATATTCTAGTCGAGTAGGTATTGACAATTTGTATGAAACAGCAGATTTTTTTGTCGAGTTGCAGATTCGGCCCCATAGTAAAAATTGATCATACTCATAAGCACAATCACCACCTAAGAGGTTTTGCGCTTATTCATTAACACGTTGTATATATAACGCGACCTCCGTTTTTTCGCCGGTTGAAACTAATACATAATTTATCAAGTGGCAAAACAATGAGAATAACCTCCAATAATCATTCAAACGACCTGTTGACAATAGAAACCGACCGAGTGCAACTCGGACAATAACGTCGCGTTTTGGAAATTTGCGAGGGAATGTGAAAACTGCTGTCTTTCAATTATTAAATTTATAGAAATATGATAATTTGTAAAAATTATTATGTGGGTATATTTCTTTAGCAATAAAGATTACCCATTTTTTGTCTTTTATATGCATGTGATTATGCATATTTCTATTAGGCATAAATTTAATAGTCCGAGGTAATAAATAACCTGTGGATGATCAGGTATGTCATCCTCAACTATCTGACTGGTGGTTGCAAGTATGGCACCGGGTACGCGCAGCAACCAAGCAAGAAGCATTCCAAATATCTTCATCCCGTTCCCCCAGTCCAAGGAACTTCCCACCCTTCTTTCGTTTAAAAAGCAGAACTAAGATAAGTTAAACAACCCAAACACATATCTATCGATTTGGTGGCATACCTAAGTTAACATCATGTGCTAACACAAAGCTGACACGCACACAAGCATTTAAAAAATTTACCAATTTTAAATTATTGAAATAAAGGCATGACGAAGTCTGGAGAGTATATAGTGAAAGCTAGGTGATTTATTTTCACCGTCAAAACCTTCTAGGTATCATCATCATCATCATCAGGTCTTTATTAGTCTCCACTGCAGGAGCACGACCCTCTCTGTACTTGAGGAGCCCGATGGTCCAGTGGGTGTGAGCTCTATGAGCGCTTACGTATGTTAAGCAACCCCTGGTGCAGTCCCTAGTTGGATGGGTGACCGCAAGTGGCATAAAAATATCTTTTTTTTTTTTTTTTTTTTTTTTTTTTATGTCAAAGGACGGCAAACGAGCAAGCGGGTCACCTGATGGTAAGTGATCACCGCTGCCCATGGACTAATGTAACACCAGGGGTATGACAAGAGCGTTGCCGGCCTTTTGTTTTCCCTCCCCAGAGGGGAGGGGGGATGGGCCTCCGGCTCTCTCACTCACCGATCGAAGCATAGAAGCTGTAAAACTACTACTCAAACGTCGATTTTCTGTGAGAGTGTGGTACTTCCCCGGACGAGCCGGCCCATTCATGCTACCAGCTGAAGTGATTTTTGCCGGTAGCGTGGCTCTACCACAAAAAAATCTCGAGCTCCTCCGTGCTTCGGAAGGCACGTTAAGCCGTTGGTCCCGGCTGTCATTGTTGATGGCAGTCGTTAAGCTATGTCAGATGCCTTAAGGCAGCTTGAAAAATCTGACACCAGTGTTGGCCACTTACACATACGAAAAACAAAACAAAAACTGCAGGAGCACGACCCTCTCTGTACTGCCAGAGCAGTAAGAGGATTTTGCCTACACTCTCCACGCTGGCCAGACGGGTTGGAGAGGTCTCTTTGATGTTAATAAGCTTTGTTTAGCTTTAGTTTCCTAAGTCGCCTTTTACGACATCCACGATATAGGTATATACAAAATTTAATCAAAATCATTTGAGCTATTTCCGAAATACTCATTTTATACATTACATAATTTCTATGAAATTTGCTACGTATAAATACAAGAATTTTGTCTCATGGATATAAGTAGATAGACTTTTAACAAGTTAGAACTTCTTTCCCAATCAATATTTGTTTTCAGTATAACCGGTTTGGATCCCGCCAGAGCCCTGTTCGAGGGCTCGCTGACGGTGCAGTCAGGGCTGGACCGCACTTGCGCCAAGTTCGTGGACATCATCCACAGCGACCCCGGCGGCTACGGCACCAGCAAGCCCACGGGCACCGTCGACATCTGGCCCAACTACGCCGGCAGCGGCGGCTCGCAGCCCGGCTGCCCTAATGGCGACTTCGATATGTTCTCTACTGAAGGTAAAGCACTCTTTGATTGCCTCGATATCATCTTGTATAGTCCGAATCAAACTTTATTACGGCTCGGATACTGTGCTTCGACTCGTGCGACGTTTCGAGCCGCACTAAAGTGTGATTCGGATATCACCCAGACATAATTGATATAACTTTCCTTTCATATTTCCTTTTTATTCATTATTCACGTCATTTGGTTAACTTTTCACTTTCATTCAACTACCTAATATTTCTTCAAATTATTGCTGTATTTAGAATGTTGAAGTACAAAAATAAAAATTTTGGGTTATTTAAAAAAAAATAAGTAACAAACCAAATGTGGCTGGCGACTTTCAAAATATGAATGAGCTTACGGATAGGTATTATAATAACTTCAGGCAATAGAGAAGACTTTGGGTAGTTGAAAGGTGACAGTTAATGGGTGTTCTTGCACAGGTCTTTGAATTTCAGCACACAAAAAAATCCCTTTATTTTAAGTACATCTTTCGATTACCAAACTATTAAAATATGAGAAAAGCAAAAAATAGACAAATAAATATAATAAGAAAGCAAGAATGTTACTATACCCATGGACATCAGAGTCCAGTATCGCTACCAGATATGGATCCCCTAAGCTAAAGTTGTTAATTGAGCCTCTTACAGTACAGTTGGATGAACTAATTAAAGGTAAAACTATACTAGCAGCTTTGCTTGATGGACCACACTTAAAAGAAAAAAAAACATATTGCTGGTTGCTGCTGTGAGCAAACTCATAAAAATATCATGTTACTTAGATATAGTCGATGATCGAATATAAATGAGATAATAAATGAATGTTTAATTATGAAAATACGAAGATACACTTAATTAAATAGGTAGTTAAATAATCAAACAAATCACTTGGGACCTCGATTGAAGGATCTTTCTCAAGTTCAACCGTTTATGTAGATGCGCATTTATCATATACGTTCAATGACACGCACGCAACCACGTGAGTCTGGAGGAAAACTATGTATTGTTAGATAAATACCTACCATTTGTACCTAATTACAATACAATGTGTTGTAGTCAATAGTTGTAATGTTCACAGAAATTACTTAAAAAAGTCTCTTCTTCTATTTGAAACTTAAGCGTCCAATAAAAACAAGAAGACTTATGTATAACCTAATCCAAAGCAATCAGCGAATTTCTGAATTTCCTTGTTAAAATATATTTCAAAATTAATTTTAATGTAATATTTTGATTTTGTAGTAAAGCTGATAAAATGAACCAAATATAAAATAGCCAGGAACGCCAACTAATTAACAATCTTGCACATTTTCAGACAAGTTTAGCGCAGAACGTGACAATGGCGGACATGTCCAAAATACGACAACCTTACAAAAGATCATTAGAACAATGAAGCCCAGTGAGTCACGACAATTGGCATGGCTTCAAAATTTACTTACCTACTCACAGTGCTAAGCTGCTACAAGTACACGCTAAAACGTTAAATATTCATATCGACCAATAAAAGTCAAAATCTTAAGAAGTTAGCCTCCGGTAACACGCGTAGAATTGGTGGTAAGTGGAGTGACTAGCGTAGGCAAACTACTCTACCGCTTGCCTTCCACTGTGCCCATTAACGCAAAAATATAATATATTCATCTCGACCACACCACTAAAGGTCAAAATGTTATGAGACCTCCGGTATCACGCGTAGTTGGTGCTGAGTAGAGTGAAATTTTGCCTACGCGGCAAGTGGTAAAGTAACTACTCTACCACTTACCTTCCACGAGTCCATTCTACTCTAACGCATACTTTACCAATATTTGATTACTCTCACCATTTAGAAAGAACCAACTTACCCAAAGAACGAGTAGTGTGGGCGTTCAGCGTTCGTACGTACGTATTGGCATCACTAAAACTGGTAGTAAGTATAACCTGAATAGATAGAAAAGTAGGCTAGTGAACTCTACCACCAAATCTACGCGTGTACTGGGGGCTATCGATATAGTTAGTAGCATAGTTAGCACTCTACCGTCTACTCTACCGTTTACTATACTCGCCTATTTTTAAATTTTATTAGTGGGTTTAGTCCGCTGCTAACGTCACTAGTACTCGCTATTTACTCTACTTGTATTTATAGAGGCGTAGGTTCAGTAAACAAATATTATTAGTGCGCGTGGTAAAATATAGTGGACGTGGTGGTGGAGAAAGGCAAGTAGAGAAGCTTGCCCACGTTACTAGTATTTATGCTATGATCGCGCTCTACTTTATCACTCGCTAATACTTCAGTCTACAAATGATAGGTAGGTATATATACAGTTGTATGGTTAGTAGCATTTAAAGTTAGTACTCTACCAGTCTACTCTACGCGTCTACTGGAGGCAGGCTTTATTGTCATTGGGTCTCTCCTGGATCTTTACACTAACGCAGCAAAATAAACTTTGTATTTCAGTAAACTTTTTCATTAGATGTTCTATTATACAGCGTGGAAATTGACCCTCGAGAGGTAACTCAAATCGTCAATATTAACTTCTTTTCCTATGGGACCAATGCTGGGAACTCGAAATTCTTTTTGACTTCCCTATACTAATTGCGTGAATTGCTCATCACTTTTGTATGGAAATGACGAATGTTTTTTTGAGTTCCCAGCTTGGATCCCATTGGAAAAGTTGTTTATATTGACGGGCTGAGTCACCCCTTTCAGGTCAATTTACACGCAGTAGGCTTATGGGACAGGAGAAAAAGTGCTATTTGGTGGTGGTTGATTTTATAGACGCTATGCATAGTAAAGACTTATTAGGTACTTACTGGAAGGTTAACTGAAGAAAATTGTACTTTTTACCAAACTTTCGACGGCATTCGTGGCGTAGTGCAGCACACGCCAGCCACGAGTCATGAAGGTCACCGCGTTCAATTCTTGGTCTGCGGTGCTGGAAATAAATACCTAATGAGGGTGTTAGCGACAGCCGGCTGTTAAAACTATCGCAAATCATATCACAGCATGAATGCTATAATGTGATTTGCGGACCCTGGGCTCCGACGATACGGAACTGAGGACGCAACCAGGAAAACGCTCTGATGATGATGACTTTTAACCACAAAGTAGGGAATTATTTATTAGAACACTTTGAATCGAAATAACTTCGTGCGAAAACGTACATACAAAATATGTTTCTTTCGCCCGCGGCGCAGCCTAAGGAACAATAGGTACCTACCTTTTTCCGGGATTAAAGGATACCGAAATACTTTGGATTCCGGAAATATGTCCATTTCCGGAATCCAAAGTATTTCGGTAACAAAATTTCATCTGATATGATTGAGTGATTAAAGCAGACAGAGTTACTTTCACACTACATATTATATAAAGTATTATGATGAGATGGATTGTAAGGATTATAAGTAAGTTAAAAAGGTAGATTACGTCGTACAAGTAAATAAACTTCTTTTTATGTTTAATATTTAAATGCAAATCACGCCTTGTTCGAAGATACACGATGTTTTCAATCACCGTTTGCATAAATTTAGCATCACATGTCCAAAACACGAGAAGAAAGATCGTTTACATAGGGACAGTAGCGGATTTGCCAATAGGGATAGGCTGAATAATGGCATTATATTAAAAGTTGCTGTCAATTTCGTTGATTGTAAGTATTATCTTATACATATTTATAGAATTTAGAAATGGTCTTGTATCCAACCATACATGAACAATTAAATGTGTTTATAATAGTAATTTCAGTTACATTTGAAATAAATTTATATATTCTCAACATATTATACTATTATCCAATACGTCTTCACCTTATCCTCAGTATTTTTCCATTTAACACCGCAAATTATCATTATCATGTTTCATGGCTATAATTAACATAGGTAACTTAGTTAATTATTACTTAATTTCATACAAGATGTCATCGTCACGCCAAGTTACATGTAGAGCAGAACATGTTACTCATATGTTCGAATATCACAATGCGAAGTTGATATTCGAACTGACAATAGACGTAGAAATTCGGCGGCGCTGCTGTTTGTCACTTGGAACTGCACACGGCTTTTAGCCTTTTCGGACATTTTAGATTATGGTCAGGAATGTCATCATCAACTGCCTGTGCAGTGGTTGCGTGCGCCAGGTGCACCCGGCCTGCGGAGCTGTTAAGGGGCTCATTCCTTATATCTTCTGTGGCATCCTCATTCCTTATCCTATCCAAAATTCAACACATTTCAACTTCCTAGTTCCCGTTTTCCTTACCTATCAGCTGATTCCCGCGGAGTGTTGACGCCAGGCAGGTGTCGGTCGTAAACCTTTTATTAACATAGTATTTTTGGGAAAGAAAAAATACCTGACACGATAAGTTAAATAAGCCATAGGCTCCATTGAGAATCCTTACCAGGTTTCACCACAAGCAGTCTACACGACTGATATAAATTTAGCTCTTTCATATGATCCTTCACATTTTTATTTATGAAAAAGCCGCCAAGCCTCGTTTTTAGGCAGGCGCTGAGCTATGTTAGTTGCTTTAGCTTGAACAACACGCAAAATTAAGAAAAACCTAATGCTTCATAATAATTATGGTTTGCTGTTTCCGAGGTGAGATTATCGCTAGTGTATCTATTGACCCTAAGGACCTTAGAGCATATTTGGAAATACGCAAGCCAAACAGGCCAATTCTATTATAATCTATTTTTATCTGCTTAAACGTGACTTCCAGACCTGTGCAACCATGACCGATCATGGCAGTACTTCGTGGAAGCCATCGCCCACCCCACCGCGTTCCCAGCGGCCGCCGCCCCTGACTACGACAGCTGGGCCAGTGGTGTTGGAAACACAACGGAAACCATTTTCTTGGGAGATTTGACTAATCCACGGTCAGTACAACTTACTTTACTTATAAGGATAGTGCCGGATTTACCTGCAGGGTGAGTAGGCCGAGGGCGGCATATAAGACAGTGCCATGACGAAGTAGTCAACTAAGTATAATCAGCCTGTAATTTATTCTGACGAAAAAAGAATCTAATGAATGTGACAGAAATCAAGTTTTCGGGGTCTAGTGCTGCACCCATTTGAAAGAAAAAATAAATATCATTTAAAATTTTGTCCCGCGAGGGCTTAGATAACCTTTCATACATTTTTTTAAACTACCTACTGTGAATGTAGAGCTCTTCACTTCACTGAGCATTCTCGCCAAATGTGGCCGTTTTTTATCATAAGCGCTATGACAAGCTTCACGTTCTTACTGTTGTTTTCTTTCAAATATAATTTATATCAAGTATGGCAGGACTGTACCTCGAAAAATTCATGTATGGCCTTTGAACTTACCACAGGTACAACATTAAATCTAACGTGGGACAAGAAGCCGGTCCTCATACGCTCGACGTGCAATATTCAGGTTTCTCACGATCAAAGAGTCTGTCTCACATCGTCGTTTTTCTTTAGGTTTAATCAAAATGTCTTAATATGTTGTATGTTACTACAAAGTCATGTTGTATCGTTGTATGTAGGATATTGTGTTAGTTTACACGACATATACAAACTAAAAAGCTAAAAATTAGATAGCCTTACTAACTTTACCATGTTTTGCAGGGCCAGAGGAAATTTCTATTTAATAACCAATTCCAAGCCCCTATTCGGCAAAGGCCAAGAGGGCCTAAAGCCCGTGGACAACCAGGCGCGACGCCGACGGAACTCCACCCTCACGAGACTGCTCAAGTATCTCAGATGATATTTAATGCGCTTTGCGCAGTTCACCACCAGTGTCATTACTAGGACTATAAGATTAGTGCTATAAGTTTCTTTGAACAATCCAAAGATTTATAAAACGTTCTATTCGACTTAAAAATAAATATACTTAGTTACTTTTATACAGTTTGGTTTTTTTTCATGACGATCTCGTGCTGTTTGCCACCTGTATCAATACTAGGATTGTAAGATTAGTGCTGTAAGTTTTATTGAAGAAACTTTTTGAAAAGTTATGGTTATCCCACACAGCTGTTAAAAATGTTTACAAAAATTTTCTAACCTGATAAAAATGCATAATACCTAATATGAAAATAAAAACTATTACAACTAATATTGATTATCAATATGAATGACAAATACCTTTAAAACAAAATTACAACAATAAGTTATTTTATTTGAAGTTACAAAATGTTTGTAAACATTTTTAGCAGCAGTATGGGAGCGACATTATTATGTTCGAATTCCAAAAAAAACCGGCCAAGTGCGTGTCGAGCCACGCGCACTGTAGGGTTCCGTAGTTGCGAATGAAAACTTTGAGTTCACACTGTTCACACTCGCACCTCACAGAACGACCAAAACCATCTTACAATGAAAATTGTATGATATTTTACATTTTCGAGTACATTTTATAAGATTAATTGATTAAATACTTAATTTTACTCCAAAATTATCAAATATTGCCACAATTCCACTTTTTCCGTTTGTATAGAGACATGCGCGTCCAGGCGACTCTTAACCTCACATTGTTTTTAAAGACCTATTTAACAATCCCCAACACGATGGAATTGTATAGAAAAAAAATATTACTCCCTCTTTATTTGTATGGGAGCTACCCTAAAAAAAAAATTTATGAGATTTTTTCCTACCAGTTTTTTTGTCATGATTAATATACATACCCATACCGAACTACAGCTTTCTAGTACTTATAGTCTCTGAGTAAAACCGCGGAAGGACAGACAGACGGACAGACAGACAGACATGGAGAAACTATAAGGGTTCCTAGTTTACTACGGAACCCTAAAAATGACATATTGGGTCCAATATAATTTGGACTATAGATTTTTTAGATTTGAACTAAGAACTAGAAATTATTGCGAGTACCAACAAACTTGACAAGTTAGAAATTTTCCTAGACTAGTCCAATTAGAATCTTCACATGATTCGGTCAGTCTATCGAGTCGAGTCAGATTGGGATAACGCAGAGGTCGTCAAACCGCAAGTCAGGCCTGGCGAAGTTAGAACCAGGACGTTTGGCTCATGGGTTGCCTTCTTAGACCACTGAGCCCCTTCCGCTTCAATGTACTGTCGGCAATCTATATTTTTGAAAATAAGGAAACTAGTCGACGGATAGTGTTAGAATCTAAATAAGTCGCATTCATGATGATGTACAACGTATTCCCATTCTACATGTCTTACAATTAAATTAAAAAAAATATTAGTGTAATATTTTATTGTAAAATTCACCGAAGTTTCATAATTCTCGTTTTATTTTACTAACTATATAATAATTCATTATATGTACAATCCTACTTGATACATTTATTTACAAACCTGTATGAAAATACGGTACATATCGTTGATTAATAAAGTAAAAGATATTTAGGGCTTTAAGACTCTCGAAAATAAACTTTCATGATATTGCAATAAGTACTGACACGTTTGAGCTCCCATGGCCTCAAGATCCCGCAGCATTTCTGTCATGTTCAGCATGGGTGCACTTTATTAAAGTTTATTTTTAGTGTCTTAAGAAAATCCTCGCCGCTGCGCTGCTCTCCGTCTGCACTAACCCTTAAATTGTATTGTAATTTTTTAACGCACACATCCAGGCACCCACACATAGGCGCAAGCGATTTTACGGGCACACATGCTTGTCGTTTAATTTCGCGTAGTGCATTCTTTGTCACAGGCACTGTTCGCTCCGTTCGCTCTGATACATTCCCATTCACATGTACCGCTGCTAGGTGGGCGACGTGGTGCAGAACCTTTTTATGGTGGTGTCTATGTCGAGCAACGCGTTGCGCACGTCGTGACTGTGTGACTAAAATAAACGCAAAGTATAAGTGACCAATGACCAGAGTGGACACATATCGCCACAGGCACTATTTGCACTGACACGTTCCCATTTCACAAGTACCGCTGCTAGGTGGGCGACGTGGTGTAGAACCTTTTCATGGTGGCGTCTATGTCGAGCAACGCATTACGCACGTCGTGTCCCATATCTACAATGACGTGTGACTAAAATACACACATTATCAAGTGACCAATAACCCGATTCGACACAGGCACTGTTCGCACTAACACATTCCCATTTCACAAGTACCGCTGCTAGGTGGGCGACGTGGTGTAGAACCTTTTCATGGTGGCATCTATGTCGAGCAACGCGTTGCGCACGTCGTGGGAAGCGGTTCCGATCGTCTCGAACGTGCTCGCGAGGCGATCTACGGCTCGGGCCTGAAAATTATTTTAATTATTAGCAATTTTCTCGTGACATCGTCCACGTAAATTATAGCCTATGTTACCGGCAGATAAACTAGCTTTCTATATGAAAGAATTTTGAAAAAAGGTTTTATTATTATAAGATTAGAAGAGCCCCCAAATATATCTACATAGGATAAGACCAGAAGGAGTAACAAGGAAAATTTAGTCTCAGTCAGTCGTCGTCTCAGGAGTCAATTCTATGCTTTTACCTGTATTTGAGAGGCCTCAGCCAGCCGGTCCATGGCCTGAGAATTGACGAGCGATGCGTGCGCTAACTGAGACAGCGCCGCAGCCTGCTCACTCATCACCTTCACCTGAAACATGTTATAATTAACATTATTATAGTATTATTCCCACCCATGCCTGTTTGCCTACTTGGTAATACATAATGATGATATTTATTGTGGTCAACCCAATAAGAACTAAGAAATATCCTAAATGGGAGTTGGGCTACCAATGTACATTATTCCTGAATCCTGGATTTAACTACAAAGGTAATCTATACATACAGCTTTGTTAATGTTTGAACTTCATACCAATTTTTCCATAATGGCCATTTGTCTTTCCTCAGAGTCAGTCGCAGACTCATCAAACCCTAAGGCAGGCTCCACTTCCACATGGTTCTGATCCATTGCATCTTCAAAGTAGGTCTCCTCAATGTATTGAGATTCTTGCTTCACTGATGAGTTCCGTGTCTCTTAAAAGTTATAAACATTGGATCGTCAAATTTACTTTCATACTTTCTCTCTTAAAACCAACTTGCATATGCAAGTTGGTTTTAAATTACTTTACATTCGGATTGAAGTTTCTACTTCAATCTGAAGAAAATGATAAACAAATGAACTCTGATAAAAAAAATGACCTCCACCCATATTCTACATTTACCCGGGAATTTAATTTGTTTGACGTTCAACTTATTCCAAATGGACCTGCTTCAATTACCTATTTATGTATCTAGGAAATTTCTATTATTATCCGATAACATTGACATGTCCAATTCCTCGCACTGGGGGTACGACAACTGATATAAAGTTTGTCGCTGAGTCATCACGCACGGGAGAAGACGCGCGTGAGGCAGAACACCTACGACGTCTTCGCTGACGCCGTCAAGCAGTCTGGCTGGGGTCCCCGCCCCGCCTCACACACTTCTATTGGGCTGCACCGAGGAAAGACGCCGCCTTCTATATAGTTCCCCTAATTATTGGTCAAATTTAGTATTTTAATAAACCAATTTAAATCTACAGTCCACGCTATCATGTAATGTCCCATAGCCCTATGGGACATTAAATTTGACTGACAAACTATGTGAAGGCCCCTTCACAAAGTTTGTCAGTCAAGAGTTCAATAAAGTTCTTACTTGGAATATCATTGGCAAGAAACAGATCCCATATTTTTTTCTCAATATTTGAAGAGAGACTGTTAGGGTCCCCGCCGACTGACTGAACTTTGGCTCTCACTGTTGACTTCTTGTCAGCCCAGTACTGTAAAATAAATAAACATTACATAAATATCATATTAAATATTAAATAAATATATAGGGACAAATCACACAGATTGAGCTATCCCCAGAGAAACTTGTGAACTTGTGTTCTAGGTGGTCCTAGGATACTAACTCAAGCAAAGTATATTTTTTTAATATAATAAATACTAATATAATCGTATCCTAACTATAATATTATAAATGCGAAAGTGAGTTTGTTTGTTTGTTATGCTTTCACGCCGTATCTACTGAATCGATCATCATGAAATCATGAAATTTTGCATACATATGTTAGGGTACTGAGAAGGACATAGGCTATATATTACGCGGGCGAAGCCGCGGGTAACAGCTAGTATCTACATAAACATCCCAAACACATCAATTACCTACATCATGATCTGGTCCAGAATCAAACCAAAACCCTGCGATTCAGAGGCACATACAGTAACACTGAGCCAGATACATGGTCAAGCAAGCTTATTATAAGTTAATCAATAAATAAGATATTTTTATTCATCACTTCCATTTTACCATCAGCAATTTATATATGACACAATTTACTATCCACCAGATGGGCCATCCATCGCTTAATAGGTAAGTGGTTAGACTTACTTTAATCCATGATTTCATAGGCCTAGTAGGCCCTGTAATGTTGTTAACTATACGGGTCAACTGGAACCACAGCTTTTTGCTTTCATCCCGACCCTCAAGCCCCCTCAGTTGACCTAAAGCTAGTGCTGGATGTTTCTCCATGAAATCCACAATGGCAACTACCTGCTCCAAGCTTGGGCGAGACTGAAAATTAAACTAGAATATGTGAAAATGGTAAAAGAAGCTCACAAGCTTTATATAATTGTTGAACCAAGTCAATAAGTTGCTGCTAGCTCAAGAACGAGCTGCATTATGATTAAAAGTCTAGGCACTAATCCCTTTTATTAATAATTAATAAGTCAGTATATTTTTTCAATAAGGCAGCTTGTTCTTGAGCATTCAACAACATGCTAGCAACTCTGATTATAGGTAATGTGTCATCTTCATCATCAGGTCTTTTTTAGTCTCCACTGCAGGAGCACGACCATCTCTGACTACCAGAGCCATTATTAGCCAGAGCAGTCAGAGAATTTGGCCTACACTCTCCACGCTGGCCAGACGGGAGGGAGAGGTCTTTTTGATATTAAAAGCTTTGTTTAGCTTATGATCCCTAAGTCGCCTTTTACGACATTCATGGGAAGACTTGGAGTGGTATCATTCTACTTTTCCGAGAACAACACGGCGATATACATCTGTCTCTAATCAGTGATTACCATTTACTTGAATACAAAACATTAACAAGTAGCAATCAATTCGAAACAAAGAACCTTAGTAGGCGACTCTGGGTACTACTCGGGAAACGTTAACTTCCAATATATTTATTTGAGTCGAGAGAATAGATATAAAACATAAAGTCCTTACCGCAATGGATCGATCAGTCATGATAACCAGAATTGATACCTTTATTATTTTCAATACAACAAACAGTATAAAATTTAAGATCTAAAATCATTAATTTGACTGAAGTAAAACTCATTTCAATCAAGAACTCGATATTGCAATAGTAATTTCGAATTTTCGACTTCCATTCTCCTTAGTTTCCGAGAAAACGTCGATATGTTGATAAAATTACATGACAACCATTGGTTGGGGACGTGTGCTCAGTGTTGCCAGTCGATCTTCCTTAAAAGCAAAGGTAGAAATTAGGATACACTTGACACTGATAAGTCATGAAAAACAAATAGCTGAACATAAATATTTATTTTCATATAAACTGAACTAAACTAAAAAAAATCCGGTTTAGTACGTTGGAGAACATGGAGACTGCAATTCCATGCAATTCCAACAACAGATTTAATATTTTTTTCTTTTTGTCATTTACAGATCTATAATATTTTAGTGTAAACAAAAGTACTCTGTGTATACAATACACCGGTTTTAAAATGATAAAATGTAGTACTTACACAGACATGATTTTTTTTTAAATGTACTATACCCTACTATCTTTCTAATATCTATGAGTTGTTACTACCCCCAGCCCCGGCTTTAGCAATAAGGATGGCAGTGCAAAGTTAATTGTAGATGTCACTGCATACGTTTTTTCTTAACAAAAATATGATATCTTTTTTTTAGCTTTTTAAGCAACAAGTGTATTAGAATAGTTACAAAACATTTGAGTTGAACATCCGTATAAAATGTATAAAGGGAGAAGTGGCACAACAAAGTCTGTCGGCTTTTCCATATTGATATTATAATTCAATATATTATAAATTAAGTCCAGTCCCGGGACATTCAAAAGTAGAATAAATGAGTATCTCTTGGATAGGCATGTAACATCCTCGTCTTCATAGTCACTTACCATCAGGTGAGATGGGAGACAAATGCCTAATGCAATAATTTATAAAAAAGATATATGAAAAAGCCAACGTTGACCGCAAGCTTTCACCTCGTGGTCAGCTTGCGGACTGCGAGCTTACACCTCGCTGCCGACAAGTAGTTAATTAGTCCCATGGCGGCTAACTGTACTGTAGCGTGAATTCAAGGCGACGCCGTGAAAACTTAAAACATATTTGTTCCCTTAACAAAAGATTTTTGAATATTCTGTAAACATAACTTTTAAAAATAATGTTTGTTTAATTTGTAGAAACTAGCTAATATATAAACAATTTAATAGTTTATTTCACGAGATTTAGTCTGATTATGAAGAAAATACATTTGACCACCATTTAAGGCGTAGTGAGATCACCTACTAGCGCCACCCTGCTGCGTATAGAATTAATTGCTATTAATTCTATACCTAAGTCCCAAATCAAATTAAATTTAAAAAATCTAATATCTGAATGCCCTAATAGTATTAAATTACTTGTAGTATTATTGGTACAAGTTATCACTATTTTTAATTTGATGAATTAAGAGAACGAATTGTTACCGCCAAAAGTGGCCACTTTTGGCGGTAAAAATTTGTTCTCTTAAACTTAGATTGTAATATCTATGAAAAGTACAAAAAGAATACTTCAAGTACTTTACTAGGGCAATCAGCTATTAGATTTTTTTAATTTCATTTGATTTAGGAGTTAATGAATTAATTGCTGGGTGGCGCTAGTGTGTGAACTGTTTATCAGAACAACCCTACTAAATAAGTAGGTAGGTTCATTCATGGTACAAAATGTCCACTTCAAAACTGGCAACACTGATGCATGATTCGATTTTGACTTTTGATTTTGACAGACAGAAGATTTTGACTTTTGCATTTGCATTGCAAAGCCTAAATACCTACCTGACAAATATTTAGATTTATAAGAAATGGTATGTTTTTATTGTAAAAAAAGTATCGAAATATGAAATACATCTCTTAAAAACACTAAGACTAATCATATCCGTAGTATCTATTAAATAAGTAAATTTTTTGTAAGATGTGTTGTGCACTATCAGTTTATAAGCAAAGTTAACTTTGATTTTGCTATCATAAATCTCATTGAATTAGGTTCAAAAAAGGATAAATAATGGCAAATTCAGTGAACATCTCAATTGAGGCTCCTATCGAAAATCAGATCCAAGAAATCACATATGATGGCCAGGAAATTTACCAAGCGTAAGTGTTTACAGTTTACATACAATAAATATTCTGAATATGAATATAATAACTTGACGAGAACTTAATTACTTATGTTGTTATAATAAAATGCTTTCAGGCCCCTCTCTATGTCAGAAAACCTGACTAGACTGGCTCAAAAGATAGATTTTGCTAAGAGTGAGGATGAGTTCTGCAACATCAAGAAAGAAGGAGAGGGCAGCTCAGAGGTTAAGTCGGAGGATGAAAGCAAGGATCAGGGGTACCAGTCCAACCAATGGCCGTGGGAGTCTGTACGGAATAAACTGAGAAATGCTCTTACTGAAGTCTGTGTTCTTGCAGATGTGCTCAGCATTGCTAAGGAAAAGAGATATATGGTGAGAATTTTATAATTTTTTTTCAAAATTATTAGTAGTGAATGGACTTCAATATATCTGAACTGCTAAATAATATTTAAATAAAAGTATTTTAATACTTAGATACCAAAATTATTTGCACCGCAAGCACTAAACGCCTGTTGCCAAAACTTTGAAGCCATTTGTGTGAGTTCTAGTTAAAGAATAGTTGTTATAAATGACACTCACGCTGTTTGTTAATTTTATCATACTGTTTGTGGCCATAAGGAATTAGAGTCCATTTGTGGCCAATAATACTTTTGCTGTGTATTACTATGTTTTACATTTGTTCAAAATTATTTGGTGCAATTATTTTGTTATGGATCATGAATGTAGTGATGAGACTTAGACTTTATAGCTCATGTAAGCCTATCAATTGTCAAATTTAAAGGTCCTAGATCCTGTGCAACCGGAACAAGTTGAAAACCGACCAATGGTACAAGTGTATGGGCGGAAAAAAGCTCTAGCGGCAGCTGCAGCTGTGCTCCTTGCTGGAGTAGACCGCCTTAGGGCCAGCGAGACAATGAGGACCGCAAGGAACATGCCAGATTTCCACATAGATCTTTTGAGACTCCGCCAGAATTGGCGCCTGAAGAAAGGATCCAGCGGTATAGTGGGAGACTTAAGCTATAGGACAGCTGGCTCGAAATTCAGCCAAATTGGTGTGTTTGAGGTATGTACTGGTTATTTGCATGTTTATTTTTGGATTTTAACCACCAAAGTTGTTATTGTGTTGTTATATCAAACGATTTTATTTTTATTATTATGTTAATACCCTTGCAGAACTTAACATAAATAACAACACCAAAAATCTTCTTTCTTTGTCTGAAGGCTAAAAGAACAGCTGACAGAAGAGTATAAACAATGTGTATGTTCATGATAAAGATATGTTTGCTAATAAACCATCCTCCAAAAGAAATATCTAGTCCTTCTCTTCATTAAAGTGTATTCCAGGTTGAATCGTCACTGTGATGCTTTAGATCCTAGGGGGCAGCTCAGCTATTGTCACTAATTGAATAAATGTATGAATATGCCTTAAAGAGGATCGACTACCTGTAATTTTCATACAAAAAACGATAACTCTTCCACCCCCGTAAACCTTTACGAAATGAGGAAATTTTTGTGTCATTCAATGTAGCACACTAATCTAGGGCTAATCGTTTTTCTTTTTTATTGATCCGGTTTAGATTAATTTTAATAAATTAAAATGCCCCGGGTATTTTTTAATTAAAAAAAACCGGTTAAGTGTGAGTCAAACTCGCGCAATGAGGGTTCCGTACAATATGCTTTGTGAACACACACACAATGTGCAAAAAATGTTTTATTCAATTGACTAGCGCCATCTAGTGGTGTTTTAGTGAACTATTTCCCTAGATGAACTTATTATTGTGAGTTTACCACTTTATTTTCAAGTGATAGAATTCCTATTATTTTTCCTGTAATCTTCAAGGAATGAACTATATTTTGTAATTTTTTCAAAATTTTCGGCCCAGTAGTTTCGGAGATCAGGGGGGGGAATGGTCAATTTTTGCCTTCTTTCGTGAATAAAATCAAAAGTATTGATTTTACCCAAACAAAAAAAAATATTTTTGAGATCCTCATAATGAGCCCATTCATTTGATATATGATATGACACAGTAACGTTTGCAAAACTTTCTTTTAAAATTTTGTAATTGGGCCCCTCAAAATTACCCTTATTTAAAAAAAATCTTTATTTACTTTGCACATCCGTGTTTGGTTCATAGGATTACACTATCTTACCAAATTTCATCTAATTTGGTTCAGTAGATTCGGAGAAAATCGGCTGTGACAGACGGACGGACGGACAGACAGACGCTCGAGTGATCCTATAAGGGTTCCGTTTTTCAACTTTTGTACGGAACCCTAAAAATATGGATGTTTACTTAGATACTCATAGCTTTTGTTGTATAAGCAATATATCTTAACCCGGGGTTCGTCGCTAGGCAAATGCGAACACAAACGGTCGCTACCGGATAAAAAATACCACATTTTTCATAGCTCCCTATTTAAACACATTGATATTTATATAATTGTTTTTAAATTTATTATATTTAGTAATACTATAAACTATAAATAAAAAGTTTTATTTTATGTATAGGATGTTTTCATTTATATTTAAGGCAAATACATTAAAGACGAACAAAAACTTAATTTTTTTCATTAAAATCTGAATATTTTACATTATTTTCTTTTTTTCTTTGGAAACATGTAAGAAAATTATCAGGTTATATATAAGGGTTCTATATTCTAACAAATTAACAAAAAAAGCGAGTACTTTTATACCATTTTTTTTTTTATAAATTGAGTTGAAAAATCTCAAAGCATCAACTCTCAAAAAAAGAAAATATTCATGAGTAACAAAGTAATAAAATACCCAACAATGACATTATTATAATGGTACTTTACATATCTAAATGGTTTTACCCCAGTTGCATAAGAACATTTTTCTCGTTTAAAACTGCTAATATCACAAGCAAAATACCAAAACACTCTTCCTGCTTAGTATGGTAACTGTACTCCTCATGATCCTTAGTTTCTGACATGATATTAGCATCATTATCATTTCAAGCAATATTTTATTTATAATAATACTATAAATAATAGGTAATTCTATAAAAACGTAATTATAAAACATATACATATAAAAGTAAAGTTTATCAAAAATAGTAGGAACATAAACGCTCGCTACCGGGTATTTTTCACCCATTCTTAATTAAGACCTTTGTTGTGACCAAGTTTGTGGACCGAATTGACAGCCAGGGGGGAATATTGTCGCTTGGTCTTTAGCAAAAAGGTACCAAAAGTGGCAAGTTGTTTAATTATATAGAAAAAAAGTAAAGCAAGTTTTTATTACCTCTGTGGTATTTTTTACCCGGTAGCGACGAACCCCGGGTTAAATATCAAAACGTACAGCCCTACTTCTCCAATTTATCAATCATGTTTAAAAAAATTATCGAAATTGGACTATGTTTAAGGGGTGGGAAGCGTTATCAATTTTTGTTTGAAGATTTACAGGTAGTCTATTTTCTTAAGCACCCACACTAAAACAAAAAATAAACAATACAAGAATTTATTGCAAACAAATACAGGAACTTACCTATCAGAATAAAGGCGGGCTTATCGCATAATGTAATCTCTTTCAGCCAACCTATGTGTAGAAGAAAAAAATAATTTTCAATTTATAATTTGTCCAGGTGACCAAAGCCCCTGAGGAGCAGATCGTGCAGGCTATGAGTCTGAACGCGGCGCTGCCTGCGCCGTCGGCGCTCCGCGTCACCGTGCCGCCTGAGCTGCAGGGAGTCGCCTTCATCTCCGTGCTCTGCCAGAAAGGTGCTTTTATATCACACTACTTAACACCTCTGGCAGGTTGACTTTTATCCTGGTTTCTGAAGCATGGAGGAGCAAATCGTGCAGGCGATAAGTTTAAACCAGCCCGTGCTGTCGGCGCTCCGCAAAATTTCATGATGATCGGTTCAGTAGATAGAAAGCGTAATAAACAAATAAAGAAACTCACTTGCACATTTATAATATTAGTGAGGATAGGATTAGGATGTTTTTCGTCTAAGCACTGTTTAAAAATTTAGTTCATTTTAAATTCTCTATTTCTTTAAAAGATTTGTGGTCATCATCAAATAACGCTAAATCTCCTAATGATTAATTTGAATTTTGATTAATTTTATCTTAACGTCTTTTAAGCTTCGAAGTGATAAAACAAAAATTGTTGACAGAACAAGAAGACGTAGTAACAGCTACCCTGAGCTCGTCGGCCCTGAACTGCCCGGGCACGCTGCCCGGCGACAACGCGGAGCTGCATTGGCAGCAGAAGCTGGAGGCAGCTCAGAATGTGCTGTTCTGCAAGGAGCTGTTCGCGAGGCTCGCGGCCGAGGCGGTGCAGCTCGACGCCTCTATACCACACATGGTTGTGGGCAACCAAATCATGGCCACGGTGAGTTCTATCTGTATTAATCTAAACATTTACCGTCTTATTATAAAACGAAGTAAGACTAACTTTAGTAGCTAGTGACTACTATAAGTCGGCAATTATCACTTTGAAGTTTTCTCAGCTGTCTTTGTCAATTTGTTTTGGGCGGATATTGGTTTAAACTAGGTCCTAAACTTAGTCCTCGTTTTGTAATAAGACGCTTATTGTATTACAAGCAATTGTTGAACCATCATTTTTAAGAGTTGGTGTGTTTATTAAGGCCGCACACTAGGCACAGTAGCGACGCCAATCATTTTATTCCTAATACTTTACAAATAGAAAGCAATTCAAGAATGTAAATCATATAAGCACTAGTAAATAACCTGAACTATTTTTGGAATCATGTTTAATATTATCAGTGAGAATTATGAGAATCAGATTAACCAAACCAAAAACGGCCGTTTTTGGCGGTAATCACGTTTTCTCTTAATGACTAATTCTCATAATATTAAAACATGATTCCTAAAATACTTCAAGTTATTTACTAGTGCTTATATGATTTACATTCTTGAATTTCTTTCTATTTGTAAATAAAATGATTGGCGTCGCTACTATGCTTAGGTTGCCCCCTTAACGGGAGGTAAGTAAGAAGGCTTCACAAGCTAAACAAAGTTTACAAACATAGAGACCTCTTCCTGACCCGTCTGGCCAGCGTGGAGAATATTGGCCAAATCCTCTCACTGCCCTGGCTTTATTTGGCTCAGGTAGTACAAAGAGAGACGTGCTCCTACAATGGAGACTTAAAAAGACCTGATGCATGCACAACGACCATGTCTTTCTGTGTTCTGTGACAACGACCCCAGTGCTAGTTCAATTCTAGTTAGTCCAAACTTTTCGATTTCTTCTAGATATTATTTTAGCAATAACGTAAAATTTTTCATATGATTGTAACGCATTGTTTTCTTTTCGGTGAATATATAATTTATCTTTAATTTCTAGGTCTTACCTGGCATCCAGCTGCTGATAGGACTTTGTCATAACAACGGACAAAATACCACCAGCGCCAATGCTGAAAACGTGAAAGTGAGTATGAATTAAGGGGGAACAATAGGCACAGTAGCGACGCCAATCATTTTATTCCTAATACTTTACAAATAGAAAGGAATTCAAGAATATAAACAATACAAGCCTTAGTAAATAACCTGAAGTATTTTTTGAATCATGTTTATTACTATCGGAATCAGTGAGAATTATGAGAATCTGATTACCGCCAAAAACGGCCGTTTTTGGCGGTTATCAATTTTTCTCTCAATGACTGATTCTCATAATATCAAAACATGATTCCAAAAATACTTCAGGTTATTTACTAAGGCTTGTATTGTTTATATTCTTGAATTTCTTTCTATTTGGAAAGTATTAGGAATAAAATGATTGGCGTCGCTACTGTGCCTAGTGTTCCCCCTTAAGGATGCGCTAGTCGGGAACTCGAACTCGTCAGCGCACGTGGCTAAAATGCGTGCTATTTCGCTGAGAAAGGGATAGACTCGGTTTTGAACAGTGCGGAACTATTTACACTGATGTATAAGCACATCGGAACAACAGTCTAGTGTGTGCAAACACAAATATTGTTGAAAATCTAAATCTTCGTCGCCTAAAAATTAGCGAGTATGCGTTTGGGAGAAGGGTTCTTGTGATAAAACAGCTGAATATTTTTATTAAAAGTAAAATAATTTATATTTTTTAATAACCAAACTATGCTTGTATGAATTTTGTTTTTGAGATTTTATACTCCTTCCGATATTTAATTGTGCCCAAAGTTGCGTTAAAATTACGTTGTAAAACGGAATGTTTTGAGACTCATAACTTTTAAAGTACTTCTAATTTTACAATTATGATTCCATACAAGCATAGATAACGACAAAACAAATCGATAGAATTAAAAACTTTAAACAGACGATACCGAACAACGGAGTCATCACCCTACAGAATTTGTATGGCGAAACACCTGACTAGCGCACCCTTAATGTACAGAGACAAGAATTTCATCCACGACGAGTAAATTTACTGCCACGTGGTTCCCGATAGAGTAGAATAGGACCTCTCCAAGGCTTCCCGTCGATGTCATAGAAAGCAACTTATAATTATATAATATTTCATTTCATTTTCAACTTCTGGCCTGCGTGGAAAGGGTAGGCTAAATCCTCTGACTGCTCTGGCTAATATATGGCTCTCGTAGTAAAGAGAGGGTCGTGCTCCTGCAGCGGAGACAAAAAAAGAAGACGTGATGATGAATATATTTATAATAGAATCTTTATATATGATCTATATGACGAGCTCCGTGGCGAAGCGGTCAACACGCCAGCCTGCGACATGGATGGATGATCTTTTTCAGTTTGACCTGGGTCTTAGATGTTTATTTAAATATGTATTTGTAATAAAATATAGTGTCGCTGTGTTAGTATCCCATAACACAAGTCACAAACTTAATTTGGCGCTAGCTCAAACTGTGTGATTTTGCCCGTATATAGATACTAGCTGTTACCCGCGGCTACGTGTATGAAAAATATATATATATATATATGGCGTGAAAGCGTAACAAACAAACAAACAAACTCACTTTCGCATTTATAATATAAGTTAGGATTAGTTAGGATTTATTTATGATTACATTTTTGTTGCTAGAACGAGAACGGAGCGTCATCGGGTAGCGCAGGCGGCAAGTCGGACCACGACCACGTGCTGGAGCACTCGCTACACCAGCTGCTGCGCGCCGTGCACCACGCCAACACGCACCACCCCTTCCCGCACCCCGCCACCGGCCCGCTCGGGCCCTCCAAGCGCCGCTGTCTGGCCGGTCAGTACATACAGACTCGCCGCACCAGCTGCACGCGTCTGTACCAAAGACCTTATATTAGAAAGAAGACTGAGTACCAATAGTAAATAATGCCCGGAAATACTACTGGTTGATGTCACGCTCGCACATATACAATTGTATAAAAAGTAGGTACGTATAAATTATATACAATTGCATATGCACAAGCGGGACACGAACCTTAACTATAGTATAGTAGTCCGTCTCTAAGCCAAAAATCTTTGCACAGAATTATGCTCTCCATTATAAGGAAAACAAGCGTAAATATCGTATATAAAAATTGAAACAGCTCTATCAGATGGTCAGTATACAATTACACATAGGTACACTCATTTCATTAAATACTCGGAAAGGGCCGCCAGTATCCGCCAAAGCGTTGCCGCCCGAAACGAAGTCAGGCGAGCGTTCACAGCAACTTCCGGAATCAGTCAGTTTCGGTTTCGGTAAAAGTTACGGCCGATAGCGAAACTGCCGCCGATACTTGATTTTTGGCCGAAACCAAAATCGAACTTTCGATCGGGCACTAAATTATATATATTCCACATGCAGGTCCGATGGCAGCGGACAGGTACGAGCTGCTGGACATGAGCAAGGAGCAGTCGCTGCTGGAGCAGATCATCCAGCAGGCGCAGCACTTCTTCATGCGCCGCCGTAGCGAGTACGTGCTCGACACCATCGCCAAGGAGGTTGGTTATAATATAATATATAGACTGACTCCATAACGCACCTCTCAAAATCAGCATCATGGCATTCTAAAATACCGTGCTAGTCTAGTCTCTAGGAAATATATATATTTTTTTATTTTGGGCCTTATAAGGAGTCCTAATTATGCTCTCAAATCGATTTCCAGCATGGCTCTACTTTTACTTCATTTTTCAGAGGTCGTTTGTCTGCGGTTCTGGAGCTACCCATCCATAGGGATTGGCGCCTGGCCGTAAAAACCTTCGTCAAATCATATTACCGAATAATACTATCAGCATAGGTTTCCAATCCAACCACCTACAGCTAAGAATACAATGTGCCATAAATTTCAATTTGGAAAATACCCCTCCCAATAAAAAAATAATTTTTCAAACCAGTTCCCAAAATGACGGAGGGGGTATGCCACATTGAATAAAGTTAGAGCGTTAGAAATACCCAAAATAAAATATACTTACAAATTTAGAACCTCTGTTTTTGACTTTTGTTGAAAAGTAGCAGAATAGGCCGAAAACAGAGTTGTCTTGTACCTATTCGTGTCATCTCTAAAATATATCTGTCAGCAGTGATGGCCACTTACACGAAAAACATACATCTCTACTTATACTCTAGTAAACAAACGCTCATGAAATGCTAACATTACCTACGTATGATTGAATCTGATTCCAATTCAAAATTATTTATTTATGCTCTGAATATTGTCTGGTGCTGACGTGCCAGACGGGTTTTAAAATGGCTTTAATTTTCAGGTCAAAGACCCGCTGATAGTGTCACACTGGAACGCTCTGAACAGCCCGACGCAATCCTGCGTCAAGATCAATATAATGGCCTACGGGTAATACCTTTTATCATTAACATTGCACATTATTGCATGTTTTACTTACTAGTTATTTCCATTTCGTCCTTCTCCAGTGATCCGAACAACCGTTATACTTCAATTGATTTTTTTATAAATTGCAAAATGACGTTTGGTTTGCGGCAAAGTAAATAGGACCACTTCAAATCTTCCCGTGGATGTCGTAGAAGGCGAATTAGAAAACACAAGGCAAATATAGCTTATAAAAATCAAAAAGACCTCTCCAAATCGTCTGACCAGCGTGGAGAATGTAGGCCAAATCCTCTGACTAATATATGACTCTGCTAGTACAGAGGGTCGAGCTCCTGCAGAGGAGACTAGAAAAGACCGAATGATGATGAAATATCATTAATATACTTACCATCAATCATTTTTAATTTCCCCCAAATTTTTGTTTTATTTGTTCTGTTGACTAATATTCATAGTATTTTTCATTCCGTATCAAAATTTGTAGCTGTTTGTTTACTTTTTATTCTCTTGTCTGTATTCTCCGAAATGAATAAAAAATATGTTAGAAAAATAATAATATTATATGTATTGTAAATTGTATAAAAAGTAATTTAATTAATATGATAATAATTAAGTCACATAACCCACGTCTTCATGGCACCAGCTGAATATCAGCGCTGTAGCACCCCGCTAGCAGCATAAAGCTGAGCTGGCCACCTTTCCGACAATTTTTATTTTTAATTTGCTTAGAATTGCTAATGATTCATTTGTTGTTAGATATGTATTTTGTCGAATAAAGATTTTCTTTCTTTCTTGTATATAGGTACCTTTATAAGGTCCATTTATATGAAGTGCAAATATTCTAAGAGCTGGCACTCGTAGGTTAATCTTACTAGAATCTTGATACCTTATTGGTATATAAAACAGCTACTTCCAATTCGGTTTGGTTAACTAAATGACTACTAAAAATGTATATTAATTTTAATTTATTATAATTTATAGCTATGACGCAGTTTGCCGGACGTCTCTGGTGGTGCACGTTGGCGAAAAGACGCTCAAATGCATCTGCCGCGACGGGAAAGTACGTCACCTGTCGTACGAACTGCAGGAACTTAGGGATCTCATTTACTGTCAGGTAATTCTTGTCTTAAGTACGAGTATATAGTCCGAATCAAACTTTATAGCGGCTCGGATATTTTAGCTGCGAGCTGCGCAGAACGCACCCCGCCTCCCCCCCGCAGAACGCACCCCGCCTCCCCCCCGCAGAACGCACCCCGCCTCCCCCCCGCAGAACGCACCCCGCCTCCCCCCCGCAGAACGCACCCCGCCTCCCCCCCGCAGAACCTAATATAGTGTGTATGTACTGCGCATCAACTCGCGCGATGATCCAAGCCGCCATAAAGTTTGATTCGGATTGTCCTAGATTAGCAATTCATCTGCGACTTCGTCCGTGTAAATTGTGGCCGCACCGCAGATAAATTAGCTTTTTAAAGGTAAAAGATTTTTTCATTATAAAACTAACGTGAGATAAAGACATTATTAAAATACCTTGTCGTCCCAATCCGCGCATCTCGATTCACATTCGTTCTGAGGAAGACCTTCGGATGAGGTCGTAACATGTCGGCCAGTAGCTAACTATTTAATTGAGTAATTAATCCGTTGTTAAATATTTTAATACGGTGAAACGGCAAAGATTTTTGAAAATCGGTCCAGTAGTTTCGGAGCCTATTCAATTCCAAGCAAACAATCTTGCCTCTTTATAATATTAGTACAGTCCCAATCAAACTTTATGGCTACTCGGATATAAACTGCGAGCTGCGCAGTACGCGCCCCTATATTGGGTAGGGTAGGCGCAACGATTCGTGCGTTGTACCGAGCCGCCATAAGTTTAAGTCGGAGTGTACTTATAGCGTAAATCTGCTTCCAATTTAGACGACTGTCTAGTTTCAAAATAAAGTAAATCTTTCTGGGCTGTCACTTACTACAATCAATTTCAAACTTCTCATTTTTAGGGTTCCAAACCTAAAGGGCGCAATTACTGAGACTTCGATGTCAGTCTTTTGGTCGGCATGATAACTAGACAGTTGAAATTTTCACAAATTAATGATATATTTCTTTTGCCGCTATAACAACAAATACTAAAAACCGAATAAAATAAATATATAAGGGGGCTCCCATAAAACAAACATGTTTTTGCCGTTTTTCTCGATAGTCTAATGTTGTAAAGATGGTACGGAACCGTGCGTTCGCGAGTCCGACTCGCACTTGGGGCCGATTTTTTCCGACTCGCACTTGGAGCCGATTTTTTGTATTCAATGTGTCGATACAACGATCTTTCTATTGCAGATATATCAGCACCAGATGACGGCCGTTCAGGCCGTGGGCCGCTGCATGGGCTGGCAACTCCTGGCTAGCAGCTCGCACCTCGGCTCTGGACCGGTCGAGCCTCTGGGCAATGCATCGTCTTGTCTTTTGGCATCTCCAAGTGGTATGTCTGTTACTCACTATTATCCCTGCACACGACAGTTTTTATCGGCCGATAATTTAGCCAGGCTCTTAATCAAAAACTATGAAGAAGATACTTTTTAATAGTAGGTACCTATCTGATGACCAACTGCTGCCTTCGTTTTCTCTAGGCAATAGAGACCATAGACAAATATTGAAGTGAGTGTAAAAATATTTAAATGTACCTAGTAAAATTTTCTATTGGGGGCCGCAAATTCAACGACGCGTGTTCTATGCCCTAATATCCTCAAAGGCAGTTTGTCGGTAATGCTCATCAGTATGAAGATCTAAGCACACGCAAATGTTACTGTCATCTGCCCTCACTTAGGTCCTAGACCTAGACGACTTCGTGGTAATACTTATCCTCCTGTAGGAACATCTTACAAAATATTACCTTGACTGATGTTATGTATATGTTACAGGTGACAGAATGATCGCAATCAGATGTGAACCGTCTGTGGGCATTCAGGTGTTCATAGCGCAATCACCTCGAAAGGACTTCTTTGCAAGTGAACTCGTGCAAGACAAAAAATGGGAAAATCTAGGTGGAGCTTTCAAAGAAATTAAACTGGACAAGATGGAAGGGAAGAATTTCTTAAATAAAATGGAACTACTTATGGCTTGCCTAAGTAGCACCTCATAAAACATAATATATATCTTATAAGAATCAATAAAACAATGTTTTCATAATTATATCCTTTTTATTTTATACGTAACTTAGAAGTAGGGCATTTAGGCAAAATGTTAAATGATCACTGAAGATTGTTCAAAAATTCTCTCGAAGAATTAGTTGTCTTGAGAGCACCCAATAGAAGGAACTGCAACAAAATCTTAATTTAACATCAAGAAATTCATCATCAAATTTAATCTTTTATGGGATTCTGCTTAAATCATTATTAGTACAAATGTTATCTCATACTAGCTGTACATACTTGCTAAGTAATAATGTGCAATTTACAAGGCTCCTTGTAGCCATCTGTATACAACTATTCATTTTCACAAAGTTATGCACATGAGATGACATATTTATGGCATATTCCTCAGTAAATTGCACAGGATATCCTCACAGTGTACAGTGTCTCCAGCATAAAGCCAGTGTTACAGTAATTAGATAACAATTGAAATTTTAATTATAATCAATCTAAATTTTATTAAATTTACCTAATGAAAAGCAGTCACAACAGAATCAAAATTTGTTTACAAATACAGAAAGAATACAATTTCTCTACTTCTTTTAGGTTTGCCAAGATAAAAATTTAATCACTTTTGACCCTGACTGGAGTGATGTATCAAATTCAAATAAGTAAAGTATTACAGGGCCATCAAACAAATTTCAAACCCGTGAAACTAATTTCAGACTATTATTCTGGATAATAATACCCAATGAGCGAGGGGGGATGTGAAGTAGACAAAATACAATACAAAAAAATCAACATCAACCAAACAACTGAACTGATATTACTGAAATTTAAATGAGACCAGTCTGAAAGTATACTCTTCCAAATAAAAAGGTTTTTCTGCTTTCAGAATGCTAAAATATGTACTCATTAATTAAGAAATAAGATATGGGCAAATCCTATCCACCTAAAATTATTTTCCCATCTCTAAATTAATACTAATCTAATAAAAACATAAGATTTTTAAATTCCTTTATATATGACAGTAGTAAGGAGTAAACAGAAAGCACTTAAAAAATTAAGTCTGTTAAAAAAGGAACTCATTTTTAAATTAGTCACAGGTTTGTAAATGTAATGTAATGCAAAACCATTATGAATAGTGGTCATAGCTGATATGTGGGACTAAGAAAAACATTGAGTTGAAATTTTGAGATTGCTAATATCATTCTTGTTTTTTCCTATTGCATCAGATATTTTTTTTTTTTTTTCAATCAATTTTTTTTTCGAGGCTTCATTGCACTTGATGTGACTATGCCAGCCTCATGGGGGACCTCTAGTATAAAATTTATCTTAGCAACGTTATACACCTCCATAAGAGGTATACTGATTTTGCTGGATGTGATAATGGATTGCTCAACACTGTGTTTAGCAATCCATTCTCCATAGGTACTCCAGCTAAGAACCTGTCTCGTAGGGCAGTATACTGACCACATTCCAGCAAGACATGTAACAAGTCTTCCTCTTTATGACAAAAACTACATAAATCTGATTGGGTCACACGCATCACAAGCAAGAACTTGTTAACTGGAACGTGGCCAGACCTCACCCTAAATGCAGAGACAAGAAGTTCCCTAGAGAGACTGGCGCAGTCAAACCATGGAATCAAACTAGGTGAGTTTTGGGTCGTCCTGTACCAGATACCTTTTGTCTACGAGCATCTGTCAAAATACTGTTTCCACTTTTCAATACAGTGTGATCGAATGGTAGGCAATTGCTACAGATATAGGCATCATAAAATCTTTTGATAATTACAATTTATCTTAATGGTACTTGTTTTGGCTATAATCAGCTCAGAGTGTTTCTGGTGCCTCTGCTTTGGTTTATGTAGAACCTAACACTCATTGCTTTCTCCTTGCAACCTCACCTACTTCCATATTTAAATAGAGAATTTTGCAAAACCGTGAGTTGCAGAAAAAATTGAAAAGCAAGAACCTCAAAATTACAACTTGATTTTTTTAAAACTTGTGCATCCTTTGCTACACTCTCACCAAGAAGACCTAAACTATGTGCTCTTAGTCCTTGTATCTTCAGGTCACACAAGCAACAAAATATTTCATACCAAATAATCGAAATCTGTAATGGAATATTTTAAAATATGTGTGAATATCAATAACTATGAAAGTTATTTTACCTACCAGTGTTTCCAATGACACTGTTGAGAAGAAACACCGAAACAAACTCAACAGCCTTGTCAACTTATAAACTACAAAGATTATTGAAAGTGATTACCTCTAAATCCTTGAGATACTTCCGAGTATTACCCCCCAGTATTACAAAACATTGAATTTAACACTTCGAAGGCTTCAGATTACGATAACACTAATACCTAACTTATGTCTAAAACAGAATTAAAATCGAGATAATGGCGACCGGGATCTGAAATTACCGCCATTGCCTGATCCATAGCCATTACCAGACCCATTGCGATTGAAGCCACCTGGCCGGCCACCGCCGCCGTATGAGGAGTTGAATGATCTGTTACCGCCCTGCCCACCGAACGAGCGCCCGCCCCTGAAGTTACCACCACCTCGGCCACCCCTGAAGTTCCCGCCACCCCCGTTTCGGCGCGGGCCGTCTCTTTTCCTCGACAATTCTACCTTTAGCGTCGCGCCTAACATCTCGAATCCGTTCATCGCACTACACGCATCTTCCGCCTCCTGCATGTTTTCAAATTCTATGAACGCAAAACCAGGGGGATTAAGGGCCACCCAGACTGAATTTAGTTTGCCATATTTATCAAATTCCCTCTCCAAATCTTCTTTTTTGATACCTTCCACAAGACCACCGACATAAACGCGAGTACCTCCTGAGCTCATTGTGAAATCTGAAAAAGAAGTATATTTTAACCACAGCATGTCTCCTATTTCATGTTATGTATAACACATCTGAATGATAAGTTGGTAAGATTATTTTTATCAGAATTATACTACGCCGTAAATACGCGAAAAATAAATAATTAGATACAACGAATAAAACAAAATGTCGCCAAATGCCACGCCAACATCCAATAGCACATACTACTAAAATATAATGTTATTGGTAGTACTTACATGTAAATGTGAACAGAAACTGTTATTTGATATAAATTACAACAAGTTTACTAGTGATAAACTAAAATATTAACAATTATTTAATATTATCATGGAAACGATACAAATCGATGAAACTTCTTTGGAATGGAGAATGGAGTGAATGATTGAGTGAAGGATCGCATGGCAAGCGTCCTGGAACCAAAAATAATCATGTTGTCTATGGAAATAGAAGTGCAATGTAGTTACAGTGATGTACCACGGAAGAGACAGAGCAGGGGACAAATCTTACCCCAGAACCGTTTACGCCTCTTACACATAGGTACGATATAACTTTTGAATAACGCATGCATTATTTAATGCGGTTACATACAACGTATATGTTCAGTACATTTTGTATGAGGTCAGCGATAAAATTAGACACTGCTGCGATAGTACAACGCTATGGAAGTAATACCTACGTGCTTTCCTACGTCTAGCGATATAAGTTCTTGGGATATTTTGTATGTATGCAAACAATCGTATGTACGTACACACTTGCGATTTAAAGTTAGAACATAACTTAGAAATACTGTACGATAAAAACGCAGCTGTACGAGAGGCTGAAAACCCATTACCCCACTAATATCACCAACAGCAGGTGACTCAAGGTTCTGTATACCCCGACAAGGATAAAGACGTGACTCCGCATCTTCTATACGTCAAATAAATAAAAATATAAGGAAGCAAACAAAAATAAATCATCATTTTATGGAAATTCTTTTAAAACGTGGGTTTTGTTTGATAAAAATACTAAGCAATAATGGTAATAGGGGTGGCAGCGCAAAGCTAATTGAAGTTGTCGCTGCATACGTTCTTTCCTAACAAAAATATGAATATCTTTATAAGCCTTGTATGCAGATAATTACTACATAAGATTATTGACTATGTAATCATTTAACCTTTTCCTAAAAAAAAAGCATAATAATCATATTTTTTTGTATAGTTTTAATACAATATTATATGCCAATGGGGATGGCAACTGTCACGTTGACAGTAAGTAAGGTTGTGCTGAAACAACTGTCGAATGTATGGACTTTGAAGCATATCCATATTTTTCGTCATAACCAGACCAAATCTCGTGAAATAAACTATAAAATTGTTTATTAACTAGCTTCCGACAAATTACCATATATAGTCTGGCTAATGAAAGCTGAACCCAGTTATTTTTTGAGTTGCAACACTTATACAGATGACTTTGTCATTACAGTTGTCGATTCCTGATTGTAGTTCACCATAATGATTTTGATACTTGTAAATAAGCCTGATAAGAGTTTGTGGTGGGAACATTTATTTTCTACTGTGGGAAGTCAAGGGGTGCAGTTGGGATCTGCCTTAGACGATTTTGCAAATTGTTTGTTTGTTTGTTTTTCGTATGTGTAAGTGGCCAACACTGGTGTCAGATTTTTCAAGCTGCCTAAGTGCATCTGACATAGCTTAACGACTGCCATCAACGATGACAGCCAATCAATTTTGCAAATTGATTTTAGTGGAATTTATAATATGAAATTGGTGTAGTTTGGTGTTATAAATGTTCGTGCTTATGAACAATTTGTGAAATAGTTAAGGCCGCACACTAGACACAGTAGCGACGCCAATCATTTTATTCCTAATACTTTCCAAATAGAAAGAAATTCAAGAATGTAAAGCATATAAGCACTAGTAAATAACCTGAAGTATTTTTGGAATCATGTTTAATATTATCAGAATCAGTGAGAATTATGAGAATCAGATTACCACCAAAAACGGCCGTTTTTGGCGGTAATCACGTTTTCTCTATAACCTCCCGACCACGAGGCATCAAAGAACATACGCCATCTTTGATGCTACTTATTACAACTTTACCGTACAACACCGATACTTAGTATCTCAATTTACTGGATATTGTTAGAATCTATCTCGGTGGAAGCCATTTTATAAAACAGAAAGAAAAAGAAGTAATTTAATGGACATTGGCAGAATCACTGAAATCTCGGTGGAAGCCATATTATAAAACAGAAGAAGAAGGAGAAGGCTTTGATAAAAGATGAATGAAAAGGAAAGGCCTCAAATAAATAAATTCGACTACACTGGGCACTGTTTTTTTTTTTCATAATGGACTTAAAATAATATTCTTTATATATTTTTGATTATATTATATATTTTTGATTATTCCGTAAAAATTGTACATATCGAAATAATGAATTGAATTGAAATGCGAATTTTGTATGACAGATCCTAGTAGTTTTAGAGTTATATGATCAGTAAAACTTGTTATATGCTATTAATATTCTATCCGCCGCTGATCTCTTAAGGGCACAAATAAGTTTAGGCTTCCTATGCAAAGCCGGGTGGAAAAGAATGTCAGTAAAGAGTAAAGTACTTTTTGTCACTATTGCTAAATAGTCTCAGTACTATTGATAATGTTAATATTCAAACTTTCATGTTTGTTTCAATGGTTAAAAGGGAACGGAAAAATGAATCATGTTTTCCTTTTAGCTTTCGTTAGCCAGATATTTTATTGAACCTAAAAAAAATATATTATAGGTTATGTTTGCATAATAAAAATATTATAGGTTATGTTTGCATAATACTTAAAAATCTTTTGCTGAGGGAACGAATATGAGTTTTATACATTTTATTACGAAAGGTCTAATGTCACTATTCTTTTCTTATGCACTAATTACTTGTATAAAAAGCTAAAAAAAAACATATTCATATTTTTGTTAAGGATGAACGTACGCAGCGATATGTACAATTAGCTTTGCGCTGCCACTGCCACCCCTATTTATCGGAAACTAGCGAATATAAACAATTTAGTAGTTTATTTCACGAAATTTGGTCAGATTATGAGGAAAAAATATTGATTAATTGGTCGATCAATTACTGTGCCTAAGTCTGGCTTACAATAATAGTAAATATTGCAACCGACCGACCAATAGGAATCACTGGCTTTCCGGTCTGGCTCAGCAACTGTCTTCCGTGTAAAATGAGCCTAAATTCTTAAGACAGTGCACTCTTTCTTGGGAATCGTGTAAAAATACCTCTCGTGACCATAGACAAGATTTGGTATCATGTTAGTAAAACTTACATAAATGGACAACACTACCCGGAAACAGGTGTCCTGTCATTGGATCATTTGGTTGACATTTGGAATGAATGAAAGAACTGAAAGAAGTGCGTAAATTAAGTATTCTTGTGTGCGTGAGAATGGAAGGGAGGAGCGGGAGGGCAGGGAGGAGGTTTTTGATTTGAGGAGTGCGGGAAGGGAGGAGGAGGGCATGCATGTAGTGTAGCCTAGCGCGGAACGATACGAAACCGGCCAAACTACTTTGTTCAACGGTCGCGCTGTGCGTTGTAGCGCGTATTTTCGTTTGTTTTTTAGAAGCCCCACCTTTGTTTCGTAAATTTTACTCTAGTGTTTTTAATTTCTTCTGCATATTGAAACTGATCATTTGTATAGTGCAGTTTGATAGTCACATAACGCTATGATTTATTCGGTAATAAAACTTATTACCTGAGATATGTCGGGATAAATGTCGAAATAGGCTGCGGTGCGGGCAGGTGAGGAACGTTAGTAAAGTGAAATGAGTAGCTAATGTTCAGTTAGTGGAATGTACGTCGGCAAAGACATGGGGGTGCAAAAGAGACATAGTCAGTTCAGTGATACAAAATATAAGTGGAGGACAGTAGTGCTGTTTATGTGGTGTGTCTGTGTTTGTAACGGTCAGGAATACATGGTGACAGGAAACTCGGATCCTTATGTACTGAATAAGTCTACAGGGTTAACGGAGCAATCCGGTGGAGTGCTAACAGGCGGCCGGACGGTGTGGAAGGCCAGCGGGAGTCCGTTCCTGCTGCGAGACGACATCCTGGTGGAAAGAGATGCTGAGTTGGAAATAGAGCCGGGCGTGGAGGTGCGTTTTGCCCCGATGGTGGGCATCACAGTGCGAGGGAAACTGATAGCTGTGGTGAGTATCTGTCAATCAAATTAGAATCTGATAAGAACGAATACAGGTACGAAAAGGTTTGTACCGGTAAGTCAAGGCAGGTACCTAATGTGAAATTAAATCGCATAGAACAAGTACTAACTATTTAACATTAAAAACAGATGGGCCTATAAGCCTCCTCTACACGTTCACCAATACCTTGGTCAACACCTTGGCAAACAGTTTGTTGTTGCATCCACACGTTGGAAGTTGGAAGCTCGTTTAATCTGATTTTGTGCAAGCTAATATGCGTACGACATTATGAAGTATAACAAAAGGGAAAAATACGTTCTTAAACGTGTAGGGTCACTCTGAAGTCTGGCGACAACCAAAACGTTGGCCGACGATTGAACGCGACGGTCACAATCACTCTACAACTCTTTTAGATCTGTGGCAAAATCCGATACCAAACGGATCTTGCTCCAATATATTGTATACACCCGACTGACATTCTAAACACCTTACCCTACACGATCACCAATATGATACATGTTGGTCTAACGAGTAGGGGAGGCTATACATTTAGTGTCCGTTTCAACGCTTCAAAGAGTTACTATGTGACGTTATTGTGGTCGTCGCGTCCACTGGCCAACGTGTGGATGCGACGGCGACGGCCACAATCATGCACCTTTAGTTTGTCGCGAGCTTCCAGAGGTGTTCCAGTCCAGGGTGACTGAGAGCCCGTATAAAGAGCGCTGTTTCCATATTTCCAGTTCAGGGCCGTCGGTGTCCCGGTGATCGCTCGGATAACCTGTCAGGGCCTACCGATTTTTACCTCCGGGGAATATCCGGGGACGACATTTCTTGTGTCAACAACGCCAAAATCCTTTGCCAGAGAGACATATGACAGACCTAATTGTCTTAAAACTATTTTGACTAAAAGCCTTCTGCTACTTACAATCGCGCCAAAACTCTATGATCTGCTTTTAAAATAACCCGACCTCAAATGGATTTGGCCACAGAACTTCTAGAGCTTCTAATAGAAGTTCTGTGTAATTGACACACCAATATATTTACCCATAAACACCCACTCTACACGATCACCAATGCATATTGGCCAACGTCTAGAGGAGGATTAACTATTGGTACGAAACGCGACCAACACTCAACAAACATCCATTGAACACAATTCCAATATTTTTTTGGCTACAGTGTATTGGCGAACATATTGGCCAACGTGTCGTGTAGGGAAGCGTTTATAGATTTTCTTGTAGGCAGATAAACGGGCCACCCTTTGTAGGTATATTGCTCTATAATCTATATAGCTCGACTTATTAAGTAGGTACAATTAAATAACCTTCCTTTGGATAGCAGGAGAGCTGGATCTGATAAGTTTAATAAATAAATAAGTAATGTCGAAAACCCACATTTACCAAGTCAGGCCTCCAGGCCCATCAAAGCGTGCATATAAGACGCACCCCTGCGGCTTGCCTTCCATTCTAGGCTGGTAGGGCCTTGTGGTGGAAATCAGGCACTGCGCGCCACCTCCACGATGCAGTGCCACTTGCACTTTTGAGGATATGAAATCTAAAATAAAGAAAGGAATCACTTTTGGGCAGGAATGCCAACGAGAGTAATCATATGTAATGCCGGGTGATGTGATGCCCAAAATGTTTGAATCCTGCCGCCCGGGAAGCGTATAAAGAAAAGCTCATTCAGTACGTCCCCTTCGCCTGAGACGAATTGAATTAGCATTTGCAAGCTCTTTCAACGACAAAACACACGTAAATGCTGCTCCAATACGTCCCAGAGGGTGACGTACTGCGTAGGATTTCTAAGTTTAAACGCAACAAATAATACTAGAAACCCTCATCCTATTCGTCACCCTCGCGGGACGTAATGGAGTAGGATTTCTAATGCTAAAATCACAAAGTTGTCTTAGAAAAGCTAATGCGATACGTCTCTCTATGCAGATATTGCTATCTCACGCATTCATTATGTTTTCGTGTATTATCTATTCTGCTCTGATCATCTCTGCACTTGACACGTGCGGTGCTATTTCTTATTTGTTTATTCCGTAATTAATTAGCGAGTGCAAAAATATAAGAAATGGGCTGTGTGTTTTAATAGAATTATATTATGTACACTTCCACACTTTACGGAGGCCGTGTTGCTCGAAGCTTCCACACGATTTGCGTTGCTCAGGCTTACAGCCTCTTACGTTGTAATGAAGATGTTAAAGTGCTATTTGAAACATATTTTGAATCAGGAATAGGTCCTGCAAACGCCAAAACATACCATGGAATGGAGTTAGCTCAAACATATGACACGGATCTTATAGAATATTTAGCAAACGCACAGAAAATTCCTACAGAATATTTATAAAAAATGGACAATGAACGATACGGTGAAAGATCTATGAGTAGCGCGACTGAAAGGCTGAAGAAAAAGCAGGCCGAGATGGCAAAAACGATGAATCGTATTTAAAAGTGCAGCCAACTTCAATTGCACGACGGCGGCAAGGGAAGTGGATTTCAAAAGGATGAATTAAAGCTGGGCGGCCTAGTGCATTAAAAGGCCGAAGTGCTAAAAAGGGATCCCATTGTTTAGCTTTTAATATGAATAAATAACCAACCTTGTGCAAAGAAGCATTGAATATTTTTCTAAATAAACTTTTATTCCATTGTTGAGTTCTGTTTGGTCACTGGACCCGGACGGACGTCGCTCTCTGTGCGCTCTATTATTTTCGCGTAAAGGCTGCGGGCCGCTCAGCCCCTGGGAATTCTTTTGTTTAAACCATAAAACCCTTTTTTGTGATCGGGCACATCACGCATCGGTTAAAATCCAGTGCCGTCTTGTTGTTGATGATACAAAGTAAACAAAAGTGCCCAGTTAAAATCTCGGTGAAACCAATCCAAATCACGTCGCGAATTAATAAAACATCTGTGACACCGTTCAGCTTAGGCCTCCAACTCCGAGAAAATGGCGCTGATAAACTTGGTGAGATCAATCCAAATTACACGCATGCAGTTAAAATCATTTAATACTAACATTCAATGTATAATGATTATAGTAAAAGAGTAACTCTGGTATACTAACTTTGCCGCATAATCTAATACACTTTGGTAATATTACCTTATTACTTTTGTTATAGCGAAAATCCATATTTTGTATTGTTAATTTTAATTTATATTTATTCCTTCCAAGTAATTCTGTACTTGATACCCCTTAATCAATTACTGGATAGAGTAATAAGTACATTGTTTTCAAAAGTACCTGTAAAGATTTTTATAATAAACAAGAAATCTAGAGTTACTTAAAATTTAAGCTTAATTATTTTTTAAATAAACCAGTACTTGATTATAGATATAAAACTAGGTTGTAGGTTGTTCTGTTTTAAATGGCTTAATTAATGATAAAGGGGAAAATAATTATATTAAAAATCAAGCCTAATATCAAACCTAAAGTATAAACCTCATGAAATCTTCTCAGAATTACTACCGACTAACCGATTCTAGTTCCCAGGTCGTAAGACAGCTGCAATAAAAACACGTGATACTAATATTATAGAGGGGAGAAATAGATTGTGTTTGTTTGAATTGAATGGGCTCCGGAACTGTTGGACCGATTTTGAAGGATCTCTCACCTAAAGATTAGTCTGCCGGCGATATGGTCTAACAGATGGTTTGCGCGGGCAAGGTCGCGGAAAACTTGCTATAGCCTTTAAATAGTCTGACAACCCAAAATAAAACTAACCTACCTATCTTAAATTGGTAACAGACGAGCTAAAAGTATAAAAATCATATCCGGTCACATAGTTTTGGTAACATTTGTAAACAACAAAATATATGAATACGCGGATTTAACAAAACTATATTCTCGCATTGAGCACAAGATAATATAAATTTATCTGGTAAGAGAAGATCTGTTACGTTACTTGACATCTTGCTATAATTGGAAACAGCTAATTGACTACTGATCTAGAAATATATAGATATAACAGAGTAGTAAATCCTATCCTAATAGAGGTTCTGAAACAATACAACGATTAAGTAACAATTGCTTTGAAACTACTTATACAACAAAAATAGGTTTACAGTTGTTAGGTTATATTACACAATTAGCAAAAATAGCAAATGGCTATACTTAGTTAATGTTCTTAAATAAAATCTGTTCAAAAGCATTTGCCGAGACTTTTAAAGCAAAAAGTTATTTGTACTTTATTGAAGGTAATTTAGGTTTTATGACTAAAAACAATCACCCAAAAATGCAAAGTTAAAACTGTTAAACATTTAAAGAACAGGAAAAAAACGATGTATAAAAGGAACCATTACGTTACTTAAACAAAGATACGCATAGTCGTGCATGTCCGCACGTGCAGCCATAAAAAAGGGCATCATAAAAACTGCCAAAATACCCTTCCAAAATCAATTGTTCTTCTCGCTTTCACACGGAAAGAGAACAAAAGATCGGCCGGGCAAAGCCTTCTACGCAACAAAGATACTACAGTCGTCATTGTCAAGAAATTGGCCGGGGATGATAACTGCCTAACTGCCTATTCAGAGCAATAGCGGATCAAATGAAAAATGTATTGGGGGCGACAAACAACAGATCATAAAATGACTCGCCGGGTCTTAGCATCTCACGTTAGAATAATCTACTCAATTCAATCACCTGGTCTTTCCATCTAGGTAATTATCGCATATTCCAGACTTTTCCAACGAAAGAGTTAAAAAGAAATCAATAAACATGTGAAAAAACAATTCAATTACGGATTTTTTGGAGGAGATGTCGCAATTATAGCGGCTGCCAAGTACTACTGTGTCAACATTTACATATATGGACAGACAATTCCGGAATCCGATCATCTAAAGCCCTGCAGATGGCAAAAATTTAAGAGCACTCACTACGATAGCATAATCCAACTTCCAACAATATTATAGACGAGTCTAGAAAAACACGTGGTAACATAAATGACATCGAAGGTAATTTTGAGTACGGCATTCGACAAAAAATTTTACCTCACATACATATGTTTCAAAAGGCTACGTTCTCTTCTCCTTCCAACGAGATTGCATACGCTACATTGCGGTCAGAGACGCCATAAAAATAAATATTGACAAAAGCCCTTTCAGATCGCAACATTACTATCGTGGATCTTCAAGAAACACTTCTAGCAACTGAAGAATTGAAATCAAAACACTACAACTGAATCTTAGCAGGAAAAAAATCACAAGAACATAGTATACATATAGCCATTTTAATATAAAAAGAAGATTCCAACGAATTGAAAACTTCCGCCTTTTTTAAATCGCTAAACAAAAATAAATATGACACTATTCAGATAAATTGCGAAATCTTGGACGTGCTCGGAGTATACCTGCACTTGAAATCAGGCAATACCAATAAACCAATAAATATTTTTCATAATTACATGCCACGTTCCAGCTGAACCCACATCTCGTTCTTCGCAAATAGGAAGAGCTCCACATTAAATACACATATACATATGCAAGAAGTATGAAAAATTGAAGGAGCAACTAAACAATTGAAAATTTGTGGATTAAAACAGCAGTTCATGGGGCGGACCATTGCTGGGTCTGGGGAAACTTTCATCACAGTGTGGAGAGAAAACTTTGTTAAAGTCATCGGCTTATCATAAATCAAACGTAAACGAAATTAGTTGTACGCGACCTTTTCAGCCCCCCAATAGCACAGAAAATCAAATAATATTATGCTATTGGTAGGTATATAACATTATTTAGACAATAGTTTACATCTCGGGAAAAATATGGACGAGTGACAAAATTAATTGATATTGTTTTCTGTTGCTTTCCGGTTAATTGGCTTGAAGAAATATAACGTCGACAAACGCCTCAAAAGCCCCTATAAAAAAATATACGCATACATCCATGTTTACTTTGCATGTGTGTTGTCAATGAAATATTTTACTGGTACAACTACAAATGCATATTCCTAGCAGTTTACAATGTTCTCCTATGATAGCGTGAAACATCTTGACTTGCGTTCTTCGTGCGTGCTGACTTTGCGGGTTAAACTAATAATAATAAAATTATAATAAATGTTTGTTTTCTCTTTACAAATGGTGTGCTTAGATACAAAGTAACTAATTTCTTAACGCTGTTATTTAACTCTGAATAACATTGTAGGCTTTATGAAGAGATTAGTTCCTGAAATAGGTCCTGCTGGACCTGCGTTGCAGTTAACTAGACCCCAGTAAACTTTGCTCGATAGACAGTGACTATTGATATTATTGCACGTCACAGAGATACCAATCGATACTTAGAAAATACGAGCGGCAAATACTACGAGAAATCTTTGACGCGGGAATTAAAGATTCGAATATTTTTTTTTTTATTATATTTGCTCGCATATTACAACGCCCAATCTCACACTTGCTTTAAGCAGTTAATCAACACCATGAGAAATAATACTAAATCACATAGGAAGACTCTTTATATCATGATATTACCAATTTCATGAGTAAAACTAAGGAAGAATATCATTTCAAGATTGGAGAAACTTAGCGAACAATAGAACCCCCATCAAAAAGAAGCAAAATATACTCGGAGTGAAAAACAGGCCCGGAGATTGACTAGGAATCCGATGATTCAATACTAAATCAAACACACACCCAGTCTTCACTTCAGCCGTCATTTGCAGAAGTAGCGGGCGCAAAGGACCAGATCGACGACCCCAACATCAGATCGATTGCGTATACAAAGTTCTTCATGACATCGTTGCAGCAACAGTGACTCACCGAGAGTAAAAACATATCTCCTTTAAAAGAATATACTGTCATTGAGAGCTGACGAACAGCAACACGGTAAAACAAAAGGGTGCAGACGGCGAATCGAATGAAGAAGCTAACACAAGCAAAGTAGCCTGTTTTTCCTTTCTTTTATATATTACACACCAAGTATAGTATCTATCTTCCCCATACTGATTTGATGCTGGTATTCGGTCGGTTCTAACTTCCTTTCTTTCCCCATCCTGGCTGCACCGCCCTACACTCCCATTCCTATCTACGTGCCCAACTGGTTTCTCGAGTAAGGATTCGTGATCCAAGGCGGAGGGTGGTAGGTGCGCTAGAAGTAACCTGACAAGCTCGAGTTTGTAAGCGCAGTTACACACACTCCGTAGTGGACCTCCTTCCTACGCTCTTGCAGCTTAACCGCTGGCTGGGCGGGCACAGAACTGAACTGAACTGAACTGAAATAAACTTTTATTCCATTGTTTCGTACTGTATTTGCTTTATTTATCACGTATCATAATAGTTTAAGCAGATTAAGTAATCCCTAAAATTATTATAGTATCAGTTTCCCGTTGACGAATAGAACTAGGATAAACCTTACGTTGAGGAACGTTATACCACTGGAAACCCTACTGCAATACGTCACCCTCTGGGACGTATTGGAGCAGCATTTACGCGTGTTTTTCATTAAAAATGCTTGGAAATGCTGCTTCAGTTTCTCTCAGGCGGAGGGGACGTACTGAATGAGCTTTTCTATATACGCGACCGGGAAGGGGAGATCACGGTCTCACGGAGTGTCCCATATTTTGCCACGAAAATTTGCCAATTCCCTTCCTCATAACCTGGCTTTTCTAAGTCCTGCCTTCCAGCCTACTTTCCGTTCCGTTTTTTTGCTATTCAGCTACGGAACCCTAAACATGTGATTTCACTTCAACTCGACTACAAGCAAGACGACAATAACTCCCTATCTGAGCATTTTCTCGGTTATTATATTATATCCAAACCACAGCTATGGTGCGTCAAAGGTCAGAGGCCCAGGGTCCGTTAATACGTCAGCAAATGCTGATATGATTTGGGGAAGTGTCACATACTGTCGAGGCCTACATGACGCCAACTCCAAGCTCCAAAACCGCAAACCGCGTCTACTTGTGAAAAAAGTACCTACTTAATTCCCCGTGCTGGGAATCTTAATAATAACTCTCTCATCTGAGCGTTTTCCTTGTTACATCCTCAGCTGTGAGCCTTTGATGCGACAGAACCGGTAGGCCGGCTGCGCTGCCTGACGGCAACCCTCCTTGGGTAGATCCAGAACCGCAGACAAATACGTATGATAATGAAGTGCATAGAAATATTTTCCCGCGCCGGGAATCGAACCCATTGCCCACGCGTCGAAGGCAAGCTAGGCGTGTTAACCACTGCGCCACGGGTGGGGGCCATCCTCGAGGGATCTTAATATAAGTTACTAAATCTAGATCACCTTCGTTTCCACTATTGATAACACATACTTGATAAATACCGTAGTCTACGATAAACGCGTGATACCTTATCAGGCCCATTCACTCCCAGTATTGATTTGTTCACCTGTTTGTGTGTAACTGGCAAATATTTGATACAAATAATGCGAATGGCATGGGCAAAATGTTTCACCATTGAAACCTTTGTAAAGCATGTTTACTAAACCAACAAACAGTTATCTATAGGATAGTTACTTACTCATATTAAATTATTACTCATAACGTGACAAGATTTTTCAATCATTAGACACACAGGATGTTAGTAATTATAAATGAACATAACCTTTCATTTCCGTCCTTAACTTCCTACAAAGCTGTAGGAAGTAAATCATAAATTTTAATGCAAATTCTCCATTTACTGTCTCAAGAGCATATAGGTAAGACCCTTCACTACTCTCTCGAAACACTGCAACTACGATCGAGTACCTAAATGCAACGTGAACGTGGGTCAACTTTTCTATCGTCGCTGTCTCTTGGTGACGGCACCCTGCCACGGTAAATATAGTATTACCGTGACCCTGCTATGGCAATGCTTGCATGACGAAGCTCAAACTGATTTTTTTTGCTATGTGAAAAGCCGTCCTGCTGCAGAGGTGTGAAATATAAAAGGTCCCTATTCAGAACATAATTATAAACGCGGTTTTATCATTCAGGTAATAAGTACCTACTACGCCGCGGTTTATACATTTCTGTACTAATCAATGACTTTGGGGTCTGTAATCTTCAAAGAAAGAGGACGTGTCTTCGGCTGAAGCTTGTTAGAGGTGTTATTTTATATAGAAACGACAAAAAGTGTCACTAATCGATTAATTTTTCCTTTAGAAACGTACGGTATCCAGGACGCTTGTTAGGCGCCAAGCGAAGAAGTTGAATGACCCAGGTGGACCCAATCGTGATCAGATCGCGGCACTGATATTACACGATAGGTAGATGCGACACATCGCCAGGGGTTTTATGCTATGTAGGAAACATCTTGACAACAAATAGGAACATAAGATATAGGTACTTACAGCGTGTAAATTTACCATTGACATTTCCTTGAAGGGGTGCCTGGGCCCGTCACATTGGACAACTTTTTCTTTGAAGCCAATGCTAGGAAATTTCAAAATTTCGACATTCAAATACAAAAGTGTTCGGCCGGTTCGGCAATTAATAAGAAAATGTCAAAAACAAATTTATGTTTCCGGCATTTGTCACAAAGGAAAAGTTGACGATATTAATGGGCTGAGTCACCCCTTGAAAGGAAAATCGAGGGTAAAACACGCTGTTAAGTTATATGATAACATCGTCATCATCCTTAGCCTGTGGTGAATTGAAGCCCAGGGTCCGCTATTATGACAGCATTCAGGCTGTCATTATAATTTCAACAATACAAAGTTATTACGGCCAGTCGCAGTGTTACTATACACACATGTCAGTATAATCTTTTCTTTATCCTTTACGGGGTAGACAGACACCCCTGAGATCACAAGAACTAAGCCTGTGCTGTTTGTTGGTGGGTTTGTATCTAGACAGTGTAAGTAAAATAATGTTAGGTTGACAGCCGGTTAACTAAACTTTTGACCTTAGACTAAAAATGACATATGATTATTTTTAAATCAACAATTGATTTAAAAATAATCATATGTCAGTTGGAATTTGTAAGAAGATTGCATAATAAGCGTCATTATAACTGTAAGTTAGGCCATTGCGACAGTTATGAATCATACGCCACGTGTTAATGAAGGCAGATGCCACAAAGCGCCGCCGACCCGTCCCGACCCGGAAAGCTAATTCAATGAGACAAATCTCTGATCTGACCCCTAATGATCTACGAGCTCCGCAGCTGACTTCCTAGCGGCAGGAAGCTGTAAAAATTGTATCGGTCAGCTTGCGGATGACGTGCTATCCGTGCAAACTTAGACACTAGGAAGGTAGTAATAAAGCGGTGATAGGAATAGAATTACTCCCTCGTCGTATCGTATCCTGCTGCATTGTGGGTACTTAGTAAGTTTTAGTGCTATCGTAGTTTCGTCACCTCGTCGGCATTCACAAGAAGCGACAGAGTGGTCCCGGGTCCAGTAACTTAACTACACGACACGATAAACTGTCATGATATCCATCCCATAAATGAGAATAATTCCATACAGGAGCGGACTTGAGCTGTGTAAAAGCTCAGCTGGCCTGGCTATCATAAATAGGCGGTGTCACTTCTTTTATAACTTTAACTTCTGATATAACTTTATATTATAACTAAGAATTTTTTGATAGACTAGTAAGACTTATCATAAAATTCTTACATCGCGATGTAAGAATTTTATGATAAGACTTACTAGTTAGTCATCGTTCGAGAAGTGTTGCTTTGCCCGTGGTATTCAACGGTGAAAGACTTTTTGAAATTGGTCCAGTAGCTCCTGATATTAGCGTGTTCATCAAAAAATAAACAAACTATTCAGGTATAATGTCAATCCTCGGGCATTTAAATGGTAAATAAACTTATGTCTATGACCTATGTAAAGTCGCATAAAAACGGTATATGAAGTTAATAGGATGAGAATCATAAAAAATCTAATATTTATGGATCTTCATCCTGTAGAAATTGTACAGTTACTAATATTAACTTTTAATTACCAATCCTATCCCTAGTTTGAATTATAGCCAATATACCCTCGAGGACTTCACATTTTTGATGATGCTCGGCAAAATGGCGATCAAGATTACCGCAAAGGACGGGGCAGATACATTGTATAAATAACCCTTTGACGTGCTTTTAAAACAATTGTGTATCAAAAATACTTGAATCAAATTAATTTTTCGTCAACAAAAACACTAATGAGAAACGTTAAAAATGGCTTCCTATCTCTAGTTGTGGGGTGTCGTTGAATAGGTCTTTTAAAAATATTGTCTGAACTCTAATTTTCGATTTAGGGATCCGTTTGTGTGATATTTAGCCTCGAAGTGCTAATTTTAGTTGGGGTCAAGTGTCCAAATAAACTCAGCACTTGGAGGCTCTCACATCTCAACTAAAACAGCGTGTATCTTATTTTTCTAATGCAATCCGCTTTCACGGGTATTGTTTGCGACTTGTGTGTGATGCGACAAAAACGATGCAACGCCAGTAAGTAAGTCCCTCGTAAACAAAGACGCAATAATGTTTTCAAAATATCTTTTGTTACTCGCTGTTTGTGTAGTCGTGATAGATCGGCGAGTAATGGCAAGCACCAAGCAGGTGGAAAATTGGGCCAACTTCGTGTACCTCTAATTTCAACATCCGAGTCTAGTACCTACAGACTAGATGACGGTCTTTTAAGGGCTATAAACGCCGAAGATATACCTATAGCCCCGAAGTTACATTGCTTAATGATGAACGCTATCATGTGTTCTCAACCTCTAAATCGTACTATTTTTGCTTCTTCTTATCGTGTCGATTGGCGCAAACTATATTTTATTTTTCCAGTAGGTTCCCACTTTAAGACCATTCTCCGACAATTTAAAAAATACGTTTTTGTGCAGTTACAATTTACAGGGACAGAAAGGGCATGATAGGAATTGTGTCATGGTCTGCTCACGATTTTTGCTGAGTTAGACAAAGATACTGGTATAGCGTCAGTCAGAGAAAATGAAAGCATATTTATGAAATAAATCTTATCTAAAATCAAAGCAATATTTTTGGCATCATCAGTTCGTGTAGGTGACACGGTCAGTCGACCATGCACACCCTGGTGTCAGAGTTCTTTGGAACCGCCTCTCGGCACAGTTATTCTGCAGCACCGTCGTTTAACTATGACCGCCTTCCTTGTTGCAGACCTTAATTCGGTTCAATATTTTTGTATGAGGTTGGCAATCTATACGATCTTTCTTTGACGGTATGAATAGTTACGAGATTTAAAATCGGCTTTTTGGGGCTTCGTAATTTGGCATAGCTGTAAGCGGCAATAATGATCCGCGCGTGAAATTTCAGATTAGCCGACTAACCGCGGCGACTTTCACTGGAAAATTGCCTGTCTATCCATTACAGAGATACAATAAGTACTTACAAAACTGTAACGCCGTTGTGTCGGTCTTCGGACATTTCATTCTATAATGCAAAAAGATGATAAGACTTTTATTATTCGATTTTCTGCAGTTGTACGTACACGAGAGATTGCTCCTTCGTCCTCCTAAAAAGTTCAAGTATTAAGCAGAATACAGCTTTAACCGGCTCTTTTTTCTTTCGATTGATTTAAAAATTAATTTCCTTATCTAGATCCGCACCAAACCTAAACTTTAAGGAAACGCGTTTCCGGCTGCGGCTTATCACGAAATTCCACTCAACTCACATCACCCATTGTCTCAAGTCAAATAAAAATTATGCTAAGTCGGCACAGTATATGATTAATAGAAGCGGTCCGATCATTGATCCTTGATGCACACCAAGTTCAATCAATTTCGGTTTTGAGAATGATACATTGCCGTAGCTCTGTTAACGTTCGGTAAGATAGCTTTTGAACCATTCCAACGATCAAGGATCCATTCCATAATAAGCTAGTTTGGTGATTTTTTGTGTTGATGAGTAATATCTGGACTTCTGGAGCTCGTATAAAGCTTAAGTCCGGGTCTGTGATCAAAACAAAGAAGTAGTCTATCATCAAACTGCATTGATTCACCGAGCTAGCAAAGCGTCTCAGTTTCAGCTAGGGCAAAATGTTCTTGGTATGTCTGTCCTGCTGTTTCGCTCTACAGCTCGTATTTCTCAACCAATTCTCGTGAATTGAAAGTGAGCAAGTTCAATCATTACATACAATTTTTATACTATAGTTGCCGGGACGTTCGAGTGGATAAAACAAAACAGGAAGTATTCTCATATTTCGTAATTGACAAGACAAATAATTTCACTGATAGCGTCATTGGGAGAATAGCTAAGGTGGTTCGATAGCTAGCTCCTATTTTTAAAGCGTTTTTGAAGTCTTGAGTCTAGGTTTTAATTCTTGGGTATTTTTTACGACCGAGTTTTTTACAGTTTCTTTATTGAATTCATAAGATTTTGATTTAACTATGATAGATCTATCATAACAAAACGTCTTTAACTTTTTATTTTAAGCTTAAAATATAGAAAACATTTTTTTAGTTTTAATATATCCAAAGACAGACCTGCGAGGTCTACAGCTCACAGAGCCACTAGTGTGATAAAACCTTACACTCATCTGTATTTTTTCGATTGTCTATGAAAAATTGTTTCGGCACTTTATCTAGGTACACAAAAACCCAAACTTTCTTGTGTAATTAGGACTGTTGAACCGTGTGTTGATATCAAAATCGTGTCAAGATCTGTAAACATAGATAAGGCCATGAGACAACACATACCCGGCGCAAGTGAAGAGCATCATCCGTTCCCTTTCATTCACGTTGCTTCCGAAGAGGATCCACGATCTACCTGGTGGTAACGACCTTTTATCACCCACCATGAGGCAAACGTTAATGAAACGGTAATTTCAGTACAGTTACCAGTTACGCTTGGTTAACACTGTTGACGCCAAGATTGTAACCTTGGGATCCAATAGAACGGTTGTCTGGTCTGACTCATTGCAAATAAGTATTGCATACCACAACATTGGACAAGAACCGCAAGTTTCTAGGAAACGGTTGATAATTTCTTGGATTTGAGTTACATCGTAAAAGACACCATGCTTGACTGTGGGATCCTCATAATCAACCTAAATGAAAACTAGACATCGTCTTGAAAGTTTTTATTCTTGAATTTAAATTAAAGTGTGAGTAAATGAGTTTCTAGATGCCTGTTAACTTCGCATAACGTGACTTTTATTAACCTTGCAGATTTAATATTTGCGGTTGCAGGTTGCATGGCATTAACTTCTCTACAACAACCCAAGGCAATCATTAGGTATTAATCTATACATATGGAAATACCCTTTCCATAAGAATCATAATAAGTATAACTAATAAAAAATAATTAGACCGCAATTAATTTTAATCGGCACAATGCCATATACCGGCAAAATACTATGAAGTTAAGTTTTCCTCTTTGCCAATTAAAATTATTTTTTTACTTGGATACTATTTTCAATGGATGCTGTTCTGAAGTCGCGGACGAAATCTCGCGACATATCGTAGGTATTTTAGTTCATGCATGACAAATATCGATCGTCACTTGTTGCGTCCGTACCGTACACACGTGAGTCACACTCAGCGTGAATCATAGGTGAAACTCTTAAGACCGCTGCACGCTGCACCGGCCATTTCTGTTATCTGAGACCCCGATATTGTAATGGGCTAGGTAAACAAGACTTGGAATTTGTCAATAATGTTATTGATTCCCTGGTAAAATAGGTCGCGTATTTAAATACTTTAGTTGCTCTTTTCTTTCACCTAGTAGGGACTATGATCTTTTTGTCTAGATATAAGTAAAACTCGATCATATCTCAAAAGACCTCGTGAATTCGGCTATAAGATTTGTTCGGTAAATTGTTTACCCACAACCACAAGTGTTTTTATGTTTTCTTACAAATTGAAACAATACTTTAAACACATAATACCTACACCATAGTATGTATCAGCTAAAACCTATTACAATACAACAAGGACGCTGTTCGAATTATTTTACCGTAGTTAACTGAATTTAACGCAATTGGATAGAGCTCCTTATGCCTTTACCCTTGACACAAATAAAGACTAGTAACTACGATGTTTTCAACAATTTTTGAACAAAAGCTGATCATCAGCCATCTATGCTGTTACGAAAACAGCACCTTCGTCATTAATTAACGATAAATAGGTAGGTACCTACCTCATATAAGATTCTAACGGCTTGCGTGGAGCAGTGCGAGACGGGCTCCAGCACAAATCTGTATATTTGGCTTAATTCTCGGTGCGGGCAAATACCTACTTGTAGGTACTTTATTTTTACAGGTCATTCTCAGGTCAGTCTCTTGAATACATTAAATCAATAAAATCAAAATCAATCCATAATATGGTAGTCAATGTCGTATGCGAATTTGCTCAAAATCGCAAGAGAATCAAAAACTGGCCAGGTACTTACCGTTGACCTAGAATCATGAGGCACCAAGCAAGTCTCCTATAGCAAAAGTTAAAGAAAAAAACTAAATATTTTTTAATAGGATTTAAAATTCGATTTTTGTTCGGAACATTCAGTGCGCGAGTCCGACTTTCACTTGGCCGGATTTTTTTATGGTGCACATCAAAAATTTATAATGTATAAAAAGGTACCTAAGTAACATCGAGTAATCCTCCACCTCAAATCTTGTCGTGTAACTAACATACCTCTATAACATGAAGCGTCGAAAAGTCGTCTTTACTCACGCCCCCATGCCCTATTTAATTTTGTGAGTTTAAGATATGGATCATCATTACTCCGTGAAAAAAAAGGTATCACAAAAAGCCCAAACGGGTTTGGCTATCGCTACATTTCTTCGGGCGTCTGCCAGCTTTTGAGGTCATGGTAATGCTACATAACACACTTGCTGTACTGGTATGATGGTCGCCGTGTGCTTGCTATGGGCCAGTTGCGTAAGAAAGGCCCGACATTCGTTGAAGGTTAGGGTCATGTTTACTATTATCTAAGTTATCAATTTATTACACGTGCGAAAGTTTGTTAATATGAAATTTCCAGCCGTAATTTTTATACTTATGTTCATCTTTAGTAATTTCATGTAAGAAAGTGAAAGTACTTTAAGTATCTGCCCGTTAATAAAAAAACTTGTCAGAAAAGGATTTTACTTAATTAGTAATATATTTTATTAATAATGTCTCTACCGTGTGGTTCTCGGCAGAGAAGAATAGGACAACTCCAAGTCTTCTCGAGGATGTCGTAGAAGGCGACTTAGGAAAAACAAAGCTTAAATGTAGACCCCTCCAACCCGTCTGGCGTAGTGTAGACCAAATCCTCTGAACTGCTCTGGCTAATACATATATGGCTCTGGTAGTAAAGACAGGCAGTCGTGCTCCTACAGTGGAGACTAAAAAAGACCTGATGATGAATCTCTCTACTACTAAAACAAAGTTACTTAGTTGTTCTGTCTGTCAGAATGCCTGGTATCAAGACATCTTGCAACTGCGTCTTGTTTTGAACCCCCAAGTTCGGTTATGTACAAGATTAACTAAAATCAAGATTTGTTTACCCCAGCGCTAACTGTTCTTTTCACTTAAAATAATAAGAAAGCTCGATTACTGCTTTACCTCATTTGTATAGCAACTGGGGCAAGTAAAACCTTGAAGGATACGTACGTCAATGAGACGTGCATGCAAACCGGATCGATTTTACAGGTCTGTTAAACAATCGGCCCGCGGCGCGGCGTGGGTCTAACCGGGGCAGCAATCTCAATTTTGTGACCCAAGCCAATGTAGTAATTTGCCTATGTATGTTGCATGTATACTATACCTTATACATAACTTGTATACGCTTTTGATGCATGACTGCATTTTGAGCCATCCAATCCACACGAAGCGAGAGATAGACAACTTTGATATAGGACGAGAGTTGCGTTAGACTGTTTTATACAATAACACACATATCATTATAGACGAAGTGATATCATCATCATTACAGCCGTAAGAAGTCCACTGCATGACAAAAGCCACACTAACCACCACGTTTGGCAAACGGGTTAGTGAGCGCAGTTTGTTTGGCTTATATAGTCCCGACGCTGCTGCCCATCGAAACCGGTTTTTAAGCAACGGGATAAAGGTATTTAAGGATGCTACTTGCTTGGATGGCTTAAAGATCAGAAATAGCAGCTCGGGGGCCGATGCCACACCCGCAACCGCCGGTCAGGTAATTGAGGAGGGTACCCCTGACCATGACGAACACTAGCTAAATTCGGGCAATGTAATCTTCGAGGCATATAAACAATTCTATTGCTTGATAAAATAACGATGATAATTATTTCATATTAAATAGAGTACAGTACAGTACAGTGTGAGTGATCTTAAAATTACGTAAAAGTCCCTAATAGTCTATTTCGCTCGTAAGTTAATTGAAACTGAATTGAAAATAATTTGATAAAAAAGAAGTTTATTCAATTAAGTAAATATGTCATACATCACATAAAAAAATAAATAAATCTCATTATTTTTTAACAAGTCGTTGTTTCAATGTTGATTACATTCTAGCCTGGTAATAAGTGCGGAGTGCGGTGCAACAAAGGTATAGCTAGTAACTAGTAAATACTACAGATACAAATTATCATTGTACAACTATTTACAGTGGTAAACTATCTAATATAACCTGTACAGTGGTTGTAAATAACCGAGTTGAATTTGATCATCTACTCGGTTCTAAAAAGGTACTTACACGACTATAAGAGTTCAATGTCTGTAATATCGTGCGATCTCTACGCCCTGTTTGCTCCAAGCTGCACCTACCTTGGCCGGTCCTTCCTATGCCGGAGTGCACCTGTCGACATAAAGTTCATATGGTATTGATCTGCTTTAGTTGACATTATTTATTTCAGATGCAAGGTGACTAGAAAATACCAATTGTAATAGTTTGACTGCAATCAAAGTTTACAGCGTATTGGACATGGTAATTTAAATTTCCAGACTTTTTGTCAGTGATCGGCGTAAGTAGAATAGGAAAAAATATGTGTTATTTTACCAGTTTATCCAAAAATATTCAATAGTAAAGTACTGAAAGTGGAAACGAGATAAAATGATTTTACGAAAATATGTCTCCGACGACGAGCTCCGTGGCGCAGCGGTCAACACGCCTGCCTGCGACACGGATGGTCTCGGGTTCGATCCCCGGTCAGGTCAAGATGGAAAATGATCTTTTTCAGATTGACCTGGGTCTTGGATGTTTATCTATATATGTATTTGTTATAAAATATAGTATCGTTGAGTTAGTATCCCATAACATAAGTCTTGCTTAAGAGGGTATACTAGCAGTGCGTTTTCCATACAAATGTATTTCTCTATTTTCTCGCTGAAAACTGCTTCTAGAGGCACAATTCTTCTTACATACAATCTATTATTAAAATAGGTATGTCCCTATGTTTTATTTTTTTCTAAAAACCTGCTTAAAAGAAAAAAAAATTGTACAAAAACAGTTTTTTTGGAAAAAATAAAAAATAGGGGCATTCCTATTTTTGTACTAGATTTTATGAAAAAATAATTGTGGATCTAGAATCAGTTTTCAGCGAGAAAATAGAGAAATACATTTGTATGAAAACCATATTGAAAAAATACTGCTAGTATACGCTCTTAAGAACTTACTTTGGGGCTAGCTCAATCTGTGTGATTTGTCCGTATATATTTATTTATATATTTATTTATTTATGTCTATCTCACTCGCGAAAACACTATTTTATATGGCAAATGTATGCATGGCATAAACTATGACGTCACTAGTCCATATCGGACTTCTCTTTCTTATTTAAACTTTAAAGTTTCACATCTTTGTCGTTAATTAAGATATTTTAAAAGTTCTTTCATATTTTTTTACTGTGGTTATTAAGGATTATACTAAGCAAATAAAAAAAATACGTGCATACTCCCTATTAGCCAAATGACAACTTCGAAATATACGATCTAATGTTTCTGCCGTTGCTCCTACGTATATTTTCTTTCTCAATTTCTTTTCAATTACATTATTTATATTATAGCATACTCAAAGTAGAAAAATAAATGTATTAACTTTGGACACTTGCAAATGAGAACTTGTTGATTAACTATGGTTTTGTGATGAGTTGATGACCGATGGCACAGTTCTATTCAGAGCCATCATTATAATATATGGAACAACTTAAAGCCGCTGCTAGGTATGGATTAATTACTCAAAATTACAGATGGTCTATTCTAACTAGTTCGATGCCCGATAATTCTAAAATCTACCATTTGTGGCGCGGAATCCGACCGTGGTGCTCATAGCGTGAAGAATGATGGGTAAGTTGATGACATCACGCTTCAGAGAGTCGAGACGTCTTAACTATGGCTTTCTAAGAAAAACTTACGATAGAGAGAGATCACTAGGTACTTAAATGAAATTATTATAAAATAGCAGTAGTTATATAATTTATTCAATACAAGCTGTTACCCGCGACTCCGCCTGCATTCTCAGTCAGTACCCTATGTGTATGCAAAATTTCATGATGATCGGTTCAGTAGATACGGCATGAAAGCGTAACAAACAAATAAACAAACAAAGTCACGTACGCATTTATAATATTAGTTAGGATAACACTAATACTACCGTCTGGCCAGCGTGGAGAGCGTATAGGCCAAATCCTCTGACTGCTCTAGCTGACTAATGGCTCTGGTAGTACAGAGAGGGTCGTGCTCCTGCAGTGGAGACTAAAAAAGACCTATGAAGAATGTCACTACTTACTTGAATTGAATGAGTTATAAAACTACTAAGGTTTAGAACCCTGGTATCTCTCCCAAAGCAGGTAAAATATTGAACGCCAAAAAGAGAATAAAGAACAACAAGGAAATCTGGACATTGATATTCGTACATAATCTAAAATTGTGGGAGTATTTAATTTGGTTTGGTTGGACTATGTGTACAAGATGTATGTCGTAACACTGCTAAAATAGCTCTATGCTCCTTTCTATTCATAATCCTAATGCAAAGCCTCGTAACGGGCAGATCGTAAGCCAGCGGCAAGCAGTGAGTGCAATATGCAGTTAACGTCTTGCGCAATAGCGACTTGAACCACTATTTTTAGCATTAATTACGTTCCTATTATACTAACATCATACGAGTAATCTTACAAATATTTTGTTGTTGTTGGGTATCATAACAGTTTATGGGTTAAATTCAGTGAATAGAAAATTAAGGGACCTGTGCGTGAGGATTGTGCAATTGGAAGTTATTTGCTTAAAAAGGGGCCGAGAGGTTAGTGATTTCTTGTTATTGGAACAAAGAGTATTAATTCTTACGGCTAGATGTACATCTGTTTTCGATAATCATAAAAAATAACTAAACATATATTTTAGGCGACGCGCCAATACTCAGATACGATAGCAATCGAATTTTTGCATATATTTATCAACAAAAATTATTTAAAGTTTCTAATTCATCGCATTTATTTTATTTTGTAAGCATTTGCTCAGGACCTGAGCATACAATAAGCAGTTATTACATTTGTTTGACTGTGTTATTTAATAGGCGTATGTTACGTGAGCCGAACGTGATCGGTTTCAAACGCAAGCCGGCTTTTCGGCGCTACTTGTGTGAAAGTCGCTCACTAGATTGGGGTCATTGTCAATGTTATCGTTTAACTTCATACACCATCGCATGATCGAAGGGATTGAGCTCTTGAATTTGCTCTGAATTAAGCTCTAAATATTTTTGCAATGGCCTTCATATAGAAATGAACCGCTAACATATTCTTTACTTGACGCAGACTCCTCGCGTAACTATTTTAATATTTGTGCGATTTGATTCTTATAGAAACCACAAATATCTTATACATATAATACGTAATCTAATGTGTTACACATCTAACGGAAATATTTGCATCTATCTTTGTTGGATGATAAATGTTCATACTTCGAAGATTTCATAAACGGAATACTCGTAGAAACTTTTTAATACATAGGTGACACTCCAATTTCCTAAGACACAAATATTTTTCATCGACAGTCAAAAGCAAGATTTTATGTTTCGCGAAAATATTTTTTCCATAAAAATGGGATGTAATTCGAAAGTTTCTTTCAACAAAAATGTAAACAGTTATTCTTACGTAATTATGGCAGTAAAATATCTGCTTTCACCGAATCTTGCAAATAAATACAATGCATACTTTGACTTAAAATTCCATCATCTTTTACACGACTGCCCTGAAAATAGAAGTGTAAATGTAAGTTTCTTTATTCCGCTAGATTCCACAATATCTTTTAAATGCCTCAACAGTTTGAGATGCATGGGGTTGCGTACTTACATTCCCGAGTCCCGAGTGACATATCTTTTTAGTTTTATGTCCACAGATTGTGTGCACAGATACCCATGCAAAGCCGGCCCACCCCGGCAAATGCTCACATCATACTTAACAAAAAGACGATTCTATATCTCAACTAGCAGCCCTCCCCGGCTGCGCCCGGGCATGTATTATACCTAAAAACCTTCCTCATGAATCACTCTATCTATTGGTTGAAACCACATGAAAATCCGTACAGTATAGTTTTTGAGTTTATCGCAAACAGACAGACGCGGCGGAGGACTTTGTTTTATAATATGTAGTGATAGTGACGTTGTAGAGTGAAAGCATCAGGAATAATGCACAACTGCTCTACTTGAAATCTTCCTATCAGCAGTTACGATGGTACACCTGGGACGGCGACGACGGCCATTTAGCACGGGAGCTGTCGTTGCGCTCTGTTTGTGCTCGTGAAAAGCGTGACAAACCACTCTTTCTGATGCCTACAAAACGAGTAAAGTGGAGCAGAGGTTTCGACTGCAAATCTATCATGATTCTTTTTTATGTTTCGACTGGCAGCAACAAGTATTACATCAAAGAAAAAAACAAGAGTAAGTTAAATTATTGTAAAAATCACGTTCTGTCACGAAAATTCAGATGACCAATTAAAATTTTGGGACAATACCCAAGATCGAAGGACAAAAGCTGTTATGGAACCAACCTGATGACTGAGCTATTTAACATTGAGGAGTTCTCCGTCATCGGACCAGCTTGCTGACATTATTGTACTTCATTGTCTTCCGTTTAATACAGATATGATACAAAGAGAAATAAAATCGGCCAAGCGCGAGTCCGACCTCACACTGGGTTCCGTACCATTGTCTTTACAACATCATGTTTGTTGTATAGGAATCCCTTAAATAAATATTTATATTTTTCTGTTATTAGTATTTGTTGTTATAGCGGCAACAGGAATACTCCATCTATAAAAAATTTAACGGTCCATAGCTATCACGGTTCATGCGATACAGCCTGGTAACAGGCTGTATTGCCCGTTATTAACGTTTGGGTACGGAACCCCAAAAAACATTCGTTTCAAACGTCGCCACTCAGCATAGTACCTTAACCTTAACTTGGGAGCTCTGTAGCAATTCGCATCAGAATTTGGTTCGGGGTAAACAACCTCGCGCGTTTTAAAAGGTAGTTGCACGATCAGTCGATCACGCTGCATTGGCGTAAGGTCGTGATTTCGTGATCGTCTGTCTGTAACCTAACTCGTAACAAAGGCTATTGAATTGCTTTGGAAATACTATTATTTTTTGTTTTTAGGGTTCCGTACCTAAAGGGTAAAAACCTCCGCTATCCTTGCGTCCGTCTGTCAAAGGAATAAGCAGACTTGTTTTTACAGAATGTTAATATCTATTGACATTATAAGTATTATAACAGCTTTTTTTTTACTTGATTAAAAATAATGGGCTCCATAAAAAAAATCCCGGCCATGTGGCCATGTAGGATTCCGTAGTTGCATGTTATTTATAAGTTGATAGACTATAACGCTATATATATAAATCTTTGACTTGTGAACCCTACATCGGGTGATTGTTATTATTTTGCTACTGTCCTGATTTTTTTCACGTATCCTTATACAATACAACCATTTTGCGGTGCGGATACTAAACTCCAAAAAAAAAAATCTTTGTGATGTTATTGTCGCAAACTAATATCGAAACGACAATTTAGAAAGACAATTTCGAATTTTTGAAAGACATATCCAACAGCCCACAACGTTATTGAACGTAAAAAAACCTATGTTGGACCATTTTTTGTAGATGGTAAGGAACCCTTCGTTTGCGATTCCGACTAACGACTGATCTAAAAAAAAAGTTTAATAACTAATTGAATCTAGTCCCGCATCTTCGTCCGCGTGGGTTTCTGTTTTATCTCATAGACTATCCCTCCCGGGCCGACCTCCGGCCTCAGGACCTTGGGTTCCGAAGCAGCTTAGGTGCCAACCGGGACCATGCCTTCGCGGTTACATCCTCACCTAAGACAAGGTGACAGAGGCATTGATAGATTTTTTTTTGCAGCGCTGGTCCTAATAAGGTTTATAAAGCAAATTTTTGTTACCTTGGTGCGTTAGATTTTGTATGTTTGGATATTTGTATGTTTGTCCGCGCATTTCATGAGGTCATGAAGTTGGAAATTTTTGGAAAGCACACAGTCAGTATAATATAAATATTACTAGTTGATACAATGAGTTCATTGTTCGACGATTGTCTGAAAACGGTACCATGACCGGGGCGCGATGTGAAATTTAATTCATATTTTAACAAAGCGTAGTTAAAAACAATACAGATCCCATGTGTGATTCGGTTTTGCGGTTATGGAATGAACATTAGATTGCACTGTTCATTTGTCTGTCCGCGTCTAGCTCAGAGTCCGTTAGTACTAGAAAGCTGAATTTTGCATGGCTATAATCAGTTATAGTCGGCAAACTCAATATAAGTGCAACTTGTCGACCACAGTGGATATCCGGTAGGCTTAAAGTGCTTAAACTTGCTTGTCTTTCAAAAACAAAGTCAAAGCACCGTTTCTTCAAAGTCTCTCAGATATGTAGTTCCCAAATATTTATGTAATAGGCTAATAGGTATATGTATTGTTTATGTTTTACCCTATTTAATCAATCTTTGCACTGCCCTTCGCATTCCCTATACATGTTGAATGAATAAATAAATAAACTACTGCCCTACACTACCCGTGCCTGCATTAAGTCAGTTTTTTTTTAAATAATTTAATCAGAGCTAAATGAAGAAAAAATTACTGATCTTTAACAATATGTAAATAGTTACTATTTCGTAACTCTCATAAGTATTGCGATACATAATGTAGTTTCTTCTTTGTTATCATAAAATTACGACGTTTAATTACTCACTGCTTACCATCTGTGTTCATTTGAGGGTCAGCGGCGCGTGAACGGCGTGCAGTGCCGATGCCGACCTGACAAATTGCAGCCTTATGCAGTGCCCGAACAAATTATCTAACGGCTAACGAGCGTAGTAGAGAAAACGACGGATGTACGCCCCTTGCCAGCTAATAGGGAATTTCTCTGCTAATCCACAAATAATGTCTCCCCATTCATTCCCTTTTTGTTCATATTTGAAAAGAGAGTACCTAAGAAAGTTCCAACGAAAGAAAATACATATTGCTTCTACCTCTATCTACGAGATCCTCTTCTCTAGGGGAAAAAAAGGGGTTTGAAATAGGTGAACTAAAAAAAAAATAGGCCAATTTCGAAACGGACTTGCGCATGAAGTGTTCCGTACCATCATCTACATATACAACAAGCATTAGAATATCGAGCGAAAAACTACAAAAAAATCACGTTTGTTGTGTATTATGTGAGGTAATTAACTTACTTATGTTTTATCATTAGTTAGAGAGAGCGTTAACCCCGTCTGCTAACGTTCTTTAGTCCACTCGATCCATCTCCATCGGTTGTCCGGTAGAAATTGATACTTTTTTTGTTTTGTATTTTTTTTTCTGTTGGGTGTACAATAAAATATTAATTGCTAACCTACTTAGACACTACGAAAACCTGGAAGTGTTGGTCCTGGAACCCACGCGTGAAATACATATATTTTAATGGTCGTTAACCAACAATAACAAGGACACCTTTGATCATATAAAGACATTATACTTTTAGATTTATCCACGACTATAGCTGGCCATCAAGCCGTATATTAGAATTCCGCGCGAGTAGCACGTATTGGTCGTGCGCAGGAAGTGTGGACCATAACGATGGCATTTGAGGACGTGAGAATGCTGTTGTACTGATGTCGCATTACCTTTAACGGACTTTTCAACTGCTCTGTTAAATTTTGCTATATTACGAATATAATGTGACGTATGGTGAAATATGGTGATAATGGCCGAAAGAGTAACTTAAGTGTGAAAATTAAAGTTGCCTACTCCCGAATATTCCAAATTATCTTAACTAATGACAATCTTAAATCTCAGACTGTCCTTGTCTAAGTTATCTAGATAGTGACATCACGAGACTTGAACGATTTTATTTAATCTAATATTTATTTATCAATAATTAATCATACAGGACCTTCGGTCGTGGCAATAGCACTTATGGTAACACTAGAATTTTTGAAGACTCCTCAGTCAGAGCAAGGAATTTCAATAAAGGTCAGGCGCGGGCGACAAGACAGTCCTTGCTCTGTGATCGACTCAGACTAACTCATAAGTAAACATTAGTAAAGCCAGTCCCTTTACTTCACACATAATAATATTATGGCACGCATTCCACATTCCTACAATTATTAACGGTGTCGTACGGGGGCAACAGATCGTGACGCCATGAATGAAGGGTATGAATGCACAGGAAGCCCAAGCGATGCACCAAGTGCAAGGGCGCAGCGACGCGTGGACACAGTGCTACATAAAAACATAATTTGGACCATAAAAACTTCGCGCCGCCCGCGCCGGCCGGTCACAATCGGCCGTTAACTGGCTAGGTGTGTGATGTCATGTTGTCATGCTAAAACGTGAATATTAATAAGTATGATTCTTAAACTAATATTAGGTATACCTGAATATTTGTATAGAAGGATGCGTAGGCGAAAACGTAGTTCCTAATAAAATTACCTCCAGCTAATTGGCGTAACAATGTAAAAGGGGAGAATATTTTCATTTTAAATAGTACCTAGTCAATTCATGTCCTTTATTTTTTATGGACCTGAAACTACCAGCCGAGCTACCAGCCGGGTCTTGTGGTCGGGGCAAACATAATTCAGGGGGGGCGCAGAAAATAAAATTTAAAAATTGTAACAACTCCTTAAATAAAAAGTTAAAATAATGATACTGTGACTTCCCGCATAATAAATGATTGAGAAACCAAAATTATCATAAGAGATATTATATAAATAATACGATAAACCTAAAATAAATACAACGCACACCCAAATATTCCTGATTCTTTTCAAGAATATTCTTATCATATCAGAAGACACAAAACAATAGATATCTCAGAGAATCAAGACCCCAATATAAAGTTTTGGGACTTAGAAAAAAACACCTACTCCAAATAAGAAAATAAAAAAAATACAACGCAAACTCCTACCTCGCTGATTATTTCCTAGGACCTTCTTATCATACCAGAAGACACAAAACAATCAATATCTCAGAGAATCAAGACCCCACTTTAGAGTTTTGGGACTTAGAAAAAAACACCTACTCCAAATAAGAAAATAAAAAAAAAATACAACGCAAACTCCTACCTCGCTGATTCTTTCCCAGGACCTTCTTATCATACCAGAAGAAACAAAACAATCAATATCTCAGAGAATCAAGACCCCACTTTAGAGTTTTGGGACTTAGAAAAAAACACCTACTCCAACTAAGAAAATTAAAAGAAAAATACAACGCAAACCCGGACCACGCTGATTCTTTCATAGGACCTTCTTATCATACCAGAAGACACAAAACAATCAATATCTTAGAGAATCAAGACTCCACTTTAGAGTTTTGGGACTTAAAAAAAATACCAACTTAGAAAAAATACCAACTTTGAAAATTAAAAGAAAAATACAACGCAAACCCGGACCAAGCTGATTCTTTCATAGGACCTTCTTATCATACCAGAAGACACAAAACAATCAATATCTTAGAGAATCAAGACTCCACTTTAGAGTTTCGGGACTTAGAAAAAATACCAACTTAGAAAAAATACCAACTTTGAAAATTAAAAGAAAAATACAACGCAAACCCGGACCAAGCTGATTCTTTCATAGGACCTTCTTATCATACCAAAAGACACAAAACAATCAATATCTCAGAGAATCAAGACCCCACTTTAGAGTTTTAGGACTTAGAAAAAAAATAAAAACTTTTTCTTAGAAAATTAAAAGAAATATACAGCGCAAACCCGGACCACCTGATTTTTTCATAGAACCTTCTTATCATATCAGAAGATACAAAACAATTGGTATCTCAGAGAATCAAGACCCCAATTTGGAGTTTTAGGACTTAGAAAAAAACACCTACTCCAAATAAGAAAATAAAAAAAAATACAACGCAAACTCCTACCTCGCTGATTCTTTCCTAGGACCTTCTTATCATACCAGAAGACACAAAACAATCAATATCTCAGAGAATCAAGACCCCACTTTAGAGTTTTGGGACTTAGAAAAAAACACCTACTCCAAATAAGAAAATAAAAAAAAAATACAACGCAAACTCCTACCTCGCTGATTCTTTCCCAGGACCTTCTTATCATACCAGAAGAAACAAAACAATCAATATCTCAGAGAATCAAGACCCCACTTCAGAGTTTTGGGACTTAGAAAAAAACACCTACTCCAACTAAGAAAATTAAAAGAAAAATACAACGCAAACCCGGACCACGCTGATTCTTTCATAGGACCTTCTTATCATACCAGAAGACACAAAACAATCAATATCTCAGAGAATCAAGACCCCACTTTAGAGTTTCGGGACTTAGAAAAAATACCAACTAAGAAAAAATACCAACTTTGAAAATTAAAAGAAAAATATAACGCAAACCCGGACCACGCTGATTCTTTTATAGGACCTTATCATATCAGAAGAAACAAAACAATCGGTATCTCAGAGAATCAAGACCCCACTTTAGAGTTTTAGGACTTAGAAAAAATACCAACTTTCACTTGGAAAATTAAAAGAAAAATACAACGCAAACCCGGACCACGCTGATTCTTTCATAGAACCTTCTTATCATACCAGAAGACACAAAACAATCAATATCTTAGAGAATCAAGACTCCACTTTAGAGTTTCGGGACTTAGAAAAAATACCAACTTAGAAAAAATACCAACTTTGAAAATTAAAAGAAAAATACAACGCAAACCCGGACCAAGCTGATTCTTTCATAGGACCTTCTTATCATACCAAAAGACACAAAACAATCAATATCTCAGAGAATCAAGACCCCACTTTAGAGTTTTGGGACTTAGAAAAAATACCAACTAAGAAAAATTACCAACTTTGAAAATTAAAAGAAAAATACAACGCAAACCCGGACCACGCTGATTCTTTTATAGAACCTTCTTATCATATCAGAAGATACAAAACCATCGGTATCTCAGAGAATCAAGACCCCACTTTAGAGTTTTGGGACTTAAAAAAATACAAACTTTTACTTAGAAAATTCAAAGAAAAATACAACGCATACCTGGACCACGCTGATTCTTTCATAGGACCTTCTTATCATATTAGAAGACACAAGACAATCGATATCTCAGAGAATCAAGACCCCAATTTAGAGTTTTGGGACTTAAAAAAAAAACACCTACTCCAACTAAGAAAATTAAAAGAAAATTACAGCGCAAACCCGGACCACGCTAATTTTTTTATAGAACCTTCTTATCATATCAGAAGACACAAAACAATTGGTATCTCAGAGAATCAAGACCCCACTTTAGAGTTTTAGGACTTAGAAAAAAAATAAAAACTTTTTCTTAGAAAATTAAAAGAAAAATACAGCGCAAACCCGGACCACGCTGATTTTTTCATAGAACCTTCTTATCATATCAGAAGACACAAAACAATTGGTATCTCAAAAAATCAAGACCCCAATTTAGAGTTTTAGAAAAACACCTACTCCAAATAAGAAAATAAAAAAAAACACAACGCAAACTCCTACCTCGCTGATTCTTTCCTAGGACCTTCTTATCATACCAGAAGACACAAAACAATCAATATCTCAGAGAATCAAGACCCCACTTTAGAGTTTTGGGACTTAGAAAAAAACACCTACTCCAAATAAGAAAATAAAAAAAAAATACAACGCAAACTCCTACCTCGCTGATTCTTTCCCAGGACCTTCTTATCATACCAGAAGAAACAAAACAATCAATATCTCAGAGAATCAAAATCCCACTTTAGAGTTTTGGGACTTAGAAAAAAACACCTACTCCAACTAAGAAAATTAAAAGAAAAATACAACGCAAACCCGGACCACGCTGATTCTTTCATAGGACCTTCTTATCATACCAGAAGACACAAAACAATCAATATCTCAGAGAATCAAGACCCTACTTTAGAGTTTTGGGACTTAGAAAAAATACCAACTAAGAAAAAATACCAACTTTGAAAATTAAAAGAAAAATATAACGCAAACCCGGACCACGCTGATTCTTTTATAGGACCTGCTTATCATATCAGAAGATACAAAACAATCGGTATCTCAGAGAATCAAGACCCCACTTTAGAGTTTTAGGTCTTAGAAAAAATACCAACTTTCACTTGGAAAATTAAAAGAAAAATACAACGCAAACTCGGACCACGCTGATTCTTTCATAGAACCTTCTTATTATACCAGAAGACACAAAACAATCAATATCTTAGAGAATCAAGACCCCACTTTAGAGTTTTGGGACTTAGAAAAAAACACCTACTCCAACTAAGAAAATTAAAAGAAAAATACAACGCAAACCCGGACCACGCTGATTCTTTCATAGGACCTTCTTATCATACCAGAAGACACAAAACAATCAATATCTTAGATAATTAAGACCCCACTTTAGAGTTTTGGGACTTAGAAAAAAACACCAACTCAAACTAAGACAATTAAAAGAAAATACAACGCAAACCCGGACCACGCTGATTCTTTCATAAGACCTTCTTATCATACCAGAAGACACAAAACAATCAATATCTTAGATAATCAAGACCCCACTTTAGAGTTTTGGGACTTAGAAAAAAACACCTACTCCAACTAAGACAATTAAAAGAAAATACAACGCAAACCCGGACCACGCTGATTCTTTCATAGGACCTTCTTATTATACCAGAAGACACAAAACAATCAATATCTTAGATAATCAAGACTCCACTTTAGAGTTTCGGGACTTAGAAAAAATACCAACTAAGAAAAAATACCAACTTTGAAAATTAAAAGAAAAATACAACGCAAACCCGGACCACGCTGATTCTTTCATAGGACCTTCTTATCATACCAGAAGTCACAAAACAATCAATATCTCAGAGAATCAAGACCCCACTTTAGAGTTTTGGGACTTAGAAAAAATACCAACTCAGAAAAAATACCAACTTTGAAAATTAAAAGAAAAATACAACGCAAACCCGGACCAAGCTGATTCTTTCATAAGACCTTCTTATCATACCAGAAGACACAAAACAATCAATATCTTAGAGAATCAAGACTTCACTTTAGAGTTTCTTTTTTTGGAATTAATTTTCTTAGTTGGAGTAGGTGTTTTTTTCTAAGTCCCAAAACTCTAAAGTGGGGTCTTGATTCTCTGAGATATTGATTGTTTTGTTTCTTCTGGTATGATAAGAAGGTCCTGGGAAAGAATCAGCGAGGTAGGAGTTTGCGTTGTATTTTTTTTTTATTTTCTTATTTGGAGTAGGTGTTTTTTTCTAAGTCCCAAAACTCTAAAGTGGGGTCTTGATTCTCTGAGATATTGATTGTTTTGTGTCTTCTGGTATGATAAGAAGGTCCTAGGAAAGATTCAGCGAGGTAGGAGTTTGCGTTGTATTTTTTTTTATTTTCTTATTTGGAGTAGGTGTTTTTTTCTAAGTCCTAAAACTCTAAATTGGGGTCTTGATTCTCTGAGATACCAATTGTTTTGTGTCTTCTGATATGATAAGAAGGTTCTATGAAAAAATCAGCGTGGTCCGGGTTTGCGCTGTATTTTTCTTTTAATTTTCTAAGAAAAAGTTTTTATTTTTTTTCTAAGTCCTAAAACTCTAAAGTGGGGTCTTGATTCTCTGAGATACCAATTGTTTTGTGTCTTCTGATATGATAAGAAGGTTCTATAAAAAAATTTGCGTGGTCCGGGTTTGCGCTGTATTTTTCTTTTAATTTTCTTAGTTGGAGTAGGTGTTTTTTTTTAAGTCCCAAAACTCTAAATTGGGGTCTTGATTCTCTGAGATATCGATTGTCTTGTGTCTTCTCATATGATAAGAAGGTCCTATGAAAGAATCAGCGTGGTCCAGGTATGCGTTGTATTTTTCTTTGAATTTTTCTAAGTAAAAGTTTGTATTTTTTTAAGTCCCAAAACTCTAAAGTGGGGTCTTGATTCTCTGAGATACCGATTGTTTTGTATCTTCTGATATGATAAGAAGGTTCTATAAAAGAATCAGCGTGGTCCGGGTTTGCGTTGTATTTTTCTTTTAATTTTCTTAGTTGGAGTAGGTGTTTTTTTCTAAGTCCCAAAACTCTAAAGTGGGGTCTTGATTCTCTAAGATATTGATTGTTTTGTGTCTTCTGGTATGATAAGAAGGTTCTATGAAAGAATCAGCGTGGTCCGGGTTTGCGTTGTATTTTTCTTTTAATTTTCCAAGTGAAAGTTGGTATTTTTTCTAAGTCCCGAAACTCTAAAGTGGAGTCTTGATTCTCTAAGATATTGATTGTTTTGTGTCTTCTGGTATGATAAGAAGGTCCTATGAAAGAATCAGCTTGGTCCGGGTTTGCGTTGTATTTTTCTTTTAATTTTCAAAGTTGGTATTTTTTCTAAGTTGGTATTTTTTCTAAGTCCCAAAACTCTAAAGTGGAGTCTTGATTCTCTAAGATATTGATTGTTTTGTGTCTTCTGGTATGATAAGAAGGTCCTATGAAAGAATCAGCGTGGTCCGGGTTTGCGTTGTATTTTTCTTTTAATTTTCTTAGTTGGAGTAGGTGTTTTTTTCTAAGTCCCAAAACTCTAAAGTGGGGTCTTGATTCTCTAAGATATTGATTGTTTTGTGTCTTCTGGTATGATAAGAAGGTCCTATGAAAGAATCAGCGTGGTCCGGGTTTGCGTTGTATTTTTCTTTTAATTTTCCAAGTGAAAGTTGGTATTTTTTCTAAGTCCTAAAACTCTAAAGTGGGGTCTTGATTCTCTGAGATACCGATTGTTTTGTATCTTCTGATATGATAAAAAGGTCCTATAAAAGAATCAGCGTGGTCCGGGTTTGCGTTATATTTTTCTTTTAATTTTCAAAGTTGGTATTTTTTCTTAGTTGGTATTTTTTCTAAGTCCCAAAACTCTAAAGTGGGGTCTTGATTCTCTGAGATATTGATTGTTTTGTGTCTTCTGGTATGATAAGAAGGTCCTATGAAAGAATCAGCGTGGTCCGGGTTTGCGTTATATTTTTCTTTTAATTTTCAAAGTTGGTATTTTTTCTAAGTTGGTATTTTTTCTAAGTCCCGAAACTCTAAAGTGGAGTCTTGATTCTCTAAGATATTGATTGTTTTGTGTCTTCTGGTATGATAAGAAGGTCCTATGAAAGAATCAGCTTGGTCCGGGTTTGCGTTGTATTTTTCTTTTAATTTTTAAAGTTGGTATTTTTTCTAAGTTGGTATTTTTTCTAAGTCCCAAAACTCTAAAGTGGGGTCTTGATTCTCTGAGATATTGATTGTTTTGTTTCTTCTCGTATGATAAGAAGGTCCTGGGAAAGAATCAGCGAGGTAGGAGTTTGCGTTGTATTTTTTTTTATTTTCTTATTTGGAGTAGGTGTTTTTTTCTAAGTCCCAAAACTCTAAAGTGGGGTCTTGATTCTCTGAGATATTGATTGTTTTGTGTCTTCTGGTATGATAAGAAGGTCCTAGGAAAGAATCAGCGAGGTAGGAGTTTGCGTTGTATTTTTTTTATTTTCTTATTTGGAGTAGGTGTTTTTTTCTAAGTCCCAAAACTTTATATTGGGGTCTTGATTCTCTGAGATATCGATTGTTTTGTGTCTTCTGATATGATAAGAATATTCTTGAAAAGAATCAGGAATATTTGGGTGTGCGTTGTATTTATTTTAGGTTTATCGTATTATTTATATAATATCTCTTATGATAATTTTGGTTTTTCAATCATTTATTATGCGGGAAGTCACAGTATCATTATTTTAACTTTTTATTTAAGGAGTTGTTACAATTTTTAAATTTTATTTTCTGCGCCCCCCCTGAATTATTTTTGCCCCGACCACAAGACCCGGCTGGTAGCTCGGCTGGTAGTTTCAGGTCCATGTTAGCGTCATGTGTGCGTAGCGACTGACCATGTCCCACAGGATATGGTGTTGCTTTGCATCTAGTTTTATAGAAATATATATTAGTTTCAATTGGGTCATTGATAATTGCAAACGCTGGCTGTGCTGCGGCATTAACTCCTTAGGCCTTGTTCTAAAAGCCAAAAGGGAAACATTGCAAAAGTCCCGGCGAGTTTTCACGTCCGTCCATTATTCTAGCTCGGGCGCGCCCCCTGGCGCCGCTTGGCCAACTCTCGCCATGGATTGATTGTTATAGTTCTTGCGAAAGGAATAACAATAGAATTGTGTGCACGTAGGAAATCAAGTGCGATTTCAATAGGTGTAGTTTACTGAGTAATAAGCATCGGCCTGACAATAGTCACAACTATAAGTACTTATAAACACTTCCATGCTGGTTTGGGAGAAAAGAAAAAACATAGAATATACCAGATGTTTTTCTTCCCGCGCAGACCGTAAAAGTCGGTCAAGGGATTGGGCGAAAATCTAAGGATTTACATTGATAGGCGATGCGGCTAGCAACCCATCACTATTTTGATTCCGCTTTACACCTACTACGATGCTAAACGTGACCTGGTAGGTTTTATGACCTTGGGCTCTGTCTACCCCGCAAGGGATAAAGACGTGATCGTATGTATGTATAAACACGTAATCAATATTACCATTCTCATGACATGAATGAGCCAAAACCACGCAACGAATTCAATGCTAAAACCCTGGAGTGTCGCAACTTCAGCTTTATGCACGGCGCGATAATTTTTCCCAGCAATTTGTTCCATAAACGAGTATAATTGCTAGTAGTTTGCCGCGAACTTAGATTCGCGATTATTTATTACTGAGCCCACAGAGCAAGTAATTTCAATGTAGCTCGCGCGAGCGACAAGACATTCCTAGCTCTGTGACTGAGCCGATTTTGAAGCCCAATAAATACTAATTATTATTTCATACACATGTACGTTCAAAATTTTAGCTCGAATTCAAGCACTTCTGGTTCAAGTTATCACGGATCAAACATAGTTACAAAATGTTTGCCCTCCTGCTAGACTGAAGACCTTGTTCACTTCGCTGATTCGGTCAATCCGTACATAGGTACCTAGTACCTACTATACTATAATATAATATTTGAACCAAGAACACGAAAAGAAAATATATGACTTATGATCTACCTTTTCTTATTTTCCAGGGTCAACCAGAGAATGCAATAACTTTTACGAGCACTGAAGAGCCAGACAGTCAGAACAAACCGTCGCCCGGGATTCGGTTGGTCGACGGACCTTCGATCCTCGCGGGACGCGTCCAACTTCTGCACCGAAATCAATGGAGATCCGTGTGCACCAACTCAAGAAAGTAAGACCTTTTCAGTATATCTCATCAAACTCTTGTAATAATTATGTAAAGTTTAACATAACAATCGTTAATCAAAATCTTTTCACATTTCCAGCTGGACAATTAATGATATGGAAACAGCGTGTAGACAGCTAGGCTTCATGGGCGGCTCTTTCTACAACTGGATGGATCGCCAACCAGGCCGACGGGCACGGTTGTTATATGAGGAACCAAGGTGTAAAGGCACTGAATATAATTTATTAGAGTGCAACTGGGCTTCCCGCGAGCTCGGCTCGGGTGTATGCGATTATCACCCCGACCTTGGCATCCAATGCTTACCGCACCATGAGACAGGCAATTCAGGACGGCACTGGAGGGGCATACGATTCGAAAATGCTGCTTTTGATCGAATTCTTACCGAGGGGAATACATTATACGTTCCCACGTCTATGTCCAGGCTAGAACATGTAATCATAAAAAATGCTGGTCTGGGTAGAGATAATAATGCAACGAGTGCTCTAGACGTTATGGGAGTTCCACCAGTAGTGAAAGATATTGAGATATCTAATTCTGCATTCAACGCTATAAACGTCACATCACCTAATGCTCCCATCGTCATAAACAATTGCACGATACAAAACAATAGAGGTTATGGCGTCTATGTGAATTCGACTTTCGGCATGGTCAGAATAGAGAATTGTTTGATTCACGACAACGGAGGCGATGGCGTCAAATATGTAGTGCACGAAATGAACATCGATGAAAGATTTGATCGAAGTGAAGTGTTTGATTTGTGCACCTTAGCTTCTACACACAGCCAAACCTTTCCAATACAAATGTCTGTCAAACAGTCGCAGTATTCTAACATGGAAAAGAATTGCAGTCAGAAATTTTACACTAGAACTGATCACGTACTTACATTAAGCTTTATAAAAATAATGACTAATCGCAATAATTCCGGAGAAATCTTTGTCTATGATGGAAATAGTGATGGCAAACTGTTATTACACGTTGATATAAGAAATAACACTAGACCACAAAGTGTAACATCAACGCGGAATCACATGGTTGTAAGATTTAGGGCCGATACCAGAATTCATATTGCTGGTTATCTTAGGCTGACATCAGGAGTCTCTAAGACATATGATTTAAATGTCACGGACACAACGATTTCCGATAACAACGGAAGAGGAGTTGCGATTGAAAATCTAAGATCACAAGTTCATATACACAGAACGGCAATATCCAACAACAATCACGTTGCTGGGCTCCACGTCGTTAGCGGTGCTGGAGACGTTAACGTTACTGAAAGCAGAATATCATTCAATCAGGGTGATGGAATTAATATTACCGTAACGGGTGGTAATCGAAATATATCTAGAAGTATACTTAGTTCTAATCAGGGATATGGAATTGCCGTATGGATAAATAATACCCAGGAGACTGAATATGTTCCAGTGAACCAAACTACTGTCATTGAATACTCTGAAATATTTAAAAACCTTGACGTAGGAATATTACACGGAAATTATTGCGGTGATAGTTGGTTGAATATCACAGGTAATTGGTTTAACAGTAGCATGGAAAGTACCATAGACATATCTACATGCTGGAGATATAATAACCCCAAAAAGATACTGAATTTACAAATAGGACACAACCGATTTTATCTAAACGATCGAGTACCGATAAAAATTCAACCTGCGCTAAATGTTATAGGAAGAATCGAATACAATTATTTTGAACATGGTAGCTATGGAGCTATCGTTATATTGAATCGAATAGAAGGGAAGTACTTAGAAGAATTTGAGATCCTTCCTGCTAGATTTAATATACAACATAATTACTTTTTTGGTAATAAAGGACCTTTCGTCTTAAATCTTGGACTATCACCCTACAGTGATCACCAATACATATTATTTTCGAGAAACTATCTGAAAGATAATAAAATAAGGGAACCATTTGAACCTCTGGAAGGCATCGCGTCACGATTGATTCCGAGAAGTAGGGTAGCAGCTACCATCGTGATAGCTTCAAGTAATATAGATGTATTTAGGAATATTATTCACAACCCTGAAGCACAGTATGAAATAGGTTCCCATGTTGAAGACCAGAGTAAAATTCTTAACTGTACTCATAATTGGCTTGGATTTAGTGAAGAAGCAAAAGTATATGAAAGACTTTTTCATCGAAAAGACAGATATAATTTGGCTAAAATTGAATACATGCCTTATTTATTACATAGTAGCAATCCTGGCACAACACAAATGAATACTAATTCCCTATATGTTCCTCAATTCAATGTACCAGGAACTTTTGTCATTGGTGGAGAAGTGGAAGGTATAGAAATACTCAGAAAAGCAGAATACAATGTAGATAAAGATATAAATATTAGACCAGGTGGAAAACTTATTATACAGCCTGGGGTCACTTTGAAGTTTCCGCCAGCTATTGGTATGATGGTAGGAGGAAAATTGGAAGCAAGAGGAATTAAACCAAACGATATAACTTTTACTTTAAAAGAAGAAATTATCATGACTAATGATAGTGTCTACGAAAGTGACGTATATTCAGAGCAGACTACGCCAATCTACAGCGAGCCTGTAGTTCCTATAAGACTTTTAGGTGGAAGGACACCACACGAAGGCAGATTACAAGTGAGAATTGATGACAAATGGGGTACTGTGTGTAATTATAGATGGAACGTGATAAATGCTGCTTTAGTTTGTAACCAACTCGGTTTAGCCCTGAATCCTAATGATTGGTATCTAGAGCCAAATGAAATACCTTCTGCTGGTATGACTGAAGATATTATCCTGTCAAATGTTGAATGTACCGAATTTGATAATGATATTACAAAATGTAAAGCAGAAACAACAGATAATTTTGAAAACTCTTGTACACACGAAAACGATGTTGGCATAAGATGTTACGAGACGAGCTGGGCTGGAGTTAGATTTAGTGTAATATCAGAAAGAACAGACCTCCAGTACGTTACCATAGAAAAGGCAGGTCTATTAGATTATTCGTCGAACACTTTTAAACCTGCTCTTCAGATTGACTTTGCGCGACATGGTTTAGATAGTGTGAAAATAGCGAACAATTATCACGACGGACTGGGTATTCTTTATTCAGATATATACGGTGCTGACGCTGTAAACACTGTCCGGAATTCCGAATTCAGCAACAACAGAGGTAGTGGAATAAGCTTTAAACAGCTGGGTCTAAAAATATATGGTTCAACAATAGAAAACAACCAAGTCGCTGGTATATCTCATAATCCGCACCTGACCGGTTTGCAACAGCGGGAAATAGCCGGCTGGTTTGCCTTGGAGCCTAATTTCAATTTGGACGAGTCTAACTACCATCTTATTACAATGCCTAAGTATGAAACTGATATAAGCCTGATGAATGGCGAAACAAGGCACTTGGTATTCAGCAAGTATTACGGTGAAAACATTGTCAAAACGTACAATATTAATTGTAATCCTGGATATGTGCTTGGACTGCAATTACTTAATCCAATTCATAATTTTTCTACGGAAAGTATCTGTATTTACGATTCACAGAACATTAATGAAGGGAGTACAAAATGGTGTCTAGATCGAGATCTGTCAACATTTCCCACTACCAGTAGCAGTTTTGGAGTTGTGCTAACGTATGAGAGTGGCAATGCAGCTTTAGGTGGCGTTGTACTTGTTGTGAGCACGATAATGGCCCCGGTGCAGAACCTCCGAAACAGGATTGTAAAGGGACCTGTACCTACTCTTCAAGTAGTCAACTCTAGAATTAAAGGAAACACCAAAGGTGTCAAGGCTCTCTACTATAATAGGTATTTGAACGAACTCGGTGATCACTTTTTGCGAAAGGCAAACGAAAGTATAAAAATATTTAATTGCGAAATTGCGCATAATAAAGAAGAAGCTGTTTACATTAACACGCCGTTCTGGGATATTCACGAAAGCCACATAACTGAAATAACTATAATGATTAACAGTAGTTTAATAACGGATAATGGTAAAGGAATATATCATTTCGCCAGAGACTTGCGAAGTTCGAATAATTTATACCATTATGTTTTACAAGACAATACGATAGAGCGAAACAAATATGGAGGTTTTGATATCTCACTACCCTATGTCTGGCAATACAATGAAAACTTTACACATTCTGTTTTCATGCACAACAATACCTGGCGTGGTAATATGAACTTTGCCACAGTGATAGATGGTCATTTCGCGGAAGTAAATATCACCAGAAATATATTTACGGATAATAATTGCAGACCAGGACTCCTTGCGATAAGAGGAATGGAAAAGAAAATGAGAATTGAATATAATTTGATTGAACGTAACAAAGGACACTTTATGGTCCAATTTTTCATGGACAGCCAAAGCGAAATAATGGGTCTCATTAGAGCTAACTTTATGCATAATCAACTGAAGTATAACCAGCAGTCTGCAATAAGAAGCCGTGGAACGTTAATAAGAAGCATTGATCCCACATATGTAGTAGGCTTTAGGGGTATTCAAAAAGTAGAAGTCAAAAGAAATTTATTCGGTAACAACGATCTACAATATACTCTTCTGGCTGGAATTAAGACGGCAAAAATTAATAATATTCTATTGGTTACCGAAAACTGGTGGGGCAGTAATGAACAAAAAGAAATTAAGAAGCAGATATTTGATTTCGATGACTGGAATAATCATGCCATTGCCAATTACCTGCCTTATTTAATGGAAGACCGTTTTGACTCTAGCGTTTCTGCTATATTTATTCCTGAGGCCGCTGTAGACGTTGATATGCTCGGTGGTCGTTTGGAAACGAATGTTACGCTGGAAGCCCGCATTGCTCCCTATATAGTAAAGGCCGATATAACTGTAATGCCCGAAGCAATTCTTACTATTAATCCAGGTGTCACATTAGAATTCGGGCCGAACGTTGGCATACTCGTTATGGGTACGCTAAACGCTATTGGTCATGCTCAAATGCCGATAGTAATGAGACCCGCTACAACATCTAGTAATATAGAATTAAATAGAATAGAAAAAAGAGATACTGCAAGATATACACGTAACCATCACAAGGAACGCAGACAACTGGAAAACTTACTCGTACAAGATTCTATAAGACTGTGCACCGGCAGGAATTGTTCAATTAATGATAATATGCCACAGAAAATAAATGAGGGATTTTTAGAATACTACAACAAGACAACGTTACAATGGGTGCCTATGTGCGATAATAGGTTCACCGAGAGGAATGCGCAGGTGGTGTGTCGAGAGTTAGGGTTTGATCCTATCAACGTGTTTTTCGCCTATGACCGTCGCATTGAGTACCACAGCAACTCTTTGTCTAGGATATGGTCCTGGCCAGAGCCATTACAGTGCGTCGGAACCGAAGAACGGTATGAAGATTGCCCGATCCGACTTAATGGTCAACTCTATGGCCATATACATGAGTGTAAGTGGGACTCAGAATTTGTTTTCATTCATTGTGGAACTAGAAATCTTGATGAAAATTTACAATATTGGGGAGGGATTCGATTTGCAAATCCCGAATTTGAGTATTCTTTATACGAACATAGAATACACGATCATCACACCCATGAAACTATGAAAAAGCAAGAGAGTTCACTTGTGCATGTTCAAATATTCGGTGCTGGAATACTTCATAACGAAAAATCGCCAGCTATTCAGAGTATCACGAAGAACCCCACGATTCGGAATGTCAACATCACAAAATGCGCGTATCACGGAATCAATATTATATCGCCTACCGATTCTCTGGATATAAGATTTAACACTGTTAATGACGTTTTAGGCGAAGGAATAAGTGCCATATCCTTAAACGGCGAAGGTAGAGAATCGGATGAATCCAGTTTTACTCCGCTCAAAGACCTTAATCTCCCGTACCACTTGTTCTCGCTCATAGATATTTGCGACAGCAGCAAGATGGTAGTCGTTGAAGAAAGGGTCCTGTTGTACTACAAATACGACAACAATCCAGTGAACTGCGTTAAGATATTCAAGAGTAGATACAGTGTAAAACCATTTGGATTTAGACTGCTTCAATTTAATCTTTTCAACCATACGAGGAATTATGGAAAGCGGGATTCCTTGAGTTTGTACGACGGGGACATTTACAACATTACGGCGCCGTTGATCGGGTACCTGGAGAATGGCTCCCCCGACGAGAAGAGCTTGTTTAGGACCCGGGGCGCGAGTCTGAGCGTCAAGTTGTTCGCCAACGGCGCCGCTGCCGGGAATGGCTTCATCGCTGAGGTCGTCACCCTGCCCATATCTGCAATAGGATTCAGTAAGTATTTAATTAAAATGAAAAAAAAATTGTTTTATCCGCCGTTCAAAAATAAAGAGAGGTCGTTTGTCATTCTATATGAGCTTTTGGGTCTTATAACCTTGGTCTCTGTTGACCTCGTAAGTGATGAGGATGTGATAATATGTATGTATCTCAACTCACCATGTTTCATTCAATAATGAAAATAAGACTAGAAAGAAGTATGAATGTAGTATTCGACATCTAGTCAAAAATTGCATCAGCGTCAGAATAAGAAAGTATAAGCATGGAGAGAAAAGAAGCATCACTGCAAAACTTTTGTTATTTAAAAGCATTATGACAGAAGAATATTTTTTTAGACCGTGACGTCCAGCACAACATATCTAACAGCGAATTCCACAAGAATCGCGACGGGGCCATCACCTACCAGTCGGTGGGCGAGGTGAACCCGCTCGTGGCCATAATCAGGAACGAGTTCGACGACAACTGCCTGAAGCTGTACGGGAACTTCACCACGTGCCAGGCCGCCGTGAGAGTCGACGTGCAAAACACACAGACATTGGTATTTAGGGTGAGTATTAGGTCTTTAGTAGAAGGTCTACATGTATATATGCAAAGTGTTAACCGTAAAATAATGTGTGGGTGCTTAAAGTTAACATGATCGTTTTTAATCGCGTGAAATTGGCAATAGGTCGCGTTTTGCGATGTGGAATTTGTCACCGACAAACTTAACGCGCACCTTAAAGCCATTGGCCATACAAATTTTGAGGGGTCCATTCGTAATAAATTATTTGAAAGAAAACGGAGATAGTTATCATTAAAAAAATTGTACTGTGAGTCCCTAGATAACCCTTCAACTATATATTATGAACAACTGTTTGTGAAAATGCTACGTAAAGCTTCACGTTCACAAGACGCATACGTTCATACTTTAAAAGTGTAATTCATAAAATAGGTTCTTTTTATTTAGGGTTAAATATTGATACTCTAAGGGGTCAAGTCTTTTCTCAAAATGTATACTTCTTGGTTGAATTATAATATCTATGAGTAAATTGATGAGTCTTTTGCTAGTAAGTTATTTATATATATGTTGCAGGGATATTATAAAAGTCGTGATATTATTATTTTACTAGTGACATTATAATTACACAGATTATTGTCAATCGTTTGTATTACTTACAATTTAACGGGCTAGTTTCAGTACCATTATAATTTCACTAGACCGATGCCGTTAAATTGTAAGGCAGTGATATTTTGACAAAAACACTGGTTTAAGAAAGCCGTTAGATATCAGAGCGATCGCTGATTGGTCCGCATACGTTACCACCTGACCAACAAGTAGAGTTAGGAAATAAAAAACAGATTTCAAGAAATATTTTTTTAAATTTAACTTGTTACTTTTTATAGTACTATCTATACTAAAAATATGCTGAAAAAGTTATAACGCTTACTAATCAAACCATAACTTTAATAACTATAAGCTAAATAGTACGTAACTCACTAGCATCAATTTTTGGATTTCAATGAAGCTTAATTAATAATAATAAATGAATAATATGTACTATAAGGGTCGTGCTCCTGCAGTGGAGGGAGACTAATAAAGACCTGATGATGATGATGTACTTTTTGTCAAAATATGTTACTTAAAAAAGTTGGTAGGTTACATAATTGAGCAAGTAATTTAAATGACATAACAAATTAATAACAAATTGACCAATCAGAACACGCGGGACTCCCACCACAAACGCAACTCATAATAAACCTAGATTTATTATAATATCACTATTGCGGCCCAGTGAAATTACAATAACTCTGAAAAGAGCCCGTGAAATTATACGAACCAGACGTTATTGAAATAATCAGTGTAATTATAATTTTACTAGACAAATTATAATGTCACGTTTTTGACAAAATGCGTGCGACATATATATATATACATATATAAATAACTTGCAAAACACTCAATTTACTCATCGTTTTTTCCAGAACAACCTGGTGCGAAACAACGTAGGCGGGCTGCTGGTGCGCGCAGATTCACGCGGCTCCGCGACCTCGCTCCGTGGCTTCATACACAACAACTTGTTCTATCGGAATCATGACCTGCCGTGTCTTAAAGTAGAAGGTGAGGATAATTTAAAAAAAAAACATATACAGTCAAATTGAGAAATCACTTTTTTGAAGTCGGTTAAAAATTTGAATTCAAAACTTTTGTTGAGAAAATAGGCCTTTGCAGGCAAAATTGTATTTTCGTACTTTCAAAGGAGCATTATGATAACTTTACGAATCGATATCAAATTAAAAGTGTGTATAACAGTATTTTTAGATGAATATTAGTTACAATTGACACAAGTTATATTTAATCTCAACATCAGTCCGATCCCGTATTGAGCCGACTTTTTTTTGTGCCAGGTCGGCAGTCGTCTCCATACCAGGAAGTGACGATCTACCGCAACTACTTCACGCGGCACCGCGCTCAGTACTACGACGTCATCGTGCTGCGCCAGGTGGTCTCCAACTTCACGTATAACTACGTGCACGACAACACCGGCATGAGGATCCTAGAGGTATCCGGCTTCGACAAGGTGCGACTGCCCATCTACCAGACCACGTCGCATAATGGCTTCTACAGGTAAGTTTTACTCGTACATGTATATACAAGTGCATTTGAATTCATTGGCAATAATGGAACCCTTTAACATATTCATACAAAGGATATTTTATGACGTAATAAAACTGAAATAAATGCACTAAAAAAAGTTTAGCAGGTGACAAAAACAACCTACCTAGTGTTTTGAGGATGCCGAAATTACTACGCTCGGCGTAATTTGATACTATTCAAACATTATTTTAATTTTTCAGATTGTTTTGATGATTTATTTTTTTCGTATCTTTACAGTACTACTAAAGCTTCTTATGTATTTTTAGAGGTTTTCAAAGATACGAAAATTGTGAATATTATTCTGTGTAATATTAGTCTTAAATAACTATAAAGCATGGATATAGTCTATATTAAACTTTTTGCCAATGAATTCAATTAGGCTGTATTTAGGGTTGCCAGGTCTTGACAGTGAATAGCCGGACAGAGCCGCCAGTTAAGGGTTCTCCTTGGCCATTTCGACTATGTTTAACCTCTATGAAAATGGTAACATAAAGCACAATAAAAAAAAAAAACATAAATTGTAGAATGGTTTTTAATCTTTACTTGCTGAGGAGGACTTTTTTTCTAAAGTTCATAGTTTCTTAGAAAAAAAAAGTACCGCGTACGTCGATTTTTATTGCAAATATTCATTAATTACGTAACTCTTTGTCGTCACGCAATTTTTATGTTCAATGCAATACCAATCAACCTACAAACACTCCCGAGGAATTTTTATTTTACAGATTATTCTTCTTTTTAATATAAAAATTTATGTTATATAATATTTTGAATGCGCGCGGGCGGCAGTCGACCGCTGACTTTCTGACGAGGAACTAAGGTTCAAAACTCGGCCCATATCCTGAAGGTCATTAGCGCATGTACGAGCCTTAAGCCGGACATTGGGGTTAAAAGTCCGGACTCCCTTAATATTTTAGTCGTAGTATACCTATAACACGACATTTTTGATATAAATCAGGCAGGGGTTTGTTGCCATGAAATCTTCTTAAATTCTATAAATTTTCATAAAAATGGTCAATTTTAAAAAGTCTCACTAAATCCGGACATGCTGAAGTCCGATTACTATAGCTGGACCCGCAACAAAAAAGCCTAACCGTGTCCTGCTTTATCTGGACACCTGGCAACCCTACGATGTTTGGGCCTAGGTTGGGTAAAATCTTATGGCTGACCCTTTCTGAATATACAGAGTGTGTTAATTGACCGTTAATCCGTATGTATGTACATATTGGTATATTTGTAAGCGATGGACATGGTAAATTCTTAAATCCTAATCCTAACTAATATTATAAATGCGAAAGTGAATTTGTATTTTTTGTTTGTAACGCTTTCAGGCCCTATCTACTGAACCGATCACCATAAAATTTTGCATATACATAAGTTAGGGTACTGAGAAGGACATGGGCTATATACAACGCGGGCGAAGCCGCGGGTTACAGCTAGTTAAAAATAATTAAACAATTTATTGATCAAATTATACGCAATACGGTTTGACTCAGAAACTACGCATTGGACCGCGAAGGGCGAGCTACAGTGGTGGCGGGCACGGCCGGCCAGCATTACGTCGACAACGTCTTCTTCAACCCCGACAACGACTACGAGATGATCACGGTCAATAGATCTATGTAAGTAGCACCCTGTAGTTTTAAAAGTCGCTACATTTTATTAGCTGGCAAACATTGACAAGAAATGATCATATTTCTTAATTATTTTATGAAACTTTAGTGGTCTTCTTTCATTATAATAGTCGAAAGTCAGTATATTTGGCTGGTTCGACGATAATCTTCATATTATGAAGACAAACCTATTTTGATGAAATTTTTATGGAAACTATCTGAAAGTATTTATTTTAAATAATTTTTCCAGAGCCGAGGTAATAAACTTAAAAAAAAATTAACCTTTTGTTTGAAGTTTGTTACAAATTAAGTAATTGCTATATTTTTGGATAAAATAGTAAAGCTATTTATACCGTACTAAAATAAGTTGGTAAAATATTTTTAAATAGGTGACAGAAATAATTGCGTGCGTAGAGCGAAAGGTGTTTGGGAGTTTTGCTTTATCAAAATTTTCCTGTTAAAAATATTCCATAAATAATATGTACCTATTATTTTTATTCTGGAAAATATCTCATTGCTTTTGCCTTTTTTATTGAATCATATTACATTGATTCTACAGCCATGTAGGTATTTATATTAAATGGGTGTAAACTGGGTATCGTTTTTAAACTGCATGACAAAAACAATAAGTAGGTATTTTGAATCATGTTGTTGACATGAAGCTACAATAAAAACAAAATTATACATAAGTATAGCATGTTGACTCGTATATTGATTGCATGTTTTTGTTGCATGGCCGGCGGGCGTAGCTTTTTTGACTATAACCCCAATGTCATAAGGTGAGTTGAATATTTTTATACATATAATTTTAATAAGCTGTGGTGGAATTACAAGCAAAGGCTGAGGGAGCTAGAGCCTAGACACAAATGATATTTTAATACAATATGCACAAACAAATAAATAACATATAAATGGGAATACATGATGAACAAAGCTTATAAACATCAAAGAGACCTCTCCAATCCCTCTAGTCAGCGTGGAGAGTGTAGGCTAAAACCTCTCGCAGGCTATATGGCTCTGGTAGCACAGAAAGGGTCGTGTTTCTACAGTGGAGACTAAAATAGACCATGATGATGATAAATGGGAATAGACGAAAGAAGCCTGCGTGAGAGAAACATTTTGCAAATGTGTAAATCTCCGCCTCTGCTTGTTAGTTATATTACTGCAGCTATAGTAATTACGAAAGTAAAAATTATTTATATTTCTGAGGCTCCTATGTCTGTCTGTCCTTCAGTGAGCTGTATCTTTTTAACCAATTCCATAGATAAACAACAGTACAACAATAATTATTAATTTGTAGGTTCCGTATACGGTCAATAAGTAAATAATGACTATTGAAAACCATTTAAATAATTATTACTAAATCCCATTACCGAACCGAAACATCATTACTTACTTACGGCAATTAATTAGGGGCTTTAACTTTTTAAAAACACACAAAGGTAATTGTTTTTGCTCCTTTCATTAAGTATACATTACTTAATGAAAGGAGCAAAACACTACTTATCACACCACAAAGACTACCAATGGAAGGTATTTAATTTTATTAGAATTGTAGTCCATGTGTTCATAAGAATTGTTTAGGAATTTAAAATCATTCTCGTAATAAACCAACAGTGCCGTGGACCTCTTACGTACCAAAGTGGACGCGAAGTACAACTTTTGGAGCTACAACGAGTCGCTGGCAGTGGGCGGGCGCGTGCGCGACCAGGCCGATAACCCTCTACTACTGGAGGTCGACTACCGGCCCTTCTACATGAACAACCTGACGGTGCTCGGCGGAGGCAAGTGCCCGCCTGGTTGGGACGTCGTGGCCGACACCTGCTACATGTATGTCGGCGCGCCCATGACTTATGAAGACGCCCGGCTCTTCTGCTTGGTACGTTAGATGTTTTATTGCTGGGCGATTCGTCCTCATTTTCATCAATGGTTAATGGTAATACTGCTTCAAACCTTGTGTACACCATACCAGATGCATATGTTATGTTCCTTAATGAATGAGGTATGGAACCCCATCTTAGTCCTTGTCGTGGCTTTACTTGCTTCTCTATTTCTAAGGTTTTTTCTACTACAGCCAAGCCTTTGTAAAGACTTCGCGGAAATACCTTACCAGTACCTTTTCAGTTTTTATGGATTTATCAGATCACTTTTTAGTTTAGGACTCTGTGGAATATTTTGCATTCCAAATGGGGCCCACTGCAAAAAAGTTTGGGAACCGCTGATCTGCTACATTACTGGCTGACGGTGCCCTTATTTCCTAAAAGTCTTTATCAAACATGGTTGGGAGTGTCTTATCCAGCTACAAACTATACCTAAGAAGTTTACATTACCTTCCAGTCTGACAACGCGTCGATGCCGTATGTGTCCGGTAACTACGGCGCGCTGTACGATTTCATCCAGCGCCAGAACCAGTGGTACAGCTTCAGCGACCGAGTGTGGGTGAACCACATCGACTACGTCACACAGTGCACCTCCTTCGCCTTCTCGTCGGTCGACGTCACTGACTGCAACCAGAAACACGCCTTCATATGCGAGATAGGTGAGTTCAGAATTGTCATGTTGAAAACCAGGGCAAAGAATATATACACCACGCGAAAAGAAACGACACTTAAGCATGGATGTGTCGTGGCCATATCGTAGAATTGATCTTTTCATGAAACGATTGACATTTTCATGAAATAGTGGCATTTTATGATGTGGCCAACTTAATTTGATAAGATCATTGAATAGTCAACGTTTAATGATATTGTAATTCACGTTTGGCCGGATCGTAAAATAGGGTGTCCAGGAAATATAATTAACAAAAGTTCAGAATATGTTAATAAATTTTGTATTTTTTACGTGTGACTGACACAAAATTAAAAAAATATAACTAATTCAACATAATGTTCACATTTTCACTGCGGTTTTCACCCGCGGCCGCCATCTTTCCACATAAACAAAACAAACAAATCGTTTGTAGCGCCTCTACCGGTAATTAAATAAACTATTTTACGATATAATCAAACAATCTTGACCATTTCATGAAAGAGCCACGCGTTTGGCTGCACATATCGTTAAACGATATATTGTCATTGATCTGCCCAATCTACATCATGATGTGGCCAATAGACGGTTAAATATTTCATGAAATGCGACCATTTCATAAAATTGACAATTACTTCATAAAGTGATCGATTCTACGATATGGCCACGACATATGCACGTAAAATCGCTTGCGGCTATGTGTAGGTGTCGGGATGTGCGCGGGGGCAGCGAGCGGCGCACGGGACGTGGAACGGGCCGTTGCCGACTTTCTTGGTCGAGGGCTGTCTGTTGTGTTTGGGTCTCGCGCTGCAGGCACGAAGGGAGTAGTGACATGACCAACCCAATCCGGCTCATGGTCACCGGTGCCCGAACTCTCACGTACAGGGAGTGTCACTGCTGTGCCTATGGTACAGCTACAACGACCAAGTGTGGGTGAACCACATCGACTACGTCACGCAGTCAAAGACAATATAATATAACGCAGTGCACCTCCTAAGCCTTCTCGTCGGTCGACGTCACTGACTGCAACCAGAAACACGCCTTCATATGCGAGATAGGTGAGTTCAAAATACTCACGTTTAAAACCAGGGCAAAGATTATATGCACTAAGCGAAAAGAAAGCATGTGTGCACGTAAAATGGCTTACGGCTGTGTGTGGATGTGCGTGGGCGTGGAGGCATCGAGAGGCGCGCGGGGCGTGGAACGGGCCGTCGCCAACTGTCTTTATCGAGGGCTGTCTGTGTTGTGTTTGGGTCTCTCGCACAGCTCGCGCCGCGGGCATGAAGTGGATACTGATTACTTACACGCCCCGGCTCAAGGTCACCAGTGCCCGAACTCTCACGTACAGGGAGTGTCACGACTGTGCCTGTGGAACAGCTATAGCGACCGAGTGTGGGTGAACCACATCGACTACGTCACGCAGTGCACTTCCTTCGCCTTCTCGTCGGTCGACGTCACTGACTACAACCAGAAACACGCCTTCATATACGAGATAGTTTAGTTGAGTCCGAATTACCACGTTCAAAACCAGTGATACAGCTACAGCAATCGAATGTGGGTTAACCACATGGATTACATCACGCAGTGCACTTCCTTCGCCTTCTCGTTAGTTTAGTTAACGAGTACTACTAACTAGTAGTTAACGAGGTTGGGGGTCAAACTCAAAGAGAGAGACCCTCGGTTCAGGCGCTGTTCACTAGAAGAGATAACTTATGGGGGCGTGTGGCACGCGTCGCGTGTCCTTGCGCAATTTCGCAAGGAGTTTAGTTAATGTATACTTGTCATTGCAACGTAAATCACTCTACGTTTCACACGTGTCGCATCGCCGTTGTATTAAGAAAATTTCAACTTTATTCTAAGGACTTTAAAGTTCAAAGTTATTTTCTTAAGGGGGAACACTAGGCACAGTAGCGACGCCAATCATTTTATTCCTAATACTTTACAAATAGAAAGGAATTCAAGAATATAAACAATACAAGCCTTAGTAAATAACCTGAAGTATTTTTTGAATCATGTTTATTACTATCGGAATCAGTGAGAATTATAAGAATCTGATTACCGCCAAAAACGGCCGTTTTTGGCGGTTATCACTTTTTCTCTCAATGACTGATTCTCATAATATCAAAACATGATTCCAAAAATACTACAGGTTATTTACTAAGGCTTGTATTGTTTATATTCTTGAATTCCTTTCTATTTGTAAAGTATTAGGAATAAAATGATTGGCGTCGCTACTGTGCCTAGTGTTCCCCCTTAAAATACACTGCTATCCATGAGTTGTATGGCTAAACTTTTTCCTAAATCGTAGCTTATAGATCCAAGATACGAAAACGTCGTAAATACTTTTTTGGCCCGCACTAGGCCAACTAGCGACACCAATAGTTTTATTCTTAGGCCGTTTTTGACTGATTCTCTTAATATTAAAACATGATTCCAAAAATACTTTAGGTTATTTACTTAGGCTTATATTAGTTAGATTCTTGAATTTGACTTTATTTATAAAGTTTTAAGAATAAAATTATTGGTGTCGCTAGTTGGCCTAGTGCGGGCCCTTAACTATAGCAAAGTTAACCTCCAGTATTAAATTTGCCGTATCATACTTCCGTAGTTTTTTCTATTCCGTGGCGCTGTTAGGCCATTGCTGTTTACATGAAACTAAAATTACTACCTCTTATCAAAGACAATATAATATACCGAGACTGTCATTTTTCATATGTCGAAGCGTAGCCCAGTTTTGCCCCTGAATGGTAAAATATTCGTAGATGGCGCTTCTCATCGAGGATATTATAGGTTGTCAATTTGTCACCGCTAGAGGCGCTGCCATTGACCGCGGTTTCGTGCCCGGCTGTTGGCAAGCTGTTGGAGGCAAGAATAGAAAGATGGCGCTATGCAAAATTTTACCAAAAAAATTAAAAACCTTGGCCAAAGACAATATAATATATCATTGTCTTTGACCTTGACTCAGTAGATCATCGGCATAAATCTATATGTATTTCATCAATTAGCTATTATTCAACGTCTGCGCCTATGCCAAAAATGAGTGATTAAGAACGTTTGGTTATCAGTATAATTTTAATCCATCATGTACCTATTGCATAGACTTCAATGTTTCCCAATGACTGATACACACTTAACTCTCTTTTTCAAAACTACTGAACCGATTTTGAGGAAACTTGCAACAACCCTAAGTTGGATTATAGGTAGGTTCTATCTAACATAGTCCAACAAAAAAAGATTTTTAACAATCTGACTTATAGTCATTATTCTAACTAGGTATATATAATATACTAGCTGTTACCCGCGGCTTCGCCCGCGTCATATATAGCCTATGTCCTTCTCAGTACCTTAACCTATGTGTATGCAAAATTTATGATGATACGGCGTGAAAGCGTAACAAACAAACAAACTCTTTCGCATTTATAATATTAGTTAGAATTTGGATGTAATTCTGACAATATAACATTACATTCCTAAATATGGGTCAAATTGATAAACTATCCTATTCCAAACCAAACTCGACTCGCTTAGCTGACAACCCCGGGCGGCCCCAGCCGGCGGCGCCCGCCAGTGCAGTGTCCTTGACCTTTAAGTTGACTTTGCACTGGCAGTCGAGTTCGAGACGAGTCGGGAACTCGGCACGAGCGGGAGTGGGAAACACTTGTAGGTACCTACGCCTAATCCGTAGTCAACCGTAGCGTAGGCAGTTATTATCACATCGGTTTTTTTATTACAGGCTCATCTCATACCTACATGTAGGTAGGTATGTTGTCTAACAAAACAAGTAGGTACCTCAAGCAATTAGGGTAGCCAATATTTTTTTTGAGAAATGGTCTTTCATATTTTTTGAATAGATAAAGTAGGTAGTAAACCTACCTACCTACCTTTTTGCAAGAAAAAGTATTCGGTACATTTTTTTGCTGTTTAAGTGAATAAACTTTATTTATTGCACCAACTAAAAATTTAATAAGTACCTATGTAAGTTAAAAATAAAAACTATAACAGGCAGCTATACTAGCCGCAGCTATACTAGCCTCACCAATCCGTCTAGCCAGCTTGGAGAGTGTGGGCCAAATCCACTGACTCCTGTGGCTATAAAGCTCTGTTAGTTAGGTATAGAAAGGGTTATACTTCTACAGTGGGGACTAAAAAAAACCTGATGATACTATCACATGACATGATGACACGCAGGACCACTATAACCAGCTTTACCCAAAATATATACCTATCTAGTAGTAGTTTGACTCTGTCCTGTCCTTGAAATGAATACCTACAGCCGTAGTATAAACCACGTATTACGTTGACATCTAGGGCTATGCCTACAATATTTTAATTTTATCTAGGTTTATTTCTCGTTTTGTGGTTAGAATATTATTACTTATATTGCAACAAGTTACAAGCTTTTATCTTGCAATGTATGGTAAGTAGGTAGGTAGGTAGGTAGGTATCTTGATTGTTTGGATACAATCTTTAAAACTCAGGTCTTCTCTACCGATTAATTTGAAATTGCGTAGGGTTAAACCACCTTATATCGGCCATGTCAACAAAATTTCACATTCATTTGCTTCTTTTTCTCTCATTTATTAGCCTGACTTTCTAAGGGGTATTTTTTAATAAACTGCTATTATTTGACTTTCTTATAATTTCATAAAGTATTTGAAATTTCAATAACATTTTTTTTATATTTACGTTTTCTTTTGTACACACCCAATTTCCCTTAGATCGGCCACTTGCGCCCAAAATACGTCCACTTATTTGCCTAGTATCGGCCTAGGCTAATATTATGTGGTATAACAAATAAAAGACGAATTAATTCTAAAAATATATAATATTATCAAATAGACGTTGAAGTAAATTTAAGAAAATCAAGATTTTAGTTTTCTTTTAGAAACTGGAATATTTCCTTTAATAAAATAGCATCAACAAGTTATTATGAAATATTACAGTCAAAGAGGGTGGGTTCGATTTCAACTAGCCAATGACAAAGTAATTACTTTGTTCTCAGTTATCATTCACATCATTGGTGGCATCAGAGGCATTGGGGTTCAAACCACGGACACATGGCCTGTAGAGCGGTTATTATATAGGTACACGATAATTTTATTTTTTATACATCGGTCGTAGTCAGAATTGTCCTTTTCGTCCTCCCCTCGGCCAATATAAAAAAATAATTTAGGCTAATATCAGCCACCACTTACCTAGATTAGATGGCATTTATTATAATATTAATATTTGATGGCCGATTTCAAGATTTTGACTCACCTTGTATCGGCCGTCAGTATTTACAACGGCCGATATTAGACTTTTCATGAAATAATCAACCCTAAAGCTGGCCACCCTATTTTCCAATAAAATCACTATCACTATCACTACATATTATAAAACAAAGTCCTCCGCCGCGTCTGTCTGTCTGTCTGTTCGCGATAAACTCAAAAACTACTCCACGGATTTCCTACGGTTTTTACCAATAGATAGAGTGATTCACGAGGAAGGTTTTAAGGTATAATACATGCCCTGGCGCAGCCGGGTAGGGCTGCTAGTATTAAATAAAACATAAAAATCAATATGCTACATTACCTAGATAAGTTAAAACACTGAGCTCGTCAATTATGAGTATTTTGACTACAAAATGGCGCAAATTTCGACAAATTTACTACTGAACTTTCAAATAAACTATGATCGCCGCCCTGTTTCATTCATTTAAAATAAACAACAACAAAAAAAGGTTCATTTTAGAGCAAAATTTGTGCAAGGAGATCGAATATTTCAAATTTTTGATCAATCTCGTAGGAAAGGCCGATACCAGGACGTGGCCGATACAAGGACGTTTTACCCTAGTCTGTATTTTACCATATTATTATTCTACGAGCAACCTACAAGTACTTACTACTGTATAATTGTATTATTACCTAGGTTGTGTACCTTCAAAAACCACACGATCTGCCTACACTACAACATCATTACACGTTTGTTCGTCATTGCGGCGAATTGTACCGAGCTCCAACGCGCGTAGGTATGGGTCGCGTTGGTTGGTCTAGTCTAGCGGCTTGTTCACGAGTAGGTAGGTACGCAAGTCAGGCGCACGCGGCAGAGGCAGGCGCCTGCGTTTTTGACTAAAGTCATATAAATCTTAGAGGGTGTTCACGAACAAAAAACTTGAGCGGCACGGATGCGCGCAAACACAGAGCGGCAGTCTTGCGCTAAAGTACGATGTACCCGACCTTGTGTTAGAACGAGTGCGGAAGTGATTAGGTTAGGTGATTGGGAGAATAATTTTGAATTATTAAAAAAATTATAAATGCTTCCTAATGTACTCATTTTATTATACACTAGCTGTTACCCGCGGCTTCGCTCGGGTAATATATAGCCTATGTCCTTCTCGGTACCCTAACCTATGTGTATGCAAAATTACATGATGATCGGTTTAGTAGAATCGGCATGAAAGCGTAACAAACAAACTCACTTTCGCATTTAAATAATATTAGTTGGGATTCTTAGTTATTTTCAACCGTCTTAAAAAAGAATGAAGTTCTAAATTGAACTGTAAGATTCTTTGTTTGTACTAGGTAAGTAGGTATATTATTTTATAATGAAATTGAAATTTAATATTTTGATGCTTTTATATTATTGTTATTTGGTAACCGACTTTAAAAAGGAAGAGGACTTCAATTCGAGTATATGTTTGTTACCATTTGTTTAGTTTACTACTTTTGTCTCGTCATACGATTGTAGTCGATGGTAGCCGATTGTAGGTGCTTGATGGTATCCGATCGTGCCTATTGGTACCTGGTGGTGCCTGGTCACCCAGTGGTAATGGTAATAATGACGATGACGATGACGATGACGATGACGATGACGATGACGATGACGATGACGATGACGATGACGATGACGATGACGATGACGATCACGATGACGATCACGATCACGATGACGATCACGATCACGATGATGATGACGATGACGTTTGTACCCGAATATAACCGGTTGTACCACCCACATCGATTTTTCATGCAATCATCGCATCCGCCATCTCGGTTTCCAAAAATGACGTCACGTTTGTGATCCAATAATAATTAATAAATTCAAGGACTGTTACTGTGTTGCTAAAGATTTCAGGACAAACTATTATGTTTTAAAAGTTACAGACGAATAGATGAATAGCGGAGGGTAGGTAGTAGGGTCTCGTTATTATCTTCATGAAATACGAAATTCTTCAAAACTTACTAAGTACCTAAAAAGCGGTGCTTTATGTATGAGGGCTTACAAAGTTAAACCGAAAGCCACGCGGATGAAGTTGGGGGCACTGATAGATATTACATTTAAACATAAATAAAAATGTCTAACCCCAAGCCTAAAGGTGTGAAAGGTAAAGAGAAGAGAGACAAAAAAACCGGCCAAGTGTGAGTCAAACTCGCGCAATGAGGGTTCCGTACAATATGCTTCGTGAACACACACACAATGTACAAAAAATGTTTTATTCAATTGACTAGCGCCATCTAGTGGTGTTTTAGTGAACTATTTTCCTAGATGAACTTTTTATTGTGAGTTTACCACTTAATTTTCAAGTAATAGAATTCTTATTATTTTTCCTGTAATCTTCAAGGAATGAACTATATTTTGTAATTTTTTCAAAATTTTCGGCCCAGTAGTTTCGGAGATCAGGGGGGGGGAATGGTAAATTTTTGCCTTCTTTCGTGAATAAAATCAGAAGTATTGATTTTACCCGAACAAAAAAAAATATTTTTGTGATCCTCATAATGAGCCCTTTCATTTGATATATGACACAGTAAGGTTTGCAAAACTTTCTTTTAAAAATTTGTGATTGGGCCCCTCAAAATGACCCTTATTTCAAAAAAATCTTTATTTACTTTGCATATCCGTGTTTGGGTCATGGGATTACACTATCTTACCAAATTTCATCTAATTTGGTTCAGTAGATTCGGAGAAAATCGGCTGTGACAGACGGACGGACGGACAGACAGACGCTCGAGTGATCCTATAAGGGTTCCGTTTTTCAACTTTTGTACGGAACCCTAAAAACAGAGAACGTTTCGTTTGAGGCAAAGAATATATATGTTTGAGGTTCGATTGTTTGGTAGTAAATGAAAGAAATTAATTCGATGTAGGTAACATAATAATTATGTTGTTTATTTTGGACATTCTAGGAACATAATATAAAAATGTATTTATCATATTATGAAGTTAACTTAACCAGAGCGCCATCTGACGATCATCCACCGATTTATTACGTAACCACGAATCAATACTTTGAGAGAAAACACGAACTATTCTGGAAAATGGTCAAAATAGTCGATTTGATACTACTAGAGACATCTAGCGTCACTTTTAGGAGCTAAACTTTAGCCCATTTTGGATTACGCTATGATGTATGGCGAAGGAAAGTCTTACCTATATTATATTGTCTTTGCTCTTATCCAATTAATTGCATCCTCAGCTACGATGTTTCGGAGTTCGGGGTCCACTTTCCTTCTTTTTCTTTTTCAAAACATATACTTTTTCTTCAGATCCGAAGATCAGGATCGACCCGCTGTCGTGGCGCACGGACGCCCTAGCGGTGGGTTTCATCGGCATCCTGGCCGCCACCGTCGTGCTGGTGGCTGCTGCGCTGCTCTGCTGGTACTCCAAGTCCAAGCACAGGTATTTATTTCTTTTGATTCTCCGTTGTTCATCTTTACTGTTTGTTTTTCGTATGTGTAAGTGGCCAACAATAAAATAATAATATAACTTCCGTACAAAAAAAAAATTAACTAAGATCTCTTCTACCTAGCCGACGGAATTTCCTTTCCTCAGTCTTGTCGTATCATTTTAACCGAAAATCAAATTTTATTGTGACGTTTTTAGCTACAATCATTAAATACCTTCGATTCTGATCCTGATGCCTGGTGGTCCCATTCTATTTAACATTATCTAAGAACTTAGACCACTTAATCTAGTAAGGAATGAAGAAAACAAATCCATACGCCGTCTGTCGTTTTCCTTTCCTTTATTCCATCCAAATGTGTCACACTACTAGCGTTAGAAACATTTAACGCGTTTCTTAATTTTCCAGACATGTTCAACGCCTGGAGCGTCGCAACTCAATCCGCCAGTCCCTCCACTCCGTGCGCTCCATCGGCAGTCTCAATGGGGGCTTCCCGGACACTGCCTACCGGAGGAAACTGGCGCAAATGGTATGTGGACAAATCTAAAGTTCATGCAAATACTTACTTTCAGGGCGAGTAATGTCTTAACCTCACGGACATTACGCACAAAAAAAAACTTGAGTTTCTGTCCTTGTATGTATAAGTAGGTTCATCAGTGTTCTTTTTTTTTCAGAGTGGTAGGTCGACTGAAACCCTAACCAAAGGCTCAGACTACAGAAAAATGCTCGCCTCCACCGCCTCAATGGAATCAATGGAAAAGAGTCAGTTCAACTCGTCCATGGAAGACAACCAGAGCTTCGACATTTATGAGGCGCACAATCCTAACGCCAACATCATGCCGCTGAAAACTAGTACCTTCGCCAAAAAGCCAGCTTCCCCTGAATATTCTGTTCCGCAAAACAACAACAGGCCATTCAACCTCGCATTTAAGAATGAGGGTTTCAAGGACAATTCGGGTCCAGCAAGTGGCGCGCCATCCATGAATACGGTTACTACCGAAGAGATCCCCATCATCCACCACCCGGGAGGCTTGCGAGCGCCGCCAGAAGACGACACGCTGTCTCCAAACAGCGACTCACAGTACTATACGTCGGACACACTCCCTCTGAGGGGCATCGGAAAATCAGACGATAGTTTGGCGTTGAAGAAAGAGTTAGAGAGAGAAGGGAAGGTTTACGGGGGGTACGGCGCGCCCAACTACGGCGGGCAGCCCAAGCTGTCGTTCCTCATGGAGCTGCGCTCGCGCATGCCCGAGCCGCCGCAGCCGGGCGCGGCGCCCACCACCACATTCGGACAGAGACACAACATTGCAGGTAACTATTATCTTGTAGTATACATCATTTTGACGAAGTAATGAGGTTTTTCAGAAATCCAGATGGCGGCACTGTGTCGATAGGTGTTTTTGACACGAGCTGTCAAAATCCACCAATTATAAAATTGATGATTAAACGTGGTTGGTGGATTTGGCAGCAGCTGTCAAAAATACCTCTCGACACAGAGTCGCCACAACAGAAAAATCAATTCTGAAAACCCTCATTAACTGATTGATAACATGACGACGACCTCATCAGGGTCGCCGAGAGTCTGTGGACTCAACATGCACAAGACCGCAATTTGCGGCGACCTATGGGGGAGGCCTATATTTAGCAGTGGACGTCCTTAGTGTGAATTTCTCGCGACAATGGGAGACCTACCAGAAATTGCTGTTTCTGGTAGGTCTCCCATTGTGATGCTAGATAAATTTCGAATACAAGAAAATTCAATGAGCATTAGCAATGTAACTGAGTGGGTGAAAATTTACATTTGATTCGGGAACATATCCAAATTTAAATTCAAAGCGTTTATTAATATAGGTTTCTCTAAACAGTTTTATTTTTTTATTAATTTTCGTATTTGATTTAAGAACTTACTTACCAAAAAATTGTTTACTAATAATTTTAATTTACTATTATATTTTTCTTATTTTCTATTATATTGTTCCAGACAACCAACAGTACTACGAGGACAACTTGCCGAGTCCGCAGCCGATGTACGCGTACGACACCACTCCGTCCGACCACATCCCGAGCTACGACTCCAGCCCGCGAGACCTCAGCCGGGACTTCGACGACAGCTCCACACCCGAGCTGCAACACCGCTCCAAGTCTGAGGCTCTACTGGAAACTAACTTCGACTTCGACGACTCCGAGTCCAGCCCGCTACCGATGACTGAGGCCAGTAGATCGTATAGTCAGCCGCTCGAAACGGCCATGTGATCCTTAATTAGCTTTAAGGCAATTTTAGTATGAATTTTTGGTTCCCGACTAGGTTATCTTTAAGGGCCGCGCTACACTGGATTGGCATGGAATGGCATCGAAAGCGACGCGTCATTTCAAAACAAGCTAATGTCAAGTCACATAAGATGCAAAACGGCGGCTGTACGCTCGCGAGTCCGCGCGAGTCACAGAGTGCTCGCCAGGCCGCCGGCCAAGCAGTTATGCATCTTATTGCACTTATTATAAAGCTTGTTTTGAAATTATGCGTCACTTCCGATGCCATGCCTTGCCAATACAGTGTAGCGCAGCCCTAACATACGAGTGTCCAAAAGGAATATGTATATATTTTGTCAGGCATACATAGAGGACGAAAAACTCTATACATGATGAAAGACAGTTAAAACAAATAAGTAATTAGTTATAGCGTCAGTTTTATTTTTATGAACTGGCGATGTTTTATTTTTACTGCCTTTATAGATTATAGATGTGAATCACAAATAAAATGGCAGGGCTTTACTCCATAACTTGTGTTCAAAAAGAAATATGATGTTATTAATAATCAAATAGTAGATATTGGCATCAATTTAATAATAAGTGAAAATGTTGAACTTTGTGGCGTAAAGTATTGCTTGATATAATGTAACCTGTTAATAAATGTAAGACTCTGTAATTTGTTAATATATATTGATCCGTCCTTGTCATACATATCAAGCAAAATGTATAGAAATCGAGAATATTTTAAACAAACCGAAACTTTAAGGAAAGATAGGTGGTTAGTGTTAGTAGGAAACAAAAGACTGAAAGAGCATGTGTCTTGCGTAGATGAAGGAATATCCTGCATTTTCATCGTAATCTTTTTTCGTAATAAATAGTGCCTTGTTCTACAAACTGCATTTTCTTACGTTTTATATTTTAACGTACATACGAGTATCTATAAGTATTTAGTTCTAACAATATTTTTCACATAGGTAATGTGTTAAGTTATATTTACGCGTTATTTATAAAATACAAAAAAGACAAGATCTCAATATTGAAATAAAAATGTTTTAGATAATTGTTTCTTCCAGAGTATGTATATGTATTTCATCATCTTTTATGTCTATATGATATCTTCATCTTTTAAAAGCAACTAAAATTATCGACAATAATAATTTGAAATTATCAAATATTATTTTGAAAATCTTTTTCTTGTCTTGGTATTATTAAAAGTACCAAATAAACAATAAAAATTGAATGCTATAGATACTATGGGTTTTCTTTGAGAACTGAACTATACCACCAATATTTCATGGCATCTACAGATCTGTTTATTAACACAGATTTGTGTGTGTGTGGCATCCAACATATATTCTAGCGTTATATTTTTTGTGAAATTTATGAGAATTTTATGAAGTCTTTGTAATTATTTGTGTTAAGTAATCTTTAAATAACATACTATTTGTATATTTTCGATAATTGACGTAACAGCATCTTAAGCCTTCTTTTTCTTTTACCAATTACACATTCTGTAAGAAAACATTCCATTTCCATTCTGACTTTTTATAAATAAGACATAATTTAACGTATAATCTTAATATTTTAGCACATACCACGTATTTTGATATTTTATATTGGTTACCCACACAGAACGCAGAATAACAATAGAATGGCCTTTAGGCGGGACGGGCGTGCCAAAACTATGGGCAAACGCTCATACTTCTACCGAACCGCCCGAACCCGTTGTTTAGTGATTGACGATCTCCCGCACTATAAGTCCAGTCCGAATCAAACTTTACGACGGCTCGGATATTACCTGCGAGCTACGCAGTACGTGCCCCGCCTCCCGCGCGCCCCGCGTAACTAAATATTGTGTACTGCGCATCGACTCGCGCGATGTTTCGAGCCGCCATAAAGATTGATTCGGATTGTACTTCAACGCGGCGACTTAATTATCGAAAAATGTCGTACTTTCAAATCAAGACGTCGAGTGTAGCCAAAGGAAGGATAGGTGCTACTTTCATTTACTACACTTTCAATGTATTTGTGAACCTATGATTCGTTTTGCCCGCCCGATATTGTGTTATTGAAGACATCTGATTGGCTTTTTTTAATGTGTGAGTAAGCGTGTGTGTGAGAAAACGACCGACGTGGGTTCTCGTACAAAAAGTACATTGAAACGCTTCTATGTCTTTCTGTGTTCTGTAGGTACCTACCTAGTGAAAACTGTGGAGGTAACAAATCAAATTATTCATACTTATATTAATTATGTACTTATTTATGGTTCTATTTTCTTTACAACTGTACATATTTTATAATAATATTTTAAAGTGTATGTAGTGAAACCGAGTTTTGTTTAATTTTATTAACTATTTACTCACGATAATATACACCCTACAATATGTTTTTAGAGCTATATTTCTACGAAGGTAACATTTGTTTTGAATTATGATTAATTGTAAATTATGTAGAAAATAGAGACAAGTGATAAACTGTATTGTACTGTAATAAATAACGAAAGTAATACATATACCAAGAAAATATTTTGATATGTACTTTGTTTTTTATTTTGATCTGTAGCTAGCTATCCCTCAATAATTATGTACCTATTCTGAGATGTGGTGGGTGACTGATTTCGAGTAAATCGGGGAGAAAACCGCTCGACGCTAGGTGTTATAGTTTCGGAGATTCGGAATTGGCCAAGCTAGAAAGTGTCACACAAAAAAATGCCCAAATTTTGCCACATTTTGTTCACTGGCAACACTAAACAGTAGGAACCCTATATAGAGTTTCACTTTTGTTGTAGTAAATTAAAGAAATATTGGGTCATTAAAAATATTTTATTATTTTCGAGAACGAAAAAAAAGAAACAAACCTATTATTTATATGTACTTCGCTACTACTACTGCTACTTATTTATTAATCGCTTCGAATGCTCATGATAAAATTCTAAATACGAGCGTTTTACATTCGGGCACGGTACATATTTTATACTAATATTTTGTATATTAGTATAAAATATGTACGGTGTACATACGGTGCTTTGTTACTAAAATATAAGTCAGTTATACATAGCACAGAGAAAGGTAGGTGTATAAAAAATTATGGCACGAAAAAAAGGCTGAACTAAGCTGCCAAAATTGTCCTACTATCACTACCTACTACTTCAATAGAGTGCCCACGTTGAAATTCTAAATACGAGCGTTCTTTATGGCACGGTGTTTTGTTAGTACTCAAATACAAGTTAGCTACCGAAGGCACAAATAAAGGTATAGAAAAAAGGCAGAGCTAAGGTACTGCCAAGATTGTCCTACTATCAATATGTAATGATTTAGGGAAAGGATTCGTTTGTAGGACAAAATTTACAACTCCTTAGATCTTTGCAATATATTTTACTGTAAAATGGAGCTAAAACGTTAAAGAGGCTCTTCAGGCAGACAATTCACATCACACAAAAATATAAGCATAAAGTTGTCTACGGAAGACCATTTCAAACCTCTCTTTCTCTCTAAAAGGCACGCTGGAAGTTTCTGGTCTTTCAGGTTACCATAAATGCGTTCTAGTCTTCTACGGCGACGGGCTTTCGAACGTTTTCGCCAGCCCGTCACCCTATAACCATATCAATGTTTTGGTAAGTAGACACTATGCGGTGACTTTACATCTTTTCATATACACATCAATTGTCTATTTAGCACTGTTCCTCGTCCACTCGCCTCTCTTCAATATTTCTGATCCGCCGGAGTATTCAGCCTCCGGCGGTTCAGTGTCCCCACGACGTTTGTGGAACGCCTTTTCAGGTATCTGCACGGATCCACCGAATTATAAAAATTGTCCATGACTAATGTATATTCTTCGTGTACCTACCCTTCCCCGAATAATTAGTCATCAAACTGAGGACCACCTTGCAATGCTCTCAAAGAAGCCTGGCATCACATTATTTTCTATACCTATACTCTGTGTATATAATTAGGTTATGTTAGCAGTCATGTCCTGACCGCTTTCAGCCTCGTAGAGCTCATAGTCTTTATGCCGAACTAAGCATCCTTTCCAAAGTAGAAACAAGACAGTTCTCTGCAAGGACCATAAACGGAATTGAAATTTGTCAACGAAATAATTGAAACCCAGTTTAATTTTAGCCGCTTTGCACGAAGCAAACATAAAAAATTGTTCCCTACAAAATGTAGGAAACATAATAAGAGGAGATATCTGTCCTAACTCATGGAAGTCTGGCATCCTCATCATTGAGGAGAAAATTAGAAGAGGTCTGGATGACGGCATATCCATTACCCACCATGAGATATCAATCTGTATATTCCTGAGATGGACATCTCCCAATCATTTAGTGGTGATTTGTGATTATGCCCGTCTCAGACGCCTGGCCGATGGTCAGCCAGGCTTATATATTTGTTACTACTGAAGCCTGGAAAAAAAAAATAGATTGAAAAAAATAAAATTAATATTTTCTACAAGCACTTGCAGAAAAAAAAAAACCGGCCAAGTGTGAGTCAAACTCGCGCAATGAGGGTTCCGTACAATATGCTTTGTGAACACACACACAATGTGCAAAAAATGTTTTATTCAATTGACTAGCGCCATCTAGTGGTGTTTTAGTGAACTTTTTCCCTAGATGAACTTATTATTGTGAGTTTACCACTTAATTTCCAAGTGATAGAATTCTTATTATTTTTCCTGTAATCTTCAAGGAATGAACTATATTTTGTAATTTTTTCAAAATTTTCGGCTCAGTAGTTTCGGAGATCAGGGGGGGGGGAATGGTCAATTTTTGCATTCTTTCGTGAATAAAATCAAAAGTATTGATTTTACCCGAACAAAAAAAAATATTTTTGAGATCCTCATAATGAGCCCTTTCATTTGATATATGACACTGTAAGGTTTGCAAAACTTTTTTTTTTAATTTTGTAATTGGGCCCCTCAAAATGACCCTTATTTCAAAAAAATCTTTATTTACTTTGCACATCCGTGTTTGGGTCATAGGATTACACTATCTTACCAAATTTTATCTAATTTGGTTCAGTAGATTCGGAGAAAATCGGCTGTGACAGACGGACGGACGGACAGACAGACGCTCGAGTGATCCTATAAGGGTTCCGATTTTCAACTTTTGTACGGAACCCTAAAATTGGTAAAAATGTCGGTGGGACTGTCCCCGTCAATTGTATGATTGATCTCTTGTAGAAACTCCTCCCGTTTTGCACGATATTAAGTCGTAGTCATCCCCACTCATCTTCGCACTACTCCCCGTCGGGAGATGCCCTCTTAAAAATTTACCCCACCAATCGTCTCCTCTCTTCATTCCTCGTCCAGAGCCGCCATTACCTCCTCGACAATAGCCTCGTCATTTGTCGTCCATCCTCACTATCAGTAGCACTGGTAGGGCTTCAGTAAGGGAATAATTGTAGATCCTGTAGAAATATAAAAATCTCACTAACAAGCAAACCTCAACAACATTGGCACAAAATTGGCAAACAGGCCATGTGAGTTAGTAAAGAAAAGAAAATTCCAAATCATGCATAAGTACAAGTTTCTTATAAGCTAGTCAATGATTTTATAGCTTACACATACAATTTATCCTAGAGATACCCAACACAACATAGGATATTAAAACTCATTTCAGTGGAAATTGTGTCAAAAAAAAGTAAAATCACTTACATTCGTCAGGTAGGTCGTCCTTGTCTTCCCACTCACTATGAACGAATACAGTTGAAATTATTCACACGCCTCAAATATACAAAAAATATTAATTTTGGGACAACCTTTTTGCTGTGAGCCTAATAATACTGCAAAATTTGGTGACTGAGCTATTTAGCATTGGGGAGTTATCTTCGAGCAACACGGCCTCCGTACCGGACGGAAGTTATCTATATTAAAATCACCTCTTTGATTTTTTTTTTTAACATACGATCAGGGATATGCAAAATTGCAGCACAACAATTGTGCTGTAATTTAGCAAGTATAAATTTTATACTTACATGTCACATACGTTTTGAAAGAGGATGCGTGACGTAGAGCGGGTACAGCTTCCACAACCTCGATGCCTTCGCCAACATTAAGGACTTCCGGTCGCCAAGGCTTTAAACAATAATTTAAATTTTAGAACTCAATTGTTTTATTTTAATTTTTCTTTTCCGAAAGTACTCACACGAAGACTCCCGGAAATAGTTTTCTCAACAAGAAGTTGGTTTCTGGTGAGCGTTAGGTGGCCAGGTTTCATGGCCACCGGGATTGCCTGAACTAGCAAAGCATCTTTTAATTACTTCTGAAACATCTTTCCAGAAACTCAGCAGGATTTCTTCAGGTATTTCATATGCCACTGCCATGGAAGTAAAAAGTTTCCCGTGCTTTTTCAAGTTTTCTTGTTCTCAACGAAATGATGTTGTAAATTCATTTCGTTGATTCTATGGAGCCCCTGGCGACAATCCTTCACGAATCCACTGGTTTAATCATAGCCAACGCAGCAAGGCGGACAACCACCAGCCCGCTATGTAAATCTCACTCTACAGCTGCACTGCACCATGACTGTTTATTTTAGTTATCCCACACATTGCTCTTGAACACGGGCTTTTATAACACTAACTTACACCGATTCCACATTGTAAAGTCCATTAAAAACAATTTGTACAACAATCCAAAACAAACACCGTGTAGTCCGCTAAATTTCCCGCCAAGAAGAACTGGCAGTCCACGTCCCAGTGTTGCCCCTCTAATTTTTCATTTTACCCGAACGCTCGGCAAAATTACCCTAAATTAGGCACTTTTATATTTTTTTCCCCTTAATTTTATTTTGAAATAAAAACAAATCAATTTTCATTTAAATGTAATTTATCAAGAAAATTGACTATTACACTGCTTCCAAACATTCTTGCTTGCATACCGTGGCATGCATGTATAAACCGGTTTTCTCCGCACAGGATAATACTTTCTCTCTCCCGCGTACACCAACCTTCGAGTGTGAAAGAGAAGAATAGATTCTTGTCTATTGCTAGTAGAATCGAACGGTAGATCGGCACAACAAGTTATGTACGTACGTTCGGAAACAGGGTGACTCCCTTGCTCGTTTAAAAATTTAATAAAACAAAACAATTTATTATAAAATATATTATATAATAATAATAAAATAAAAAAAAAAATATTTTTCTACCCTAAAAAATACCCTAAACGAGTAAAAATGCCCTAAATTTAGGGTAAAATACCCTAAGGTGGGGACACTGCCACGTCCGTCACAGATTTGATTTGATAGGTGCACGGCACGTGCACTGGCATTTGTTTTTTATGGCTTTCACGCATTACCCGAGTAAGTAAGTTTCCCGCGCTTTTTCGAGTTTTCTTAATATCAAGGAAATGTTTCAACAAACGGCACGACAATCCTTCACGAACCCACTGGTTCAATCAAAGCCAACGCAGCAAGGCGGATAACTACCAGCCTGCTATGTAAACCTCACTACAGCTGCACCATGGACCATGACTGTTTACTTTAGTTATCCCACGGTTATCCCACACATTGGCCTTGGACATGGGCTTTTATAACGCTAAATTACACCGATTTCACATTAATAAGTCCACTAGAAACTATTTGAACAACAATCCAAAACAAACACCGTGTAGACCGCTAATCTGCTATACATAATGAAAAAGTTGCATACTTAAACATCATATTAATTTACATACCAATAATAGCCGTGCTTTATGGAAAAATATTAAGAAAAACATTTTGACTTTAAAAAGAAAGATTATGAATTGCCCCAACACCTGCGTCAACTTTGTTATCGTCTGGCACACACTTGCAACCCTGAAAATAGGTTGGCAATTTTTTTTTACACTTAAACATACTTAAATTATAACATTAAAATTTTAGCCTTGTGGGAAACGGGTTAGTCAGGTGGTTCACGAGCTCTCCCACGTCGTCTGGCAGGTACTTGCAACCACTAGAATGGTCTGGCTGTTTACATATATTTTTTAAACAATTGAAAGAATGTTCCCTTAAAATTGTAGCCTTGTGGCAGCAGGTTATGAATTACCGTCCCAATGACAACTTTACTATCGTCTGGCACACACTTGCAACCCTCAAAAGAGGTTGGCGATTTTTTTTTACACTTAAACATACTTAAATTATAACATATTAAAATTGTAGCCTTGTGGCAGACGGCTACGAAAAAATTTTTTTTTGCATTTTCAAAAATTTTTGTGATGATGTCGCAACCGCGATATACCTGCCAGACCGGTACTTTTATAATTAGCAGATAATAAAATATAATTTAAAAAATTTCTAGCTTTGTGGGAAACGGGTTAGTCAGATGGTTCACGAGCTCTCCCACTATAATAAGCTCAGCTTATTAAGGCCTCACACTAGGCACACTAGCTACGCCAATAATTTTATTCTGAATACTTTACAAATAGAAAGAAATTCAAGAATGTAAATCATATAAGCTTTAGTAAATAACCTGAAGTATTTTTGGAATCATGTTTTAATATTATGAGAATTATAAAACGGCCGTTTTTGGCGGTTATCTGATTCTCATCATTCTGACTGATTCTGATAATATTAAAACATGATTCCAAAAATACTTCAGGTTATTGCTTATATGACTTACATTCTTGATTTTTTTAAAGTATATTTATACTATAAGGTACTGAGGGTACCACCCATGGAGATATATGTAGGTAGGTACTTATACTTCCGTGGTACCACCTCACAATTTTTTTTTTTTCACATGTGAAATGTCAAACCCATGCAAATATGCTAGAAGCCCAAACAAATGTACAAAAAATTCTGTTTTGACAACTTTTGACATTTTGTTTGTTCTCATCCTAGTGTAGCTTCGAGCAACACGGCCTCCGTACCGGACGGAGGGAGTGGGCAAAGCGACAATTTACTATGACAATTTTTCTGGCGTTTTTTGCGGGGGGAAATGTGCACACAAGTTTAGTTCCGCACACCTACATACAAAACTTAAACTGTCACTTGATAGTAATTATGACATTGTCACAAAAAATGACATAAAAAAGAAAAAATAATTTGTGTACAGATGAGTCACACACAACTAACACATAGACATGCATATGCCTAATTTTGGCTTGTACCTTGACAGAGGGGAATGCAGCGTATGGCTACTCCCTTCCGTGTTGCTCGAAGTAGTGTAGGTACCTAGTCAAGATAATGTATAATGCTTTAGTTAGAAGTTTATTAGATTTTGGATCCATAACTTTTTGTCTAGAAAACAAACAGCCCCTTCATAAGCTAGATTTATTACAATATAAAAGCCTCAGAATAGTTATTGGAGCCATTAGGAGTACACCAGTAAATGCCTTACAAATAGAATGTTCTGAACCGCCGTTATCCCTACGTAGACAATATCTTTCTGATAGGTTTATATTTAAAATTCAACAATATCATGAACATCCCTTAAATCTGAAACTACATAATCTTAGTCAAGTTGTTCATAATCAAAATGCATTCTGGCGTAATAAGAAAATCCCACACTTGGTTTCTAGTTATAGAAGATTTGTAGACCTTCATTGCTCAATGCATAATTATCCATGCCACCCAACCTTTTCATATGACTACGAAACTTTAATGTTCAAGCCTGATGTCAAGATGCTTCTTGATATCCCAAAAGGATCAAATTCAGCAAACTCAAAATTTATCTCCTATGTTAAGCATTTAGATCCTAAACCGGAGGTATTTTATACTGACGCGTCCAAATCCGTTGTCACGAATGGTAAATGGTGTAGGAGCTGCCTTTTTAAGACACTCTACAGGCCATTTTCGTCTATATAAGTATCCACAGTTATATTCAAACTTTGTTGGGGAAGGTATGGCTGTCCTCGAAAGTATTAAATATATTATTATCAACAATATTAAAAACTCTTTTATATTTTCTGATTCACAGCGTCTTATATATCTGTGGATTCACTAAGCTTTCTTCAATCTCTTTTATCCAACCCATTTAAAAGTAAATCTCCTTGCCCCCTTTCTCTTGAGGTAAAATCTAAATTAAAAGAATGTCGTAATTTAAATTTACGGGTTACTTTAGCGTGGATCCCTGGCCATTCGGGCATCCAAGGAAATGAATTGGTAGACAATTTAGCTGCCATGGCAGCAAGACAGGGTAATACTGATAACGATAAAGTGTACTCTCAAGACCTTCTTGAAAAACCTCGGGAGTTTCTGTTAAGAGACTGGAACTCCGAGTGGGAAAGGTCTCGTTTAGTAAAAGGAGGGCGGTATCGTCGTCTTCAAATTGAGATAAATTTAAAGCCTTGGTTTTCTAAGTTTAGTTTCCCAAAAAAAGTAACATCTACTATATCGAGATTAAGATTTGGCCATTGTAGCGTACCCAGTCATTTATCAAGGATTGTGTTGTTGACTCGGCTGCATGCTTCGTCCGTCCGGTACGGAGGCCGTGTTGCTCGAAGGCTGCATGTGATTGTTGTATTAATGTCATTGGTGATATTGAACATACATTGTTTAATTGTATGAAATACAACTCCAAGCCACTTTATGATTTCCTTATAAAATTCCGTGCTCCTCTTCCTTGTGACTCCTATACCATTCTTTCCTTTGTTAATTTCAAATATACTAAAGCTCTTATTTGCTTCCTTACTTTTCATAACATCTTAGTATAATTTATTTTTTCTTTTTATGTTATTTTATGTATATATTGCCCTACCACCTATAATTCCGCCTATTATAGTCCAAATCCTAAAATCCAAAGTCCCTCCTACTGATACTCGTATCTCTTCACCTAATCAAAACTCGAATGACGTATCTAGAAGAATGAATAAACGGCGCCCTTGGCAACTGGACACTGGCTAAAATAAGCTTCAGAATGAAGTTTGATCGCCACAAACAAGAAAAGAAAAAAAAAAGACATTTTGTTTGACTTTGATTGACAGATTCAGATTGTCATTTTCTTATCAGTCAGAATATGCAAGCGATCCGTGTTCTTGTGCACTATTAAAATATACAAAGATTTTATAATTTACTTATTTCTGATTCTTTTACAAATTGTACGACGTAAATAGTGGAACCTGTTCTCAAAATAAAGTACCTAAGTACAATACACATTCAAGGAGATTACATATATTTACTTTTACTTTTATGAAAGTTTAATCGATTTTTATTTCCACATTGTTATTGTGTATAATTGTTTACACGCATTTTTGTCGATCCATAAAAGTAAATAAAAACTATTACGAATTCGAGGCCCGAATCGCGTATCAGTGATCAGCTGGAAGAACTCTGCTGATAAGTGATGGATCCGACGGGGTCTATAAACAGCGAGAATGGCATTGAGACGCTGGAAAATGAAGAGGAACCCATTGATGACTCTGAAGAACGAGAGCTAGTGAGCGACTCTTGCTCCACGAAAGTGTTGGACAGTTTAGAAGCCCCTCGCGACAGATATGGCATTGTGTACATATTGTTCTACCTCTTTGGCATCACATCGTTGGTGCCTTGGAACTTCTTGATCACTGCTAATGACGTATGTTCTATTTTTTAAATTCCAACTTTTAAATCTACTATTATTAACCGCCTTAGGTGCAAAATCACTGATAATAAAAGTGCTCACCCCTGTTGACTACGTAAACACTGATAAGTGATCACCGAAATTGTCTATATGTATAACAGGCATAGAATTTAAAAAAAAAAATGTTTAGCATCACATTGAAAAAAATCTAAAATTCTTAGTATGGTATTATTTGTTTACAGTTTGAAAAACATTGTGTGTAAAGTAGCACACTAGTGAATTATTCACTACTGTGTGAAATGAAGAAGGCAACCACTCTTTTATTTTTGGCAAAAATTGTATTTGAGTATGTTTCTTGTTGTGAACACAATGATGGACAGGAGCTTAGCTTAATGTGGTTACAAAAAAATTAAAAAATACACAATACCAACAGTTAATATATAAAGCATATTTCTTTTCAATAAAAGCTTCAATACAATACATACAGTTTGAGGTCATAATTTTTCCTTCACAGCACTTATTTCTAGTACAAGGTTTTTATTGTTACATTTCTCATCTATTCATCTTTGTGTCTATTTTATCTTATCTAAATGCAAACTACTATTTAATTATTTAAAATTATAATAGTCTTTGTATCAAGATAACAAAACTCCTTTAAAGTTAGATAATGGCACTAAAAGCCTGAAAATAAATGTAATCATACTGGTTGATGCCAACATATTTATGATGTTCCAAAAGTTTATTTTTTAAATTATAATATAAGTGACTGAAAGTTGAATGTGCTTGTAATGGAACTACATACATTGTCTTGTGAAGGAAGAACAACACAAAGCCACACTTATTCAAGAATTTTGGTGCTATTGTTGCAGTAAGTAGGTTTATACCTACAGTTGTCTACAGAAAAAATTGATCAGAATTATTATATAAAGAAATGGTTAAAAATCATTTATTATCAATGATGATGATGATGATTATATAAAGAAATGGTTAAAATACTCCTAACATTAAATTATTTATTAAACATTTTATTATTTATCATATTTAAGGAGTCACTCACATCCTATTTTGTTGGGCTTTTGAAAAGAATCATACAGCCATGGAATAACATTTTTCCTATGCAAATGAAAAAGTTGAAATATATTTAGGGCTATGCTATCTACGCATATATATATTAAATAAAACAAATATATGTTTTATTTAATAAAAACAAAAATATCATGGTTTGAAAAAAAATTTTAGCCAACAGAAAACTTAATGCATAGCCAACATACGGCATTCAAAAGCATGTCATCAATGAGTGTTATTCGCTTGCTTATTTTGTTGTTTGTGTTCTATCATATTTAAAAAAAAGGAAAATTCTATTGTTATAAAAAATATTCTGGATTGATCTGTCTATTAATTAGTGATATTGTGGTTTCCTGAAGAGATTGTCTAATTAATAAACACAAGTGGGAAGAGCATGTTAATTATATTACACAATTTAATAACTACAGGCAATGTGTAAATAAAAGTATGCCTGTATTTTTGTACAAAAAGTGTATAGCCCTTTTAGTATGCGGGTAGAGTGATGGTTTACTTTGATTTTAATATAAAAACAACAAATAGTGCTTTTAATGACTGTAAGGAAACTCTTTCACTAACTTACAAATTTTCTTCTCAAAATTCCACCATTCACCATTGATAGCCCTAATAAGAGATCTGTTACACAGAAAGACCTTTTACAAAAGACTAGCCCGGGGTATTTACTAACTCGGATGACAGGTGTCGATGCCTATCAATCTAGGATTTGCTGTTACAATGCAGTTTTTGTATTCCAAATAAAAATTTTGAGCAAGCAAAACCCGCATTGTAACTGTAAATTCTTGATTGATAGGCATCGACACCTGTCATCCGAGTTAGTAAATAAGGGGGCAGGTGATCCCGCTAAGTATATACACACAAGAATCGTCAGTATTTTTCTACCTGAAGTACATCAGGTAAAACATTCCTCTTAAATTAAATTTTACAATTTTTTTAGTACTGGATGTATAAGTTCCGCGATGTGACTCCGAACAACTTGACAATGGTGGGGCAGGTGGTGCGGAAGACACAGTTCCAGGCCGAGTTTACATCCTATCTGAATGTGGCTACTGCTATCCCCAACTTGATATTCCTCATCCTTAATTCACTATATGGACACTTGTAAGTACTTATAATTAACTTGTGAACATGATTTGTGTATGGCTGAATCTATCATTTCCTTCTAAATGTATAAATGCGAATGTATGTTTGGCTGTTGGTTACTTAATCACACCTAAACAGTTGAAGGGATTTAGATGAAATTTTGCGCACGGTTTATTAACCAGATTAAGCACTTATGGTACTTTTTAGTTATCCCAGAAAAGTTACTGTTCCCGAGGGATCGGCAAAACGCGAGCGGGGCCGCGGGGGCGAAAGCTAGTCATGAATAAGTCATCAAATCATTAGCTTTACTTCTCAAAATCTGGAGATTCCTGTTGTATCCTGTATAAATTGTAGGCAATGGTCAATAAGCACCCTCTTATTAAATAAATTTTACCTTCCGTCTTTTACTGTACCTTGTACCCATGTAGCTAATTTTCATGATGATCAGTTAAGTATTATTTAGGATGGTGTATTACGAAGTGTAGTGTAGTATGGAAGTGGCGAGAAAGAAGAGTAAAATAAATCTTATAATGCCAAACATTCTGGGTCTGTTTCAAACTGGGACAACTCATCCCAACTTATAATAGACACTTATAAAATGCAGCACTTGCCGTGATCTTGTTTACTAATGTAGTATTCTTATTGCAGAGTCCCTATTAAGAATCGCCTGCAGGGTGCTCTGGTAGTGATCACTTTATCTTTCCTGGTGACCACATCTTTCGTGCAAGTGGACACAGATGAGTGGCAGAACACATTCTTCATCGTCACTATGGTCACAGTTGTCATCATGACTGGTGAGTTTCATGCATTACAGTTACGTACATTTTATTGCAAGGCCCTTTTAACGCCTTGCCTTATTATCCAGGACCTGACTGCAGTCCCGTGGGAAACTTTGCTTATGCGGAGATTTTAAAAGAAAATTTAGCAGGATTCTTCTATTGAATTTGTTGTATAAAGGCTCTACACGTTCCTGAATTAATTTAATATAATAATTTAATAAGAGTAATTTGCAAAAATAATATCTCGTTAATCTTAAAATGAAGGCTGGCCGTATGCCTGTTTGACCACTGAGCATACAAAAACAATCGAAAGTTTGCAGCCGTTATGTTTACGTATTTTCAATAACACAATTCAAACATGAAATAATAAAATACTGACTGAAAATAACACATACCTACAAAAATTATCATTCAGATGTGGCTGATATTTTGTTTTGGGCAGTTGTTTAGAGTTAAATTGACACTTTATACATAACTATCTCTGACTCAGAACATCACAACTGTTGACTGGAATTGATACAATCATGTTTATTTATTTTTTTGCATTTTAGGAGTATTATTAAAAACGGTTGCACTCACGTTATATTTAGTCGGCCCTGAAGATGGCCATCTGAATTGGCCGAAACCCGGTCGGCAATACCGACTAAATATAACGTGAGTGCAACCGTTTTTAATAATAATAATTATGTCTTGCTTAACATTTAATAATTTAATTTTAGAAGTACCTTAAATGTTGTCGATTGTCTTCTTCTGCTGCTTTATTTAAAGAAGTAGCCATAAGGTTTCCCCCAAGGTTTCGGTGATTCTGCCAATGTCCAGTTTAATGAGATGATGCCGAGTGATGAAACCTTGGATATGGGATTGAATAACATGTTTTTTTGTAAATTTTATACCAAAATCTATGTATTATTAGAACTTAAGAGACTAGACCAATACAAGTATCGTTTTGTACGGTAGGTATACTGTTTTTTACCCTTTGAGTGCTTCATGGGCGCTTCTGTAGAAAAATCTATACGAGTCCATATGACAGTGACAGTCCACTTTAACAATTTCACATTGATCATGAGCACGAGTATTTATATCACCAAACTACACACCAATTTCATATTATAAAGTCCACTAAAATGAATTTGCAAAACATCTATTATAGTCGCAGGTCAATAATGATATCTGACAGAGAACGACAGAAGGATGTGGGTAGGCAAATACTTACTATGAATGCAATTATACCCACTACACCATACTACCTCTATCAGCTTTTCGACATATTATGACGACCTGGGTGCTATAGTACCTACATTATCTCTTTGGTGCTAGCCCATAGTAGTATTTTGCCGCCTCTACAAATTAGGCCTCAGCCTACTGGCAAATCCATTAAATAAGTGTAAGGTTCAGATTGAAAACTAGTATGTCAAAATAGACCGATTTCCAAATATTGAAACCCGGCTAAAAGGGCGATTATCTAACTGACGATGTTATCGCCGGTCGTCCCAAGTCTTACTAGGTACATAATATAAAGTTTGGACTTGAAAGTAAACATAAAATATCAATCATCTCATTTTTTACCACAAAAGAATTGGTCTGGTCTCGTCAGCCCACCTTAGTTCGATAAAAAATGATTAAAATATTCTATACTCAAGTCAGACTTGTTTGGTGACTTTGCGACGACCGTATGTGACTAATACATTTAGTATTTATTACTCATTTCATTACATATTACGATTTTGTAGTGTAATCCTCTTTTACAACGAACTAGGTTTAGTCTGCGCCTACCCTTGTGATAGGACTTCTAGGAACAGGACTTTGGTCCCGCATGCATAAATCAGACAAATAAGAGGACCTACTCACTTCAGCGTTTTTATCCGTTCGGATAACTAGTTATAGGTAGGATCATATCTTGCATATCGCCGTATGGTCATGAACAGTTGCAAAAAACTTAACATTGAAAATACTTTCAGTTCTCAACACATCTCGAAAATAATATTAAAAAGTTGTTGTGATATTGCGCAAGGATACTGTGAAGAGCCTAGTTCATCAATATTAGGTAGATATTATGAGATTTTTTTTGTGAGCTGATTATTAAATCATTGAAAAAATAGATAAACATGTGTCTTTGTGTTTCACAAACAGGTGTTTTATGAATCGGAATCACAGATCACCCCCAATTGGGGGTAATCTGTGATCGGAATGCACGTATTACGAATGAAAGTTGAGCGACTCACAAGAAAGCCTGAGAAGCGAGTTAATCACTTTTCAAGTTAAATAGTAACAGGCCTGTCTAGTCTATACCTCCTATACCCATGTTCGAACTTATAAATGTTTAAGAAGGAAAGTGAACTCACCGAAGTTTACAGTTTGGAATATTTTCCGCTTATATCGAGTTAAATTACATGCAAACTATCCAAAGGTGAGAAAGTTATGACATGATGAGACCGAGTTTATTTCTAGTACTCGTTCATACGAGTGCTTTTTACTACTAAAGTGTACCTATGTATATTAAGTAAACTACTAGAAGTTCACTTTTTTTTTCTTAGGGACATATCACACAAATTGAGCTAGCCCTACTTTATACCCATTGAGACACACGGAAACACATCCTGAGAGACAGACACATACATATATGGTCAAACTTATATACTTACTACTTATTGCTTTACGGGTTGAAAATGAAAGCTTGTAAGAAAAGTCACAGTCTTCGTTTGAGACCCTACATTGGCTGGACTCATAAATGCAAGTGCATTTCTCACTCGCTCGACCGAGCTCACAGAGTCACCATTGTAATAAACGACAAACTTTGTGTATTTGTCACGATATCAGGGCATTAGTGAGTCACGTCCCAATGCTCGCTGTTTAGCGAAGATATTCCTCTTATATTTCCACAAGATTTTGATGAATCAGCTTCCAAAAATGTTGTCGGTCAAACTAATAAAATTATAAAAAAATTAGACGAAGTTATAAAATAAAAAGTAAGGGAATGTGGATATGTGGAAAATATAAAATATGTGGAAAAGTAAGGGGAGGCCTTTGCCCAGCAGTGGGACAGAGAAACAATAGGCTAAGAAAAAAGAAAATTATCTATTAAGTTTATAATTAAACTAATATAATTATATCCTATAATTTCCTGTTTTTGGATAAGTACTTACTTATCTATTAAAATAATATTTTATTGGCAAGATTTGATAAATAAAAGATAAAAGCAACGAATGTCATTAGGTATTATAGCGACGTAAAATGAACACCCTGTTCTCGGCATGTCAGCTGGTTCACCTTCCGTTAACTTTTCGCATTCAACATGATTTTCTCAAAATGTAATACCTATATCATAAATAATTAATTACCCAAAACAAAATAAGGTCCAACTAACAACAACAAATACATAGATACATACTCTCACGTCTTTTTCCCTCGCGGGGTAGACAGAGCTCAGGTCTATAAGACCTAAACTAATAAAGCCACGTTAAGCATGGCTGTGGGCGTGGAGATAGAAAAAGGAATCAAAACAGTGATGGGTTGCTAGCCGCATTGCCTATTACCATGATTCCTAAGATTCTCGCCCATTCCCCCGCTCGGCTTTTACGATCTGCGCGTGAAGAGAAGCAGCCGGTACTTTCTATGTTTTTTCTCTACTCCCAGACCATCGTGGAAGTGACAAAATATTGTATACCTACTTAAGAGGCGCCTGCACGCGCATGTCTCCGTAAGATTTGGCCTGATTTAGCTAAAAATAGGAATACTTAGGACTATTTTGTTTTAAGTTTAATCCTAAGTAATGTTTTAATTAAAGTCCCCAAAGAGTAAGTATATCTGATTCTCTGACTACGTGCTCTGGAAACTACTGATGCGAGCTTTGATACTATCGTCAGTTACATGCGAACTATTTCTTTGTGTATCATAATAATTGGGCTGCAGCCAGGCTCTCTAGTTATTATAAAATTAACACATTTATTTTCCTTCTAGCCGCAAGTGCAATCTTTATCGGAGGACTAGTGGGCATCGCAAGTCGCTTACCCAAAGAGTATATGGCTGCCGTAGTCAGCGGACAGTCCCTAGGGGGGATCATAGCCGCAGTAGCCCAGATCATATCGCTGGCCTTCAAGATTTCCCCTCTGCATAGCGCGCTCATATACTTCATCATAGCCGACATTATGGTTATTACTTCCTTAGTGTCATACGCGCTGCTGTATAGGATTGATTTCTTTACGCATCATATCTTGAGGGGCACGGGCGGGATGGCTCCGAACCGGCATCGGGAGGTGTCGCTGGTGGGGATCGTGAAGAAGATCTGGGTGTACGCGTTCAGCATCTTCGCCGTGTTCGCGGTCAGCATGGCCGTGTATCCGGCGGTGACGGTGCTGGTGGAGTCGCATCCGGCCACTGCCGGCACAGACTGGAACAGTAAGTTTCGCTATCCGTCATATTGTTGCTCGTGTATACATAGTTGTACGTCTTTGTCCCTTACGGGGTAGACAGGGATTGAACCCATACGGTTCGAAGGCCATGTTTAGCCAACTAACATGAGTTGGGCGTATAGGTGGAAAATGGATTCAAAATAGTCATGGGTAGCCGCGTCGCCTTTTGACTTGATTATTTAGATTTTAGCCCAATTCGTCGGCTGGATTCTACGGTCTGCGATGGAAGAGATGCAAGTATGGAAGAATTAAGTGTGATTTGTTGTTTCCCGTGTGTATGATTGGCACATTTTTAGACTAAAGATTAATAATGCGTTCGCCCATTAATTTTCAAGTATGAATGGAATTGGCGATAATTTACTGATCAACGTATACGTTTAGCAGCTGGGTGGCACCACAGGGCCAATATTATAAGAATAGCGCACTCCGCTTTTATTGTAGATAGGTGACAAAGGCTCTTGGGGGAAAAATTGCGTACACTCTTATGAATGTTAACGTTTTTAAAATACCTTTTCAACATATTTTTCTAAATAAAACGTAGTTCGAATAGATACTTCTGTCATTGTGCTTCGTTTATGACATGCGTATCTATTTACAGATATTTTCTTCGTGCCGGTGGTGAACTACCTGATCTTTAACTGCGGTGATTATGCTGGACGACTCGTTGCCGGTTTTCTCCTGAGGGTAACGTCCATGTTTATATTAAACTTAATAAATTTTCCCGGTTTGTCGTGAAATCTTTAGTATAAACTAGTTTGTTCTAGGACTCCGAAGAATTTGGTATTTTATTTCAAATCCCGAAACCTCGTACAACAACACATAGTAATTAGAAAATTTTAGCAATTTTCTTACGTCTTCGTCTACGTAAAACTTTACCCCCTATTTCACCCCCTAAAGATATAATTTGTAAAAATCATTTCTTAGTTTTCACTTAAATCATGAAAGGAACCCCTGTATTAAATTATTGTAGGTCTACAATAGTTTCGGCTGTACGTTGATATTAAATAAGTCAGTGAGTCAGTCAGGTTTGCCTTTTATCATCATCATCCCGTCTTTTAGTCCCCCCCCCCCCCCCACTGCAGGACCACGACCCTCTCTGTACTACCAAAACCATATATGAGCCAGAGCAGATAGAGGATTTGGCTTACACTCTCCAAGCTGGTCAAACGTGTTAGAGAGGCCTCTTTGATGTTTATAAGTTTTGTTTAGCTTGTGTTTCCTTAGTCGCCTTCTACGACATCACCGGGAAGACTTGGAGTTGTCCTATTCTACTCTGCCGTGAACCACGGCTTTTTTATTATAAAAAAATATATACAAAATTATTAAATTTAATTTTTACGGCTTACTTACGAAGATATTAGCTATTTCATGTGTTTTTGTGTTTGTTGCAAATGAAAAAGACTATAGTAATTACGCGCGATGTAGAGCGACGTTGCCACTTCGCGTGCCGCCGCATGATAGAGTTAAATAATTATCAAACACAGTTTACAAGTAATTGAATTATTTTTTGGTGAAAATTTGACTTCTATTTTTTTATTTGTAAAATCGATTCTACTCTCGATTCTGAACAAACTAATCTTGCGCTTTTTCATTAACAAATTGTAATAAGTATAAGTAAGTAAGTAGGTAATAAGTAGATTATTCGTTTGTAGCCTGACAACCAGTGGATAATCGCGGGCGCCAGCTTGCTCCGCATCATCGGGGTCCCGATGCTGATGCTGTGCAACGCGCGGCCGCGGAAGCACCTGCCGGTGGTGTTCCTGTGGGACTGGGAGTATATTATCATCATGATCGTGTTCGCCTTCTCCAACGGCTACCTGACCAACATTGTGATGATTAAATCCACCAGGTTAGAGACTCTTCCATTTCCCACAACAGTATAGATGAAGAGCTTGGTTACCTAAACGTTGACGGTGACTGTGGCAAGCGTCCCGCATTTTATATGATACTAGCTTTTAGATACCCGCGCGCTCTCGCGTATAATTTCGCCGTATAAATTTGCAGAGTACTTTATCGCGAATCCCATGGGAACAGTACTGTTTTCCGGGCTGAAAGGTACCCTTAAACCTTCTCAGTACCCTAACCTGTGTGTTTGTTTATGCCAAATTCCAAAAAGATTGATAAGATACAGCGTGAAGAGACAACAAACAAATATACAAACTCATTTTCGCATTTATAATATTAGTTGAGAAGTTGGGATTGGGATTGGCAGCCGTTTAAACCATTTAAAGGACCGGGACAAAAAAGTTATTTTGTAACCTTTTTTACTTTAATGAGATTTTGGGTTCAATATAATTTTTCACAAATGCATGTACCCTTGTTTAGAAGGTTTTTTCACTTCTTAAAATTACGTACATGTAGGTTACAAAACTTAAAGAACGACAAAAAAATGTGTGAGCCTCCCCATTCTGTACGGTATTTATTTTGATTTGGCGGGACTGATTTCTCACCATAAACTATGGCGCAACCTTTTTATGTTTTTGACTTCGAATAAACATGGCTTAAGATGTTATTTGGTGTAGAATAAATAAATGTATGACACACCCACACTTCGAATAAAATGGAACAAAGATACGATCAATGAGTAATGTCCAGTTTGAACTTTGTTCCGGCCGCGTTGAATTCGATATTTATCTCGTCAGTGCCTTTTATAGTCATGGTTAGATTGCTTGCATATGCATGGTTATTGTTTACATGTATCAGTGGCATTATTTTTTGCCGCTCATCAGGCCTAATCGCAAACTTTCGACAACTACGGTGTACTACATCCTCTGTATACCCTATACAAAAGCAAATAAAGGACATTCTATTCTACGATTTTATGGTCACTTTGACGTTCATTACGGCTTTCGTATATGATTGACTATATTTATTTAAGACATACTTAATGGACGTTGAAGTGACCATCAAAACTTTGTACACCGTATTTGACAAAGTTAGCAATTTTTCTGACACTGAACCTGTGATTGACTTCTGACTGTTGCCGCCCCATGGACAAGCCGAGCTTCCCGCATTGATACGAACGACCATCTTTTCCTATATAAATAAAAAATATTTGCACATACAAAATTTAACCGTTCGGGGAATTTGTATGAAATAATCTAATTTTATTGACGGACTTATCGCTTCTTGTTATGTTGAGGATAAATTTGTCAATTTATACAAGGTGTACCTTGTATTAATAGTTTTACGATCGACATACCTACTACATGTATCCTAATCCTATCCTAACTAATATAATAAAGGCGAAAGTGAGTTTGTTTGTTTGTTACGCTTTCACGTCGTATCTACTGAACCGATCATCATGAAATTTTGCATACACATAGGTTAGGGTACTGAGAAGGACATATGCTATATATCACGCGGGCAGAGCCACGGGTAACAGCTAGTATAGGTATATTTGAATTTTATTCTATCGTTATGTATTCGTTCTTTGTTTGTGTTAAATTATTATATATTGATAACCTAGATTCGCGCTGCAATCTGGTCATGCAGAGTCAAAGGACATATCTAGAATCAACACATGTTGCATTTCTAATGGTTGCAGTCGCTTGATAATGTAAACAACGCATCTTGTTCTCTAGATATCGGTTCATAATTGACCACTGTTGGTATAAATCGTCCCATTATGTTATCAGCTACCCTGGTAAACCATTAGATAGTAGGTTTAATATATAAATGGTTGATAATACAAATGCATACTTACATACTTGTTGGCGGTGACGATATCTTCATAAAATTTACTTTGCTCTTACACGATTAAATATTGATAGTTATCGACCCTTTAAGGCGTGCTTCGGCCCGTCAATTTGGACAACTTTACCTTTGGGACCAATGCAGAGAAATCAAAAAATAAATTAACGTTTCCACACAACCACATGACCGGGCCACAGTCTATACTCTCTATACTAATTTGAATTTTGTCAAAATCGATCGAATTTCGTCAAATTGACCGGGTCGCTGAAGATTTATAAAATAAATAAATAAAAATAAAATAAATAATTTTATTTCAGACTTGCATCCATATTTTGTTAGTAACAAAATCCTTACATACTATGTTAGTACAAATAAAATGAAAATGCGATAGAATAATTTAGTTGAGGAAAAACCCGCCTAGTCCTCCCGGACCACCTGGTACTGCCACGTGCATGCGCACCTATGCATTAAAAAGTCAAAATTTTGAGTCGCATTAAAATTTCAAAATCGGTTCAGTAGTTTGGTTAATATCGGTTTTTTATTTGAAAGATAATACCAAAATGTATATATTTTGACATTTCAGAGTGGTGGAGCTGCACGAACGCGAGAAGGCGTCATCAGTAATCGCAACCATGCTCAGCGTGGGGCTGACCGTGGGCGCAGCCGTCGGCTTGCTGCTGGTGCGCGTTCTCTAAAACCGGGGTAATCGCTTACACTCTGTACTGATTTACCTCTGACGGATTAACCTAAAACCAACTTTATCCTAATTGTTACAGAGTTGATTTTTCACTTGTAGACCTTATAAACATAACTGCCAAGATAATGCGTTGGAGTTATACGTGAACGCAGACTTAGCCGCACCGCTCGCGCTGCAGTCGCCGCATTCGATTTCTCTTATATGAAGTTGTATGCAACCGTGCACACTCACCTGCACAGCAGTCGCCGTAGTTCTTGGACTGCGGCACGGTCAAGTCTGCTTTCACCTTAAGGGTCGTGCTACACTGGATTGGCATGGGATGGCATCGGAAGCGACGCGCCATCTCAACACAACCTTTATACTTAGTGTTATAAGATGCATAACTGCCTGAACGTGGCGAGCCGGCCGGCGTTTTGCATCTTATGTCACAAGTCATAGGTATAGCTTGTTTTGAAATGAAACGTCACTTCCGATGCCATCCCATGCCAATCCAGTGTAGCGCGGCCCTAAGATTGTTGATAGGTTTGAAATCAGAGAAAAGAACCTTTGAACGGATCGGAGAGCAGCTAGTGGTGCTTTTTATGTGATTTAGTGAAGTGTTATTTCCTTGTAGATTTCCGCGTAACTCATTTGTCACAAGTTGCACTCTGCACATTTTATACTATCACCGCCTAGTCTCTAAATTTAGTTTTATGTAACGATGTATGTTAACTGATTTTCATTCCCATGTATATCTCATCGAATCAGATTTCAATGGGCAATTTTTGAACTCAATTTCAGGGTGAAAAAACGCGGGCAGTTTTTTTACGCTAAATAAGTACTTACATAAAAACACTTGACTAAAAAAATATGTGACTTTTAATATTGTCTGGCCACTTTATTTAAAAAAAGTTAAATATTGATATATAGGAAGCCTGTAGTCACAAGTATAAGTAAAAGAAAAAAACACACTACACGATAGATCTGAGTTGATTAAATACCTAGAAATATCAAGATTTTTTTCTTTCCGCTACTGTTAGCTTACACATATTATAGTGTCATATGGATATAACCTATATACCATATGACTAAATATTTATATCTTAAGTTTAAAAATATATTCAAATGTACCTAATTAAAAAGACAATTTTCAGGATTTCATGAAATTCTGTCAGATCTCAGGTGTGTATTAGTTTGTTAGGTTACCAAAATAAATTTATCGATTGATGTAAAACTTAAGTAAGCTTAAAGGTAGATAGTAAAATAAAATTATAAAAAATATCCGATCCAAATGTATTTTACCAAATATGTTAATCAATCAATGTCGATTAAAAATGTAAAACAATAGTTAAATCAATTAATACCACAATTCGAATAGATGTTTTTAATTTTACATTTAATAGTTTTTTCCGCAATACCGGATTATTCACAAGAATATTGTGTACAGGGATATGTAAATTGAATAGGATTAGGATAATTAAGGCAAACTCTGTTCCTTGTGTTTGTGACAAACGACTAACTCATGTCTCGAAACAGATCAAGTGATAGCTAATTTTATTTTGTTACCATTATCTTAGATAAATAGGTACTTATGTATATTATTTTATATACGTGCGTATATGTCAAGTTTTATAATTCAATTTGAGGTAGCAACTAATTATTCCGTTGCAGTTAGCTTTGGCAGTTGTCAAAAGGGCAACTGCAACATTATTTATGCGTAATATAGTTGACTAGATGCGACTTTGCTTTAGGTTAGTTTCCTCTGTTTCACAACTAACTGGAGCATATGGCCACACTTAATAGCGTTCCACTGTGGGTAAAAGAAAACATGCAATTATTGGACAAGTTTTCTCAAAGAACCTTTAGTAAAATACGATGTTGATGTTATATATATCCCATCTCAGATTGAATTTGAAAGTGTTTTTGTTATGTAGATTACTTAATAATTGTTGTACTTTTTGTAGACTAAGAATCTATACATTTTATTTAAACGTACAAAATATGTGGATAAATATTCCTCCTTTGTACAGCATTTTCAGGATGCTATTACTTCTGTATGGCACGAACTACTCGTAGATCAATTTATCATGAAACTCATAAGAGCTTTGTATATCTTTATGTGATATTATGTAATATGTATTCTAGATTTAAGGATAACTTATCAATGCATTTCTATTGTGAACTGTGTTATAAAGTTAATAATTCATGCATAAATGTGTTTAACTAAAAATAATCCGTACCGTAGATTCAGGCTGTCCACTGCGTCAAGCGGGTATGTTTTGAAAAATAGTATGAGTGGCGTTATACGTCACACACGATTCACTTTGTCATCCAACAGAGTGGGATAAACCAATGTGCTAGAGATAGAGCAAGAAAATCTTACTTCTCTTTTACGTATATAGGTCTGTCCTGCCCTGTTGACTTGCCAAATTGAATTGTGTGTAGGACGTTTAAGGCGCTGTGGTATCAGACGATACGAGACACTAGCGCCACCCAGCAATTAATTCGATAGGTAAGTCCTAATCATATCAAATTTAAAAAATCTAATAGCTGAATGCCCTAGTGAATCAGTTGTAGTATTCTTGGTACAAGTTTTCACTATTTTTTATTTGATGAATTAAGAGAACGAATTATTACCGCCAAAAGTGGCCACTTTTCGCGGTAATAATTCGTTTTCTTAAACTTAGATTATAATATCTATGAAAAGTAATAAAAAGAATACTACAAGTCATTTACTAGGGCAATCAGCACTTTTTTAAATTTGATTTGATTTAGGAGTAAAAGAAATAATTGCTGGGTGGCGCTAGTGTCTCGTATCGTCTGATACCACAGCGGGAGATTCATGAGTCCAGTGCTGCCCCCATTTGAAATAAATTATTTAAAAGAAAACTGTGAAACTGTTCTTGTTCGACGGGGCCCTAGAGAACCCTTCATACTACTAAATGAATCCTTGATCCCGGCTACATACAACTGATTTGTTTTTCTAAATCAGTTGAAAAATTTATATTTTAATCCAAGACGGTATTAAACTTTTGGAATAAATAGCGAAATTCAAGAAACAATCAACCCCCGTGGATAGCGCGCCCGCATGACGCAGCGGATAGCCTCATCATTCTCAATGCATAATAATATTATTCGTTGATAGCGTAATTTGTTGCTCGCAATAGTTGAATAGAATTTGAACAAAAAATATATTATTTATGTGACATATTTTGTGGTTTTTACTTCTTTTACCCCCGACGACAAAACAAGAGAGGGGTGTTATAAGGATAACGTGTCTGTCTGTGGTATCGTAGCTCCCAAATGGGATCAACCGATTTTCGTATAGGTTTTTTTTCATGTCATAGATAATTTTATCCCGAGTGTTCTTAGCCATGTTTCGTGAAAATCATATTCCCTCCGTGTATTACCGAAAAGTATAACTGGTAGTACATAATATAAGGTGAAGGAAATCTATGCGGATGTTCTTACACCAGCGCGTGTAGTTTGGTCTAATTTCTTTCAAGTCACATTTTTTGCTGGTCTAGACCGTCGTCGTCCCAGCCCCAAAACGATTTTTTTAAGTAGAGTTTGGAAACTATTATACATGGATGGACACTTCATTACTTGCACCTGGTATACACTTTGATTAGTTTAAATTTTCGTAGGTTTTAAAACTCAAAAAAAGTTAGATTTTGTGTGTTAAAACCTATGAATAGTTAGTCTTTATTAGCACGATCAGTAGAATTTAAACACTCAATCTAAAAAAAAATATTTTACAAATTTTGAAATTGCCACAGTATCTATTCTTCCTATTAGGATGTATAAGAAATTGGATTAGAGTGTCCATTTGTATAATAGCCATGCTCATTACGGTGACTGCAAAACGGTGAGGGCAAAAACTACTGAATTGATTGGTATGTCACGTTTATGGTATAATACGTATTATGTAATATTTGTATGTAATGTTTTTGATTTCCGTGAAATACCAAAAAATCGGGAGTTTTTTTCGTTTGCCGTATTTTCAGTCGAATGTCATAGCTGACACATCAGAATAGCATACTATAAATGAGGCAGACGAAGTCGCGAAAAAAAACTAGTCAATATCATGTTAAAAAAGAACTCATTAAAAATCTTAATCATTTATTAAAAAAAATACAATATAAAACATCATAAAATCTAGATCTATTAACCATATAATTAACGGACCATACTTAATTTAATTTATAATTAATTATATTTCTAAGTACAATAAAAATTACCATGATCCCTGAATTAATAAGTCTAATTTAATAAGCGGACGATAATAAAAGATTAACATAGGTACTGATTTCATGTATATATTTTTTGTTATTTAGTCTTATATTTCGGTATTGGTAGAAGAAAAATATATAAAATCTGTGATTGTCGTCCGCTTGATTATAAGGTGACGTCTATACCTAATCCCGACGACAAAGAGAAGGCAAGCCGATAAGGCAAGATAGTGAAAAATGAGCAAAACGACCGCAGTATGTCCGCATACGGGCCCTGTATTCATGAACACTATTGATACATCAGATCTGTTACCTTTGAATACACACCTTTAAATTTGTGACTAAAATGCTTTTTGGAATCATTCATAAAACACAATACACGAACTAGGACATGCCTGTTGAGGTCAATGGACAAAATTTGTGTATAAAGGAATGATAAAAAGAAAATTAAAAAGCTATCTATCACAATTATTGTCCCGTATATTAAAAAGAGTGATTAACGTCTTTGGTGACCTTTCAAGAAAAATAATTGTTTTACAAAATGAATTAACTTAGTCAACTTGTCATACATTTGCGTTAATTTTATACTATCACTCATGAAAATCCATCTCAGTTTTATTCTCAAGGCACTCGAATCTTGTTAAAAGTTAAAGATTATCACTTCTAGCTTGGTCGAAACTTCAATCGGATTCGCTAGTTAATCCTCCTCGAACAAAGCCATATCTAATTATTCGAACAATTATCATTTAACTATCACAATAACTGCGCTTCATGTATTTTGTTTTTACAAACTAAATAATTTTTACTTTTTCGCATTTCTTCATCAATTAAATTGCGAAAAAGTCCAAATTTGCTTACATAGAACCTGTCTGCTCTTAACTTCTTAATATATTATTAAAAAAGTAATAGTTCTTGTAAGGGCTAAAAGTAACGGCATAGTTTTATTTCATAAGATTATTTGTTTGTTCTAAATATAGACCAAGTTTTGAAGTTCAACATATAAATATTCATTGAGCGCTATACATAACTTCTATAATTATTCAATCTAGAGCTAGCCTTCACGCAGGCATTAGGGTAAGATTTAAACAGCACCACACAGTGAACAAAATTCGTTCACTGGCACCACATGAGTCTGGTAGCTTAATTTTTGAACTGATATAATCGATCCGCCGCTCGATTCGACCCGATAGGACCGATGGAACCGTTGGGTCCCGATAGAACCCAATGGGACACGATGGGACCCTATACGCAATGGGATCCTCAAATGTTATTTATAAGTATATATACATAACTAAGTAATTTCTAAGGTTAACTAAAACTGTGAGTTGACATCGCTTGGAGATAATGCGCTGTGCAGTTTGTTGCCGCTTCTTCTACACTCCGCTGGAAGCGGCCTAAACTTAGTCATAAGTAAATTATTGACGTCAACAAAAATATTTTGTTGTCAAAATTGTAAACACTAGTATGACAATTGTTCAAAGAAAACTATATTAATTGATTGAATCTTGAATCTTAAGGTACCAGATACTACGTCACTTTTGGCCAGTGGTCTCGTGCGTTCATTCGAGAAATGGTACACAAATAGAGCCTATTAATTAAAATTCACCATGCCGAAGCTTGACAACGAATGGCGGATCGATTCTACCAGTTCAAAAATCGAGCTTCAGTTCCGATGGATTTAGTAAGTTTTCAAACTTTTACTAGGTACACATTATGTAAAAAATAAATTCTGTAATATTTTTTTGGCTCACCCCATTCATAAAAATAGATATGTTGCCGCCAGTATCTATCAGAACAAACAGGGGAGCGTGTGGCCCGGCTTATCTGGTGGCCTTGAGCTTCCAGCGCAGGAACAGGAAGGCGGATATACGAAGGATAACGAAGATGAGGCACAGCGCCGCGATGTCCAGCGAGATGTCGGCGTCCAGCATGTCCAGCTCTTCCAGCGTCGTCGTGGGGTTCTTGAAGTGGCAGTAGGCCTGCAACAGAACGTTTGTGCTCGATACATCGAAATCATACGTATCTATTACCCAAAACAAACTTTTTTGTATACAATATTTTCTAAACACAATGTCGTTTTTAGGGTTTCGATTTCGAACCCAACAGGATATTATCAAGCCTCCGCTGTCCTGTTTGTAACTGAGAAATAGACCTGTTGTTTTCACAGAAAGCGTATTTGTACTGCCGTATTTGCGTCACTGTTACATTTTTGTACGTCTACCCTGATTATTCTTAGAACCATGTTCTAGTGTCAACCCTTACTGACTGTCATCATTGATGGCAGTCGTTAAGCTATGATGAAAAATCTAACATTAGTGTTGGATATTTATACCTCTACATACGAAAAACAAACAAACCCTTAGGACCAGTCTACATGGCGCGTCAGCGTTACATTGACGCAGCGCATACATGTCAACGCATCGCCCGCCATACGGGCGCAGCGTTGTTGCGGCGCAGTCGTAACGTTCCGTTGACGCAGTTGCGGCGAAGTTAATCGCAGTCTATTACGAAGCATGGACCGAAGAAGACGTCTGGCATTGCTCCTATTGAGCGGTGACGCTGCAACGTCGTAGGTGGTTACGCCTCCTTCTGGGTGGGTTGCTGTCCGTCGTTTGTGCGTTGCATCGACGGAGTGCGCAACGTTTTTAGTAGGTATGTAAAACGTCAAAGCGATTACGCTGCGTCGACGCATGGATTACCCCTTACCTGGTGGCAGCGCAGCTTGGGCCGCTGGAAGCTGTAGGTGGCGAGCGCCGTGCCCTCGAAGCCGTAGCGAATGTAGGACAGGTAGGTGATCCAGCGCAGGTACTTGGGGATGGCGTTGAACGACACGAAGAACCCGCTGAACAGCAGGAACGGCACCGACATCACGGGCGCCAGGAACACACCGTTCTGAAAAATATAAACAAATTAAAGCCACAGACACACATACTGGTAGCATGCTACTAATGAGCATGCTTGACGACGAACGATGCAGGCCTATTTGGTAACGTGATGATAAGTAGATTAATTGCACGTGAAAATATGAAGTACGTGAAAATGCACCTTCCCGCAAACCTTGGATTCCTTAACGTCATTATAACTTTAACCATTGGCCAAATACTTACTGGTCAAAAGATATCTAATTGAATGAAGCCATTTCGACTCGATAAGAAGAAGTATAAACCATTGATTTAGTAATAATGAGGTCTTTTGTTCAATGAGTAATAAACGTGTTGCAACCTTTGCAACGCTCTTCATCTCATTTTTATTTTTCATTACGCTAATTTTTTTTGTACCTATTTGCTGACTTTTGACAACTACGGTGTATAACGTTTTGACGGTCACTTCAACATCCATTACGATTTATTTAACTTAAATAAAAATAGTCAGTCATACGAAGGCCGTAATGGATGTTGAAGTGACAATCACAATATCCTGAAGATCACGCAGTCCTTCAAAAATCACCGTGTGGACGAGTAAAGTATGGGGTAAGTACAAAATAACCCGAAGGTAGGAAGTGCTTCCGATGTATAGTTGGCCCCATCCCAACTAATATTATAAATGCGAAAGTGAGTTTGTATATTTATCTGTTTGTTAATAGCTCTTTACGCTTTATCTACTGAAACAAACTTCTTACAATTTTGCAAACACATTTTCTGTGTACGCTACTGAGAAGGAAATATGGCACGTTTTATACAAAAAAAATCTGTTTCCATGGGATTTGCGATAACCAACTCGGCAAATTTATATGCCAAAATTTAAGCGAGCAAAGCCGCGGGGCAAGCTAGTTGAAGATAAGATTATATAGCTGGTGTACCTGAACGTTCATAGCAGCGCCCACGACGAGCCCCACGCTCTGCGCCACGAAGGAGATGAGCAGGCACGACGTCAGGAACATCGAGAAGCGGAACCACTCGGCCGGCTGCGACGTTAGTAGGTACACGATCACCACGTAGATCACGCAGAATATGGCCTGGGGACACGGCAATCAATCATGCATCGAAAACTGTGTTATTATGAAACGGGGACTCACTTTATTACAGTCCAAATCACAGATTTAAGAAGTAAGAGATATTTTATGGGCGCGTGGCACGAGTCGGCAAGTCCATGCGCAATTTCGCCAGGAGGTGTTCAGTCGAATGCAAATCACTCCACGGTTCGCACGTGTCGCGTCGCCGTTGTTTTAAGAAAATGTCAACCTAATTCCAAGGACATTTAACATAAATTTTTTTTCCCTAAAATACAGTGCCATCTGTTGTTATATGGCTGAACTTTTTCGTAAAGCTCAGCCATATAACGAGCTCCGTGGCGCAGTGGTCAACACGCCAGCCTGCGACACGGGGGTCTCGGGTTCGATCCCCGGCCAGGTCAAGATGGAAAATGATCTTTTTCAGATTGGCCTGGGTCTTGGATGTTTATCTATATAAGTATCTATTATAAAATATAGTATCGTTGAGTTATTCGCTGTGTATATTTATTTATTTATTTAAATCGTAGCTTGTAGATGTAAGATACGACACAAAGGGAACTTTATTTCACAAGCGAGAAGGCGTGTTTTCGTTTAACATTTTGTATGATTTAAGCTTTTTATTATGAAAAATGTGCGACGAATAAAAGAAATTGTTTGCTAGTCATGCAACGTATGATTTAGTGTTGGTAGTTGTTTGTATTGAGTTTGGCGACAGCGTTTCCAATATTAAATTTGCCGTATCGTATGCCCTAGTTTTTTCTGTTGCGTGGTCCGAATCAAACTTTATTGCGACTCGTAACATCGCGCGAGTCGCAAGGTTCAGCGGGGCGCGCGCGGGGAGGCGGGGCGCGTACTGCGCAGCTCGCTGCTAATATTCGACCTGCCATTAAGTTTGCATCGGACTGTACTAAAGTAAGTTATAACCGATCAGCGACCCATCGGCGCGCTGTCAGCATTTCTTCTTTTAGGTCAATAGACTATCCCTTATTCATAAATATCCCGTTATTCATAAAAATTAAAAACGCTTATTAAACCTATTGTTAATTTTATGAATAAGAGCGTTAGTACATATAGTTTCGGAAAGGTTGGCACCAATATATTTATTTACCTGGAAGGGTATATCGGAGACAGTAATGGCGAGGTAGTAGGACCGCAGCGAGTACCAGCGGTTGAAGTGCTCCTTTATCAAGACGGGCATCTCGAGCGGGACTGTGGACGAACATTCATTGTACATTATCCACCATAATTATCAAATTATTCATATATCAAATTATAGTTTTTTGTTTTATCAAAAAAAAAACTCATTATATCATAATTGCAATGTTAAAACTATTTTCGGCTTATATTTAATGTATTTCTCAGTTTTACCAAGTTTAAACTAACCGCGCCTGTACTTCAATGAGTAGAAGTCTACTCTAAATGACGATTTGAGTAAAAGACGGCATCTCTGCTGCAGCCGCTTATATTGGCGGCCGTGGCAGGTAATGGAACTAAAATATCGAAACCCTACATATATACAGGCCAGTAATATGTAGTGTATAGTCAACGTATGTAGTCGTTCTTATGTCAGCTACATATATTAGCTTATGGTGTATCTCTAAAGCTTAGAGTACGTCAGTAAACTTCGATCTTTTCACTTGTCTCATACCTGCATGGCGACCCTGCCATGATAAGAAATAGGTAAGGTGGGAGCTACGAGACAAGTGAAATGATCGAAGTTTATTGACGTGCTCTAGGCTTTATAGATGCACCAAAAGCATAAATATGTAGCTGACATAAGAGTGACTACATACGTTGGATACATAGATTGACTATACACTACAATACTATATTTTTTAATGATGTTGGCATTCTATTAATAAGAATTAATTAAGTATAACTATACACAAGTTATAAGTATAACCACACGGCCAACTGGCCGTGTGGTTCCCGGCAGAGTAGAATAGGACCACTCCAAGTCTTCCCGTGGATGTCGAAGGAGGCGACTCAGGAAACATAACCTAAAAGCAAAGCTTACAAACATCCAAGAGACCTCTCCAACCCATCGGGCCAGCGTTAAAAGTGTAGGCCAAATCTCTGACTGCTCCAGCTAATATATGGCTCTGATAGTACAGAGAGGGTCATGATCTTGCAGTGGAAACTAAAAAAGACCTGATGATGATATCATATATGTAGCTGACAAAAGACCGATTACATGCGTTGGATACATAGGTTGACTATACACCACAATACTATATGTTTTGTATGAGGTTGGTAGCCTAAAAATAGAAATAAAATAAAGTAGATTTTTGTTGGTATCGGAGAGTAGTAATACCGTGAACAGAGTACTCACAGCTAAGGATGGTGATAGTCATAGAAGTGTACATAAGGAACAGCATGTTGAAGAAGAGGAAGCCGAGGTTGGACAGCACCTTGGAGCCGTCGTTGCCGATGTCGTAGTAGAGCGCGCCGATGAGGAAGCCGACCAGGATGTGCGCGAACAGGCGCAGGTACATCAGCGTCTGCCAATTAATCACGTGGTTATTAATGTTTATTGATTTTTGAAAATCTTAGTGAGTATATGTTCTTTGGGGCTATGTAGATAGTTCCAAATAAATAAATAAACATATACGAACAAATCACACAGATTGAGCTAGCCCCAAAGTAAGTTCTAAAGTAAGACTTGTGTTATGGGATACTTACTCAACGTAACAATATTTTTATAACAAATACATATATAGATAAACATCCAAGACCCAAGCCAATCTGAAAAAGATCATTTTCCATCTTGACCTGACCGGGGATCGAACCCGGGACCATCCATGTCACAGGCCGCTGTCGTTGACCGCTGCGCCACGGAGCTCGTCCAAATGGGGTTTTCTTCAGCGGTTTTTTTTTGCGATGAAACCTTCTGAACCTATTTGCAAAATTCTTTTACCTATAGATAACAACAGTGCCCGGCAAATAAGTTGAACTAAGTGTGAGTAGGACACCGCAATACATTGCCACTGATTAATATAGGTGTGTCTCGCTCACACTTAGTTCAACTTATACGCCGCGTGTTATACACTATAACGAGTCACAAACAATTTTGCCAGGCAAAACATATTTTCAGAACCTACTTTACGACTAATCCAGTCACTAATAACTGAAACTGAGGCATAGGCTACAGCCGAGGAGGGTGTTCTCGACATATTTCATAATTCATGACTCTATGCATTATTTTATATATCTTGTTGTTGATATCTCGAATTTAATCAATAGCAGTGGCAGAGGTCACTGTTGGCTTAAAAAAGTACAAACAAATTTTTTTCATAAAAGTTTATGGGTAAAATTTAAAGAAATCGATAAAAAAGTAAAAATAATTAAAATGCCCGTCAAAAAAAAGTGAGTGTGAATGTGCATTTTTTTTCTTTCCAAAAATGTTTAACATGTTCTAAATTAAATATAAAAAAAATATATACGGACATGTCATACAGATTCAGCTAGCTCAAAGTATCCAAGACCTAGGTCAATCTGAAAAAGATAATTTCTCATTTTCAAGTGAACGGGGATCTAAACCAGAACTTAAACTCACCCAATCCCGCCTACTGAACAGCAGGGTCCTCTTGAGCACCACCCAGAACTGCTTGAGCTCGGAGGTAGCGTACCGCTTGGGGCTCTGCTCGCCCAGCAGCGCCACGTCCGCGTTGTCTGGCTTCTCCAACTCAAGCTGTACCACCAGAGGCTCGCCTGGAGACAACATTGGCTATGCTATTTTACTATGTCAATAATGTTCGCGAAAAGGTTGAATAATGCTTCATCATCATCTCAGCCACAGGAAGTCCACTGCTGGACATAGGCATCCCCCAAGGATTTCCAATACGACCGGTTGGAAGCGGCTGCATCCAGCAGCCTGCACCCAGCAGTGCCACGTCCGCGTCTGGCTTCTGGCTTCCATAGCTCAAGTTACATCACCAGAGGCTCGCCTGGCGACAACATTGGCTATGCTATTTTATCATAATAATAATAATAAATATATACGGACAATGACATACGGACAAATCACACAGATCGAGATAGCCTTAAAGTAAGTTCTTAAGTAGACTTATGTTATGGGATACTAACTCAACGATACTATATTTTAAAACAAATACATATATAGATAAACAGCCAAGACCGAGGTCAATCTGAAAAGATCATTTTTCATCTTGACCTGACCGATCCTCATATGTATTCTTTACAATATACCTTCTGAGTTAGAAAGGAATTTCCAATCCTTTTCTAGCTTGGCAAGAATTTGAAATTTATGTTTTACTTTTTATTTATTTTTGAGCAAGTCTGATTATTCTCTACGTAACTATTTTTTTTTGTACACACATAGATATATTGGATTTCAACCAGTTTTTTTCTTATTGTATTTGTGTTTTTTTTGTAAAAGTTGTAATCTGTTTTGAGTAATAGCGTAGAATAAATAAATAAAATAGATTGCTCAGAACACTTATTAATTTTCATACAGTAATAGGGTCCCGTTTTTACCCTTTGCGTACGGAACCCTAAAGAGATTGTAAGTTTTAATAAGGCTTGTAGCAATCCTACGAGAAGTTGAATACTATCAATTATACTGTAAACGTGAGCGCTGCAAACAGGAAGCGCTGAGCGACCCTTGCCCTCCGCGATCACGTGACAAGTAATTAAGAGATTGCGGCCTTGTCATGTCCATCGGCTAACCATTATTTTAACTCAACTGTGTCATTCATGTCCATCGGTATACCATTAAAATTAAACATATCGGGATATTTACCGTGATTATTCTTTGAGTTTTCGATATTTCGATCTAGTTACATAAACTATGATCACGAAGGAACTGAAGAATTTGCTGGTGGTCAGTTCCTTCGTCATCAGGTCAATGTAACTGGATCGAAATTATAATGTTGATAACCGTGAAAGTTTAAAAAGCTACATCGGTAAACCATTATTTTTACTCAACTGTGTCAGAAGGAGGTACACGTAATTCGAGTATATTGATTTCTCAGGAGCCGACTCCACGAGTGAGAAAATGGCGGCGATTGTATCGCCGTGCTACAAATATCTATACACTCTCTTATAACGTGTCTACACACGGCGATGTTATCGCGGTGATACGACGGGTGACAGAGTGCGAGCGAATGTCTGTCGTATCGTCTATAGAATAGAATATATAATATTATAAGATAGAAGCACGGAGTCGTCGCGATTCTCTCGCTCGTTTAGACCCTTAGCTGCAGCGATCTAAATGACAAATTAATTTTGACATATGAGATGCCGTTATTGCACGAGGTATTATTAGACGGTGACATAAATAATCATTTAATATATTTTCGCAGATAGTTTCCTCAAACTAATAATGCATAATTTTGTAAATTAGTTTCCTTGTTATGATAACGACGCGAAGTTACTAAAAATATTATATTTATTTTTTTATATTTACAACCATGTATTATAATACCTTACGACTGTCGCTCAAATACATCAATGCTTCTTACTATTAAAAGATTGAGTTGTTTTACGAATGTCTTTTATTCTTACATGTCTCACCTTAAACTTCATATGTGGTGAGGAAGGGATTGCTGGGTCATTTTTAAATGATTTTTTCTCTCTTTAGAATTTCGCAAAAGGCTATTTATCCTTGTAGTGACAATATTTTCTACTAAAAACCGGCCAAGTGTGAGTCAAACTCACGCAATGAGGGTTCCGTACAATATGCTTCGTGAACACACACACAATGTGCAAAAAATGTTTTATTCAATTGACTAGCGCCATCTAGTGGAGTTTTAGTGAACTATTTCCCTAGATGAACTTATTATTGTGAGTTTACCACTTAATTTTCAAGTGATAGAATTCTTATTATTTTTCCTGTAATCTTCAAGGAATGAACTACATTTTGTAATTTTTTCAAAATTTTCGGCCCATTAGTTTCGAAGATCAGGGGGGGGGAATGGTCAATTTTTGCCTTCTTTCGTGAATAAAATCAAAAGTATTGATTTTACCCGAACAAAAAAAAATATTTTTGAGATCCTCATTATGAGCCCTTTCATTTGATATATGACACAGTAAGGTATGCAAAACTTTTTTTTTTAATTTTGTAATTGGGCCCCTCAAAATGATCCTTTTTTCAAAAAAATCTTTATTTACTTTGCACATCCGTGTTTGGGTCATAGGATTACACTATCTTACCAAATTTCATCTAATTTGGTTCAGTAGATTCGGAGAAAATCGGCTGTGACAGACGGACGGACGGACAGACAGACGCTCGAGTGATCCTATAAGGGTTCCGTTTTTCAACTTTTGTACGGAACCCTAAAAAACAGGAAGACACTTCGTTCCGATCGTTGTCGTTGTCGTCGGGCCAGTTCCCGAACTTCTAAAGTTGCGACAAGCCGCTTGCGACAAGCCGCTTGCGACAAGATCGCTGACGACTCACCTTTTCCCTTAGCGATCTTGGCAGTGTATTACACGATCCCGTTTTAAAGGTTGCCGCTGCTAACTCACGTTTTTTCTTGGCGATTTCGCTATTGTTGGCTTTATCGTCGGGAGAGTCCACAAACTACAGCTGTGACAAGTCGTTATCCTACCTTTTTCTTTGGCGATCTCGTTGGCGGCGTACTGCATGATGCCGTCCTGCAGGTTGCTGTTGCCGTTGGTGTCGGGCGGGTCAGCGAACTTCTGCAGCTGCGACAAGCCGTTTTTGGTAAATCGACTCTGCTTAATCCGATCGCTGACGGCTCACCTTTTCCCTTGGCGATTTCGTTGGCGGCGTATTGCAGGATGCCGTTCTGTAGGTTGCCGTTGCCGTTGGCGTCGGGCGGGTCCACAAACTTCTCCTGCAGTTGGGAGAGGTCGTTCTTGTTGCGCTCCGGCAGGGACGCCTCCATGTCCTTGTGGTTGTTGTAGTGGTTCTCGGGGAACGGCAAGCCGTTTCTGGAAAAATTTCAACAAATTTATAACATTCTGTCCCTGTTTTGTAAAGGTTTCTAATAGCTAGATGTCACATTTTACAAGTAAGTAGGTACTTTTTAATATTTACTATCTAACTCAACAGAATTTTTAAAAACGCTACAATAAATTCAAGCGGTTACCCAACATTTCGAGGTTACTTATTGTCGAATTTTATTTCACAATCATTCTTGAAGTAAGTAATTTACCCCGAGTCATTAGGTCAAATAGTCAGTAATTTTTCGAAATTGTGCATATAGTGTTACTTGAAAACACCAGTAACAGCCTAAACTTAGTTATAAGTAAATTACTGACGTCAACAAAATATTTTTGTTATGTTTTTCTCGCGACGTTGGTCGTTTTGAGTATAACAATAAGGTTTAAAATCCTTTCACAGTATACCATGTCTGAACGCGCACGCTTTGTTAGTTTTACGCCTAGGGATTGCCTCCACAAGCGAGAATCGCGACAAGTCTGCGCTCCTATTTTATATTATATAATAGAATATATAACAGTAGGCGATACCATTGACATTCGCTCGCGCGCTCTGCCACACGTCGCATCGCTGCGATAGCATGTATAGAAATAGGTGGCACGACGATAAAAGTCACGATTCTCTCGCTCGTGTAGGCGATGCCTTTCGGAGAGATGAAACAGCAGTGATACCTGATGTCGTTCTTGCCGTTGTCGATGGCTCGCACGAGTTTGCCGGTGTTGTCGCCGTACTCTCCGCACGACACCTCGATGATGAAGGAGGCGGGGTTGTGGTACGACGGACACGCCAGGTTCAGGCTGCCCAGCCACTCCACTGAAAAGATAATACATTGCATTAGTATATGTATGCCGTCCAGCTAGCTCCAATCCGTCTGGCCAGCGTGGAGAGTGTAGGCCAAATATTCTGACTGATCTAGCCAACATATGGCTCTGGTAGTACAGACAGGGTCATGCCCCTGCAGTGGAGACTAAAAAGAGACCTGATGATGATTTAAGCCGTGTGGTTCCCGGCAGAGTAGAATAAGACCACTCCAAGTCTTCCCATGGATGTCGTAGAAGGCGACAAACACAAACTAAACAAAGCTTATAAACATCAAAGAGACCTCTCAAACCCGTCTGGCTAGCGTGGAGAGTGTAGGCCGAATTCTCTGACTGCTCTAGCTAATATATGGCTCTGGTAGAGAGACAGAGGGAAGTCTAAAAAAGGCCTGATGGTGATGATCAGCACCGTTAAAAAATCGGATTAAGTCCGTGCGGTTTGAACTCGCGTGTTTATACGGTGGCCATGTACGATTCAGCCACATCAGCAAAACTAACGGCACCCGTCATTTTATTTTACTCTTAAATCAGATCAAATTGAAAAAAAATCTATACAATATTCTGGCAGTAAAATACTTATAGTATTTTTCGTATTACTTTTCATTATACTGTACAGTGTCATATGTGTGATTGACGCTTTAAGGCCTGGCCTTTATTTATATAGTATAGTAGTGAAACCTCACTTAGAGCCATGTAGTCCATGGCTAGCTCTAAGTGAGGTTTCGCTACTTCATCGCACTTAAGAGTATGGATCCATTATTTATGGAAACATCACACGTTAGGGAAGCGGCTCAAGTGTGTCACAAAAAGAGGGGAAGGGGGATAAGCTTTGTGTCGTCATTATGCACTCAGCTCCTGCAAGTGACCTTTACTTACACGAAACCTTTAAAAATAGTACGCAAAATCAAAAACTATATTGCTCCATAAACATAGATTACGAAGGTCTTGATTTTTTTTTCAAATGACGTCACACTCGACGGTCACACAAATAGGACGCTTTGCAGCAAAGAAGTAATTTCCCAGGAATTAAACGTTTCGCCCCCCCGAAACATTAAACATATTAAATACTAGTTGTTACCAGCGGCTTCGCCCGCGTGATATATAGCCTATGTCCTTCTCAGAATCCTAACCTATGCAAAATTTCATGATGATCGGTTCAAAAGATAAGGGCGTGAAAGCGTAACAAACAAACAAACTCACTTTCACATTTATAATATTAGTTAGGATTTGAGCATAAAAACTGTTGAAGTCGTATTTAAACAAGAATTGCTCCTTAAATAATCAAATTACGAACAATGTTCAATATTCCAGTAAACAATGTATTGTTAAAGCCGACAATAATTGAAATTCATTAGAAGTACACACGATATAATCATAAATAAAACACTGCTCGTAAAACCGATAAAAAATACAAGGCACAATCAATAATAAACATATTTCAATCCCACAGTACCAATAATTTTCTTTTTTATTAGTCAACATATTATGTCCTACTGCTGGGCAAAGGTCTCTCCCATTTCCTTCCACTTCGGTTTCCAAAAAGCAATACTTTCTGTTTAGGCACCAATTATTGGCATTCTTGGAGCTCTATATCACATCAAATTTACCAAAAGGTGTGTGAAATTTTGGAACTATATTCCCTAAACCGATAGAGTTAAGAAGGGCCTGGCAATATTTCTACGGTTGAATGATTATGTTATCGAGTAGCAAGTAACTTGTTAGTTGGTTTTCGTGTGTGTAAGTGACCAAAATTGATGTCAGATATTCAAACGTGCCGTATACCGACCGACTATATGGTATTTCAAGTTTCTAATACTGAGCACACAGTAACTAATCTAGTAACTAAGTCCAACTTAACGGGACGAGAACGAACTATGATTTTAACATAATCATAACTACGTATAGTCTCGGGCTCAATGCAAGTATTGTGATTTGTGATGAGCTAATAAGAACATCGCTAGTTATCGGCTGCGCATGCGATTATGCAACGCACGCTGATGTTTTGGTTGCGCAAACTGCACCCGAGCACATTGCATTACATCCGCAGCGTATTCTTGCACTCATATTTATGACTAAATAGGCATTACTTGTAGCGGTGACAGTGAGAATGAAAAACCTTTGTTTTGTTTCCCATTAATTGTTATGTCTCTAGGGAAGACATGTGAAGCTAATACAAGCCGGTAGATGTCTTTAAGTATTTTAAGGCGGAGGGTTGTTAAATAAAATTCCTGAGACTAGGGTGTACGTTTGTTGGATTACTTACATTACAATAATTTCGGACCCTAGATGTGGCAAATAGGACATGACATTAAATAAATAAAAGTGGGATCAACATTTTTTTATATGTTTATATATTATATGACAAATCACACACATTGAGCTAGCCCTTAAAATATGTTGTGAAGTTCTGTCGTAGGATACTAACTGAATGATATACTACTTATATTTTATAAGAGACACTTATATAGATAAACATCCAAAACCCAGGCGTGTTAGCCACTGCGCCACGGAGGTTGTCACATTATCCAAATAATGTCCCTGCTTGAATAAAATCTACTAGAAAACTTAAACGAATTAAAAAAAAACCATCTTAACTAATATTATAAATGCGGAAGTGAGTTTGTTTGTGACGCTTTCACGCCCTATCTATGAACTGATCATCATGAAATTTTGCATAAACATAGGTTGGGGTACTGAGAAGGACATAAGCTATATATCACGCGGACGGAGGCGCGGGTAACAGCTAGTGGAATATAAATGGACCTTACCCAGTCTCCCAGTGCTGCCCTGATAGACGCATTGCCCGTCAGCCAGCGTGTACAAATGGTCGAACATCTCGAAGAGCCTCGCTGACGGTTGGTGGATGGTGCAGATAATGGTCCTGCCACCACTGGCCAGGGTCTTCAACAGCGATATGCACTGGAAGCAGGACGAACTGTCCAGGCCAGACGTGGGCTCGTCGAAGAACATTATGGGCGGGTTGTTGACCAGCTCCAGAGCTATGGAAAGACGTTTCTTCTGCCCTCCAGATAGGTTTGACGTCATGGTTTTGTGGTGCTCCGAAAGGCCGAGGGTTTCGAGGATTTCGTGGATCTGAAAAGATATTTAAACGTCTAATATTTCATCATAATTATTTACAAACTTTGTTCTTGTAGGTGGAGTATCTTCCATCTTTTCCTATCATCCGCCATCTCCTTGACCTCTCTGTACGACACGATATTTAAATATAATATAACGATATAATAGTGCAGTAAATATTTTGAAAGTAATAAAATCTAGAAGGATGGGACGGTTTTTGATACAATACAACTAGAAACACTAGCAAGACGTACCAGAGGGAGATTTTATAAGTAGGTTATAAGTATTCTACCGTACCGTACCGTAGTATTCTACCCATACAGATGACTGTAAAACCTCGGCAAAAGCACTTATTTACAGCTATATTTAACGGTAAAAATATCATGTTAATCTAAGTTCCTTTGGAGTTGCTTAGGTCTATGGGCGAAGAATTTATCGTCAGGGGCATCATATTCCTCGTGTATTAATTCTAAATAAAAAGATTTACAACGGGTGGCAATTACGGTTAAATAATTTGAGTAAGACGTAAGGGTCAGACCAAGAGCATAGCAGCAGAGAGCATACTTTTAACACTCGAAAATAAGAGTTTGAGCTCACATGGCCTCAGGTCTGCACAATAATTTTTGTCATTGATGCATTTAATAGCAATAGTTTTAAAGTTTATTTTCGAGTGTCTTAAAAATATGCTCTCCACTGCTCTGCTCTCGGTCTGCGCTCATAACGTGGCCAATGTCTCCACATTATTTGTAACTGTACTTAAATGTGTATACAGATTCGTGTAATGTCTCTTGTTGAATAAATTATGCAAATTAAGTTGTTTGTATTGTAGTTACTTATAATGCTTATGCATTAATTGGTGTGTCCATGATGACTCAAAAGTTGACGGCAGAAAATCAGTACTGATCACTACTAAAGGCAATATACGTACATACATACTATCACGTCTTTTCCCCTTGCGGGGTAGACAGAGCCCAGGTCTGTAAAACCATAAGGCCACGTTTAGCATGTTGGTAGGCTTGTATGTGAGAACGGAATCAAAATAGTGACGGGTTGCTACCCGCATCGCCTATTGACACGATTCCTGATGCACATTTCCTAGATCGGCTTTTACAATGGCAATATAATACCAACGTATAGACTGCCAAACTCATACAAAAATATTGGACTAAATTAAGGCCTGCTACAAGGTAGTCTGCATAGGAAGCATAAGAAGATGAAGGTGATGCGGAGTTGTTTTACACTCGTAACTACATGGAGTAAATCCTAAAGCTTGCCTGAACTTGCTTACTTAATATTGTTTTAATTTTAAATAAGGTATTTCTTGAAAAATGCTTTTATTTTCTCATAATATGGTAAATAAAAAGTCGTGCCATCCATGTGCAACTGTCTAAAGAAAAAAATACGAATTAAAGGTTGGGATCACATTCCACTACTATTTTTCAGATACAGGCCTTTTAAAGTACACACTTCATTCTAATTGTACCTAACTACGAATAAGTGTTACTTATTCTTAGCAAGGTTCAACTAGAATGAAGTGTGTCTGTGTACTAAGTTTTGTCGTCACTTAAAAGTATTTTTTGCGTATGCCCTAGCAACATGTAGCAATAATGTACTGGGGTACTATTTTTAAAATTTCGCCGTTCGCAAACGAGCGGTTTTTCCTCAGAAAATTCTTTCGAAGACGAGAGGTAACACGTTCAAAAATAGAAGTACCAATTTCTGAAATCATTCAAGTGGGTTTATAGTATGTGTAGAGTCATTAAATTGCCTGTCAACAATCGTAAATATGTTGATCATTCGGCGACCGCAGCGGTGACCCTGGCTACTCGGGGTCACACTCTACACTACAATATTCGATGTGACCAAAATAGACCCTGATTCACATTTGCCGCGATACCATACCATCCAAAACAAGACCACATGAAATGTAATTAAGTTATGTTTTTTTTTTGGGATTTTAATATTTTTACTGCTTATTTTCACGAGTGTTAGTGTTTAACAGTGCCAGGATTAAAGATGCCTTTGCTGTTTTTTTATCTAATCATAGTAACGAATATTTTTACCATTTAGCCATTTAGCTTCTATGCATATGAAGTTAACACAACAACAATTTTTTTTTAATATATAAAAAATGGATCGCTGAATCGAAAAATGGGGGTCAGACACCGACACCAAAGACACACCATAGCCTGAGACCATAGCATTTTAAATTTTATTACACTTTGTCGCCATGATAAATATTTTCTCGGTATAAAATGCGTCGTATCTCGTCGCTATAATGCGTCGTATCACGTCGCTATATATACTAGAAATCACCGATTTTTAAAACTCAAAGCATCTTTGAGCTAAACGGACAGACAGACGGACACGGCGAAACTATACAGTTCCTTGTTTACTACGGAACCCTTGTGTAAATTAAACCCTAAAAACTGTAGTTTATTTTACACAAATAGCCTAAGAATTTATATTTCAACGTCATAGTGGGAGAGCTCGTGAACCATCTGACTAACCCGTCTCCCACAAAGCTAGAATTTTTTTAAATGATATTTTATTGTCTGCTAATTATAAAAGTACCGGTCTGGTAGGTATATCGCGGTTGCGTCATCATCGTTTAAATTTTTGAAAATGCAAAAAAAAAATTTTTCGTAACCTTCTGCCACAAGGCTACAATTTTAATATATTATAATTTAAGTATGTTTAAGTCTAAAAAAAAATCGCCAACCTCTTTTGAGGGTTGCAAGTGTGTGCCAGACGATAGCAAAGTTGTCATTGGGACGGTAATTCATAACCTGCTGCCACAAGGCTACAATTTTGAGAGAACATTCTTTCAATTGTTTAAAAAATATATGTAAACAGCCAGACCATTCTAGCGGTTGCAAGTACCTGCCAGACGACGTGGAAGAGCTCGTAACCCACCTGACTAACCCGTTTCCCACAAGGCTAAAATTTTAATATGTTATAATTTAAGTATGTTTAAGTGTAAAAAAAAATTGCCAACCTATTTTGAGGGTTGCAAGTGTGTGCCAGACGATAGCAAAGTTGTCATTAGGACGGTAATTCATAACTTTCTGCCACAAGGCTACAATTTTAATATGTTATAATTTAAGTATGTCTAAGTCTAAAAAAAAATCGCCAGCCTCTTTTGAGGGTTGCAAGTGTGTGCCAGACGATAGCAAAGTTGTCATTGGGACGGTAATTCATAACCTGCTGCCACAAGGCTACAATTTTAATATGTTATAATTTAAGTATGTCTAAGTCTTAAAAAAAAATCGCCAACCTCTTTTGAGGGTTGCAAGTGTGTGCCAGACGATAGCAAAGTTGAGTTAGAAAGTTAGAAAGAAACAATATATCTATTGTAGTGTTTGACGGCCTCCATGGGGCAGTGGTTAATCTGCGGCAGGGGTGGACCCTGGTTCGATCTCCGGCCAGGTCATAATGGAAAACGATCTTTTTTATATGTAGGTATTCTGATTTCTCAGAAATTTTGATATCAGGGTTCCTAAAAAACGATTAAAATACGTAGTAATAAGTACCTTCTCACTGTTAAAACACTTATTAGGTTCTATGTAGGTACTATCGTAACATAGCCCCATAGTTACTGCCGCGTGAACGACTCTTAACTACGCCGAAAACTTAATCCATACTTATAACATATAGGGAAATTCGATAGTAACTGTATCTACCATCTGTTACCTTTTCAAGCTGAAACGGCTGGCCTAAAATGTGGCATGGAGATACTTTAAAACATAAGGACATAAATAAGTTTTGGTCGCAAAAAACGAGATCCACGCGGGTGAAGCCGCGGGCGGTAGTGTGTAATTATAGGGACAAATTATGACATAGATTGAGCTAGCCCCACTCAGGGTATTTGTGAACTAGTAGGATACTAACTCAATAATATTATATTTTATAATAGATACTCATAAAGATAAATATCCACAACCCAGGACAATTTGAAAAAGATCTTTTTTCATCATGACCTGGCAGGAGATCGAACTAGGGTCCACCCCTGCCGCAGATTAACCACTGCCCCACGGAGGCCGTCGAACACTACAATAGATATATTGTTTCTTTCTAACTTTCTAACTCATACACGTCTGTTGCGCGCGCACTCCCGTCGAGCGACATGACTATTATATAGTCGTCTGGCAGGTACTTGCAACCGCTAGAATGGTCTGGCTGTTTACATATATTTTTTAAACAATTGAAAGAATGTTCCCTCAAAATTGTAGCCTTGTGGCAGCAGGTTATGAATTACCGTCCCAATGACAACTTTGCTATCGTCTGGCACACACTTGCAACCCTCAAAAGAGGCTGGCGATTTTTTTTTAGACTTAGACATACTTAAATTATAACATATTAAAATTGTAGCCTTGTGGCAGAAAGTTATGAATTACCGTCCTAATGACAACTTTGCTATCGTCTGGCACACACTTGCAACCCTCAAAATAGGTTGGCAATTTTTTTTTACACTTAAACATACTTAAATTATAACATATTAAAATTTTAGCCTTGTGGGAAACGGGTTAGTCAGGTGGGTTACGAGCTCTTCCACGTCGTCTGGCAGGTACTTGCAACCGCTAGAATGGTCTGGCTGTTTACATATATTTTTTAAACAATTGAAAGAATGTTCCCTCAAAATTGTAGCCTTGTGGCAGCAGGTTATGAATTACCGTCCCAATGACAACTTTGCTATCGTCTGGCACACACTTGCAACCCTCAAAAGAGGTTGGCGATTTTTTTTTAGACTTATACATACTTAAATTATAACATATTAAAATTGCAGCCTTGTGGCAGAAGGTTACGAAAAAAATTTTTTTTGCATTTTCCAAAATTTAAGGGATGATGACGCAACCGCGATATACCTGCCAGACCGGTACTTTTATAATTAGCAGATAATAAAATATCATTTAAAAAATTTCTAGCTTTGTGGGAAACGGGTTAGTCAGATGGTTCGCTAGCTCTTAATCTATCAACGTACTCGTAGTATGAAGAGTATATAAAAAAAATAGAACAAAAACTTTGTTGACGTCAGGAAGTAACCGGTTGCCGTCATCTACCTGTCATTTTGTTTTCCTCTTAATTTATCCGCATAAATCTTTAACACGTTTATTTAAATAAATAAGCCTTTTCCTTCTATGTGAGGTTATTTAATGAGGGTTACATGAAATAAATGTCATCAGCTGCATGATGATGATAAAAATACGTACTACGAGACTGATTAATAATCCTTTCTCGAATATAAAGCTACATTATCAGCGTTTAACATAGGTATTTTTTAAATTTATTAATGCGTACTCAATCCAAGGTATCAAAATACGTCATTATTGGTCGAGCGCTGCACAGTTGTAAACCTCAGACCACGCACGATCCAGAGACTGACGTGTTTTTCCTTGCACTCTTATTGCCTGAGATGGTTCGAGACCCGAGGTCTTAGAGCATCAAGAGGTCCACGGCCCGGGGTCGACCCGGGATAAATTGCGTAGTGGTTAATAGGTAAAAATGAATTTTGGGAGAATTTAAATATGTCAACGTCTACTAAAATCGGGAGATTTAGTGACATTAAAGGCAATCTATTTTTTTCAATAGTTGGCGTATGGCGTTGATCAACGTCATACGCTAACTATTCAAAGTCCTTATTCGGCTTTAATTTAAAAAAATAAGCCACGTTCGATAATATTTTATCATCCATGACCTTGACACTTGCCCATTCATCAACGTCATCTATCAAACGTAACCTGTTTTGTTTTTACCCCTGCTGGACAGGTTGCGCTCCATGTCCTCAGGCTGATATATGGCTCTGGTAGTACAGAGAGGGTCATGCTCCAGCAGTGGAGACTAAAAAGACCTGATGATGATGTGTACATACCACTTCTTCCTTGTGTGCGCGGCCGCTGGTGCTCGGGAGTTTCAGTGCCGTGGCCACCGACATGGCCTCTTCCACGGTGAGGTTCCCGTGCAGCTGGTTGTCCTGCATGATGTAGCAGGACAGCTTGCGGAAGCTGGACAGGTTGCGCTCCATGCCGTTCACCGTTATACTGCCTTCCATTCCTGACGTCCTGGTAACAATTAAGAAACGCGATTAATATGTGTTAAAAGTAGTTGATGCAAGTTAATAGAAAAGGGCGAAGACGTAATACTGAATCTATATTATTTTTTTATAATTTAATGTGGGTCTTTAATATATTAGTTTTTAGAAAGACGGTGGGCTTAAAACTGGAAAACCGGAATAGGACAGTGATATATTTGTCAACGCATATCTCAAAAAGTCTGATTGCAAAAAATCTTTTTAGTCGAACTTGGTATACTTAGCTCAACTTAAAAAACTGAGTTTCTTTAAAATTTATTCAGTAGTTTTTTTTAAATAGAATAGCTATAAGTCGCTAGGAAAAATTTAAGTCTGATTATTTTTTAAATAACGTATATATCTATTACTTTAACAAATTCAAAAACTAAAACCGGCAAATAAATTGTCCCACGTCCTCAGAAAACATTGTTATTCGAATGCCAGCATCAATATTCGTCAAGGGCGAGGACGTCTGCCAGTTTTAAAATTTTAGCAATGGTAGGCCATTTATTGCTTGAATGCTAATAATGAATAATGAGACTAAGGTATCGTTATGTTTAAGCTTACAGATGTGTACAATTTTATTTTCTCTACTTGTAGATAAATGTCCCGGAGATAACCCTGTAAATATAGCTATCTGAAAATATTGCAATGATTGAAGCCAACACGTATTTTTTAAATAATTTGCATTTGCTTAATAAAATTCAGTGATAGGTAGTTAGTCAACCTAATATGGGTTACATTGTGCAGGACACTTAATCATCATCATTTTGTGTAGGTCACACGGTCCATGCACACATGTCAGGAAACGTAATGAGAATGGACGACGACAGGGTGCCAAATCGTCTAATGATAAGTCGACCAAAAAGTCGTAAATTCCAAGGTAGACCAAGACTGAGATGGCTGGAGGTGTCGAACGAAGAATACCTATAAAATATTTGCGTCAGAAATTGGAAACAATAAGCCCAAAATTGATCCATATGAAAAAAAAGTTAAAACTTTTAAATGTATAACTATAAAGCTATTTTGATATTTAAGTTGACATTGAAGGTGTTAAAAATAATTGTCTCCTCTTTGTATCGGAGTTGGTGCATAATCCGGAATCGGAAGAATGAAAAAAACCGGCTAGATACGCGACGTAATGGCACACGAAGGTTTTTCGTACCATCATACACAATATTTAACAACAAAACCCCGTTGCTGGTATGTTGCATGCAATGATGCAACCCACATCCCACTAAATTTAAAATTTTAATTTGTTTTTATTTCTTGTTGATAAAGCAGCGATAGATATATCTCCACAAATTTCGGTTCTATAGAGACAACAATGTGACTGACGGACGGATGGACAACATAGTACAGGGTCTCGTTTTTGCTCTTTGACTACGGATTCCTAAATATCTGGTTAAAGTGACATATAGGTGATAATATTACCTCCGTCATTTTATAATTATAGGGTTTTAAAATAACGTGACAAAGGAAATTATCACATATATATGCTACTTAATTATTTTCATCCGACGAAAAAACAGAGGAGCTTATCTAGTCAATGCGTAAGTAGTAGTTTTTTTTACGGATGACCACTTAAATTTATTACTCTGTTTGGTAGGCTCATCCGTTCCTAGAAACAAAATCCCAGAAAATGAATGCGGTATTCATAACTGATGTAATTAATTCGTTTTGATTTTAAATAGATGGTAGTTACAGTTATTACTTCAGCACTCATTAGTTTCTAACACAGGGCAGATGATATATTACGGAAGCAGAATAATTAAGTATTATCCCTCCCCCCTCCTCGTATCAAAGGTCTTCCCCTCTCCCCAAAATTACGTAAACATTGGTATCATTTTTCACATTTCGTTTTGTTTTGCGAAATATTGTTGTCGTCATCACCACCACCCCCAGGTCATTAAAAATAAGCCAAGATTAGAATCCTCCTCCTTTCGCTATTTACGTAATAAGTAAATGATCCTCAACAATTTTTTTATAGTATTACACATACGTATATGATGTATGTACCTATATAATAATAATAATAAATAATAATAATAATAAAGCCATTTATTCCCAATTCATAACATACATAATTAAAAACATTTAAAATTTCATTTACATAATGTCCACGTCATGTTCACTTTCATTAAAATAAAATCAGTCCGTTTAAGTTAAATTATATAATCATAAATAAGAATCTATTAAAATGTTATTAATGTTTTATAATCTATTAAAAATTTATTAAAATTATAGTCAAATTATAGTCAAAATTATAGTCAAAATAAATCTAAATCAAAAGAAATGTATAGTATAGATGTACCTATATAGGTACATATTACTACGAGTGGTTATGTAACGTTGTATATTACAGTAGGAAATAGCCATTGAATAAAGACGGAAGTTCAAACAAAACCTGTTTTGATTATAACCTTTGTTATTCTAACGCTAATTCGGCTAAAATATTGCCATGTTTAATGTTATCGTCATATAACTAATGCAAAATAAAAGTGATCTCTGTGGGCATCTGGGTACCTGTGATAAAGCAGGTATCTGTCTAAACTCATAAGTATTCAAGTGACAATATTATTTTTAATATGAAACAAAGTAGAAGGAAGGAGAAAGGCTATTACAAGCGAACACCTAAAAGACATACCTAATTACCTATATACCACTACAAAAAAAAATAACCCATTTTCAGGCGTGATTAATAAACCCCTGCAAAATGACAGCTTTCTAGTACTTATTATCTTTGAGCTAAATCGTGGACAGACAGTTTTGGTTGTGGTAGAGCCTCGCTACCGGCGAAAATCACTTTTGCTAGTAGCATGAATGGGCCGGCTCGTCCGGGGAAGTAACACACTCTCACAGAAAATCGACGTCTGAGTAGTAGCTTTACCGCTACTATGCTTCGTTCGGTGAGTGAGAGAGCCGGAGGCCCAGCTCCCTCTCCCCTCTGGGGAGGGAAAAATAAAAGGCCGGCAACGCTCCTGTTACACCTCTGGTGTTGCAGTTGTCCATGGGCAGCGGTGATCACTTCCCATCAGGTGACCCACTTGCTCGTTTGCCGTCCTATGACATAAAAAAAAAAAAAAAAAAAAGACAAACAGATAACGATACTATAAGGTTTCTTGTTTACTATGAAACCGAAAAAAGTAAACCCGCTCGACTTCGTGAATTGCAAGAACTTGTTGGTACATATTTTATTCGCTTTAGGGTTCTCTCACGACATTATGCCATAAAGCTTTCATGACTGAAAACGATCCAGAAATCCTGAAAGACCAATCAAGGCAGTGGCCTTAGGATCTGTCTATTACCACATATCACATAAACCTTCGGCATAAAATGCGGTTTTCATAGGTTCGCAAACTTTGTTTTTTTTTTTATATAAAACAAAATACTGACGAATATGGTATCGCGGCCATATGTATGTGTGGTTAATTGCCATATTATATATCTATCAAACTCAACTCAAAATCAAATTGTTTATTTAATACTAGCTGTTACCCGCGGCTTCGCCCGCGTGGTATATAGCCTATGTCCTTGCCAGTACCCTAACCTATGTGTATGCAAAATTTCATGATGATCAGTTCAGTACATACGACGTGAAAGTGTAACAAACAAATAAACAAACAAACTCACTTTCACATTTATAATATTAGTTATGATTAGGATAGTTTTCTTTGAACACTTATTGTCATATTTGACTTGAGAACTTTTACAACAATATCTATCTGTTGTCATGTGTCCCTTGCTCGCGACGAATTTCTAAGATCTAAGATCAACAATAATTTAAAATAAGCTGAAATCCATAGCTATCATACTAGGATATCTTTGCTTTGATCTAAAATAGGGATTGATGAATCACTTGTTGTAATATAACGTTCCACTTGTTCCGTTTTGAGAACAAATATTACGTACGTTGTGTTCTAGTAGCCCCACTAGTAAATGAACGTAAACATTGTATTAGTCCACATAAAACTGCATTTACCAAAGTCCACCAAACGACAGTATAATTAATTAGCAAGCAAGAACACGTTTACGTACGGTCGTCTCTGTCTTACATACGGAAATGACCGCACTGGCCAGTGAGGTCGTCTCGTAATCAGATGCGACCTAGTTCCGTCCGTGTGATGATAAGCCTGGATTCCAATGATGGAGAGCCCGTCATTGTCATACTCGTGTTTGGTGCATTTATAAAATTATAATATGTATGATACAAAGTAAACACTCATGATATCTCTCTCTACATATATTACCAGAGCCATAAATTAGCCATAGCAGTCAGAGGATCTGGCCTACACTCTTCACGCTGGCTTTGATGTTTATACGATTTGTTTAGCTAGTGCTTCCTAAGTCGGCATCTAGGTACAACATCTACGGGAAGATTTGGAATGGGCCTTTAATGCTGTATATTTACACTTTCTCATAGGAATTTGATCTATTTTTTTCACGGGGCGTCCGCCACAAAGTGTTTTAGTAGATTCGTATCTTATTATATTTGTCCCACTTATTCTCTACAAAAAGTATACGCAAGGCTATCCACAACATGCTTCGTAAAATAGCTACGGTGGTTCACCAGCAACACGAATCATCATAACTTATAAAACGTTTATCTGCAACCTGCTTTGGCATTGTGTACAAAAATTATTAGCGACATGTCAAAAACTCGTCTTTGTCCTTATTCAGATGAACGGTTCAAGTCAAGCGACAATAAAATATACGTACATGTATTATTCTCACAGACTAGCAGTCTGCCGCAGCTTCGCCCGTTGTACATAGCTACTTATATTATATTGCTTTATTTTCACAAGGACTAGTATAGACGGCTAATGAGGCGTCGGGGCGTCCTGGCAACGCGGGGAAACCCATTGCTCTCCGCTGGCCAGGGCAGCCACGAAACTAGCAGATCTTGGTACAGCAGGTGTAGATGGTGATGCATGATAATTAGGGATAACGTATCTATCCAACAGTGAATTTTTTTTTAAATCGGTCCATTACTTCCTGAGATTAACGCGTTCAACCAAACAAACTCTTCAACTTTAAAATATAAGTATAAGTAATTAAAAAAAATATTCTTCTGCTAATCTGCTAAGCTCATCCTCTCAAAGTCTCAGATTAAAATTTTTAAAATGAAGAATATCTGGAGTTGCAATTTGATATATCCATGTTAACTGTAACTTCTTTTTGATATTTAAACTTATCTCTGACATCACCAAAGTTTGGTTGAAATAATATACAAATTACTTACTCTAAGTGTTCAGATCTTTTATACAAGTATATTTTTTTACAATTGTCAGTGGTGGGTGTTGATAAAACCAAAAAAAGAGTGTATATTTTTTTAAAATAATCTTTATTATTTCCAATAAATTAATAAAAATAATAAGATATCCTCTGCAATAATTTATTATAACAGATCTACAATTTTATACCCCCTGAGGATCTAGGCCTTCTCCCGTACATTGTCTGTCTCCTAATAATTTCACGACAACTTAAAGGCATACTTAAATGTGTATCGATTTATACAAAAGGCATTGCAGCCGCTACCTAGCAAGTTTTATTTAATCGATTTTCACTGCTAAATGATTAATATGTCATCTCTTCAGTCCTGGCTAAATTCAGGGAGATGTATAAAGTTATGTCTTGTAATTGTTATGTAACATGTAATTTCATTTGGTTATGGGTAGCGAAAGAGGTATTTCTAGCTCTACTTGGCATTATTAGCCGAACTTAATTTAAATTACCGTACTTGATTTAAAATGCATAGATAAAATTGGAATTATAATTTATTTTGTTGAATAGTTACCAAATAGATAAATGTGATGTTTCAAAATGTCAGTAAATATGGAGCCTGGATGGTGTAAGTACATTTAGGTATCTGTACGCGTCCAAAAACAAGTATCACCGGTAACTGGTATCTATGAAGGTGACTCGTGAACTACTTTCATAAATTAGTATCATTACTTGAAATTAGAGGTGAGACCTATTATTTCAGTTTCCACGTAAGACTGCAAGGAATTTTTTTTTATTTTATTTTTTTATTTAGCCTGCTTTTGTGTCCCACTGCTGGGCAAAGGCCTCCCCTTCTTTTCCCCACTGATCCCTATCCAATGCAACTTGCTGCCAACCACCTAAGTACCTATCGATTTCATCTCGCCATCTTGTCTTCGGTCTACCCCTACGCCTAGGTCCATCAGCACATGGTCACTGTTCGAGCAAAAATAAAAACAAAAAATTGGCCAAATGCGAGTCGGGCTCGCTCATGAAGGGTTCCGTAAAAGCAAGCTTAGATTAGCCAAAAACCTATAATTTTTCGCCAAAGATTACTTTTTATTTTCATAGTGTTTGTATGAATGAGAAAGTTATTTTCGTGGTTTATAAAAAAGTGCTTAAATGAGTGGACTAGCCGGAGAACGACGTTATTTTTTCTTTCTCACAATATGACACCTCATTGTGGCCATCTATATTAATTGTTGAATATAATACTAGCTGTTACCCGCGGCTTCGCCCGCGTGATATATAGCCTGTGTCCTTCTCAGTACCCCAACCTATGAGAATGCAAAATTTCATGATGATAGGTTCAGTAGATTGGACGTGAAAGCGTAACAAACAAACTCACCTTCGCATTTATTAGTAACACAGAGATCTAATATCTATGATTAGTAAGGATAAGGATAACATCCATGTATTTCGACGCACGTTGTGACAAAACTGTCAAATCTACGTGGATTAATTATACAGCGTCGAATGATTAATTATATTTTAATATTGGAAATATTGATAAACTGGGTTACATTGTTTCTAAGAAGCCACAAAGGGCTGTTAATAAATACAATGCATTAAAAGTGAAAAAACCAACACAAATACGTAACGCAAATGTGTTGGTTGTGGCACATGTCGCGCCATAGCGGCCCAGATTGCACATTGCTTGCTTACAAGCGTGTTTGCGCAATATAACTTATGGTGTGTATCAAAAGTAACAGCCGGCACAATAACTTTAAAACTAATAAATATTGCATACTAGCTGTTACCCGCGGCTTCGCCCGCGTAATATATAGCCTATGTCCTTCTCGGTACACTAACCTATGTGTATGCAAAATTTCATGATGATAGGTTCAGTAGATACGGCGTGAAAGCGTAACAAACAAACAAACTCACTTTCGCATTTATAATATTAGTTGGGATGTCCTTCTCGGTACCCTAACCTATGTTTATGCAAAATTTCACGATGATCGGTTCAGTGGATACGGCGTGAAAGCATAACAAACAAACAAACAAATAAACAATCAAGCTCACTTTCGCATTTATAATATTAGTTAGGAAGTTAGGATTAGGATTGTTTATGTTTGTTTGTTTTTGGAACCGTGTAAAGCGATGCGGCTCGCAACCCATGACTATTTTGATTCTGTATTCTATTTTTAAGCTCATCAACATGCTAAACGTGGCCTTTCGGTCTTATGGCCTTAAGCTCTGACACCCCGTAAAGGGATAAAGATGTGATACTATGTAGGTTTGGCCTTTCGGCACAGAATACATAATAGGTTTACGCCGTATCTATCTATCTACTGAACCGATCATGACGAAATTTTGCATACACATAGGTTAGGGTACTGAGAATGACCTCCTATCCTAATGCTAATGCTAACTAATATTATAAATGCGAAAGTGAGTTCGTTTATTTGTTTGTTTGTTACGCTTTCACACCCTATCTACTGAACCGATCATCACGAAATTTTGTCATACACATAGGTTAGGGTACTAAGAAGGACATAGGCTATATATCACGCGGGCGAAGCCGCGGGTAACAGCTAGTTGTAAATAAATGCGAAAGTTACTCCGCCTGTCATCTATATATGCACGGTTAAACTTATTTTTATGAATTTTGGTATGAGACCCTGCAGTTTGACATACGCTATGTACCAAGCGGACGAAGTCGCGATCAAAAGCTAGTTTCTTACTTAAATATTTACAAACCACGATAGGAATTTCATTAATGGATTTGACATCTCCAGGGCCGGACCGGGATTTTATTTGGGCTAATTCTTCTTACAGGCGAAACTAATTACACAAAGTAAGATAAAAATTTAAATGAATTGAATGACTTTGATTAATCGCAGGATTCGCAAGGCTGTAACCCGTACAATCTGTTTAATTTAATAAAAATTATGGATTTTTCACATTTTCGTCTATTTCGATTTAACTTAGCTGGGGCCCTAGAAACCGCGGGGCCCAGGGCTGAAGCCACTCTCTGTGGCTAAAGCCCGAATAGCCATATGATAGATCCGGCCCTAGACATCTCTACGAATTCGCAAAACTGGTTAAGGCTGTTTGTATGGCGTGTTTGTTATTTGGAAGCCAGGTAATATACATAGGTCTCGGGTTGATTGTTTACGAGTTTGTTTCCTAGGTATAAAGGTCTGTAGTGTAGCCAGCCAGCAGGCTGAGTTGAGTAGTCCTATTATAGGGCGGCAGAAATGGAGGGGGCAGCAAAATATTAGTAAATAGCCTATGGTGGAAGATATGACCATTTCAGTACTCTTACAGACTACGGGCGGGACGCTTTTGGCGTTGGATTCAATTGCTACAATTATAAATTAAGGTGTAATAGATGCAGCCCTGTGACAGACGGACATGCAGCGGAGGCTTAAGAATAGGGTGCCGTTTTTATCCTTAAGGCTACTTTTAAGGGCTCCGTACTTTGGTTAATTTATGACTTACTTGTGTATAAGGATTAACACAAATATTAATAGATAAGAAAAGACGTTCGGCGTTCAATGGTCACGGTGGGTGATACACGGAGATAGCGTTATCAGCGCCTAGCTTGACATTGATCACGAGATACCGACACGGATATTAGCATTGTCGAACTCGTGCAATACAGAATACTACGTACGTTGACCAGCTGTATTGCATTTTGGGAAATAATGTCGTTTATAAGGTCAGTGTTATTTTTTCCTAAAAAAATTATTTAGTACTTATATCTAACTTGGTTCTTTCAATTTCAGAAAAAATACTTAAATGGTATATTTTGTGATTTGTTAAAGAAGGCTTGATGACTTCTTAAAGGTTCGCTCGCTACATCTCTCAGCAACTGTACCCCTGAATATAAAATTCCATGAAGATTTGAAAAGCAAGACCGACAGCATTTGCATTTATTATAATGTGGATTAAAAATTATTTTTCATAATTAAATATGCGTGTACAAAATAATTCATCAAAGTTAAAGTTTTATTAATTAATAAGCATTTTATTCATCAACTATCACTATACTATCAAGAACGCATTAGTCTGATAAAATTACCAAATAGATTGATGACAAGGACAAATTGAATTTGGGTCAATTCGTCAATAGACACTACAAACCTTAATATAACTTTTGTTTTTTTTTTAATTTCTTTTTGTCAACTATTTTTTTCTGTTTTGTTTCTGTCAATGAAATTGAAATTATTGAATAATTCCATTCTCCAAATATACCATATATTTTTGTACAAAATAATTGGCAATTAGGCGCTCACCACCCCTCAAAATGGGCTTAGGCTACCTGTCCAAGCGGAGCAAGGAGGCAGAGTGGTGGTGAGCGAGGTAATTATCCACCAATAGAAATGCACGAAAATTTCCGCGTCTCAATTCTATTGGTGGATTTTTACCTAGCTCCACTTCGGTGGACAAGCAGCCTAAGCTGGAGCTTAAAGGTACACGCACATTATGACGGACCGCACCGCAAAAATCCGCTTCAATCGGAAAATGTCGATACTCGTATATTGTAGTATGCACTTACTTGTAGCCTGTGAGTATGTTGAGCAGGGTGGACTTGCCCGCTCCCGACGGTCCCATGATCGCAGTCAGCTCGCCGGAGCGGAGTCGCCCGGAGACTGACTTGAGGATTGTCTTCACATCTGCAGGACAACAGACAATATGTCAATATTTGTAAAACTCTATCTTCTTTTTCTTTTCGAGTCAGAATGTTACTTTTTTAAATCGTTTTAGACCAGTAGATGGCCACAGCGACTCCTCTGTCATTTGCTTCATTAAGGTCTTCGTTGTGCAGGTGGAGGGATTGTGTATAAATCTATGAAACTTATATGTACAAGTCAAAAAAAAATTAATTTTGCCCTGCCCTGGCCTGGTGCAAGACCAGGAAAAAACGGAATTTTCTCGTTTACACCAATAATAATACCTAGACATATTATATTGTCTTTGACCTAGACCCAAAATCAGTTGCAATACTTAGATTTATGAGTCAAGATTCAAACGTTTTTTTAATACTGGTTTTTTGTACTCTTATTCATTGTCATATTTTATTTCACATCTGAAAATTGTTGACGTCGGTAATTTACTTATGGCTAAGTTTAGGCCACTTCAAAGCGGAGTGCAGAAGAAGCAGCGCAGCAACAAACAGCACAGCGCATTTTCTCCAAGAGACATCCACTTACAATTGTAATAAACCTTAGAAACTATATAGATATGTGGACTGAGTATGCGTTGCTCTAATTTAATTAGATGCCTTCGACGCTGGCAGCTCTGGGTATTCCAAATTCCTCTAACTATGAATTAGCTGAGAATTTGACCCGATAAATCTTGTTTCAAATAAAAACAACATTCAAATTCGACTACTGTGTCACAGACAAGCACACGCATAGACAAAATAACATATGAAACTTTATCCGCGAAATTCAAGTGTACGCCTATTCCTTTGTTTTCTTTTTTGTATCAGCTTGAGCTAGAATCAACCAACAAGTTTTTTTATTGACGGCCATAGCTATAGATAGAAAACAAATAAGATTCATACATGCCTGACGATACCACAGTATATCCTACAACGGAAGCAAGATGAAGGGTACAAGGAAGGGTGGTGTTCAATGAAAACGGATACGATACTTTAACAAATAGTCGATGAGCTAGCCTCATTACTTATTCGTAGGAGCAAGTCGGTGACACTTTTTCCGCAATTCGTTTTTCACACAAAGCAAGGAATTTAAACGTAGGTCGCGCATTATTAATGGATTTTTCATAAGATTGATCTGGTTAAATATATGAGTTCATATAGCCTTCTTCATGACATTAGAGCGACTCTACAATTTACATAAGCATTCAAAACTCATTCGAACATCTGGAAATGGTTCCAATTTAGCTTCCATGATATGGTCCATAGCAGACGTACAAACTAACAAGTCAAATAAAAAAAATATTTTTTTTATTCCAATGCCAGGCTTAGCTTAAAGAACATTGGACATAAAACCTCAATACAAATAACAGTACCTAAATATAATATGTAGTGAATAGACAGTCCCTTTGTTGTCACTATCACATCTTTTGTTCATGTAGCACTGAAGTATTATTCATTAAAAGGGCAAACTCCGCTGAGCCAGATTTACATTATTCATGATTCATGAGATTAACCGTTAATAGATTTAATTGTTGCTATAGACATTTATTTACTGTTTCATTTTCATTACGTGCTTGTTATATGTATACGTAAAATAATGTATACTAACTACAATAATATTAAAATTTAAATAAAGGCTTGGAATGAAAAAAGAATCACATGTACACTACACTTATTTGTAGAAAATAGATGTCAAAAGACTCATTAACACCAGCTACTAATGAATAAAAATAAATAATTATGTTTTATAACTTAACAAATAAAGTGACAAAACTTGTGACTTGGTACCTACATGCTCCACCTACATGCATAAAGAACAATATAAAATAATTATTTATTTTAGTATCATATAAAATAAATGAGATTGTCATGCCCGCCCAGACATTGTTTCAAGTATACACCAATGACTCTGTAATTATAGTCAACATGACTGGCAGCTGCGTAATTTTAGGTCTCACTCTAAAGGAAGTTGTGAAGGTTGTCCATTGGTAGGCTTTTCGCAGCGATCCTTGCTTGTACGTACCTACATTCATTAAAAAGTGATGACATTATTACAACACGGTCGCGTCAACTTTGACGATGAACAAGATTCGAGATTGGGTTTGTGGTGGGACGTCAAGGGGTGCAATTGAGGTTTGTTTTACAGGACTTTGCAAATTGATTTTAGTGGACTTTATAATAGGAAATTGGTGTAGTTTGGTGTTATAAATACTCGTGTTCATGAACAATTCGTGACTGATAAATGGACTCGTATAGATTTGCTACCAGAAGCTCCCACGAGGCATCATACCTACACATCATCATAACATACGCCTTACGTCTCGTATCTTTGATGCTACTTGATAAACTTTACCGTACAACAACGATACTTGGTATCTCGTTATACTAGACATTGGCAGAATCACTGAAATCTCGGTGGAAGCCATAATACAAAGCAGAAGACGAAGAAGATTCGAGATGCTTTTGTTGAAAAAGTCCAGGTTGCTTTATTGCCTGGCTTGCAAATTAAACTTTTAACAAGTAAACCTTTCTGAAAACAACATTGGGTAGGTTACATATTTTACAATTCAAGACTGGCTATTTTTACGATCGTTGATTTGTTGAGCGCGTATAGCATAATAACTGTTAAAACAAAAAAAAAACACAAGAAACAAAAAAGGAAGATAATCATTTATTGGCGGAAAGTATAACGGGTCAGCAAGTAAAATTTAAAAATTCAACATCACGTAAGTAATAAGGTACCGTACTGTTTAAATGTTAAAGACACGTAGACCTTCAAGAGTAGTGCAAAGATCAATGCCCGTGACCGGCCTGACACATTAAGGTCAAAGGTAACAATAACAAGAAATCATTAAACAAGGTAATTCTGAACAATTTAGCAATATTTTAATGATGGAATCGGAATCCCTAAAAAGGAAGAAAAAAAGGTAAAACATAAAAATAATACCTATTCGGATTTCCTTAAAAATTTGTTCAGCTGATTTATCCATCACAAATAAACACTAAAATTCTCTTTTCGTGTTTAATTGTAATGGATAAATTCAAAAACTACAGAACCCATGTTAAAAATTCTTTTACCTTTAGGGACTTTTGTTCAGCGGGTAACATAAGCTGTAATTTACGCGTCGAAGTCGCGAGAGGAAAAGCTTGTACTCGCTTAAAACAATACACATCAATACAGGTTTTACTACGTTTGACGAACTCGCGAGCAAAATTTAGTATTTTGATATCAAAAACAAATGTCGGTCAATCGAATCGAGTCAATTTCGACACAAAAAGTGTCAAACATTGCAAACGCGCATATATCGGCGATTTTTTTATATATTGTAGAGACCACTTAGAATAGTCTACACCCAAGTTTGCAACTTTCTTAACCCTGTGCTACTACTGGGGGGCCCGAAAATATGAGACTTTTTTCAGTTTTTACGAAAACACTACCGGATGCCTTTTTCGGGTATTTTTGTGGTATGCCTTTATGAAATACACTGAATTATCTACCGTTTGAGTATAATTTTAACTCTCTGTGACCTATAGTTATTGAGGTACCTTGTCAAACCATGCCCATTTTTTCCCAAATTTGGCACAATTTGGGGTAGTTTTGCTTTTCCGGCCCGTCACAAAACGTCACAAGATCTGACAGGAATGTTACGACTATATAAGCTTTCAAATGAGTGTAATTCCATCTCTCTAAGTTTTTTAACAGTAGAGAAACAGAATGTCAAAAATGGGTCTTTTCGACCGAAGAGTAAAATTTCATGTAGGATGTGGGCTGGATAGTCTCTATTTGGATTAAAGCAATTTGAAATTTGTTCGTTACACTTGTTTGTGTTAACCACACAACCGATCATTGAAAAATGAAAATAAAAATCTGACCACTTTTCATACTTCGGTCGAAAGGATCGTTTTTGAAAGTCTGTTTCTCTACTGTTAAAAAACACTCATTTTAAAGCTTATATAGTCTTCTTTCTTTTTTTTTTCAACTTTCCTGTAAGATCTTTACTTTCCTTGGTACGGGCCTGGAAAGCAAAACTATCCCAAATTGTGCCAAATTTGGGAAAAAATGGGCATGGTTTGACAAGGTATGACTCAATAACTATAAGTCACTGAGAGTTCAAATTATACTCAAACGTTATATTTAGTCGGTATTGCCGACCGGGTTTCGGCCAATTCAGATGGCCATCTTCAGGGCGAGTATCAAGGTCGTCGCGACGCGGCCGTTCCTTGAGCACTGACGGGATCCGCGCGCGCCGCCCGCCTCTCCGCGCGACGCGCTCGTGCCGATGCGTTGGTTGGGGGGTCAGACACCCCCGAAGATGTTGTGGCTGGTACCAAATCGACCTCATATGCCTCTGATGGTTGTGAACGGCTCATGTGCACAGAGCTAACCGTGTCAACTCCTTGAACTAAAATGTCCTCGTTGCATTGTTCAGCTTGAAGTATTGGTTTCCAAGTTGATGGCAAATTCCAACCTCCGTCACGATTAAAATTCGGACGCCGCCCTATCTCTATTGCCTCGAGTACTTTACGTGGGACGAAAGCCTTTTCCCTTGCCAGTACCTTGGCTTTGTCGAAGCGAATGTAGTGAGCCACGTCCGAATCCAACGCGTGCTCGGCGATTGCAGATCCATTTTTGTCCAATTTCTTCAAGCTGCGGATGTGTTCGGTTAGTCTTGTAGTCACGTTGCGTCCTGTTTCACCTATGTAACACTTACCGCATTCACAAGGCACCATGTATACGCCCGGTACATTAAGTGGGTCTCTATCTTTGGGAGAGCGCATTAAATTTCGTAGTTTCGTCAAAGGTCGGAAAATAGTTTTTATACTGTATCGGCGACGTAGTAAATGACCAATTTTGTCTGTGGTCCCTTTGACAAAAGGTAGGAATACTACTGGTGAGTGCAACCGTTTTTAATAATAATAATTATGTCTCGCGTAACATTTAATAATTTAATATACTCAAACGGTAGATAATTTAGTGTATTTTATAAAAGCATACCACAAAAATGCCCGAAAAAGGCATCCTTAAATTAGTTTTTTTGTAAAAACTGAAAAAATTCCCATACTTTCAGGCCCACCAGGAGTAGCACAGGGTTATGAAAGTTGCAAACTTGGGTGTAGACTTATTCTAAGTAAGTGGTCTCTACAATATACATCGCATAAAAAAATCGCCGATACATGCGCGTATGCAAAATTGATGTCGATATTGACTGGGATATTATTTATGATAAGAATAAAAAGAATCGTAGTAGTGAGTACCTGCTGAGTACTCTACAATACAAACAAAAGAGTCCTATAATTACTTAATTGTGATGATTAATAGATTGTAGGCGAGAAATCAATTATTTTACAATTTTCAAACTACAAATATCAATTAAGCACCTCTATTCACAATAACAAAACAAAAAACAAATGTGATTCCAAGGAAATGCAGTTGTGAAATGTACAACAGTAATTATAGTGTAGTCGATAAATCAATAAGTAATTTATACAATTTTCACACTACAAATATCAATTAAGCAGTAACGGATTTTATTCACAATAATATTACAAAAAAACTTACTAGGTTACTAGGAAAAGTTACTAGGAAAACAATTTTAAAAATTATTTGGCCACCCGAAAGATGCATTATCAGCGAGTAGCATAGGCTATATTTTATTTTCTAATTAGTGATCCGTATGAAAATTGCAATAATGTAATCCAAGGTGTGAAAACATACGATGATTTTTAATCTCTCTGTCCTCTGAGCGAGTTTCTAGTTGCATCCTCATATTTAGATGGTTCGGGATCCGGGGTCCGGAGGCCCTGGGTCGACTGGTGTTCCGACGCTTGATAAAACCGAAACCCACGCGGGCGAAGTCGCGGGAATCAGAATCTTATACATATCTTAGGTATATAAAAATCGTAAAAGAAATTCAATGTTGCGATAGGTTATAGCTGCCTATTGATAAGCAATACCTGTTGTTATCAGGGGATTAAGGTAGAGTATTACAATGAAAAGGATGTTACAAAATATGTCAACATGAAATCGATACAACCATCGAGTATAAATTTGCGAAATATGTACGCAGTAACAGTGCTCTTAGAAGTGCATGATAAAAAAATAAAATTCAACAAAGTACTACTTAGTAAAGTACATAATTACAAAAAAATTAAATGAATTCTAGATTTTAACATATATTTTCATCACTACACCCACCTGCGATATCGAAGCACATTAAAAAGAAATGGACAACATGCATGCCTGCCTATGGTAGATACCCCAGTTTAACCCCAAAAATTGGGGGTTGTCTGTGGTACCTACCTATAGGCAGAAAAGCTTAAAACAAGACCTGCAAGCTCTTTATACAAAGAAAAAAAAGAGATTATACATACAACGCATGCAAAAAGGTGTTTAAAAGAATCCGTATAGTTGTGTAATTAAACCACATGACGTAAATAACTATAATAGATGATAATTGGAAGAGATCTCAGGCTAGCGGACCTTGACTTGAGAGGATAAAGAGCATGCTTAACATAAATACTCTGCACTGGCGTAAGCGAGGATTGTAATCAAGAAAAGAATCGTCTTTACTTTCGAACGATATTCAAAGTCTTGTAACATTTGAAACTGTTAGATCTGCCATTAAATCTTAGAAGGAAGTAAAAACAATAAGGGATTTTTTTGATTAAAACTAACGTGAGATAAAGACATTATTAAAATACGTAACAACGGGTTACTCACGTAAATAGTCAGCTACTGGCCGACATGTTTCAACCTCATCCGGAGGTCTTCCTCAGGGCGAATGTGAATTGAGACGCGCGCGCGTCTCAATTCACATTCGCCGTTCACAGTAGCTGACTATTTACGTGAGTAACCCGTTGTTACGTATTTTTATAATAAGGGAGTTTGGTGGGATGTCAAGAAGTTCACTTAGGGTTATCTTTAGATGATTTTGCAAATTGATTTTAATTCGACGAGCTCCGTGGCGCAGCGGTCAACACGCCTGCCTGCGACACGGATGGTCCCGGGTTCGATCCCCGGTCAGGTCAAGTCAAGATGGAAAATGATCTTTTTCAGATTGACCTGGGTCTTGGATGTTTATCTGTGTAAGTATCTATTATAAATATAGTATCGTTGAGTTAGTATCCCATAACACAAGTCTCGAACTTACTTTGGGGCTAGCTATCTGTGTCATTCTCCGTATATATTTATTTATTTTAATTGACTTTATAATATGGAATTGGTGTAGGTTGGTGATATAAATGCAATGATAAAATGTTCTCGTGAACAATGTTTGAAACACTTGAAGTAGACTGTCATACGGACTCGTATAGATTTGTCACCAGAAGCTCCCATAAAGCAATCAAAGTAGTTTTTGGTGGGAAGTCTACGGGTGCAGTTGGGGTTTGCCTTAGATGATTTTCCAAATTGTTTGTTTTTGTTTCCAAATTTCATACAACACTGATACCTTGCAACTTATTAAACTGTTCATTGGCAGAATCACCGAAACTTCAGTGGAAGCCATTATGTGAAGCAGAAGAAGAAGAAGCAATCAAAAGACCTACGCCATATTTGCTTGCTACTTGTTAACTGTATACCGTACAACACCGATACTTTATATCTCTTAAACTGGACATTTGCAGAATCACCGAGACCTCGGTGGGAGCCATAAAATAAAAAAATGAGTAGAAAAATATTAAGAAATTTTATACCATGGTTACTTATAGAAAGGTAAAGCTTATTTCTTCAAAACATGGCACGTTTATTTTCGCGAAATTAACGACAATATCATTGTAATAATAGGGCTATGTTTATCATTGGCCTGAGAAATCTCTCAATCAACCGATTGAAGACTGTTATTCCATATATTTTTAAGGGAAGTCGCGGGCATAAGCTACCATATAAACTTGGATTTAGTTTTCTGTGTAGCTTGACAAAATGACTATCACGGAAAAAACGATTTGGCTGATCCCAAAGTCCACCGGAATTCCGTGGGTGCGGTAAATAACACCATTTGAGATCGGCTCTGCCATGTCGCATGAAATTTAATGATAGTCGGAAATACCAGCACTCCAATTACATTTATTTACAAATACAACAGATTTCATACACACAGCTATGTATGAAATGTAAAAAATCGACTGCTACGCAAAAACTCGACCTACTCATTAGGTATATTTGCTATCAATTGGGCTTCAAATCAAGGCTACATATTATCTATTACAACGTTTGTACGTTTGTGTGGTCGATATTTAAATCTATCTAATAGAATAAAAAGCTAGGAATATCGGTAATTCGATAAGGTTAATTTCAGGTTTGATTTCTCGTCTAAAATCTTCACAGTAAGTTGTCAACTTGTGTCGTTTTTATACGAAAAACTTATATAGATAAACATCCAAGACCCCGGTCTATCTGAAAAAGATCGTTTTTCATCACAACCTGACCGGGGAACGAACTGGAACCCCTTGTGTAGCAGACTGGCGTGATAGCCACTGCGCCACGGAGTCCGTGAAATCAATCCAGCCCATCGAGTCGTATCTTATTAGTTAAAAATTTTTTGGAGACCCGCGTTTGCAGCTCTTCGGATGAAAGGCTCAATAATAAATTACTGCTATTGAATACATCATATATTATTGTTTATTAATATGACGACAGCTATTTATTCTGCGAAGATTACATATAGGAACTCTAGAAAAACAGACCTTAAATATTCAAGCATATCAAAAGGATTTCTTTTTGAAATATACTTTGTTTTTTTTTTAAAAAGCAAGCACGAGATTTATATTTTTTTTAACACGCTTTTATTAGCTTCACTTGTATGTAAGAAAATCTTGGAACCTTAATTTGACCCACTCGGTCTTCGATTAGTATGAAATTTTGCACACGCTCTAAGTTCTGATGTCAATACATGACTAGCGTGCTAAAGGCGTGTTTTTTTTTTTGTTTTTAAAACTAATTATAAATTATTAATTTACTATACGTAAATAGTTTAACATAAACAAGTATTGCACTATGCTAATACCGGATCTCAAAACTGGGTAAACAACAGATAAGCTGTTTCTGATCTAATAACATAGGATAAATAAATAGATAACATATACTGATGCACATACATCTAATAAATCTGAAGGTTGAGAAAACGGAAAATTAATTACTGTTAAGAAGATTAATGACTTACTCATCCACAGAAAATGACTCGTCAAATCGTAGTTAAAATGGTTAAATCAAAGACTAAGATTGCTTCTCCACCTTTCTCTAGTTTGATAGATCTTTTTTTTTAACTAGCCTGATGATGTTATGTGCCACTGCTAGGCAAAGATACATATATCAAAAAGAAAATTGCTCAAAATTTCCGCGCTCCAATTCTATTGGTAGATTTTTACTTCGCACACCACTCCACTATCTCACCGGTGGACAGGCAGTTTCAAGGAGACTTGAAGGATTCGTCAACTGAAGTTCAGAGGCAAAGTTAATTTTCTATTCTACATTCAATAATCATAAAATAAACATTGATTGATTGGTGATTGACATATAAACGCATAGCCGAAAGTACAAGAACTATGACCCTGAAATTTTGCATAATTTATATTTTGTAATAAATTATGTAAATGAGCGAATCGATTTGTTTTGGCGAATAAGTATACCTAATAAGAAAAACCGAAATAGTACCTAATAAATAAGATAAACAACGCGACGAAACAAGGAACTGTATTGATTTGGAAGCCTTGAAGACAGACCATCTACACTTAAAAAGGTTAGATCTTTTGCTCTTAAATCAGATGAAATTGAAAAAAAAAAACAACAAATTCTGCACTCCGTTGTTAGTAGATCACTTTTATGAAGAGTAATACTAAAACTCATTTACCATGCAGCTCAGTACAGTTACAAACTAATATTTTACTTCATTTGATCTAAGAGTAAATTAATAAAATTTGGCACAAGTTTCGCTAATCTAAGTGTGATGTTACGTGCACTGGATTTACAAACGAGTTGTTTATACAATGCATTTTTATCATCATCATCAGGTCTTTTTTTACTCTCCACTGCAGGAGCGTGACCCTCTTTGAACTACTAGAGCCATATTATTAGTCAGAGCAGTCAGAGGATTTGGCCTACACTCTCCACTCTGGCCAGACGTGTTGTAGAGGTCTCTTCGAGGTTTAAAAGCCATGTTAAGCTTCTGTTTCCTTAGTCGCCTTTGCGACATCCACGGGAAGTCTTGGAGTGGTCCTATTCTACTCATTTAAATCTTGAAATATCTACCAATAATTACGAAGGTATTACTAGCCCAAGGAGGTTTCGCGTCAGGCAGGTACCTAGCCGACTAGAAAACTTTCGACAAATCATATTACAGCACTGAATGCTGTCATAATATCAAGGCCTCGGGCTCTGAACTCTGAAGCATCACAGCTGAGGACGCAACCGGGTAAAAACGTTTGGATGATGATAAATTACGTTATGTAAGTAAAAATATAAAAAGTTCGGCTTGCAAAATTCTAATCCTCTAAAAAATCTTGAAAGAGGTTTTGGGCATCGTGCTCAATACACTGGATCCGCATCTGACTGAGCTAATAATTAAAGACTCGATAAACTCGTTATCATCAGTAAATCTTATTGCAAAATGCAGCAGTGTTAATCAACTACACATGGACATTACAAAGTTGCAACTGAAGCAATTATGTCCTAAACGTGCATAGCGGCTATTACTTGGCAACTATCTGAAAAAGTGACGTACGAAAATACAGTCTACGTAGTGACATGCGAGAAATGGTATTCATTGAAAGTTGCAATGCATTCCAGAAGGTAGGCACATATAAATACAATATCAATTGCCATGCCATACATACCTATTGCGACGTTTGAGAAACCTAAAAACTTTAACACTCCGAAACAAAGATATGTCATGTCATGTAGGATTTCAGACAATTATCTTTAGAAATTTGACGAGCTCCGTGGCGCAGCGGTCAACACGCCAGGCTGCGACAAGGATGGTCCCGGGTACGATCCCCGGTCAGTTCATGATGAAAAATGATCTTTTTCAGATTGGCTTGGGTCTTGGATGTTTATCTATATATGTATTTGTTATAAAAATATTGTATCGTTGAGTTAGTATCCCATAACACAAGTCTCGAACTTACTTTGGGGCTAGATCAATCTGTGTGATTTGTCCGTATATATTTATTTATTAATATTAAAAAAAATCGTGATGCTCCATGCTCTAAGGAGAATCTATATTCGATGTCTCCCAGAAATATAAAGGTCTGGATGTGATTCCAGCCAACAACTATAATGTACAATTAGTCTAAAATGTAGAACTGATACGTATTCCACATCAGTTTGCATTTCAGTTTTTTTTGTATATATTTTTTATATTACTTTATTGATTCGATATTCGATTGATGTTTCCGCCTTTATGTCACCATCAACATCATCTGAGCGTTTTCCTGATTACATCCTCAGCTGTTACCTACGCATCGTAACGCGGACTCCGTTCTTTTCACATCATTCATGCTGCAATACGATTTGGCAAAGCTTTTACAGCCCACCTCCAGCCTGTCGCCAAGCTTCTCAGATCAACTCTTAGATAAAGCTTACGCTCTAGAATCGCGGACAAATAACTGTGAAAATGAACTCGCTGCCCCCAGCCCCTCTTTGCAGCGGGCTGGCTTGTTAACTTGTTAACCACTGCGCTTAACACTATTATCACTAATACTAATTCTCTCTATATGCTGGCATTGCATGCGTTCGCTTCCTTTGGATACTTTTTGATCTCGCCATTCTTAGTTGTACGGCGATCCTCATTTGACGTAAGAGATCTCTACATGGAATATATGATTTGTGTACAATCGAATAAGACAATAGACCTGCCGGCCTATTTACTAACTCGGATGACAGGTGTCGATGACTATCACTAGGATTTGCTGTTACAATGCGGTTTTTGTATTTCAAGTAAAAAGTTCGAGCGAGCAAAGCCCGCATTGTAATTGTAAATTCTAGATTGATAGGCATCCACACCTGTCATCCGAGTTAGTAAATAGGGGGGCTGGTCTAGTCTCTATCTTAATTCAGGCTATAACCTGCACTTTACAATCGTATAGTCTAATAGACAGTGTTTTAGGGTCTAACATAATTAAGGCTCTAACCTGAAGGAATAGTTTTTAGTGAGACTTTAGTATTATTATTAATTCTCTGGTTATATATACCCTAATGAGCCATGCTCTTGAATAAATTTTGATAGAAATCGGTCGACTCGACACGTTTAGGAGTTCGTGATTTTTGTAATGACAAACAAAAATAATTTTCTCCAAAATGTGGTTGAGTGATTGACTATTACTAACGACTGATGGAAATTAAAAAAAAACTTCCATTATATTCTAATGCCAATTTGAGGTCATCAGAACTACTTAATCGGAACGTTTAGATAATGATATCCAATAATTAAGTAAACGATTTTGACATCGTTAGACAGCTATACTGTCAATATCTTGGTATTTCAATAATTTATTCCTATTTATCATTATTGTTTGCCGTTTTCACGTAGTAAATGTACCTAGGTATATATATCTAAAAGAAACAATGGAACAAAGACTTACTGGCGATTTATAAAACATTGCTTAGATATACAAGATTGTTTGATATAAAATAATGAATACTTACTGCTTTTTCTTCCCTCCTGAACTTTGTAAGTGAGGTCTGTGAATGCCAAGTCCACTGGTGGTCTCTTGGGCAAGTGCGTCAGGGTCTTATGTTGCGCAGGAGCGATGGTCACCTTGTGGGCTCCACTCCTGTCGGACATTATAGGTTTTAAGTCTGCAGACCCCGCAAGGTTCACGTCTTTGTCCACTGCCATTTTGAGCACAACGGAAAAAACGGGGTAATCACGTCACAAAGAGATATGAACGCGGTGGCAACACGTGCGGCGTGTGCCTCATCCGGACACCGACTGGCGGCAGTGTCAGTCACTCACTCGGCCGCCCGTCGAGGTGACGTAGTACTGATTACTATACAACTTATTGAACTTTGCCACCACACTATACAGGCTGTTTGGAAAAAAATACTGCCATAGCTATTTCATAGCTTGATAGTGACATAGCCACAGAATTAATAATAGACATAGCTCAAAACTTTCACTCACTCACTCAAAGGGAATTGCTATCTAATAATAATTTGTTTCTTATAGTTGACGTGGGCAAGATTAACGAGCAAACAATAACAAAAATTAACCAAATTTCAAAGAGCCATGGTGAGCTGGAGTTTTCAGAGACAAATAAATAAAAAAATAAGGGGCTGTGGATGATGGATACCTAAAACTGAAGATATCACAACAAAAAATGAAATATAAACATGCTCAAAGAGAATAGAAATAAATGAACCAAGGACACAACAAAAACTAAATGCTAATATTAGTAGATTGTGACGCAAAGGCCTAACATAATATTTTTTATGTGGTGAGGCCATTATTCTGAATTCAAAATTAAAACAAACTTACATTTATAATTCTTACATGGAATTCTCTCCCCGCGTCATGTTTCCCGACCCGTACAATTTACGGATTTTTTAATGCAAGAGTGAATAAGCATTATTTGAATTTTAGTGTATCACCCTCATCATTCCCTTCCATCAGGCAAAATACGGGTCAAACGCAGTCAATTGAATCATTAAAAAATAAAAGGGGTTCAAGAATTGAGCCCTGGGGAAAGCCACGACTCACTCGTTTACATAGGTTTAGATATTGTATGAGATACTTCATCTAAGAGAAAATTTCGAGTTTGCGATCGGTCACACAAATAGCTATAAAAACCAAAACCATATTATGACAGGTTTGATAGAACCAGTAAGGTGATAATACTGTCACATGCTTTAGAGTTTTCTAATAGAGACAATATGATAGATACCAGAAAAAAAACGGCAAAAAAAATACTTTTGTTGTATGGAACATTATTTTTATTTTATATTTAGTTGTTATTATTGTGGCAATAAAATACATCTGTGAAAATTTTAACCTGCTTGCTATTACGGTTCATGAGATTCAGCAAAAAACGCCAACTACTAGTCCGTTGTATGGGAGCTCCCTTTAATTATTATTATTATTTTGATTTTAGTATATGTTGTTGTTGCCACAATAAAAATACATAATCTGTGTAAATTTCAACTGTCTAGCTATTACGGTTCTTGAGAACTAGCTCGGCGAGTGGTAGCCATGAAAAAGGGCTAAAATATCACGTTTTTCGTATGGGAGCCCCCCTTAATTACTATTATTTTGTTTTTAGTATTTGTGTAGCGGCAACAGAAATACACTATCTGTGAAAATTTCAACTGTCTAGCTATTACGGTTCTTGAGATACATCCTGGTGACAGACGGACGGACAGCGAAGGCTTAGTAATAGGGTGCCGTTTTTACCATTTGGGTACGGAACCCTAAAAACAGTCCCAAATCATATGACAGCATGAATTCTGTGATAATAGCAGGCGTCAGTTCCAGATTTATTTATCACAGTTGAAAATGCAAAAACTGGGAAGATGCTTAGAAAGTGATGATGAAGTATTTGTAACATCAAGTTATATTAAATGCATTCTCATGAGAAGGTTACCTTTCCTGCCAATAACAATAGTTATGACAGAAACTCACATCAACAGGGTGATTGTGAGTGACAACCTAGCATATATTTTAAAGAAAATCCTTAGAGCATTAAACCAACGTTGGTTTAATGCTCTATGAGAAAATTAGAATCTCTGCAAGAAAAAATGGTGAAAAATTAAAAAAAAAAGCCATCCATTACAAATGCACCCATCAGCTGGTCAAATTTCTATGGGAAGTCCAGATAATTTTTCATCTTTTACCTTTTTTCATAAGTTATTATGAGGTAATTAATATTTAAGGATAGCTAATCAGAATCCCTAATGTATAAGGTATACTATTAGGGATTCTGATTAGCTATCCTTAAATTATTGCTAGGTTGTTTAGAGTCACCCTGTATATTATATATAAACTCTGAAAGCATTACATTCTTTTTGTGGAGCAGTTGTAAAAGTACTTTTCTTGAGGGATTTTCAGTAACACAAGCTAAACTGCAGGCTACAGCCTAATTTTTTTTTATTTATTCTGTATTACCATTCTCCAAAATCTATTTTGGAGAATGATCAAACAGAATATATAAAAAAATATGGCTTTCTACTACTTTCATTAGCACAATATGCAGATTTCATTACATCTCTATTTAAAATAAATCATATTTTCAACAATATTTCTAACACCAAGGTCTTCCAATAAGATAAAATTATTATTAAAGGTAAGTATATAGATTACCGTGCAACCAAAAAATATTCTTCTTCTATTCTATTTCTAATTAAAGCAGCTCAACGCATCCATTAAAAAAAGGTAGTCTCAATTAGTAAACACTACCTTCAGGGGTACTGATAGAAAAAAGTAGGTAAGTAAATAATTACTATGTGTCAAAATTGAAAGATTTGTAAGTGGGGGAAACTTTCTACGCAAATTAACAGCAATGGCCTTAAAAAGCTGGACATGGTATTCTTAACTGTGTTCTGAATTGTAGTACAAACATGATGTTTTCGCAACTGAGAGTCGCAAAACTTTATCGTAATGGTTTTGAGGTCAACATGTTTGATGAAAGTTCACATTTTAGGACAACTTCAATACTTACCTCAAATTATTGAGTATAAATGAGTTATCCATTATATTTTCTTCATATAATTTGGGTAACCACAACGCACTTTCGAAGAAATTAATAACAATTATTTATTTAAATTTCTACTAGCCTGTGTTGGTTATTTTCATTTCACAAGAGCAAAACAACAAATGTCAAAATCAGATGTCACAATATGACGTTTCTAATGTTTTTCTGTTGGTAAATCCGAAACTACCGGAAGCTATTGGCCAACTTAAATATTTATGATTTGTAGAGATTTCCCGTTCCCGTTTACCGTCAACCACTAGTAATATTATATATGTCCATGCTGTCAACCTAGTATTTTATAACAAAAACTAAACAAAAAGGTATACGAAATACCCACAGGTATGTAAGCATAATTAAGGTTCCGTACCCAAAGGGTAAAAATGGGACCCTATTCACAAGACTTCGATGTGTGTCTGTTTGTCACCAGGCTATATCTTATAAACCGTGATATAGCTAGACAGTTGAAATTTTCACAGATGATGAATGTCTCCGCCATAACAACAATACTAAAATCAGAATAAAATGTATAATTAAGGGGGCTCCTGTACAACAAACGTGATTTTTTTGCCGTATTTTGATCGATATTAATTACGATAACAAGGAGACGCTTGTAATTTTCACTGAATATTAAGTATAATATACTATAATAAGTAATTGAATCAAAATAAAATTAATATTTAAGGGGGCTCCCATACAAAAAACATGTCTTTTTTTCGTTTTTGCTTGATCTTCCAATGTTGTATAGATAATGTACGGGACCCCTCCTGTGCGAGCACGACTTGCACTAGCACCATTTTTTTTCATATCGGTAAAAATACAATAACGTTATAGAATAGAATAGAATAGAATAGAAAAATCTTTATTCAGTGATTTACAAACGGTACAGTACAATAATAATAGTTACCATTAAGTTAGTTCAGTTCACCAATTTTGTAAGAATAAAAATTAAACAGTTATATTTAAACCACTGAAAGTGAGTTCCACTCAGCATACATTGCTAACTGTCATACAACATATAAAGGTCATTCATGGCTCTGCTCCAACACCACCCTAAACTAATACGACCGCTAGCGGTCTACGTACTGAAGCTCCCAGCTGCTTGATTTGCTTGAACCAAAGCGTGGCCAGCGAGGTGTCAACTATCGAGCAGTTTGATGATGGTCATGAACTTATAACAAGTCCATGATAGCGGTAATGCCTTGGGTTCCTAGGGTTACGGTGCCACACTTGACGTCCGTCCGAGTAGGACTGACCTATATACATAAAAAAGAAACCCTGTCATCTTTCCCGTTTATGTAGATCTGTCCTACTCGGACGAATATCAAGTGTGGCACCGCAACCCTATAAACCCAAGTCATAACCTCGCAGACAGCGAGCTGTCCGCTGATTTATGTTGCGCATATAAAATAATCTAAAGCATGACCTTAAGCCCATATTTGAATGATACTTAATTTGTCAGGTGGTGCGGAGTTGTATTATGTGGGCTATGACCTTGAAGCCACCTGAAGTACACACACATATCACATACGCAGTCTAGCATTACTCATGATAACAATCTCCGAGTTTATTCTCTACGAAAGATCTCTCAACGCTCCGATGATAAAGCTTTCACTTTAAAAATATACACCTCAGCCGGCCTATTTACTAACTCGGATGACAGGTGTCGATGCCTATCAATCAAGAATTTAGTGTTACAATGCGGTTTTTGTATTTCAAATAAAAAGTTCGAGCAAGCAAAACCCACATTGTAACAGTAAATTCTAGATTGATAGGCATCGACACCTGTCATCCGAGTTAGTAAATAGCGGCAGCAGGCCGATTTGCTAACTCAGTGTACAACGATTTGTAGTAGTTTAGTATCCATTACGGTTTTCATAACATGACGAGCTCTGTGGCGCAGCGGTCATCACGCCTGCCTGCGACACGGATGGTCCCGGGTTCGATCCCTGGTCAGGTCAAGATGGAAAACGATCTTTTTCAGATTGACCTGGGTCTTGGATGTTTATCTATATATGTATTTGTTATAAAATATAGTATCGTTGAGTTAGTATCCCATATCACAAGTCTTTCATTAGAACTTACTTTGGGGCTAGCTCAATCTGTGTGATTTGTCCGTATATATTTATTTATATTTATATTTATTTATTTAAATAAAAATAGTCATTCATACCGAAGCCGTAATGAATATTGAAGTTACCATGAAAATTATGTACACCGTAGTTGTCAAAAGTTAGCAAATAGACCTGCAGATCAATGAAGTTTCAAAGCACGACTAATGCTTAGGGTTCCTAGGGTTGCGTTGTGATACCGTAATTGACGTCCGTCCGAGTAGGACAGACCTTTATGCATAATATAATAGAGGAACCCTTTTATCTTTCACGTTTACATACAAAGCTCTGTCCTTCTCGGACGGACATCAAATGTGGCACCGCTACCTGCCAAGAGATGCCAGAACCCCCTCTGTAAATGTAGCGCCATTCAGTCCACGGCTCACATAATAAAGTGCCGTTCCTTCTTTTCTTCTTCCTAATTGTCCTCCACCTGCACATAAAGACCTACACACATGACGCGAAAGACAAAGGTGTAAGTAACCGACTCAGCTGCACTTCATATAAAAATGTGTTTAGAGAACAAATTCCTTCCAAGCTGGTCTAGGAGAAAAGAAAAAACGTAGTATATACCAGCTGGTTCTCTACACGCGCAGATTGTAAAAGCTGATTGAAAGAATGGGCGTCAGGAATCATGTCAATAGGCGATGTGGCTAGCGACCCATTTTGATTCCGTTTTCACTTACAAGTCCATCAAAATGCTAAAGGTGGCCTTAAGATTTTACAGACCTTCCCCCCTATTTACTAACTCGGATGACAGGTGTCGATGCCTATCAATCTAGAATTTACAATTACAATGCGGGCTTTGCTTGCTCGAACTTTTTATTTGAAGTACAAAAACCGCATTGTAACAGCAAATCCTAGATTGATAGGCATCGACACCAGTCATCCGAGTTAGTAAATAGGCCGGCTGGGCTCTGTCTACCCCGTAAGGGAGTAAGACGTGATAGTATGTATGTTGTATGTATGTATATATGTAAGAGAACAAACCAAAGTGCAACAGTTATTTCATTATGCAGACCAAACATTTTTGAGAAAATAGCAAGAAATGGTAAGTACACCAACCTAAACTATATTTTTTATTATAGTAATAGCCGTAAAATAGTTCGTTTTATTTTGAATATAATATTCCTCTGATTATTGGCTGGAAAATCTACCGACTTTTGGCTGGAAACTCTACCGATTTTTGGCTCGTAAAACTACCGATTTAAAAAAAAATTACTTACAGTGCAGCACTGGTCACATTATCTGCAGGGGTACTATCTTTGAACAATTTTTCTGTACAAAAATCGTTCGAAGATGAGTGTCACGCGTTCAAAAATAGTATCCCTTTGATTTTTGACAGTTGTTATACTTGTTATTATTTTAACTGTGTATTTTATTTTCATTTATTGTGAGAGTGAGTGGTTCAAGTGGTTTGTCGTCGTAAACAAAGAAATTAATTGCATTTCTTATACTTAAATTAATTGTTATTCTACTTTATCAGTATGAATTGTTGTGAAAATATAACAATGCCAAACTGTGTTTGGTTTGAGGGTGGCGAGAAACGCAACATCGTCGCATCAATAGTAGCTGGACTCTTGGTTGGTTTCTGGCATTATGGATGATTCATGGTTTTTATAATTTATTACAACATTTTTATAGAAATTCAGGCCAGATATGCTTTTAAATTTTACAGCAAATTTGCCCTCTATATATTCCCTCCTTCTGCAATATTAGAATTTTGTTCAGCCTTTCATAGATATTTCATATCACAATGAAAGTCCTCTCTAGTCTAAAGGGGTTCACTCCGATTTCAGTTCTTTGCTGGCTGGTGGTTCATCATCGATGCTGCTTCCGTCTACAAAGCCGATCTGCCAAATGCAGTGCATGTTTGTGGAGTGATGGCTACATTGTCATTGATTATGGTGAATTCAGTGTCAAATGCTCAGGTAAAATTTCACTGATTTTGCAAATGACAAACAATTTTTGTTAAAACAAAGAAATGTGTAAAAGGTTTTACGTAAGAGCATATAACAATCCCAAATTGAACAAAAAAAAGGATCTTGGTGAAAATATATAATAATTATGCACTGTGAGCTACAAATGTACAATAATGAAAAAACACCAAATCTTTTCAGGACTGGGATATAAATAATACTAAAATGTAAACTCTACGTAACAAACTTAAAAGTGTTTTTTTTTTTATATTAATTGGGTTTGCTCTTGACCATCATCTAGCCCAGAGGCAAAGATATGGCCTAAGATGAAGCGAGCTTACCCAAAAGAAGCCTATTCACTCTATTTTTAAAAAGATTCAGGTTATATGCACTCGGAAATACAGACGCAGGTAATGCGTTCCAATCCCTAGCTGTGCGCATAATAACTGTAGAAATAAACACTTTCGGTGTGGATAAATAAACCATATAGAATATACCCCAATAAATAGTAATTTCACTGACCTTCAAATACAATAGGATTACACAAATTATTATTAATAGCATTGTAAAGTTCATTTACAATGTTTGAATAAAAAAAATGTGAAAATAATCATCATCATCAAATTTAAGAGCTGGGCTCTTGTCGGTGGAGCTTCTACCATTCCTCTCTTCCTTCCGCCAGATAATGATAGTCATAATTATTTCGGCACAACATTCATAGTAATTGTTTTTATTGTACTTACAACTTTACAATGCTATAATATAAAATAGTAATAATTTGTTGAAAAGATACCATACATCATCTTTATATTGAAAATCAAACTGAAAACTTGTAGGTGCGAGGAGAAACATACACAGGAGGTTGCATGGGCCCCCGAGGAGCTCGACTTTGGCTCTTTCTTGGTTTTGTAGTGGGATTTGCTTCCCTAATTGCCTCCTGTTGGATCCTGTTTGCAGACTATGTAAATGCTCGTAAGTACATTCATGACATACAATCATCACAATAAAAGTGAGCTAATACCCTGAATAATCCAAGTTCTTGAGCCTGCCAGATGCACATATTTAGTTAAGCAAGGCTGTGTGGACTACAACAACCGGTTTTGATGCGCATCTATTGCATCAGCAGATATCAATGTTTGCTAGTATGTAGTAGGTACATAGTATAACCTGTATAGTTCCACAAGATTTCTGTATCAATCAAATATTGTGGTACTAGTTCTACACATTTTAAGAAACATATTTCATTAACTACTAGCACAGATGTTTTGGATCTTTGTTCATATATTTCATTACATTCTTGTCAGCTTAATTTTATATTGATGCTTTCTTTTGCAGAGAGCAAGAAGAACACCTGGGCTGGAGTTAGTCTTTTCCTTCAAAATGCATTTATATTCGCCGGTTCTCTTGTTTACAAATTTGGACGTACAGAAGATTTGTGGGGCTAAATTTTGTAAAAGAATCTTAATCAATGTAAGCTATATTGTTTGTATTCTGATTAATAAATGCTTATGCTTAAATTATGTCAAATTATAATGATGAAAGCCTTTCCTTGTTTGTATTCTGTTGTTGTCTATGAGTCTCTGATTAGCTGAAGAAAGAATTTGTATAATGTTGTATATAAAGTGATTTGAATAAATAAGTTCTCTGTTTACTGTGCTTACTGATTCCGTGGCCATTTCGGGCCCATTGTGTGTGAGTGGAAGGTGTAAATTTTTCGTGTGAATCAGAATGGTGGGTTGGGCGGCAAAAACACTAGCTTGTTGTATGGGAACCTCCCAATATTATATAGCATAACAGACATATCCATTTTATTTTGATTTAATTATTTTTACCCGACTGACCCACCCAGAAAGAAGGTAATGTTTTTCGCGCATGTTTATGTAAATATGCAGTTTATTATGTATGTTTGTATGTCTGTTCTATTGTTGCCTCCTGTACCTAAATGGCTAGACCGATTTTGAAGTTTGAGGTGTCATTACATTCGTATTCTTCCCCGGAGTGTCATAGGCTATATAACGTCAGCAAAAAACAATATGGCAGGGATAAAATGTCAAAAACGGCAATCGGGATTTTATTTTTTAATATGTGAGTGTGAGTAAGTAAATATAATTACAACTAAATATCCTGTGAATATTTCAAGAATAAGAGCATAAAAATCACGGTTGTTGTGTGGGAGCCTTATTTATTATATGTTTTTAGTATTTGTTGTTATAGCGGCAACAGAAATACATCATCTGTGAAAATTTCAACTGTCTAGATACCACGGTTTATGAGATATACCTAGCCTAGTGACAGACGGACATCGAAGTCTCAGTAATAGGGTCCCGTTTTTACCCTTTGGGTACGGAACCCTAAAAAGAGCCGCCAACCAACCTGACGTCATTATGACGTTGTATTTCGATTTTCTGTTTAAAATATGAATTACCTATCAACGTTACGAGATTCACTGCCATATGAAACCCTAGCTGCTACTAATTATAATGTATGTGGCACACCTACTGACTTGTTTTTGAGGTATCCTTAAAAGAGTGCTTTTTGTTCTTACCTTCTACTAGTAGTTCACCCCGGCCTCGCCCATGTTACATACCTAGCCTATGACACTCAGCGGAGCGGATGGCTTGGTGGCTTCTCCATGTTAAGCAACCCTGGGCGCAGTCCCCACTTGGACGGGTGACCGCAAGTGGCATAAAAATATGTCTCGAGCTCCTCCGTGCTTCGTAAGGCATGGTAAGTCGTTGGTCCCGGCTGTCATCGTTGATGGCAGTCGTTAAGAAGCCGGCGACCAATGAATTTCCCATACAAACTTAATACCAAAATAATTTTTAGTTCGAGCATATTTCAACACAAATATGCTATTATATATTATTTGTATTAAGACAGTATATATCTATGTTCCTGTTAAACTTTTTTTTTCAAAATATTAACGTGCATATATATATTTGCGTTTTAATTTCGTTCATTTTTACGACATTATCGACATATTTTCCGCCTATTTGTTTTGTTTTAAAAACTAAACCAATCATTATGTAATTATAATAGAAACACACCTTATATTGTCTAGTTACGCAATGTCTGAAAGAAAATGAAAATATAATCAATTTTCATTCATCATTTTTGGTATTCACAAATACACTCAAATTAGTGAGAAATTTTGAACAGCCATCTAGCTGTTTCCTCTCGCACGGGGCGGACGCGGCGGCTGTGCGGGGCAGGAGGGGGGTACGATACGCATGCGTAGACACAGTTTGAATGTGTGTGTGCGTTGGTGCCGTCGTTGTTCTTTTGATTATTTCAATAAACTGTTGTAGTTTATTTTGGTTTTCGAATTCTCGATAATGGACTTCGAAGTGTGGGATGTATCACACAGTAAGTAGGTACATATTTTTATCTGAAGAAATTAGAAACTCGAATCTTTTTTTTTCTTTTTGGGGTGTACGTCACCATAGTGACGTCATTGTTGAAATCCGTAATGGTAGACGCGACTTTTCATGGAAAATCGACTTGGGTCGTTTCATAGCTTTTTCAGGGTGTAGATTTCGAAAATGACGTTAGTTTGAAATCCAAAATGGCGGACGCGTCTTATCACACAAAATCGACAAGGGTGTCGTTGGATAGGTTTCTTGAGGTATAGATTTCGAAAATGCTGTCAGTTTTGGATTCCAAGATGGCGGCTACGACTTTTTATGCAAAATCGACATGGGTAGCGTTGTATAGGTTTTTCGGGGTGTAGATTTTGAAAATGACATCAGTTTTGGAATCCAAGATGGCGGACCCGATTTGTCAAATAAAATCGACATGGGTATCGTTGTATAGGTTTTTCGGGGTGTAGATTTCGAAAATGACATCAGTTTTGGAATCCAAAAACCTATACAACGATACCCATATCGATTTTGCATAAAAAGTCGCAGCCGCCATCTTGGATTCCAAATCTGACGTCATTTTCGAAATCAACACCCCGAAAAACTTATACAACGACACCCATGTCGATTTTATTTGACAAATCGGATACGCCATCTTGGATTCCAAAACAGACGTCATTTTCGAAATCTACACCCCGAAAAACCTATACAACGATACCCATGTCGATTTTATTTGACAAATCGTGTCCGCCATCTTGGATTCCAAAACTGACGTCATTTTCGAAATCTACACCCCGAAAAACCTATACAACGACACCCATGTCGATTTTATTTGACAAATTGGGTCCGCCATCTTGGATTCCAAAACTGACGTCATTTTCGAAATCTACACCCCGAAAAACCTATACAACGACACCCATGTCGATTTTATTTGACAAATCGGGTCCGCCATCTTGGATTCCAAAACAGACGTCATTTTCGAAATCTACAGTCGAAAAAACTATGTCGATTTTGCGCGTCTTCGATGAAGGAACGCACGCACACATTCTCACTATCGCGCGGAGAGTTCGGGGCGCGGCGCATGGTTAGCCGTCGGCCCGCTCGCGATGAATGAGATAGCGATATGTCCAACAAACTTAGGCGCTCGCCTCAAATTCGATTTGAGCGGGCGGTCCGCCGGCTTCTTAAGCTATGTCCTAGCCTAAAGCCTTTAGTTTACTTAATGCTCTTAATGTTTCGGTGGCGAAATTCACAAATGAGGCACTATTAAATGTACCTCGGATATTAAATGAACTTTTATAATTGAGTGTAATGATTTGTCATAGCATAGTCACCACAGAACTATATCAATACTTGATATATATATCTATATCTTGATATAGTTCTGTGATAGTCGCATTAGGATAAGCCTGTAAGACTCGCTATCGTATAAATAAATAAAATAAAATGTCAGCTTGAAAAATCTGACATCAGTGTTGGCCACTTACACACACGAAAAACATAACAACGACACTCAGAGATAACGTACCTTACAAACGGTGAAAAAAAAAAAATAAATCGGTCCAGTAGTTCCTGAAATTAGCGCGTTCAACCAAACAATCAAACTCTCATAGATTGAACCGTAACAGGCAGAGATTTTAGAGAGTTTAGATTTTCAGAGAATGTGTACACTCACAGAGATGTATGTGTACACTGTACATATCCAGTATGCTGTTCCTTTTTTGTTTTTTTCTAATTAAATATTTCTCATCTAATCCAAAAGCAAAGTGTTTGACACTTGCATACTACCTATCCGTGACCTATCCCCACTTATGGCTGTCAAACTTGGCCGTTGTCACATAAACGCACAAACAAAACAAACTCACAACCTGCCAAAGGGCAATGGAAAGAAGCATGCTGGGAGTACGGAAATCTGATACAATAAAATCAATTACTATTAGAAAGAAAACAAAGGTCAACGACATTATTCAAAATGTTAGAAGGACTAAATGGCGTTGGGCGGGCCTTATGATAAGAGGAAATGAAAAGTGGTGCAAAATAGTATCAGAGTGGTACCCAAGGGAAGGTCAGAGAAATAGAGAAAGGCCACAGCTTAGATGGGACGACGATTTAAGCCAGGTTGGGGGAAAGACTTGGCCCAGGGTAGCACGCGACAGAAAGGAGTGGAAGAGGCTGGAGGAGGCCTTTGCCGAAGGGCAATCAGACTTACAAACGAAAAGTAAGTCTCAAATAGTAGAGCTGTAACAGTAGAAAGTCTGGAAACAAGGCTAATAATAATAAATAATTAAGGGATCAAGGGCTTGATTCAGAAAGCAGTTCTCCTGGACACGGCCCGTATTGTTAGGAGGTTCCTCTCCCTGGAGCCCTGACCGCCGGTAGCTTGGACCCTGTTCCCGATACCGGTGGGCTACTATTTTTTATATTTTTAAATGTTTATTTTTTGTATAAATATTTGAAAATGTATGAAATATGTGCATAAATAAATAAAGGAAATAATAATAAATAATTAAATATTTTATGGTAAGGCACCCTCCGTATGCGATTCAGATTCGCACTGGGCCGGTTTATAAAGAACTAGCTGTTACCCGCGGTGATATATAGCCCATGTCCGCCTCAGTACCCTAACCAGTAGATAGGGCGTGAAAGCGTAACAAACAAACAAATTGTATTATATTTAACTTATTTTAATTACATAAATACATACTTACACAACTCATTGATTGGAAAAAAATAAAAACTTATTTAATAGTAACGCCTTTTTGAGTAAGTGTGTTATCTTCGTAAGTTTCAAGCACATCAGCCAAATGCTCATTGTCTCTGGGTTTCTTGAACTGTCTCCGTCGTTGCGCCGCCTTCTTCCTCTTTGGAGCTATGGGTTTCCTAGGCCCGTGATCTTGCATTGATTTGATGCCTTGTTTCTCCAGATATTCCTCGATTTTGGCGTCGTCCATTGCGTCTACGGCCGTAGCTCGCCATAATTTTACGAACTCTTCATCCACCTGACGAAAACGATTAATAAATATATATATATTCGGACAAATCACACAGATTGAGCTAGCCCCAAAGTAAGTTCGAGACTTGTGTTATGGGATACTAACTCAACGATACTATATTTTATTACAAATACAACAATTTTTTTTGAGTAATATTAACAGTCATAAAATAAATATGCCCTCGTGTGTCCGCTTTTAACCCGTTTGTATTCCATAAATGAGACACAAAGTGAAACGATTGTGTCAGGTTGAAGATCAAAGAAATACTTACATCTAATGTAGCAGTCTTATCATTATAAAATAGTATTTTTTTCTTGTCTGTTGGCCTTGTAATATATAATATTTCCTGTGCCAAACTTTTCAGGGCCCTCTCACAGTGTGGTAATGACTCTTGAACATCTTCTAACAAAATTCCACCTAATCCTTTTAGATCTTGTTGTTTGAGCAATCTGAAATTAAAAAAATGGTACCAAATTTGAGAGTATGGTTGTTGTGGGATTTGTTAATTAACTTATGATATTTTATAATGATATTACTAAACCATCGTTGGTAAATAAATAGCTATTAATTTAGCACATACACACATATTGTACTAGCAGTCCGCTCAGGCTTCGCCAGTTGTACATACCTAGCATATAGCACATCTTAACAGGGGCATAGAGCGAGTGCAATAGAGCGATCCCTTTAAATTTCATCAAAATCGGTTCAGTACTTTGGTTGAAGTCAGTTTTTAGAGTTCTGTAGCCGAATGGCAAAAAACGGAATCCTTATAGACCTGTCAAGTCTGTCTCAGACAGTTGACGCCACTTTATTCCAAAACTTTTAGGACTACACTGTTGAAAACTGAAACTGTATATTCTGTAAATTTGATGATTTTTGTACAAAAATAATAAAAATAAAAGAATAAGGGGGATTACTGCATTGAACCGAAACTGGTTTTTTTCTTCGAACCTATACTTGCGGGGTATCCATAAATAGATCTTTAAGAATGACATTGAGACAAAACAATTTTTCTAAAAATCAATCGTTTGAAAGATAACCTCTTCCAAAGTGGTAAAATGTCTCCCTCACCCCCTAACTTCTAAAAAAAGAGAGTTAACAGTTTCAATGAAAATTGGTGTGAGCAAACTTTAGTCGGTTTTTGACATACAGCACATTTTCATAAACTGCAGATATGAATTTATCATTCATACAATAACTATCAAAAACAATTATTTTTGCTGACGAAAAATTATACTTAGTTGTATTTTGGCGAGGAGTAAGTCTATGCTTGCTACTACTGAACCCTACATAGGCGAGTCTGACTCGCACTTTGCCACTTTTTTCATGCATAAAAAGTAATTTTTTACCTTAACAATGATTTTTTGTCTTTAATTTTGTAAACTGGCTTGAAACTGTATTTCCCATCAGGTGTACACTCAATTTTTGGATTATTTTGTAAAGCTTCTGTTTGCAGCCACTGAAAATAAATTAGTTTACATCAACATAAGATAATACAAAGAATAAGCAGAAATATTTCTATGCACTAGCAATTTTTTGGCATGATGATGATGAATGATGCAGCAAGCAATCCATCACTATTTTGATTCTGTTTTCCACCTAAATAGATGATAGACTCACCAACCTGCTAGATGTATCCTTTGTGTCAGGCTTTAGACTAGTCTATCTTGTAAGTGATACAGACGTGATAATATAATGTAGATTAAATAAAATTATTTTAATACGGTTTTTATCGCGTTTATTACATTATTTATACACCTAACGTTTCGAGCACTTTACAGTGTTCGTGGTTGCAGGAAGACTAAGTTGACATTTGTCTACCTATATTATATATTAGTCTACCTGCGACCACGAACACTGTAAAGTGCTCGAAACGTTAGGTGTATAAATAATGTAATAAACGCGATAAAAACCGTACTAAAATAATTTTATTTAATGTGTAACAATCGCGAAAATATAAGAAAACATTAATATAATGTAGGTATGTAGGGACTGTTAGGATACTTAACTCACGGATTAAAAATCTTGTTTACTTGACTACCACCCACTTAAAATTGCAATTTTCACCTCAGTCACTGTACTACCATCATCATCATCATCAACAGGTCTTTGTTAGTCTCCACTGCAGGAGCATGACCCTCTCTGTACTACCAAAGCCATATATTAGCCAGGGCAGTCAGAGGATTTGGCCTACACTCTCCACGCTGGCCAGACGGGTTGGAGAGGTCTCTTTGATGTTTAGCTTGTGTTTCCTTAGTCGACTCCTACGACATCCATGGGGAGACTTGGAGTGGTCCTATTCTACTCTGCCGGCAACCACTGTACTAACTAACTCTTAATAGAGAAAAACTGACTTATTGTGACTTAACATTAAGTGTATGTGTAGACTCAAAGTTACCTGTTTCAGTTTAACAAGGAGCCTGATGGCCCAGTGTGCGTGATAATTATTAGCACTTATGCATGTTAGGCAATCCTAGGTGCCAGTCCCCACTTGGATGGGTTGTAAGTAGCAAAATCTCTTTTGTGCTTCTGCAGGCACGTTAATCTGTTAGTCTCGGCTGTCATCATTGATGGCAATCGTAAAGATCTTTACGATTGATCTATAGTCAGATGCCTTCAGACAGCATGAAAAATCTGACACAAGTGTTGGTCACTTATACTAGGAAAAACAAACAACATACCTGTTTGACTTTGTTGCCCACATCTAGCTGGTTGGTTTCATCTAGCACTTCATCCAATGTCAGCGGGTGGTCATCACCTTCCTGGTGCCTTGACTTCATGTGCCTGACGATTCTAGCCAAGACTCCAAAGCGGTAAGATGAGCTGCCTGCCATTGTCTTGTAGCTGAAATCATATTTTTTTTTATTGATGCAACAACATATTCTATATTTAAAAGAGAATGAGGATATCACCGATGATTTTCCAATCTTTTTTCAATGGCTGTACCATTGAGAACAAAGATTGGAAAGAAAATTGGAAAACATTTTATGATGCGTGTCTTATGTTCTTATTTTTGAATAATCATGAAAGTAAAGCAGTATGTGTGACAAACTTACTTAGACGCATCCAGTTTAGGTCCAGCACTCGACGAGCTGCTGGATTTTGATTTCTTCTTGCTGTCATCTTTAGATTGAGAATCATCTTTTGTCTTTTTCTTTTCAACACTGTAAATTTAACATATTAAGGATTACATTATATGAAAAATGGAAGTGAGCAAATACACTTGTGAGATTTAGACCTCTGTTGTCAATTATTAATGAGCGGAATTTAATCTTTCAGTCTGTTTATAAGTGACTCCAATAAATATGTGATAGAAAACTAAGAGTTGATTACCATAAGGATACACTCTACTGATGATTATTTCATATGCCAGAAACTACTAACAAGTTTTAAGAAATATAGAAAAATACTTTTTTTAATACATGATTTGATTATAATGGAGATGGAAGGAAAAAGGCACTTACTACCTAAGTACTATTAACAAAATTTATGGATTTACTTACATCTAAGTAAGCACCATAGGTGTATTTTATTGCTGCTTTTACATTGGATACAATGATATTACTTTTTCGTCATTTTAGATCATAATCGTATAACATAGGCTTCAAATAAGTGGGAGTGAGAAAGTAGGTAATGGTTCCATTCACGCCAAGCCAAAGAGGACTTTGCTAGTAAGCAAACAGTAGCCAAGGAAGTATGTAGCTGACGGACGAACCTTGGAGTCGCTAGTGCCTTTTTCTTAAAAGCCTCCCGTTCCCGTAGCAGAGCCGGATCCATTTTTGTTTTGCTTCCAACGAAGGTATCTACTGTAAAACCGTAGGTAAGTCCCTAAATTTTTTTACTTTCACTTTTAGAATAAATACTCAGGTCAACATACACAAATGAAATCAATCGTTTTTTTGCTATTTGTCAACAATAAAATGACTGACAGTGACAGATAAGCTGACATACAATTTATTTTTTGATCTAAAGGAATATAGTCCATACAGACTTAGCTCTGTTTATCTTAGTTCTTTTAACCACCATTTTGAAGAAAGAGGTTGTGTTTTAATTTAAGAGGATCGACTACCTGTAATTTTCATACAAAAAGCGATAACTCTTCCACCCCCCTAAACCTTTACGAAATGAGAAATGGTGTCATTCGATTTAGCACACCTTAATCTAGGGCTAACCGTTTTTCTTTTTTATTGATTCGATTTCGATTAATCTAAATAAATTTAAATGACCCGGGTATTTTTATGTAAAGAATATGGACATTTCCTTAGATGCTCAATGCTCATAACTTTTGTTGTTAGCAATATATCTTAAATATCAAAACGAACAGCCCTACTTCTCCAATTTATCAATAATGTGTAAAAAAAATATTGAAATTGGACTATGTTTAAGGGGTGGGAAGCGTTATCGCTTTTTGTATGAAAATTAAATGGTAGTCTATCATTGTAGACAGCGGCAGCGACGACGACGTGCGTGGAGAGTTGGAAATGGTTCCAGTTTCCTTTCTCCAGGATCAAGAGAGCGTTGAGAAAATAGTTCATTGGATATAATTGTCCTTAGATTTTTTAAATAGGTACTTTTTCCAACGGAACAGAAATAAGAAGGCTTTCCTGTGTTCCGTGTTTTTTTCCACTGAATTATGTTCTTTATTTTCATTCTTGACTTGTCTGTCATATTCGCTGTTTTCCAAGAAGCTAGATGGCCCAGTTGGCGTGGCGGCGTGGCGTAGATACGCATTATTAGCGCTTACGCATGTAAAGCAACCCCAGCCGTGGTACCCACGGGGATGACCACAAATGATCTAAAAATATCTCAAGGTCCTCCGGAAGGCACGGCTGGTTCTGACTGTCATCGTTAAATGGCAGTCCTTGAGCTATGTCAGATGTCTTCAAGCAGTTTTATAAAAGTAACGGTCACTTACACAATATAATACCTAACCACACAAAAATTTACCCGCTGATTGCTGATAATGGAGCTTATAGGTGAAACATTTTTTTAACTACGATTCATTGTACCTAGTTTTGTGTTAGGTAATCCATCACAAATAAACAATCTTTCGTCGTTATAATATTATCTACTAGCTATTTCCCGTGACTATATCCGCGTAGGTTTTGGGTTTAATGCAAAATTTATCCCCGCGCCCCGGGCTCCGATCCATTCATAATTTTTATAATAAAAGTGAGAATAGACACGGAAAATAGAATATCTATTCCCCGCAACTTCCGCGTTTGTGCCGCGTGGTTTTCGGTTTTATCACTCAAATTATTCGGTTGTAGTTTTGTTTTAAAAAGTACCTTGTCATTCATATTCATAATCAATATTAGCTGTAATCTTAGAGTATAAATATTAACTACTTATAGATTTATGCTTTTTTATCATGTAAGAAAATGTTTGTAAACATTTTTAACAGCAGTGTGGGAGCACCATTAGGCAAATTGATGAACCCAAGGTATCAAAACCTTGGGTTCTTCATCATCATCATGTCAGTCGGAAGAATTCCACAGTTAAACATGACTGACCCAATGATTTGGCGGGTTCTGCTGCCCATCATTACCGGAGGAACGCAATAATATTTGGGATGAGTTGGGATGCTACTTTTTTTAAAATAAATATAAATAAATAAGTATATACGGACAAATCACACAGATTGAGCTAGCCCCAAAGTAAGTTCTAACTAAGACTTGCCCAGTCCAAAAGTTCTTTATTTTAGCCGTTAACAACAAACCAACAAACACATTTCCCGCTTTGTAATAAGTATTATACTCGTACGTAGTCTATTATTGTAGATGAGGATCGTTGTCAAGGATTTTCTTATCTTTGTCTAGGTTGTAAATAGGTACTTGTGAAGATAGTACCTAAGATATATTGTAATATAAAATAGAATAGAAATTTTTTTATTCAATGATTTAGAAATGGTACAGTACAACAATAGTTAACACAAGGTTAAGTAATATCTCGATAAGTCCTGCATAATACATTCTACTTACATCTAAACTTATTTTACGTGGGAAAAGACTCCGCACCATTGCCCTCCGTGGTCAAATGCTCGAATGCAGATGGTATTGCACCTGTATGGGCTGGAGATAAGATATAAATATCAAGGCATATAATGATTCTGACAAGTTTTCTGTAAAAAAGACACTAAAAGTGTGCGAAACAGGTTTACAAGTGTTTGCGCCGGCGCAGATCGATACATTCGAATACTTTGTCATTGTATTGTTGGGTGGCCAGTGGCGAGGACGTCAGGTATGTTACGCGTTTGTTTGCTAGAAAATTAATTTCGCGGTTTGTAAACGTGTTTTGTTGCTCTGCTGTGACGAAAGCGTGAATGTAAAGTGAGCTAAAGTTTCGTTCATGTTAGGTATCTTTGGTAAGACAAAGTTTGAATTGAAAGTTATTTTAGGAATGCTTATTATTTAGAATCCTTATATTCTGTTTGTTGAAGTAAAAAAATTATTTAACTTGAACAAGCATTATTTAAAAAAATAACCCGAGTGCCCTCCCTGTTTTTAAAACCTTTGAATTTTTTGCGCTTTTAAACTTTTTGAAACAAATCTAACGGTACCTGAACTGTCGAAATTTATCCAGAGTTTTGGAAAAACGAGGGAATAAGAAACTTACAAACATACAAGATACACCGCGAAACATATTCTTGCCAGAAAATATTTCTTCTTCTTAAAAAGAAAACCAACTCAAGAAAACCATAAGTAGATCTACCATAAGTATAGAACTATCGTATTATGAATAAAACAACAAACACTTTTATGTATCTATATCTTTATAAGTGGACGTTAAGCACTTGTTCATAGATAGATGTTAAGTGGGAAACACTTTAGATAAATATAATATCTAATGATTGACAATTGAAAATATGTGATGGCTTTGAATCACCTCGTCGAATTTCCTCATCGAAGTATGACCCAAAGTCATGGTGGTATAGTTGGTATCACAGTCAGGGCGAAAACCTAACCTAAGGGTCGTGGGTTCTAATTAGAATCCTACCTATGAATATGGCGAGTTCTTATTCGTGACAATTTTTTTATTTTTACCCGATTGAAGACCCAGAAGGAGGAGAATGTTTTTTACGCATATGTATGCATTTTTATATATAAGTATATATATTTGTGTATGTATGTTTGTAAGTATGTCTGTTCTATTGTTGCTTCCCGTAGCCTAAACGACTGGACCGATTTTAAAGTGTGTGGTCATGCATGTGGAGTCATTGGATTTTTCTTCTTCTTCTTCTGTTTTATATAATGGCTTCCACCGAAATTTCAGTGATTCTGCCAATGTCCAGTATAATGAGATACTAAGTATCGGTGTTGTACGGTAGAGATTTTCCAAGTAGCATCAAAGATGGCGTATGTTCTTTTATGCCTCGTGGGAGTGGGGCAAATCTATACGAGTCCATTTATCAGTCCACTTTTCACAAATTGTTCATGAGCACGAGCATTTATAACACCAAACTACACCAATTTCATATTATAAAGTCCACTAAAATCAATTTGCAAAAATGCCTAAGGCAAACTTAGACTGTACCCCTTGACTTCCCACCACAAACTCCTCCATTGGATTTTTATTTTCCCCCGGAGAGTCATAGGGTATGTAATGTCAGCAAAAAAGTCAAAATGGCGGACGAAAACTGGGAAAAACAAGCAGTCGGATTTTTATTTTCTAAAATAATCCACTTTTTAATAATATACCGAGCATTGTCATCGTCATCAGGTCCCGCCCAGCATTGTACTGCTATTAAAAAATTATTGAAATGATTGACAGGCTAATATGCAATAATATCTACCCCACAGCTGCTGCGAATTTTCCAATGGGTTGAGTAGGCTGATCACGTAATTCCCACGACTCATGACATAAAAAATTGACTTGCATAGACTGTGACGACCACTGCTGACGTAATATTTGAATGATCCCGATCCAGATTTATTATAGGTCAAAAAGCCTTCGCGACACTGAAATGGCAATAAAATGTGTAATTTAAATTTTAGTACAAATTATTAACATTTCAGTACATAACATATAACTTCGTCCCGCACAACCCATAAGCGTTGCTAATGTTGCCTTCCAGATGGGCAAGAATTTTAAAAATCTTCTATAGTTGTTATATTCGTCGAGCTCCGTGGCGCAGCGGTCAACACGCCAGCCTGCGACACGGGGGTCCCGGGTTCGATCCCCGGTCAGGTCACGATGGAAAACGATCTTTTTCAGAATGACCTGGGTCTTGGATGTTTATCTATATAAGTATATGTTATAAAATATAATATCGTTGAGTTAGTATCCTGCGACACAAGTTCACAACTTAATGTGGGGCTAGCTCAATTTGTAAAAAAAAAAAGTATTACTTAATATTAAATCGATTTTAAGGGGGCACCCTAGGCACAGTAGCAACGCCAATAATTATAATAGCCTTAAGTATAATATTTGCAAACCACTTTTAAGATGAATTATAAGAAAAATAATTATGATATCGGAACGATGTATCAGTGTCATCGAGAGATGGTCCCAGATCTAAGTCTTATTATTATGATTATAATTAACTTTGCTAAGCAAAGTTTAACTTCCCAAACCTAGGTCGATTTATCACTAGTCCGAACTACGTGGAACCATATCCCATTCCAACGCAAGCCTTGATGCGTGTAAGAGGAATGGGATATGGTAGAGAAATTCGGCGCCGGGGCTTGAAGCGCGGTGGCGTAATTGGCAACGCATAGATTGTACTGAGATCTAAGACGCAGGTTCAAGTCCTGCCCGCGTGGAATTCTTTCACCATTTCTTATTTTCTTTATTTAATAAATAAGGTAAAATAGCATTGTGAATGCAAAATAAATCCCATATAAACTACGTTAGACTAGGTTTAGACTTGTATTTACCTAATCGTGTTTTTAAAATAAGACTGATATGTACGTATTTGGAAAACATACGTCTGTGTTACGTTTATCTGTTTGACACCCGACTTCCCATCCCACTGACTGTAGAAGAGTATGTAGTACGTATGAATACGTATGAAAGTACACAATTATTATACTTACTTATGATATTTTTTTCAGACTACAATGTGGACCGAGAGAATTCTACGTATAATATTAACTCTACATATAATTTTATATCACTGGTAAGTACTTTATAAGTAGTTGATAGGCATGTGATTATTTGTTATTCATTACCTTTTTAAGGTTCCGTAGTAAACAAGGACCCCTTATAGTTTCGCCATTTCTGTCTGTCTGTCCGTCCGCGGTTTTACTCAAGAGACTTATAGTACTAGAAAGCTGTCATTTGGTACGTTTATTTAATGGGAAACCCTTAAATATTTATCATGATTGTATTATTTATTTATTTTTTAAAGTAAATATATAACTTAATATTCTACCTGTTGCAAAAAAAGACAAAAACTCACGTTTGTTGTATGAGGGAGCCTATCTATCTATCAGCCATTGACGTCCACTGCTGGACATAGGCCTCCTCCATAAATCCCACAAATTGCGAGCTTGTGCATATTGAGTCCACCGACTCCCGACAACTTCGAGAAAGAGGTCACTCGTCGAATCCAACTCGGGTGGGCGGGGCGTTCGGGAAACTGCGTCACATCTTCTCGTCCAACATTCCTCAGTGCCTGAAGACAAAAGTCTTCGAACAGTGCGTGTTGCCAGTGACGACTTATGGATCCGAGGCGTCGTCGGTCACGGTTCAGACAGACAGACAGACATGGCGAAACTATAAGGGTTCCTAGTTTACTACGGAACCCTAAAAATAAAAACCGACTTCACCTATCAATTTTTTTTACGCATAAGAAGAAAATGGAAATAAGTGTAATCCGAACGGCATACGTGTAAAAAATTTTTTGGTTTTTGTGTATTTTTTCAAAAAGCGCTCTACAAATTTCGATAAAAATTGAATGGGACCATCTGTAAAGTATTACCTATAGAACAAAAAAGAATTTCTTAAATCGGTCAAGGCGTCTTCGAGAAATCGGGGAACATATATAAAAAAAAAACATTACGACGAATTGAGAACCTCCTTTTTTGAAGTCGGTTAAAAATTGCTGTAAAAATCTAAAATATTCCTCCATTTATAGTCCGTATTGCTGTCACTTGCGAGTAAATAAAAACTTTCTCTTGTAAGAAAAATCTGTAGTTAGTCATTGGTGTCAAAAAACTGACGTAGACAGATTGGGTAAGTAATACCTGAGGGCACAGCCTGAGGGTGATACTGTGGGGTGATAGGTGATCTGAGTAGGTGATGTTCTCGTGATATTGATGTATTTTCTTCTTTTATTTTTCACTGCCTGTGTGGCGTTTCCTGATGACCTGGAGGTCGTATTTTCAAATCCCACCGGGAACCATACTGTGTAAGTAAAAGGAAAAGTTGTTCAAATCGACGAATCGATAAACAGAGAATAAGAAAAAGAGCAAAAAGAACGTAACGCTAGAAACTCAAAGGAGTTCTTGGCGGGAATTTGAGCGGACTACACGGTGTTTGTTTTGGATTGTTGTGCAAATTGTTTCTAGTGGACTTTATAATGTGAAATCGGTGTAATTTGGTGTTATAAAAGCCCATGTCAAGGAACAATGTGTGGGATAACTAAAATAGACAGTCATTGTGCAGCTGTAGTGAGATTTATATAGCGGGCTGGTGGTTGTCCGCCTTGCTGCGTTGGCTATGATTGATCCAGTGGGTTCGTGAAGGATTGTCGCCAGGGGCTCCATAGAATCAACGAAATGAGTTCACACCATCATTTCGTTGATAACAAGAAAACTCGATAAAGCGCGGGAAATTTTTTACTTGATACTGGCTAAATACGTAATGCGTGAAAGCCATAAAAAAAAAAAAAAAAAAAAAAAAAGCAAGTAGAAACTCAAATTTTTTGACATTACGTTTATCTTGATAACTTGACCGGCTTTTACGGTCTGCACGGAATAAGAAGCGGTGGTAAATTCTACGTTTTTTTAACCGACTTCAAAAAAGGAGGAGGTTCTCAATTCGTATGAATGTTACGCGCTTATTACTCAGCCCAATTTAAGTGATTCTTTTTTTGTTCGATAGGTAATGCTCTAAAGGTGGTCCCATAAATTTTTTGTTGCAATGTATCGAGCACTTTTTGAAAAAATAAACAAAAACCCAAAAAAATTGTAAGATTATGCCGTTTGGTTTAAACTTATTTGTATTTTATTCTTAAGCGAATCGAGATGATGATGAGAACGTTACTCCTCTGTTTTGACTGAACTCCAAAGGTGGTCCTATAATGTTTTTATCGAAATGTATCCAGTGCTTTTAGAAAGAATCAACAAAAACAAAAAAAAAAATTGTAGAAGTATTCCGTTTGGTTTCATTTTATTTCTGTTTAATTCTTTCGCGCATCAAGACAAGTTGATGATGACGTTGTTCCTCTATTTTGATTGAACTACCACACCCACTAAAATCTAATTTTAAGTTTCAGTTTGTACATTTATGTATAGGGTTGAAGTCGGTTTTACTTTTTTGTTAAAAATAATTATCTTTACACCCAGACCAGCATGTAAGTTGACTATGTATTTATATTTTTAGTGTCAGCAGTGAAGAACAATCTGTAGTATGGCGATGGTCGTGCGACGATGGAAAATGCACGAAATCCCGCATGGACCCCAAGAGCTCAGACCCTGCACTCAGTCTGGAGGCCTGTAAGATGTTCTGCAATGAGTTCGGTAAGTATGTTGTTTAAAGCCCTCCAACCCATCTGGCCAACCTGTCCAACCCATCTGACCAGCTTGGAGAGTGTAAGCCAAATCCCCTGACTTGGCTAATATAATAGCTCTTTTTATTTTTTATTCACATAGGGACATATCACACAAATTGAGCCAGCTCCACAGTAAGTTGTGAACTTTGTGTCGCAGGATACTATAACTCAGCGATACTATAAACCGGCGATCGAAACCGGGACCCCCGTGTCGCAGGTTGGCGTGTTCACCGCTGCGCCACGGAGCTCGAGCTCTGATAGTACAGAGGGGATATGCTCCTGCAGTGGAGAATAAAAAAACCTGATGATGATAATATCCTCAAGCCTGAAAAGATATGGATCATGTGTATCGTTGGAATCGCTTCTCTTAATCCCGAGTGATACAGGTAGGAACGATAGGCTATAATTGTTATGCCCGTGGAGCATCATTATCATCATCCTCAGGTCTTTTCAGTCTCCACTGCTGGAGCACGACCCACTCTGTACTACCACGAGCAGTCAGGGGATTTGGCCTAATTCTTTCGGCGAATCATGTTTTTTTAGTAACTTGTAGTTTGAACATAAAAATGTTTTCTGCGATCAGAACATTCGTTATACGCCTAGATCACCAGTGTTTTTACTATTTGAAGGCTGTAACATTTCTTTCGAGTAACAATTATAGGCAGTAGTAAGCAGAACTCTTTTAATGAGATTTTTTACGTGCGTTCTTATAACCAAATGCATGCATGTAACTAGTACCTATAGTACGTTGACGGCTTTGATTAAATTAGGAAGGATTAAAAATACATATTATGTACCTACCACATGATAATAACGTCTCTATCCTTTACGGGATAGAGCCTAAGATTATAAGACCTAAGAAGGCAATGTATATCGTGCTGCTGGAAATTGGAATGATTAAGTACATGTTTCCATAGATTTTCACCCATTCCAACGACTACTTTTTTTAGTTTAGTAACTTCTACTTGTTTTCTTTTCTCCCAGACCAGAAGGAATTTAAAAAAAAGATTGAGCTTTGAAATAGTTTGTTTTTAATACTTTCCCTCTTTTTTAGGGTTTCGTACCCAAAGGGTAAAATCGGGACCCTATTACAGACTTGTCTGTAACAGGGTTTTTACCCTTTGGTTTCGTGTCCATCTGTCTATCTGTCACCAGGCTGTATCTCATGAACCGTGATAGCTAGACAGTTGATATTAAACGAAACTTCTAATATTTATTTTTGTTATATCTTTATCGTACTTACGAGAAATAGTCAAATACCTTTATTTAATTATTAATATTAACAAGACTTAGCGCGAACCTTTTATTTTTTTCCGCTGACGATTCTATGGAGTTACATCCATCGTAGTCGCATTAAGACTGGAAACTGCTGGAGTCTGGAAATAAGTATATAACAGTCCTGTTAATTATTTATGTGTTTGGAGCGCGATAGTTTAAAACAGAACATATTTTACTTGTTTTGTTTTAGGTCTCCTCTGGCCACGTCCGACGGGCGAAGTAGACCTCGGCAACTTCTTATCCAAAGTGAACCTGCAGAAGTTGAATATGAACATCGTGAAACGTGGTAGTGCTGATGATCTAACAGAAGCCGCCATGAAAGTAAGTTGCAAATGCCCAACTGTATTTAGAGGATATAGAGATAGCGTAATGATTTTTCGTTGTCTTTTTTCGTGCTTATCTATTACTTTGATAAGAACCATAATACATCACAAGTGATTTGGTTATGTCTTTTTTCTATTCTATTCTATTCTTTCATCGCGTATAACAGGTTTCGTTGATTTTGCTCATATCCATGAAAAAGAGATGCAAAGAGTCTGTATTTTACGGTATACAGTTTTAAAAAGTAGCAATCAAAGATGGCGTAGGTCCTTTGATTGCTTTATGAGAACTCCTGGTAACAAATCTATAGGATTCAATATGACTGTATATTTACTTTAACTACTTATTTCACAACCACGAGCATTTATAACAAAAAACTACACTAATTTCATATTATAAAGTCCATAAAAATCAAACTCCAACTAAACCCCTTGACTTCCTACCATAACTCTTACTTGTTTTTATTATTATCTTATATTTTTAATGAACGAAGAACGAAGGAAGAGAGGCTGCCCAAGGAGGAGATGGGGAGACGACATAGATGACTTTTTAAGCGAATGGCAGAAAGTAGCCTTGGATCGGGACGTGTGGAAACAGAAAGGGTAGGCCTTTGCCCAGCTGTGGGAAACGATATAGGCTATAAAAAATATTTTTACTAAATTTTTATCGGTTCTAATATTAAACTCTGAGTTTATTTATATTTAAAAGAAAGCGTCGAGTTCAATGAACTGTGAAAAGGAAGCATAAAATGATCTTCTGAGTGTTTGTCTCTGTAATGCTGTTTTCTTACAGAGATTCAAACACCAAGTGTCTCATGCTGTCCCTAAAGGACTAACACCCAAAGAAACTGGAAAAGCAGTGGACGTGTACCTTGTTAACGAAGACCCTAGCGCACGAGGTGAGTGTATTCTTCTTTTATTTCTACAGCTCATAACATCCACTGCAGGATATAAGCCTCCTCCAAAGCACCCCAACCAGACCGGTCTTATGCACTTCTTATCCACGTCGGACCCGCAACATTGGCTATGTCATCACTCCAGCGAGCTAGCGGTTTGCCTCGGTTTCTGTGTCCTGTCCTGGGTCTCCAGTCTAGCAAATTTTGACCTCATCTTCAATCCTCCCTATTATTGTGTATTAATACCTGTTTCTATTAATTATAAACAAATAGATACTGTCATTAATATCGAGTTGAGTTCTAAATATAACGTCTTTTTAATCACGCGGCAATAATTACCGAACTAATTAGATGACGACTATATCTTATTAATTATGTCACTGCATTAACTATGTCCAGCAGTGGACGAGTATAGGCTGATGATGATGATTGACAAAACATCCGACAAGCTTATTTTAACATATTCTGATTAGAATTCACCACCTGCCAGGTTACAGGAGCGATCCCTACCCACATTCCTTTTCTCCTAATAATTCTTCGACTCTTTTAAAATGCAACATTTTTCTCTGGCCCTGATCTGTTTGAATTATCTTTAAGCAGGACTGCAGGATTTGGCAGAAGCACCTCTTTACAATACATGCTTGTTCCACAAAGGTTTTATGCTGCTGCTGTATAAAAATGTAACATCATTTTTATACAGCAGCGAGCTTAAAAAATTAGTGAACATATGTTACAGAATTAATATAAGGACTAATAGTGGCTAATTTAGATGGTCGAAATTTCCCGAACAAAACTAGGCAGGGTTTACTCCTATTGTGTAGTTTTCATCTGTGTTAAAGTATAAAATAACTTTAAGACCTCTTAAATAGATACTTTGTAGGAATGTGTAAGTAAAGGTACGTGTATGGACGGACAGACCTTGTGATCGTGCACTCTTATCACGATCCCCGTCGTTTTCCTCAACGTCTGGCTCTGCGGCTTATTAACATGTATATTTTAAAATAAATTGGCGAATGGCTATGTCGTAACTTTGAAAATTTTATGGTGTCCATTAAAACTCTGGCTTTGATCATTAATTTAAACATAAAAAGCTAAAGTATGGGGTCTAATTCTTAAAATATTCCATGAACACACGTAAAAATGGTATCTGTGGGAAGAGAACCAGTTTATACACCAAAAAAATATAATAGACCTCTTAGTTAGATCACCCTAAACAGCCTTTTTTTATTTATTCAGCAAGCAATGTTAGTCTATAATTACATTAAAGATGTATGTACACAAATAAAATACAAAGATTTGACCGCAAGTTTATTGTAGCTAGAACATTGTGATGTTGCACGCAAATGGCTGATATAGTTGAGACAATTTCATATTTTGTCTGATGGAAGACCAGGTCAGGCCGGGGACGGGAATTAATGGAATAAATATGTCCTCAGATTTTTCGCTCAACATGGATGAGAGCTACTCCCTGAAGGTGGGCGCGTCTGGCAGCGACCGAATCAACGCAACCATATTGTCAAAATCGTTTTTTGGACTGCGGCACGGGCTGGAGACTCTCTCGCAGCTGTTCGTGTATGATGACATCAGAGATCATGTGCTGGTGAGTTCTTTTTCATAATTTTTTTATAAGTTTGTGCAGTTCCTAGCCGTTTGGTTTCCAGCAGAGTAAAATACCACTCAAGTCCGTGGATGTCATAGGAGGCTATTTAGGAAACACAAGCTAAACAAAGCTTATAAACATCAAAGAGACATCTCCGACCCGTCTGACCAGCATGAAGAGTGTAAGCTTAATCCTCTGACTGCTCTGGCTAATATATGGCTCTGGTAGTACAGAGATGGTCATTGGTCGTGCTCCTGCAGTGGAGACTAAAAAAGACCTGATGACGATGTGCATTACAATTTATGTTAAGAAATCTTTAAGGTCAGTCTCCGACTATAAGTATTTAACTACTTAGTATGTAACTTTTTACTTTACTTTTTACTTAGCGCAGGCCAGCAATACGCATTTTCTACGCATATATAGGTACACCTCTCAGTTGTAAGATCCCTGTTATGATGCTATCCCTGTTATTTGTCTGCTGAAGGAAACATAGACATTTCAGAACTTTGTAGTAAATTGTTAAACTACAGGAAATCATTGGATCATCAATGTCGTCAACTCATGTTACATTACCTTTTAGGTTTCTTATATTAGTTACCTTGTGCATATATTTTATATTACTGTTTTAATGGTATATAACAAGTACCTATATTTCAAGATTCCCCTACTCCAGCAGGCAAGCTATATCGTAGACAGCTTGAAAAATCTTTCAAAATTTACGTTTACGTTTTTTTTACGTTTAAATAAATATATAGGGACATATCACACAAATTGAGCTAGCCCCACAGTAAGTTGTGAACTTGTGTCGCAGGATACTAACTCAACGATACTATATTTTAAAATATATACTTATATAGATAAACATCCAAGACCCAGGTCAATATGAAAAAGATCTTTTTCCATCTTGACCTGACCGGGGATCGAACCCGGGACCCCCGTGTCGCAAGCTAGCGTGTTTACCGCTGCGCCACGGAGCTCGACAAAATGATACTCGTATGTCGTAAAACCTTGATGGCACTGAATGTACCAACGCCTACCGTATCGCCCATATCTCGTGGTCACGGCAGTCATGAATCTTGATCTATTTCACTTAATATAAGTAGGTACTATTGTAAGCTCGTTTGTGCGTAGGTTGAAATGAAACGATGACAGTTTTAAGTGGTAGAAACTGGACTAAACACGAACAAGCTTTCACCGATGCTTCGCTAGCGTTGTCATCAGGATTTTTTATTCTTCTTCTTCTGTTTTATAATATGGCTTCCACCGAGATTTCAGTCATTCTGCCAATGTCCAGTAAATTGAGATACCAAGTATCGGTGTTGTACGGTAAACTTTTAACAAGTAGCATCAAAGATGGCGTATGTTCTTTGATGCCTCGTGGGAGCTTCTGGTGACAAGTCTATACGAGTTGATATAAGTCTACTTTAACTATTTCACAAATTGTTCATGAGCTCGAGCATTTATAACACCAAACTACACCAATTTCATATTATAAAGTCCACTAAAATCAATTTGCAAAATCGTCTAGGCAAATCCCAGCTGCACCCCTTGACTTCCCACCACAAACTCCGGATTTTTTGTTATAAAAGGATCATCCCTTGTCAGTACATATGTCAATGTGCGTGACAATGATTCAGGGTGATAGCGCAACAAACAATAAAACTTTTAGCCTTATACCTGCGGCTCTGCTCGTGTTAACGCCGATCTATCGGGGACAGTACTTTTTCCCGGAGTAAAATGTACCAGTCTTCTCTGTACACCAGGCAACATGTTCGCAAAATTGCATCAAAAGAACAATATTAACAATCCGACATATAGTTTCTGAGATGTGCGTGAACAAACATACAAACAAATAATATTTATGAAATCTTGCAAAGCAAGCTGATAAAAACTAATATAATTTATATAAAATACTCATCTCTCATACTCTTTTTTGAAGTCGTTTGAAAATAATGTCCTGTGTAGGTAACTTGCACGTATAATTTCAAAAACCGGTCCTGGGCCAATGACCCTGGCGGTCAGCCTCCTATTTACATAACAAGGACTCAATGACGGTGCTATTTATTTATATTTAGCAAAATGAGAGGTCGATGACCGATGCTGATGTGATGTGAGATGATATCGAAGTTTTTTCACATTCATTGTTTGTTATTTATAATCTTGATCGGCCTAAAAATTTTGATTGCAATATGGCCAGGGCCAGAAAGATATTTTTAAAATTAGTCAAGTAGTGTTAGAGGATGATTAAAATGGAGGGGTGACTCAGCCCGTCTATACGTTTATTAGTCTATCCGTCCATTAGTCTATTAGTTGTGGTAGAGCCTCGCTACCGGCGAAAATCACTTTTGCTAGTAGCATGAATGGGCCGGCTCGTCCGGGGAAGTACCACACTCTCACAGAAAATCGACGTTTGAGTAGTAGCTTTACCGCTACTATGCTTCATTCGGTGAGTGAGAGAGCCGGAGGCCCAGCTCCCTCTCCCCTCTGGGGAGGGAAAAATAAAAGGCCGGCAACGCTCCTGTGACACTTCTGGTGTTGCAGTTGTCCATGGGCAGCGGTGATCACTTCCCATCAGGTGACCCACTTGCTCGTTTGCCGTCCTATGACATAAAAAAAAAAAATACGAGCAACTTTTTCTATGAGACTAATGCTGAAAGTTCGAAAAATTAATCATTTTCATACACATTGCTCGGCCAACTGAACACTTTAAGTGTATGAGATAATATGTAATTTGTAAATCAAGGAAAAGTTGTTCATATTGACGGGCTGAGTCACCCTTGTAAGGATTGGTCAGGGTTTTGTTACCATATTGTATACACAGGATTTTTATACAATAAGTGAATAAACCCTATCCTTATATACCCTAACCCCACCCTATCGTATTGATGGATAGCCGAAACATTTTTCATTCATAAACCTCACCTATTAACCTACTGTGAAGATGATACGCACAAGGATAAGAAAATGAACAATTGAATGATTACCTAGGTAATTAGCGAATGCCAACGAACATGAAATTATTGTTGATTGGAAGAACTACTAGGAAATAAGTCATCTTTTGTAAAGGTAGTACAGCTAAATGTCTTATCTTCGAGATTAGGTATGCTTAGGTAATTGAGATTGCTACCTAGATAAAGTACAATATTTAGTTAGAAGAATATGTTGATGATATACGAGCTCCGTGGCGCAGCGGTCAACACGCCGGCCTGTGACACGGATGGTCCCGGGTTCGATCCCCGGTCAGGTCAAGATGAAAAATGATCTTTTTCAGATTGACCTGGGTCTTGGATGTTTATCTATATATGTATTTGTTATAAAATATAGTATCATTGAGTTAGTATCCCATAACACAAGTCTTACTTAAGAACTTACTTTGGGGCTAGCTCAATCTGTGTGATTTGTCCGTATATATTTATCCCTGTTTAGCTCTCTGGCAAAAAACATTCGAATCGAACTAGAGTTCAATTCGAATGTAGTATTAGTGTTAGTTCGACGATGTTGAGAAGCCACGAACGAGAGCATCTAATTAAATATTTTAGCTAGTATATTGATTATTAAAATAATTGTTGTAAGTGCAGATGAAGAAAGTACAATTCAGATTGGACAGGCCAATTAGGTTGGAATAATAAAATATAGCCTTTTTAATATTTTAAAACTTTCTCAATGATTTGCTTAGTTGAAAATCATTTTCTTATTTCGCCTTGCAGATGGTAAGAGACGTCAGTATCAATGACAAACCAATGTACCCATACCGAGGAGTACTGCTGGACACTGCCAGGAACTACTACACAGTCGACTCCATTAAGAGAACCATTGGTGAGTATTATGCTTCGGAAGGCACGTTAAGCCGTTGGTCTCGGCTGCAATCTGGTAGTCGTTAAAGGAACCACGTCAGAGACCGAGAGGCGGTTCCGAAGAACTTTGACACCAGGGTCGACTGACCGTGTCACCTACACGATATGATGATGATGAGGGGTACACGTGTGACATAGGAGGCGCTTTTTTCCATGTATCTGAGCCACGTGGGTTGAAAAAAAGCGTAGAAAATTAAAAGCAATAAAAACAGAAGTTTTGATAATAATCAAATGTTTCAAAACCAATCAACCGTTTCCAACCTTTCATTTTTAATGTAATAAATGCGCTCCACAATGGAATATTAGATATGACAAAAGCCCTTGGTTGCTCAGGAAGGTGCGCACCCTTCCCTGGTAATACGAGTATGTGGTATACAGTCGAGCCAGCAACACACTAATGGTCGGTCATCGGAGTAATTCCACGACCACGACTCATGCAATCAAAATAGTGATAACCTTGCTAGTTGCATCGCGCATAGACATAGAAGTAATGCCTTAGATTTTCGTCATTTCTTCGCCTGTCTGAGTATGTTGAGAAGCAGCTGGTACAGTCTACGTCTTTTTCTTTTCTCCCAGACCAGCATGGAACATGGGTTATATCCACTTCGCTATCAGTACTATCTTAAATTATATCCTTTAGATAATTGGCACACGGGCTTCGAAACGTCGTTTATACCAAAACCATTCTGATATGGGCACATGCAGATAGAGGTGCCATGAATGGTGAAAGTTAGAGTTATCTAACATGGCGAACAATGAAACAATGTAGCTCATTGTTGCCATCTGAGATATATTTGTAAGTACGTCCTGATAAATATATATGTACACATAAGTTATTATTAAAAACTACTCGCGTACTTGGATGTAAATAAAAATAACGAGTTTTTATATTAATTAATTTAAACTCAAATGTCTGCAATAATCCAATATCTACATAAGTACTACAGGGTGAATGAAGATGGAATCAGAATATCTAATGGAATGGTGTATATTCCATTCGTAAGAAAAAAGGGTCAAAAATGAAATAAATAAAATGAAGTAATAAATGTAGGTTTCTCGGGAAAAGCATCTTTTAGCCCTACAGTCATCATCATTTCGAGTAGGTGACACGGTCAGTCGACCATGCACACACTGGTATCAGAGTTCTTCGGAACCACAGAACACTGTGTTCGGAACCGTCTCTAGGCCTCTGACTTGGTTCCTTTAATGACTACCAGATGGCCCTACAGTAAATTGTGAACTTATGTCGTAGGACACTAACTCAACGATACTATTTTACATTAAATTTTAATAAATATATGTATAGGGACAAATGTCCCTATATATTTATTTATTTATATCTACAGTTATCAGTTATTTAAATCAAAGTTTATGTAAATTTGACTTTCGCAGAGTAACACCTGAATCAATTATAACTTTAAAAATATCCTTTTCAGACGCCATGGCTGCCGTCAAGCTGAATACTTTTCACTGGCACATCACTGACAGCCAAAGCTTCCCCTTCGTGTCGGAAAGAAGACCGACTCTATCGAAACTAGGTGCATTGAGTCCTAGCAAGGTAAATTTATTTATTTATTTGAACTAAATACAACGGTACCTACATAGAGTTCCACCTTTGAAGTTCCACTTACAGTATTAGTACAACAGTAACGTCAAAAAAGATGTACAATAAATCAAAATAAAACTTATTGCATACAAGACGACTCACATATATCACCCTCACAAAACAGTAAACATTGCCTGCCAAGAACACCATATCTATACACAAACACATCACACTTAGGCTGTTGTGTCAAAAACTCATTTAGGTAAATTATTTTACATTAGGTAAATGTAAATAAGATCTCAGTCTTGCCCTATCTGAATAAAAAACCAGCATATTAACGCTCTTGTCACACCCCTGGTGTTGCAGTTGTCAATGGGCAGCGGTGAGCATTCACCATCAGTCGACCCGCTAGTTCCTTTGCCGTCCTATGTCATAAAAAAATCTTAGGTTTTACTCCCACACTCCGTAAACGAGCCTCAAGGGCTCGTTTATAGCTGTGGCGGCGTTTATGTAAATAAAGCCCATAATATAATAAATAGGTAAATAAATATCTAGGCTCCACGAGGTGTAAGGTCTTACGCCTAGGTGACAAATACTCGCCCTGACTATAATAAAAAAAACCGGCCAAGTGCGTGTCGGGCCACGCGCAGTGTAGGGTTCCGTAGTTGCGAATGACAACTTTGAGTTCACACTATTCATACTCGCACCTTACAGTTTAACGACCAAAAACATCTAACAATGAAAATAGTATGAAATTTTACAGTTTATAAGTTGGTTGCCTATAACTTTTTAGTTTGTACTTAGTACTCAGCTCTGATAGTTTTCCTTTCAACTTCAGTATATATACTACTGCTGTAATTATTTCACGTATCTATATATAACCGTTTAGCAGATAGAGGGGGGGGACACTTACCACTAACAAAAATTCGCACTTTAAAACCAAATATTTCGGAAACGGATCCCTAAATCGAAAAATGGTCGGGTCAACCTCACAATATTTTTGAAAGACCTATTTAACGATACCCCACACAATGGGTAAATAGAGAAAAAAAAATTACTCCCCCACGTTACTCGTATGGGAGCTACCCTAAAAAAAATTTTTTTTCAAGATTTTATTCTACCACTTTTTTGCCATGATTAATATACATACCTATACCAAATTACAGCTTTCTAGTACTTATAGTCTCTGAGTAAAACCGCGGACGGACAGACAGACAGACAGACAGACAGACAGACAGACATGGCGAAACTATAAGGGTTCCTTGTTTACTACGGAACCCTAAAAATGCTGCAAGACTCGCCTATTTGGACTTCCAAGTAAACTTCTCAAAATTGGGTATTCGTCTCAGAATTGAGTATTCCAACTACGAGTATACAGGATGAAGACGTAATACTGTGTTTTTCTTATCAGGTGTACACTAAGAGTGACATCAAGGATATAGTGCAATACGGTTTGGAGCGCGGCGTGCGAGTGCTGCCAGAATTTGATGCGCCTGCGCACGTCGGCGAGGGCTGGCAGGACACCGATTTGACAGTCTGCTTCAAGGTACCTTCGCAAATTTTAAACTTTTTTTAACACTTTCAATTGCTAATGTGGTTCCCGGCAGAGTAGAATAGGACGTCCAAGTCTTCCCATGGATGTCATAGAAGCCGACTTAGGAAACACAAGCTAACAAAGCTCATTAACATCAAAGGACCTCTCTAACTCGTCTGGCCAGCGTGGAGAGTGTAGGCCAAATCCTCTGACTGCTCTCTCTACAAATTCAGAGGTAAATAGTTCGGGCCAAACCGTTGTTTTTATCCCAGACTTTCGTTTGGGTCGCGCTCTGAAACCATAGAGTTACCGCGTCAGTAATGCCTATCATAAATAAAAAATCTAAGGACAATATAAATTCGACTTTAAATCTGTGTTAATATTGCAGGCCGAACCATGGCACAGTTATTGCGTGGAGCCTCCGTGTGGACAATTGAATCCTACCAAGGAGGAACTGTACAACTATTTGGAGGACATTTATATGGATATGGCAGGTAAAACTACAGCTTCAGAGAAACTCTTCTTTGAAACTGTGATAATTGCAAACTTAATTAACAGCAAACTTGGGTGAGTGAAGATTAGAATTCTCTAAAATCCAATACTGACGTTCGGTTTGTTCAATAAAATTGTAAAAATGTTTTGAATGAGTTAATGTAAAACTTCGAAAAATCATGGAAGATTGTAATTTCCCGGCGAAAGGTTTATATACAAAACCCGCAATGTTCTCCCGTGGCTCATGACGACTAACATTGTAATAAATAAATAAAAAATGGCTGCACTATAACGATATCTTCTGCATCTCTCCTTATGGTTTTGAAATTAGCGCAGTATCTTCAAATTATTCCTCACAGACCCACCTGTTTTATACTTATAATACTTATAACTACTAATTAATAACATTATATTTTTAGCAAAAACTTTGCAAACTAAAAAAGAATGGAATTTATTGTAAATAAAATTTTATGATATGCCATCAAATATTACTAAGTAAAAACATCTCCACTTGTAATATGTTTTGTGAGACAAATATTACTAATGTAAAACAAGTTGAATTAATGAATGAATAGTCCCCAAAAGCATATGTACGATGAACATTAAATCTGGTTTAAAGTTCTTTTTTGCCTTTAGGCCCAAAGAGCATATAATTGGGCCTTGGCTTCAGATAATTAGGTACCCTTACTTCACTAGAAACAAAGATGCAATGTACCTATTTAACTTTATGTCACCCTTGAGTTTTCATAGACCAAGATTTAAGTGCCGACTTTTTAACTTTCGAACCGATAATTTCGAATGTTCACCGATGCCTCCGTCAATTGAGAACCAATTTTAAAAGCTGTTTTTCATTGGTTTCCTTCAGATGTATTCAAGCCGGACATGTTCCACATGGGAGGTGACGAGGTCAGCGAGAAGTGCTGGAACTCGTCGTCGGAGATCCAGCAGTTCATGATCCAGAATAGGTGGGATTTGGACAAATCCAGCTTCCTGAAACTGTGGAAGTACTTCCAGGTGAAGGCTGAAGAGAGAGCTTACAAGGTAAATTTTAGTATACTACCATTTTTTCGGCGTAAATTATAGCTTATATCACCTGCAGATAAATTAGCTTTCTTTGTGAAAGAATTTTGAATATCGGTAGTTTTGTCAAATCTTTCCTCATAATATTAGTAAAGATGATAACGTCCATCAGTGACTCCTTAAATAAAAAGTAAGTTAATTCTGGAGGTAATTTAAGTTTTTGTAAATTTATTTCAATACTCTTTGGCTAACTTAGTAACAAATGCATGGAAATACGCCTTGTTACTCCGGTTTCTAAGTACTTAATGAAAATATTTAAACTTTTTGATTGAATCAAATTGAATGAATCAATTGATTGTTACCATTATACTTACAGAGTGTTTGACGACTCCACAGCTAACTTTAAGTTCAATAGTATCTTCTGCAGTTTGTGAGAAGGACTTTTTAGTCCTTATTAAAGATCACAATATTTGTATACTGTGATCTTTAATAAGTACTAAAAAGTCCTTCTCATATATTCCATAGCGGAATTAAATAAAGAAAATTAAAACTTAAAAGTAAGCATCCCCCGACATATAAATCCCTCTATCTCGTAAGTAAGGTCTCTGGACCGATTATAACACATGTCTGATTGATCCATCGTTTCATCTACTAAATAAATTAAAAATCACATCCAAACCCATTCAAGCGCTACGGTGTAATAGACACATTTTTGCGCCGGGGATAAGAATGAACAAAAACGAAATACCTAATAATACATTTTTTCAGGCGTTTGGAAAAGGAATTCCTCTTATTCTGTGGACTAGTACCCTGACGGACTACGGCAACGTTGAACAATACTTAGATAAAAATAATTACATCATCCAAGTAAGTAAACGTATTCTTTGCATACCTACATTCCATTGCATTCACACATTCAAGACACAGAGTCATATGTTTGTAAGTCAAGTGAAAGAGATAGAAATAGCCTGATTCCATTTAATGCCTGACTGCTCTAGCTAGTATATGGCTCTGGTAGTACAGAGAGAAAAAGAAAAGAGATAACTCTTCCACCCCCTAAACCTTTACGAACTGAGGAAATTTTGGTTTCATTCGATTTAGCACAGCTTAATCTAGGGCTAACAGTTTAAATTTTTTATTGATTCGGTTTAGATTAATTTGAATAAATTGAAATGCACCGGGTATGTTTTAAGTAAAATAAGGTTATTTACTTAGATACTCATAACTTTTATTGTAAGCAATATATCTTAAATATCAAAACCAGCCCTACTTCTCCAATTTATCAATAATGTGTAAAAAAATATCGAAATTCGACTATGTTTAAGGAGTGGGAAGCGTTATCGCTTTTTGTATGAAAATTTACAGGTAGTCGATCCTCTTAAAGATTTCGACTGAAGACTTGTTTGAATTTAGAAGAAGTTTTTATAGGTTTTAACGGTTTTTTATTGACATAAAAAATACGCAGCCTCGTTATATCGTCGTATTACTGGGCTAAACTTGCTTTGATTGATGATTGCAATTTCGTGGCAAAGATTTTTAAGGGTACTTTTTGATAGGTTTGGACCACCGGCGAAGATCCGCAGGTTATGGGTCTTCTGAAGAAGGGCTACCGTCTCATCATGTCTAACTATGAGGCCTTATATTTCGACTGTGGCTTTGGGGCTTGGGTTGGAAGCGGTAAGTTGTTACCAATATAAATAAGGAAAAATACTTCTGCTTTCGGATTAAACTATATTTGACGGGTTGCACAGATATGTAGGTAATGTGGTTCATATTTACGCAAACTCTTTTTCCTCTCTTCGGTTACATTTGCTTTGACGCGTCATCGTTAGATGTCTGCTATTATAACAGTGTTTATGCTGTAATGTAATTTGCCATAATTTTATGGCCAGTCACCTGCCTGTCTCTTGGTAGCTAGAACCATGGACAAAATGGAAATATCTTTGAAATCGAGTGAATAAGACAGTCAGTTGATTTTGTTTTCCAATCTGAACAAAGCCTAAGAAAAATAATGCGAAATAAAGTTAAAAAATAAGACTATGGTGTTAAACTATTGATATTATCATTTAAAAATTACAATGTTTTAGGAAACAACTGGTGTTCGCCATACATCGGCTGGCAAAAGGTGTACGACAACAGTCCTGCGGCGCTTGCTAAGGAATACAAGGATCAGATTCTAGGTACGTATTAATAGATTTATTAGATCTATTAACTATAAAGGAATTGTCGCACCTTGGCTGGCAGTAAAACCGATTTGAATGGTGTGATGGCCTACCACATTATACTGAATATAAATTTATGCGTCTTTCTAATGCCATCACACCAAACTTCAGATTTTTTAAAAAGAGAAGACCGGCCTCGGTAATGTACTCGTAACGGCGGCTTTAACAAACCAACCAAGAACCACCCGAGGCTGCAGGTGACGGATTTTTATGAGCCTTTCTTCCCTAGAAGACCAAGGAACCCTTCCGCCCTCCCCCTTCCCTAGAAGGGGGCCCCTCACCCCAAAACAATAACTAAAGCCTTGTGTACCCTCGTACCTAAGGCCCCAGTTTTTGGTTTAAAGTTCCTACGAGCTATTTAAGGTAGCTTCACAAATGTCTTTCCCACGCCATATTCTGTCGCCGTTGAAGATTGTATGAGTAATGTTATCATCATCATCATCATCGTTAGGTCTTTTTTAGTCTCCATCGCAGGAGCACGACTCTTTGTACTACCAGAGTGATATATTAGCCAAAGCTGTCAGAGGATTTGGCCTACACTCTTCACGCTGGCCAGACATGTTGGAGAGTAATGTTATGTTTATTATTGAATTGCTAGGTGGCGAGGCAGCCCTGTGGTCGGAGCAATCAGACACGGCCACGCTGGACGGGCGGCTGTGGCCGCGCGCGGCCGCGCTGGCCGAGCGCCTGTGGGCCGAGCCCGACGGCACCTGGCGCGATGCCGAGTACCGCATGCTCTTCATTAGGTAATTCTCTCTCTCTCTCTACCTCATATGGCGAGGCAGTCCTGTGATCTGAGCAGTCGGACACGGCCACACTGGACGGGCGGCTGTGGCCGCGCGCTGCCACGCTGGCTGAGCGCCTGTGGGCCGAGCTCGACGACACCTGGCGCGATGCCGAGTACCGCATGCTTTTCATTAGGTACACACACTCTCTCTCTCTATATTTATATCTAATATTGAAGAGGTAGGATGTTGACGTCAATGTTAGACTGGGTATGAGGAACTTGGGACACATTATATTTTTTATCTTTTAAGGGGCTCCATATAATCTCAGCGCCATCACATATTTGGAATAAAAACTGTACCTATTCTAAAAAAGTTCAAGGTGTTGCATAATAATTATATGTTGTATGGGGCATGATCAGTTCATGATATTGAACAACCATTCCCAGGGTACAAAATGCGAAACACGAATAACATTATTATATTTTATTCAGAAATCAATATTTTTAATATCTTTCATACTTTTCATTGTAAAACATCAGCAGGAAGCTTCAGGGCCATTATTTATGACTCCTTTGTTCTTTCAGAGAAAGGCTAGTCCGTATGGGCGTCCAAGCAGAATCTCTACAACCTGAGTGGTGCTACCAGAATGAAGGCTACTGCTACCGTTGATAGCCTGCCTTCCGTCTCGCCATGACATCGTTTTAGTAATACAGAAAATTTTAAGTACTCGCTACTCACTCGATAAATGGTGCTTTTAGATGCAAGTGCGCAAGACTTACCTGTATAAAAAGTTTAGAAGACGATTAACAAAATTTTGTACCACGGAAATTATTATATTACCCATTTTCAGAAGGTCATGCTTTTGTTCTATCACTCGAATGAAAATTGGTACATGCGCAAAGCTTGAATGATTAGACGAGCACACATATCAACTCGGAAACGGGACGAAATAATATCATCTTGAGCTATCCAGTATTCTTTATATGAAACTCTCTACTTCAACTTGTCCCTAGGAGAGGCGATTACGTTAAAATACCGATTAGTGTTTGTTTCATAGTAATACAAGTTACGTTTAATGGCACCTAAAGATAATTTAATATAAGAGGTATATTATGAAACTCGATAACTAATCTGTAAGCTTGTGATATGTCTCTGAATCACTGTGATTGTCTAGAGATTTTATTCTTCACGTAATATTTTGTAAGGCTTGCATGAATAATAAATATGTTTTTTTAAATAAAAAAGAAAAGTTTTGATTTTTACTTGTCTATTATGGGTACCAGAGGGGCGACGGAAAAGAGGCAGAAGCACAGTGAAATCAAAGTCCATATAGCCCAAGCCACTGGCCCATTTATACCAGATTTTAGCGCAAGAGTCATGTAGGACTATTTTCGAAATGACCTTAGATTAACGAGTTACCACCAAATGACAGTCAGTGACTTTGACGCAAAGGTTCTCTGCCATTGAAACGACGGGGCCTACCTGTAAATTTTCAGACAAAAAGCGATAACCATCCCTATTTTTAAATAAATATAACCCCCCTAAACTTTTACGAAATGAGAAAATTTTGGTGTCATTCGATTTAGTACACCTTAATCTAGGACTAACCGTTATTAGACTAACCGTTTTTCTTTTTCATTGATTCGGTTTAGATTAATTTTAATAAATTAAAATGGGTATTTTTTAAATAAAAAATATGGATATTTACTTTGATGCTCATAACTTTTTTGTAAGCAATATATCTTTAATATCAAAACGTACAGACCTACTTCTCTAATTTATCAATAATGTGTAAAAAAATATCGAAATTGGACTATGTTGGGTGGGAAGCGTTATCGCTTTTTGTATGAAAATTTACAGGTAATCGATCTTCATAATCATTAATAGAGACAAAGACAATATAATACTAAATAGAGTTAAGATTGTCTTTCTCGCTCGTAGCAATCTTTCACCAACATTAGTACCTACTATTATAATACTGCTTCCATATTTTAGCCCTATTTCCGTGTTTCTGGATAACGGTGAAATATGACTCCTGATGGTGATGAATGAATGGTTTAATAATAATTTGTTAAATTTAGTTAAAGAAATATGTAGCTATCTGTATTTTTTCCGATTTCAGGATTTACACATATCAGCTAATTAGGCACAACTTTTTCATTGTTCATCATCATCAAAGATTTAAAGTACCATTTTAAATATATGCATACCATCCTTTTCTCGCGACTTCGTGCTCGTGTTCCCGCGTGAACCTTCGTGGGTCTATTGTTCCTAAGCCTACCCGTATTCACGATTCTGATCTATTTTCCATTCCTTCATGGTCAGCTGGCTTTTGTTTTTTTCAAGATACCTATTGATCACTAGTTATTTTCCCGCGTGTTCATAAAATGCGTAAATTATACCTATCCTATGTCACCCGGAGATAAATTAGCTTTCTATATTGTTTCTATAGGTGAAATAATATTAAAAATAGGTTTCGGAGCCTATTAAAAACAAACAAACAATCAAATCTTCCCTTTTTATATTATTGGTATAAATAAACATGTTAACATCTTACCTATATGAATCACACTAATGCTTGACGCCTTGCAGCTAAAGTCCATGGGGTCGAGGGCTATACGCACGTGGGAAGTAACACATAAAATTGTCTTTGTCTCGGGGACTTCTGTATTTACGGTAAGATTTCTTTAAGATCTATTCTATAAGTACTTTTTTTGAGAGCAACTACATAATATACAAACATGCATATATCGATTGTAAGGCCCCGCCACCGCCACACTAGCGTCTTTCGAGCGTAGTCGGCTTGCTAGCGCCTACGCGGCGTCAGCGACGCAGCGTCAACGCGGACGCCAACGCTGAGCGGCTACCGAACCAATTTACCCCCCGCTAACAGTGTGGAGGGGGGAAGAGGGGGGATTTTAAGTCACGTTTATTGGCCGAGCGAGTGCGAACCGAATCTTGTGAAATTTTATGAACAGGTACATCGTCATCATCATAGATTAAGAGCTAGCGAACCATCTGACTAACCCGTTTCCCACAAAGCTAGAAATTTTTTAAATTATATTTTATTTTCTGCTAATTATAAAAATACCGGTCTGGCAGGGATATCGCGGTTGCGTCATCATCCCAAAAATTTTTGAAAATACAAAAAAAAAATTTTTCGTAGCCGTCTGCCACAAGGCTACAATTTTAATATGTTATATTTTAAGTACTTTTAAGTGTAAAAAAAAATTGCCGACCTATTTTGAGGGTTGCAAGTGTGTGCCAGACGATAGCAAAGTTGTCATTGGGACGGTAATTCATAACCTGCTTCCACAAGGCTACAATTTTGAGGGAACATTCTTTCAATTGTTTAAAAAATATATGTAAACAGCCAGACCATTCTAGTGGTTGCAAGTACCTGCCAGACGACGTGGGAGAGCTCGTGAACCACCTAACTAACCCGTTTCCCACAAGGCTAAAATTTTAATATGTTATAATTTAAGTATGTTTAAGTGTAAAAAAAAATTGCCAACCTATTTTGAGCGTTGCAAGTGTGTGCCAGACGATAGCAAAGTTGTCATTGGGACGGTAATTCATAACCTTCTGCCACAAGGCTACAATTTTAATATGTTATAAATTAAGTATGTTTAAGTGTAAAAAAAAATTGCCATCCTGTTTTGAAGGTTGCAAGTGTGTGCCAGACGATAGCAAAGTTGTGCGCACTCCCGTCGAGCGACATGATTATTATATAGTCATCTGGCAGGTACTTGTAACCGCTAGAATGGTCTGGCTGTTTACATATATTTTTTAAACAATTGAAAGAATGTTCCCTCAAAATTGAAGCCTTGTGGCAGCAGGTTATGAATTACCGTCCCAATGACAACTTTGCTATCGTCTGGCATACACTTGCAACCCTCAAAAGAGGTTGGCGATTTTTTTTTACACTTAAACATACTTAAATTATAACATATTAAAATTGTAGCCTTGTGGCAGAACGTTATGAATTACCGTCCCAATGACAACTTTGCTATCGTCTGGCACACACTTGCAACCCTCAAAATAGGTTGGCAATTTTTTTTTTACACTTAAACATACTTAAATTATAACATTTTAAAATTTTAGCCTTGTGGGAAACGGGTTAGTCAGGTGGTTCACGAGCTCTCCCACGTCGTCTGGCAGGTACTTGCAACCACTAGAATGGTCTGGCTGTTTACATATATTTTTTAAACAATTGAAAGAATGTTCCCTCAAAATTGTAGCCTTGTGGCAGCAGGTTATGAATTACCGTCCCAATGACAACTTTGCTATCGTCTGGCACATACTTGCAACCCTCAAAAGAGGTCGGCAATTTTTTTTTACACTTAAAAGTACTTAAAATATAACATATTAAAATTGTAGCCTTGTGGCAGACGGCTACGAAAAAAATTTTTTTTGCATTTTCAAAAATTTTTGGGATGATGACGCAACCGCGATATACCTGCCAGACCGGTACTTTTATAATTAGCAGATAATAAAATATCACTTAAAAAATTTCTAGCTTTGTGGGAAACGGGTTAGTCAGATGGTTCACGAGCTCTCCCACTATCAGGTCTTATTTAGTCTCCACTGCAGGACTATGAACTTTTCTGTATTACCAAAGCCATATACTTGGCATATATTAGCTAGAGCAGTCAGAGGATTTGGCATTCACTCTCCATGCCGGCCGTCACGTGACGTTTCTTTGATTTTTGCTTTGTTTAGCTTGTGTTTCCTAAGTCGCCTTTCACGACACCCACGAAAAGACTTGGAGTGGTCATATTCCACTCTGTCGGGAACCACACAGCAAGTACTTTAATTACATAATTTTTTTTTGGTCAATTCAGATACTGTTTTTTTTTCAAAATGGCTAAGCTGGCACAAAGTTTAGTCATTTCTGTGTTCTGTGCTTAAATAACCATTGAGTTCCCTGTGATTATAAAACAAAACAAGAAAGTTTCATGTTATTTTGTCATCGACAAGGTCACCGTAAGGATATCTGAGGTGTTTCAGACTACTTGCAAGTGCAACTTAGACGAGTTGCTATTTACACGCGTTTCAAGTTGCGTTTTAGATGACTTCTTGCGTTTGCGACCATTTGATACTAATCCATTAATTTTACTCATTTCCATAGCGTTTTCGAAGTCTCCAGTTAGAATTTAAGCGGGCGGTGTTTAATTTCTGGGTAGGTATATAATTATTTGTAAGTTTTTCATAGTTTTTTTTCATGTTTTTTTTTTTGCGTTGGGTCCCATATTGAGAAACGTCTTTAAGCTTTTTATTTAAAGGTGCGTGGGGAATATTTATCCAGTCAGTCTTCAGCTCGTAGAACTACTATTTGGTTATGTTCACTCCAACAGGAAATATTAGCTCCGATATCTCTATCCAAAGGCCATCTATGAAAATTGATACAACACCAGTCGTTTCATTTTACCAGATTGGTACGAAGGGCGTAAACATTATTAGATTACTCTTATCTGTCATTATTCAAATCTCTCTCTAACCATGTACACGCTCGTACTTTTATTCGCGAGTATTCATTTTGCCAAAGCAGAGGACTGTCCGATATCTCACCGTTCTCCAGACGTAGCTTCGGAGCAGCAGTTGATGAAGGATTTAAGAGCCAAACACACTTCCTTGACAGCACCCAACGATACAATTCAACTTGACGCTCATTTGATATTGAAATCCCTAAGTTTCGATTCCGGAGAAACTACGCTGAAAGCTTTTACTTTGTTAATCGTTTCCTGGAATGACCACAGACTGACATGGAATACGTCAGATTATGGAGGAATTTCCGAAATTACCTACACCAGCTACAAGTTCTGGGAGCCGGAAATACGTCTACTTAATGAAGTTCAGAAGAAAGGGTTTGAATATCACTACGGCAGTTGCCAGTTGCAGAGTTACGGCGATATCAACTGCATACCACAACTGACTCACGAAGTTCCATGTCACACACGATTGACCAATTGGCCGTACGACATCCAAAATTGCACTATTCTGATCGGATTCTATACGCCCCTATCTAATATAACCCTGACAAATTTTTTTGGAGCTGTGTCGTTGATCGGAGATACTTATTCCGCTTCTTGGACTATACTGAAAGAATACTCAGAGCATACACAAGTTAAAAGTCTACTCAATAGATGTGGTGAGGGATCACAACTAGAAATTACATTGTTGTTGGGACGGGAAGGCACAGGTCTCGGTGCAATAGTAGTATGGCCCACTATTCTTATAACAATCATTACTTTGTGTAGTTTTCTTTTAAGTGTGCATGACAATATACGATTAGGATTGATATGCTTTAATCTGTTATGCCATTTTTTGTTTATAACAGAACTCAGCGACTTAATACCAAAGCACAGCGCAGATTCGCCGACAATTTTATATTATCTTCGCGGGTCAATTATGCTAAATATTTTGTTGATGATGATCACAATATTCTTAGCTTCCTTGCACAAAAGAAAAAAGCTGCCACCAGCGTGGATCATTGCTTTTAATAACAAAGTGTTTATGAGTAAAATGAAATCACTTATATGGCTGCGTACAAAATGTGAAACCACGAAAAAAACGGCTGTAGAACTACAGACGAATTTAAGTCGTTGGGCAGAATTTTCAGACATTCTGAATAGTGGTTGCTTTTGGCTGATTACATTCGTTTACATATATTTTATTTGCGTATATATTCCTCACCAACCTTTTGTGGATCGCGATGAGATAGCGTCTTTTAATTTTCAAGATCTTAACTAGGTACGACCCTCATGAACTTATCATACTTACGAGTATATCATATGCCACTTTTTTATTTACACGTTCAATTATATTAAAACACAAAGTTATTCGCTTGTTTTATTTTATAAAATACCTAATTATTCGAAACCATAATTCCGTTATGAATAAATGTATTAATTTACTAACCTATACAACGACACCCATGTCGATTTTTCATAAAAAGTCGCATCCGCCATATTGGATTCCAAAACTGGCGTCATTTTCGGCATCTATACCCCGAAAACCCATGCAACGACACCCATGTCCACTTTTCATGAAAAGTCGTGTCCGCCATCTTGGATTCCAAAACTGGCGTCATTTTCGAAATCTACACCCCGAAAAACCCATGCAACGAAACCCATGTCCACTTTTCATGAAAAGTCGCGTCCGCCATCTTGTATTCCAAAACTGGCGTCATTTTCGAAATCTACATCCCTAAAAAAACTTATACAACGACACCCATGTCGATTTTTTATGAAAAGTCGCGTCCGCCATCTTGTATTCGAAAATGACGCCATTTTCAAAATCTACACTCCGAAAAACCTACAAAACGACTCCCATGTCTATTTATCATGAAAAGTCGCGTCCGCCATCTTGAATTCCGAAACTGGCATCATTTTCGAAATCTACATCCCGAATAACCTATACAACGACACCCATGTCGATTTTTCATGAAATGTCGCGTCCGCCATCTTGGATTCAAATAGAGACGTAATTTTTTAAATTTACTCCTCGGAAAACCCATATAAAACGACACCCTGATCGAGTTTTCATAAAAAGTCGAGTCAGCCATCTTGGATTCCAAAACTGACGTCTCTTACCAAATCTACACCCCAAAAACCCATGCAACGACACCAAAGTCGATTTTTCATTAAAAGTCGCGTCCGCCATCTTGGATTTAAAAAATTATGGTTATACCTAGAGCTACCAAAATATTTGAATTAATATTAAAAAATCAGTTTGTCCTAGGCCAAACTAGTTTATCCTAACACGCTTAGGACAAACTAGTCTGGCCTAGGACAAACTAGTTTGTCCTGAAATCGGGTTTGGCCGGTAACATACGAGTATATAATTACACTTGTGATGTTTGCTTGTTTTGTAAGCGCGCTGAACATGCTCAGGCCACATTGATTGTGAGTTAAAAAATAAAAGCTACAATGAAAGGCGAAACTTTGAATGTGATTGATAAATGACAATCGACAACAGTACCAAAAGAAACAAACATTTAGAAATAAATAAGTTTATTACTTATATTTCAATCAATCAATAAATTATAAAATAACTACAGTGTTTATTATATTAATTACACGAATGATCTAGGTGACCATTCAGTATTCTTGCAAATAAACATAGTCACTCATCAAAACAGCACAAGTATCTTAATTCCTATTCTATTGTTAAATTATAACAGTTCTTTGGCATTTAAAATATTAAATTAGCGATACATATCTATATAAAATAATTATACAAAAGTAAATGGTGACTCATGTTTTACTCTAAAAATATTTCTAAAACAGTACAGTATCTATAAGAATATGACACTGTTTTTTTTTTATATGGAATAAATATGTATTACTACATTTGATAATATATTTCTCCTATTTAAGGATTTATACAGACTAGTGTTAGTGTCAGCGGCTGAACGTTCTAGGCAACTCAGAGGCGAAACCTAAGCATTTTTGTAGAAAAGGCTTAGTTAGGCTTCACGTTCGCACTATAAACTATTATATAAATGCCGTGCTGCCTCCATTTAAAAAGAAATATTTATTTTAAATGGAGGCAGCACGGCACTGGACCTCAAAAAATGCAGGCACGCCCTTAATATTGAATTAGCAGCGAGGTGTAGGTTTAATTAGTGGCGTAACACTGCCGGCGTGGCGTACTTAGTCTACTTAAACAATGTGTTTACATTGTGCGCGTTTTTAAAACGAAGAGGCCGCTAACTACCGTCGAACGCCATTTAAAATACGAATATGCATAATAGGCGGCATAAGGGCAGCAATCAGTCAGCCGCTCACAGTTAGCCCAATCTGTACAGAGCCTTATTCTATTGTTTTCAGCGTCACATTAGTAGAAATCACTTGCGATGAAACCTACCTACTATTTACGTGTCACAAAATGTGTGTAAATTAAATGCGTTGGAGTATATTCGTACGTATAAATACCTATAAATTTATTGCATTAGGTACATAGTATAGGACTCCATTTCATATTTTCACGTTAGGAGACTAGAGGAAAACTAATCTAAGGTGTGCATTGCATACATATTTTTATTGTAAAAATATTTTATTTTCCAAAGTAATCATTCACCGTTCATGCCTGGTAGGCATTTTTTCATAACTTTATGTGTTGCATGCATCCCCATTAAAATAATTATTAAATTATTCTGTTTTCTTCGTATCCCCCATTGTCTCCTGGTGCGCAAATCCTGCCTCCCTGGCCGTTTGGCAGGCAGAGCTCATCAGCCTTGCAGTCTCCGTTCCAGTACTGACAGTAGCTGGTCGCCTGCGGGCACTCTTCGGGCACCACGGCTACACCATACAGTTTGGACGCTTTAGAGATCGGTGCTCGCCCTTTCACCCCCGTGGAAGTGTCTATAAATTCCACTTTTCGTCTAAAATACAAAAAAAAAAATAGTATTTACGGGTATTCAAAAATATCTAATGGTTCAAGATTCGGTCATGTCAGACAAATTTGTAGTAAAGGCAAGTGCGACTTGCTTTAACTACATACTATTTTTTTAGTAAAGGGGTTGCCATTTTTTTATATTCATCGCAGGTTAAAGAACGAAATAATTAAATTTTCGGTGCTGTCTATAGAATCATGGCAATAGGCGATGCGGCTAGCAACCCATTACTAATTTGATTCCATTTTCCTTCTGCACGCCCACCACCATACTAAACGTGGGTTTAGGTTTATAAACTTAGGCTGTGTCTCCGCAAGGGAAAAAGATGTGACAGTAATGTATGTATTGTCAAATAGCTCCGTGGCGCAGCGGTCAACACGCCTGCCTGCTACACGGAGGTCCAGGGTTCGATCCCCGGTCAGGTCAAGATGGAAAATGATCTTTTTCAGATCGACCTGGGTCTTGGATGTTTATCTATATAATATGTATCTAATATAAAATATAGTATCGTTGAGTTAGTATCCCATAACACAAATCTACTCCTTTGGGGCTGGCTTAATCTGTGTGATTTGTCCGTATATATTTATTTATTTATTGTATGTATCAAATTATTTATATCGAATAGGACCCACTTACATAATACGAAATAATGTTATGTTTTCACGTCTAAATACTTTCGACAATCTTAGGTATATAAACAGCCTGATACTTACGATCTCCAGTCGGTCCAGTAGAATTTGTCTCCGTTTATGGCCAATCCGAAGGGATACGTGCAGTTGGAGGCAATGGTTTCCCTCTCCAAAGAGTCGATGCCCACGCACTTGATGGCAGACAGGCCGGCGTCCGCGAAGCACAGTCTGTCTCTCTGCCAGTCGATCGCCAGAGAGTTAGGAAGGCTCACATCGCCTTGGTCCAGGAAAATTCCCCTTTGAGAGCCGTCCATATTTGCCCATTCAATCTTAGCCCCTAAGCGGTTCCAGTCGGACCAGAATACTTTTCTGGAAAACACATATTTCATTGAAACATTGGAACTGTAGTATTTTTTTTAAATTTATAATTCCTATTAAAAAGCAGTACTTAATGTCGTTAGTAAAAGATTCCAAGTTGTGAAAAAGAATAAAAGTTCACGGAAAAGCGGAAAAGTTTAATCTTACCCTCTTTGTGGATGCACCGCTATGCCTCTGGGATTTACGATACCGGTTTTAGAGAATAAAACTTTTCGAACTTTCGTATCGATATTAGCAACCTCGATGGTGAGTTTCTTCGAGTCCGTCCAAAATATATTCCTCGCTGCCCAGTCGATTGCTATTCCTTCAGGAGCTAATACATCTGAATTAATTAAAAAGACAAATAAGTTTATTGATCAAGAATTACATTAGTAATATATTAAGTATAATTGTTTGTAAAAATATTATACTATAAAAGTTGCACTATTAATAAGAGAAACCTATTAACGGCATTAAATTACATTCTTTCTTAAACATTTAGCGAAAAAACAGAAAAATAGACCTGTCCTTACAATACATTTAGTGCAAAGCTGTACTTGTGCTACTCACCAGTAGGTAAAAATTGCTCAATAGCAGATCCATCGTAGGCACTGCTCTTTATTGTATTGCTGTTGACATCACCCCAGTAAATTCTGCCTTTCTGGCAATCAACGTTTATACCAACAGCTATTTGGTAAATGGCACTATTTAAAGGAATAACATACTGCCTTGAGTTAATTTGGAAGGGAACTTTGTAGACTGATGCACCGTCACTTACGACTAAAAAGTTTCCTGCTTGTCGCGGATTCAGGTCGCAATAACTGCCATTCCCGTTGTACCCGGAGTTACAGATACATTCGTAGGTATCTCCTCTCTTAAGACATGATGCTCGGTTATCGCACAAGTCTGGGTTATTTCGGCAGTTTATATCCTGGCTACATACATAGCCATCACCTGAATAGCCTTCTGAACAAATGCATCGATACGTATTTCCAGCTGGCGTGCAGTATCCGTTTACACTGCAGTCGTTGAGCTCATAGCACGTTGGGGTAGGAGTAGTTTCTGTTACAGGGTTTGCTGGTGGATACACCAACGGGTATGATGTAAACGATTCTTTAGTGCACTCGCTTACTCCATCACCTAGGTAACCAGGTTTGCAATGACAATAATGAATTCCTAAATTTTCGTCAAACAGGCAGGATGCGAACTGGGCACATTGTGCACCATTGCAAAGTGCATCAGCTATACAGGCATCGTTTTGGTCTTTAACGTAGCCATTGACACATTGGCATATGTATTCGTTACTTGCAGGATCGAGTCGGCATTCAGCATTGAATTCGCAATCGGAACTGTTGGCACAGATGAAGTTAGGGCGGCAGTCAAAACCATCACCATGATAGCCAATATCACAGACGCAGAGATACTCTCCAGTTGGAGTTTCTATGCAATGGGCACTGTGGCCACAATTGCACTCACGGCTGGTTTTTTCTATGCATTCGTAACCATCTCCTACATAGCCTTCTTGACATTCGCAGTGACCAATATTTTCGTAGTTAACTGAGCAGTATGCATTTGGTGGACAATCTGCTTCGGTTATACATCTCACTGAAAATAAAATAGCATTATAAAACATATGAAAGGAGTATCAACCAAACTTGTAACAACACACTTGGAAGCTGCATAGTTCACAATCACAGTTCATGGAAAAGCTAAAATAGATTGACCGATTAAACTATAACCTTAAATCTTACCTCCATAATCATTGTTATCAGTGACAGGGTCAGGATTTTCACTTGGCTGGTAAGGATATTCCTGTGATTGGTAAGGGTTCTCTTGTGGTGGGTAAGGATTCTCCTGGGGTGGGTAAGGATTTTCTTGAGGCGGGTAAGGCACCTGGGCATCGACTCGGCATAAGTCATTTTCAGAATCGTCTCTAAATCTTGAGTAACCGTCTGGGCACGAACACTCTCCATATTGATCGCAATTCGGAAGTACAATAGTATCGTTATAAGGTTCCTCTGTTGGTTCTGGTACTGGAGTCGTTGTTGGAGGCTCTTCTGTGCATGTGTATCCGTCACCTAAATATCCAGCGTGACATTTACATAGGTAATTTCCTGCTGTTTCTGAATATACACAAGACGCATCTGGTGAACAAGCGTTTTCACATGGTTGTTGTTGAATCGGATAGCAAGATTGACCGTTGCCTGTGAATCCCAACTTACAGAGACATAGCGGCTGTCCCATAAAGTTCAAAAGGCACTGTGCGTTAGGGTCACAATTCATATCTTGGCATTGCGATATTGGTTCGGAGACAGGTTTGCAATTAACACCATTGCCTTCGAAGCCGCTATTGCATACACATTGGAACCCTCCGTCAAAATTTCTGCAGGCAGCATTTGCATTACAGTTGTGAGTACCACTGGCGCACTCATCCACATCAACACACACTACGGAGTTTTCATGGAAAATATTCGTAAATCCTGATTGACATTCGCACGAAAAAGATTCTCCTCTCACTACACAAGAGCTGTGGGGCCCACAGGATTGACGACCTTGGATACAAGGATCTTCATGACCCAAAGGCGTAATTTTGTTACTTGTCCCGTACCTTACTATTTGATCATTCGGTTCATAGCCTAAATAGTTCTTTGAAATTTTCAATGTGGAGGGAGCTGTCTCTTCTTCGGTAACCGGTGCAAAGCGACAAGGGTTATAGATAAAAGATTGCGTTATAACTTGTTCGTATTGTTGACCTGTGATTCTATTGGTGAATTTGCGAGTTGATTGGGACCTAACGTTTCCAGCATCAACTATTGTGTATTGCTCTTCATATTCAGCAACATCTAATTTTGTTCTTTCTGCAAGTACAGGCAAAGTTCCCTGAACTTCTGTTTCAATGGTTATTTGGTCAAATACGTCATGACCTAAGTATTCTTGGTCTATTGTTAACCTGTCTCCAGTTCCTGGAAAGAAAATTTCTGCACTGTGGTTAAACACAGATCCTGTGAGCTGATAGCCATTTCTTACATTGCCTGATGGTTTTGCAAAGAGCCAGCCAATAGTTGTATCCAAAACGGTCAATAGTTGTAGGCTACTTCCTAACCCTGGTGGAAGCTGTGATAACGCAGTGTATGATCTACCATCAGCTACAACAACATAGGCTTGAATATCCACGTCTTCAAACTTCAATTGATTGATAACGCCACTGAGTTTTCCATGTACTCTCACTGGTACGTCATCCTTGATACATGATTTTCCATTTCCATAAAATCCATCATTACACTGACAGCAGATTCCCGCCTGGTAATCAACGCAGCGCGCCTGCATGTGACACATGCTGGGTCCGCTTTGAGCACAAGTCTTCGAATCCTCTTCCAGGTCGTCCGTTTGATTGTAAAGGTCTGGGACATCGACGTTACCATCAGGCGGTATATTACCTATTCTGAAGACGTATTTTCCAGGCTCATGCGCGTTTGATAGCCTGAAAGTAATAAAATAATAATGACATAAATAAGAGAAAAATATTTTTAGATGACTGTCCAAATAGGAGCGTTGTTTTCAGGGTTCATGCAAGATTATTTATTCTATATTACGCAGGGTACCATTATCGAAGGAAATGAAACGTGCGCGTGTGTTGACTTTGCCTTAAGGGTACATGTGCTGCCCCCTTTCAAAATAAATTACATATTATTATCTCACACAATTTTGAAAATTATACCTCTGTTTTCTTTCTAATGGCACTGGACCCGTAAAATTCATGTATCCCCTAAATGCGGTACAATGCCAACTGACTTGCACGAAATTGCAAATGAACCTCACAGTAGGTACTTAGATGTAAACACTTCACATACTTCTTATACGATTATTGGCAATATATCCGTACAAGTCTGACCATATTGAGTGTATTAGAATCCACTCATTATTTCCAGTGAGGCTAAAAATAATAATATTAACATGGCAGTTGTGTTGTTGATTAAAAAGCTTTACAAGAATTATACAGTGTATAAAAAATACAATAGAATTATAAAAAATTAAAAATAAAAGGTACAAAAGATAATATAGAATATGCACTTACACCATAACATTTCGTATTTGATCGCTGCCAGAGCCTCTCAGCGCGTACACGCGTCCGTCTTCAGCCACGAGCCCTGCCTGGGCCTTCGCGTCGTGTATGGAGGGATCATCAGTTTCTCTCTGAATCCACTGGATTCCCCTCTCCGGGTATAAGAACTCCGCGAAACTCTCAGTGCCATTGCTGATTATCGCTATTTGAAAACTATTCCTTGGCTTGTTATTTAGTACGCCATGGTATGTCACATCAATCCATGTAGCAATGAATACACTTTTAGGTTTAAAATCATAGTAGTCGTGGAAGTTGTTTTGGACGCTTTCTTCTGCTTTAGATAAAATGTGTACTTCGTCTGTTTCTCTGTAATATATTTCTCCTATTTCCGTCGTGTCTACGTTGGTGTAGAACGCTGCTATTGAAGGGTATGGCAACGGGAATTCTGCGTTGATGAACGTAGGGATTCCGGTTCGAAAGGAGACGAGCCCAAAATTGTTTACCTGTTGACAAATATTTTATAAATATTAACGTCGAACGAAAACAGAAATTATTAGGAAGATGATTCGTTTTAGAGCCAAAGTTTTACATGATGTCCTTTAAACAAAATGGTGGAATATTAATTTAATATTTAATTTTGAAATTAATTTCAAACTAAATTAGTTGTATATCTCAATTGGTAGTTTATAATTACCTACTTAATTAAGAATCTCTTTGATTAGGAGCGTTACATAACCTATGGATGGTACCACTTTATCGCAACTATGTATTTACGTACGCATATCTAACACTGACGAAAAGGTTACGACATTTGCTCCTTTCGTTTGATAAGTATTTACAAATTCCCAAAGAAGTTTGGCAGATAACATGAATTATTTTACTAACTTTCATTTTTAACTTTAACCAGTTTTTACAGAAATATCCCAAAATCATTCTTATATAGAATGATTTTGGGATTTTGACAAAGCTGACGAGCACCAAGAAAAGATTTTTAATGAATGAAAATATGTGTAGAATTCCCTATAAAACATGCTTAGAAATTAACATTGTTTTAAAGATCAGCCCTTTTTGTTACGTTTGTCAATTATAGTTATTCATCCTTGTAAAATATAAGGAAAAAATATTGAAGAAGCCGTTTCTGCCTTCATCCGCTAGGCAGTAATTATTAACAATAATTATTATTATTCGACAAGCGCTAACTGTGAACTGGTGTGCCTACGTTTGAAGCATTAATGGCAATTGTCGTTTGTATTCTAATGTAATAGAAGAATAGAATAAATAGAAGAATGGTCAATGTCCGACATGATGAGAGCTCTGTCTAGACATTTCCATGAAGTAGGTATATGCCAAATGATAGGTTACTTCTGCCTTTTTGTGAATAAATATCTGTAAACAAATACCTTATCTATTCAAAACGACTATTTTGTTCATTCAATTATGTGGGCAAACAGGCATCCGATCAGACCCACCTGATGGAAAGCGGTTGCCGTAGCCCTTCCGTTGCCTATGGACGCCTGCAACTCCAAGGGTGCCCTTGCGCGTTGCCGATTATGAATGTGGGTATGAATGTTCAGTATTTCATAATAAAAATTTACAGGAACATGAATAGCCATGGAAGAGTATGTAAGTGAAATTCCTTATTTTTTCAAAAACAGTAAGTGTTTGTAGTTTCCCTAACTTCCGATATTTTCGCGGGATTACTGCAGTCAGTGACCGCGGCCACCCGGCCGATACACCCACGTGCATTTCCGTCCGCACACATGCACACGTATCTGCACACCCGATGCACTTTATCGCTGTTATCATGTGCAAATATTGTACAGTTGCATTTTGGAACACCAATCTGTGTGCTTGCTGATAAGTGTTACGCAGCGCCCGAGCTTGACCCTATTTTATACATTGTAGTTTACTTACTAATTAGATACTCTGTGGATCGGAAAACGAATGGTTGTAGTGTAGCGTACATGAAAATTTATACGTACGTATGTACTATTATCTGTACTAATATTATAAAGAGGAAAGATTTAATTGTTTGTTTGTTTGCATTGGTTAAGCTCCGTAACTACTGATCAGATTGTTAAAATTCTTTAACCTATCGAAAGCTAATTTATCTGAGGGTGACATAGGCTATAATTTACGCAGAGGAAGTCGCGGGAATATTGCTAGTTTTTAAATACGAACCGACTCGGCCTTTTGTTTGCTTACATACTTATGATTTCATATCGAATATAAAGTGTAGTGTTGTTTTCTAATACCGCCTTGTTATAAACAATTGTAAGTCTGAAATAAATGATTTTATTATTATAAAAAACGATCACTAATTTGAGTAAGTACCTGATTTAAAGCCCAAATTACACCTGAAAAAATGTCAGAGAAATAGAAATTTACGCATTGTTGGGCGGTTAATGGTTAATATTTTCCGCAGTTTTAGTATTTTTCCTTTAGTATCTTAATCAGAGTTTGGTAATGGCCACTAGGCACACTAGGCACAGTAGCGATGCCAATCATTTTATTCCTAATACTTTACAAATAGAAAGAAATTCAAGAATATAAACAATATAAGCCTTAGTAAATAAACTGAAGTATTTTTGGAATCATGTTTATTATTATCGGAATCAGTGAGAATTATGAGAATCTGATTACTTTATCACTTTTTCTCTCAATGACTGATTCTCATAATATTAATATAATTTATCAAAGAAAAATAAAAATGTGAATAAAAATAATATCATAGACATGTCTAATGAGGCATATAGAAGTTATGGTAGAATATTTGAATTCACATAGGTACATACATATTTACATAGTAACGCGCTCCTTTTTTGGCTGTCGTGTAAAAAGATACGCAATTGTTGATATGATGCAGGAATACGTGTAGGCGAGGGAAAAAGAAGGAGGCAGGAAGAGAAAAAGAGAGAAACAGCAACCATACATTGTGTTTTATATCTCTGGTGTTGGCCTTTAACTTGATGGTTGTCGCTTCTAGAAAAAAACAGTAAGAGAGTGTAAAGTTATATGAGTATTTCGTACTTTCAAGGAGTAACTTTATGTCGTTTTCACCGTCCTTGCTGTGCTATAAGACATACTACCTAAATCTAGACTAACGTTAAAAGAGGAAATATTTGTGTGTTTGTAATGATTGAATTCAAAAACTAGTGGACCTTAAGAATTATTTCACAAATAAAAAGCTAATTTATCAGCGAGTAATGCAGGCTTTACTTTTTTTTTAAATTTGCATCAAGGTATTTAAGTTTGTCTATAAAAGTCATTAAGGCGTTTACACCAGCCAACTAGCGCCACCCTTGGTTTTATTTCTTTTACTACTAAATAAGATTAAATTGACAAAATCGACGTAAGTACTTTACTAGTATTTTTTGTATTGCTTTTCATTATTCTGCATTGACTTCTAGTATTTTTTGTATTGCTTTTCATTATTCTGCATTTGGTAAATCTCTTGAGAACTACGCATTACCGCCAAAAGTGGCCGCTTTTGGCGGTAATGAATAGTTCTCTTAATCTGAAATGCTGATGTCGATGAAAAGTTCAACTAAAAATACTACAAGTAATTTACTAAGGAAGTACTCACGTAGATAACTGTTCAAATAGTTTTCATATCGATATATATTTTCCCTACCTTATGCGTAAATGTGCAGTGGGTGCACGGGTAAACAGGAATTCCCCGTGGACCCACTGGTGGGTGAAGCTGGTGGGTGAACGGGTCGCGGCTCGATTTTTTCAATTTGTTCTTATTTCGGAGAACAAGAATTAAATAATGTCGCTAGTTTCGGTGATGTAAGCCTCTCTCTGTGAAAAAATTTCGATAATGTCTTAGCGAGTAAAAAAACGTAGAATGTACCAGGTGCTTCTCTTCCCGAGCAGACCGTAGAGGCTGGTCGAGGGAATCGGCAAAATCTAAGTGATCATGACAAAAGGCGATGCAGCTAGCAACCCATCACTTTGAAATTGTTTTCCACCTATTCGTCCAACCAACATGCTAAATGCCTCTGTATGTCTAACCCGTTAGAGAAAAAGATGTGATAGCATGTATGGATGTTTAATAACTATTGCAAAGATGTTTATTTATAGTTTAGTCCAACTCTACTATTGTACTGTACTCTATGTACTGCAATATACCTACTCATCATCATCATCATTTCGTGTAGGTGACACGGTCAGTCGACCATGCACACCCTGGTGTCAGAGTTCTGCGGAACCGCCTCTCGGCCTCTGACGTGGTTCCTTTAACGACTACCAGATGGCAGCCGGGACCACCGGCTTAACGTGCCTTCCGAAGCACAGAATCATCTTTCTTATCAGACTATCAGGTGATTCATGCCTGCAATGTCCTAACCAAACTGGAAACAACTTAACAAAGTATGCTTCCCGTGGGAATCGAACCCACGACCCCCGGGTCAACAAGGCAAACGCCTTAACCACTGGACCACGGAGGCAGTTAACCACCTATAAAGTCGTATACCAATATATACCTACTGTAAAGAGGCTGAGGGACTTCTTCTGAGGGAGGGGATGATTCTGCTTACCACAGCATTTTCAGGACCGGATAAATTATGTTATAGATTTACTATTGGCGTTAATTCATTTTTTCATATTTAAGTTAGTTCCGGCTGATTTATTTTAATGAAAGGTAACGCTACTTCCAAGTTTGCTTTAAGTAAGTTTTAGTGCCGTAATTAATGCTCGTGGCTCAGAATTAATAATAGCGTACCTAGCTAAAGTTATTCCTAGACTCTATCTCTAGTTCCCAGGTAGGTATCTACTTAATGGTTTATCGAACACCCACGTTTTGAGCAAAACAACACATAAACCCGTTGCTTCAATTGACGTCAAGTGCAAACTAAACTTTTGCATTTAAATTATTATTTGCTTTAGCTCCCGGCACTGCTTGCGTTATTGGCAATCTCTTGGAAACAGGATTTTTTCCGGGATAAAAGGTGGCCATGGTTTATGGCTTTCTCCGCATCCCAGCACAAAGCACAGCAACAACAAACAGCAGCGTATGCAAAACTTAAACACAACTCACAAATAAAAATATGTTATTCTGTGTTAATTTGAAATAGGCTAGTTTCCTAAATAAATATATTGAGTTCGTTAGTTAGATAGTCAAAAAATATTGGTTATTATTTTTTCTTTTGTCAATGAAGCAAAAAATTATGATTCTATACTTAGCCAGTTAAAATTCAGCGTGACATCACAGGTTCCTACACTTTTTGGCAAACTGTGATGTCACAAGCCCCCACTCATGAACTTTGACGCATTTTATCGAAAACATCAACATTTAATACAAAGAAATACTAGCAAAATTAAGATCTAAAAGCAATTGGTGCCTTACAATCTTTATTGTAACAATTTTTATGTCAAACAAGAATAATTAAAATATTAAACTAAATTCACAAATCTATTATAAATAAATATTAATATATACTATTATAAATACAACCGAATTTGATGAATCTCGCACTGTTCCCTGAGTTGGACAATCATAGTGCAACTTAAAAAGAAGAAGGCTCATATCCCAAAAAAAATATAATCAGTATGTCAGTATATCTAACTGACTTACTAATCATATTTTTTTATCAAACATTGGGCACGTATTGTGACTTTTGTATAACAAAATATACTTAGAATACAGCCCGTGAAAATTCCGTGTAACGTCACAGCTTGCTACATTTTTTTAGCAAAATTTGACGTCACGACTCTACTTACGCGCTCTTTATCATTTATTGATTAATTCACAAAAAATACTTCACTAATATTTTATTATTATTTAACTGTAGCGATTAATAGGTTTTAAAATATGCACGTACAAACGGATCAGTACTAGTTAAGGCATGAAAGCGTTACAAACAAACAAATAAACTCTCTAAACATCCGAGCCTATACTTACTCTAATATGCAAAATGTCTACCTACTTGCTTAGTTGAATTCGAGATAGCTCTGTGTTCATAGTCAACTTAAATAGGCCAGGCCAACTCGTGTCATCAATAGGTTTATCTTTGTACTAGAACAACTACTTATTGACCATACCAATTGAAACCCCCACCTTATTGAATGCAGACATCTACAAATACCGCCCCTACGTGATACTAGCTACCAGGTGGAAGGTATTCTTTCTCACCTTTACTTCGTTACATTAATCGGTCATCCAAACATATAATAAAACTCAAACAAAAAAAATCAAACGCCCAAACATCTGCCCTCTATTATACTACACCTATAAATAAAGTACTGAACCAATTTTAATCAAATATAGCTTAAAATCTCTCAGTTGATAAAAAGTAATAAATCATTATCACACATTTTTCACCGAGCTTTTTTTATTTACGATGTATGTTTATGTACGTTGATGTTATATAGCGTTGTCGTTCAGTTAAATTAAGCAACTAAATCACATAAATTTTAAATAGCCAATCCATCGGTTTAAAGTTAAGGTTCTTTGGTTAAAGGGTGCAAAGTAAAGAAACCCGTATAAAAGTAGGTAGACGTACATCCTCACAAAAAGTGTAGCTATTTAAGTACATGCCATGTAAAACAGCTAATTTAGGTAATCATATAAATCTTCAAAAATGTTTACTTATTGATTTTGCTTGTATTCATATTGCTTATAAAATTAAGAAATAAGATGTCGCGAAAAATTCCGCGCAAGCAGTGTTTGAACAGCGAATTGAGTTCTATGTACGACCTCTCTACCAATTGAACTATACCGCGCACACCCTACTCATTGTGAAGCCCTAGATAACACTATAAACTATTTTATGAACAGTTCTAATTGAGAAACAACTGTAAAAAATTAAATAAAATTTCTTTATTTTTCAAATTAATATACATATTTCATAGGATTAGAACTGAATTTCAAAAAATTCAAGCTTTTCATATTTTAGAAAGTTCATTAAAAATGAAAGAAATACTCACATAAACAAATTCATATGTTTGTCCATAGAATAAAATGGGTACTTTCAACCGGAATTCTGGGGATGGCACCTCTTCGCCCCGGGGTAGTTTCTGGTCCAACCCGACTCCATAGGGGTAAAATTGGTCTCGCGTGATGGCGCACGCGTTGGCCACTAACAACACCACTCCGACGCACGACCACATGTCGCGGAGCGCCTCAGATCACTGGAGACAAATTCTGGAGCTCTCACGAAACAATAAAATTCACCAAAATAACACGGCTAAGCTCTCGGCTTTGTTTATAAATATTCCGTTGCAACACGCTTTTGATTTTATTTGAATGTTTGGAGATGCGCTATTTCTGATGGACTCGCTAGAATGCGCAGTGCGAGATACGAGCTAAAGTGTTTTAGAATTTATGTTTAATTTTTATTACAAATTAAGTATTTTATAGTTTTGTAAGTTTAGAAACGGCTAATTATTTATGAAAATTAACAAAGTAATAGTTTTAAGCAAATTTCTTGTTAACAAAACAACCGATATCGAGGTAATGTTCCTCGAACTCAAATAAATAAAAAAGAAATTAATGTTAATTTTAAATAAAAAAAATTCTCATATTATATCCCCCTATAAAAATTAAAACAAATAATATTCAACAAAACAAAACTAACTTAGTTCTTCTTTTCAACAAATTTTGATATGATTTTTACCAAAATTCACCAAAATAACACGGCTAAGCCCTTGGCTTTGTTTATAAATATTCCGTTGCAACACGCTTTTAATTTTTATTTGAATGTTTGGAGATGCGCTATTTCTGATGGACTCGCTAGAATGCGCAGTGCGAGTAACGAGCTAAATGTTTTAGAATTTGTGTTTCATTTTATTTACGAATTAAGTGTGGTTTAGAAACGGCTAATTATTATAAGTTAGTTAATTAATAAAGAAGTAGTTTTAAGCTATTTAAAAACTTTTTCCACAAAGTTTTGATATGATTTTATACTACCTAGTAAATATTCTGATATCTATGTTTTATACAGACATGCATTCTTTGATTTTTATCAAAAGCTTAATTTAGTATATTATTTAAATTGGTCAATATCCAGTTGGTGAACATCCACTTTGTAAACTGACCGAAGCATGTCTTCCAGATTAGTGAGGTCAATTATTGTGTTCCAAGTTTTTGAAAACAAAATTCGATGGGCAACAAATCATTTGATATCTAAACCAACAAAATATCACTATAACAATAAAATACGAAAACTAAAGCAGTTAAGGAATATTTGTAGTGTACGTTCACAATGAGCCTCAATAATGAACAAATAGTCCCGGGAATTCGCTTATCGCGCGGTAAGCTGTTTGTGCCCCCATTGTGCTCTCCCGGGTGGAAGCATTACTTAATGTCTGTTGCTTATCACTCTTTAAATTAATTACATAATTGTGAAAACCAATGTATTGTTTGAATACTTAGGTATATTTGTCTATTGTGATGAAAAACAGTTTATATAAAAAATCTAAAGTAATTTGCATGGGGTGTAGAGTCAAAACCACGTTATGTCAGTAAGTGCCACTGAATGGTGTCATTGATGATACTACTGACTTTAGTTAGTGTTAGTAGTACCATTGAAGAATGCACTAGAGCTATATCCGGTGTTTGCTTGAAATTATTAAAATACTAGCTGTCCCAACGAATCGCGCGGTAAGCTGTTTGTGCCTCCATTGTGCGCTCCCGGGTAGAAGCATTACATAATAATGTTTGTTGCTTATCATTCTTTAAATTCATTACATAATTGTGGAAATCAACGTTTTATTTGATTAATTCGTTCCTTTCATTTTAATGAAAAAAAAATATCTACAGATTATTTAATTTGTATAGGATGTAGGGTCAATAGTCAATACCCCGTTAAGTTAGTAGTGCCATTGAATAGTATCATTCTTTACTGCTGACTCTAGTTAGTGTCGGTAGTACCATTGAAGAATGCACTAGTGCTATATCCAGTGTTTGCTTGTAATTATTAAAATACTAGCGGTCACAGCAAATCGCGCGGTAAGCTGTTTATGCCCCCATTGTGCTCTCCCGGGTGGAAGCATTACTTAATGTCTGTTGCTTTAACTCTTTAAATTCAATACATAATTGTAGAAATCAACATTTCATTTGATTAATTCGTTCCTTCTATTTTGGTGGGCTAGACCTTATATAAAAACACAAAATCCACAGATTATTTAATTTGTATGAGTTGTAGGGTCAATACCCTGTTATGTCAGGAGGAATATTATGTTACTACTGACTGACTAGGGTCAGTACCAGTACCATTGAAGAATACCAGTGCTATATCCGGAGTTTGCTTGTAATTATTATAATACTAGATGTCAAAGCGAATCGCGCAGTAAGCTGTTTGTTCCCCTATTGTGCGCTCCCGGCTGGAAGCATTACTTAATGTCTCTTGTTGATCACTCTTTCAATTCATTGCATGATTGTGGAAATTAACATTTTGTTTGATTACTTACATTCGTCTATTTCGATGCCTATGTCACCCGCGGATAAATTCGTTTTTTATAGGTAAAAGTATTTCGGAAATCGGTCCAGGTTTCGGAGCCTATATCAATGCAAACAAACAAACAACCAAATCTTTCCTCTTTATAATATTAGTATAGATTAGTATAGATAAACGCGATAAAATGATGATTTTATTTAAATGTAGGTATGGTCATCTGGGGAAACTACTTCCGAATCATAGATTGAGCAGCCCTTCAAAAGACTCATCTTCGCTGTAACAGCTCTTGTTACAAGTACTTAGCATTAAAATAGTGAAAGCGCATCATATTTGCTTACATTTCTCAGGCCGCTTCCATAAAGGGAAAAAATAGTAGTTATGTACCTCCCTATATTTGTACAAACGCTACCCAGAACGGTCATTTCTAACGCTGACCGCGTTTCTATTTTTGTTTTACTTGCCACTAACAATAAACCTATATAACTTGCTTGGACTTCCTCAGTTATCGACATACGAGTTGCAGCGAAGTGCAACGGAGGAATCGATTTATTTAATATTGCGACGAATTACTATATTTTTAACTGACTTCAAAAATCTTTCTTTTATGTATTTTCCTCGATTTCTTGAAGACGCCTGGTTCGATTTAAGAAATTCTTTTCTTGTCTGAAAGGTTGCAACCCCTAAGTGGACCCATGATCACCAAGCCAGGTTATTATAAAGGGATCCTCGAATTAAGGAAGATCAATTTTTTATACACTTAGATGACTTTGTTGTTAGTTTCAGTTTGTACACTTACGTATAAAACACTTACGTTAAAAATATAACAAAAACCGACTTCTACCCAAGTTGGTTTTTGTTATATTTTTAACTCTCTTAATGGTCTGTGGAGCAAAAAAGACTAAAATTGGATCCTGAGCTATGAGGCATCTTGAAAACCGGGAACACAGATAATGACAATTCATACTCGTGCAGAATCGAAGTGACGCGAAGCAATTTTAATAATATGACAAACTCACGTTTAAGTTAACGTATGCTCATATTTCTTATATGATAGAGAAGACTTGTGAATACGCACATCAGCGCGAGAAAATCGCTTCTGTATCTGTTTGCAGCCATATTAACATCATCATCAGGTTTTTTAGTCTCTATTGCAGGAGCACGACCCTATCTGTACTACCAGAGCCATAGCCATAGCTGTCAGAGGATTGGCCAACACTCTCCGCGCTGGCCAGATGACTTGGAGAGATCTAGTTGATGTTATTAAGCTTTGTTTAGCTTGTGTTTCTTAAGTCGCCTTCTACTACATCGTGGAGTGGTCCTATTCTACTCTACATGGCGCATATTATTTAATATCTCTACGCTGCACTGCGACTCTACACTAGTATGAACTGACCCTAAGAGAGTTGAAGCCCGGTACCCATACAAACGATTGTTGTATGCAAGCCCCTTGCGGGTTCTTGAGGCTATAGGTTCCTAGTACTTTGAATCATAGATCAAAGTGGAGTGGAGATGTTACCGGAAACATTTAGTAGCTGATTATTTGAAGATTACCCATTTGGCCTGTAATCGTCGCATCGGGCGGCAACGTGCCAAAATGTACATGCATTCCGGGGAGCGGTCGACGGCCCGCATTTACGTGGACACTTCTGTTTTACTCACATTATTTCGGATTGGGTCAATGATCTGCAGTATGTCGTGTGATCTATTCTTATTTAAATAGTTATTTTGCGCTATGCAAATGGGTGGGATTCGTCAAGAACTAATTAGTCTGTTGTAAGAGTGAATTTATTTATTTAACTTCGTACACATCCAAGAGTGCCTATGGCTTTATCTGCCAGTCAACCAACTGGGTGATGTTGAGAATTATTGGGGTAATGCAAAATTTCGAAAATTAAAGAGTAGAGAAAAAACAAAAACTGGAACAAACTGAATTGATAACCTTCATACAAATGGTACTAGTATATAATTATATGATAGATAATACATGCACTACATACATATGATTACGAACAATCTGACAGACTGTAACTTTTATTGGAAAATACATTTGGCATATATATATAATTTAGGTATATTAAATCATTATACAAATTGCGTTAACATTTCTTGCATGTGATAACTAATTCTAAAACAGAGTAAGCAAAGGTCATCCACAGCGATGAAAACGTTGACTCATATATCAAGGTTAATAAGTTTAATTTAGCTTTAAATTAATAAAAATCTATTAGCAGAAATATATTGTTCCACAATAGACGATGAAAAACGAAGTAAACCGCTTATATCTGAGTAAATGATGAAAAATGTTCAGTCTCAGAAATGTCCCGTACCATTTTAGAGTCGCGCCCACCAGACCTAAAACATTTTTTTTAAACAAGTTGTTTGTAAGAATGATTTTTCAGAATAGGCTTTGACTGACTGGGTAAATTTCTTGATTGTCTTCTAATGTAATTTTCTCATGAATTCATCGATCTCATTCTGTTATCTATTTCTCGGTCTAGGTACATATGATGTAATAATTTTATTGTATTTATTCCGTAATAGGATTTGACATAGTTTTTACGGCCGACAAGTGCCTGTAAAAATGAAGATTTATTTATCGCCGGGAATCGAACGGTGTGTCGTGTAGGCAGGCGTGTTTATTACTGCGCCGTGCAATACTGGAGGAAACCAATGCTTCGGAATAATAATTGCAAACGAGTTAGCTTAGCTTTTAAAATATATAGGTATATTATGTACTGATTTTTCCCCATATCTTAGATATTGCTTAATTTAGTTTAAGAGTATTTACTGATTTTCAAATAAATCGAATACAAAACCCGTACAGACATTTAAGATCGATCGTGTTTGAGTTCCATGGTAGTGACAGTTGCAAGAATTAATGCTCCATCTTCCTGACGCAGCTCACCGTCCGACAGAGTCGCGTCCAGCGGGATCGCTCTGTCGGAAATACTCTTCAAAGCTTTGATACTCTTTTACTGACGTTTAACAACATTTTTACTATTTCAGTTAGACGACTCCAAATAAATCCTACCTCACTATCCTAATTAATGTTATGAATGCGAAAACCAGCTTGTTTGTTTGTTTCACTCTCACGCCTTATGCGTTGTCTATTGTTTACAATAAAAAACCTTTATAGACTTAAGGTTGATCGTGTTTGAGTTGCCTGGTAGTGGCAGAAAATAATGCTCCACCTTCCTGACGCAGCTCACTGTTCGCCAGAGCGCGTCCTGCGGGATCGCTCTGCCAGAAATACTCTTCAAAAGCTTACTCTTTCATAATATAATCAAAACAGTGATTCCTTAGAATCATCATATCCATCACTAGCAGCTATTATATTAGTACCATCCGGCTAGCAGCCACATCGCCTATTGATGTGATTCCTTAGGTTTTTTTGCCCAATCCCTTGTCCGGCTTTTACGGTCTGCGCGGGAAGAGAAGCACCTGGTATATTCTATGTTTTTTGCTTTCTCCCAAACCAGCATTGAAAATGTCTTTTGTACACACAAGGATATAGAGCGCACAGGTTTCAAATAAATCGAATACAAAACCTATATGTACAGACAATAATAAAGGTTGATCGTGTTTGAGTTGCATGGTAGTGGTAGTTGCAGGAATTAATGCTCCATCTTCCTGACGCAGCTCACCGTCCGCCAGAGCCGCGTCCGGCGGGATCGCTCTGCCGGAAATACTCTTCAAAAGCTTTGATACTCTTTTACTGACGTTTAAATAACATTTTTACTAATTTATGTTAGACAGCTCCAAATAAATCCTAAGTCCTAACTATCATAATTAATGTAAACATTGCCAAAACGAGCTAGTTTGTTTGTTTCGTTTTCACGCCTCACGTTGTCAGCTGTATACAGAAAGATATAGAGTACTGTTTTTTCCGAAAAAAGTACTGTTACCGATTCACAATAAAACACGAGCGGAGTAGTGGGTCAAAGTTAGTACAGTATATATGTAATAATAAATAGTCAGTTGTGTGTCCGGATGGACCGAATGTTATTATTATACATCTGATATTATTGGTACATTTTTCAGATACTTATCCAGTACCTGATATTTATATTATTTTTATTTGCATCAGATTGTAGTTTAAGGCTGAAACTTAAACATTTCAGGAGATTTCCTGATAATATTAAAATCTTGGAACTACGATTTTAGGCTTGGAATTATAAGGTAACTAATAAAAGAGAAATTCGTTAGTGTAAAGGTGATGAAAAAAAAAAAGAAATAAACATTCTCATTAAGAATTCAATCAGCTAATGGGTGAATTTGTATCGGGACCAATCTGTTTCATCAAGTAAGAGTTAAATGTAAGTATGAAATAAACAAGTCCTTAAAATTTACTTCAAAGAAAATATTAGTCTACCAGTTCCCAAATATTTATTGAAGAGCTCCAGATTCTTTGTTCAAAAGATTAATAGAAGAATAGTTTAATACGATTTACCCCAAGGGGGGAACGAAACAAAGAAGTCTCTTTCGGAATCAACCGTCGAAAATTCCAATTTTTCTTAAAACAAAAACCGCTTCTTTCATTACTTACCGTTTCCTTTGGATAATAATTTATTGTCATTTTAGGGCTGTATTCGTGCGCTCCCAAATTGTATATTTTTTAATCACAATTTTCCTACCTCCATTTCTGAATTTTTTTCGTTATATAAAATTTGACTGACCTTTCTCCACTTAATTAAGAGATTTTAATTATACTAAAGAAAAATGAAAAACCCATGTAAATATTTTTATTAATTTTAAGTAGTTTTAATTATTATTATTATTTAGTCTACTTTAAATATTTCACATCGATCATAACTTTTTTTTTTCACTGTTTTTTATAGTAATTATTTTTTACTTTTGGGACACAGTTTCTTTTTTATCTGTAGTTTTACGGTGAAGGTTACTAGATATTTAAGATGAACCGTACATCTATAGTTGAACTAGTATTTTTATTCCTCTGTGGTTGTACGGACGAACTTACCTTGATATTGAGCGAGGACATTTAATTTTTTTCAAAATTAGCTATAGAACATTAACTTTTTACAATAAAAAGATTGTCTTTTAAAAAAATATAGCCTATGTTACTCGAACGCTCACCTTTTACCACTTAGGAAATGGTTTTAGGAACCTCAATGTCATTTTAAAGACCTATCTTTAGTCACCCCGAAGGTATGGATTTGATGATTCCATTCTAGTTTCAATTCCATGTGTACATGGAACTAAAGCTAAAAAGATTTTTTTTCAATCAGTACCCTTTTTTATTGTGTCTTAAATTCGTAAAGCAGTTCATTGATTACATCTACCTACCAAGTTTCAACTGTGTAAACTTAATAGTTTCGGAATAAAATGCTGTAAAAATACGGGTAGACTTATAGACATGACGCATCTAAAGGGTTCTGTATTTTGCCATTCAGCTGCGGAACGCTAAAATTATGTAGGGAGTCCATGGGCAGAAAAAAGACCAGGCTAGAGCTGAATTCGAAAAAATACAAAAACTGCATCCTTCCGAAATAGCCTGTCGCGCAGAAATTCAAAATCTTGGCTGTTTTATTTTTGTTGCAATATCTCAACTAATATTATAAATGTGAAAGTGAGTTTCTTTGTTTGTAACGCTTTTACGTTCTATCTACTGAACCGATCATCATAAAATTTGACATACACATAGATTTAAGGTACAGAGAAGGATATAGGCTATATATCACGCGGGTGAAGCCGCGGGTAACAGCTAGTAGGAAAATAAAATAAAAAAGTCTGGAATCTCCATGTCGCCACAGCCTTACAGCATTGGGAATGAGATTAATTGAGACGGTGGATAGTCGGCGCGGCGTCTCCTACTTCCGGCCGGCGAATGATTTCCCGTTTCCTGTTTTTACCGGACGTTCGTTTAACGATACTCTGTGCTTTCTTTAGCCCGTTATTTATAACGTCTACAAGAAAATTGTCTATTTAGGTACTTACTTACTACTTTTTGTTTTTATTGGAGAGTGTTTCAGCGGCCGCCGGCTAGACTTATTTTGTCTTGGGGAGTCAGAGAAATAATGATTTTTGTTATTTTTATGTCGGGTTCGCGACTTTTTCATAATACCTAAAACTAACAAAAGAAAAATAAGATCAACAAATATTTATTTTGGTGACTTATTATGGTGATTTTAAAGTATTTAGGCGATAAATTTCTATATACCTATATGTTCAAATCTCTTTAACCAATATTGCATGCCTTGGTATTAAATAAAGAGGAAATTTTGATATTATAAATTGTATGTTTAGAACAAACAAAATATTAAGTTTAAATTTACTCTGGAAGAGAATGACTCTCTGAACTGCCTAAATTAACCACTTTGTGTTAACGTCCTGTTTTATGTTTAACTGGGATGAGAAAAAAAGTGTCCATATATCTATCACATATTACCATCAGTTTTGTTTATTTTGCTAGCAATATCAAAACGGAAAACACACTTCATTTATTAAATTGCTAAAACATTAAACTAATTGCAGTAGCATATTGCAATTAAAACTAACGAAACGAACTATCTATTAGTATTTCTACACATTACTTGTTTAGTCGTATAGAAGCCTAGCTCATACGCTTAATATACTTATTTTGTATGTGTAAATTTAAACAATTCTTAATAATGCGAATTTAAAATTATTTATAAGCAATATAGTATTAACTCAATTTTCAAAATGTGGAGATCAGATACACAATTTATAATAGTGCTGATGCCTTTGCTTTTAATGCAGAATTTTTACTCCATTTCGATAGTGATATCTAAAAACCATTACTGCGCTAAGGTTTTTGGTTTTATTGTTTCTCTGTCTGCAATCATGGTCTATCTCTTCCCTCATTACCGGACAATGGCGGACAATTCGTTTGAATTAAACAAATACACTGCGTATTTTGTGTCTGTTGTTAGGTTTGACTTTTACATGTATTGCTTTGGATTTGTTTCTATTTTCATCAACACCATTATCCAAAGCTGCTCATTTCATAAGTTTGTTATCATAATCAAGAACATACACCGTATTTTCTCAAGTGAATCTCTCTGTAAAATCTTTGAACGTTGGATCTCCTTGTTTTGTATCATTACGTTTCACGCATTCATTTTTGTTACTCTTTCTTTCATTAGTGTTGATAATTATAGAATTTTGGGCATTTCATCATTAATTTACTTTGATTTATATGTAATGTGTCTGAAAATGTATATGAATTTTTTGAGACAATATTTAAAAACCTGGGTCGATAAAATAAGGCATACCGGTCGAATTAATGAAGAAACATTATTTGAAGATACGGTTAAACGCCAAATTAATTGTTATTTTGACATAATTGATGCTTTCAATATATGCAGAAATTATTTTCAAGTGATGGTAAGTCTCTAAAGAAATATAATGATGATTAACACTAACTTATTAATGTATTATCAATAGGACCAACTATTGAAAGTACCACATCGCATGATGCAACTGAAAGGCGTTGATTATTTTTGCAAATGTACAATCAGAAGATAACATTATTAAATAATGTTTAAATGTTTAAGGTACTATTTCACGTGGCAGAAACGTTTATACATACACTAGTGTATGTGAAGGCAATAGTAGAAGTAAGCAAATTACTGAAAATATTTCCTTCTTTAAAAGAGATTGTAAGTATCAAGCTTAACCTAATCCTAACTAATATTATAAATGCGAAAGTGAGTTTGTTTGTTTTTTGTTTGTTACGCTTTCACGCCCAACCTACTGAACCGATCATCATGAAATTTTGCATACACATAGGTTAGGGTACTGAGAAGGACATAGGCTATATATCACGCGAGCGAAGCCACGGGTAACAGTTAGTAATAAATAATGTAAGCTTTTGTAAGATATTTAATCAGTTTTAAGAAAATACATATCTACATATATCTATTTACGTATAAAACATATCTATATACGTATCTTGCAATATAAAAAAATAGTACATTATGAAACAAGTACGGTAAGCTTTCTGTTATAGTCGTCGGTTTATTATGAAATAATAAATGAAATAAATATATACGGACAAATCACACAGATTGAGCTAGCCCCAAAGTAAGTTCGAAACTTGTGTTATGGGATACTAACTCAACGATACTATATTTTATAATAGATACATATATAGATAAACATCCAAGACCCAGGTCAATCTGAAGAAGATCGTTTTCCATCTTGACCTGACCGGGGATCAAACCCGGGCCTCCGTGTCGCAGGCAGGCGTGGTAACCACTGCGCCAAAGAGCTCGTCTCGTGCCTATAAACACCTCGACTATAATATCCAGCTTACCGTACTTGTATCATAATGTACTATTATCTACTCACACACTATAAAATGTTGATAACGCTATCAGAAATTGTCTTTTATTGAGTATCAATACGTCAAACACATTTATAACATCAATTATATTGTCTCTGGTCGTAGTAATAATAGTAGTATTTTTCATTACGACATCGTTTTTCGAATAAGTCATTACTTTCAAATTTCGAATACCTTCATTAGAAAAAGTGATGAGGAAGCAGCTATGTACACTACCCAAAATTCTCTACAGGGCATTGAACATAATCAACAATTTGTTGCCAGATAAGTCAAGAATTACGTACCTATAAAAAAGTTTATAGAACAGTTTCTGAAACATTATAGACACTTTAAAGTGTCTGTGTTCTGTGTTTGTAGATAAAGAATAGTATACAACTGTTCGTAATTAGTCCTTAAAATACTCATGTGATATTATTACGAAACTCGCCTTCGGCTTGTTTCATAAACCCACATTCGTATTTTAAGGACCCTTATTAAGTACTTAACAGTTACATAAAGTACTAATTTATACTGTTCTTGATAATCTTTCAGACCGCGCCATTTTTCACACTGCTTATAGTATTAATTTGGATTACTAAGAATTTTGTATTACAATGCATGCTGTGTAAAGAATGCGAGCAATTTTACTCAACTGTAAAGGAATCACAGGCTTTATGCGCAGATATACTGAGGACTGGACGCCCAGGTTAGTCAAAAACACGACAATGTCATCAACCGTAGTTGCTTCATCAAATCAAAAATTATCAAAAGTTTTACTAAGAAACCGAATTTCAAGATTAGAATTGAAAAATTTACTCAGGGTCAAAAGACAAATCTTCGATGAAAATTCATCCATGCTGGTCTGGGAGAAAAGTAAATAGTAGTATGTACCAGCTATCTCTCTTCCCGCGCAGGTAGTAAAATCCGATCGAGGAATTGCGCGAAAATCAAAAGAATCATGTAAGCAATGAGTGTAGCAAAACCCATTAGGTACTATTGTCTTCCTGTTGGTCACCTACACGTGATTCATGAGAAGGTTTATAAGTATAATACATTTCTGGGCGCAGCCGGGGAGGGTTGTTAGCATTCTATCACTGTGAGATGTTTCGTTGTAATTTGATGAGTAATCGACTATAAATCAGCAGTGAGAAATATCATTCGGTCCGTTCGTTAACCTATCAATAAACCGTCCTCATACTTTCAGGCGAACTCACGATCAAGAGGTTATTCAAGAATATTCAACGATACAGAGTGGTATATTCCAAAATGAGTGTGTTTGGACTATTTTACATCGATGCCAAGATGCCCCTGAAGATATTGGCAGGAGTTACCGCGTATACAATTGTTATATTTCAGTTTTCACTTAAGGATATTTGGGATTAAAAACTAGCGAACCTGCTAGCTAAACCTGAATTTTAGGTTTTGAAACATACCTAGATGATTCCGGAATGAAATATATGTACATACTTAATAGTTTTACAACGTTTTTTTGTATTTTATTAATCATCATTTTCTTGAAGATATTATACTAGTTTCTTTTCTCTGTGAAATAGGCACTCACAAAAAGAAAACAATGAAACTCCCGACACAATTTTCAGTTCCGCCATTAATTGATTTCCCTTTTGTCCTGATGTTGTAAATGTATGAATAAATTTTTCGTTAAATATAGCTAAGATAAATGAATTCATCTGAAATTATTTTTCATTTTGGAAGCTAGGGTGCTACAGACAAAACACAAATATAACTGCAATCTTGCGTCAGGCAGGACTCAAAAACTATATAGGTACGTTCAGGTCAGGGGTTCAAAAGCAAATCCTGGAAATATTTACAAATTTGCATTGGCAAATTTGTAAATATTTCCAGGATAATGATAATGAGTATAAAAATCTGATCAGATGATTGCATCTGATCAGATTTATATACTGAACAAAGACTTACTCTCTTTCTTTAATACAGCATTTTTGGCCTCTGTTAGATCTATAGACGGTCGCGTTTAGTAGTGTTGTTTAATAATATGTATGTAGATATTTAGGCGCAAGATTTTCCAGTACTTTCGTAAGTTGAAAAGTTGCATGCGAAATGAGAGCAATAACGAAGGATTGAAAAAGTTTATTTGACATATCATAGCAGATTTTTTTAAAGGATACCAACCCTGTCTTACTGGCCATAAATAAGTTTTAAAATTAGGTGTGGTACCTATGTTTGCAAAAAACACATTTTATCTCAAACATTATTAGACTTTTTGATTAAAACTAACGTGAGATGTTAACATTATTAATATGTAAAATACGGGTCACTCACGTATGAAGTCAGCTAAAGGCCGACATGTTTCAACCTCATCTGGAGGTCTTCCTCAGGGCGAATGTGAACCGAGACGCGCGCACGAAGTCGTCCCAGTCCGCACTGACGTTAGCGCGCGGCATCTTCGGCGGCGCGGGCGGTGCGGGCGGCCCGGTCCGCGGCCCGCTGGGCGCGCCGTGACAGTACGGACGTTGGTGGGGGTAGCTGATCTTCTGCTTCAGGGTTTCCCGTAGATGTACTGGGATCTCCTACTCTATCTATATCATCATCTGAGGCGGCCGGTGATCGCGCCTTTATGTGAAAAGAGCTCACTGTGTCCGGCTCTGTAAGCTGAACATGGCTTATACTATCCAACCCTTGAATAACCGGTTTCCAGGTGGCGGGTAAGCTCCAGCCTAAATCGCGATTGAAATTGGGACGTCTGCTAATTTCAAGTGCTTCTCGTATTTTACGAGGGATAAAGCCTTTCTCTCTGGCTAAAACTTTGGCCTTGTCAAAGCGGATGTAATGTGTGACGTCCGATTCCAATGCATGCTCAGCGATGGCTGACCCGTTGCTGTCCAGTTTCTTCAGACTTCGGATGTGCTCATGCAGCCTAGTGGACACATTTCGTCCCGTCTCTCCCACGTAGCTCTTTCCACAGTCGCAGGGAACTTCATAAACACCGGGAACGTTCAAAGGATCGCTGTCCTTTGGGGAACGCACAAGCTGTCTAATTTTTGCAAAGGGTCGGAATATTGTCTTGATGTCAAATTTACGACGTATAATTTTACCGATTTTATCTGTTACTCCCTTTACAAACGGCAAATATAATAGAGCTCTGTTAGCCGAAGTTAATTGTACGTTCCCGTTAGAACTTAATCGTAGACTCTGTCTCCACTTATATCCGTTGCTTTCCAGGACTGTTTTTACGTGTGCTAGCTCAGACTCTAGGTATTGCGGGTCACACAATCGTAGGGCTCTGTTTATGAGTGATCGCGGAACCGACGATAAGTGGGCTGGGTGATGATGAGAATCAGCTCTCAGATACCGGTCTGTATGTGTCGGTTTTCGATACACTGTCTGAGATAGTGTACCATCGTGTTGCCTCATAACTAGGACATCCAGGAAAGCAAGGACTCTGTCCTTTTCTTGTTCGCTGGTGAATTTTATTCTATGGTGTAGCGAGTTCAGATGTTCAAGAAAAGGTGTCACGTGATCTTTATTTAAAATTGCAAACACATCGTCTACATATCTCCACCAATATCTGGGTTTGTGTTCCGCGGTGTTTAGTGCTGTCTCCTCAAACCACTCCATGAAAATGTTCGCCACCACTGGTGCTATGGGTGAGCCCATTGCCACTCCGTCCGTTTGAATGTAGTATTCGCCCCTCCAGACGAAGAAACCGCTTTTGAGACAGAAATCTATGACACTTATGTACTCAGTAGGTATATCCGTGTTATTTATTAGCTGGCTAATTATCCTTAGTGTGTCCTCTACTGGTACCTACTGGTACGCGAACAAGAAAAGGACAGAGTCCTTGCTTTCCTGGATGTCCTAGTTATGAGGCAACACGATGGTACACTATCTCAGACAGTGTATCGAAAACCGACACATACAGACCGGTATCTGAGAGCTGATTCTCATCATCACCCAGCCCACTTATCGTCGGTTCCGCGATCACTCATAAACAGAGCCCTACGATTGTGTGACCCGCAATACCTAGAGTCTGAGCTAGCACACGTAAAAACAGTCCTGGAAAGCAACGGATATAAGTGGAGACAGAGTCTACGATTAAGTTCTAACGGGAACGTACAATTAACTTCGGCTAACAGAGCTCTATTATATTTGCCGTTTGTAAAGGGAGTAACAGATAAAATCGGTAAAATTATACGTCGTAAATTTGACATCAAGACAATATTCCGACCCTTTGCAAAAATTAGACAGCTTGTGCGTTCCCCAAAGGACAGCGATCCTTTGAACGTTCCCGGTGTTTATGAAGTTCCCTGCGACTGTGGAAAGAGCTACGTGGGAGAGACGGGACGAAATGTGTCCACTAGGCTGCATGAGCACATCCGAAGTCTGAAGAAACTGGACAGCAACGGGTCAGCCATCGCTGAGCATGCATTGGAATCGGACGTCACACATTACATCCGCTTTGACAAGGCCAAAGTTTTAGCCAGAGAGAAAGGCTTTATCCCTCGTAAAATACGAGAAGCACTTGAAATTAGCAGACGTCCCAATTTCAATCGCGATTTAGGCTGGAGCTTACCCGCCACCTGGAAACCGGTTATTCAAGGGTTGGATAGTATAAGCCATGTTCAGCTTACAGAGCCGGACACAGTGAGCTCTTTTCACATAAAGGCGCGATCACCGGCCGCCTCAGATGATGATATAGATAGAGTAGGAGATCCCAGTACATCTACGGGAAACCCTGAAGCAGAAGATCAGCTACCCCCACCAACGTCCGTACTGTCACGGCGCGCCCAGCGGGCCGCGGACCGGGCCGCCCGCACCGCCCGCGCCGCCGAAGATGCCGCGCGCTAACGTCAGTGCGGACTGGGACGACTTCGTGCGCGCGTCTCGGTTCATATTCGCCCTGAGGAAGACCTCCGGATGAGGTTGAAACATGTCGGCCTTTAGCTGACTTCATACGTGAGTGACCCGTATTTTACATATTAATAATTATTAGACTTAAAATATCAAACTATTATTTGAGCATATACATATGTATGTGGCTCTATTTAGAGTAATATAGATTACATACATACATACTAGAACGTCTTTTACCCTTGCGGGTAGACAGAGCCCAGGTCTATAAAACCCACGTTTGGCGTGTTGGTGGGCTTGTAGGTGGAGAACGGAATCAAAATAGTGATCGGTTGCTAGACGCATCGCCTTTTGACATGATTCCTCACGCCCAGTATAGATTGAATTAATTATGTCTAGTGGTATAATAGTGACGGTGATTCAGTAGCTCGAGGGTGGCACAAATAATGTAGTTAGTGTGTACGTGACCCGGGCAGCCGCACCTAATTAATATAAACATCTTGCACATGTATTGTGTGTGTGAGCCGCAGTGCAAGACAGCGACGATGAAGAGAATCAGTTATTATTTGTAGTGTGAACGCGGATGTAACTTGTAGCTACGAGTATCCACGCTTTGATAGGTCAATTTTACTTATTTGCCGAGTAAGTCCAACGCACACTTGCCTGTTTATTTTTCTTTTCTCCCAGACCATCGTGGAAGAAAGATTACTGTAATTATTTTGCAAAATATGAGCCGCTGTTAATGCATAAGTTGCATGTTAGAAACACGTCTTACCTATGATAGTTTACCTTCTAAATCCGTAATAAGTATATAGGGTAAAACACGGATAGTTGCCTCACTTTTCAAAAAGTTTAAATTATAAAAAAATGGGTCGTTATTAATAATACCTGATAATGTATATGAAAACATAGATTCTTCGTCTTTTATAGAAGACCAATTCCGTTAACATAATTGATACTGGTTTTGAGTATATTACGTTTTATTTGACCTCCTAAAAAAGGGATAGTCGCCTACTGCAGCGGATAGTTGCCAAATGTTAAAAAGAGTTAGGAGGATACTTGCCGCATAGTCATACATATAACACTTGATTTCCGCTTATACTTGCGAGGCATTCTGTTTACCTAGAATGGGCACGTGAAAGCGGTTAATATTGTTTTATATTTAAAACAAGTAACTATAGCATAATTTTTACTTGAAAAAAATAAAATAAAATATGCGATGAAAAAGAATTGGCCACAGGTAGGTTTCGAATACATTCATCACATATTTTCAATTTTAATAATATACCGAGCATTGTAATGCTATTTAAAAACCATTTAAGTAAAAAAAAAATTCTTTGATTAAGGAATAAATGGTTATGGATAATTGCACTTAGAGCATCTATCCGCCATAATAAATAAGGCAACTATCCTTTTTGATACGGATAGTTGCCTTTTCGATTTATAAAATAAATAAAATCTTTTCAACAATAAAACGCAATTAATAGGGCAATTAAAGGTCTAATGTGAGCAAAGAAACAAAATGTAGTCTGAAACCACAATCAATTATAAAGATATCCAACAAAAACTATGTACCAATATAATTTTGACGTCCGTTAATGTTTCGCAGCGGAAGATTTTTGCTCACACGGACGAAACGCGTGCACCTACTCCAACGGTTTACGTGGCAGTGAGGCCAGCGGGGGGAGCGCTTCTAACTATAATCAAGCAGTAATGCCACAAATGTACGCAAGTATCCCCCCGACGCAACTATCCGGGTTTTACCCTATGGCACAGTCAAAGAGTCTGTAGTACAGACCTCTTTTGTTTTGAGTGATAGACTTAGTACATTATATCCCTGTCCTGTACGTACTGTACTTTGCCGAAAATGTTTTAGTTTTGTCGGTGATAGGTATGAGTTATGACAGCCAGAGGGGATGTTTGCAGGAAACGCCTTTAATTTTTTTTTACATTAAATTTTCTTTTCCATGAAGGTAATTTTAATACATAAAGATTACCATAGATTTATAAAAAGCGTCCAGATACATTTATCTATGGAAATTTGCGTGTATTTTTATATGAATGTGTACATAATCATGCTTGAAATGTACGATACACGTACTGTCAAGTGTTGCCAGTGGCAATTGTTCTCTTGCCCGCGGGTAGCAAAAATAATGTAGTTTGTGTCGGATCGGACGTGACCCCGGTAGCCGCACCTAAGGCGTAACCCATACAGAAGAGGCATGGGCGCTTCATTGCACTTCTGTTTTGTGCTTTCAACTTTTCATACTTTTTGTATGCAAGTGGTTTGAACTGGCGGTCAGGCTCCGATCAGCGCGTTGCTGGCGAGCTTCAACCAACAGTATAACAGTTTACAACAACTTTTATACGAAAAATTGTTCAACCGGGCTTCCAGTTTGCATGTGTTAATATCGAATTTCCTTGTCGAGTTGCCGTTATACATACATTCATTTATTCTATGCGTTTTTCATTACCATTTCTGCTTAGTCGTCCAACTTCGTCACAAATAGGCAAGACACTGAAATACATACATATTATCGTTAACGTTTGCATCCCTTGTGGGGTAAACAGAGCCAATGGTCATGAAACCTAATGGCCACATTTACTGTATTGCTACTGGGAGTAAAGGTAGAAAGCTGATTTATAATAGTGATAGGTTGCTGGGCGCATCACCTAGGTATTTACGTAATTCCATAGATTTTCGCCCAATCCCTTGATGGAAGAAAATCAGCTGGTATATTCTATGTTTGTTCTTTTCTCCCAAACCAACATGGAAGACTCAAATGCATGCAAATGACTTTTGTTTAAGGCCCCCTTGCTTATGCTAAGTCTATTACGTCGAGTATCACGCACAGAGTAGAAACTCGACATCACTAACCCCAAAGCTGCGAATACCCAGATCCCCGCGCAGTTTCGGAATAATGACGAATAAAATAAATGCATGATTTTAATCTCGACCGCTGGAGGCGCCTCGTAAACTGTTTACGACCGGCCACTTACAGATCGCCTTAAGGCATAAGCGGGTGCGACCTAGTTACAATCGATAGCGATTTTGATTTCAAGAATAAAATCGGGCTCCTCAGAGCTAAAACAAAAGTATTGGGCCTGTTATCTTTACTCTTTATCTTTAATATCGTAAAAAGAAAGATTTAATTGTTTGTTTGTTTTAATTGATAATATGCTCAATGATTTTCAAAAAAAAATACCGAAATACTTATCTATTTGCGGGTGACATAGGCTATAGTTTACGCGGAACAAGACGTGGGAAAATCGCTAGTATACAATAAACGCAAAGATGCATTTTGTTCATCACATACCTCTTACATCAAGACTCAAACATTGAACGTGCGCCCTAGTGAAGTCAAATCTGACCACTTCAAATCGAATTTTAGTAAATGGTTCGATTTGGATTTCAAAACAATTATGCAAACACCGTAATGAGTTATCTGCATGATGATTGTCATCTAGTCTAATACTAGTAATAATATCTATTTATAAGCAGCAGGCAGGCTTCTTCTTAGAATTAAACAATACCTATTATACTTACTTTTGCATACAAGTTCGATCGACTTTATCTGCGTAAAAGTAGTAAATCAAGGTAACTTGTATGTCAGTATTAGGACTGGTGTTGATAGAAGCATGTACTCGTGTGTATATGTACGTTCCCGCTCCCCGCTCATGGCCTGCACCACCCCAGCGACAGCACTACAGCACGCGTCGCGCCGCAGTTGTTGCTCAACCCTTTGCTAATGCGATTTGTGTTTTATGAGCTACGTAATGCGGCCGCACCAGTGGAATGTCTCGCCATAATTACAGCTCGTATCTCGCCTATTCTTCTCACCTCCTCTTCGTGGAACTGATTCGTGGTATTTGGTAAGAAAGTTCCACCAGCCGTGTGGTTCCCGGCAGAGTAGAATAGAACCACTCCAAGTCTTTGCGTGGATGTCGTAGAAAGGCGATTCAAGGTACGCGCACATTATGCCTGGCCACATCGCAAAAATCCGCATGCGCTTCAATCCGCTGAAGCGCTGTGTGCGTCTTAGGGAATACAAGCTAAACAAAGCTTATAAACATCAAAAAGACCTCTCCAACCCGTTTGGCCAGCGTGAAGCGTGTAGGCCAATACCTCTGACTGTTTCGGCTATTTATGGCTCTGGTACTACAGAGAGGTTCGTGCTCCTTCAGTGGAGCATAAAAAAGACCTGATGATGATGATATTGGTAACTAACTTCCTTTTATTTTTTGTTTCATGGGGTAATGAATTCTGACAGACATTTTGGTGACTCTACCTAGTATTTCTCGCCATAACAGCCAAGATAGCATAGATAGTTTTATCATGCCTTTACAACATTTCGGACGGTTGACACATGCTGGCAACGGCTTCAAAAATAGGTAACTGATCATTAATTGTAGGTAAATGGGTAATATGTGAGAATCAAGTAATTGCTATTTGATCTCATGTCATTATATTATTATTTTCTACGTTTAAGGGTTCCGTAGCCAAATGGCAAAAATCGGAACCATCATAAATTCGTCACGTCTGTCCTTATGTCACAACCACTTTATTCCAAAACTATTAAGACTTCACTTTTGAAACTTGGTATGTAGGTGTATTCTGTGAACCTTTTTTAATATATTTTTAAACAAAAACAAAAAATATAGAATAAGTTGTCTGTATGGGGATAAATCTATATATATGTATAATACATAACCTATTCGTGTAGGATCTCAAAGTACATCGTTTAAATCTTAAACACGTCCAAAGTTGTAAAATGTGCTATATGATGAAAATACTTGGGGGAGGCCAAGTCTATAGCACTGGATTTCTTGAAGTCGAGACGTAGACAACATCCGAAATCATTATACTGATACCTATAAACAGTCATTTTTATGGTACAGGTATGATATCTATCAGAATTTAGGTTTTTCTTTTGATTTCACTGTAAGACCACTTGTGTGTGAATGAAGTGGTACCTATGCCAAGTACCTACGCGAGAAGAGCCAGGGCCAGGTCATCGAGTTCATCTTATCTTGTAACTATGATAAATTCCAACCTAATTGTAAACGAACTTCGGTTTCTTTGAAGGCCAACGACCTCTTGAATTTGATAAGGCGATCGTCAGGTCGATCGTTCAACTTTTAGGCAAAAATATGATAAAACTACTTTCCTGGTGAGGTCAAAGTCTGATAATATGAGAGAAATCAGAATGTCACGTTGTACCCCTTGCGGAGTATATAGGGTCAAATACCTAAAAGACTCAATTTGGCACAGGTACGGGAGATAAAAATGGCATCTGGGTCCCACCCCACAATTATAGCGTATGAATGTTTTTACAAAGGCACATAGATGGCGTCAATCTTTCGACTCAACTATTTATCTACCATAGAATTATAATATCTATGACCATATTATGAGAAAAAAGCAATATTTAAAATGGGAAAAGGTAAAGGAAGGAAAAAAGATTGTGAGAAAAAAAGCAATATTCACGAATATTTTGTCTGTGTTTCTTTTATGTTAAATAAGATAATAATATATCTTACGTAAAAAACAATATTTTCCGCTTACATTTCAAAAATATTTCTTAGTTTTACTTAGTTTTAAAGTTAAGCCATCGGATACGTATTATGTAAGAATACATTATTTTTAGAAAGGTGACAATTGGTTATCCCACGCCTATTTATGATCGTCGTTGTCGTGTATGTACATATATGTATGTAGTCGTATAAAGGTACATGTCTAGGCCTATCATTTGGTCGACTTTAACAATTTGCAAGGGAGGAGAGACAGCTGGCATATTGTATGTTTTTTATTTTCTTAAAAAAAGAAGGAAGAAAAAAGTTGGGAATATTTTGGTGACATTGGAAAGTTTCTTTGTACTTAAATAAATAAATATATTGAGACAAATCACACAAATTGAGCTAGCTTATAGTAAGTTGTGAACTTGTTTCAAGTACTAACTTAACTAACGATACTATGTTTCTAATATACATATATAATAAAAAAATTCATTCACACTGAATATTTTTAGTTTTAACACTCGGAAGGATGTAAGGATTCCAGCAATGCATCCTGTTTCTACAAAGAAAGATGAACCCAATGATGATGAAACCCAAAAAGAAAATATTGTTTATGTGCTATCATTGCGGGATAAGTCGAGGACAATAAACACATCAGAATCTGTTTAGGCACATCATTTATTAAGAAATAAAAATTAAAAAAACTTGCATACATACTTTAAGTACGTACTTATTTTTATTTAAATTAGGTGGACAAAATAAAGAGACAATACAATTGAGGTACATAACCGCTGGAAACATGACATTCTTGTTTTTGGCTGTCGTGTCAAAAGAAAGAAAGAAAGACATCACCCAACATGATCTTCCGTACAACGCGGCACAATGGCTGTAATCATTCCGGGCGGGCGGCGCTTGACATCAGCGTAATCACTGCGCGATCATGCCTCGTAAAACTGTTTATGACAGCCGCTCGCCCCACGTGAAACGCCTACACTAAATTACGCATTTTTACCGGATTTGACCCTTTGAGCCCCTCGCACTGATAGTGATAACGACATTCATAAAGTTGAAACAATTTTTTTGCTCTAGAGTTTAGGTCGTGATTCCACCAAAATTGGAAGTGTGGAAGCTAAGAAACGTAGCGATTGAAGCGGTTGAAAAATCGCAAATTTTAGCGCAACCTCAAAGACAATATAATCTATCGAATAGACTGCCAACCTCATATAAAAATACTCGAAAAAATTAGGCCCTGCTTAGTATTATAATATTGTCTTAGGCCCTGCTCAAAGTTAGGTGGTCATAGTTAGACGACGGTGCTGCTGCGTTGAACTTGTTAAAACTAAGATATTATACATATATTTTATTAACTTTACGCAAAATATTGTTTCAATTTTGAATAAGATATATTTTGTGTATAATGCTTTAATTTGCCTTTATAATATGGTAGATACAAAGTTGTGATGCTATCTATGTGTCAATGTCAGAAACAATCGTACGATTAACTTAATAGGTTGGGACCACATCAAAGTATAAGGCAAGGCATTGCTTTAAGACAAAGAACATTTTGGGTAAAAATTTAGACTAAGGCTGCATGCTTTAGTCTAAATTTCCACAAACACTAGGCAACGTAGCACAGCTGTGCGATATGCAAGGAAAATCATGGATAGTATTATATTATCGCTTAATTTTCCTACCCAAAGAAACGCTTAGCATAGCTTTGGTTGAAATCGTCTAGCCGTAAATGTGTATCGTTCGTACAATATGACGCAGTTCGTCAACAATGTAAGGTCAATTTGAAAAGAGCCCACTACATGTCTTATTTTCCTTTCACAACTTCTTAAACAATTTTAGTTCTTCTGGTGGAAAAACACATTTTCCGTTTCACAGCCTTACAAAGCATCTTTGCATTGATTCGCTATCTAACACATCTTAGTAGAGGTGTAACTTTAAAAAGGGAGAGATAAGTTTTATCTCGATAAGTAGGTATCAGGGTTCTTAAAGTTAGATTTCCATTTTTTTCGGAACTTAAATACTTTTACGATGACCTTTCTTTACAAAGATTATCCGACATATATACATTTATTAAATAAGAGTAGCTCAATTTTTCAAACAAAATGCTTAGATGACTGGATACCAAGTCACATTATTGTATTTTTTACTCGTCAGTATTATGTTAGTGTGTGAGATATTATGTTTCCGAGAGTTCATGTGCCTTATGTATGTAAGTTTCTTTATTGCATCATAATTTTTAAATGCCTACAAAGATTTGGCCGTGTAATTTATTGTTAGAATCATTGAGTAATGGCGAGTTACATAGGCTGTAGTTTTTAGTTGTGCCTATATTATCTTTTGAGAAAAGCCCTCATATTTCACCACCGAAGCCATATAAATCATTATTATTATATTTACCAATATAGTTTAAATTGTAACGTGTTATGTAGATGACATACTTGCAATATATGCTATATTGTAAGAATAACATCAACATTACTTGAGGGAAGGTGGCATTTCTATAGATGATAACGTTTAGTTTTATTTTATTTATATTTATTATATATGTTCGTTCGTTTGTTCATAGTTCATAGCTTCTTCCTATACTACTCATAAATCTATTCACCTAGACCCCAAGGAGAAGGTCATTGACATTACCATAACCGTAAGGGCTGCAACGAGAGCCAACTGACCGCCTATGAAACCTAATGTTATTACGTGGCCCTTTTCAATTAACTATCTTAGTATTTTAATCCGGGAGCTTCGTCTTGGGACTTGGTGGATCGATATACGTAGGGAGGCCTCCGAAGCAGCGGGGCGTCCCGAGGGGCGTTCAATGTGCAGACCACTGCAACGAAATGTCAATGATTACTGTATTGCCACAGGTATGGCGTTTCATACAAGTGGAATGATATTTATGTCTTATACTACTATTCTATAAGTACGAAACGCCACTGTAGAATAAATTCAAGTACTAATGTATGTATAAAGAGACGTCGCGTACCGTGGGATTAGTAACAGTTGCAACCAAGTTGCAACTAAACCCTGTTTATTAAGGCTCTTAAACATACACGAGAACGGGCACGCCTTATTGCGGGTAAGGTGACATTTTGTCAGAAATTTCATCCAAAAAAGAAATGCCTCCCTCTTTAAATCGGTAGTGGTCGATACATAGGTACAAAAATTTTCCTCCCGCGGAAGAAACGTCACCTTCTTCCGTACATTGGTACTTTTATTAATTCTGTGGTAGGTATTGCTACAAAAGCCGGTTTCTAGTATCTACTCAGCACAGCTTTTGTAGCAATACCGAGTGACCGAGTGTTTTTCATATTAAACAACGTGACTGTTATTCACACCTTCATTTACACCACTAATAGGAGGATACCTCAAAGGCACATTTTTGAACGGGTGACTGTTTAAAAATCATCGATTTATAAAAATCGATCGTTTTGTTCAAGTGAACAATACATACAAATATGTTCAGGTATTAAGATGTTATAAAGTAGGTACCTTATAATATAAAGAAACTGAACCCTGAAAACAATACGTTTCCTTTTTTTGGAACGTCGTCCTTGGAAAGAACCCTGCAATTCTGCAAGTCTGTTTCGCCCCACTCAGTGTTTAGGGTACCGTACCCAAAGGGCAAAAACGAGAACTTATCACTGAGACTCCAATGCCCGTCCATCCGTCGGTCACAGAGCAGTATTTATTGAACCGTAATAGTAGACTGTCGCTATAGCAACACATAATAAAAATTAAATAAAAAAATTAAAAGTGGTCACAGTATACTTCAACAATTTTTTTTTCTATTCCTTTAAAAGCTAAGATGTGCCACCTTTCAACTCCATCATAAGGTTGTTTATCATACCATAATATTCCATTGTCATCCGAATTCGATTAATAAGAGAGATTATAAAGATAAGTGTTTCAAAATTAAGTTAAATAAATGTGTTAACCCTTACAGACAAACACATAACAGGCAAGTCAATAATAAAAGCTTGTAAAAATGTACATACGTCAAAATTGATTTCCAATGAAAATGAAACATGAATTTCATAAAAATCGCATCAATCGTTGTTCCAGTCTAAATGAAAATTCCTCCTGAGTAAACAAAGTACAAAGCAGATAAGCATCCGCTAGTATTCTGGGTCAGGTAAACTTTTGTTCATACGCCTGCCTTTATTCTGGAGAGGACTCTCGCAACTGGAAAATAATTCCTTTTATTTGTCCTTTGAACACGGAGAGAGTAATTGTTATTGAGAGTAATCTTTCCTGGCCTTTATTTTATTTACATTGTATTTCTACGAGCACTATGAGCGCTGTTGTTGTTTATCTATGTTATTAAAGACTTAATAAACATTTCTTCATACAATAAGATAGCAGGATTTTATTTAAACGGCATTTAATTATTAAAGTGTAAAGTATTAAATTGTACATCGTTAAGGAATACGATTTAATAGTTACGATAAGCGTCGGCTAGTATTCTGGGTCAGGTAAACTTTTGTTCATACGCCTGCCTTTATTCTGAAGAGGACGTTCGCAACTGGAAAATAATTCCTTTTATTTGTCCTTTGAACACGGAGAGAGTAATTGTTATTGAGAGTAATCTTTCCTGGCCTTTATTTTATTTATATTGTATTTCTACGAGTACTATGAGCTCTGTTGTTGTTTATCTTATGTTATTAAGTCTTAATAAACATTTCTTCATACAATAAGATAGCAGGATTTTATTGAAACCGCATTTAATTATTAAAGTGTAAAGTATAAAATTATACATCGTTATGGAATACAATTTAATAGTAACGATAAGCTAAGCATCCGCTAGTATTCTGGGTCAGGTAAACTTTTGTTCATACGCCTGCCTTTATTCTGGAGAGGACGTTCGCAACTGGAAAATAATTCATTTTATTTGTCCTTTGAACACGGAGAGAGTAATTGTTATTGAGAGTAATCTTTCCTGGCCTTTATTTATATTGTATTTCTACGAGCACTCTGAGCTCTGTTGTTGTTTATCTATGTTATTAAAGACTTAAGAACAATCACTTATAGTATAAGATAGAAGTATTTTTAACGGAATTTAATGATTAAAGCGTAAAGTATTAAATTGTATTTATTCAATTTCGCTCTTTGTTTTCGTTGTTTTCAATTTTGTTTAATCCAGCATCTCCAGAATACTTGAGAGAACGCTTCGTATTTTACAGTGACATCCCAGGGACTTATAAACTACGTAGCTCTGAGAATTGGCGACTAGAAACCCCTGCGCACCGTACCCAATTTTATTCTCAGTCGTTCACTGTCGAAGCAGTTCGCCTATGGAACTCACTACCACTGCATATCCGATGTGCTCAAACACTAGCCAGTTTTAAATCACAAGTTAAAGCACATTTCCTTTCTTCGCTGTAATTAAAAAATTTCCCTTTTTCCTTTCTCATCTTGTTGGTCGCACATTTATATTCTGTATGCTATATTATAAGTATATGTATATATTTGTATTTATGTATATATAATAACTTATATATTTATGTTTAAGCTATCTTGTTTCTCTTTCTTATTGCACCGTACCAAGTATATTTTCTTTCATTTTTTTTTTCAATTACCCGAAGGTAGCCTGGAAGAGATTGCTGTGCGATAAGGCCGCCTTTTGTACATTTTTCTTCCTATAGTGATATTTCTTGTAATCTTTTTTGTAAATGTGCAATAAAGTGTAATAAATAAATAAATAAAATAAATTGTACATCGTTAAGGAATATAATTTGATTACGATAAACATCTGCTAGTATTCTGGGTCAGGTAAACTTTTGTTCATACGCCTGCCTTTATTCTGAAGAGGACGTTCGCAACTGGAAAATAATTCCTTTTATTTGTCCTTTGAACACGGAGAGAGTAATTGTTATTGAGAGTAATCTTTCCTGGCCTTTATTTTATTTATATTGTATTTCTACGAGTACTATGAGCTCTGTTGTTGTTTATCTTATGTTATTAAGTCTTAATAAACATTTCTTCATACAATAAGATAGCAGGATTTTATTGAAACCGCATTTAATTATTAAAGTGTAAAGTATAAAATTATACATCGTTATGGAATACAATTTAATAGTAACGATAAGCTAAGCATCCGCTAGTATTCTGGGTCAGGTAAACTTTTGTTCATACGCCTGCCTTTATTCTGGAGAGTACGTTCGCAACTGGAAAATAATTCATTTTATTTGTCCTTTGAACATGGACAGAGTAATTGTTATTGAGAGTAATCTTTCCTGGCCTTATTTCATTTATATTGTATTTCTGCGAGTATTTTGAGCTCTGTTGTTGTTTATCTTATGTAATTAAGGACTTGATAAATATTCCTTGATAGAACAATATATAAGTAATTTTAAGGGTACTATACAAGTATTGAATTGTACATTATTTTATTATAAAGGAGGCACCGTATTAATTCCTTTTGATTTTAATATACTGTGGTTCTTGACCATCGCTGTAATACAGAAATAGTATTAAAATTGAAAATATGTGATGAAAAATAATTCGCCACAGGTTGGATTCGAACCCATGAGCCTTAGGTCTGCGCCCTTAGTCTGTTGCCAACTACAGAGTAGTTGGTAACACACTTAGGGCGCACCGATTACCGTGGGTAGAAAAATAATAGGCATTTTGGTTCCGTCTAAATTTTTAATAAAAACAAATTGTTGGTTACTCAATGTACTTATTCATCAACAATCTTTAACTTTGATAGAATTATTAATCAAAAATAACTAAGTACTGACTAAATAAATGCTATTATCACTCGGTGTTAGACTACAGTGTAGTTGTAACACACTTAGGGCGCAGACCTAAGACTCATGGGTTCGAATCCTACCTTTGGCGAATTCTTTTTCATCACATATGATTTTTATGTTGTGGTAGATCCTCGCTACCGGCGAAAATCACTTTTGCTAGTAGCATGAATGGGCCGGCTCGTCCGGGGAACGGGGAAGTACCACACTCTCACAGAAAATCGACGTTTGAGTAGTAGCTTTACCGCTACTATGCTTCGTTTGGTGAGTGAGAGAGCCGGAGGCCCATCTCCCTCTCCCCTCTGGGGAGAGAAAAATAAAAGGCCGGCAACGCTCCTGTGACACCTCTGGTGTTGCAGTTGTCCATGGGCAGCGGTGATCACTTCCCATCAGGTGACCCACTTGCTCGTTTGCCGTCCTATGACATAAAAAAAAAAAATAAATAAAAAAAAAACATATTTTCAATTTTAATAACATACCGAGCAACGTATTGTAATGCTATTTAAAAACCATTTGTCAGAAATAGTATGACCGAGAAACGATACTTTGATGAGTATTTTTGTTATATCTTAGTGTTAAAAATAAGATTGTGTGTATCTACACGTTCCTTTATAGAATTTTATAAACCTAAGGTGTGAATGATATGTTCAAACATTTAAAAAATATCCAAGTTTAATTCATTCAGTTTCAATCCTAATATGTATGTCTCGTTATTGTCCAAACTAAATAGCAAATACACTATAAGTGACAAGTGCGTGAGGTGATGTGATAACAGTTACAGAATTCCCCGCGTATAGCGATTTTTTCCCGCGCGTTTTGCTTGTTTGTTTAGGACCGAAGTTCATCAATTTCATCAGCCCGCTTCAGCAAACAGCACGGCAGGTATTCTCAAACAACATTCGCAAATACAGAGGTACGGGCGTGCTTGTTGCCTTAGCCCGAAGATTGGGTAAAGCCTTATTCTATGAGTATCCCATTAAATTAAATTTTCTATTTACCTGCGACTTTGTTTTGTAGATTGCGTTGTCTTTTGACTATGATGGATGGATACATAAACATTATCGCGTTTTTCTTCCTTGCGGGGTTGACAGGAGCAAAATGCTCAGATAAAAGGCCACGTTTAGCCAGATTCAGGCTTGGATGATCATTGGAATTACATTTAGTCACTGGTTGCTAGCCTAGATCCACTTCTATAATCAGCATAGAAGGAGAAGCGGTTGGCATTCCTAATTCATTCGGTTGGCATTGATGAGCTCCGTGGAGCAGCGGTCAACACGCCTGCCTGCGACACAGATGGTCCCGGGTTCGATCCCTGGTCAGGTCAAGATGGAAAATAATCTTTTTCAGATTGATCTGGGTCTTGGATGTTTGGATGTTTATCTATTTACGAGTAGGTATTCTATTATAAAATTTAGTATCGTTGAGTTAGTATCCTGTATCACAAGTCTCGAACTTACTTTGGGGCTATCTTAATTTCTGTGATTTGTCCGTATATATTTATTTATAGTTATTTGTTTTTTTATAAGCCCCCTAGCCAGCGTGGAAATGTATGGATATTTTCTTGATTTAATAATTACCTACTGAATAAAGTCTGCAATATACAAAATAAATTTGGTAAAAATAAAGTTAACTGATAATTACTTAATTAGGTATTATTTACCTACGTACTAATAATTACTTATATTAAATCAGTAAATACGGTAGTTGCCTAATGTTAAGATTATATAAAATTTGTTTCCAATGAGACTAATTTCTATCTAAAAACACAATAAAGAACACTTTTAATTTGATATCGCTTCGTTAAGTGATCTTAGCTTCTTTACAGTTGGGTGAATAGGAGCATTTTTTAAAGTATGAAAATCTTAAATTACAATTATACTGTATTTTAGTCTGCAAAATTTATAGCAACTTTTATTATGAAACCATTACCATAAACGAAATATTTCGTATAGCTACCAAACAAAGTTCTCACGCCACCCATACAAAATACAAGCTTGTGACGTCACAAATATATAGGCATTTTAGCCGCGCGTTTTCACGTCTAAAAATTTACGTCTAAAAACATGTGACTTTAAAACTTTTATAACTGAAAGAGTTTTTTGTTTAGAAATGTATTTCTGTCACTATTGTGTTTATTTTTAGCAGGTCTTTACATAGCAACATGAAAAAAAATTTTAGTCAACATGCCCAATAAAGAGTTTGTCATTAGGAGTTAGGTTAAGATTTGTGCTCAAATCCCGTGTCTAAAATGCGGAAGTTTATGAGATACGATTGACTTTACGTTTCGTGTATTATACCTTTGATGTCTAATTACCTATTTGAATTAAATAAGTATCATATGTTAACGTAGAGCGGGAAGAGCCTCTCAAAATTCACTGTAATTCAGGGTACAGTTGCCACGAGATGCTCTTCATAAGCGACATCTGATCTATTAGTTTTGAGCATACTCCAGTGGCTTGGAATCCTTGGAGTGCCTCTTAGGGCCCTTTACCCTCACTACGGCACAAGGCTTGGGTTGCGAATATTCGCTGTTATTATAGATACGTATTTATATACATTCATTTTGCGATTAGGGTAAGTAAGTGGGAAAGATTATGTGAATAAATTCAGTGATGCTTAAATTAACCATTTCATTCACCTTCCATGCTGGTCTGGGAGAAAAGAAAAAACGTGGGATGTACCAGCTGTTTCTCATCCCGCGCAGATCGTAAAAGCCGATCGAGGGAATGGGCGTCAAGAATCATGTCTATAGGCGATGCGGCTAGCAACCCATCACTATTTTGATTCCGTTCTCACTTATACAAGCCCACCAACATGCTAAACGTGGCCTTCAGGTTTTATAGACCTGGGCTCTGTCTACCCCGCAAGGGAAAAAGACGTGATAGTTTGTATGTGTATGTATTTTTTCATTTAAGATTAATGTGAAAGTTTGTCAAGACGTGAAGATATTTCTTCCTTCTTAACGCAAAATCTGTTCGATTGGTGATGAAACTTTACAATGTTTCCTGATAAACATAGGAAATAATAATAATGCAATAAAATTACGGAAATTACTGTCGATATTCCGTTAAAGGGGTGACTCAGCCCATATATATGAAAAACTTTTTGTACCGAAGCGATGAAATAAAAAATAAAAAGTGACCAACTACGTCGGCCGGGCGATCACTTTTGTAGGAAAATGTATTGGTTTTTATTTTTCAGCATTGGTCCCATAGAAAAATCGTTCATGTTGTTGCTGCTGCGTCATTCCTTCATGTTGAGGGTAGGTTTACAGGCTGTATAATAATCCTCACTAGTTCCGGCGTAGATTATATGAAGTTATGTAAATTATAATAAAAGGCCTGACAGGCCTAGTGTGTTAGCATTATAACATCATTTATTTAATTTTAACCTTTCCATCAACCGACTTCTACGGTCTGCGCATGACGGGATGAGAAGCATCATCATACATTATACGTTCGGATTTTTCTTTTCCCTCAGACGAGAACGAGACCCACTATAATTATGGGGACTAAGAAGTGTAGACTCTAGAGTGAATTTGACTCGTACTTACTGGCTATTCTTATTTTAAAATGAAAACATAAGGGGTGCGTGCACACAATCTTATTGTTTTAAATAAAAGTTTATGTGTCAATCCATCTATCCGTAGATCGTAACCCCACTGGAGTACGAGTAATTATTTAATTTATTACACAACACAGTTACGCTCTTCCCTCTTATAAGTGCTCTCAATCATCGTTACGTCACACATGAAAGATATTAACAGCTGATTTCCAGCGCGTATGAATAATTCTGCAAATTAAGCCCCGACAGGGGTCGACCGCTCTCTGACAGAGGTCCGGCAAGGCCACTAAAATGAACCCCATTAGTTATCATAGCTGAACTAACATGTTTTTGGTCATAGCCGTCGTGGCGCAGTGTTTAAGACGCCACTTATTCAACTGAGAGGTTCTAGATTTGATACCAAGGCAAACACGGAAGAGTTATACATAGACATAGAGTTATCGAACGAGTCTAATGTCAGCATTAAAATATTTCCCTATTCTAAGCAAAATGGCCGGGGCAGACATTCCGCAATCCGATTCTTGCACTGGTACAATAGTACATTGTGTATAATAAGGTGGAGGTGTGCTATAAACTAATGACTTTAATATACAGCTTACTGATACGACGTTTTTCGATACATTTGCGATTACCATAAAGTAAAACAAGAATGCAATTAAGCAGAGATTAGGTATTTAAAGTAAAATTATAGAAATCAAGTATATTTATTCATTTTTTTTTACAACAATCACTTATCTCACGAATGAGCAAAAAGTTTTCATGCTGAACTTCTATTAAAAAGGTTAATTTTGCATTTGTGCCATTGGGCTATAATTCAGCAGTGTTTAGGCTCATTTGATTTGTCTACGCAAGCACTTTACAGCATGAATCGCTAATACTAAAAGTTGTCTTTTTTATCTAAATCCACAGCATGGATCAATTACACCTCTAAATTGCTACTCAATAATTATACTATCATTAGTTTGCGGCAAATATTCAATTTACACATGAAAGGTGGAAGGCGAGACATCGCCGCGGGCGACTGAAAATTAACCCAACCTCGTGAGATGGCTCAAATCTGAACTTCCATCTCATTTCGCCTTTACCGCGCTCCGTATAGACGAAAAGAGACGGTGTCTAGCATTAACATTCCTTACAATAGGAAAATGGAAGGATTCAAGAGTAATTGGAAATACCTCAGCATCGAGTGCGGCTGAGTTTCGTAATAGAGGCGGTCGGCGAAGTGTATTTGCTGCCCTTTGTATGAATTTAATCAGATTCTCTTATTGCCATTTCGAGGTTAATTGGAATTTATATTAAAATCAGCTCTTTTAAGTGACTTTGTTCTTGTGATCTTCAGTTGTATCATACAGTCAATGCGGGCCTCCGGACCATCGGCCCCCGGGTCCCGGGTTCATCCCACCCGAATCATACTCAGATGAGATATAGAGAATTAGTTATGATAATAATAAATAAATAGGGATAAATCACGCAAATTGAGCTAGCCCTACAGCAAGTTGTGAACTTGTAACTTGTGCAATCTGCTGCCAGCCATCACAAAATCTGTCGAGGTCATCCCGCCATCTCGTTTATCTTGTTGTCTTATATAGATAAAAATCCAAGACCAAGACCAATCTGAAAAAGATCGTTTTTCATCATATCCTGGCTGGGGATCAAACCCAAGACCCTCGGGTCGCAGCCTGGCGTGTTACTATTAGCGACTGCGCCGCAAAGGCTCTAGTTAGAAGTCTCCGTAGTAATAATGCTATTACCGCAAGAGACTATGTAACTTAATTTCTATCTCTCTTCTAACCGTGTCTCCGGTTGTATCCTTAGCTGGAAGGCTGGAATACTTTGGAGCCTGAGGTTCACTTTCCAGATAGACTTTACCTAACCACCTATAATTAAAGAACTGTTACATTGCCTAGTGGACAAACCCCCGAGCCGGTTGCTAGGTAAAATCATAATAGATTATATTATATAGACTGTAGTCATTAGTTTATGCCACGCCTATTCTCTTTACGCATGTAGTCTACGACTTATTACAACATTGGACTTTCTATTTAACCCTGCCTGAAATGAAATCGCGACTTAGTAAAGTCCGTCAGAGTTATAAAATGCAAATGAAAGGTGCCCGGGTCCATTGATATTATTACTTGGCTGTCTTAGCTAAGGGCTCTCTCGGGGCGAGGGATACCCTGCTAATTAATGTTGAAAGTACATCTGACGTGACTTCCTTATTTGTTGTTATGAAATATTTATGGCAAAGACGTGGCCTTTCGACTTTTATATTGTGTGACTCGGCGTAGCTTCAACAAGTGGGAATTCACAAACTGGGTAAATTAAATTCTTCTTTTCTGGAATTTTATTTTTACGAATGACGTTGTTGAAGTGCTTTAGTTAGTTATAATTTGTAAAATATTTGTAATCAGAATTAAAAATTATTCTCTAGGTACCTTAGAAAGTTGGTTATTAATCTGGTTGGACTATCTATTATTTCTACCGGTAATCATTAATATCAGTTTCAAATTTAATCAGGAAATTGCTAAACTATCCAAACCAAAAAAAGGTCGTCATTAATTTACATATGGCGTCAGCCGCTTCCAAAGCGGAGTGCAGAAGAAGCGGCATCAAACTACACAGCGCATTTTCAAATACTATTTTTAGATCTCGGATCAAAAAAGGCTTGAGGATATTATCATAAACAAAAGCGCAGCGGTCAATATGCAGCCTGCGATATGAGGAGCACCACATCGAATTCGTAATAGGTTCAAAGATTTTATCTGATAACTTTTTTCCATTGATTTAAAAAAAAAGTTCGTTGAGAGTATTCCTACTTCTATGTTTTTCTCATCTAACCCCTAAGTGACTAGTAAAATCAACATCAAGAGGGTTCAAGACACTTTAAGTTGTTCCTATTGCCAAATTTCAAGAGTTTAATGTCATTTTAAGTTTTGTGTTAGTACGGGGTGACGTCGTAAAGATAAGATTTATATAGTGTCCGGCAGTATTATCTTCCAGAGTTTATGGTCGGCTCTACACTAAGTATGATGTAAGGGTTTGCTTGAATTACGACTATTAAACGCGTGACCATCGTTCAGGAGTTTCATTACAGTACGTAGTTCAAACTTTATGACGATGAGCTAAGTCATTTGATCGTCATGTCAGTTTCCATCCTGAGGGCGTGTTGTTTATAATCAGCGAATTGTGTAAATAAGTGTTACACACAGCAATTGGGTTAGTCCAACGATTGTTGCACTAAGTCCTATCTATTGCTTTTAGTTATTATTTGAAGAAAAGGGACAAAGCGAGAGTCTAGAAGGACCATTTAAATCAAACGCAAAAATTTTAAGGGCTGGCACCCTAAAGCAAGAAAATTAAAATACACGGCAGTTTTGACCGTTGAAGAAGAGGAAGTCATTGGCATTTTATTAACTAACATTTATTTTACAACATTTAGGATCAATCGGACACCGGAAATCCAGTAAAATTTTAGTTGCAAGATGGTTGCAAGACTTGATTACATACCGGGACAGTTGAAACTAAATAAGAAGTCTGTAATAAATAAATAAATAAAGTAATGCCCAAATGCGCATAAGCATTGTCATTAAACACGTTATCCGATCTTGTTCTTTGTCTGACAAAGTCTAGATATTGCGAAACCCAGACGGCACGAGACTCAAGATAGTGATGAGTTAAAATGCTATTGAGTATTCTGTGGTAAGTCGCATGATTCTAGAATCTTAGCCAGTCCTCGAAGGGGTCTAATTTTGATAGCCCCCAATCCTACACGTCAGTGACGTCACTAAGATGGTCACCGCATCTAGCGGCCCCAAAAGGTTTATTCCATGATTAAATAGGTCATTAGATTTGTATTCTTCCCCGAAGAGCTTCGAGCAACACGGCCTCCGTACCGGACGGAGGGAGTGGGCATAGCGACAATTTACTATGACAATTTTTCTGGCGTTTTTTGCGGGGGGAAATGTGCACACAAGTTTAGTTCCGCACACCTACATACAAAACTTAAACTGTCACTTGATAGTAATTATGACATTGTCACAAAAATGACATAAAAAAGAAAAAATAATTTGTGTACAGATGAGTCACACACAACTAACACATAGACATGCATATGCCTAATTTTGGCTTGTACCTTGACAGAGGGGAATGCAGCGTATGGCTACTCCCTTCCGTGTTGCTCGAAGCCGAAGAGTCATAGACTATGGAACGTCAGCAAAAATTAACATGGCGGATGTAAACTGTCAATACCGGCAGTCGGTTTTTTTAATAATTCAACATGTCATGCCAGTCATTTCACAAAGTGGTCTAATATTGACAGCCCTCTTCCTACACATCAGTGACGTCACTATATTGGTCACCGCATCCAGCGGCCTCAAAACGTTTTATTGCGTGATTTAATGAAATCTTTAATATGGCAGATAAGGCGCCCCGCCGACCGTAAATTGCCAGCGGCAATATCGTCCTCCGTAATGCTTCAAATAATAGGCTCTCAAGATCTTCATTTCTCCAAGTAAACCGCTATTATTATTTCATAAAATAAAATACTTTAGGACTCTCATTCTTTAAAAATATCAATGCTGTTTCTTATTGCCTTTTATTATAAATTTATTTTAAACCTGATAATATTCCTTCTGGCAATCAAAATATAAAGTCACTAATAGGTAAAAAAATCAGGCCAAATGCGTGTTGGATTTATTTGATGTTGGATATAATATCATCTTCGTAAATTCCCATTTCAAAATAAGCACTTCGGGGTCAAAATAATCTTCTACATTTTCATTGTGAATAAGCAAATCCCTTTGCTGTAGTATAAACTAATTATAAATAGTGTAGATCCGTATCAAGTTGCGTTTTATGACTGATTCCTGGGGCCGGCGCGCTCGTAAACACCACTAACTGGGGTCTACGCCTTTGGGACTCTGCAATCTCTTGTACTGTGGCCTAAATCTGAAGAGAACAACCTATAGATATGTATAAGGTCTTAATCAAATCTTATGGTGGCTCCTAATGAAACTTGATCAAAATATTTATATACGAATGTGGTGAAATAATCATCCATTTTATAGTCTATTTTCGTTGGACAGCAAATTTTTAATCGACTCGACATTTCTATAACTTTATAGGGGTAACAAAACCATGAAAAATTATTTCAATAAATAGTACAATTGATAATTACAAGTTTTCTTCAAGAATTTATTATTCGTTTTCAAATTTAATATTCATGTCAATCCTAAAGTTACTATAACTTTGTTTCAACCTGTCAATAAATCTTAAAAAACTACACTCTCATAACTTAAACCAAATCAAAATTTACATACGTAAGCTACAAGAACGTCCCTTAGCCCTGAGGCCGGAACCTTAGCCAAATGTCACCGTACCTGGATTTGAAACGGCTATTATATCCAGAGCCTCGTACATGTTTGTGGAAAACAGAGATTTATAGAATTTGGGAGTATATTTTATACTGAAAATAGGTTAACATTAAATAAATTTACCAAGGATAGGCGTCATTGCTCATAATATAAAAGTTGTTCAAAATCTTAACAAATACCTACCTATTGTAAATTAAAATAAAATTACTTATAATAAGGTTTTATTTTATTTATTAAATTATTTATATACTTAACGTTTCGAGCACTTTAGAGTTCATTTAAAAATTATGCAAAACTACCGCCTTCAATTTTATTGAATATTTAGAGATGTACGCAGTATTGGCTGACGGTGTCCGTAGGTCTTGCAGTCTGTTGCTGAGCATGAGATTTAATTAAATTGATGACTGGAGCTGGTGGTAACTACCAACCAACCTGTCGGTTGAAATTTGGATTTTTATTTTTATTTTCAATATCCTCACAAGCATTCTTGAAACATACCTATCTGTTTTGTTGAGGATTGTCAAAACCGTTTTTTTTAATCTATGATCAAAACGCATATAATGGTTAGGTTTGTCGAGGGCATAAATTTCCAGATGCTGCAGAATGTATAGATATGTAACTGAATTTACAAAAGAAGAAGGTTCTCAATTAGTCGGAATCTTTATTTACGTAAGTATTCTAATCATTCCGTCTTTTATGAACTATGAATCGATTTGAAAGATTATTTGGGTGAGTCTTTTCTTATTGGTGCCATTTAAATTACAACAAAATCGATGCAGTAATTTTAAAATTATTATTTTTTTTTAATTTGAATGACTAATCAATTATTACGATATGCGCAGGAAAGCAACTGGCTTTAAAAAGAGTTTCTTGTAGCGGTTCGCGGGTATTACCATTTTGTAGTAAAATACAAGGTCTGTGCGTATGCGAATGAAGTGCGTGCACAATGTAGAAATATAACTCACCATTGTCAACATTGATGGAGAACACATGAAGTGGACACTATTAAATATTATTCCTGTGAAGCTTCTGAAATATATGTGGTGTGCCTAGTTACAGTGGCAGGGCTAAAGGTAAATCATAATCCGGGGACGAAGGTTGGCCGCTGCGGCAGGGTGCGTAAGCGGTTTTTGGTGAGCCGGGTGAGCGTTTACCCAGCAGGTTTTACGATATCATATTTGAACCCTGTTTTGCTTATAACCGGATTTATAGAATTATAAGTAGAGGTAACAAATAATCAAATAAATAATATCAAAGGTCATCGCGGACAGATACGGGTTTACTTACGCTTCCCTGATTTTAAATAGTTCATTTGAAAGAAAACGGAGACATCATTGAATATTTTGAGCTAGGAGGGTCTAGAAAACTCTCTGATAGTACATTGTGTACCAAGGGCGGTATAGAAGACATTACGTTAAACGAGCGACTACCTACAAGTTTTATTAGTCCGAGTTTGTAATGTCTAATACCGGCCGTGATACACACAATGTTTTTCATCTTACTGAGTAAATAGTAGAGTAAAAAAAAATATTTTCATATTATATTGGTTAAAATTGTATAGTAGAATACAGTTTACCTTGAAAGTTAATATTTATGCGTCGTCAAGCTGGCTGATTATATTACCTAAATCAACATTATTGACCATCTATTAATTTATCATAGGGAATGTATTTCATGCAAATTAATGAAGATTACGATTATGTACTTATAAATATTTTGCCTAAAAATAAATAGCGGCAAACTAGAATGAGCAGAAAATGTATCCGAGGATACCACAGATAATGTAAATGTTTTATCCAAAAAGTGGAAGTCAAAGATCAATGAATACAAACAGCCAGCCACCACGGCCATTAACATTTCCAAATTTGAATTAGGGTCATAAATCCCAGTATATTTAATTTTTTTTATCGGGTTCCACTTTGCTTGCATTTAATGACACTGTTTAAGGGTAGGTGAGATGAAAACTATGTTCTTACAGTTTAAAGTGTGAGGCTTTACTCAGATTTTTGTCAAAAAGGCCAGTTTTTGCGAAAATGCAAAATAAAGCTTTATAGTGTTATACAAGTAGTTCATAAAATACGCGTAGTTTAAAGGATTTTCTAGACCTTCCTAAGCTCAACATTTTTAATGATGTCTCCATTTTTTTAAAATTATTAATTTAAAATGGGGGAAGCACTGGCCCTATGTATCGTCTTACCGAGAGTGTTTTCTGTCGCAATCACAACTTGGATGGTTTGGACCCTGGGATCCTGAGACTGGGTTGCAATAAACAGTTACTTTTTGATATAAGTAGGATTCATTCTCGCAATGGGAACTATTCCCCGCACTTTGCAATGAATATGGCTACGTCCGTCCACCCGTCAATTAGTAAAGCGTGGGATGTGTCTTATTTTAGAAGCACAGAGTTTCTATTCATTTCTCAATTATTTCGAGTCCTTTGTTTCTCCATTAAATAGAAATAATTTCAGTGTATTAATATTACAATAGAAGCTTGAGATAAATTCCATGATTTCGAAAAATGTTTCAAATCAAATCCTATAAGTAACTAAAGTAAACTTTTAATTAAAACGAGCTCCGTGCTGCAGCGGTCAACACGCCAGGCTGCGACACGGATGGTCCCGGGTTCGATCCCCGGTCAGGTCAAGATGAAAAACGATCTTTTTCATATTGACCTTGGATGTTTATCTATATAATTATTTGTTATAAAATATAGTATCGTTGAGTTAGTATCCCATAACACAAGTCTCAATCTGTGTGATTTGTCCGTATATATTTATTTAATTTGAAATCGACATGTTCACTAAGCAAATGGTACAGGTCGATTTCAAATTAACTAGTTAAGATTCTTAAAGGTTAATTGATCATTTACTTTAGCTAGTTAAGATTCTTAAAGGTTAATTGAGCAAGTCCATTTTGGAGTTTAAAAAAAAATTAGATAGTCCACAAGGTATAAAGCAATTTTTATTACGAGACAGTTGCCATAACCATTAATATTCAATAACACTTTCGAGCAAATTTTTCAGGTGTAACCTATAGAGTCACGGCGCGTGACCACACGCACCCGTTGAAACGTTTTATACAAGTTCTAAAAATGTGACTAGCGTTTATATCTCAAAGTTTTTTGGAATATAAAGGTATTTATAATTATATACTGGTTATACAGCGTGTAAAATAATCTCTGTTTAAAATTTTAGGGCCATTCAGGACGGCGCTTAGGAACATTGTAAGTTCGCTGTGCTGTAATTAGACTCGTGAGGTCTGTAGCTCAGAGCCACTTGGCTCTATGGCCACTATAGTTTCTAGTAAAGTCACTCGTGTGATATTTGTAAAAGCACAGCGGCATTTTTAAAGCATAACGAAGTGCGGTCGCAGCCGACTCATTGTCGCCTAAAGTAATTGCATTAGAATACCTAATAGTGAATATCATCATCATCAAGTCTTTTTTAAATCTCCATTGCAGGAGCACGACCCTCTCTGTACTACCAAAGCCATATATTAGCAAGGGCAGTCAGAGGATTTGGTCTACACTCTCCATGCTGGCCAGACGAGCTGTATGTTTTAAGCGTTGTTTAATGTTTATACAGCGTGTAAATTAACCACCATGTATATTAAGCGCCATTGGGGACGGCGCTTACATTGTGAGTTCACTGTACTGTGATTACTATAGCTCAAAGCCATTCGTTTCTTATAAAGTCACTCGTGTAATATCTTAAAAGAAAAGCGGCAGTTTTAAAGCGCAACGCAGTGCGGTCGCAGCCGACTAATTGCCGCCGGACGATGCGGCGTGCATTATTCACTCGCGAATCGATACCACGACGATGGACACGTTTATTGTTGTCGTATGAAATGTGTTGAAAAGGCTTCTCTAGCAGCGGGCGAGCGGCATTACTTTCCCTGCTCTGTGCGGCACATACTAATGCGTGAAACTTATATTACCCCTTTTTTTGGTTTAAGGGTTTAAAAATATTTAAATACCTAGTAGTGTTTATCATCATCATCGTCAAAAACATCATCATAAGGTCTTCTTTAATCTCCACTGCAGGAGCACGGCCCTCTCAGTACTACCGAGGCATATATTAGCCAGAGCAGTCAGAGGATTTGGCCTCTGGTCTCTGTGATTTACCACCGGGTAACTTAGGCGATATTAGGGTATATGGTGCTTAGGAACATTGTGAAGTCGCCGTGCTGTCATTAGACTCGCAAGTTTTAAAATTTCTAATAAAGTCACTCGTGTAATATCGTAAAAGTACAGCGGCAGTTTTAAAGCGCAACGCAGTGCGGTCGCAGCCGACTAATTGCCGCCGGACGATGCGGCGTGCATTATTCACTCGCGAATCGATACCACGTCGCGACACGACAATGGACACGTTTATTGTCGTCCACTGTACGTTATTTAAACATTACAGGGATTAAAATTAATCGCTCATCAACGATGTTTTAATTTTTATCAAACATTAAGTTACTATTTGCGATAAAAGTTTACAAATCTTTTCATGTCACTCGTTAAGTGCCCAATCTAACACCCTTGCAGGTTTGTATGGATATGAAGATATGAAGATGTTTATGATTCCTTCACGCAAAAACAACGAAGAATTTTGATGAAACTTTACAATGTTGTAGCTGACACATCAGAATAACATCCTATCCTGGATGAATATATTATGAATGCGAAAGTAACTCTTTCTGTGTCGGTCCCTTAACCTTTCACGCTATCAATTTAAAAGAGATAGTTTAGGACCCGGGGAAAGACATTTTTGGGACAAGACAAAGGGGTTATTGCAGAAAAAGTACTGTTACCGAGGCATATACTTATATCAACGCGAGCGGAGCCGCGGGCAAAAGTTCAATGGCGCCCATTCAAACAAATAAACAAACTCACTTTCGCATTTATAATATTCGTTAGGATAGGATGTCTTTTGGGAGTAAGCAAGGATTTCAAAGAAATCCCACCCTCACACATCTAAATCTGTTCTGGCATTCAGAGGTTATGAGGGAATAAAGATCTCACCTACGTGAGATCTTCATTCCGTACGGGGTCGCTATGAAATAAACGCGATAGAGACAGACAGAGAGAGGGAGGGAGAAAAAAAAACCTACCTATCTCACACACCTACCTGCCTATCTCATTTTTTTTGAAGTCCTACCTGATTGGTTGCCTGTAAGAAATTGCTTTTGCGATAAGGCCACCATTGTACATAATCTGTATTGTTAAATCCCTTGTATGCTTCGAGCAACACGGCAGGCGTGTTGTTCGAAGCTTGTATGAAATCTTGGAGCAATAAAGAGTTTTTATTATTTATTATTAATATTATAAAACTGTACTATTATTTATTACTGTATTCTGTGATAAAACTAACTTTCATAAAGGAATTCTGCATGAAATCATATCCAGGATTGTCTGGCCTTTATGATCAAAACTTATTTCACCTCTATGATCATAACAAAATTCTTTGGGCTGTCATCTGTGTATACCTTTGTGTGTAAAAAAAATGTGAAAGGTTGTGCCGAGATTCCACAAATTGTTGACGTATGTACAAGTGCAGTGCCGTGATAATTATGTGTGATGCGTCGTGCGCGACTGCCGTTCAATGTGCGTCGCTGCGGACGCGTTGCGCGCTACTTTCAGAATCATTGACATTTTATAAGTGTCAAAAACTTACAAGTTATTGCTAATAACTCTATTTCATGAGAATTAGAATTGTTGTTGCCTAATGAATGACGCATATGCGAGCGCGGTGCAGGGATGTGTGCGATGCGTCGGGACAGGCGTCGCCGTGGATGCGTCCCACGCTTTTTACCGAATCGTTGACTCTGATTAAATACATATTAAGTCTGCTTCTAGTTTACATAATTCATCCCATTTTACAGAGACTGTAATTGGTGACAGGATGACTTAAATGCAAGCGCAGTTCAGTGATGTGTGTGATGCATCACGACGGGCGACTATTGTGCGTCGCCGCGGATGCGTCGCGCGTTGCTCACAAAATCGGTGACACGGAATGAAAGCATGTTACTCCTGATTTCAGAGTAAACTTACATCATTTCCTGTTTTTTTACGAGCTCCGTGGCGCAGCGGTTACCACGCCAGCCTGCGACACGGAGGTCCCGGGTTCGATCCCCGGTCAGGTCATGATGGAAAACGATCTTTTTCAGATTGACCTGGGTCTTGGATGTTTATCTATATATGTATTTGTTATAAAATATAGTATCGTTGAGTTAGTATCCCATAACACAAGTCTTTCTTAAGAACTTACTTTGGGGCTAGCTCAATCTGTGTGATTTGTCCGTATTATATATTTATTATTTATTTATTTTCCTGGGTTGAAAATATCTGGAACCTTTTAGGCACTTTATCGCACCACCCGTTTTAAACTCTCTGTTTGGTCTAAAGGTTTGACTGGGAGAGAATGCCTTATGGCATTAAGTCCGCCTTTTGTACTATGTATTTTTTATATATGTGCAATAAAGTTTAATTAAATAAATACACTTCTGGGAGAGCTTAAGAAAAGCTTAACACGAACTTGTTATTTCTGAAGATTGAATCTATAGAACTCGCCTTGCGCTTTTCAACATATGATTTTTAAAGTAGGTAGATGTAATAAAAATGTTCATACAAAATAGCACTTATATTTTTACAAGGAACAAAAAAGTTAGGGTTTCGCCCTAAGTTGCCATCGCTTCGCTCGCTCTTTTGTGATCACGAGGAGCCTAACGGACCTTTTGTGAACAACATGTTTTTTTTTTGTCATTTTATATCTAAACTATGAAAGTTAAAGAACTTGAAAAACTACCCGACTATGCGCTTTGAAAATGTCTAAAAGTGTCCTTATATTGAGGAAAGTTAGTTCTATCTATTCCAATCCGCAGAATATCTAAATTCGTGCTAAGCTATTCTAAAGCGCATCTCTATTTATTTATAGGAAATGTAATATGAGGAGTGATAACTTAAATACAAACGGTGAACCGTATTTCGGTGTAGCAATTCTGCTTCGCCGCGGATGCATCAAGCTTCACACAGAATCGGGAACTTGTGAATGAAACATGCTGCCTGCTTTCAAGTCATTTACAATGTTTTTCCAACTTTTTCATGGATGTTATAATTGTTGATGTCTGACGACGCAAATGTAAGCGCAATGTGGTCGCGTCGCGCTTCTCACAGATTTAGTGACTGAGATTTTTTTAAATATTTAATTTCAATAATAAAACTATGAAAGAAAACAAATTCTGGTCATTAGTTAAGGCGAAGTGAGTTCACACACTAGCGCCACCCAGCAATTAATTAATTTACTACTAAATCAAATCAAATGTAGGTATAAAATTTAATAGCTGATTGCCCTCGTAAATAACTTGTAATATATTCTTTTTGTTACTTTTCATAGATACCTAGTATAATCTAAGTTTAAGAGAACGAAAATTCGTTCTCTTAATTCATCAAATTAAAAATAGTGAAAACTTGTACCACTAATACTACAAGTAATTAATTTATTAATTCAGCTATAGATTTTTAAATTTGATATGATTTAGGACTTATAGAATTAATTGCTGGGTGGCGCTAGTGAACTCACCTCGCCTTAATTTATGATATCTGTTTATTAGTAATTTAGTTATATTAGTATTTATAAAGTATTTATAGTTTTTTTTTGTGATGAAAAAATGTTTTGTTTCGTATTTCATTTAAAATAAATCCTTTTTATTGAAAATTAATGATTATATTAAAAAAAGTATAGCACTTATGACTATTGTAAAATCCCCGTAAGTCTGACTATAAGAGTATCACCTATGATATTTTTTGAACATCTACGTTTAAGCACGGCAGGCTATTTAATGCTACCCTCCCAAAAACATGAAATTTAAATTAAGGTAAAGTTCCGAAATAATTATCCCTTAGTACCCTGACGGATGTGGTGTGTGGCTGGAAACGCTTCAGTCCTACCCTTACGATTAATATTGCACGCGGAAGCTTATTGTTCCACTCTTTAATATTAAATAGGCAAGGAAAACTCTGATGCGCTTAGGAGCATGTGTGGTGTAAATTTGAGCGATCGAGTGAGAAACGATGTAGTGCGGGGGCGATGTGGAGTGAAGGAGGATGTAGTGACAAAAATTGAGAAAGGAATGTTAAGGTGGTTTGGACATGTAGAAAGGATGGATGAAAGAAGTCTCGCAAAGAAACTCTATAAGGCAGATGTGACCGGAAGAGTAAGTCAGGGCCGGCCTAGATGCACATCGCACATACCGTGACCAGATTGCGGACATTCTTGTCAAGGGGCAAGTCAGGAGTACCCGAAACCGGCGAGCATGTATGAAAAGAGTGATGGATGTACCTAGATGAAGCGAAAGAGTTTTGTAAGGATCGTAGCAAGTGGTGCTCCTTGGTCTCTGCCTACCCCCATGGGAAAGAGGCGTATGTATGAAAAACTCTGATGAAATACCACGCATGGTTTTTAGGCGAACCAAATAATTTTATTCATAAGTATTCATGCACCTATCTTAGAGTATAAATTTGTTAATGTTGATTTGTACATACACAAGCTGATTAAAAACTTTTAGATCATATGTCACACCCTGATAGCATCGATATCCAAAAGGAAACATAGCCAGCATTCTTGACACTCAAGGGCACGAATATGGAGTTTTAATTTTTTTACAACTGTCTCTTCTCATTTAAATATGTGAATAGCACCTTAAAAATATTCTTCTAATAGTAGATTATATAAATATCACTGAAGCAGGTTGTAACACCGGAATATTTTATTATTTTCATTTTTTAATATTTTTCTTAGTAAGCTTTTTTTGGGTCCATTTGACAAAGTGTCGAAAGAATAAGATTATTTTTAGTTAATTTCTATTATTACTGCCAGAATTTCAGGCTTCCTTAAAAATCTGATATATTCAGCTATCTGTCCATCATTAGAAGATTGGTGGCTCGTTTGCGGTTGATTTTGGGTTGGTTTTGTAGTACGTATAGGGGTATTGGTGTTATCCCCACCTTTGCGTTGAGCTGCAGTACACGCCGGACATTTCCACTGTGCTCGTGGGCTCGATGATTCGACAGACTGGCGCTTTGAATCAAAACCTTTTAGAAGAAATTGAAAAATTATTAGACAGTTTCAGTGTTCAGGAGCTAAAATTAACAGTTCTAGCGGAGGTCGAAAATAAACTGAAGTCGGTAACCGGGGACATCAAAGAACTTAAAAACACCCAATCCCAGATGCAAGAAATACATGAGGAAATGTCTATAAATATGAGTAAACTTCAAGATGATGTGACCGAAGCTAACAACCAAATAAGTGAACTTCGACTCCAACTGGGAAAGCAACAGCAAAGAGCTAGGATGACGAATATTGAAATAGTTGGATTGCCACAAGTGCATAACGAATCGACTGTAGATTTAGTTAAGGAGATAGCTAAGCACGCAAATGTGAATCTTCAACCAGGAGATATAGAATACGCGCATCGTATCCAACCTATGCAGAAGGTAGCAGGCAGGCCTAAGACAATTGTAGTCAAACTTAAAGACAGATCCTTAAAAGATCGCATTTTGTCTGGGCTGCGAAGAAGCAAGGGCATCAACACTTCAAATATAGGAATGAGCGGTCCACCAAAAAAATTTTTTGTAAACGAGCATTTGACGCCTGACAACAAACATCTTCTAAAGAAGACTAAGGATTTGGCTAAAACCAAGGGATACAAATTCGTATGGATCCGAGATTGCAATATTTTTTTACGGAAGAACGAAGAATCCCCATCATTTACAATAAACTCGGAAAAAGACCTTTCCAAAATCACCTAAAATTCATATTGTCATTCTCAATAACTAGTGCTGATATTTTTTCCTGCATGCTCTTCTTTTTATTGGGGATACACGTATTTTTCAAAACTCATAAATACTTATACATTCGACACAGTATTTTTATTCCATACGCCTGTATCGTTTACCAAGAACAGAATTTTGTTATGTACACTATTGCACACTTTTTTTTAAGCCGAAAACCGCAAGTAATTTATTTTAGACATGCTAAAATACATTTATGTACATTCAATTTTTTATATGATTATGGGTAAAAAATTAGAAATATTTTATCAAAACACTCGCGGCTTGCGTACTAAAACTAAAGAACTACGTCAAAGTGTTTTGGCGCATGACTTTGATATTATATTGATTACAGAGTCTTGGCTTACTGATGGTTTCTACAAAGGAGAACTCTGTGATGACCGATATGACTTGTTTCGTTATGACCGTGACGATAAAAAATCTACAAAAAAGATTGGTGGTGGGGTAATACTCTTCTCAAAGAAATATCTTCAAGTTAGGGAGAGGCCGGAATGGGATTGCCCAAGTGTTGAGTGCATATGGATTTCAGTACCAGGTCATAAGCTTGGCACTTTTGATAATCGAGATTTGCACATCGGCTTATTATACATACCTCCAGATAATAAAAAATCTTTACGATTGAAGGAACTCAGTAACCATTTTACAAATCTGTTTGCTAATAACATGAATGACCATTTCATTTTAATAGGTGATTTCAACCTACCCAACATTAAATGGTCCACGTCTTCCCCTTCAGTCCCTTCATTTCACAAAGTCTGTAGTGTCGATATCCAAGAAGCTTCGAGTGAACTGATTGATGTTTGTGACATGGCAGATTTAAAACAATATAATAGCATTGTAAACACTTATAATAATGTCTTAGACCTTGTATTTAGTGATTCAGTTATTGAATTATCGCGAAGTCATGTCGCTTTAGTCAAGGAGGATCCCGCTCATCCCCCTCTTTTATTCAATTTACCAGATTTATTTACGCCTTCATTTAGTCCTAAACCCATAAAAAAATATAATTTTTATCAGGCCGATTACAATCTAATCAATAAACATTTATCAATAATAGACTGGGATATTTACCTTGGAACATTTACTGATAGGAAATATTCAATTGACGAATTAGTTAACATATTCTACTCAATTTTAAATAATGTCATTAAAGAATTTGTACCTATGAAAACTAAACAATATAACGCTTGCTATCCATCATGGTATTCTTCTGGACTTATACACATAATTAAAGACAAAGAGAAGGCACACAGACGATGGAAGAAAAACGGTAATCCGCGAGATTACGATGAATTTTCTATTTTGCGTGCTCGTCAAAAAAGAATCCAAAAACAATGTTATGAAAATCACTTGAAACGCGTACAGGAATCAATTTGTAAAGACCCGAAACAGCTTTGGAATTATATAAAAACTCTCCGGAAAAATAATTCTGGATATCCTAACATTCTAAAATTTAAAGATCTCGAATACCATAGTGAATCAGAAGCTTGTGAAGGTTTTAACAAATTTTTTGAAAGTGTTTTTGAAAATTCTGCTGACACTTATAACATTGAACTTCCAGGGGTTGATTCTTGTGAGGTAATGAGTGGAATAGAGTTCTTAGAAGAGGAAATTACTGAAGTTCTTCTTAAATTAGTTAATAAAGGTCCAGGGAGCGACAATATCCCCCCAATATTTTATAAGAAATGTTCAAAATACCTAGCAAAACCTTTAGCTACCCTTTTTAATACATCCTTACGAAAAGGTAGCTTTCCCACCAAATGGAAAGCGGCACTAGTAGTTCCTATACATAAAAACGGATCAAAATTAAACATTGAAAACTATCGTGCTATTTCGATTTTTAATACAATTGAAAAGATATTTGAGAGACTTATAAAGAAGCATATTGGTCCAATCATTTATAAATCAATTCCAAACGAACAACATGGTTTCATGAGTAGACGTTCAACAGTCACTAATCTTGCTATGTTTACCAACTATGTTTTGCGAAGCATGGATCAACGTCAGCAGGTAGATGTGATCTACACCGATTTTGAAAAAGCTTTTGATCGTGTGGACCATATCATCCTGTTGGCTAAACTAAATGCTTTAGGAATACGTGGCGATTTACTTAGATGGCTTACATCTTACATAACTAATCGGAGACAGGCTGTTGTGATGGGTGGAGCGCGAAGTGACTTTATTACTATACCCTCTGGAGTCCCCCAGGGTTCAATCTTGGGACCTTTGCTTTACAACGCGTATTTGTATGATATAAACCATAGTTTTAGTCACGCACATTTTCTAATGTTTGCAGATGATAAAAAAATATTTTTAAGCATCAAAAACATAGAGGACTGTAAAAAAATTCCACAAGATTTAGATGCCTTAGAAACGTATTATTTGAACAATAGAATCTCTGTAAATGTTAAAAAGTGCATGCAGATCACATTTACGCGCAAATTAAACCCGATTAAATTTTTTTACAATATTTGCGGTTCCACAATTAAACACACCTCTTCTGTAAGAGACTTAGGAGTATTGTTGGATTCGAAAATGCTCATGACAGAACACATTGAAGCAACAGTAAGCAAGGCTTACAAACAGCTTGGGTTTGTCAAACGTATAAGTCAGGAGTTCAAAAGTATTCTATGTATTAAGGCATTGTTTTTTACCTTCGTAAGAACAATTCTTGAATATGCCTGTAACATTTGGACACCCCAATATTCTACTCATAAGAAAAAAATAGAGGTCATACAGGAAAGGTTTATTACATTTCTCTCGTTAAGGGACTGCACAAAATTTGATTCATACGATGAGGCATGCTTACACTACAATATGGTTAGCTTAGAATTGAGGCGAGTACAATATGATCTGATTTTTCTGCAATCTTTAATCACAGGCCAAATAGACTGCCCGGACCTCCTGGCTGCAATAGCCTTCAGAGTACCATCGTCCCGCACACGTCACACGCCATTACTACACGTGCCTCACGCCAACACCAACTACTCCCGGAACTCTGTACTGTGTCGAATGTGTAGTAATTACAACAAATGCTATTCTAACTTAGATTTGTTTCACTTAACTAAGCCCCAACTAAGGGGTGAAATTGGGAAAATGCATCGGAGCAACAAGATTGTTATCCCCATTCTTTAAATTTCTTCAAAATTCTTTAAATTTCTATAATTATGTATAACATACCTATGTTTGCCTTTGTATACTTACATATTTATCCATAGCAATCAACACAACAAATATTGTTTTTTTTTTTAATATTAACTGTGTAAACATCATTTGGCCATATTTGTGTACACATATAGTATGTATATTCATGAAACTGTTACGCTGTTTGTTTACCAATAAATGAAAATGAAAATGGAAATGAAAATTTGCCTCCACAATCCGGCTGCACGTGAGGTAACTAAATTAGGTTCATAAGGTAGTATAGGTACAACGACGTTAATCCGGAGCACCTACTTCTATAATTCGATATTTTATAGGTTATGCCTGCGTGCGACATATGTATCTACAAACTTCAATGAGTAAAGGTCGTGACACTCAATCTTTTTAGTATCTTATCACTGTAGGAGCACGACGCTTTCTGTACTACCATAGCCATATACCTATATAAGCCAGAGCAGTCAGAGGATTTGGCTTACACTCTCCACGCTGGCCAAACTGGTTGAAGAGGTATTTTAGATGTTTATAAGCTTTATTTAGCTTGTGTTCCCTAACTCTCCTTTTATGACATTCACGGGAAGACTTATCTACTTCCTCTCAATTCAATTACATTTCAACTGATAATTTTTTTCTAAAGTTGTTCAAAACTGCGTCAATTCTATAGCATCAGCACATACGTGGCGCCGGCCGGCTAACAAATCTAATTGTCGCTTATGGGCACGTCCAACTTTTGACAGAGGGTTTGAAGGACCATCAGCCAGCGGTTCTCTAACGGAATTTTCAGTTTTTTACGCCCTCTCCAATTTTACCTACGCTGGTGAATTGTACTTCTAATAAAACTGTTTTTATGGCGTAGCAGATGGATGTCTTTAATGTTATAACTATAAGAGTAGCGTTGTATTAGTTATGAGTAGGTTAATAAATTTTACTTATTAACCTATTAACTGAAATTTAAAATAATATGTAAATTAAATTGAAAACCCTATTCAATATAGGTAAATGCAAAATGCGCTTTCTTTCTCATTTTGATTCTTTTGTAGTGAGACACTGTAGAGACAAGAGCACTGAGACAAGTAGCACTGCAAAAATTTGGCGACTGAGCTACTCAGCGTTCTCATTAACAACACAACACCTCGTTGTCATCACGTAAAATATTGTATTGTCAACCGATTTACATGGATATGTATTACACATCCATACGATATGGCTATGTAAGTAATGTATTACATATTCGTGTGTCAACCGATTCACTTGGATATGTAATACATATCCATGTGAATAGGTTGACAATTAAGCTTTTACATGTAATGTCTTAAAGAGAGTAATAAGAAGCTAACACAGCAGGTCTTTCATCCTGGTCTATTCCTGGCAAGATCAAGAAGTGCATCACAGAGTTCTATGTCTGATGTCAACACACAAAACGAACCGAGTTCACCAAATAATGAGGAGATTGATCCAAACAAGCCCCCAACATGGCAGAGAGTACCAAACCTACGCCAATCCAAAAAAAGAAAAGTGACCTCACCATCACCAGAAAGAATACCAATTACAAACCGGTTTAGCAATCTGCCCGTGGATCAAGAAGAAAATGTCGAGAGAGAGGCCACTGTAAAAGTTGCAAAACCACCACCTATAATCCTATATGGAGTTGAAGATCTCACCAAACTCACTGAACTGCTTGAAAGTGTTGCCAACAAAAGTGACTTTGTTTACAAAATCATTAATCAAAACCAACTTCGTATTAATTGCACTCACGCAGAGGTCTACAAATCAGTAATCGGAATTATTAGAGAAAAAGGACTTATTGGACATACATTTAACCGAAAAGACCAAAAACCTTATAGAATAGTGATTAAAAATCTCCATCACTCAACACCCATTAGTGAAATAAAAGAAGCACTGGAAGAAACTGGCAACAAAGTAATCGGAGAGATAGTAAACGCAAAGTATGGACCGGATAAGAGACCTACATCAACCTTTTTTGCGACCCTACAACAAAGTCCCAATAATAAAGCTGTAAAAAATATAAAACACATTTGTCACCAATCAGTGGTTATAGAAGACCCAAAAAAACGTAACTCAATTATCCAGTGCCAAAAATGTCAACAGTATGGACACTCCAAAAATTATTGTATGCGACCATACCGCTGCGTAAAATGTGCCCAGGGACATAGAACAGCAGACTGCCCCAAGACAGACCGCAATACCCCAGCAAAATGCGCCCTATGCCTCGGAGCCCATCCAGCCAATTACAAGGGATGTGAAGTATACAAGGAAATATTATCTAGAAAATCTAACAAACTAGCACATTTAAAAACTAGAATACATACTAAACAACCTGACAAGTCGACTGCAGTACAAAACGAACAAGAACAAATACCACTTAACACTGAAAGCGAAATAGCATCACAATCTGAACTGCTACCCAACGATGAAGCAAAACTAAACCCAAACAACAAAAAGAAAACAAGTTATGCCGACACAACAAGAGACAATCCCAATACAAAGAATAAAGAAACACCTGCACCAAACAGAATAGAAGAGATGTTCCTCAAGCAAGCAGAAAAAATTGATATAATCCTACAACAAATGAGCACTTTAATTAACCTCATAACAACTCTAGTAGCTAAGATGCCCTAATGGCGTCCCTCAAAATAGCAACATGGAACCCAGACGGGCTATCTTCCAATTTGGAAGAGGTAGAAGTGCTACTAAATTCCCACAACATAGACATTTTATTAGTGTCTGAGACTCATATAACTGACAACAATAATGTTAAAATACGTAATTATAGTATTTACACCACAAACCATCCGGATGGCACAGCACATGCAGGAGCAGCTGTAATTGTAAAGTCAAGTATTAAACACCACGAACAACCACAATTCAGGATGCCACACATCCAGGCGGCAACCGTTGCGATAGACGACAGAAATGGAACTTTTAACGTGTCCGCCATTTACTGCCCCCCAAAATATACCATCAAAGAAGAGCACTATGAGGACCTTTTCAACACCCTAGGGCCACGTTTCATTGTAGGAGGCGACTGGAACGCCAAACATATACACTGGGCTTCAAGACTTACAACTTCTAGAGGAAGAGAGCTCAAGAAGTCTATAGACAAGAATAAGCTTACTACAATCTCAACAGAAGACCCGACCCATTGGCCAACAGATCCGAATCGTCTTCCTGACGTCATAGACTTCTACGTTGCAAAAGGCCTTTCTAGGCTCAGTCATCAAATTCAGACATGTCTGGACTCCAACACCAATCATGTTCCCGTTATACTGACTATTGGTATTACTGTTCTCAGTACAGAACATAACACAAAATTCGGTATTTGCCTAATGTTAAGATTATATAAAATTTGTTTCTGATGATACTAATTTCTATCTAAAAACACTATAAAGATCACTTTTGATTTGATATCGATTCGTTAAGTGTTCTTAAAGCTTCTTTAAAGTTGGGTGAATAGGACCATTTTTTAAAGTATGAAAATCTTAAATTACAATTATACTGTATTATAGTCCGCTAAATTTAAAGCAACTTTTATTATAAAACCATTACCACAAACGTAATATTTCGTATAGCTACCAAACAAAGTTCTCACGCCGCCCATACAAAATACAAAGTTGTGACGTCACAAATATGTAGGCATTTCAGCAGTGCGTTTTCACGTCTAAATACTAACGTCTAAAAATATGTGTCTTTAAAACTTCTATATCTGAAAAAGTTTTTTGTTTAGAAATGAATTTCTGTCACTATCGTGTTTATTTTAGGTCGGTCTTTACATAGCGACACGAAAAATTTTTTAGTCAAGTAGCCAATTATACAATAAACGCACTGACTGGAAGTCCTTTAGAGATCTTGTCAGTGAGAGACTGGACTTAAAAATACCCCTCAAAACCGAGACAGATATTGACAACGCCGTACGCATATTAACATCAGTGATTCAGGAAAGTTGCTGGACATCCACACCAGAAGTCATTGACCGTCCCCCACAGAGCAAAACATACTCTGATAATATCTGCCAAAAAATACTAGAAAAGAGAAGACTACGTCGTGTGTGGCACAATAGTAGGCACCCTGAGGACAAGAAAGAACTGAATAAGGCCATTCGTGATCTGAAAAATCTTATTACAGAAGCTAATAACGCTGCACTAGATAATTACCTAGAAGGTCTTTCAGCCACTAAAACAACCAACTACTCCTTATGGAAAGCCTGCAAAAATACGAATCGACCACTACACCAAAAACCGCCTTTACGCGCAGACAACGCACAGTGGATAAGAACTGCTCAAGATAAAGCAGAGGCCTTTGCCAAGCACCTAAGTCTCGTGTTTACACCAAACGATCCAGCGCAGAATGTGGATGAGACAGAAATTGACTTGATTCTTAACCAAGACTTACAACTCGATTTACCTTTAAAATTGGTGACTCCCAGAGAAATATACAGAAACCTCAAACTTTTAAAGAACAATAAAGCTCCGGGTTATGACCTGATTGACAAAAAAGTTCTCGAAGAATCACCCCGAAAGGCAATTGTATATATGACGATGCTATTTAACGCAATGATAAGAGTTGGATATTTTCCAAAGCTATGGAAGGTATCGACGGTAATAATGGTTCACAAACCTGGAAAACCAATCCACGAGATCACTTCATATAAACCAATAAGTCTTCTGCCGATAATGTCAAAGATATTCGAGACACTGCTTCTCCACAGAATGATAAATATCATAAATCAAAAATCAATTATACCAAACCACCAATTCGGATTTAGGCAGGAGCATGCAACTATAGAACAAGTCCACAGAGTCTGCAGAGCAATAAGACATTCTCTGGAAAAAAAAGAATACTGCTCATCAGCGTTTCTCGACATAAAACAAGCCTTCGACAAAGTCTGGCATAAAGGTCTTTTGTTTATGATAAAAACAACCTTACCACATACTTTCTTTAAAATTCTGGAGTCCTACTTGTGTGACAGGCTGTTTCAAGTCAGAGAGAATGACTGTACCTCAAAATTTTATGATATCTTTGCGGGGGTACCTCAGGGCTCAGTGCTTGGACCTGTGTTGTACACTCTGTATACATATGACCTTCCACAAGCTCCTGGCGTTACCGTTGCAACTTACGCAGACGACACGGCCTTACTGTCCTCGGACGTATCCCCAGCCCAGGCTTCTCGGGTCCTACAGAATGGGTTGAATAAAATAGAAGAATGGCTAGCTAAATGGAGAATAGTCGCAAATGCGTCCAAATCAGTCCAAGTAACATTTACTCTCCGCAAGGATGACTGCTCCCCAGTCACCCTAAATGGCATTCAACTTGCACACCAAAATACAGTTAAGTACCTGGGAATGCACTTGGATCGCAGACTTACATGGCAGAAACACATCAAAACTAAACGGGAAGAAATAAATCTGAAATACAAGGGTCTTTACTGGCTCCTGGGACGTAACTCAAAACTGAAAGTCGACAATAAGTTGCTGATATATAAATCGATCTTGAAACCTATTTGGACATACGGCATACAACCCTGGGGATCAGCCAGCGCCTCAAACATTTCGATAGTCCAAAGAGCGCAAAACTACATCCTAAAACAAATATCAAATGCACCGTGGTTTATCAGAACGAATGAAATCCATGAAAATCTCAATATGCCCACTGTGAAGGAGGAAATAGCCAGACATAGAGAAAGCTACAAATCGAGACTGGTTAAGCATCCAAACCCGCTAGCGGGTCAACTCACAATCCCAGAAACCATGCGCCGGCTTAAGAAGCGGCGAGACATCTTCGATCTAGACACATGAATGATGAAAAGGAAAAATAATGGGCTAGCTCCGGTGGGAGCAGCACCCAACATGCCAAGAAGCACATACCTCATCTGCTTATAGTCTAGAAAGACTGATTGCAAGATAAACACAAAAAAAAAAAACATGTAATGTAAAAGCTTAATTGTCAACCTGCTTGCTTGTGCGTGATGCTTTTACATGTAATGTAAAAGCTTAATTCGACACACCGGAAAATCGGTAGTGCAAGTTAAATTTGGAACTTGCACACATGTACAGGTGAAATGTAAACATGAAAATTCATATTCCTAACTTAACGTCCTTGCTGACGAAATCTTTTAAATATCTATGCCGTAGTGCCGTTAAGTTTCTCGATGGCACTTTTCGCGCGAAAACATTTTTAATCAACCGCAAGTCGTGAAGTAATATCGTCACAGGGAACTATTTACGATATTTTCTATCAGTACACTTTATCTGCCATAAAGTTTTTCTCTGTCGTGAACGTCGTCGCTTATTCACTAACTGACCACTAACGTTTCACCACAGTAATGGTATGTTTGCTATTTATGATGTAAAACTATTTATTTCATAAAGAACTAGCAGCCCTACCCCGCTGCGCCCGGGCATGTATTATACCTAAAAGCCTTCCTCGTGAATCACTCTATCTATTGGTAAAAACCACATGAAAGTTTATCGCAAACAGACAGGCAGACAGACGCGCCGGAGGACTTTGTTGTATAACATGTAGTGACTATATACTTACTGTAAATTGTTTGGATTTTGAAATCTTATCCCGCTGTATAATGTGTACCTATGAAAAATGTCATGTGATTTGCTGCCTGTAAGAAATTTATTTAGCAATTAGGCCGCCTTTGTACACTACAATATTTTTATTTTCAATAATCTGTTAATCATTTTTGGTGCAATAATAAAGAGTTTTTATCTAATCTTGTCCAATACTTTGTATGTCATATCAACGAAAAAAAATAACGTTTTGCTTATAAGTAGCTAAAAAGAATGTGTCCTTTAAATTTGAATTTAATTTAGTTTGCCTCAACTGGCCACATTCGAGATCAGACGCGTGTGGTCAGTTAGTGAATGAACAGAAACGAAAGAACCTAACTAGGTACGTGCTACGTCCCCGATATTTTCATTAAATAGTTTTAAAGGCTAATTCATATTCCGCTTCTAAAGTCGGTCTCTGCAAAGCGGGCACTGAAATTAAAAACTAAATAGAAACTAGAGACTAGACTCGTAGAGACAGCGAAAACGGTATTTTAACCGACTTTCCCGACGGTAAGTGCGTTTATCTTCGAGCAACACGGCCTCCGTACCGGACGGAGGGAGTGGGCAAAGCGACAATTTACTATGACAATTTTTCTGGCGTTTTTTGCGGGGGGAAATGTGCACACAAGTTTAGTTCCGCACACCTACATACAAAACTTAAACTGTCACTTGATAGTAATTATGACATTGTCACAAAAAATGACATAAAAAAGAAAAAATAATTTGTGTACAGATGAGTCACACAACTAACACATAGACATGCATATGCCTAATTTTGGCTTGTACCTTGACAGAGGGGAATGAAGCGTATGGCTACTCCCTTCCGTGTTGCTCGAAGGCGTTTATACATTTTGCGATGTGATTTTATTCACGAAAGCTGGTAGCCAAAATCAGGGAAGTTGGACATGAGACTAGTAGTCTGTAGCTTTTGAACAATTAATAAATACATATATCTAATGAGATAATTTTAAATATGATATGACGTGAAAAAGTGCCTGCAAAGGCCTATTTTCTGAATAAACGTTTTGATTTTGAGGTGTGAAGATTTGTTTTATAAAGTTATAGTGGTGATAATTTTAAGAATTCATTATTTGAAATCTATATGATATTAATTTAGAACTACGTTTACGCAATGCACATAATATATAAGTAGTTTATAAAGTTTAAACTAAAGCTTCTTCTTCACTCCTCTTTGGAATTGGCCTAAAACTAGCCATATGTAAATTCCAGACGTCAACAATTATTTAATGTGATCTTTGTGAAATCAAATGAGACAATTAATAAGTGTTCAAAGAAACAAAAAAATAATTGAAATCTTGGAATATGTATTTCATATTTGTAAGTATTGAAATATAGTAAGAAGACAGTAAGAAGTAATAACAATATTTTGTAATATCCTTTCAAGAGGAAATACAATACAACGTATCACAAAGTTAATATTAAATGCGGTATCTTCATTTTTCTGACAGTTCCACAACCCGTTTCAAAGAACGGTCCGTCTGGCTAAGGTTGTTAAATTTTCATGAAATAAAAGGGTTGTTACGTCTTCACACGGTCTCGGAGGCTTTGAGTGACGTTTTAATGGACTACTAGGAATTTATTCAGGGTCTTCACGAGAATAGTGATCATGGTAGCGACCGTGGATACTCACATACCTACACGGAATAAAATAATAATAGTGGCTCGAGGAGTAAATAAAATAATTTGCCATTTATTTGCATTGAATAGGCTCAAAAAGTAATTGATAGACTTTCAAAATTCTAAACTGATAGTAAGCTTATTTATCTGTGGGGACATGAGCTTTAATTTACGTGTTTATTTTTCGTATGTGTAAGTGGCCAACACTGGTGTCAGATTTTTCAAGCTGCCTTAAGGCATCTGACATAGCTTAACGACTGCCATCAACGATGACAGCCGGGACCAACGGCTTAACGTGCCTTCCGAAGCACGAAGGAGCTCGAGATATTTTTATGCCACTTGTGGTCACCCATCCAAGTAGGGACTGCACCAGGGGTTGCTTAACATATGTAAGTGCTCATAGAGCTCACACCCACTGGACCATCGGGAAAGAATTATTGGAAATAATTATTCGTGGGAAAATTGCTATAGTAAGTAATAAACTCAGATAACAACTTAAACAAGTCAATAGTATAAATTTAGTTTTAAGTTAATCTTTAAATAAACATCAAGTGCTTATGTATTATATATCTTATTATAGAAATATTATGAAATGTATATTTGTATATGAGTAGTTACGTAAATACAATTATTTCTTTGTTGATACGATTTTTAATCGTATAAGAGTGAGTGCCTCTTGGAAGAAAGAAAAAATACAAACTACAGTCCTAATACAAAATTACATCTTGCTAGTATTAAAAATAGAAGTCAAGTGAGAAAAATAAAATCTTTATAGCGTCTCTATACATCTAGCTGTGCTCTAAAGAAAACATAACTTATCCTGAGATAAAGCCTGTTTGAGTAGGGCGAGCAGTCCGTCCAGCCGTCAATTGGAAGGATTCCAGCCAGTTGCCCCACGTGTCACTGCCCAGCGATATTAGCTTATAAATGTATTTTAGTGGCAAACTTGCATCTTTCAAATATCACAAATAAATAAAAACCGGCCAAGTGCGTGTCGGGCCACGCGCAGTGTAGGGTTCCGTAGTTGCGAATGACAACTTTGAGTTTGAGTTCACACTGTTTACACTCGCACCTCACAGTTTGACGACCAAAAACATCTAACAATGAAAATTGAATGAAATTTTACATTTTCCAGTGCATTTTATAAGTTGGTTGCCTATAATTTTTTAGTTTGCACTTAGTACTCAGCTCTGATAGTTTTCCTTTCAACTTCAGTATATATACTACTGCTGTAATTTTTTCACGTATCCATATATATCCGTTTAGCAGATAGGGGGGGACACACTGACCTCTAACAAAAATTTTCACTTTAAAACCAAATATTTCGGAAACGGATCCCTAAATCGAAAAATGGTGTTCTCAACCTCACAATATTTTTCAAAGACCTTTTTAACGATACCCCACACCATGGGTAAGTAGAGAAAAAAAATTACTCGCCCACATTACTTGTATGGGAGATACGCTAAAAAAAAAATTATTTTCAAGATTTTTTTTCTACCACTTTTTTGCCATGATTAATATACATACCCATACCAAATTACAGCTTTCTAATACTCATAGTCTTTGAGTAAAACCGCGGACGGACAGACAGACAGACAAGGCGAAACTATAAGAGTTCCTTGTTTACTACGGAACCCTAAAAAGAGAGGTCTTATAAGAAATATAAAACCGTAATAGCGTCTCTACACATTTAGCTGTGCTCTAAAGAAAACATAAGTTATCCTGAGATAAAGCCAGTTTGAGTAGGGCGAGCAGTCCGTCCAGCCGTCAATTGGAAGGATTCCAGCCAGTTGCCCCACGTGTCACTACCCAGGGACATTAGCTTTATAAATGTATTTTTGTGCTCCACTTGGCAAACGCTTTCCATTTAAGATGTGCTGTGTAGTAGAGCGGAGCTAACATGTATTGCGAGGCTGTGGAACCACAGAATTAATACTAATACTAAGTGAAACTATGACTATGAAAGCGGAGCCTGGGCTCCAAAGCACTCCAGCTGAGGATGCAACCGAATACGATCAATTTCCTTTGGTTCATGTAACATGTACTACTCGGTATCCTTTAGTTTCACATATGTTGCGATTTACAAAATGCTGGTTTGGGAGAAAAGAAAAAACATAGAATATACCAGCTGCTTTTCTTCCCACGCAGACTGTAAAAGCCGGTCAAGGGATTGAGCGCAAATCTAAGGAGTCACATTAATAGGCGATGCGGCTAGCAACCCATCACTATTTTGATTCCGCTTTCCACCTGACGCCTACTACGATGCTAAACGTGGCCTGTAGGTTCTATGACCTTGGGTTCTGTCTACCCCGCAAGGGATAAAGACGTGATAGTATGTATGTACAAAATTTCATTCTAGTTGAGGTAGACACGTCAGCAAACGGGATAAGCCGCACGCCCCAGCGGCGGCGGGTGTTTATCTTCAACTAAGTGCATTGCGTGGTCGCGGAAATCGCGGCGACTAGGGGCTCTAATAGAAGCAATAGCAAGTAATCGATTGTTTTCACTTTAGAATAGATAACATATTTTTCTCGTCCGAAACGGCAATGCTATTTTCTATTCTTTTCATTCTTGCAGTGCAAGGCGTTTAACACCTGTTCATGAAACTATCGTATCGTTGTGGCGGTATATAGTTTATTAAACTCTGTAACGTTTAAGAATCTTTAATCCTTTTTTTGACTTCGCGTAAAAATATATGTAATTATGTATATAGGTATGATTTTTGCTTTGAATCTTAACAATAAGTAAATGTCGTGGTCGCGGAAATCGCGGCAACTAGGGGTAGTTGCCGTGATTTCCGCCAACACGACATTTACTTATTACTTTAACAATCGATTACTTACTATTGCTTCTGTTAGACGGGGGTCTAACAGAAGCAATAGTAAGTAATCGATTGTTTTCACTTCAGACTAGATAACATAATTTTCTCGTCCGAAACGGCAATGTAATTTTTCTATTATTTCCATTTCTGCAGCATCGTTGTACATCTGGTCATAAAACTACCTTTGTGGCGGTATAACGCATATTAAACTCTGTAACATTTAAGAAATTAAAGAATCCTTTTTTTGGCGTCATGTAAAATATATAGATATGATTTAATTCATTATTGTTAGTATTCAAATATTAACCATAATGAATTAATTGACATGAAAACAACAAAAAACAACATTTTCACACAAATTGCCCTGCCGAACACTTTTTTAAACGGGAACGCAAATTTATTTTCGTTTTTCCAGCATTCAAGTTCAAGTTGTTCATATTGACGGACTGAATCGCCCTTTAAGGATCAGACAGGGTTTTATTTAAATATTGTTAACTCCTGCATAGAATATATGAAGAAAAGCAGCTACTGAATTCTATATTTTTAGCTGAGCGTACAAGACACAAACATGTTAGTCTGTTTTTTGTGTGTGTAAGTGGCCAACACTGGTGTCAGTTTCAAGCTTGCCTGGAGGCATCTAACATAGCTTAATGACTGCCGTCAATAATGACAGCCGGGAGTATGGGATCAACAGCTTTACATGCCTTCAAAAACCACGGAGGAGCCCGAGATATTGCTACTTGCGGTCACCCATCCCAGGATTGGGACCGCGCGCGGGGTTGCTTAACATGCATATGCGGCTATCAGGCTCACGCCCACTGGACTATCGGGCTCCCCAAGAAATAAGTGAAACAAAATATGTATGTAACATATAAAAATAAAATCTTGTTGGGACTCCTTGAAGTAAGACTCAATGAGATATACATAAGCTTTAACTGATATTTGATTATTTACTTAACGTCAGTCGGTAGTCACCCCATTTCTTGTTTGTCACACGTATGCAACTGTTTGAAGATATAGCGTTTCAATGGATTATACGTGATTTAAGAGCCTCCTTGAAGGGTAGGGGTGTAAATGTTTCATGCCTATAGTGCCACTATGTGATGAGTATAAATATCGCACACGGCTTCATAATACAAAATTTCCAATAACCTTTCAAATAATTAATTTAAGGCACCCAATTTTTCGAGGTCCAGCCAGTCCTTCCTGGCCTCAAAAATTTGGATATACCCCTTAAGGTCTACAATCAAGAGTAATCTTACCATTGTGATAACCATAAGGGTATACTATATGACGAAACTGTACAGGTGTATCTAAATAAAATAAATTTTAACCACCTAAGCGATATACATATACTTAAATTGTAGTTACCAGTGGCGTGAATTGCGTGGAATGATAAATTTGTGGCAATTTAAAAAAAAAAAGGGGATAAAGTATACTTTTTTTTATTGCCACAAATTTATCATTATCCTTAAATTGGTAATTCATGCTTCTGTTTTTATAGTCTAGTATGATGCATGTTCTATACGTTGCCCTAAAAATACTACTAATGTAGGGCAGGCAGGGACAAGGCAGGCAGGGGCAGGGACAATTTTGGCAAGTATATAGTTTTTTCAACACAAATGTTTCTGCGTATTTTGCATTATAATACAATAACAAGTTTCAGAATTCGCTGAGATCACGGCACGTGGAGCCGGTCCTCAGATAAGACGAGATCGAAGGATAGGACAGTCCTGGGGAGCGAGGATCGTGCAAGGGTGACCATGAACGTCTTACAAGTATTACGTATAAGTACAATATGTTTGGTATTGAACTAGCAATAATTTAAATTCACGTTCTCAACATGAAAAGGTTGTGTGTGACCAAGTCTGAAATCAAGAAAAATAAATGGGCTGTTCCATACTACGTTAATAGCAGTTTGAAGTACAAGTTACCTAGTAAGTAACAATAAAAAAAGTAAACCTGACCTGTAGATCTTCTAAACCTGAGCAAAAAGACGTCACAATATGTATTTAAAGTTTTGTTACCAGTACTCGATTACTCATAATAAAATTTATTATCGATCGAGAGTTCTCTTGTAGGTATTAGGCAATATTGACATTTGTAATTGATAATCTTTTAGATAAAAATCATACCTTAACAAGATACTAAACCGACTTTGATAAATAAAATAAAATAATAAAGACAATTGACCAATACAGAACGCGTCGCAATAAAAAATCTAAGTTCTAGTTTTGAAGTTGAGTTTGAAGTTGAGTTGAGTTGATGCAACACACATAAAAAAATACAAAATGAGAACCTCCTACTTTTTGAAGTCAATTAAAATCTTGTCTTGTAACATAAGAACTTATTTAATGATCTGCCTTATTGTGAATTCTACACGAATTACTAATGTAAACTAAATGTCGCATTATAGTCGTATTATAGTAGGTATAAAAGCCACATAAATAATCTTAAAAGTTAACAAACAAAAAAAAAGGAATTAATGAAACGTAATACAACGAAAATTTGTAAACGAGTTCCATATAATTTTCACGCCACGTAAAATTGCATTGAAAAGTGGAATTGGCCCCTTGCGACATTAATTGCCAAAAAGTTTTCGTTCCGCGTTTTTCCATAGAGAATTATGGACGCATTACTCGGGCAAACGGCCGCTTTTCTTTTCCATCTGACGTAGGGCACCTCTAACCTATTTTAAAAAGATATAAACTCTGAAAGGGGAATTTCATTCGGTTATTTTCCAAGTGTTTTGTTGAATGCTGCCTCAGTTTGGTTGCGAGAGGCGATTATTCTAATGGTTCTTAAGGTTTATGGATTCTTTTTTATTTAGGGTAATTTAGGCAATATGGGCTTGGAACGTTTGGTTTCTTATAATGTAGATGGTGACTGATAGGTTTATTTAAAACATTACTGATGCATATTACATGCGCATGACTTAAAAAAATTATCATAGTGCAAAATGAACAAAGTTAATTGAGAGAACAAAGTTTATGTAATTCATGAAAGCTTCGATCAAGTAACCGAAATGTCAGTAACCTAACGCTTCGAATGCAGCTTTGTACCAGCAGATTTTATGTTATTAGTTATTAGTTTATATGGGATTTATTTTGCATTCACAATGCTATTTTACCTTATTTATGACGCAAGCCTTGATGCGTTGTGTGTAAGAGGAATGGGATATGGTGGAGAAATTCGGCGCCGGGGCTTAAAGCGCGGTCGCGTAATTCATAGATCGTACACAGATCTAAGACGCAGGATCGAGCCCTGCCCTCGTGGAATTTTTTCACCATTTCTTATAATTAAATAAGATTTTTTCATATTTCAAAGTCACATTATGAAATTTTTACATCTTGAATTTTCTGAACATGCACATAAATCATTTAAATGTTCAGTTAGTCACTATGTTAAAAGGTAAATAATAAATTAGGCTTTTTTACAAACCAACGAGCACATTGTTGACAACCAAGTTTTGTAAATTGGTGTCTCGCGATCGTTTGAAGGTTTAACAATATACTTATAGGTGCTTCGGCTAAATAATGGTATACTAATTTCAAATTATTTTCATTGGTAGTACAGAGAGGGTCGTGCTCCTGCAGTGGAGACTAGAATGACCTGATGATGATAATGATGGATTTCAAATTGCATGCGCTTGAAAAAAGTATGAAAATACGTGCTCCCATTTAAATTGATTTACTTTGCTAGGTAAAGTACTTTTGGATATAATATTACCATTCACATTATATCCAAAATCATTATAACTAAAACATTTCATAAGCCTCCATAGGTGTTTAATATATTTTCGTTAGTTTAAGAAACTATCCTACCTCTATCTCCAATCAATTGTCTGTTTTGACTTTGTGCATATTAATACCCCGACACTGTCCAACGAGTTGCATATAAGCCGGTCATCACTCGAGACCCTCTGAGCGCATAATAGAGTTGCCCAGATGATTTGTCGGATCGATCCCTATTTTCGGAAATTGGATTTGTAGATCGTCCCGATATCGCCCTGGAGGGGGCCGGTGGAGAGGGGAAGTAAACGGTAAAAGTTTACGGAACACCGTTATCACTGATTTGCTTATCGATTTCGCGTCTACAAGGACCCGGATTTATATATTTTTTACGTTGGAGATTAAGCGTTATTTTAAACGGATTTGGTAGCTTAGGATCACACATAATATTTGTGATGTTTTGATTTTGTAAAGTGAAAATTATTTGTTAAGACCAGGGATTGGTCAAGTGATAATGAACCATTCTTTTTTGCCTATTTGTCTTCATCATCATCATCAGGTCTTTCTAGTCTCCACTGCAGGAGCACGACCCTCTCTGTACTACCAGAGCCATATACTAGCCAGTAGTCAGAGGATTTGGCCTACCTATTTGTCTTACTTTTTATATTTTTATCTGAATCATTATCATAAGGTCTTTCCTAGTCTCCACTGCAGGAGCGTAACTCTCTCTGGACTACCTGAGCCATAATTAGTCAGGGCAGATGATTTGGCCATCACTCTCCACTCTGGCCAGACGGGTCGGAGAGGGTTATCTGAATGATAATCTTTTTTTCTTTTTATATTATGATTTCATTATCTATCTTTAGTATAGATATAACAAATTACCTTTTGCATTTGCTAGCATTCAAGTGAGCCATTAAATTAACTAAATCAACACTGTGTTGAGTATCTCAAAGGCTGAGCTATTGGTATTTTTCATATGTGATATTGTCATTGAAAGGGCTTGTATCTTGTAACATAATAGTATAACGGCGATATCGATAGAATGGAGCCATGTTGCCCACACATGTCATCTAGCTAAAGTGTCGGGCTACCAGTTATGGAGACAACCATTTATGAGCTGGCAGCGACCGGGCTTACTCCAAAGCATTATTCACTGACTGTGGTGGTACCTAAAGACATGACTCTAAGTCACGTTAATGTATAGTTTTGCCTTTAATGTAACCTTTACCTAAAATATGTTTTCAATAGTTTGTGTAGTTTTTTGGCGCGTATTTATGTAAATATGTTTGCATGTATGTATCTTTGTAATGTATGTAAGTATGTATGTTCCATTATTGCCTTGCCTCCTGTAGCCGAAATGGCTTGACGGATTTTGAAGTGTAAAGAAGTCATTAGATTCGTATTCTTTACCTAAACTGTCAAAAACGGCAGTCGGGTAATTTATCATTAAAATAGGTATTGCAATTTGTTTTATAAATCAATTGAGTGCATTTGACCCCTGTTTTGTCTGATAGGAAGCAACAATGAGGTCTAGGGTGGTACTCGTAAACTCAAATAATGCTATTTACTCTTGCCTCGAAAATTCCTAAATTGTACGAGTTAGGAAACAGTGACGTGTATGTTTAATGAAGACGGCAAAGGATATTCACTTCATTAATCCGGCCAAAATTAAATATTAATAAATACTAAATAAATAAATATATGCGGATAAATCACACAGATTGAGCTAGCCCCAAAGTTAGTTCGACACTTGTGTTATGGGATACTAACTCAACGATACTATATTTTATAATAGATACTATATAGATAAACATACAAGACCCAGGTCAATCTGAAACAGATCATTTTTCACCTTGACCTGACCGGGGATCGAACCCGGGACCTTCCGTGTCGCAGGCCGTCGTGTTGACCGCTGCGCCACGCACGGAGCTCGTCGACAATCATGCATACATACTATCACGTCGTTTTTTCCCGTGCGAGTAGACAGAGGCCAGGTCTATAAAAACTAAAGGTCACGTTTAGCATGTTGTTGGGCTTGTAGGTGGAGAACGGAATCAAAATAGTGATGGGTTGCTAGCGGCATCGCCTATTGACATGATGCCTCCCGCCCATTGCCTCGATCGGCTTTTTTTAAAACCTTCCAGGTATGAATTTCCGAAAATCCCTTCATAAGGGGTTAAATGTATGAACCTACGTAACGTTCACTCGTGAACGGAATGCCTAAACGGATAATCTGACTGATTTTCCAAATAATATCCCCCACCTGCATAATACCTTACTTTTGCGGATAAAAGAAAAACTATTAAAATAATAGGCTTCGATTTACTTCCCGGTCACGTCCACAAGTAATTTTAAAGGAAACGGGACCCCAGTTCGGGTATAAGTGTGTTACGATGGATGCAGGTTCGGCAGCAGATGGCTCCAGTCATTGTTTTGCTCCGATTCCCCGAGGGTCTGTAGATGCTTTATAATTGACAAATATATATTGTTATAGAGGAGCTTGATTTATTTTTGGAAATAGGTGGAAAAGGGAATCCATATACCTAGTTATTGGCTGCTAGCTGCATCACTTATTGCCATGATTCTTTAGATTTTCGCCCATTCCCTCCCGGCTTTTACAGTCTGCGCGGAAAGCGGAGCATCTGGGACATTCTACGTTTTTTTTTTCAACCAGCCAGCGCGGAATATTTTTTTTTTTTTACTTTTGTGTAATGAATGCATTGATACATTCAAGCTGATTCTGTTCATTCAAATCATTGACGTTTTGAAAGACCCACTTTTTACCTGACTCATCTACATAGAAGGAGGGTAATGTTTTTTGCGGGTATGTATGTAGGTATGTAACTATGTCTGTTCCATTGTTACCTCTTGTAGCTTAAACGGCTCGACCGATTTTGAAGTGTGACGTGTCATTAGATTTGTGTTCTTCTCCGGAGTGTCATAGGCTATACTGCCGTCGTACGAAAAAAGGGCACAACTAACATTTTTAAGAAAATTGAGTTATATACATATTTAGAATCAGGAAAAAAAGGCGCATCTGCTCAATTTTTTGTAGAATTTTAACTTTGAGGAATTCGAAGTTACAGTAGGCGCAAAAGGCACAAATGAGACTTGTATTCATGTTTTGTTGAATGAAAAGGCATATTTATTTAATATTATATTGAAAAGGCACAAGTACATAGTTGTGACTATTACTTCATTTAGGATTTTACAAAAAACTGCGTTGAAAAGGCACAACGTATAACATAACATAAAGGAAAGGCTCAAATGCCAGATGTGACCTATTTACTTAATTATGCATATTGTATTTATTTACATATAAAAGGCACATATAACCAGTTGTGCCTTTTCTTTAAATTATTTACAGGGCAGGGTTTCAGTGAAATGCGTTAGTTGTGCCTGCGATGTCGAGTGCATGACTTTGAAGATTTTTGCCAAGTTGTCTCCGATACTGGTCCAAATACTGTGGTGAAAAAATGACTACAGAATTTTTACCTACCCATTGAAAAACCTACCCGTTAACGATAGTTTAGCTGGTCTCACAGAAATTTATGAAGACAAACTAATTTTTAAATTAAAATTTTAAGCTAAATTGATTATTTAATTCCCTTCAACTTTTTTATAGTTATTACCATTGCATTGTGATAATTAAACCAAGTGCGTTGTTGTTTGTTGTTACATTAATTTTTTTATAATTATATTGATAATACTTTTAAGAATATTTAACTACGAGTGCCTTTAATAATTATGGCTGTGAGCTATTAAATAAATGAACAATAAATAATTAGAATAAGCTCTAACATAGGTCCAAACCAAAATTGATGTTCCTATTTCTTCCTCTATTAATATAGAATATTTTGATTTATTTTAATATTGTGATTAAGAGTAAATATTTTTTTTACTGATTTTTAAGTTTGGCATACAACCTATTACTAAAAAAAATGATTTTTACTTTCCTTAGGTATCTAACTTAAAAGTGTTTAAGAATTATTGAATTTAAGAATTTTACTGATTCACTTTTCTTTTCAAATTCATATTATGTTTTATTTGTCAGCCAAAATTGTAAGAAAATGCTTATCCCCAAAGATTAAAAAAAAAACTATTAAAGATTAATATTTTTTTTTATTTGAATTTTGGTGTTCTAGAAGGTGACTTGCTAAGTTTTGTTTCAGTTATTTGGATAAGTTAACTAGGAATGGCATGACCATGTGTTTATAAAATGTAAACATTTTATTCAACTTTCTTAACATGATTATTTGTTATTATTTTTTGTGGCACACGTTAGTTCTATTTAAATTAAAAAGGCGCAATTAGACAAATATGCCCTTTCTATATGACACGATGACAAATTTGTTAGAAATATTTTAAAAAAAGGTCACATTTGGTTAGCTATGCCTTTTCTTTGTAGTAAATGGTATTTTTTAAATATTTTTTTCTTTAGTTGAAAGTAATTTTTTTAAATTATCGAAAAATTCAGTATATTTAAAAAATAAAAAGCTAAAAATATAATAGTACTAACCATTACGCAAATATAATCAGTATTTTTTTTTCTATAAAGCAGTAGGTTCTCACACTATAGAGCAGAATATGGTGAAAACTTTAATCCTAAATATCTCGGTTTGACCAAAATGATACATGTGCCCTTCTCTCGTACGACGGCAGTATATATAACGCCAGCAAAATATCAAAATGGTCCACCATTTTGATATTCTGCTGACGTAAAGTGTCAATAAACGGCAGTGAGGTTTTTTTTAATTTTTTTTCAAATACTGTATCTTATTATTATCTGCTATTTTAATAATCACTACCTTCATTAGCAGTTTCAAAGGGTTACGTTTCACCTATTTTTGCTCAGTGCATTGTATGTAACCGACCAACGCAGGAATGCATCCAGTGTTTTTGTAACCATTGGTACTCTTTGATACAAGACAGGCACGAGCTTTTGAACTTCAATAAAGCGATTTTATATTATAAAACTAGTTGTTCGGGAAAATGATTAGGAGGACTATGGGCATAGATTAATAGTACATTGTGTAGCAAGGTCGGTATAGAAGACGTCAAACGAGCGACTACTAACAAGTGTGCTTTTAGTAGTCCGAGTTTGTAATGTCTAAATACCGTGATACACACAATGTTTTTCATCTCACCGTGTAAATAGTAGAGTAAAAATATATTTTTCATATTATTTTGGTTGAAATTGTATGGTATGAATATAGTTTACCTTGAAAATTAATGTTTCTGCGTCTGCCACCTGGCTGATTATATTACCTATATCAACATTATTGACCATCTATTTATTTTTCATAGGGAATGTATTCCATGCAAATTAATGAAGATTACGATTACTTATAAATATTTTGCCTTAAAATAAATAGCGGCAAACTGCAGTGAGCAGAAAATGTATCCGAGGATTCCACAGATAATGAAAATAAAAATTGGAAGTCAAAGATCGATGAATACAAACAGACAGCCACCACAGGCATTAACAATTCCAAATTTGAATTAAGGACAAAAATCTCGCAGTATAGTTCAAATGTTCTTTTTGTCGGGTTCACTAGCAATTCCAAATTTGAATATGCAACTAGAAAACTTTTTGGATGTAGAAGATTTGATACTTGTGCGTGTGCCATATTAAATTTTAAAATTTAATTTGTATGAAATCTTATAGCCCGTGGTCGTAATGGCGACCATCTAGCCCACTTTGCTTGCATTTAATGACACTGTTTAAGGATAGGTGAGAAGAAAAAAAATTTTTTTTTTCGTATGACTTTGGGTCTATTTTAACATGATAGACGTTTGTCTTTTCTCTTCTATTATGAAGGGCCCAGTAAATACTTAACTAATCCAATTTAAAATTTCGGTAAACTATTGGTTTTATTATTTGAGTCAGTGATCTGCTTATTCTATCAGTACGTCGCTTGATTTTATAATTGGATTCTTTAATTTTGATTTCCCTTTCCCAAACGTCGTTATTAATTAAATAAGCCACACGGAATGACATAAACTTTTGAACATTAAAAAAGGGGAACGCATAGTCAACTCCTTAGGGCGGCGTAAAGTTGACTTTTGTTTCTCTTTAATTGCACCCGAGCGGCCACAGGGGCGGCCCGAGTTAAAAAGTTAATTAGCTTTAATTTTAACTGTGGGGTAGGTATAGATAGACCATTACGACCTCTGATGTTGCTATGTAACCTTTTTGCTAAATGAAAAAAAAAATCAAGACTTTCAGGAGAATAGAAACTCTACAGACGGTATCAAGTTATAACCCCTTATGAATTGAACAGAGCAAAAGTACTATGTTCAGTGTCGGATAAAGACATGTTGGTGCTCTAAAAACTTTGATATCGGGGGTCCACTCTGCAGCCTGTCTCTACTGAACCTCGTTGCCGTTTCACCAAAGAGGTGATGCCGTAATGATCTATACTAATATCAAACAGATGAAAGGTTTGATTGTAAGTTTGTTGAACTACTGGACTATAAAGCGAATTTATCTGCAGATAACGATTTAAATAAAATTATTTTAATACGGTTTTTATCGCGTTTATTACATTATTTATACACCTAACGTTTCTAAATGTGTAACAATCGCGAAAACATAAGAAAACATTATGCAGATAACGATGGCAAAATTCACGCGGACGAAGTTACGGGAAATCGCTAGTAAATATATATATATATATATATATATATATATATATCGGCGTGGGAGAGGCCGGAGCAGTGGAACCTTCTTTTTCTTGGTTTGGCGGCAGATTTATTTTAGTACAAGACACACAAGTCTTTACAAAAGATAACTGAAATTACACAGTCACATTAACAATCACAGGGCAAACCTTCGAGCAACACGGCCTCCGTACCGTTTTGCTCGAAGGGGCAAACCGACAGTTTCTTGTGAGATGTAAACCTCTTTTTCTGTACAATCACAACAACTTTGTAAACTCTATTTTAAAACTTTCCCACTCAAAGAAAACTGACAGTGTCACTCTACTCTGACGTTTCACACACCGACAAGATTCTGCCCCCGCGACGCCATCTTTTGGAAAACGGACGTGAGGAGCTGTCAGTAGCACTGATTTATTCACAAAAATCATTTGTATCGGGCTTCCCATACTTGTAAGATAATCCTTCCCATAAGAGACAGAGAAATTGTTGGCACTCTAGATAATGGTGATCCATCGGACATGACAAGTTACGTTCGAAATTGGCTAGGATATATTCTAGTCAATATATATTGACACAAATTATAAATACAACATTAGATGATAAATATATTTAACTAACCTATTCTTTTAATCTTCCATGCTGGTCTGGGAGAAAAGAAAAAACGTAGAATGTACTAGCTGCTTATCTTCCCTCGCAGATCGTAAAAACTGATCGCGGGGATGGGCGTCAGGAGTCATGTCAATACGTGATGCGTCTAGCAACTCATCACTATTTTGATTTCGTTATCACCTACAAGCCCACCAACATACTGAACGTGGCCTCAAGGTTTCACAGACCTGGGCTCTGTCTACCCCGCAAGGGAAATAGACGTGATAGTATGTATGTATTTTGCATAATGTATCCCAAGGTTCTAACAAAGGAAAACCAAATGAATCTATGCAAAAAAGCCTGCGTTCCTTGTTTTCTTCTTGCTAATTTTTAATTAATATGCAAAGCATATTGGAATTAATTATAATCTTTTCTCTCAATGTGGGGTGTTCGAAGTGTATAAAACAAAATTGTATATCTTCTTAAATATTTGTTTTTTGAGTTTCTGTCAACTTTTGGTACTCTAGTATTATGTTTAAAGTGAGTACCAAAAGCTGTCAGAAAGAATACAGCCGTTTCATTATTTACTGACAAAATAACTGCTTATTAATAAAATAACTGCGTTAGAAAATTCATTATTAAACATTTGCCTTGAATTAATTTGAATTATTCGTTTATTTGCGGTAATGCTTAATTGTCTAAGAGCGCAATCTATAATCGATAAGTTTCGGGCTCGATCTCTATCTATCTACATACTACACCAACGAGCTCTAAGTCATATGAGTTTTAAGTATCACTGCGGGCGTGCCGATAGAAGCTAAAATTTAAACAATTATGGTTAAGGTAATTCCAGGTTAGATTAAGAGATATTGCTACTAGTATTATCAATAAACGTTTCATTAATACCTGTAGACGAATTCTTATTATAATGTCATGAGTTAAAGTAAAATTTATCAACTTCTAGGGCAATATCAAGGACTGGTACAATAAGCTTACGTGTGTATTTTTTTAATCATCAGGAAATCTTACTTTGTGCCTGAAACACTTTTATATAATTATATAGAGAGGTGTCTGTTTTTGGGCAAAGGTGTCGCGAGTTCAATGGTTTTTTAGGGTTCCGTAGTAAACTAGGAACCCTTATAGTTTCGCCATGTCTGTCTGTCTGTCTGTCCGTCCGCGGTTTTACTCAGAGACTATAAGTACTAGAAAACTATAATTTGGTATGGGTATGTATATTAATCATGGCAAAAAAAGTAGTAGAAAAATAAGTCTTAAAAAAATTTTTTTTAGCGAAGCTCCCATATGAGTAAAGTGGGGGAGTAATTTTTTTTCTCTACTTACCCATCGTGTGGGATATCGTTAAAAAGGTCTTTAAAAAATATTGTGAGGTTGAGAACAGCATTTTTCGATTTAGGGATCCGTTTCCGAAATATTTGGGTTTAAAGTGAAAATTTTTGTTAGAGGTAAGTGTCCCCCCCCCCTCTATCTGCTAAACGGTTATATATGGATACGTGAAAAAAATTACAGCAGTAGTATATATACTGAAGTTGAAAGGAAAACTATCAGAGCTGAGTCCTAAGTGCAAACTAAAAAGTCATAGGCAACCAAACTTATAAAATGTACCGGAAAATGTAAAATTTCATACAATTTTCATTGTTAGATGTTTTTGGTCGTTAAACTGTGAGGTGCAAGTGTAAACAGTGTGAACTCAAAGTTGTCATTCGCAACTACGGAACCCTACACTGCGCGTGGCCCGACACGCACTTGGCCGGATTTTTTTTCCAACAAAAATACCCAACGCGCTAATAGAAGTTTTCAATTCAACAAGATGTCTTAAAAAGCAGTCAGTATTTTCAAAACACTACTGGAGAACTCCAGTAGTGTTTAGAAAATGATCACATTTATCAGCAAAGTCAAGTAATGTCTATACGACAAGCTTGTGAAGGTTTTATTCTTCTGAATATTGAGTAGGTCCCAGAAACAGTTTGCGTTCGTCTCGTGTTTTCTAGTAGCAGTGCGAGGCACAAGATGGAGGCGATTTATTGAAACTGCAAGCTTCAGTGTATTGAAGTCTTTATTTGTAAGGGTCTAAGGCATATCTTTTTTAAAATAAGACTTATTCTAAGTGGGTGCTACCTTTATTCCTGGTGTAAAACGTGGAACAAATACTTTATTGTTATTGACTTAATCTTTCAATATACAGCTCAAATCACATAACGGATAACGCTCAAATTTAGCATGAAGTTAGATTTTATGACGCAGGCTAAGAAAAGATTTTCTTAAGTTTTTCTACTAAACAGGCGTGCAAAGTTTGGTTTTAAAATTATATCAGTTAGAACTTAGAGGGTCCCGTTTTAACACTTTGGGTACGGACGTCATTCATCTTATACAAGCACGTACACAAAACTTTACCTCGATCGGCTTTTCCCGGCTTACAATGGTTATGTGACCACGTTTACTTACTGTTAATCTAGGCAACTTTCATTCAGAAAAAATACTGTTGCCGACGGACATATAAACGCTAATGAAAGATGAGAAGCAAAACTGTTAAAACGTATAAAAAAGTATTTTCTTTTAAATTATTTTAAGATAACATATAACTTTGACGAGCTCCGTGGCGCAACGGTCAACACGCCGGCGTGTGACACGGATGGTCCCGGGTTCGATCCCCGGTCAGATCAATATGGAAAATGATCTTTTTCAGATTGACCTGGGTCTTGGATGTTTATCTATATATGTATTTATTATAAAATATAGTATCTTTAAGTTAGTTAGTATCCCATAACGCAAGTTTTACTTAAGAACTTTCTTTGGGGCTAGCTCAATCTGTGTGATTTGTCCGTATATATTTATTTATATAACACCTACATAGCAATGTTGACATGATATAACACCACAGAGCAAGGAATGTCTTGTCGCTCGGGCGAGCGATGATGATACATTGAAATTCCTTGCTCTGTGTATAACACCTATACCTACAGGCTGATTTTGAACCTATGAGCTATATTTAAATCTCAAAATTAGAATCCCTAATGGAATACCGAAATGTAAGAAAAAACGATAAAACTTAAAAATAAAATTTGAATCTCCATAGAAATTCGGCTCATAATTTTTTTTTCAATTAATATGTCTTTTTCTTGCAATTCTCTATTCCAAATGGGATTCTGATTCCGAGATTTCAATATAGCTTATAGGTTCAAAATCAGCCTTTATAACGTATAGGAAAACTAAGAGAAGTTTCTCCGTCTGTCACTTGCGACTGGCATCCTAGGGAGGCACCAGATGTCGCATGGGTGACAATAAATTTTATCGCTTCTCGGTGCGTATTCCCTGCACTACAAAACCGTAAGCTTAGATTTGAAACATAAACGAAATGGTATATTTTTTATTTAAATTGTCAACCATTCCTGCCGCCAGTGCACATTTTTTACACCCCTGATCGGAATACAAAAGAAATGACTCTCTTGGGTATTTCAAAAATAATATCTGTAAACTTCCACCCATGGTTTTGGCTGTGTGGATTTTATTGGAAATTTAATCATTATTTTCAGTGCAGGATAAAAGTTATTATCCCAAAAATTCTAAAGGTTATGGAAAAGGTCATGGGATAACTTCAGCCAAAAACAATACAGGGTCTGATGGATCTAACTAACGTGGCCAAAACAGAATGCAAACCTTAATTTCAACGAATATATTATGTCTAAACCACTAATGTAAATCTTCCGAAACAAATGCGTTTTTGAAAGTATAAAATCAGTTTTTTGCATGTATGCAGAAATACACAATTTTGATTATGTTGCAAATATAAATTATTTACTTACTAACTTACTATTTAGTTCTTTAAAATATATTAATAATATTTCAATAAATTTGTAGATTAGCTAGTGTCGAAATAAAGAACTTCATTGTTTCATCATCAGGTCTTCTTTAGTCTCCACTGCAGAAACACGATCCTCTGTACTACCAGAGCCAGATATTAGCCAGAGCAGTCAGAGGATTTGGCCTACACTCTCCACGTTGATCAGACGGCTTGGAGAGGTTCTCCATTGTTTATATTTGATTAAAATCATCTATTAAATTTTATTAACTCAACTAGCACGTGCAATTGGCAGAAGAAATCAGAAGGTACGTAAGTATACCATAATCACCGTAATGATCACAAGAGCTATACTACATAGTATATAAATCCATGGGCGCGGATCCTTAAACGGAGATTTGGTCTGATTTACAGCGACTCCCCGAGGTTACGGCGGAACTGCCTACGTTAAATTTTTATAGGCTATCTTCTAGAATTTTTATTGGAGACAATAAGGGCGCATAATAAAATGGCATGATGAGTTTGCAGCGAAACTTAACTAGGAGGATAACGACCGTAAAATTTTTCGCATAAAATTTTCTTGCAGTATGTTTTGGAGGGAATTTGAATATGATTTTCAGTAACGAGTTCTAGGCTAGGATAAAATAAAAATGAAAAAAAGGAATACGGCTTCGAAAATTGCGTTTATAATTTATGAGTCTAGCAGAGTTCGCGATGTAGAACTCTTAGTGTGAACTCTTGGGACGATTTTTTATGAAAAGTTTTTTTTTTAAGAATTAGGTCGTCAAACGAGCGAGCAGGCATAGAAGCTTTACTAATGGTAACTTGTCTACGCCGATATGATCTTATTTCATAAGGTTTAGTTTTATTGACTTTCACACTGCCCAACAAGAAAATGGAATCTACCAGCTGCCTCTCGTCCCAGGAAGATTGTAAAAGTAAATGCAGGGAATGGGTGTAACTTTGGGAATCATTAAAATTAGGCTATGATCTAGTTAACTTATTTAATGGAAGGAGGACGCGTCTTCACCGAGTACTTTTGAAGTCTCTTTTCAATTATATGCAATGCATATTTCATAATGCGTATGATAAAAATCACGATCACCCTTGCTAAAAGAATCACAGCCTATGACACTCGAGACGATAAAAAGATTCTATCAAAAACTTAAACATTGATAACTAGTCAGGCATTTAGCAGTTTTGGTGAAATGAATACACATGCAATCTTTCTGGGTTCAAGTTTGAATTTACAATCATTACGCTCTATTTAAAGCAGCCGTGCCGTAAAAATAGATGCAAATTCAAAGACTTACTTAGCCCATGTTAGCCGGTTCCCAGTGGGATATATTTCATGATCTAACTAATCGATACGTCGGAGACGCGTTTAATGGCCCGAAAGGTCCCAGAGCTCCCACTAAATCTGACTCGTGCCGTAAGCGGAATATGAATACTATAGGCCTCGTTTATATGTATGTAGAGAGGGCATAGTTTTATGGAAAAAGTTTGGCATAATCTTACTAAATGCATTTGATAACTAGGACTAACAGACGTAATTTTTTTAAGCTATGAGTAACTTAATAAGACAGTAGAGATTGATAGATTTCATCACAGACCTCCGTGGGTTTTCTGAAATGTGTTTATGTTCTGTTGTATGTAAGTTTTTGTAATATGATAATAAATAAATAAATATCAATCATTATCGGCACCACACGGCAGAGATCTGCCGAGAACCACACTGCAGAGAGAGATCTGCCGTGTGGTTCCCGGTAGAGTAGAATAGGACCACTCCAACTCCTCTTCCCGTGGATGTCGTAGAAAGCGACTTAGGAAACACAAGCCGAACAAAGCTTATGAACATCAAAGATACCTCTCTAACCCGCCTGGCTAGCGTGGAGAGTGTAGGTCAACTCCTTGTACTATCTCTGGCTAATAAATGGCTCTGGTAGTACAGAGAGGGTTATGCTCCTGAAGTGGAGACTAAAAAACACCTGATGATGATTATAAGGTCAGGATTCAGGCCAGGCCGATAAGTATTCATTCAGTCTTCCGTTGATACTTCCTTTTATATTACGATTGAGGGATGCAAATCCTGATTAAAAGAATAAAATTTTCATTTAATTTGCTATATAAAAGTGTTTACAACAAAATGTAGCGAAGCATACGAGTAAGTGGCGTGTGTAGGCTAAAGTTCTACCGTGGCAGATCCTGAGAAATCGCAAAGGCTTTGGAGCTTTTCGACGCGTATTGATGGCAGTGCATGTCATAAACGATAGCGATTTAAGCTTTAATATTATTTTTTTATACACGACTTTGCTTCTCAAATTAAAATTTCATGTTAAATTTAAATATACCTAAAGAAGATTATGTACACTTTAGAAGTTGTGTGTTTCGTAAAGGATAATAAATGACGGTCGCTTTGCTTGCCATATAAAATTATATCAACTTTGAGACAATGTCACTATTATGCAGAGAAGTAAAGCGACGAATTTAAAAAAAATTCACTCGTGGAAAATTAAGAATTTGAAACTAATCGCCGCCATCTTGGAGATTTGTTCAGATTCACAGTTTCTTTTTAGAGACGTTTGCATTTTAAAATTCCTATAGGATTAGTAAAGATATCTTTTACCTCTCAATCAGTGTAAAAACTTAGTACTTAAGTATATTTAATTTTTAATTTATTTAGTTTAGATTGTGGGGAAAAACAGTATATAAATATGTATAAATTTGAAAATAATCCTAGAAAACTTTGTTTTCTCCCACTTGAAAATATGGAATTAAGCTGAAACTTTGCACACTTACACTAAAAATCTATGAAAGTGTGACTTTAAAACCGTTATGGATTAGTTTTCAAATATTTTTATTATAAAATATCGCCTTGTTCCTACGTTTGGATTGCTTCGTCTCAGCTATGACAAATTAAATTTGCGGCCATGTTAGAGCCGCGGTTGATGGGAGACATATGCGAGATCAGTCGATGCGATGGAACCAAAAGCAGGAACCGATTGGGGTAAAAGGGAAACGAAGATTTCAAAATTATTTAATAAAGTTTTTTTTGATGACTTATTAATTGTCATAGATGAATTCACAATTTTACAACAAAAAGAAAAAAAATTGACGTCATTTAGGTATTTACTGATACAATCTCGACATAACTTCTTTCCATTATTTTAAAAGTGTGAGTTACGAAGCGTTACTTTTTAGTTTTTTATATTTTTATTACAGTTCATCGCCATTAACTAGTGCCTTGTTCCTACGTTTGAATTGATTCGTCTCAGCTATAAGAGACAAATTCGATTTGCGGCCATGTTAGAGCCGCGGTTGACGGGAAACATATGCGAGATCAGTCGATGCGATGGCGCCGAGATAGCGCGAAGCAGTAACCGATTGGGGTGAAAAATCAACGAAATGTCAAGATTTGACCTTACCCTACTGTCCTTTGCTGTGGGAGTAAAATTATTCTGTGCTACCCACAGACATGAAAATATTTTTTTTTGCTTATAATAAAAGCCTTTGCCCGCGGCTCCGCTCACGTAACATTACTTTTCTCCGGGATGAAAGGTAGCATATGCCCTTCTCGATACTCCAAACAACGTGTACCTATGCAAAATTTCGTTATAATTGGTTCAGTAGTTAGGGCGGGAAAGCGGAGCCAACAAACAAATCGAACGCATTTATAATATTGGTTGGGAGTTGGAATTACTGTGGTGAGTCGTCTACAAGTAGGATTGTAGCTTTATGATCTTTTATTCAACCATGATCAAAAAAATGGTGATATAAATTTTAGAGTGGCGCTGTTCTACTCCGCCGGGAACTATAAGGCATATGTATGGTATGTAATAAGATTTATAATAATAAGGGGTTTTTTTGTAAATTATTTACACTCTATACTGAGAATTCATGAAATTTATCATTTACATTATACGCAGATACGTTCTGGTAAGCTATTCATAAAGTGTAATCCTCCATGGATATATAACTAGAGATGCTCAGCAAAATAAAATGTAGGTGCATTCAGTAATTTCCTGTAAATTCAGAACACTATCGTTTCCGTTTCGATACACAAAACGGGGCAACCAATTTATTTGTCGTAGAGCTCGATTCATTGCGATCTTGCATCCATACGTTCCGCGAAATGACAATAACACATTGAACGTACGTGCACTGCATCAGCTTTCGCTATAAACCTGGATCAATTTTGGTGGTATGTAACGAGGCGCGTTACCTCCTAAAGAAGATACCCCTGACCATACGCGCGAATTCATGCGGATACACATTATTACCTGTGTGCCTTACGGGGCAGACGTAGCCTAAAACTATTGCGTGAAAATGCCGCGTTGATCAAAATTTTGTCATAAATACCTCTTTCACCTAAATAGGTGAAAGAGGTCGCATTTTTTAGCTAAAATTAGCTAAGAAATGCGACGCCACAGGGTACCTCGGAATTATATTTTTACATGAATTGGTTAAGTGATCAGTACTAAAACATTTATTTCAAAATTTTAAAAAACGTTTACCTCTATTTAGTTGCATTTCCGTGGTAAACATCGGCAAATAGGAACCCACTCAAATATTTGGAACCTAATGCCGCGTTATTTTAAAACCCTTTTTTCTCCTCAACCTAAGAAAAAAATAGTTAAATGTTAAGAGTTTTCGATACATACAATAACCCTTTCAATATTTCAATTTAAACAAAAACTCACCCAGGTATAACTCACAAGTAAAACGCTATTTATGAAACCGTAGAACTTACTAGAATTAGGTCCGAAATGAAGGGAACGCGCTTCGGAGTTAGCTGCTAGCGAGAAATTGACCGATTATTTTAAAATGTGCGTACGCTAAAGCAATAAATTGCTCATATAATTGATATTATCAAATAAATTATTAACTGACCAACGTATTTTGCAGACAAATAGAACTTATAAATTAAATGAAAACACCGTTTTTCTAATTACATCGCAATAAGGTGCCAGTTTTGGAACCCCTCGTAATTAAGTGCCTTTACCTTAATAACGAGGGATCAAGATGAATGGCTGTCACTTCCACCTTCTAGCTTTATCAGAGTCTAGATCTTCCGGTCAACATCATTACAAGGACTTTTGTAGGAGTTATACAACGTGTAAATTGACCCTCGACATATATTCCCTTAGAGGGGTGACTTAACCCGTCAACATAACAACTTTTCCTATAAGATCAATGCTGGAAACTAAAATAAAATCGATACTTCTATACAAAAGTGTTCAGCTGCCTGGGTCATTAGTATGGGATAATAAAAAAAATCGTGAAACTCCAGCATTGTTTCCATAGAAAAAAATGTTCACATTGACTGGCTGAGTCACCTCTTAAAAGGAATGTCAAAGGTTAATTTACATGCTGTACAGTTAGAAAGATGCCTCCTATATGTTCGAAAAAATAACCTTCTTTAACCTGAGACATTGTACTTATTTCAATTAAATGGGCGTTCTTTGGAATGGACAGGATTCGTGCAATCGGACATCGTCCGACTGCTATTCGACTTGTGTATGTAATTCTCATACGCAAAAAACTTGCGAGTTTCTATGATAAAGGTTTATAGGATTTGTGTAATATCCACTTGCCTTTAAACAAAGTTGAAAACTTAAAGTTGGAACAAGGCACCGGCCGTTACACGGGATACGAATAACCAAGTTTGGAACGTTCTGAAAATCCACATATTTTCGTACGACTGCCATAAAAGGAGTGTATCTTTTTTTTTGGTAATTGTTGAGTTAATGTATCTATGCTAGTATTTTTGTTCCTTTATCCACCATAACTTCTAATCTAACATATTCTTTGAATTTAGTAGTTATGGAGTGTGTTGTTGAGTACCAGTGTGAGATTTCAAGCATTGCATAAATGCATCTGAATTTGCTCAAATAATGCTATTTAGTGACAATATATATTTTTACATACTAGTAACATCGGAGAATAAGTTTGTAGGTTTCCTCATGATGAAAGGTCGTTCCTTTCAGGTCGATGAAAATAACTTAGGATCCTACTTAGAAGTCGGCCAGTCGGCCAGGTAGTTACGGTGTTTAGTAGACCGCTCCTAGTGTCCTTTATAAAGTGCAATTCTTTGTTGACATGTAATGTAAGAACTATTCGCTTGATACAGATACTGTACATTATCACGTCCATATTTCCAGAATAGAGTATCGACAGAGAAAAAAGTTGTAAGACCAATGGTCATGTTTAGCTATATGGCGGACTCAATGATGGAAATCTCTTTAAGACAATGTTATTGTACACATGTACTTTGCCGTTTGGTTCCCGGCAGAGTAGAATACGACCACTCCAAGTCTCCCCGTGGATGTCGTAGAAGTCGACTAAGGAAACAAAAGCTAAACAAAACTATAAACATCAAAGAGACCTCTCCAACCCGTCTGGCCAGCGTGGAGAGTGTAGGCCAAATCCTCTGACTGCCCTGGCTAATACATGGCTCTGGTAGTACAGAGAGGGTCGTGCTCCTGCAGTGGAGACTAACAAAGACCTATTGATGATGATGATGATGACATGTACAAATGCCTCCGTGGCGCAGTTAACACGCCAGCTTGTGGCACGACGGGTGTCGGGTTTGATTCTTGGTGCGGACAAATATTTGTACTTCATTTTCACAGGTATTTCCACGTTTCTGTGGATACCCAAGTACGGGTGGCGTCAGGCAGTCAGCTTGTTGTAAAATCCTGCACCAAATCATATCATAGCCTGAATGCTATCATAGTAGCGGGCCTCGGGCTCGGAAAAAGCCGCGGATGATGAAGAGAAAAATATTGTACTAAATGGCGAAAATACGACATTCGCATACAAATTGCCCGGGCGGCTGAACACTTTTGTATGAAATCGTCGTTTTTTTTTGAGTTATCAGCATTGATCCCTTAAGAAAAGTTGTTCATATCGACAGGCTGAATCACCCCTTTAAGGGTCCAAAACGGAAAAAAATTCTTCAAGTAGTCAAGTATACGAATTGTCGGCCGGCGCATGGGTTGGTCACAACGATTGAAACTTACCTACCGAAACCGATCGTTTTTGTTATTTCAGTTTTCTGTGCGTGTCACGTACTCCTGTTTGAAAACATAACATACCTCTAAAACCTATTATAGACCGTTTTGAAAATAAAATAGAGTCTATTATTCATTGCGTATTGGTTTATCAGTAGTATTCCGATACGTCTGGGTATTTAGTCTCCGTGTCACGTCGCCCTGCGCCAGGGCGTGTTCTAACGTCCCGGTATTATTTTTATCCACATTTTGTACTTATTGCTGTCGTATTATGTGACAGTGTCGGCTTTATTAAATGTGGGGGATGCTCATTTAGTGTGATACGAGATTTACCAGGAAGTTTTTATAATAAATATCTATAGATTTAATGTTTGTATAGCTTTAGAGACAATGTGTTTGTCATATAAATCTAGCGGCTTAGTGTAAGAATTAAACACTAGAATATTTTTTGAATCAGAATTCCTAACAAAATTCAAGAATTAGAAAACAATTAGACCTTGAAGTGTATAAATGTATACAAAGTGGCCGACCTGCTGGAGAAACATCCATCCTCATATTCTAATCCCGAGATTTCAATAAAGCTCTGGGTTCAAATTCACGATGTATACTTTCTCATAATTAAGCCTAAGGTTACCAAAGGGTTAAGAAAGTTGCAAATTTGGGTGTAGGGAGGGTATTAGTAGTCTCTGCCTGTACAATATATTAAAAAATCGCAGTAACATGCGCGTTTACAATGTTTGCATTTTTTGTGTCGATATTGACTAGCCATATGGATTTTCATACATACTTTCCTAGCGTATATTTGGCCAGTACAGTAATTAATAATTTATTCCAAACAAGATTGACGAAATAATGTTCGAATTCCAAGCATGTTTAAAAAAATGTTTTTTTAAAGGAAATTCACTTTACCTAGAAGTTAGTATATTATGTAATGTGTCTCAAATGAACTAAAACGTTTATTTTATTTAAATAAAAATCTTGCTATTTCTTTAAAAAATTTATCATCTCCTTCCTAAGAAGTTCGTCTATCTAATTATACATTTTTGAGAAATCGACAATTTCCCCTTCCCACCACAGCGACATACGTATAACGCCAAAGAAATCTTTTTAGAGCGCGATAAGCGTTATGGGCTAAGCAGCTGCCACTTTAACAAATTATTGGGAGATTTCCTTGAAAAAAGTTGTCACCCCCAAAAAGAGGGTAACCGTCCTATTTGATAGCTTGATTTTCGTGGGGCGTACAGAGAATGTTAAATTACTGGAGAAATGAAAGATAATAGGGCCCTCTCTTAACGGGGAAAAGTTGTGCGACTTTACATGGAGGGAAAAAAGTTTATATCCCAAACGATTCTGAGATTTCGCCTCTGGGGTGATGGAAAGTTCCCAGTCTCTCTTTATTTATTCATGGCTTTCGTTATACGTACTTATTATTATGGGTTAAAGCCGAAGTATTCTTATTACTATTCGAGAAGCCACGTTTCGTTGAAATTGTAATATAAATTTTACTATAATAATATTAAAACTTACGCGAGATAAATTCATTATGAAAACACGGCTTTACTCACGTTTTATTAACGTAACAGACCGAAACTAGTCGGCAGATCCGACGTAATAAAACGTGAGTACAGCCGTGTTTTCATAATGATAAATTTTACTTTTTAATATAATTTTGTGACAAGTTTTAATTAAAAGTATATTGAGCGTTTGAAAGTCATAAATTTTACGAGTATTACGATACGATACGATAAATGCGTTTGATTCTTATTAGTTTCTATAGCCACCTTTCAACCTCTATAAAATATCAAAACACTATACACGACCTCTGTGGCCTAAAGGTCATGGCCACGGCCAGGCTGGACCGAAGTTCAGGACAAGACGGAAAATAATCTTTCCGGATTAACCTGGGTCTTGGAAGTTGATCTATGTATTTATTATAAAATAATGTATCGTTAAGTTTTTAATCCACAAAACTTGTCTTGAACTTACTTTGAAAATTTTGAAACGTTACAAAAATGCTTGTCTCGAGTCAATAATACGGCTATCAGAAGAAAAAAGTAAAATAATCAAAGAATTTTGCATGTGTGACGTAATTCTAAATGCCTATTGAATTTGGAATTAAAGTACACCAATTCAAGTCTAAGATAATTAACGGCGCAAGTTTTTTGAAGTCTCTATTTATATTCATACTTACAATCACGTCTTTTTCCCCTGCAGGGTAGACAGAGCCCAGGTCTATAAAACCTAAAGGCCACGATTAGCATGTTGGTGGGCTTGTAGGTGGAAAATGGAATCGAAATAGTGATGGGTTGCATCTCCTATTGGCATGATTCCTCACGCCCTCATCAGTCGGCATCATTCCCTCAATCGGCTTTTACGATCTGCGCGGAAAGAGAAGCAGCTGGTACATTCTAATTTTTTTCTTTTCTCCCAGACCAGCGTGGGAGGAAGAGCATGGAAGATAGAAGAGGACTCTATTTATGTTTTTCTCTAAGTATGTGTCATCAGCAGCATCAAACGAGCTAAGCGATTAGGGTGGGCTTTAAAGTGGTAGATCTAATGTAAAATCTGTTAGATAGACGTCTAGCTTCTAGCTTTCGCTTTAAAAATCTAAACTTTCATATCTAGTCTTCTAGATTTTATCAAGATTTGCTCCATTGATAATATTATAAAAGCTTTTTCTTGTGATTTTTGTCCGCGTGGAATTCAGTTTGGAATGCTTAATCTATACAATAAGATATCATGATTTATTTTATAATAAAAGGAAATTTTGATAATTTTGATCACTTGATTACAATTGGATGGATTCCGGATATTTAGAAAATAAAATATACCTAGCCTATGTTACTATTTGAATCTTAGCTTTAAATTTGTAAAAGATTCATTAAAATCGATCTAATATTTTTTTTAGTTTACATTACATATAAACACACTAATCTTTCCTCCTATAATTTAGTCTATATTATACTTTGATCTCTCTTGAAGTAATTAAATAAAAGGCACGTACATTTGAAATGGAACAATTTATTGTGAACTAATACGAACGTATAGTAGAATTTTGGATATATTTTAATAATATTAATCTAACTATAACAAAACATCGAGACTAAGCGATAACTTCGTTTACCAACATTTCATAAAGCCATAAGGATTGCAATCAAATGTAATGTTTATTTACAAACGGACATGAAAACATACATCATCAATACATTAAAGCTATGTAAAACATGGCCGATTAGACGATATTAGGTCTAAACATTTATTTCCACTCAATATTTTCTCCATTCTGTGATAATAGTATAATTTGAATATAGGTAGGTATTATTTGTAGAAAACATACAAAAATAATCAATTTTGAGTCAGTTTCATTGAGAAATTTAAATCCGCGGTTAATACACATCTATAAACAAGAAAGTTCACAGATATTTATGCGATGGCAGGTAAATAGTACAGTAGCTCTTATTTACTACGATAAAACAGGAGTAACAATTAAATCTCCTTTACATATCAAAATTATATATTACTCCATAAGATGATGGGAATAGAATAATCGTACTACTTTGTAAGTCAGTGCTTGTGCAGTTAAAAAATATATAGTCCAAGATTCCAACTCCACTAGACATTACTTATTTTGTTTCGAGTAAAATATATACAGGAGAATAGTATAAGTATGTATTGTTAGTTATTACACGATAGATTAATATTTTTATTCTAGATGTGAGAGCACTGTCCGACGATGAGACGAGTGCATTATGCACTTTGCTATTAAACACGGAGTATCTAATCGTTCGGAATTTAACAGAATTAATGCGTTTGGCTTATAAAGCAGCTTAAAAGAAGTGTCTAGCAATATTGACTAAGGAATTTTCTGTTACACATAAACATTTGCCGTTATGCAATACGTAATATAAGCAATTTTTTCAACTTTTTTATCACTTGGCACTTGATGGCGTGCAATTGGGGAGGCCTATGTCCAGCAGTGGACGAGTATAGGCTGATGGTGACTTGAAAAGGTATGTTCACAGACATACCTGCACTAATCTACTACCTATATGTATTACTTCGAGACAAAATAAGTAAAGCCTCTCGGGCTTTTGGACCTCGCTCTAATAGCTCTATACAACGATATGACGAGAACGAGCAGGGAAGACAGAGGAAGACTCTATAACTGTACAGTTTCACATAAAAGCTACATAAAGGAATGAACATGGGAACAGACAATAAATATTTACGACAGTATAAAAGTACAAAATGAGTCGAAACACTAGTCTAACAGTTTCAGAGATTTCGTTGCTAAGTATTCACATCTAAATACATAAAAACCTGTTCCTGACATATTTTTATAGCGTTTGGTAATGAGTTAAAAGCATTTTTCTTAGAAAAATACAGTGATAACAATAAGTAAGATTAGTGCCAAAGCTTAAGGTACTATTAAATCTAGAGTACAAAAGCAGTCTCCAGATTAAATTCGGTAACGTAGCTTAGTGATAAGTAGGTTATAATTTAGGTTTCATATTTAAGTATGTTATATACAACAATGTTATAATACAATTATTTAAAAATCACTAATCTCTGGGTCTGTGTCTGCATATTTACAAGTGAATGGATTCCGTAACCAAGAACAGAAGGAGCGGTCACTGTGTTGCTTATATTTGGCCGTTGTGTGCTTTTTAGCGTGTGCACGAGCCACTGCTGCGCGTCTCGTCGGATAAGAATCTAAAGATGACGCATCTGAGTCCCTTGGCACAGAGTCATAACCTGATTCCGCGCGTCGAGAAGTAGCTGCAGGGCTATGTTTTCCAGTTCTTGGCGTTGATTCGTGACCACTGTCGTAACCATCGGGTTTTGAACTGGCTACTACACGGGCCACATTTTTATCACATTTGTCATTCTTTTCAGAGCGAGGTTCTGTAGTCACTACAGGAGGTGTGACTTCAAGATGTAAATTCGATTTTAATTCGCGAAAAGAATTGGATGAAGGGGCTCCACTACCAGGTAACCGTCTTTCTTCTCGCAAGTTAGGGTCTGATGCACCGTCAGGATGCCTCAGACAGGCTATTCGAGCATCTGTCATATCATTTCCACGATATCGTTCAAAAGGTCCATATGCATCGTTGTTGGTCACTTCTAAGTCTTGATATGCACAATTTTCAACCGCACTGCCTGGCCGGGACATCGTACGTTTACAACTATTACAAACTTTGTCGCTAGGTCTATAAGCTGGTTCACTATAAACCGAACCATCACCATGATATTCCTCCGTTTCTCTCACATTAGACAGAGAGAGTGATTGAAATTGCGGAGCCAATCTCGACACTGCAAGATCTGCATCGTCTAGCAATCTTCGAGAGCCGTATAGTTCAGTCAAACCTAAAAGGTCATCGAGCCTTGATCTAGATGTTGGTAAACTTTCATGTGGATTTATATTTTCAAGTGAATGTCCATATGCGAAATTATCAGCATAGTATCCAAAAGTCTGCCTAAGAAGAGCATCTTTTCTAATTTGTCGTTCCACTTCACTGTATAGAGATAAAGTGTCGGTAAATGTTGAAGCTACTGTTAAGTTTTCTTGACTTAAAATCCTAAGTGGATGGTCATCAGAGTCTTCTTGATCAACTTCTGGAAGAGGATTTTCATATCCCATACAGAAAGCAATATCTTCTTCAGTCACTTGTAAACAGCTATCTTGCATTGGAACGGGTTCCAATGGTTCTTCAACCTCAATTATTTCTAGTATTTCATCATCTTCATCATCAATATGGCCTCTGCTCATACCACGGGAGTCAATATCTCTACTGTGATTAGAAATAAGTTCATCATCCATTCTCATTCGTTCTTTATATTTACTGTCTAAACTCTCCATTGATACTTCTCTGCTACTTAAGCTACTAGGTTGTATCAAAGGAAGAGCGGGGGGAATTTCAGCTAGTTCTTCACTATCATCATCTTCATCTAGTTCATTTTTCGATATCATTTTTGCTGCACTCGTTTTCTTTATATCTGATGTAACAATATTTTCTTCCTCAATAGTCATACCTTTCGTACCAGACTTTAATCCGGTTCTTATTGTTGATTCTTCTACATGTACACGTTTGGCATCTCTGAGCAGTGGTTCCATTTTATGGCCGCCTTCTGAATCATCCATTGGTCTTTGTCCCGAATCTTTATGACCTACCAAAGCTTTATGGTTTGGTGAATTGTGTTTTGATTTATGAATTTGGGACGTTTGATTTTCAACCCATTTTCTTATCATATTTTTCTTGTGATTATCCATATATCCATAACCTATGTTTTCCCCACCATGCGAACCAAGTATCCCAACTTGAAGAGGTAAAGCACTTGATTGAATTGTCATAGGATCAAATTGTAATGGCATTTTACTTTCTTGCATGGGGCCATCGATCCAAGTTTCTCGTTTTTTACCTTGAGTTTCTTTTATAATATGTCGAGCTTCCACAAGTTTCGATTTTGATATTCTTGGCCCATCTATCCATTGTTCGTCGCTATTACTCTTTGTATCTTCTTGAAACTGTTTTGGACATCCTTTCTTTAATGGCGTTGATTTAGATGCAGCTGAATGAACAGGTGATGATTTGGGAGTGTTTGGTTGTGTTGCTAATTTAAGTGGAGATGACTTAGGCGATAAGTGCAACTTATGAATGGGACTTTTTTCTTCTACAACTTTAGATAACGATGATTTATGTTTTTGTTCGGCTGCAGATCCTCTAAGTGCTTTACTCAAAACACATCTGTTGTCCCCAGAATTAATGTGTGGAATATAAACAGGTGGATGCTCCCCGTCAGTTGCGTCATCCAAAGGACCGACGTAAATAACAGTGTCTGCAGATAAGTCACTGCTTGAAGGATCAGGTTCACTGCTGCTTGGTTTTGAGGCATCTTCACCTGAGCTGCCACCAGAACCAGCATTGTTGTTTGACGAATATTTCACCTTCCTTCTCCTTAAACGATGTATTCTTGATGCTAACTGTAATGTTGTTAATGTATCGGAATAGTTTTGAGTATTTGGCGACACATGCACAATCATTGCCGTATGACAAGTTAGTGATCCTAGACATTCTTTTAACACATGCGTAAGATTATGGTCTCTATATGGCAAATGCCTTTGGCCATTAAAAATAGCTAATAAAATATTTCCTAGCCCAGATAAAGGTATTCCTCCATTTGTTTTTCCGCGTTCCGAATTGCCGAGGTCTATCAAATGTAGTCGGCTCCTGCCACCAGCAACTGAAACAAAAATGAATGAGCACAATGTAAAAACAGTTACTAAGATAAATGGATAAATTGATCACAATTTGAATACATGGTGTAGATTGCGACACTATATAGATAAGTTAACGGCTTTGCATACAAATACCGACTTTTATTACCTACTTATGGTATTTAAATGTATGATTTTAATTACCTGCACCCTTTCCTCCAATGCTGTACTGGTACACATGTAAAGTATACAGCAGGTGACTGTCTCTCCCCTCCTCCTTCGCTCCCCTCGTTGCTAAGGCTGCATCCAGGTAGAAAGCAGCTTTTTCTGCGCTATGCACTCGTAGCTCGGACTGGTTTTGTAGATGCGTTCCGAACAGAGGATCGTCACGAAGGTACACTCCTGGTGATTGTTCCGAGTCTGTGTGGAAATGAATACAAGTTAGAACAAAGTTTACATGTAGGTACTTTGTGGTTTTCTTTGGGTTTCCTATATAAAACGGTTTCCTCAGAATATATTATAAAATATATGCACAAATTCACAACTTAGAGGAAGTGATTTCTATTGTTCCTATATAATTTATCTAAGTGGGTGTTTTGACTGTGTGTGTGAGAAATTAACTCTACTTTTCTTCTTCTTTCTTAAAACTGTTTGAGTTCGCTGAATTATTTTACGCAGCTTAGTGACTGCCATCTATTGATAATAATTATTTTTCAATAGTTGTCTAATGTGCCGGTTTCCCACTTAATTTTTCCTTTATTGGAAGCAGATATTGGTTAATAAAAATGACCGTTTGTGACTCAGTTGGTATTTTTAGCTCAAATGTACGAGTCTCGATAATCTTCGATAATCTTTCGTTTCAAGTATTTTTCCTTCCCATTACAGCTTAATACAGATACAGTTTCACATCAGGTGGACATATGAAATTAAAGAGTGGGTTGCGTGTATACTTACGGCATCAAACTTCTAAATAAATAGATCTTTTTTTGAGGTGTGAAGTGGCAAATACTAACCATTATGATAAGGTGCCAACAAATCCTTGATCTGATTAGTGTTGGTGCAGAGTTCCACGGCCGACACCCTGACGGAGAAGCGAGTGCCGCATTTGTGGCGTTGCTCTGTGATGCCGCGGAACAGCCACGTGATGGCGCACGGGATGATGCCCAGCGTGGCCGCCGACTCTGGTCGCCCCAACATCGTGTAGGATTTACCTAGCGAAAACAGAAAAATATAGATTTTAAATGGGTCATTATAAAAAAAAAAACAATCTATTCATGCTTTTTAGAAAAACACTAGCCTGTTTTTCTATAAAACATTTTTTTAGGAATAGCGAGACAAACTAGTACACGAATTGTTCCGTACCTCATATTTTGATTGTATCACTTGTTAATTGCTTATTGTTCATTCTGTAAACAATTTAAGTCTCCATCTATTACTGCGAAATTGGCTGTTCTAATAAGGATCGTCCACCTGTCATAGGGTATGTCCTTGAGACAGACTCTGACAGACAGGCAGATCAAAGAACAGTAATGGTTATTAACGAAGTCCCGTTGACACCCTTTAGATCCAAAACGCTTAAGCAATGATATGTATTATTTTAAATTCTATACTATGAGCTTTGACTATATACTATAAGCAATTTTCTCACATGTCATATACTCGAAAAGGGCTCCAACGATTACTATGAAATGAGAAATATAGAGAAAATTTGATCTAGTTCGTTATATAATTTAAGGAATAAAATGAGTCTCAACAAAGTGGCTATTGCTGCAGCCGATGTGGCGAAAGGGTAGTTATAACTGGACAGTGTCCACCTTCAAGGTAATATCGAGGAGTAGTTAGTAATGTGGTTTTTTAGCGGATGCGAGAACCGCATTATTAAACGGTTTGCATAATACATTATACATTTTCAATATGATAAAAGGCCTATCCTTGCAGAACTTATCACTATCACTACATAGTATAAAACAAAGTCATTTCCACTGTCTGTCTGTCTTTATGTATACTTAAATATTTAAAAAAACTTAATGAAATCTGTTGCGGATTTTATTACGTTTTTAAATAGATGGAGTGATTCAATAGGAAGATTTATATGTGTACTAAATGCCCTGGCGCATTCACGGAGGGCTGCTATTATTTATATAAGAGTAAGTAGAAGTACGTTTGTAAATCAAGTTTCAATTTACCTGTAACGTTGACTTTGTAAATTCATGTTAGTAGCTCAAAGCTTCAAAGGAGAGCGCGCTCTGATAAACTGCTTAATAATTAAAACCTGGTTTATATTCACTCGGCTGGATCAACAGTTCCCGAAATAAGCGGGATGTCGCACTAAGCTCGGTTTAGTGAGAATTCCGCCACGTCCCGAAGTTCGCGAGGCTTTCATTCAATTTGCATTTAAAACCGTAATCCTCGCGCCGCGGCATGAAGTCTTACATAACGTCATTTAAAATCCGGACGGGCGTTTATCACTTTATCCTCCAGAAATAGTTTGATATCCGGAAATCTTTGCGTGAAAGTAGCGCGTGGGAATATGTTCACGTCGAATTTTATACATAATAATATAATATAATATATATGGACATATCACACAAATTGAGCTAGCCCCACAGTAAGTTGTGAACTTGTGTCGCAGGATACTAACTCAACGATACTATATTTTATGACATATACTTATATAGATAAACATCCAAGACCCAGGTCATTCTGAAAAAGATCGTTTTCCATCATGACCTGACCGGGGATCGAACCCGGGACCTCCGTACATGTAAATGTATTCTTCACAATCAATTAATTTATTCACCATTCCATTTTTAAAGTACTTTATGCCCATATGTCTGAAACTAAACAATAATATACCTCTACATGACCTCTACCATGGTGACCATCCTGGACCCAGAAAGTGACCGGTATGAGGGGCAGAATATCAAAACGCTAAAAAACAATGTGATTGAGGTATTTTCTTAACACGTGCTAGAAATATTTCGGAGACAGCAAATATTGATATTATGATTGATGAAGCAAACTGTTTTAAATGACGGAGTAGAGTAATAACCAAATAATATGAGTATCATAAAGGAACATTACTCGTACAGTACTCGGCTTCGTTCACGTTAAACAAAATTTTTGCATCCCTTAGACCAACGCTTAGAAGATGAATTTTGGAAATTATTACAAAATGCTATTTATATATTAAATATATTTCACGACTTTAACCCTCACGTGTTAGGAATATTATAATGCTGAATGCTGCATGCCAAGATGCGAAATTTGTTTATTATGAAACGACACTTACAATGTGCACCGGAAATTGTTCTTCTTGTCTCAAAAGCCAGCATGAAAGATACTCGTACATTACTAAAATATTACTTCTTTTGCTCACTGAATTTGTTTCTCTTTTTTTCGTTTATATTTTTATAATGTATACGATTAACTTTGAATAAGTTTGGTTTTAAACAATGTCATAATGTCAATAAGTGCCTCAATTATTAACCTTCTCAAACGAAACAGAGAAACGGTATCGTAGCACTTGCTACAACAGCTACGAGAACTTGGCTTCGTCGTAGCAAGTAATATTTTCAAATAGAACCCTTAGTATCTGAGAATCCAGGACTGACACTTTGCCAGTTTGATATATTTCATTTTTTCTGCCGCAAGGAGTCCACTGTTGGACACGGGCCTCCCCCAAGGATTTCTATCATATGAGGGTTTCGCTCACTATACTTGGCAGTTAATTTATATATGTATCAACAATTTCACAATTATTTTTCTTCGCATTCATGACACCGTTGAGTATTGTCTGTTTATTCTTAATTCCTTTAAATTTTTGCTAAATCACAGATGCAGTCATAAAATGTATCTTAATTAGTAAGACAATGATGAACCAATATAGTGCTACATCTTATAGTTATTACGAGACGTGGCACTATCTCGATCCGTGGGATTATGCTGGGCTAAGTCAATATGTGGTTACGGATATTGTCATCTAATATGGCAATTAGTTAGACTGCCTTATCAGTACTGTGTCACGAATAGTCTATTCATAGTGAAAATGATAAACCATCTTGCATCACGATCAAATCATAGGTATCTGTTATATAATCATTGGTCAAAATTAGTTAAAGTATATTTATTATTTTGTTCCTTTAAAGTTCGCATACGACTTAAGGCGCTTACACCAGCCAACTAGCGCCACCTTTGGTTTTATTTCTTTTACTACTAAATAAGATCAAATTGACAAAATCGACGTAAGTACTTCACTAGTAAGTGACTTCTAGTATTTTTTATATTGCTTTTCATTATTTTGTATTTGGTAAATCAAGAGAACTACGCATTACCGCCAAAAGCGGCCACTTTTGGCGGTAATGAGTAGATTTCTCAATCTGAAATGCTGATGTCGATGAAAAGTTCTACTAAAATACTACAAGTAATTTACTAAGGAAGTACTTACGTAGATTTGTTCTTATTTTGGAGAACAAGTTAAATAGCGAGTGTCGCTAGTTTCGGTGATGTAAGCCTCTTAAGTGATTTTCTTTACATCTACATTAGACCGGAGCTGAAGTACTCTTAATATTGTAGTCGAGATTATCCATTGATCGTCTTCACGATTACGATTAAAGTCTCTGTTCAAATACATACATACAAATCAAGTTTTTATCTCTACCAGGGTAAACAGACTCTAAGGCCTTAAGGTCTAAAGTCTACGTTTAGCTTTGTAATGGGCGATGGATGGAAACTGGAATCAATATTTAGATGGGTTATCATATGTCGTATCGCCTATCGATAAGATTCCTCAGATATTTGTTCATTCCATTGATCAGCTTTTACGAATTGCACGTGTAGAGAAAGAGCTAGTATACATTCTCCGGTCCATTTCCTGTCATCTCATTTTTCTTTTAATACAATTAAGGAAATAAGATAGATATAAAAGTATATCAGAAAAGTTGCATAATGCATAAAAAGTAACTAAAATAGTCCTGTATATTAAATATCTAGCTCGTTCTCCATAAGCATTTAATTATATAGTCTCGGAATTAATTTAAACATCACTGCTCACACCCAGGCACTATAAAATATGGTTAAAGTTTTCATTCGCCGGGGAACGAATTTGCATCGAAATGGAAAGAGTAGAGGTCTTAATTGAAAGTTTGATAAATAGTCAAGAGCGGCCTCCCCGTCTGCCTCTTGAGGAGTAAACACCGTGCGAATATAAATAGAATCAGAACGATATACGCATAGGCCAGGCTAACTACTGTGTAAAGTAACCATTAACAAATATCAATGGCAAGGTTAGTAACGTAAAAGAAAGAAAAGCCTTAAGGACACAAATGAGCTCCATATTGCAGGGTCGGCAAGTAGTTTTGATTAAAATCCGGATACAGTTGAAAATTGTATTATTGTAAATTAAAATAAACATGATATTTAAATGAATTTTATTAAAAGAAAGTGTATATCACTGTCTTGAAATCTTCAGAATTTTTTGTTATTTATACTTTTTTTAGTCTTGAAATATACTTTTTCTCCATAATTTTCCTTAAAGATGACTTACAGACAAATGCCTACACATGTAGATGGGGTTATAATATGGAAGAGGGAAATATCAATATGGGCAAATCTGTAGTTAGTTACTAATAATTAAGAAATAAACTTCTAAATCAACGCAATCAAAATTTACGTACATTAATGTTACAAAACGCAAATTTGGAATATTTGTTCAAGCTTGTGAGGTTATTAGTATTAGTAAGTACGTTTGATAGCAAGCGTCGCATTTGGCACATGCTTTAATTTGCGTCACCGCCTTTAATATTACTTCACACAGAAGTTCCTCTCATTCAGGCCGGAGAGAGGCGCGTAATATGTGGATTTTGATCACGGCCTGAAGCAGACAAGTATTTGTTTTATTCCTTGGAAGCAGACAGCTAAGAGTAAAGTTTTGACTTTGAGTAAAGTTAAAATTGTTGTATTTCAGTGTTTTATGCAGGATTTAATTCAAACTTAAGGAAAAGCGAGAGGACAGATGTAAATGCGGCTCTCTTTATCGGAAACTAGCTTTCACCGCGGCTCCGCTCGCGTTACTGTCTATCCCTCTACGTATTCCAGATAACGTACATGCAAAATTTCATGATAATAGGGCGTGAAAGCGTAACAAACAAAAAAATCACTTTCACATTTATAATATGAGTTGGGAAGTTGGGGTTGGACTAGATTTGGCAGGCTAAGTTCGTAGCTACAACTAGTGAAGTTTGGACCTCTTCTAGCAGCCAGGATGGAGGTAATTTAATGAAATACACCAAGAACATTTATGAAGATGGGCCTCTGGCTCTCTTAATAACCGAACAAAGCTTATAAGCGAAAAGCTACTATTCAAACGTCGATTTTCTGTGAGAGAGTGGTACTTCCCCAGACGAGCCAGCCCATTCATGCTACTAGCAAAAATGAATCGCCGGTACTGTGGCTCTACCAAAACTATTTTTATGATAAAAAACCCACAGATTCCGTGGGTGTCGTAGAAGGCGACTTAGGAAACACAATAAGCTAACCAGAGCTTACGCACGTCTAAGAAACCTGTCAAACCCGTCTGGCCAGCGGGCAGAGTGTAGGCCAAATCCTTTGACTGCTCGGGCTAATATGGTAGTTCAGAGTGGGTCATGCTACGTCAGTGGAGACTAAAAAGAAGACCTCATGATGATGATGATGAAAAAGAACATGACTCACCAAGACCTGCGTGTCCGAAGCAGAAGAGGCAACCGTCCGTCCCGTTGATGACCGCGTGGATGACGTCAGTCAGTGCGCTCGAGCATATCTCCGTCTGAAACAAGATATTGAAATTATTTTATAGATGATTTTTATGTATTTACAGTGTGTATTATTTGCCGTGTGGTTTCCGGCAGAGCAGAATAGAACCACTCTAAATCTCCCCGTGGATGTCGTTTCGTAGAAGGTGATTTAAGAAATACAAGCTAATCAAAGCTTTTAAACATCAAAGATACCCCTCCAACACATCTGGCCAGCGTGGAGAGTGTAGGCCAAATCCTCTGACTGCTCTGGCATACATGGCTTTGGTAGCATAGGGTTGGAGGCTTGGTGCTCGTGCAATGGAGAGTAAAAAAAAAGACCCGATGATGATGATGTTGCATTTACAATGCTATTCTGATATAGTTATTAATTGGAAAGGCGTTAGTCGTACAAAGACTAAAGATTTTTCTTCAAATCCTGCCCGCGTGGAAAGTTTTTCCCATATCTAACTTCATATTTAAAAGTTTTTGACATGTTGATATTGAAATTGTAACATGAAAACAGAAAAAGAACAGAAAGAAAAAGACAATAAGGAATAAATATTCGTTATCATATAAAGCCCTTCAGGCGAGTAGGCGACCAAAACTGTTGATAAGAGTTTCTTTCGGCGTTTCTTCTCTGCAGTGGTCGGTTCCGAAACGCTAGTAGTCTGTAGGTTTTGAACAATTAATAAATACATATTATCTATTAAGATAATTTCAATATGATATGACGTGAAAAAGTGCCTGCAAAGGCCTATTTTCTGAATAAACGTTTTGATTTTGATTTCGTTACAGATTTGCACTAAACCTTATAGCTGGGCCAGGTTTTGGCTAACTAGCAGACTGGTGGATTGGTAAAATCCCGACCAAGACGTAACTAGTTGGACAAGCCGACCCTCGCTTTTAATTTTTCTTTAACTACATTTTTGTGACCTTAAAATTAATAAAAGAAAAAAGACTTAGAAAAAAAATACAAAACCATGTAATGACTTTTTCTTTCCCTCTCTTTATCCAAACTTTTTTATTTTGGATGGTATTAATCAGAAATTAAAAATCATGAGTTGGTCACAATTTATGATCAATACATCAATTGAGAGCAAATAACTTATCAAGTTAAAACGAAAAAGTCAGAACATTGAATATTCAGGAGAACTCTTTGGGATTCTGGAATATTATGCTATAAGGGGCAAAGTTCGGTGTTAAATCAGGTAGACTCTCGTATAACTCTGAATAAGTTAGGCAAATGTATCACTTACAGTGAAATTATCTACTTATACAAATTTTATACAGAGGAATGATTTGATTATTTGTTTTTTTTTTTGCATTTTACACTCAAAATACTGGACTGATTTTGAATTCTTTCACCTCATCATCATCATCAGGTCTTTTTTAGTCTTCACTGCAGGAGCACGACCCTCTCTATACTACCAAAGCCAAATATTAGTCAAACGGATGACGGATGACTTGGCCTACACTCTCCACGCTGGCCAGACAGATTGGAGAGGATTCTTTGATGTTTATAAGCTTTATTTAGCATGTGTTTCCTTAGTCGCCTTCTACGAAATCCAAGTGATTCTTCTCTACCGGGAACCACACGGTTAGGGATTAGGTACTTACTGACATACAACTCTCAGCAACAAAGTTCTGAAAATGTCAAAAAAAAATTGAACTTGAGTAGCGAGACTAATCTAGAACCTCAAACACAGCGTCATGAGGCGTGCAAAACAGTTCACTTCTAATGTGGTTAGTCGTGTAAAAAAGGCTAGGTACCTATAGTGCGTTTGCACCAATAGTAATTTACAGGTAAGGTTGCCAACTTTTATTTAGAAGAACAAAGTATAATAAGAGTGGTGAAACAAAATTAAAAGTAAACAGTATCTTTTGACGTTTTGCAAATCCTTGTATTTTTTTAAATGATTATAAGTTCATAAAGCGTACGTTAATGGTAAAATAAACGCGTTAAGTAATAAATTTAAAATAGAAACTATATTTTTATTGTCCCATCACTTTACATAGGGTTTCCAGTTCTAAAGTACTAGTGGTCATTAAAACAGTACTTCGCATTCTTTGTTTTTAATTGAACAGTAATAAGTATTAAGGAGCGAAAAAAAGTGTAATACTGTTTTTAACAGTATGATTTACAGGCCTATGTACAATCTCGATTTCATTTTAGACCATAAGGCATATTGACTGAAAAACCGATGTGTTTATTTAGTAATGCTCGTCACTGTACAGCATTAACTTGCCGTCAGAATCGGAGCTTCGTTGATGTGTTAGCCTGGAGCGCTGTCTACGTTTTCCCATCAATACGCCTCGCCGTGAAATTGGTATTAGCTGAATATATGTAAACTTCGATGGTATTCTATTACATATTTTGGCAGTATCGTCTCAAAAGAGAATACAGTTCTCAGCGTGCCAGTTACATAACATACTGGTTCGTTAATCGAGAGTATGAGCTTTAATGCTAATACTTAATAAAAGCCGTTGAAATATTGTTATTTTACACATCATCATCATCTCAGCCCACTGCTGAACATAGGCCTCTCTTCATTTCCGCCCTCCGTCCCGATCCTGTACACATCTTATCCAGGTGCGACCCACATTCATTCATTTGACACAATCACAGTCATTTATTTTTGAACTTGGCAGATTGTGATATAAATGTTATTTCAAAAAGTACTGCAGCTTGTCGATAATTCCGAAAAACTCCTTTGAAATCTGCAATGATGCTATAAAGGGCAAAGTTTGGTTATATCAGGTGTGCTCTCATAATGCTCTGAATAATTTAGGCAAATCTGGCACTTACAGGGTGTTTACGGTGTAAGTCGGTTGAGGATATAATGAACTTTAAAAAGTAAACATACATTGTTGCAATTTTTGTGATAGTATAAATTTTAACCTTCATGGATGTTTTGTTATTACTGTTAAAATATTTTTTGAATAATTATTTCTATTTTAAAAATATGCCAATGGTTACCCATGTTTGCTATAGAAAAAACCCTTGGAAATAAAATCCTTAACAAAAAAAAAACATTGCAAGAAATATAGGCAAAAAATTAGACTTGAGAAATCAATTTTTTTTATGTTAGGGTAAATACTATTGGCGCTCAAACTCCTTGCAAATCTGCAATGATGCTATAAAGGGCAAAGTTTGGCGTTATATCAGGTGTGCTCTCATAATGCGCTGAATAATTTAGGCAAATCTGGCACTTACAGGGTGTTTACGGTGTAAGCCGGTTGAGCCGCCGCTGTTTTCATTCGGCCCGAGCGCAGATAATTGAAGAGCTTAAGGTGAGGTCGAGATTAGGTCTGGCTGGGGGACGCACGGATTTTGCTTTTTGAGGATATAATGAAATTTAAAAGGTAAGCAATGGGTATTTTAGGAATAATTAAAGAAAGATTTACTTAACAATGGTAGTATAGATTTTACTATACTTGAAACAAAATTAAAATATTGCTACTCGTAATATGGGTATATCGAATCACATTCGTTATATTGAATGTGAAAACTTTCCCGCAAAGTATAAGCCACTAATGGTCAAACTCGTCCACTTGACAACTTGAAGCCATCACTTCGACGAGGCTCGAAACTTGTCCCTAACGCGCGTTAAACTTGGCCACCCTAGCAGGACCTTCCTGGAAAATACTGAAATTGTTTGGAATGAAAATTTTAATGATCTCTCGTGTCGCTAATTGAAAATACTTAGATCTAGAGTGGGGGATGCTTAATCTGCTTTATTATCAAGCGGCGACATTTTAAATCTTCTGTATAAACGTTTAATTGCTTCTGAAGTCAATTTTAATTGAGTTGTTAAATTATTGAGAATACTGCTAGCTTTCTTTTTGACGTAAAAACGAAGACATATTGGAAGCTTATGAGCGTCGACTATACTTACAGAATAGAAATTTATATTTGTTAGGCCAAAAATCCTATAATAAGAAAAATGAGAACAAACTCTTTGTTTTTTTTTTCCTCTTCACGGTTCAGTAGAACCGATTTAGACAAAAAAAGGGTATTAAATTTATTTTGCAGCCTACTCAAGGAACAACATTAAAGTTAAGTAGCCTCTATATCCTTTCCTGGAGTTTAAACTATTTTCATTCTGTTGTTATGTTAGTTTCATTTCAGATTTTTAATGTTTATATAATTATGGGAATAAAATAAAATTCTAATGCAAAATTTCACCACAATACACGAGTATTTTATAGCACCAAAATATTTTTAGTATGAAACTAGTCTAATACGTAAATACCTATACATTAATTGTAACAGTTTATTCTAAATATGTGATGAAACACAATGGTGTTTCTAAGGCATATTAGAAATTATAAACTATACCTATAGTTAATATTGTTATGTTATGAACTTGTAAGAATATCAGCAAATCTGATAATGATTATTTAGCTTGTCAGTATATGTATTTTTTGCATATTGTTCATTTTAATTTTCAGCATCAACTGTTGTTTGACTGGTATATACATGCCTTTTACATGCATTATGTAAGGAAGTTTCCAAATAAATAAAATGTATGAATTGTGATATTATGAATAAAAAATAATTAATAATTTGTACTATGTCGAATAAAAGTAACCTTATTGCATATTATGAATTCCGATGATTATGAATTACACGAAACTGTAAATTGATAGTAATTTTTATAAACGCACTACCGTAAAGTTTACTTAACTTTACGGTACAAGGCAATCTTGTCCATTGATTAATTTTGTTGTGCATTATCCCAACACGACGAACTAAACCGGCATTGGATCGGCCATTGTAAATTAACATGCGGTGCGGTGCATCCCGCGCATCGACAATCCCATTAATATTATGTAATCCTCTTTATCTACACGCGCGAGCATAAATTATCGAAACATAGATATGACAAATCATCTTTTTCAGTGATTTTAGTATAACATACTTAGATTAATTAAATAAGCCGTGTGGTTCCCGGCAAAGTAGAATAGGGCCACTCCAAGTCTTCCCGTGGATGTCGTAAAAGGCGACTTAGGAAACAAGCTAAACAAAGCTTGTAGGTATATGGCTCTGGTAGTACATAGAGGGTCGTGCTCCTGCAGTGGAGATTACTACTAAAAGTTTTCTTCTTAGCGTGTCATCATCATCATCATCAGGTCTTTCTAGTCTCCACTGCAGGAGCACGACCCGTTTTGTACTACCAGAGCTATATACTAGCCTGAGTAGTCAGAGGATTTGGCCTACACTCTCCACGCTGGCCAGACGGGTTGGAGAGGTCTCTTTGATGTTAATAAGCTTTGTTTAGCTTGTGTTTCCTTAGTCGCCTTTTACGACATCCACGGGATGACTTGGAGTGGTCCTGGAACCACACCATATTTCTGTTTTTCGCGAATTATATTTCTGTTGCTCAGAACCCTTTTGGTTAACATTGATTGTATATAGGTCCTCGCCTGTGCATGTGCCTGTGGTAGAACATTTAGAGCTAGACAATAGGTGTGCTATGGTCTTAGGAGTGGCACCACATGGACAAGATATTTCCGAGTTATACCCACGTAAAACTTGTCCGTGTGGTAGTGTCGTGAAGAGAATACGAATAGGTGGTTAATCGTATTCTCTACATACACAAATTTTCTATTTTGAGGCAGGCTTCATGTAGGCATTCCTAAATAACATTCACTGCTAAATGCTGTTTCGATGCTCATTTGTATTTTGAAACCTCGTTTTAATAGGTACAGCAGGATCTGGGATTTTCTAAATCGGACTGTAAATTATCATGCCCTGCAGTACAATTTTTGTAAACCATACAATCTTTGAAGAACCGAGAAGTATGCAATGAAAGAGGGAGGCTTTTGCCCAGCAATGGGGTATAGAAAGCTAGAAAAAAAAATACAATCTTTCAGTAGTACATTTCGTCATGGAAAATCCTTTAATATACATCACGTGAGATTGAGGTAAATCGAAAATAAATCAGTAATATTTATGCATTGAATTAATCATAGGAATTCGTCAACGGAGCAGTGTACGTATTATTCTCTATTTTATTTCTAACTGGGTTAAGTAGTATTTATTGATTTGTTTTAAAAAAGTATTATTTACTAACAAAATAGGATGTGTTGGGAATCAGTTATTTATAAAAAGGAAAGTAATAAATACTCGTAATATATCCTACCGCGTTACCTAAAAAGATTTTTAGCTTATTTAAAAATTTGAAAACACTGCTTTTTCTAAAGTAATGGTAAAGACAGTGATACTGGGAGTGATGTACAAATTCTTTACGATACCCTATACACCCATATATGTTAATTTAAGAGCATTGGGGGATTGAGCAACTTACATTACATTACGTATATGAACTCCTAAAAATATTATATTTATTTTTGGGTTTTCGTGTAGAAAATAATACAATGAAATGTAAGGGCTATAAAAGTGGGTGTCTAAACCTTACAATAACCCAATACCAAAGTGCCAACAATGCTGAAAAAATCCAATACATGAATATTGAATATTTTTGAACGGCAGCGACGTAGATAATTCGGAAAGTTGGTAATATCGAACGGCGTTTTGCAGCGTTCAACAATTTAAACATGGAAACTCGCGCCATCCGCGCATTTTTGGTGCATGAAATTCAGCGACATGGGACTCGGTTCAAGTTTTCAGCGACTAAGGAATTTCGCGTACATGTTTCAATAGGCGACGCGAAATTACTAGGATTTCGAAAGTTAAAGTTTGTTTTACAGTCGGCCTCTAAGGCGTAGTTGTTAACACACCAGTCTGCGACACAGTTGGATCCATGTTTGGATCCTTTTCTATCTAGTTTCTTCAGATTGGCCTGGGTCTCGAATGTTTATCTATGTAAATATCTATTAAAAATGTAGTATTGTATCTTTGAATAGTATCCTACGACACAAGTTGACAACTTACTGTGGTGCTAGCTAAATTTGTAACTTGTTCCTATATATTTAATTAAGCCAAGATGTCCCAAGTCTGATGGAGGAAAGATAAAGAAGAGCTCCACCGACAAGAGTTTCACTCTTAAATTTTGACGATATATTTACCTGTGGATCATCTTGTGAGAAAATGGCATCAAAGGCAAACATCTTCGGGGCTGCTACCCCGACCTTCCTGTCCTCTGGGGCCGTCGCAGCGCTGGGTAAGTTTTCGCACAGGCTCACTTGTTTCTTGCGTTTGTCCAGAGAAAATGTCTGTGTACCGCTGGAGAAGGGACCTTCGCCTGGTGCTCCCACCCTCAGCATGACTTTGACCTGTAACAAACGAAAATAATATCAGCGAGCCTTAACTCATTCATTGCCCAATCACGTAGCGTCGCGTGATAAAACAATTTAATATGTATTGTTAAAAAAATACGCAGAGCCGACGTAATATTGAAATAATGAATCGCGAAATATCTTAACGAAATTAACACTACCTTACTCAATTCATGTTAATGTTCGATTCAGGGTTCTGTAGCTATTTATAAGCATCCTACTCCAAAGATTTACAAAACTAAAAACAAAACGAAGGATTTACCGTGTACGTAGAGGTGATAGTAACGAAGTTTTTAAATGCGTTTCGTGCCTCACACACAAGCGCATAAATCTATTAAATTTCTTTTTAACAAGAAGTGTGGTCATCAATGTCACGTATTTTTATATGACAAATAATATAATCAGTTTTTGATTTTCCAGGAACAAAAATAATAATTAAATACCTATAAACTGGTTTGGTTTCAGAACAACAAAAGTTCAATATGAGACGATAATTGATGGTACCATGATACCAAAGGGATTTACTCTCTTAGTTATGCGTATCCATATTTTACACGCATTAAAGCCAATATGTTAAACTAACAGACATTACGTGCTTACCCGTGGGAGTAGCCATTGCCTTCCATACGTTATAGATAGACATGTTCGCTGATCATTACACTCATGATTTACTGTTAATGCAGGCTTATCACGTCTGCGTGGGCTAACGGCTTCAAGCTCCTCATTTCGACTGTATTGGGACTATAGGTTGTATAATGGTAATTTAGGATCTAAATCCCACCGAAGTACCATTCTTGAGAGTTTTTGATGTAAGTGATAACTAATGATATGGCAATCTGAGAGCATATTGCACGTTAGGTTTTTACATCTACTACGAAGAAATACGAGTATTTAACGAACAAGGGACGGGCAGTATAGAAGACGAGCTCAATTTTTGAACTAGTAGAATCGATCCGCCACTCGTTGTGACGTCAGCACCCGGTTAGTATTCACATATGAATAAAATAAACGAGTGGTCCTTTTTTTCTTATTTTTGAACCGTGCGAATATATTTTTTGATTTTTCTTAGAATAGTATCTTTGGTAGTTCTTGGTGTTCTTGGCTTGGTGGATGGTACTACCAATGGTACCCAATGTGGCCCAATGGTACCTGTGGGACCCATTGGATCCATGGGACCAATGGGACCCTTGCCACCCATGGGACCAATGGGACCCTTGCCACCCATGGGACCCAATGGGACCCTTGGGACCCAATGTGACCCTTGGGACCCAATGTGACCCTTGGGACCCAATGGGACCCTTGGGACCCATTGGGACGCTTGGGACCCTTTGGGACCGATGGGACCTAATTGGACCCATTGGGACCTTATGATACTTATGGAACCCATTGGGATCATATGAAGTCAAGTCAAATTTCATATTTTATTGTACACGTCTTTGAATCCGAGTGCTCTCGTGCGACCATTTGGAAAAACCATTCGAATAAAGTTTCAAAAATAGAGCCAATTAAGATTCACCATGCGAAAGCCTAACTAAGAGTGGTGGATCGATTCTACTAGTTCAAAAATTGACACCCTGGACCATCTGCACAACCACGACCACTCTGTCAAGAGTGAACGACTTAGAAGGTGTAGTAGAAATTGGTATAGGTTCTTGGCTTAGTAAGTTAGTAAACAAATTTTCCTGTGATTTACTGTTAATGCAGGTTAATCATGTCTGCGTCTGTAATGGCTTCAAGCTCCTCATTTCGACTGTACTCGGACTATACGTGGTATAATGGTAATTTAGGACCTAAATACCACCGAAGTACCATTCTTGAGAGTTTTTGATATATGTGATAGCTCATGATATGGCAATCTCAGGAAATATCACACGTGGAAATATAGGTACTTGGCTTAGTCCATCAGTAAACAAATTTTCCTGTGAAAACAACTAAAATCTAAAAACATCGTATTTCTCATCCAAAAGTTTAGTCGACCAGACAAATTATTGTGACCATATGGAAAAATATTTCGAGATCCCCGTATTGGTTAAATGGCCGTAATGATATTTTTTTAAAGAGCTGACCTTCAAATTTTTTTATTTCTGAATACCCTACATAGGGGTGATCTGTGCCCTACTTACACATTTATTAGAAAGCCAATTTATTTGCGGGTGACATCCTAATCCTAATCCTAACTAATATTATAAATGCGAAAGTGAGTTTGTTTGTTGGTTTATTTGTTTGTTTGTTACGCTTTCACGCCGAATCTACTGAACCGATCATCATGAAATTTTGCATACACATAGGTTAGGGTATCGAGAAGGACATAGGCTATATACCACGCGGGCCAAGCCGCGGGTAACAGCTAGTAGGCTATAAACTCGCGGGAAAATTGCTATCTTGCAATGAAAATGACATAGACGAAAGCAACATTGAAAAAAGACAGATGTATTGGCGCTAAACACCACTAAATCTGCGTCTAACGAACCATAATGTTAGAAGTAAATCCTACTTGTTCCGCGTTGTCGTGGCACACAATAACCCTTTGTGGAATTCGTGAACATTCTTAATAGGAAGCCATTTATTGTCTCCTTTATGTTACTGGTATTTAGAAGAAAATATGTTATGATTCACATAGGAGGTTTGATCCTTTTTATCAGTTTTTTATACTTCGTAAAATATTTATAGATTCTGGTGAATTAGTCTCTTCTCCTAACTTCCCTATAAATCTTGTTTTATCGACTCCGAGCCTTCGCGCGTGTAAATATATGATTAGTAGTTCATCGATGATTGAATAGCAAATACCCAATTAATATATTTTGAACATCTACAATACTCAATAGGGCAGTAGAAATTAATAAAATAATGAGTTCAGTTTATTAAACTGTGAATCGAATTACAGTTCTGCCATGGTGTTTTGTAGGTACATTTTTTAAAATTCTATTCATCATTTACATCTAGGCATCATTTTCATCATCTAATTTATAAAAATAAACCGGGTACTCAATTAGCACTGAGTAGAGGATGCAGAGAGAACGAAAGACCTGTTTTATCTTTTTCTATTCGTGTAGATGATACACTAGATTATTCTTAATTTTTAGCCCAGTAAAGGGTCACCTCAAGGCCTTTATTGGATGCTGTAAGAAGGTCGCCCGTGTTCAGGCATCTTGGACATGAGAGGGTATGCACCATAGTTTGGGGGAGAGCTTAAATCTTTTTTATATAAATCAGGCAAGGGTTAAGTAAATATTTTTTACTTTTACATGTATAAAGTCGTCTTTGAATCAATGAAGCCTGAAAAATGATTTTGCGCGCCTTTTGGGTTCCATGCCGAAGTCACTTGGGAATACCTAGGAATGAAGTTCGTTTCACAAGCCAGGCGTATGATTTTCAAAGCACATTGCGCTGTATATGAATTCCGTTCAGCATTTGCTCTTGAGGTTATTTAAATTCTATAGACTTAATTCTACATTTTGTTTCAATGATATTTACATTGGACCAAGGTCTAGCATACATCTTTTAGAATATTATGAAATAATTTAAATCTAGCGTTAGCAGCACAATACATAATAGATTTAGAACATGACACAATCACATGTTCTGATTCTGATAAGCATCTTCATAGGTGTTCAGTTTTGGATCCATTGAGACCATAATCCAAATGTCATAATAGGGCTTTTTCTGAACGAAGGGCTTTTGCTGAAGCTCTGTAGTTATTATAATACTAGCAATTTTCCCGCGACTTCATCCGCGTTAATTATAGCTTAATAGCTGTTACCTGCGGCTTCGCCCGCGTGTTGTCCTTCTCAGTACCCTAATCTATGTGAATAAAATTTCACGATGATCGGTTCAGTAAATAGGGCGTGAAAGCGTAACAAACAAACTCCCTTTCACCATTCATATATAATATTAGTTAGGATTAAGATGTTACCTATAGATTACGTAGCTTTCTATAGGTGGAAGAATTTTGAAAATCGGTCCAGTAGTTTCAGAGCCTTTTCAATACAAACAAAGAATCAAATCTTTCCGCTTTAGAATCCCAACTAATATTGTAAATGTAAAAGTGAGTTTGTTTGTTTGTTTGTTACGCTTTCACGCCATATCTACTGAATCGATCATCATGAAATTTTGCATACACATAGGTTAGGGTACTGAGAAGGACATAGGCTATAAATTACGCGGGCGAAGCCGCGGGTAACAGCTAGTATTAGCACAAATGAAGAAAGGAGTTTCAACTTGTCAATTTAACCTAGTTTAATATCCGATGCTTAACACATAACCTTGTTAGTGAACTTAGGCACAAATTACTAAGAAAGTTAGTTATTGCCAAGTTATTTTATTGCCACTAGCTCACCTGCAACAATGGCGCCGCGAATCACGCCGCGCCTAATTACTAGCGGATTAATTACACAAGTTGTCAACTCGTAGCGATGGATGTACCAGTTGCTGGTTACTGCTGTTGTTTTACGAGTTTGCTTCTTAGATTAAATACACTTACAGTATCGTTTATTAAATGCCTCATGGGAAGAAAAAACCAGTAGGCCTATTTACTAACATTTGACTGCAACGGTGCACAATACTTTGATGGTCGCTCCAATATCCATTACGGTTATTATATCCAAAAAAAGTAGTCAATCATACGAAGCCCGTAATGGATGTTGAAGTGACCATCAAAACGTTGTACGCCGTAGCTGTCAAAAGTTAGCAAATAGGCCTGTTGGTCGTAAGACCACAAATAAATAAATTCAGTGACATCACACAGATCGAGCTAGCCCCGAAGTATGTTGTGAATTTGTATATTGGGATATACTGTCATAGCGGGGATAATAAATGATAAACGAGGATCATAAATAATATGACGTTTTTATTTGTATGTAGGCTAGTATACTCTTCAGTTCCCAATATCACTTCACGGTGATAGATCTTATAAGATTTTGATTCTGTAATTTTTTTATCTTTATCATGCAAAATTATTGGAATTTGACACTGAAAGATCACTATTTGAACGAAGTCAGGTTCCAATCCACTGATTCTTTTTTAACAGAAATATGGTGTCGCTGAAATTCGATTAAACGGACAGGATCGGCGTTCGACTAATCGGCATTATGCCAGACGCCGCCGTCACTCAGGATTTACGGATTTGGATGTCAACCGAACCGATACTCCCAGCTCAATCCGCAGACGTAGTAGGTACAAACGTATAGGTAGGTGTTTTTATTTTCATCTAAAGAAAATCTCTATTTTCCTGTGTGATTTTTTTGTTTATTTTGATGATGTTAATGAGAGAATAAATGAAATTGAAGTTGAGCTCTTCGCTAAGTCAGAGTTAGTTTAATGACTAGGCAGACAGAAAAAAAAATCTTCAGTTTGCGTGAACTTAAAACTTCTATCTAAATTCCTTCGTCATCTTCGTAAGAACATTTTCAAATAATAAGTCAAATTCTGGGCTGATTTTCTCAATGGGATCAGAGAATTTGGTGCAAAACTAATGGAGAATGAGATCATAAGCCAAATTAAATAACGCCCTTAAGGCAGACCGCAAATGTGTTGGTGCGATGATAAGTTTATGAGCGAGAAAAGTGGTACAGTCTGAAGATCTACACGCAAACAGTCGAAAAAAGCAACACAATTCGAGACAAATTTTGCAATAGAGCTCTACTTGTTAATGAACGAACGAAACGAAAAATGGACTAAACACTAAACAGATTTCTCAATCACGTGGTCATTGAAAGACAATCTAGAAATAAACAGAAAAGAGAGTAATATATGTTTACAAGTTTTGTGTAGCTATTTCGTTGCGTGCTTTGAATGTTTTGTCACATTTCCACCCCTCAACATCGTACTGGTTGGTAATCATAAAGAACCCAAAAGACGAGCGATATCAAGTCAACGTCAGTCAGCCAGCTTAGAGGATTTGTTCGGTCGGTTGGTCGCAGCAAATCAGACCCATCAAATTTAAACCCAAACCCGGATTGAATTCACATTTTTGACAGCCGTGTCACCGAGTCTTAATAGATTGCATGAATTGGAAAATTTCACTCGTTTGATTTTTTACCGGGGTTCGACTTGGCTGACATCGATCGGCGAGGGTGAGATTCGCTTGTCTACTGGAATATCCTACCTAATTGTGTTTCTGTTTTCTCAAAGGCGATATTAAATTATCCCACCAAAATAAAATTGATTTTGTTAAACCACTCCGTTGGCCAAGTGACGGTCTCTATGGCGTAGGAGTTGGCAAGCCAGCATGCTAAACAAGGGGATTTTGGTTCGAGTCCCAAGACAGGCAAATGCTTGTGCCTCATTATCACATGTGTTTTCTTACGGTTCTGGAGCTACCCAGGCGGGTTAGTAGTTAAACGAGGTTGAATTACAGCATGAATGCTGTCATACATAATAGCGGAACCCAGCCATTTATTGTTTCTGGTTTCCTGCTTTGATTCGGAACGCAACGCTGAAGATGCAATTGGATAAACACTCAGATGAGGAGTACGAGGAGAAACCTTTACCTCCATTACCCGACTGACCCACCCAGGAGGGTAATGTATTTCACTCTTATTTATGTATGTAAAGTAAATATGTACGTATGTATGTAAATATGTCTGTTCCATTGTTGCCTCCTGTAGCCAACACGGCTTGACCGATTTTGATAACGGAGGTGTCATTACAATCTTATTCTTACCCCGCATTTTATAGGCTATATGATGTCAGCGAAAAATCAATCTTAAACTGTCAAAAAGGTAGACGAGATTTTATTTTTTGGAATACTTCTTTTTTCTTTTGCTACTGATGTTCTGTCCCACTATTGGATAAATGCTGTATATATCGAAATAGGCTCAAAATATAATTATTTATCGCAAGTATAATTGGTTTGCTAAAACATGCATAATTCATCTTGACACGTACGTACACGTCGAGCTAATTGTAATGGCATTGTTTCATAATTGACTGGCTGATCACGTTCTGCATTATTGACGAAGTCGCTCATCTTATCCATATTTGATTATGTTATACGATTTATTTATACTAATTAATATTAGTATAAATAGATCGTATAACATAATTAAAGAGGGAATATTTGATTGTTTACTTGCATTGAATAGGCTCCGAAGTACTGGACTGATTTTCAAAATTCTTTTACCTATAGAAAGCTCATTTATTTTTGGGTGATATAGGCTATAATTTACGCGAACAAAATTGCGGGAAAATTCCTAGCCACATTAAAAACTAATAGCTTTTGCCGTGACTTCGTCCGCGTGAATTCGATGAGCTCACTTTCTCGCAGGTATAGTTTTATGTAAAAAAAAATATTATTTTAAGAAATGTATATTGTTATTCCTGCGATCCACTATGGATTATCATTTAATGAAAAATGAAATGAAAAAATGAAATTGTAAATTTTCAGAAAGTGATTCCATCTTCACGGGCGCCCATTTATGTGGTTATTTTTAATGTATATTGACTGTATAGTCTATATAGTGACTCGGGAAGAGTACCTTTTTCTTGGAAAAAGGTATGCCCGCCTAAATAAAATATTCCTTGAGCATCTCAACCAAATTTTGCCGGGATGTGTTGTATGTGCATCATAATTATACTTTACTATTTAGATTATTCAATTAAGTGGGTGAGTTAAAAATTATAAATAATGAATTTGTGCAGATGTTTGTCACGCTTCACGCCTCAACTGTAAGCCACTCTCCCAAGTTGCGTTCGCAAGTGACATGAGTTATAATTGTAAGACACAGCAGTCGTGCTTTTTTATAACAATACTTGATATCTCCATACGTAGTGATAAATAAAGGAAATACTAGACAAGGCACATAGTGCATTTATATCATTCAAAGTCTGCATCACCATCATTAAGAAGATGTCACATTTCGCGAGATGACAAACAGTTCAGGAGATTTGGACGGAAAACGCAAATCTCTTGTCAACGAGCGAAATGGCTCCCGTCGCTCCGCCATTTTTCTTTTTTTCTCTCGCTGACGTAAACAAGGACGAAACTCATTTGATACCGTGATACGGATTTAAATTATCTCGTCGCGAAATCTTATACAAAATATTCTGCGAATATAAATTTGAGAATTGTATTATAATGTATACTTTGCCTGTGGGCTTTTTACTTTTGCTTTCTTTGTTTTGTTTCGAGTTTTACATTACAACTTATTTATTTGAATGCCTTAGAATACTCATTTATTTTTTGCAACAATCTGTATTTCATGTTTATAGTGTGTTTTCAGCATTTTGATTTTAAATAGTTAATTTTTGTACCTACATACTCTTTTTATTATTTTATATTACTCGGATTATTATTTTAATATTATTTTATCTGTAGGTACAGATGAGTTTATGAATATTAAAAAAAACATTAAGCTCATTTTTTTAAATCTATTACTTAATGCGTACCAAATTGCAATGTATACCATCGTAAATATAAATTTCAATAACTACTTCAGTTTCTTCGTAAGAAAAGATGAGTACCTATAATAAGGGGTCGCTCCACCAGCCTAATGAAAATATTTGTCATACTAAAATAGTGTCAAAAAAAGCAGGTATTTTTATTTATTATTTGCTACAAGCTAAACTCGATTAGAAAAGTGTACACAAATGCAAATTACAAAAGTAAAACATTTTAAATGTACCCTTATCGTACCTTTTGCAAGTACCTCAAGCATACAGTTAATTAAACAAGTTTCCAACGATTCATATCTATCGATGCAGCCGAACGCCTGGGGGACTTTGATCTCATATATTTGCGGTTTCCCTCCAGTATTTCGTAGAAAATTCGCGAGTTCAAATTCGAGAGGCGGTAACAATGCAGCGATCGTGACGATGCGCGGGCGTTCATGCATAAAATTAAACAGAGTAATGAAACGAACGCGTTCATGTGCTAAGCTGAGAAATTCCTATAATAAAGCCGGGGGCCGCTCCAACGCGTAGAAAAATTAGGTGAGCGGAGTTATGATTGAGGATGTGTTGACACGGAGGAGGTTTCAGGATTTGTCGGCTGGAAAAGCGGTTTTGTTTCATACTAAACTTTGTTTGGCAAGCCGTTTTTCCATTTTATTTATTTGCTAGCTTGCAAGATTTGTTTTGCAAGCTGTTTGGACTTTGATTACATATATTTGCGGTTTCCCTTCAGTGTTTTGGAGAAAATTCGCGAGTTCAAATTCGAGAGGCGGTAACAGGGGCCCGATTCTCGTTTCTATAGAGATTTGTCGAATTCGATAAAAATGTCGAAGATTCGATGTCGAATGAAAAATATCATTATTGCTATTCTGGGGCATAATAGACATGATATTTTCACATCTCTACTGAAAAACGTTCCGTATTGCTCGATTGTGCCAGATCATAATCGATAAAATGTGAATTTATTTTGAAATTATTTATTTCTGTGATTTATCGTATAAAATGGAAAAATATCTTTGTAAAAAGTATTTTTTTACGTTTAATAATAATATTTTAGGGCTTTGTATTATTTTTCATGCTAATAAATGTAAATAATAATAAAAGTTTTCATACTTTTGATAGCGTGTGTGCATAAAACGAAACGCATCATCGCAAATATCGCAATTCGATATCAATGAAACGCGCGCTTTCTGTTTTTGTCAAAACATCTTTCTTGTCCCTTAATTTATGAATTAAAAGTGTTACTGGATGTGTTTTCCTTGTAATTTGCGTATAGAAATGTTAACCTACGCGTCTACTGTGCCTATTTGTTGGACGGGGAACCATCTACACCTTGTTGGAAAAATTTAAATATCTTTTTTCACTCCGAAAATAGTCTGTGTCTGCTGGATAATTTGATAGTTGATACAAAGAACTTGAAAATGATGGAGTCCGTGACTAAAGGTAAAACATACGATGTTTTCTAATAGTAATAGGTATATCTATGTATAACTACGACTTACCAAACAAGTGTTTTAAATTTGTTTACTCACTTCGATCACCCATGGATCACATAGTGAAATTCTTCAAAAACTACAGCCTTACACATGCTTTAATAGCTAAATAAAGAGTTATTAGATTGTAGCTCAAATTTCCGTTCCCTTTTATCTTCAAGTTTTGTCTCATTGTAATAAATAAACAAAGGTACCTACTTAATCAAGATAGTTTATAAATGAAAGAAGTAAAGTTGTATACTATCTTTATCATCATCAAGTATTTTTTAGTCCCTACTGCTGGAACACGACCCTCTTTGTACCACTTACCAGAGCAGTCAGATGATTTGGCTCTCTCCACGCTGGCCAGACGGGTTGAAAAGGTCTCTTTGATGTTTTGCTTAGTTTGTGTGTCATAAGTCACCTCTGTAGGAGGTGACTAACATCCACAGCAAGACTGAGTGGAGGAATAGGAATGCTACTTTGCTTGGATGTTGTATGCATAGATTTTTCTGTTTTAATGTTATTTAATTATGTAAAATACAATTTTTCATTAATTAGCATTATCTTTTTATTTTCAGTTTCTAGCAGTAAAGGTCTCAACATTACAATGAACATGAGAAAGATGACTTGGAAATAAAACAAAACAATCTGGAACACTTGGAAAATCATAAAAATCTTCAAATAATTGATACATATTGGAGCGTAGATCAATAAATAAACATTTAAATACCAATTAATGACATTTTATTTATGAAATTCCAACTTTTAACGATATCTGACCTAACAAGAAGTATTTTTAACCAACTTATGAAAAGGAGGTTATCAATTCAACACATATGTATGTAATATATAGTCAGATTTATCCAGTTTTTGGATAGGTATGTTACTCTATACTATCTTCTTAACATTTGTGCCAAATTTCATAAGTGTTTAATATTTGTCTGTTTGTCCTCACATATCTCAAATAAGCAGTGGAATTGCCAAAATTCTTTTGAACTTGGTTTAAGTAAAGTAAAATAAGTTTATTACCATATAAACTGCATGCTGAATAATTACATTAAGTTTATATCATTAGAATCTAAAAGTAGGAAGAAGACATGCCATTTGGTATTAACAAAATTTCTCACACTAGGCTAAGCCTGCTAAGTTGGTAGGTAGTCTAACTTTTAAGGAACAAAGTTTCATCAAAATCTGTTCATTCCTTTTGGAGATACCTAGTGTTAAGTGTCAATAAGTCACTAGGAAAATTGAAGTTTGTTCTTTATTATTTATAATAACTACTTGTAGGGATACATGTCAGTCTTTAATTCTTTATCAGCTTCTAAACATACATGGCAAATTTCATAGGTGTATATTGTATGTTTGATACGCATAGTTATCTCAGAAATCACAAGTCAATTTGTAAGATTCTTGTTTTTGTTGGACTAGGTTTAATCCAACTTAGGGAACAGTGCAAGTTTCATCAAAATCGTTTTTGAGATAGAGAGTAAAGTGTGTATCAGTTATTGGGAAAAATTTGGTCTATTAAATTTACAAGAAATACTTGTCTAAAAATAACCTAACTTCAATTTTGATGAAATTTGCTCTTTCCCTAAGTTGGGTTATAGTTATATTCCAACAAAAAAAATTAACAATCCTACTAATAGTTTCCGAAATATTCGCAGATAAACAAACATACATGCATACATACATGTTGAGAAGCTAATAATGACTAACATATACAAAACTCATGCAATTCTGACATATTACATACAAACGAGTCGAATTCATAACCTCTTTCTTTAAAGTCAGCTGAAAATAATTGACAAAATATCGAAGTTATTGCATGAGACATGCCATGTCGAGTGCTGCCGACCACTCGATGCATATCGAGCGCTGGGAGTCGATAAATATCGACGGTGATATAGTGAGAATATCACAATTCGATATCCGCCATGTTTTTTCGATATATATCGACTTCGACATCATGTCGAGCGCGCGAGAATCGCCCCCCGGTGCAGCGATCGTGACGATGCGCGGGCGTTCATGCATAAAATTAAACAGAGTAATGAAACGAACGCGTTCATGAGCTAAGCTGAGAAATTCCTATAATAAAGCCGGGGGCCGCTCTAACGCGCAGAAAAATTAGGTGAGCGGAGTTATGACCGAAGATGTGTCAACACGGAGGAGTTTTGAGGACTTGGCGGCTGGAAAAGCCGTTTTGTTACATACCAAGCTTTGTTTTGCAAGCTGTTTGGACTTTGATCTCATATATTTGCGGTTTCGCTTCATTATTTCGGAGAAAAATCGCGGTTCAAATTCGAGAGGCGATCATAACTATGCGCGGGCGTTCATGCATAAAATTAAACAGAGTAATGATACCAACGCCTCCATGTGCTAAGCTGAGATATTCCTATAATAAAGCCGGGGGCCGCTCCAACGCGCAGAAAAATTAGGTGAGCGGAGTTATGATCGAGGATGTGTCGACACGGAGGAGCTTTGAGGACTTGTCGGCTGGAAAAGAGGTTTTGTTACATAGCGGCGAGCTTTGTTTAGTAAGCCGTTTTTTTATTTTATTTATTTGCTTTAGGAAACAGATATGACAGGCTCATTGAATATCTATAAATACTAACATAAGTTATGTAGACAAAATATTTGTTTGTAATTGGCCTAAACTCAAAGTTCTAGACCGATTTTAAAATGGTTTAAGTACACGTGGAAAAGCCAGTATAATATTAAACTGATATAAATAGGTCCCCCTATTTCTATTATATTGCTATAATGTACAAAGTAAATTGCTGATCTTTTAATTTTAAGCAATAACAATCGTTTTTACGGAAACTTAGAAATAAATAATAATAAATAGTACCAAATATTTTGATGACAAAATTTCCCCAACAACGTGGTATTAAAATATGATTGTTTTCCTGCAACAGTAATTAGGTTTGCTCAAAATTCATGGCACCGGTAGTGACAAACTCTGTTATCGGCGGTTGAGTTTGTTTACGAGATGGCAGTCCATCAGGAGAGCTTCGAAATATATTCCTTTTTGAAGGCAGCCTACGATCAGCGATGGATCCAGTACAAGGGCACTATGGGCATGCAAACAACTTTTTTAAAGTTAAGTATATTTTACCTTTTTTATTCTATATTTGTTTTGAATATTAATGAAAGATTTGTACTGTTACGTTACCTGCAGCGCTGGAGCAATCCATGGAGCGTTAACATCAGGCAAGCATCCGACCGCAAAGCTGCCGAATCATGCAATATAAGAGCATGAATGAAAAGACTCTGGTTAATTTTTTAACTAAAGCATTGCTAAAGAAGAATAATTTATATTCTGCGCATAGTCTAAGTAGGACCCGCATGACAGACCTACCTATAAAGCCTATTTTTTAGATTATTAATAAATATTTTATTATTTTTGTAGGGTATAAATAGGGAGGGGAGTATTATAAAAAATAAGGTAGCTCCACAGTAAGTTGTGAAGTTGTGAAATGGTGTCGTCGGATATTAACTCAATGATACTTTATGTTATAAAAGATACTTCTATAGATAAACATCCAAGATCCAGGTCAATCTAAAAAATATCGTTTTCCATTATGACCTAGCCGAGGATTGAACCCAGGACCCCTTATCGACATAAGGGGCTGGCGTGTTAACCACAAAGTTTGTCATAAGTCTAAACTTGATTTTATGACACTAGGTTTAGATAGAAGTTTAGCACGATTCATGCCGAAATTGGGGTGACCCACAACCTTTTTTTAAAGCTGGATCCATCCCTGTGTGACCGAGAATTTGTCGCTCGTAAATGACGTTTATCGACAGAGCCTCACGGCGATTTATCGGGCCACACGTTGTTTACCCGGCGTAAATCTGACGAGAAATATGACGGGATATTTCGCGCCGTTTACTTGCTTTTTGAATTCGAACGTGACAAAACGAACTAACATTATGCATGGATTTTTTTTATGCGTCAGCCGGAAAGCGAAGGAGAGATAGTCTAAAACTTGATGCAATGGTAATGGTTATGATGAAGGGCCGCATCATTATTACATTACCATTGCATACGCACATACTTAATAAACTGGTTGAATTTTATTGGTCTTCTCTATTGGTATAAAAAAAAAGTCTTGCACAAACATATTTCAAACGTTATGTTGACCAACTTGGCGGAAGCAAACAAAATTATTTAACTCAAAGTGCATGTAACTTTGTTTTCCACAAAGTAACGCCTGAAGTAGGTATTTCACGTTAGTTTTAATCAAAATCTTTAATCGAAATTCCTTGTGCGATGTTTTGAAATAAATAAAGCATATAACTCTCAACAAACACTATCTCATACGGTTTAATAAAACTTGCAAAAGGGTCAACAAATTTCAATACAACACAAACAGATGTTGTTGAGTGTCACATAATAACAAGGAATATGTTCGTAAAATATTATTTCGGGAACGAGAAACAGTTACGGCACAGTAAAGACCCGGGGGATATAAACAAAAGCGCTTGTTATAAGCGAGTCGCGTTTTTATGTACGCCCGCTTTGCCAGTGCGCCATGAATTATGTATGGGTCGTTAGATTTATTTATTCTGGCGACACATTCCGATATGTATAATGTAAAATTACATTGACTATTATTATGCAGAAAATATAATATAGTAAAAACCGCATTTTTAAAATAAACCTAACATTTTGAAGCAAATGAGAAATTAAAAAACGAACTTTCCTGAATACTCAATAAAATTTTAACTAGTGAAGTTGACCTTAACTAACTCTTTGTATGATACTTGGATTAACTCTTTGAAAATTTATAGAGTTAATCCGTCTAAGTATCATACAATATGTTATAAAACCCTGTCCGATCCTTAAAAGGGTGACTCAGCCCTTCCGCTACATATTAACGGCAATATGAACAACTTTTTCTAAGGAAAAAAAGTGAAAAAAATAGTGAAAAAAAAACAAAATTTTCATACAAATTGCCCTGACGGCTGTACACTTTCGTATGAAAGTATTTTTTTTTCGAATTTCAGCATTTGTTTAATCGGAAAAGTTGTTTTCACGCACCAAAGCTCCTCAGCTTTGGTGCGATGTTGTTGTTGTTTGGAGCTTTTGCCGCTCTAACAAAAACGCTTTGATAGCTGAGAGATAGAGAGCATTTAATTTCACATAAAAAATCCTATGAAGATCGATATTCCTAATAAAATGTTCAATTTAAATCGACTTTATAAAGTTTCAGTTATAACTTCGGCCAAGTTTCGTCAAGTATTTGTATTAGTTACTCTAGTAACTTACTAATCTAGAGCTAATATTGTCTGTCCGTCCAGCACTACCCAATTCATTCATCAAAGCATGATTGAGTTCCAGACTTCCTAACTTGCTACTAAATTTGAACCTCAGACATGGATTGGATGGATTTCTAGGAAAAGAACCAACAAAATAGTATTATAGTATGTGAAAAATTTATTTTATAAGTTAAACTATATATAATAAATAAGGTGCTACCTTTTTTGTTTCAGAATAAAAAACCCGCCTGCCCATTAAAAATTATGGTCTATATCCCTCGGGAGGGTGTTAGTATTCTAACAGCTTGCTTCTTCCATGCCTCCAAATCTGTTGAGGCATTTGGAAGGTATTGGTAAAATAAATAGAAACTTACAAACATGAACACAAAAATCAATATACAAGGAGTATATTGTACGTTAATTTTAGCAATTGCGAAAAAAATGCTTTTACTGCTCCTGTATGTTCCTGAATCCACACTCCTTTTTTAAAACAGCTAAACATTATACAACACTAAAAATATCTTACTTACTATTGTTGCATTTTGTCAAATGTTAACAACGCATCAACTCTCAAGTTGATTAACAAATATTACACGCTCCAATTTCCCTAAATTAATTGCCTAAAGTCAAACTACCAAGATCCCTTTAAAAGCTTTATAAGTCCAATTTACGTTCGGTTTATATTAAATCAGAGCATACGTCTCCGATCGGAATGAATTATGCAAATCGGCGTCAGTGGTTAACATCGTAATATTGTAAGCGACACTTCACCCCTCTTTATGCAAGTAGGCTATAAAGTGCTGGATGTCGTATAATAAGGTTATGCGCGGTAAGAGACACGGATTTATAAAGTGAGATATGAACAAGAAGAACAAGAATATATCAATGACTCTCTCTCTCTCAAATGAGCGCTATCCCGGTAGCATCCTTGGTATGGTATTAAGCGCCCTTGCTTGTACGACTATTGGCACGTGTATCCTCTTTAACGGCATCAAGCTAGCACTTCATGCGTTTCTACCTTCTACTGGGCCCGGAGGAGGTGATATAGCAGTTTAATAAACTAAGCCATAAGTAATTATTGACGTCAACAAAAATTTTTTGTTGTAAAAATTGTAAACACAAATATGACAATTAATAAGTGTTCAAAGAAACCTATATTAAATAAACGATTGAATCTTGAATCTAATGACGATTACTTTTACTAAACATAGTTAGGAATGACGACGCAATATCAAGATTACTTTCCTCTTTTAGTCTTGTAATCGAAACCATCTGTGAGAAATAATATAACTTCTTGAAGAGCCAACAGAAAAAAATATAAGTTCCACGATTTTTTATATGCTCTTTGCCTGGTATATGTCGTATTTTATTACTATATCCTTGTTTCAACTGTGCCCTAAATTCTTACGCCAAGATGGAATCTATGTTCTCATAAATTCAGGGGCGCCGCGGGGCGTCTCAGGTGAAAATTATCAGAGGGGAGGCCAGATTTAAACCAAACAGAGGGAAGATGCCATTGCCTCTGAAATGCCACCGGGTACGTGCATGATGAGTAATAGTAGGGCAATATAATCATTGAGGTGTCACGACGATAGGCCTTTGCATTTGGGATGGCAGGTTTTATTTGTTTCCATCCTATGTAGTTTGATTATTTTGCGTCTGGAGTCAGCTCTAAATTAAAAATATTTGTTTATAACACATCTTCAAAAGTATTTTTTTATTAGTACCTAGTTCTGTCAAAATCCTATTTTTTACTGAGTTTTTTTTAATATGCAATGGTTTACGTATTTAAGTATCTACTTATATAATAAATTTATATAAAAGATATATGTTTGTATAATTTTTTGGAAACGTCTAAACTTGGGAGTAAGTAAGTATTTCTTTGTTTTAGAATTACTGTTATCGACTTACTCGACTACTTATGAGATGACCTAAACATATATACTTAGATGTGATAGGAAAATATGAAAAAATCTGTAAATATAAATTATCTTTTTTCAAAAGTAGTATTAATTGTAAATAATGGATCATCTTTTATAGTAGATCTAGACTGTGAAAAACCAAGGACTAAGTAATTTATCTACATATTGCTTTAAAAACATTATTCTTTTTTTATTAGGTACCTAATGAGAGCTTCCTTGCAACAATGTTTTTTTGATTACAATATCTTAGTGGTAAATTGACACGTTATTGGCAAATGGCGTGAAAAACGTCAATTTGAAACGCAGTAATTAAGTGCAAAAATTTTTCAATCTCCCAGAATATTCCCGAAAGGGTTGGAACGCAATTGCGATTTTCTCAAATTAAAACGACTTAGAGCTATTGTAATGAATTAAGTTAAGACTGCAGGATACTGGTTTAACTGTGTTCCGGAATTGATAGGAGGACGGTAAATTTTAAGGGGAGATAGCCGTAAGGCCACAAACGATTTTGTTAAATAACAAGATTTTCGTCGAAAAAATAACGATATTGAAATACGGATCGACAGAAAGGTAAGAATGTCTATATTTTATTAAGAATTTGCATAATGGTCGTTACAAACAATGTTGGAATATTTGTTTCAGATGCATTTATATTATTTTAATAGACTAGTGTGGAGCACGCTAATAATCTATATGTTATTGTAAAACGCCAAAAACAAACGTTTGCGCTGTGCCTTGGTTATATTTTGTTGCTTCACAAGTAAAATTGAATGCTGCAGTATTTTATTAAAGTGAAGATTAAATGTTAACAAATATTTAACTTAACTACAAACTAAATAATAAAGTTTATACCGCCTTAGTGGACGAAAAGCAAAGCTCCCGGGTTCAAACCCCGCGCAGCCTGACTTGTTGCGTTCGTATATTATTATACCGTACCTTACTTGAGTCAGATTGATCCTGTGGATTGATCTAAAACATCAATCTGACTCAAGTACCATAATTTTCATCAACCAATACCTACTTTCAGATCCACTTCTATTTAATATCACAGTAGTTATTGACCGCAATCGCGCTTGACTGTCAATAAGCTTTGCAATCGTAGCGGTACGTCTACGCCACAGGTCTACACCATAGTAGATTCTACGCATATCTTAAGGTGTCAATCTATTTGAATACGAGTTTCTATAAACCAACAGACTTTATATAGCCACTGTTACTCAGGCTACTGTTCAGGCATTAAGGAGTTATTATGGAATAAAGAAATTCACATAATATACATACATGCTATGACTAAAAACAATACAATCCTTTTTCGAGCAGTCATGTAAAAACCAGCCAAATTCTAGCCGAACCTGCGCACTAAGGGTTGTAAGTATATAAAACAAAAAATGCTACAGCTCCTTACTCCTTGCAAAATGGCACAAGTGTCAGTCAACGGGAAGTACTAAGAACGCCATGTTGTTTGAATGCGTCGACTTAGAATGATAATTGATGCAACTTGATAATCTGTGTGGTTTCCGGCAGAGTAGAATAAGACCACTCCAAGTCTTCCCGTGGATGTCGTAGAAGGCGACTTAGGAAACACAAGCTAAACAAAGCTTACTCGTATAAACATCAAAAAGACCTCTCCAACCCGTCTAGTAGGCTAAATCTTCTGACTGCTTTGGCTAATATATGGCTCTAGTAGTAAAGAGACGGTCGTGCTCCTACAGTGGAGACTGAAAGGATCTGATGATGATACATCCACGCCATGTAATGAACAATTCATTATAATGGGGGAACTGACATTTTATATGAAAATTATGATTTAAGATTCGGCTGTACATACAACCAAAATATATACATAGACCTAACGTGAGGTATTAATATTATTAATATGTAAAATACGGGTCACTCACGTATGAAGTCAGCTACAGGCCGACATGTTTCAACCTCATCAGACGATCGACATCGACAGTCCGCACTGGGACCGACTTCGTGCGCGCATCTCGGTTCACATTCACCCTGAGGAAGACCTCCGGATAAGGTTGAAACATGTCGGCCTATAGCTGACTGCATACGTGAGTGACCCGTATTTTACATATAAATAATATATACATAGAATTTGAAAACATTACACTCTTATTCTTATTTCGTGTAAACGTACCATTTAAGGGTGAACTTCGGAAATGTTGAGTAACTAGCCTACCACAAGGCACTGGTAATCCAATTTGCAGTAAGTTGCTTAACTTGCGGAAACTTGCTAGACTCAGTAGACTCAGTGATTCAAATTTACAACTTACTTCACATACTGGCGGTTTTATTTGATCTGCCCACTTTACACTTTAGGAAATAGTCATTTCTGTGTTAAATATAGAATGTTTAGTATTACACCACTGATAAATTAAATTTACGTTCTCAACATCAATACGACCATCTTTTGTTCTGTAAAAAAGCCTGAAATCGAGAAAAAAATCAACTTTATCATATATGTAGAATCGGTAGTCATCATTTCAATTTTAAAATTAAGGATAGTAAATAAATAAATAAGCTTGTAGTTTGTTTTTTTTTTTTGTGTGATTTGTCCCTATATTTTTATTTATTTAAGCTTGCCACAGAAAAATTTGTTGCATTGATGTTAAGAACATGAATTGAAGTTATAGGTAGTTTAAAATTAAACACAATGTAAAATGTACTTTTTTATGGTTTTGAGAGATGAAGAAAAAATATTTAATAAAAAAAATAGTAATGGCGTGTTTTCGAAGCCCTAATCCTAACTAAAATTATAATGTTTATGGATTATGCATTCATGCTATATCTACAACTTCTTAGTAGAATTATAATATCTATGCATTACCAAATATTAGGACGTAGAATTATAATATTAATTGAATAGGAAAATTAATTACAACAATGCAAATAATTACATAAATAAGCCCTTGAATATTTATTTGGTGAAAAAAAAAACCCGCAACCCAAATTGAGAAGCTTTTTTTTAATGAACATGAAAATAGTCCACATTAAAAATAATGCTTAACCGAAATTCCTCCGATATTAAAATCATGAGTTTAAATAATCGCGTCTGTAAAAACCCAGTCAAAAGTCTGAAGTAGGGAAAAGGCAAAACATTTAAGGGAGTTTAAGTGCCTCATTACGCAGGGTGTTCGCAAAAAGTTCGGAAGCAGGTAGCGTGATCATTATAGACAATTCCGAAGAGACGACGCTTGGAGACGCTCGATAATAGACACGATTTCGCTTTCAAAAAGGGACCTGCGTTAAAATGAAAGATTATAGATGCCAATCGAGAGGTCGGGATCGGAACGAGACCATCGTTTGAACCTACACCGTTAGTACTATTATTGATTCATTTATTTATTTGTTTGAAAGATTATCGACTACAATAATATTATAGCTAAAAACTTAGTAATATACAGTCATTTACAAATCTCCACTAATAGTAATAATATAGAAACAAGAAACGGATATCCTAGTGACAAACTAGTAACATTTAGTGCCTAGTATTTGATTGATTTTAAAAGCACCTGAGTATTTTTAAATCTAACAATTTGTAATATGTAATGTGTTCTAACTAAAGCTGCTATATTCTAAATACGTAATAAATTTACAGACGTGGTTATTCTTTACGGGGTAAGAAAATAACGATTAAAGTGACCTTTATTTAAGGTAATTGCCGAGAAGTGTAGGTCGTTGGACGTAATCAAAACGCGAGCTATCTATACTGTGAGATTGTAATTTAACTGTTTGCTTGTTTGCATTAAATCGAGCCCGATTCTACTAGGCCGATTTTGAAAATTCTTTATATAGAAAGCTTATTTATCTGCGGGTGTCATAGAATTGGTAGTATAAAATAAAAACTTTTAAACAACTCCCGACTATAAAGCGAGAGAAGAGACGATAGTAAAAATAGTTTAAGAATCGGCAAAAAGCATACAGTGTGGCCTTATGGCAAGAACGCTGGATGCATCCCTCCGTTGGATAGTGTTCCTAATCTATAGGGTGAAAAGTAGCCAGACCGTTGCTTATTAGTGTTGCAAAGGGAATCAAAAAGCAGGTGGCATCGATAGGTAAATTTGGAATCCTCCCCTCTCGGTGTTCGAGAGCCATTACGTGACTAAGCAGACAGGCACTTCTTGCCGCAAATTAAACAAGTGTAACGCGCGGACCAGTAGGTAGTTCGGATTCCCCGCGCGCCCGATCCTAATACTGAAGTCGTACGATGTATACAGCGCATGCGCGAGTGTCCGCGCCATAGGTAACCATGGTAACGCGCGACGCGCATGCGCGAACAAGAATGGACTCGACGCCGCCGCCCGCGCGCCAATTCTCGATGACCCGCGTCCCGCGCAAGCAACTGTTTTTTTCGCTCTGCGTGTGCATTGTTTTTGATAATATATGTTGTATCTTTTCATAATTATAAGTTGTGTTGACGAACCATTGTTATTAAAGTGACAATAAACGTACTAAACAATCTTACAGTGGCTGCCCAACTCGTGGCTTCGAACCCCGAACCATACCTACAGTTTTATTTTTATTGCTGTGCCGTGATTAGTACTTACCTACAACAATATATACAATGCCAAACACGCGTGCTATGCGAGCCGCCAATGCTGCTGCTGACGCGGACAACCAGCCGAGCGACAACGACGAGGACTTTGACGAGGCTGCGGAGCAGAGCCCTGTGGGGGCCCCCGAACCCGTCCCAGCGCCTGAACGCGCCGGCGCCAACGCGAGGATGGACACAGAAACGTTCCTTGCCGGCGTACTGGAGTCGTTTGCCAGGATGCAAGCCGAGACTAATAGAAGCATGTTGGAAACGCTGAGGTCATTGCCCTACCAAGGAAGCCCATGGCATTCGACGCCGCCACCAGCCTCGACGCCGACACCAAACACCACCGTTAGCTCGACCGCAGGAAACTTCGCGAAATGCACCGCGAGGTTTAATGGCGCTTCCCGCGAGCCGGAGGTGCTGGAGGCATTCATCGACGCAGTTCAAGTGTTCAAGGAGTGCGCGGACGTGAGCGATGATCACGCGCTGCGGGGACTCCCGATGCTGCTGGAGGGCGACGCAGCGGTGTGGTGGCGCGGCGCCCGCACCACCGTCACCACCTGGAAGGACGCCGTGGCTCGACTTCGCGCCATGTACGGTCAACAGCAACCGGCTTACAAAATATTGCGAGAAGTGTTCAGTAAGGAACAAAACGATGAACGAGCGGAAGTTTTCATTTGTAAAGTGAGGTCTTTAATCGTAAAATTACCATACGAAGTGCCTATACAGATGCAAATCGACATGATTTACGGTTTGTTGCATCGTCGTATTAGGAAAAGGTTACAAAGAGATAATATTGTTGATATCGATAATTTTGTAGAGAAGGCGAGGGTCATCGAAGACGCGATCTCCGAATTGGCGGTAAGTACCACAAGTACCTACACGGCAAACTCGCGCGCTTCATCCGCGGGGGCGACGAACTCTTCCCGCCCGCAAGTATCACGCGATCGCGAACTCGAAAAGACTGAGCGCACCTCTACTACTGGTCCGAGCGTTACTACCGACTCGAAAGTCACTAATAACTCGAACGAAAATTCGAAACGCGAAAAGCGCGTTCGTTGTTCGTTTTGTAAGTTTTACGGGCATAGTGTGGCCGATTGCAGAAATTTAAAAAGTAAACAAACCGTAAACGCCGTTCCCGACTCCGGGAAAACTAGTAATAATAGCCCTAACCCGATACGTTGTTACGGATGTGGCCAGCCCGGCGTAGTTAGGTCAAAATGCGAGCACTGCCTCGGAAAGAGTGTTCCCCCGAAGGCATGTGATTTTAATAACTTAACCGATGATGACGTCACGTGCGCACCGCTCGTTTCATCATCATCACATCCTACTGTTTCCGTGAACATCGCGAATAGAGTAGGCGTTGCGATATTTGACACAGGGGCTACCTGTAGTATTGCGGGTACCCTGTTGTATAATATTTTGGTATCGGAAGGGGTACACTTTTGCGAGGCAGAACGCACCATCGGGCTTGCGGACGGCTCTCGACGCTCGAAAAGAGTACTCATTGCGACGGTACCCGTGTTTTTAGAAGGGAAGCAGGTAGATACAGAGTTTGTGGTGTTGCCTGGAGAAAACACCAAAACATTGTTAGGTCGCGACTTTATTATTAAGGCTGGTGTCACACTGGACCTAGCCCAGGAGTCATGGTATTTTTCTGACGACCCCGATCAGATATTTCCGTTTGTGCGATCTGTCCTTTTAAACAAGACCGAACTGATGCAAGCCGACATCTCCGACGTATCCTTGCGTGACGACGAAGGGACTAAGTTACCACCCGAGCACAAGGATGCTCTCAATCTGTTTTTGAATAGGAGATCGGCCCAGTTTGCCGCCGAGGGGCCTCCGACAGACTTCGCCACGCATAAGATTAAGGTAAGTGATGACCAAGAACCTCTAGCTTCACCGCCTTATAGGCTGTCGCCTTTGAAGAAGGAAGCCTTGGAGAAGGAACTCCAAAAGCTACTCAGCGCCGATGTTATCGAGGAGTGCGAGTCTCCGTGGGCCTCTAACGTCGTTCTGGTCAAGAAGAAAGACGGGAGTTTCAGGCTTTGCGTGGATTACCGCAAACTCAACGCGGTCACAGAGCCTGACCGCTACCCACTTCCCAGGATTGAAGACGTGCTCCACGCCGCCAAGACATCCAAGTACATGACGACTTTGGACCTTCGATCAGGCTACTTTCAGGTGAGCGTTGATCCTGCCCACAGGGACCTCACTTCCTTCACGACACCGCTGGGAACCTTCAGATTCAAACGCATGCCCATGGGTCTGCGCAATTCTGGAGCTACCTTTCAAAGATTGATCGACCGTTTCAAGTCTAACCTGCCAGGTATCACTCTAGTAGCCTATTTGGATGACCTGCTGGTACTTTCTGAGGAGTCTTTTGAGAAGCACCTCGCAGACTTGGAGGCTGTATTCGATCGCTTGGCAATGTTCAACTTGCGAGTGAATCGTGAGAAAAGCCACTTCGCGAGGGAATCTGTCAAATTCTTAGGTCATGTCATCGTGCCGGGAGGTATTCACATGGACCCAGATAAAACATCAGCTATAGTGAACATGCCACCGCCTCAGAATGTGAAACACCTCAAATGCTTTCTACAAACGTCAAGTTGGTTTAGGCGTTTCATACCTGGTTATGCCGAGATCAGTGCGCCCTTGACTTCGCTATTAAAGAAAGCGAGCATCTGGAAGTGGGGTCCGGAACAGCAGGCCGCTTTTGATACCATCAAATCTCTTCTCGTGTCGGCTCCCATCCTACGTCAGGCTGACGAGACGAAGCCTTTCGTCCTCAGAACTGACAGCAGTGGATATGCTATAGGAGCAGCGCTACTCCAGGGGGAGGGGATCGACGAGCGACCTGTAGAGTACGCCAGTCGCCTCCTCACTTCCGCCGAGAAGAACTACAATACGACCGAGCGCGAGGCACTAGCCGTCGTATGGGCAGTCTCGAAATTCCGAGGCTACATTGATGGAGCAGAGGTGGTAGTGAAATCTGATCACCAACCCCTAAGGTGGCTGATGGGTTTAAAATCGCCGAGTGGTCGCTTGGCCCGATGGGCACTCACTCTGCAGGAGTATAACCTAAAAATAGAATATACCCCAGGTAAGGCGAATGTTATCGCAGACACCCTCTCGCGCCCTGCCTGCCCAACCGACACCGACTGTGACTTGTGTCTCACCGTGATGGATTTGCCTTCACGCAGTCCAAGTGATGTCCGGGACAACCAATTAAAAGATCCCGAGGTACGCAAGATCATAGACGCGATAGAATCCGACGATCCATTTAGGGGGAGCGCATGGGCTGATAAAGGGTATGTCATGGCCGATGGTATATTATATCGTTATGGCCCCGAGAACGAGGAAAATGATGATGCGAGTTTAGTGGTGCCGGAACATGAGCGCAAAGATGTGCTAGCCGAGTATCACGACGCCCCTACAGCCGGCCATTTTGGCGTGGAGAGGACAATGCAGCGTATCTCAGGTAAGTATTACTGGGTTGGGATGAGAAATGATGTTTCTCAATATATAAAAAATTGTGTGGCGTGTCAGCGTTATAAGGTGGACACGCGAAAACCTGCCGGCTTACTTCAGGTACCTGCTACTTCTCGCCGATTTGAAGTCCTGGCTGTAGATCTGTTCGGGCCTCTACCGGAAACACCACGCGGCAATAAATGGATTTTGATATTGGAAGACACCTGCACCAGGTGGGTAGAATTGTTTGCACTCCCGACCGCCACGGCTGACGAGTGCGCCAAGACGTTGGTGAACGAGGTATACTTACGCTATGGTGTTCCCAGGAGGCTCATTAGCGACAACGGCGTGCAATTTGTGAGTGAGGTAATGCAGCAAACCTGTCATGTTATGGGCATCAAGCAGTCGTTGACGTCATACTACCATCCAGAGTCGAATCCTGTGGAGCGAAAGAATCGCGACCTCAAACCGCAGCTCGCCATTCTGGTAGGTAAGGAGCATGACTCTTGGGACGTGCATCTGCCGGCGATACGTTTCGCCATGAACTCCGCAGTCACTGCGAGCACTGGTCAGACGCCTGCGTATCTTAATTTCGGGCGTGAAATACGTGCACCTGCCGATGTATTGTCCGACATGCGTGCTATCGTCGAGAACGATAATGTTGTCGCGTCGATAACCCCGTACCTGAAAAAGTTGTCAGTTGTGCTGCTCGACGCCCGAGATGTACACGAAAGAGCCCAGGTATCCCAGAAGAAGTATGCAGATGAGAAACAAGCATACAGTGTGGCCTTATGGCAAGAACGCTGGATGCATCCCTCCGTTGGATAGTGTTCCTAATCTATAGGGTGAAAAGTAGCCAGACCGTTGCTTATTAGTGTTGCAAAGGGAATCAAAAAGCAGGTGGCATCGATAGGTAAATTTGGAATCCTCCCCTCTCGGTGTTCGAGAGCCATTACGTGACTAAGCAGACAGGCACTTCTTGCCGCAAATTAAACAAGTTTAAATTCCAGAGCTCCGGACTTAATTATTAGTTAAATGTTGTAGTGTTTGAGTTTTTGTTCCGATGGCAGAAGTTACGCTGATTTTCCGTTTGCAAAGTTCGTTTTTATCAGAGTACTTCGACATAGAAACTTTTACAGGTTAAAAGCACATAATTAATAACTCAAGTTCTTCTATGTGGTTAGAGAGAAAAGAATGACATAGAATATACCGGCTGCTTTTTTCCCTCGCAGACCATAAAAGCCAAGGGATTGGATCACGTCAATAGGCGATGCGGACAGCAATATCATCATATTTTGATTCTGCTAAACAATGGCCTTTCGGTCTAATGATCTTGGGCTCTGTCTACTGCACAAGGGATAAAAATGTGATAATATGTAGGTATTTATCTAACTACTTACATATCAACATATTGACGTTCTTATGTAAAGCCTATTGAGGTCTTGGATGTTTATGTATATATGATGAGTTAGTATCCCATACCACAAGTCACGAACTTACTTGATCTTTACAAATGAAATGTGCTGCTGTATAATTATTGTATTTTAAATAATTATTCTGTATTTCCTTCTTCAAAAGTTAAAAACGATAATGAGATGTCAAGAAATTAAAACCTCGAAAATGCACAGTCATTTTCTCTTTCATTTCAAGAGCCAAAATATTACTAGGTAGAAAAAATTAGTTCTTTTATCCGGAGTTTTGATACCAGGAAAATCGAAATAATTCTTCACAAAAGAGTTTCTAAGTTGTACCAAAATTGGTATTGTGTAACTAAGTTTATGAAAAACATGCGACAAAACGTGCCGTGAGTGCAAACTGCGAGGCGGGTCCGACTCGGGTCGAATTAGCGACAACTTGTTACCGCCCTTTGCGTCTTGGCCCAAGCGACGTACTCTACAAAATCTCCTCGCTTTTTTTATTACATACGAATAGAACCGCAAACAAATAAGCGGGTCGCCTGATGGTAAGTGATCACTGCTGCCTATGGACAATAATGTATTTCCTAATTCAAAACTTAAAGAGGAATTTTAGAAGTTAAAATTATAAAATTGTAATTTTGAAATAAATTTTCTTTAAACATTTCAAAAGCCAAATATTGTTAAATGTGTTGTTTTTTATGTTACAGACTAACCCAAAGTTCTGTTGCCAGGAAAATCTAAATATTTCTTCTCAAAGAGTCCACAAGCTGTACCAAAATTGGTATTGTATAATTAAGTTTATGAAAAACATGCGACGAAACGAACCGTGAGTGCAGAATGTGAGGCGGGTCCGACTTGGGTCGAAAGGCGCCGGTGACGCAGCTCTACCACAACTAAGAAAAATAAGAGTTTGTAAACAGCGTGTAAATTGATCTTGACATAATATTAAAAGGGAACAGGGAACTTAAAAAAAACAAAAGTGTTCAGCTGCCCGCAAGGGGTAGTCATAAAATATTGTGAGTTCCCAGCATTGGTTCCGTAGGAAAAGTTGTTCATATTGACGGTCTGAGTCACCTCTTTAAGGAATGCCAGGGGTCAATTAACATGCTGTATTCACTTTTAATGGCACTATTGCTAGCGATAAAGAGCCTAGGCTGTAGTGGTAACGCGTGTGCACAACGCACTTTGTGTGTGCAAAAAGTGATAGAATTTTCGACAAAAAGGTTACTGCTGATTAGGTGTGCTATTTTTGAACTGGTACCTGCGCTAAGCAAACGATGATCATATGCCAAAGTGCAGGCTTATGTTTAAAAAAAGCACACCTGAACGGTAATTCCTCTTTACTAACGATTACTAAGGTGTTTTCACTACATATTATAAAACAAAGTCCTCCGCCGCGTCTGTCTGTCTGTCTGTTCGCGATAAACTCAAAAACTACTCCACGGATTTTTATACGGTTTTCACCAATAGATAGAGTGATTCACGAGGAAGGTTTTAAGGTATAAAACATGCCCGGGCGCAGCCGGGTAGGGCTGCTAGTTAAAGATAAAACTCGAATTAAGAAGTGGGATTTTATCATAATTTTAGTTCAGTACCTACATCAAAATATTTCACGATTCATATTTGACATTTGACAAATCGAAACTACAAATAGACTTGACTAATTAGAACTTTTCATAGACTTGACTAATCAGAAACTCTGCATGGTTTGGCGAAACGAAACCTTATTAGCATTTGACGAACTTATACAACTTGTACAACTTGTTCGTTTTGAAATATGTAGTGTACAGTCATTTTGTATATCTCAATCCATATGAAATGTTACGAGTAGGGAAGATAGTCGAATCTCATCCCTTGGGACACGACGTCACAACAAACGTGGCACGGAATTGTTTATTAGTAAAGTTACACAGTTTGCGTCACTCACCTTCTATATTAGTTAGCGTTACATTTGGAGCTTCGTGCATGAGTAGGAATGTCACTACGACGTGAGGCGTGGTTTAATTGTGAAACAATTTACTAATAATCGGATTCTCTGCTTCCCCTTCTCATCTGAGCGCTCTATAAGTGTGTTTTATATTTTTCACTCTATTCTAAAATAATTATAATGACAAGGAATACAATTTTTAGAGTACTTGTTACTATAAAGAAAAGATTCTGATCTTCCTACAACATTTATTTTACCAAGATACCCACATGATTCGAAATACAAAAGGTTATAAATAAATAAATATTTTTTTTTTGTAAAAAAGTATAAAAATAAGAATAAGAAAAACTAAAAAAAAAACTTTGCAGTTTACTTTACAGAGACAACTCAAGAAATTTAAAGACACTTGCAGTCTGAAGGTTAAATTGTCTGTTACATCTATGGGCTATAAGGGTAAAGAATGCAGGGGTGTGAGACAATTTTTCATAGCAAAGGACATATGTACCTACATTAAAAAGAAATACCAAATGTTCATTGATTAACTTTCAAGGTTAAAAGTCATTAAATAAAATCATGCACATTGTAATGTTTTTATTGCAAAGCTGTTCTTTTCAGACATTATTTCCAAACAGTCATAAAAATAGAGAAAAGCAATCGAAACTTAAACAATTTAGCCTCTCTAGCGGTCGCATAAGGGCGTGCGCACATCTGCGAGGATTTACGTGCGTCTAAAAACTTGCGTCGTTAAGTTCGGTCGTGCGTCACCGCGTGTGGCGACAATTTGCTGCTTGATGCGTGTCGCGTTACTAAATTGACAATTGTGAGGCGGTGTACTGTTGAGCGGAGATATGTTAGAAAGAACACAGATTGCACATTTTTTTTTATTACAAGGCAATTTTTAAAGCCAGTATCACAGAGCACGGCATGTCGCTCGACTGCGTGAGCGACAGTCACGTTCCCTGCTCTGTGGCGAGCAAGCTGGACGCCAGGGTTGGTGTTCTGGGCATCTCCAAACTTACTTACTTCCTGAACCTGTAAAAATTAAATTTGGCCGTTCTGGGAATCGAACCTAGACTATCTAACGTCGTGAGGCAGACTAACGTATTTTCCACTGCACTACGTTCATGTTCAAAAAGGTAATTGTAATAGTATTTTTCTACGATTTGCCTACGCTTGTATAATTCTATACTACACCTATTATATTTCAAAGAATTATTCATTAACTGGCGCTGAAAACATAAATTTATCACGTTAAAAATTTGCTTTTGTTTAAACAGTACGTAAAACCAATTCAGTGTTATAAAACAAGAAGTAAGAAGTTTGATTGAAAATCTACACCAGTGGGGTAATTGCCAAAAGTTACTATAAGATGTTTTGCGATACTGTCGGTTTGTTTTTTTGACGCAAAAGTTTGTTACATAGTTGCACTCGACTGTACTTCACAAACAGCCAGTACTTTATGAGGCCGGGTTGTTTACAGCTGCGCCCTGACCAATGACACAATAAAGAAATTATCGCCCCAACAATTACGCAACTTAGTTCGGAAGTGTTGCACGAATCCTTTGACATTAGCTAGATGGATACATACATACAGTATAGCTATAATAAAACAAGACTGTGCGCCTATGCCACCTCCGCCTGGCCTCGTTAGAAGGTTAAAACCTAAGAAATGCTGGCTTCATGTTGTTAAGGACAATATGCGTGCCAGAGGTCTGACAACCAAGAATGCCCAAAACCGCGCAAAGTGGAGAAGGAAAAACCATAAAGCGAACCTCGGGCTTTGAAACATTCAGCTGAAGATACTACCGGGATCACGCTAAAATAAGACAGAAAGGATGAATCAAGATCAGTGAACCAGAATTATTGTTCCCAGATGCATCCTCAGCGGTAACGCTCCAGAGCTCAGGGTACGATACCTGTCCTAGGAGAGAGGTTACTGGTTTTTACCCAGAGCAACTGCCGTCTGACTTCCACAACCCAAAAGGTAGACTAGAACCAATTCTATACAGCAGCATGTGCTTGAACAAACGCTAGATGGCTTCCGAAACACGGAATCATTTATTTTTCAGAGAATCCGGTGATTCAAGCCCGTAATATCCTAACCAGACTGGAAACAACTATCACAAAGTATGCTTCCCAGTGGGACCCACGACCTCCGGGTCATTAGGCAAACGCCTTGACTACAGGCCCATAGAAGAAGACAAATCTTATGCTTTCTCAGTTACTAACACAATAAAAAAGAAACAAAGAGTGTAGAGTTTATTGTAATTGCACGTTTTTAATTCCATTACCCGCAATCAAAGCAGCCGAAGCGATTTAATAACTAGAAAGCGCGACTGCCATTACCGCGGTGTCACCATTAGTTACTTTGTACACTGGCGGACACGAAAACTCCATAACTATCCTTTATTCAAATTTATTGTTCTGCACTTTAATAAGCCCGCCCTCAGGGGAGTCCGTTGAACTCCGTAGTTCGCACTTCGCGAACTAATAATGTACTGTTGCTTTCTCGGTACGGATTTTTGTGTTATGCGGTGTGAATATGTACTATTTGTACTGTACTATGTGTTTACCTTCAACGTAGCCTAGATGCGTGACTGCCTGTAAATGTAAACAACTCCTAAGAGACCAATACGGAGTCTTGAAAAAAAAATCTACTTTTAGACTGACTCCCGACCAGCTAAACAGCATGATACGGTATTGTGAAGAAAAGAATGCCTTGACGGTTAATAGTACATTGTGTAGCAAGGGCGGGATAGAAGACATTACGTCAAACGAGTGACTACTAACAAGCACGAGGCGAAGCCGAGTGCTTTTAGTAGTCCGAGTTTGTAATGTCTAATACCGGCCGTGATACACACAATGTTTTTCATCTCATCACCGAGTAAATAGTAGAGTAAAAAAAATATTTTTCATATTATATTAGTTGAAATTGTATAGTATGAATATTCTATATAGTTTACCTTGAAAATTAATATTTATGCGTCTGCAAGCTGGCTGATTATATTATCTATATCAACATTATTGACCATGTATTCATTTATCATAGGGAATGTATTTCATGCAAATTAATGAAAATTACGATTACTTATAAATATTATGCCTAAAAATAAATAGCGGCAAACAGTGAACAGAAAATGCACAGATAACGAATATGTTTTATCCAAAAAGTGGAAGTCAAAGATCGATGAATACAAACAGCCAGCCACGCACGGCCATTAACAATTCCAAATTTGAATTAATGACAAAAATTTCGCAGAATAGTTCAAATGTTTTTTTCATCGAGTTCACTGGCAATTCCAAATTTGTATATTCGACAAGAAAACTTTTTGGATGTAGAAGATTTGACGCCTGTGCATGGTATAGAGCCCTATTAAATTTAAAAAAATACTTTATGCGCTCTCGGGCTTTATGGAATTTGTATGAAATCTTATAGCCCGCGGTCGTAATAGCGACCATCCAGCCCACTTTGCTTGCATTTAATGACACTGTTTAAGGGTAGGTGAGATGAAAAAGAACATTATACTTAAATATGTTTTTTTTCACGCTGGTTTAAAATTCGGTAAAAATATATGCCTATAACGAACGAATAGAAAACCATCACAGCTAACTAGGGTTAACAAGTCAAAGAGCTTAATTATAGAGTTACAGTCGACCAACTTATAAAATCACGTGCAACTACGGAACTCATCACTGCGCATGGCATGACACTTTGTAAACGTCATATTTTTCTTTTATTATGATTGACTCGACATTCCTTAAAAGGGTGACTGAGAACGTCAATATGAATAACTGTTCCTGGGACCAATGCAGGATTCGAAAAAAAATGACTTTGCCATATTAATTTCCCGGGCGGCTGAACACTTGTATTTATTTATTTATTTATTTGGAAAAGGCACACCAACAGTATATATACAATGAATTGCCTTAAAACACTTTGTATAATAGTTGTTCTTATATATATATACCTATTACAGGTGCACACAGCATTCACAATAAATTCGTATTTCTTTTACTTATACAATCACTAATACTAAAAAAAGGAAATAATAATAATAATAACAATGACATTTGTCGAATTTTGTTTTCTAATGTTTTCACGATTATTACACATTTTAATAAAATTAATTTAATACAGTAATAAACGCGATAAAAGACGTATGAAATAAATTTTATTTAAATGTCGAATTTTGTTTTAAGTTCCCAGCATTAATCCCATTAGTTGGTTGTTATACGCCAACACAAATATTTTTTGTATTAAAGGATGGGCCTTGGGAAACTTGTTCTTTAGGTGGACTAGTGTGGAAAACGCTGAAAAATATTGGTTCCATTACATTGAATGGATATATAATGTCTCCACTGCATATGAAAAGTTAGTCATATTGACTGGCTAATCAGCCCTTTAAGGATATGTCAACAGTCATTTTAGGAGCTGTATGTTTTTGTATGTGATGAAAAAAAAAAACAAATACATTTATCTAGCAGTTATTCAGGACTGCAGTTCTATTTTGAGCGTGGAGGCTGACGCCTGAACTCGACAATCGATATTGCCAGCTTCGCCGCCAGAGGGCGTAGTGCATTTTAATGTTCAGCAAATCCAGAGCTGTCTGTGTCGCCGACGATTTCGTTTTCGCCAGCTCAACTGAAGTTATTTATAACACACGAAAAGCATTTATACTCAAAAATATTAATTTCTATGCAAAAATGTTTGAAGCAAAGGTCTGGAGTGTGTCAGTGTGGGCTAGGTATATTACTGAATATCATAAAACCTCTATCTGTAGTTTGCCGCGTCCAGGCTACTTGTCTGTGTACCACCTCTTTATTTCTTCTAATTAATCAGAATTTTGCATCTTGTAGTATTTGGAGCAGTTGGATGCCCAACTTACGTGAGTTGATTCAATAATGGAACTTAAAATCTTAAAAATACGAAAAAAGAAGAAATACTGTAAGTATTTCTTCTTTTTTCGTTTTTTTTTAAGATGGTCTGATTTCTATAGAAAGACTAAAAAGATTTAGTAATTACCTGTCTTTTTCTTTCAGGAATTTTATTCATAGATTTAAATATTGCCAGGGCTTTCAACATTAGTCTTTATAAAAGCCATAGTAAAAACAACTAACGTGCCTGTAATGTGTTACTTCAAATAGTATTTTAATATTTGCAAGAGCGTGTCTATTTACACTTAGCTTTATCTAGTATAAGCTACGACCGTTTCGCGTTTTAAAATATTGTATATCAAGTAATATACGATTATAGTAATGATTATTACTGAACGTTGACTCCCAAAGTATTTATTGTACTAATTGAATTAATAGTTAGTAGTCACGGAATTCAACCCCAGCTCCCACTCCCAGTAATGCAGCCAATGGGTTATAAATATGGTGTTTAATGGGTCATGGGGTTTCCGTTATGGTGTGTATGGCATTGCGGCGTGTCATCACTTACTTAAGGAATTTGCGTAAATATACTATGTTTTTTGCCGGTGCAAAACGTAGGTAGGATTAAATGAACAAATTATTATGAGTACGTTAGTATTGCATTGAAACAAAATTTGAAAATTACATTGAATGCTTAAAATCAGGTAAATTTTAATTGGTCGTTATTCTATTGTAACTAGTTCTAATGTGTGTTTTATGACTAAGCCTAATATAAATAAACATATGTATACGATCTACATCTACGAAAATTTGACTTATAACATTACTTTATAATTATACACTAGTGGACTGTAGACCTTGCAATTCTTATCACAGCTATTCCGCCTTTTTGAAAAATTTACAATACGGATTCAACAAAAAATGTATATTTTTATTGAAATTTAGGAAACTAAGACGAAAATTATTTATCGTTCATCATCATTAGCCTATACTTATCGCTCAGATGCAAAGAATTCCCTTACATCATTTTGTCCCAAATATTTTTTTTAAAATCTTGATTTGCCAACCATATGTATAAGCATTACGACACGTGTTATCGCCGACTGAATGACTTTAACAAAGAGTTAATTTTTTTGTTTAAAAAAGCGAAGGTGCTTTTTAATTATTAATATGTGCGGGTGTCATGCAAAAGCATGTTTGCACATACGAGATATGTAAATTTAACGCTGCGTGGTGTACATTATAAAAATAAACATACCGACCCTTTTTATCTTACAATTTTTTTTCCATATTTGTTGCAATTGTGACTGACAAACGTATCATAAAAAATAAGGTTACCCATTTGTTTAGTTTTAGGAGGCAACCGTTGAAACAACTCTACTGAAAATTTGTTGAAAGCTTTTAATTGCATGTTTATTCACGCTGCATGCTGAATACCAAACAAAAATGTACAGATAGAGGCAGGTAAACTCAGGTTTATGATCTATCAGTAGTCTGTCCTGCGGTTTAAAATCTATCTATATGGGTCAGCCCTATAGATAGATTTTTAACCGTAAGTGTGTCGGGTCCTACTCACCCAGCTCTAGTTAGAGGAGGCCCAACATGAATATGAAGTAGGTATGTCGTGTATTAGATGCTCAGCGGAGAGATAGATCAGGGCGAAAGATTACAAACACAACACAGTTTATGATATTATATTATGCTTCACACATAGTTTTACACTGTTACTTGATAAAATACAATTATTAAAACAATATGGTAGGCGAGAGCCTATAAACGAGGGTCGAGTGATCACGCCCAAACTGGTGAAAATAATCGAATGGAATGAATGACTGATGAGGAAGGACTGCGAAGAAGATTTGAAAATGGAATTTGGAATTTAAAATGAATTTCGAAATAAAAGTGGACAGGATGATGATGATTGGGAAATGAGGTGAAATGCAAGATGCAGCATGAGGGTTATCATGCGTATCGTTACAAGTGGGTCAGGTATATCTGCCCTCGACTGTACCTATGTTGGCTAGGTCTTCATAAAGCTATACAGTTATAATATTATTTAAGATAGCTATTGATTTCATAAACTAAAATTTATAAGAACAAAGCAATGTAGTAACTAGAAAAAAGAACTTTTTTATGTCATAGTACGGCAAACGAGCAAGCGGGTCACTTGATGGTAAGTGATCACCGCTGCCTATGGACTAATGTAACACCAGTGGTATGACAAGAGCGTTGCCGGCCTTTTATTTTTCCCTCCCCAGAGGGGGACCCCTCCCATCCCCCGATGGGCCCCCGGCGCTCTCACTCACCGAACGAAGCATAGAAGTGTTAAGCTACTACTCAAACGTCAATTTTCTGTAAGAGAGTGGTACTTGCCCAGACGAGCCGGCCCATTCATGCTACCAAAAGTGATTTTCGCCGGTAGCGTGGCTCTACCACAACTGAAACTGAAGATGGTGTAAAACAGGAATTAATAATTTTATTCATAAAGGATCCACAAAGTTTTCTGTTGTGTTAAATCTGGTTTTGAAGCAATTATAAAAGATAGTAGATCGAAAAATCCGATCGAGGGAATGGGTGAAAATCTAAGGAATCATAGCAATAGGCGATGCAGCTGGCAACCCATCACTATTTTGATTCCGTTTTTCCTCTTCACGCCCACCGCTATGCTTAACGTGACTTTAGGTCTTATAGGCCTTGGCTCTCTCTACCCCGCAAGGGAAAAGACGTGTATATAAGATAGGTATCAAAAAGCAGAAGAGTTTTGTTTGACAGTGAAAAGACGATAGACAGAGAATGTGTAGGAGTTTTTGGTGGGAAGTCAAGAGGTGCAGTTGTCGTTTGCCTTATACGATTTTTAAAATTGATTTAAGTGGACTTTATAATACGAAATTGGTGTAGTTTGGTGTTATAAATGCTCGTGCTCTAACACAATTTGTAAAATAGTTAAAGTAGACTGTTAAATGGACTCGTATAGATTTTCAGCTCCCACGAGACTACCAAAGAACATACGCCATCTTTGATGCCACACACCGTACAACACCGATATTTAGTATATCATTATACTGGACATTGGCAGAATCACTGAAATCTCGGTGGAAGCCATAATTTAAAAAAAGAAAGAAAGATAATGTGTTATCGCTGCCTCTTGTCGCGCGATGTCGTGGCATTCTTGTAACTGCCAGAAAAACTGCTTCCTTACCATTCGTGTTCAACGGTCGTAACAGAAGTCGGAATGTTATCAGGAACACATTGATTAAAAGGTATGAGAATGTACCGCAGAGATTTGGGCTCTGTGTACCACGCAAGGGGAAAAGACCAGTATGTATGGTAAAAAGATAAGAAATTATCAAAGGGAAGAAGATGTTTGTTTGACAGTGAAAAGACGACAGACAGAGAATGTGTAATCGCTGCCTCTTGTCGCGTGTTGTCGCGGCATTCTTGCGACTGCCAGAAAAACTGCTTCCTTACCATTCGTGTTCAACGGTCGTAATAGAAGGCGGAATGTTATCAGGAACACATTGATTTAAAGGTATGAGAATGTACCGCGGAGATTTACGTGGTGGTTAACTTTGAAGGGTCTAAGTTATAAGAACTAATTTTGGGAATATCGTCAAGGGTTTTTGAAATACTCACCACCAAATGGCAGCACTGGGGCCTCAATAAGCTGTCATTGGATAATATCTGACAAGCAGCAAAGCTGTGATTGACTGAGTGACTCGACGCCTCAGTGCTGCCGTCGCTTTTTTCAGAACACCATGAGAGAAGAAGAGTCAACACGCCTGCCTACGACACGGATGGTCACGGGTTCGATCCCCGGTCAGGTCAAGATGAAAAATGATCTTTTTCAGATTGATCTGGGTCTTGGATGTTAATTTAAGTATATAAGTATCTATTATAAAATATAGTATCGTTGAGTTAGTATCCCATAACACAAGTCTCGAACTTACTTTGGGGCTAGCTCAATCTGTGTAATTTATCCGTATATATTTATTTATTATAATTCTTTCGGCACACATTTTAGTCCTTGTCTCAGTATCTAATTTACTAACCATATACACTACCAGATTGAATTTGATCTACGTTACTGACATCACAGGCGTCAACATTTCTTCAGGCAGGTGTCGTGAGTAAATCTTTTTTTTCCAGAAAAAAAAGAATGAATGGAAATTAGACAAATATTAATAAATTTTTAGATTGCTTATTAATTGATTACATATACACCAGATACACCTGTATGAATTTAAATATTGATCGTTTTGGACCCTTTAAGGGGTGATTCAGCCCGTCGATTAAAACAACTTTTCCTATGGAACCAATGCTGGAAACTCAAATTTTTTGTGACGTTTCCATACAAAAATATTCAGACACGGTCAATGTCAAAAAAATTGAGTTTCCAGTATTGGTCCCATAGGAAAAATTGTTCACACTCTCACAGAAAATCGACGTTTGAGTAGTAGCTTTACCGCTGCTATGCTTCGTTCGGTGAGTGAGAGAGCCGGAGGCCCATCTCCTTCTCCCCCCTGGGGACGGAAAAATAAAAGCCCGGCAACGCTCCTGTGATACCCTTGGTGTTGCAGTTGTCCATGGGCAGCGGTTATCACTTACCATCAGTGACCCGCTCGCTCGTTTGCCGTCCTATGACATAAAAAAAAATGTCGGGCTGAATTTTTCTTTAAGGATCCAAAACCATCAAAATGTCAGCGTGTAGTGCCCATACATATCCCGCTGCCTCTTTTGAATGGGGCTTTTGTTACCGTCAATGAGCCGGCGCGGGCTGGGACCCCAACTAATTAATTTTGTGGACATTTGCGGTACTCATAAGCTTATCAAACGTAGATTTGAGCGGACAATGGGCTACGTTCGATTTAATGGCCACGAATATGAAGGCCATTTTCACCCCAATAAGGGACGCTTTGTGTCAGTTAATTGTGACATTTATGTAAACAGTAATTATGGCATTATTTTGCCCAAATTGACTTTCAAATTGGCCTCGTATATTCAGGTTTAATTATGCCACATAATCTGTTTATTGCGATATCAGATTGCGGCCGACATATTGTTATTGCTATTATCTTTGAAATTGTTAATTTTGTGTCAGGTCACAGTGTTAATAATGGTAATGAAATTTTTACACATTACAGGAAGTTAAAAGTTCTTTCTTTGCAGCTGAGATAATAATCATAATTTTACACGGATATTGCAAAATAAGTATAATTTTTTGAATATCTTTTATCGACTTAGACTTAATCGACTTAAAAGACGAGGTTCTTTGTTCGACTTAATATATTTTATATTTATGTAGAAAGGTCCACTGATTTTTGTCAATTGTAAACCGATTTAAAATATATTTTCTAAACAAGTTATTCGTTCAATTATTGTTTTGCGTTTAGCTATCTTGGGTCATCTGGTAAAGAGTGGAATGAATACATTGGTGGCCATGTGACATTAATTATTACATGCCAATGTATGTTAGCGAGTGTTGGGCATCTTTAGATTTTAATCTTAGTCCGCTTAAATTTTTAAAGCCGAGATCAACTTAAAAATTTATGAATAGGCGCAGTAGTAGTAACTACTCTACTCTAAATAATCGACTCTTACCCTACTTTAAAAAAAAAACTAACAGTGACATGACATGAAAAAAGCTCCTGCTTTTTTCATGTCATTTCATTATTTAAAGCTACTTAGGTACTACTAGCGTTTCGGAATCAACCATTTCAGAGAAGAAACGCCGAAAAAAACTCTTTTCAACAGTATCGGTCGCCTACTCGCCTGAAGGCATTTAAAATCAAGTAAAACCTTAGCAAATAAAACAAAAATAAATCTGTATATGAAACGTGAAATGAAATGAATGGTCAACATCATTCCAAAATAAATCCATTTCCGAACGAAATTTCAATTAAACCAGTTAACCGGCCGAGTTGGAATGTGCTATGAATCGTAAAATAACCTCGATTGATATCGACAGGCGTTGAAGTGGCGAATTCCAATTGGGCGGAAACGGAAATCAATCGAGCATTAATTAGAATAAAAAAACAAGGGAAAGTGTTGCCCGCCCAACTCGGCCCGCGATCCGGATCGTTGAACATTGGTTGCGGGTCTCAAAACAGGATGTTTTATTAAAGTAACAATATATTTTATTAAAATTACAATACATTCTAGAGTTTAGTAGTCATAATTTAAAAGGCATAATAGAAGTAAGGTTATGATTAGTTAAAGATATGTCCGGCAGTAGTTGGCTACCTGAAGGTGGCAACAAATATGTAGTCCAATGAATATGTCTATTATTATAGGGATTAAAAAATGGCCTCTCAGGTGCCACAAGGCGGTCCTGCTCATTATTATGCTACGCAGTTTGGAAATATGACAAAAATATGTATCTAATTTAAATCAAGACTCAGGAGCCTTAGATTTTAGACAAAAAAAGTAAGGTTAAACCGAAAACCAAGGCGATGACGTCGCGGAAAACAGCTTCTTAGAATTTTTTTTGTGAAACCTCGCTAGACATCATCATCATCATCAGCTTTCCATAACCCACTGCTGGGCATAAGCCTCCCTTTGTCTGCGCCATCCTTCTCTATCTTTTGTCTCGCTAGACAATCTAATGATAATTCTTTAATATATATTTATGGAATTTGTAAATAATTATGAAAGGGCCAACGCTACTCCACGATTGACGAACAAGACTATATTATAATTTTCATATCAAAGTCACAACTAACATAATTTGCTATTAAGATTTGAACTGAATACAAATGAATATGTAATTTGACACGTGCATATATACGTACTCGCATAATCAAATAGAACGTACGAGTACTCGTAGCTGTTATTGCTATCATAACGATGAACAGAATTAGCATGCTGTTAATCTAACAGTTGATATTATAAAGCTGCTGTTTTAGTGTAGAGAAAGCATATTATGTTGGATTTAATAACTATTATTGAAAGATATTAGCTTACACCGTTATTAATTGTAAGATTTAATGTTTTATAGATTTAAACAACATCCTATTTGATTGAATTTAATTTATAGTGTGGTGATATAATATTATTGTTGTCCAAACCTAATATTATTACTTAATAAATAGTCTATAGCTGCTCCACTCAGTTATTTGAGATTCTGTAGAGTGTCACTGAATTTGTTATTGGGGCACTCCATAACTACATACCAAACAGTTTGTTCTGGGCACGCACAATGCAAATGTGTTAGCCGCTGAATCGTACCAGGTACTATTTTTGAACGTGTGACAATCGTCTTCAAACGATTTTTGTATGGAAAAATCGCTCCATGACAAGTGTCACGCGTTCAAAAATAGTACCCCACCTAGCACCATTTATGCTTATGATATGCCGTATTTTCCGTATTTATCCGGAAACAATTTTCCAGGAACTACTCGTAGCGCTTGCGTTGTTAGATGAAACCAGGGGGTTGAGCTTAAATCTTGAATCTTCATTTGGTTGAAGCAAATGTGAGATAAACCTACGCATTAAAACTTATAGGGAAACCGGGCTAGTTAAGGGGACTTACATGGTTACCCATGTGCCCATACAAACATAACGATGTTAAATCAATGTCATCATCGCTTTGGTCGCACGAAGTTCACTACTGGTCATAGAGTTCAGCTAAGATAATTCTAATACGACTGGTTGAAAGCGGCCTGCAACCAGCTTCTTCGCGGTCAAGTGTGTTAATTAATCCTTAAAAGTTGATGAGTATGTAAACATGTTTGTTTTTCATCTTCCCCTTTTCTTTTAAGTTTTTTTTTACTACTTTAATCCCAACTAATATTATAAATGCGAAAGTGAGTTTGTTTGTTTGTTACGCTTTCACGCCGTATCTACTGAACCGATCATCATGAAATTTTGCATACATATAGCTCAGGGTACCAAAAAGGACATAGGCTATAAATTACGCTGGCGAAGCCGCGGGTAATAGCTAGTAATATTAAGGTCACGGAAAAAAGCCAGTATGTAGTAATTAATTAATTTCAATCCTAACTATCCTATGTTTGTACGCCATATCTACTGAACCGATCATCGTGAAATTTTGCATACACATAGGTTAGGGTACTGAGAAGGACATTAGCTATAAATCACGCGGGCGAAGCCGCGGGTACCAGCTACTTAGGTATATAAAGTTAAAAAGAACCTGATGATGATATCAAGTTCACATCCGTTTGAGACATTCGCTAAATTACAAATTCTGGCTTTATTTATACTCGTACGTGCACAAATCATACACTGTTCAAATCCAATTAGTCATAACCCCTCAATAGCACAGACACATGTTATAGTGTTAATAACCGTAGCGGGAGAGCGGACATTAAGCAAAACGGGCAAAAGGCCGGTGACAAAGTGCTACTACCCAGCATTGTTTGCATTTAGTCGGAGTTAAAAGCGCCCGAAACGGCCGATGTAATCGCTTATATTAGGCTCGTAGTAGACAGTACAATCGCTGAAAACTGTGTCTACAACCTTAGGCTGTTTAAAAAAAAACTACTTAGAAATAGCAAAGTGATGTTATATTGCGTTGCGCAGCTCAGAAATCTGCGTTTCTATCAGAGGTGAAATCTGCAAAAATACATGGCAAAGTTATGTGTACGAAATTTTTATTTTAGGTGTTCTTTGCAATTTTCTTCCAGTACTAATCGGTGCCGAAATGTTTGGCGCAGATGTGGAGTTAGGTATAGCAAAGATGTGTCGCGTTTGCTGAAAAATTGGCATGAAACACGTGTCAATTAAGTTTGAATTTGTGG